>OY728130.1:2092162849-2097162849 GCA_963277665.1 Viscum album | reverse complement strand
TGTTGTCTATAAAGACCCGTGTTTTTTCATACTATGAAATTGATCAAAAATTTGAATTTTTGTCTTTAGATTCCCATGAGGGGTAAAATGGTCTTTTCCCCTAACATATTATCTATTATAATTTTTCTATCCACTTAATTGGTCCCAAAATAGGGTGTTTATCCTAGTATGTATGTTTGGTGGAATTTTGAGTTGTTCAAATTTTTATGGAACGATTAATATTTAATATTTAATTAATTAAATATTAATTTATTCACATATGTTTGTTTAGTGATATCTTTTGACCAGAGAATCTAATTGAGATTATGTATCTGTGATCGAGTCTGGAATGTTAGGTTTTACTTGGTTGAGTCATAAACTCATGTCGGGTGTCGGGATGGTCCTGGGCCCTTTTTCGCTTTTCTTTTTTCTTTTATTTGTCTTCCTTTTCTTTTCCTCTTTTATTTCTTATCCTCCCCCTAGATTCTCACAAATTCCCCCTATGGTATCTTCTTCACCATGACCAAGTGAGAAAAGTTATAGGGATAGGGAGGGATGGAGGAAGAGGAATAGAGGTACCACTTCAGATCTTGGGAGGATCCAGATCGTCATGTGACAATGGTGGAATGTGAATTGATGTGAAAATTCAGTAGATTCCACCCAAAGGTAGTCCTTTTTAAGTTTATGTCATAAATCCCCATATATTTTCCATTTTCTAGTTTTATGTCCCTATTATGATTGTTAATTACCTCCATGGGTTCTATCTATGCTTAACCAAGATAAAAATGGGGTTTCATACCAATTATAGGGTTTTCCCATTCAAAAATCTTGATCACGCAGTGTGTAGTTTAGGAACACACATTTTTTGTTCTTCCCATTTGAGTAAAATGACTTTTTGGTGGTATACACCATGTAATTAGAGCACACAATGTGTATTGGTACTTGGCTATGTATCCAAGTACATGTAAAGATGTGGTTTTTTGGAACTACACATCATGCGATCGTACTCGGCTATGTAGATGAGTACATGGCTAGACAGCCTATGTAGGGGCACTTGTCCATGTGGAGTACATGAGAAAACCCTGTGTTGGGTACACATTGTGTAAAAAAACACATGTACATTCAATGTTGGGTACATGGGTAGGTACCCCATTTAGGTTACATACAATGTACATGTTTTACATGTCATGTACTTGGGGTTTTACATGCCAATTCAGGCTAAATGACATGTAACATCTCAACCTGAATGACCACTATGACAGTCACTAAACTGGTGGGTCACATAGACTCAGGCATGCCTCCGTGTATACCAAAGGCTACCAACTAGAAGTGAGGGTATAAGGATGTGACAGTGGGGAGACTATACCCTCATGGTCATAGTAGCACAACAGTATAATAGATAATAAATAACATACAATGGCAGAAGTAGTAATAAATAAAAGATAGAGTAGTGGAAGAATAATATAAATTGTATACAAAGGATGTAAATTTCTAATATACAATAGATACATTCATTTCCCGATGATGATATATAAACTATGTAACGCCCCGACCCTAGAAGCTCATAGCCGGTGAATTACTTTATTACATTGGCATGATTACAAGGAATCAAATCCCAAAGGACTGGTCAGTTTAGTAGTCTTGAAGAAACTAGATACATACATGGAAACCATTTTACATCTGGAAAATAAACAAGATATGATACATAACAAAAGATAATAAACTGCATCCTTGAAAACTCAATAAATGAACTCTTCTTTATAACCTGGGGAAGGAAAACAAATGAAAGGCATGAGCTCAAATTCTTAGTAAGGGTTAAATATAGTAGAAGCATGAATCAATAAAAAGTTAATCATAATCAATTAGAAATAATCAATATGGGATGGTAAATATTTGAAAAATACACGCCAACAATAAACTGAGAAAGAAAATACATCCATAGATTTTGTCATAGTGAAAACCTCATAGAAATTAATAACTGAATACTTAATAAATATAATGCTTATTATTTGGATGTCATGTATCTGTCATATGAACCATTATATCGTTGAGATGGTTTAAGTCTGTGGGTAGAAACCTGTATGATTTTTTGAAACAAACTCGAAGGGTTTATCGCCAATTGATTTGTCTCATGAGACGTGTCAATGAATCGAGGGGATATAGCAGGCCCCACCCATCACTGAAAGTCCAAATAATTCTTTATACATAGATTTAAAACAAGTAAAATATTTCTTCTCAATATCTGTATAGAGTAGAGGATACAGATTTGTCAATATTTCCATAGTTAAAACAACATTTCAAATAAACATCATATGTAAAAGGGTATACAACTTAATACAATAATCATATCCATGAAACCAAAATATGGATATATAATATATTTACAATTTCAAATAAAAAATGATCTCAAAGGGGTAATAGGTACACCACATAAGAATGATTATGTAAACAATACCAAGTAAGTCTCAATGAAATGGAAACCGAAACAAAGTCCCTTACAACATTGTAATAAATCGAGTTAACAATCATCAAGTGAATCACTTAATACCATGAATATAAATAGAATAATGATATTATATATCAAATGTTAGTAAACAAACACCACATACAAGAAATAATTGGCGAACAATGGAAATCTTAGGGAAATAAAAGTGAGATGAGAAAACCATTACAATGATCGTATCATTGGAGTGAGGATGAATCGATGACATAATTATGTGTGACAGATATAAACTCATACAATACAAGTTTATAGATAGTATAAAATAATCATAGTCCATTCACACATATCCTTGGAAAACATAACCAATGAAAAAGATGTTTAACTCAATGAATGGAAATTGAGTTAATATATCCCTTGCATCAGGTTTTACTTCCTTAAAATTTTATAAAACCTCATGTATAATGGTTTGAATAGTGTTATTAATTTATTAAAAAACTAAAATCATGTTTATAATACCTTACATAATCTTCATCTAATATTTTCCACACATTTATTAATAAATTTTTTTTATTTATATAGTTTCGAGTGCGTTCTTTTCATGGTTTCCAAGGTTGATTTATTATGTTCTTCCTTATCAAAATGAAATAATAAACCAGAATTGATAAAATATATATATTTAGTTCATTTTAAACAATTACATGTGAATTATAACATCCCATAATTATGTAAAAGTGAAATTAAAACTCATCATCCACAAAGACGGTGATTTGACACAATACAGACGACAATTTCGTTATTTATGAATAGAAGAAGAAAATAAGAAATTTTATGAAGCATATACCATAAAAGCAAAAACATTATAGTATATATATTATAATGGAGTTTTCATGAATAATTGGATAATAGGTAGGGATAAGGTATAAGTGAGAAATAATTTAAAAGATAAGAAGAAGAAATACTACCTCTTGAATATTTCTCTTTTGAAACCACCTTAAGGCTCTTGGAAGTGGTATTTTTGTGAGAACATAAGCACAATAATGTGTCAAGGGATGAGGAGGATGTAATTTTTTATAGTTTTTCTGAACAATAAGGCTTATGGTTATGAAATTTGTGAATGAAGGAACCTCCTTTTATAAGTGAGGTGATGGGTAACTTAGGAATCACAAAAATTATTAAAATATAATAAATATATTATAGGATTTAAGACTCCCAAAACACATAAAACTAAAGGGGGTTACATTTTCGAAGTAATCGTATAATTTTTTAACTTTTTCAATAATTTTTTTATTTTTAAATAATTTAATAAAATACTTTATTTGTGAAAAATAATTTTTTCAAGATAAAAACTATCCATAACTATGACTCCAAACACATCAAAAAAAAGTTTTAAAAAATAAAATTCTTTATTATATCACAGACTTTTCATATTAATATATTTAATTTGTGAATTAGATTCAAAATATATAATTATATTTATTTTATTATTTTTAATATCATTTATTTGATTTATTCATTAATTAAATTAATATTGCATCATCTTTGTGGAATCCATTATGGTATATATTTGTTGTCTAAAAATTAAAAATAAAATTCCATGAGAAATATAATTTTATTATATTTCCAAAGACTATTATTTTTCGAATAAAACCTCTAGAAATCCCATATAACAATATTATTAAAATTAAAAACTATAATGTGGCAACTTTATTCCCTTTTAAAATAAAATATTATAAAGGATTTAAAATGATTCATGTGGGTCTAAAATGTCCCAAATTTGAATCAAAACTTTATAATAGTCTAAAAATGATTATATAAAATGTTTTATCCAAAATATGGGTCATTTAATAATTCTTATAATTTTAATTAAAAACATTTTATTTTATTTTTTTATGCTTTCAAAAGCACTGCATCAGTGTTGCATATGCATTAGTGTTAATTATTTCATATGTAAAAATTAAAAATAAAATAATATTATAAATATAAATTAATTAGGTTCAAAATAAAATTATTAATTTATTCATTATATATATTCACTCTTATACATAATAAGACATCTTCTTAAATTTGTTATTTTATCTTTTCTTGCCCTGCATAAGTATTGCACAGACATTTGGATAATACTCATGTTATATAACAGTAAAATAAGAAATTAAAAAAATAGATAGATAATACTTAATAATTAATTAATAAGTATTGAAAATAATCTTTATCACTCAATTATTATATATATAAATTACTAATTTCGACTTTGTCAGCGTTGTGCAGGCACTGCGTCGACATTGACAATGATTTTTATACTTATCATGAAAAAATATAATTTTCATGTTATAAATTAAATTTGTAAAATATTCTACTTTTAATATAATTATTTAGTTATTAAATAGTTTAAATAAATTTTTATATCATAATAATTTCATGACGATGTCACGAAAAATTCCGTATTTTATAAAAAAATTGTTTTTTACTATTCAACAAAAATTAAACTATTTCATAAAAATACCAAAAATTTATCCAAACCATTTTTCGATATGTATAATCCAAAAAGGAACTCCTTTTAAAGAAAATAATTTTATAAATATGATAAATTTAATTTTTAATTAAAATCATCATTTACTCAAAAAATACCAATTTTAATATTACATCTGATTTTATGACACTTCAAAAAATTAACTAAGGTCTCATAAAATTATATTGTAATCATAGAAAAACAAAATATTTATTTATGAATACATTTTATGAAAATGAATTATATTTTAAATTAATCTATTAATTATAAAATTTTAATTCATTATTTATTTCTCATAAAAATACCAACACTTAATTATTAATTTTTAAAATATTCACTCTCATTTATAAGGTGCCTAAATTATATTTATACTTACATGAGTGAAGTTACTATTCATAAGGGTGTATTACTATTCATAAGGGTCAAGTTACTATTTATAAAGGTACATTTCTATTCATCAAAAATTAAGTTGATCCTATCCGACTCAAAATATATTACTAAACACAACCGTGTATGTCCGTTTTTTGAAATTCAAATCACAGAAGTGGAAAATTTATGTTTAATGGATAGGTTATAACTATATCCTATAACAAAGTGTTATTTTATAGAGACTCAGTGTTTCATGTATTATAAACTACCTAATGAATTGAAATTATTCATTCTGTAAAATATTGGGGTGTTATAAACTAAAACAATAAACATACAACAGGTAGAAAGGTATAGTACAATATACAAATAAAGAAAAAAATAAAAGAAAATATCCAAGGGAGATCTCCAAAATCATCCCAAGCTTCAGATCGGTCATGTGATCCTAAATCCCAGGTAATAGCTAAACAACTCAAGCAATCAATCATGGTACTGCAAACAAAGGGTCTACTCGAGTGCCCTAGTATAATGGTGGCCTGATAAAGGTGTGAGATATAAATCTTAGTAGGTTCCCACCCATGGTGTCTATAACAGAATCTTGTCTGTGAAATATAATGCAAAGCAATGTGTGGGTATAAATAGAAAGATAAACAAGTAGTGTTGAATAAATAAAAAACAACACACCCAAGTTCCTAAGGGACACCTAGTGGCTATACCTGCTTTGACTCATAGCTATAATAAGAGTCTAAATAGTAACCATATGTATATAGTTATAATATATACATAGTATATTTTTATATTTAATCCACTTATATGAACCAAGTACGTGTGGGCATAAGTTGTCATATACCTAGAATACTAGGTGCTGGATTAATTGGGGTGTAACCCAGTCATCAAAAACCAGTTTGAATGAGCCTATAAGCTCAAGAAATGGGGTACATTCCCTACATTACAATAGAGTGAGAGACGTCATGCAACAACACTCGAGGTGGTGAGTAAGCTGTCATGGAAACACTCTAATCATGGAACATGGCGTGTAAATCCCATCACCCATGTAGTATCACTGGTGTGATATGTCGTGATCTTAACACTCAATGTAAGGGAGTGTGATGCCTCCATGCTCAACAGAACCCTTAACATCATTCCCCGTTCACTATAAAGGTGTATTATATTTATAACTAGCATGGGAAAATACCTCTCATCCATCTCTTTTATCAAGCCCAAGTATATAAGCAATTAATAATCATTTTTATAAAATAATACATGAGTAAATACCTCTCATTCTCTACATTTATTAATCCATTGTCAACAAGGCATAGCATTTTAATTATGGCATGTACATAGCATGAAATAAACAACATGGACTTGTCACCCTTTATAGTTCATTTAACATAACAGTACAATATAATAAAGAGGCATGGTCGTACCACCCATTTAATTTCCATTTCACTTTAAAACATTTAATACATTCAAGGGGAGAAATCCATCATCAACAAGCAATTAAACTATTAAAATACATGCCATTTAGTTAACAAAACATGGAAATCTATTTAAAAGGTTCAAAGAGGTACTTAGAAGGTACCATGGTCCATTGGGAAATTAACTACATGAGTAATCCCATTTATTAATAAATCCAAGACCTTATTATGATATTGGGTTATTAATCATTTATTTAGGAGTGGGACAATCCATTCAATTAATAAAATGGGCCAAACACTTAGAAGTTGCTTTAGATCATTATACATTTTTCTAGAAAGGGGGAAACTCCATTTAAGTTCATCACTAAGGTCTATGTTCTAAACATGCCACGTAACTAACCATAACAAAATCATAAATAAAACACCCAATAAATATGTCTAAGAATGTAATAAAACTCTAAATACCACTTTTAAATTTTGAAGACAGCGCAGGTTTTATTATAAAAATATGGCATTGTTCATAAACAATTCATTTATCACAATTTCTCATTTCATTCAAGAATCATAATTCAATTTTCTTAAAATAAACATTTAGAAACTATCAATTAAAAAAACAATTCATAAGGTTCATCATGGAATTAAGAAGGTGCCATTAATATTTAAGCAATTCCCTACAAGGAGAAATTCTATTTATTAAACCAAGTTAAACACTTATACGATGTTCCAGACACTTATTCCATTAACTATACATGGGAAAAATAATCTGGCACACCCAAGGGAGACTATAACTAATATCAACAACCTCTAAATAATTAAACAAGGTTCAATAGGCATGTATTAAGGTGCAAGGTTCAGTTTGGTATGAAGAAACCAATTATAAGGCAATGTGCGGAAAAAATTGGCATGTGGCACAACGACAACATTTATAATTGACGAAAACTTTGAGATAAATTCATAAACTACCTACCTCATACTCAGGATGAACTAATAGTCCAATATCAAGCTTTGATTTGATATTGTTTGTAAGAAATATAAGAAACATACCTTCACCCTGAAAATAGGGTAAAAGAGATTGCACCTAAATAGCACAGTCGATACCAAACTAAATAAGGAATGGAAAAAAGGAATGTAGATATTACTGATGTGGATCTATAGAGACCGACGACATTCGATTCGAACAACCAAAGGAGGAGATATAGAAAAGCCTATGAGGAGGATCATGGGAGCTCCATTTGTGAAGGGAGGAGGCCTCATGTGGATTCCAAGGGTGGAATAAAGGATAAAAGGAAATTAAAATATCATTAAGGTAATTTTGGTGATTTTACCCTTAAAACTGGGTTGTGCGGTTTAGTTGCACGGTTTGGCCAAACCGTGCGGTGAATAGTACATAGGTACTACCTATTTGGTACTAACCGTATATGATAGGTGCACATTTAGGGAAAACTATGTGTAGCCCATATTGGGAAATTCTACTCTCTTACTGTAGCAACATGGTTTGCTGCTAAGGTATGTACAGTTTCAGACAAAGTATGTGCCTTGTGGAGACCCTCTAAAACTTGATATTTTCAGCCTAGGTGCTCCCAAAACTCAACGAGACATCTGAGAAACCTCTCAGACTTTTACCTAAATCAAAAAACAAAAAATTGAAGTGTTCTTAATCTTTTAATTACATTTTGAAGTTGGTTTGAAAAATTCCCCATCCACCAAATGCTAAAAATTAAAATTTATTTGGATTTTCATATAGTTCAAAAACATGGTTCGTTACAACCTCCCCACCTTAGAACTTCTAATCCCTAAGAATCATTTGAGAACAATGAACACATCACTCAACCTAAAAGTTTATTGATGTTTCATTTAAATTGTTTTGTTGTGTTTCTAAAAACCCAATGCACCTCCAAACATTCATTTAAGTACATGACACTTAAGTAGTCAAAACTCGAGCCAATTCTCATTTTATGATTACAACACCGCAACGGAGCTTACCTGAGCCTGTTTATCTAGACACACGATCACATCATTGTATCATTAAACATCTATTAAAAGGTTCTCCCCACCTTAGGCTTTTACATTATAAGGGTCCAATTCCAAACCATGGAACCTTAATTGTCAGAATTTTCTTACAAATAATGCCTCTAAGCATTCTAGCATGATTTCTTTAATAGGGTGAACATGGTTACATTTGAGTTCATAAGAGGGACCTCATTAGAAAGAAACATTTAAATCTTGATTGACCAAATTGAAACTTGTCACACATTCTTTCCATGAAATACACAGCCAACCTTAAAACCACACTTTCCTTAACCCAACGACATGAATAAAAATGGTTTTTACCAACCATACTCTTCAAACAAAAAGAACAACAAGCCGAGCCTATTTGGTTGACTTATCCAAAAACACCCAACTTATACGGTTAGTGTCCTACAATAGAACCGCAATTCCTACTTCCAAGGAATCTAGATTTTACAATAGGAATGATCACTAAATTCCATACCTGACTTATGGTGACATTCCTTGATTAAACCATCACCTAACCATTTAAAACTATCGTGCCTCATCACGAACAAGGGTGTGATCCAGATCTAGCCCACCAGAGTCTTCAAATATTCCAAAAACACCTAAGATCCCAAAAATAAGTTTGGTATAACCTCAGAATCAATGAACTGGAGTCCAAGGAACTAACTTAGGGTAGTACATACTCCATGCTTACAAAAGAGATGTCAGTACGATCCAAACATCCACATCTGATCATTGACAGAGCCCATAGTGGCATCCGTATAGCAGTAAATTCAAAATAAAATGGTTGATGTCCAATATTATGTACAAGGAATTTCTACTTGGGAACCTAAGTATCACTCAAGACTGACCAGTCCTCGATAAGAACCACATGTCCAATGTGCAACACTGAGAAAACCACCCAAACAAGCCCAATGGATTTCAAATATTTAGTGTGGTGTAAGACCGGCGCTCTCTTAGTGCATCAAGGATGATTTCAAGATCGAGGACATGATCAACTATTTAATAATATTACACTAATAGGAAACAAAGAAAACCAAAAGAATAATGGTTGAACCACTACTGTTCAACTTCTTGGAAGAAGCCCAGCTTCACCTGCGAACACACCAACACACACAAAACCACGATGCCTTCACCACCTGAGGCATACTATGATCATTCATGCTTTAACCAATGAGTTACATCAAAAACCATAGTCATTTTCCAAGGGTTTCATGTACATCCAACCACATAAATTTCGTGCTTTCTAGAAATCACTTACATGATTCAAAACTTGCAAGCCTCTAATTCATTCAAGCAAGACCAACCATTTCAAAAGGGATTTCATTGTTGTGTTCCTTATACTTGGAAGGGAACATATTCACCTGAACTGATATGATTCTCCCCTACCTTAGGAGTATCCTAGTCATCGAAAGAAAAGAGAGATCAGCCGCTCACTAGCCTATTAGATTAGAAATGACTTAAGTGTACGTGTGTCGCTCCTCCGAGTCATGATCACCACGTCACATCATCAAAGCATTTGGAATGAAATCCAGAACTAACCTGACCGATGTGTAAAAACACCTGATCCCATAGAATTCATCCTGATCATTGGGATAGACTTGATTCATTTAATTCCCAGGTCACTCTACTCTGTAGATGACCAGAGAACATACTGAACAACTCAAAGCTCAACGATTTCACCGAACTCAACTAGTTTGTTACATCCTTTAGCACTCGAAAGGTACTGCATATAACAATGCATACTACCCCTGAGATTTCATAAGAAAATGGCACATACTTGAGACTATCCATATGTTATTTTCCCTATGTATTAAAGTATTGGATGTCCCATGCAGAAAAATGGCTCAAAGTCATTTTATCTCATATGACTGGAAAAAATACTAACGACCTCCTAAGTCTCCCAAAGAAAAATAAATAGGGAAATAAGACCTATTAAGTTTCCGACCATGCCCTAGGCATGTATAACCTACTAAAACTGAGCATTACTAAATGCTTATTCCAGTAACAAGGGTGAAAGATACCATTATCAACTGTTTGATCAAGGGTGTCATTTAGAAACTAAGAGTACTACTAGGTATAATGACGCCTAAACATAACCAAACATCAGAAAACTCACAACATTTAGAAAGGTACTGAAACTCTAAGGGTGATACCTACCATGGGTGAACCACTTACGAAAGAAGAAGTGTCAACCCTATCACTAGGTCACGCTAACAGATTACACTAGGCTCAATATCCTATCTTTTAAACTATTTCTAAAAGGAAAATAGCCTATGGAAAACACCATGTTTCTATTCCAAGGATATTCAAATAGAAACTTAAATTTCCCTTACATGAGGGTATAAACAGAGTACACCACCTAGGGTTCCATTTTAATTCCATTACATTTATTCCCATTTAATATTCAAACATTTGAAATATTTAAAAATTATGCCTCAAGTACTAATTATAAAACAAAATCACTTGGCACTTGATTTAGCTAAATCTACAAGGAATAATAGGAAAGTCTCATAAATATTTATTTTTAAAAATTAAACATTTCATTGACATCCCATAAAAATTAGGCAATTCATCATATAAATTCTTGTTTAAGTTATAACAGATAAGTTGACCTATGAGGGTACCATTTAACCAACCTGGGTTCATTAAGATGTAACCCAATAGTAGTTGTTAAATTATAGAAAATTACAAACACCCAAACGGGTCATCTTGTAAGAAACATGCCCCAACTGACCTACTTGGGTCCAGTTGTGAATTTAAGAAGGTAACCAACCTATTTTAGATGAAAGCCAAACATATTTTACCTTTATAACCATTAAAAATATGTGATGGTCATATAAGCAATGGTTAGATTACATGGGTTTCCAACACCCAATCTATAAAGATCTCATACACTTTATTGACCGAAGTCTAACTCCCATTTAATCAAAACCAACTTTATTTTAGATTATAGCATACTAATATATAATACCTCAGCCACATGGGTGTCCATATACCAATCCATAAATCTCCCATACACTTTTCAGTTAGGTATTTAGCTCCCATCAATCAAAACCAATCCATCTTAAAATTTTGAACTTTAGTGGCCTTTTACATTTTAACAATAGTTTCTAAACATGTATAAAGATCAAAATTGGTTTGAGTATATGGTTAACCTTTTCCCAATTATAAGGCACCCATACACCATACAACTAAAAATTGGTTCTCATTTAGTCGCAACCACTGTATTTATCCCATGTAACCATTTACATATAAAAAAAACTAGCTTGTTATGGTAAGCTATAAACATAGAGGAACATTATATAAACACAAAATCATGATGTAGAGGTAAAACATACTAAATAAATCAAGAACCATGGAATAAAATCACTTAAGCATGTTATAAAAGAAAACATGTTGAAGAAAATACCTAAACATGAATAGAACTAAGCATGTCACTAAAATACCCAGGATGGCATATAACACCCATGATAATAAAAAAAATCATGGAATACACTCAAGGAACACAATCAGAATCAGTAAGAATCCTATAAATGAAACTACATGGAATGACATATGCATGACATGTGAAGTTCTATGTGCCTATAATGATGCACGTAATGCTTCATCCTTGCCATACTAGGATAAAGGAAAAATACCATAATCTCATGAATCAATAAGTAGTGAAAATTATACCATTCACTCAAGATTAAATCAAAATAAACTTTAATATAAAATAATATAAACATCAATCTTGTCCCTAGACACTTTGACTTTTCCCCATGGGGGGGTGATCATTCCCGGACATAGCTATTTACCAAGCACTGATACATTCCTAGTCTACTGTCTACCAAACCAAAATAGTAATAAAAAGGAAAAACCACCTCTAATACCACTTTGTAACATCCCGACCCAACTAACCACTAAGACAGTTGCTGGACTGGTGGGTCACATAGCCTCAGGTGTGCCTCCCCATATGTCAAAGGTTGCTGACTAGCAGTGAGGGTGTAAGGAAGTGATAGTGGAGAGACTATACCATCATGATCAGAGTAACACAACATTATAAAAAATAATAAATAATAGTTAATGGTAGAAGCATTAATAAATAAAATACAAGGTAATAGAAGAATAATATAAACTATATACAAAGGATTGACAACACCAATATAAAACAGTGCATGTATTTCTTGATGATGATACATAAAATAAATAAATAAACATACAATAAGCAGAAAGTTACATTATAGTATACAAATAAAGAAAATAAATAAAAGAAAATCCCCAAGGGCGATCTCTATGAGCATCCCGAGCTCCAGATCGGTCCTGTGATCCTAACTCTTAGGTACTAGCTAAACAACTCAAGCAATCAACCATGGTCCTATGAACAAAGGGTCTAATCGGGTGCCCCAGTACAATGGAGGCACGAGTAGGGTATGATATATAAATCCCAGAAGGTTCCCACCCATAGTGTCTACAATTGAATCCAGTCTGTGAAATATAATGTAAAGCAGTGTGCAGGTATAAATAGAAAGATAAACCGGTAGTGGTGAATAAATAAACAACAACCCACCCAAGTTCCTAAAGGACACCTGGAAGCTATACTTGCTTCATCTCATAGCTGGAATAAGAGTCTGAATAGTAATCATATATATATAGTTAGAATATATACATAATATAGTTCTATATTGCATCCACTTATATGAACCAAGTATGTGTGTACGTGAGTGTCCATATACTTGGAATACTAGGTGTTGTCTAGATCGAGGTGTAAATAATTCATCTGTAACCATTCTGAATGATCTTATAATCTTATGCAATGGGTTACAAGACCTACATCCCAATAGAGTGAGATACGCCATGTAACAACACTCAGGATGGCGAGTGAGCCACCATGGAAACACTCTGATCATGGAACGTGGCACATAAATCCCATCACCTGTATAGTATCACTAGTGTAAGATACCATAAAATCAAAACCCGATGTAAGGGAGTGTGATGCTTCCATGCTCAACAGAACCCTTACTATCTATCCAAAACCTCTATAAAGGCATATTATAATTATAATTTGCATGGGGCAATACCTCTTATCCATATATTTTATCAATACCATGTATATAAGCAAGTAATAATCATTTTATAACATAATACATGAGGTAATGCCTCTCATGCTCTACATTTATTAATCCATTATCAACAGGGCATATCATTTCAATTATGTCATGTACATAGCATGCAATAAACGGCATAGCCTTTCCACCCTTTACAGTTCATTTAACATAACAGCTCAATATAATAAAGAGGCATGGTCATACCACCCAATTCATTTACATTTCAATTTAAACCATTTAATACATTAAAGGGGAGAAATCCATCATGAAAAATCAATTCAACTATTACAATACATTCCATTTAGTTAACAAAACATGGAAATCGGTTCAAAAGGTTCAAAGAGGTACTTAGAAGGAACTATGGTCTATTGGGAAATTACTTACATGGGTAATCCCATTTATTAAGAAATCCAATCCATTATTAAGATCTTGGGTCATTAATCATTTATTTAGGAGTGGTCCAAGCCGTTCAATTAATAAGATAGTCCAAACACTTAGGAGGTGCTTTGGCTTATTATACATTTATCTAGAAAGTGGAAAACTCCATTTAAGTTCATCACTAAGGGCCATGTTCTAAACCTGACATGTAACTAACCATAAAAAATAATAAATAAAACACCCAAGTAATATGGTCGAGCATGTTATAAAACACTAAATACTATTTTGTAATTTTGAAGATAGTGGACCTCATCTGAGGGGTTTTATTATAAAAACATGACATTGTTCATAAATAATTCATTTATCACAGTTGTGTATTTTATTCAAGAATCATAATTCAATTAATTTCAAAGAAACATTTAGAAACTATCAATCAAAAAAAATTCATAAGGTTAAACATGGAATTAATATGGTGCCATTAACATTTAAGTAATTCCCTACAAGGGCCAATTCTATTTATTAAACCAATCTAAATGCTTAGATGAAGTTTTGGGAACTTATTCCATTAATTATACATGGAAAAATTATGTCAACGCACCCAAGGGTGTCCATAACTGATATCATCAATCTATAAATAAGTAAACAGGGTTAAATATGCATGTATTAAGGTGAAAGGGTCAATTTGGTATGAATAAACCAATTATAAGGAAACTCGTGGAAAAATTCAATGTGTGGCACAACAACAATAATTATAATTGATGAAAGATTTTGGAGAAATTCATAGATTGTGTACCATGTACTCAAGACAACTTACTCGTCCAATATAAAGCTTTGATTTGATCTGATTTGGAAGAAATCTAAGAAATAGACCTTCACCCTGAAAATAGGGAAAAAGAGCTCACACCTAAATAGTTTAGATGATACCAAACTAAACAAGTAACAGCACAAAAGGAATGTAGAGATTACCAATACGGATCCATAGAGACTAACGACATTTGATTCAGACAACCGGAGGAGGAGATCAAGAAAGGCCTAGAAGGAGGAGCTTGGGAGCTCCATTTGTGTAGAGAGGAGGCCTCATGTGGCCTCCAATAGTGAGAAGAAAGGAGTGAAAGAAACTAAAATATAGTTAAGGGAATTTTGGTAATTTACCCTTAAAAATTGGGTCATCTGATTTGGCCACACGGTTTGGCCAAACCGTTCACCAATTGTGCTATAAATAATGCACATGTACTACATGTTTGGCACTAACTACACAGACTAGACACACAGTTTTGGAATAATGTGTGTATACCATTCTAGGAAATTTTTATCCCTTTTTTCAGCCACGTGGTTTACTACTAAGGGTCACACAGTTTCAGAAAAATTGTGTTCCCTATGCAGACCCTCCAAAACTTGAGATTTCCGACCTCAGTGATCCTGAAACTCAACGAGACATCCAATAAACCTCTTAGACCTTTACCTAAGTCCAAAAAAACACATTGAAGTGTTCCTAATCTCAGAATTACATTTTGAATCTTAGTTTTCAAAACAACCCATCCACCAAATGCCAAAAATTCAAATTTCTTTGAATTTTCATCTCATTCAAAAACATGGGTCATTACAATACACACCCATGTGGTCCTTTGAGAGTATACACCATGTACTCTAGTATACACACTATGTACTTCTTCCTTACTACCATTTTTAGGGTTTTCATGTTTTTACGCCCTAAAGTCAGAACTAGACATAAAAGGGGTCCATTTTGATCATTTTTTTCATGTAGAGTGCAATGATGGAACCCATAGGGTGTTTTGAGGACTCTTGATAGGTGTTTTTGGGTGAGAGACCTATGATGGATAGGTTTTTACTCTATTAATTGTTTTCTATTGTCTCCTAAGAGTTGGACATAGGATGCGACCCACCTAAGGGTTATATGAAATGGTTAGTGGACTTGGCATGCATTTACCAAGGACCTCATCTAATGTATCGCGAGATAGTCCCTGTTTAGAAGGATTGAGATGTGACTTGATGAGATATATTTGTTTGGGTATTTTTACTAACCTATAATAAGACCCCGATTAGATATGGGCTATGATCCATCTCTCTAGACCACTGTTTAAGTAGATTTTCCCTTGAGGATGCCTCCCTTTAAAGGTCCACCTCTTTAGTTCTATGAGGATGTGGGTTGTTTGGTACTGGTGTGTGGCTTAGGATCCTCTGTAGGATGACTTCACTTATGTTTCAACCTTGATCCCATGTATGATTCATTCACTTACTTACTCTTTCTGAGTATCCCATGTAGCATGGATCTGTTTTCTTACTCTTTCCGAGGATCCCGAGTATGATGCCTCTTCTTTCTTACTATTTATGAGGATCCCAAGAGGGATTCCTTCTATTTAATGTTGAATTAGAGTATCCAATAGGGATTCCTTCACTTATGTGTGGACTTCGAGGATCTTGGGTAGGATGCCTCTCCAGTGTTTTGACATGAGGGGGCCAATGGGTGCCCCAATTTTTGACTGACCCTAAGCCAGTGTGTTATGGGTTTGGGTAGAGATGGTAGAGGTGTCACCTTAGAACTCGTACCAAGCTTGTGATCTAAGAGGGTGTGGAAGTAGTGATGGGTTTAGGCATTCGAACATTTACATAGTTACCATTGATGAAACCACAGATTCCAAATGTGCTTCCTAGAACTTGTCCCATAGGGCCTGATACGATGTGATGCATATGATGGGGATGCCCAAAGGTAATTCATGGGATATGAGTTATGTGCCGTACTTGTTTGGGTGATGGACATGATGTTCCTAATCGTTTATTGAAATTAGTATACATGACATTCCCCAATTATGATTTAAATTAGTGGACAAGTTGTTCCACAGTTATGATTGAGATTAGCATACATGGCATTCCACATTGGACATGGTGTTTCATGATTATGTTTAAGATGGGTGGACATGGAATTCCATAGATGATATTTTTGAGTGGGAACACTTTCCCTGATCATAGATATTGTGATAATCTTAGGGATTGATGATGATCTCCTCGAGCAACACCTGAGATACTCCTCAGGGTTGGGGTGGACATGTCATCACTTCATTGTCAATACTTTCCTGATGATGGATTTTTCAATCCATTTATTGAATTAATTTCTCCTAAATTGAGTATTAATATATATCATACTTGATTATCATTATGCATGGATTTCTTGGTTATGTAACTCAGGTTTAGAATTTATTTATATAAAATAAAGTGATTAGAGACATTTATAGCACTGGCCAAAGTAGGTATAATCAATCAAGATCATGGACCCAAGGATATACTATGGTGTTAATTTATTTATTTTATTTAGTTACGACTTGGATAGGCTAAGCATATTTCATGAGCATGAACTTATGACAGTAGATTATAGGTTCATCATTGGGGTGGCCTACTGAGATTTATTTCTAACCCCTTGTGTGTGCATCTTAGTGTGCATGCAGACCTTATGTCTACTTTAGGTTGAGAACATATATATGATGGATAGGTTTGAGGCCTAGGGTTTCATGATAGAGCGAAGTATCTCATGTGGATTATTATGATCGGGTTGGAGTAGCTCGATAGTGTCTTGGAGACCGAGTATGTGGTTTGGATCAAAGTTAATAGTAGAACCTTGTACCTTTACTTTCATTCATTTTATTTACTCTTGTATATGTGATTAGTCCAGTGGGTATTCATTTTTGTATGTATGACATGGTTGTTCGGGATTTTACCGCATTCCATTTATTATTGTAGCCTTGTTATATTTATTGTTTCTACACTGTGTTTATTTACTACTATGGATGATTTTTTGTTATTTACAATGGTTTATTACTTTGATATGAGGGAATAGTCTCTCCATGAACACACTCTAGGCCCTCGTTACTAGTTGTTAGCCACTAGCATATGGGGAGGCGTGCTTGAGTCCTGGTCTCCAATCGACCGGGTTACTGTTTATAGAGTGAATCAGGTTGGGACATGACAAAGTGGTATCAGATATGTCTCTTTCCTATTGTATTACTATTTGGGATATAGTAGAAAAAATTATTATGAGTGTGTCAAAATCTGTAATGGATATTAGACTGGTGTGTCAAGAACACTTGTTCCAATAAGAAGTCTAGGATTCCAAGTATATGGGATTGTTGTTCTTGATATGTGATATTATAGTTTAATATGATTTTCACTTTGATCGACGCACATGTGGTGTGGAGTTTATGGTTTATTATGAATTTATGGATATCAGACCATTGGTGAGAGGACATTGATTAATTTTTGACTCATAGATGGTAGAGTTAAGAGGTTTCTCATGAATCATACTCGGTACATAGGGTCCACATGTTATAGGCCTGATAGTGTGTGATTTTACTATCGATGGTGAGGATAACTATTTAAAGTGTCAATAATAACCTAAATGGTGTTTTCCCATATAGGTTCTTAGTGTCATTTTATTCTGTTGGACTGACATGTATATATATTTCCTTATGATTTCAGGTCATATAGATCTACAATGAGACTTTTGATGATGAGGATGATGACTCATTCCTTATGCACAAGAGGTGCAACGACCCTAGTAGGTCAATATGGCACATGATTCCCAACATTTGAACCCCCTATGAGGAATCTTTACTTAGGTTTAGTTATTTAAAGTGTCAGTAACAATCTATATGGTGTTTTCTCACATATCTTGGAATAAAATTTTATTTAACCAAATTATATGAGTGTTGCAAAACGTAAATAATTGATATGGTGTTATGAGTGTGTACCATTGACTCTTATAGGTCAATGTATGTAGTTATTATTTTTCTAGTAGACCCTTTGAGGGTGTATCCTTTTCAGGTGTGGTTAACTAAAGGTTCGTAACAACCTATATGGAGTTTTCTCACCTAGATTTCTATGATATTTTACTTAACCAGCCTTCATTCATGGTTATCTAGTCAGGTCCTCTAGTGAAATATTAATAGGTACCTAAACTTTTGAAGTAAAACTATAACCTCGAGGGGGTATTAACATACATGAATGCCTAGTGAGTATCAATTCATTATCTTTTACTTGATATTATGAACCCCTTGGGAGAAGTACCTTATAAGGATGCTTGGAGAGGATCAAGTCTCAGTAGGTCAATACTTGGTCGGTGATTCCATGTTCATAGGTTTTTGAACCTCCTAGGTTAATGATCTTTTTACCTACTTTTGTTTTTACCTATTTTTAGAGAGATTTTTTAGGCATGTTAGATGCCCTGCATTGAGACAAGTATGTGTATGGCGCCTCATGAAATGTGACCTTGATGAGAGGTTTGACAGATGGTCTAGGTGGTCATACCTAGTGACCCTGATATGAGACTTGATCAATAGGTCAAGGTGGGAGACCTATAGGACCTTAATTGTGACTCAAAACCTTGTAGGTTGAAGTTTGGTTTGATCGAGGGAAGCTTGTGAGTAGGGTTGGCCCATGGTTTATGGATCCCATTTTAGGTAGTGATATTGGTTGTATGCTCATGTTGATACTGATGTATGGGAGGTTCTCGGGTTCTGTGATATAAGGATGATGATACCTTTTTTATGAGGAATAACCCAGGGTGCTTGGTTATCAATACTTGATTTCATGGGTGGGTATGTTTGGGTTCTTGGCCCTGTTGACCAGTGGTTGTGATATTGATGCTTTAATCTTAGAAAACGATTTCTTGTGATGGGAAGTCATAGAATAAATCATGGAATAAGATAGGTTATTGATTTTGAAGATGATTTCCAAGGGAGATTCTATATTAATGATATTGATGTTCCATGTAGCATAGTCAACTTGCACTACGGGAAAAATAGGCATTTGCGACGGGTTATTTGCGACGGGTTATTTGCGACGGGAATAAATCACGTCGCAAATAGTTCTGTTAAAAACTTATTTGCGACGGGGTTATTTGCCCGTCGCAAATAAGTAGCCTTTTGCGACGGGATAGCTTTCCCCGTCGCAAAAGGACTGGCGCGGTTTGCGCGCCAAATCGCGGGAAACTTATTTGCGACGGGGGAATATTCCCGTCGCAAATAACCGGCGGCGGTAAAAGGTATTTGCGACGGGAATATTCCCCCGTCGCAAATAGTATGTCGGCAGGGGTTATTTGCGACGGGTCCCGTCGCAAATAACTATTTACCCGTTGACCGTAATAAATGTTGGCTAAGGTATTTGCGACGGGTACCGTCACAAATAATACTATTTGCGACGGGATACCCGTCGCAAATGGGCCCGTCGCAAATAATCTAACCTATAAATACCCTCATCCGTTTTTTTCATTTCATTCTCATTCTCTATCTTCTCCTTCTCTCAAAATTATATTTCTAAAGTTTAATTTTTTTCCAGTTTAATTTTTTTCTCCGGAGCTGATATTAAAGTTTTGAAGGACGATCAGAGCAGATCAATTTTCAAGGTATTTATGTTCATTTTAATTTAATATTTATTTTTAATTTTTTATTAGTTTCAATTATTCTTAATTAGTTGTAATTTAATTATGTTTACATTGTTTTATTACTTAATAAATTTAAATTATTAGTATTGTTCATAGTTAATGGTAATTAGGAATAATTAGTAATAATTTTTAATAATTAGTAATAATTTTTAATAATTAAGTATAAATATTAATAATTAGTAATAAATACCAATAATTAGGAATAATAACATTATTAAATTATTAGTCTATTTTATTATTAATATTAAAATAATATAATTTTTTATATATATACAATTCTCTTTTCATCTGTGTGTTTGCTGTCTTCACATGTATTATTTGTATGTGGAGATAGAAAACGCACAGATGAAAGGAGAATTGTATATAAATTAGAAAATTATATTATTTTAATATTAATAATAAAATATATTAATAATGTTATTATTTGTAATTATTGGTAATTATTCCTAATTATTCATAATTATTCATTTAATTACTAATAATTAGGAACAATTATCAATAATTATCAATAATTAAGAATAATTAGTAATAATTAGTAATAATTAACAATAATTAGTAATAATTAGTAATAATTATCAATAATTAGTAATAATTAGTAATAATTACCAATAAGTAGTAATAATTACCAATAATTAGTAATACTTACCAATAATTTGGAATAATTAACAATAATTAGCAATAATTAGCAATAATTACCAATAATTACCAATAATTAGTAATAATTAGTAATAATTACCAATAATTACCAATAATTACCAATAATTATCAATAATTACCAATAATTAGTAATAATTAGGAATAATTAGTAATAATTAGGAATAATTAGTAATAATTAGTAATAATTAGTAATAATTATTAATAATTAGTAATAATTAGTAATAATTAGTAATAATTAGTAATAATTAGTAATAATTAAGAATAATTAGTAATAATTAGTAATAACTATGAATAATTAGGAATAACTAGGAATAACTAGGAATAATTAGAAATAATTACCAATAATTACCAATAATTATTAATAATTAGCAATAATTACCAATAATTACCAATAATTATTAATAATTAGCAATAATTACCAATATTTAGCAATAATTAGTAATAATTAGTAATAAATACCTAAAATTAGGAAAAATTAGGAAAAATTACCAATAATTAGGAAAAATTACAAATAATTAGTAATAATTACCAATAATTAGTATTAATTACCAATAATTAGTAATAATTACCTATAATTAGTATTAATTACCAATAATTAGTATTAATTACCAATAATTAGTAATAATTAGGAATAATTACCAATAATTAGTAACAATTACTAATGATTAGTAATAATTAGTAATAATTAGTAATAATTACCAATAATTACTAATAATTAGTAATAATTAATAATAATTAGTAATAATTAACAATAATTACCAATAATTTGTAATAATTACCAATAATTACCAATATTTAGTAATAATTAACAATACTTACCAATAATTACCAATAATTGCCAATAATTGCCAATAATTCCCAATAATTGCCAATAATTGGCAATAATTAGCAATAATTAGTAATAATTCGTAATAATTAGCAATAATTAGCAATAATTAGCAATAATTAGCAATAATTAGCAATAATTAGCAATAATTAGCAATAATTAGCAATAATTAGCAATAATTAGCAATAATTAGCAATAATTAGCAATAATTAGCAATAATTAGCAATAATTAGCAATAATTAGCAATAATTAGCAATAATTAGCAATAATTAGTAATAATTAGTAATAATTAGTAATAATTAGTAATAATTAGTAATAATTAGTAATAATTACAAATAATTAGTAATAATTACCAATAATTAGCAATAATTAGCAATAATTAGCAATAATTAGCAATAATTAGCAATAATTAGTAATAATTAGTAATAATTAGGAATAATTAGTAATAATTAGGAATAATTAGTAATAATTAGGAATAATTAGTAATAATTACCAATAATTAGTAATAATTACCAATAATTAGTAATAATTAGTAATAATTACCAATAATTAGGAATAATTAGTAATAATTAGTAATAATTAGGAATAATTAGGAATAATTAGTAGTAATTAGCAATAATTAACAATAATTAGCAATAATTAGCAATAATTAGCAATAATTAGCAATAATTACCAATAATTAGTAATAATTAGTAATAATTAGTAATAATTAGTAATAATTAGGAATAATTAGTATTAATTAGTAATAATTAGCAATAATTAGCAATAATTAGCAATAATTATCAATAATTAGCAATAATTAGCAATAATTAGCAATAATTAGCAATAATTAGGAATAATTAGGAATAATTAGTAATAATTACCAATAATTAGTAATAATTCCCAGTAATTAGTAATAATTAGTAATAATTACCAATAATTAGTAATAATTAGTAATAATTAGTAATAATTAGTAATAATTAGGAATAATTAGTATTAATTAGGAATAATTAGCAATAATTGGCAATAATTAGCAATAATTAGCAATAATTAGTATTAATTACCAATAATTAGTAATAATTACCTATAATTAGTATTAATTACCAATAATTAGTATTAATTACCAATAATTAGTAATAATTAGGAATAATTACCAATAATTAGTAATAATTACCAATAATTAGTAATAATTAGTAATAATTACCAATAATTAGTAATAATTAGTAATAATTAATAATAATTAGTAATAATTAACAATAATTAACAATAATTAGTAATAATTACCAATAATTACCAATATTTAGTAATAATTAACAATACTTACCAATAATTACCAATAATTGCCAATAATTGGTAATAATTAGTAATAATTGGTAATAATTAGTAATAATTGGTAATAATTAGTAATAATTAGCAATAATTAGCAATAATTAGCAATAATTAGTACTAATTAGCAATAATTAGTAATAATTAGAAATAATTAGTAATAATTAGAAATAATTACTAATAATTAGTAATAATTAGTAATAATTAGTAATAATTAGTAATAATTAGTAATAATTAGTAATAATTAGTAATAATTACCAATAATTAGTAATAATTAGCAATAATTAGTAATAATTAGCAATAATTAGTAATAATTAGCAATAATTACTAATAATTAGTAATAATTAGGAATAATTACCAAAAATTATGAATAATTATCAATAATTTGGAATAATTACCAATAATTTGGAATAATTACCAATAATTTGGAATAATTACCAATAATTTGGAATAACTACCAATAATTTGGAATAATTACCAATAATTAGGAATAATTACCAATAATTAGGAATAATTACCTTATTAAATTATTTGTATATTTTATTATTAATATTAAAATAATATAATTTTCTATATTATATACAATTCACTTTTTTTTCTGTGTGTTTTCTGTCTCCACATGTAATATTGGCATTCTTTTTCAAAATTATCAACCTACTTGCCAATGGAGAGGTGAAAGTGAATGTCAATATTACATGTGGAGACAAAATGTTAAACACACAGATGAAAGGAGAATTGTATATAATATAGAAAATTATATTATTTTAATATTAATAATAAAATATACTAATAATGTAATAATGTTATTATTATATAATTAATATTTATGAAAAAATTATATTAGTATTATTAAAAAAAATAAAAAATCAATATAATATTAAAATTGTCAATATTTGTAACAGGTTTTGCTTTATTCTCAATATATTCAATCCTTGCTTGAGTGTTTTTTCTAACAAATTATTCAAAATCAGTAATGATTTTATATTTTATAGAAAAATATGGAACAACGAGGTCGTCAACAGTCATTATTAGATGACCGCATATGGATAAATCAACGTAGAAATCCAAATGGTTCTGGTTTAAATCCAGTATATATAGAGGGTGTGGAGATTTTTTTATCATTTGCGGCATCAAATCCAGAATTTGTTTCAGAAGGAAAAATAAAATTCCCTTATAGAAAATGTGCATTGAGAACGTTTGACACGTTTGACAAAGTGGGGGAACATCTCTTGCGTTTTGGTTTTCAAGCAGATTATGTTTTTTGGTATCAACACGGTGAACGCAGTTCCAGAGCAGGTGATACCAACTTGATTCCGGATCCATCCCAGTTTCAAGATTTAGTATATGATGTTGCAGATTCATCTGTTCAACATACAGAAACTCCGGCTGATATAGCTTCAAATCCTGAGTTGGTACCATCTGAATTTTATGAGTTGTTGAAGTCTGCTGAGGATGCATTATATCCTGGCTGCAAGATGAGCAAATTAGAAGCAGTTGCAAAATTTATGGCTATCAAATCAGATAACGGAATGTCAAACACCTGTTTTGACCAGATATTTTCTTTGCTGAAAACACTATTACCCGAAGGAAATGTTTTACCTGCAAATTACTATGAAAGTAAGAGGCTGGTTCGAAATTTGGGACTTACTTGTCAGAAGATTCATGCATGTTCAAATGACTGCATTTCTGGGGAAAACGAGTCGTTGGATAGTTGTCCCACATGTGGGCAACTGAGATATAAAGAAGGACAACACGGGAAGTCTGGTTTGATTCCTGTAAAACAGTTGAGATATTTTCCGCTTACATCCAGACTTCAGCGTTTATTCATGTCTAAGAATACAGCGACAATGATGTCATGGCATAAAGAGAATATTTCAACCGATAAAAGCTTGAATCATCCAGCCGATGGTGATTCATGGAAACATTTTGATAGAGTGCATCCATCCTTTGCTTTAGAAGCTAGAAATGTTCGACTGGGCCTTTCCACTGATGGTTTCTGTCCGTTTGGATCTTATGGTAGTCAATATTCATGTTGGCCTGTTTTTTTAACTCCGTACAATTTATTACGCGAAGTACTGTGCAACATCAAGAGAATTGACTGATTGGTGGAGTGTAATAAAAATCAAAATTCGAGACAATCAGTTTAGTCAAAGTGAATGTGCTTTCATTGATGTGCAAAGAATTGATGTTTTTCAAGAGAGTACTCAAAATCAATCTTTTTTACAAAGAGACATGAGTATCGATGACGACACCCCACATTTAAGAGTCGTTGATGACGATGATGTTAATGATGTCACATATGAATTTGAAATGGTAAGAGATGAAGCAACTGTAACTCGAATGGATATCGATGATATTGAGGAGGAATATGAAGATGACATTGACATATATGAAGATGATGATGAAGATGAACACTGATAGCATTCCATGGTATTTATATACAATCATAATATGTATATATGCATATATAATAGTAATTATCAATTATTTGCTAACATTAATATTTTCTGTTTCAGATGGACGACGCCACATTTTGTGAGTTGGCGGATGCTGACCTGACTTTCGATGCGGATGAGTTGCTGACAGATGACCCTCAGCCTGCAGGCGCTCCAGGGAGTACGCGGAGGGGGCGCGGTCTTGCACGATTGATGATTCCTGACCCCGTCCCCGAGCGACGTCCACGTCTTGGGTTTGATCCACGCACACGGAGGTGTGATAACCTGTGTGATAACCTGTGAATTTGACTAAGATTTCATTAATCTATTCACATAATAAATGTTTATTATTTTTTCAGTTTTCCGCATATAGCAGTCGGACAGGGCAGCGCTATTTTGCGCAACTATTTCTCTCAGTCGTGGACCACATGGGATCAGATTCCCATTGATGTGCAGCAGGCCATGTTCGGCCATTGGTTGGTACGTACGTAAATAAATAATTTTTATTTTGAAAATTATTTCATTTCTAACTTGATATTTTGATTTATTTGTAGGGTTTATGGTATCCAATCGAGGATACCATGCGTGACGCCATCCACGAGGCATGGGAGGTGGCCATGCGTGATCGCCTTCGTCAGTTTTTGCACAATTTAAGAAAAGCTGCGATGAAGAAAGCAGGAGTGTCAGATTTTGACGAGTCATGTAGAGCACACCGACCATAGTATATTTCATCCCATGTATGGGATGGATTATGTGCGCACTGGTTGAGTGGTTCCTTTCAGAGGAGATCATCGGTGGGGAGGCAGAATCGGGGGAGACAGGAGGTGACTCATCGAGCTGGGAGTCGTTCTTTCAGTACTCATAGACAGCATCCGGTACATACATTATTTATAAATATTTTATATAACTGTAAATATTAACAGTTTATTTTTTATTCTTATAGGTTGTCGAGCACCCCGATATTACAGAGTACGACGTATATCGGAGGATGTATAGTGATCCTGCTACTGGAGAGCTCAGAGGTGATCGTCAGCATCACATCGTGGTCAGTATTATTTGTTTTCAAGTTTAAAAATTAACTGCATATAATATATTCACAATTTTAATTTTAAATTGCAACTATAGGAGTCATATGAGGCCGCAGCGTCACAGGCCCGACCTGAGAGTCAGGCCGAGTCATCAGATCAGACCACTGCCCGTCAGTTTGATGAAGCAGCATGGATGCAGGCCACCCAGTATGCCTTCGAGAAGGGCCGGGTAGTTGGTATCGGCTCTCGACTGACTCCCAGAGATTATTATGGCAGTGCTGCGATGTCGGCGTCCAGCTCGAGAGGAGCTCGTGTATCTTCTTCTACTACACAGTATGAGGATCAGTTGCGATCTCAGACTGCACAGATAGAGAGTCTCCGACAGGAGCAGGAGCAGATGCGTCAGCAGCATGAGGAGGAGCGTCGACGCCAGCAGCAGCTGTACGAGGAGCAGGCGAGTCGGTGGCAGCAGCAGCATCAGGAGCAGATGGAGTACATGCGCCGACTCACTCATGCTTTAGGGATGGAGTTTCCTCCACCACCATCTGCAGATCTCCCACCTCCCCCCCCCCCCCCTCCTTCAGATTAGAGATTGTATTTATGTTATAAAATTTGTGAAATCAAAATATTTTTTTTTTCTATTCGTAGTTTCTGTCTCATTATAAAATATTAATAATATTATATTTTTAAATAACAATATTAATATGAATAATATTATTATTTATATTTTATAATATTAAATTATATATATATATTAAAATTTTATAATATTATAATTTAATTATATTTTTTGTAATACTTGAATTATTTTAATATTTGAATGTAAAATAATTCTATTATTTTTATATTAATTAAAATAACTTATTAATATTTTTTTATTTATGAATTATAATTCTAATATTATTATATTAATTAAATCATTTATTAATATTTTATTATTTTTTATTTTTGAATTATAATTCTATTATTATTATATTAATTAAAATAATTTATTAATAATTTATTATTTTTATTTGTGAATTATAATTCTATTATTATATTAATTAAAATAATTTATTAATAATTTATTTTTTTATTTTTTTTATAGTATTTGCGACGGGATACTATGCCCGTCGCAAATACTAGTATTATTAATAGTTTTTTATTTTTTTTTTAAAAACAGTTTTTGCGACGGGATACCATGCCCGTCGCAAATACTAGTATTATTAATATTTTTTATTTTTTTAAAAAAATAGTTTTTGCGACGGGTCCCATCGCAAAAGGTATTTGCGACGGGTCCCGTCGCAAAAACTATTTTAAAAGTTTTTTTACAAAAATACGGAATACTATTTGTGACGGGGAGAATGACCGTTGCAAAAAAAGGCTTTAGCGACGGGCCCGTCGCAAATAAGTGTAGTTGCGACGGCGTTTTCAGCAACGGGCTATTTGCGACGGGCCCCCGTCGCAAATGTCTATTTGTGACGGGATCCCGTTGCAAATAGCCCGTCGCAAATACCTGTTTTTCTAGTAGTGTTGGACTTCTGATGGGTGACTCACAGGATCACGAGTCAGATGATAACAGTACATATTTGTTGCACGTGGTACTATTTAAATCATAAATTGGTGAGAGATCATGTGAAAGTATAGGACCGATAGTTTTAAATAAATTTCACAAGCATGGTTTCCCAAGAGTTTTTATAAAATGAGGAATTTACCTCTGTGGTAGAGTAGACATCTAGAATAAATCAAGGTTCATGATATGGTTGACCCATGGTTGGACTTGGACACACATTGTTGGGAGACATAATGTCATAGGTTGGTTAAAGACAAGTATAGCTTGGTTTGATGTGAGTATGGCTCTAGGAGAGTTATATACTCTTATAAATGGAATCTTAGTGTAATCCTACTCTAGAGACAATCATGCTTAAGATCTTGACATTGTCTTGGGTATACTGAGAGAGCATCAGTTATACACTAATCTTTTTTAAATATATTTTCTAGTTTGATGAAGGAGATTTTTGGGAGTTTCACTCAAGGAGTGGTATAAGGTAATCTATATGATAGAGAGTATACTATTAGTCATTGGAGGGTTGTGACCCTCGTTATGAGTTAAAATTCAACTTTTATCATGGGAATTTTTTTTAAGAAGTGGAAACATATGATGTTTTGATGTTGAAGTTAGCACTCGAGATGAGTGGTTAAGTCATGTCATTCATTTCATTTGGTTATGGACAGATCATGGGTTTTGGAATTTAGAGTTCGGATATGAGGCAACAATAAGGATAATTTTATGGTGGGGAGTATCAAATCAGTCTTAGTTAGACATATTTTGGGTTTGGAGAGTTGAAAAATTTGTGAGATTGTTCATTGGATAGTCAAGATAGAATAGTTGTGAAAATTATCAAGGTGATATCATGGCTATGATTTGACCACCAAGTCTTCTTGGGGATGAGAATGGTTATAGAGGGGAGGTTTTAAAGACCCTTATTTTTTCAGACTGTGAAATTGAGAAAAAATTTGAATTTTTTCCTTCAGATGATCGTGAGGGTTAAAATAGTCTTTCCCTATAGAATAAAATCTCAGATAATTTTTTTGACCACTTCACTGGTCCTGGAATAGGTTGTTTACCCTAGTAAAGGAGTTTGATGGAATTCTGATCCATTCAAATTTTCATGGAATAATTAATATTTAATATTTAATTAATTAAATATTAATTTATTCACACACATTCGTTCAGTGATATCTTTTGACTGAAGTATCGGATTGATATTATTCCTTCGTGTTTGAGTCTATAATGGGGGGTTTCTTATTCAATGCATAAACTCATATCAGGCATCAGGCCTATGGCCCTTTTTCATTTTCTTTTTTTTTTCTTCCTTTTATTTTCCTCTTTTATTTCTTATCCTTCCCATGGATTCTCATATACGCCCCCTTGTAGGCTCTCTTTAGCCATTACTGAGAGAGAAAAGGGATAGGGAGGAAGACAGGGTGGAAGAGGAAAAGAGGTGACACTATGGATCTCGGGAGGAGTCGGATCGTCGTGCGACAATGGTGGAATGTGAATCGGTGTGAAGCTTCAATGAATTATGCCCAAAGGTAGGTCATTTTTAAATTCTATGGTATAAATCCTTGTATATTTACCACTTTTTAGTTCTATATCCATATTATGACTATTAAGGACCCCATGGGGTCGATCTATGCTTAATCGGGAGAAAAATGGGGTTTTGGGCCAATTACAGGGTTTTCCCATTTGGAAATCTCGACCACAAAATGTGTAGTTTAGGAACACATGTCATGTTTTCTTTATGTTAAGGTAAGATGACTTTTTGGATGTACACACTATGTACTTGAAGTACACATTGTGTACTTGGAGTACACGTTGTGTACTGGTACTTATCCATGTAGTCGAGTACATGGGCAAATACAGTTTTTGGAACTACACATCATGTACCTAGGGTACACATTGTGTAGTTATACTAGGCCATGTAGCTGAGTACATGTCTATACAGCTCATGTAGGGGAACTTGTCCATGTAGAATACACGGTCAGACACCATGTAGGGTACACACCATGTAAAAGTACACGGCCATGTAGAAACACATAGTCAGGCCATGTGAGGTACATGGGCAGTTATCCCATGTGGGGTATATGTCATGTACATGTTTTACACATCATGTTCTTTGATTTTACATGTCAATTCAGGCTAAAGTACATGCCTAGGCGGGTCTTTGAGATTAATCATTGTGTAATTGAGTATACACATTGTATACTTCTTCATTGCTACCCTTTTTAAGGTTTTTCATGTTTTTACACCCTGAAGTTGGAAATGGACATTATAGCAATCCATTTTGAGTGTTTTTTCATATAGAGCATGATGATGGAACCCATGGGGGTGTTTTTAGGACCCCTGAGATGTGTTTTGGGGTGAGTGGTCTATGATGGAGAATTGTTTCCTCTAATAATTGGTTTTTTATCTCCTGAGAGTGAGACATAGGATGAGACCCACCTGAGGGTCATACAAAATGGTTAGTGGACTTGGAATGGGTTCTCTAAGAACCTTGTCTAATGTATCTAGGGATAGTACCTGGTTAAAAGGACTGATACATGTCTTGATGAGATATATTTGGTTAGGTATTCAGACCAACCTAGAGTGAGACCTTGATTAGATATGGACCATGATCTATCTCTCTAGACTGATGTTTAAGTAGATTTTACATTAAGGATACCTATATTTAAAGATTTTCCTCTTTATTCCTATGAGGTTGTAGGTTTTTTGAGACCAATTTATGACTAAGGATCCCTTTTAGGATGCCTCATCTTATGTTTTAATCTAGAGGATCCTGTTTAGAATGCCTCTGCATACTCTTTTTGGGGATGGGATGCCCCTTCTTGCTTAATCTTTCTGAGGATTCTATATAGGATGACTTTACTTTCTTACTCTTTTTGAGGATCCCAAGAGGGATTCCTTCTCTTACATGATTACTTAGAGTATCCATAGAGGGATTCCTCCACTTATGTGTGGACCTTGAGGATCCTGAGTAGGATGTCTCTTTATTGTTTTGACCTGAGGGACCCAATGGGTGTCCCAATGTTTAAACAACCCTAAGCTAGTTCATTATGGGTTTGAGTAGAGATGGTAGCAAGTGTCAACTTAGAACCCATATTGAACTTGTGAGCTTAGGTTTTGTGGTAGTAGTGTTGGTTTAGGCATTCAACGACCCTCACTCTTTATTTATACTCTTACATAGTTACCTTGATGAAGCTACAAATTCCAAATGTGCTTCCTAGAACTCGGTCCATGGGGGTTGATATGATGTGATTCATATAATGGGGATGCCTAGAGGTAATTCCTGGGATTTTTATTATGATCCTTACTTTTTTTGATGATGGATATGATTTTCCTTATCATTTATTGAAATTAGTATACATGGTGTTCCCCAGTTATGGTTGAAATTAGTGGACATGTTTTTCCACAGTTATGATTGATATTAGTGGACATGGAATTCCATATTGGACATGGAATTCCACATTAGATAGGGTATTCCATAGTTATGTTTGATATGGGTGGACATGTAATTCCACAGATGATATTTTCGAGTGGGTGAACTTACCTCAAGCTTAGATATTATGATATTCTCAGGGATTAATGATGATCTCCCTAAGCGATGCTTGTGATACTCTTCAGAATTGGGGTGGAGATTTCGTTACTTCATTATTCAGACTTGCCTAGAAATAGGGCTATTGATCCATTTATTGAACTAATCTCTCATGACTTGAGGAGTAATATATATCATTCTTGATTATTGTTATACATGGATGCCTTGGTTACATACCTTAGGTCCTAAATTTATTTATATAAAGTAAAGTGATTAGATACATTTTTGACACTGACCAAAGAAGGCATGGTCGATCTAGATCATGAACCCAAGGATTGATTATGGTGTTACTTTGTTTATTTTATCTAGTTATGTCATGTATGGCTAAGCATATTTCATGAGCATGCACTTATAATAGAATATTATAGGTTCACTATTGGGTTTTTCCAACTGAGATTTATTTCTCACCCCCTATACGTGAACCTCAGTGTGTGTGAAGAACTTATGTATGCTTCAGGTTGAAAATAAATGTATGATGGATAGGGCTGAGGCCTAGGGTTACATGATCGAGTGGAGATGCTTATGTGGATTCTTATGATCAAGCTGGAGCATCTCGATGGTGTCTTGAAGACTGGGTATGTGGTTCATCTCAGAGTTAGCAGTAGAGCCTTGTAATTTTACTTCCATTTAATTTACTTACTCATGTATATGTGATAGGTCTAGAAGGATATCAATATTTTATATATGACATGGATATTTGGGCTTTTACATCATTCCATTTATTATTGCATCCTTATTATATTTATTATTTTTTCACTCTATTTATTTACTATTAAGAATGATATTTGGTTATTTAAATTGGTTTCTTACTCTAATATGAGGATATGGTCTCCCCAAAAATGCACCTTGGGACCTCATTGCTAGTCGGAAATATCTGGTATACGGGGAGGTGTACTTGGGTCCTAATCACCAAATGGTTTGGTTACTATTTATAGAGTGAACAAAGTTGGGATGTGAAACTATCGTTTTAGTAGTGTGATTTGTTTTCATTTATATTTCTTTATCATTTAGTTATGAAGGATCATGTATAAATCAATTTAGTGTGATACATTTGAGAACTTTGTTCCTCTATCCAGATATACTAACATTGAGCACCGCTTTTTCTTGGAACATCTAAACCTTGTTATGCAAGTTGAGGTTTGAAGGGAGATTCTGAGTTGAATGTGGTTTTCAAAACATGTATATCTTCTTCTTTAAAATAAATTTATAATTTATTTTATATATTCGATAAAATTAGTGACTTGTTTTTATTTTTAAGTGAATCCTAATAGCTTTCAAATGTGCATGTGATTGTGATCATAAATTTAATGTAAACATGATTCCTACTTCCAAATTTCTATATTATTTATAGAATGAATACAGCTTTAGCTACATAAATTATTTTCAGTTTGTGTCTTCTATTTTAATTATGTATTGGTTTACAGAATTCTTAAAAAATGTGTTTATTTTTCATTTAATTGAAAGTAATATTTTACTTTAATGAATATGTTTGTATTGAAAATATTTCAATTTTTTCCAATTTTATTGGTATGTTTTATATTTATTTTGTTTCTATAAAAACATGTGTGGTTCTTATTATCTACAATTTAAAAAAAGTAATAAATTTCATGTTGTTTATTTTAATAACCATGTTGATTATTATAATGGTGAACATGGTAAATGGATTTTCACATTGGTTATTTTAACAATAGATATGAAAAGTCAATTAAAATGTTTTTTAAAACACGTCAAACTTTCAAGTTTTTTTATATAGGTGATGTGAATTATTATTTTATATAACTAACATGGTAAATGAATTTCACATAAGTTATTTAATAATCAATATAAAAATTCAATAAATTTTTTTTAAAATAAATATTGACCATTAACATCATTTTTTTATAAATGATGTGAAATATAGTTTAGCTTTCTAGTTAATTTATATAATCGGTATCGTAAACATGTATCAATATTGATATCATTATAGTTTATCACATTGATTTATAAAATAATAAGGTGATAAAAATTTTCTATATTTATTATTAAAATCAATGCTAAATATATTTTTATTATTCATAAAAATATAAGTAACAAAACCCCCCAAGGATTTATAAAAATTAAATTGAAAATATAAAAATTCTTGAACACAAAACTCACAATGAAAACAACTTGTTTTAAAATTAAGGTTGATGATAAATACTAATATTTTAGGTTAAATGATAAGGGTAAAATATAAGATTAATTACTACTATTATTTGTGATATAAATAAATGAAAGCAACACACACACACAAAACTCAATTGGACAATACCACCATTTCCCTCAAAAGCTTTACCCATCCCCACTTAGACCTATTACAGTACAATAGGGCCGAAGACATTTAAAACCTAGCCAAATAACTTATTACCCATTCTAAATTTATTTTTCAGGATATTTTTATAACTAATTGATTATTTTAATTAATATTAAATTTGTATTTTAATCTACTCATGTAACTTTTATTCTATCTTGGGCTAATTTTCATGATTTTTAAGCATAAAGCATGGGCTGGGTATGCATAAATGAACCCTTTATTCCTACCTCTATTATTGGATGAAAGTTGTTAACTAGTCAAAGGCAAAATTTTCTATCTTAATTGATATAAAATGAATGAGAAACCAAATATGGTAAAATGAAAACCAATATTTTATTCCTCCCTCCTTCTAAACAGCTACAAGTGCATTGCACACCACCTCACACATAGAAATCCCCTCATAAAATCCTCTCACTACAACAACTAAAGATAAAGAAAGATCTAACCCCTCATTGTTCATGCTTCCACCTAATTCGCTAGTCGCGAGGGAGTCTGGGGGTTGGGGTGAGCATGCCTCTTTGATGTGAAATTCCCACTGGTTGGTTGATATAACTCGAAGTGCATGTCTTCAATACAAAAGTGTCGTTTTAGTTTAAAACACACATCAAATATCTAAAATTGGGAAAACGATATCAGATTGTTTTCAAACTTTAGTAAAATGATCCATATTTCATTGTGTGTAAAAATTGAAAGCACGTCAATTGAACTCACATCAATTTGACCTCACATCAATCTAATACATGATGTGGTTGATATAACTCAAAGTTCTTATTTTCAATACAAAAGTGTCATTTTAGTTTAAAAAACACATCAAATATCCAAAACTGATAAAACGAGCTCGGATTATTTTCAAAATTTAGAAAAATGATCCATAATTCATTTTTCATGTATAGGAATTGACCACACATCAATCTGACACTTTTTGTAGTCGATATGACTTGAAGTATGTGTTTTTAATATAAAAGTGTCGTTTTAGTTTAAAATAAAAATCAAATAGCCAAAACAAATAAAACGAGCTCATATTTTTTTCAAACTTCAGAAAAATGATCCATCATTCATTTTTCATGTGTAGGAATTGACCATACATCAATAAAACACACGATGTGGTCAATATGACTCAAAGTGCATGTTTTCAATATAAAAGTGTCATTTTAGTTTAAAACACGCATCAAATAGACAAAACCAAGCAAATTAACTCAGATTGTTTTCAAACTTTAGGAAAATGGTCCATAATTTATTTGTGATGTGAAAGAATCAACTAAACATAAATCTAACACATTATGTGACCAATATGACTTAATGTGCGTGTTTTCAATATAAAGGTGTCATTTTAGTTTAAAATGTATGTCACTAGCCAAAATGAGAAAATGAGAAAATGAGATTTGATTTTTTCAAAATTTAGTACAATGGTCCATAATTCGTTTGTGACGTATAGAAATTGATTGCATGTCAATCTGACACATGATGTGGTCAGTATTACTCAAAGTGTATGTTTTCATTATATAAGTACAATTTTATTTTAAAACATGCATCATGTTGCCAAATTCGAGAAAACGAGCTTAGATTTTTTCTCATAATTTTATATTCTATCACTTAATTAATTTTCTTATCATTTTTATCTTATACTTATTTAATTAATTTTCATAGAGATAATACTTGAAGATGAATAAGAAATGGTGTGATAGTTGAAGGCTTATTCTCAAAAATCAATTCCTCTTGAATTAGATCCCATTTATAGTGAGTTTTTTATCACCACATATGAGATCCAATTCAAGAGGAACTGCTTTTGAGAACAAAAATAAATGACATGATATGTAAGAATCGACCACAAATCAATCTAATACACGATGTGCTTGGTATGACTCAAAGTATATGTTTTTAGTTTAAAATTTACACTTTTTGTTTAGTTTATTTATTTATAATATTACTAACATAATAATTTTTTTCTTATACAGTTGCATTATTTTTCTCAAGATAGGGTGGTTTGTTCAGAAATAGCATGATTGAGGGTTGGGGTCCAAAAACAAAGGAACATTGACATTTTTCAATATTTGTGATAATTTGTACTTACTCATGTAATTATACAAACCAATGTTTGAAATTTCTATAATATAGTGCTTTTTTCTTGTATTTGTATTGTAAATTTTATTTCAATTAAATTCTATATTTTCAACTTGTTTTGAATACTGTTTTTTCTACTACAGTGTGTTGTAATTTTAACATCACACCGCAGCAGTATTCCCCTTTAGCAATGCTAGTAATAGTGCTAATTAAGGGACCCTTTATCAGTGCTACTAAAAGCATTGATAAAGGGATCCTTTTATCAGATCTAAATAAAATTATTGATAAAGGGGGTCCTTTATTAGTGATTTTATAGAACTGATAAAGTACTAGGTATTTTAATTTCACTCTAATTGTTAGCGCTTTTTTTGCGCTGACAAATGCCTATTTTATCATTGTTAAAGGAATTATTTATAGTAGTGCGCGTACGCCGCCTGTGGGATCTCCTTCACCATAAACAAGTTGAAAAAACAATGGGGTAGAGAGAGAGAGTGGGAGAGGGAGAGAGAGAGGAATAGGGATAGAGGTGATGTTGTAGAGATCAGGAGGAGTCAAATCGTCATGCAATAATGATGGAACATGAATCGGTGTGAAGCTTCTACGAATTATTCCCAAAGGTAGGTTGTTTTTAATTTTATGCCATAAATCCTTTTATATTTACCACGTTTTAGTTTTAGAGCCCTATTGTGATTTCTAAGGACCCCCATGAGTTTGATCTATGCTTTACCAGGAGAAAAAGAGGGTTTCAGACCGATTGTAGGGTTTTCTCATTTAGAAATCCTGATCACACAATATGTAGTTCAAGAACACATACTTGTTTAGGGAAGATTTATTTTTGGAAGTACACACCGTGTATTAGTACGTGTCCATTTAACTGATTACATATGAATATAGAGTTTTCATAACTATACATCGTGTACCCGAGGTACATGTTGTGTAGCCGTACTCGTCCATGTAGTTTATGTAACAACCTGAACTTTTTGAATGATAATTTTTTCCTAAATATGCATGTTATATTATATTATACACAAAAAAAACTATATCTCTTTAATATTAAAGTGAGTATAAATTGAAATGTGACCTTTAGGTTTCAACCATTATATGATCGTTGTTCAATATAACAGTTAGAAACTACACTCTTAATAATAATTTTAACATTATAATTGTTGTTTAGAAGTAGAAATGATGAAGAAAAATTAATGAAAAAAAGAAGAGTCAATGGTCTCGTCCAGTAGAGTTGTGTCGTACAAATACTATTTTTCAGAACTTGGGAGGGAGGCAGTGTCTTTGGGATTTTCTCTTGACCAATCACAATCCAAGATTCAACAAATGAGGTTTGAATGAAATTGCCTATGGGAGAAGTTCAAGTTAGTAGAGATTACCACTCGGGCGATGTTGGTTGAGCCTCCCAATGAGTCTATCACTATCACACACTTCACCCTTAAATAGTATACAGGTGTTATTAGGGTTTATGTGTCGAGACATTAGTTACTTAATGTGTAATCATTTTGTATAAATAAAATTTTTATTCCATCAATTCCGTTTTGAGAATAGTTTTTCTTAAAAATATAACGAATTTGATAAATTGATTTTTCAGACCGAAATTGTACTTTTCAAAAATGATATAATTATTATAATAAATTGAGGTATTAATAATAATGGTTATTTTAATGTAATAGTATTATTAAAACGCTCCTTTTTAAATATAAATGATAAAATATTTTTTTTTCAAGTGTCAGAAATGTCACTATGCATTTTCACTATGCATTTTCTATCCACTGTTATTTTTAATAACTAAGGTTTTTTATATTTAAAAGTTAAAAATATCATATTTATATAATCATTATGATAAAATAATACCATTTTTGAAATCATCATTCTGAAATTAGGTTAGGGTGAATTTATTAAAATTTTCTGAAATACTTTATTTTTTCATGGATAGTAAAAAATACAGTTTGAGTTTTTAGTATGTTTAATGACATAATAATGATGTAATATATAATATAAAATATTGGTTGACTTTTTTGGATTAAAATAACATAATAGTTGTCCCAAGTTTCCAATACCATGGACAAATATTGTGAGCAATCCCATGGTTTTTCATTTACAACTACCTAGGTGTCCTAGGAAATTAATAAAAAAATCCTCCTCTTTTACTATAAATACCCACTCATTTATCCATTTTATTTCACTTATAATTAATACTCCATGAATATTTGATATTTTTACCTCCCAAGGAGTCCTCCCAAGTTTTCCTCAATCCCCAAGTTCCCAATCTTCGAGTTTTAGGAGTTTCTCTTCAAGGTAAGGGAAATCTCAACTTCTCTTTTCCTTTCAAGTTCTCTTTTTATGTGGTATATATTTTAAATTTAAAATATATGTTCTTATATGAATTTTATTCTATACCTTTATTGTATTAAGATTATTTTATGAATGGGATACCCTTGTCCCTTATATTTTTAATGTTTTCTAAAACCATGTTTCATACCCGTTATACTGCTGAATTTTCTTCTCAAAATTTCTCTCTTTTCTCAAGAAATTATCTTATTTTATTTTATGAATACCCAAAAATGTTTCTTTTCTAGGTTTATTCACCTATATTTCAAAATTATCTATTTTATTCTGGTATTAACACACATTAAATCTACCTTCCTTTTTTTGGGTAAATAATGACACAAAGATCTTGTCTTTAAGCATTTTTTTTAAAACACCATGATTTTGATATGAAACCCATCTCTTTTATTCTTCATGGATTATTTATGAAATGTTTTATTATAATATATGTGGATCAAATTAATTAATATATATTAAGGGTTCACCCTGATAGCGCTCCAATGCATTGGGTAAAGAATTTAATCTCTAGAGATGATGTAAGAACCCGGATCTTCATCTCAGGTATGTTTTCCCTTTTTCTGGAGTTTTTGGGAAAAATAAAGTTTCTGGAAATTTTTGAAGTACACACCGTGTACTTTCTGAGTACATGCCGTGTACTCTTTTCCCGCTCTAAGTCATGTGTTGGTCGTGTCCGGGCCACACACACGGTGTGTAGGGGTGACGTGGAGGTTGATTTTGGCGGAGTACGGAAAAACCTAGTACACGCCGTGTACTCTAAAAGTACACGCCGTGTACTTTTCTTTTTTTTCACTAAATGCACCGGGGTCACGCCCGAAGGACAGAACTTTCTTCTTCTAGGTTTCGTTCATCTGAGAGCACCAAGGATCCGTGAATCTTTGACGAGCCCCCGCCTCTCCGTCTGTTCTTCGATTCGAGCTCTGTCGATTGCATTGGAAGCGCAGTGGTGAGTTCTACCTTATGCTTGAGTATTGTTTTCCAATTCCTCTTATTTCTCAAGTTATCATCGGTTGAAAATTTTGTGCGTTTTTATAGATCTCCGTTGTTCTAAGGAGAATCAATCTGCGTGGCTCAAGTATATTGATCTCCTAGCATCCAGGTAGGTGGTTTGTGCCTTTATATAGAAAGTCGATGAGTATTTTGTGCAAATTCCACCAATACCCTTGAACGGGGTATTGCGTGTTCCTTTTTTTCCCTTGTTGTATTGCCTTCTTTGCTCGATTGCTAGAGTAGATGTTTTGCCTATGAATATGGTAGTTTTTACTGTACTCTGGATGGTTTCTATGCTTGTTCTACCTGTTTGGTGTTTTGACAGTTTCCATGCCTAGTTGTAGGATAGTGGAACTGTTGATTTGTTATGTTGTTGAGCCATAGATTGATAGCCAAGTAGTTCTTGAGGTTCATTTGGGATGATACGCGCACTAAGAATGTTTATTTCCACACAGGACTGTGAGAACCTAGTGTAGTATACCATAGGGAGAATGGACATAAGGGATTCTCCAGAGTGTCTTTTAATACGATGCGAGACCACAGGGGGAATTGACGATGAGTGCTTCCTCAGAGAGTCTGTAGTTCCTCGACGCGGGCCACAGGGGGAATGAGATGTTGAGTGCTTCCCCAGAGAGACTTTAGTACGATACGAGACTATAGGGGGGATTGACGGTGAGTGCTTCCTCATAAAGTATTTTCTTAGATGAACCAGAGGGGTGAGACTGTGTGTGCCTCCTAGAGGGTTGGTAGTACTTGTAGGTTGAAACATAGGGGTTAGGCTGTGAGAGCTACCCAGAGGGTTACCTATTTTCTTCTTGTTGCTGGTTGTTTACTTGTGTACTTTATATGTTAGAACTGTGGATTGTAGCTGTTGTGTGTTTTTTTTTTCTGTTTACTGCTTCCTGCACTCTTACTTGCCTTGTATTCATTGACTGTTAGGCACAGATATTTGGGTGATTGCCTACTGGGATTGTATCTCACACCTTTTTTGGGCCATGCTTTTGGTCCCAAGCAGACTTTTTTGTTATAGGTATAGATAAGGGCAAGCGTCCTTCGAATTTCTGTACTTGATTTCTTAAAGCTGGAGAGCATGGGACCAAGCTATGGCTTGCGATGCTAAGGAGTTTATTTTGTTTTTATTTTCCACTTTGGTTTCAGTTGTATTTCAGCACGTTGGTTGTTTACTGCTTTCCATAGACATATGTACCATGTTGCATCATTATTATTTTATACATTTCTTCCGTTGTTCAGTTCAGTTGTTGTATGTTGTTCATTGTTTCCGCTATTGTGTCTGGTTATTCTTTCACTGTATACTTTACCGAATGAGAGAATAGTTTCTCCACCAACTCACCAAGGCCCTCTCTACTAGTCGGCAGCCTCTGGAGTTTGGGGAAACGCGCTTGAGGTCATGTGGCGAACTGGGTACGGGGCGCCTCTGGGTGGCGTCAAGAACCGGGATGTTACAAAGTTCTATCAAAGGAGTTCTTTTATCTTGCTTTACTATTTGAAGCCTTTACCCAGGGATAGGACGGATTCAGTACTTGGTATTAAGCTGTGCTCGGGAGTAGCTAACTCGTGTATAGGGAAAATCCATACTACCTCGTTAATTGCAGTTTTTGGTTTTGAGATTTTACAGTTGAGATAATTTCACCTAGAGTGATTCACATGCTTTGTGTTGTTACTTTTTTGATGATTTTGGTTCTATTTCTGTCGCAACCTGATGAGATGAGGGTATTCCATCTCATCCATCATATAGGAACTTGTAGAAATCACATGTCATGCATTCTTGCCATGCCATCTAGGGTGCATTAGTGATTGCATGTTGTTGTGATAGACTTTATGTAGATTATGCATGCTGTTGTGATAGATGCTTGATAGAATCTCTGCTATTATGTTAGAGAACTGTTTGTTTTGTGCTTGCTTAAAATGAACGCCAAATTTTGGTTCTTGAGGTGTTATGGGCCCTCATTAATCGGAACTTGGTGGATCATGATCCTGTTTTCTCTTGTATATGACTGTAGGAGATGCCGAGCTTTGATTCGTGGGGAGTATGGGCCCTCACGGATCGGAATTTGGTACCTCTTTGCCTTGTTTTCAGTGTTTCTGGGCTTCTGTGCAGTTTCTGAGCTACTGCCTAGAAAAACCTAGAATACACAGCATATACTTTTGGATACACATCGTGTAGTTTTTAGGCCATGTCACTGACCGTGTGAGCAGAAACATGGTGTCGTGAAAGTGACTTCAGGAACACACTGTGTACGGTAGGTACACGCCATGTAGTAGTGAGTCATGTACCCGGACATGTCACTAAAAACACGGGTCGGGGGAGCTCGTGTCATACATGTCATGTGTTGTATAAACACGTCGTGTATCCTTATCCTCAGTACCCAGCTGTGTCATGAACAACACGGGATGGTGTTCTCTCCTCCTATACACGTCGTGTTTGTTCGGAACACGCCGTGTAAGGGTCAGCCGTGTACTTGGCCGTGTCGCCAACAACACGGGTCGTGAAAAATCTTCGAGTACACGCCGTGTTTGTTCGGAACACGACGTGTAGTCTCAGCCGTGTAGCCGGTCGTGTAACTAACAACACGGGTTGTTGACACCTTGTCTACTACATGTCGTGTCCACAGGGAACACGTTGTGTAGTCTCAGTTTAAGAATATCGTGTGGGTTAGCTGTGCAAGGAGACTCGATCAAGGGAGTAGAGTACAAGTACACGCCGTGTGTGGGGACAACACGCCGTTTAGTCTGGATTTTTACACGACCAGGAGTGGCAGAATCACAAGCCCATGTATATGGTTTAAGTGAACACGCCGTGTAGTTTTTATACACGCTGTGTAGTCACATTTTGTAAAACTTAATTGTTTTCCTCTTCGGTTTCCGTTTTGTACCTTATGTTCTCTGCCTTTGTTAATCCTGATCTAAGGCATGCTTTTGATCTTTCAGAGTTATGCCTCCGAGACGTCCTCCGGTTGTATGTATGTCGTCAAGCAGTTATCAGACGCCAGATATGGCTGATCAGGGACTCCCTGCCGATCCTCCAGTCGGGCCAGCCTTGGCACCGACTGTCATACCAGTTGCAGGCGCTGATGCACAGTTCAGGGAAGGGTTTATGAGGATGATGCAAACCTTTCAGGGAGCACCTCCTCCTTCCTCGACTATGTAATACTTGACTTGGGTTTTTTAGCAGCAGCATCCTCCCATGTTCTCGGGGGAAGGAGGACCTCAGGCTGTAGAGTCATGGTTGGAAGCCATGCTGACTATCTTTGAGAATCTGGAGACACCTCCAAAGAGGTGGGTCAAGATCGCTACCTACATGCTCTGAGACTTTTCCAAGAGGTGGTGGGATGTGATCTCACAGGCGGGTCATCAGCAGGTTATGGCTTGGGAGGAGTTCCAACGCGTGTTCTACGACTACTTCTACCCAGATACCCTGAGGGTCGATCGAGCCCGGGAGTTCATGAGCTTAGAGCAGGGTACTCTTTATGTCAGGGATTATTCATCTCGTTTCACCGAGCTGCAGCATTTCACACCCCTCTAGGATGGGATTGGGGTGTTCTTAGCAATGAATTTTGAGGATGGTCTCAGGAGGGAGATCCGTTCACAGGTGAATCTCTTCCAGTTGACTTCCATCACTTCCATCATCAACCAGGCACTTATTGCAGAGCGCAATCTAAGAGACTCTGGAGCTGTGATCCAGGGCGGTTCTGCTTCTAGAGCTAGTTTTCCTCCAGATGACAGCAAGAAGTGCCATAGAGAGTCTACGCACGGTGATCCGAGGAAGCGAGATGCATCGTCAGGCAGCCAGGTGATATGCTACCAGTGTGGTTGGTCAGGTCACATGAGGCCGCAGTGCCAGAGAGACCCCATGGAGTGCCGATCTTGCGGTAATATGGGTCACCTTCAGCGTTTCTGCCAGGTTTTCTCACGAACAGCTGGTGACCGAGGTTCTTCCATGACTCCTCGTTCAAGAGCAGCACCACCAGTTTCTCACCAGTCGGGGAACTGGAGTTCTTCCGGCCATTCGGGCTGAGGGGGAGGTTGAGGCCGTGGCAGTCATCCACCAGTCCCTCAACACCAGTAAGGTGGATCAGCTCAGAGTGGTCATCCAGGGGCATAGGGCCGCAGTGCAGGCCAGTCTTTCGCCATGGAGCAGAACTATCAGGATCAGGATCCTGACCCTTCTACAGTTCGAGGTACGATTTTAGTAGCCTCAGTTTTATCTTCATTCCTTTTCGATACTGGTGTTACACATAGCTTTATCTTTGTTGCTGTCGTGGAGAGCCTTGGGATCTGCATCTTTTCTTCTGCTGACTCGTTGACACTAGACACACCTTTGGGGACGAGGACATCAAGTGCACTCCAGTGTAGAGAGTGCCCTCTCGAGGTTGCAGGGTATCGTTTCTCATGGGTTCTCTACGTCCTAGAGATGACGGGATATGATGTCATTCTCGAAATGTATTGGCTAGTTTCCTTCCAGAAATTCATCAACTGTTACTGCCAAAGGGTCAGTTTCATCTCACCAGAGGGTGAATCCTTTCTTCATAGAGGCGAATGGGATGTTCGGGCGAGTCAAGCGGGACTCGAGCATCTTGGGCTAGGAGGGGTGACGGCCTAGATTGCTAGTCTTTATCTGGATGATCAGGGGACTCCACAGTTGTACTTTCCTCCAGTGGTGGATCGCTTTATGGATGTCTTTCCAGAGGACTTTTCAGGTTTGACTCCGGAGCGCGAGGTAGACTTCTCTATTGAGCTCATGCCAGGAGCGGCACCGGTGTCCATTCCTCCCTATAGGATGGCCACACCTAAGTTGCAGGAGCTCAAGAAGCAGTTGTAGGAGTTGTAGGCAAAGGGTTTCATCCAACCCAGTACTTCTCCTTGGGGTTCGCCTGTCTTTTTTGCGAAGAAGTCAAATGATACCCTTCAGCTTTGTGTGTATTATCGGAAGCTGAACCAGTTGACGGTCAAGAACCGATATCCCTTTCTGAGGATCGATGACCTATTTGATCAGCTTCGAGGAGCCCGGGTGTTCTCAAAGATCGACTTGAGGTCCGGTTATCATCAGTTACGCGTTAGACCATCAGATATACCTCTGAAAGCCTTAAGGAGTAGATATGATCTATACAAGTATACAGTCATGTCGTTCGGTCTCATGAATGTGCCTGCAGTTTTCATGGCACTGATGAAATGAGTGTTCCATCCTTACTTGGACTCATTCGTCGTGTTCTTCATGGACGATATCTTGGTGTACTCTCACACTCAACATGACCATGCCACTCATCTTGAGATCGTTCTGAGTACACTGAGAGAGCATCGTCTTTATGCTAAACTTTCGAAGTGCCACTTTTGGATGGAACAGATTCACTTCTTGGGTCACGTCATCTCAAAGGCAGAAGTATCTGTGGACCCATAGAAAGTGATATATATAGTCTTCTAGGAGTATCTGAAGAACATTTTTGAGGTATGGAGTTTTCTAGGGCTGGCTGGATACTACAGACACTTCATTTAGGACTTTTCGCACCTAGTTAACCCTTGGAAGGTCTGACCAAGAAGGGGGAGAAGTTCTTATGGTCAGATTCTTGTGAGTCATCCTTTCAGGAGCTGAAGGGAAGGTTGATGTCAGCACCGATACTAGTCTTTCCAGAGCCAGGCAAGAGCTATACAGTCTATTGTGATGCTTCAGGTATCGGTCTAGGATCTGTGCTTATGCAGGGAGATGGAGTCGTTGCGTATGGGTCTTGGAAGTTGAGGCCACATGAGAGGAACTACCCTATGCACGATCTAGAGTTGGCAGTTGTTGTTCATGCCTTACACTGTTGGAGACACTATCTACTGGGAGAGCACTTTGTGGTCTTCATCGACCACAAGATTCTCAAGTATATCTTCACTCAGTGTGATCTGAATCTAAGGCAGCTTAGGTGGGTCAAGTGTCTTTAGTCATTTTATTTCGAGCTTGCCTATATGCCGAGAAAGGGTAACGCAGTGGTAGATGCGTTGATCAGGAGAACTCAGGTTCAGGCAGTTCAGGAGGCCAACAGTGAGTGGAAGCTTATGGCTCTGTTCTCTGAGATGCATATGGAGGTTCACGACATACAGGGATAGACTTACCTATCTTCTGTAGTTGTTACCTCTACACTTCTTGATCAGGTACGGATGAGGCAACTATCAGACTCAGAAGGCTTAGTCCTGTGGGAGAGTGTGTTGGGAGAGGACCCTCTTCCTGGATGGACAGTGGGCGAGGATGAGATCTTGCATTTCAAGGGACGCGTATGGGTGCCAGTAGACATACACGAGGAGCTGATGCGGTATTTCTATTCCTCGGTTTGGGAATTTCATCCTGGCGTCACCAAGATGTATCGGGATCTTCATCGCCAGTACTGGTGGCCAGGTATGAAGAAAGATGTTGTTGGATTTGTCATGAGATGTTCTACTTGTCAGTAGGTAAAGGTGAAGCATCAGCCACCAGCAGGCCTTTTACAGTAGTTACCCATTCCGGAGTGGAAGTGGAACGATGTTGCGATGGACTTCTTGATTGGGTTTCCGAGGTCGCCTCGAGGGAACGATACTGTTTGGGTTTTCATCGACAGGATTACAAAGGTTTCTCACTTCTTGCCGATCAAGGAGACCTTCAATGTTGATGATCTGGGACGACCATACATCCGGAAGATTGTGCATCTACATGGAGTCCCACACTCCATTGTTTCATACAGGGATGCGTGTTTTACTTCTCGGTTCTGGCAGGGGCTTCAGAAGGCTTTGGGTACACATGTACTTTTGAGTATAGCATACCATCCCCAGACTGATGGCCAGTCTGAGCGCACGATCCAGGTGCTTGAGGATATGCTTCGAGCTTGCATTCTAGACTTTGGCGGTTCTTGGGATAAGCATATTCCTCTGGTGGAGTTCGCCTACAACAAAATTTTCTAGGTGACCATTCGGATAACACCATACGAGGCTTTGTATGGTAGGCCATGTCGATCACCCTTATGCTGGCTAGAGGCAGGAGAGGCAGCTTTGTTGGGACCTCATCTTGTTCAGGAGACTTTGGAGCAGATATAGTTGATTCGGAAGAGGATGGATACAGCACAGTCTCGGCAGAAGTCTTATGATGATCAGCGGAGACGACCTCTAGAGTTCAAGGTCGGGGATTAGTTTTTCCTACGTGTCGCACCGAGGTTGGGACACAAGAGGATTCAGAGACAGGGTAAGCTTTCACTGCGGTATGTCAGGTTGTTTGAGGTTTTGGAGAGAGTGGGGCTGGTCGCCTATTGGTTGCAGCTACCACAGAGGTACCGATCCATGCACGACGTCTTCCACATCTCTCAGCTCTGACGTTACTTTTTAGACCCATCTCATGTCTTTCAGCCTGAGGAGGTTGAGCTTGAAGCAGATGTGTCGTTCAAGGAGCATCCTATTCGGATTGTCGATCATAGTACGAAGGTTCTCCACGGGTGGTCTATTCCTCTAGTACGGGTGCTATGGCAGCATAGGCGAGTACAGGATGAGACCTGGGAGAGGGAGGCTGATGTACGATCGCAGTGGCTGGAGCTGTTCGGGGTTTCTTCTTATACGCCTCTCTAGGTAAATTTGGGGATGAATTTATTTAAGGGGGGAAGTTTGTAAGAACCCGGATATTTGTCTCAGGTATGTTTTCCCTTTTTCTGGAGTTTTTGGGAAAAATAAAGTTTCTGGAAATTTTTGAAGTACACGCTATGTACTTTCTGAGTACACGTCATGTACTCTTTTCCCGCTCGAAGTCGTGTGTTGGCTGTGTCCGGGCCACACACATGGTGTGTAGGGGTGACATGGAGGCCGATTTTGGCGGAGTATGGAAAAACCTAGTACACACTGTGTACTCTAAAATTACACGTCATGTACTCTAAAAGTACATGTCGTGTACTTTTATTTTTTTCACTAAACGCATCGGGGTCGTGCCTGACGAACAGAACGTGCTTCTTCTAGGTTCTGTTCGTCCGAGAGAACCAAGGATCCGCGAATCTTCGACGAGCCCCCGCCTCTCCATCCGTTCTCTAATTCGAGCTTTGTCGATTGCATTGGAAGCGTAGCGATGAGTTCTCCCTTCTTCTTGATTCTTGTTTTCCAATTCTTCTTCTTTCTCAAGTTATCATCGGTTGAAAATTTTGTGCATTTTCATAGATATTCGTCATTATAAGTAGAATCAATCTGCATGGCTCAAGTATATTTATCTCCTAGCATCCAAGTAGGTGGTTTGTGCCTTTCTGTAGAAAGTCGATGAGTATTTTGTGCAAATTCCACCAATACCCTTGAATGGGGTATTACGTGTTCCTATTTTTCCCTTGTTTTATTGTCTTCTTTGCTCGAATACTAGAGTAGATGTTTTGCCTGTGAATATGGTAGTTTTTACTATACTCTGGATGGTTACTATGCTTGTTCTTTCTGTTTGGCGTTTTTCCAGTTTTCATACCTAGTTGTAGGATAGTGGAACTATTGCTTTGTTATGTTGTTGATCCATAGATTGATAGCCAAGTAGTTCTTGAGGTTCACTTGGGATGATACATGCGCTAAGCATGTTTATTTACACACAGGACTGTGAGAACCTAGTTTAGTAGACCATAGGGAGAATGGATATAAGGGCTTCTCCAGAGTGTCTTTTAATACGATGTGAGACCACAGGGGGAATTGACGATGACTATTTCCTTAGAGAGTCTGTAGTTCCTCGACATGAGCCACAGGGGGAATGAGATGTTGAGTGCTTCCCTAGAGAGCCTTTAGCATGATACGATACTATAGGGGGAATTTACGGTGAGTGATTCCTCAGAAAGTCTTTTCTTAGCTGAACCAGAGGGGTGAGACTGTGTGTGACTCCTAGAGGGTTGCTAGTACTTGTAGGTTTAACCATAGGGGTTAGGCTGTGAGAGCTACCCAGAGGGTTACCTATTTTCTTCTTGTTGTTGGTTGTTTACTTTTGTACTTTATATGTTAGAACTGTGGATTGTAGCTATTGTGTGTTTTTTTTCTGTTTACTGCTTCCTGCACTCTTAATTGCCTTGTATTCATTGACTATTAGGCACAGATCTTTGGGTGATTTCCTACTGGTATTGTATCTCACACCCTATTTGGGTCATGCTTTTGGGCCCAAGTAGACTTTGTTGTTGCAGGAATAGATAAGGGCAAGCTCCCTTCGACTTCCGGTACTTTATTGCTTGGAGCTGGAGAGCATGGGACCAAGCTATGGTTTGCGATGCTGAGGAGTTTACTTTGTTTTTCTTTTGCACTTTGGTTTCAGTTGTATTTCAGCACGTTGGTTGTTTACTGCTTTCCATATACATATGTACCATGTTGCATCATTATTATTTTATACATTGCTTCCGATGTTCAGTTCAGTTGTTGTATGGTTTTCATTGTTTCCGCTATTGTGTCTGGTTGTTCTTCCGCTGTATACTTTACCGAATGAGGGCATAGTTTCCCCACCGACTCACCAAGGACCTCACTGCTAGTCAGTAGCCTCTAGCGTTTGGGGAAATGTGCCTAAGGTCATGCGGTGAACTAGGTACGAGGCACCTCTGAGTGGCTTCCGGAACCGGGAAGTTATAGATGACATGTTTTAGGATACCTTAGTGAATAACCTTGGTAAATTTTATGACACCTCGGTGATAAACCTTGGTGATATGCTTATGAATGATTCAATTAAATTTTATAGCCACATTTAAAATTTATTATTCATGTTCTTATTATTATTGTATGCCTCTTTCTCATGCCTTTATGTATTTTCTCATGTTCTTATTGATATTCCTCAAGATCATAAGTAAATTGTTTACCTTATTTTCCCTTATTGGTACTTATGTTAACCATTTCATTTGATGTATGTCCTCAGGATATGATATTCAGTAAAATTACTTAATATGAACCAATTAATAATCCTTTCAAGTTGTTTATAAGAATGGTTTAAGTTTTCATGTACTATGTAGCTTGTTTCCAAGAAACTAAACTTTAAAAGATCCTATGTTTTGTACAATGTAATGAAAAGTTTATGTAATAAAAGGCAGGATGCCATAGCTGAGTACATGGATAGATATCCCATTTAGGGGCACTTGTGCATGTAGAGTATATGGTCAGACCTCGTGTGGGGTACATGCTGTGGAAAAGTACACAGCTATGCAAAAACACATGGCTAGGCCATGTGAGGTACACAGACAGTTACCCCATGTAGGGAACATGCCATGTACATGTTTTACATGTTGTGTACTTGGGTTTTTCATGCCAAATCAGGCTGATGTACACAACCAAGTGGGTATTTGAGATTACATGTCATTTACTTGGGTATGCACGTCGTGTACTTCTTCCTTGCTACCCTTTTTAGGGGTTTTCATGTTTTTACCCCCTGAAGTCAGAACTGGACATAAGAGTAATCCATTTTGATCATTTTTTCATGTAGAGGGTGTTTTGAGGAATCCTAAGATGTATTTTTGGGTGGTAAAGTTATTATGGATAATTTTTTCCTCCAATAATTGGTTTTTGTTATCTCCTAAGAGTGAGACATTGGATGAGACCCACGTGAGGGTCGTATGAAATGGTTAGTTGACTTGGAATGGGTTCTCCAAGGACCACATATGATATATCTTGAGATAGTCTTTGGTTATTAGGACTGATACATGGCTTGATGAGATAGATTTGGTTGGGTGTTTGGACCAACCTAGAGTAAGACTTCGATAGGAGATGGTCCATGATCCATATCTCTAGACCGATGTTTAAGTAGATTTTCCATTAAGAATACCACCATTTGAAGGTTTTTATCTTTAGGACTATGAGTCCATAGGTTTTTTGAGACCAGTGTGTGACTTAGGATCCCCTATAAGATGCCTCCACTTATGTTTCAACCTAGAGTATCCCATAGAGGATGCCTCTACTTACTATTTCTGAGGATCTCGTGTAGGATGCCTCTTCTTTCTTACTCTTTCCAAGGATCTTGTGTAGAATTACTCTACTTTATTATTATTTATGATGATCCTAATAGGGATTCCTTCTCTTATATGCTGACTTAGAGGATCCCTAGAGGGATTCCTTCACTTATGTTTGGACCTCAAGGATCTCGAGTAGGATTTCTCTCTAGTGTTTTGACATCAGGGACCCAATGGGTTTCCTGATGTTTGACCAACCCTAAGCTAGTGAATTATGCATTTGGATAGATATGGTCATGGGTGTCACCTTAGAACCTATACTTAATTTTTGATATGAGGGGTGGTGGAAGTAGTGATGGGTTTAGGCATTCATCTGCCATCACTCTTTACTTATTCTCTTATATTGTTACTATTTATGCAGGTATAAATTCCAAATGTGCTTTCTAGAACTCAACCCATAAGGGCCTGATACGATGTGATGCATGTGATGGGGATGGCCAGAGGTACTTACTAGGATCTAACTTATGATTCTTACTTGTTTTGATGATGGACATGACATTACTCATTATTTATTGAAATTAGTAGACACGACGTTCCCTGGTTATGATTGATATTAGTGGACATGTTGTTCCATGGTTATAATTGATATTAACATACATGGTGTTCCATGTTGGACATGGTGTTCCATGGTTATGTTTGATATGGGTGGACATGGTGTTACACAGATGATATTATCGGGTAGGTACACTTCCCTCGAAATTAGATATTGTGATATTCTCCAGGATTGATGATGATATCCCTAAGTGTATCATCCCCAATTTCAAATAAGTAACACTTTATTTCTGTATTTTAAGTATTTAAAGTGTTTGGGTGAAGTTTAGGAGGGTTTTGAGGACTTTTGGAATGTTTTGGGTATTTTATGGAGGTGCACTGTTTGAGAATTATTAGTAGAAACTGTGAAAATCCTACAGAAAACTGTGCAAAGTGAGATAGAGGCTATTGGGTAGTCACAAGGTTAGGCACATGGTTTTTATAAACCATGTGGTCACCCGAGAGTAACTGTGCAAGTTAACATGGAGGAAAAAACATAGTTGGTGCACATTTTGTCTAACCATGTGATCCAACCATGTGAATTGTGTTTTGAGGTAGCGGATGGCACATGGTTTTCACACGGTTTTCCTAACCGTGTGACCTAACCATGCACGGTTTAAAATTAGATCCTAAAAAAGTGGATCTCATTCATAACTTCTCAAAAACCACATGTTTTCCTCTATTATGACCCTGTCTTGATTTTATCTCTTCCTAAAGGTTTTGGAAACTCTTCCCTTCAATCTGGGATCAATTTCATTGGAAAATCTTGGTGCGTTAAAGGCTGAATTTCTTGGTAAGTCTCTGTTCTTGGTGGTTTTCCTTAGATCTATTCTTCTTCTCTATCTTAGAATCATATATCTAGTCCTTTGGGGATATATATATGATACTTGATGCCAATCATGATGATATATGGATGTGATGATGTTAGGGAACAAGATCTAAGGCGGGTTTTTTGATATTAAACCTGGTTTTGTTGAAGAATTCATGTCATTATTCATTTTCATCATAGTTTCTAAGGTAGGTCGCTTCACTCTTGACTCCTCTTATCAGAACTTGAAGGATCAGTTTCAAATTTTTTGAATTTCTTGAAATTGATTTTGAAATTGATGTGCAAAGCATGGTAGAAACCCTCTTCAGTAATGGTTTTTGTAATGGTGTAAATTGGTTATTGTGAAAAATTATTTGTTTAATGATTTTAAAATGATGTTTTAAAATATTGCTTGGTTTTGATTCATGGAAATGATTTGATGGAAATTTTTTCAATAAAAGGGAGGTTTTGTTTAAATGGGTAGAAATTTTTGGTTTGAAATAGTTTTGGAATACACGGGTTAGTGTGAGTTCATACTTTTGATGTGACCCTAAATAAGGGGAGTGTACCATTGGGGTACAAGGGACATGACCCTGGATAAGGGGCGTGTTCCATTGGGGCACAATGAGATTGGACACTTAGTGGATGGATGAGAAACTGCTGATGAGTATGTAACTATCACTAAAGCATGCATGTGTGGGTGTGAGTGTGAATCATGGAATGGGTATTCCAAAAATAAATGGGAAATGGTTTAAATCATTGTTTGTTTACTTTCCTTAGAAACTATTTGGTTGGAAAACTATTTTGGGTTAGAATTTATTTGGATTTGATATAAACTGATGAAATGTTTTTAAATGGTTTTATATAAATGTGCTAACTTGTTCTTTCCTGGTGGTGTGAGTAGGGAAGTCATTTGGGGAAAACCTGCTAATTTTTATTACTAACCCCCTGATTTTGAACTTTGGTGTTTTTGCAAATATTGTTTATCAAGACAAATGTAAAGGTAAAGTATCATATTTCTTTAGCGATTCTTCATGGTTTTTTGGCATGGATTGCAGATTTGGATCTTGGAGCATATTGGGAGTTGCTATGTTGGTGTCTTTGGAGTCTTTGAGCTTTGTTAGTTTTGTTGTCTGCTTTGTATTTTGATTTTGGTCTTGGTTTCTACTTGGTAATCTGATACAGTTTGGTCTAGTTTGTTATACATTGAGTAGTATTACATTATTATCATGTATCATATGGTTTTTGTTTCGTTATGGTATAAATGGTTTCAATTTTTTTGTTTTCAAAGGGAAAATTTTCCCCCAAATGTATTGAATCCCTTGGAATTTATTATTAGCCTTTGGCGTCTTTTGGATGTCACCTAAGGCAAAGTATCAATTTTTCCTCATCTCAATCCAATAAGGAGGGGAGGGATGTTACAAATGGTATCATCTTGTTTATTACTTGACTTTCAAATGATATCAGTCTTGTTCGATCTAAATCTATTGGTATAAATGGAATTGATTTTTTGGTCTTGGAGTTGGAAAATAATTCTTGATTAGCCCTTGAGTTGGGATGGTAGTATAGAGGTAGTATCATCAGAACTTGAAATGTAGATCATAAAAAAGGTGTAGCTAACATATTTATATTGAACCTCAAGTTACCAAGGAGTTGGGTACATGAGTGTTTTGGAGACACTTATAGGAGCTGTTATCTCATTATCCTGGGTTTATCCAATGAGAAAAGCATGACATGCATTGATAGAGATGACTTTCCACTATGAGTGGATATTTTATTTTGAGTAATTATTTATGATTTGGTGCAAATGTGTTTATTTTTTAAAAATATTGAAATTATTTTCAAATGTGATATTTTGGAAAAGGCATAGTAGTGGTATTTTGAAAATGGTTTGATTTTCAAAAGCATGGTGGAATTTTCAAAAATGGGTTGAAAATAGAAAGTGTGGAATTTTGGTAAAGCCTTATTGTGATAGTTTTGATGTGGTAAATTTGAAATTGTTAAGACTTGAGTTGCTAGAGAGTGAGACTTATGGCATTTTGTTTTGATTATAGATAGTGGCATCCAGTAGGCATCATAGAAACCAACCAGAAGAGGATGTTGATAATGTGGTTGCACTTGATCCACAAGTGAACCAATGGTTGGTTAAAAGTATTTTACGGGATTTTCAGGTCATGGATAGAGAGACTGAAGGGATAAAACAAGGAAATTATATCATTCCATTCAGTTCCAGAAGCAGAATCCACCCACCTTTCAGGGTGATTCAAAACTAAAGAAGTAAGATGTGTGGATGAATAGGATAAATTGAATCATTTATTTATTTAGCACACCAGTAGAGTTGAAAGTCAAGTTGGTAATGTATATGCTTAAGGATCTTACATGACAGTTGTGGGATTTAGCAGTTCAGGATAAATTATATCAAGGAATTACATGGGAGGATGTTGAAGAATTGTTAAAAAAATCTATCCTCATATGTTCAAGATTTCAATAATGATAGACTTTTTCAGCTTAAAGTAGGGAAATCTCTCAGTAATAGAGTATGCAGCTAAATTTATGAATTTATTCTACTTTGCACCTAAAGTTACTTCTTGTGCTTCCTTAAAGACACACATTTTTTAATCGGGGCTGAGGTAGAATATTCACTCAAAGATTGTCATGCTTTGTATAATGGATTATAAATAGATGGTAAATAGAGTGAAAGTGGTGGAAAGGTACATCTTAGGAGATATTAGTGGAGGGATCATGTTGATACCTATGGGGAATAGTGTGAACTCTAATGTTGGGAATAAGCAGAATAGGTACACCTACTTCCAAGGTAGTGCAATGACTCTGAATCTAACAGCTGGATTAGTGAATATTCCTCCAAAACTCAAGAGTAAAGTTGTATGTTTCTAATATGGATCTTTTGATCACATAAAACGAGATTGTATGACACCACCTAGAGCATGCCACAATTGAAACCAGATGGGGCATCTTCAGTGTTATTGTCGTAGTACTCTAAGGTTGGGTGTTAGGGATGTATCTCATGTTTCACAGACGTCATATGCTTTGACATGATGAGGGTAGTAGAATACCTTTCATTAGAATAACTGAGCTAACCATGGTGATTCTAGAAAATTTATGACTCCTCAATAAGGGAAATCTTAACAGGGAAATAATGAACAAAGTACAATGAGTAAGTAGTTATATAGAGCTGAGCAAGTGATTGTGGATGATCAATATGGACCATCGAAGGTGAGAGGTATGATTTTTTTGAATTTTACCCTTATGAAATCTTTGTTTGATATGGGTTCATCCCATTCATTTATTACTTCTCATGTTATGGATTTGTTGGGTTTTCATGTTGAGATAATGCCATCTATTTTGAAAGTTTAAACTTCTCTTGGTTAAGGAGAATATTTAACCTTAATGTGTTGAGCATGTTCTATAACTGTTGATGGAGTTGAGTTGATATGGGATTTCTCTATGATTGAGATGGATTTATATGACATAATATTGGGTATGGATTATCTGGCTATGTTCAAATCTCACATCGATTATTATATGTGAAAGGTTAGTTTTACAGCTGATGATGGCATCGAGCATCTCTTTAAAGGAGACCAGAATGTAAAGGTGTATGAAATGGGTTTTTTGGCACCAATATTTAGAGAGATCTAGTACTAGTTGGAATATTTTACTTTGACATCAATAGAATAGATCAATAATAGCAGTTTTCCAGTGGTTTTTGATCAGTTTTCAGATGTTTTTCTCGAAAATTTCTTAGGGTTTCCACCCACAAGAGAAGTGGAGTTTATGATTAATCTCCTTACAGGGATCAATCCTATTTCCATTTAGTCTTATTAAATAGAACTAATATAATTAATGTAATTGAAACTACAGTTGTAAGAGCTATAAATTAAAGGGTTCATTCGTTCTAGCATGTCTCTATGGGAAGCACCAACCTTGTTTGTCAAAAAGGAGGATAAAACTCTTCAATTGTGTGTGGATTATCATAATATTAACCAAGTTATGATAAAGAATCATTATCCACTTCCATGCATTGTTGATATATTCGATTAATTGAGAGGATCCCACTAGTTCTATAAAATTGACTTACAATTAAGATATCACTAATTGCGGGTTCAGAAGGAGGATATTCTAAAGACATCTCTCAAAAGTGGATATAGATATTGTGAGTGTGTGGTTATACCTTTTAGTATTATGAATGTGCCAGAAGTATTTATGGAATTGATGAATCAGATATTTGGATTCTTTTGTGGTGGTATTTGTGGATAACATATTGGTGTATTCAAGAAAAATGGTTGAGCTTGAGCAACACTTGGCGGTAATGTTGGAAATTTTGCAGGATCATCATATGTATTCCAAATTATCAAAGTGTGATTTTTCGATATAAGAGGTATGTTTCCTTGGACATGTAATCTCTAAAATAGGTGTTTCTATGTATCCATAAGAGATATATTCTTTTATCTCTTACAAACTGCCAAATAATTTCTTCGAGATACGCAGTTTCATTGGTCTATCTAGTTACTACCGATGATTTGTTCAAGATTTTTCATGAATATCCTCACTAATGATATCTTTTAAAAGGAAGAACTTTATATTCCAATGGAACAAGGAATTTCAAAAGTCTTTTCAAGCGATTAAATTCCACCTTACATCAATACTGATCTTGATTTTTCCAAAATCAGGACAAGGGTACGTGGTGTATTGTGATGCTTCGAGATCTGGGTTGGGTTGTGTTCTCATGAAGGTAGATCATGTTCTTGATTATGGATCATGATAGTTAAGGTTTCATTAGAAGAACTACCCAACACATGATTTGGATTTAGTTGTCGTAGTCCATGCTTTGAAGACTTGGCATCATTACCTATTTGGTGAGAAATTTACGATGTTTATGGATCATAAGATCTTGAAACACATTTTATCACAAAGGTATTTGAATATAAAAGAAATAATATGGATAGAGTATCTCCAAATATTTGACTTTGACTTGATGTGTACACTAGCTAAATGAATTTTGGTGGTGGATGCATTAAGTATAAATTCATATGGTCAGTTGGTAAAAGATGCTTCAAATCAGTGATAGTTGATGTTGGTCATAACTGACATACAATTGAATTGTGAAGACATGGGTAGTCTTGTTGTTTTATTTATGGTTTCTTTTATTCTTGTTTTTGTGGAGAAATTTAAAGAGTGAAGCTCTAAAGGATCAAATAACAACTAAGATGGGGTGAATCAATTGTTCAATTTTTATAAGTTTTAACACTTTTTAAAACTTAACCCCTACAACCTATTAAAGTTCATATCCTTGTCATATTTTTGTAAATTCTTATATATAAAAAAATAGGAAAGCAATTAAAGAACATGAGATTTACATGGTTCAGCCTCAGTGTGAGTACCTACATCCTTTCCATAGCCACTCTCATAGGTCTATAAAAAATCATTATTATGAATAAGTGAATAAAAATTGTGTCAACTCCCATTAGACACCTTCTATCTCCTGATAGGAAATATTATACTAACTCTCGTCAGTTTACAAAGTTTCTTACAAAAAAAATTGATCCAAAAAAGGTAAAATTACTTTGTTCAATTTGTATCACAAAAGATCCTAGGTCTGATGACCTTCAGTCTGATGAACACGATCCAATTGACTCGGTCTGATCAACTCAATATGATGCTCTCTTTCTCAATATACACTTTCAAACTCTACTAAAATTATTAGTTCGATCTTCCTTATTCTAATATTCCTCAGTTTGATTGACTCGATGCAATGTTTCTTAGTCCAGTAAAAAAATAATAGAATTCTGACCTTCTAATGATATCTTTGTACAGAAATAACTCTTACTCAAATTCCTCAGCACTCTGCCTTTTCCACTCTCAATAAAAGTTATAAAATGTAAATGAACTTTGATTCTATTTATAAGCAACTCATAAAAGCAATGGTGGGAAACTAAAAAACATTTCCTGCTTACTTAAATCTCAAAACTCTGAAAATCACTCACATTTAAACTTCAGCTTTGACTTCTTAAAACCTTCTCAATATTTCTTTGAGATAAATGTTCTCAAACTAACTAACTTTTCTTCAGTACAATATGACTTCCTTATCTTCAATCCGACGTAACTTACTTAGCTTAATTATGATGAAATTTCTTCATCTCACCATGATCTGACTTTCTTCCTCTACTCATTATGATCTTACTATCTTTAGCTCCTTACGATCCGACTATCCTTATCATAGTTAGTCTGATTTACTTTCCTTATCATAATCAAGTTTATGGAATCCTCATAATGATGGAATTCTCATTACTATATAATTATCATTATGATGATAACTCCACTCAACAACTTTGAAATTCTTCAAAATTCATCAGCTTTACACATTCTAACTTCTAGCAGCTTCTATGTCTAATATTTCTGGATCTGATCTTTTGTGTTTGGGTTTCTATAACTGATACAATCTTTATGATTCCTCCATTTCTTCAAAATATTTTATCATGATAGTTTTCATGATTTGTGACAACTTCATGATTGGTAAATCATTGTATGGCTTAGGTTAGAAAGTATGAAAACTTTCTAAATCCTTAATTCATTATCTTCTTTCAAAATTATTTAGAATCATTATGACTTATTTACTCAGCAAGATCAGTCTTCCTACCTTTTGATATTTTCACACCAATGACCTGCATCCTTTTTTGTCTGGTGTTCCTCACACTGATGAGCAATATCCAGAATACTTTACATCATATTCTTCTCTCTTCCACCAACTACAGCTTGTATCATAACTTCTTCATGATTTATGATAAATTCAAGATCAGAAAATCATCATCATATTTAGGATTTAAAATTTATAAAAACTTTATAACTCCTGACTTCACTTTCTTAAAACATGCTCTTTAGCATAATTTTGACCTCCTCTCTCAATATCTTATGACTTTCTAACAAAATCTGTGTCTGCTGGATCTTCAATATCATGTGGTGCATCCAATCAACAACTCTACAAAACTTCCATCTTCTTTACACCTTCTACGTCTGGTTCTACTCAGTCCAAAAACCTATGTATGAAAACCTATGTCCAAAAAACAACTTTCTTAAGGAAAAAACTGCTCTCTCCCTTTGTGTTTGGATTCAACAACATTCAACAGCTTTCATCTTTCTTATGAAAACTCATTACGATGGACTGGATCCAATCATGAATAACAAAAACATTCTTTTTAAAAAAAATAGTTGTCAAAAAATACAATAACTTTGTTAAAAACAAAAACATCACAAAGGTTCTTCAAAGAGGCATAGACATCTGATTCAAAATGTGTTGCAACGAGGTCAAAAATCAATGGTGGGGAGACCATTGAGGGATAAAAGCTAGATAGAAGTTTAGTTTTGTGGTTTCAAAATCAGATGGTCGTGCATATGGCCTATCAGAAACAAATTATTCATGATTAACACCATTTGATATGGCTTGTTCATCCTAGAATATAGAAGATGTATACAGCATTGAAAGCATAGTTTTGGTGGGTCGACAAGAAAAGGAAGGTGGATAAGTTTGTTTCAAGATGCTTCACCTGTCAGTAGGTTAAAGTATATCACCAGTGACTAGAAGGTATGTTGCAATAATTACCTATTACTATTTAGAAATGGGATAAGATATACATGGATTTGTAATAGGACTCCCAAGTATAGTTCAGAAGCATGATGTCATGTGGGTGATAGTGGATCGCCTCACAAATTCAGTCCATTTATTCACTATTCATGAATCTCATACAGTAGAGGGCTTGTCAAAAATATATATCTAAGAAGTGGTAAAGAGACATGGCATACTAGTTTTGATAGTATCGTATCGAGATTTGAGTTTTACATCTCTTTTCTAGAAATCCTTATAGCAAGCCCTTGGGACTCAGTTGACTATGAGTATGGCGTATCACCCTCAGATGAATGAACAATCCGAACAGATGATACATACTTTGGAAGACATGATTCAGGCTTGTGTAATGTATTTTGTTGGTTCATGTTAGGAGCATGTACTGAAAGAGCGCTGTCGTGGGCACCCTCAAATGATTAATGTGATTTTGGGGTACTTAGGTGCAGCAGAGTGGCTGACCAAGGTCGTCTCTCAAAGGAGGAAGTGAATTTAACAACTTATTAAAGGTATTCTAAAAATAAAATAAAAGAGAATAAAATAAAAACACTACTTTAAATGATTTTGGTTTTTTATAGTTTATGAATCTAGAAGAAGTTTGTTGGAAGAAGATTGTATATTTTTTTGTTTTTAGTTTTGAAATGAATTTCGATTAGAATGACACAACAAGAAGATGTTTTTTTTAGAAATCTATTTTAAAAGGCGTAATCGATATAACTCTACTTATTAATTCACTTATTAATCATTATCATTTAAATCAATATACACTTAATTATGATCCCCTAATTTGTTAAATCTCAAACCCTACGAGAATTAACTTTACCACGAAGATGATGTGAATTTAACCCTAGGCTAACTTCGGAACATGCAATCGCAGCACCCTGCTTTGATTTATGTTCTAAGATTAGATTATGGTCAGTGGTAAATTAAGGCTCATATCTATTCTGTAAATGAGGATGAATTGTTTTTAGGGATTATATTTTAACTCTACAAATTTATCTCGTGTGGTCTTGTATTACCGATTAAGATTGCGCTCTCACAATTTACACAAAATTCTGACCTCGCGTGTTTTTGTGATAATTGTTCAATTGCTTGCTTAGTTTCTTGTAATTTAAAAACACAATTCATGGATAATATTATTTGAATTAAATTATCTCATTGATTCAAAATAAATTAATTAAAAAGGATAGAGTTTGATCGATTACTAAAAAGAACTACTCTTCCATGGGTGGCGTAATCATCGTAGAAGCGTTTTGCATGTGCAAAGGTTTAAAATGGGTATAACCCAATAAAGCTTCTACTAAAGAATTCCAGACCAATTATGAATATTAATAGAAGAAGAAATTTAAACAAAACAGAAGAAAAGAGAAGAAATAAAAGAAGAACAAAGAAGTTTATTACATAAACAAAATCATTACAACATGAAGGAGAAGAAGAAGGCTTTGTCGAAGGGATCCTTGTTTCAAGAGCTACCCTTATTGAAATGGTTGGAGAATTAGAGTGGATACACTTCTTATCTGCCTTAAACTTCCCAATGCACGTCCCAACCCCTCAAAATGAGAAAAACTCCAATTTATATAGGGGAGTGGAGAAGAGGTTACAAGTGGTTTCAAGTGTGAATGTGGAAATTCGGCCAAATATTTTAATGCAAATTGCACCGCCAATTTGACCACCAAAACGCGTGAATTGGCCGGCCTTCTAGAAGGATCAAATGTGTTAATATGGGTCCTCTATCTCCTCTCCAAATTTGGGCTCAATAAAATCCCATATGTAGGCGTTATGTCCGCAATACAGAAGCTTATCCATTCTGGAGAGTCCAGCCCATCTTTGACTTTATGTCCCAATTACTCCATTAAAATGCATTCTTTTGATCTAGTGTCCTGAATAAAAGTTGTAGATAATTAAGTTAAGAAAATTGTTACAAAATTTCAAATTCAAATAATAAATATAAAAATATTTATATTCGAAATACTACAGTGCACTATTAAGGGTAAAACTGGAATTTTCACCAAATTTTCAAATGAATGATCAAATCCCAAATATTTTATAAATAAACATATTTAACACAATGTGAGGAAATTATATCATTTATTATCAATAAAATATTCAATAAAATAGTGTTTTATCAACTCCCCCACACTTACCATTTTGCACACCTGGGCAAAACCTCATATCAAGTAAACATCAATATCAAATCAAAACCAATTTTAAAACACATATCCTTAAGATCAATCAATTTCACACCAAGAATCAAAAGATATCATGCCTCATAAAAAACCTTATTTCAAGTTCTCCATTTATATCATTCAATATATTTCCACTTCATTTATCCACCCATGCACAAAACACTTACCTCGCTTGAATTTTCTCTCATCACTCAAATATCAATTTTTTTGCAATGTCTTTCTCATCCAAACTCATACAAGGGTCACCATAGGCTTGATAGATTCCTACATCACTACCCGATGTGAGTCAAGGACATATGTTTATCATGAGGGATTTTCAGGGTTGTTCTATGGCTTTCGGTTGGTAGGATTAAGATGTGAAAAACTCTGAGGCTGAATGAGGAGGACTTGACTCTTTTGAAGCAAAATTGCATTAATCTAATTTTCACTTAAATATGGTCTTCTCTCCAATCCCCATAGTATCAATTCAGCTCCATCATCATGAAAATTCATGAAAGGTTTAAACCATTCATCATTTCAGCATAAAAAAATTTCAATCTTCTCAAACATGATTTTCTTGAAAGCTCCAGATGGGCACAACTTTCCACCTCAATTAGAAGCTCCAGAAAAGGCACAACTTCACTTGTCACGAAAGCTCCAGAAAAGGCACAGATTTCAATATAATGACTTTCTTTAGAATCAAACACATCTCTTCAGAATTTAATTTTCCACCCAAAGTATCACAGAATGTGGTGGAAAAACCCAATACAACTTCCCCCACACTTGAGCTCAACTAGATTATGCAATTTCACTTCAAGAGTTGGTTGGATAGGGAAAATTGGCTTGTAATGTGGCTAACCTAACAGGCTTTGCATGGATTCTAAGGGATAAAAGGATTAAATATTCAAGGTAGGCCATTATAAAAAAGGATTCTTTGAAATAGGGGCTTTAATACCAAACAAATGCCTCAATCATTTAAACATAAGTACCTCAAACCCTCAAGTTTTGACAGGAATAGATCAAATTCTGGTTAAATCAAGTATGGTTTGGTTATCTCAAGAAGTGAGGTGAATGTAAAGAATATGAAAATAATGGTTTATAAACCTCACAGGAAAGTGATTTCAAATATAAAGACAGTGAGATTGGCATGGGATTCAAAATTCAGCGTACTTTTCATGAAATTACTAAATATTTGAACTTGAAAAAAAGTCATTTCAGCATTCATTTAAGCTTATTTTCAAGGGGTAAATTGTTTCACTTATTGATATGGATTTAAAAATGGTGATGATAATCATTTCAGCCCAAAAGTTTCAAAAACACACAGAAAATTGTAAAATAAACACACAAAATTTGAAAAACACACAATTTTTTTTTTGGTTTTTTTTTAACAGGAAAGCAATTGAAATTAATAAACTAAAAGGTTCCCTCCCCCACACTTAAAATATTGAATTGTCCTAAATGTGAACCTATGAGATGATATATGCACATGAAATGCAGAATTTTTAAATAGGACAAATAATATAAAAGTGAAAGGGTTAGGAACAGCCTGATGTGCTCAAGTGATGATGGGGTCATGCAGTGTGATAAAATCCACTGCATCAGTAGGAAGTCCCTCAATGTATCTCTTCAAACGTTGCCCATTGACTGTAAAGCTCCTTCCAGTGTCCTCTTGTGTGATCTCCACTGCACCATAAGGAAAAACATTAGTCACAACATAAGGACCTAACCATCTGGAATGCAACTTACCAGACATCAACTTCAGTCGTGAACTGTAGCGAAGGACTTTCTCTCCAACATGAAACTCCCTTTGTTGGATAATTTTGTCATGAGATACTTTTGATCTTTCCTTGTAGAGCCTTGAGTTCTCATATGATGATAATCTAATCTCCTCAAGCTCTTGAATTTTCAACTTCCTTTGGATTCCAGCTTGGGCCAAATCCATGTTGCATTTCTTTATAGCCCAATAAGCCTGATGCTCGACTTCCACTGGGAGATGACATGCTTTCCCAAAAACAATCCGAAATTGGGACATACAAATGGGGGTCTTGTATGCTATTCTATAATCCCACAATGCATCATCCAAGCGCTTTCTCCAATCCTTCCTATTTGGCTGCACGGTTTTCTCCAAGATTTGTTTCAACTCACGATTTGAAACCTCAGCCTGGCCATTTGTTTAGGGGTGGTATGGTGTTGATGTTTTTTGTGTCACCCCATACTTTAGAAGGAGGGAAGAAAAATTCCTATTGCAAAAGTGTGTCCCTTGGTCACTGATGATGGCCTTTGGTACTCCAAACCTGCAGAAAATTTTATCCTTGACAAAATCCACTACAACATGAGAATCGTCAGTCCTGGTGGCCTTGGCCTCCACCCATTTACTCACATAATCAACAGCAACCAAAATATACAAAAATCCAAATGAACTAGGAAAATTACCCATAAAATCAATGCCCCATACATCAAAAATCTCACAGAATAGTATGGGTTTTTGGGGCATCTCATGTCTCTTAGAAATGTTCCCAGTGTGTTGGAAATGAGAGAATGACTAACAAAACACATGGGCATCATGGAATAATCTAGGACAATATAATCCAGAGTCCAAAACCTTCCTAGATATCCGTTGGGGTCCAAAGTGTCCACCACAAGCAAGTGTATGACAGAAATGCAAAACAGACTCAAACTCATGATCGGGAACACACCTCCTAATGACTTGGTCACTACACATGCGCCATAAGTATGGATCATCCCAAACATAAAATCTTAAATCACTCTTTAATTTTTGGACTTGATGTTTCTTTAAATTTGCAGGGATTTCAGAAGCAACAAGGTAGTTAACTAAATCAGCATACCAAGGATGCGTACCTGAGATGGTATAGAGATGCTCATCAGAGAAAGTGTCCCAAAGTGGTACCGGATCCAAGGTGTCATCCTCTAGTGTGTGAGTAAGCCTACTCATGTGGTCCGCCACCATGTTTTCTGACCCCTTTTTGTCCTTTATCTTGATGTCAAACTCTTGAAGAAGGAGCATCCAACGGATAAGTCATGGCTTTGCATCTAGCTTCTTCAGGAGGTACCTCAAAGCTGCATGGTCAGAAAAAACAACTACTTTAGAGCCCAATAAATATGAACGGAATTTATCTAAAGAAAATATGACAACAAGAAACTCCTTTTCTGTGGTTGTGTAGTTTGATTGGGCTGAATCCAATGTCCTTGATGCATAGGCAATCACATGTGAACGTCCTTCCACCCTCTGAGATAAGACATCTCCAACCGCGAAGTTGGAGGCGGCACACATAAGCTCAAATGGAAGGTCCCACCGTGGGGGCTGTATGATAGGTGGAGTGGTCAGACACTTCTTTAGCTCATCAAGGGAAGTCCTACAAGAATCATCAAACACAAAATTAGAATCTTTTTGAAGTAATCGTGACATAGGAAGAGCGATCTTACTAAAATCTTTGATGAAGCGCCGATAAAATCCTGCATGCCCTAGGAAAGATCTAACATCACGCACACATGAAGGATAGGGTAAGGATGAAATAATGTCTACCTTAGATCTATCAACCTCTATCCCATGTTTTGACACTACATGCCCTAAGACAATGTCATGCTCTACCATAAAATGACACTTTTCAAAGTTTAGGACCAGATTCTTTTCAATACAACGATTCAACACCTTTCCCAAACTCTTTAGACATTCATCAAATGAGGATCCATACACTGTAAAATCATCCATAAATACCTCCATGCAGGTCTCAATAAAATCAGAAAAAATACTCACCATGCATATCTGGAAGGTACCTGGGGCGTTGCAAAGTCCAAATGGCATCCTTCGGTAGGAAAAGGTACTGAATGGGCAGGTGAATGTCGTCTTCTCCTGGTCCTCCGGAGCTATAGGAACCTGAAAATATCCATAAAATCCATCCAAGAAACAATAGTGTGTCTTCCCAGCTAGTCTCTCAAGCATCTGATCAATAAATGGGAGGGGGAATTGGTCCTTGCGAGTGGACTGATTTAATTTCCTATAATCAATACACACACGCCAACTATTTTGCACCCTCATTGGAACTAACTCATCTTTCTCATTTTTAACAACAGTAACACCACTTTTCTTAGGCATAACCTGAATAAGACTTACCCACTGAGAATCTGAAATGGGAAATATTATACCTGCCTCGAGTAATTTCTCAACTTCCTTTTTAACAACTTCCAGGAGGGTGGGATTGCGTCTCCTTTGTGGTTGTCTCACTGGTTTAGCCTCATCCTCCAAGAGAATCCTATGCATGCAAATGGAGGGGCTAATACCTGATATGCCATCCAAGGTCCACCCAATCGCCCTGATGTTCTCCCTCAAAATATTCAAAAGCTTTTCTTTATGTTCAAAATGGATATTGTTAGCAATGATAACAGGTAATCTCTCACCATTCAACAAGTATGAGTATTTCAGATTTGGTGGCAATGGCTTGAGTTCTAATGAAGGAGGGTGTAGTATGGATGGGGACATTGAAGGAACTGAAATATGTGCACAAAGAGCATCAGTATCAGAATAGACATCATCAAAATCATAGAATAAAGCATCAAATCCATCATCATACTCAACAGCCATTTCATAATTAGAGTGAACATGATCAAAATCAGAATATGAATCCACATCAAAATCAAATCCAAGATAGGATTGTGTATCAGCAACATGTGCGGAAGTGCTCTTAGACATCAAACTCGAACCAATACTCATAATCTCCCTAAGAATAGGACAATCAAATTCTATGGAGTTTTTATTTGGTGGTTCAAAATGGGAGATAACAAAAGCAGAATGGTCCTCTAAGGGGTACTTCATGGAATCCATAACATTAAATATCACAACTTCATCTCCAAACTCCATGGAAAGTGTACCCTCATTGACATTTATGATAGTTTTTAAAGTCTTGAGGAAGGGCCTACCTAAGATAATGGGGGCATGAGAACTTACCTGATCATCCTCCATGTTAAGCACATAGAAGTCTGCTGGAAAGATCATGTCTCTTACCCGAACAAGTACATCCTCAAGAACTCCCGCTGGATATGTCGTAGCTCTATTCGCCAACTGCACCACTACTCTTGTCGGCTTCAACTCACCAACCTGCAAGGAAAATAATATATAGTGAGGAATCACATTTATGGAAGCTCCCAAATCACAAAGAGCATCAGAGAAGTGCAACTCCCCTATGGTACATGGGATGGTGAATGTCCCAGGATCATTGCACTTTGTTGGCATTGATAGAGTTGGTGTAATGAGTGCCGATACATTCCTTCCAAGGTTGATCCTCTCATTCCCCTTAAGCCCTCTTCGATTGGTGCAGAGTTCTTTTAAGAATTTGGCATACCTTGGGATTTGATTAATGGCTTCAAGTAGAGGAATGTTGATCTCCACACGCTTGAATGTGTCCAAAACCTCTTTTTGCATTGCTTCTTCAGCCATCTTCTTGGTTTGAACAACCCTATTTGGAAAAGGAAGGGTTTTAGGAGGAACATCATCAATATTTTTCTTACCTTTATCTTTCTCCTTGGATTTCTCATCAGTTGGTTTGGAATGCGGCTTCTCTGGAGTTGAGGTGAATCCCGGTGGAATGGTAGGTACAGATGTATCGTTCATTTGCTTCCCACTTCTCAATGTGATGGAACTAACATTACCCTTTGGATTTGGAGTGGGTTGGGAAGGTAGATTTCCGGAATTCTTACTTACAAGTTCATGGAGGTTGGTGGCAATCTGGCTCATTTGAGTCTTCAACTCCCTCAGCTCTGAACTTTGACTCTTCAACTCATTCTATTGATTAAGAACAATTTGCTTCAAAAGATCATCAGTATTAGAATCTACCTTTGGTGGAGGATTCCCTTGTTGCTGACTTGCTGATGCTTGGGCTTCAAATCTCCTTTGGGGTTGTTGGAAACCCTGCTGGTAAGGCGGAGGCTGCTGGAAGTTTGGTTGAAAAGGGGGCCTTTGTTGTTGTCCAGAGCCATACCCCATGTCCGGTTGATCTTTCCACCCTTGGTTGTATGTTGAAGCAAATGAATCAAACTTATTTTGGGGATATGTTTGTTGTTGCTGCTGAAATGGTCTCCCTGGGAATACTGCTGCGCAATCCTCTGTCTCTTGTAGTTGTGGGCAACAGTCAGTTGGGTGGCTTGTCTCAGTGTAAATGCCACAAGGCCTTGAAGGAGGGGGTAGAGATGTCTTTTGTTCCAAATCAATTTTACTCACCATAGTTGTTAATTATTCTAACTTGGTATCAATCAAATGACTCTCAAGAGAAGAAGGACTTACCTGATGTACTCCCCTGATATGTGGTGTAACTCGATCACCAAATTGTTGGGAATTTTGGGCCATCTTGTCGATCAATGCACGTGCGGCTGCTGGTGTCTTTTCCACCAATGCTCCTCCAGCTACAGCATCCACCATGCTCCTCTCCATGGGTGTGAGTCCTTCGTAGAAGTATTGGATGAGGAGTTGCTCACTGATTTGGTGATGCGGATAGCTTGCGCACAACTTCTTGAATCTCTCCCAATACTCATACATTGACTCCCCTTGTGCTTGCTTGATCCCCGAGATCTCCTTATGAATGGAAGTGGTCCTTGATGCTGGAAAAAATCTCTGAAAGAAAATACGTTTCAAATCGTTCCAACAAGTTACATCTTCGGGTTGTAAATAATACATCCAGTCTTTTGCAGCTCCATCAAGTGAGAATGGGAATGCTCTTAATTTGATTTGATCTTCAGAAACATTTCTTGGTTTAAGGGTTGAGCAAACCACATTAAATTCTTTCAAATGTTTATTGGGATCCTCACCAGAGAGTCCATGAAACTTTGGAAGTAAGTGAATTAACCCAGATTTCAGTTCAAAGACCGATTCGAGATTTGGGTATGCAATACAATTTGGTTGATAGTTAATATCAGGTGCAGCCAATTCTCGAATGGTTCTATTAAGTTCATTTCCATTGTTTTCAGCCATTGGTTCCTCTTTTATGTTTTAATTTGAATAGCTTCCAATTTCAATGTTTCCAGAAGAGAGGAATTCACCAACTGGTTGAATATTGAAACTTCCCGTAGACTGAGAATTTCTGATTCGAGCCCTAAGGCTACGTTCAATCTCAGGGTCAATATCTAAGAGATCTTTGGGATTAGTTCGTGTCATAGATCAAATAAAAATTAAAAGAAAGAAAGTGGACCATAGTAAAATAAAAATGAGAAGTTTGAGTTGATGGTCCAAAAAGAAGTAGAAGAAAATAAAAGAAGAGGAAGAAAAATCAGATTGGGTACAGAAGGAAGAAAGAAGAGAGGAAGAGAATAAAATGTAAAATAAAATAAATACCTCTAATTGGTTGAAATAATTACTTGCCTCCCCGGAAACAGTTCCAATTTGAAAGAGCGCTGTCGTGGGCGCCCTCAAATGATTAATGTTATTTTGGGGTACTTAGGTGCAGCAGAGTGGCTGACCAAGGTCGTCTCTCAAAGGAGGAAGTGAATTTAACAACTTATTAAAGGTATTCTAAAAATAAAATAAAAGAGAATAAAATAAAAACAATACTTTAAAGGATTGTGGTTTTTTATAGTTTATGAATCTAGAAGAAGTTTTCTGGAAGAATATTGTATATTTTTTTGTTTTTAGTTTTGAAATGAATTTCGATTAGAATGACACAACAAGAAGATGTTTTTTTTAGAAATCTATTTTAAAAGTCGTAATCGATATAACTCTACCTATTAATTCACTTATTAATCATTATCATTTAAATCAATATCCACTTAATTATGATCCCCTAATTTGTTAAATCCCGAACCCTACGAGAATTAACTTTACCACGAAGATGATGTGAATTTAACCCTAGGCTAACTTCGGAACATGCAATCGCAGCACCCTACTTTGATTGATGTTCTAATATTAGCTTATGGTCAATGGTAAATTAAGGCTCATATACATTCTAGAAATGAGGATGAATTGTGTTTAGGTATTATATTTGAACTCTACAAATTTATCCCGTGTGGTCTTGTATTACCGATTAAGATCGCGCTCTCACAATTTACACAAAATCCCGACCTCACATGTTTTTGTGTTAATTGTTCAATTGCTTGCTTAGTTTCTTGTAATTTAAAAACACAATTCATGGATCATATTATTTGAATTACATTAGCTCATTGATTCAAAATAAATGAATGAAAAAGGATAGAGGTCGATCGATTACTAAAAAGAACTACTCTTCCATGGGTGGCGTAATCATCGTAGAAGCGTTTTGCATGTGCAAGGGTTTAAAATGGGTATAACCCAATAACGCTTCTACTCAAGAATTACAGCCCAATTAGGAAGATTAAGAGAATAATAAATTTAAACAAAACAAAAGAAAATATAATAAATAAAAGAAGAACAAAGAAGTTTATTACATAAACAAAATCATTACAACATGAAGGAGAAGAAGAAGGCTTCGTTGAAGGGATCCTTGCTTCAAGAGATACCCTTATTGAAATGGATGGAGAATTGGAGTGGATCCACTTCTCCTCTTCCCTCAACTTACCAATGCACTTCCCAACCCCTCCAAATGAGAAAAACTCTAATTTATAGAGGGGAGGGGAGGAGAGGTTACAAGTGGTTTCAAGTGTGAATGTGGAAATTCGGTCAAATATTTTAATGCAAATTGTACCGCCCATTTGACCACAAAAACGCATGAATTGGACAGCCTTACAGAAGGATCAAATGTGCGGATATGGGTCCTCTATCTCCTATCCAAATTTGGGCTCAATAAAATCCCATATGTAGGCGTTATGGCCACAATACAGAAGCTTATCCATTCTGGCGAGTTCAGCCCAGCTTTGACTTTATGGCCCAATTACTACATTAAAATGCATTCTTTTGATCTAGTGTTCTGAATAAAAGTTGTATATAATTAAGTTAGGAACACTGTTACAAAATTTAAAATTCAAATAATAAATATAAAAAATTAATATTCAAAATACTACAGTGCACTATTAAGGGTAAAACTGGAATTTTCACCAAATTTTCAAATGAATGATCAAATCCCAAATATTTTATAAATAAACATATTTAACACAATGTGAGGAAATTATATCATTTATTATCAATAAAATATTGTTTTATCATGTACCATTAGTGGATCTCTCATATGATAACAGTTATCACATCTTAATACATATGGCTCCTTTTGAAGCATTGTATGGGTATCCTTATCGTTCTCCCCTTTTTTGGGTGGAAATAGGTGAGACTTAACTGGTTGGGTTGATATTTGTCTAAGAGACAACAGAGAAGATTCGGTTGATCAAGAAGAGAATGAATGTAATGCCCTGAGTTTTTAAAATAGAAAATTATGTTCGATAACGTATGTGATACGCAAAACCGAACTCAAACAAACAATGATTATTTAAATATGATTGTTTTAACCTTTACATTAAATTTTAGATATGAGTAGTATTAACTACTTTATGTAATATATATGTCTTATATATTGATAAATTCTTAGTATATAATCAATCAATTTTTGGTAATGACTTTTCATTCTTAAAAATATTTTTTCTTCAAAAATGAATTATATTTATTTTTATAAATATTATAATTATTTTCTAAAATGTTTAGAAATTGTGTTTTAAAAAAATAAATCCATTTTTTATATCACAATATAAAAATTAACTTATGGTGAAATTTTGGTATTTTTTAGAAAATACATATTTTTCAGTGAATAGTGAAAATACCATTTTTATATAAAATTGTCATTTATTTTGATAAATTAATTAATTTAAAAGTCCAATTATTATTTCAAATTTATTTAAAGGTAATATAAGTATTATTTAGTTATATTTAATTCAATTAATTATATTTAAATTATCCTTATACCATATTTTTGTATAAGTTTATTATTAGACTTAAAAACACAGTTTTCTGAAAACTGTTTTAAAATGCATAATGTTTCCCAATTATAATTAATTAAAATAAACTCTAATTAAAAATTATTTAAATGAAATTTTTATATTTTATATCTCTATTTATGAATTGAAATTCATATAATGAAGATTACTAGTTATAGAGTTAACACAAAATCATCTTTTCCTTAAAAAATGCATTTTTCAGAAAACCGATTTTCATCATCCTTGTAGGTTTTATATTAAATTAAATTCTTCCACCTCTATGAATTTATTTTGATAAAATTGATTCTATATTTGGAATCATTATAATTAATATTAGGTAGTTAATTCAACTTAATTTTTGAACAATATGAATAGTAATTATAGTAAATATTAATTATTATAGTAAATGAATTAATGGATTTTTGAAATAAATGATATTTTAATTAAATTTTATTATCAAATTATGATTGATAAATTTCATTTACAATATAATTTTTATGATTTAAAATGTGATTTCTATAATGGTTCAAAAACTGTTATTATCAAAAAACCCAACATTTCTCAAATAAATGTCAATTATTATTTTAAAAGTATAAATTCACATATTTAGAAAATTATTTGGATAAAATGAATATTAATTTTGTAATCATAATGTTTAAATTATCCAATGGTTAATTTTTCATAATTTTCTGAGATAGTTTAATTTTCGGGTAAAAAATTAAATACCGTATAAATAAATAATGTATTATGACATCATAATGACCCAAAAGTAATGTGATAAATACTATAAATGGTATATATGACCAAATATATGTTTTTAATTTAAAATAATGTGATTATATTTTTATTTATTTAATTTTATGAAGCTATTATGAATCATCCAAAACCATTAATATATTTTAAGGTTTTAAAATCATTTCTTTAAGAGTATGACTCACTTCCATATAATAAAGGATATTATTTTATCAAGTTAAACCCTTTTCCATATAAAATAATTAAAACCACTCCCATTTTATAGAAACCATGGTCAAAAACCATGGTAAGTTTTTCGGTTTTTGTTATTTTATTATATAGATTTCAAAACCTAAGTTTGAGAAATAATAAAGAAATCCCAACTCATTTACTATATAAACACACCCAAGATATCATTTCTATTCACTAAAAATCCTTGGATTACATATTTACTCTTACCTACCCTATCTATAGTCCTCTCAAGGTTCCCCCAATCTCTCAAGAAGCTCCACTCAAGCATTTGGAGTCACACACTCAAGTAAGGTATCTTCCACTCTCCTCTTTTTATCAAGCACCTCTTTTATTTTATGTCTCTTAAATTAAATTTTTTCATGTTGGGATATGTTCTTACATATCCCCCTAACTATCCATTTTATATATAAATAATTATATAACTCTTTCACTCTCATTAGTCCCTCTCATGAACCCTTATGTACACCTGTTACAATGCTGAAATTTAGTAAGGGATCCTCTCATTCTCCTCTTTATTAAAGTTTATTTATTATCTTATTCCTTCTATTTATAATTCCTAATGTTGGGATATGTCTTTACATGTCCCTATTACTGACCATTTGATGTCCAAATTATGATATAAAATTTTCTCTCTCATCAACCTATTTTATGAATTTTTAAGTGATATCATTATGTTGCTGAAATTTCACTGTGATTTTCTATGCCAAACAAATGTGTAGTGAATACCCATACCCATTTCCTATTAAGGGAATTAACCTTTATGAAATTATACCTCTTTTTTGGGACTTACATGTATGTATTCCACACTCCATTATCATGGAATAAAATATGATTATGAATGAATCCATGTTGTATGATGTATGTGTCACACTTAACACTAGTAGAAAAATGTTTTTTAACTTCGATTTTTTTTTATTTTAACATCAGTTTTTAACCAAAGTCTAATCTGCTGATGTAAAAAATGGGACTTTCAGTGTCTTTTTTATAAACCGATGTAAAAAATTAAAAAATTTACCTTTCGACGTCAGTTTTTTGGAAAACTCGACATTGAATGTCTAATTACATAATGTTTTTAACATCAGTTTTTTATATAAACCGATGTTAAAATTAATTTTTGGTGTTAGTTTTTCAAATAACTAATGTTAAAAATATTTTTAAGTTTTAGATCATTTATTAAGCTTTGATTTTACTGGTCATAGATCTAAAACAGAGTAACAGATCAAAAAGTTATGGTCGTCAGAAGTTGGAGTTCTCTAAGTTTCGATAAATACAACTCATTTCAATAAAACATGAGAAACATGAACATAAATTTCAAACACCAAATGAAAAAAATAAAATTAAGGATTTGAACATATTTCAGTTATTTTAGGAGTTTTCATTAAATTGATATTTTTTTATCATCGTTTCTCTTCTTTGTAGGGTATAACTCATGTGACAATGAAACTGGTGATCGATAATGAATTTTCCACCTCAGTTGGTAAATATCATCCAGATGTTTTATATTAATGACTTGATTGTAAGAATAATTCTTCATTATAAGTAAAATTATCAAGATGTTTAGCAATTAAGGGAAATTATAATAAAGAAATTAAATGATTGGAATAGATATCGTGTTTAAATCATCGAATAAAGAAGCATTGAAAATTTGATTGAATCGAAGAGGTTGAAAACAATGAAAGAAAGAGGATATATATTTTTATATAGTAAATGAAAATATTTTCAATAGAATTTTATTAAAATTTAGGTGGGATTGTAAAAAATGAAATGCGTGTTGTAAAAAAAAATTGAAAAAACGATCCCGTGTATTTGAAATTTTACTTTTAACATCGGTTAAATATATAACTAAAGTTAAAAAGTCTTCCATGAGTAATTTCAAAGTTTTTTCATATAGAACTATGTTAAAAGTCTTCCATGAGGACTTTCAATGTAGGTTATTCAGTATTTGATGTTAAAATTCCTAATGAAAGACTTTTAACGTTGGTTTTTTTCATAAACCGATGTTAAAAGTAAATGTTGGCACTAGTTTTTTAAATAACTAATGAAAAAATGTACTCCAAGTTGTATCTCATTTCCAAATCTTAAATTTGAATAGTCTTGGAGCTAAAATGGACTTACATATCAAAATTTATGGATGTCAGAAGTTGAACATTAGAAGACATTTAACGTCGGTTTTTTTCAGAAACTGACATTAAAGGTAACTTTTGGAATCAGTTTTTCAAATAACCAATGTTATAAATGTTAACCAAGTTTTATATCATTTATCATTTTTCTATTTTACTGGTCGTGGTGCTTAAATGGACTTACGGATCAAAATTTATGACCTTCGAAAGTTGGACTTCTCTAAGACTTCTCTTAGAGAAGTTCAACTTCTGGCATCCATAACTTTTGATCTGTAAGTCTGTTTTAGCTCCAAGACCAATAAAATAGAATATTGGTAAATTAGTTACAACTTGGTTAACATTTTTTATGTCAATTATTTAAAAAAAATGATTCCAAAAGTTGTTTTTAATGTCAGTTTCTGGAAAAAACCGACATTAAAAGTCTTCTAATATTCAACTTCGTACATATATAACTTTTGATCTTTAAGTCCTTTTTAGCTAAAATACTAGTAAAATCAAAGCTTGGAAAATGATATAAAACTTGGTTAACATTTTTAGCATCTATTATTTGGAAAACTAATACCAAAATTTACTTTTAACACCAGTTTCCGGAAGAAAAAAAAACCGATGTTGAAAGTATTCCATTATGACTTTTAACATCAGTTACTGAATAACTGACATTGAAAGTCCTCATGTAAGACTTTTAATGTAATTATATAAGAACTGAAGTTTAAATACTGATGTTAAAAACCATTTTTATACTAGTTTAATTATGATAATAAAATGAAAGTGATGGGTATAGCCATAATTATATAGCGCTTCAATGCATCGGGTAATGTTTAGTCTCATGAGACGTCATGTTGGGATAGGAAGTAAACTTGAATCCTTTATGGGACTTTGTTCGTCATGATATATTGGTAGTTAGACTTGACCTATATTTATGATGCATTATTTTAAGTTGTTTCTAAATTTATCATGTCGCCTTTATGATTATTATGTTATATCATGTCTCATTGTTTATGTTTATGATTCTTGATCCTTTTTATATCCCATTGATATGTCAATTTTCTAACATGTACTGATTTCTTCATGTTATTCCATGTTTATTACCTTACTGGTCTTTATAGATCACCTTTTTCTTATGTATGTACCCAAGTTATCACATGCAGTTTGAAGTACGAAGGAATATTATGAACATGTTAAGGAGGTTTTTAATAAAGTCGATGTATTCTTTGTTTTAAGTTGTTATGTAATGTATATAATTCCCAAATACACTAAACTTATTGATCTTTTAGGTTGTATTAAGTGTAATCTTATGTAATAAATCAATAATTAATGTATAATAAATATCAGAGTTGTTATAGTTGGTATAAAAGGAAAAGTTTAGTTATTTTGGGTTTAGGATTAGAAAACTCTAGCGAAAGCCTTAGGGATAAGACTAAGTATAAGAAAACATCCCTAAATTTTGGTAAGTATAGAGTAAGTGGTTTATCAAGAAAATGCATCTTTTTTTGGATACTACAAGTAGATGTGGATCTATCATAGATGTAAATAAAGGTGAAACCTGAAAACACTGCATTAAGCTGGAGTCGGTTGGGAAATAGTGCACGACAATGGGTCTTGCTGCGCACCTAGTTTGACACTTCTCGAGGATATTCTTTGGTAAATTCATAGGCTCATTACATACCATTATTAAGGGAACAAAAATGCCTATAATAGTATATGTTAGGAAATATATCATGGATAACATAGAGTGAATCCTAGAAATTCATAATTTAAGTAAATACATGTAATTTATAAGTTATCGCTTTAATGTAATTAGATTTCTATTTATGTGTTTAATAGTTTAAAAATTCATATTGAGTTATCATAATTTGGAGAAAAAGATAAGATTGTAGTGGAAATTAATTATACTTTTCAAGAGAGTATGTTTCCCTATGTTCCTAGTCTAGATGATAAAGTAATTCCTTAACTCTAGGTAAATAATTTTGAATCAAAAATGTTTTCATATTGTGATCATTTTCGATGAATTGATGGTCTTTTTACCCATAACAAATTTATGGTTTTGTGGTTATTGAATTTCTCCTGACCATGTTCTCTATCACACTCAATTAGTTCATTGGTATTAGTTTTAACTTCCATGTCTATGATTTCACTTTCCATTAATGTTATTCTACTGAGAAACCTAGTTATGTGATGACCTTCATACTTCTCTTTCTCTCATTTCAAGTGGATGCTTCATAAACCCTTTTTACGATGTGGGTTTTCAAATAATGAAATTTTCAAGTGTCAAAACATTTCTTACCAAGACCAAGTTTAAATTTCAAGGGAAAAATTTATTAAAAGGGGGAGAATGTAACATCCCAAGTTTTTAAAATAGAAAACTACGTTCGATAATGTATGTGATACACAACACCAAACCCAAACAAACAATTATTATTTAAATATGAAAATTTTAAACTTTCTATTAAATTACAGATATGATAAGGATTAACTTATGTATGAAATATATATATATATATGTGTGTGTGTCTTATATATTGATAAATTCTTAGAAAATAATCAATCAATTTTTGGTAATGGTTTTTTGTTCTTAAAATTATGTTTTCTTCAAAAATAGATTTTATTTCTTTTTATAAATATTATAATTATTTTCTAGAATATTTAGAAAATGTATTTGATAAAAATAACTCCATTTTTGATATCATAATATCATAATTAACTTATGGTGAAATTTTGGGATTTTTAGGAAAATACAGATTTTTTAATGAATAGTTAAAATGATGTTTTTATATAAAATTGTCATTTATTTTGAAAAATTAATTAATTTAAAACTCTAATTATTATTTCAATTTGATTTCAAGGTAACATAATTATTATTTAGTTATATTTAATTAAATTAATTATATTTAAATTATCCTTAAACCAGATTTTTGTATAAGTTTATTGTTAGACATAAAAACACATTTTTCTGAAAACTGTTTTAAAATGCATAATATTTATCCATTATAATTAATTAAAATAAAACCTAATGAGAAATTATTTAAATTAAATTTTTATATTATATATCAATATTTATGAATTTAAATTTATATGATGAAGATTACTAGTTATAGAGTTAATGCAAAGTCATCTTTTCCTTAAAAATGCATTTTTCAGAAAATCGCTTTCCGTCGTGCTTGTGGGTTTTGTATTAAATTAAATTATTCCACCTTTGTGAATTTATTTTTATAAAATTGATTACATATTTTGAATCATTATAATTAATATTAGGTATTATTTCAACTTAATTTTCGAACTATATAAATAGTAACTATAGTAAATATTAATTACCACGATAAAAGAAAAATAGGTTAATTAATGGGAAAAAAATCTAACAAAGACTATAAAAAAAGTAAACCTAATAGTGTGAATATTTATATTTAATTTTAATTGAAATTATGATTATATTTATTTCTTATTGTTTTTAGTTTATAAAGGATTAAGTAATTAGCTTAATAAAAATTATATTTTAATACGATGAAACACAACTTATGTTTTTAAGTAATATGAAATTTCAATTAAGAAATTCATTTTGATGAATTAATGGATTTTTTAAATAAATGGTATTTTAATAAAATTGTATTATTAAATTATTATTGGTAAATGTAATTTATAATATAATTATTATGATGTCAAATGTAATTTCTATAATGGTTCAAAAACTTTTATTATCAAAAAACCCAACATTTCTCAAATAAATGTCGATTATTATTTTAAAAGTGTAAATTAAAATATTTAAAAAAATATTTAGATAAAATTAATTTTATTTTTGGAATTATAATGTTGAAATCATCTAATGTTGAATTTTTCATAATTTTCTGAGACGGTCAAATTTTCGAGTAAAAAAATTGAATATCATATAAATATACGGTATGTATTATGACATCATAATGACCCAAAAGTGATATAATAAATACTATAAATAGTATCCATGACCAAATATATATTTTCATTTTAAATTAATGTGATTTTATGATTATTCTATTAATTTTATAAAGACTTTATGAATCCTCCAAAACCATTAAAATATTTTAAGGTTTTAAAATCATTTATTTAAGGGTATGACTCACTTACACATAATAAAGGGTATTATTTTATTAATTTAGGAAATTTTCCTTATAAAATAATTAAACCACTCCCATTTTCTAGAAACCATGGGCAAAAACCATGCAAATTTTTTTGGTTTTGGTTATTTTATTATATAGAGTCCAAAACCGAAGTTTGAGAAATAATAAAGAAACCCCTGCTCATTTCCTATATAAAATCACCCAAAGTCCCATTTCTCTTCACTCAAAATCCTTATAGAATGTCCTTAATCTAACCTCCCCTCTTTAGAGTCCTCCCAAGGTGTCCTTAAGCTCTTAATAATCTCCTCTCAAGCATTTGGAGTCACACACTCGATTAAGGGATCTTTCGCTCTCCTCTTTTTATCAAGCACCTCTTTTATGTTATGTCTCTTAAATTAAATTTTTTCATTTTGGTATATATTCTTCCATATCCCCCCTTACTATCCATTTTATGTATAAATGATGATATAACCATTTCACTCTCATTATTTGTTGAAAGTGGGTGCCCTAGACCCAACGTGTTTTGTACTTTGATTACCACTACATGTATGCAGTTTGTTATATATACATGTTTTTATCTTTCCATAATATTGTAGATACTTCTGAATCCACTTTGTTTATGGAAATTTCCTTAGATTACATGTCGTATCAAATGGTTATAATAGATCCCATGCTATAATGAGAACCCTGAGATGCCATGACAGTAATCTTAAAGTAATGTCATATGGTTCAGTTACATCATTCTGAAAGGACACAGATGATGTGTGACTATTAGGTGGCGGAGGCTCATAAGCATTGAGACTTATTCTCATGAATTTCACACTTGATAATCTCTGGTAGTTAATATCATGAGGACAGACCTGCATAATAGGAACACCACATGTTTCAGGTGTCATTGGTCATTCCTATCTATGGACATGTGTAATGGTCTCCAGACTTGAGATCATTATCAATGTATGTAATTTAACTACATACTTTGATACAAGGTGAAAACCATGGAAATTAAGTCATGGAAAGGTAGTTTATGTTAGGTACGTTGTTGGTGACATGGCATTTATTGAATGATCAAGATAGGATTTTTCGCTTCTGAGTTGAGAAAGAGATGTCTCGGGCCTAGTTGATTGGGATGGTTGCACCTTCATTAAATCCATGGCCATGGTAGTGGAAGGTGAGATCATCTAGATAAATCAACAAATAAAATAAATAAATATAAAGGATGATGACACTAGTGTGCATTCTACTTTATAGAGATATCGATAACGAAGAGATTATATTACATGGACCATGTTCATAGAAAGGTAGTCGTTGTTTTGACTTTACCTTATCTCTATAGGGGCCTCGATGGGTTGCTAGACCCCACTCTTGGTTGGTGGATATTATTCACTGCTATTGAGATAAGGTCCTAGAGGGTCACACACTATAGCGCTTTGAGAATCTGCTCTATTCTGGGAATATGAATATAGAACTTGGTGGGCCCCACCAATGGGTTTGAGTATTATCCAAGTTCTATGGATCACCAAGTAATAAATAAATTCTTTAATTATTCAAGTTTAGAATAATTTGTCGAATTTATTTATAACATGCATTTACAAGTGATTAAGTAAATACAAAGATAAAATATTATTCGAACAGATTTAAATATCTAGAGTTCGTTTAATATTTTCAGGAGAAGTGAGTCAAGTTATAGACTCAAGTTTATCAATCAATATATGTTTAATATATATTTTAGTTAGTGATAAAATTATAAATATTATTTAAGTCATAATTTAATTTGACATAAATAAATATTTATAAAACTTGTAATGCGAATATCTGTTACGCGGGGGCTAGGAACCTATACCAGGTATTCTAGATATTCTCTTTATAAGTAAGAGAGAGTCTCTCTCCATGTAACTATTCATGTGTCAAATTTGAGAGACTATCTCTCCTCCTGAATTCTAGAGAGATATTCTCTCAAGCAAGAAAGAATTTTAAGATTATCCTCCTTGGATCGAAGTCTCTTGCCTTACGGTGATCAATGTTGTGTTGAAGAGATCATTGGTGTGTCGCACTGGCACCCAGATTCCAACAAACAACATGTGAGTAGATTCAAAAGGCATGTTTAGATGATCTAGAGGGATTCGGCGTTGAAGTTTTTGAGCAACGGTCATCGGCATCCTATGACACACTTGCGCACGTCAGATCTGAACAAGGTAATTGTTCATTTTATTTTTGTGCTATGTAAAATCCATGTGTGGTCCTCGGACTATACCAGGATAGTTCACTAGATTCGACGTCATAACATTGTTCCAGTGATGCAAAAAATAATAATTTCCCGGCCCATCGGCTTCCGCTACCCGTCCCGGTACCTAACATTATTCCCTCCCATGAACCCTTATGTACACCAATTACCATACCAAAATTTAGTAAGGGATCCACTTATTCTCCTCTATTAAAGTTTCTTTATTATATTATTCTGTCTAATCCAATTCCTAATGTTGGGATATGTCTTTACATATCCCTATTACTGATCATTTTATGTCCAAATGACGAGATACCTCTTTTACTCTCATCAACTCATTTTATGAATCTTTAAGTTAAGTTGTTATGCTGCCAAAATTTTACCACGATTTTTCATGTCAAACTAATGTTTAGTGAATACCCATACCCATTTCCTATCAAGGGTGTTCACCTTCATGCACTTATACCTCTTTGGTTGGGGAATTACATGTATGTATTACATACTCTATTATCATGGAATAAAATATGATAATGAATGAATCTATGTTGTATGATCTATGTGGCACACTTGATCATGAGAATTAAATAAAAGTGACGGGTGCACCCTGAATTATATAGTGCTCCAATGTATTGGATAAAGTTTAGTCTCATGATATTTCATGTTGGGATAGGGAGTAAACTTGATTCCTTTATGAGACTCTTTCCATCATGATGTCTTGACAGTTAGTCTTGACCTATGTTTATGATGCAATGTTTTAAATTGTTGCCACATTTCTCATGTCACCTTTATGACTATCATGTTGTATCATGTCTCATTGTTCATTTTTATGATTCCTACTCCTTTTTTTACCCCATTGACATTCTTATTGTCTAAAATGTATTACTTTCTTCATGTTATGTCATGTTTATTTCCTTACTGGGCTTTATAGCTCACCCCTTTCTTATGTATCTCCTCAGGTTATCACATGTAGTTTTTAGTATGAAGGAATATTATGAACGTGTTAAGGACGTTTTCAATAAAGTCAATGTATTCATTATTTTAAGTTATTATGTAATGTACCTAATTCCAAAATACAATAGACTTATTGATCTTTTGGGTTTTATTAAATGTAATCTTATGTAATAAATCAATAATTAATGTGTAATAAAGAGCAAGGTTGTTATAATGGAGATGACTTAGAGTCATCAGAAATCGTATGTGGATCACCATAGACGGTCGTTGTCATTTGAGGTGAGTGATCAAGTGTTATTGATAATTTATTCAAGGCTTAGGCATCATCATTTTGGGAATTGGATCAAGTTATATACTCAATACATAGGCCCTTTTGAGATAATTGAACGGGTTGGTGAGGTGGCATATCATTTGGCTTTGCCACTGTGATTCATTTCAATGCACAATGTGTTTCATGTATCTCAGTTGAAAAAGTATCAATCTGATCCTAGCCATGTGATTTAATGGGATCATATTGACCTATAGCTGGATGCTTCATTGGTACATGTGCCAGTGTGAATAGTGGATAGGCAAGATAAATTCGTGCATGGGAAAAACATCAGTCTAGTGTGGGTTTTGTGAAAAAATGGTCTAATTTAGGAAGAGACTTGGGAATGAGAAGAGGAAATGGTCGAGCAATGACCCAAACTCTTTCAGGCCAATGAGATTTTTCAACTTTTCAAGGACGGAAAGGCCAATGGTGGGGAGAATGTAGCACCCCAGGTTTCAGATAAGTAACTCTTTATTTATGTATTTTAGGTATGTAAAGTGTTTGGGTACAGTTTTGGAGGGTTAAGAGGACTTTTGGAATGTTTTGAGGCTTTTTTGGTGGTGAATGATTTGAGCATGGTTAGTAGGAATCGTGCAACTACTACAGGACACCGTGCAAAGTGATATAGTGGCTATTGGGTAGGTGAATGGTTAAGTGTACAGTTTTTCTAACCATACGAGCCAACCATGCAAAGGTTGTTTGGAGGCAGTGGTTGGTGCATGATTTTCACACGGTTTGTCTAACCGTGAACGGTTTAAAATTAGATCCTAAAAAAGTGGATCTCACTTGGAATTGCTCCTAAACTACTCATTTTTCCTCTATTATGACCCTAAATCATTTTTCTCTCCTCCCAAAGGATGTGGAGACTCTTCCCTTTTATCCAGAAGTGGTCCGTTGGAAAATCGTAGTGCGTTGAAGGCTGGATTGCTTGGTAAGTCTTCATTCCTGGGGGTTTACCTTAGATTAATTCTTCTTCTCTCACTTAGATTCATAAATCTAGTCTGTTGAGGATATATTTATGAAGTTGGTGCCAATCATGATGAGATATGGTAATGTTGATGTTAGGGAACAAGATCTAAGGCAGGTTTTTAGAGATTCAACCTGGTTTTGTTGAAGAATTCATGTCGTTCTTCGTTTCTGCCATAGTTTTTGAGGTAGGAAACTTCACTCATGACTCCTCTTATTAGAACTCCAAGGATTAGTTTCAAGTTGTTTGAACTGCTTGAAATTGATTGTGAAATTGATGTGAAAAACATGGTAGAAACCCACTCTAGTGATGGTTTTTGTAATGGTGGAAATTGGTAGTTGTGTGAAGTGATTTGTTTAATGATCTTAAAATGATGTTTTAAAAAATGGATTGGTTTTGATTCATGGAAATGATTTGATTTAAATGTTTTAAATAAAAGGGGGTTTTATTGAAATGGGTTGAAATGGTTGGTTTGACATGGTTTTGGCATACACAGGTTAGTGTAAGTTCATGCTTTCAACGTGACCCTAAATAAAGGGTGTGTATCATTAGGGTATAAGGGATGTGACCCTAGATAAGGGGTGTGTTCCATTAGAGAATAAGGAGATTGGAAACTTAGTGATGACTTGGTGGATGGATGAGAAACCACTCATGATTATAGAACTGTCACTGAATCATGCATGTGTGGGTGTGTGTGACAACCCTGCTTTTTATTACATAGTTAAACATAATTTATTACATAAACTTCACTTGATACAACATAGAAGATTGAGTGGTTTGGTGTCTTTTAGGATTAGGATAATTACATAACAACTTAAAACATGAAATACAACATCTTTGTTGAAAACTTCATTTACATGACCACTACATTCTCTCGTACTTAGCATTGCATGGGATAACCTGAGGACATGCATAAGAAAAGGGTGAGCTATAAAGCCCAGTAAGGGAATAATCATAGAATAACATGAGGAATACAATACATGTTAGACAATAGGCACGTCAATATATCATAAGATAAGCATAAACATAAAGGCATGATAAATCATGATAATCATAACATGGAAATATGGCAACAACACTTAACATGAAATTAGCATGAGCCAAGGCTCATTGCACATGGAGCATGAGTAAACCCTCATTGCACATGAAGTATGAGTAAAACCTTGTTGTACTTGAATTTTCATGAGTAAAAACCCATTGTAAATGATGTATCATGATACTATACTTTACCCAATGCATTGGAGTGCTATAAGGGTGCACCCTTCTTAAACATTTCATTTCATGCATAAGTGTGTCACATGGATCATAAAACATTGAATCATTCAACATAATATTTTACTCCACGATAAAAAAAATGTAGAATACATACATGAAACTCTTTAAACAATATGTAAATGTGTATAAAGGTGAATAACCTTGATAGAGAAATGGGCATGATATTCACTACACAATGACTTTGGCTTGGAAAAGCGCGGTGTAATTTTGGCAGCATAACAGCGTGACATAAGAACTCATAAAAATGGTTGATGAGAGAGAAAGGGTGGGTCTCATAATATTTACATTACATGGACAATAAGGGGGTCATATAGATACATGTCCCAACAAATGTAATGAAATTTATATTCATGATACAAAATAATTGCTTGAATGTAAATGAGGAGAGAGAAATTCCTTTCGGAATTTTGGCATAGTAATGGGTGTACATGGGAGGCATTTAATGAGAGAGAAAGGGGTATACCATAATTAAAACATAAATAGGTATGTATGGGGGAGTTTTGAAACCATATCCCAACATTTATAATTGAAATTAAAAGGGCATAACAACTTAAAGAATATTTGACAAAAATGAGAAAGGAATAAAAAACCCTTACTTGGAAGTGTGCTTCCAAAGGCTTGAGAGAGGATTATTGGGAGCTTGGGGCACCTTGGGAGGATTATAGAGAGAGGAGGTAAGAGGTTGGATGAACTTAAAAGGCTTTTAGTGAGGAGGAAGTGGGATCTTGGGTGGGTTTATATAGGAAAGGTGAGGGAATTCTTTATTATTTAGGTTTGAGACACCTCACATTAAACTAATCCAAACCACAAACCAGACCATGGTTTTTTACCATGGTTTTTGGAAAAGGGAAGTGTAAAACAATATTTTATAAGGACAAAGTTCGAACTTCTTAAAATAATGGGGTTGCTTATGTAGAGGTGAGTCACACTACCAATGAAAATAATTTAAAAAGACAAAATGTTTAATAAGCCTTGAAGGGTCCACTAAAGCTTTGTAAAATAAATCAAACAAACCCAAAATCACATTATTTTAATGGTAAAACATATATTTTCCGAACATAAAGTTTATATTATTTTATTATATCACTATTGGGTCATTATGATGTCATAAAACACATTATATATTTAAACGGTATTTATTTTTTACCCAAAAATTTGATTGTCTCAAAAAATTATGAAAAATTCACCATTGGATAATTTTGACATCCTAATTATAGAAATAATATTCATTTTATCTAAATAATTTTCTAAATATGTTAATTTTCACTTTTAAAATAAAAACTGGCATTTATAAAAAATTCATGGGTTTTGACAAAAATGGATTTCAAACCTTAATAAAAATTACAATTGCATTCATAAAATTATACGATCACTTATATTTAATAAAAATTAATTTAATAATAATAATAATTTATTAAAATATTATTTAATTTAAAAATCCATTAATTCATCAAAATAGATTTCTTAGTTAAACATTAACTAAAAATACTATTTGTACATTAAAAACTATTTACAAGGTAACAATAAAATGAAAGTATATTCATTATTATATACAAAAATAATTTACATAACCATAGTGTTAAGTTCTTGTTACATAACCCCTTATAACACCCTCATAAGACCGAAGAGTAAGGTGTGTGATGGTGACAGACTCTTGGGGTGGCTCGGATAACATTGCTTGGGTGGTAATCTCTATCAACTTCCACTTCTCTCATAGGTGGTTTCGCTCGAGCTTAATGTATTCAAGCTCAGCTTGGGCTTGGTCAATATCGAATCCCAATAACACCACCTCCTTTCCGAGCTCTGAAAAATGGGCTTCATATGGGGCATGTCTACTGTATAAGGTCATCGCTTCCTTTGTCTGAGTAAATTGGATTTGTTAAAGCCCTATATTTATACTAATCATGTGATCATTGTTCAATGACTATATTAGAAATGGTCACAATTCTTAACAAAATTTTAAAATCCAAAAACATAAAACCAAATAAGTTGACATTTTATATAAAAATTTTACATAAAGAGACATTTAATTAGATCTAGAGGGATTTCCATTAATGAAAGTTTGGGTTGTTACAATCTTCACCCCTTATGAAATTTCGCCCTTGAAATTTCCTTTTCCCACACTAGAACAGATGTGGGTAACTCTACTTCATCATTTCCTCTGATTCCCACATCACTTCTTCAAACTATTGGTTTCTCCACAACACCTTGACAAGGGGAATTGTCTTATTTCGTAGAACTTTTTCTCTACGATCTAAGATCTTCACTGATTTCTCCTCATAAGAAAGATCATCCTCTAACTGTACCACCTCTAAAGAGAGTGCATGTGAAGGGTCCAGTATGTACTTCATTAAGAGGGATACATGAAAGACGTCATGTACTTTGGTCATGGTAGTTGGAAGTGCTAGTCGATAGGCCATAGCCCTGACATGATCAAGAATCTTGAAGGGGCCGATGTACCTTGGACTTAACTTCCCTTTCTTTACAAACCTCATGACCTTCTTCCAAAGAGATATGCGTAGAAATACCATGTCCCTAACTTTAAACTCAAGTTCTCGTCGACGGTTATCTGCATAACTCTTCTGTCGACTCTGGGATTCTTTGATATCCTGCTGAATGGTTTCCACCTTCTCCATCATTTCTTCGACCATTTCTGGTCCAAGCAGCTTATACTCACTGACCTCATCCCAACATGTCAGTGTTATGAACCTTTTCCCACAAAGGGATTTATATGGTGCCATTTGGATTCTTGAGTGGAAACTATTATTATAAGAGAACTCAACCAGAGTAAGATGTTGATCCCATCCTCATTTAAAGTTCATTGAGCATGCTCTCAACATGTACTCAAGTGTTTGGATAGTCCGCTCAGATTGGCCATCAGTTTGAGGATGATAGGTCGTACTGAAGTTCAGTTCAGTATTCAGAACATGTTGAAGACTCTTCCAAAACTTAGAGGTGAATATTGGATCTCTATCAGACACAATAGATAGTGGTACTCCATGAAACCTTACCACTTTCCTGATATATATATATGTGTTAGTTGATCCAATGAGAGATCCTCCTAAATAGCAATGAAGTGTTCAACCTTTGTAAGACGATCCACAACAACCCAGATTGCATTGTTGCCTTTGGATGTCTTCGGAAGTTCGGTGACAAAGTCTATGGTGATGTTTTCCCATTTCCATTCTAGTATGGGCAATGGTTGCATCATCCCCTTAGACTTCTGCCTCTCTGCCTTCACTTGCTGACACACAAGGCACTTTGATGTATATTCAGCGATATCCTTCTTTATATTATTCCACCAATAATTCTCTCGGAGATCTTGATACATCTTTGTGTTTCCTGAGTGAATATAGAGATTTGAACTGTGTGCATCATCCAAAAGTTCCTTCTTCAGCTCCGGACTTGATAGAACACATAGTCTTTTCCCAAATCTCGCAATTCCTTATTTATTAACATTAAACTCTGAGGATTTCCCTTTTCTGATAGCTTTCACTTTTTCCTGAATTCTCACATCATCCTTTTGATCATCCTTTAACCTTTCCAAAAGTGACGGTTGAGCAATCATTTGTGAAAGGATTGATGATGTTCCCTTCTTTATAATTCCCATGTCCATCTTCATCAAATCTAAGAAGATTGGATCCTTTTAAATTCTCATTAATGATAGAATCATTGGGTCCTTTCTACTTAGGGCATCTGTCACCTTGTTCGCTTTCCCAAGGTGGTAATGGATTGAGCAGTCATAGTCTTTAATCAGCTCTAACCATCTTCATTGGCGCGTGTTCAACTCTTTCTTTGTGAATATATACTTGAGGGGTTTGTCGTCCGTATATATTTCACACTTCTCCCCAAAGAGATAATGCCGCCAAATTTTCAAAGCGAAGATCACTACAACCAACTCGAGATCATGTGTTGGATAGTTCTGTTCATGAACTTTCAATTTCCTTGAAGCATGGGCAATGAATTTGTTAGTTTGCATCAACACACATCTCATGCCCTTCTTCGAAGCATCACTGAAAACCACAAAAAGTTATCCACTTGTGGGTAAAGTGAGAATGGGCACAGTGATAAGACTCCTTTTAAACTCCTTGAAGCTTTCTTCACATTAATCACTCCAAGAAAACTTTACTCCCTTCCGAGTTATCTTGGTAAGAGGGTTGGACAATCGTGAGAAATTTCTCACAAATTGTCGATAATATCCAGCTAATCCCAAGAAGCTACGGATATCTGTTACCGATGTTGGCCTCGGTCATTTCTCAATTGCATCTGTTTTGGAGGGATCCACAGATATCTCATTGCTTATGATGATATGGCCCAAGAATGAGACCTCATTCAACCAGAACTCACACTTGTTGTACTTTTCATAGAGCTTCTCCTTCTGCAAGGTCTCTAGTATAGTTCTTAGATGCTCCTCATGATCCTCCTTGGTTTTGGAGTATATCAGAATATCATCTATAAATACTACCACAAATTTGTCGAGGTAATCTATAAAGTCTCTATTCATCAAGTCCATAAAGATTGTTGGAGCATTAGTGAGTCTGAAAGGCATTACTATGAATTCATAGTGCCTGTATCTTGTACGAAAAGTAGTCTTAGGGATATCTTCCTTCTTCACCCTTACTTGATAATATCCTAACCTTAAATCCACATTGGAGAAGTATTTTGCTCCATGCAGCTGATCGAACAAGTCATCAATTCATGGGAGAGGATACTTGTTCTTTATCGTGATTTTATTGAGCTCGCGATAATCGATGCAAAGGCACATTGACCCATCCTTATTCTTGATGAAGAGGACTGGTGCACCCCATGGTGAAGCACTTGGGAGTATAAACCCTTTATCCAGATTTTCCTTTAGTTGTTTCTTCATCTCCTCAAGCTCTACAACAGCCATTCTATACGGAGTCTTGGATATTGGCAATGCTCTGGGTATAAGATCAATTGAGAATTCGACATCTCTTTTAGGAGGAAGACCAGACAATTCCTCAAGAAACACTTCAGCGAATTCCCTCACAATAGGCATGTCTTCTAGGATGGTTGCCTCATTTAGACTCAATCATATGATCCAGATACACGTGCGCATAGGGTAGCAATATCCATGCTTGAGATGATGGAGCTAAAAAAGATTTATCTTCCTCCTTGCACTTGTAAAGAATCGGGGGTTGATTCTCCACATGGAGAGTGATTTCCCTCTCACGACAATTTATGTTGGCTCTATATAAGGAAAGTCAATTCATGCCAATAATTACATCAAATTCCACCAGAGGGAGTATGACGAGGTTCTCTGGGAAGTTCAATCCACAAATTATGACAGGGGAGGAGTTATATTCATGTGATGCAATGATTGCCCCATTTTTAATACTCACTAACATCTTCACTCCCATGATTTGTGGTGGTGCTGAGATTGTTCTACTAAACTTTTTAGATATAAAAGAATACGTAGAACCTGAATCAAAAAGTATGTTCACCATTCTTGAATGAATAACTAGTGTACCTATCACCACTTCATTGTCGGGCTTCACTTCGGTAGTAGTGATGGCAAAATCTCGCCCTTGCTACCTTGGAGGTTGTTGGTTGCCTCCGAAAACCCTTGGATTAGGGCACTGATTTGCAAGATGCCCTAGTTCTTTGCAATTGTAACAATGAACCACGTGTTGTGGTTCGAACGAAGCGTTCCTCTCCTCTATCACAACCGTGGGTCTTTATTTCCGACAGCTAATAGCCAGGTGCCCTTCTCTTATAAACCTAAATCATTTTCTCATCCCCTTCAGGCAATTTATGGGGTGCTTCTTTCCGCACTTTTGGCAAGTGGGGTGCTGAATCTTCTTAGCACCGTTGGATTTATCCATCGGACCACCAGCATTGAATTCCACCTTACGCTTCTTATCCCCATGATACCCCTGAGATTCTATGATCTCCATTTCGACCTTGAGGGCACATCAGACAATTTCCTCATAGTTGTCGAAGTCATGGATTTCCAGCGCTTTCTTTAGGCTAGGTTTCAGCCAACCAAAGAAGCGGTCAACCTTGCATTCAGGGGTAACGACAAAGACAGAATCGTATCGTGCAAGCATTGTGAAGTTTGCCTCGTACGCTCCAACAGATTCGTCGTCTTTTTGTTTGAGGGTAAGGAAGTCCCTTTTCATCTTAAGTCGGAGGGTGAACAGAAAATATTTATCAAAAAACATCTTCCGGAAATCCTTCCATTCCAACGCCTCGATCTCCTCCTCAGGCTTCGTATTTTTGATCCACATCCACCATTTATCAGCTTCACCCTCCATACGATAAGTATCCAGGAGAACCTTATTTTGTTCATAACATTGAAGGATGAAGAAGATTTTAACAATGGAGTTGATCCATTGTTCAGCGATTAAGGGATCGGATGATCCATTAAAAGTAGGAGGCATTTGTCTCATGAAGCTCTCGATAGCGACTTGTTCTTTATTAGGGGGGGTTGAACGTTCCTCTTGACCCATGTTTCTATTCAAATCTTGAGTTAGCTGAGAGAGAAGTGTGACAAAGTTCACGATTCCTGCTCCCATTAGATTGGACATCTCATTAATACAGTCATCACATTGATCTTCACATCGGTTGTTAGCCTGAGTCCTCCTATTACCGGCCATTGGTTGGAATAAAAGGAAAGTTAGGGGTAACACATAAAGGGTAATCCAAGGACAAAACTGATGACTTATAAATAACATTTATTTCTTTAACATATTAATCTATTGGCTTCGGTCTATGTTATCCATGATCTACTTTCTAACATATATTCTTAGGGAATTTTTTTGTCCCTTAATAATGGTTCATACTAAGCTTGTGAATTTACCAAATCATGTCCACCGGGAGTGTCGTAACCAAGAGTGCAGCAAGGCCCGTTGTCGTGCACTAGTTCTCATTCGAGTCTATCTCAAAGCGGTGTTTTCAGGTTTTAACCCTAGGATATATCTGTGCCAGAGTCGCCTCTACCTGCTCATATCCAGATAGGGATGTATTTGCTTGATAAACAACTTACTCAATACTCACCAAAACTTAGGGATGTTTTTATTATGCTCAGTCTTATCTCTAAGGCTTTACTAGGGTTTTCTAATCCTAATCCCAAAAATAACTAAACCTTCATCTGATACCAACTGTGACAACCCTGCTTTTTATTACACAATTAAACATAATTTATTGCATAAACTTCACTTGATACAACATAGAAGATCGAGAGGTCTAGTGTCTTTGGGGCTTAGGATCATTACATAACAACTTAAAACGTGAAATAAAACATCTTTATTGAAAACTTCCTTTACATGACCACTACATTCCCTCGTACTTAGCATTTCATGGGATAACCTAAGGACATGCATAAGAAAAGGGTGAGTTATAAAGCTCAGTAAGGGAATAATCATGAAATAACTTGAGGAATACAATACATGTTAGAAAATAGGCATATCAATATATCACAAGAGAAGCATAAACATAAAGGCATTATAAAGCATGATAATCATAACATGGAAATGTGGCAACAACACTTAACATGGAATTAGCATGAGCCAAGACTCATTGTATATGGAGCATGAGTAAACCCTCATTGCACATGAAGCACAAGTAAAACCTCGTTGCACTTGAATTAGCATGAGTCAACACCCATTTCACATGACATATCATGATACTATACTTTACCCAATGCATTGGAGCGCTATAAGGGCGCACCCTTCTTAAACATTTCATTTCATGCATAAGTGTGCCGCATGGATTATAAAACATTGAATCATTCAATATAATAATTTATTCCACAGTAAATGAATGTTTAATACATAGATGAAACTATTTAAACGATATGTAAATATGCATAAAGGTGAATACTCTTGATAGAGGAATGGGCATGTATTCACTACACAATGACTTTGGCTTGGAAAAGCGCGGTGCAATTTCGGCAGCATAACAACGTGACATAAAAACTCATAAAAATGGTTGATGAGAGATAAAGGGGGTGTCTCATCATATTTACATGACATGGATGATAAGGGGGTCATATAGATACATGTCCCAACAAATGTAATGAAATTTAGATTCATGATACAAAAAAATTGCTTGAATGTAAATGAGGAGAGAGAAATTCCTTTCGGAATTTCGGCATTGTAACGGGTGTACATGGGAGGCATTTAATGAGAGAGAAATGGGTCTCCCATAATTCAAACATAAAGAGGGATTTATGGGGGAGGTGAAAAAACATACCCCAACATTTATAATTGAAATTAAAAGGGCATAACAACTTAAAAAATATTGGACAAAAATGAGAAAGGAAGAAAAAACTCTTACTTGGAAGTGTGCTTCTAAAGGCTTGAGAGAGGCTTCTTGGGAGCTTGGGGCACCTTGGAAGGATTCTAGAGAGAGGAGGGAAGAGGTTGGATGAACTTCAAAGGCTTTTAGTGAGGAGGAAGTGAGAGCTTGAGTGGGTTTATATGGGAAAGGTGTGAGAATTCTTCATTATTTAGGTTTGGGACACCTCACATTAAACTAATCCAAACAACAAACCAGCTCATGGTTTTTTCCCATGGTTTTTGTAAAAAAAGGGGTTGGAAAAAAAAATTATAAGGCCAAAGTCCTAACTTCTTAAAATAATGGGGTTGATTATGTGGAGGTGAGTCACACTCCCAATGAAAACAATTTAAAAAGACAAAATGTTTAATAAGTCTTGAAGGGTCCACTAAAACTTTGTAAAATAAATCAAACAAACCCAAAATCACATTATTTTAATGGTAAAACATATATTGTCTGAACATAAAGTTTATAATATTTTATTACATCACTATTGGGTCATTATGATGTCATAAAACATATTATATATTTAAACGGTATTTAATTTTTACCCAAAAATTTGACTGTCTCAGAAAATTATGAAAAATTCACCGTTGGATAATTTCGACATCCTGATTTCAGAAATAATATTCATTTTATCTAAATAATTTTCTAAAAATATTAATTTTTACTTTTAAAATAAAAACCGACATTTATCAAAAATTCATGGGTTTTGACAAAAATGGCTTTCAAACCTTGATAAAAATTACAATTGCATTCATAAAATTATATGATCACTTATATTTGATAAAAGTTAATTTAATAATAAGAATAATTTATTAAAATATTATTTAATTCAAAAATCCATTAATTCATCAAAATAGATTTTTTAGTTGAACATTAACTAAAAATACTATTTGTGCATTAAAAACTATTTACAAGGTAACAATAAAATGAAAGTATATTTATTGTTATATACAAAAATAATTTACATAACCATAGTGCTAAGGTCTTGTTACATAACCCCTTATAATACCCGTATAAGACCGAAGAGTAAGGTGTGCGATGGTGACAGACTCTTGGGGTGGCTCAGATAACATTGTCCGGGTGGTAATCTCTATCAACTTCCACTTCTCTCGTAGGCGGTTCCGCTCGAGCTTAACGTATTCAAGCTCGGCTTGGTCTTGGTCAAGAGCGATGCCCAATGACGTCACCTCCTTTCCGAGCTCCGACAAATGAGCTTCGTATGTGGCACGTCTACTGGATGAGGTCATCGCTTCCTTTGTCTGAGTAAATTGAATTTGTTAAATCCCTATATTTATACTAATCATGTGATCGCTGAACGGTCACAATTATTAACAGTATTTTAAAATCCAAAAACATAAAACCAAAGAAGTTGACATTTTATATAAACTTTTTACATAAAGAGACATTTAATTAGATCTAGAGGGATTTCCATTAATGAAAGTTTGGGTCGTTACGGTGTGAGTGTGAATTGTGGAATGATTATGCCAAGAAGAAATAAGAAATGGTTTAAAGCATTGTTTGTTTGCTTTCCTTGGAAACTATTTGGTTAGAAAGTTGTTTTTGGTTAGAATTGCTTTGGATTTGATATAAACGGATGAAATGTTTTAAAATGGTTTTATATAAACTATTTTATATAAATGTCCTAACTTGTTATGTCCTACTAGCATGAGTAGGGAAGTCATTTAGGAAAAACCTATTGAGTTTCATTACTCACCCCATATTTTGACACTTTGGTGCTTTTGCAAATATTGTTTATTAAGACACAAATAAAGGTAAAGTATCACATTTTTTTAGTGATGTCTCGTGATGCTTGGGCATGGATTGTGGAGTTGGAGCTTGAAGCATGTTGGAAGTTGCTGTGTTGGTGTATTTGGAGTCTTTGAGCTTTACTGGTTTTGTCTTCCGCTTTGTATTTTGATTTTGGGATTGGTCCTCGCTTGGCACTTTGATACATTTTGGCTTGATTTGTTATACATTGAGTAATATTACATTGTTATCATGTATCATATAATTGTTGTTTGGTTGTGGTATACTTGGTTGTGGTTGTTTTATTTTCAAAGGGCAAATTTTCCCCCAACTGTATTGAAGCCCTGGACATTTATTGTCAGTCTTTGACATCTTGGGGATGTCGTCTAAGACCAAGTAGCAATTCTGCCTCATTTCAAGCCAATGAGGAGAGGCGAGATGTTACACCGAGTGACGCCTTAGATACTCCTTGGTGTCGGGGTGGGCACACCATCATTGCATTGTCCATACTTTCTTGACAATGGGGCTATGGAGTCATTTATTGAATTAATCTCTCCGTACTTGAGCAATAACATATATCGTGCTTGATTATCGCTGTGCATGGACACCTTAGTTACGAACCTTGGGTCCCAACTTTATTTCTATAAAGTGCTCAAAGACATTTTCGGCACTGGCCAAAGCAAGCATGGTTGATCGGAATCATGGATCCAAGGATCGATTGTGATGTAACTTTACTTTATTTTATCCAGTTGTGACTTCGGCTAGGCCGAGCATATTGCATGAGTATGCACTTATAACATTAGATTGTAGGTTCACCGTTGTGGGTGACCTATTGAGATCTGTTTTTCACCCCTTGTACGTGTAAGTTGGTGTGTGTGCAAACCTTATGTTTGCTTGAGGTTTAGCATGGATGACCGATAGATAGGATTGAGGCATGTGGTTGCATGATCGAGCGGAACTGCTCGTGTGGATCCAAGGATCAATTGTGATGTAACTTTATTTTATGTTATCCAGTTGTGACTTCGGCTAGGCCGAGCATATTGCATGAGTATGCACTTATAACATCAGATTGTAGGTTCACCGTTGTGGGCGACCTATTGAGATTTATTTTTCACCCCTTGTACGTGTAAGTTGGTGTGTGTGCAGACCTTATGTTTGCTTGAGGTTTAGCATAGATGACCGATAGATAGGACTGAGGCCTGTGGTTGCATGATCGAGCGGAACTGCTCGTGCGGATTCTTATGATCGAGTTGGAGCGGCTCGGCGGTGTCTTGAAGACTGGGTATGAGGCTCGACTTGGAGTTAGTAGTAGAGTCATGTACTTCTACTTCTGTTTCGTTTATTTACTCTTGTATATGTGATCGGTCTAGAAGACGACAAGTGTTGTATGTCTGGCATGGTTGTTCGAGCTTTTATTGCATTCCATTTATTACTGTAGTCTTGTTATATTTATTGCTTCCACACTTTGTTCATTTACTGCTATGAATGATGTTTGGTTATTTCTGTCGGTTCCTTACTTTGATATGAAGACAGTCTCCCCATAGACATATCTTAGACTTTTACTACTAGTTGACAGTCTCTGACATATGGAGTGGCGCACTTGAGGCCTGGCCGCCAACCGGTCGTGTGTACTATTTACAGAGTGAATCGGGATGGGACGTGACACCGCCATTTTAGTGGTGTGAGTTGTCTTCATTTTTGTGTTTTTTATCGTTCATTTATGAGGGATCACGTCTGAAGTGATTTAGTGTGAGACGTTTGAGAATATGGTTCCTTTGTCCGGATATACTAACACCGGGCACCACTTCTGCTTAGAATGTCCAAACCTTGTTCTGCAGGTTGAGTTTAAAATCGAGGTTCTGAACTGACAGAGGTTTTCGACACATGTATATCTTATTCTTTAAAAGTCATTGATAATTTATTTTATATATTCAATAAAATTAGCGACTTGTTTGTATTGTAAAGTCAAATTTAACATCTTTTAGATATGCTTGTGCTTGTGATCATAAATTTAATGTGAACACAATCCCTACTTCCGAATTTCTATATTGTTTATAGAATGAATACAATTTTGGCTACATGAATTATTTTATGTTTGTGTCTTCTATTCTCCTTATCTATTAGTTTACAGATTGCTTATGAAAAATTTGTTCGTCATTTAGTTGAAAGTAATATTTTACTTCAATGTATATGTTTGTATTGACAATAATGCAATTTTTTGCCATTTTTTGTTGTTATGTTTTCTATTTGTTTTGTTTCTAGACAAAACATGTGTGGTTCTTATTATGCACAATTTTAAAAAAGTAATAAATTTCATGTTGGTTATTTTAATAGCCACGTTGATTATTATAACGATAACATGGTAAATATATTTTCACATTGGTCATTTTAACAATAGATGTGAAAAGTCAATGAAAATGTTTTTTAAAACACATCAAACTTTCAAGTTTTTTTTATGTAGGTGATGTGAATTATAATATTATATATTTAACATGGTAAATGAATTTTCACGTTAGTTATTTTAATTATCAGTATAAAAAGTCAATGAAAACGTATTTAAAGAAATATCGACCGCTCACATCGTTCTTTTACAACTGATGTGGTTAATATACTTTACCATGTTCATTAATTTATATAATCGGCATCGTAAACATGTATCAATATTGATATCATTGACATCGTTATAGCTTACCACATTGATTGATGAAATAATCAGGTGATAAACATTTTTTATATCGATTATCAATATATATTTTTTATTACCATGCTAAATTTATTTTTTGGGCTATGTTTATAACTAATTGATTTTTTTATTGATATTAAATTTTTATTTTAATCTGCTCGGATAACTTTGGGAATATCTATGGCTATTTTTCACGATTTTTAAGCATAAACCATGGGCTAGGCACACATAAATGAACCCTATATGCCCACCTCTATTATTGGCCGAAAGCTGTTGACCGGTCAAAGGCAACATTTTCTATCTGAATTGACAGGCAATGAATGAGAAAACCGAATACAGTAAAATGAAAACCAATATTTTATTCCGCCCTCCTTCCGGACAGCTACAAGCGCATCGCACACCGCCACGCACACAGAAATCCCCTCCGGAAATCCTTCCACTGCAACACCCGAAGATGAAGAAAGATCCAACCTCTCGCTCTTCACGCTTCCACCTAATCCTCTAGCCGCGAGGGAGTCTTGGGGTGGGGGCGGGGTCGGGGGCGGGGAAGCCTCTTCGATGCGAAACTTCCACTGGTTGGTCGGTCGTCTTCTCCGGAACGTTTTTTTTTCCTTTCCTATTTTTAGTTCCCTCCAGGTTTCCTGATTTGACGTCTTTTGTAATTATACGGATGCATTTGCACTTCTCCTCGATGAATTTAGTTTGGTACTTGATCTGTGGTTCCGTTTTCTGATTGCGCCGTCTCTGTCGATCTGGTTCTGTTGATTGTTTTTTTTTTGTTCGTGGGTCTCTGATTCACATCTTTATCCAACGTTTTTTTGCTTTTTATGGGGCCTTGGAAGGGGTCGTATTGATGCCTTCTAAGCTCGATGCTAGCAACCCTGCTGTCCTCTTTACCCGAACCTCCAGATATGCCGAATGAAGAGCTTTGGCGTAATTATGAACTGAGATCTAAAGCTTACAAAGTTGATTTCCTTTTGGTATTCATTTAAATACAAAAAAATAAGTTATTGTGGTCGAGGGATGCGTTTTTTTCTTTTCTTTTTTGAATGAAGCAGGCTGGGAGCAGAAGGCTGGTAGTATAAATCCCCATCTTAATTACAAGGTTTTAGGTATGATCCCGTTCATTTTTATGACTACCCTTTTCACATAGAATGCAATAGACAACAACCTCAATATTGACTTCAAAAATCTAAAGGCGATGTTCATTAACATCATTAGAAAAACTAAAAAATTGTAATTATTGGTGCAGATACCATTCAGTTGTGTTTTTTGATGTCATAATTTCCATGGGTCGTGGCAAAGCTATTGGGATAAAATAATCAGCCATTGTTGCATGTTTTTCAGCTCAACTATATCGTATTTCTTCGTATTTCTTCGTATTTCTTAGGCTCGGTGTAAGAAACCGTTATTGACTTAAGTGTTGTAACTTTTGTAAATGAGAAACTTCCTAATGTATGACGCGAAGCTGGATGAAGCTGTAGAATTGAACCACAGTCCGGAACCAGCCGCAACTTCATTTTCCTAAAGCGCGGGAGCGGGAGGATGAGTTTTGGAGCTTGCCCTATTCACCAGATGCATCAGTAGTGTTGGTGGTGTTGAGCGGCCTGCTGGTTGTGACCATGATCAAGTAGTGGTTGTCTGCAAAGATCAGATGGTGGTAGATCTGACGAAACCGGTAGGGCTCGTCTATAAATAGACGAGTGAGGTCACTTGCTTCGATTAACGTTGTCGCATGCTTTGGAGCAATGTTAAGTCTCATTTACGTTTCTCCCGAGTAGTGCACCCGTCGCTGGGCACTCGTAACCTAGTCAAGTGTTTCTTTTCTTTTGTTCTTCTCTTCTATTGAAGTTGCTTGCTTCCCTTAGAGCAGGACTTGTTATGAACCACGTAAATTCCTGGTGTTATGTGTGAGTGTTTTCTCTGTTTTGCTTGGTTCTGTTTTGGTTGTTTGCAGTGAGTGTTCAACGCTCGGAAGGTGTGTGAACAACGCGTGACTTCTCAGTTTCAGATACACTGATTCGCGAAGTTGTGTGTTTCGGACCTTCCGACCAACCTGTTTCCGCCTTTGTGGTTTCAGAGGTTGGATCGTTTGGATCGTGGGTAGTGACGCAATAATTGGCATCAGAGCTTGGTGTTCTGGTGTTAGGGCAACTCAGACAGTGACTTTCGGAAAGCTGTGTTTCCTGTCCTTTACGCTTTTTCGTTTCAGTGAGAGTTTTCTGTTTCAGAAGGATGGCGTTGGAAGAGAGGGCAAGGTGCGTCTAGACAAGTTTGACGAAACAAATTTCGAATTCTAGAGCAATGTCAAAGGGGTTATGCTGGGAGCAATGTCGAAGGAAGAACGGAAAAGGCTCAACAAAAGGACATTATTTGAATGATGTCGGATAAGAATGTGGCCTTCAACACTCGTGAGATGAAGACAACTTTTGAACTGATGTCAACGCTTGTGGACATTTATGAGAAACCTTCCACAATGAACAAGGTGTTTATGATGATGACTTTTCGACGTGAAGATGATGGTCAGTGGTTGATCATGTGAATGGCTTCAACATGATCCAGTGTCAGCTGGAATCCGTTGTGGTGAAGTTCGCTAGAGGTGTTTGGACATTGATACTTTTGTCGTTGCTCCCATAATCACAGGATGTGATAGTTATTGCAATGAGAAACTCTAATGGTAAAAACGACTTAGTGTTCGAGGAGATCCTGGATCTGATTTTGAATGAAGAGATCTAGAAGAAGTAAGTCTCAGGTGCTACCATAATTACTTTTAGTGCGAGAGGTGGGGGACGTTCCACTCGAAGAAGTCGGAAAAAGAATGAAGAAAACATAAGAGAAAGGAGCCGTGAGAAATCAACTGGTCATGCTGACTCCACATGCTGACATTGTGGAAAGAAGGGACACTTGCAGAATGAAGGTTAGGAAAGGCGAGTTAACTTCGAAATGCATGCTTCTGTGTCATCCGCAAACTTCGCAGCTGAAGGTGAGGACGACACTTTGGTCTTAAGGGTCGCGAGTTCAGTGGAGTCATGGATTCTTGGTTCCAAAGCTTTATTTCACCTGACGTTTGGGAAGGGGTGTTTTTGTAACGTGTCGGCTGATTCCGTTAGTGCTCGACCCCCTATTCTGCATACCTATCAAAGAAGGAGATGTTGTAAGTTGGAGTTGGGAGAGTTGGCTGGTAGGTCGGTTGCACTCTATAGTAGCCAGATGGTATTGGGAAGAACATTTTTCTCGAAAAAGAGTCTCACTAAAGCAAACTGAGAGGAGAGGTGGTCTCTCTCCAGAGCTTTCTCCCCGCAACAGGTCGAAGCACAAGGAGGTGGTCTCTCTCACGCTTCCCTTACTGTAATTTTGTTCAAACATGTTATTGGTGAATTCCCCTTACCTCAATGTGAGGTGGAGATATTCTTTTATAGATGAGTAAATCTAATTACAAGGAGGGTAAGTCCGATGTGAGACTCAGAAATACCCATTTAACTTAAATGGGGTCCAACACTCCCCCTCAAGCTGGACATGCCCAGATTGGATTGAGTCCCACAAAGAAAAAGATGACAAGACACAAAGACTGTCTCATACTCCCCCTCAAGCTGGGCCATGGAGGTTGTGAATACCCAGCCTGGTAGTGAGAGAGTCAAGCTGAGCTCCGGGGAGGCCTTTGGTGAAGAGATCTGCAAGCTGATCTGCCGTCGGAATATGGCCAAAACTGATATGATTCTGCTCCAAATGATGGCGGAGGAAGTGGCAATCCACCTCGATATTCCTCGTCCGTTCATGGAAGACGGGATTCGAGGCTATCTTTGTGGCTGCTTGATTGTCACACCAGATATGAGCAGGGGTGTGTGCCGGGAAGCCGAGCTCACGGAGGAGCCGGCTCACGGAGGAGATGACGAAGCCAGAGGATCTCAGTGGTGACTGTGGCCATGGCTCGGTATTCAGCCTCGACACTCGATCTGGAGGCGACTGTCTGAAAGGTAGAACACACTTCAGACCGATCACGAAGAAGGTATAGCCAGGTCATGCGAGAGTAGTCATCAATAAAGGTAATATAATACTGGTACCCGGGCTGGCTAGGAACCCTGCAAGGACCCCATACATCGGAGTGAACAAGGTCGAAAGGATTCGTGACACGCGTGTCCAAGCGAGGTACATATGTCACCCGATGATGTTTCGCAAATTTGCAGGGTTCACAATGGAATGAAAGATTAGGACTAAATTGGGGGCAAAGTTTATGTAGGATGGAAGCCGGCGGATAACCAAGACGAGAATGAAGGTCAAGGGCACGGGCGGAGATGGATGAGCAGGCAATAGGGTGTGGGATATCGAGTATGTACACCCCGGCCTGAAGATGACCTCGACCAAGTTCCCGATTCGTCGATCGCTCCTGAAACACAACACCAGAAGATGTAAAAATAGCAGCACAGTTTAAATCTTTGGTGAGTTGGCTGATGGAGAGAAGATTAAACTGGCTGTGAGGAACGTGAGCAACGAAAGGCAGACTCAGAGACGGGGTCAAAAGGCATGTGCCAAAGCCCGCAATGGGGATTGTTGATCCATCAGCAACAGTGATTGGAGAAGCACTGGTCGACGGATGATAGGTAGTGAACAGACCAAAATCTCCTGTGAGATGTTGAGACGCACCAGAGTCGAGCATCCAGACTGACGGTCGATAAGATAGTCAGGCGGTGGAGCAAGTAGTCTGAGCAATGGTGGCTGGATAAGAGGGCCGATGCTCAGGACGGGGTCGGGAAACCGCTGGAGGCGGACCGAGAGACCGCATCGGATGCAGGAGCCGAGAAGCGTCGGGAGACTGTCCAGTCAAACATCGTCGGGAGTGCCGCGGGAGGGCGGGGCTGGATGACCGCATTGGATCCAGAAAACAGGAAACGCCTGGATTGCGGGAGGAAGCACCGTCTGGAACTGCTTCCGGTGGCCGCGGGCAAACCTGGTGATGGTACGGCCGAAGGAGAGCGCCGACCTAAGGGGCACCCGGCGGAGCGGCTTCGAGCTGGAACGCCAGGGAGCTCCGTCGCGGGTCGGAGGTCACGGCGGGGAGACACGGGCGGTGCGAGGTCGAACCAGGAGTCTGTCGGATGCTGGAGGAGCGGGCTGTTCTTCTCGCCGGGAGAAGTGGGAGCGGGGGCCGGCAGTTGCGGGGAGCCGGAAACCGCTGGAAGAGTGCCGCCCGGAATGGAGCCTCCGGGGAAGGGAGGCCGCCGGCCGAGGGAGGGTCGCGCTCGGGAGGGGCAGCGACGGAGGGTTGCGCGCAGGTTGACGGGGTTGGTGCGCGCAACCGGGAGGAGACGCCGGGCCGCCGGGAGCCGGGAGGAGGGGGCCGCAGGGCGAGGGCGCTGGGGCGAGGGCGCCGGGGTGAGGGGGCCGCCGGGCGAGGGGGCCGCCGGGCGCGGGGGCCGCCGGGCGCGGGGGCTGCTGGGGCGCGGGCGCCGGAAGCCGCGCAGGGAGAGGAGCCGTGGGGCGAGAGGGCCGTCGGGAGAGAGAGCCGCGCCGGGAGAGGAGGGGCTGCTGGGAAGGGGAGCTGCGCCTGGATAGAGGGCCGCCGGGAGGGGTGCCGCACAAGAGAGATGGCCGCCGGGAAGGGCAAGGCCAGAGGGGAGAGAGGCGGGGCCGGACAGAGTCGGGAATCCGCTGGGAGGGAGGGTCGGGATTAAGATCCCTCTGATACCATGTTATTGGTGAATTCCCCTTACCTCAATGTGATGTGGATACATTCTTTTATAGATGAGTAAATCTAATTACAAGGAGGGTAAGTCCGATGTGAGACTCAGAAATACCCATTTAACTTAAATGGGGTCCAACAAAACTCTTTGTAAATTTTGGTTCCCGTTGTGAAGTATAAGAATAAAATGATTGTTGGTTCTTTTTCTCTCCACCTAAGTATTACCGTGCAAACTATTATTAGCTGGCAGTCTAACGATTTTGTGTTTGTGCTTTCATTAAGAGCTGACTGTTGGGAGTCGATCTTTGAAAGAGTTGAATGTTATTTAGACGACTGCTGAGGGGTTTTTGTGAGCTCTTCCTCGCTTGGATGCAGACTAGAATGGAGAATAGAGTTGCCTCCATTGAATCGATTTTGGAGAGTCAACAATGGAGGTACGAGGAGATGGAGCAAGCACGAGATCAGACGTTGTCGGACACGTTTAGTATTGACAAGCTGGTACGAGGATAAGTAGAATGGAAGCAGGTTGCACACAATCACTTTCGGTGGTTAGAGAAACGAGTCTCTTCGAATTCGTGATTTGGAGGAGCAGAAGATCGTGAAGGTTAAGGGGATGAGACTGCAAGATGAACAAGGTACGAAGACTGGAAAACAGAGTTAGGCAACTGTAGTAAGTCCGTATGGAAGTAGAGACAATAAAATGGCGAATTATAGCAGGCAAGGGGGCACCCGAGGAGTGTTACGAAGAGAGTAGAGTTGCCCTTGTTCGCAAGGGAGGATCCTTTCGGTTGGATTACTATGGTGGAAACTTACTTTTTGATCAACTGAGCACTCGAGGACATGAAATTGCCTTTATCACAAATTTGTACTATACCGGTTCCTCTCTTGGTGGAGCACAAATTCTGGCCAACTGATGTAGAGTGTCTTGAAAGGCAACATAGGGAGATCCAATAAGATTTTTGAAAACACTTCGACGACAAAGTGGTCATGTTGAAGAATATATCGAGGAATTTGAACAAGCGGCATTGTGGATTCCTGATTTCCCGAGCCTTGGTACGTGGGCTTATTCATGGGAGGATTGCACTGGAGATTGAGAATAGAGTGTCAGCACGTGAACCTATAAACAAGTATAGGATGATAACTCTGGTCAAGAAGATTGGAAGGGAACTAGTTGGGGAATGAGTTTTGAGGGGAGTTTGGGGGAAACAGGGGCTACCACTAGCCCCACGAGGAATTGGTCTAGTGGTGCCCCAACTTCCAGTCCAATAGGCCAACTGTTGAAAGGAATAAAATGGAAGAAGATAATAGAAGATCCAATGGTGAAGAGAGGTGGAATGGATTGAGAAAAATTAACCCGCAGGAGAGAGAGGAATGAAAACAAAAGGGGCTGTGTTTCCGTTGTGGATGGTCCTACAGTCTTATGCACAGATGGATAAGCGACATATTTCAGAGCAAAATGACCAGGAAGTATAGCAGTCGGGGAAAGTGGAATATAGGAGTATAGGGGAGGAAAAAGGCAGATTCGTTGATGTTTAGTGGGCATGTTTTAGGGGTGCCAATTGTCATCCCATTTGATAGCGGCGTGCGTCATAACTTCGTGTCTAAATCTCACAAAATTGACAAACGTGGACGCCATTCCAACTAAGCGACATATTTCAGAGCAAAATGACCAGGAAGTATAGCAGTTGGGGAAAGTGGAATATAGGAGTATAGGGGAGGAAAAAGGCAGATTCGTTGATGTTTAGTGGGCATGTTTTAGGGGTGCCAATTGTCATCCCATTTGATAGCGGCATGCGTCATAACTTCGTGTCTAAATCTCACAAAATTGACAAACGTGGACGCCATTCCAACTAAGCCTTTCAAAATTAAGCCAGGAGATGGGCAAAGAACAATGTTGCAGGGGATTTGCAAGTAGGTAGTGGTGTGTTTGGACAACTTCATTGTGAAGAATGAAGCACATATTTTTGATACTGGGGACCATACTTAGTTTTGGGTATGAAGTGGTTAAAGACTCTGGGTTTCTTTATGACAAATTAGAATCACAAAACCATGAAATTCATATAAGTGGGAAAAGAAGTTAAATTACAGGGGGGGTACAGAGCCTTTGGGAAAACCAGTGAGCTTGCGACAATTACTACAAAAGTCAACAATGATCTTGGAAGGATGGGTATGGAAATCAGAATTCATGCTTACCTGATAATGGGAAAAACCTGGAAGAACAGTGATGTCGACAACAGTTAGGGGAGTTGATGTTGGAGTATCAGCCCCTCTTTGATGAACCAAAAGGGGTTCCCCCAAACAGGTTAACAGACCATGGAATAACTTTGGTGGATGGGGTAGTATCAGTGTGCATCAAGCCCTATAAATTGGCTCATTACCTTAAAGATGAGGTAGAAAATGTTGTGAAAACGCTAGGAGCAACAAACCACAAATGATCCACATAAGAGTAAAAGGGAAAAACAAAAGAATGAAAAGATCACAAGATACAAAGATTTACGTGGTTTGGGAAATGATCCCCATGTCCATGGAGAGACAAAAAATCCACCATAATCGGGAGCAGAATTACAAGGTATGATTAGAGTTTCACGCACATAGAAACTCTATCTCGAATGAGCTCATAAAGGAGACGATACAACTGTTCCACTGACCGTAGAGTAAGTCTGCTGTGCTACAGTGCCACAACCACCGAAGTCCATGGTGCTACAGTGTCAGTGGCAAGAAGTCCGCGGAGCTACAGTGGCCGTTGTTTCCAAAGTCCGAGATGCTACAATGTCCTGTCACATACTGCTAAAGTAAGTTCGCACTGTTACAGTGCCCTATTAGTATCGCTGATCAGCCCTGCTACAATGAGTCAACATTGCTATAATTCCCCAAAATTTGGGTTGGGGCCCTTCGGTCCTTGAACCCCTAGAGTAGGGTGAACTACCACTTGCAACCCCCAATGGCCTCACAGTGGAGGTCAAACCGTGAGAGTTGCAGTCTGGTGTAGAGTTCGGGCCGCTAGCATTCGGCCCAACTTCATCCAAACAAATTGTGCTACACCATTCCAACAGAAATACAGGTAACAAAGATGCTGGAAAGTGGAATAATGCACCATAGAACAACCCCTATGCAAGCCCGATTATTTTAATCAAGAAAAAACACAGCGGTTGAAGGATGTGTGTGGACCACCGAACAATAAGGTGACAGTTCCAAACTAATTTCCAATTCCGTTTATTGGGGAACTGTTAGACGAGTTACATGAGACAGTATTTTACTAGATTGGATTTGAAGTCTGGATTCCATCAAGTTAGAATGAAGCCATCCATCAAGTTAGAATGAAGCCTGAAGATATCTGTAAAACAACATTCAAAACACACGAGGGACGCTATGAATTCCTTGTGATGCCTTTTGGGCTCATGAATGCTTCAACAACCTTCCAATCGACAATGAACAGATCGTTCAAGACCATACTAAGGAAGTTTGTGCTGATATTATTTGATGATATTCTCATATATAACAAGGCTTGGACTGAGCATCTTAAGCATTTGGAAACAATGGACAATTTGTTTCGAATGGACCGACTGAAGGCTAACAAGAAGAAATGTTTTGTCGTTCAGTCGACTGTAATATCTGGGGCATATAATATCTAGGGGAGGGGTTTCCATGGACTCAAAGAAGGTTGAGTGCATCAAGAGTTGGCCAAAGCCACATAATGTTAAAGGGGTGAGAGGATTCTTGAGACTCACCGGTTACGACAGAAAATTTATCAAGGGTTATGGGAAGGTTGCAAAGCCTTTGACTGAATTAACAAAAAAAGGCTGTTTTCTATAAGATGTGAGGGCGGAGCTGGCGTTTGCGGAGTTAAAACATTGCATGACATCAACATCACTTTTGTCTCTTCTAGATTTCCATAAGACTTGTGTCATTGAATGTGATGCGTTTGGGAAGGGCGTGGGAGTTGTGCTTATGCAGGAGGGCCAACCCGTGGCTTACTTCAGTTTGGCTTTGGCTGGGGTAAATCTCTCTAAGTCAGTTTATGAAAAGGAGATTATGACTTTAGTTTTCGCAATAAGCCATTGGAAGCAGTACTTATTGGGCAAGCATTTCGTGGTTTAAACCAATCATAAGCCTGGGAGGCTCAACCAAGCCACGGATTCCTTGTCAAGGTTGGCTGAGGAAGGATACACTGAAGATACAGGGGCCACTTTGCTTTGTTCAGCTATTACTGAGCCTTTTTGGTTGGAGCTAGTGACAGTCAAAGAAAAGTTACAGCTCGATGAGGACTTTAAGAGTATTATTTTTGATGTTAGACAACAATCCGACTCTTGACCAGGGTATCGGTTTCGGGGAGACCTGCTGTTTTACAAAGGAAGATTGGTTTTGTCAAGGCAATATGTCTTAATTCCAAAATTTTTGCATTACTACCATTCATCCGGTGTAGGGGGTCATGCCGGTTATCTCAAAACTTATAAAAGATTGGATGCTGGTTTGTTCTGGAAAGGGATGATGCATGGTGTATTAAGGTTTGTTTAATGACAAAAGTATGAGATAGGTTGCTCCAACTGCTTCCTATTCCGAAGTTGGTTTGGGATAAAATTTCCCTGGATTTTATTTCTGGCTTAAAGTCCTAATAGTTTGATGTGATCATGGTTGTTGTTGACAGTCTGTTAAGTACGCACATTTTGTGCTGCTTAAACACCCATATATGGCTAAGGGAGTGACTGGGTTTTTTAAAAAGATAGTTAGGTTACATGGAAACCCCAGTTCCATTCTTAGTGACATAGATCCCGTGATTGTTAATTTTTTTTGGAGAGAACTTTTTCAGCAATGCTCAAAATGAACTGAAATTGTCAACAAGAGTTTGGAGACCTATTTTAGGTGCTTTGCTTCTGAGCGACCTCTCACATGGGTGGGCTCAGTGGATACGTTGGGAAGAATATTGTTATAATACAACCATGCCTCTTCCAAATTGTCCCCTTTTGAGGTAGTATATAGCAGGGAACCACATTCACTTATGCGTTTTGCAGAAGGGGAAACTCAGGTGGAGTCTGTGGCGAATGCTCTTGTCGAATTTAATGAGTTAGCCCAGCTCTGGCGGGCTCTGCATAGAGCCCAACAGTTGATGACAAAGTTCTCCATCCAGCATAGACAAGATCTGAGCTTTAAGGTTGGCCAACTGGTGTTTGTAAAGCTCAGACCCAATGTCCAGACTTCAAAATCAAGGAAATTGTGTCCCAAGTTGGTTGATAGATACCAGCCTTTCAAAGTGCTTGTTCAATTGGGGGCTACAACGTACAAACTGGCTTTACCAAAGTCTACCCGATTGCATCCTATTTTCCATGCTTCCCAACTCAAGCGAGCAGTTGGGGACTTCCTTGTATCAGCAGAACTTTCAGAAATGTGGGACAATGGTATTGGTCATGGGGTTGAGCTGGACGAGCTGTTAGCAACCAAAATGGCGCCAGGCAGGCCTTGTGGCATGCTGCTCATCAGTTGGAAGGGGTTGCCGATAGAAGAGTCAGGAGGATGTAGAAAGAATTCTGGAACAATTTCTAGACTTTTAACCTTGGAGACATGGTGGTTGTTGAGGAGGGGCAAATTGTTATTAATGGGGCGGTTGATTCTGTCAGTGCTTGATCCCCTATTCTGCATACCTATCAAAGGAGAGGTAGTAAGTAAGTAGGTTGGAGTTGGGAGAGTTGGCTGGTAAGTCAGTTGCACACCCAACTGACTATATGAAGTAGCTGGATAGTCTTGGGAAGGGCGCTTGGCATTTTTCTCGGAAAAGAGTACTGCTGGAGCAGACTGAGAGGAGAGATGGTCTCTCTCTAGAACATTCTTCCCGCAGCAGGCTGGGACATGAGGAGGTGGTCTCTCCTAGGCTTCCCTTACTCTAATTCTGTTCCAATTCTTCCTTTGTAAATCTCAATTCTTGCAGCAAAGTATAGGGAATAAAGAGGTTGTTCGTTCTTTTTCTCTCCACCTAAGTACTATTGTGCAAACCATTGTTAGCTGGCGCGGTCTAACAGGGTGCATGGGGAATTATGTATTCGGAAACTTCACCAAGCTTCACCTTGTGGATGGGGTAACACTCAAGATTGTTTGCCTTGCTGCGTTTGCAAGGCGAACGTATATCCCAGGTTTACGGAAGAACTTGATTTCTGTTAGTCAACTTGATGATGCGGGATTCTGTACTGTCTTTGCGGATAGTGTGTGGAAAATCACATACAGGGTTCTATGGTGGTGGCCCGCAGTGTCAAGGATATAACATTGTACTTTACCGGGAATTTAGAAGGTATAATGCATGCTGGAGCAACTACTTCCAGAACAATGAAGCTGTAGCATGACCGCCTTGAGCACATTGGTGAGAAAGGTTTACGGTCCTTGACTGCAAAGGGATTGCTGAAGCTTGATTGCGTGGAGTATGGGACATGCTGAAGTTGCATCCTTGGAATGCAGTGAAAGGTGTCCTTTGCGTCTTCTGACAAGGCCCCAAAGAATCGGAGATTCGAGCTGGTTTATACGGATGTATAGGGGCCAAAATGAAGCTGAAATGCCTTTGATCTGATAACAACGTTGAGTATAGAGGAAAAGAGTTCCATACATTTTGTTGGATGAACAAAATTCGGATAGAAAAGACTGTGCTTGGAACACCTGAGTAGAACGGTGTGGCGGAACTGATGAACCAAACTTTGAATGATAAAGCTAGGAGCATGAGGTTAATTTTCGGTTTCCTGAAGGAGTTTTGGGCGGAAGTAGTCAACCGCGAGACCTATATTGTGAATCAGAGTCCTTCCAAACTAATGATGCAACAACTTCCAAAGGAACTCTGGATCAGATGATCGATTGATTTGATTCACTTGAAAGTTTTTGGATCAATCACGTATGCTTATCTCGATGTTAGGGAAAGAGATAAGTTGGAAGTCTCAGACATGTTTCTTTGTTGACTGCGATATCAAAAACTTTTGATTTCAGCTCTAGGATAACAATCAACGATAGGTTATCATAGTCCAGAATGTCTTCTTCAATGAGGAGATCCTTTGGAAGGACCAGAATGAGGCTGAAGATGCAGTTGGGAGCAAAGAACCGTTGTATGTCGAGGCTGATTTGAACAGTGACCGGATGGTTCTAGATTGTTCAGGGTGCATAGAAGTTCGAGAGGCACAACCAAGCTCCATAATGAAAGACGCCGATCAATTTTCGGAAGTACCAGAGTTCGATGTATTGGAATGCTAAGTATTGCGGAAGCTCGGGGCAGAGTTTTGGAATCACAAGATTTAGAAGGAGCTAAACCTCAGGAGTTGAAGTTGTTTACCAAGGTCAGCAAACCAATGCAAATGTTTGATTCCGAAATGCACTATTTGCTACTTACAGATGATGGAGAACCTGAAAGCCTAGATGAGGCGAGAAGTTTGAGCGCAGTGAGAGTTATCAATGAATGAAGAGTTGGATTCTTTGCATGTTTTTGATACATTGGTTCTAACTGGATTGCCGCTAGGCAAGTGGACGCTGCAGAACAAATGAGTTTATCGTTCGGAAGAGGAAGTTGATGGTAAGAAACGGTACATGCTGCGACTAGTTGTGAAGGGCTTTTAATAATTGAAAGGAGTGAATTTTGGTGACGTTTTCTCTCGTTGTAAAACACAACGATTCAAACGATGCTTAGCCTGGTTGCCATGAAAGGTTTGTTTCTTGAACAACTGAATGTCAAGATTGGGTTCCTTCACGCAGATTTGGAGGAAGAGATCTAAGGTTTCATACTAAACGGAATAGAAGGTTTCATGTGTAGGCTCAAACAGAGTTTGTATGGGCTTAAACAAACACCGTGAAATCAGAAGTTTGATGCCTTTATGGTAAAACGAAAGTTTGTCCGGTGCAATGAAGATCATAGCTGTTATCGGAAAATGTATGATGATGTACATTCGTCATTGTATTTTCCTATGTGGATGACATGCTCTTTGCTGGATCGGTGAAGGAAAGGCTGCAAGAGTTTGGAGATTGATATGTCCGGAAGATTCCGGATGAAGGATCTTGTTTCTGTAAAGCGGATGTTGAATGAAGATTTAAAGACACTCAAGTCTAGAACCTTGTTCCAGACTCAGCTGGAGTACATTCAGAAGGTGTTGGAGCGATTCAGAATGAGCGAATTGAAATCTGTGAGCACCCCCCCCCCGACCGAACATCTCAAACTTTCAAAGAAGGCACCTAATACGGACAGAGAGGCTGTCTACACGGTTGAGGTTCTGTATGCATCAGTTGTGAGAAGTTTGATGCACGCCATGGTTTGTACAAGGTTTGATATTGCGCATACGATTGGTGTAGTAAGTAGATTCATGGAAAATCCGGGGAAGGAACATTGAGAGACTGTTAAGTGGATTCTTCAGTGTCTTAAAGGCTCGACGGATCTCACACTCTATTTTGGAATGAACGATCCATTACAAGGGTTTGTGAATGTTGACTTTGGGGGAAATGCATATTCAAGGAAGTGCACCACTGACTATTTGTTTACTTACAGAGTGACTAATGTGAGTTGGATGTCTCGACGACTACCTGCAGCAGGATTTTCAACCATGAAAGCTGAGCATTTTGCAGTACCACTTCATTCGGAAGCTTGTGGAAGACAAAATGTTGGAACTATGGAAGGTGAGTGAGTCAGAATTCGACTGACTTGCTGATTAAAGTCATAGTTTGGGATAGTTTGGAGTGGTGCTGCGCTTTAACGGGTCTTGGATGACTTGTGATCAAAAGATCACGAAAGCAACAACAGAATGGAAAAGTTGAGGCGAAGAAGAGATGTTTCGGAATATGGTGACTTCTGACCCAGATGACTTGGTGGTGAAGCCTTAAAAACGATTTTCAAGTAGGTGATTGTTAGGCTTGGTGTGAGAAACCTTTTTTTGGCAAAGTGTTGTAACTTCTGTAAAGGAGAAACTTCTGGAAGTATGACGCGGAAGCAGATGGAGTGGCAGAACGAAACCATAGTCCGGAACTAGCAGCAACTGCATTTTCTGTAATCGCGCACGCGAGAGGATGAGTTCCGAAGCATGCGCTGTTCACCGAATGCATCAGTAGAGTTAGTGGCGTTCAACGGTCTGCCAGCAGTGACCATGATCGTGTGTTTTGGACCTTTCGGTCAACCTGTTTCTGTCTTTGGGGTTCTGAAGGTTGGATCGTCGGATCATGGGTAGCGGTGCAACAGTATTGACATGGGATGTTTCAATGGTTTTACTGTGTAAGCCTGGCTCGAGAGTGTTAAAACTTCCTGGCTGTGCTGCCCCCCTGGTAAGACATTTTTACACCTACTAGAATATGCTTTCCTGGCTGTGCTGTCCCCCTGGTAAGACATTTTTACCCCTTCTGGAATATGCTTTCCTGGCTGTGCTGTCTCCCTGGTTAGACATTTTCACCCTTTCTAGAACATGCTTTCCTGGCTGTGCTGTGGGACCCCATTTCCCCCCTCCTGCCCAAGCCAATGGCCGAACTGAACAAACTAATTCCCCCTCTGTTCTAGAATATGCTTTCCTGGCTGTGCTGTCCCCCTGGTAAGACATTTTTACCCCTTCTAGAATATGCTTTCCTGGATGTGCTGTGAGACCCTATTTCCCCCTTCTTGAATATGTTTTCCAGGCGTAGTAGTGCCTTCGTGCCATGGGCTTTATCACTCACCCCGCCCCGAGAATCAGTATCGTCCTTGAGACTGAGAAAATTCCTCAAACGCTGATCACCATGTTTCTTCCAAATTTGGAAGGTTTATTTGCAATTCTTCTTTTTGAGAAAGGAAACAAGTATTAGCAGAATCAAGCTTCACTCCATGTTCTTGATACGCTGCTCTGCACGGCTGAGAGCTGCATCTCTTGCTGTGAGTTCTTTACCATGACTTGTTGACAAGTCTTGAAGTTCTTGGAGAGCCCCGTCTTTCTCAGCAGATATCAAGAATATTTCCTTTTCAGTCTCTTTCAGCGCTTCGTCTAGAGTTTTAAGTTTTAGAGTCCTTAGCTGAGGCAATTTCAACATCTTGTTTCTGGAGAAGGACAAGAGCACAAACTTTATATGAATCAAATTCACTTGACTGTTCTCCTCTTTGGCAGCCACTCGCTCAGCATTCCCCTCTTATTTAGCTGTTGAGTCGGGAAGGATAAGTCAAACTCCAGCTGGCTTCTCATTTTAGCCGCTTCAATTTCAGTCTGCATGCAGTTACTCAGCAGATTCCAGCTTTGCCTTAAGCACCCTTGATGCAGCTTCCCAGCCCTTTTTTTCTTGTTTCTCAAGCTCTGAATATGACGCTGCACTGGAACTTTGGCCCACTTGGCTCTTAACTAAAGTAAAAGAACCGCCCACTGCTTTGATAGTGTCTAAAACCTTGTTGATCAAGAATGGGTCAAAGAAATTATCACTTAAAGATGCCAAAATCTTGAATTCCTTCTTCCTGAAAACAAAGAGAGGGCCCATGCAAAGAGAGGTTCCTCGTACAGGGTATGCACATCCTTGAAGTGTGCCCTCCCGGGAAGCAACACCAATAATTTGAGAGTTCTTTATGCGTGGACTCATTTTTGAAACAAAGGAAACAATCTTCTTATGCCCAGTTTCCTCCCTTCCAACAGCATTATCAAATAACACACTTGAAACAGAGCCCGCCATATCCCTGAAAAATATGGAGTCAAGTGTTGAAACACTGGAATTCATGTTCCCGAACTCCAAGATTGGCTGGAGAACAAATGTCATGGTCTTGAGAAAATCCTTTAAGAAGATTTCTCTTCTTCAATGCTCCCCCAAAATAGTTTTCTTGATTCATATCAATGGTCTGAACCATATATCCTTGGGTGAATATAATAGCACGGTTTTGATTTTTTGGTTTCCTTTCTCCAAATATTGGATTTCCATGTGGCTTTATTGAGTAAATGGCCTCTGTTCCTTGGTTACTCACAGCAAAATTCATATCTGCCTCATGCAGGGCCGAAGTTCCTTAGTGCCAGCTCGGGTACAACAACAACATGCCCGCTCTCACTCAGTTTGGGTGCATTTCTGGACTGCGATGATTTCCTGGTCCTTGAACCGGTTCAGGGAGGAATCACTGCCATATACGAAGAATCATTACATCTGCTGTGCATATTGTACATTGATCCTGCGGGTAATCCGTATAGCTTTGGTAACCCGGTTGCAACTGTGCCCATGTAGCCTTACTCTTTCAGAGTATCCCTGGACAGTTTCCCAAGGCTAATGTGATGTGGCCGGGTCGACAAGAGAGTCAGAAAACAATGCTGTGCAAGTCCTTTAAAACTGAGCTGGGCATTCGGTACTCACAAAATGCTGAAATGCGTCCCAGTGCGATTGGTCCAGACAACAGGAACAATTGGATCGTCTCCTGCAAATGACAACTTCACAACTTGCTTTGTGATAATTTGTAACTCGTTCCTCAGCTCTTCTGCATCCTCACCGCTCTTGATATGGCGTTCATGATCTAATTCCAACCGTTCTTTTCCCTCCCTTTCGGTCCGTACCACAGAGTCAGTAAACTAATTCCTCTGTCTTCTGTTTGCTCCATTTGCTCGGAAAGAGGCTGATGTACCGAGAACTTTGCCAACACCTTTGTCTTTTTATGCTTTCGGAAATACAGTTCCACTTGAGTGTTCCAGCCCCTTGGGTCCCTCCTGTTGAACATAGACAATTCAACTCAAGCGATTTGCGTCTGATGGTACACTATAGTTGTCGTGTACTCTATCCCGATCACATCTTTGCGCTGCTCCGCCTTTTCCTCCATGATCACCGATGACCGCACGTCATCCTGTAGCAGACAAAGTGTGGATGACTCACCTTGCGTGTTGTCAGTCATATTTACTGCCAAAACCGTATCCCGCTCTTGCGTCCTCATTCCACCTATCTCTTTGGTGTGCACCTCCGTCATCTTTGTCGTCGATGAAGGCTACTACTCTTGTTGTGGCATCTTCACTAGGTGATGTACCAGGTATGTGAGGTTTTTTTGGAATTCTGCCTGTTCATGGTTTTTCTGATCCCAACACTGCATGTTATTATCCATCATCCCGACCAATTTAGTGATTGCAACTTCAATGCGCCCCATTCTCCGTGCCATCCTTTCGAAGCGAGCTTGATGCCTCGTCTCCTTCGGCGGTCGAGTAAATTCGGCAGGTCAGACCAAATGATGTAACTCTCGAACCAACAGTCCCTCTAGGGGACTGCTTTGTGTGTATAGTGATGCGTATTGGTATTACAGACAGAAGAAGAAAAATGGAAGTGAGAGAAGATACTCGAGAGACATTTCTCTAGGTTCTTTCTGCCCAAGCCAATGGTTGAACTGAACAAACTAATTCCCCCTTTCTCTCCAACCTCATTTCTAGGCTGTGTTGTGGGTCCCCATTTGCCTTTCTGGAATATGGTTTCCAAGCTATAGAGGTGTTGTAGGCTTTATCAGCTTTTGAATTGGTTAGCAGATTGATCATGCAGATGTGAATAAGAAATACGCACAAATTATAGTTTTGAAAACGCGGTGGGGTGGCCGCGATCTCGCTCGTGGGTTGCAGAGCGACGCCCCACCGTATCTGGCGGTTGGGTAGCACGCGGAACGCGATCGCGCCGCTCCCGCCGCGATCTCGGCGGTTGTGGATGCGCCGTGATCATGGCGGGAGTGGCCACGCCGTGTTTTGGCGCCCAAAAAAATGTTTTTTTGCCCTGTAACATGTCAAAACCCCCTCGCCCCTGCTTTCCGCACCCTATTTTGTCATTCACTGTAGCGATGACTCCCTCCCTTGGTGATGCACCTTTTTTTGCTTCCGGGCGCCCCTTCTCCCTCCTCACACGGTGGGGTGGCCGGTGGCAAAAAGTCCACAAAACTACAATACCGTTGTCTCCAAAAACTAAGCTGCTACAGTAGTCGTGTCAATGTCGCCTAGTCAACTCTACTACAATCAGTCAGAGTTGCTACAGTTCCCCAAAATTTGGGTCGGGGGCCGCGTTGCCCCCTACAACCCCCAACGAGCTCACTACGGAGCTCGACCCGCGAGAGTTGTGGTCTGGTGTTCAGGGGGTGAAGGATGTAATGAAATGGTTATTTTCTAATCCATTACATTTGATTTTGCTTCATTTCGTTCCATTCCATTTCGTTCAATTATTGACCATTCCATTTCGTTCAATTATTGAACCCCAAACGTGCCTATGAGTTTGTTGTGGAGCGATATATATGGATATTTGAGAACTTGAAATGTACCCATCATTAATTTGTTGTTTGATAACGAGGTTCTATCACATGCTTGTCCAGTCTTGGGCTAGGTACATCAAAGTTCATCTGGATGTACTCCCAAAACTGTTTAATTTCATTACATAATAGTATTTGAGATTGGATGGATTATGGGTCTTTTTGAAGGGTCCCGCTTTCTGAGACCACACATGATGATTAGGACTTAAGTTTGGGTTGTTTTGGAAAATATTATGATTTTGGTTGGCCCAGAGAAGATCCCATTCAACTGTTGGGACTGAGCCATTATTTCGGTACTTTACAAAATCAAAGCAATGGCAATGATGACATTTGTTGAATCGTCTCGTCAGCATAATCTGTGTGTTCATTCAACATTTGGATTATAAAATGTTAGAACTTAAATTCATTTGCTACTTGTTATGATTGCTCCACACTTTTGCCTGAATTTTTTCATTCCAACAAAATTCGAGATTGTATGGCCAAACACCAGTCTCCTGTTTGGTTATTATGTACTTGTTTCCCCCTTCATTGTTTTTTTGTTCTTCATTTCTCATATCATCAATTTGCTGTCATGTTTTCTAGTTTTACCTATTGTAGTCGAAGTTTTGAGCTTGACTGGGGTGATGATGCCTTGATTAATCTTAATCCTGCCTTAATAAAGGTTGCTTTGTTTTATGGTTAATCTTTTCCATGTGAACATTCAATGGATTGGCTTTGTGATATGGTAAAAATTCATTCAATCCTAGAAGATGAGGATGTAGTCAATTTGAGGAGCAGGAATTGTATACCTTAGCATTTATTTACTTCCCTTGTCCAGATTCATATATCCAACCTTTTAGGCTGCGTTTGGTTATGTAATTTTTTTTTCTATTTTCATTTTTCTAAAACGCATTAGAAAAGATATTTTATTACGTAAATAAAAAAACGGAAAATGGAATTGAAAATGGGAGAAATTTAGAGGATTTTTTTTTTTGTTTTCATGTTCATGACTTGCATCTGAGCATTCACTGATTTATGAATTGGGAATCAACTTATGCTTCCTAATAAGCATGATTGTAGGTCTTTCTCGCAGATGTCCCAAACATCCCAGGCAATACCATCAGTTGAATTAATCGTATTTTTGCATGATTTTTTTTGACTTATAATTTAATCTTTCTTAGTTGTAACACAGATCCATCTCAGTGGTTGAATCTTTAACTATCTTTTTATTCATGTTTTTAAATACATCTTTCTTTTGGGCATCTTCATAGTGTTACTTGAAATGAAAATTAAATGGAAACATTAATTTCAGAGATTCATGTTTGGTACATGCATCAGTGTTTACAGTGTCATGACTTGGCAGCATTATTAATTATTGTCATTATAATATTATTATTCACTTCTGCAGGTTACTGATCCTTTTTCTCTGAGGTAGACAAGTAAGCAGGCCTTTCCTTTCAACCGAATGGCATCAGTGGGCATAGCACCTGCTTCTGGGTGTAGGGAACCTAGAGGTAATAATATTGGATTTGATAGATTGCCAGAAGAGATGAATGACATGAAAATAAGGGATGATAAGGTAGATATGCAAGCCCTTGAGCACTTGTATTTATTTTGCTGTTTTTTCACATTTTTTGACAATCACCTTTCTTCTCTAGGATGTGGTGGCAACAGTAGATGGCAATGGAACTGAAACAGGTCATATAATTGTCACAACTATTGGTGGTAGAAATGGCTTGCCAAAGCAGGTATGTCTTCGTTTGACAGCACTTATTCAAAACTGCTTATACCAATTATTATTACATCGGTGCGGGGATGGGAAGAAACAACCAAATTCTACACTAATTGCGCATGGGGAGGCTAGAAACCAAGACCTCCCAAATACCATCATAGGGACGCAACCACTAGGCTGCGCCTGCGGGGCTTATGCTTATACCAGTTATTACTTAAAGACTAACAGTTTCAAAAAATGTTTAGTGTTTGTTATGTTTTCAGAAAAAACAATTAGTGTACCCGAGAGTTTTTCATTTGTTTTAGCACCTGCTTCACCTTTGAATTGTGATTCTTTGGTGCTAGTATCTTATAGATTAATTGACATATTTTGCTTTACATAATGGTTTGTGTCTTACCATTGTTATGGAAATGTTCATTTCCCAAAATTTAATGGAATGTCTTGTGAATTCTCCCCTTAAAAAAAATGGCATTAATGTTGATGAAAATACAGTTTGAGTTGATTGATACCGACTGTTGCTATGTTAATTCTACTGGAGTCTTAGGCCGTATTTGGTTTTAAAAAACATTTCCTGTTTTCATTTTCCATACATGTATTAGAAAACATGTTTTAAAAGATGGAGGTAAAACAAAAATGTACAGGTGTTAGCTATCTAAGCGTTTTCATTTTCCTGAAAACATGAAATTAAGTTTTATATTTTTAAAGATCTATGATTGTGTTTGGTTTTAGAAAACATTTCCTGTTTTTATTTTCAAGAAATGCATTAAAAAATATAATAAACTATATTTTGTAGTAGGTGAAAACAAGAATATTTGTGATTTATATGATATCTCCTTGCATTTTCATTTTCTAGAAAAAATGAAAAAAAATATATTTTTTGTTTTCCAGTATTCATTTTCTTTTTTGAAAAAATGTTCTTCATTTATATAATCCAATGCGTTTTCTAATATATTTTCTGTATAATGGAAACAAAGTTTTCCAAGGCCAATCTCAGTTTACCTTTTCCATTTTAATTTTCTATTTTTTCTTCATTTACAGAATCCAGTATATTTTAATGCATTTTTTGAAAAATGAAAGCATACGATGTTTTCCAAAACCAAACACAACCTTATTGTTCTATACCATGATTGTGATGGATTATGTTTTATTTATTCTTGCTATTGTTTTGATAGACAATAAGCTACATGGCCGAGCGCATCGTTGGACAGGGATCATTTGGAATTGTGTTCCAGGTTAGAATTTATCCGTTTTTTTATTTTAACAGGAAAAAAAGATGAATGAATTGAAGTGAATGGAAGGAAATTTAGGCTACTTTTGGTCCTTTTGAAAAACTATGAGTGGAAAGTCCGTTTATTGCCCTTCTTCAGTTGTTGAAAAGTCTTCCTCAATTGGTCTGTGTGGTATTTTTATGTATGGTTAGGCCAAGTGCTTGGAGACTGGTGAAACGGTGGCTATAAAGAAGGTCCTTCAGGACAAAAGGTACAAAAACCGGGAGTTGCAAACCATGCGCCTTCTTGACCATCCTAATGTAGTGTGCTTGAAGCATTGTTTCTTCTCAACCACCGAGAAGGATGAGCTTTATCTCAATCTGGTACTCGAGTATGTTCCGGAAACCGCCCACCGTGTGATTAAGCACTACAACAAGTTGAACCAAAGGATGCCTCTGATCTATGTGAAGCTCTACACATACCAGGTATTCTCATGATTTGAAGTCCATGTTGCCCTGTAGATAGATTGGCGGGTAGATAAATCGATATTCGTAGAGATTTATATCATACAGACCGTGCTTTACTTCATTTTCACTGAACCAAGACACAATTCAGTATTCGGAAAAAACAAGAATAAGAGTATGAAATAATTAGCATCAAAACGTAAATATTAACCATTATATAACCGACCCGTCAAGTTCTTTCTTTTTTAATGTTTTTTTTGTGTGTAAAAATTTAATTCAATGAGCTTACTCTAAAATTGCCTATTTTTATACAGGATACTAATTTTAAAGTTCTTCCCTTACATTTTATGGGCTAAATGGATTGGCCCACCTGCCTGACCCATATTCCCAGCTGTTGATGATGTTTGTTGATGCAATATTTACACTTTCAGGGTGCTAGCAGTTCATCAACTGATGTATAGGATAAAGAGTACACCTTGTCCAGTAAATATTTTTATTTCATTGGTTGGTTGCTTGGGTCTACATTTTTGTGTGGTTTTAGCTATGAAGTGTCATCTTGTCAATGGGGTACTGTTGGTATATTAGTTTATTATCAATCATTAATGCTTGATTAAACCTACGGAGATTTTAAGTCACTTGAAATAATGCAGATTTTTAGGGCATTATCATATATTCATCGCAGTATTGGAGTGTGTCATCGGGACATCAAGCCTCAAAATCTGTTGGTACGCTGTTTCTTTCATTCAACACAGTTAATAGATTACCAATAAATCCATTTTTTAAACTTAATCAGAAGGTTCAAAAGTTTTGACAGCGAGTTGGATCTTGTTATAAGTTAAAAATGGATTTATGAGTAAACCAAACGGACCCTTGGTTTTCATTGGCCGAATGGAATTTGAATATTCTGACTTGTGAGTTTGCATGTCCAGGTGAATCCACATACCCACCAGCTGAAGTTATGTGATTTTGGAAGTGCAAAAGTGTTAGTAAAAGGAGAGCCAAACATATCTTATATTTGCTCAAGGTACTACAGGGCACCTGAGCTTATATTTGGTGCAACAGAGTACACATCCGCCATTGACATCTGGTCTGCTGGCTGTGTTCTTGCTGAGCTACTACTTGGCCAACCTTTGTTTCCAGGAGAGAGTGGGGTGGACCAGCTTGTTGAGATTATTAAGGCAATCATCCTCTTCCGTTGCATTTCCTTTCATTTGAGTCGTTGCTTTCTGATGAATTCAATGTCATGTTGCAGGTTTTGGGTACTCCCACTAGGGAGGAAATCAAATGCATGAACCCTAACTACACAGAGTTCAAATTCCCACAGATCAAAGCTCACCCATGGCACAAGGTACCTGGGCATTCATAACTTGCTTGCACATTAACATCACCTTATTCTGCACCCTTTGATCAGATATTCTACAAGCGCATGCCTCCTGAAGCCGTTGATCTGGTTTCAAGACTGCTCCAGTACTCTCCTGATCTGCGGTGCACGGCTGTGAGTACTCTGCATACAATCGATATTTCTATGTTGTAATCATTCCTAATCATCTTAACATGACAGATCGATGTCCTGATCCATCCGTTCTTCGATGAGCTGCGCGACCCAAACACTCGCCTGCCGAACGGGCGCTTCCTCCCGCCGCTCTTCAACTTCAAGGCCGAAGAGGTTAAGGGCATGACAGGGGAGACAGTGGCTCGATTGGTTCCGGAGCATGCCAGGAAGCAGTTGTGATTTAGAATGAGGTGATGTTTCTTTGTATCCCACTCCTAACCTTAATCATGACTCGCGGCTATGGCCGGAGCTTTTCTGTTTTAATGTATTTGAAGTTCTTATAAGAACACGTAAGGGTGAAGTAGAGAGAATGCATCAGACAAGCCAGTGCATATGACAACTCATGACGTTGAATCTGATTCCTAAGTGATCATGGTTAAAAATATGGAAATTTGAAATTGATGGAATAAATAATAAAAGATCTGAACATCAAATTCATACAACGAAGACTTCTGTGATGACTTGGTAGTATAATAGGTAAGTCTACCCATTTCAAATAATATGGTTTTTATGTTAATCTATACAATGTTATACAACGTTCAGAAATTCCATGAATAAGAGGCAAAAAAGCTTGTGTATCAAAATCATAATAGCAAGTATAAAGCCATACACATTAATCTTATGAAAAATGTGCAGTAAGCTAACAAATTCCGAGTTGAGAGAAATGAAAGATGAGTTTAGAGACTAGGTGGTACATCGATAAGATCTTAAGAATTTTATATAATCTTAGAATGAGATTTAAAGATGACAATGTTGTGAAGGCATATTTTATACATGTATTGGTTGGTTGTTGAATCGAAATAAATAGCGATGTAAAGAAAATGTATAACCCATGAAGTTGACTTTGATTCATAAGAGATCATCATTAAACATATGTGCTAACAGGTAATTGATAGGATCAACAATAGAAAATTTTGGACATCATATTCATATAACCAAGACCTTTAACATAATGAAAAAGACTATCCACCCGAACCCACGACACATATATTTTTTTGCAAAAGAAAATCATTATAAAACAACACACATTAACCTCAAGGAAAATGAATCTATTAAGATGATCAATTCTCATATGAGAGAAAATTGAAATAGAAGTTTAAAGTATTAATGGAGAAGGTTATAGACCTCTAAATATTTCTTATAAAATGATTTTAGAGAAAACCTTCGAGTGAGAGTTCAGAGAATTGTAAAAAGAAAGATTGAAGAACCACTTACATTCCTTCTGAAATTCTTTCATTAAGTGATTCATGTACAAACATTGAAGAACCACTTACATTCCTTTTGAAATCCTTTCATTAAGTGATTCATGTACAAACATTGTGCACATTACATATTATTATAAATTTATTAAAATTTAATATTTAATTTTATATAATTATTTTAATTATCATGCTATTATATATGAGTTTGACTTTCTTGTTTTCAATGTTCCTCTAAAACCCACAAGAGAATATATCCTCATGGGAGGGGGTGAATCAAGCATGCCAATTAAAAATTTCTATTTCGATGATCTTATTCCCATTGTTGAAATTCTTATCTCTTCCTCTACGTTTATGAAAACAATAAAGAACATAAGAAAAACAATCTTTACTCAGTCCACCTGCATTGGGTTGTATCCAACGATGACGTGCCCATGTACCAAAAATGCTAACTATGTTGCATACAATGTTTAGAGTAGTTTCACCATCTCTCTAGGTTTACAACATTCACTCTTGAAAGCTCATTGCTTTCTTTACAAGTTATGATGTTGCCAATTACAAGTAAATATGAAGAAACTTATCAAAATACATGATAAGAATTACACAATTGATGTCGGTGCAGTTAGAACCTTTATCTCCATCATGTTGATGAACGACATTTTCTTCTTCTTCCTTGGGTAGAATATATCAATGAATGCTAATGCTATCTCTTTTTCTTTTATCCCATAGAAATTCCTCTTCCATTCATCCTCTCGATCATCAATGAAGTTCTTTATTAAAAGAGATCTCTCATAACTTGCCAACATGTCATATCTTCACTCCTTGATTAATGGTATGCCAAAGTTGTCCAAATCAACATTGAAAATTTGAGTGAAATCATCCCATTAAAGCCCTTGTCTCTCCTCCTTGGAATGAGATACGAATCGTTAGCTTTGAATTGAAATCCTCCAAACCATGGTGTGATCCTATGCACCACAATGTGGTTCCTCTAGTCATCTATTGACTCTGCAAACCACAGCCGCAATATCTTTATCCTTCTGATTTTTCATTGGCTTTGAATTTCATATCTGGCATAAACTACAATGTAGTCTTCAACCAATCACAACATGGTTTTGTCCCAAAAAGTCTAGTAGCTTGCTCTAGTAAAACGTTTGGGCCCACCTTTGAAACCATGAGTAACTCCCTAGTTTGGATAGGGATTGTGTAAAATGAAAACTTCACCACGACATGCATTGCGATGTGGTTTCCTCTTTCAAGTCATGTCAAATAACAACTTTTCTAAAGGTCATTTGCAAAATGCTTAAACGCCACGACATAATACCCTCTTATCTTCTCATTTTTCTTCTAATTTCAAACCAAATTATAAAACACAAGTGTGGTTGTTGCTCACCCTATTTCTGAAAAAGATTTTTCAAAACCCTTTTCCAATCACAAGCCAAACCACGATGCGTTTTTTGATCTTGGTTGACAATAGCTTTATCAAACAATCTCCAGTAAACCACCATTAACTTCCTTCTATCATTTCAGTTATTTTCCCAAACCACAAGGATAACCACATCACAGTATGTATAACAACAAAGTGGTTTTTGGTCCTCTAACCAAAACACCCTTTGCTTTCTTCGAACTTCATGAAACTCCTTACGATGATTTTTCAATATCAATATGAATCATTTAAAGGGTCTTCGTCCGCCTTTTTCAATAAATAAAAAAATTAAAAAATAATTCCTTGGATTTTTGATAAAAATCCCCCTCTAGTTTTTTTGAAAACTCATGGCATCCCTTTAAAGCATTTTTACCACTTAAAATATCTTTGGTGGGTTGGGTGTTGGTGGAATCAGGGATGAGTCGAATTTTTGTGGAGAGAAATATGGGTGAGATTGAATATTGGATTTGGATTGAGAGGGAGGTCATTGTTGATGTTTTAATAAGTTTTAAAGTGAGTATTTAGATGTGGTGATTTGGGTAGAATTGACAGATGTGGTTGGAGTTTAATAAAAGGAAGATAATTTAGGGTTGGCTGGTGACAACCACTGAGTACTTGGAATGGTGCCGCCAAGTACCCAATGGGTCAACCAGTGGTGTTGTACCACTAGTTTGGTCATTGTGTGGCTAGTTGACTTCTATTAGGTTCCCGATGTGCCACCGGGTGGTTAGTGGAAGCTATCGAGTAAAGGTTCCAGGGTGTAATAAAAGCGTTGGATTGATGATCAATTCCAGTTTTCCATTAGAATCAATGGATAAATATGAAGAGATAGATGTAAACACCTCAGATTTCATAGATAGGATCATGAATATTTAATTCATAATTAATTTAAATTTAGAATTGCCTTATCTGTGGTAATCTTCCTTGATCAAAAATCCATTGCTGCTTTTATTGCCCTATCATTGGGGGGAAGAATCCAAACAAAGACCCCTTTAGATGTATCATGATGTGCTCCAAAAATCTCCAAAAAATATTCTTGATATCCCTATTAGGACTGTGAAGTCTCTTTTTAGTTTCAGTTCAGACGACCAGAAGGAGAAGCTCTAGAAGATATTTTTTGGCTTGATGTTCAGACTAGTGGTAGTGGAAGTCTAGTGGAGGAAGATGATTTAGAAGTTATGATCCAAAATTAGGTGTACAAATGGCCAGTGGTCTGGATGTTGGAAATGCAAAAGTTATAACATATATAAGTTTTTTCTGAAGGGGTGAGGGTTACAAGGAGGCGGCCGTGCAGGAACCCTAGGTTGAATCATCTCCTTCGGTGACGACGACGATGACTGAGCGGATCCCTCCCCCTCATATGAGGGAGGGATCTTTCTTCGAGAATGAAGCGCATCCTTTCCACCCTTTCTTAAATCCCGACCTTCTCCCTTCATTTCCAAAAATCGAGTTATGCTCGAAGGTCCTGAAGCTCATCGATGGCTGCCCGAATCTCCAGATTTTGACCTTGGAGTTCACTGAATCCACCGCTCTTCTGAAGCTCACCCTGATTGCTCAGTTTAAGCAGCGAAGGCCGTCAATTGATTCCTTTGATAGGTTCGTCTTCGGCGCATGGGACCTCCAGGAGCGGGCGACAGTAGGCTTGCTTGATAATAGACATATCATGATCCGTTTTGCTTCAGAGGAGGATCTCATCCTCACCTGGTCAAGGGCGCCCCATAACTGCAATGGCTGTCGCTTCTTCTTGTTCCGTTGGTCGTTCAAATTCCACATGAACTGCGACCCGCTGTCTGCTGCGATTTGGGTTAGCTTTCCGAATCTCCCGTTACCGTTTCAAAACCCCTCAATCATCAGGATGCTCGACAACCTCGTTGGAAAATACAATTTTTTGGATAGCCGAACGAAAGAGGTTTTCCATCCTATTTATCCAAGGATATGTGTTGAGATGGATGCGTCGAAGGTTCCCTTTGATTATGTCTGGATTACGATTGGTGAGGAATATAGGTGCAAACAATGAGTTGTCTATGAGAGTTGGACGGACTTTTGTTCCACATGTAGGAGGCTGGGGCATGCCTTTCTATGTGTGCCGGTGGAGGTCTTCCTCGATGGCGGGCAGGGGAGTTGGCTTCCGATCGATGGAAGCTTGGAACAAGGGTGGGAAGGTCTCGAATCAGATGGTGGACAATAGAAAGGGACAAGATCCAATGGTATGTGAGGTTATGAACTCAGGACAACATGCTATGGGTGTTGAGAATAGAGTTGGGGGAACTCTATCACTATGGACGATAGAGGAGGAACGTCCCACGAGAGAGGTAGTGGACTACAATGCAGTGGGTGTGGGTCTCCTTATCCCTAGTGTGGTGGATCAATGGCTTAATCTGAAGGTGTCAAATGTTTTTAACAGGCTGAGGGGGGACCTCGCGTGTCCTCCCATCCATAGGGTGCATGAAAAATAAGGGAAATCCTAGCATGTGGAGGTTTGGGTGGAAGTCAAGAGGAATGAGGGTGACCAGATCTTGGACCGACCGTCGGGAAGTGAGCAGGTGGCTTTGTCTGGATTGGTTGCTGAGAAGTCATGGAAGGACAGTGCTGATGTGAGTAAGGGGAGGCAAGGGTCTAATTGGGATGCGCCTGTTACAAACAGAGGTGGGAAGAAGGGGGACTCCGGCTCGGTTCGGTTGATGGTTCCCTTGTGCAACAGGTTTGAAGGCCTCACAGAGGCCGATTTGAGTTCTGATTCCACTATTCTAGGTGAGGAAGTTGAGGTCAATGTGATGGTTACCAAAGTAATTGAACACACCCACTCGACAGATGAGGCTTTAAGCCTAAAATGTGATAGGAATTCCAAGAGGAGGAAGGGGAGGAAGGACTAATCATCACTACCTCCTCCTATAGAGACCCGCTCTGCAAAGAAGATGAGTGACAAGAAGATGGACACGAAGGCTCTGAGCCATCAGAAGTTTGAGGTACATGATGATCATCCCCTGGTTTTGCTGTTAAGTTATGAAGACCAAGTGATAGAACAAACTTTATTTCTCAACGCAACTGAGGAGGAGGCAACTATAATAATGGGGATGTCTCTAGAGTTGTCTCTCAACGAGGAGAAATATTCATGGATTGACAAATAGGACTCAATTTTGGCAGGAGGTTTCAACCAAGGCAAGATCAGTGCTGAGGAGTACATTCAGTCATGGGACCAGATGGCTTCAGCATTTGAGAAGCTGATATTAGAGGGAGCTGACTTACAGATTGCATCCATATCATGGAATCTATTTAGGTAAACTGATTCGGGTAACATCAGGTTTCTCTTTAAAATATCTGTTTAAGTTGGTGGTTTCGGTTGGTCATCTTGAGAGTAATGTTTGTGTGATCTTTGCACACTCTGGGACCCTTTGTTGCTTGACTTTGTTGTGAGTTTGACCTTGTTTCCGGCATTCTACTTGGACCATCTTTGGAAGAGGATCAAAGCATGAAGTCTTCATCGGTGTCGGCCTTTTGGATTGGGATTTTTGAGAGGGTATGACCTTTCCATCAGTTCTGTGCCCGTGCACCTATGCACGGGACCGTCTGCTGAGGGGTCCTACGTCGCTGAAGGCTTCCATCATGGCACAGTTGCTGGGGTGGGGTAGGGTTGGTAGATTTCTCTAGTTGTTTGTGGTTATTCAGTTAACTTTTGTGGCTTATCACTTTTTCCTCAAAGTGTTTTGATAATAAAAAAGTAATTTTCAATCAGTATGAAGGGGTTATGTAAGGTTTTTACTCGTGGTTTTTTTGGAAAAGTAAATGCATTAGGGTTTTAGAAGATACACAAAGGTAAATTGCACTTTTACCGAATGTTAGAAATTGAGGCCAGGGAAGCTAAAGGAAATCAGAGGCTACCATGGTGAATGGTGGGTCCCCTATAAGTTTTAGAGGGCGGTGGAACTAGTTGACCGGCTGAGCCCCACTATAAAGTGGGGTGGGGACACTTGTACATGTGTATGTGTGTGAGTTGATTTAAACTCTATTGTTGTGGAAAAGTAAAAAAAACTTTACCTAAGAGTAAATATGAAATGTAATCTCACAACTTCTATTGAAATGAAGGGTGTGACAGTGTTATCCCATGGATGTAAGATTTAATGTTAGAACCTTGTAAATTATCATTATCATTTTATTATAATTTATCTCTCTTGAATATTTTTTTCCGATAGTTCTATGTTTGTGTTTGAGTGTGGAATGAGTGTCGACTTGGTGTAGTAACTTAGTGCGTGGTTTGACTTCCTAAGTTATGGTATAGTGAGTTGAGGGGTTCTTTCTGATTTGTGAAGTTCTCAGAACTTTGTGTCCACCTTTGTAAGTTTTGGCGGTGTAACTTTTGGTGATTAATGTTTCACAATTCCACAAAAAGTGGTATTAGAGCTTGTGGTTTTAGCAGGCTCAACAACACATTTAACAATAGACTCTCAGGTAACATTCTTCACTTGATGTCTTTCGGTTCAGTGGGAGCTACTGTTTCAAAAGGTATGGAGAATAAGTAAAGGTTTAGATTGAAAAGTTTAATGAAATTGAATTAATCTTCTGGAGGATAAATATGGAGGACTATTTGATTCAAAAGGACCTTGAGGTTATATTAATGGGAGTTAAGCCTGAGGGAATGGAAAAAGAAAAATGGGAAAGTTTGGATAGAAAATCACTTGGATTAATTCACATGTCATTATCATGGAATGTTGCTTTTAACATATAGGAGATGATTACCACAATGGAGATGATGGATACTCTAGAGAACATGTATAAGAAGCCAACAAAAATTAATGGGGTGTTCATGATGTAGAGGTAATTCACCATGTGAATTTCAAAATGAAGACCAATGACTGATCATGTGAATAACTTTAATATGATTCGAAGTAAACTCGAATCAATTAAAGTTCATGGAAGATGTATGGGCATTGTCGTTATTTTCATTGATACCAGTTTCTTGTGACGTGATGGTAACTTCTATAACTCTTGTGGGAAGACTGACTTAGTGTTTAAGGATATCAAAAATATCATTTTGAATGAAGATCTCAAACAAAGGTATGTCTATAAAACTACCATGAATGCAATGAATGCGGAAGGTAGAGGAAAGTCTCCTCATCAAAGAAATTGAATAGAAGATAGATCTATAGAAAGAAGTTGAGGTGAATTGTTTGGGCCTATTCCCATGTGCTGTCATTGTGGAGAGAAGAGGAATTTCAAGAAATATTATAGGGAGAACATGGTGAATTTTAGGAGGAAAACTTCCAAAAGTTCATGTTATGTTAATTCTATAGCTAGAGGTAGTAGAAGTTTATTGTTGAGTATTAACATTCCATTAGAATCATGGATCTTTCATTCTAGGTATTTATTCCACTCCACAATCAAGAAGGGATACATGAAAAATTATGTATTTGGAAGGTTTTATAAGGTTCACTTGGACAATGATGAATATTTAGAGATCACAGGGAAGGGTGATGTTAAAGTTCGAATGAAGAATGAAAGTTACTTTGACTGGCATATACCATATTTATGGAAGAACCTAATATCTATTGGTCAACTGGGTGAAGAAGGATTCAAAACCAACTTCATGAATGGAGTATGGAGGATTAGTTTGGGTTCCATGGTTGTGGCCAAAGGTGTAAAATATAAGACATTATATATGACCAGAAGTTCATAGGGAGAAAATTACCAGAATGACAACTTCTAAAAGTTCAGAGTTTTGACACAGTCATCTTGGACACCTTAGTGAGAAGAACATGAAATTTTTAATGGAAAAGGGTATACTAAATCTCAATAACACGGATTTTGGAATTTGTGAGAATTTTATACTCAGAAAAAAAGAAAGGTGTCATTGAACTTGAACAAAAGAGCATCAAAGTCTCATAAGTTAAATCTTGTTCACACAGACGTTTGTGGGCCCTGCGCCAGTTTGTTCTAAAGGTGGGTCACTGTACTTTGTGACATTCATCAATGATTCAACAAGGAAATTATGAGTTTACTTTATGAAGCATAAATCCGAGATGTTTGAAGTGTTTGTTCGATGAAGGTCCATGGTGGAAAAAAAGACCAAAAGTAAGATGAGATACTTAAGGTTTGATAACGGTGGTGAATATAGCAGTAGGGGTTTTTAGAACTTCTGTCGGAGAAAAGGAATCAGGTTTGATAAAACTGTACCCAGGATACTAGAGTAGTATGATGTGGAAAAGCAGATAAATTGGAAGTTAATTGAGAATATATGAATCATGAGGCTATATTCCAGAATGTCCAAGGAAATTTGGGTGGAAATAATCAATTGTGCGGCATACCTTTTAATAGGAGATCTTCCACACTAATGGGCATGATGTTTTTTAGAGATAAATGGAAAGGGGGTGGGTGGGGGGGGGGGGTGAATTGACTTAAAAAAATTAAAGTGGAATAAAAGATTAAAGTGAGAAATCGATAATGAGATAGTTTCTAAATTCAATTCGATTTTATAAAGATAATATAAAAATAATTTAAGTGTAGAAATGATCAAATTGAATTTATGCAAGTATGTGAGTCGATGTTAAATGATGCAATTTTGAAATAGAAAAGAGAATACAAACAAAATTGATAAGGGGTTCAACAATAGCATGATGTGTTCCCCATACATCTCCACCCCCAACTCGAGAGGTCAATAGTACAAATCCCTTGATCTTAGTAGTGATCAAGAAACCCATCCCTCATAATTGTAGTTTGTGAGCACCCTCTTGATCTTCGCCGATATCCAAGGAACCCATCCCTCACTGTAATGACCCAAAGTTTTTCAATGGAAAATTCCCTTCTTATATCTATGTCATAAAAACACAAAATAATGAACTACTAAGTGATAAGTGACCTTTAAACATAATTTTGTCACCCCTATGTTTGGAATTTTAAAAATCTGACATACACAGTTGTGTTCAAGACAGTTTTTGGAGTCTAATGAAACAAAAATAATTTTTGGTGAATAGTAACCTATCCTTATGAATAGTAAATAAGAGTAACATTATCTATGAATAATAAAATAAAATTTAGACATCATAGAAAGTGATAATTTGACCTTAGTAAACGTTTGTGGTATAAATAATTAATTATAATTAATTAATTAATTTAAAAGAATATTTATTTTCCTTAAATATATTCATAAATTATTGAATCAATGTCTAATAGTTTTTAGATAATTTTATAAGACCCTAAGTAATTTTTGAAAGAATTGCAAAATCAGTTTTAATTTTAAAAACTGTTTTTTTAAGTAAATTATGATTTTAATTAAATATTAAATTAATAATATTTAGAAAATTATTTTTGAAAAATGGAATTCATTTTTGGATTCTACACGTCGAAAAATGGTTGGGGTAAAATTTTGGTATTTTTCTGAGATACTTGAATTTTTGATGAATAGTAGAATACATTAATTTATCATATAAATACATTTTAATTAAAACCCACTATTCCTGACATCACAAGTGATGTAAGCACCCAAATCCCGAATTCACAAGTCAAATTTACTATTCTTAGTCATACAAGACTCACTATTCCTTGTCTTGGGTGAAATTAATAAACTAATCAATTTTATATTAAGGAAACCCCTCTCCCCTCCACTATAAAAGCCACCCTTCACTCCCTCTTTTCCTCACACCTCTCAAAGCCTTCTCTAAATTCTGCCCAAACACCTTCCCTAGCTCATCCCCCACGTCCAAAAGCTGCTGGTCTCATCAAAAGACCAAGCCTAGCTTCCTTAAAGAGGATCTCAAGAGGAGGATTCTAAAAGGTAATTTCTCTCTCTCTTCTCCTTTAATTTCCTTTCAAGTTCAAGTTCCTTTCTTGATCTCTCCCTACTTATCTTCATCAAAACTGTTTTGTAAATCCAGTATTATACATATACTGTAATCTTATGATTCTAATGGTATATTATATCACCCCACACTCTTTCCCTCTTCCTTTTATTTTATTAAAGAGAACGTTGTTCATGTGGTGATAATTTATCACCTTCAAAAACAACATGCTCTCTTCTTCCATTTATACCTTCAATCTGGTCATGAAACCATTTTTATGGTTGAAACAGAATCTTTTATATGTATTATGTTCTATTTTAAGTTCTGGAAATAACCTATGGCCTTATTACTAAGTTAAATGTTAAAACAAGATCGTTGTGATCCAAAAACCGCTCAAATTAACCCAAATAACCATCATTAAATTTTTATCTAATGATTCATCCACTTGGATCTAATATAACTCATTATAAAATCATTCAAGCTTCTGTAATATCATTAATTACATGTAATATCAGTTCTGGATGTTTACCCATGATCTACCCAAACATCAAATTAAGAATACAAGTGGACCGCTCAAGAAAACCATAAAAACGAACATCCCCGAACAATGTTTTTAAACTCTATAAGTCATCCAAAGGAACATAATATGAAATAATGAAACCAGAATGAACCCTATTAATGTATAAAAGTTTCTGGAATTTCTAATTAATGAATATAATGTCATTATACAGTACATTAAAGAGAAGGAGGCATTCGAGTACAAGGTAAGGGGAAATCTCGAACCCAATTTTCTTCCTTCGGGTTCTCCCTCTTTTGCTCCATTTTTGACATGGTTACTCCTCAAAGGTATTTTTTTCATCTTTTACTTTAATTTTCTGGGATATACATGTTTTCACTGGTTTTTATGTCCATCAAAATGTTTTCCAAAATAACTCTTCTTTCAAGATCTCACCTTTTACCTCTCATTCAAGGTTGATGGTTCTTATATCAAGTATATTGTTCCCTCTTTCTTTTGGGAACCCAAAGATTATGAATGTGTTATTATGAGATGAAACCCATTCCTTTCCATGGGTTATTTATGTACATGTTTGATATGTGTTATATGTGGCAAGCATGATAATGATAATGTTATGATGTGACGGGTGCACCCAAAATTATATAGCGCAATATGAATGTTTAAATGTGATGGGTGCGCCCGGAATTATATAGCGCTCCAATGCATTGGGTAAAGTGATGAATCTCATGAGTAAATGTGAAATGATGCGTGAACATGATGCTAGCTTTGTTCACAATTATGTGTGGTAGTTAACCACTAAGACATGATGTTTCATTTTTTATGCTTTGCCACATTTCAAGTTTATTGTTTATGCTCCTCTCATGTTCAAGATATTCTTCCTATGTCATGATTATTCTCACCCCATGCTTTATTGTTATTTTCTATCCTCTTACTAGGATTTTAGATCACCCCTTTTGATGTATGTCCTCAGGTGGATACATGTACTAAGGAGAGGACAAGTGCTACTAAGAAGCTATAGAAGAAGAAATTAAATGAATTTTTTTTGCTTGATGTTGTACTTGTTATGTGTTGTCCTAGTTTTCCCAAGACACTAAACCTATGGATCCTCCATGTGTAATACTATTATGTTGTTTATCTTTGAAATGATGTAATAGTAATGTAAGAAAAGGCCGGGTCGTTATACTCACTTTTGTGGAGTGAGAACCCGTTGGAGAATGGTGGTTGAGAAGAGAGAGGTTTGCTTTAGGAAAACCCATTATAAGACACTCACAAATCTCTTTGGATGGAAGAATTATAATTAAGTATGTGAGATTTGAGAGGATGGTTGTGATCCTTGAGATATTTAGAACTTTGGAAGGCTCTTTGAGAGAATTGAGAAATCTAGCACTTCATTGTTGATTCAAAATTTGAGAGCGTCAGTGGGAGAAAGCATTGTCAAGGTGAGGTTCTATAGTGTCAAGGGAGTCCTTTTATAGGCTCTAATAGGTTCAAGAAGGTTTTGGAAATTGAAAAGTGACATGAATCCATAAAATACTACAATTATGGTATTTTTGACCATAATTAATGCAATCTCATTGGAGCTACTGCGACACCACCAGATACTTGGAAGCCACCACTAGGTAGTCTATGTCCTACCCAGGGGCATCTATTGTTGGAAGACCCCCACTAGATGGTTGGTGGACTATAATTGCTTGTCCTCAATTCCACATTTACCATCAGCTAGCTGGTGGTCCTGTTACACATATGGGTTGTTGCCATCATGGCATTAGCTAGCCAGTGCTCTACACCGATGAGCCGGTGCTGTTTGCATAGGTTCAACTTTAACTATGACCATATCCACTTCATTATAAGGAGTTGAAGGAAAAAAATATTTATTGAATCCTTTAGAAATACTTTAAAAGAACTTGATGATTCCATGAATTCAACAACTTCGAATTCAATAAAAATAATGAAACTCACTTAAATGAAAACATTTCAAAACATAAGTAAGTGTTTGTGATCATGAAAATATCATGAGAGAGAGTTGTACAACACATTAAATTATAGAACAATTGTGTATCAGTAAACCAGTGAAATTTACCCATCGTAAAGCTCTTAGAAGTCTCGTGGTGCATGCTTTCACGACGCATCCAATTTGCAAATTTTTTACCTACTGGCTACTGTAGAAGTGGCGAGCAGGGGTCTAACCACAAGGAGCATGAGTGTAGTTTACTAAACTAAGTCTATTTTGACAATTTTCAGGCGGGTAGAATCTTAGGGAATATTTTCCTATTTTTCTAATATTTTTTTATAAAACTAGAAATTAAAGAAGAAACAACACCAAAGAAAGTGTTTCTGGGATGCTAACATCGTAAGGAGACTATTGAGCACACTATTTTTTTTTCACTGATAAAAAAATTATCTTTCTCAACCAATTCCAGTTCCAAAATTTTTAAATCTTTTTTAGAGACTTATTTATATCTTCTAATTTATTTAAAGTCCCATTATCTAGTGTTATAAATAAATTAGAAGACACTTTTTAGTACCGAACCAATCACCAAAATGACATAACCCGTTTCTCACAAAGTTGTGCCATCTATTTGCACTTTAGTCAGTCAAAAAAATTAAATTTATCAGCATCACTAGATTGAATAATAATTAAAATGGTCAATTTTAATTTTAAACATTATTTTAGCATAAATAAAATTTAAGCAGATAAAAAATTCTACTGAAAATAAATTAAATTGAAAAAATAATCACAATACAAACATTTAAATTAAATTCATAGTAGTTATTATTACTCATTCAAAATCCTGACACAAATAGAAACCAACCCAACATTATAATATAAGAAATACATGTGGTAATGAAATGATAATGCATGAAAAATATAACCATGGTATCAAATTGACATTTGCATCAGTCTAAACTCTCTTTACGCAAGGTAACACAAAGCTTGTTGATCTTTTAATGCAAAGAAAACCCTCCCAACTCAATGTGGTCATGTGTGATATCCACACATCAGGTGAAGAATGAAACATACATGACAGTCTTGGGTTCGGTCTGGCAGGGGGTTCATCCAGACATCAAGGGTTATGCGCAGGTGGTGATGAGGAGGTGATATAAAGAGGGAAGGAGTGAAGCCCCCATGGGGTTTGGCTAGTTCATATCCTAAAAGGGAGGAGTCCAAAGTTCACTACAGGTCAGGATGATCTAGATGATGAACTTCAGTCCCTCTCCCTTTGAAGTTTTCTTCCTCCTCCATAGATGAAGGCACCTTGAGTATCTGCATGAAAAACAGATTTCCAAATTTCAAAAACAAGTTCAAAATTTAAACTACAATTTATCCAATCTGTTAGTTAATAATAATGATAATAAAAATAAAAATAAAAACAATACTAATATTAATAATAAAATGTTAAATAAAAATGATTATAATATATATAAAATTAATACATACTACTAATAAATATTAATATATAAACTAATAATAATACTAATATTAATGAACCTAGTGTAATAATAATACAATCATAGATAATATAATGATATATATAATTAATATAAAATAATAATAATAATAATAATAATAATAATAAATTACTAATATTAATCTATAATTAACTATAATTAACAAAAATAATAAAAAAAAAAACACTACAAAACTACTAAAAAAAATAAAAAAAATCTAAAATCAGTGAAACTAATTAATTTTAAAAAAGTTAGAAAATTTTGAAAAAGTCAGTGATTTCCATGTATATCAAATTACCCACACTTAAACATTTTCACTCCTAAGCAAAACAATCATAAAACAACACGCACAAATGAATCCTTTTCATTCCAGAACAACACAATCACAAGTTCATAATTTTTCAATCCTTTTACACATAAAATATCACACCTCATTTAAAATACCAATTTTCAGAAATAATTTCTACTTCACTCCCATACTTAACAAAACAAGTATATACACTTATACATCACGTGATCTCCTCACCATCACTTTCACCACTCAAGACAATTTATGATCAAAGTTATTCTCAATCCTTTTGCAAATAAATGCTTACTATATGATTGTATTTAACTTCACATCTCCACTAGTGGAAATAAAAAGAGTGCATCGATCTCGAGGATTTAACATTAGGTTCCAATGTATTTGAGGCCATGGTACAATGGGTTATAATTTTTTTTGATAATTTTAAGTAAAAACTAGGGTTAAATCTTAAAAAAATGCATGATAAACATTAATCCAAATGCATCCCTCAAATTATCACCCCATACTTAAAATGTTGCTTGTACATAAGAAAATGAGAATCCAATTCCCTAAAAAAAGTTGATTTTTTCCTTTATTTTTTTACTCATTTTTCTCTCACCCCCTTTTTTTCAAGATACAAATCAATTAAGTATAATGGATAGATAAATAGGTGAGTATCATCTCAAAAACCCAATGAAATAGATATAAGATAGAATACCATAAAAAAGACACAATTAGCTCATACTTAGTCAAATATAAGTGAAAATAGGTCATATAAAAACTCTCTAGCTCTTGGATTAATGATTCATCGCTTTTATAAGTATCACTAAAGGTGAGGGTTACTATGTCATAACCATTAGTGTCCTCATAGTTGAAAAAAAATAATCTATATTCCCATATCAAAATATAAGTAATGAATAGAGATAATATGAAATGGAACACATATAACATAATAAGATAATGCCTATACATGTGCATTAAATGAACCACAACCCCTCAAACAACCCTCTCCATGAATATCTCCCCACCACACTTAAATTGAAAATCATCATGAAAATATTCAAGATATGGTTAGGGAAGGGTTTCATCTATTGATATCATATTAAAAAGCCTTATTAATGGATTCTATGGTATATAATGAAGAAAATGAAAAAATGGTTCAATGGATCAAAGGGGATAAATAAATAAAAAGAATACCTCAGTCATTTCAGCGAAACTTTCAAAATTCCTATCACCTTGATGGGAAAACATTTAAAGTTCTATAATATATAACATGGTCAATATTCCATCAAGAAATAGAGAAATAATAGGTGATGAAAAAATGGGATAGAATCCTTATGGGTATGGAAATATAAAATTGGATAGAATAGATGAGCATGGGTGTAGATAAGTGTCTAAAAAATAAAAAAGTTTTAGAAAAAAATTTTAAACCATGTAATGATATCATTAATCATATAATTAATGGTATAAAGAATCAATAATTTCAACCAGTACCATGTGCTTAGACTGATTATAGACACAAGTGGTATGTCCCCGACCGTGTTACTACAAAAATACAATAGTTTTCATGTGGGTTCAACAATGACAGGGATACTAGTTTTTTATTCTTTTTTCAAATTTTCAATTTATTTTTCATTTTTTAGTTAGTTATTTTAAATTTTTTTAGAATCATAAAATATGATATAAAATATAGCATGATTAATTATAGATAAACACAGAGAGGCTACCCGTATCTAATGAATCTTCAAAATGATGCACCTGTAAAGATCTAACAGAGATAACACATACCTGAATCATATCATAAAGATAACACCAAAAGCAAGGAATCACATGGACATAAAAAATATGCATGATGAATAAAAAATCCACTAAAATGTCAGGAGTAGTTGAAAAATGTTCCACGCATTCCAGTTTCATTTCTTAAAACAAACTAGAACAAAAAACAACAAGAAAGAACTTAAGATGGGTTGCCTCCCATAAAGCACTAAGTTTTACATTTTTATCCAAATAAATATACATATATCAATTTGTTTCATCTATTGGATCAGTATTTTTAGAACTCTTATCCATGCTTGAAGTGGTGTCCTCTAACTCCAAATATCTCTTATTGAGGTTCAATCTCTCCATATTTACCACAAAAAATGCCCATGGAGAAATTTCTTCATCCTCTCATCTCTCACAATATATCACAAGGGATAATACCTTGAATCTTAAGATAGGAGTCAATAATTCTTCATATTCATTGAACTAAGGCATATTTTTCAACTGAACCCACAAAAAGAGAGAGTAAACAAACATAAATTATGAAATTCAGAAGTAGTTAGGTTGCCTCCTGAATAATTTTAAGTTTAACATCTTCATCCATATGAACAACCTTTCATTTTAAATGGATTTATTCAATGATTCCTATTTTATCTGAAGTGTGATAAAGTTTTAGTCATTGACTATTAATGAACATTCTCATTAGATATTTCAATGACACCATGAGGATAGAAAATTGTGATGATATACGACCTTGAACACTTCGATTTAATCATTTCTTCCAATACCCCAAGCCTTGAGTTGAAGAGTAAGACTTTTTTGCCTCGTGAAAAATTCCTTTTTTGGATCCTCTTGTCAGTCCAAACTTGGGTTTTCTCTTTAAAAAACAGAGCATTTTCATACACTTCCCTCCTCATATCATACAATTTATTAATATGAAAAAAGATATTTTCTTGGATAGTTTTGAAATCCATGTCCAGCTTCTTAACTACAAAATAAGTTTTATATTCCATCTCTATAGGTATGTGATAGGTTTTTCTAAAGACTAAGTGATATAATGACATTGCATTTAGTGTTTTTAATGTGTTCATGTAAGCCCAAACCACTTCATCAAGTTTAGTGGACCAATCTTTCTAATAAGTATTCACAGTCTTCTCCAAAATTACATTGATCTATCGATTATAAATTTTATCTTAGCCATTGTATTTCATATGATATGGTGTGTACTTGTTGTGGAGACATCCATGGAGGTTAATTATATTCTGAAACACAATATTGTTTAAGTGAGCACCAAAATCACTGATGATGAGTCTTGGAATGTCAAACCAGCTAAATATGTTGCGTTTCAAAAATTTAATAACAACTCAACCAGTGTTTTCTATGCATACTTCAGCTTCCACCCACTTTAATATATAGTTGACACAAACTCAGAGATATGATTTTTCAAACAATTTAGGAAAAATACCATGGAGTTAATCCCCTATATGTTAAAAATTTCAACACCCATGATAGGATGTTGTGGCATATCACGCTTCCAACTTATGCCTCCAATTATTTGGTATTTATAAAAATTCATGGCAAACTCATGAATATCCTAATGCATGGTGGGACAATAAAAACCACATTATAAAACTTTCTTGATTGTGTGATAAATTCCATAGTATCCTCCAATGTCTCTAGAAAGACATAGATTCAAAACACCATCAATTTATTCTCCTAGGATACATCTTCTGATCATTCCATCTGAATAGTCCATGAAAAGTAATATATCATCCCAGTAGTAATGGAGATCTTCATTCATAAATAATTTATTTTAATCCTTTTATAAATCTAGATGCACCACACTTGAAGCTAAGTAATTCACGATATCAGTATACCAAGGTGAGATAGTCTTAGTGTCATATAGTTGTTCATCAAGAAATGTTTTATTGATTAATTCCATATTTATGTCACTTGTTTCCTATTTTAGGCATGATAAATGATAACCAATTATATTATTGGTGCCCTTTTTTCCTTTCACTACTAGAAAACTGGGCTATATCCATATACCTATATCCATGGTTTGCTTAAATCGTAGATATAGGTATTTATGTCAAGGATATTTCCATGGTTTTGATAAAACCATGTTTATAGGGGTAGTCTATAGCCATGGTTTTCTTAAACTATGGCTATAGATAATTTTTTCAAAGGATATAACCATGGTTCTATAAAACCGTGGTTATAGCCTATACCTATAGCCATGGTTTGTGTAAACTATAGATATAGGTTTCCCACCTAAATGTGGGAAAAAAAATTTCATGTGGGGATCTGGAGAGAATACATATTTCCATGATTCTTTTCCTATTTCCATGGTTTTTAAAGATATATATAACAAATTATATATTTATACACCAGAAGTTTCTTCTAGTGTAGTGGTAAAGCTTCTAGCTACCCGCATTATAGGTATCAAGATCAAATCCTACTGGAGACAATTTATTTTCTACCTATATCCATGGTTTACAAGGGCTATAGCCATGGGTTTCCACCATGGAAATATAACCTATAGCCATAATGGACAACTAGGTTAGCTATTACCACAGTTGCCAAAACCATGGATATAGGTACTGTTGACATGATGGAAACTATGGCTATATCTCATCACAACCATGGCTATATATTTTTTCTATAGCCATGAAAATATGTTCCAAAAACCATTGAAACCATGAATATAGCTTATAGCCACACTTTTGACCCCTATATCCATGATTTTGGACTGTGGATATAACCAAATTTTCTACTTGTGTTTATTTCAATGTTGAATTATTGAAGTAAATATATCCATCAAATGAGTTAAGGATTTACATCTTTCTTGATCATAAAATACCATAGGGAAGAGTTATCTATATACATGGTGACTTTGAAGAACAATAGTTTAGACCGTAATTTATCGAATGTGAAGAAAACTACAAGAATCTCTTTTTTTAGTTGTTGTGTAATTGTGTTGAGCATCATTCAATGTGAGTATACTGTAATAGATTGGTCTAAAAATACTTTATTTTATTTTTCCTAAGGTATCACTAATATCCTAGTCACTAAAATCACACATTAACTCAAATTGTTACTCCCAATCTTGTGAAATCATTATTATAGATTCTACAATGCATTTACTTAACAATTGAAATGATTAATGGCATTCAGGATCAAAATGGAAGGTGATGTATTTTTCTAATAGGGTGGTTAGGGGGCAAGAAATAACTGATAAATCCTTAATTAAATGTTGGTAGAATCCTAGATTCCCAAGAAAACTTTGATAAAATGAGCTAGAGTAGGCATGGATAGCTCAATGATTATGCCAATCTTGGTTGGATCAAATTCAATTCATTTCTTTGAAATCATATGATCTAAAACTATCCCACTTTTTACCATTAAGTATAATTTTTCCCAATTTATCACCATATTCTTTTCTTTATATCTCCCTAAAATTTCGTTCAAATGTTCCAAACATTCATCAAAGGAATTAACATAAATAGAGAAGTCATCTATGAATATTTCCAAGAAATATTCAATAATTTCATAGAATATTTCCATCATAAATTTTTGAAATGTGGTTGGCGGATTGCACATTCCAAAAGGCATTCACTGATAATAAAATGTACCACGTGGACAGGTGAACATTCTTTTCTCTTTATCTTATAATGTGACCACTATTTGATTATAACTTGAGTATCCATCTAGAAAAAAATTGTAATTTATTCCTACAATTCCTTCATGGATTTTATTAATGAAGGGTAAGGTGAAGTGAGCCTTTATTTTTATTTCATTCAATTTATGATATTCTATGAAAACCCTCTATCCAGTCATTGTTCTAGTGGGTATCAATTCTCCTTTATCATTTTCAACCATTATGGTCCCACCCTTTTTAGGAACCACTAGCAATGGGCTAACCCACTGACTATCATAGATAAGAAATATTAAACTAACATCAATAAGTTTAATGAATTATTTCTTGATTACTTCTTTAATTGGAGACATTAAGTGTATTTTTGGTTTCCTATAAGGTTTGGAATTATCTTCTATATTTATTTTTTTGAGTGCATATGGTAGGACTTATACCTTTAAAATCAACTACTGTCTATCCTATTTCTAGATTCATTTATGAAAATACATCAAGAAATTTACTTTCTTTTTCATGTGAAAGATCAACATTTATGATCACTATAAGTGTCTAAATATCCCATGTAACTATATCTTAGGTTCGATAGAAGAGTCTTAAGCTCAAGTGTTGTAGGTTTTTCATGTGATAGAGTCAATGGTGTGAATTTTTTTCTATCCAGCGGCTTAACTATGTTTTTAATGAATTATAATTCTTTTATTAATTTAGTTAACTCCATTTTCCTTATGAAAGTCCTTGGGATTCAGTGCCTCCTTTTCCAACTAATCCCATTCTTCAATTTTTTCCAATAAATGACAGTCATTTGTAGAAGGTTTTTCTATAGATTTCAGGATATAAAATGTTATGTTTTCTTCCCCAAATAGAAAAATTAATTTTCCCTCTTAGACATCAAAAAGATATATGTAATTATCTAAGAAGGGTCTCCCAAAAATGAGTAGTCCATCCTTATCTTCTTCTATATCAAGGATGATGAAACCATTAGGGAAATAAAATCTTTAAACCTTAATGAGCATGTCATATAATATTCCTTGAGGATACTTCACCGATATATATTCTATTTTCAAGGAAACTCTAGTTAGATTTAATTCTATGATTATGAGTTCTTCAAGAACTCTAGATGGAATGAGGTTTATTCTAGCTCCGAGGTCACATAGAGCTCACCCAAATTGAAATCCTCTAATATTGAAGGTTATATTAAAACTTCCCAGGTACCTTAGTTTAGTAGTTTTGGATCTAGGTATGAATAGAAAACATTCCTAATGCATTACGACCATTCCCACATCATCAAACTTCCTTATTTTAGACTGAAGCTCCTTGAGAAATTTAGTATAGTGGGGAATTTTTATGGTGGCTTCTATTGGAGTTGGTACCCTAGAACCAACTTTTGTGTAATTTATGATAACCTGTATTCATATTTTTTAATATTAATAAACCTCTTATCACATCATGATTGTTCTTATGCCTAATATAGTATCTGATATTGTTCTAAAAGTAGATGTCACACTAAAAGGTCATAGCAGTTCCCCACGATGATGAGAACTCAGAAGTGCTATGAAACTATTCTTAAATATATATTCTATAGATGGATGATATCATTTTATGGAAACAAATGATACAAGCTATCAGGGGTGGTGACTCATATGAATTCGAGACACATTCTCATGGTATACACCCTTGGTAATATCTAATAGGAAATTATGAGAACAAGACCCGCCAGTAGGAAATCCACATTTATACCTGTCATTGGATGTTACTATACATGGATGTGTGTATTGATCCTTAGAATTTAATATTATTATTAATGATTATTATGAGTCATGTAATTTGATGTATTGATGAAAACCGTGATGAAATATGTTTACGGTGAGGTAGGATACGTTGGGTGCGTCACGAGTAATATTGCATTAATGAATAATGTGAGAAAGGATTTTTCCTTTGTGTTCTTTAAATAATGTTGATATCTCAGGCCCTTTTATGGAAATGATATAGCCTAAATAAATAAATTTCAATGGTGTACTATAGGAAAGTTTAATTTTTGAGAAGTCAAAGAATGATACATTGAGCACATAGGTTGATGGCACCAACATACAACCTTCTTGATTTGAGATATCGTGATAAAGGGATTATATTACATAATAAATGTCTGTATGAGGTATCATGACATTGAGACATTAACTTATTTCTCTATGGGTGCCTTGACATGTTTCTAGATGCTAACCTTGTACTTTATGCTGCTTCACCTAATGCCATTGAGAAAGAGGCCTAGAGGGTTATGCACTAAGTGTATCCAGAATATTAATTAAATAATATATTATCATTTAACATGTTGAATAAATATTATTTCCATATGTGGTTTAATAATTATTCATGTTTACTTGATCGTATATATTCCGTCACCAGTTAATTGAGAGAATATAATGTGAGTGGAATGTTTAATAAATATTTATATAATATTTATTGAATGTAATATTTATTTATTTATTAGAGAATAAAATAGTGATATTTATTTAATAAATAAATAGTCATTATTAAAGGCTCGATAAATATTATGGAGGCATGGAAGAACGAGTTTAATAGTTCAGTGAGAAATAATAAATATTGAATATTATTTGATTAAATAACATTTAATTTAATTCACAAGTTAACCACATGTCGAGAAATAATAATAATAATAATATTATTTGACATGGGGTTCTGTAGGGACTAAATAAATAATAAAGGGAACTTGTGAAATTGTTTTATTTTAACCCTAGTGATATATACAAACCCAATTACATTATTTTCTCAATAATCCAATTCACTGGTTTTGGTTGTGCACAATGGATTTAGAAAATTCTCTCAAGCCCTAGAGAGATCCCTTCTCTAAGAATTATCCCAAGAACGGAGAGCGATTTACCTACAACTCCCACTCTCAAGTCAAGAGATATCAAGGAGAATGATTTGGAAGTGGTTATCGAGGCGATAAAAGGCAGAAAATGTAAGTGATAAGATCGTCCATGCTATCACTTTGATATTCCTACGGTGACATTCATAGATTTATAGAACACATGTGGATCACTACTATAGGGAATATTATTTTATTCCTACAATGCAATGACCGTACAATGAAGATCTATTATCAGATTCATCAATGAAGAAATAATTCCATCAAGGTAATTCTTTAACTAATTAAATTAATTATAAATAATATGTGATGATTCTCTTTCTAGTTCAGGCATTCTATCCCTTTTCTATTTTATTTGATTCAATTCTGTAGATCATGACATTTATCATTGTGTAAATCTGAGATTGATCATTGATCATGATAAAAAGAAAATTTGGGCACGACCCATCACACACTTCCAATGTGTTCAAAACCTATAAGTGGTATCAGAGTGGTCACATAATTATTTATAATTATTTAAATATTGATGATTGATTTATGCATTTCTGATTTAATTTTCAATTCAAGTTTAATCATTATTTTAATATGAATTACGAGATATTGTTCTTCCTTCTTCATTTCTCATAGATCTAATTAATAAGATTAATTTTATGAATGAAATAAAATTAAAGATCTCATCCGGAGGTGTCATGGATTCTGGCTGGGTAACACAGGAGTACACGCTGTGTAATCAGAGTTACATGCTGTGTACTCATGTTAAATGCATCAAGAATTAATTCAAAAATTAATTCAAACTATGTGCATTGATGACATGAGGTGCATTTATTTCTTACACCATGTGTTGACCATCCATATTGGCACACTGTCAGGCGAAGTACATGCCGCGTAGCCCACGCACACAGTGTGTAGTCCCTTTGATTCACAGACGGGCCATGTATTACCATACATGGCCTAACTGATTGGTGTCCGTGTAACTTGGAGACCACACAACATGTAGTTTATTATACACATTGTGTACTTTAATTTTTCAAGGAATGATTTAAACATTGAGTCTCAATGTGTTTGCCTTAGATAGAAGGTGAGAGACGTACACACCATGTGGCTCCATGTACACACCATGTACTTATACCAAATTATATAGATTTAAAATTTATTTATTATAATTTGTAAACCTTATCAACATGTTCTTGTGTGTGGTAGTTAAGTTGATAGAATACGCCATGTGATAGGTTTTAATATATATATATATATAAATGTTTAATTAATATCTATGTAATGTTTAGATCTGCATATCATGTATGATTCATATTACAATTGTTACTCTATGAGCATTGAAGCATAACATGTGACTGAAAAATCATGTAATTCATGTAATCATTAAGTTGATAGTACATGTCATGAAAGTACATGATAACTCATGTATTCTATATGTCACAAGATTAAACAATATATGAGTATAATATATGTTGGAAAAAATAAGACATGTATTCATCGTGTTTCCTCTAAGGTATATTTATGTACCCAATTATCTTTAAATGAATTTATTTATTTTGTTTAAAATTATTATGGATGATAATCTCAAGGAAATTTGGATGATAATTAAGATAAAATAATTGATTAATTAAAGAATACAATTAATTGATTCGAGCATGATTTATCATAAATAAGAACGATTAAGAATTGAATGCTAGTTTTATTAAATACATAATTCATTGCATGTATGTGGATAATAATGATCATAGGCAAGAACTTTGTATGTGATTGGATTCATTTAATTTATTATTAAATTAAATTATTGGCCTTTGTTCCTTCTATCCACTTATTATGTAAGGGCCTGTGTGACCATGGTTTATTTTATTTAAACTCCTTGTTTAAATCACCTATATGTGAGTAAAAACATATGTAATGGATGGATATCCCAAGCTAGTGGAGACAGTTCAAGTTTGGAGCCAAGGAAAAACAAATCTAAAAGAGATACATAGGTGGATAGGTGGAAAGATATAACACTAACCTTAATTGGTTCAAGGTGTTTTTCCCCTATGTCAACATTTAGTTTATCAATCTCTATATAGAATAATCATTAATAAAATCTAATGATCATACTGATTTATTATTTTATTTCTGTCAAGTTTCATGATTATTTCATTATGTATTTTTTTATTGCGATCACATGAATTAATGAAATTAACGAGCATGAGAGATAGAACTAAAATAAATTATATTATGCATAAATATTATCTAAGGCATGGTTAATCACATAAGTAAATCCAATTAATATTAAAAATCATGTAATAAAGATAATAATTATAAATTTACGTATAAAAGGATAAAATCCCTCAATTATATATATTAATTCAGTATAGCCATCCACTACTTCAGTCAAAATCAAACCATAGTTCAAAGTGCTTGAACAGCCAAAGTTTGGCTGCTTTCAATTATCAAGGAATTATAACTTGAAGTTTTGGGTTGAATTAACTTAGTTAACATCAAGGGTTGACTTCCAAAGTCGGACTTAGTGTAACTAAGAGGCAAGGGTTGAGGAAATCCAATTTAAGGATTTTGGGATTGGGAAGTCCACTCAACAGATCAAGGAACTATGAGTTAATATAATTTTCATTTAGAATGCCTACCTAAAACCATTCAAGTTGGTTAACCAACCAAAGTTGGGGTAATGAGAAGGGTAATATGGATCCTTTCCACTTGAATTTCCAAGAAACAAGATTTAAAAATCCAATAGTGAGGTATATTGGGTTTCAATAAAATAGAGGGAGATTAATAAATATAATATAATATTATTTATTTATTTGTCTAAAATTTTATCATATAAAGTACTAAAATTATTATCATATTATTTGTAGAAAAAATATTAAAATTACTTCAAACATATCATTACTATCCATACTTGATAAGAATAACCTTCTCATAAACACAAATTTCCAAGAGTGGCAAAGGAGCCTACGTGTTATCCATCTCCATGAAAGGAAATTGTATGTGCTGGAAGAACCTATCCCTGATGCGCTTGGTAATGAGGCAAGTGATAAAGTGTTATTACACTATGATAAACATTTGAACAATTCCAAAAATGTTAAATGTTTCATGATATCATCCATTTCTAATGATCTTTTGAAGCAACATGGGGACATGGATGCATATAGCATGATGTCTCACCTTCAAGATATCTATCAAGAGAAGAAGAGACAAGAGAGGTTTGAGATCTCCAATGCTTTGTTTACAACCAAGATTAGAGAATCTGTGCCATCTGGGCCTCATGTAGTCAAGCTTATTGGCTAAATTGAATGCTTATAAATCTTAGAGATTAAATTACTGGATGAGTTGCGTATAGATCTCTTACTTTCATCACTTCCCAAGACCTCCTCCAATTTTATTATTAATTATAATATGATCGATAATGAGGAGAGTCTTTCAGAACCTCTAAACTTGATTCACCAAGTGGATAAAGACATGGGGTGTAATAAACTCACAGTTCTTATGGTGAATAAGAAAAGAAAGAACAAGGAAAAGGGGACCAAGAATCATAATTAGTCTAAGGCTATTGATCACCTTCCTTCTAAGAAGAGGAATATCTAGTGGCATGATAAGGAAAATGATGTAGTATGTTTTTCATGTGGAAATCTAGGACACTATAATAGGAACTAAACCTAGAAGCAAGGGGAATCTAAAGGTGTGTTTGTTATTGAGTGTAATCTTTCAATATCTACACATTGGGTATTAGATACAACTTGTGGTGCTCACATTTGTATCTACATATAGGAACCAAGTAGATTTTGAAAGATTTATAGAGGAGAGGTGGATCTGTGATCTTCTAATGGTGTGAGGATAAATACTCTAGCCATTGGTGACTACCACATTTTATTTACAATGAGGATGATTTTGGTTTTAAAATATTATTATCATGTACCTAAGGTTACCAAGAACATAATTTCGGTATCATGCCTAGATACAAATGGGTTTATTTTTAAGTTTGGAAATAAAAGTTGTTTCTTTTATATAGAAAATATGTGTTATGGCATGACACATTTAAATAATGATATCTATGTATTAAATTAAAAAAAACCAAGTATTGAAAACTGATAAAGAATCATGTTCACATGACTCATATAACACCCAAATTTTTCATCACTATCTTGGTCCTGTAAATGAGAAGCATTTGACAAAGCTCTATCAATATGGTTATTTATAATCTTATGAGCTAAAACCACTTGAAATATATCATGATTGTTTATAATTAAAAAAAGACCAAACCACCATTTGGTATACAGGGTGAAAGGGCAATAGAGCTTCTATGATTGGTACACACTAACATGTGCAGACAATTTCCAGTAGAAGCTAGAGGTGGATATTCTTATTTCATAACTTTTACTGATGACTTGAGTAGATATGGATATATCTACTTGATGAGGTATAAGTCCAAGTCCTTTGATAAATTTAAAGAATTCAAGAATTAAGTATAGAATAAACTTGAAAAGAAGATAAATAAACTTCGATAAGATCAAGGTGGTGAATATCTTAACTAAGTGTTTATCAACTTGTTACGGGAGTTTGAGATTTTATCTCAACTCACCCCACCTTATACACCACACTAGAATGGTGGTAGTGAATGGAGGAAACATACCTTATTAGACATGGTAAGATCAATGATGAGTCATGCAGATCTTCCATTATCCTTTTGGGGATATGCATTACAGACTACGATATGCACATTAAAATGAATACCAAATAAAGAAACAAATGGAATTCCCTTTAAGTTATAGAGTGGAAAGAAAACTATTTTTTCATATACATGTGGTTGCGAGGAGTTTGTTAAGACCTTATCAGGAAACAAAATAGAACCTCGGATCACAAAGTGTATCTTTATAAGGTATCTCGAGGAAGAAAAGGGATACTACCTATACAACCCTTTAGACAAGAAAGTGACTATCACCAGAAAATACATCATTCTTGAGAGGGATAACATCATCAAAAGGGATAGTGAGAGAAATATTGACTTTGATGAAGTTGATGCTCAAGATACAAAGGTTCTAGTATAGGAATAAATCCCACATATCCCCATGGAAGATGTAGTTCCTGAAACACAAGTACTTTTTAGGAGCATAAGATAGGTAAGAGAATCAAAGAGACATGGTTTTATAGACACTAAATATGGTGACTCATTATTGGTTGATAATGATGAACCTCTCTTTAGAGACTTGGGTTTTGGCCCTATCAGACTTTGGAATATTCCTATGAATAAGTGAAAAGCTAGGTGCGAAAACGGCGTGCGATTCTGAGTCCCAGTGTGCTGGGAATTAATTTTATAAAAATATTAAGTATTTTTATACTATGCACAAGGAATGAATGAGTTATCTTATAAATGGTAGCTCGGGTCCGGAATCTGAGGGCACAGTTGCATCTTAAGTGTGCCGTTTACCCTAGGCGGGGTGTAACCTTTGCAGGCGCGGGCCTGCTGTAGAAGAAGGTGACCAGTGGAATTTTCATAAATAAATTAATAATTTATTTATGGGAATCGGCTTGAATAAATCCTGAACAGAGTCTCATATCGCAATTATGAGTGCACCATTGCATTCAGAACACCATGTTTACCCTAGGGGTGCCCTAAACTTTGTTTGCGCCGGGCGCGGGGTCGAAGGCGAGTCGGGAGCCGGACAGTTGGATGAAGAGGATTTAATTAATTTTTTTAATTGAATTCCCTCCCCTCCCCTTTGATGCACACACTAGGAGGAAGACACCACCAAGAGCTCCTCCATCCTTCCTCCTCAACGAACGACCAAAATCGAGTGAACGAGGTGCCGTCAGACTCAGATCTTGACGGCGGACGCTCCCGGATCGTGCAACAGCAGTATCCGAGCGTGCAAAGCATCAAAGATCCACCAAAAGGTAGGATGTTTGAGTTTTAAAATCCAGGATCCTGTTTATACGTTGTTTTCTTCAAATCTTTATAAGGGTTGTGTAGTTCAGGTCCCGATCTTTCCAAAACATGTTTCAGATCGGAATTTGGAGCACTGGGGTGCTCCCGGTGGTTTAGGAAAGTTTTCTAGTAGAAAACCCGGTTTCCAGTGGTGGCCATGGTAGATTTTAGTGAGGGAGATAGTGGCGTGGTGGTTTCCGACGAGACAGGAAGTGGTCCAACTAGATTTTCTGGGGGTTCTTTAAACCCCCGTAACTCGCAAACTAGAAGTCCGATTCGTGAGACATTTGTGGTGATTTATTCCTTGCATTAAAGAGGATATTTTGAGTTTCTTTGGAAATTTTATGAGTTAGGATCATGGCTCGGGGCTACGAAACGTTGAAATAATAACAATATTTTATTATTATTCAGCTTCGACCCGCCGTAACTTCTGCACGAAGCATCCGATTGAAGCGCTGTTAGTAACATTGTGATCCTGATAGTAAGGAAGAATTTTCAGGATAGTTTTTGGGCATTGGGATGAAGATCAGGGTGTGGGGCCCATGAGGCTAGTTTTGGGCGTTTACGGAGAAACATGACTTTTTCATCGGATGTCCTTTTTGGATGAACGAGTAGTCGATCTCATGTGGTTTTCTAAGGGTATCGAAATGGTGCGGTGCTCTTGATGAGTTTTGTGATCGAGGTGTGGGACCCACCCGGGCTTACTATGGTGAATAATACCTTTTTCACTGGTTGTCCATTTTAAGCGAGTAAATAGCCTATCCTGTGTGTTTTTCCGCATAGAACGTGGTGGTGGCCTCAGTTTGGGCCTAAGAGATGCACAATGTGGTGATGTTTATGGTCAATCGGGTTAGCGATGTTTTGACCAGCAGTGGTTGAGTATACTCTCTTAGTTCATTCCTATGAGGGTTTGTGTGGTATTAAAACACTATTATAGGTTTGTGATCCAATCGATAGAATGTTTTCCTGGTAGAGTTTTGGCATCCCTTTGATGGGTCCGGAGTGGGATCCTCTAGCTTCGCTTCCCTAGATCGGGTTCTTGGTATCACTGTTACTGCTTATACATGGGTGGCGATCCCTTATCTAGTAGGTCAACTCCATAAGGTTTGAGGAATTATTGGGAATATGATCTCCTATGTAGTGGTCCGTTTAGTAGGGTCGTGGTATCGTCGGGTATATGATCCCCTACTCAGCGCGTGGTTTCAGTAGGGTTGCAGAATCATTGGTTATACGATCCCCTACTCAGTGCATGGTTTTAGTAGGGTTTTTGGTATCATCGGTTCAATCCCATACTTCACAAGTTATACCATATGGGGTTTCTGGTATCGCTGTGACCATCTTCATACAGGCAACGATCTTCTATCTGAGTGATGTGAACTATGGAACGTCAGATCGGGTTGTGGTATCCCCCAATGGATCCTGGGAGTGATCCCCTATCTGTGAGATTTTTGAGATACCAGAGTGGGTTCCTGTATCCCCTAGCGGACCCTAGGAGGGATACCCTATCTGAGAAGTTTGGTATTTCTGTTGTTTTAGTGTGATGTTCTCAGTGAAAATATCCAATGAGCGTGATCTCTCAGATGGGAATCTGGGATGTTGGTGTGAGACCCGATGGAGTGTATCTCTTGGATGAGTGTCATCTGGGATGATAGAGCTCGTGGAGTGTGTTCTCGTGGTTTTGTGTAGAACCTCTCACTGATGATGGTTCGAAACCTCATGAGGCTTGGTGCATGAAATGAGTATATCTGGATGTTCATGGTATATGTATGGGAATATACCTGAGTTGAGCTGACTAGTTGTGTTTAGCTGAGGATGGTCTCGATATGAAGTTTATCTCTCATTTGGGTTCCATCTAGATGGGATGAGCTGACTATTTCCTTTTAGTTTATCTTTTTTATTTTTGGGATTTTTAGGGTTCCTAATGAGTATTTTTATACTCACCCCTGCATGGGATTTTCCCGCACATGTTTTGTGTCTTGTACAGACCACATGCCTTTTGACAGAGTCCCAGGAGGACCCAAAGCAGGCGGAGCTTAGTGAGATTGACTGAACGAGGTGATTACCAGAGCTGTGCTGAGGAGATTTTCGGCAGGTACCTTTGATAGTGATCCCCTCCTTTTGAGTAGGTTAGACGCTTTTGTAGTTTACTTTTGGTGGACCCTATATTGACCTTTGTACTTTTGTTGTACTTTGGTTGTGGGTTAGATGTATGCATGCATTTATTTTCAGTTTTTATGGATATCTATGCACTGTTTCATGAAGGTATATGTGGGTGAGTGTGTATAGGTACCTTAGGCTAATGCCTCCCATGTGTGTGATAGCCTACTTGGTGCTAGTCTCCAACCCCTAGCCTATTAGAGGTGGTCTTGGGGAGTTGCAGCTTGAGCCCCAATAGGTCGGGTTGTTACACTCTCACCTAAAAAGAGGTAGTATATAGCTCAGAAGCTACAAGATAGAAAGAATCCATGAATTTTGAAATGGATTCCATGTATCAGAACCAAGTTTGGGTTCTGGTTGATGTGCCAATTAATGTAAACCCCATTGGATAAAAATGGGTATTCCAGAGGGAACTGGACATGGAAGGTAAATTAAATACCAATAAAGAAAGGATAGTGGCTAAAGGGTTTAAACAACATCAAGTAATTGACTATGATGAAACCTTTTCACCAGTTTCCATGTTTAAATCAATCAGAATTATACTTTCTATAGTAGATTATCAGAACTATTATATTTGAAAGATGGATTTCAAAACTACATTCCTTAATGAGAACCTTCAGGAAGATGTCTATATGACACAACTAGAAGGGTTTTTGACTCCAGGTGATGCCAAAAGGATTTTCAAGTTGCATAAATCCATTTATGGATTGAAGCAAACATCCAGGTCATGGAACATTAGATTCGATGAATCTATAAAATAATTTGGTTTCATTAAGAATGAATATGACACTACTGGAAAGTCTATCTTTACCAACATTTCTATAACAACGGTTCAAAAGAACCATCGGTATAGATTTACTTTACCAATAGTTTTAATAAACGTTGGTAAAGGTGTGGTTAGGGAGGGATTTCCCAACAGTTTTTAATAACCGTTGGGAAATCCATGCATTTCCCAACGATTATTAAAAACCATTGGGAAACCCCCTCCCAAATTCACACAAACAGAACCCTCGACTCCCAGATGTGCCCCATTTACAGAATCACATTCCTGACTCCCAAAAGTGGCCGCCTAGGTGAACCTATTCCATCTGATCAGCTGCAAATCCCCTATTCAGGTTAGAATCCTTCAACCTCTTCTCATATTAGCTAAGGATATCCTTATATTCTCAACATTTCTCCATTTATTTCACTATTTATAAAGATGACGTTGTTTTGACCTATTTCTAGGGATTTTGGAAAATTTTATGATTCACTACTCCCTTCACAAATTGTGTACTCAAATCACTACATCAATGTACACATTGTCCAATTAATGTTTTCATTACACATATACATTTATAATGGCATGGTCTCTTTCTTGTGTTCTAATTTTAAAGATACATAGTTCTTTTTTTAATCTCAATGCTCCAAATATTACAGCTTCATGTATATGAAATCATAAGAAATTGTTTGTAATATTTATTCATAGTATTTCATGAAAATCACTCCTTTCATTAAGACCATGTCAAACATGAATATCTTATTCATCTTCATTTTTGTACACTATGTGTGTTACATAACAAGTATGTATCATGTTTCTATCAAAATATTTATATATATAAAATGACACACTATTCACTTATCCTTTGCACAGTAGAACATATGGAGTATCTTTTTCAACTTTGAAAAATAGTATGTGGTCCCTAATTATTTTTCACAGAAGAAATAAGAAATACTTAACCATACAATCCAATGTTCTTTATAAATAAAATATCTACAAAGGGAACTCTCGATGGGACCTCTCCTTCTACCATGTAGTACTTCTTCCTTCTTCATGAAACTAATTCACATAAAACCCTTTTATATTTTTTCTCTAGAACCATATAAAACCCTTTTAGATTTTTTAGTTGTCTCTTTAATTTATCATATCATTATATTAAAATGTTATATAAATATACTGGATAGTTATAGACCTCTCGATGGTCACCTACATGAATTGTATCTCACACATTGTTCGAGATGCCATTGGGTACCCGGATAAACTACATGATTATATGTTTAGATAAGGGGAAACACCATTTTACAGATGCATGACTACTCATATGATATACGATGGAGCATGTAGCAGATGATTGGGTTGTAGCTCAAGAATCTAGGACAAATTTTATAATTTATTGAGCCTATTTTATAATACTACTTCCTACTAGTTGTAACTATGTTTTTCTTCTTTATACATGACATACATTACCATCATTCAGTTTATGATTATGTTATTAGTTGGTACTACTGATTTGGTTATTTACATCCATTTCCAATATTTTCCCATTGTTATCTTTCTTCTACTTTTTAACTGATAATATTAAAATTGTGCAACTTAGGTAATGAGGGAATACACATTTACCACAATACAGAAGCACCAAAAAATTCATAGATAGACACTACACACCACAATACACCCATGGGAGACACCCCTTGAGGTAGAGTCCCTCTCGTAACTCTTTAATTTAATAATGATTTAAATTGAATTTATCTTCTTTCTTAATTCTACTTAATTATATTGAATTGCATATCTTGAATAATTTTTCTGTAATATAATTGTTTCATTTGATAAATAAAGTCATATTTTTATAATAAAACCCCTCCAACGAAGGTGCGCTCTCTGTAAAAACTCACAGTGATAGTTTAGGGTGTGATAATTTGACTCTCAATCAGTAGTTTCAACTACCTAGTACCAATTTTAAAAACAAAGAATATAAAATATATATCTTTATCATACCACAATCCCAAATCAAGAGTCTGTTTTTTATAACATAAGACCAGTTTCTATAATGTGAAGGACAACTACATAGGATTTATTTGGAATCCTGGCCGGAAGATGCTGTCCCACAGATGTCGCTGGACCAAGCCAACACACTATGGTCATGCTGCGGTCATGCCACAGTCACGCCGCGGTCACGCCGCGGTCACGCCGCGGTCACGCCGCGGTCACGCCGCGGTCACGCTGCGGTAATGCTGTGATTTGGCACTGCTCCAGGACGACACCCCGCGATGGTTCGCAGTCCTGTCAGAATTCGATGTATGATACCTAGATAGAGTTTTAGATACATTACCCACCCTCCTCCCTAGACCCCGGACATCCCCCCACCCTCCTCCCTGGACGCCGGACAGCACCCCAGACAGCCCCCCGGGCAGCCCCCCACCATCCTCCCTGGACCCCGAACAACCCCCCCAGACAGCCCCCCTGACAGCCCCCCGGACATCCCCCCAACCCTCTTCCCTGGATCCCAGATCCCAATCTAATCTCTCTTCAAGATTCACCCTAAATACCAACGGAAAAGAGGGTTTTAGAGCTTCAGAAGAAGATGAGAGAAGAGTGCAAACCCTAATCGAAAAGAGGAAGCAAGGAGAGGATTAGACTCACTTGGATCTTTAATCCACACTTTAAGACACTCAAAAATCCCAAGTGACATGTACGAGTCAACCCCGCCTCAATCTGAGGTGTGATGTGGCCGGCACCACTCAATGTGTCTCACTTTTCTTTTAAATTGACAACATTTTAAGTGAAAACAACAACTAACATATAGAAAACTGAAAAAATGCATTCAGATTCTATTGATACTTTAGGAAAAGGATCCATGGGTCATTTTTGACGTGTATGAGTCAACCCCACCTCAATCCAAGGCATGGTGTGGTTGGTACCACTCAAAATGACTTTCTTTTGTTTAAAATGGATATGCTTTTAAGTAAAAACAACTAGCATATGGAAAACTAACCAAAAACATTAATATTGTGTTGATAATTTAGGAAAACGATCCATGGATCATTTTTGACATGTAATAGTCAACCCCTCCTCAATCTGAGGTGCGGTGTGGCCGGCACCACTCAAAGTATCTCTTTTGTTTCAAAAGGACATCATTTTAAGTGAATACAACAACTGACATACGGAAAACCGACCAAAGGCATTCGGATTCTGTTGAAAATTTAGTAAAATGATTCATGGGTCATATGTGACGTGTACGAGTCAACCCCACCTCAATCCGAGGGTCGATGTGGCCGACACCACTCGAAATGTCTCACTTTTATTTGAAATAGACAGGATTTTAAGTGAAAACAACAACTGACATATAGAAAACCGACCAAATGCATTATTCTTGTGTTGATACTTCAAAAAAATGATATATGGGTCATTTTTTATGTGTATGAGTCAACCCCACCTCAATACGAGGCACAGTGTGGCCGGTACCACTCAAAGTGTCTCACTTTTATTTGAAATGGACAATATTTTTAGTGAAAACAAAAACTGGCATACGGAAAACTAACCAAACGCATTTGGATTCTATTTATACTTTAGTAAAAGGATCAATGGGTCATTTGTGACATGTAAGAGTCAACTCCGCCTCAATATGAGGCACGGTGTGGCCAGTAACACTCAAAGTGTATTTCTTTTGTTTAAAATGGATACGCTTTTAAGTAAAAACAACTGGCATACAGAAACCAAAAAAACACATTCATATTGTGTTGATACTTTAGGAAAATGATCCATGGGTAATTTAAGACGTGTATGAGTCAACCCATCCTCAATCCGAGGTGCAGTGTGGCCGACACCACTCAAAGTGTCTCTCTTTTGTTTCAAAAGGACATCATTTTTAGTGAATACAAAAACTGACATACGGAAAACTGACCAAAGGCATTCGGATTCTGTTGAAACTTTAGGAAAAAAATCCATGGGTCATATGTGACATGTAAGAGTCAAACCCACCTCAATCTGAGGGCTGGTGTGGCCGGCACCACTCAATCTGTCTCACTTTTATTTGAAACATACAAGATTTTAAGTTAAAACAACAACTGTCATACAGAAAACCAACTAAATGTATTAGTATTGTGTTGATACTTTAGGAAAATGATCCATGGGTCATTTTTGATGTGTATGAGTCATCCCCGCCTCAATCCAAGGTGCGGTGTGGCCGACACCACTCAAAATGTCTCTCTTTTGTTTAAAATGGACATCATTTTAAGTGAAAACAACAACTGACATACGAAAAACTGACCAAACGCATTCGAATTCTGTTGAAACTTTAGGAAAATGATTCATGAATCATTTTTGACATTTAAGAGTCAACTCTGTCTTAATCCAAGGTGCAGTGTGGCCGACACCACTCAAAGTGTCTCACTTTTCATTGAAATGGAAAACATTTTAAGTGAAAACCACAATTGGCATACGGAAAACCAACCAAACGCATTCAGATTATATTGATACTTTAGTAAAAGGATCCATGGGTCATTTGTGATGTGTATGAGTCAATCCTGTGTCAATCCAAGGTATAGTGTGTCTGGTACTACTCAAAGTGTATTTCTTTTGTTTAAAATGGATACTCTTTTAAGTAAAAACAACTAGCATATAGAAAACCAATCAAATGCATTCGGATTATGTTGATACTTTAGGAAAATGATCTATGGGTCATTTTTGACGTGTAAGAGTCAACCCCGCCCCAATCCTAGGCGCGGTGTTTCCAGCACCACTCAAAGTGTCTCTCTTTTGTTTCAAAAGAACATCATTTTAAGTGAATACAACAACTGACATACGGAAAACCGACCAAATACATTCTAATTCTATTGAAACTTTAGTAAAAATATACATGGGTCATATGTAATGTGTAAGAGTAAACCTTGACTTAATTTTAGGCACAGTGTGGCCGGTATCACTCGAAGTGTCTCACTTTTATTTGAAATGGACAGGATTTTAAGTGAAAACAACAACTGGCATACGGAAAACCAACCAAACGCATCTGGATTGTGTTGATACTTAAAAAAAATGATCCATGGGTCATTTTTGATGTGTACGAGTGAACCCTACCATAATATGAGGTATGGTGTGGCCGGTACCACTCAAAGTGTCTCACTTTTATTTGAAATGGACAACATTTTAAGTAAAAACAACAACTAGCATACATAAAATTGACCAAACACATTCTAATTGTGTTAATAATTCAACAAAACAATCCATGGGTCATTTTTGATGTGTACGAGTCAACTTAGCCTCAATAAGAGGTGCGGTGTGTCCGACACCACTCAAAGTGTCTCACTTTTCTTTGAAATTGACAACATTTTAAGTGAAAACAACAACTGGCACACAGAAAACCGACCGAACGCATTCAGATTATGTTGATACTTTAGGAAAGGGATAAATGGGTCATTTGTGATGTGTAAGAGTCAACCCTGCCTCAATCTAAGGCACGGTGTGGCCGGTACCACTCAAAGTGTCTTTATTTTGTTTAAAATGGATACTCTTTTAAGTAAAAACAACTGGCATATGGAAAACTGACTAAACACATTCATATTGTGTTGATACTTTAGGAAAACAATCCATGGGTCATTTGTGATGTTTATGAGTCAACACTGCCTCAATCCAAGGTGTGGTGTGGCCGGCACCACTCAAAGTGTCTCTCTTTTGTTTCAAAAGGACACCATTTTAAGTGAATACAACAAATGACATATGGAAAACTGACCAAAGCCATTCAGATTCTATTGAAACTTTTGGACAACGATACATGGGTCATATGTTAAGTGTAAAAGTCAAACCCACCTCAATAAGAGGGATTATGTGACCGAAACCACTCAAACTGTATCACTTTTATTTGAAATGGACAAGATTTTAAGTGAAAACAACAACTGGCATACTTAAAACCAACCAAACACATTCAGATTGTGTTTATACTTTAGGAAAATAATCCATGGGTCATTTGTGACATGTAATATTCAACCCTGACTCAATCCAAGGCGTGATGTGGCCGACACCTCTCAAAATGTCTCTCTTTTGTTTCAAATAGACATCATTTTAAGTGAAAACAACAAATGACATATGGAAAACCAACCAAACACATTTAGATTCTGTTGAAAATTTAGGAAAACGATACATAGGTCATTTTTGACATGTAAAAGTCAATCTTTCCTCAATATGAGGCACAATGTGGCCTACACCACTCAAAGTGTATCACTTTTCTTTGAAATGGACTACATTTTAAGTGAAAACAACAACTGACATACAGAAAACTGACCAAACATATTCGGATTCTATTGATACTTTAGAAAAAGTATCCATGGGTCATTTGTGACGTGTATGAGTCAAATCCGTCTCAATCAGAGGCACGGTGTGGCCGGTACCACTCAAAGTGTTTTTCTTTTGTTTAAAATGTATGCGCTTTTAAGTAAAAACAACCGGCATACGAAAAACTGACCAAATGCATTCGGATTGTGTTGATACTTTAGGAAAACTATACATGGGTCATTTTTGACGTGTATGAGTCAACCCCGCCTAAATCCAAGGTGTGGTGTGGCCGACACCACTCAAAGTGTCTCTATTTTGTTTCAAAAGGACATCATTTTAAGTGAATACAACAACTAAAATTTACACTCATCAACGATAGTCGCAAACTCTTTTTCATGAGTTGGGTAGTTTCACTCATGGGGTCATAAGTAAAGAGACTCCTAAGAAAATACCTTTTCACCATATATTATAAAAAATACAAGTTCAATGCAAAATTCATCATAAATCATTACATCCCCAAATCTAGGATCAGGAAAAAAATTGGGATTTGAGCCAATTTCAAACTCTTATTAAACTCTAATAAGTATTTCTCACACTATTCTACCTATTAGAATTTTATGGGGAGGTGGGGGGGCTGTTCTGGTTGGGGGGGTTGTGCAGGGGTGAGGTGAATTACTGCTGGAAGAGTGGTTGTCATATGAAGATTGAAATGGGTGTAAATAATGTTTGAGTTATTGAAACTGTTATTAAATCTACTGGATGATTGTTGTAATATGAAGATTGAAATAGGTAATTGTAGTAAATGACATGGTTGGAAGAGTTTTATGGTTTTATGTGTTTTTTTGTGCTATTTTAGGTGTTTTTCATGCTGTTTTAAGTCTGTTTGTATGTGGTTTTTGTGCTATTTTTTATGCAGGTGTATACTAGAGGGGCTACTGGAGGGGCTGCTATGCAATAGTTATGAAAAAACACAATACCAACGGTTTTAAACCATTGGTATACTTTGAGAAAAATTTAAAAAATATCCCAATTGTTTAAAACCATTGGTATAATGTTTATTCTTCAATATATACCAATGGTTTCTTGAAACCGTTGGTAAAAATGTTATACAAACATATACCAACGGTTAGCCTACAACCATTGGTAAATCAATACATACAGTGGGATATACCAACAGTTTAGATCAAACCGTTGGTATAGGTCTTTCCTCATAGCTTACTGCCCTACAGTTTGGAAAACTATTGGTATAGGCTATACCAACGGTTTTCCAGCCTATACCAACAGTTTAAAACCATTGGTATAACCTTCATTTATAGAAGTGTGAGCCATATGTTTACAAGTGGTTTAGTGGAAATGTGGTCGTTATCCTCATAGTATATATTGATGACATATTACTTATTGTAAAAGACATACCAGTCTTACAGTCTATTAAGGACTAGTTAAACAAGTGTTTCTATATGAAGGGCTTAGGTGAAACAACCTATATTATAGGGATCGAGATCATTCATGATAGATCCAAGAGATTGATTGGACTAAGTCAAGATACCTATGTTGACCAGATACTAAATAGATTTAGTATGGAACAATCCAAGATAGGATTGGTTCAAGTGTCACATAGTTTACATCTTTCTATGAAAATGTGTCCTCAGACACAACATGAGAAAGAGAGAATGAGAAAGATCCCATACGCTTCAACAATAGGATCAATCATGTATTCTATGTTATGTACAAGAATTTATGTTGCCTATGCATTGATCATGGTAAGAAGATATCAAGCAGATCTAGGATAACGTCATTGGTATGCTGTTAAGGCTATCCTTAAGTATCTAAGAATAACTAAGGATATATTCATGGTGTATGGATGAGACGAGGAGCTGGTCATTATGGGTTATACTAATGATAGTTTTTAGATAGATCATAATGATCTGAAGTCGTATTCAGGATATGTTTTCTATCTTAATGGAGGAGCTGTGAGATGGAAGAGTTCAAAGAAGCCAGTTGTCGCTGATTCTATAGTGGAGTCCGAGTATATAGAAACTTTTGATGAAGCCAAGGAAGCCATTTGGATATGGAAATTTGTCCATGATATTGATGTGGTACCTAGCATTAAATACCCTATCACATTGTATTGTGATAATAAGCTTAGAGGGTCACACACTAAGTGTATCCAAATCTCAGTTAAATAATATAATATTATTTAACAAGCAGAATAAATATTATTCCCACACATGGTTTAATAATTATTCATGTTTACTTGATCACATATATTCCTTCACCAGTTATTCGAGAGAATATAATGTGAGTGTAATATTTAATAAATATTTATTTTCTATTTAGCGAATATAATATTTATTTATTTATTGGTGAATAATGCAATGATATTTATTTAATAAATAAATATTCATTTTTCAAGCCCCGATAAAAATTGTAGAGGAATGGAGGACTAAGTTTAATGGTCCAGTGATAAATAATAAATATTGAATATTATTTTGATTAAATAATATTTAATTTAATTCTCAAGTTAAGTGTATGTCGAGAAATAATAATAATAATAATAATAATATTATTATTTGAAATGAGGTTATGCAAGGATTAAATAAATAATAAAGGGAACTTGTGCAATTATTTTATTTTAACCCTAGTGATATATATAAACCAAATTATATTATTTTCTCAATAATCCAATTAATTGGTTTTGGTTGTGCAAAACGGATTTGGAGAATTATTTAAATCCCTAGAGAGATCCCTTCTCCAAGAATGATCCCAAGAACAGAGAGTGACGTTCCTCCACCTCCCACTCTCAAGTCAAGAGAGATCAAGGAGAATGATTTGGAAGTGTTCCTCAAAGTGATCAAAGGTGGACAACTCAAGTAATAGGATATGCTGTTCTAGCACCCAAATATTTCTATGGCGATATTAAGAGATTTTTGGAACGCATATAGATCATTGATAGAGGTAATATGCTTTGAATCCTACAAAGAAATGACTGTATAATGCAAAACTATTGTCAGATTCACTAATGAAGAAAGCATTCCATCAAAGCAATTCGTTAATTAATTAAATTAATTATAAATAATATGTGATGATCCCATATATGGTTCTAGAATTATATCCCTTGTATTTTTTCTTTGATTAAATTACATAGATCATGATGTTCATCATTGTGTAAATCTCAGATTGATCATAGATCATGACAAAAAGAAAAGTCAAACATGACCCATCGTACGCTTATGCTGTGCCCAGAACCTATAACTTCCAAAAAAAAATATTTATGTGAAACTTCTTGAACATATATATGAATTTAAAAAATTGAGAATACAACTTTCTTTACTTCAGTCATTGTGGGAATAAAGGAGGTGGTATGCGAGATTTCACTCTTTCACTAAATGATTCCTTTTATTTTACTTTTATTGCTTTTTTAGATTCATCATGTTTTCACTAATATTAATTTTTTAGTTTCTTCATCTTGAACTACTTTTTTTATTAAATAACCATCCTCAAAAAAAGGTGTAGGTGTCTCTTCTACGGGTTGAGAAACATGCTTTTGGCTCTCTGGTAATTATGTACCACTGCGTAATGTGACAACTTTTGCCTTTTTATCTTGTGTTGAATCTTGTGTTACCAATAGAGTTCCTTGTTGTTGGTATTTCATTTGTTAAAATAGATAATCCAATTGATTTTCCATGTTACACATGGAATCTCAAAAATATTGATTTGAATCATATAGATATTTATTTGAATCTTTCAAGTCTTGGGTTGATATCTATTGAATCTTGAACAGCTATTGATCGATCAATATGAGTTTTTTCAAAGACTATTTGCAAATATGGATGAATTTGTATTATAGTATAATAATGGTTTATGGTTTTCTTATTCCCCTTGTATTACTGCTATTGATAGACTGGTGGTCAGTAAGATCCATTCCCTTGAGACTGTACTGTAGGTATGAAGGTAGATTGATTGAGGGACCCCAGCGGACCCATGCTATTGTTAAGTGGCTGAGTGGCCATTGGTTCATTCTAACTAAGATTTTTGTTGTTTGCTTTTCAATTTTTTATTGTAATTTTTTTCAAAATTTATTTTGTTGTAACTAAAAATGTTATATTCAAACATTTTATTACCATAGGTTCAATATGGACACATGGAATATTTATAAGGACCACTATAGTGTGGCTGATGTTTAACTTGGACTGCATAGACCAGATTATGTGGACTCAATGAAAAGTTGTTTATCCTATTATTGAGAGATTAAAATTGTGTAGAAATGAATGTTTTAGAATTGACTTGATGCACTCATTCTCTTCTTCTTAAAAAATTTTACAGCCACTGGAAACTGTGTTATTCCATATTTTGAATTAAGGTGTACAGATCTTCAGGATCCATTTTCATGAATGCATTGCCTGTAGTTGTGTTGATTACTAACTTAGTCTCTAGTTAAAGTATAGAGTATAAGGTTTGAAACTGGTTTTCTAAATTTATCCCATGATAAGGGAAACACCATAGAATTCCCTTGAATCTCTCCCAGGATTATCCTAGTGATTCATATTTATTTTTTCAGAAGCATTCAAGGTATTTTTTTAAATGGCTGTGTTGTTGTGTAATACTATTTGAGAAATTTTCATCTCATCATTTCCCAGGTGAATATGGTTTCTGGTTCCAAACACTCCAACCAGTCTTTAGATTTCCCTTATAATGAGAATGGGAACATTATCAGGATCAATGCATCATCGACCACCCTATTCTATTTTAATGTGTCAGAAACTTTGAGAAATATGTTAACATGCATATATGGGTATTCATTTCTTAATCCATGAAACCACACATGCTGTTGCAACAAGTTGATCACTGATGGATTCAATTCAAAATGTGTTGCTTGATTCCCTATCCTTAGAATGCTAGAGCTGTCTTTGAATATGTTGGGTCTCAACTCTTATCTCATAGTATCCCTTGGTCTTTGATTATCAAGCCAATTTTAGAAGAGGGTATGAAAATTTTCAATAGGAATCATAAAAATACGATTCTTGATTCTTTTATCCCATGGATTCATATTATTTTCAGAAGAGCTTCAAATACGAGCTTTCCATTTTCTTTAGTTTTCTAGTTTCAGGTTGATTGGTGGTTCATTTTTCAATAGAATCTAATTACAAGTGTTCCCCATTAAGGATATTTATGCCTAAAGTAATGTTTAATAACGAATAATATATTGATAAATCGATGCGTGCTCCCTAGAAATTCCATCTAAAATTTGTTTCATGTTGTTAAGACATGTCCAATTTGAAAAAGTTTCACATACTAGATACTACAGAAGTGGTGAGCAAGGGTCTAATTATTACAGAAGCACTGAGAGAAACAAGAGACAAACAATTCATAGAATAAGAGTAATGGGGGAAAAAGAATGAGAATAAGATCACAGAGAGAAAAAATAATATACTAATTTGTGAGCAGAATTGTAGGGCGGTTTTAGATCATTACACAGACACACACAGAAACTATAGTTTTTATGATCTCAGAAAGAATATAGTGTATCTATTACACCAAACACATAATAAGTCAACTGTTCTATAGTGATAGGTGGCTGAAATTCCATAGAGAAACAATTCAATTTTCTCCAAAGTCTGAGATGTTATAATAACCATGTCAAAGTATACACCACTACAGTTCCCTATCAGTGTTGTCGGTCAGCTCTACTACAGTGAGCCAACACTGCTAAAATTCCCAAAAAAATGATCCAAGGGCCTTCACCCCCAGATCCTTGAATAGGGTTGTTCTTCCCCTGCAACCCCCATCGACCTCATCATGGAGGTCAAACCATGGGAGTTACAGCCTGGTTTTTAGTATAGGTCACCATTAGTTGGTACAAATTTATCTAAGGATTGAGCTACACAAGTCCAATATGAAACATAAGGGGAGAGAGTCTAGTTCACTAAACTAAGACTTTTTTAATAATGTTCAGGTGGGCATACTATAAGGAAACATTTTACTATTTTTTTTATATTTTTAATAAAACTAGAAATTAAAGAAGTAATGACACCAAAGAAATGTAACAAAACAAGATAAAAAATTTTTTATCAGAAAATCATGTCTGGGATAATAATGTATATGGAGACTACAACACATGCCTTGGAAAATATTTTTTCTGTGATCAAATAATTTTCTTGCTAAACTATCACCAATTCCAAAATTTATAAATCTTTTTTAGAGGCCTATATGAATGCCCTGAAGACCTTCTTTTTTTTATTGATTTTTGATAACACCCCTTTTAAGAGATGAGGGGGAACCCTTACAAGGCCAGTGGGCTTAAGAGATTACATGGCCCGTAGGCTTAAGAGACATTACATGACCCGAAGGTCTTAGGTAATTCAACCAGACTATAACTATAAGGAACTACCCCTCCCCAGCATCTGCATCATGATGGTATCCCTCCACCTTTGCATGGCCTCCCAACTAAGCTTCCCATGCAAGAACAGGCTGGTTCTGATGGCGTTGCCATACCCTCTCATTATTTCAAATCTGTTGGTTCTACTTTGGTGAGTGCACCTACTCTAAATCCTCCTCTGGGGATGCTCCTTTTTTATAGAGTCTGTCTAGTAAAATTACATTGATCATGTGGCCTGAAGGCCTTGAGGTGGCTTGAAGGCCTTAAAGGTGGTCTGAAGGCCTTACTGACCCAAAGGCCTGGCTGGCCCAAAGGCCTTAAGGACTCCAAGCCCAAACTAGTGGCCCAAGGTGAATAGTTCCGACTACTACATTACCAAATAGTACATTCTATAGCAACTGATACAGTACCTGCTATAGTACTACTACAATACCCCCTAAAATTATGCCTCCACCTAGTTTTGAACTTGGGTCTCATGGATACACTTAAAGAGACCTCACGAATTAGGATGAGTCTCATGTGATTTTAGAGGCATATTTATATTTCATAATTTATTTAAAGCCTTATTATTTGGTGTTATAAATAAATTAGGATATGTGTTTGACTACTGAACCTATTGGTGGAATGAAAAAATAAATTAGGAGATGCGTTTGAGTATTAAAATAGTCAGTGAAATGACACAACCTGTTTCTTGAAAAGTTACACCACTTATTTTCACTAAAATTAGTCAAAACAATTAACTTTATTAGTATCACTAAATTCAATAAGAATTAAAATAGAAAGTTTTAATTTTAAAAATTATTTCAGTGAAAATATAATTTAAGTAGATAAATAATTCAACTGAAAATAAATTAAATTGAAAAATTAATCATAATGAAAACATTTAAATGGAATGCTTAACAATTCATCTTACTCAGTCAACATCCCAAAATGAATATAAATCACTCCATTGATCTCTAAATACAAAGCTAACCCTCCACACATGATATTGTTTCATGTGATATCTACACATAAGGTGTAGAATGAAATAAATGTGGTGGTATTCAGTTCATTCTAGAAGGAGGTTCACCAGGATGTCAAGGGTTATGAACTAGTGGTGGTGAGAAAGGTGTTTTTATGCATTTTTATATATATTTTAAATGTGTTTAGTTTTTTTAAAGTTGTGTTGGAAAGGCGGTAGGGATGCCACTACCTTTATGATTTATTAAAAGGTGGAAGACCCCTTGCTTTTCCTCCGGATTGGTGGCATGGAAAAGGCAGGCAGGAGGTGGCCACCTTTCACCTAGAAAAAGAGAAAGGCGGCTGGGGGTGTGCCTCCTTTCACCTAACATAAAGATAAAAGGTGGACCCCCTGCCACCTTTTGTAACATCCCAGGTAAATAAAGAATATGACATTTTCATATTTATTAATATTTGTGTATTAAATATTAATTTTACTTTCAAGGGGATTCTATGTCTGATAGTTTACTCAACAGACAACAACGAGTTTCTTTGAAATCTTATGTCGCACACAACTTTGAGTTATACCGAAAAATAATATAATAATATTATTATTATTTTAAATGGTAGTTAATGCCTAGCCATTATATTGGTAGGAATTAATAGAACTAACTATAATATGATTACAAATGTTTTTTAATTTTTTTTACTTTTATCCAATAAATATTTGAGGCTTAAAATAAGAATGAATCTGATTTTAAGCATGAAATACTCTAATATTCTTTAAAAGGTCGATTTACTGCCTTTTGATGGGTAACCCTTTTTCAATCTAGTTTTTGTCACTTTTATATGTTACATTTGAAAAAATAAACTTATTCTTTAGAAGTGTTACATTAAAATTTACTTTGGGTAAAATTTTGGTATTTTTCTGATAAAGTTCATTTTTTGATGAATAGTGAAAAATACTGCATTTTAATTCAAAACTGCCTTTTAATCTAATTTATTTATATGATTATACTATCCTTTTAATTGGTTTTAAAGTGTAGTTATATTATATTTTTATAATTTAATACAATTTTTTTATTTAAAATAATTTTACATTGAAATTGGACATAAACACATGTTAATCTTTTGGTAGTTTTTACTTCTTAAAAACACGCTTTTTGATTTTGACAAAAGGAATTAATTTTAAATTAATTTATGAAAATTCAGCATTTTGAATTTGGAAAAATGGATTCCATATTTGGAATCAGGAGGTCCAAATTGTATAAATAGGTAACTTTTATTTTTTAGACATTATGAATAATAACTTCAGTAAATATTTTATTTACCATGGTTAAAGGGTAAATCTGGTAAATAAGGGTAAAAATAATAATATTATAATAATATTAAATTACCTCAACACATGTCCTAACCCTATTGGATGATATATTTTCGACCACGGGTATCCTTGGGTTGATTTTGGGACCCCATGGAGCCACTTGTAAGTGAAAATGACATTTTATAAAAATTAATTTAAAGTTAAGGAAAATGTAAATAATAACATATTTTTTTGTAATTTCTTTTATATGGGGTTATATAAGTTATATTTTCAACTATAAACATTCATTATAAAAAGAATATATTTTCTACATCCTTGTATTTTATTTATAATTTTTATACATTTAATAAATAAATTTAATTATGACACAATGACGATGTAGTGATTTCTTCATTAATAAAGGATTCAAATAAATGATATTATAAATGTTAAAATAAATTTAATTTTGTTATTTTAATGTCATAATTTTTTTGTGGATTATAGTTACATGTTATCTTTTTATTAATAAAGTTTTTTCAAATCAATCAAGTTGTTATGGATTTATAAAAAATCATGATATGAATAGTGTCAAAATTGACATAATTCATATTTTAAAATATAAAATATTTTATTAAATATTATAAAATTTAAAAAAATCTAAGATTCTATAAAATGGTTATCATAAGTCTAAAATTTTATTATTGACTCTTTAATTGGATATTTTTCATATTTTGGTAGCTATTTTGATTCTCAAAGTGTCAAATGCTTGATAAAACGGTAAGAGTAAAAAATGGTTAAATAAAAAAGACAAGGATTAAAAAATATCAAAAACCTATCCAATTATTATTGGATGATTTTATTTCTACTTATATTAATCTTATATTATAATCTAATGAGTTGTGGACCTTTTGAAATCAAAAATAATTTTATAATAAAATAATAGTTTTAAACTTTCCTAAAGATCCCCTCCTCCCTCTTATAAAAGACCACCATCTCTAACCCATTACACACACCTCTCAATCCCCTTGGATTGTACAAACTCTGATACAAGAAGCTCTAAAAATACCCCTATTACTCATATAATCTTTACCTTAGGAAGAAGGAAATTCAAGAAATCCTTTTGGCTAAAATCAAAGAGAGTTACACGTTTTAAGAGGTAGTGTCTTCTCTAAAATTTCTTTCCATTATTCTACTTCTTCACTCCATATTCTATTATTTTTCTTTGATTACATAACAAAAACAGTATACTAAATATAATAGGATATTTTATAATAATTATTCAAACTATACTTACACACACCTCCATATAATGGATTTAGAACATACTCTTTCTGTGGATGACGAACTATTGGCTCACGAAATAATGATTGTTCAATTTTTCTGTACCACCTCTCATGGTGGCCATTATAATGACACTATATTTATATGTGATATATATTATATTTTATATTTTATATATTCTTCTTTATTTTTCATTTATATCATACCATTATGGTTTCCATAATGGGTAAATATGATAATTTCATTTATGGAAGTGCAGACTACCGCCCGCTCAAAGTGATATGACTCGTTCATTCCATACATGGAAAATATAAAGGATAGTGTTAATGGAATTATTTAATGTATATAAAATATGATATTATACTATAATTATAATATACCTATGTATCATTTAGTTTTCTTCCCTTTAAATATGAAAAATAAATGAAAGTAGCGTTCATGCGTATGTACGACTTACCGTCTCTATGAACGATACTTTTCATTTCTTATATACAAATGTTATGAACTACTCTAAATACATATATAATGGATCTAAATACATATATACTGGATATATATTATATTTATATCATGAATACAATTCTGGAGATATTTTGACCACATGGAAAATTTGTAATTATACCAAGTTCATTTATGAATCAAGTACCGAACATCGACAAAAGACCAATATGAACTTGAATAATTATATGATTGTTATAGAAAGGTAAAAGTGATATAAAAGTATTAATAAACTTGAAAAATTTTCTGAATCAAGTAGAATTAACTTAAGTTTATTATTTAGGGAGATAAAGAATGAACACGACAAGTCAGACACAAGGTAAGGAAACTTCTTAACCCAATTTCCATTCTTTGGGTTGATCTTATACTTCTTGATTATGTCATGATATGATTATGTGAGAAGTAAATTTTGATGTCCTGTCTTTTATTTATACTTGATTTATGTGAATTGATAGAGAATACACATAATCGATCTATTTTATTTACAAAATGATCTTTGTAAGGGAACCTTTCCTCATCCTCTTTTAGTCAAATACTTATTTTATATTATGTATTTTAATTTCCATTTTCTTATATTGGGATATGTTTTTATATATCAGTATTTCTGTACATTTTATGTCCAAGTGATGAGAGACCCTTTTCTCTCCCATTAACTCATTTTCTGAATTTTCATGTGACGCCATTAGGCTGCTGAATTTTCGTAAGGGTCTTCATCTCAATCTCCTTTCATTGAGGAAAATTTTGATTCATACACACCGTGATTTTATACGGTGTATAAACCCCTTTGACTTTTATTTTAATTCAAATAGAATATTTTTTATATGTATCATTTTACTAAATGATAAAGGGAATGTTTCTTTTTAACGTACGTGGTGACAACAACCTTTCTTCCACCATGAGCATTATTTTGATATTCTGCTTCCTCTACAAGCTGTAGTGTTTTTAAAAGGAAAATAAATAACATATACCATTTTTATGAATTTTGGTATTGAAAATGGTTTTGATAATGGATTGATTATGTCAATATCCTGAACTGATATCTTGTTATTTCAATGTGTAAATTTTATATTTCCTTTATGTGTTATAAATATGTTATGGTTCTTGGACATTGTTTACATATACGGGTGGTTCCACGATAAACCTAGGGCGGGTGAGCCTGAGATATCTCTCCAATGCATTGGGTAACATGATGGAGGTAAACGATAATGTTTCTCCTAATAGATTTAAGAAATATATCGTGATGGGTATTCCAAACGTAACTCCCTATATAGCTATGAAAGCTACAATGTATGTATGTTATGGATGACACAAGTTACCTTTATGATTTATGATTTCTATGTGTTATTCATAAATCTTATGATTTCATGAGGTATGTTAAAGAGATTATGTTTTGTTATTGATAAGTATGATTTAATTGATTTTATATATTGATGGAATACTGTTTTCTTTCCTTATTTTATAACCCTTAATGATATTTTTATGCTCATCCCATGTTTTTGAAATTTTTTTCACAAGGTATAAGGAAAGTGTGAGATAAAGTAATAATTTAAGAAGATTTATATTAATAAAAAGATTCTTGTTTTATTTAATGAGTTTTATTATTATGAAAAAATGGATACTGAGTAGAAGTTTCTACTTTGTAATATTTGAGATGTAATGTAATAGTTATGGCCTAATTATCTAAAAATCTAAACTTGAAAAGATCCTCAATGTTAATTATTGATTTAACTCAAGATTAAGTAATTTTTTAAGGCTGTGTCCTTATAGTTGGTATCAGAGGTCAGTTTAGATAACTTTAGTGGTTAGGGTGTTATTTAAGCATAGGTGACATACCCATAATGGTTAGCATATTAGAAAGAGTCATAGTTATTTTAGATAAATTGAATGAGTTTATGATAACATGAATAAATATATCTTAGTGTATACCCTCCTCATAAGATAATATATGATGATTTTACTGATATACTCACACTGAACTTTTTGGTTTTAGTAAATAGCTGGATCTAGTAGGCACCAAAGTAATAATGGTTGTGAAGGAAACTACAATGGTTTTCTGAATAAGCAACTGAATGAAATGGGAGATGCAATGAGAACTCTTGTGGTTATTCTCAACCAACTATCTAGAGTCAGGATTGACCACCTGAACCTTGGTGATTTTTAGAAGGCATCGTATATGCGAGAAACAAATCCATATGAAAATTCAGGTAATAATCATAAAGGTAAGTATATTCAAAAACCTATGTGTCAAGGATGTGGAAAGAAACACCTAGGAAAATGATTCAAAGGGACGGGAAGATGCTATAGATGTGGTAATGAAGTTCATAAAGTAAGAACCTTCCATGGAAAAAGGAAGCATCCAATTGACTCCAGGAAATGGAAAGAAGTTATTTCCAAAGGATCAATTGAATGTTTTAAATGTGGTGTGCATGGTCATTATACAAATAGATGTACTAAAAATAAGTTTCAGGAATGGGATCAATAGGACTGTACAAATATATGTTTACCAATACCTAATGCCATTCTAATTGAAGATGAAGAAACTGAAAATGACCTATGAAAGGTATGGATTATTTATTAGCTCATGTTTTGACATTACTGAAATATTAGAACATTATGCATGATTTTTTTATAGGAAATAAGTATAAAAGAATAAGATGAAAAATATGGATAAAGGATCATAAATAATGTTCGATGATTAATATGTCTAGGAATTGAAGAGTTATGTTGGATATATGGATGATGATATGTTTAAATGTATTAATAATAGGATTACTTTGGAATAATTTTTCTAGTATGTGTAACCCTGAAGTTTGATATATGAAAATATTATTCAAGAAAGAATTATCTTTTCTTGTGTGGACATAATGGATAACCTTAGGGGTTCATATAATCTTTTGTTTTTTAGGTGATAAATGGTTATTACATTTTGGGATTCAAAATGAAAGGTATTAGATAAACTTTTAGGATAAAATAGGTTATGGTTATTTTTGAGGAAATTATCTTATTTTTGAGAATATTATAAGAATGATATGGTTTTAGAAAAAGGAAAACCCATAGGATGGGTAACAACTCGTCGCGTATAGAAAGACCATGAGAATCGAACCCACAACTGAAGGGAGACAAGGGCGCATTGCCTACCACTGACCTACATGAAGTCTCTAGTTAGCATGACTTATTATTTTTAGTTAAATGATTTTATTAATCAAGAATAAGTTGATTTGGGATCTTATGTTTTATCAAATATATATTCTTAGTATAGGAAAATGATATAGTGATTAAGTGATAAATGTTATTTTGGAAGACTTTTTCTCTTTTGGGAACACTATATGTGTAAGGAAAATAGAATATTTTGGGATTTCAATTGATGAGTAATGATGGAATTTTATTATGGAAGAATCTATGTTTTTATTGTGGACATATAACGATTTGGGTTATTTATAGAAATGATTAACCTATCACAGAGCATATGTGATTAGGTTAATTACACTTCAGTATGAGACTTTAAGAGTGGTTGATGTTATTTGGAGATAAATGTTAAGATTTAATATGGAAAACTATGTGATTAAATTCTTCTGAGCTTTGGGTTTCAATCTTAGTTTGGATTATATTGAATAATTTTAAGGAAAATTGTGTACTGAATGGTATTTATTGATCTCTAGGTTTTTTTGTTCAATTTTGGATATTAAAAGTAGTATTTATTTTTATAAAATATTATCCTTTTTGGGGATTATCTGATCTTGTACTAAACATTTTGGTTTTGGTTAATGTCTAAAGATAGGAGAAATATATGGTTCATCTTTTGTGGATCATGTTATTCTCTAGAAGTTGATTCTAGCACTTCATATGTGACCAAGTTATCTTGAATACTCATCGTTTGGAGAAAAGATGAGTTTGTGGTAGAAATTTAGTAAAGAATGAAAGTCTACATGATAAGTAGGTATGTTTCCTTATGTTCTTATTCTGCTATTAAATAAATTCCTCAACTTTATAAAAAGGAACTTAAAAAAAAATGTTGTCCATTCACTTTTCCTACAGGGGAATCAAAGACCGTTTAACTTATCACAAGTTTGTGGTTTTTTGGTGGTTAAATTTCTCATGATCATGTTTTCTATCACTTACCATCATATCTTGATGGTTAGTTTTCTCTTTTATATCCATGTTTTCATGGAATCCTAGTTTGTGTTATCTCGGGTGACCTTTTTACCCCTCTTTCTTTCTCTTAAAATGACAGTTTTATTGACTATTTTTCTGATGTGGGACTTTTAATGAAGTTTCCGAGCCAATTTTAAAATTGCGAGGATGCAATTCCCAAAAGGGGGGAAGGATGTAACATCCCAGGTAAATAAATAATATGAAATTTTTATATTTATTAATATTTTTAATTAAATATTAATTTTACTTTCAAGGGGATGTTATGTCCGATAGCTTACTCAACATGAAACAAATGGTTTCTTTGAAATATTACCAGAAAGGTTTGGGGTCAAGCCCCTTTATTAAAGAAAAAGAAAAAAGACAGTAATCCCTTTTGGGTTGGGCAAGGTAAAACCCATTACAAGCCCGTAGGCCTAGAGGGACAAAGCCCATTCAGAGACACGCACCCAAAGCATCAGACAACAGAAGATCCCAATGGGAAAACCCATTACAAGTGAAAAACATCACCAAAAAAGAGGAAGCACAACCCGAAGGCCCAACAGACCAGGTCCAAAACTGCAGATCAGAGAGACCACCAACATCATCGGAACCGCCGCCACGTGATCCGCTGCTGTCTGACAGTATCATCGCCACTGCCAATCCTGACTGGAGGATCCTCAGACATTGTCTGAAGAATCACCACCGCCTGAGCGGGAGACCCACCTTCAACCGACCAAACTAACGTCGAGCCTGCCGCCACCTTCGACCGACCGCCGCGACGCGCCTCCACACCTGCTCGATCTGCAATGACCATTGGAAGATCCCGCCTAAGCATCACCACCACCTAAGCGGGAGACCCACTGTCGACCGACCAAACCAACGTCGAGCCCACCGCCACCTTCGACCGACCGCTGTGACACGCCTCCTCACCCGCTCGATCTGCAATGACTACCGGAAGAGCCCACCTCCCGCCACGGATTCCGTCGATGATGTGTCCCACAGATCCAGCCAGATCTGTATATCTTGACCAGAACGGAGCCACCGACCGCTGTCGAACTCCATCACGCCTCCGACGCCACATCGCCACGAGGATGAAGTCTGCCACCTGAAGCGCCGCTGTCCAACCAGATCTGGTTTGAAACTAGATCTGGACCAGATCTGAAAGCACCGCCTTCCGACCAGCTCCACCGAATTGAACCCACACCTTCCGATCGCAAAGCTCCGCCAAAGTGAACCCACTCCTTCCGATCACAAACCCGCGACGCCGAACCAATCCTTTGTAGAACGAACCCTCGATGCCACAGGAGAGAAGATCGCCGCAGATGGCGGCGACAAGGAAAACCTAGAGCACAGATCCCCTTACGGGCTCATCCCCTTTTGAAATATTATGTTGCACACAACTTTGAGTTATACTGAAAAATAATATAATAATATTATTATTTTAAATGGTAGTTAACGCCTAGCCATTGTATTGGAAAAAATGAACAGAACTAACTAAAATATGATTACATATGTTTGTTAAATGTTTTTACTTTTATTCAATAAATTTTAGAGGCTTAAAATAAGAATGAATCCGATTTTAAGCATGAAATACTTTAATATTCTTTAAAAGCTCGATTTACAGCCTTTTGATGGAGAACCCTTTTTAAATATAGTTTTTGTCACTTTTATATATTACTTTTGACAAAATAACCTTCTTATTTAGAATCGGTACATAAAAATTTACTTTGGGTAAAATTTTGGTATTTTTCTGATAAAGTTCATTTTTTGATGAATAGTGAAAAATACTGCATTTTAATTCAAAACTTCCTTTTAATATAATTTATTATAGGATTAGAAAATTCTTTTAATTGGTTTTAAAGTTTAATTATATTATATTTTTATCATGTAATCTAATTTTGGTCAATGAAAGTAATTTCATTTTGAAATTGGACATGAACACATGTCAATCTTTTGGTAGTTTTTACTTTTTAAAAACATGTTTTTTGGTTTTGAAAACATGAATTAATTTTAAATTAATTTATGAAAATTATGTGTTTTTAGTTTTGAAAAATGGATTCCATATTTGGAATCAGGAGGTCCAAATTGTGTAAATAGGTGACTTTTATTTTTATACATTATGAATAGTAACTTTAGTAAATATTTTATTTACCATGGTTAAAGGGTAAATCTGCTAAATAAGGGTAAACAAATAATATTATAATAATATTAAATTACCCTAACACGTGTACTAACCCTATTTTCTGATAAATTTCTGAACATGTTCATCCTTGAGTTGATTTTGGGACCCCATGGAGCCACTTGTAAGTGAAAATGACATTTTATAAAAATTAATTTAAAGTTGAGGAAAATGTAACATAAACATATATCTTTTAGTAAAAAAATTTTTATATGGGGTTATATAAGTGATATTTTCAACTATAAATAGTAATTAGAAATATAAAAATATTTCCTATATAATTTCATTTTATTTATAATTTTTGGACATTAAATAAATAAATTTAATTATGACACAATGGTGATGCAGTGATTGCTTCATTAATAAAAGATTCAAATAAATGATATTATAAATGTTAAAATAAATGTAATTTTATTATTTTTATGTCATCCACGAATTTTTTGGATTATAGTTACATGTTATCTTTATATTAATAAATTTTTTTCAAATCAATAAATTTTTTATGGATTTATAAAAAGTAATGATATGAATAGTGTCAAAATTGACATAATTCATATTTTAAAATATAAAATATTTTATTAAATATTATAAAATTCAAAAAAATATAATATTCATCAAAATGGTTATAATAAGTCTATAATTTTATTATTGACTCTTTAATTAGATATTTTTTATGTTTTGGTAGCTATTTTGATTCTCAAAGTGTTAAATGCTTGATAAAACGGTAAGAGTAAAAAAGAGTTAAATAAAAAAGATAAGGATTAAAAAATATCTAAAACCTATCCAATTATTATTGGATGATTTAATTTAGACATATATTCATCTTATATTCTAATTTAATGAGTTTTGGACCTTTGGAAAATGAAAATAATTTTATAATAAAATAATACTTTCAAACTTTCCTAAAGATCCCCTCCTCCCTCTTATAAATGGCCACCACCTCTAACCCATTACACACACCTCTCAAGCCCCTTGGATCATCCAAAATCTTCTCCAAGAAGATATAAAAATACCCCTATTCCTACTATAATATTTACTCTATGCATAAGGCAATTCAAGAAATCCTTCCGTCTAAAATCAAAGAGAGTTACATGTTTTAAGAGGCAACGTCTTCTTTAAAATTCCTTTCCATTATTCCACTTCTTAACTACCTATTATATTCTTTTTATTTGATTAAATAAAAAAATATCCTAAATATACTTTGATTTTTTATGATAAGGATTAAAACTATACTTAAACACACCTCCATCTAATATATTTAGAACATACTATTTCTGTGGATGATGAACTACTGCCTCACGAAACGATGATTGTTTGATTTTTCCACACCACCTCTCATGGTGGACATTATGATGGAACTGTATTTATATGTGATATATATAATATTTATATTGTCTCTATTCTTCTTTATTTTTCATTTATAGCATACCTTTATGGTTTCCATAATGGGTAAATATGATAATTTCATTTGAGGAAGTGTGGACCACTGCCCCCTCAAATTGATATGACTCGTTCATACCATAAATGGAACGTATAAAGGATGGTGTTAATGAAATTATGTAACATATATAAAATATGATATTATACTAAAATTATAATATACCTATGTATAATTTATTTTTTTATTTCTTTAAATATGAAAAATAAATGAAAGTTGCGTTCATGCGTACATATGACTTACCGTCTCCATGAACGATGCTTTTCATTTCTTATATCCAAATGTTATAGAATATTATAAATAAATATATACTATATCTAAATACATATATACTAGATATATATGATATTTAAATCATGAATACAATTATGGAGATAATGGACTTTTGACCACATGGACAATTTGTAATTATAAAAAGTTCATTTATGACTCAAGTATTGAAAATTGACAAAAGAAAAATATGAACTTGAATAATTATATGACTGTTATAACAAGGAAATAAGTGATATAAAATAAATAATAAACTTTTAAAATATTATAAATCAAGTATAATTAACTTAAGTTTATTATTCATAGAGATAAAGAACGGACAAGATAAGTCGGACACAAGGTAAGAGAACTTCTTAACCTAATTTATATTCTTTGGGTTGTTGATCTTCTACTTCTTGATTATGTCATGCTATGATTATGTGAGAAATAAATTTTTATGTCCTATATTTTATTTATACTTGATTTATGTGTATTTATAGTGAATACACATAATCAATCTATTTTATTTACAAAATAATCTTTATAAGGGAACCTTTCATCATCCTCTTTTAGTCAAAGAATTCTTTTTTGTTATGTCTTTTAATTTACATTTTATTATGTTGGGACACGTTCTTATATATCCTTATTACTGTACACTTTATGTCCAAGTTATGAGAGACCCTTTTGTCTCCCATCAACTCATTTTCTGAATTTTAATGTGACACCGTTAGGTTGCCAAATTTTCATAAGGGAATTCGTCTCAATCTCCTTTCATTAAGGAATATTTTGATTTATACATGCCTTGATTTTATATGGTGTATAAACCCATTTTAATTTTAATTTCATTCAAAGGGAATATTTTTTCTACGTAGCGTTTTACTAAATGACAAAGGGAATGTTTCTTTTTAATGTATGTAGTGACAATGACCTTTCCGTTGCCATGAGCATTATTTTGATATTTGGCTTCCTCTACAAGCCGTAGTGTTTTTAAAAGGAAAATTAATACCATATACCATTTTTATATATTTTGGTATTGAAAATGGTTTTGATAATGGAATGATTATGTAAATATCTTGAACTAATATCTTGTGATTACATTGTGTAAATGTTATCTTTCCTTTATGTGTTATGATTATGTTATGGTTCTTGGGCATTGTTTACATAAATGGGTGGTTCTGTGATAAAACTAGGGAGGGTGAGCCTGAGATATCTCTCCAATGCATTGGGTAACGTGATAGAGATAAACATTAATGTTTCTCCTAAGATATTTAGGTAATATACCGTGATGGGTATTCCAAATGTAACTCCCTACGTAGCTGTGAAATATAAAATGTTAGTATGTTATGGATGTCACAAGTTACCTTTATGATTTATGATTTCTATGTGTTATTCATAAATCTTATGATTTCATGAGGTATGTTAAAGAGCTTATATTTTATGATTGATAAGCATGATTTTATTGATTTTATGTATTGATGGACTAATGTTTTTTCCTTATTTTATAACCCTTACTAAGCTTTTTATGCTCATCCTAAGTTTTTAAAATGTTTTTCATAGGGTATAAGGAAAGGGTGAGAGAAAGGAAGAATTCAAGAAGATTTATATCAAGAAAATAATTATTGTTTTATTTAAGGATTTTTATTATTATAAAAAAACGGATACTGAGTAGAAGTGTCAACTTTGTAATATTTGAGATGTAATGTAATAGTTATGGCCTAATTATCTAAAACTATAAACATGAAAAGATCCTAAATGTTAATTATTGATTTAAATCAAGATTAAGTAATTTTTTAAGGCCAGGGCCTTACACCTTTCCTTTAAGTTCCTATAAAAGGGCACCTTCCCCTCTCCCCCTCACTTCAAATTTCCCTCATCTCTCTACATTCTGCATCCTCTCTCTCTAAAAGAAACCATCTTTTTGTTTGGTGGTTCCGGTGGCCAAAAAGAACTTTTGATTTTTTGAAAATCATCATTTAGAGGTATTTTTTCTTATTAAATTTAATGTTATTTATTTATTTAATTGAATTATTTTTAGTTAGTTCAAAATATTTTATTTATTAAGTAGTTTAGTTAGTTATATATAGTTTAGAAATAATAGTTATTATTAGTAATGATTAAGTATAGATTAACTAATTAATAAATTAGGATTAAAGAATGATTACATATAATGATTAACTAATAATAATTAAAAAATGAATATTATATTATTAACTAAGTATTAAGGAATAATTAATTAAGGATTAAGTGATGTTTAACTAATGATTATAGAATGTTTAAATAATTATTTTGTAATGATTAAATAATGATTAAGTATTGATTAAATTATGATTAAATTACAATTTATTAATTATTAAATATTGCATAAGGAATGAATAAAAAAGTAATTATTAACTAATGAATAATTAATGATTAAATACTGATTAATAAATTATTAAATAATGATTAAATAATGATTAAGAGATGATTAAATAATTAATAAAGAATGAATAAATAATGATTAACTAATGGTTAAGTAATGGTTAAATAATGATTAAATATTGATCAAGTAATGATTAAGTAATGATTAATTATTGATTAAATAATGATTAAGGAATGATTAAGGAATGATTAAAGAGTGATTAAATAATGATTAACTATTGATAAATTAATTAATAAAGAATAATTAACTAATGATTAATCAATGATTGAGTAATGATTAAAGAATAATTTAGTAATGATTAAAGAATTATTAAGGGATGATTAAGTAATGATTAAATAATGATTAAGGAATGATTAAATAATGATTAAGGAATGATTGACTAATGCTTAACTAATGGTTAACTAATGATTAAAAAATGATTAACTAATGGTTAAGTAAGGATTAACTAATGACTAACTAACAATTAAATAATGGTTAAGTAATGATTAACTAATGATTAACTAATGATTAATTAATGATTAACTAATGGTTAAGTAATGATTAACTAACGATTAAATATTGATTAAGTAATGGTTAAAAAATGATTAACTAATGGTTAACTAATAATGAACTAATGATTAACTAATGATTAACCAATGATTATCCAATGATTAACCGATGATTAAATTTGGATTAACATGGAATAAACATAGGATGTAAGATGAAAAAATAGATAACAAAGAGGGTTAACTACACATATGATTTGTTACTCCTGTGATTTAGATGATTCATCCCTTATTGAATTCTTTTTTTGTTAATGTCGATGGATATGTTTTATATAATTAACATTATCTTTATAAATCATTGAACATATCTTTAGGAAAGTTAAATTTTTTACTACAAAACATTAGTTTCATATTTTAGGATATAATAAAATATTCTAAAAGTTTGGTAGAATTAATATTATGTGGTTATATAAGTAATCAAATCCCTATCTGGATACTAAAAGTGGATGTGGATCTGACAGAGATGTACCTAGGAGTAACAAATTTGAAAAGTTGAATCCAGTCTGATTCAGCATAACCTGGTACAAGAAAATGGTTCTTCCTGCACACCTGGTTTGATACTTCCAGGGGATATGCTTTAGATGATTCATATTTTCTTTATAAACAATTAAAATACCTTTAGGATGATTAAAAACTATACTATAAAACATTACTATCATATTTTAGGATATAATAAGATGTTATAAAATTTTAGTATCATAAAGATTATATGGTCAACCCTCATTGTCAATATTATTCACAAAATGTTTTGGAAGCTAAGGTAAAAAGAAGAGAAAAAACCAAATCAGTTTATTCATCAATGATAAAATGAGAATTATGATCATATAAAGTGAAATGGATAAGAACAAACACATTAAATAACACATGAATGATTTACAATATAAAAGAAATACCTTTACATTTTTCAATAGAATTGAGTTTGGATGAGATGAGAATAAATTTGGAAGTGTGGTAAAATCCAACTTATTTTCAAGTGGTATCTTAATGATGCATTCTAAATGGATGTACATAACTTTTGAATTTTTGAAAGATTTTAGCCTTCTAATGACATCTAAGATAACATCTAAGATATTTTATTTGATGGTCAAAATCTTTTGAAAATTCAAAAGTTAAGTACATCCCTTTGGAAGATTTTATTAAGACACCACTTGAAAATAAGCTCGATTTTACCTCACTTCTGAAGTCAGGCTCATCTCATACAAACTCTATTCTGTTGAAAAATTACAAGGAATTTCTTGTATTTTGTAAAGAATTCATGTGTTTTTAATGCGTTTTTTCTTCTCCATTTCAATTTATATGATCATAATTTTCATTTTATCATTGATAAATAAAATGATTTAGCATTTTCTCTTATTTTTTACCTTGGTTTCCAAAACATTCCTTGACTTATTTTCTAATAAAATTTTATATAAAGAAACATTAGTATAGTATTTTAGGATATAAAAATATGTTATAAAATTTTAGCATCATAAAGATTATATGGTCAACCCTCATAGTAAATATTATTTACACTACCATAATCTTGATCAAAAATATTTTTGATGTAGATAGTCATGTTTACCTATGTCTACTGTTACAGGGAGGTTATTCAAATTGAGAAAGGAGATTCTTATAGCACATAACAAATAAAAATGTTTAGAACATCTAATTGTGTAACCATAAGTGAACTTCAGAACAAAATTTGTGGTTTCTTAAATCTAGGACCTGATCAAGAGATCAAGTCTATTAGCTATATACATTTGCAATTCCTGGATATACTATGGCATCTAGATTGTCCATTAGTTACTGATGAGAAGTGGGTCCAAGTAATAAATTCATTTTCCTAGTGGTCATATGTTACCATGATGAAGTTATATGTTGAGGTTTCTACTATACAACAATAATGTCCAATTGTACGAAGATGTAGACTTACAAGACTGGTTAAAGAAGGTTCACCCCAATAAATTGAGGTTCCTCCCTATAATGAGGAAGAGTACAACCTAGATGATCCCCTAGATATACATGTAAATATGAATTCCGATAAAGATTTTATTAATGATGGAACAGATGGAGACAACAATGTTGACGAGGATGTAGCAACACAATTTGGGGAGGAAGTTTCTAGAAATGAAGTAGTTGTACAACATACTCGACCCACAATAAATCATCCACCACTCTTCACATCTTGGTCATAAGTAATGGAAATTTTTTCCTAAATTTGAATATAATTTTATCACACCTAAAACTTAGTTTCTTGGACTTTTAGTGGATAGGTTTAGTGAGATGGAAAAAACATTATATTTTGGAATGGATTTTCCAGGTAAATATTCATTGAAAAATATACTAAAAATATTTCACATTGAGAGGCATTTTAGATATTTAGTTTAGGTTTCAAGATATAAAAAATAAATCATACGGTGTGAAGAGTATGTGGATGATTGTAGATTCTACTTGAGGGTGATTTTAGACATTTTATTTGGAGGTTGAAGAATCTTGAAGATTGAGGTAGCTCATACTTGCGTTAATCCAAACCTAACACAAGATCATACCTTATTGGATGCTGAATTTTTATCATCCATTATTGTCGATATGATTATGACTTGGAAAGATGTTCTTGTAGCCCTTGTTCAAGTGAGGATACAACAAACATCCAGTTATAATATTTTCTATGATAATGCATGGATGGAGAAACAGAAGCAAATTATAAAGGTCTATGGTGATTGGGATGAATCATATCTGGTGTGGCAACAATTGCTATCCATACTGATACACAACGACCAATATTTCTTCCATCTTCATAAAAATGAACATGTGTATCAAGATAACCAAAATGATCTATTTCATGTTCAATTTTATCAGTTTTTCTGGGCATTCCTCCCCTGTATTTCTACATTTCATTTTAGAAAAAAGTTCATTAAGATTGATGAAACTTTTCTATATGGAAAATACAAGGGCATATTGTTGATTACAGCAACCCAATATGGAAACTGTTAACCTCTTCTTCTTATATTTTCCATTGTGGAGAAGGAAATCTGTGAATCATGGAGTTGGTTTTTGGTGTGTATCAGTAACCATTTCACCTGCATTTGGGGTGTCTATTTGATATATGATTAGTATCAGGAAATCAATGAAGAAATAAATATAGATCCTAATATATAGAGACCCCAAATTCACATCATTGACACTATATCAGACACATTTCTAGCAACATACAAAAAATATTCCATAACAAACCTATGAAGAAGGAAATCATGAGGATTAGTATGTAATGTATTTGTTATTTTTACTATTTCAATGTAAAGATAAAACCAATTTATGTGAAATATGATCACTTATGTGTATAATATGATCTGAATCAATAAAGGTTTGAATAATGTTTTGAAGAAATATGAAAGTCTAATCAATAAGTGTATGATTATATGATGCAGATTCCAAAATAAAAATGGAAATTAGTATATTATGGGGGGAAGAGGTACGAACACATGACAAAAAAATCATGGAGTGCATCAATGGTGTCTTCAAGGGGCTTTGAAAGTTATCTATAAATGACCTAGTTTAGGAGAAATTTTATCATTTTGTGATGTACTTTGTTGATAGAAAAAAACTAGCCAATGATGGGATTCAATAGGGGATAAGGTATAGAAGACACTTTCAATGAGAGATTGGAAATAACATAGAAGAAGCTTATGGTTATCAAGTCCGCCTTTTCCATTGATAAAAATCTCAATTTTAAGTTCAAGAGTGTTTAAACCCCATCACAAGTCACAACAGTGAAAAAATGGTGGTATTATTGGAAGAAAGACAATGTCAATGTGGAAACTTCTAGACATTACAGTTTCCATATGCACATTCCATCACAACATATGCCTGTGTGAACATATCATGGGAAGCATATGTTGATCTAGTGTACCATCTATACTCAATTTATAATCGTTATACTACAACATGGATACTTATTGAGGAGTTTCAATATTTACCAATTCCTGAATACCAACCGATAGTGATACCTGAAATCAAAAGGTTGTGTCAACAAGGGAGACCTAAGTCCACCAGGATACAGAATGAGATGGACTAGCCTCAAGAACAAGGTAAAATTATGATATGCAACATATTTCATCAAGAAGGTCATATCTGTAAATAATTCCCGAACATTGCTAGATTGAGTTCACACTCTCAGGCACAATGATGTATTTTCTCAAATGTGATCTTCTAAAATTGTTAATTATATGGTTTTAATATAAGATCCTTCATTTTTTATAATTTTCTGACATTTCAGAATACTTTTACTATCAAATAACAATAAGACTTTCATATTCACATTAAAAGGAATATGGAAAGTATATGTGAGGTGACATAAAAGAATAATAAAACTGTCCATGGATAAACTATAAATCAAGAATGTGATAAAATAATAATAAAACATACCATCATGTGAGAAATCATACATAAATTAAAAAGCACACAATTTTATAATAAATTTTTATATAAAAAAGACAAAATGTTTATATATATAAATATATAAAACCATATCTTACAAAAAACCATTTTCTAGGTAAAAAAATATATGAAAACAGTTTAGAAATATAATTTAAGAAACATGAAGTCATTCCATTTTATTTTGGTAAAAAAAACTTCATAAAAAAATGGGAATAAACTTTTCATGTATTAAATTCTACTAGTCATAACATTATGCTAACCATAACATTAGATTTACATTTTACACCTAAAAATTATTTCATTTTTTTACATACATATAGAGGATACTATACTACTCATTGAGTAGGCTATGAATGTTTCCTGCACTGTGATAGAGGGTCATCCAGTTCGATGGATCAGGGTGCGTCGAGCACACCATCATCATCACATGATGCCTCTAGTCACCATTATACCATACCTACACTATGATGGATTCTATGACATTGTGATATTCGATTTCACATTCATTGATCATCACTTACTTTCTTCCCTCCTAGAGAGGTTGAGATGAGAGATACACACATTACACCTACCTGAGGGAGATATGGCCATCACCCTCAAGGATGTGGTATTTCTTCTCAGTCTTCCTATCCAGGGGAAGTGGTTATTATACCAAACCATGAATATTGTCCTGAGATTGTACATAGATTTCTAGGCATCGATATTTTGGCCAATTATGCTTTTATAGATGGCAGGTCGATATATATGAGTTGGCTTGAGATACACTTTTCACATTTATACGATGACGCTGGAATGCATACTGTCATGCGTCATGTCTGTGCCTATATATTATGAATCATTGAAGGGATGTTGTGCACTGATCACTTAGGTAATCATGTGCACATGATGTATCTAGGGATACTAGAGGACTTTGATTAGACCAGGGCATATATATGGGTATCTTCATGCTTGGATTACACTTACAGAGAATTATGCACAACATGGCACTATGATCTCACAAATCTCGGTGGATGCATCATCCTTATTCATATATGGTTATGGGAGTGCATCCCCTCCCTCTCCCCTGATATTTCTAGTTAGAAGATACCTATATAGGTGCTTCATGACGCTCTATATGGATGCTAGTATAATCAGTCATCTCTATTGGTTTCTAATTCTAGTAGGAGTTTTTGAATTTAATTTATTATTATTTATCACTTTTGATGTTTTATTTTATAGGTGTATTCAGGAACCCAACTTCATTAGTGCTCCGACACACCATTTGGTTGCATACTAGCTCATGTTGGACAGTCATTTACCCACTAACGTAAGTATATACAATCTTTCACTGAATAAAAAATTTCATAATATCATCATTTTTGTTTTTAGTAACAATTTTTTTTTGAAAAATATCACATGTTATTTTGGATTTCATGGATTCCATACTGAGCTTTATTAGACCAGTTACTTGAATAATGCACTATTGTACTTCATGATGATATAGATGTAGTTCCACCCATTCACTTTTATATTATTGAGTGGAACCAACATGATAGAGTCATGCACCGGTTTGGATGTGTTCAACGCATTCCATTACCACATATAAAGTCACAAGAGTTTCATTACATGAAGCTAATGGGAAGGTATGATGTCTACTGGTGCTGAAAACATTCCTAGTATATCGACCTCTAGGGCAGAAGAGAATTGTTTTTTATCCAGGTTGTACCTATTATGTGATTCCATATTTCAGAGTAGGTCGAGTATGAACCATGGTATAGACTAAAGTCTATACTGTTTATTACTCGACATGGAAGAGGGATTTAGGATATGGTAATTCAATAAATTCCTATTAGTTTATTTATTTTACTATTTTATAATTAATTTTGAATCAATTTTAAATATAATTGAGCACATCAGATTATTCACATGTTTGATCTAGAGAAATAGGTTTCTATCCTGGAAGCGATCTATACTGCAATACAGGGGCTGATGCCAGCTTATCATGTAGTTCACGATAGTATATTTGATCATCCACACTAGGGAGATGATTTTCTTGCCCAGGGAGTGGAGGTTCCTACTCAAGAACCTCCTCTAGCAGCTGCTGATGTTGAGGAGCTACAATGATGATAATATAGATCACGTCGTACTGCATGTGAGGCCCCACCTATTCCATAGGTAGAGATCGTCCCTCTAGAAGTCTAGCCTCAACTGATTGGGGGAGTGCATTAGGTGGCATGAGATCCATCTATATTGGTATCATATCCACAGTTTTCTCTAAGTGTAGATTATCTGAGCTTCTATCAGGGATCATTTCCCATGCCTCTAGCTGTCATGCTAGATTCTTCACAGGGTGTATGGTTCCCACCTACGATGATGGTAGGTCATTCTATTACCCTAGTGGGAGAAGGATCAGGTGAAAAGGCAGACATCCAGTTGAAACCTCCTCCCACTGAGACATAGGTAGAGAATATGATGGTCAAGGTTCCAGTACTCGAGGATTATCCCTCTCCAGGCCATCAGACTCTACCCCTGCACGAAGCTCGATGATCTCAATATGGGCGTCTCATTCTCACACCACCACGTGGGAAAAAACCTCACCATAAACACTGATTTTTCTTGTTCATGTATATGTTTTCTACCTATTAAAATAAATATTATTTTTTACTATCAACCATTTTTATATGTTTAGACACTATTTCAATTTTCATTCATATTTTAGTCATAATTTATATTTTATAAGCTTTCAAAGTTGACTAATTGAAACATAGGAAACTAATTAAATTTTCCTGTAGGAAACTTTAAAATATTATTAAATATAAAATATACAAACAATCTAGATAAAATTTAAAACATATTCTATGCATATAAAAATTTGTTTAAAATAAAAATAATTTCATAAATATAATAAATAATTGAAAATGAAAGGAATGTAAAAAAAGATTATAAATACCATTATAATGGTTTAAAACAAAAATATATTGTTATACTAAAATTCATTTTCAATAAAATATTGATGAAGTTGGAACATTATACACCCAAACTAACCCTAGATATTGAACCCTGCTAAAATGAATACTTTATACTCAAGCTCCACCTTTTACTAGTATATTCTAATTTTATGGAATAGACTAACTTAGAATATCCAAAAAAGGATTAATATAACGTAATAATAATCATGAACAAAATAAAAAAACATTTTGAGCTAATAACACTTCTGGTCCTATAGAAATAGTGGATGTATAAACAATCAATAGTTCACATATCCTTTTTTCAAGTTGCATGTTGCTTTCTTGTAAGTTTCATTGAAACAAATGAATTGAAATATTGAAAGAAAACTGTATAGTAAGTATATAACAAAACAATATATATATATATATATATTGTATATATTTTTAATGTATACATTTATAATGAATAATAATATTATATTTATGTAATAACAACAAAAAAATTAGTATTTAACTAAATGAAATGTAGAATAAAACCCTGTATAAGTGATTTATAACAAGATACATAGGAAAACGAAATGATTAGATTAGTTATAAAGTAATGATACATATGGAAACATAATTTAAAATAAAATATAATTGAAAATAAAAAAAATCATAAATATAATGAGTAAAATCTTATTTACATGTCACAAAATATATTGCTTAATAGCATAATATTTTCACTTTCAAATATTAATGACATAATTCGAAACAAAATAAAACAAACATAGTATATATATCGTAATATAAAAACCTATATATTTATAAATATAAAACATGTATAATTAAACTATCTTTTTTACTAAAATGTGGTAGGGCCTCTACCACCTTTCAGACACAGTTTTTATAAATTTTTTGACCTAGTCAACTTTTTTTCTTTCAAAAAATGAATAAAAAAACTCATTAGGAGGAGATATGCAGATGGGGGAAGGGTCCCACTACTTTATTCACACTCCAGGGAAGAGGCAGATGATGTATATGTGTTTTATAATCTCTAAGGGGGATTCCATAGAGGAAGGATATGTAGGAAATTTCACTATTGCCTTATATGTGTAGTGAGGATGGGAGATACAGCAGGTCAAGTCACATAGGGAAGTAGTGCAACCCATAAGGGATTTGGATGGTTCATAGACTAAAAGGGAGGAGGCTAGGGTGAACTGTAGTCTAGGAGGATCTAGATGATGAATACTGGCCCCTCTCCCTTTAAAGTGTCCTACCTACTTCATAGATGAAGGCGACACCTGTGCGTATTTGCATAAAAAATAGATTTTCGTATTTCAAAAATAAGTTCAACATTTAAACTACAATTTATCTAATTTGTTAGTTAATAATAATAATAATAATAATAATAATAAAATACTAATATTAATAATAAAATGTTAAGTAAAAAAAGTATTCTAATATATTTAAAAATTTATCTATACTACCATATAATGAACTAATACTAATACTAATACTAATATTAATGAAACTACTATAATAATAATATATTGTTAGATAATATAATAATATTTATAATTAATATAAAATAATAATAATAATAATAAATTAAAAATATTAATCTATATTTAACTAAAAATTATAAAAATAAAAAAACACTACAAAACTATGAAAAAAAAAGTTAGAAAATTATGAAAAGTCAGTGATTTCCATGTGCATAGTTTCAATTATGTTTATGTTGATGCCAAGGATCATAAAAAACTCTAAGTCCAAAACATTTTTCTTCATGGGATATGGAGATAAAGAATTTGGTTTTCAAATTTTGGATAATGATAATCAGAAGATAATCAGAAGCCAGAATGTTCTCTTCAATGAGAAGGTCTTGTGGAAATACCAGACTTGGTGGAAAAGGAAGTTGAGAACAAATAATCAAATAAACAAATCTAAGTTTACCGTAACATAATTTCCATAGGTAAATAAGTTCTAAATAGTTCATGTAGCCTATAAATTTCAAAATTTTATCCAACAAAAGATTCACCTAAATTCTCAAGGGTTGTGGAAGCTCGGGTTAGAGTTTTAGAAGGTGAAGTTCAAAAAGTTTTAGTTCTATAGAGAGAAAAGTCACATGATAAATTGTGAAGATCTATCAGAAATAGATGACTGATTCATAGGTTTGAAACTAATTTTTATTACTTGATTCTAATAGATAGAGGATAACCTAAGATCTTGGAAGAAGCAACTTGTAACACCTTGAGATTTTAGTACGTATTTTTATTTTAAAAAAATACTATGCTGAATAGCTTGTATCAAACTTAAAACTAAACTAAAACAAACCATGATATATTTTATTACAATTCAAGATAAAAATTAATAAAGTTTGTGTATATGATGTGAAATATCATTAAGAAAATTATAAGAAGAGTAAAACCTCAAGTAAAAATAAATATAATATTTAATTAAAATGCATTATTATAAAAGCATGTATTATAATTTCTTACATATTATTATTTTTTATTTTCAATAATTATTTGATTTGTTCTAATACAAATGAATTTATGTAAATTTAATGGTTATAAGTTAAGTAAATAATTTTAATTATATGTGATTAAAATCATTTAATGTTAAAAAATATATTTTTAAAGAAATGTTTTTAAATTGTTGTGTATTTTTATCTTAAATTAAATTGATAATTTTTGAAGTATTATCATATTAAAATGTTTCAATGTAAAAATAAATATTTTATCACTCATTTAGTTATCAATTGATATGAAATAATATTATTAACACTTAAAGTTTGAAAAATTCATTTTTAAATAAAAAACTTTCTATTATATTTTATGGTTTCATTTAAAAGTTGAATTCATGAATTATAGAATTTGAATTTGATAAATGAAATTTATTTTAGGATTCATTATGTAAAGACTATCTTATGATGAATTTTTTGGATTTTTCTAAATAGGTTGGTTTTTAGTGAATAGTGAAAATATAGTTTTTACAAAAATCATAACATTTAGGACATTATCATAATATAAGCATGGAATAAGAATTTATGAAACCTTTTTCTCAACCAAAGATATATTTAAGGAGTAAATAATTCATTTAAAAATAAAATGTTGAATTTAGAAACCAATTTTTTACATTTTGTAACCCAAGTTTTATTTTATTCATATAAAAAACTATTTTTGGTTCTTTTTTTTAATTAAGTACTCACATTATGCCATTCAGTTTTGGATTAGTTTGAAAATAAAATAAAACTAATTTATTTAATAATAAACTGATAAATTTCACGGGATCAATAATATTAATAATCTTTGGCATAAATAAGTATAGATTCATTTTTGTACTAAAACTTACATGTTTTAAAAAAAATGTTTTTATTGTGTTATGAATAATTATATTGAAATTAAATTTTATTACTTTTATAAATTAAATAAAGTAAAATGGATTTCATATTTGAAATCATAATTTCTAAATTATATAATAATATCATTTTTATTTTTAATCATAAAATTAAGTTATGAAGGAAAAATTAGTTATCATGGTAAAAGATAAAATGAGGTAAAAATGTTAAATCAAGAGGTAACATCTCAAAATATCACAAAACATCATCTATAAATGGTTAGATTAGGGATTTATCAAACTTAAATTTTCTTTTTATCTCTAATTGTAAAGTTTGGATCTAATTGCCTTGGATAATGAACCTCTTTTTTATATTAAGAAATTAATATTTAGAAAAATGTCACTCTCAAACCTATAAGGGAACCCACTCAACAAACCACTTATATTCAATCCTAAAGTATCCTAGTTTGACCAAACTCTACTAAAACCCTTCCCCAACCCTCTTTTCCACATCCTATAGATTATAGTGTCACCAAAAGTGTAACACCCTGAGATTTTAAAAGGGAAACATCACGTTTGATAGCGTATATGACACAAAAAAACAAGATTAAAAGAGAATATTACACCTTGAGACTTTATGATATATTTAATTTTAAATAAATTTAATCTCTTTGATAGCTTTCAAAACACGCAACCCCAAATCTAAATGAATCATAATATAATATACCATTATAACCTAACTTCTAATTTGGTGGGTATGAATTGGAATAAATAAATTATCAAATTATATTATTTAAATATTTATAAAATTAATTCAATGGTTTTATACTGATTATAAATAAAATAAGAACCATTTTAAATAAAAATAAATGTTTTCTAAAAAACTGTATTTTTCTAAAAGACAGTTTAGTCATGCTATTGCACACAAAATTTAAAATTAATTTTTACCAATTTTAGGAATTATATTATATAAAATTAAAATTATTTTTGAAATTAGAATATTTATATTAACTTAGGGTGAAATTTTAGGATTTTTAAAAAAATATTATTTTTTCAACAAATAATGAAAAATACTAATTTTTATAAAATTGTCATTTATTTTTAATAAATAAAGTACCATTATTATTTTAATTTTATTTAAAATTAAAATAATAATTATTTATATATATTAAATCCAATTAATTACATTTAAATCATCTTTGTACTATATTTTTGTATAAGTTTATTTTTAGGCTTTAAAATACATTTTTTTTCTAAAAACTGTGTTAAAGTGTATAAAGTTTATCCATTTTAAGCAATTAAAATAACTCCTAATTAGAAATTATTTAAATGAAATTTATATATATTATATATATAAATATCAATTGAAATTAATATACTTATTATTACATTTATTATATTTTATATGAGACTATCTTTTTCTTAAAAAATCATTTCTTGAAAAATCATTTTTTCGACATGTCTACGGGTTTAATTTCAAATTAAATTCTAAAAATTATATGAGTTTAATTTTAAAAAATGGATACCATATTTTAAATTATCATAATTTATATTATTCAATAATTTCAACTTAATTTTTGACCAAAATGAGTAGTTAAAATAGTAAAAATTATTTACCGCGGTTAAGGTAAAAATGGGTTTATCGGGGCACTAAACTAAAATGATAAGGGTTAAAAATGACCAAAAACTTGTCTAATTACTATTTTATGGTCATATTTAGACATAATATATTCTAAAGTTAAAAAATGGTCTATTTTGGAGCCATTTTAGATTGAGAAAAACATGTGTGGAAATCTTTCTTTTAAAACATTCCAAGTGTGTCCTCTCCCCCACTTATAAAAGGATACCCAATCTCCTCTCTTTTACACACTTCAAAAACCATTGGTTCATACAATAAATACCTAAATAAATTCAATAATTATATCCACTCATCCTATAATCCTTACTTTTATCTTAAATCCAATCTAGGAAGGCCTTTAGTGCAAACTGAAAGAAGTTGTCTGAAGAAGAGGTAATGTATTTTACCGAGCATTTTATTTTATTTCTCACTCAACATCCTCAAAATATTATTAAACAAATGTGATATAATAACCTCATTATATTATATATACCAATATTATGTTATGTTAATGTAATTACCAATAACCATATGCCCCTCCCTCAAATAGGAAACGAAACCGTTGATTGTGTGTACGACGATCTACCGTATCGCGAACCGACATGATTCTTTTTCCATGACCACTTATCACGAATGGATATAATGATGTATATAATGATGTATATAATTATTATATATGATATAATAATACTTTTTGGAATTATAACTTCATATATACCTTCTTAATTTCCATTCTACAGGAATACAATAATGTCGCTCGTGTGTACGAAAGACTATCACCTCACGAAGCGATGTGATTTTTTTTCACTAATGATTTAAATTGAAGGTAAAAAAGGATAAATTTAATGAATATATGTTATATATATGAAATTATATTTATTATGTAAAATTAAATTATAGTCCACTTTCTTACCCTTTCACCTGTTACGGAAATGATAACATCGCTCATCCGTACGTACAACCTACCGTATCTACAAAGCGATGTGATTCATTATACATGTTCAAAATTAAAAAATGATTATAATTATTTATATAATGAAAAAATAAAATTTATAAAATTAATATAATTTTTTATATTATGGAACTATAAACAATGTTCTAGTTCTGAAACATTCACGATGAAATGCGTAGGAGAAGACAAGGTAATCAACACTCGAAACAATAGTGATAATGAAAGATTATTAATGAATTAGTAATAATATGTTATAAAATAATAATATATGATATTATAAATAATAATATTATATTTTTATAATTTAATAAAATGTTTAAAACCACTATATAGTAGGTTAAAGAGTGATCAACTAAAGGGAAGCGCGAGGTAAGTGGTTTCTTAACTCAATTTCCATTCATTAGGTTATATGACTAATTTGATGATTATATTATGAAAAAATTATGTGTGAAACGATTTTTGATTACTTTATTTTATATTTCAACTTTTATTTTTGTGGATATACTTTTTTACACATAATCATCCCATTGATTAACTCTCACCTCAATGATATGAACTTTGTAAGGGTTTCGTCTCAAAATTCCTTATTTGAGACACATGTTGTTTTATGCACCCAATTAATTTTGAATGGTTTATATAGTAAACCTTTGAATACTATATCATTAATTCTTAATACATTATTATATTTTGAGTTACAATTCATATACTTCATTCATGGGAAGTTATGATTCAAATTTTACCAAAGCAGTAAGGGTTTATGTTTCAATCTCATTTTAAATCATGATTGATTATTCTTAAATTTACATTGAAGGAAATTATTTGATCATTGTATAATAAAAAAATTTAATTTTATTCTCCTATGTTTATTCATGAGGTTTTAAATTAATAGTACCATTTTTCTCCCTTTGGTACTTAAAATTATTGGGAAAATGTTTTTAAGAAAATTCAGCTTTATTTATCTCTTTGATTAAAAATCCTTTTTCTTTAAAATCTATTCTATCTAAAAATGTTTTACTATGATTTTTTAAAGTAAATTTTTACCCTTAATTTTATTTTTACTAATTTTTTATAAAAGTAATATTCCCATTATTTTCCGAACAAGGTACTTTTTTACTTTTCTTACAAAAATATGAAATGAATCTTTTTTTGACACCTTTAGAATGAATGTAACTCTTATTCCACCATGACCACTCAATGTTTTAAAGATTCATTTTTAAGTTTAAAATATTACTTTTAAAAAATGTTTTCTTTAATTTTTGAGAAAATTTTAGATTTCAAATAAGTGTTTTCAAAATGGAAAGGTTATTTACCTCAATAAATGTTTAAAACAATATTTCAAAATAATTTTCCATCTAAGATGATATCCTTTGATATTACTAAAAATGAAATGGTTATTTTCCTATAATTTTTTTTAATATTTTTAAAATTATTTTCATCAAATTAAAACAAACTTTGATTTTATGTATTTATTATAAATTATGTATATATTTCTCTCACATATATACCTAGTTTATTCTCCCTACGTGGTAATACATGCCTTATGACCATTTCTCAAATGCCTTAATTATGAAATTTACTTTGAATATGACATAAAGTAATATTATGCAACCCATTTACTTTCAATGGTTAATTATTATATTATTCCTTATGAATGGTTTAATTTATGTGGAACACATATATCATGAACATGTTATTATGGGTGTGCCTGGATAACACTCCACTGCATTGGGTAAAACTTTAGTGTCATGAGACATTATTTATGTGATTAGGGAGTAAACTTAATCCATAATGAGAAATTTTCCACCATGTGATATTTTCTAGTCAGTTTTCCTTGACTCATATTTATTTCATGTTATATGTCGCTTCCATATTTCCTATAATGCCATGATGTCATGATACCATGTTCTTTATGATATTCTTCCATGAAATTACTCATTAGCCTACTCTTTTATGATATAATGTTATACCTTTGACTCACATGTTATGTTTCCTTATCATGTTTATTCACTTATTAGGATTTTTATCTCACCCCTTTCTTTATGTATTCCTGAGGTTATGTTACGAACCTTTATGATCTCAAATAGAGTTAGGACCTCATTATTAAAAAATAAGGATTCTATGTTTTAATTTCCTTTAATGTATTATAATCCTAGTATTCCAAATACACTAGGATTCATAATCTATGGGTTTTAATTATTAGATGTTTATATTTAATAATCATATAATAACATGTGTAAAGGCTTAGGTCAGCATATTTGATATCATAGTAAAAGTTTATTTAACCTTTGGAAACTAGGATGATAAAACTTTAGTGATAACCCTAGGGAAAAGTATAAAAACTATTCTAAATATAGGACTAAGTATATAAAAATATCCTAAAATCTTGGATAAGTATAGATAAAATGGTTTCTGAGCAATTACATCCCTGTATAGATACTACAACTAGATGTGGTTTTGGAATATATGTACCTAGGGGTAATAAATATGAAAAATACATGCCATGATTGACTTGAGCCTTACCTGGTACATGATAATGGGCCTTACTGTACACCTAGTTTGACACTCTTAGGGGATATGATTTAGAAATTCACAAACTATTTATGAACCATCATGAAGGATTTTAATAGATGATGACAATTAATGACCTAGGGTAAACCTAAGGTGTCATATATTTAAAAGAAGGTTTTATGATTTAGACACCCTATAACTTATTTTTTATGATTATGTAACTCCCCACTATGATTATTATTGCTCATACCATGATTTGTGGTTTTAGTCAATGGATGGAACTATGAGGAATCATGTTAACAATTAATGTGATAAAAACTTTGGTGATTATGAGCAACCAAAATTGATGATTATTGGAGAAAAAGATATTGTGTTTATTCCTAATAATCTATCATGATATATGATCAACAACATGAAATTCGGTGAGATTACTAACAAGTCAAACAAGATGATGGTGGAATTTTATGAATGTTCATGTGGTAATGAACATAGAGGAAATAAGATTTATCTTTCTACATGTCAATAAGGTAGGAAGAATAACCTAGAATAATATCTCAAATGGAGGGTAATATGTTATCTATATGGAAATGAAGGTCATAGAGAAATGTATTTTCAAGAAATTTGATTTCTTATATGCGTGGAACTTGGGAATTATCTAAGTCAATGACTTAAAATAACGGTTGGACCCTAGACCAAGGAAGGACCTATGTTATACCAAATCTTTTAAGTAAAAGGGTTGAAGTATTTATGTATTAGGATTCATGAATTATGCTTTAAAATTATTTTTTTCTGATGGTATTTTGGTTATAATAATCATGAAAAATCTAATAATTGTGTTAATTTTAGAATCATATATGTATTCATGTTAGATTAAATTAAGAGTTATGGATACTATCATGGGTTTATGAGTTTAAGGTTTATCATGAGTTCAAATTATTAGACAACCCTTTTTTAGTTTTTAAGTAAATGGATTTCAATGTGACTAATGATATTTCAAGAGGTATTTTATTATGTTGAAGCATATATAACCTTTTATTTTAATTTAAAGTATTATTCAAGAAGAATACTATTATGTTTTTAGAGATGTAAGATGAAGGATTTTAAGGAAAAACACTTATGAAATGGATTAAGTTGAACTTTGGGAGTTACTATTTAGGTATTATAGATTAATGAATTATATGGTAATACTAATTCTAACTATTTTGGTTTTAGTAAAAAGAAAAAGAAAAACTTACCATTCTTTTAGGGATTATATGATATGTTAATAGTTTATTTTAGTGCCTCAAGCATGAAAAATCCATCTTGAATTCCCTTAATTTAGAGAAAATATGAGATTGTGGTGGAAATTATTAATGGATGAAATTATAATTTTCAAGGAAGTATATTTCCTTATGTTCTTAGTCTGGATGGTAAATGGATCCCTCAACTCTAGGGAAAGGATCCTAAAACAAAAATGTTATTCAAGTACCTTCATTTATGATGAATAAAATAGAATTTTAACTCATCATATATTTATGGTTTTTTCATAATTAAATTTATATTAATCATTCAATTTCTTGGGATCAATGATCTCTATCACTCTCTATTAATCCTTGGGCACTAGTACTCTCTTCTATATCCATGTTTTCATTTATCTCCAATGTTATCCTACATATAACTCTAATAATGTGTTATTCTGGATGAAATTTGTACATCCATTTCTCTCTTATCAATAGGAATTTTTGTTAACCCATTTTACAATTTTGGTTTCCAAGAAAGGTATTTTCAAATTTCAAACCTTTGATTACTGTGATAAAGATTAAAATGCGAGGACTCAATTTGTTTAAGTGGGTAGAATGTAACACCCCCAAATTTTAAAATCAGAACATCATGTTAGATAACATATATGACATGAAACACCAAGTTTAGAATATAATTTTATACTCCAATACTTTATTATAAATTTATTCTTAAATAAATTCAATCTCTTTGATAGCTAGCGGAATACACAACCCCAAATCTAAATGAATGTAATATAATATACCGTTATAACCTAGCCATTAATTTGGTGGGTATTAATTGGACTAAATAAATTATAAAAATTATATGGTTTACACATGTATAAAATAAATTCAATGGTTATATATTCATTATAAATAAAATAAGAACCATTTGAAAGAAAAATAAATGTTTTCTAAAAAACTGTATTTTTCTAAAATGCACTTAGTCGCACTATTGCACACATAATTTAAAATTAATTTTTACCACTTTTAGAAAGTTTATTTTATAAAATTAAAATAATTTTTGAAATCATAATATCTATATTATCTTAGGGTGAAATTTTGGGTTTTTTCGAAAAATACTAATTTTTTAGTGACTAGTGAAAATACCGATTTTCATAAAATTTTCATTTATTTTTAATAAATAAAGTCCCATTATTATTTTAATTTGATTTTAAAAAAATTAAGTATTATTTATATATATTAAATCCAATTTATTAAATTTAAATTATATTTATACTATATTTTAGTATAATTTTTTTAGGCTTTAAAACACCTTTTTTTTCTGAAAACTATTTTAAAGTGCATAATATTTATCCATTTTAAATAATTAAAAAAACTCCAATTGCATAATATTTAAATGAAATTTATATATTATATATATAAATATTAATTTAAATTTATATAATTATGATTAATTTTCTTATATAAAATATGAGATCATCTTTTACTTAAAAAATGCATTTCTTGAAAAATCATTTTTTTGACACGTCTGCAGATTTAATTTCAAATTAAATTCTACAACACATCTAATTTGAATTCGAGAAAATGGATTTAATATTTTTAATAATCATAATTTATATTATCTAATAAGTTCAAATTATTTTTTGACCATAATGAATAGTGAAGACAATAAAAATTATTTACCACGATTAAGGTAAAAATGGGTTTATCGGGACGTTAAACTAATATAATAAGTTTAAAAAATGACCCAAAACTTGTATAATTCATATTTTATAGTCATATATATAGACCTTATCTCTTCTAAGGTTCTAAAATGGTCTATTATGAATCTTTTTTTCATGAGAAAAACATGGGTAGAATTATTTCTTTTCAAAAATCCAAGAGTGTCACCTCCCCCACTTATAAAAGAGAACCCATATCCTATCCTTTACACACATAAAAACAGATTTGTTCAAAAAATAACTACCCAAATAACTTACATAATTATCTCCCATCATACTATAATCCTTGGTCTGTCTATAAATCCAACATAAAAAGGCCTTTGGTGCAAACCAAAAGAAGTTATCCAAAGAAGAGGTATTGTCTTTTATCGAGAATTTTATTTTAATTATTCCTCTATATCCTCAAAATATTATTAAACCATACTGATATAATAACCTCATTAAATTATATATACTTATATGTTTTTATTTTAAGGTCATGACCTACAACCATCTCCTCATCCCTCAAATGGTAAATAAAGCCGTTGATCGTGTGTACGACGGACTACCACCTCACAAGCCAGATTTCTTTTCCATAACCGCTTCTCACAGATGGATATAATGATGTATATAATGATTATATATTATATTAATGATATAATTATACTTATTTAATTATAATATCACATATACCTTCTTACTTCCCATTCTTTAGGAAATACGATAACGTCGCTCGTGTGTACGGCAGACTACCGGCTCACAAAACAACGTGATTTTATTTTTCACTAATGATTTAAATAGAAGGTTAAAAGAGATAATTTTATTTAATATATGTGATATATATGAAATGATATTTATTCTTTAAAATAAAATTAAAATAAAATTCCTTATCCTTTCACCCATTAAGGAAATAATAACGTCGCTCATGCGTACGTACGACCTACCGTCTCCACAAAGTGATGTGATTCATTATCTATATTAAAAATTAAACAATGATTATAAAGATGTATATAATGAAAAAATTTATTTATAACAATAATATAATTTTTTATATGATGGAACTATAACCTATGTTCAATATCTAGAATTTTCACAATAAAACATGCAGAAGAAAACAAGGCAATTAACACTCGAAACAATAGTGATAATGAAATATTATTAACAAAAGGGTAATAAGATGCTATAAAAGGATCATATATAATATTATAAATAATAATATTATTTTATTATAATTTAATAAATTTTTCAAAACCAATATATAAGCGGTTAAATACCACTCAACTAAAGATAAATGTGAGGTAAGGGGTTTCTTAATTCAACTTCCATTCATTAGGTTATACGACTACTTTATTGATTATATTGTGAAAAAATTATGTGTGAAATAAATTTTGATTAATTTTTTTGTATTTAAACTTTTATATGTGTGGATATAAATTTTTGACACATAATCACCCCATTTATTAACTCTCACCTCAATGTTATGAACTTTGTAAGAGTTTCATCTCAAACTTCCTTCTTTGAGACACATGTTATTTTAGGAACCTAATTTATTTTGAATGGTGTATATACTGAATGAGTACATACTATATCATGAATACTTCCTATATTATGAGATTTTAATTTATAATTCATCTACTTCATTCATTATAACTTATGATTAAAAATTTACCAAAGTGGTAAGGGTTTATGTTTTAATCTCATTTTAAATCAGGATTCCTTATGCTTGAATTTCCATTGAAGGAAACTATTTGATAATTGTTTAATAAACCTATTTAATTTTATTATGATCTGTTTATTCATGAATTTTTCAATTAATATCACCATTTTAATCTATTTTAAACTTAAAATATTTGATAAAATGTTTTTAATAAAATATGACTTCATTTCACTCTTCGTTCAAAAATCATTTTTCTTCAAAATATATTATTTCTAAAAATGTTTTTACTTTTTTTACTATGATTGTTTGAAGTAACTTTTTAACCTTAATTTTATTTTTACAATTTTTTTAAAAAGGAATATTCCCATAATTTTCTAAAAAGGTACATTTTTGACTTTTATAACAAAAATGTGAAAGGAATATTTGTTTTTTTAATGTATTCGGCATGAATAGAACTCTTCCAATGTCATAACCACTCAAAGATTTTAAGTTTCCTTTTTAGGTTTCAAAGGTTATTTTTTAAAAAAATTTTCTTTAAAGTTTGAGAAATTTTGAGATTTTAAATAATTTTTTTGATAATTTAAAGGATATTTTCCTTAATAATTGTTTAAAGTGATATTTCAAAATCATTTTCCATCTAAGATGACATCCTTTGATGTTACTAAAAGTGAAAAGGTTATTTTCCCCAAGAATGTTTTTAATATTTTTAATATTATTTTAATCATACAACAATAACCTTTAATGTTATGTATTTATTCTAAATTATGTATATATCTCTCTCACATATATACATAGTTTATTCTCCCTAACTTTGATGGGACAATACATACCTTATGATCATTTATCAAATACCTTCATTATAAAATTTATTTTGAATATGATATGATTCAAGATTATGCAACCCAATTTATTTCCATGGTTAATTATTATGTTATGAATTATGATTTATTTCATTTATGTGGTACACATATACCATTAACATGTTATGATGGTTACTCCCAAATAATGATCCAATTAATAGGGTAAATATTTAGTCATATGATATGTTATATATAGGATTAGGGAGTAAACCTAATCCGTTACAAGAATTTTTTTCCTTGAGATATTGTCTAGGAAGTTAACCTTGACTCATGTTTATGTAATGTTATACATTTATACTATATTTTCTATGATTCTATGATCTCTTGATACCATGTTATTTATGATATTCTTCTATGCAATTACTCATGAGCCTTCTCTTTTATGATATCATGTTATACCTTTGACTCAAATGTTATGTTTCCTTATCATGTTTATTCCCATACAAATATTTTTAGATTATCACTTTCTTTATGTATTCCCCAGGTTATTCTATGAAGTTTTAGGATCTCAAATGGATTTAGGATCTCACTATGGGAAAAATAAGGATACCATGTTTTAGTTTCCTTTAATATATTATGACCCTAGTATTACAAAGAAGCTAGGCCTCATGATCTTTGGGTTGTAATTATTAGATGTTTATATTTAATAATAATGTAATAATATGTGTAAAAGGGTTAGGTTTTCATACAAAGACCAACATATGAAGGCTTGAAGAGTGGTCTAAAGGAGGATATCCAAAGGAAAAGGTAATTGTTTTAACCGAGCTCGTTAAAGTTTGTTTCTTCTTACATATCATCCAAATCCATTCTAACCATACTAATATAGTTAAATCAGTATCATAAATATACTTAAGTGTTACTATATTTATGTACTTACCATTATCTATCTCCCATCAACCCATTCCATAATGAAAACGTTGCCCGTGTTATGGTCAGTTCACTATCCCCATGAATGACATAATTCATTTTTTATCATCACCTTACATGGATGGTTATAAAAGTGGATTTAATGAATAAATATTATATTTATTAAATTATTAAGATTATTTAAATATAAAATAGGCATTATGTTAATAATATTAATAATAAATGACCATTATAAATTTAACCGCTTAAAATAAGCATACCGAGACATTTTTTATTAATTTCAATCTATTTTTGAAAACTTATTGAGCTGTATTTGTGATACTAGAATGATAAAGGAAATATATCCATGAAATTTTATATATGATGAAACTATTTTATAACCCCTTTTACTATAGTTAACATACCGAAGTAGTTTTGGAGGAATTGACCGAACAACCCCAAATGTCTAAGGAGAGAAACAATTATAAGATAAATGAATGAAATATGATAATAAATAGAAAGTAACAAATGAAATATAAGTGAAAAAGGTTCTGAATCAAGGTTTTAATAAAATTAATTTATTTATCTGATAGGTTAGACGCATAAACCAAGCAAGCCGGGACTCGAGGTAAGGGTTTTGTTGCCTCATATTTCCTTCTTTGAGACATGTTTTGTTTTATGTACCTATTTTAATTTATATGGTGTATATAATACCTATTTTAAATATTATATCATGGTTATATCTTTATTCATGGAATTTAAAGTTCTATGTAAAGTTATATCTTTAAATAGGTTTTTGATTCAATTGTTCTAAAAGGTGTAAGGGTTTTGTCAACTCGACTTCCTTTTTATTAGGTCATAAACTTTCTTCCTTAGCTATGATCTTATAAGTTTCTTTTATTCTCACATTACTCTATTGTATATGGTATTTTATCATCTATGAGGAAATTACATCTTTTCATAAAAATATTCATCTTCAATTAATTTCACTCTCTATAAAAATATGATGTTGTTAAGAATAATTCTCATACTTTCTAATGAATCTTTATCCTCCACGTCCATATTATTTATTAAAAAAATGTATTATTTTATTATTATGGAATAAAAATATGTAATATATTCTATATTCCTCATATTTCTATCGGTATCTTTCTAAAAAGATAATTTTCAACTCTTTATTCAATGTGTGTTTTTATTTAATACTGCCTACAATCTAAAAAAGAATTTATTTTAATTCTTGTATATTATTATCCTATAATACAAATTTATTTATATAAAATAAATTTATTTTTAAAATAAATTTATTATGGATTATTATAAAATGATGTTTTATAAATTATTCCTTTCACTTTCTTGAAATTTAATTTTGAAAGTGGGTCATAACTTTGAATTTTATGGCAATGATACAAATGATTTAAAAAAAATATTTTTCATAGATTCACTTCCATTTTACTCTATTTTTTTCAAAAGATATATATCTTACGGAATAATTTTTATGAACATTATATAAATGATTTTATACTACTTTTTGGAGATAGAAATTTTGAGTATCAACAGATCTACTATTGATGTCATGTTATGTAATATCATTTGGAAATGATATGAAACCCATTTTCTTTCCATGGGGTTTTCATGATACGATGAATGATTAATTTAATGTGGAACATGTGATGACCCAGACTCTCTTGGTCCTTCCCTTTTCCAAACTCTGGGTCCTAAAGGAGTGGCGTCTCAGTGAGACCGATCAGCGTGACTTATCCGTGAGACCGATTGGCGCGACCGATCGGTGAGACCGATCGACGTCGCCCGACCTTGTCGAGTTGTTTCCAGTAGCGCTACTTTTGCACAAATAGGGTTTTAAACCCTATTCTGACTCGTTTAAGCATGTTTTAAAGACCCATAACGCGCATAAGAGTTTTAATTAAATACTTAATCAATTCATGAGTCAGTTTAAACCACCTGACCCCCTTTAATGACGAGTGGAGCCGCGTGGTCGACCCACGACCCCCGCGCCTTACGCGGTTTCGCGTTTTCACCCGAACCGTCCCTAGATCTTATAAAACAAGGGTTATCCATGGGTTCTCTTTCCTTGATCATGGATTTTCACAAATAGCTTCTGGTGCATCGGGAACGCCGTATCGTTATCCGTAAAGTTCCGCGCCCGGCCTAAGCGTCGATCGTCAATCAAACAAGTAGGGAATTTCTCCTTTGCCTCTCTCTTTTGTGTATCATGCGGGGTGGGTGTGCTTTTGATTCTATAGGACTGGATAAACCAGACCTAATTAAATATAATGAACAAATTCTATAAATAAAGAGGGGGCTATGATCGTTGATGTTGTTTATGTTATGACCATCTTTTTGAGTTGTGATGGCTTATGCCTTCTGAAAATCGAGGCCGTTGGTGGTCGTTGTTTGTGCACTAATGAACCCCTACTGATGTTTTAAATGGCTTGTTGTGGTTCTAAACTCCTGCTATGAAAAGTAATTGGTTAATCACGTATATCCGGCCAAATAAATTGAGGCACCGGGTTCTTTCCTTCTGTGATAACCCCGGGTTAAAACACACAAAAATTAAAATCATGGAGTGTGTTAAGTCGTTTAAATCTGAAAATACCGGCATGACCCTGACTTGTGTTAATGGTGGTAGTTGGTTGTTTTCTTTTTGGGCCGATTGCTAGAAATGTGGGAGGGGATGAGATCCCCTGTCTTGTACTCTTGGTGGTTGTGTGAATTTGGGGTGGGATCCTCTGTTGTTGAGAACCGGGTGTGGGCGTTATGGTTGATGCTTGACTATTTACTTTCCTGGACTTGTTCCTATACTTACTAGTTGCCCATTAGTGCTTAAACTTAAACATTGTTACTGAACATGAAACAAGAATGATAAAAATGGGTTTTGTTGGTGAGAGTCGTGACTTGTGACTCAGATATAGTGGTGTTGTGTTCCGTAGGCCGGTTAGAAAAACCTAGACTTTGGGGGAGTTCTTGTTACCTATATCTATGCTTTTAGTTTTCTGTTTCTTATTCGTGCCCCACCCAAGTTTAGAACTTAGTGCCGAACACCCCCATTTCATGGGGGAGGGTGATTTTCCCAACACTATTCTTGGTGGATGGTTATTGGCTCCTTTTCTGCTCCCTTTCCTGGGTAGCCCAAGTATCTTCAGGCATGCTGTGATGGCCTGAGGTCCATTATTAGCCCAAGAACCTTCGGGCGGGGTAGTGTGGTGGTTTTCCAGGTGTGTGCGGCAGGTGTTTTCCCAAGTGTCTTCGAGATGAGGCCTAGGGGTCTTCGGGCATGGCAGTGGATTTTCTAGCCCAGGTGTCTTCAGGCGTGGTGGTGGTTGTTCTGGCCTAGGTGTTTGCAGGCATGGTTACATGTGACAATTGTGGCCCAGATGTGTGCGGGCGGGATTTCGGCAGTGGGACTACGTGTGGTTGTGGCCCAGGTGTGTGCGGGAGGGTGTGGCAGTGGGACTACGGTGAGAATGGTGGGATTGGTCCGATGCATAGAATGTCTCAATAATCAGTGGGAAAGTGGAACGGGGTACCCAAACATTGATGTTCTTTGATTATATATATTACTTGACTTGTGTTATTTTGGGAGTGTGCCTTGGTGAGGCCTGGGGTGGATAGTTTACCTTGATAGGTGTTTGGTTTACTATTTTCTCACGGGACTTTAGTACGTTCCCCCACTTGTGCACGAGAGTCTTTGGTTTTCCCTACTGAGTGTACTTGTGTGCTCACCCTACGTATATAAAACTACTTTCAGGTTTCCAGGAGGACTTCGAGGATCACGTAGGACCTTACTAGCTCGGACCTTTGGAGCAGTTGCAGTTGTTGTTTTTCTTTTCCTCTTTCGTACTTACCTTTGTAGTCACCTTTTGTACCTTATGGCTTTACTTTTGGAACATGCATGTGGGAATGGTTTATTTTTTGGATTTACTTTTCTTTTACCTGGGTGTTGTTGATTTTCATCATCTCATCTCTCGATCTTATAAAACAAAAAGGGGTAATGCCTTCCATTTGTGAGAAATTTCTATACCCTTGGTGCTAGTCTCCACTCCGGGACCTATTGAAGGCGGGTCCCGGGGGTCATTATCTCTCCTTCAACTTAAAGAAGGAAGTGCCTGGAAATCTACTGACCCTTCCCTCCTTTTGGTGAAGGCAGGTCATGACAGAATGGTATCAGAGGCAGAGGGTTGAGAGATAGGATGGAGTCTGGATTTAGGCACAGTGAGGATTTCATGGTATGGTAAGGCAATAGTGTTGGGTGACCTTGGCACATGAATTAGGTCGGGGAAGATCGGGTAGGACACGGGATTTTAGGGCCCCCCATGATCTGATTCAAGGACTCTGGACCTATCGAATGGCCAAGTGAGACCACACTGATTGCAGGGTAGAGACCCTAGGAAAGGTACATGCATCATAATGAATTGTGTTCTTGTGTTTCTGGGATGTCTTGGGAATTAAGAATAAATTAAATTTTAAGAAGTTTTGAAGACGATATTCTGCACTACTTGGGCTTAGGCATTCCTTGTTTACCTTGCAGCTATGGCACCTGGAAGGCAACCACGTGTGGTACAGGCAATCGAGGCCCCGAAGACTACTTTGGCCGATCGACAGAGAGCTGATCAAGAGGAAGAGGGCGACCAGTGGCAGAAGACTCTTTGGGCCTTCCAACGACAGGCCCTCGAGAAGTATAAGGGAAACACCTCCGATATGAAGACGGAAGGCTGGCTAGAGGAGCTAGTTATAGCCTTCGGCCTGATTTGGGCCCCGAACGAGTATTGGGTTCCTATGGCCGTTATCTAGATGCAGGGAGCGGCACATCAGTGGTGGATGCTTTACCTGGGGGGAGGAGAGAGTCTGAGGTGGCTTGGGCGGATTTTGAGGGGGAGTTCTGGGCGAAATTCCTCTCCTCGGCGATGAAGGCAGAAAAGAGGCAGAAACTACTATCCCTCCAGTAGGGGAGTATGTCCGTGAGGGAGATAGGGATCAAGTTCAAGGACCTCCTACGTTTTTATCCAGACCTCTTTTCCGACGAGGAGTCTTGGGAAAGATGTTTGGAGGAGGCGCTCCGACCCTCCCTCCAGTATGCTGTTACCCCCTTTACCCTTCCGATATACTTGGAGGTCCAGAAGAAGGCCGAAGTGGTGGAGAGGATGCATGCTCTAGGAGGAGTGTCATGAGAGGGGATCCAGCTGGGACCATCGAAGGAGAAGGCCGTCAGCACCAGGCCTCCAGCGTCAGGACCCTCCAGGTTCCGACCTGCAGGGAGTAGACCGCAGCAGTTTCAGTTTCGATCCCCCGGCCCTAGCCCTTTTCCTTCGGGCCCGGGACCGCGGTGCTTCATCTGTGGGATCCCTGGACATCTCCGGAGTCAGTGCCCCGACCAGGTGTAGTACAGCAGTGGAAGTCATCCCCAGCACCCGCCCCAGCAGCAGCTTCCAGCTATACCTTTCCAGCAGCAGCAGCAGGGACAACGAGCTCCCGCTCCTCCGAGGGAAGACGTAGGAGGAGGAGGCCGACCTCAGGGTGCTCCACAGGGACCTCGACCAGGGCATGGCCGGGGAGGTGGCCGACAGCTGAGGGGCAGGGGAACTGGGCATGGACAGTTACATGTCACAGAGGCAGTAGTTCCACCAGGTCCAGAGGTTGTTTGAGGTACAATCAGTCTGTTTAGCACTCTTTCTCATGCTTTGTTCGATACCGGAGCTTCGCACTCCTTTGTTGCACCCAGTCTAGCCCGTGGCTTGGGCCTAGATGCTGAGAGACTTCCAGTTCCCCTAGTGTTGATCACACCAGTCGGAGGTCAGACTGACTTTTTGTTCATTTGTCGGGGATGTAGACTGATGATAGGGCCACATCAGTCGGTTAGGGATCTTCTTCTGCTATAGATTCAACCATATGATGTCATCCTGGGCATCGACTGGCTATTTTCTATGTATTCCATCATTGAATGTTTCCGAAGAAGGGTGGTGTTATCGGACTTGGACGGCCGACGTGTTACCTTCACCGGCGAGCGGAGCAGTCCGAAGGGAAACAGGAGAGAGGAACCTATCCTCTCCTTGTTGACCGAGATGACAGTGGAATCAGTAGATGCTGAAATGGTGGGAGTGCCAGAGATCGTTCGTGAGTTTATGGACATCTTTCTTGAGGAGGTGACGACTCTACCCCCTCGACGTGATATCGAGTTCGGGATAGACCTGCAGCCCGATGCTTGTCCAATCTCGATGGCTCCTTACCGGATGGCACCTTCGAAGCTACGAGAGTTGCGGATACAGATTGACGATCTGATGAATAGGGGTTATGTTCATCCGAGCACATCACCGTGGGGCACTCCAGTCCTTTTCGCAAAGAAGGCAGATGGTGGCCTCAGATTGTGCATAGACTACAAGAGGATGAATCAGGTAACAATCAAGAATCGCTACCCTCTTCTGAGAATAGATGATCTTTTCGACTAGCTGAAAGGGGAAGGATGGTTCTCAAAGATCGACCTACAGTCTGGGTACCACCAGCTGAGGGTGAAAGAGAGCGACATCCCAAAGACAGCATTTAGGTGTAGGTATGGACACTTCGAGTTCGTAGTCATGCCCTTCGGTGTTACAAACGCCCCGACTACGTTTATGGGGATTATGAACTCCATATTCCGAGAGTACTTGGACCGGTTCGTGGTTGTGTTCATAGAAGATATCCTGATCTATTCGAGGTCAGAAGAGGACCATGTAGAGCACCTGAGGACAGTTTTGGAGGTCCTCAGGCAGCACCAGCTCTATGGGAAGTTGTCAAAATGCAAGTTATGGACACGAGAAGTGCACTTCCTCGGGCACATAGTGTCTGAGCAGGGGGTAGTGGTCGACCCATCAAAGGTTGAGGTAGTTGTTTCTTGGGCAGCACCCAAGAATGTGGCGGAAGTCCAAAGTTTCCTCGGGCTGGCAGGTTAATACCAGAGATTCGTACCCAACTTGTCCCGAGTAGCAGCCCCTTTGTCGGCTCTGACCAATAAGGACCAGGCTTTCGTATGGAGTGAGCAGTGCCAGTCAGCCTTCAGCTATCTGAAGGAGAAGTTGGTCAGTGCCCCAGTACTGAGATTACCAGAAGAAGGGGTGGCTTATGAGGTGTTCTGTGATGCTTCAGGATAGGGCCTGGGATGCGTGCTGATGCAGCGATAAGGGGTGATCTCTTATGGGTCCAGGCAGCTGCGTTCCCATGAGCGTAATTATTCCACCCACGACCTGAAGCTTACAACGGTCATTTTTGCACTAAGGTTGTGGCAGAACTACCTCATCAGGGAACGCTTTGTGGTCTTCACGGATCACAAAAGCTTGAGGTATATATTCTCCCAGCAGGACTTAAACTTGCGAAAACGGAGATGGGTGGAGTTCCTCTAGGATTACGACTTTGAGATCTCTTATACTGAGGGAAAGGGCAATATGGTGGCCGATTCCTTGAGCAGGAGGACGCAAAAGGATGCGGTCCGAGAGTTGGCGGATGCCTGGAAGGTGATGGAGGAGTTGGCTGCCTTACACCTGGATACGAAGATGGATAGCGGCAGAGGCCGCCTATATCAGATGACAATGCAATCATCCATATTTCAGCAAGTGGAGGAGTCTTAGTGGGGAGACCTAGAGTGCGAAGTGATGCGTGACCAAGTTGACCAGGGCAATGCTCCGGAAGGATGGACAGAGGATGGTCAGAACCAGATGTTTTTCTAGAAGAGGTTGTTTGTCCCAGAGGCGATGCGCGGAAAGGTTCTCAGTGAGTTCCACAACTCACCCCTGGCGGTACACCCAGGAGTTTCCAAGATGTACCAGGGTTTGAAGAGGCAGTTTTGGTGGCCCGAATTTAAGCGAGTGGTGGAAGAGTTTGTGGACAAGTGCTTAGTGTGTCAGCAAGTGAAGGCTGAACACCGAGTTCCAGGCGGCCTACTGTGGCCTCTAGATGTCCCCGAGTGGAAGTGGGATGACATCTCGATGGATTTCGTCACGGGACTCCCCAAGGTCCAAGGAGGGTACGACGCCATCTGGGTGGTAGTGTACTGGTTGACGAAATCGGCTCACTTTCTGGCAATCAGGGAGTCGAGTTTCATGGATGCTTTGGCACGAAAGTACGTGGATGAGGTAGTGCGGTTGCATGGAGTTCCGAGGTCTATAGTCTCAGATAGGGATGCACGGTTTACCTCATGAGTCTGGAGAGGATTGCAGCATGTGTTTGGCACCCAGTTACGCCTTAGCATTTCTTTCCATCCCCAGACAGATGGACAAACAGAGCACACCATCCAGACCTTGGAGGATATGCTACGGGCATGTGTTCTGGACTCAGGAGAATCATGGGTGCGATACTTGCCTCTGGTAGAGTTTTCCTACAATAATAGCTACCACTCTACCATCGGTATGGCCCCGTTTGAAGCTTTGTATGGGAGGCCATTCCGTTCACCTGTGTGTTGGACCGAAGTAGGAGAGGCAGACATCCTTGGCCCAGAGGTGGTACAAAACACGACAAAGAAGGTTCAGCTCATACGGGAAAGGATGAAGGCGGCCCAGGACCGACAGAAGTCATATGCTGATACCAGGAGGAGGCCCTTAGAGTTTGAGGTTGGGGACCACGTGTTCTTGAAGGTCTCCCCTCGGCGTGGGCAGCGGAGGTTCGGCAAGGGGAGTAAGCTTTCTCCCAGATTCATCGGACCCTTCGAAGTGTTGTGGCGGGTCGGCGAAGTGGCTTATCAGCTAGCATTACCACCGCTGCTACTAAGGATACATGATGTCTTTCATGTGTCCCAGCTCCGTTGGTATCTGCACGACGATTCACACGTCCTTGATTGGGGTGAGATGGACATCGAGGATGACGTGACCTTTGTGGAGATACCAGTGATGATCGAGGATCGCAAGGAGAAGGTGCTTCGCGGGCGAACCATCCCCTTGGTTCGTGTGTTGTGGAGATATGGTGGGCTTGAAGAGAGTACGTGGGAGAGGGAAGCACAGATGCGTACCCAGTACCCAGAGTTGTTTTGAGTTTTGTTCCTTGTTATACCTATTGTGGTAGAATGTTTTGTCTTTTGGCTATGAAATGTACTGGTTTTCTTTCCTCTGTTTGTGTGTGAAAAGCCCCGGCTATGGGAAAGAGAGAACCCGACCCCTAATCAAGACGCATTAAGGTGGATGCAATTAAACCCGTGCGGGTGAGTCAGTGCCGCCCAAAGTGGATAATATCTTGACATGGGGGAGGAGACTCTCCAACCCACATGCCTGGGCAGTTTGTCATGGTATGTTTCTTAGTTCGTGACAAGAAGGTGTTCTTAGTTAACAATGAGGTTCACTCTTGAGAGGTATCTTTCGGGGTGGTTGTTCGGACCCGCCCTTCCCTTCTGGGTTGTTTTAATTCTTGAGGACGAGAATAGTTTGAGAGGTATCTGATGTGATGACCTAGACTCTCTTGGTCCTTCCCTTTGCCAAAATCTGGGTCCTAAAGGAGTGGTGTCTCGGTGAGACCAATCGGTGTGACCGATCGGTGAGACCGATCGGCGTCGCCCGACCTTGTCGAGTTGTTTCCAGTAGCGCTCCTTTTGCGCAAATAGGGTTTTAAACCCTATTATGACTCTTTTAAGCATGTTTTAAAGACCAGTAACACGCATAAGAGTTTTAATTAAATACTTAATCAATTCATGAGTCGGTTTAAACCACTCGACCCCCTTTAATAACGAGTGGAGCTGCGTGGTCAACCCATGACCCCCGCGCCTTATGCAGTTTCACGTTTTCAACCCAACCGTCCCCGGATCTTATAAACCAAGGGTTAGCCGTGGTTTCTCTTTCCTCGATCGTGGATTTTCACAAACAGCTTCTGGTGCATCGGGCGCGCCGCATCGTTATTCGTAAAGTTCCGCGCCCGGCCTAAGCATCGATCGTCAATCAAACAAGTAGGGAATTTATCCTTTGCCTCTCTCTTTTATGTATCATGAGGGGTGGGCGTGCTTTTGATTCTGTAGGATTGGATAAACCAGACCTAATTAAAGATAATGAACGAATTCTATAAAGAAAGAGGGGGCTGTGATCATTGATGTTGTTTATGTTATGACCATCTTGTTGAGTTGTGCTGGCTTATGCCTTCTGAAAATCGAGGCCGTTGGTGGTCATTGTTTGTGAAATAATGAACCCCTGCTGATGTTTTAAATGGCTTGTTGTGGTTGTAATCTCCTGCTGTGAAAAGTAATTGGTTAATCACGTATATTCGGCCAAATAAATTGAGGCACCAGGATCTTTCCTTCTGTGATAACCCCCGGTTAAAACACACAAAAATTAAAATCATGGAGTGTGTTAAGTCGTTTAAATCTGAAAATACCGGCATGACCCTGAATTTTGTTAATGGTGGTAGTTGGTTGTTTTATTTTCGGGCTGATTGCTGGAAATGTGGGAGGGGATGGGATCCCCTGTCTTGTACTCTTGGTGGTTGTGTGAATTTGGGGTGGGATCCTCTATTGTTGAGAACCAGGTGTGGGCGTTATAATTAATGCTTTAATGTTTACTTTCCTGGACTTCTGCCTATGCTTACTAGTTGCCCAGTAGTTCTTAAACTTAAACATTATTACTAAACATTAAACAAGAATGGGACAAATGGGTTTTGTTGGCGAGAGTCGTGACTTGTGACTCGAATATAGTGGTGTTGTGTTCCGTAGGCCGGTTAGAAAAACCTAGACTTTTGGGGAGTGCTTGTTACCTATATCTATACTTGTAGTTTTCTGTTTCTTATTCTCACCCCACCTAAGTTGAGCACTTAGTGCCGAACACCCCCATTTCATGGGGTAGGGTGATTTTCCCAACACTATTCTTGGTGGCTGGTTATTGGATCCTTTTTTTCTCCCTTTCCCAGATAGCCCAAGTATCTTTGGGAAAGCTTTGATGGCCTGAGGTCCATTATTATCCCAAGAACCTTCAGGCGGGGTAGTGTGGTGGTTGGCCAGGTGTGTGCGGAAGGTGGTTTTCCAAGTGTCTTCGGGATGAGGCCCAGGTGTCTTCGGGCATGGCCGTGGATTTTCTAGCCCAGGTGTCTTTGGGCGTGGTGGTGGTTGTTCTGACCTAGGTGTTTGCAGGCATGGTTATGTGTGATAGTTGTGGCCCAGGTGTGTGCGGGCGGGTGTGGCAGTGGGACTGCGGTGAGAATGGCGGGATTGGTCCGATGCGTAGAATGTCTCAATAACCAGTGGGAAAGTGGCGTGGGGTACTCAAACATCGATGTGCTCTGATTATATATATTACTTGACTTGCGTTATTTGGGGAGTGTGCCTTGGTGAGGCCTGGTGTGGATAGTTTACCTTGATAGGTTTTTGGTTTACTCTTTTCTCATGGGACTTTAGTACGTTCCCCCACTTGTGCACGAGAGTATTTGGTTTTCCCTACTGAGCGTACTTGTGTGCTCACCCTACGTATATAAAACTGCTTTCAGGTTTCCAGGAGGACTTCGAGGATCATGCAGGACCTTACTAGCTCGGACCTTTGGAGCAGTTGGAGTTGTTGTTTTTCTTTTCCTCTTTGGTACTTACCTTTGTAGTCATCTTTTGTACCTTTTGGATTTACTTTTGGAACATGCATGTGGGAATGGTTTATTTTTTGGCTTTACTTTTCTTTTACCTGGGTGTTGTTGAGTTTCATCATCTCATCTCTCGATCTTATAAAACAAAAATGGGTAATGCCTTCCATTTGTGAGAAATTTCTATACCCTTGGTGTTGGTCGCCACTCCGAGACCTATTGAAGGCGGGTCTCGGGGGTCATTATCTCTCCTTCAACTTAAAGAAGGAAGGGCCTGGAAATCTGCTGACCCTTCCCTCCTTTTGGTGAAGGTGGGTCGTGACAGAACACATATGTAATATTTATCATCATGTGATATATGGGGTCCTATATATCCCTATAATTTATTGGTAAAGATTATATCTCAAGAGATAATGATTTCTAAGTGTGTACATGATTGGGTTTGTTCACAATACAATGCATGGATATGATTGGATTTGTTCATAAAAATAATGTGTGTGAATAATTGGGTTTGTTCACAACTAAATGTGTGATAATTATGGGGTTTTCTCATAACTAAATGTGTGGTCATGGTTTCATTTTCTCACAACTAAATTCATAGACATGATTGAGTTTTCTCATAATGTTATAATTTTCTATACTTATGCCAGTTCCACATTTATACGATATAATGAATTCCTATATTATGCATTCATGGTTCATGATTATTATTACATATTTTTAATCCATGGTATAACTATTACACTTTCATGATTATATTTTTATGTTCTTATGATCCTATTCCATTTTTAATCAAATATTTCTCTTATATTCATGTTTTTACATGGGCTTATGATCTAACTATTTAAGAATCATTGATGAGTTTTCTCTTATCAAGGGTTTGATATCACCATTTTTTCCACTTCCCCAATAAATTATGTCTAGGACAATTTTTCAATGATTTTTTATATATAGATGTTTGTGGGATATGTGTAATAAATAATTTGTGATAATATGTTGATGTAGATAATCTATAAATACACTAAATATTTGTGTTATGGGATTGTGAGATTATTTTTAATATATAATGTTTAAATTATGATAATTATGTAAACTATATGCATGTTATTATTGGGTCATCTCATGGCTTGTCTCATTGATTCTAAAAAGTAGTAGTTAGCTATGAAATATGAGTTGGATCCATTTCATGCAAATAAAACTTGGGAGCTAAAAAAATTACCATAGGGGAAGAAATAACTACATAATAATTGAGTATTATATTTGAAATAATAAGATAATGGTAGGAATTGGTATAAGGATAGGATGGATATGAAAGGTTTTAAAAAAAAACTTGGAGTGGATTTCTTTGAAATTTTCTGATCGGTAGTTAGACGTACTACCATATGAACCATGATGATTTTGGTTGCATCTAAAAGTTCACATGTGGAATAGATGAATATAAAAAAGAAATTTATTCATGGTGATATATAGAAATAAATTTACCTAAATAAATATGATGGTTTTATGGAAAAATGGGATAGGTAATTAGTGTGTAAGATAAAGAGAAATTAATATGGATTAAAACAAGTGTTAAGGTAATAGAATCAGAAGTTTGATACCTTAATGGATGAGAAGGGGTTATTTATAAGTAACTTAGATCACTGTTGTTATCATAATGTGTTAAAGTATGGATTATTTATTATTATTCTTCTGTATATGTATAACATTCTCTTATAATGCTCTAATATTAATTATATTTAGGAGGTAAAGTATGTTTTTTTGGAATATTCAAGATAAATGATCTTAGTGTGTCCAAAAAAATCTTATGAATATAGTTCGAGAGAGATAACAAAGATGTATTTTTTCTTTTATCATATAAGGATTACATCTATAAGGTAATTGAGAGATTTTGAATGACTGGATGTAAACCGATATTAACTCCACTGGTCGAACAGTTAAAATTATCCAAGGAGAAAGAAAAAAATGGAATAAGGGGCTATACACATGAAAAAATTTCTATTTACATCATCTGTAGGTATATTGATGTACATTATGATATGTACAAGGTTGGACATTGAATTTTTAGTCAGGGTTATTAGTTAGTTTATGGATAATTCAAGAAAAGAATACCGGGAATATATAAAGTGGATTCTTTGGTATTTCAAAGGATTGAAAGATATATGATTTTGTTTTATAATGGATGATCCATTACAGGGTTATGTGGATGCAGAATTTGGAGGGTATACAAAAAAATTAGGGGTTCCACATTCTATAAATTTACATTCAAAGGAAAAAACATAAGCTAAGCATTGTGGTTGTTGTTAGTAGTAGTATTATCTATAATGAAAGAAGAATACGTGGTAGTCATGAAATAAGGAAAAGAATTAATATGGTTAAAGTGTTTGTTGTAGGATATTTAATGGGGTAAATAAGATGGATTTCTTTACTGTGATAGACAAAGTCCAATTCATTTATCCAAGAATTTGGTGTTTCACTCACATACAAATCATATTGACCTAAAATATCATTTCATCTGGAAGATGTTAGTGGAAGGGATGCTTGAGCTATATAAGGTTAGAAGAAATTAAAATATGACTGATAAGTTCACCAAGGTTCTAGTTTGAGAAATTATAAGGCAATATTGTGCCTAAGTGGAACTAGGATGACTATAAGGTGGATAGAGACATTGTTATTTTGGTTTCTATGAAAGTTGGGTGTTTATTTTTTTTCCTAAGTGTTGGAGGTTTTTCCCTTTTTCTTGAAATAAATATTCAGGTGAGATATTTTTAGGAATTTAAAGTCTCTTTCAAGTTTTGATTCAAATAACCATAAGAATAATCTTCATAAGATATTTTTCAGCCCGATGTTTAGACTAGTATCAATAGAATTATAGTGGAGGAAAGCGGTTCAGAAGTTATGATTTGGAACTGACTGTACATCTAGTCAGTGGTATGGAATTTCTATGTGAAGAAGTTACAATATATTTAACTTTATTATAAAGGGGATATGTAATGTTTTTCATTACATTTTTTTATCAAAGTAAATGTATAAAGGTTTAAGAATATTACATAAAGGTAACTTGCACTTCTATTTGATATTGGGAGTCAAGGTCGGGGTATCTATAAGAAATCATAGGTTACCATGGTGAATGATAGGTCCCACACAAGTTTCAGAAGTCATAGGAGCTAGATAATCAATTGGTACCCACTATAAAAGTAGGTTGGGAACACATGTACATGTTTGTATGAGTGAATTGAGTTAAACTCCATTGTTATGTGAAAGTAAAAAAAATTACATAAGATAAACTCTGAAGTGTAATATTATAACTTTCATTAAAATTAAGGGTAAACAATGTTCTATCATGGAATTAAGACTTAATATTTGAACCAAATAAATGTTTTTTTCTTTTATTTATTCTTTATTTCACCTACTTGTTTTCTTTTCAAAATTTATGTGTTTTTGTTTAAGTATGGAATGAGTGTTGACTTGGTGCTGTGATTTAAGGTGTGACTTGACTTCCCAAGTTCTAGTACATTGATTTGAGGGGTTCCTTATGATCTAAAAAGTTTCCAAAACTTTTTTTCCACCTTCTTAAGTTAGTATGGTGTAACTTTAAGTGATTGGTATTTTGTAGTTCCCCAAAAATCTCAGGTGATAGCATGAGAAAATCAAGCACTTTATGTTGTTCTCCATCAATCACAATAAGGAATCTCTTGTTATCTTTAAATTATTGAGAGGTATGGAGAATTTTTTCTCTATGTATTGAGATAATTTTAGATAATATATCTTTTGTTCCAACACATCTATCCATGAAAAATGATAAATTTAGGAATATATACTTAGGGTTAAATAATGATAACCACACAATAACCCTTATCCTCTTATTTATTCTATGTTATTACCCACATTGAATATAATAATAATAATATTATATCCCATGATAGGTGTTTATTATAATATAATTTATTAAATAAATAAATAAATATTTATTTAAATGATATTAAATAAAATATACCATTTCAATCAGATCATTAAACTTGATCCATACCCTCCTATGAAATATTAAATTCACTAAACATGTGAATATTTTTTTAATATTCACATATATTGAATAAATATTTATTTGAATTTATTCACTAAATTATTTAATAAATAAATATTCTATTCATTACATTATGAATAATTAAACAAGAGAAAAAAAATTCAATTCTCATATTTTGAACTTGAATATCATTTTATTGAATTTATTTAACCAAATTTTTCATGAATAAATATTATTCTATAAACTAGGGAATATATATTTATTCTTAAATTTAAATTCAATATAATTTAATTATATTCTGGAAACACTTAGTTTGTGACCCTAAAATTCCATTTCTCATTGAAAATAAATGATCTTTCCTAAAGTCTAAGATCAACATCTAACAACACATCAAGAAATTAAAAAGAGAAATAAGTTAATTTATCAACTACAAAAACCTTCATACAAATGAAAATATGTAATATAATCCCTTTTTCAACTGATATGTCATTAAGAAGGATGAATACTTGTGTCATATCCCTTTATCCTCAAGTTATCTTTATTTAAATTTCTGAAATAAACTCATCTGTAAACTACCATGACCATGGATTTCATTAGAAAATTTCATTTCAATTAAAGGAATATATATACAATCTTCTATTAATACGGAATGGAAAAATCCTTTCTTGACCATTAAATTAATTCTATATCACTTATGATACACCCGACGTATGCAAACTCTCCGCAATAATATGTCATCATGGTTTTTATCCATATATAAAAATATGGAATTCACGATACACATTAATAATGACTTTAAGTATAAAAAAATAAACAAATATATAGATATAAATTTCCAATGACACATAAAATATGTGGAACCCCTATTGATGGGTCTGTTCTTATGAACTATATTTTTGTAGATCACCAATAAAAAATTCATGAGAAGAAATATCAATGATTATGTCCCCTCAACACTTAATAACCAGAAATCATATTTGTCCCATTAGAAAAATGTATCTAGAACATAATAAATATTTATCTAATATTATTGTTACAATATCTTTGGGTTATTATTATAGAAGAGATCTACCTATAACCATTTGATGTAACAAAAATTCTATGGACATTATCACATTAGTGTTACATAGAATAATAATCATCATATGATAAGAATATATGTTTCTTAGTAATTAAAAGTATAAAGTCTGTTAGTTGTAGGGAACTAACTAGAACAATGAGTACTTGGTGGTGATCTGGTATGATTTTTCTTAATAGGGGAAAACCATATTTTATTGGTCTCTCTTTAATTTCGGTATAAGGGGTGCTCGAGAGATTCCATTTTTTTCATCCTCTCCACCTTGGTTCCTTAATAAACCCCTATAATCTTAGAGTGATTTAGGTTTTTTTGTTCACTGAATTGAGGTGACACAATTCCCCTCCTCTTCATTTTATCTTATTTTTATTCTTTTATTTGGATTATTTTGGATAGAGATTTGTCTCTATAATTTCACTTAAGCATGGTGAAATTATTATTATTGATAAGGATTTCATATAAAGTAAGATTAAGAAGGTTGGATATATATTATTATTTATAATTTTGGTGAAGTTATGTTTTGAAATTTATTTTTCATTTGATTTCATCAATTTTGAGTAAAATTGATGATTGATTGAGTTTTATAATAAGGGAATTCATCTCTTAGAAAAATTGGGAGTATATTGTGAATCATTTGTGATATGTGTCTTGTGGTTTCAATGTTTTTATATGACTTAATGAGTTTTTATGGCTTTGTGCTGATTTTGGGATTTTATGGAGTGAAAAACTTATGAATTGATTCTTTTGATGAAACAATTGTTTCTTAGTGTTGAGGATGAATGGAAAAAATGTGGATTAATAGAGCATCATATGAGTTTTTTTACACTAAAATTTTGTCATGTTTTATCTATTATTCATGTGTTTTCGCATGTCTAGGGTAAGGAACAGAAACAAGAAACCCAAATGGGTACCTTAGGTGTCAAAAAATTTGTGAATTTCATATTGAATCATGAGAGGGACAACATAGTCACATTTTAAAGATTAGTGAAATTTTATAATGAAAATAAAATAGTTTCACTAAGATAAAATGAGTTAAAAATTATATAAACTTAATATTTGAGTTTTTAGAGAATTATGAAACAATTCATGGATAGTGTAAGGGGTTAGATAGATCTTTAGATGTAACTAGATTATTTTTGATTGGTCAGTGATGATGATTCCTTTAAGGACCCCATGGTAATTTTAGAGAGTCATTTCCTGATGGATATTTAAAGTGATTTGAATATTATGAAAATATTTATAGGGGTTAATGGGACTATAAAGTCTATATTATAAAAGGAAAATGTTGGTTTGGGTGCTTCGTGATGGGGTGCCTTTTGAGTTTGGGAACTTTATCAGTTGGGAGTTATCTATTTGAGGTTCAGTATATTGTATTTTTTGATAGTGATTGTTATTATTGATGAGTATATTGTTTTGTTATGATATGTAATATCACCTATAATGTTGTAATTAATATTATTACCATGAATTTTTTTGATTCTTGATGTTTATATTAACTAGCATGAAATATTTTATATAAGATCTAACTTTGAATTATTATATATGGCATGGTGAACGATAAAGATATTATAATCAGTCCTTTTAGAAGTGGTACATAGGATGAATAATGGGATGGGTGCTGAGATACCCAGATTATATGGGATTATCGATTATTTTTCCTCTTGTAACATATAAGGTATGTTCAAATGCCATTTTCTCCCTTAACATGAAAATTGAGTATGTCTAAACTATTAATAGTAGTATTATCCAATGATGGTTGAAGCAGGTACGATGATGAGACATGGTGTCTTGGTAGACCCATGGGGTAAGATAATTATGTTATTGTTTATTATTATATATTTTTGGCGAATGCTGAAAATTGTGTTGATTACTTGTTGTGTGCCTCCATGCTATATATGGGGTGTATTGGGTTATTCATATTAATCAGACTAATGAAATGAGAAAATGTATACATATTGATACCACTAAATTTTTTTAGGGTATAGTGGTTATTACCACTAAGTCTTGTGCTCATACCCTCTATGTGAAGATCAACAAACATATAGTTCTTTTGTTTTCATTACAGGTTTAGACAAGCATCCCAAGGAAGGAGGATATAGGCATTGAGGGTTCATGGGTTCAATGGGGAGTTGTATTAGAGGATCATAGAGGATCATCTATTTATTTATTTTTCTATTTATTACATTAAGATTAGTTGAGGGTGGTATGCATTATATGTATCATGACTTAATATTTTTCATTATTTTTGTATTTTTGTTTTCACTTCGTAGAGTGCATGACAAATGATCAAGATGTTAGAGAGTTTCCACATGAAAACTAACTTCCTGTTTATTTTTCTTTATTTTGTAATTTATTATCTATTGATGGAATAGTCACCCCAATAATGGTTTCAAGCCCTATTTTCTAGTCAATAGCATCTAGTATATAGGGAGGCACTTTTGAGATCCTATGATGATCCAACTCAGGTTTCAATCTGGGTAATTTGAGTTAGACCTTTCAAAATAGTATTAGAGCATGTTAATATTTTTTTGGTATATTCTAGAGAGTTGATATTATTGGTTTGGGGACTTTATAAGTAACCTATAAATATAAATGATCAACCCATTTATAGTGAAAGTTCAACTTACCAAGGGATGACTGGGAAAACTGAGTATGGTTAAGATTTTTATCACTTAATTTTTTATGATTTGATTTGACTTCGATTGTCAATGGTGAAAGTGCTGTTGAGACTCAAGAATCATGGATTAGCATATAGGAATCATGGAATATGTGTGTGAGTGTGATATGCTGATGTACTATGATATCCATTCTGAGATTAACTGAAAGCGATAAGAGTTCCATGTTAATTAAATGACAATAATAAATAATAAATGTTTTCTAAATTATTCTTTAGGAAAAATATAGTTAACTAGGAAAGATGATATATATATATATATATGAGTTTGGTTCAACTCAAAATAGAAATATGATATTATTTAGTTGATATTATTGTTATAATTCTATGATTGATATATGATATGAGTGGTTAGATTATTGTTAAAATTTATTTATTGTTTTATTATTATCTTGATATGCATGATAAATTGACGCAACACAATGTGAATTATTTTGAACTGAATAAAATTAACATGAGTGATTTTGGAAAAAGGGTGAGCTAGTTTTAATTTTTTTTTTGAAATAATGAAAATGATTTTAAAGAATGTTTTAAAGTAATTTTACAATGTTAAAAAAAAGAAAGGTTTAAGTATTTTGGCTAAAATAACTTGGACTTGTCACATGTTTCCATGTGTACGATTTAAATAAAAATGGGAATACAGTTTTAGACTACTATTTAGGGAGAAAAGAATGATGTATAATATGTTATGGAATAAATTGGTGTGATATGACATATATCTTGGGATGGATAAAAAATGAGATAAATTTTCATGTTAGTTAAATCTTCATTAATAAATATTCAATATTTTATTAATTATTTATTGATGAAAATTTAAATAATTAGATAAGTGATATATTATATGGTTATAGATTTATTTCATCACAAAATAAATATTATACATGATTATATCATCAAGGTTTGATCCCATAATTTATGTACGACATGAGTTATTATATAGTGAAAAAATAATGCCTAATTTATGAGTATTTTGTTATGTATATTGATAAGATGTTATGTTGTACAATTTGTTTTAAAATGAAGATAAATTTTACGTGATTATTTTTTAAATAAGTATGAATGTGTTTTAAAATGTGAAGAAACTTATAAAATTATTTCTTTGAGAAAATAACACTTTAATGAAATTATTTTGGAAAATTATCAGGAAATATATATTTTAGATTTTATCCATGTGATTTAGGAGAATGGGTTTTGGGAAAAAGGAATATTTTTTAATGTGATATTTATGTTGATAAGAATGTTGTGTGACATGTATGATAGGTTAATGCACCTATGATATGATAAGATATATTGGAATATTTTTTTATGTTTGTTAGTATAGTGTATGACTATTATTGATGCTTATTGGTTATATGATTTCTTGATATAAATTAGGATAAATTGTAACAACCTAGGTACTTATAGAATAATATGTTTTCATTAAATGTTTAAATTCATTATAAATATATAATTAAATAAGTTGTATTTATAGAAATTAAGAAATCTATACTAATGGAATAGTAACATGACTATTGGAATAGTAATATGACTGTTGGGAATAGTAATCTGGCCATTTGAATAATAAAACCACCTATGAAACTATAAATAAAATTTAGTTATCTCATAAATTAAAATATGATATATTCATATCATGGAATAGGTAAATGAATTTTTTAAAAATGATAAATTAAGTGTTGGTATTTTTTGTGAAATGTAAATGTTTATTTACAATTTTATAATTAATATAATGATTTAAAGGAATATTTATTTTCATAAAATAGATTCATAAATTAATATTTTGTTGTGTTATAATCATAAGATAATTTTATGAGACCTTAATTAATTTTTCAAAGGTTCATAAAATCAATTATAATATTAAAATCAGTATTTTTTGAATAAATGATGATTTTAATTAAAAAATAAATTTATCATATTTATAAAATTATTTTCATAAAATTGAGTCCATTTTTTAAATCTAAATGTTGAAAAATGGATAGGGTTATTTTTTGGGATTTTTCTGAAATAGTTGAATTTTTGGTAAATAGTAAAATACAGTAATTTACGATATTTAACATTATAGTTAAATAAATGAATTATCAAGTCATGAATGATGTATGAATAAGGTAAGAACTCATTAGTTAAAACTAACATGCTCTAGTTACTCTATTTAGTTATAATAATCAACACTATTGGTAGTCTTGAGCCAAAATAATACAAAAATGAATAAAATAATAAAAAACACCCCTCCCCTCTCTCTATAAGTACCGACCCTCACAAACTCTTCTCTTCACATCTTTTAAGCCTTTAAAATTGTCTAAATTCTTCCCAATTCTATTCCCAATATTCTTCCCCACATCCAAGACATTCTAGTCTCACAAAAAGACCAAAACCAAGCTCCTTAAGGAGGTTCTCAAGGAGATGATATTTAAGAGGTAAAATCCTCTTTTCTCTTTTAAATTATTTCTTTATTTATTTCTTTTTACCATATACTCACCTCCCCTATCCAAAATGGTATGATAAATCTAGTATCATATGTATACTAGAATGTTATTGTGTTAATAAAATATACACCACCAAACCTCTTGTATTCTCTTTTTATTCTAAAAAATGAAAACATTATCTGTGATATGTCAATTAATTGCCTTTGTGGACATAAATATTTCATTTTCCATTACCACCTTTAAGGATGGTCATAAAACCATTATTATGGTTACACTATATTATGTAATTTTTAAGTTTGGGTCCTTACAATTGGCATCATAGAATGATTTGGATAACTTTAGGGGTTAGGATAATGTTAATAGAATACCCATAAACATTTTTTTTACTTTATGGTTAATTTGAAATGATATAGATTTTTAATATTACAATGTTTCTTTATATAATATATTTCTATTTAGAATGTTTTTCCATATAAGAAACAAGGAAATGAAGTAGGAAGGCATTGATATGATGACATCCTTCTGAATCTACAACCTGGAATAATCAGATTTTGAATTGAGTAGTTTATGATAGTAATGGTGTGGTTGATGTAGACTATAAATGCCAATTACATCCATGCATGAGATTATCTAGATTAACATTAGAGAAATATATCAATGGTGGAAAATTTTATGATGCAACACCATCCTATATTTAGCATAACTTCTGACCCATTGGTAGCGGAAGGGTGGATTAAATCCCTAGATTTTTTTTGATGTCATAGGGTGTTCAGACCATCAAAAGGTTAGTCTTGATATTTAACATTTTGAAGGTGAAGGAGACCAATAGTTTTCAGTGGTCAATAATATCAAGGATATCGAGAATAATGTTGCTTTAGAATGGTATGAATTCAAAAATATTTTCCTTGAGAAATATTTTCCTAAGGTGACTCTACTTAGGATAAAAAATCAATTATTTGAATTAATATAGGAGGAGGATTAAACGATTTCATATGAAGAAAAATTAACTCGATTGAAAATGAATGCTCTAAATTTTATATAGGATCATGATAGTAAAATCAATCATTTTTTCTCAGGATTGAAGCCAAAATATCAAAGGTCATTGGATTCTCATGAATTAAAAAGTTATGAAAAACTTGTTCAATGTGTGAAGAATATGGAAATAGAGATTTCCAATGATAATGTGTTCTTTGAAAACCAGCAGAAAAAGTGGTTGAGGTGATAGGACAAAGTAAATAATGTATTAAAGAAGTTTGATGGTAAGAAAATTAAGTTTTCAGTTTGTAATAACTTTGGTAAAAAAAATTGGGGAATTCATTTTGAAGTATGGTAAGTGTTTCCAATGTGGTACATTTGGGAATATGGATTGTAATTGCAATGAAAAAGATTATGGTAGTGTTAAGTAAAATTATGATATATATAAAGTAAAATGTTTACAATATAAGGAGATGGTTCATTGTGAAAACAAGTATCCTAAGTGGAACTAAAATAATGGGAAGTAGTTAGACTATAAGTAGAAAGGAGTGGTGAAATACTTTTCAACTACTTCAGTAGATGTTGGGACATCCAATTAAGTGGTATGAGCTACATTTTTTGTTTACTCATATTTTTCTAATGTGTTTTTTGATTTGGGTTCTACACATTCTTTCATATCTGAGAAATTTTCTTGTAAATTGGAAATTTTACCTCAAAAAATGAAGCTAGAACTTATGGTAAAAACACAAGGGGAATATATTAAGTCAAAAAGAAATTATTATAATATTCTTATCAATTTCTGTGGAAATAATTTACTTGAGAACCTTATTATCTTGACCCTAGTATATTTTTATGTTATACTATGTATAGATTGGATTTCTATTTACCATGATAATATTGATTATAGAGATAAATAATTTTTTATAAAGAGTCTCAGTTTGTATAAAATAATGAACCCATGCCATTGATAACATATCAGGAAGTTGAGAAATAGTTAAAAGATGGAAATAAATGTTATCTTGCACATATTGTGGAAACTAATGGAACTATTAAGATTAACGTTTTTGGTGATAAATGAGCATCTAGATGATTTTCTTAATGAGTTGTATGGTATTATACCAGATCAGGAGGATGAGTTTACTGTTGATTTAGTCCATGATTCTAAACTGATTTCAAAACCCCCTTATCGAATGGATCATGTTGAACTTCTAGAATTGAAAAATTAGTTATAGGTGTTAATTGATAAAGGTTTCATTCATTCAAGTATTTCACCTTGGGGTGATCCTATTTTTTTATTAAAAATAAAGATGGTTCAATGAGGGTTTTTATTGATTATAGAGCATTTAATAACATCACTGTTAAGAATAAGTATCCTTTACCTCATATCTACACCTTGTTTGATTAGATCTAGGAAGATTAGTATTTTTATAAGATTGACTTGAGATCTGGGTACCATTAGTTGAAAGTTAAGGAATAAGACATTCCAAAAATAGAATTCCATACTATATATAGGCATTATGAGTTTGTTGTTATGTCCTTTGGTTTGAAAAATTCCACTACTGTATTTATGGATCTTGTGAATATAATATTTCTTGAATATTTAGATAAGTTTTTTGTTGTTTTTATTGATGATATTTTGGTTTATTCAAAAATTTATGAGGATCATGAAAAACTTCTAATGATTATTCTTCAAATCCTAAAAAGAAAATAAGTTATATGGGAAATTTAGAAAATGTGATTTTTGGTTACAATAGATTTCTTTTCTTGGGAACATTGTAAATAAGGATGGCATAACAGTTGATCACACCAAAACAAAAGTGGTTAATGAATGTCCAAGACCTACAAATATTACTGAGATTCATAGTTTTCTTAGATTAGTAGGATGTTACTGATGGTTTTTTAAAACATTTTCACAGTTATCTAGACCACTAACTAAGTTACATGAAAAGAGATTAAATTTATTTAAACAGAAGAATGCAATGTTTGTTTTTAGGAAATAAAAATAAGATTGGTGAATGCTCCAGTTTTGGTCCTTCCAAAAAATGGAGAGTTTTTCATCGATAATGGTTCTTCTTTAAAGGCACTTGATTGAGTTTTTATGAAGAATGATCTGGTAATTTCTTATGCTTCATGACAACTAAAACCTCATGAGTTAAATTACCCCACATTTAATTTAGAACTAGCATCTTTGGTTTTCACTTTAAAAATTTAGATTCATCATCTATATGGAGAAAAGTGTGAAATATAATGATCATAAAAGTTTAAAGTATATATTCACTTAGAAGGATTTGAACATGAGGAAGAGAAGATAGATGGAACTAATAAAGGATTATGATTACACGATCAATTAACATCCTGGAAAAGAAAACAAAGTGGATGATGCCTTGAGTTAAAAATATCATGCTACATTAACCATGTTATCTTTGGAACATGAACCCTTGGTTAATGATTGTATGAATTTTGGATTGGATTTTGTTGGTGTAGGAAATTTCTCTATTTTGTTTCAGGTGTCAACGTAATCATATCTATTATACATAATTAAGAAAGCGTATAAGGAATACCATGAGTTATAGAAAAAGGTAGAATTTGTTAAAAAGGGTAAGTTTCTAGAATTTATCTTTGATAATGATTGTGTTTTGAGATTTGGGAAGAGATTATTTGTGCCCTGTGATTCACAATTGAGGAAAGAGTTATTAAGTGGAGCTAACAGTTCTTAATTTTTTGTTCATCTTGGAAGCACTAAAATTTACAGAGACCTTCAAGAGTATTACTGGTGGTATGGAATGAAAATATACATTGGGGACTTTAAGATGAGATGCTTGATTTTAAACAGGTAAAAGAAGAATGAAAACTATCTAATGGAACACTTAAAACTTTTCAAGTGCCATATTGGAAATGGGAAAATATATCCATGGATTTCATAGTGATATTAATAAAAACTTCTTGAAGTAATAATGCAATTTGGGTTATTTTTTATCATCTGGATAAATCTGTACATTTTCTTTCTATTTGAGACAATCTATCGCTAGATAAACTTTCTAGGTTGTATCTTAAAGATATATTCAGGTTAAATGGAGTTCCTATCTCCATCATATCTGATCATGATCCCAAATTCAATTCTGACTTTTGGAAAGGCCTTTAGAAGTCATTGGGAACTAAATTAAATTTTAGCACTAATTTTCATCCTCAATCTGATAGACAATCAGAGTAAACAATTCATAAATTATAGGACATTATTCATGATTGTTTAATGGATTATCGGGGAATTTGGGACCATCATTTTATTTGGTTGAGTTTTCTTATAATAATAGTTTTCATTATAGTATACAGATGGTGACTTTTTAAGCATTATACAGAAAGCGGTGTTGAACTCCAACATTTTGGGATGAAGTAGGTGAAATAAAGTTGATGGAACCAGAATTGGTATAGGAAATGCTAGATAAAGTTTAGATTATTTAGAAAGGCTTAAGGATACTCAGAGTAGGCAGGAAATTTATGCAGATTACTGGAGGAAGGATCTTTCTTTTAAGGTATGTTATCATGTCTTTCTCAAAATTTATCTACAGAAAAGTGTGATGTGTTTTGGTAGGAAGGTAAAGTCGAGTCTATTGTTCATTGGACACTATTAAATCCTATAGAAAGTTGGATCCATTTCCTACCAAGTGGATTTCCCTCTGATATTTTCCTAGGTACACAATTTTTTTCATGTTTCAATGTTAAGAAAGTATATGCCAGATTCATCTCATGTTCTGTGCCCTGAGATCATTCAGTTAGAAGATCACCTTTCATATGAGGAAAAGTCTGTTCATATTCTTGATTGTAGAGACCAATTATTTCCGAATAAGTTAATTCACCAAGTTAAGGTTTTATGGAGAAACCACAAGGTTGAAGAAGCAACATGGGAATCTGAAAATTCTACGAGGGAAAGGTATCCTCAGTTGTTTAACAAGTGTATAAAATTTTGAGGACATAATTTCCAGGGGGATGTCACAACCTAAGTACTTATAAAATTATTTTTTAATTAAATAGTTAAATTCATTATAAATTTATAATGAAATAAGTTGTATTTATATAAATTAAGGAATCTATACTAATGTAATAGTAACATGACCATTGGAATAGTAATATGACCAATAGGGATAACAATATGACCATTAGAATAATAACCTCACCTACAAAATTATAAATAAAATTTAGTTATCTCATAAATGAAAATATGATATATTTATATCATATAATAATTAAATAAATGTTTTAAAAATGATAAATTAAGTGTTGGTTTTTTTGTGAAATGTAAATGTTTATTTAAAATTTTATAATTAATATAATGATTTAAAATAAAATTTATTTTCATAAAATAGATTCATAAATTAATATTTTTTATATTATAATTATAATATAATTTTATGAGACCTTGATTAATTTTTCAAAGGGTCATAAAATCAGTTATAATATTAAAATCAATATTTTTTGAATAAATGATTATTTTAATTAAAAATTAAATTTCTCATATTTAGAAAATTATTTTAATAAAATGGATCCCATTTTTAAAATCTACAAATCAAAAAGTGTTTAGGGTTATTTTTTTGGTATTTTTATAAAATAGTTGAATTTTTAGTGAATAGTGGAATACGACAATTTACAGCATTTAACATTATAGTTAAATAAATAAATTATTGAGTCATGGATGATTTATTTATGAGGAAATCAATAATTATTCCAAAATCAAATTCACTAGTTACTATATTTATTCATAAGAATCAACACTATTGATCATCTTGATCCAAAATAATAAGCAAATGAATAAAATAATAAAAAACACCCCTCCCCTCTCCCTATAAATACTAACCCTAACCACCTCTTCTAATCCCACCTTATAATCATTTAATCTTGTCTAAATTCTGACCAATTCACTTCCCAAGCCTCTTCCCCACATCCAAGTCCTGCTGGTCTCACCAAAATACCAAAACCAAGTTCCTTAAGGAGGTTTTTAAGGAGAAGATATTCAAGAGGTAACATCCCCCTTCTTTATCTTTTAAATTATTTATTTATTTATTTATTTCTACCTTACCCTAATACCCCTTATCCAAAGTGTCATGATAAATTCAATATCATACATCTAATGTAATTTTATTGTGTTAATGTAATATCAATCATCAAACCTATTCTCTTCTCCTCTTATTCTAAAAAATGAAAACATCATCTGTGATATGTTGATCCACCGCCTTTGTGGATGTCAATTTTTCATTTTCTATTACTACCTTTAAGGCTGTTCATAAAACAATTATTATAGTTAAACTAGATTATATAATGTTTAAGGATGGTTCCTTATAGAAATTATAAAGTATGACCATCCTATTTTGGTCAGACACTACCATTGATCCTTTAATGTTCAATTAAGAGTTTGATCGGTGACGAGTTAGTAAGTAAAGACCTAAGAAGTCTTCTTTAAAATGGACTAAAGATTAATTATTATTATACATGATCTGGACTTCTAAATTTAATGCTATTATTTAAATCTCATCCTATTGGGTTCATATATGGATTCCATGCTAAAAGTCTAAGGATTGAACTGATGTGATACATATTGGATTTATAGCCGACTGTTAGTGGGTCCTTTGAGGTAGGTTCCAATAGTGAAGAAAGCATTTAAAATGAAATTTTTATAACATTGGTTATTTATAACCAATATTATAAAATATTTTTTACATTAGTTATTTTATAATGACATAAAAATATTTCTTTTGTCTTTTTTACATTGGTTATATTATAACTAATGTAAAAAATAGATTTTTACATTTTTTTTATAATATAATAGATGCAAAAACCATTAAAAAAGTAAGAAATTCACATTCTATTAAATTTTTTTAATCGCACTTGATTTATCCCTCAATACGAACCTTAATCTCTCTTCTTTGAGCCTCCATCCTCTATATCTATAATCTAACACCACTAATGTTGCTATCACCATCTTCACCACCATCCTTAACTTCCATTATCATCCACTATTGTGGTTTGCCTCTTTTCTATTTCTATATTCGATAACATTTTCCTATCTACCTAGTTTGGATTTTTCCATGTTATATATTTGTTTTACTTCACTGATTTTTCTTACTCACTCAATAGTTTGTTTAAAAATTTCATGATTCTCTTAATATGTGTATAAATTTATAAGAATGATTTAAAATATTATTTTGATAGTTTTAATCCAGAATAAATGATCGCACATGGTAACTATTAACTAGTTGTTAGTAAATTAGTGAAATTAATTAACTTTTTTTCACTCTCTAATATTAGATATCATGCGTGTAATATTTTTTGACTGTTTAAATTTAAAAAAAATTAAAGACTATGTAAAACTATTTCACTTAGTTTATGAAAATTTCACTAATCTATTTTTTATTATGCATATAAAGATTTTCATCTATTATTATATTTTAATTCTAAAACATGTGTGTGTATGTAATGAAAAAACCTGGGTCAACCTGACATGTCATCCGAGATGGCCCACCACATGGCCCAAAGAACATTCTTGATTTCCATGGTCTTGTGACAAGCACCAGGGTATCAATATAGGAATTAATGTGAACGATTTAACCCTAAACATCACCAAGAAATGTATCATGTAGAAAAACAAACATATAGGAATATAAACCCAAATCATAGTATAAAGTGGAAGTATAAATACAAACATGTGACATAACATGTCAAAATACTAATGGTCTAGAACACATAACAAACCATGATCCAAGATTCTATCCCTTTATGACCATCAATCACCCCCATCCAAAACCACCAAAAGAATATATCAACTAGGGGGAGATGCTAAGATAAATAACACCATTCCCTTTAACTGAGTCCAACACAACCAAGTCTACATGCACCCAAAGGCATATGTAGATTTTGAGGAAATTCCTAATAATATTTCACTATGAATCCGTATAACATCTTTCACCATGAAATCATTAGTTCTTGTTTTAAAACAAAACTAGTTTTATAAAGCAGTGCACATGAAAGCATGTTTTCATAAAACATCCATTTGGATTTCCTTCTTAAAATAATTTATATCCCAAGATATAAGAATATTGAAATATAATCCAAGCCCAACACTTTCAAATTATATTTTTGGAATTTCACTAAATACTTAAAGTTTATAAAAACCATTTTAATGAAAACCATTTTAAAACATTTACCGTCACCACCAAAGATCAAGTAAAAATTATAGATTTAAATTTAGTCCTAAAAAACATCAAACCAATAATTTTCATATAACAAAACCAAATGATATCACAATAAAATTCAAGTAATCCATGTAAAATAATCCATTTGATAGAGACACCTACCTTGACAACAGAGGAAACATCGACACCTTTGAATTTAATGATGGGAAATAAAGATATCATATCCTCACAAGCCTAGATCTATAAATAAAATCATAAATTACCCATAAAACCCTATATATATTATAGCAATAGCCCATTTGGGTTCTAAGGGATCAAGGGAAACATAGATCAAAGATAGATCTTGAGAAAAGAGGAGAAATTGAGAGGAAATCCAAACATACCTAAAAAAGATCCACCCAAATCGATTGAGAATCACCAAGGAATCAAGGGTAGATTCCTACAGATCATTAAGGAGGGGATAATTTTATATGATTAGAGATTAATAGGATATTAGACTTAAAAAAACCAAGGGTATTAGGGTAATTTTCTATTTTTAAGAAACCCGTTTGGGTTGCATAGTTAAACAAACCATACTCTAACCATATGGTAGCTAAAATCCCTTGAAAAATGAAGAACACAATTACTTAAGAATAGATGAATGATTAGGAAAACCAGGAAAAATCCATGAAAATGACCATTGTAACCAATAGATACATATCACATGGTTACCACACAATTACTACTAACCATGTGCAGACCGTGCACCTAAAATGTTTCTCTTAAATCTCCCTACATTCAACCATAGACTCCTAAAAACCTTTAAAAACATAAAACAGATAAACTAAAGAAAAAATAAGAATAATTATGACCCAATAGGAATCAAAATTATCTCCAGCATACCAATTTCTTTCCCTAAAAATCACTCAATATTCTATACTCATAAAAATATAAGGACACTACTACCTCATCAATGATTCTTGCCCCCATATCTCATGGATATACCAACCACATTTCCATAGTACATAGACTAATGGAATAATTTTATCTTGCAACAACTTCTCCTAGAGATCCATAATCTGAATTAGATACTCAACCATTGAGGTGTTGGGCTCAAGATCAACATCCTCCCATTCAATCATACGGGAAGGGTCCATTTGATACCTACTCAATTGGGAAACATGAAACACATCATGAATCAATGTCCTAAAATATAGAATTTCTAACAAATATTCAATCTTTTAAGCTATTTAATGATATCAAAAGGTATAAAAATCCTCGATCCCAATTACCCTACTTACCCAAATTATGATGTCCCAATTGAGGAGAAACTCTAATAAAAAACCAATCACTAACATCAAATTCCAATGGCCACCATTGATGGTCCACATAGAAGTTTTGATGAATCTAAGTTGTCACTAAACTCTCTTAGATCAATTTCACTTTATCCTTCATCTCTTGGAAAAGACTCAGTCCAACCAAGGACTATTCTCCAAAAATACTCCCAACATGAAAAAGTTATAAATACCCACCCATACAATGCTTCAAAGGGATCTATTTTAACTGAGACTTGATAACTATCATTATAGTCAAACTTGACTAAGTTTTGATGCTTTTCCCATGATCCATCAAAACAAAGAACATATGTTTGAAGCATATCCTCAAGAATCTCAATGGATCACTAAGCATATCTATCTTTATGAGGGTGATACACCATGATTAACTTTAATTAGGAACTAATCACCTCTTGAAAACCCTTCCAAAACCGCTATGAAGATTTAAAATCTCTCATACATATATTTTCTCACGATCTTTCAACTTTATCATATCCTTAATAAGAAAAAAATGAGATGATTTAGTGATTCGATCAATGATCACCCAAAAAAAAACCTCCCACTAAGATTCCACGGTAAAATAATAGTGAATTCCATGAATATATCATTCCATTTCCAAAACATAATGGGTAGGGGATATAAAAAATTGGCAAGTCTCTGGCGCTCTACCTTGATCTTTTAGAAATCAAGGAATCATAACTCAGAGTTTGTAATTAACCACCTCATCCACAACCACTAGTATTGACGCCTCAAATAAAGGAACATCATGGTATTCCCAAGGTGTATATAATAATTGGAATAATGTACACCATCCATCAAATCTTTCCTCAGATATATCAGAATAACCAATCCACCTTAGAAACAAAAGTCACCATTATGATACAGAGATCATACACCCAAGATCTCCCCACTATATAGAATTTTTCTATAATGTTGACAATCGATGTCTGTTACTCTCCCAAGATGAATCTTATCAAAAAATTAAGAATTATATTTCACATAAGATAAGAATAATTTCCTATCAACCTATTCCACTTCCAATCTCATATCAACAAACTTAATAATCAAAGACCACTCCTCTAATGATTACTTCAAGGATTTAGTTGGTAACTTATTGATCAACATGTTAGTGACCAAATTACATTTTCTAGGTTTATATACTATATAAAAATGAATATTCTAATGATATTCAACCAAACATCTTTATCAAAATTTTATATCCCTCCGAGTTAAAATATAATTCAGGCTCTTATGATCTGAATATACTATAAACTACTCCATAGGGAGATAATGGTAGTTATTCTTAAGAGTGTGTATCATGGATGTAAACTCAATGTCATGGGTAGGATATTAATTATCACGACGGAATAATTTTTGAGAACCATAGGCCACCACCTAATTTTCCTGCATCAAGAGAAACCCCAAACCCAAACCCAAGGTTTTGTAATAAAAATCATAGCTTAAACCTAGATTTGGAAGAATCAAAACTAGATACATAGTTAATATTACTTTTTGATCATCAAATGATCTCTAAAACTGACCATTCCATACAAACTTCACAACCTTATAGGCTAACTCTATAATTGGATATTTAATCTTAGATAAGTATTGAACAAAACATAAATATTAGCCTTCCAAACCCATGAAGCTCAAGATCTCAAACAAATTTATGGTTTGTTACCAAGAGAAAACTTCTTGAATATTATCGAGATCCACTAATATTATCCTATAAAATATCAAATCCCATAAAAAATTCACTTATAAGATCCAAAACTAACACTTGGATAGATTCCCATACAAACAATATTCTTTCAAGATTCTAAGGATGATATCCAAATAATCCATTTATTACTCCTCTGACTTAGAGTACACCAAAATATCATCCATAAATATAAGTATGAATAATAAGTCCATGTATTGATAAAAAATATGGTTTATTAATTTAATAAATACCACAGGAGCGTTAGTATGATCAAATGGTATAACTAGGAACTAAAAATTCCCATACAAGAGCCTAAATGCTAAATTAGGTATATCCTATTCTCGAACTCTTAACTGATAGTACCTTGGTCAGAGGATAATCTTATAAAACCATCAGGACCCCCTAAGTTGATCAAATAGATCATCAATCCTAGGAAAGGGTTATTTGTTCTTAATAATCAACTGATTAAGATTTTGGTAATCAACACAAAGCTAGAGGATTCCATCTCCCTTATTTGTAAAGAGAATTGGAGAATCCCAATGTGATATTTTTAGATGAATAAATCATTTTTCCTTAATAATATTAAGCTAAAATTTAATCCCTTCAAACCAGTAGGTGAAATATGATAAGATAGTATAATTATGGGTCTCATCCCAAGGATTATGTCAATAGAAAACTCAACTTCCACCTTGGGTGATAACCCAAAAAAATCATCAGGATAAACCTAGGGGTACTCACTCACCACTACATGAATCATATTTCTCAAACATTGGTCAATGAAATAAAGATTAATCTCTAATAACTAGCATGAGATTATTCTACCATAAGGGAATACTGGACCTAATCTACCTAATCTACCTGATCACCTTGAAAGACATGAGGGGCTCCTTTAGAAGAAATAAACTAAACTTGATGATGATAACAATTGATCTAGGCCTTAAAACTGATCATCAAATCCATTCCAATAATAAGGTTGATATCAATATAAATAAAAAATAAACCCCACATGTATTTGAGGTCAAAAATTTTCACCTGACACTCTAGGAATTTAAAAATTTACACCTTACTCTTTCCCAAAGAAGTGGAAAGATCCATCATAAAGAGATTAATATTTAAATGCAAAAATAGTGTATCAATCAACTTAAATGATATGAAGGAATATGATTCATTGGTATAAAAAAATTATAGAACCATAGAAAATGAAATAATAATTGTACCTATCATAGTAGTTGGCCATACTTTAGATTCCCCTAGTGCATACTCCACTACATAAAGATGACCAGCCTCAGATCCTCCTTGGGTTTTCTTTACTATCTGAGTATTTCCTTTAGTATAAGAGTGATATCCAACTCCTTTTACTGTATTAGACTGTAACTGATATCCTTAGGTAACCATGTATCCAGCACTACTAACCCTAGTTACCTTTCCATAGAATTAATGGAGATGACCAGAATATCCACATATATGGAATTCTATGGGTACTATCTCATAATCAGTCTTGGTGTGGCCATATCTCTCACACTAGATATAGAACACATGGATATGTCTCAATTTCTTCTTCACACCAATACTACTACCTTAGTGTGGATTTACTTACTTTATTCTCTATTCAGAAGACACATACTGATTTCCCTATGTGGTTATTAAAACTCCATTGAGACCATTCTTCCTTACTGCGTATACCTCATCCATAGCTACTTTTTCAACTACTTCTACATAGGTCATATAGTACATGAGAGTAATCCTTGAATAGATATTAGGATTTAGTCCCATAAAAAACCACTTATCCTTGATGTATACATTATTAATAAGTTCTATATACAAATAGATCAAATCAGTGAAACAATTTGAGTACTCCATCAAAAATCAGTCTCCTTACTCCAAGGTCACAAAATCATGAGCTATAGCCACATGTAGTGTTTCAGGGTAGAACTACTAGTTGAATACCTTCTTCAATGTGTTCCAAGTGAGGTCCTCATTGAATTTAACAAGAATCATATAATCCCATCACTTATTTCTGGGATATTTAAGCATATAAGTGGAAAATACCATCTTAGATTCCTCAGGAGTCTTCAAAAAGTGAAATATTGTTTTGATACTTTATATCTATTCCTTAGGTTACTAGGTTTCTTTATCACTATAAAAGATAGGTGGGTTCTTATTGGTAAACTCAAAATAATGACCCACCATTCATTATTTGTTTCCACTACCCATATAACCTAGATATTAGATAGTATAGATTATGTTTCTACTAGAGTAGGGTCAACTGGAGGATTTACCCATGGAACTTTCTCAAAATATTCCTCCCGTGACTTCGAAGTGATTCTTCTAGGAGGAATTATCTATTAAAAACCAGTGATAACACTCAATTAGGATATAAATTAACTTCCAAATGTATATATTGAAACACTAAGAATCTTCTTAAAATCTCTCAAACAACAAGCGTTATCAACACTAGAAGAATCATATGATAAATGAGTGAAAACATAGAAAATTTAAACTTTTTACCAGTATGAAAAATTTTATTTCATGGTTTTTCAATCCATGAACCATTAATAAAAGTGATACTAGAATGTTATAGAACTATTCACACTATTACCTTTGAATAACAACACAATTTTTCAAACCATGATCTTAAACTATGCACCACTATTCTCTCATCCATTTCACCCTGAAACGGAGTCTCTCTCTCTCTCTATGAAAACCTATAGTTACGCACAAAAATCAAAACCAATATATAAACATGTCATGGATCATGTAGAAAGACTATAATCAAGCATAAAATCTTGATAAAAATTCCAGACCACCCATGGTTACTTGGACTTAGATAAAAAAGTGAGTCGGACATGCACCCTTTCGTACTTACTACTTGAGTTCCGATGGTCCAAAATCCTATACACCATAAACCCCAAACCAAATCTAGGCAGTGTTATAAAAATTTTATCTAGTTATTCCATTTTATACCAATTTATAAAAAACCAACATGGGTTGAATTGATACTTCACCCAAGACGGCTCACCATAAAGCCTGAAGCACGTTCCCAATCTTTACAAGCTGGTGAAAAGCACCTATGAATCAATATATAAAAGAATAGGAATGATTTGTGGTGAAAATAATTTAGACATGTTTTATTTACCAAAGGAAAAATATAGGAACATAAAACTAAATTAGAGTACAAAGTGAAATTCTAAATAAAAAAAATGAGAAATAAGATGTCAAAATCCGAATTGTCTAAAACATATGACAAACCAAAAGACAAGAGTCTATATTTGTGTGACCATCATTCAACACCATCCCAAACCACCCAAAGATAACATCGAATAGTAGTAACCACCAAGTTACATGATTCTATTCCCTTTACTTGATTCATGTAAAACCAATTCTACATATTCCAAAAGGAATATGTTGGGTGTGAGGAAACACCTAGTAGGATACTAGCATGAATCTATACAAAGTCTTTCACTATTAAACTATTAGTTCTAGTTTTATAAAAAAACTAGTTTCTTGAAGTAGTATATATGAAAACACATTTTCATAAAACATCTACTTGGTTTTACTTATTAAAATAATCCATATCCCAAGAATTATAAACATGGATGGAAAAAATGTTTGATTAAATAAAGGGAAAAAACTAAGATATATATACATATTAAAACAATAGATAAATAAAAGCACAAAATTCCATGTAATGTATACTACTAATGATCAAATGGTCAACAAGAAATATTCTATGATACCTAGACATCCAAGGAACATTTGTCAGCCTAGTGAATCTTATTTCCATACCAAAACATGTATCTCAAGGTCTTCCCCAAGTTCCAAATTCCACCATTACATCAAAGAGAATCCAATCCCAATATTTTCAAATTATCTTTGTGTAATTTCATCAAACACTTCAATTTCATAAAAACATTTTTTAATAAAAACCTCTTTAAAACATTTCATTCCACCACCAAATATCATGTAAAAATCATGGATTTAAATTTACCCCTTAAAAACATTAAAAAAAACATTTTAATATTCCAAAACCAAAATATATCACAAGAATATTCAAGTATTCCATGTGAAAGAATCCATTAGATAGATACACCTACCTCACCAATGAAGTAAACATCGACACCTTTGTATTCGATGATGAGAAACAAAGAGATATGGTCATCAAATGCTTATATCTACAAAAAAATAATAAATTCCCCATAAAAATATCTAGATCAAAAAATTATATCCCATTTTGGTTCTAATGAATCAATGGGAAGAGGGACTAAGGATATATTTATAGAAAAGAGGATAAATAAAGAGGAAACCCGAACATACCTCAAAGATATCAACTAGAATTAGATAATCCTTAAGGAATAAATGGGAGAGTCCTCTAGAGTTTCAATGATGGGTTGGTTTGAGAGAATGTTAAATTATAAGGATATTGGACTTAATAATGGATAATAGCATTAGGGTAACTTTCTATTTTTAGGAAACCCACATGGATTGCATAGTTAGGATGCACGATTAGAAAAACTGTGTACTGACTATGTGGTAGCTAATATACCTTGATAACTGAAGTGCACAATTACCTAGGAATAGCCACATAGTTAGAAAAACCATGTGTAAGCTATGAAAATCACTACTGTAACCAAAATATCTATATCACATGGTTACTGCGTAGTCTGTGCACCTAACTTGTTTCTCTCAAATCTCTAAATTTTCAATCCCCAACTCATAAAAGACTTTAGTTACCAAAAATAGATAAAATAGTCCTAAAAATAAATATACCCATGAACTAGAGGGTGTCATAGTGTATATGTCCATTAAATATGTTAAAACTATAAAAAAAATCCACACTAAAAAATATCTCATATTTACTTTTTAATTAAATTAGTATTTCATGTTAACATGTTAAGAATTTTTTTAGTTTTATTATTATCATTAAGATCATGTATAGAAATATTTAAAGAAGTTAAAGTCTCATGTTTCATGCCTTTATGAAATTAAGTGAGTGAAATTGACAACATATAAGTAATTAAATTAGACTCTCACACTAAATTTTGAATTAGTAGTCTTAGAGGATTTGTGGATGAATCTTTATATGTTGTAAATCAACTCACTAAAATTCATTGAGAATGAAAATCTTGTTATAAAAATTATTTATATTTAAAGTAAAATGTGAAATTTTATTTGAACAAATTTTATTAGAAAAGTATAGAAAATTACCAAGAAGAAATAAAATCTAAAGAATAAATATAATTTGTTAAAAGAGCTCACTAGGGTTGAATAGAAATCAAGGGGATAAAAGTGGTAAATACTATATGAAAAAGTATTGATCGATATAGAGTTTAATAGAGCATGGAAGGGAGTTTTATTTCTTGAAAATATATTAGGATAATTGTTTTTAAAAAAAGAATAATTTTTGATTAAGATACACTTACATGATCAAATAATATAGGGGAGAACATAGATAATCAACTAGAGAATATGATAGCCTCAATTCTTTAATAATTTGTGTAAATTTCAATCAGGTTCTTGGATTACACAACCTCATTATCATCTATACCAAATAAAAATCAAATCCTTAAATCATTTGACCATTTATATTATGATATTTACTTATATATTATAAAAATAATATATATATAATTATCATAATATATAATAAAAATAATGAAAAATTATGTTTCATTAGTTACCAATTTCTCGAAAATCAATTATAAGGTTTTTATTTCTACACCATTATCTTTTTTTATTTTTATTTTCTTAAAGGGTGGTAATTATATAAGTGCAAAGTGAGATGTTTTTTATGAATTTTTTTGTATTTCTTTTATCTGTTAAATATTTTGTCTTTGTTTTTTTTTATTTTTTTATGAAAGTAAATTTGAAAGTAAATTTCAAAATATAGTAACTTATATTCAATACTTGAAATTTTTTATAGGTGATAATGATTCATAGTTGGATTAGTACACAATGAACAGGTGATGAATATGAAGATGATGTTGATGATTTTTGGGAATTTTCCAAATGAATTATTTCAAATAATGACATATTTTTCAGCTTGTATTTTAAATGTCTAAATATGACAGATTTGAAAAGTATAGAAATTAAAGATCATTAAATTTATAATAATTTTAATCCAAGTTATTGTCCTTGGATTTTGAAAGATGAAATTGAGAAAAATTATAGATATATTAATGACGAAGATTTTAAATATGATAATTCTAATCAAATCAAAGAAATGATTCGTGATTTTTAAATAGAGGTAATTGAGAAAGCATCGATGATTGAACACCTATATGTTGATGCTTAAAAAGTCATTATATCTAGGTTATAAAAAATTTATATTATAATTAATGGTATTAATATTGATTAACTTGAAGGCTAGAAATTTATGGAGTGACAAGAGTTTTATGGATTTTCTACATCCATTAAAAGACACACTTTCTAAAGATAATGATATATAATATACACATTATAGTGCAAATAAAATATTATGCCTGATGGGTTTGGGTTACAAGAAGATATATTCCTACCTGAGTGATTGTGTGCTATACAGGAAGGAATAATGTCTGTTAGAGTGTCCTAAATGTGGTATATCATAATATAAGTTTAAAGGAAAATCACATGTTGATTTAGATTTTACCAAAACCCATGTTAAGAAAATTCTATATCCTCTTATAATTATTTTTATAAAAAATTTATTTACAAATTAAAATGATGTAAAATGGTGAATACGACATGTGGATGAGTGAATATATGATGAAAAATTATGTTATCTAAATGATTGCCCATAATGGAAGAAAATTGATAAAAAATTTCCCAAATTTGTAAATGAAGTTAAAAATATCAATCTTGGTCTATGAAAAAATGAAATGAATCCATAATAGAACCTTAGTAGAAAACACAGTTTATGGATAGTTTTTTTTGTAATTTCCAACTTATATTGTGAAATTTTCATGAATTGGAATCATATCATACTGATTTTAATGGAATCTATACCAAAACAGTCATGAAATAATATCTATGTTTACTTTTCACCATTAATTGATGATTTGAAACACCTAAGAGAGAAGGAAGGTAATTTTTTTTAATTTTTTTATAAAAAATAATATTTTCAATTGTATGAAATGATTGTGTTTACTATAAATGACTTTATAACATATGTAAATTCATCTGGATATAGTGTTAAGGGGCATAAATATTGTCTAATTTTTGAAGAGGGGACTTCATTTTTTCAACTACAACATTGGAACAAAATAATTCACATAGGATATTAAAGGTTTTTGTTTATGGATAACTCATATCAATGATTAAAAAAGACATTCAATGAGTCGTAAGAATTTGATATCACTCCAAATCCATTTTTAATTGATTAGTATTTTGAGAGTTTGAAAAAAATTAAGGTCATATTTGGAAAGACATAAATATTTGGTAATGATAGAAATATATGGAATATCTGATCAATATTTTTTGAGATCCCATATTTGAAATATCATGAGATCAAACATAACATTTATGTGATGAATGTTGAGAAAAATATATATGAAAATGTTGTTGGAAAATTGTTAGATATTAAATATAATATGAATAATGATTTTAATGTAAGATTGAATTTACTATCAATGTGAATACATTTGAAATTAGTTCCCACTCTTATAAAAAAAATATATTCTTGCTACATACGTTTCATACATTATCCAAGAGGAAAAAATTAGTTTTTTTTTCAGTACCTCCATGGTATCAAAGTTCCACAAGGTTATTCTTTAAATGAAAAATATTTTGTGTCACTAAATGATTTAAAGTTTACAGGTATGAAATATCATGATTTTCTTGTTATGATGCAACAAATCCTACCATTTACATTGCATGGAATAATACCCATCTATATAATAATGACTATCATGAAGGTGTTTTATTTTTTCAATTATATTTGTAAGAAATTTAGTGATCTGAATTCATTAAATAAGTTGTAGAATTATGCAGTTTATATATTTTTTCTTCTAGAAATTTACTTTCCACTATCTTTTTTTTTGATATCATAGAGTATTTATGGTTCATTTGGCATACTAAATAAATTTTTTGGCCCCATATATATATGTTTAATATATCCCTATGAAAGGTATATGAATATATTGAAGGGGTATTTTAAGAATCCATATTGACCATAATCTTCCATTGTTGAGAAGTATATTTTTGATGAGGTAATAGAACTTTGTACAAACAAATTTTACATAGTAGATCATGTGAGTTTGCCTACATCCCACCATGAATGAGTTAGTTTTGTGGAAAATGGTATCCAAGGATGGAAATTAAAATCATAGATGGAGAAAAATAAAATAAAAGAGACACATTTATAAAAATTGAATAACATAGATGATGCTTATCCATATATAACATTACATATTAACGTGTTAAAACAAAATTATCCAAAGAAAAAAGATATGTGGGTATTCAATGAGTATAATTTTTTTACATGGTTTAAAGATATTTTTCATAGTAGATCAGACGTGTCAGAATCATTGAGATGGTTAATAGGTGGCCCATGTTTAAATGTGATAACATGGTATAAGTATGACATTAATAGATATACATTTTATTCCAAAGATAAAAAAATAGAAGTGTAGTTAGAATAACAGTGTATTAGTTTTCATTGATCAATACATTTTCAAGTGAAAAATACAAAAAACCCAATATCTACATCAAGTGCATATTATAGAGTTATCAAATAAACCTGAGAGATTTATTACATTAAATTTCAAGTTATTATGTTCAACTATAAATTATTTTTTAGTAATAATAGTGATAAAAATGATGAATTCAATAAGACACTAGTAAGTATTAATATATTTAAATAGATGTATGACCTATTTATTATGGAAGCCTATGAAAAACTAATTTTTTGTGTTCTTGATCCATCAAATGTATAGTGGTATATCATTTTGTAATGAAAAAAGTATTTTAGTGATGAAAAAATTAACTATAATGATGAATTATATGAAATCCATACTTCTATAGAAATATTATCAGAGAATATTGATGACCATATTGCAGACATGGTTTGTTCCATACAGAACAATCATGAGGAAGGAATATGGGAAAATAACCCTTTATTAATCTCCTAATATTAAAACTAATATATATTTATTTATTTCTTATCTTTTAAAAATTTAAAAAATATTATATATATTAGTTATAATTATATTTTTTTTATTTATGTCACATATTTTATAAAATATAATAAATTATTCTTTTAGTTTAGTTTAATTTTATTTGTATAATTTTCCAATTATTCAATTTCATATGTAACTGTTGGATTTGTATAAATTTTTACTTAAGATTTGTTTTCTTAAGTCAATACTATTTAATACTTAATAAATTTTATAATTAGTTTTTTATAATTGTTTTAAACTAATCTAAAGAATACGATAAAGAATTAGTTTAGTTCAATATTACCTTTTCACTTTCTAATTGTTATTCAAATTAAAATAAAATTGTTGAATTTTTATAAGCTTTTACTTAAGTTTTATTTTATTTTGTTTCAATTTTTCATGTCTCATAAACATTTTCAACATTTTATTAGAATTTTAGTTCAATATTTTAATAAAAATTATTAAAAAATTATTTAGGTTACTTTAGTTTTTATTGGATCTTTTTAAGATTTTATTTAATTTTATATGTAACAATTGGATTTATATAATTTCTTATTATTTTTTTAATTTTATTTATAGGATAATGTTAGATAAAATAGATATTCACCTTAATATTTTAGGGAGGATCCTACACTTACTTTGGCTGAGGGGCCTCCTCATCCTTATGATTAAGAGCCTTTTATTTCCATAGGAATAGAGATGGATTATAGGGTTGGTAAATATGGTAGCACACATTTACTTATATTATCACTTGATAATATATAGGAATAGATGATATCTATTTAGTTTGATGATAAAGGTAATCCTATGGGTCCAAATTCAAAAAAATTTAGGAATTTTGTGGAAATGAAATATTAAGAGAAAGTATGAATTCCAATTTCTAATTAGAGAAACAAGATAACACTAGTTTAGTTATGGGGGAAAATTTTGGTAGGATTTTTTTATTATTTCAATTATCATGACATGTTTTTGTTAATATATGTTATTTTTTCCTTCTCATCATATGACATATGATACACCTGACACTAAAGAACTCAACAATAATTTTTATCTTTTTTTACTAGGTGATGGAGGGATTTTAAATCAACCCTAACACAAGATTTCATTTTTACTGTAAGATAAAATGAAAATTCATGTGATATATATCCTTTTCAATATGATGATACATGAATGAAATTTATTGAAATTATACAAAAGAATCATTTTTAGTATGTGTAATTCAGATTTTTTATTTTTTTAATGATTAGTAAAAACGACCATATTACTGAATTGTTTTTCTTTAATTAATAGGAACCGAGGAGATCTCATTAGGATATATAATATAAAAATTTATATCCCATGGATGGTATATGTTATTATAAGATAAAATTATGGATGAAAAATTTCAAAAATTGAGAGTCGTGTCTTTAAAAAAAAGATAGAGATTGACTCTCCTTCCTTCTATTTAGACATGAAAAATGGAAGAGAGTTCAGATAACTAAAAAATGGAACATGTCTTACAAAAGAATTTGGGGATATAGATGATAATATTTTAAAGAGTTATTTAAGTTATTTTTAAACTCTTTATATTTTTTAATTCAATAATAAAATTTTCAAATATTATATACAAGAAGCCTTTGAGGAGTCGAGAACACATGGGGCCTTCATAACTTTATGATATGTAGGATATTTTAGCTAGTGTATTAGGAAATCCTGAAGACCTGGGTCATTCCTATGGATATGAGGTGGGTGTTTCAATTAAAAAATTATTTGGTTATTCTAGAACTTCTTTAAGGGAGGATGCATATAAAGGAAAAATAGATGCTTTAGAAGCTAAAGTTCAGGATATGAGTGAGATGATAGAGGAAAGGATTGGAGCTTTAATAAATTCAATGTTTACTCACATGGAGAGATAATTTTAGGATATATATCCCACTCCTCCATATCTAACTACATATGCCACTTCTCCACCTTCACTTGAATATCCCACTCTTACACCTACTTCTCTACAAATTCCTATATACCATGAGTCATATTTTTAGGATCCCTAGTATCATATTGTATCATATGGGATCATATATTATATTTTGGATACCCTACATCATCAAAATATAGATATTAATCAATTCAGGTTAAGGATACAAGATATTATATATGCATCGACTAGAGTATTATATCTTATAGATAAGGTTTATATAGTTTAAAAGAGTGTCATTTTTTTTACTTTTTCCATCTAGACTTGTCTGATAACTTACTACCAAGGTATTCATATATTATAACCTTTATTTCATATTAATGTTAAATTTATTTTAATATATATATATATATATATATATATATTTATGAGAATACTTTAAAGGTAAATAGATGTTGTATATAAATAAAAGATATGTTGAGACCTCTTTGAATTCAGATACTACTTTTTCTAAAGGTATTTCTAAATGATCAACACATGCATTTATTTTTTTGGATGTCTATGAGCTTCCAATGTATGATAAAATTTGTGGGTGAAATATGATTTTGATGATTTGTAATATAAATACCATAGATCATTTAACTTTAGAAATGTTGGGCCTTATAATGATACAAGTCTTTTCCATGTAAGTCAGTTATCATATTTGTTTCAATTATATCAATTTGATAAATCCAACTTAATAGTTATATTTTTTATTAGGTATCTTTATAAAATTTTTATTCATTATGATATAAAATTAGTGTATATATTCTTGGACCCAAAATTTATTTCTCTATTAATGAAGGTAATTAAGGATGATGAAAGAATTGTGTATATTTCTGAAAGATTTCAGAATGATGTAATTAAGTATTGGATCTTTCATTGTCTTGATATATATGAAACATACATTTCATAAAGTGTTATTTATATTAATTAAATAAACACTCACATTATTATTTTTTATATTAGTGTCTATTGGATTTTTTTTATTTTTAAACAAAATAAAAATAAACTTAATGTTTATGCTCTATACATTGGAGACATAAGTTTGATTATTTAAATAATTATATAATATAATAACTTTTAATTTTATTTCATACATATCATTTTCAAATAATAAATGAGATTACTATATAAATTCAATAGGAGATAGGAAATAAAAGATCAAATACGTGTGAAAAAAGTTGAATTCGTTTATAATTACTATAATTTAATATATACTTAAAATGTCATTTTCAATTGAAAACCTTTTTTCAAATAGAATTTTCATAATCAAGGAGTAATAGAATGTGGATATTTTTTTTTTGATTTCTATGTTTGAAATAATTTCATGTGGGAAAATTACAAAATTATAAAAGGTTATATTTTTTTATAAATTTTTTTTATTTATCTTATCATTATATTAAAAATACACATTGAATAATTTCCTTTTAAAAAAAAGTTTTTTATGAATCTCTCCCTTATACTAAAAAAGATTTAAATTGTATATGAGGATCATGAGTGTATTATTTTCTATATTTGATTAATATTTAGTTTATATCTATTTTTAATATTAATTTTTAAGTTTAAATTTAAAATTGTAAACTTGATGTAATTTGAAGAAAGTTTTGATGTAAATATTTTTTTTGAAATTGCATTGGCACTGTCCCCCCATGATTTTTCACTCTTTACTTCTGCTAGTTTTATTTGTTTTAAAATATTGGTTTACTATATTTTGAAATTAATTTATTTAAAAAACCAAAATTTTTACATTGGTTATTTAATAATTGATGTAAAATCATGTTTTTTACATAGGTTATTTTAAATAATAGATGTAAAGACCTTATTTTACATCATTTATATAATAAAAATTGTATAAAACCCATCGATTTTATAGTATTTAAATGTTTTCTATGGTGGTTTTTATAATAACCGATGTAGAAAATATTTTCTATGATGGTTAAAATAACCATTATAAAAAACTCATTTACATTTTAACTTACAACGACATTGCTAATAACCAATGTTAAAAATTAAAAACAACCATTATGGAAGACCCTTTTATACACTAGTGTGATATCAATAAATCCAATACAATGATATGGATATTAATTAGAGATATGTTTAGGGTTTTTTTAGCAACTTTTATTTTGATGTGATTCATTTATTTGAATGGGAACTTGAATTAAGGGAAATTTAAAAGGGAATTATTCTCCTATAATGAGAAGCGAGGCTTATTATTAGGAAAAAATAAGTTAATATCATTATCAAAACTGGGTTGGGATGACTAGAGGTGTGATGTAGGATTTCATAAATCGATCAATAGTCAATGAGAATCCTATGTAAACACATATGTTGGGTGAAATGGGTCATATTGTGTGTGAATTTATATTTGGTTAGAATCTATTAGATATTGAAATTATTTTGTTTTGAAAGAAATATATATAACTTAGAGAATTAAAATTTTGGTTTTAGGAAATGATATGTATTTTGAGTTGGCATATGCACTATGGTGTGTGGGTGTAGTCAACGAAATTTAGGGGAAGTAGGAAACTTAGTGTAGGAAAATAAAGTAATCTGGTAAAAAAGTCTATTTGATGAAGCAAGAGATGAGATTATAGGGAATTAGTATGGTGGAGTGGCTAAATAATAATGTGGTTATGCATTATGGAAGATCCATTCAAATGGATGTGGCCGAGTGAATAAGGAGGGGTACTAGGGACTGGTACCAGAGTGTAAAGTGATTGGGTGTCTCTTGTGGGAACATCATATCAGAGATGAATTAGGTAACATGGATAGGTATTTGGAGGTATTACCTTATATATGGTCATATAGACCTTTTTAATTAGAAATTTCACTTCCACTTGATAAAAATTGAGGGATATATGAAAATTTCAATAGTGGGGAGCACCATCAATTTTTTTTAGATTTTTAAAATATATATAGGGAGAAGGTTGATGGTGTTTCAATATATTGGAAGGAGAAATTACATTATGAAATTTTATGGGTGAATTGGGTATAAGAGTGGAAAATATTGGCAAGTGAGTTAGGGAAATTATGTGTAAAGCTCAATCAGAGCATGGGGATTGAGTTTGAATGGAATTTTTCAAATTTTTATTGGGGGGAATGGTCTATAATTGTGAAATATAGTATGATTAAGAATGGGAATATTCATCCTAAGTAGTGGAATACTATGTAGATTCATTGATAAGTGATATGCATGAGTCTAGGGTGTGTGGATCATAGAATGAATTATAATAACTAGTTTTAATTATTGGTGGTAGTTTGGATGTAGGATATGGGTATAAAAAGTGAACATGAGATTTTAGTGATTAATTAAATGATCAGTGATGCTTCTCAAGTATGAGAAGAAAATGGTAAGGATTTTGTAATGTCTCATGCGGTTGAGTATTAGTGGAATTATGAATAAGTTATATTTTAGTGGACTAAAATCTAGATGAGTTTGTATTTTGGATTAAGATAATTACAGAGTTATTATCTAATATTTTAAGAATTTTTAAAGCAAGTGTTTGGATGTGGTAAGATGGCTTGAATAGCCAAAAGTTGTATTTTGGATTTTATCTGGTAGAGGAGAATCTGGGGGTGTCTACTAATAGCCATTAGGTACCCAGTATGGTGACACTAGGTATCTGACAGGTCAAACAGTGCTAGTGCACCACTAGTTTGGGAATGAGGTTATCAATAGAAGCTACCAAGTACTTGATGCTAATAATAATATGTTTTTTAAGAATGTTAAAATTTTATTTAAATGTCCATCCCTAATTTTAATTTAGGAATCAAGAGTTATTTGAATAAGATATTTCAACCAACCACTCCTCTATTATCCATATTTGGTTCTCCTTGATCCTTTTTAATATGATAGTTATTTGGGTGGGTTTCATTAATTGAATTGAGTTAATAATTTACTTTTATTCTTTATTTTATCTCACTATTATTCTTTATTTTATTTGGATTATTCTGGATAGATATTTAGTTATGTGATTCCACCCAAGCATGAAAAAATCAATTTGATTGATGAGTATTTCTTATTTGGTGGATAAAATAGTATTGGTAATGGTAAATACATGCTATTTTTTTCTATTTCAGTGAAATCATGTTTCATGATGGGTTTTCTATTTGTTTTCTTCAATTTTGAGTAAAATTAATGATTGATTAGTTTGAAGATTTTGGGTTCTTTTCTCATAAGAGGGATGAAAGTCTGTTGTGATTCATTTTTATAATATAACTTATAATTTTGACATCATTATACCACTCAACGAGTTTTTTTGGGTTTATGTTGATTTTGGGATATTGTGATGCAGTGAATTACATATTAATTATGAGTTTATTGATGAAATATGTGTTCTATAGTATCTAGGATGGACAATATATATGTAGATTAATGGAACTATATATAAGATAGGTGAAACTAACCTTTTTTATGGTTATTGTGTCACTGTTAGAAATAATAGCTATAATAATGGTTCTAAACCATTGGTATATTATAGGGAACCATTGGAACAACCTATACCAATGGTTTCCCAAACCATTCATACTTATACTATAGGGATAAGGATATACTAATAGTTCAAAAAAACTATTGGTATAGAGTTACTTAGAACTATTGGTATATATTGGATCTACTAATGGTTCTTTGAACCATTGGTATAATCCCTCTCCACCAAGAAACAACTTCCACTAAGCTTGTACCCTTTAACAAAAAACTTACAAAAAATATATAAAAACCTACAAAAAAACATATATACAACTAGTTCAAATAAGCACTAAAAATATTAAATATCATATATTTTACATTCAAATAGTTAATAACTTAGAAATAAAATGATAAAATGCATATAAAATCAGTTTCAATCATAATATTCCATCCATAAGGTTGTAAGTATCATAAATATGAAGTTATAAATGTAAAATATTAATATATTACTCCAAAAAATCCTCATAATGGTCACCACTATCATCATGTTCATCACTTCCATCACACTCATCTATAAACTCATCAAAATAATCATTTTCTTAACAACTTCATCACCATTGGAACCCGAAAGGTCATTAACCCAATCCCTAATTGTATTGTCACTACCATCACCCGAATAATCATAAAATGAGTGCATCATTGATATACATGTATTAATAATCACAATAAAATCTAGTGAAAGATATGGACATATAAACATCATTTCTTTCATGAACTTCTTTATGATTTCCCCCTATTTCATTCTCCTATACTATTGATTTCCTTTTCCTTGACACATATACATGACCCCTTGAAACTACTACTCAACACTAGTAGAGGTGTTTACATTTCATTAAGTGGTCCAATACCTATTGGGGATAATAAAATTCTTGGGTGGACAACAAACCCTCCCCTGGTGCTCCTCATCTAATACCTATCAAAAATGATTGGTAGGTCCAAAATTTTCACCCTATTTATTCTCAAGAGCCTCTAGAGCATGACATTGAAATTATAGAATAGATAAATATATAAGAAATAAATGTAAAAAATTTAAGGAATATAATAAATCTTGTAATCTTTTCTTACATTTAAAATTAACAATACACCCATATTTTTTCTTTCTACTTGAGTAAAGTAATTTTTCTTGAGGTACACACCCTTCAATGTTTAGCATCGATTACTGAAAAATTAAATGAATGTATGAAAATAATATTCATTTATTATATTAATTATCAAAACCTAAATAATAATAATATATATATATATAACATGATATTTTTTATTTTTTAAATCCTAAATAATTTAATCATTCTTAGTTGTTCTTGAAAAATACCTAGTTTCTCTCATGTTCTGGCATGTTTGTTCATCCCCAAGTATTCACATACTTCATATCACTCTTTTTTTTCTTTTCTTTATGATTAATCCTTTAAAATAAAATTATTAGTTTAATAATCAAAAAATTAATATAAATCATAATCATTTTTAATTGAAATAATCAAATTATAATAACACTGTAAACTAGTCACTTTTCCAATACGTAATCATATCTTGGTACTATGTGATTGGAAAATCATCGAGGGTTGGTATATCCTCTAAATCTGGTCCAAATATACCAGAACATCCATTATATAAATCATGACTATATTCTCTCTATATATCAATTAATTCCATCAATTATGTAACCCATGTATCTTGACCATAGGGAAAATTAAATTGGAGTTGCTACCAAAATATTAATTCTTATAAATAAAATAATAATATAAATTTTAATCTAATAAATTTTCTTACCCATATCTGAGACCATAAATTATCCTTGACTTCATCTCCAATCTATCTAAATAAGACTAGTTACATGGGAATAATTTCATTATATTTAACAAGAATCACTTTAAAACTCCTATATTCTCTCCCAGGTTTACCAATCATTTGATTTTATTTATTGTACTTGACCATTTCTTGTGTATGAAGGTTTTATACTTCATGCATATGAGTACACCCACACCACTATGTAGTCTTAGATACAACCATGAAAGAATAAAATAAATATATTAAATTAATACTTGTTATAATGAAAATAAAATATAGTTACAAAATTTAATAGGTTTGTTTACATATACTTGGGGCAGGCTGATCAGTGGACTCGGATAGATCCCCAGACTATGAAGGATCGGAAATTCATGTATTGCCAGTGGGATCCAATGTATGGTCATAATGGTTAGAAGTAGAAGGATCAAAAATATAAAATACCAGAGTTATTAGATAATAAAGGATAAAAATATAGAAGTTGATAAAAAAGGATAATAGAGATGAGGAGTGGGAGCCATCATCTGATAAGGAAATGGTATATGAGAAGCATGACATGATGTAATTAGTGGTGATAACATAGGTAGTTTGAATGTCTCTGGTGCCTCTAAGGGAACTTTGGGATGAAAAATTATTCTAGATGGTATATCTAGTGAATGATCTAGGTGTTATCATGTATTATTAGTTATCTAAATACCTCTAGTACCAACCCCCTCAAACTATCATGTTGGTCACCATTGTTACTAGTTTGGTCAGATAATAATTATCTTCTAGATGGTGGTTCTTGATTAAAATTTAAAAATGATCAAGGAAATTAAATTATACATTATATAATTGATATATATATATATATATATATATATATATATATATATATGAAATACTATACTTACAACAAGCACCAGAGGAAAAATACCATTTATCTTATGCATCAATTTTTTTCAAACAATCAATTCCTATGTATCTCTTAAATATTTTTTATTTCTTGCATTAGAAAATAAAATATAATTTTTTTTAGAAATTATTTACTAATGGGTAATCCAAACATGAAATAATAGATAACATGACATAATTAAGGCATAACAATTTCCAAGCCCAACAAAGGATAGGTAGTGATATAACATAATCATGTCATATTTAGTGTAAAGACAAAATAAAAATAAAATATAGCATAACATAACCAACACATACTAAATATCATGATAAACATGGTTAAGAAATGTTTTTTTCTTATATAGTCAATTTTATCTGATTTAGTTTAGGTTAGATTGATTCAAATTGGATTATTTTAGGCTAGTTCATTTCTCTTTTATTTATTATTGAGTTTTCTTTGGTTTATATTGGTTATGTTTATGACTGTTTCATTAAATTTATGTGATTTTAGGTCAATTTGGTTCACATTTATTTGATTCAAGTCTATTGAGGTAAGATTTTATTGGGTTATGTTGTTTTAGTTTAATTTGAATGACGTTATTTCTCATTTCATTTCATATACCATGAATTATTTTGATTAATTATATATCTTTTATAAAAATTCGGTATTTCTTGAATGATTATTGGTGGTAACCTGATAGATTATGCATTTATTATCACTTAAAATATAAATTTTATGCTAAACTTAAGGTTTTAAAGATATATATTTTTAAATGGAATGGTTCATGTTGTTTTATTTTCAAATATGATAAATCTAAATGGTTTGGGTTGGTATTTATACTAGATTTTATTCTTGATTTGTACTCTTTGAATGACATTACATCGTGTGAGTTTTAATTTATACATGTGTTATTTGTTATTGACTTTAATTAAGCTTGTTCTTAAGGGGTAAGTGGTTTAAAATAAAATAGAATCATATTAAATAAGAAACATATAAAAGTTTCTAGTTATTTTGACTAATTAACTAATAATGTAGTTTTGGTCAGATACCCCAATCCACTAAGTCATTTTGAGATTATAAATCATATTTGGTCTTCCCCTTGAAATTTAGAAGAACTAAATGTAACATTTTACACATATTTTTCTCAATGTTCATTACATATAAACAATGACATAACAAAATGTTTGAACAATTATGAAAATAAAAAAGGATATATTTCTTCCTCCAATTATAATTGGATTTAGTGGAAACAGTCTTCCTCTTTCTAGTTTTCATCTGATTTTTTATGAATAAAAATATGGAATATTTCAATTCATTAAGAAAATTAGTTCCAAACATACACTATAATGGCTTCTTGGTCTCAATGATATTGTCAAACTTTTAATAATTTTTCTTATATGGATGATCCATGGGGAATAATCATTGATGTCCCATGAAACTAAACCTATGGTGATATTTAAGCCTTATGGGTTGTATATTATTCATAAAAATAGGAAATGATAGTTTAACCTTCCTTATTTAGTAATAAATCATTACAAAAGCTAAAAAATAATTTATCATACACATAAGCGCAACACACATCTTAAATATATCTTTCAAAGAGGCATCATATGTGTGCAAACCCATATTCCAAAGCTACTTCAGCTCTTTTATTAAAGGTTCCAAGTACCTGTATATATCATTTCCATATTAAAAGGTCTAAATATGAGTATACTTGAGAAATTAAATGTTTTTATCACACAAAACCATTGATAAAGGTTATAAATGTGAATGGAAACTAACCACATATTATGTGAAGTAATCATATGACCAAATAGACTAAAATAATCACATAATATACCCAACCTAACATTATGTATATTGGTTTAAAAATAAGGATATCATATATAAAATGTTTTACATTATAATATATATGTAGTATGAACTAAATAATAATTATCTTTAATTATATCATAACCATTCCATTATATATTTGTTGATATTTCATTAGACATGAAAATATTTTGGATCCTAGGAATCAATGGAAAGTGCCACATTACTTTATGTGACACATGAGATGATGTTCCATCTATATTTGAATTCCATAAAGACGTACCACATTATTTATAATAATTTAGGCTTATTATTTCCTCACAAAATAAACTACAATATTTTTCTAAAGCATAAATTTTATTAGTTGAAAATCCAAGATTATTAATTAACTTTCATGACATATAATAATTTGAGGTAATATTGCCATCATAAAGAATTAAGTACTTCCAAAATTAAAGGATATAATTTATACTAGTACTATAAATCCCATACATGGATTTCCCATGATATAGTCACATTAAAAATTCTAGACTTTTCATTTTACCACATGCTCAATATACAAAAGTCATTATATCATCCATTAATTTTTTAAGTCTCTCAACATCATCATTTTCATTAGTTTCATCATGTGTAGTCATACCATTGTCTTCTTTTATTGGAATAATTTCTTTCACATGGTTTGGAATAAATGGAAACCAATCGAATATTAAATTCTCCATTCCACTCCTTTCATTTTAATCATGAATAGTTTGGGCTTTCATTTTATCTCTATTATGATACAAGACATAATAGTTTGTTTGAAAAACAAATTTTTTTATATGGTAGATCACTTCTTATCTACATAACCAAGGTCTTCTAACATAATTATAAAAAGGGAAGCATATAATTCCCCCATCCAAAGCATTGTTAAATGAAAAATCTAAATAAATTATAACTTATTTTGAAATTTGGTTGATATTTGACTAGTATCATACATCAAACTTCTATCTATTCGGATACAAAAAAAGTTCTTATTAAAATCAACATAGAATTATAAATATAAAATTAATTATAATAATTAATTTTTTGAATATATATTAGGAAAATCAAATAATTCCATAACTAAATAGATATCAATATTACCAACCACATAACATTACAATATAGTCAATTTATAAAATATATTTCAAGGATTTTTTTTCATTAAAGACTTCCCAATAACATATATTATACATCTGGTAAAAGAAAATACTTATATAATAGCATCATTTATAACAATTAAAAATCTAATCAATTATATTTCATGAATTTTAGTTTTAGTTAATCACAAAAATTTAGTTGATAACATTTCTTACATCCAGTTTTAGAATAAAGGGATAATAAATTAAATCAATAATCACAAAGATTCTAAATTATACCATTGATATTTTTTCCATATATATTTTACACATTTTATAATATAATTACTACAACATCATATTTTTTTAAATTGTATAAACTCACTTCATATTTCCTAAAACACTAATATAACATTATAATTTATAAATTATAACAAAATTCCTATGAGTAATTAGTTTTATACCACACACAATCATCATGGTGTGATATTAAATTACGCATGACTCCATTCCTATACAATAACCATACTTATAATACATCATTAATCTATATCCTAAGCTAGTTTTTCTTGATTATTTCACATACTAGGACCAAATAGTAAAATTAGCTTACCAACCAATACAATTGAATCTACTTCATACTTCATGCATCATCTTCCCCCAAGGACTCCACCCGAGTTAGAAATGTGTTTAAAAGTAACACCCAAATCTTGCCTCTAACCATCCAAGAGTTGGAGAGTAGCATAAAGGGTATAAAACCATAATATGATACGAATTAAACATTTTTTAGTAAATACTTCCCAAATCTAATGAAAAATGAATAATAAAATGAATAATATTAAAACATAAACACATGTAATGAGTTTCTTAATAAAAAAACAAAATAATATATTGACCTCAAATGAATAACACCAACCCATAAATCATTTTAATCTATTATATTTAATTTTTTTCTTAAAAAAACATCACCTAGAACCAATATAAACATGATACCATAAGTAATAAAAATAAACGATATTAATTGGGTGAGTATAAAAGCATACCAAGTAGTATCTTACTCCAACATATCTAGCATCAAGTGAGAATATATAATAATGTATTTATAAATTTCATTTATAAATATTAATCAATTATAAAAAAACCATGTGAAAATTGACACAATCACCTATTATAAATGATGAATCCAATTATTCCTAATTTTTTTCCACTAATAAAAACAAATAAAATATCTTATTTGTTGTTTATAAACTCTAAAAAAAACCCCAAGGAAATTTATGCAACATGAAACCCTAAGATACCACTGTAATATTGGTTATGAAAATATAGAAAGAAATGAATAAAATAATAGATAATATAAATGTAAAAATATACCTTAAATTTTTTTCCTAAAAAATATAAAAAAACAATGAATCAAATAAAAATTGATAGGGAATTAGGGGAATTGAGGGGGAGGAGAAATGAACCATAGAGGAAACTCAAATATAGCTAGGATGGGGGGGTATTACTATATGTTATAGGGTAGAAACCTATACTAAAAGTATAGATTCCAGGTGCAATAGAAGTGTGCGATGAGAGATGCCCAACTTTGATTTTTTGTCACGATCGATGATCAATACAAGATATACATAATGATAAACACCGTGATCTACAAAATTGGATAAAAAAATCAGGCAAGAGTAATCAAACCGGAATTAGAGGGAGGATCATCACATATTATTTATAATCAATTTAATTTAATTAAGATTTACTTTGATGGAATTATTTCTTCATTTATGGATCGGGTGAAAGATCTGAACTACACCATTATTGTGTTGTAGGAATCAAGTGAAGATTCCCTCTAGCAGTGATCTACATGTGTTATAAGAATCTCTAGGAATAGATTAAGGAATCTCTGGGTGCTAGCATAAAAGATCCTTGAACTTGAATCGTCTGCCTTTGATCGCTTCAAGAATCGCTTCCAAAGCACTCTTTTTGATCTGGTGGAGGAAGATTGTTCTCTATTCTTGGGAGTGTTCTTAGATAAGTTAGTTCTCTAGGGATTGAGATAATTCTACAAATATGTTGTGCACAACCAAAAAAATGAATTTTCTCTCTTGAGAAAATAATATAACTAGGTTTATATATCGTTAGGTTTAAAAATAAAATAATTGCATAGGTTCCCATAATTATTTATTTAATACTAGAGAAACCCCATGTAAAATAATAATAATAATATTATTTGTTAACATGCACTTAAATTGTGAATTAAATTAAATATTATTTAATCAAATAATATTCAATATTTATTATCTCTCACTGGACCATTTAAACTCAGTCCTCTATTCCTACACAATGTTTATTAGGCCTTGAATAATGACTATTTATTTATTTAATAAATATCAATTTCTTATTCACTAATAAATAAATAAATATTTTATTCACTAAATAGAAAATAAATATTTATTAAATATTCGACTCACATTATATTATCTCAAATAACTGGTGACAGAATAAATGAGATCAATCATGAATTAATAATTATTAAACAATATATGGGAATAATATTTATTAAATTTGTTAAATAATAAATAATAATATATTATTTAACTGATATATACACTTAGTGTGTGACCCTCGGCCTCTTTCTTAGTGGAATTAGGTGTAGCAGCCTAAAGTCCAAGGTTAACATCTAACAACACACCAGGACACCTATAGAGAAAGAAGTTAACACTGCAATGAAATTTTACCTCATACAAATTGTTACAGTGTAATATAATCCATTTATCATGATATCTCTAATCAACCAGGTTGCATGTCAGTTCCATCAACCAAATTTCTCGATGTATCTTTCTTTAATTTTATGGAAAATCAACTTTCCTATAGAACAACATGACCATGGATTTATTTAGGCTATATCATTTCCATCAAAGGTCCTAAGATATCAACTTCCATTAAAACAGAAGGGACAAATCCTTTCTCACATTATTCATTAATGAAATTTTACTCGTGATGCACCCAATGTATCCTAACTCTCCACAAATACATGTCATCATGGTTTTTTTCAATACCAAAAAGTACATGAATTATAATGATCATTAATAATAATATTAAAGTCCATAGACCAATAAAAACATCTGTAGATAGGAACATCCAATGACACATATAAATGTGGATTTCCTACCATCGGGTATCATTATCATAATATCCTACTGGATATTACTAAGGGCGTACACCATGAGAAGGTGTCTCAACTTCTCATGAGTCTACACCCCTAATATCCTGTATCATTTGTGTCCCTCAAATGATATCATCTTCCTATAGACCATATATCCAAGAATAGTTTCATAGGACTTTCAGGTTCTCATCATAGCATGGAACTGCTATGACCTTTTAGTGTGATAGTTCATCTTAGGAAATTATCACATACTATGTCACGTAGAAGAAAAATCATGATGTGATAAATAGTTTATTAATATTCAAAATAATAAATACATGTTATCATAAAGTACACAGAAGTTGGTTCTAGGGAACTAACTCCAACAGACTCCCACTTGAACCAGATCTAACTACTAACAACCTTTAGTATGCTAGATATCACATGATAGTCATGCTTCTACTAAGATTGGCCTTTAGTTAAGGGGTCCGCTACATTCCCTTCCATGGGTACTCTACTTACTAAAACTTCACCCATATGATGAAAATCCCTCAAGAGTTGATAATTTTGGAGTATGTGCTTTTTCCGTTGGTCTGACCTTGGATCTTTTGCAAGAGCCACCACTACAATATTATTACAATACAATGTGATAGAGTCTTTACTAACAGGTACCACATCAATCTCTTGGAAATAGTTCTGAATCCAAACAGCTTCCTTGGTTGCATCAAAAGATGATATATACCTAGACTCTACTACAAAATTAGTAACAACTAGCTACTTTGAACTCTTCCAGCTCACAATTCCTTTATTAAGAGGGAAAACATATCTCGAATGTGACTTAAGATCATTCTGATCTATCTAAAAACTAGCATCAATATAACCCCTGATGACCAACTCCTCATCTCCTCTACACACTAGTAACACATCCTTAAGTCTTCTCAGATACTTAAGGATAACCTTAACAGAAGACCAATGCAGTTATCTTAGATTTTATTAATATCCTCCTACCATTCCCAATGCATAGGCAACATGGATTCTAGTACATAACATGGAATACATATTGTTCATATCACTGATTCTTTTAGGATCTTTCTTGTTCTCTCTTTCTCCTATTGTGTTTGAGGACACATTTTCTTAGAAATATATAAACCATGCGACACTGGAACCAATCCCCTCTTGGATTATTCCATACTAAATATCTTTAGTATCTGGTCAACATATGTACTTTGACTTAGTCCAATCAGCCTCTTGAATCTATCACGAATGATCTTGATCCCTAGAATATAGGCTACTCCACCTAAGTCCTTTATAGAGAAACAATTTTTTAACTAGTACTTAACAAACTATAATATTGGTATGTCATTTTCAATAAGTAATATGTCATCAACATATACTAATAGGATAATGTATACATTTCCATTGAAACTCTTGTAAACACAAAGATCACAATAATTCTTAATGTAACCAAATCCTTTTATGGATTAATCGAGTCAAATTTTCCATGACTTGGATACCTTATTAAAACTATAAATGGATCTCTATAACTTAAAAATCCTTTTTTCATCACTTGGAGTCACAAAAACTTCTAGATTTGTTATATAAACATCTTCCTGAAGGTTCCCATTAAGGAATGTAGTTTTGACATCCATCTTCCAAATCTCATAGTCATGGTAAGATGCTATGGAAAGTAGAATTATGATGGATTTAAACATGGAAAATGGTGAAAATGTTTCATCATAGTCAATTCCTTGATGCTAGTTAAACCCCTTTTCCACTGGCCTTGCTTTATAGGTATTTACTTTACCTTCCATGTACACTTTTCTCTTAAATACCCATTTTAACCCAATGATATTTACATCAACTGGTGCATCAACCAGAACCCAAAATTGGTTTTGATACATGGAAACCATTTCACAATTCATGTATTATTTCCATATTATAGCTTTTAAGCTCTCTATTTCCTCTTTGTAGGATATAGGTTCATCATTTTCAACTAATAATGAGTCACCATCTTTGGTAACAAGAAAAACATATCTCTCTAGTTCTATTATCTCTCTCACACTCCTACACAATACTTGTATTTCAAGAACTAATTCTTCCATAGGGACCTATGGAATCTGTTCTTGCTCTAACTATTATGTATCTTGAGAATCAACTTCATTAAAGGCAATCTTTATCCCAATATACTTTTTGAGGATGTGATCCTGATCTCTTGTCTGGTGACAATCACTTTCTCATATGAGGGGTTTTATAGGCAGTATCTTTTTATTTCCTTTAGATACCCTATAAAGATACACTTTTTTCCTTAGGGTGATAGTTTGTTGCTTGAGAAGGCCTTAAAAAAATTCCTCACAACTCCATACATGTTTATTCGACAAAATGAGTTTCTTTACATTCCATAACTTGAAGGGAATTCCATTTTCCACTTTAGTTAGAACTCAATTTAATGTGCATGCTGTAGTTTCTAATGCATATCCCTAAAAGCATAATGGAAGATCTACAAGACTCATCATCGACCTTACCATTTCGAACAAGTATAGTTCCTCCTTCCACTAAAACCATTCCACTGTGGTGTATAAGGTGGAGTGAGTTGAGATAGAATCCCAAACTCCTGAAGAAAGTTGATGAACTCTTAGTTAAGATATTAACCACCTCAATCCGATCAAATATTCTTTATCTTCTTTCCAAGTTTATTCACTACTTCATTCTTGAATTCCTTGAATTTCTCAAAGGAATCAAACTTATACCTCATTAAGTAGAAATATCCATATCTACTAAAGTCATAAATAGAAGTTATGAAGTAAGAATATCCACCTATAGCTTCTACTAAAAATGGTCCACACACATTAGTGTGTACTAATCCTAGAAGATCTGTGGCCCTTTCACCCTGTCCACCAAATGGTAGTTTGGTTATTTTTCCTTGTAAACAAGCATGACATATTTCAAGAAGTTTTAGCTCAAACAAGTATAAATAACCATCTCGATAGAGCTTTTCCAAATGATTATTGTTTATATAAACAAGACAGTGATGCCAAATCTAGGTGTTATATGATTCATGTGAACATGATTCGTTATCAATTTACAAAATTTGTTTTTCAAAATTTAATACATAAATACCGTTATTTAAATGTGCCATACCATAACATATGTTTTTCTAATAAAAGAAACAACTTTTATTTCCAAAATTGAAAATAAACCCATCTTCATTTAGGCATGATATAGAAATTATGTTATTGGTAATTGTAGGTACATAATAACAATCTTTAAAAACCAAAATCATTCTAATTGGAAATAAAATATGGTAGTCACCAATGGCCAGAGCAATGATCCATGCACCATTGATAGCTCTCATATCCACCTCTCCTCTAACAATCCTTCAGAATCTACTTAGTTCCTATATTTTGATATATATTTGATCCCCAAAAGTTATATCTAATACCGAATGTGTATATACTGAAATATTACACTCAATAATGAATAAAAATTTATCTTTCCCTTGTTTCTGGGTGTAGTTCCTCTTCCAGTGGCTTGGATTTTCACATGAAAAACATACTGCCTCCTTTTCCTTACCTTGCCTATAGATCTTCCTCATCTTGGAAGGATGATGATCAAGATCTTTATATTGTTTATAGGTCTTGGGAACCTTTTCCCTATTCTTCCTTTTCTTATTCACCATAAGTACTGCAAGTTTTTTATTCCTCATGTCCTTATCTACTTAGCAAATTAAAGTAAGATGTTTTGACAAACTCTTCACATTATTGCTCATGTTGTAATTAATAATAAAGTTAAAGAAGGAGTTGGGCAGTGATGAAAGTATGAGGTCTATATACAACTCATTTAGAAATTTAATCCCTAAGATGTCCAAACATTCAATGAGCCAATAATATTGACTACATGAGGCCCAACTAGCACATACTCTCCAAGATTAGTTGTAAACAAAGCATTAGAGGTCTCATACCTCTCTTGTCTTTCCTTCTCCTGATAAAGATCCTGAGGGTGAGACATCATGCTATATGAATCCATGTCCTCATGTTTCTTTGAAAGCTCATTGAACATGGATGATAGCATGAAACATTGAAAATATATAGCATCATTCATATGTTTCTCATAGAGAGACCACTCTTCATCACTTGCCTCATTACTAGGCACTTTAGGAAAAGGTTCTTCTAGAAAATATAATTTCCTTTCATGAATAAGGATGAAACGTAGGTACCTTTTCCATTATTGGAAATTTATGCTGGTGAGAAGGTTGTCCTTATCAAGTATGGATCACAATGATATGTTTAATGTCATTTTTATGGATGTTTCTACAAATAAGATAAGTAGAATTTTAGTACTTTATCTAATAAAATTTAGACAAATAAATATTATATTTATTAGTATCCCACTGTTTTATCGAAACCCATTAGCCCTCACCATTGAATTATGAATATCTTTTTACTTGGATATTAAAATGGTAAGGATCCATATCCCCCTTCTCATTATCCCAAATTTGTTTGGTCAATAAACTTGAATGGTTTTAGGTATGCATTCCAAATGCCAACTACATTAACTCTTAGCTCCTTGATATGTTGAGTGGACTTCCTAATCCTAAAATCCTTAAATTGGATTTCCTCAACCCTTTCCTCTTATTTAGTCCTGTTTTGGATGTAAACCCTTGATGTAAACTAAGTTAATTCAACCAAAAACTTCAAGTAAGAATTCTCCGATAATTGAAATCACCCCCAACTTTGGCTGGTCAAGCACTTTTAACTATGGTTTTATTTTAATTGAAGTAGTGGAAGGATATACCAACTTAATATATATAATTGTGGTATTTTATATTTTATGAATAAATTTTAAATTATCATATTTATCACATTATTTCTAATATTGAGTGGATTTACTTAAGTGATTAACCATGTCTTTGATAATATTTACGCATAATCCAATTTATTTCAGTTCCATATTGAATTCTTGTTAATTAATTAATTATCTGATCATGACAAAAACATCCATAATGAAATAAATATGAACCTTGATAGAAATAAAATAATAAAGTGGTATGATCATGATCTTTACTAATGGGTAGTTTATCTAGTAGTTAATGAACTAACTGTTGACCTAGTGAAAAAACACCTTGAACTGATAAAGGTTTGTGTTACAGATTTCCACTTGTCCAGCTATGTATCTCCTTGGATTTGTTTCACCTTAGCTCTAAACTTTAACTTCCTCCACTAGCTTGGGATATCTATCCATTACATATGATTTTACTCACACGTTGGTGAGGGAAATAAGAGGTTTACATAAAAGAAACCATGGGAATACATGCCCTACATAATAAGGGGAGAGAAGGCTCACATACCAACAATTTAATTTAATAATAATTTAAATTAAACCAATCACATACAAATGTTTGGTCTAGCTCATGATCATCCAAATGCATACAACAAATTACCCATTTAATAAAACTATCATTAAATTCTTAATCATTCTTATTTATGATAAATCATGCTCGAATAAATTAATTATTATCATTAATTATTCAATTATTTTATCTTAATTCTCATATTAATTTCCTTGAGATTCACATCCATTATAATTTTAAAAAAATTAAATAAATTGATTTAAAGTTAATTGTGTACATAAATGTACCTTGGAGGAAATATAGAGAATACCCATCCGAATATACCAAACATGTATTATACTCGTATATAGTTTTAATTTTGTGAAATATGGCATACATGAATTGTCATGTATTTTCATGACATGTACTATAATAAAAATTACATGATTTTTCAATCATTTTTTATGCTTCAATTAATATAGAGAAACAACTTTATTATGACTCATACACGATATGCAGATCTGAACATTACACATATATTAATTAAACACACACGCACACACGCGCGCGCGCACACACACACACACACACATATTAAAACCCATCACATGGCATGTCCTATTAACTTAATGAATATACACAAGAACATGTCTCAAGATTTATATAATATAATAAATAAATTTTAAATTTTCATAATTTGGTATAAGTACATAGAGTGTATAGGTGAGCTACATGGCGTGTACATATCTTGCCAATTATCTGAGGTACACACCTAGGGACTCAGTGTGTAAATCATACCTCATAAACTAGAGTACACGACATGCATCATGGACTACATGGTGTGTTAATGCCAAGTTACATGATCAATAATTAGTTAGGAAGTGTATGAAATACATGGCCTATATGTGACTCAAAGGGACTACACACCATGTACATTGGCTACATGGTGTGTAATCTAGCTGACTGTGCATTGGGATGACCTGTTCAACATTTGGTAGAAGAATTAACTACATTGTATGTCATCAATGAACATGATTTGAATTAATTAACAAATTAACTCATGGTGCATTGAACACAAGTACATAGAGTGTAACTCCAGTTACACGACATGTACTCCTATTCTATCCATCTAGAATCTTTGGAACCTATAGATGAGTTCCTTGATTTTATTTTAATCATAAAATTAATCATTTCAATTAGATCTATGAGAAACGAAGGAATAAGAAGTATATCTCGCAGTTTAGATTAAAATAATGATTAAACATGAGTCAAAAAATTAAATTACAAATGAGTAAATCATCAATGATCTTTAAATAATTATAAATAATTATGTGATCGCTCTGATACCACTTGTAGGCTCTAGGAATAACAAAAGTGTGTGATGGGTGGCGCCCAACTTTTATTTTTATCATGATCGATGATGAATCCAACATCTACACGATGATAAATGCCAAGATCTACAGAATTGGATCAACAAAATTAGAAAAGAGTAATCAGTCCATAACTAGAGGAAGGATCATCAAATTTTATTTATAATTAATTTAATTTAATTAAGAATTATCTTGATAGAATTATTTCTTCGTTGATGGATATAGTGATAGATTTTCACTACACCATCGTTGCATTATAGGAATCAAGTGTATATTTCCTCTAGTGATGATCCAAATGTGTTCCAATAATTTCTAGATGTCATCAAAGGAATTTTCGGGTGATAGCATGACAAATCCTTATCCTTGCATCATTCGCCTTTGATCTCTTTAAGAACCGCTTCCAAAGTATTCTCCTTGATCTGGTGGAGGAAGATATCTCTCCATTCTTGGGAGAATTATTGGATAAGGGAGTTCTCTAGGGTTTGAGAGAATTCTCTAAATCCATTGGGAAAAATCAAAACAAATGAATTGGCTCTGTTGAGAAAGAAACATAATTGAGTTTATATATCGTTAGGGTTAAAAATAAAATAATTGCACAAGTGCCCTTAATTATTTATTTAATCCTAGAGAAACCCCATGTCAAATAATAATAATAATATTATTATTTATTAACATGTTCTTAACATGAAAATAAATTAAATATTTTTTAATGAAATAATATTTAATATTTATTATTTCTCACTAGACCATTTAAACTCAGTCGGTATTCCTTCACAATATTTATCCGGCCTTGAATAATGACTATTTATTTATTAAATAAATATTACTTCATTATTCACCAATAAATAAATAAATATTCTATTCAATAAATAGAAAATAAATATTTATTAAATACTCTTCTCACATTATATTCTCTTGAATAAATGATGACAGAATAAATGTGATCAAGCATGCATGAATAATTATTAAACCACACCCTAGAATAATATTTATTCAACTTGTTAAATAATAAATAATAATATATTATTTAATTATGATTCTGAATATACTTAGTGTGTGACCCTATAAGACTCTTTCTCAGTGGCATTAGGTGAAGCAACCTAAATTCCAAGGTTAGCATCTAGAAACACGCCAAGGCACCCATATACAAATAAGTTAATGCTACAATGACATGTTACCTCATATGGATGATTACTGTGTAATATAATCCCTTTATCATGATATCTCTAATTAAGCAAGTTGCATGCTGGTCCTATCAACCAAAGTGCTTTATGTCTCTTTCTTTGATTTCCCAAAAAATGAACTTGCCTATCAAACACCATGGCCATGGATTTATTTATTCTTTATCATTTCCATCAAAGTTCCTGATATATCAATATATTTTAAAATAGAAGGGACAAATCCTTTCTTGTATTATTCATTAATGTAATATTACTCGTGGCACACCCAACATATCCTACCTCTCCATGAACACATGTCATCATGGTTTTCATCAATACATCAAAGTAAGTGACTCATAATACTCATTAATAATAATCTTAAAGTCTAAGGACCAATACACATGTTTTTAGATAGTAACATATAGTGACGCATATAAATATTGATTTCCTAATGGCGGGTCTCATTCTCATAATATCCTAGTAGATATTACCAAGGGCATACATCATGAGAAGGTGCCTCAAAGTCCTATGAGTCTCCATCCCTAATATCTTGTATCATTTGTGTCCCTCAAATTATATCACCTGGATATAGAACATATATTCAAGAATAGTGTCGTAGTACTTCCAATTTCTCACATAGCAAGGAACTGCTATGAAATTTTAGTGCAACAACTATTATTAGGACATTATAACATACTATTTCATATAGAAGAAAATCATGATGTGATAAGTAATTTATTAATATTAAAAATAATGAATACATGTTATCATAAAGTATATAGATGTTGGTTCTAGGGAACCAAATCCAACAAAAAGATATAAAAAACCATTGGTATAAGTTATCCCTATATGTAACGTCCCCGACCTAGTGCTCCCTCAAGTGACCAAGCCAGTTAGCTATGTGACCTCAGGAATGCCTCCCCATACACCAAAGGTTTCTGAATAGTAGTAAGGGCATAAAAAATATATTATGGAGACTATATCCTCTGGTATATAGTTTCAATGAAAATGGAAAAATAAAAGTATAGTGGAGGAAATAGCAGAAAAATTACGAATAAATAAACAAGCAACCAAATCTATGATGGGAAAACTGAACAAATCAAAATAATAATAGAATAATGTAATGACAATATAAATGAAACTAAATGACATATTGAAAGTCATATATATAAATAACTAAGTAGACTCAAATAATTACTCCAAAGACCCTGGTACCAAACCCCATGTCAGTCTCATATCTAACCTATAACCCTTATATGCATATAAAAATCAATAACAGGGTTCCTTACTCTTATCCAAACCTAAATCCATTAAATATTTCCAAGTACCAAATGACAGGCCATCTAGGGTGTTAGTACAACCTGGTAGGTTGACACCACCATTTTTAAACAAATATAGTCTAAAAAAATTAGTGCATACAATAAAGTTAATAATAGGGTATTAATTTAATAAATTAATTCTACATATAAAATAAACCTACTAACCCTCAAGTTATGGGTTAACACCCAGGGCCGACCAAACCTGATTCAGTTCTCTTCCAGGTATCTCTAAATAAGTGCGGATCCTCTTGTATCAAGATAGATCACCCAACCAGTGACAGATTCTCCCACCAAGGATGAATTTCACAAACATAAAGTTAATAAATGGACTCTACCTATAGGCTATCCAGAATCTCACCATCGGAAATCTAGTGACTATGAACTTGGTCCTTAGATATCCAATATAATCATATAATCTTCCCTTGGGCATCAAGTATCGGTGCACCTAGCCCATAGGTGGGATGAAAAGAATCATTCACCAATCCCTAAAGCATCAATAATGATACATATCCAAACTAAATCAATATGTCAATATAAATAAAACCCTTAGGGATCAATCAAATTGATGTCACATAATCTTAAAGAAAAGAAAATAAATTGAAAGGCCATAATCAAACATACTAGATTTATCATCATAAGATACAATGATCATTTTATTAAATTATCATCTATATAAATGAATTCATTTTATTACTATAGGTTCTTAATTATCATCATAATTATATCAAACTTTCTTAATTTATCATTTAACCCTAAGGTCATTAACATATCAGTTAATCCAATTTAGTTGAGGAGATTATACCATAATAAATTAGACAATAAACATGTTTTTCCAATTCATAAGATTAAGTAAAAAATCAATATTTTTTTCCAATTTATTACATGTCTCTAAAGTCAGACTGACCAAGTCTCAACAAGGTCCAAGGTTGGCAAACTAATCAGGAGGCCATAGGTCTTAGTATCCATTCCTATGGACCTAATTGAATCAAATGGTTAGTATAATAAAAAGGATTATTATTTAATAGGGATTATACAATTAATTAAGTCATGTGGGTGGCATGTCGGTGTGATTGAAAATATCACATATATTATGGATAATTAAATTATAAAAAGAGTTAAGATTTAGACTACCCAACTTGAAAGTGGAGAAGGTGATGGAAAAACCTCACATCCGCAGTAGCAATTGGCTTCTTCCTTCCTTTCGATGAGAACCAAAAATTCCGTTAGCAATAGATGAAGATGAGGAAGAAGAACCAGAAGGTATACCATAAAAATATAGGTCCAGAACACCAAGATCCAATGTGGGTTCTCTTTTGGATCAAAGAGGACTCTCAGATGTCATCTTCAAAAGGCATGCAGTTAAGAGGAAGGTCCACATTAGAAAAAAGTGACAATAAAGGGGTTTAAAAAGGATGGGTATGATTTTCTCATGACTTTAATTTATTTCACATCATGTAAGTACCATTACCTTTATTTTTTTTCAATTTCCATTTTCCATGAACTAAAAAAACATTAAATAAACTTTCTTACATTGTGTAATATTTTTATGACATGATTTCATTTTTGTGGGATGTTTTAGGGTGTGTAAAATTTATAGGGTGTGTAAAATTTACAGGGTGTAAACTAATGTAGTTTGTGAATTAAATTCATGGGGTCTTCTCAAAAAAATTCACATAGTGAATTGGGTTCACGATGTGAATTTTTTCTATAGCCAGAACTCACATCTTATTCCTATTTTACCCCTAAAATACCTAACCCATCTCAGACCAAGGATTAAAAAACTAAGTTTTAATGAAAGATAACCCAAATCAAAGAGAGTTAACCAAATAATTTAAAGAGAGGCATACCTGAAAAAATAAGGGATCTTAAAACCTCCCCACCATATAATATCTTGTCCTTGAACTATTCTATGCATCACTATGGGGTATCAGAAAATAAGTTTAGAAACTATGATTGCACATCAAAATCCCACTCCCAAGTCTCCTCTTGAACACACCCATACTTCCACTGTACTCGTACTCAAGTCACAGTCTTCCCCTGAAGATTCTTATCACTTTTTTCTATGATAAAAATCAAATGATACTCAAAGTATGCATCAACATCCATCTTAAAATCATCAACCACTATCACTTGATAAGGGTCAAAATGATATATCTAAAGCTGTGACATGTGAAACAAATCATGCATGAAGCTATAACACTATGGAAGGGCCAATAAACATGACACTTTATTGACCCTATCCATTATCTCGAATGGATAAAAAATCCTAGGTGCTAACTTACATTGTTTTCTGATATGGAATTTTCCCATCCTAAGTGATACCCAAAGAAAAACATGATGATTAACCTACAAATACTTAGGTCATCTCTATTAGTTAGCATATGATTTCTGTTGGCTCTATGCGGTCACCAACCACTTTCTGATCAATTAATACTATTCATTCATCTTCTGCATGAGACTAGGCCCAATAATAATTGGATAACCCGCCTCTAACAAAAAAATATGGGAACAACATGGTCTTCCTAAAAATGGTCTATTTGGATCAATTATTGGAATATGTTATTATAATAGAACTCTACGTGTTCCAAATGTTTCTCCCATGAACCATTGAAATCCAAAACACAAGATTGTAACACATCCTCCAAAATCTGAATAGTCTACTCATATTATCCATCATTCTGAGGATGGTAGGATGTGCTCAAAAAAATCTGAGTACCTAATACCTTATTTAGACCCATTTTAAAACCAAGAAGTAAAATGAGGATCTCGATCAAAAAAAAAATACTCCTCAAAACACCATGCAATTTAACAATATAACACACATAAACACTACCCAAATAATCAACAATGAAGGTATACCTTATAGGAAAGAAGTGGGTTAAATTTATTAGTCAATCCAAAATCACCCATACTACACCATTATTATGAGGCGTCCTAGGTAATCCTGTCACAAAATCTATAGTGACATCATCCCACTTTCATTCCAGAATAGGAATAGGCTGCAACAACCCAGTAGGCCTATAATGATTGGCCTTCACCTATTGATAGGTGAAACATATAACCATAAATCCCACTATATCCTTCTTCATTACTAGAAACTAGTACTATCTATGGAGATCTTGATACATATTTTTCAAACCATGATGTATCACCCATCTAGGAGCATTAAATTCTACCATCATCTCCTTACACAAAACCTTAGTAACCCATACTTGACTATGAAATAGAAGAACTTAATTTCCTCCTAGAGACATATTTTTAATGTCTCCCCACCATATATTATTTCCCTCAGAGCTAAGCCCTCCAAACTAGATAAATTCTCCATATTGATCTATTCAATAATCACTAATATAACAGATATAAAATTCAGAGCTACCCATCCCTGGGGCTCCTAAAAAAAATAGATCTAAAAAGTGTTCCATTAACTACCAATCATCACAATATTCCAATAATGCCTCTATTTACATCTTTCATATTAAAGAATCAGCAAAAATGTTGTCCTTTCCTGATGTGTAATTCATCTCCAAGTTTAATGAATGTGTATACTCAACCAACCACCTCTGCCAATGGTTTAGGTTTCACTGATAAAATATGTACTTTAGGAAATTATATCCTATGTACACCAAAAAATAATCACCTAAAAGGTAGTTTCTCCAGAATCTCAGGGTGTGTACCACCACATCTAACTCTAGATCATGATTTGGATAATTCCTCTCATGCGGTCTTAATTGTATGAATCCATAAGCGACCAAATGGTCCTCCTATATCAGAACTGGTCCAAGTATGAGTCCATATATGTCATAGTACAAAGTATAATCCTTAGAGGGATCAGGTAAGGTGAGTATTGGTGCTGAGGTCAACCTTCTCTTCAACTCTTAAAAAGATCTCTCACAAGCATCTGACCAAACAAACTTCACCCATTTCTTGGTCAGCCCAGACATCGGTGCTTCCAGATAGGAGATGTATTGGATGAAGCACTAATAATAACCTGTTAGACCAATAAAACTCTGAATCTTGAATAAATTATTAGATCAATCCCAATATACCATGACTACAACCTTCTCTTGGTATACTAACACTCCAACCTCTGAGATAACATAACCCAAGAAGTGCACACTATCAATCTAGAAACTATATTTGGATATCTTGGTGTAAATATGATTCTCCCTAAGTGTACCTAGGATGATGTCAACATGTTGGGAATAATCATTTATAGTCTAGGAGTACATTATGATATCATTGAAAAAAACTACCACAAATCGATATAGTAAAGGAAGAAAGATTCGATTTATCAAGGCCATGAATACCATTAGTGCATTCATCAAACCAAACAACATCACTATAAACTCATATAATCCATACCAACTCCTAAAAGTAGTTTGGGGTATGTCTGATGGACTCACCCTAAACTAGTGGTACCTTAACCTCAATTAAATCTTAGAGATAATCCTAGAACCTCTTAACTAATTAAAGAGATTGTAAATACATAGAAGGGGATACTGGTTCTTGACTGTCATCTGGTTCGGTCTTCGATAATCCACACATAAGTGAAATATCCCATCAGGATTCTTGGTAAAAAGAAATAGAGATCCCCATAGAGATGCACTAGGATGTATAAAACCCTTGGACTCTAGATCTTCTAAATAGACTTTTAACTCATGAAGCTCTAATGGCGCCATCCTATAAGATGGGTTATAAATTGGCTCAACTCTAAGCACCAACTCAATCATGAAATCAATCTCTTGCTTGGGTGGTAAGCTATATAACTCTTTAGGGAAGACATCTCAAAAATGGTCTACCACTAGAGGAAAAGTATCCTGATGTATTACTCCATCATCTATAAAAAATCTTTCTATCCAAGCCATGATACAATCCAATCTACACTAAATTTGTCCTGTATGTCCAACCTAAATATCTCACTCACTCGGGTGAAAATAGATGCCCCCCATATGGAGATATAAAGGTAACTCTCCTCTAATAATATTCAATATGATAATGGTATTAAACTAGAAAATCCATAATAAGAATAAAATATAATCTTGTCATTTATAGAACATAATATTCCCAAAGGAAATGATAACCACCAATTTCAAGAGAACACTTCTTGCAGTGCTTGATACCCTCAAACTGTACTCCCAATGATGTTCTGATAGTCATGGCCATATCTATGATCTCCATAGCCAATCCCAAACCATTTAAAAAAAGAGAATATATAAAGGAATGTGATGCTCCTATAAGAAAAAAAATGTAAGCTAAGGTATATGATACAAGAATAATACCTCTAAAGGCAGAATATCCTATATCCAAACTGATCGAGGCAGACCATATAACATGCATCTAGATATCCCATCTGCCTTGGGCTCTAGTTTGAGTCCCCTGTACTATCCTCTCTAAGTGGTGCTAATACTCCTGTGTTGGGGTACAACATCCCCTGACTTGTCCGGAATGATAAGTGGGAATCCAACTACCAATCCACTGAGGGGTAGCTAATACCCTCCCTAAATCAGGTTCTTATCCTGATCCCCCTCCACTGATATACTGTGAAAAGTTCCTACAAAACTTCTAAAGATGGCCCAACCTGCTATAGACATGGAACTCCAATGTGGGGTGAGGACACTACAAGTGATTTAATCCCAACCTTCCACACTTAAAGTGCTATATTGAACCATGGTACTGATACATAATTCCAATACATTGATTGATCTTCCCACTACTTCCCTATAAGAAATTGCTATAATGAAGCTTCTTTCCACTAGAAGAAGAGTTCTTAAAATGACCTGCTAAAACTATCTAGACACCACTCAATTCCTCAATCATATTTACTTCTAGGATGATATCTTGATTTATCCCATCAACAAGGATCCTCAGGTAAAATATGTTCACCTGTGACCTAATATCATAGTGAATCCCATCCTGAAAACATTTCACCTTAGAAATATCATCAACTATTAAGTATGGAGGAAATAAATTCAGGTCAGTGAAGTATTCAGAATATTCCATCACTGACAATTTCTCCTCTTTCAAAAACATGAACTCGTGAGCCTTATCATCCCTCAATGTCTCAGGATATAACTATATTAGAAACTTTTCTTAAAAAACTTACAGGATAAATCCTCTTGCTATTTAGATTGCTCTAGAATGTCCCACCAATGCTTGGAAGGTCCATAAAGCATGTATGTAGAAAGATTTACCCTCCTATCTATGGGTGTCTTGAGGTTCTTGAAGATTATCTGGACTGAATCAATCCAGAACTCATCTTCCTAGGGACCTATCTCCCTAATGAACATAGGCGGATGCTGTAGTTAAAACTCTCTCATCAGATCAGAAATCGAAGGCACAATGAAAATAGTATCCCTTTCCATGGATCACATGACCCTCAAGAAGCTATCACTGAGTTGATCATCCATTTGATTATTAGGATCTATAGTAAGATTTGGTTTAGTTTTGTTAGGAGTGTGTTTATTACCACTCCCTTGATGCTAAATTTGAGGATGATGAGGAGACATTTTCTTTATAATAAAAACACACTCCTTAGAACACATGGTACACAAAAGTTAAACCTCAGTAGGGGATAAAAATAGAGATACACTAGCTCATAGTCTCTCTAAAAATGGATTAACAAGTGAGTTGGAATGACATAATAGTTCATTTATTCCCTTTTTCATTAGATATAACATGTATCTCATTTCACAGTTTATAGAAGAAAATATATCACATGCAATAAATATGTCCCTATCATGAACAATTCATGTCAATATAAATCCCTATGTTCCTATAATAATGGAATCATACACATCCCATGCCATACAGGGAAATGAGTATAAATATCAATAAAGAGTAACATCACACAACATGGGAATCACCCAAGGTTAAATAACATCAAACTGTAATAAGAAAAATTCATGAACAATAATACCAACCCTGGGAACTTGTATTTCCACCCATACATGGGTTAAATTCTCCTATACACAAGATCATTACCAAGTCCTGAAACATACAAGTATCTTTTTTCCTTTCCTAAATATTAAATAAACAAAAAATAAACCTACCTTTGATATAACTTTGTAACGTCCACAACCTGGTGCTCCCTTAAGTGATAGAGCCAGTTGATTACATGACCTCAGACATGCCTCCCCATATTCCAGAGGCTTTTGAATAGCAATGAGGTTTTAAGGAATATAGTGGGGAGGATATATCCTCTGGTAAAAAGTTTCAGTGATAATAGAAAAATAATAGAAGAGTAGAGGAAATAGTATAAAAAATATGTATAAATAAACAAGAAACCAAATATGTGAAGGGAAAACTGCAAAAATAAAAATAATAATAGAATAATGTAATGAAAATATGAATGAAACTAAATGAAATACTAAAATTTATATAGATAAAAGACCAAGAAGAATCAAATAATAACTCCAAAGACCTTGGTCCTGAACCCCATGTCGGTCCCATCTCTAAGCTCTAACCCATCCAGCCAGCTACAAATCAACAATAAGGTCCCCTTCCCTTGTCCAAACCTGTATCCATGAAATCTATTTGGTTACCAACCAGAGACCCATCTAGGGTGTGAGTATATCTCAGTAGTTCTACACCACTATGTATAAATAAATCCATCCTGAGAAAAGTAGTGCATGAAATAAAGAGAATAACAGGGTATTAATTTAATGAATTAATACTACACATGAAATAAACCTACTAAACCTCAAGTTATGGGTTAAAATTCATGGCATACAATGTAGAGACCCAAAGCTTGACGTACATAAACATTACATTACTTTTGCGGAATACTTAGTACATAAGAAAAACACACACACAAGGACCGTAATAGTTTAGTGTCTTTGGAAACTCGGAATATAATCTTCTAATCGCGGTGAAAGATATTGAACATCTCCCATAAAGATCTTCTTTTTTTAAAAACCTAAATCATTTCTTTATGTCCCGGGGAAAAGAAAACATAAAAGTGTGAGATCAAATGCTCAGTAAGGGTAATAAAAAGAAAAATCAATCACATCATATTCATAAGAACATAACATTTTGGAAATCTTAACCTGCAAAAGAGATCATAATATCATAACATGGGATAAATCATAGTAGTGAAATGAAATCCCAATAATCATAAATTAAAACATGAAACTTTGTGGCATACACACATAATCATAGATAATCATATCTTATTAGTCAAGACTCATTGCCAAGACTATCTTAGTGGATAATGTCCATTTCTGAACCGAGTCACCCTCGTTTCAGTCCTGTTTCACTGAACCGGTATAACCTACCGTTCCAGCCATGTATATCTCATGAGATATAAAATCTTTACCCAATGCATTGGAGGGAGATATAGGTCCCACCCATCTCATAATGATACCATTCTTATGTGTGCCACAAAATCATAAACCATACATCATAGCATAACCCATGTAATAAAAATGGGAATCTTAAACATAGTGACATCATAAAACAATCCATATAAGATAAAGGAATTTATAAAAATTATTCCATCACAACATTATCAAATAAATGTAATAATAGATGTAAAAAAAGAACCCTTTATTATCTTAGATGGAAAATAATTTTGATAAAACACTTGAACTCCATTCTTGAGGAAAATATCCTTTCTTCTTTAAAAACATTTTTCCTTTCTTAACATGTCGTACAAAAAGAAGTTGATTAAAAATAAACTTGAAAACTTGTAAAGGAAGCTTCTTGGAAATAATGTTTTAAAAATCCATTCATGCCGTATAAGTTAAAAAAAACATTCTTCGTACTTTTGTTGGAAAAGTCAAAAAGTACCTCATACGAAAAATGACAAAAGATTCCTTTCATATTCTTTACTAAAAACTCACCGAAGGGTAAAATTGGATTTAAAATATTTTAAGTGGATGGAAACAATATTACATATTTATGGAACATGGATGTGGATGATAAAATACACCCCAGTAAATGCCAAAGTAAAAACAATCTCGGATAAAAATGAGATTGTGATATTTTCCCTTACCTTATGTCCGATATGCTTTGTATGTATCCGAAACTCCTGTATAATGATTTAAATAATGTCATTAACTTATTACAGAATCATATTCATTGTTATGATATCATATATGGTTCACTTATGACTTTATATTACCCTTTCTTTTGTAAATTCCATGTTAAAGAAGCGTTTTGGGTAAAATCGTTTCATTTATCGTAGGTGTTTGGACTTGTTGTTCTTGACATTATTATTACTTATATCATGATTTACTTACTTCCAGAATATAAAAAATGATTTATATATCATATATATTCAGAATATATATATATATATAATAGATATATAAATGAAATGAAACACACCGTTCATGGAGACAGTAGTCCGTACGTACGCATGAACGCTGTTTTCCTTTCATTATTGTCTTGAATGGAAGTAAGTAGATGACATACATATATATATATACATAAATCCAGTAGATTTAACATGTCATATATTTCATTATTATTCATTATATATACTTTATAATCATTCATGAATGGTTAATGTGGAGAATGAATCTCATCGCGTCGTGGAGACGGTAGTCCGTATGTACACACGAGTGATGATATCGTTCCCATGGTCGTGGAATTGTGTTGAAGTGTATGTATACTATTTCAGTATCAATATCACTTTATAATAATCATATATAGTTACTCATTACACCATTATACCCATCCAATTAAGGTGGTGACGGAAAATAGATTACACCACGGCGTGGAGACGGTATTCCGTACGTACGCACGCGCGGTGATTTCCTTTTTCCATAGGATGGATAGAAGGTTAATTAGAGTTGTTTCATATTTATAATAACATATCAGTAAACAAGAAATACTGATGTTATTACTTTATCATGAAACAACTAAAGAAGAAGAAAGAAAGAAATTGAAAAAGATCCGTAATGGATATTACCTCTTTTTGACGCGCCTTCACTTAACCTCCACTTAAAGAACTAAGGATGGTCTTTGAAGAAGACCAGGACCTCTAGGATGATACTAGGGGAGTAGAGAAGATATTTTTTCAGGGGTTGGACGAGCTTGAATGCTCAAATTGGTGTGAGGAGGAGAGGGAGGAGGTGCCCTTTTATAAGGGAGGAGAGGGGCACCTTTGGAATAACTAAAAATATTATTTTATTATAAAGTCAAGTTCGGTTTTAAATAGCTCCAAATTGATTTATTTCGAGGATAAGGTGGGGATGGGTCGAAATAACCTCATCCAATAGAATTTAGACAAGTTTAGGTTCCTATTTTAACCTTATCATTTAGATTTAACATTAATTTAAATAATTTTACTTTTACCGTGTCTTCTTGTGTTCTTACACTATAAGGTTAATAAACTTACTATAAGAAGCCAAACGAACCCAAAATTGTTTATTATTAATATATATAACCTTATCTAATTCATTTGGCCGAACCTTAGATTTTTATGAATAAAACAACAATTAATAATATAATATTTGTTTTAAAAACTAATTTATGTCAATTTTGACACTATTTGGTACATGATTTTTATGAAATTCATAACAGAATGATACGTTCAAACCAAGTTACTTAAATCAACAATAACATGTCATATTAACCTAGAAAATTAGTGTAAGTCATAAAAAGTCTCAAATTACATTTATTTGGGCATTTATAATATCAATTATGTGAATATTTCATTAATAAGACAGTTACTGCATCATCTTTGTGTCATAATAAATGATAATTATTTAATCCCTAAAAATTATAAATAAATTCCTATGATGTATATAATTGTATTATATTTCTGGAGACTATTCATGTTTGAAGTTTCATGAAGTTTATCACTAAATTAAAATTATTATACTTATAAGATTTAAGAAAGTGACATGTTGTCACATTCTTTGGTTTTAATAATAATTAAATTATTTTCATGGAAAAAAGTCCATAAAATGAATCTAATCTGACCCTTAGGTTATATTGGTCTACTTTTATCCATCCAATAGGATTTTTCCAAGTGTTAGGGTAATTTTATAATCTTATATTTACCCTTAATTACCCGATTTACCTTTAACTATAGTAAATAAAATTTACCGTAGTTACTATTCACAATGCCCAAAAATAAAAAGTAGCTTATTAAAATAATTTGGACCCACTGATTCAAAATATGGAATCCATTTTTCCAAATTCAATACACAAAATTTGTAGAAATTAAATTAAAATTAATCCCGTTGTCGAATGAAAACGGGTTTTTCTTTAAAACATTGCAAAAGATTGAATTGATTTAACCTACGAATTCAAGGTAAAATCAATGCTAATGACATAAATTATATTAAATGGTAAAAATATATTCTATTTATACTTTAAAACCATTAAATATTATAATTTAACCACATAAGATATTACGATGAAAAAAGTTTTTTTTTAATTAAAATATAGCGTGTTTTTACTATTCACTAAAATATGAAAGTTATCGGAAAAATATCAAAACTTTATCTAATGTAAATTTTTATATCCTGATTCAAAAGAAGAATTTTATTTTGTCAAATTGAACTTATAAACATGTCAAAAACTAGATTTAAAGTGGGTGCAGCATCAAAAGGCGGCAAAACTGCATTTTTTGAAAAATACTTATTTTACCCGAAAAATTTATTTTGTTCTTATACCATGTTCTAGAAAATGTGTAAGATGAATAATAATGTTATAAAATTCAAAATTTAGTTAATACTATTCATAACAGCTAGTTCATGAAAATATTATAATAATATATCTTTGTTTATTAAAACCCGGTATTGCGTACAACACACGCTATCGAGGAAGGTCGCGATTGCGTGTAATGCAAGCCAAGTCAGGGTTGCGTGTTATGAAAGAATCCTTCATTGTTTCGTATAATAGAATCCAACCATATTTCATTTATACATTGAATATATATATATATATATATATACTCAATGTTGCGTAGAATAACTATTAACAAAATTATGTGTAACATGATCCAAGAATTGTGTTGCGTATACTGCAAGCTAATACGGTGTTGCGTATAGAGCAAGGTAATCTTGGTGTAGAATACAACACAAGACATTAATGAAATTAAAAGAATATTTTTCATAAAATCTTAGGGTGTTACATCCAAACCTTCTTCGATTCCCTACCAGTTATCTCTATCTAAGAGTGGATCCTTTTGCATCAGGATGGATCACCCAACTTGTGGTAGATTCTCCCACTAAGGATGAATTGCACAAAAATCAAGTTCACAAATTCACTCTACCAACAGACTATCCATAATATCATCATTAAGCATCCATGGATTGTGAATATGGTCTTCATACATCTGATATCATTATATTCTCTAACCTTGGGAATCAATTACTAGTGCACCTAGCTCACAAGTGGTACAAAAAGAATCATGCACCAAGCCCTCAGGAATCAATCACGAGTCCTATCCAAACTTAATCAACATTACAATATGCATGCAACCCTAAGGGATAGATTACATCTATGTCACATAAGTTCAAATGCTAATAAAACAAATAGGAAGGACACAATAAAAAATAATATATATATCTTCATAAGACACAATGATCAATTTATCAAATTATCATATATCTAACCAAATTAATTTAATTTCTCTAGGTTCTTAATTATCATCATAATTATATAAAACTTGTTCAATTTAGAATTTAACCCTAATTTCATTAACATATCTATTTATCCAATTTAGTCGAGGTGATTCTACCATAAGCAATCAAACAATATACATGTTATTCCAATTCATAAGGTTAAGAAAAAAATCATTCAGATTTTTCCAATTTATTACAGGGATCTAATGTCAAGTTGACCAAGTATCAATAAGTTCTAAGGCTGACACACCAATCGGATGGACGTAGGTATTATTCTCCATGCCTATGGACCCAACATGATCTAATGAATGGTCTAATAAAAATATTATTATTTAATAAGTATTATCTAATTAATTAGGTTGTGTACATGACATGCCAACAAAATAAAAAATAGTGCACATGATATGGATAATTAAAGCACACAAAAGGGATAATATTTAGACCAACCACCTGGAAAGTAGAGAAGGTGATGAAAAAACTTTGTGTATGCATCTATGATCAGATTCTTCCTTCCTATTAATGAGAACCAAAAATATTATCAGTAATGGATCAAGAAGTGAAAGAAGAACCAGAAGTCATACCTTAAAAATATAGGTATATAACACTAATATCCAATGTGGGTTCACTTATAGATAAAATAACACTCTTATATCTCATTAATGGAAGGTTTTAATATAAGAGGGAGGTTTGTGTTGGGAAAACACATTACTGGAGGGGTTTAAAAAGGCTGGGAGTGACTTTTTTCATGATGTGAACTGATTTCACATCATGTAATTTTCTTAAAATTATTTTTTTCCAATTTCCATCATCCATAAATTTAAAATAAACATTAAATAAACTTTTCTCATTGTGTAATATTCTAATGACATTATTTAATTTTTGTGGGTTGTTTAGAGGTTGTGTAAAATTTATAGGGTGTATAAAATTTATAAGGTGTAAAAAATTTATAGGTTATGTAAAATTTATAGTGAGTGAATTAATTTAGGATATCATGGGGTCCGACCAAAACAATTTACATTATGAATTGGGTTTATGATGTGAATTGTTTCTGCTACCAGAACTCACCTCTTATTCCTGATGCACCCCTGCAATACTTAACCCATCTTGAAATTAGGCTCGATAAACCAGGTTTAAATGAAAGACAACCCAAATCAAAGAGAGTTAACCAAAAAATTTAAAGAGAGGTATATTTGGAGAAATATGGGATCTTACCGTATACCAATTTGTTTTAAAACTGTCGCTATATATTCTCTATACCAAACCTATACCAATGGTTTTAAAAAATCATTCCTATATGTTAGCCACATAAGAACTGTTTTTAAAACCATTGGTATATGTTATCTCTACCAAACCTATACCAATTGTTTTAAAAAACCATTGGTATAGGCCTGTTGGTATAGATTATATTTACAGTAGCCTATTATGCGTTTTTTCATGTGTGAATAGGGCTAAGAACAAACATGGGGAACCTAAACATGTACCTTGGGTGTCTATTTATTTTTTAATTTCATATTAATTCATGAAGAGACCAATGTGGTCATTCTATAATAATCAGGGATTTTTTTATGAACATATGATAGTGTCTCCATGAGAAAATATGGGATGTTCAATTTTTCATATAATTGTGAAACTATTTATGGGTGATATGTGAGGTGAGGATCTCTTTTGATGCATTTAAAATATTTTTTACGTATCCAATAATGTTACTTCCTATAGGGGCCCAATGATATTTTCTGTGATTTATTGAATAAGTAATATTTTGAGCTATCTAAATATTCTTAAAATATTTGTAGTGTCTAATAGGATTAAGGAGGCCATGTTATATAAGAAAAATATAAATTTGGGAACTTGAGGATAAGTTCTATAGTGAACCATATATTTCATACATAGATATTACATCTTATTAGATGAATATTCATTAAATAACATAACAATCCATGCTAGAACCATACCATTCTAGTATATTTGTAAACTTCGACACATAAACAACTAGTTCATATGCGAACTACATTATCTCCCACTAAGTTTTTCATAACTAACACCCTTCTCATACATATCATACTTAATAACTTTTTTCATAACCCGGGGTAAAGAAACACAAGAAAGGGTGATCTCAAATTCTTAGTAAGGGTAAATAATAGAGATACCAATGATCACTTAAAAATAATAAGAGTATAAGGGTATGGGAACATGTGAATAAAATTTGAAAACCACACCCTACATATCATAGATCATAATTTGAGTCATGGAATAAATATTGGTATTTCATATGGCATGAATCATAAAGGAATCAAAGAAAATGATCCATGATATTCCAAAATAGGCATAATACATGAGTTTTCATCATACACATAAGTGTATAAAATCATTTCCTTAATAGTCAAGGTTCATTGACAAATCTATTATAATGGAATGAGTTCACTCCCCAAACCATCATAATAGTCAAGGTTTACTCTCTAGACCACCCATTATATAATTAAAATCATATAGATATGTGCCATAAGATCTTAAAACATTCATCATATAGTAAATTTTGAAAATAAATTGGTTTCATAAACATTCCATCATGTAATAACCTGTGGTAAAGAAATAGGTTTCATAAAAATTTCATTAATTCATGCTAGTATAACCCATGAAAAAGTAACAATTCATAAACATCTTTCTATCATAATCATAAACCATATAGAGGAATAAAAATAATGGAATCATTGGATTATATCCCCATTAAAACACAAGTAACATAAAAAGATGTCATCTTAGATGAAAAATGTTATTAAAAGTGTAGTTGGAACATTTCCTGAGGAAAATACCATTTTCTATTTGAAATCACTTATTTTAAATATATTTTTTCCAAATATTAAGGAAAAAAATTTCATTTAAAATAAAATTGAATTTTTTTTAAATTATGCTTCAATTAATTGAGTGTTTATGACATTGGGAAATTCCTTTCATTCCATACAAGTTAAAATAAATCATTCCTTTCATACTTTTGTAAAAAAATAAAAAAGTACCTCATTTGAAAAATGCAAGATGATTACTTTTTAAACATTCTGTAAAAATTAAAATATGGGTAAAAATTAATTTAAAAAATCATTTGAGAATTTTAAAAACATTCTTTCAAACATCTTTAGAAAACATGGACATGGAAGAGAAAGTATTTTCGACCCAAGAGAGAAATGAAGTCGATTTTCCTTAAAACAATTATTTTAGACACTTGAGTACTTAAAGAGAATAAAATGAAAGGAAGAAATATATTATATATAAATAACTATATTATAATAAAATTGATGATTTTATTTAGAGGTATGTCATGAAATTTCATCATTGGAAATATAATCATAAACAATTCCGATAAACATTGAGATTGTAACATAAAACCCTTACTATTGGTCTGATATCATTCATATGTGTTAGAACCTAATATTTAATAAATATATATTTATTATAAATATATTATAGAACCATAATAATACATATAATACCCTATATTATTTACTTATAACCTTTTATCACCCCTTTATTGATAATTCTTTATTTAAATCACAGTTTTGGGTGACAACTGCTTCATTTTTCATGTATGTTTTTGTTTGGTAGTTTTGGTACTTTTACTTTGATCATGGTTACATAATATATAGAATTTTAATCATGTTATAAATATAATATATATTCATAAGACACATATTTATAGTCATCCATAAAATTTATAGGTAGAAAAATGAATTACACTGTTTATGGAGACAGTAGGCCGTACATACGCATGGACATTGTTTTTATTTTTTGATGAAGGAAACAAAAGAAATTTAAATAATAATTAACCTTTAAAAAATCATTATTATAATATATATATATATATATATATATATATTCCTTAAATATATCCTTATTACCATCCGTTTTAAAATAAAATGAAAAAATAATCACATCACTTCGTGGAGGTGGTAGTCCACATATACGCACGTGTGATGTTATCATTTTAAGAAAGATTAGAAGGTAAAAATTTATATGTGATATTATAATTATATAAGTATAATTATTTCATAAATATAATATATATATTAAATCCATCATTATATCCATTCTTGAGAGGTGGTTATGGAAAACTAATTACATTGGGTTGTGAGGCGGCAGTCTATCGTATACCCGATTGACGGTTTCATTTCCAATTTGATGGAAGAGGAGATGGATATAGGTTATTACATTAAAAAAATAAAATATTAGTATATATAATATACTAATGTTATTATTTAATCATGTTTGAATAATATTTTAATGAGGAATAATAATAAATAAAATGAAAATGTATGGTTAAGAGCTATACCTCATTTTCAAAAAACCTCTTTAGGTTTATACTTAAAGTATTCCTAGGATGGTTTTATGATCAAAATAAGGAATCTATATCATGGGTATGGATTTAAGTAATGGATTTTAATAGGAATCTTCTTAACCAAAATTTTATTGAAGTGTATAGAGGAGAGAAGAGGTGACGGGGTGTCCTTTTATATGCGGGGGAGAAGTCACACTTGGAATTCATGAAAACAATAAAATATATTATTGTATTATTCACAAAATAAGGTTCCAAAATATACCGTTAATAAATATTAGATGATATAGGGTATACATATGTTCATAAAATATATTTTATACAAGTTTTTAGGTCATTTTAACCCCTATCTATTTAGTTTAACCGCCAATAAACCTATATTAACCTTAACCGTCGTAACACATTTTTATTGTATTCATTATTCATTATGATGAAAAATTAAGTTTAAATCATTATATAATATTAATTAGGATTATTATAAATATTTAATAAATTTTAACAAATTTAATTCACATAATTTTCAGAATTTAATTTAAAATTAAACTAGAAAACTTGAAAGAAAAAACAGTTTTCCAAAGAAAAAGTTTTCTTAAGTATAAAAAGTTTTTATATCAAAATAAAATATATAATTTATTGTAATGACATAAATTTTATTAATAATAATATATTGAAAATAATTTTACATTTAATACTATTTTAAAATAAAATTTAACTTTTTGATTTTTTTAAACGAAAAGACAATTTTTAATAAAAATCAGTATTTTTCACTATTCATTGAATAATTAATATTTTTAGAAAATTATAAAAAAACACTCTAAGATAATGTTGAAATTTTTATTTTATAAATAATGTTAATTTTTTCAAATAAATTTTATAAAATAGTCAAAAATTTAATTATATTATTTTCTCATAAAAATCAATAAAAAATATTTTAAGAAATTTTTTTTTGAAGCATATAAAATTTTTTGCTAAAAATATATTTTACTTATATAAATACTTTATACATATTTTTAAAATGTGGTTATATTTATTCACACTACCAATTTAATGACAAGGTTATAATGGTATACAATATTATGGTTCATTTAGACTCGGGGTTGCATTTATCGCAAGCTATTGAATAGATAAATTTATTAAAAAGAAAATATATCCAAAAATATTAGTGTGTTATAGGTACAAATTTTGAGGCCATGAAATTTATTTTTTATATTTGTTTATTTTAGGTTTAACATGCTATATTATTTTATAGTGGTTATTATGATTGATTAGTAAGATGATGTGTTATGACATGTTATACTACCAAAAATACTTTTATTTATAATCTTGTTATACATTAATTGATGTTAAATACTTATATTTATGATCATGTTGATTCCATTTATTATGATATACATTGTTTTATGTCATATTATATATATTATTTATCATTTAACTGTTATATATGGAATGGTAAATGAGAAATATTTTCCTAGTATTTCTTTTGATTGGGGTGTTAGGTAGATAATAGGATATGTACTGAGCTACCATGACTCTATGTGTTTACTAGTTATTTTAATCCTTGGAATGATCAGTGGAAGTTCAAAAATTATTTTCCCTCATTGAATGACTGTTGAGGATGAACATACTATTTTTAGTAGTATTATTAGTAAAAATGAATCATTTGTATTTTTATAGTTTTTGGTTTTTATTTGTTGATAATGTCATGTTGAAAAAGTTTTAGAAATGTAAATCTTAATATATTCAGGAAGAGATGGTTTTTGGAAGTGTTTTGTGTTGGTTTTATACTAGTTTTAATGTTTTATATCTAAAGAAGAAGTTTTGTTAAAAATATGGAGGAAAGGAAAAAATAATGTGAAAGAATTACATAGGACTATAAAAGAATTACATGAATTAAAATCTAGTGAAAAGGAAAAAAATACCATGAAATAATTACATGGGAATGTGAAATAATCATGTTAAATAAAATTCAGAGAAAAGTAAGAAATGTCATGAAATAATTACACAGTTTTGTGAAAGATTCATGAAGATTTAAAGAGCCTATAATTTTTTTATATAAATAAATAATACCACAATAGATTTAATGTGGGTGTTGAAGTCTACATCATTTGTAAAAATAAGGTGGAATGACTCATGAGTTATGAATGAATAATATTATATGGGAACATAGAATTTTTACACGGGAGAAAATTATTTTTTTTCTTGAAGGTTTCATTGTTGGTCTCAAACAAGATTAATACTCAGGGGGTGAATTGGGGTATGTTAGTTTCAAATTATCCGTTGATAATGAACTTTTCCCAATTTTAATAGGAACCATTCTCTCTCTCACACACATTTGATATAGAGTAATAATGTAATAAATAGAGACAAAATGTTTTTTACTTGGTTCACCCAAATGAGAAAGTCTGATGAGAATGCATGGAAATGGAAATGTGCACCCTAAAAACTAAGACCACTGATCTGGTTATAATTTTAGAGTGGCCTCACTGACCCTATGAGTTTACAACCTTTGAAAAATAAAGATCACTACTTTTAAACACTTAGGTAACACATTGATTCTCCAAGAACTACTTCTTTCAACCTCCTCATATAGAGAATAATGTTACACCAATGGTGGCGTACCAATTTTATCCACCTTGTTATTCTTTAATAATTTCACAAACATTTCCAGTGATAAGTCTCCTAGAATAACTTCTTTTTTCTTTTCCCACCTTCTAATATGATTTTAACACCTTGAGAGTTCAATACATGTTCTCTTTTAAATAAATACGTTTTTATATAACTTATATCACACACAACACTAGAATAAAATGAACCATGATATATTTTACAATTCAATATAATCATTAATACATCATGAGAATAAAATGTAAAATATCATGTTGGGAAAAAATCCCTCAAAGGATCATCTTGGTGTTTTTGGGGTGATTGTGTTTTTTGAAAAATCTAGTTGACCTCATTTTAGTATGGTTGGTGTTTTTGAAGAAAATGCATTTAAGGTGGTGCAATTCCCCAATGTTTTCCAATTTTTTGGGCATCAAAATTGGAATTTTATTTATGATAGAGGATGGTTATCTACAAAGGAGTTCATGGACTACAGTTCATGGACCATAAAGCATGGATTTTGTAGACCACATAGTGGCACAACTGTGCTATGAAGACCTCAAAGGAGGTATGAGGAATCATGAAGGAAGCCATCATTTTGTGGATGAAGGAAATTAATTAATCCTACCATAAAGGGATCTATTCTATGAAAACCATAAAGTTATCTATGTGAAATACATATAAAAATCATTTCGTAGGAGGCTCATCATTCGTGGGAGGTTTTTATTTCATGGGAGGATTGTCGTTTGTAGATAGAAGTGATGAATTCAGACACTAAAAAGGATGAAGATTCTATGTGGACATGATAACAAGTTCATAGTGAAGGTTGTACCACAACAGAGTTTTTGATAATTCTAATTAGAGTGTTTTAGGAATCTATTTGTCAATATAAATACCCATAATCAGATCATTATTTTAGAGATAATTTCATTATAGAAATAATCTCTAGATGAATTCAGGTAAGTCCAAAGTAGTTTTTGAGGGAGGATTCTGTGAAGGAGAAGAGTTTCATGAGGGAGAAATTCTAAAAATAAGATAGTTCATGGAAGGAGTTTTTAGGTTTTAGTATCTCACAAATAAAGAGGGTCCGTAAATCAGAGGTGTTTCATGAAGCATCTGTGGTTCACAAGGAATCAACATTCCATGAAGTAGAGGTAGTCCACAAATAAAAGTTTGTCTATGAAGTACTCACACCATAAATGCAAGGATGTTCTTGGAGGATGCAAGACAATTATTGGTGGGTTCAGGGAAGTTTTTGAAGGGACTAAAACAGTTTTCAAAAGTAATTTACATAAACTAATAGCATGAAGAAAAGTGTATTTCATATACCAGGTGAAAATATAACTTCATGGAACACTCATATACATGTGAAAAAAAATTCTTTGGTGATTTAGAATAATAGGATATTATTATGAAGGAGTAGTGAGAACACTTCAGTTAAGAGATAAGTGAGCTTTAAAATTATTATTGGTTGTAAACCAGGAGGGACAATGAGTCCGCTTCAAACATTGTAAGGGTAGTGATCCTGGGTATAAAAGTGATCTAGCCCAAACCTTATCTTTGTAAGTGAACCTTAGTGGATTTGGAACATCATCACATTAATGTTTTATGCTCCTTGAACATATCCTATTGATGGTGAACAAAGTAAAATTGATGTGTATTATTCATGCATTCATTTCTATTCAAACATTTCTACGAGAAAGGAAGAGAAGAGTGTTTTGATTAATGATGAAACAAGATCCCAAGGGGTATTTGTTTCAAATATTTCATACCATAATTAATTCCCCATCTCAGGGTATTTAATCTAGTTGGGATAACAATTGGTATCATAGAAAAAGTTTAATTTTAGTTTTTCTCTCTAATGGGTTTCAATGGAGGTTATCAATCATAATGGGATTTTGATATTTGATGGAAACAATTTTCAATTATGGAAGAATCAGATGCATCACTACTTCTAATCTTTAGGAATGGATGTCTTTATAATTATAATTCATGATATTTTGGATAGTGTGGATAGTGGTGCTTTATTAGAAGCTGACCAAAGGGAATTAGATGCTGACGCCAAAGGAATCAATGCTTAGTGGGAGACATATCCAATAAAATCTATATGAAGGTGATGTCGTGAAAGACATCACATGCTATGTGGGAAATGTTTCTAAATATTTATGAGGGTGACTCAAATGTTATATTGGAAAAGTATTAGGTTCTATGGAACAAGTATGAGGATCTAATAATGCACTATAACAAGTTTGTTGATGCCTTCTTTGACCGAATGAATGTTTTTGTTGAATACATTTGTAGTCTCATAGAAATTGTTGATCATGTAAATATTTTCAAGTGCATCTTGATAGGACTTCCACCTTAATTCAATTTGAAAGTTTCTATATTATAATATAAAGATCCAAATGATATGATGTTGGATAGCTTGAAAAGTACTCTAGTTGCATATAAGATGAGAAATGATGATAACGAGTCTATAAAAAAAGAGAAGTCCAAAGATGTGGAATTCAATGGCATGAAGAAGCTCACCATTGAAGACGGAGAGTAAGAATAAGAGATATATGAGGTAATATCATTCCTTTCCTCAAATCTATAAATAGGAAAATGAAATTTCAAAGGGAAGATCCCACTTTCATGCTTTCAATGTGGTAAGATTGAACATATTGTAGCAAGGTACCCTAAGAAATTTAAAGAATATGATTTGTTCATAAGAAACTAAGGTTGAAGAGATGGAAAAATTTAAAGATCATGTAGAAACATATATAGTTGAAGTTTTTGGAAGATCCTAGAAAAGGGAATAAAGTGAAAATGATAAATAAGTCAATGGAAGAGTTGATATGTGGACTGGATTAGAAGCCTCTCTTATGGAGATAGATGTTTGGAGAGCGAAAATGAATAAATCCAACCGAGTGGTTTGTGATGAAAAAATTTATATGAAATATCATGAAGAAGATAAGTTTTATATGGAGAAATAAATTTAAAATATTAAGTCTTTAATGCTAGATAAATAAGAAAAAATTAGTGAGTACAAGCTAAAAGATGAGGAACAAAAAAATGTGATCGATAGTTTGAATAACAAAGTGAAAGATCAAAACAAACATATTGAATAACTTAAAGAGGAAGTCGTCAGCCTATGATGAAAAGTTAAGGATCAAGATAAAATCTTAACTCATGACATTACATCGAGAATCCAGATCATTAAGGTGATAGAAAAGATAGAAGTGGAGCATATGGTTCCAGGAGAAAAGAAAAAACTGTCTAATCCAAATGATAAGGCAAATATGGAACTTGATAAAAAAAGCAGTAATGGTTGAAGAAATACCACAAGAACCCACTCCGATATTGAAGATTGATTTGGGTATGAATCATAATCAGAATATTCAGAGAACACAAGGGAAAACCAATAGAATATTAGTGACAGATAGTAATGCACCCCACATGAGATGTTATTGTTGTAGAAAGATGGGACACTCACAAAATGTCTGTTCCATATCCAAGAGGTATCAAATAGAATACGAAAAACAAAGTAAACAATATAGAGATCAATATTCCCAAATATCATTTGATGGAGACTATTTCGTGTGTGGAGGATTCGGACGCATGGCAAGATATTTCTCATCAACAACGCATAAGAATGTGCCAAAGTAGACTGAATGTGGTCATAAGAAGCATCTAAATGTATCATCAAATGAGATGAAAATAAAAAATCAATTTTTAGCTCTATAAGATGAAACTAGTCCATCATACTCCAAGGAATATCAATATTATCAATCCATACCAGGTATGAAGCCAAAAACATAGATCAAAAAAGAAAAGATTTGAGCAGGAAGTGGTTACAAATATTTCCCTTAAAGAATCAGATCATTCTGGTGTATGGATCCTTGATAGTGGATGCACATACCATATAACAGGTAATAACGATCTTGTTATAGGAATAAAATATGACAAATAAGGTATTGTAAAATTTGGAAATCATGAAGGCCTAAAGATTATTGTCTTGAGAAAAACCAAATTTGGGGGAAAATAAATGAGACATGATGATGTATTAGTTGTTGAAGGTCTTAGTCACAACTTTCTTAGTGTTAGTCAACTATGTGACTCAGGGCATGCAATAAGATTAACTAAGAAGATGTGTATCGTCAAAGGAAGAGATGGTTCAATTATTTTATAAGGAAAAAGAACAAAGGGTAATCTCTTCCTTATAAGTGGAGAATAAGATATGTGTTTTTTACCCAGAGAGAAAGAAAATAGGTTGTGGAATAAATTACTTGTCCAACTATTCTAACCACACCTAGAATATCTGGTCAAATTTGGTGCAGCTTGAGATCTCCCTAAGCTATCACATGATTGTATGCATATGTGTGATTCTTGTCAACAAGGGAAGATCATAAGAAATATGTACAAGGTAAAAGATCAAAAGTGAACTAGAGTGATTGAATTGATGAATGGATATGTATGTGGACCTATCTCAACAAGAGCCACTAATAGGAAGAGGCATTAAGTTCTTTTCAATGACGATTTCAGCAGGATGGAATGGGTATTTTTCATTCCTCAGAGGCCCGATGTGTTCAGTTTTATAAAATAGTATCAGAGAGAATATGAAATGATGCTTGGAAAGAATATTCTAATGTTTTGTACTAATAATGGTATAGAATTTATGAAAAGTCAAGTGAAATATTATCTCAAGAAACATGGAATAAGGCATCAAGTTTTAGTAGTAATAACTCCTAAAAAAATGGAGTGGTTGAGAGGAGAAATCAGATCATCAATAACATGGACAAAACAATAATTATTAAAAATAACCTACCAGTTAAATTATAGAAGGAAGCAGTTTTGACATCATTTTACATATCTAATAGTGATCTATTGTGTATGAAGGAAGAAAGGACTCTATAAGAGATGTGGTATGAATATAATGAAACATTGAAATACTTTCAAATATGTGGAATTAAGTTTTTTATTCTCAATAAAGATAAACAAAAGAAATTTGAGTTGCATGGATATGAGAGGATATTTCTTAGATATTTAGGAAAAAGTAAAACATATAAATGATTAATAAAGAGTCTTAGAAAGATAGTTGAAAGCAATGATGTCACTACAATAGAGAATGAATAGAATCTATAACAAAAAAATGAATATTTACTTAATGATAGTGATAAGGAGGTATGAACCTTAGTGGGAGTTGAAGTGGAAAATTCTAATTTAGAAGAAGATACTAATAGTGAGTAGGAGGAATTCAAATATATATATGTAAGAAAAACAAATACTTAAGATAAAATTAATAGATAGAATATCATTGGTGATCAGACAACACCAGTTCAAACATGAAGAATAAATTCATTGCAGAAGGAATCCTTCCTATCTTAGGTAGAGCATACATGTTTTGACAAACCAGTTGGAGATGAGAACTGGGTTCAGAGTATGAATGAAAATCTTGATCAAATTGAGAATAATCAGACATGGGAGATTATTTCAAGAATAATAGATGATAATTTCATTGGGACTAAATGGGTCTTTCATAACAAGATGAATGAATATGGAACAATGATTCAAAACAAATCAATATTTGCATGAAAAGGGTACTCCTAGATATAGGGTATTTATGTTGATGAAACATTTTCACATATTGTGAGGGTATAAAAAATTAGATTATTGTTGGACATAGTAGTGCAAAGAAGGTTCAAATTTTTTTATATGGATGTCAAGTCTGTGTTTTTGAATGGGGTTCTAGAAGAATAAGTTTATATTGAGTAGACAAATAGTTTTATCATTAAGAAATATGTGAAAAAAGTTTTTTGATTGAAGAAGGTACTATATGGGTTGAATCAATCACTAAGAGCATGGTATTCAAGACTAGATCAGTTTTTAAAGAAACTTAGTTTTCAACATGGTGGAGTTGATTACAATATCTATTTAAAAAATGAAATCAATCAAAGGATGATTTTGTTAGTGTATGTCGATGACATATTATTTGGTGGACCAAATGGAGAAAAATAAAAGTAGTTCATAGAATTCATGAAAAGGGAATTTTAAATGTCAATGATTGGTGAACTGATGTTTTTTTGGTTTACAGGTGACCTAAGGAAAGAATGGAACATTAATTTCTCAATAGAAATATGCCAAGGAGGTTTTGAGAAGTTTTGTAATGGATAAATACAAGGAGATGATGACTCCAGTGACTACTTGAATGAAACTATCATGGTATGATGAAGGAAATGAAATTAATGTCACAGAATAAAGACAAATCATCAGAAGTCTATTTTACTTGACAACAACAAGACCTGATATTGTTTTTTACAAGTGAAAAGAAACAAGATATCAAATCAATACTAAGGAAACCCATTTAATTGAATTAAAAATAGTACTTGGTATATCAAGGGCATGGTGGATTTCGGTTTATTGTACAATGAAAAATCTCAGCAAGAGTTATTGGGCCATATAGATGCATATGGGGCCGATTTAGTAGATGATAGAAAATAAATGTCATGTGATGCATTCTATCTTGGTGGATTTTGTATTTATTAGATAATAAAGAAAAAATATTTCATTTCATTGAAAACCATAGAATCTAAATATGTTGTGTCTACTCAAGCTTACACATACCTATTGTGGATGAAGCAACATCTTGATGCTATGAGAGTTCTAGTGAAGTATCTGATCAGAATCCATTACAAAAATTAAAGTTCTATAAATCTTAGTAAAAATCCAGTCCATCACTCAAGGACAAATCATATTTAAATAAAGTATCATTTTATCAAGGAAAAGGTTGAGCATAGGCTAGTGAAGTTAGAGTATGTGCTTAAAAAATTACAGTTTGCAGAAATTATGATGAAGGAATTACCTAAAGAGGTATTTGAACAACATATACTAGCTCTTGGAGTTTAATCGACTACCCACACTTGAAAAAGTATGAATGCGGGACCCCCTCTCCCCAAGGTATGATGTGTTTTTTCCAATGTGTTGACTTGTATTCTTTACCCTATTGCAAACAAAAAAGGAGTGACCTTAGGGTTCATTGATAAAGGGGGAGAAGTTGTAACTATAAAAGGAGATAAAATATATTAATTAAGACAGGGGATAATATGATAGGAGGATAAATTAAGTGGGGGTAGTTTTAAATCCAATGATTCTAAATACACTACTACAAATATTGCCTTTATCAGTGCTAGAAAAGGGGATCAACAACACTAAAAAAAGTGCTGTTAATCGAGGCGAAGATGGGGGGGGGGGTGTCCCTTTTATCATCACTCAAAAAAGCGCTGATAAAGTCCCCTTTTATCAGTGCTAAAAAAAGCACTGATAAAAAGGTCCTTTATCAGTTCTTTTTTTAGCGCTGATAAAAGACAACTTTTATCAGCGTTTTTTAAGTGCTGATAAAATTCAAACAAAAGTTAAAAAGAATATATAATGCGAGGGGGGGGGGGATATTTTAATAGCGATTGACCCCCCCTTATTAGCGCTATGCCCCCCTCACACTCTGCCGCGTGCTGCCCTTGCCCGCACCATCCTCCACATGCTTGCGTGCCCCTCCTTGCTTCCACCTAAACTCAAACCCGCGACCTCCCCCCTTGCACACCTGCACCTTTACCACTAAGACATTTTGTTTTTTCTCTATTTAATGATATATCTATTTATTTATTTATATATATAGTTATATTTATTCATATATTAATATATATTCATATTAATATCAATATATTTAGGTATATTAATATATATATATTTATTCATATATTAATATATATATATATATATATTTATTAGAATATTAATATATATATATATTCATATGTTAATATAGATTCATATTAATATAAATATATTTAGTTATATTAATACATATATATTTATTCATATATTAATATATATATATATATATATTTATTTATTCGTATATTAATATATATTTATATTTATTTATATATGTATATATAGTTATATTTATTCATATATTAATATAGATTCATATTAATATAAATATATTTAGTTATATTAATACATATATATTTATTAATATATTAGTATATATATATTTATTAGTATATATATTTATTTTTATATTAATTTATATTTATATTTATTTATTTATATATATATATTTTTAGTTATAAATTTTTATCTGCATATTTATTTGTACATTAATATATATTTATAAGATTAGTTTTAAATACATTTATAAAATATGTTTTTTATGTGTGTTTATAAATAAATAAATACATACATACACATATACAACACCACACACACGCACACACACACACACATATATATTTATGAATAAATACATATATATGTGTATTTGAAAAGACATAGAATGTTAAAACAACCATAACTTATAATACAGAAGTCCGTTTCAACTCAAAAACTAGTAAAATCTAAGAAAATGAAACAATATTCGATATTATATGTGGTACATGCCCAGTAGACATCCATATCAGAAGTTATACTTGTTTGAATGTTAAAAAATTGAGGTATCCCAACTAAAAACTCAGTTTTGGAGGTCTTCTGGGCCTTTTTGGGTCTTAAAAATTATGACATAAGGTTTCATTAAATCACTAGCACATAGAGATCATCAAAAGCTTCAATTTGATATGATGTAGAGTTCAAACAGAAACTCGGATCAAAAGTTATGGCTGTTTTAAGTTTGAGTTACATTTTCAACTTATTTTATATCTTTTATTGATTTTTTGATTTTTTATGTCTTCAAATTGTTATTAAATGATTACTAATTGATGATAATTAGAAAATTATTAATTAATAATATTTTTTAAAATATTTTAAATCCATTTTCACTAAATTTCTTATATATTAAATTTAATAGTCTATTTATAATTATCTAAAACATATTTAAAAAATATATATTATATTTATATCAATATAAATATACATATATAACAATATATTATTTTTCATATTTTTTTTTGAAATATAAACTTTATCAGCGCTAGGAAAAAGCACTGAAAATCCCCCCCCCTTTATCAGCGCTACTAAAAAAGCGCTGATAAAGGAGTCCCCTTTAACAACGCTAAAAAAAGTGCTGATAAAGGGGGGGGGGGGCTTTATCAGTGCTTTTTTTAGCGCTGTTAAAGGGTGGAACTGTGGAAACCCAGTTTTGTGGTAGTGATATGATCAATTAAAGATTATATATCATAATATATGGTGTTATTGATGAAAGTTGTTGAGTATTTTTGGAATGAAGTGATTCGTTGATGAAATTTTCATGCTACTCTTGTTTCTCATGTCAATAATGGATCATATGAGCTTAGAGTTTGTGTTGATTAAATATTTGATCACTATCTAAATTGAAAGAATAGAAATTTGGTAGAATATAGAAGAAGATTTAACAATGTATCAAATTGTGAAAAGTTGTCAAAAAACCCAAAGGGGTAGATTTTTGGAAAAAAATCCCCCTAGGAACCATCTCAGTGTTTTTGGGATGGTTGTGTTTGTTTACAATAACATCTAGACATGTTTCAGTATGGTTGGTGTTACTAAATTAGATGTGTTTAAGGTGGCGTAGTTCCCTAGTGCTTTCCAAATTTTTGGACCTCAAAATATGAATTTGATTTATGTAAAAGAAAGTTTTTCCACAAAGGATTTCACATAATGTAGTTCACAAACTGTGAAGTGTGGAGTTTGCAGACCGCATAGTGGTATAGTTATTCTATGTGGAACACGAAGGAGGTATGCAGAATCACAAAGTTGTTGTTTTGCAGATGAGGGTAGTGAATTAATCCTGCTGCAAAGGGCTCTGTGATAGGACAACTACAAAGTGTTGTATGTGAAACTCATAGAAAAATCGGTTCATGAGAGGCTCATCGTCCATAGGGGGCTTTCGTTTATAGGAGGATCGTCTTTTGTGGATAGAGGTGGTGAATTTGGCTATGAAAAAGGATGAATACACTATACAAACCACATAGAAAGTTTTTGGTGAAGTATATACCACAATTAAGTTGTCAATAATTTTGATTAGTGCGTTTTATAGATCTATTTGTCTATATAAAGACCACTAATTAGATTATTAGTTTAGAGTGAATTTTATTAGAACAATAATTTTTAAAAGAATTCAAGTAAGTCCAAAGTAGTTCATAAGGGAGTATTACATGAATGACAAGAGTTTCACAAGGGAGAAATTCCAAGAAGAAGATAGTTCGTGGAAGGAGTTTGAGGGGTTCAGTAGCTCCTAAAGAAAGAGGGGTCGTGAAGTAGAGGTGGTCCAAGAAGCATCTATTGTTTGCGAGGCATAAGATATTTTTGAAGAAGAGGTGGTCTATGAAGAAAATGTTTTCTGTGAAGCAATCATGCCACGTGGTGAAAGGCAGTTCATGGAAGATGCAAGATAGTTCACAGTGGGTGAAGAGAAGTTTGAGAATGGACTAAAATAGTTCACGAAATCAATTTCTATAAACTAACAGTATAAAAAAAGTGTATTTCATCTATTGGGTGAAAAAAATAATTAATGGAACAATCATATATGTGTGAAACAATTCTAAGGTGATTCAGAACAATAAGAGATTCTTATAGAGGAGTAGTGAGCACACTTTAGTTGAGAGAGTAATGAGATCTCAAATTGTGATTGGTTGTAAACTAGGAGGGATAGTGAGTCTTATCTAAACATTGTAAGGGTAGTGAGCCTAGGGATAAAAGTGATCTAGACCAAACCTTATTTTTGGTAGTGAGAATTAGTGAATTTGGTATATCGCCACCTTGAAATTGTATTCTCCTTAGACATAGCTGAGTGAGGGTAAACCAAGTAAAATTGATGTGTCTCATGTGTGCTTTCATTTATATTCATACATTTATATGGGAAAGGGAGAGAATAGTGTTTTTTTAACGATGAAATAAGATCTGAAGGGGAATTTGTTTGGAATTCATCATACCCCGATTCACCCCCTCTCATGGTATTTAACCTAGTTGGTCTAACATATCATTAAGAAAATAAAAAGCATAGTAAAACCTCAAGTAAATAAAAATATTGTCAAAATTATTAATTTTAATTCCTTATATATTTTTTTCATTATTTTAAATAATAAATTATTGTTTTTTAATATCAATAAATTGAATAAATTTAATGGTTGGAAGATAAATAATTAAATTCAATGGGATGAGATTAAAATCATTTAGTGTTAAAAATTACTATTTTTTAAAGAATTTCTTGTTTATATATATTATGATTTTTTATTTTAAGAAATTTAATTTAAAAATTTTAAAGGGTTAATATAATAAAATGTTTCAATGTACACACTAATATAATAAAAATCATTTAATTAGTAATTTAAATGAAATAATATTAAGAACATTTAAAGTTTAAAAAGTCATTTTCTTTAATAAAAATAGTTTTTAATTTTATTATATATTTTCATTTAAAATTAAAAATCCTAAATTATAGAATTTTAATTTGATTAAAATAATTAATTTTTGGAATCAACATATTGAAATTAGTTTAGAATTATTTTTTGGGATTTTCCTAAATAATTTTAGTTTTTAGTGAATATAAAAATATAGTTTTCACAAATACCATAACTTTTTTGAAATCATTATAATGTACACATAAATTAAATATTTATGAAACCCTTTTATCAAGAAAAAATTAATTTAAGGAGTTAAATAATTAATTTAAAAATATTATTTTGAATTTATAAACTTATATTTGACATTTTGGAACCCAAATTTTATTTTATCTTAATAAAAAACTATTTTTGGTTCTCTACATTTAATTGAGTGGTTTGAATTTTCCATTTATTTTTGGCTTGATCTAAATACCAAATAATCCTACTTTTTTTAATAATAAACTAACTAATTTTGGTATTATCCATAATCATTTAAAAGTAGTTGGCCTAAATGATAAAATAATCAATAATTTAACACAAAATACCCCTATCCTCATGTATAAATACCCCCACTCCTTTACCTTTTAAAATAACTTCTCATTCACTTATAAAAGAATAATATCTACCCATTTACCCTCTCATTAGTCTCTTATCACCCTTAGGTGTTTTATATAGGTACTCAACCCCAATACTTTAAGGATTTAGAAAATGGGTAAATCTTCCATGAAGAGATAACCCGAATTATATTTCATTATTTTATTTCTCTTATTCTTTCTACTCTACCAATAAATTTAAGTTTTTATATCTTTATAAAAAATTTATCATATATATGTATATAACATATTAATGTTATTATGATACTAGTATATCTATTTCAATCTATTTATAATATACAATCTCCCTCACTCTCTTTTGAGATGTCTTAATAAATGGCTAGTTTCATCCGCCTATGAGGAAATTATCAATGATTTATATATCACTAATTACATGTATAATTATCATATATTATGTAATATAAATGTATTCAAATCTTTTGGAAATAATTTAAAAAAAATATAAATGATAAATAATCAAAATAATTAAATTAAAAAATATGATAATTTAAAAGAAATAATGTTTTGAATCCATTCTCTCTTTGAATGAAATAGTAATAAATAAATTCAAATGATTATAACTAATCAATAATAAAAAAAGAGGTGAAAATATGATGAAATAAAATGAGAGATAAGTTAAGGGGTTTGGGTCTCAATTTTAATTCCTTGAGACATGTTTCTTATTATGAAATAATTTACTTTGATATGATGTGAATACAACCCCATTGACTTATTATATCTTAAATAATTTGTAATTCTTGGGAGTTTCACTTTAATTTAATCTCTACATGCCCCTTTTCCTTCCATTCATACATTACCTAAGTCATAAGGGCTATTGTTAACTCAATTTTATTTCATTAAGTTATAACCTTTATTATTCACCTTTTTAATTATTATTTTTGTTTATTACAACATATGATTGTATTATATTTTATTCCCACTCTATTTTTTATGGGTTACAATTATTCTTGACATTTCACCTCCCTTTGGTTCATAATTCAACCAAACAATTGCTTTTATTTGGACTCTTCCTTACCTCTTTTTTAAAGTTTAAAATATTTCTATTTCATATCGATATTATTTATATTGTTTCAAGAATGTTCTTCTTTATACTTAAATGATTTAATATGGTAATTTTCTACTATCTTTGAATTACTTTACAAAAGTTTTTAAATTAATATTTTTAATATTTTCTGCATGAGTCCTTTTTTAAATTCTTTATAAAAGTGTGAAAAGAACCTTATTTTTTAACATTTTCCATGTGAACACATTTTTTCGCTTTTATGACCATTCATCAATATCAAGGTTAATTTCCAAGTTTCCATAGTTTTTCAAAGAAAATCATATTCCCATTGTTCTATGGATTTTTTATTTTAAAAATAAAGGTTAATGTTTACGAAGAATAAATAAACAAATTTTCCTTTCACTTATGTATATTTTATCTTCCACTATATATTTATTTTCTTTAACTTCAATTATTTTTAAGGATTGAATATTTGAAATAATTTTAAAATTAAGGCTTTTAATTTCCTATTTTCATCTCTTTGAAATAGAATTTTAATGTGACTTACACGTTTGTTTTTACAACCATATTAGAAAATATATGTGATTTTTTTTATAATTTCACTTCCAATTTTTTCAAAGATATATTTCTTTTGGAGTTATGCCTCATTTATCACCATATGCATGAACTTATGAATTTTTAGTTTATAACTCACATTGTTCCAAAGGGTTATATTCTCTATCACTCTTCATCTCCCTCTTGAATTTATTTTTCTTCTTCATGTTCATATTCTATAATTTCATGGATATATTATACTTAAATTTCACTAATTTTATGTTGTTTTTTCTACTATTGACTTAAAATATACCCATTAATCTATATGGTGTTATTTTTAAGGATGATTACCAAGAAATATATTCCATTTATTGAGAGGGTAAAAATTGGCAATCCATATACATGTTATTTCAATATTGATGTTTATTTATTACTAAGGCATATTGGATGTGTATTATATTTCTTATTCATTACTTTATATTATGAATTCATTGGAATTAATTAGTTATGGATGAGATCCATAATTATTTTTCCTCTTGATGGATCAGTTGGTCTCATGAGACAATCTAGCTTGGGTATTTGGTTTACACTTTACTAGATAATATAGAATGTCATGGAATGAGGCCATGACACTATATTTATGATTTTTAAAATTATTCATTCCATCCCTATGAAATTAGCTATTGTTATCCATGTGATTATTCAGATTTTTATGTTTTCCATGGATATATTACTTGCTCATGTTATTAATTATATGATATGTTTTTTATTATTATTTATTACTTCCATATTTTCATACCTTATTTATTCCATGATAGCTAATATTGTACGTTACCCCTCATTGAGTGTTTGTATCACCTTTCTTATGTTTCTATTTCCCCAGGTTATGAAGAGGAGTATTATGTGTAAAATATCAAGATGGGTTTCATGTGTGGATAATTTTGTGGAAGATGTTAAGGACTTATTGTATGATAAGGAATATTTGGTTTAGCGGAAAAATGTCCATTGGATAGGAAATATATGGATTTTAGTAGTTAATTTTTTTCCTAATTCTCTAAAACAATAAACCTAAAATGCATGGGGTATTTAAATGACTCAATATTTGTTATTGATATTGTAATTATGGAAAAGAATATATTTTTAGCACCAGATCTAGGAGTGTAGGTCTAGGGTGTCTCAGTTGGTATCAAAGTAGACTTTAGATATATTTATAGGTTAGGATGTTATCAAATGAATATATTTTAAGAGTTGTAGATACCATCATGGTTTAATATGCTTAAATTTGATCATTAGTTTAATTTCATATATACCCTTTTGAGACCGTACATGATTGTATTTAAAGGTGATTAATGATACTTTGGGATTTATAAGGAATACATGATCAAAGTTTAGGTAGCCCTTAGGGTTGGTATGTAATTTGATGTCAAGGAAATTTAGGTTATTTTAGAAAAATATTAATATTTTTGATGAGTATATTTGATAAAGGTATATATTGATGGGTATGTAATTAATATTGTTTAGGGGATAATGGTTAAATTTAAATTATGGGAGAATATGTTTTAATTAATTTGGTTTTAGGATATAGTAAGAAAATATTGATTTAATTATTATTGGTAATTTGGACTAGAATACATTAGTGGAAACCATTGGGATAAATCTAAATATAGTAAAAAATCCTAAAATTTTAATAAATTAATGAGTGTGTGGTTTACTGGAAATGAAATAATTGACTAGATACAAACAAGTTAGTACATGCTTTGGCTCACATGTACCTATGTGTAATAAACCTAAAAAATATTGGTTTGGCATTAAATACTTCTTTACTCAGTGCAAAAAAAGGGAATAACTATACATTGGGCTTGACACTCCTTAGGGATATGCTTTGGATGATGCACAAAGTCTTTATGAATTATTATATAGGATTTAAATATATTGGTTTTATCATGATCCATGACCATATTATGAATACCCTCATATATTTTCATCAGTTAGAGAAATTGAAATTTCAGGGATACAATTTATTTAAGGGGGTGGTGTCACAAAACCCTCCCCCAAAGAACAACCCTCCTGGGATGGAAATGAGAGAAGGGAAATAGTGACCACCTGAGTCTCGTATCTGGTAGGCCACATGTTGGAGACTAGCACCAAGGGTATAATGGTCATACAAATGGGAGGCATTACCTTCTAAGAGAACATGCATAAGAGAGAGATAAGAAAGATACACTAATAAACTTCTACTTAAATAAATAAATAAATAAATATATATATAAATAAAATAAAACCCAAGTACATACATGCAATGTTATACATAATTGTACAACTAAAAAGTTAACTAAAAGTACCAAAAATGTAATCTTGGCAGTGACCAAGAATCCCAAAAAGCTCCTGTAAAACCACCATCTATTAATATCTAGCCTGATCTCTAACCCACTCTTATTGACCTGGAAAATAGTTTATGTATACATTGGGTGAGCACAACCGTATACTTAGTCTTATCCTTCCCAGAGCCTCTCATACAAAAGATAAAGAAATAATACTAAATCATAGTGAACATTAGTGAAACTAACTCATCACCTAAATAGGTATACTAAGTTCCCAACCTCACCATGTCTATCTATCACCAAGTATTGCATACAAGATATCATATATTATAGTAATGAAACATCAAGGGTAACTTTCTACCTATTCCCCACTGGTTTTACACTCTACCACAACATCATATGTCCTTATCCATCCCTCTCCAAAATTAATCCATCCAAAAAACACCCGGTATAAGTACCATAACATGCACCTCATGCATCACATAATCACATCATCCCATATCACATATCTATATAATAACCAAGTAGTTTTTAGGATCCACCACAGCCTGTATGACATGTATCATATGTCAGGTATTATACCTCAAGACATAACAAACCATACACCAAGTAAGGCACCTCAATCCATAACAAACTATACACATCATACATATAATAATCCTTTGGATACTATATCTGGAGGCACATATGTGTGAAATAAACAAAATACATTACATCCCTCTGAACACATATATGGGAAAACTAACCATCATGCATAACAACACATAATACTACCAAGAGAAGAGAGCGGGTCTAGATGGGGTAGTCAACTATCCATCCTACCACTGGGATATTGGGGAAAAAACCCTCCCAAAGTCTATTTGGTGTCATTCACCCTAACAAAAATTTTGAAATCAAAGAATGTATAGGATATATTATATCTCCCAACCACACTATAGGCATAAACTAGTCTTAGAATCAACTACAACTAATGTATCTCATAATCTCAGATGCCACTAATAAGACCTAGATACCCTATAAGTACACAATAATTCTAAAGAGATACATTAAATTACATTGTTTTCATTGAACAAATCTCCATACATTAATTAATTAATTAGACATCAATTAATTAATTAGACATTAATTAACCGTCAAAATTATTAGAGATATATTTTATCAACCAACAATGTGAAGTCCATGCCCTCTATGAATAATCCAAATCAAGTTGACGATTTCTCAAGATCATCTCATTTGCATTCCAATAACACCAACCCCATGAATTAAATAATTATTAAACATTTTTAAACTTTCCATAAATCCAATCACTTTAAGAAAAAATCCTAATCCACCATAAGAGATATGCATAAGCAAGAACATCTAGCTACCTAAAGCAGTGGGGAAATGAACCATATAAAAAAGAAACCTGACCATACACCATTAAATAGATTAATTCATAAGCAAGCATCATAAATTTCAACACATCAATGGGTAAGCCCATCATCAAGCCGTTTCATCATCCTTGTGTCATCCTTGACTCCACATGCATAACACAATGCATTTCACCATCACATGAATTAACTAATACCATAAGCTCAAGCCTCCCCTCCCACATCTCATCACCTATACTAGGCTCATATCACATCTCAATACCTATATCCAGAGAACATAGAAGGTATAAAACAAACAAGCATAGTCAATAGGGAAATCGGGGTGCTAAAATAAGGCATTTCACCTTTAAATGAAAATGAGCTCACTTAGCCCCAAACACAAGGCATCTAGCATTTATAAACAAATGGGCACTCTTGGACCCAAAGATTAATCTTTATCAAAAAACTAGTTTTATTATATCTTGAATTAACTGATTCATTATTCATAGGTTTTGATTACAAAAAATCTAAGACATCAACTATAATAAGCTATAAAATTGTTTAAAAATTCTCTTTAGCATAAAAATAGTTTCAAAAAACTAAGAGATGAACTATTATCATTTGACATGACTATTTATTATTATTCTTAATAATCATTAACATGATTCAAATTAATTATTAATTTCATTAACACATGGAATGAAATATTCAATTTAATATGAAATTTTCATCAATTTTATTTCCATTAAATTACCATAAACACTAAACTATTAAACATCCCCCTCTAATTATTAATCCAATTAATTAATTAATTCATGGTTTATTTTCTTTACTATTTTCTATCAAAAGTAACCTAATAATATAAGTATAAAAATATGCTAAAAAAATAATAGTATACATACCATAATATATATAAAATCAAGAGTAAACTATTTTCAGGACATAAAGCAGGAAATCACCAACCATAAAAATTACATTCTTTAATATGGTTCAATATTTATTAAGTTAATTCCTTTATCATACAAATGTATAAACCAAAATTAATTTATGATTTCATGTAAATAAAAGAGAAGAAAAAATATACCATACATCAAATTTCTAATGATCTTGAAATAGAAACAGAATGCCAATGTGAATCTTCGATCACCTCTCATGTGAGAAAACTATGATATCTTAATGATATCATTCCACAAACACACCAGAAAATGAAAAGAAAAACTAAACTAGAATAATGGGGATTAAATTTCCCAACATAGTAAGAAGAAGTTGGAGGAAATGAGTTTGAACAGAGAGAAACTACTAGAAAAGGGAGATAGAACATACCTTAGATTACTGTAGAGAAAACATGGGAAGCTGAGGTCAATACATATTGAAAGGGGATTAAAAGATCCTAAAAAACCACCCAAGGTGCCTAGGGTTTGATTGGAATAAGTGTGAGAAAATTAGGTTTTAATGGGGATTGAGGTATTTATAGGTGGAGATAATTTTAGAAGACCATGACACAAACCCTAGAACCATGCCACAACCCTCCCTAACATAGGGAATTCTATGATGCATCTTAAGGGACCACAATGAAACTCCATTGTTCAAAAAAAATTTCTAAGGAATATGGGAAGATAAAATAAAAATGGATCTATTTTCTATTTCATAGCTCTAAACACCACATTGTAGCCCGCTATCACCAATAGGGAGCCTACACTACAACCCAACCACCATGGCACAACTACCTCTGGAAAAGGATGTAGCCCCAAAATCCACCTTGAGTTCCACAAATTCCATAGAATGAAGACCACATTGCAACCATTTTGAATTGGGAATTTTTACCTCAAGTCAATACAACATAACCACCATCTCCATGCCTCACACACCTACAATATGATGCAACCTAGGGGAAAATTCCACAACCATGCCATTTTTGGAAGTGACAACCCATTTTTTCACTAAACTTACTCCAAACATCATGGAACCTCATCTGGGTGCCTCCAATGCCCAAAAATCACAAATATAAGGGTTACTGGGATCTAGAACCTTACATTAGATACCTCTAAAACTATTCTCAACCTTAATAATTCAAAACCAAAACCAGAGATGAAGAAAAAAGGGTTCGTTCGAATAGCCACCACACGAGATACCTCTAAAGGATCTCACTATCATAGTAGCTAAACCACCTCACTTAAAGGAAAAAAGTAAAACCACACAACCACAAAAATTAGTTGAAAAAACTCTTGGGGATGATACTTATCAAATGAGAGTAAGGTAAAAATAATAAATAATAGGGGAAGCCATTTTTATGACCCCTCCCACCAAAGATAAAAAAATGAGGGAGAGAGATAATGTCCCACGAGTACCACCTCTAGTAGGACCTGAGTTAAAAACTAGTACCAAGGGTGTAAAAATCTCACAATATGGGAGGCATTACCCTTTATAAGAAAACAATATCTGGAGATAGGATGTATCAACCATAATCAACTCCATGACACACAAACACACACACACATATAAGAAAACCAAAAACCATACCACAGATCATGCGTACATAAAAACTGATATAAATGAAAGTATCCAAAGTAAATACCCAAAAATAAAACTAGAGAAACAGTACAAAAAACTATCCAAGGGTATGAATAGTAATGACTAGCATGAAATCCTCTTGAAAACCTAAAAACAATTTTTATATACGTAGGGTGAGCATACAAGTATACTCAATAGGAAATCCAAATTATCTCACATAGAAGTGGAAGGAGAATACTAATTCACCCATGAAAAAAATATTAGAACCAAACATCACCTAATGGGTAGACTAACCATAAATCTAGCCTCACCAAGGATATCTCACCAAATAAGGCATCCAAGTAATATAATATAACATGAATCACATCAATGATAGGGTACCCCACACCATTTTCCCACTGATTAGCCACTCTCACACCCAAACAGAAAACATCCTGGTTCTCCCACCTCTTCCAAATATATCACATCACATCCCACCTGCACACTCCTAGGCCACACCTCACCGCACATCCCACTCACACACACTTGGGATATCACAACACATAAAATCCCACCCACACACACTTGATCCATCACAACACATCTCATCCTAAAGAAACCTAAGACAACACAACAAATCTCATCCCGAAGACACCTGAGACCACACATCTCATCTTGAAGACACCTAGGACCACACATTATAACCCGCCTGAAGACACCTGGGACATTATAGCTTGGAAGAGGGAGTGGGGAAGAGCGGGTGGCTATCCATCTATCCTCCCACTGAGATGTTGGGAAAGACACCCCCTACATGACTATGCAGGTGTTGACATATAGTGATCGACATGGGTGGGGTGCATATAGAAATCAAAAGGAAAATATAATACATACATACAAATATATATAGACACACAAAACCCACCTATAGGTTTACAACTAGATCACTATCCAACTTACAAGGTCCCCCATATCTATTTCCAAGACTAAATGCACAAACACACATAATAAAAAAGAAATCCACAATTTGTTTTTAGTATTTAATTAGTATTAAAACATTTTCCAGATTCTTCATTACCAACCCGTTCCACTAAAACATGTAGTTTTATTTGAACTTAAATCCCATCATCAATTCAACCATTAAACATTCCATTTAAATAATTATCATGTAATAATTCTAGTTTATGATTATTATTCATTTGGACATCCACACCAACTGGGAAACTATCACATAAAAAAACACAATAAGCAGTACAATGAAACAAAATCACAACCACCAAGTCCAAATCCATCTTCCACTGTAGCCCCGCTGCACAACCACATCACCCATCATAGCCCTACTACACAACCACATGTCATCCAATTCCCCCATACATATCATATCACACACCACAACACAACATACTTTCTGATTTATCAAGGGATATCTTATTCAATTTTACTTTGTCAATTAAGGGTTTTATCACATAAACTGTATGATCCCGAGGAATCCATTTTATTAACTGAATGTATGTGGTTAACCAATCACATAATAAGTGTTTCTTAGCAACTACAAAACATGAATTCCATAGTTCACAAGATATAAGCACAATAAAGGACCATAAACGACCATAATTTTTAGTGGGTAATTATCCAATACAATTCATAACATCAATAAAATAACAAATAAGCCGTAAGATCATACATAACATTCCCCTTCCCTTTATATTCGATTTAAACCAATTAGTTTATATTTATTTGTCCAGATTAAATCATATACACAAGGATAAAGATTTATATAACCATCCCACATGATACACAATCAAGAAAGATGAAGGAAATCATACCTAGAAGAAAGATGACTAGAAAAACCTTATTGCACAAAAAACAAAGGTGTACGTACAATAAGAAACACTTTGGGGAAACACGAACCAACTACAAAAATCGGGTTACATGAATCATTCAGGAATAAGAATTTAGGATGTCCAGACTCAAGAGAAATCTAGACTAAGAGGGAGGAGGAAGGATATTTTCTTTAGAATGTTTAGATCCTGAACATTCAGGATTATATATAGTTTTAAATTTTCATTAAAGGTGGGTCTCAAAAAAAACCACACGGTTTGACCATTTAAAAGACTTCAAACATTGGAGAAATTTAAGATATGACTGATAGCCTTTGAATACATCTAAAAGTCTCTTAAATATGTCATTAAACCCATTTTTCTTCAAAATAGACGTAAAAAGGGAAAAACTGAAAAATTGGAAAATTCTATAAATTTTGAAAATTGTTGAAATGAGTCACCACTAGATGAGTCACCGCCAGAGGAGTCACCTAGACGAGTCATCGCCAGACGAGTCACCACCAGACGAGTCACCACCAGACGAGTCACCACCAGACGAGTCACCGCCAGATGAGTCACCACCAGACGAGTCATCGCCAGATGAGTCACCGCCAGACGAGTCACTGCCAGACAAGTCACCACCAGATGAGTCACCTCCAGATGAGTCACCACCAGATGAGTCACTGCTAGCGAGTCACCGTTAGTGAGTCATAGCCAGGATGAGTGACCACAAGACAAGTCACTACCAGGATGAGCTACCACTAGGATGAGTCACCACCAAGATGAGCTACTTCCAGAATGAGTCGCCATCGAGATGAGTCACCTCCAGAATGAGTCACCGCCAGGATGAGTCACTACCAGAATTATTCACTACTAAGATGAGTCACCTCTAGAATGAGTCATGACCAGGATGAGTCACCACCAGAATGAGTCACCTTTAGGATGAGTCACCACTATAATGAGTCACCGCTAGGATGAGTCACCTCCAGGATGAGTCACCTCCTAGATGATTCACCACTAGAAAACTAGAAATTTGGAAAATTGTTTGAACGAGTCACTATTGGAATGACTCACATGTCCCAAGAACAACCTAGACTACCCCCAGACACCTCAAACATCATATTTTTGGAAAAGTAATGGGATGGAAGGTCTAGGACTTACATCAGATACCCTTCAAACTATTCTCTCCCTAAAGAATTCAAAACCACCCCAGAAGAAAAGAGAGGAAGGGTCCAAACAACCATCCCTTGAGATATCTCTCAAGGATCTAGTTAGAAAGAAAACACCACCACCAATAAAATCCTCTAACCCAAACTCTCATAATAGATAAAAAACCATACTATCTCAGACATAGGAATCATGGAATTCCATCCTTCATGTCAAGATACTATCCGCTCTAGGCAACATTGACTCACCCGTAGGGGTTTAATCACATCATACTAGAATGCGTCTTTATTAGGAATTATTTCTTACCTTTTTATCAAGTTGGAACATCATCAAACATCACAAAACACATATAACATCAAGGAGAAAACAACATATCTCATAAAACACCAAGGTTCGAACAATACATCCCAAGGAAAATAAATAGAAGGGAAAAATCAAAACAACTCCAAGTACTGGGCTCACATCTACGTCTCACGCTCCCAAGTACTCTCCTCTAAGCCACCATGCCACTATATCACCTAAACCATGGGAATGGTTCATACTCACAACACCTTCTCTCGATGGTCTTGGATCTTTACTGGATGCTCCATGAAGGTTGCACCATTCTCAATATCTAGCTCTCCCCAGTCAATGACATGGGAGTCATCGTGAAGTTACCAATGGAGATGAGAGACATGGAAAACATCAAGGATAATTCCTAATTGAAGTGTGAATTTCAACCAATATACCACCTCACCAACTTTCCCCAACACCTTGAAAGGTCCAACAAACTGAGGCAAGATCTTACCCCCTTATTGAATCTATACTGCCCACATTGAGGGGAAACCTTCAAGAACACATGGTCTCTAACCTTGAACTATAGGGGCCTCCTCATACAATCATTATAAGACTTATTTTAGTCTTGTTCTACATTCATCCTCTCTCAAACCAACTAAACCTTCTCTATTGTGCTTTACACCACCTCAAGACTAAGAACTACTACCTCCTCTACCTCATTCCCGCACAATAGGGAACAAAATGACTATCTTTACAAAGCCTCATACAGTTCCATACCAATGGATGAGTGATAAATATTATTATAAGAAATCCCAACCAAGGGAAGGTGTTGTGACCATGATATTACAAATTCCAAGACACATTCTTGTAACATATACTCCAACATATGGATATTCCATTCTGTATGCCCATTTATCTAAGGGTGGAAAGAAGTTCTGAGGCACACATGGGTTACAAAAGTATGTTGTGATCCCCTACAGACTCATGAGGTAAAATAGTCATCTTGATCTGAAAAAATTAACCTCAGAACTCCATGAAAATGAACCAACTCATCTATATATATCTTATCAAAATAATCCACTACGCCCAAATCCTTGATCACCAAGAAGTGGACCGATTTCATCAGCTGATCCACAATCACCCAAATAGCATCACAACTACCCAGAGATCTAGGTAACCTTATGATGAAATCCATCAAGATTTCATCCTATTTCCACTCGGGAACATCCAAGGGTTGAAAAAAACCCCTATAACACGATGCTCTACCTTTACCTATTGGAAAACTAGACAATTTTTTAAAAACTCCACCACTTTCCGTTTCATCCCAGGCCACCAAAACTTCATCCACAATCCATGGTTCATTTTGGAAACTCCTAGGTGTACCACCAAAGGTAATCTATGAAACTCACAAAGGACTCCCTCATGAATCACTACTAGAACAAACATCCTCCCCTAAAACATTATCCAATTCTGACTATCCTTTGGCCACCCCTTCAGAGCATCACCATGGCCGACATGATCACACAAAACCTCTACCTACGAGTCTCCCCAATAAGACTCCTATACCTGCTGCATCAAAGAATATTGAATCATTATCTGAAACAAAAATCCTCTACCACCATCCACCCTTTCATCTATGTACATGGATTCAAAATCCTCCATTATTCTATAAGCATCTACAGACTCCCAAAAAACACCCTTCTGTGAATTTCTTCTCAAAGAATCATCCAAGGAATTCCCCTTTCTCGAGGAGTAGGAGATCTAAAAATCATAGTCCTAAATAAACTCCATCCACCTTCTCTATCGCAGATTTAGATCACACTATGAAAATACATTCCTCAAAATATTGTGATCCGTGAAGACCATAAAGTGCTCCCCAATGAGGTAATATCACCACAACTTTAGCGCAACAATAATTACCGCTATCTCTAGATCATGAGTTACATAGATAAGTTCATGAGGGAATAATTTCCTAGACCCATAAGATAACACCACCTTCTTCTGCATCATGATGCATCCCAAGCCCAGACAGGAACTGTCACAAAACACCTTAAACATTACCCCTTCCTCTGGCAATCAGAGCACTAGAGCACTGAACAATATACCCTTTAGGTAACTAAATGATTCATAGAAATGGTTATCCCACACAAAATCTTGATCCTTCCTGGTCAAAGTTGTCAATGGGGATGAAACTCAAGAGAAGTCGGGCACAAATCTATGATAATAGCCTGGAAGACCAAGGAAGATTCAAAATTTTGCCGCATTCTTGGGTGCTTCCCAAGAAAAAAAATACTTCGACCTTCATTGGGTCAAATTCCACACCCTTCTGAGACACAACATGTTCAAGGAAATGGGCTTCTCATGTACAAAACTTATATTTGGATAACTTTCCATAGAGCTGGTGGTGATGAAGAACCTACAAAATTGTTCTGAGATGTTTGACATGATCCTCCTCTAAACTTGTGTAGATCAGTATGTCATCAATGAAGACAATGAAAAAATGGTCTAGGAAATCATGTAACACCTATTTCATAATCCCTATGAACATATATGGCACATTCATAACACTGAAATAAATGAATAAAAATTCAAAGTGCCCATACCTATATCTAAAGGCAGTCTTCAAGAAATAACCCTCTCTCACCCTTAAATGGTGATATCTAGACTACAAGTCTATCTTTAAAAAACCAATTTTCCCCTCTCAGATGGTTGAAAATATCATCAATCCTTAGAAGTGGGTAACGATTCTTGATTTTCACCTGATTTAACCTCTGATAGTCTATTCACAAACTCATACTACCATCCACCTTCTTGGCGAACAATACTAGAGCACCCCATGATGACACACCGGGATGGATGAAGCCTTTATGCATCAAATCATAAATCTGAATCTTTGACTCTTGCAACTCAGAGGGTTCCATCCAATAAAGAGACATCAAAATTAGAGAAGCACCAGGTTGTAAGTATATCACAAACTCAACACAATGTTGATGGGGTAGTGCCAAAAAATCCTCAAAGAAAACATCCAAGAACTCCCCGATGAACCTAGAAACCTCTACCATCCCAGTATCCACTGATTCTACTAAAAACGCAGACAATAATGAAATAAGGGTCTCCACACACTGACTTCCCACCTAACAACTCTGATCACTAATGAAAATCACGCACTAGTCATCTACATCCAAAAACATGATTCTCCTCTGAAATCAGTCAATAATAAAATGCCCAGAATATTACCAGCCGATGCTAAGGATGACATTTTATGAATGCATCTCAAGTAAGAAAAAATCCCCATGGGACTTATGCGGCCCCATCATCAGTCTACACTCCAAGAACACATCAAACAAGCTGTTTTGGTCTCCGAATGATGTAGTCAACACCAGGGGTATGAGAAGCCTCTCTACGTCTAGTACCAAAGCATGAACTAGAGTGAGTACCAAAAATAAGTGAAAATATTCAGAATCAAACAAATCATAGAAAAGTATATATAATAAACTGATTGTATCTCTAATGATCTTAGGCCTATTTGGTGTTGCTACCTATGCTGCATGCAACTGACCACGAACAACTCCCCTACCTCTATCCTGACGACCACCTCCACAAACACACTCGGGTCAAGGTACCTGAGATAGAGTAACATCCTAAGGTCAGCCTCTACATGACTCATCTTCCCTAACTAGACCGTAATCTTTCTACCCCTACTGTTGGAATGGCCTCACTGGTAACTACTGTTGAGGTTGATGCTAAAACTGCCCACCTCAACCAAAATGTGTTCGATCAACAACTGGGCACTGGTAAAAAACACAGAAGTGAACCCCATATAATAAACACACCTTCCCCAATCCCACAAGAAAGGCATGGAAACTAGAAGGTCAAAAGGTAAGTTTTCAAGGTCAACTCTTGGATGGTTGAAACCTCAAAGACCCTAGTAGTCGAGGCTTTTCACCAAAAACTATTCTTCTTATAGAACACTATAGGTTCCTCTATCATAGAAAACCTCCCAGTGATTGCATTTTCTAAATAATCTATCAATTATTCTGAAACTCCAGGTACATCATCAATATAAAAGGTGTAACTATATACTGGATAGAAGGATATAAAGCCTCCTTAAGACACCTCACTAAGGACTCCTCACTAGGAAAAAGATATATGGATAAGAGAAAAAGGTCATTGAACTTAATCCCAAGACCCCACATAGACATACTCCCTTTGTCAAGGTATAGTAGCTCCTACCTCTTCTCAGCCTTCATGGACGAAGAGAGGAATTCTACCCGAAAATCCTTTTGGAAGTTGACCCATGAAACAGCTTCCTACATTTGCTCATAAAGGTACAATGACTACCGATAACATGTAGCTCCTCACATTAGACTAACCGCCAAAGGGACCTTGTACTCCATCAATGCTCGGATCAAACCAAAAGTTATTTGTAACTCCTCTAACTAACTCTCCATTTCCATATCAGAAATTATTCCATCCTACTTTACCAAATCATACCATTGAAAATCTCACAACATCCTCTACCACTGATCATCATCCTCATCCAAATCAACCCTCCATCAATCAAATGGGTTATCCTGCTGAATCTCCACTACCTATTCCATACACGAATGATGAGAAAGAGCCATAATTAAAAGAGAAACAAGGATTTACTAATCCTGATATTATGGATTTTCATTATGATATATTTTTATTAACTTTAATCCATTTGAATTCATTTTATCCATTTTAACTTTCCTTAAATAACCTAATTTAGACAAGAAAAAAAGTCATCATGATGAATGTACCTATCCTAGGTCTCTACCCTGCAAGTAGTCCCATGCCACTTGGTTATTAAATACGCTCAGAGTCCTTGCACTGGATCATGGGGGGTCCTAAAATCCAATTTCTTAGCTGGTCTCCCTGGCCCATGTCACATACCAAGGTAAACTAATACTATTTCCATACTAACCCATTCATTCCTCATTGTACCTGACTCCGAACTCCACCCTATATCTCAACCATCACCTCTGATACCACTCTATCATGCACCCTACCACAAAAGATAAAACAATGAGGGGAGATAGATAATATACCCATGAGTACCATCTCTAATAGGCCCCGGGTTGGTGAATAGTATAAAGGGTGTGAAAATATCACAATATGGTAGGAATTACCCTTTATAAGAAAACAATATCAGGAGATATGATATATAAACCACAATCAACTCCATAATATATATATATATATATATATATAAGAATTCAAAAAACCACCCCACAAGGTATCTATAAATAAAAACCAATACAAATGAAAGTATCTAAAGTAAATACCCAAAAACAAAACTATAGTAGCAAAACAACAACTGTCCAAGGGTATGACTAGTAACACCCATCATAGTCCATGTAATACTCCTGGAAACCTAATTTTTTTATATACATAGGGTGAGTATATAGGTATACTCAGTAGGAAAACCAAAGTCTCGCATGCACAAGTAGAAGGATGATACTAATTCACCTGTGAGAAAATAGTAGAATCAAATAGTACCTAACAGGTAGAATAACCAAATCCCTAACCTAAAAAAGGCTCGATAACCAAATAAAACATCCAAGTAATATAATATAACATGAATCACATCGATGCTAGGGTAATCGAGACCAATTTTCCACTGATTAGATGCTCTCACACTCCAATGGAAAACATCCTGGCACTCCCACCTCTTCCGTATATATCACATCACATCCCGACCACACACACCTAGGACAAACCTCACAACAAATCCCACCCACCCACAAATAGTCTATCACAACACATCACATCTTTCCTACACACACCTGGTCCATAACAACACATCTCATCCCTCCCGCACACACATGATCCATCACAACACATCTCATCTTGAAGAAACCTAGAAAAAAACCTGCATATCATCCCAAAGACTCCTGGGACCACACATCTCATCCCGGAGACACCTGAGACCACACATCACAACTCAAACAAAGACACTAGGGCCATTATTGCCTGGAAGAGGGAGCATGGAAGAGATGGTGGACAACCATCCATCCTCCTATCAAGATGTTGGGAAAGACACCCCCATATGACTATGTGGGTGTCAGCACATAGTGTTCAACATGGGTGGGATGCATATAGAAATCACATGGAAAATACAATGTACACACACACACACATATATATAAATCCAAAAAACCACACCTACAAGATGATCACCAACCAACTTACAAGGTCCCCCATGTACACTTTCAATACTAAATTCACAACCCCACACAAACAAAAAACAATCCACAGTTTGTTTTTAGTCTTTAATTAATATTAAAACATTTTCTAGATTCTCTATTACCAACCCATTACACTAAAAAATGTAGTTTTATTTGTACTTAAATACCATAATCAAATAATCCATTAAAAATTCCGTTTAAATCATTATCATGTAATAATTCCAGTTTATAATTATTATTCATTTTGAAATCCATACCAACCAAGAAACTATCACAACATAAAACATGATAAATAGTACAATGAAATAAAAGAACAATAGCTAAGTCCAAATCCATCTTCCACTGCTACCCCACTACACAACCAAATCACCCATCAAAGCCCCACTGCATATCCATATCTCATCCATTACCCACACACATGTCATATCAAAAACCACAACACAACATAATTTCAGATTTATCAAGGGATATCTTATTCAATTTCACTTTGTTAATTAATGGTTTTACTACAAAAACTATATGATCCTTGGGCATCCATTTTATTAACAAAATGTACATGATTAACCAATAACATAATAAGTGTTTTTCAGAAACCACACCACATTCATTCCATAGTTAACAAGATATAATTGCAAGCAAGGACCACCAATGGCCATGATTATTAGTGGGTAATTATCCCATACAATTCATAACATTAATAAAATAACAAAGAATCCATAAGATCATACATCATATTCCCCCACCCATTTATATTAAATTTAAACCAATTATTTTATCTTTATTATTATGGATTAAACCATCTATAGAAGGGAAAAAATTTATATACCCTTCCCACATGATACACAATTTAGAAATAAGATAGAAATCCTACCTAGAAGAAACATGATCGACATAGACTTATTGTAATAAAATAGAGGTGTTCGTACAAAATGGAACTCTTTGGGAAAACACAAACCAACTACAACAACCAAGTTACACGACTCCTATTGGAAGAAGGATTTGGGACATTCAGTATCAAGAGAAATTAAGACTTAAAGGGAGGTAGAAGGATATTTTATTTAAAAATTTTAGATCCTAAATGTTTGGGATTAGATACAGTTTTGAATTTTTATCAAAGGTGAGTCTCAACAAAACCACCTGGTTTGACCATTAAAAATCCTCCATACATAAGAAAAATTTAAGATATGATCGAACACCTTTAAATATATCTCAAATCCTATTAAATATGTCATTAAACCCATTTATCATAAAAACATACGTAAAAATAGAAAAACTAGAAAAAATAGAAAATTATGGAAATTTAGAAAACTATTGAAATGAGTCATCACAAGATGAATCACCACCATTGAGTCATCACAAAATAAGTCACTGCCAGATGAGTTATAACCAGCGAGTCACCGCCAGTGAGTCACTGTTAGGATGAGGTACCGCCAAACGAGTCACCACTAGGATGATCTATTGTCAGGATGAGTCACCATCATGATGAGTCACTACTAAAATGAGTCACCACTAGGATGAGTCACCGCTAGAATGATTAACCGTCAGGACAATTCACCACCAAAATGAGTCACCACCAAGATGAGTCACCAACATGATGAGTCACCACCAGGATGAGTCACCACCAGGATGAGTCCCCAATAGGATGAGTCACCACCAGAATAATTCACCGCTAGGATGAGTCACTACCAGGATGAGTAACCATTGAAAAACTGGCAATTTGGAAAACCATTGGAATGATTCACCATTAGAATGACTCACATGCCTCAAAACACCGCAGACTACCCCCGAACACCTCAAACATCATATTTTTGGAAAATTAACAACCCAAAAAGTCTGAACCATTACAAACATCCTATAAACCTATAAAATGTTCAATTAACATAAATGATAACTATAAAAAGATAAAGGATAAGCAAAAAATAGCTTGGGATACTGAGCACATATCTGCAACTCAAGTTCCTAGGTACTCTCCCCCACACATCCGTTTTATCACAAGAGATGAACCATGAGAATAACATGACCCCACAAAACCTTCTTTTGGCTATCCTATAATTCCAAAAACCATTCCTCAAAGGTTGAATCATCTTTAATATCAATCTCACCCCAATCAATGATACGAGATTCATCATGAAGGTAAAAAAAATCTATGAAAAATGAAAAACATCATTTACATGGATCATTTTTGGGGGAATTTCTATTGGATATTATATGGATCCAACATGATCCAATACTTCAAAAGGCCCAACAAACCGGGGAGAAATATTACTCCCACAACCAAACCTTTACCGCCCATGAAGAGGAGTCACCTTTTGGAAAACATGATCTCTAACATCAAACTACATAGGCCTCCTCCTATGATCAACATAGGATTTCTAATGATACTATACTATTTTGATCCTCTCATGAATTACCTGAAACATCTTTGTATTATTCTGTACCAATTCCAACCTGATAATTACTACCTCTTTGACTCCAGTCCAACACAATAGAGAATGGAAAGTTCAACCATAAAAAGATTCAAATGGAACTATACTAACGGTGGAGTAAAAAATATTGTTATAATAAAACTCAACCAAGGTAAGGTGCCTCATCAATGAACCTCTAAAATCTATAAAACAATAATGAAACATTTCTTCAAGAGTCTAGATTTTCTACTATATCCAACCATCTATCTATAGATGAAAAGTAGTGTTAGGGAATAATTGAGAGCCAAAATAATATTTCATACCTTTCCACACCCTAGAGGTAAAATGAGGATCTTAATTAGAGATGATTTTCCTTGGGACTCCTTGGATTCTCACTACCTCCTCTAGATACTTCATAAAAAAAACTATATTGAGCTTGACTCCTTGAATTCTATAAATTGGGATGATTTTTTCAAACAATCCACTCTCACCCATATAAAACCATAGACTCCCCTAACTCAAGGTAAATTGGTAATGAAGTCCATCGATATTCCCTCCCACTTCCACTGTGGAACATCTAACAGTTGGAGAAAACCACTAGGAACACGGTGCTCGACCTTCACCTTCTGACAGACCAAACATCAAAAAATAATCTCTACAAACGCATTATTTATCCCAATCCACCAAAACCAATATCTCAAGGCTTGGTGCATATTTTTCATGCCAGGATGTACTACAAAGGGTGATATATGGAACTCATGGATAACCCTCTCACACATAATCAAAGGGATGAACAAACTTCCCTGAAATAACTACCATTGCTATTTATCCTCTGACCAAACATCAGGGGCATAAAAAAAACTCGGTCCCTATAGAACTCCATCTCAGAATCCCCCATATGGGACTCCTCCACATAATGAACCAAATATGACAATAATGACATTTGGAAAAGATAACCTATTCCACTAAACTCTCACATATCAAGATGAATCATTGAGATTTCTTTCATAACTCTCTAGGAATATCTAGATTCATGCATGACATAACTATGTGACATCCTACACAGTGCGTCATCTACAACATTTCCATTGAATGATGTGTACGAAATCTAGAAGTCATAACCCTAAAATAATTCCATCAATCATAGCTATCATAAGTTCAAGTCATGATGGGAGAATATATACCTTAGGCTATTATGATCAGTAAAAACCACAAAACTCTCACTAGTGAGGAAATTTCACCACAACTTCAAGGTAAACACAACTACTTCCAAATGGAGATCATGGGTGGAAAAGTTATTATCAAAGGGACATAACTTCCAAGACCCATAAGAAACAACTGATATCTACAACATAAAAACACAACCCAAATGAATATTCTAAGTGTCACATAAAACCTCATACTGGACTCCCTCTATTAGAAAAATAAGGACTAGAGCACTGACCAAATTATCCTTTAGGTACTCAAAAGATACATGAAACTGGTGATTCTACAAGAACACCTAATCCTTTCAGTTCAAGGATTTTAGAGGAGTCACAAATTGAGAGAAATTGGATATCAACCTTCTATAATATCTTGAAATATCAAGGAAACTTCTCATCTCAACAATTTTTTTTGGGGATTACCATGAAAAAAATTCCATGGTCATTGAAGGATCCACAATTACTACCCATTGGGACATGAAATTCCCTAAGAAATGAAATTACAAATCCCAAAACTTAAACTATGACAACTTCCTAAATAGATGATGGAATCAAAGAAATCCAAAAAATGGAACACATATACTCTGTATGATTCTCCTCAAATACAGAGCACACAAGGATGTCTTTGATAAAAACCACCAAGAACTTATCTAAGAACTCTATGAACACTGTGTTCATCAAACCCATGAAAAAGGATAGAGAATTCATTAAACTAAATGGAATCATGAAGAACCCCTAATTCCTATGATGAAATCAAAAATAGGTCTTTAGAATATCCTCTTCCTTCACCCGCATATGATGATATCCCGACCAAAGATCAATTTTTGAGAAATAAATTGATCCTTTTAGCTGATTTAGTAAATCATCAATCCATGGAAGAGGATAGTTGTTCTTCACTATCACATAATTCAAGCAAGTATAATTGATACAAAGATAAAAACTACTATAAAAATTATCTACAAATAAAACTGGTGCACCCCAAGGGGACACACTCAGCCAAACAAAACCTCACCACAATAGATTATCGAGATATACTTGCAAATGTATCAACTCATAAGGTTCCATCCTAAATGTAGTTATCGATATATAAGAAATGTCTGGATATAGCTTTATCCAAAACTCGATCTCCCATTGAGGGGTAACACTACAACATCCAAAATAAATAAATCAGGGTACTCTTCCACAACCCTATAAAAACACCATTAGATAAACCTTTGATGAACTCAAAATCAACTCATCCATCAAGTAATACAAGAAAGAAACATGGATATGACCCATCTAAGGTTTTCACTCACCAACGAACACTACTATATCTCCATCAGCATCATAGAATACAACCTACATACTAAAGAAATACATGAAATCCTATACTTATTACAACCAATCCATGCCAAGTATGATGTTGTATAGTTGTATACGTAAACATAGAAAGTATCCCCAAGAGTGGTAATACCCCAAAACTAGATCACAGTCTCTACACACTTCATAAAAGTCAGTTCGACCTCCAATTGAAATATTCGATGCTGAGGGAAATGGAAGACTCTTCACCCTAAGTCCCAAAACATGGATCAGGACAGGTGATATGAAGGAGTGTATAGATCTTGAATTAAACAAACCATCCACCCATGTAGAAAATAAGTAAAGGTTACCTAAAAGGACATCCAGCTTGCACATAATTGGAAATTCTAGAACATAAATCTAACCATGACTTGATCAATGACCTCCTTAACCCTATTAATAAAAAACTCCACGACCACGCTATACTCTATTAGGATGAGAAGCATATATGGGATAATCCTCTACCCACCATATATTATCTCTATTGATCATAATCTAGAATACCCTACTGTTGTTTCCTCAGATGAAATTCCCTCAATGAAGGAACCTGGAGAAGAAAACTTGGTGCACATTGACTGCTCAAAAAGGTTGGGCACTCTCTCCACTGATGAACTTAACCAATTTAATAAAAACACATGTTTTATCCCTTGGAATAGGTTTGAGAGCCTCCAAACTTGTAGAAATTAGATGATGAGGGATAAGACCTACTCCCAACTGACCAAAAAATATTTTTTATAGGGAATTGGGAAACCCATGCCACAAATCTACTTCATGAGTAATCCTAATGACTCCCCTATCATGATGATCAAATTCTAACCAATATCCTCTCAACTACCTATGCTCTTTCCAGAACCTAAAGACATGTATTCAACATGAACTGGGTGACCTGACACTAGATCTATGGACATAAAGCCTCACCAAAATGCATCTACCTAGATTCATATTTTGGAAATAGGTCTAAAACATATCATAGCAGGGTCCCAAAATAGATTTCAAACTCCCACACAATGGAAATCCACTATCGAAGGGAATTATCTCCTAGAGACTGACTGACTTTATAGTCAAATAAATGAACTGTACATGGAATTGGTCTCTAAAATTCTCACATGAGGCCATTTACTCCTTACAATCCCTAAGAAATAAGATCCACCACTACCACTCTTCTCTAGCAGTATCGTTACAACCAACGAAACCCAATGCTCCTTCTGAGCAGAAATAAAATTGAAAGCTATCTCAACCTCCACTAACTAATCCTCTATGAATAATTCTGAAATGGATACCTCACACTTCAATAGATTCTAATGCTAAATCCCTTGGAGTTTCCTCCTCTAAGTCTCATTATCATCGATCTCTACTCTACGATAATTTTCGAGCACATCCTGCTGAATAGATTTGGCATGGAACTGATGAGGACATCGACCTGGAACCATACCAACAAAAGTAACGAATATTTATACTCATAAACATGGAATATGGAATAATTAACATTAATTAATTAATTAATTAATTTTTTAATGTTAACCTAATCCCAAGGTCTACCAATTTCAAATATAGGTGTAAAGAAGAATGATGTATGATCCTTTCCTAAGTCTCTACCCCACATCCAATATCACTTCATTTAGGAGACCAGTAAGCTTAAATATCCATAAATTAGATTATATGAGGCTCTAAATACCCATGTATTAGATGGTCTACTTTTTTTACATTTCTAAATAAACTTATCTAATGTTGTTTCCTTACCAACCCATGCAGTCCTCACCAGTTCCTAACTCCAAACTCCATCATATCCTTTAACCTGAACCGTTGATACCACTCCGTCATGAACCCTCCCCCAAATGGTACCCCTACTAAGCCATAAATGATATAAGGGTGATGTTGACTGCCTGAGTCCTACCTCCAGTAGGCCTTAGGTTGGTGACTTGCACTAAGGATATAATGGACATACAAATGGGATGCATTACCCTATAAGAGAACATGAAGAAAAGAGTGATAAGGAAAATACACCAATAAACTTCTAATTATATATATATATATATTAAAGAAAACCCAAGTACATATATGTAATATCATATGTAATTGAACAATTAGAAAGGAAACTACAAGTCCTAAAAAGGTAAACTCAGCAGCGACCATAAATACCAAACAACTCATGTAAAACCATGAGCTATTAATATAAACACTATTATCCATCCTTCTCCCACTAACTTGAAAAGAAGTTTTTATATATATGGGTTGATCATAAAAGTATTCTTAGTACGATTCTTACCATATCATCTCATGTAAAAGATAAAGAAATCATACTAAAGCACAGTGAACAATAGTGAAACTAACCCATCAAATAAATAGGTATACTAAGTTCATAGCCTCACTATGGCTATCTCTCACAAATTATCGCATAAAATAGGTCATATATTATAGTAATGAAACATTAAGGGTACCCTACTACTACTTCCCCAATAGTTTTACACTCTACCCCAACATCATATATCCTAATCCATCTCTCTCCAAAATTAAGCCAACCTAAAAAATACACAGGCTAAGTACCAAAACATGCACCTCATCAATCACATCATCACATCATCCCATATAAAATCTCCATATAGTAACCAAGTACTTTATGAGAGCCACTATATCTCATATAAAATGTATTATACATCGTGTATTATACCTCAAGTCATCACAACCCATACACCGAGTAAGGTACCTTAAGCCATCATAGCTTATACACATCATAACTATAATAACCCTTTGGATACTATTTCCAGTGATACATGTCTATGAAATAACCACAAGAAATTACAACCCTCTAAACATATATATGTGAAAACTAACTACTGTGCATAATAACACATTATACTACCAAGATAAGGGAGTAAGGCTAGAGGGGGTAGACATCCATCCATCCTCCCACTAGAATATTAGGTAAAACACCCTCTCAGAGTCCACTGTGTTGTAGTAACCCTAACCAATGTGGTTGGGGTAGTGTATGAATTCATAGAATGTACAAGATATAATATAACTAATAACCACACTATGGGTATAACCTAGTCTTAGACTCAATTGCATTTAATGTCTCACAGACTCCTGACTACCGCTGCTATGAATTAGATATCCTATAAGCACAAAATCATTTTAAAAAACTATATTAAATTACTTTATTTTCATTGAAAAAATAAATTTATGTTAATTAATTCAGTATCCATTAATTAAATATCAATATTATTTTAGATAAATTTTATTAACTAATAAAGTAATGTCCATGTCCTACAGGAATAATACAATCTGCGTAGATAGTTTCCCAAGATCATCTCATTTGTATTCCAACAACACCAAACAAATGGGTTGAATAATTATTAAACACGATTAAAATTTCCATAATCACAGGTAATCTAGCATAAAATCCTATTATAACATAAGAGAGATGCATAACCAAGAACATCCAGCTACCTAAAGTAGCAGGGAAAGAAGTTAGATAAACAAACAACACAATCATCAGACATTAAACATATTAATTCATAAGAAATAATCCTAAATATAAACACATAAATGAGTAATACCAGATTCAACCCATTCCATCATCTTGGTGTCATCCAAGATACCACATTTATATCACCATGCATCTCACCATGAAAGGCTTTAATTAATGTGACAACCTATGAAATCCCTGCTAATATGTCATCATCTATCCCAAGATCATATCATATCACATGGCTCATATCTAGAGCACATAGAAGGAAGAAAAAAAACATGCATAGTCAAAAGGGAAAACTAGGCCCTAAAAAAAGGAATTTATCCTTTACATGCAAATAGGATCACTCATCCCCAAACACAAGACATCCATCCTTTATAAAAAATGAACATTTTAGGACCTAGATATTTATCTTTATTGAACAAATGGTTTTATTTCATATTGAATTATCTGATTCATTATTCAAAGGTTACAATTATGAGAAACCTAAGGCATCATCTATAAGAAGCTATCAAATTGTTTAAACATGATCTATAATATAAAACCAGTTTCAAAAAACCAAGAGAAGAAGTATTCTCATTTGACATGCCTCTTTATTATTATTCTCAAAAAGTTTTAACATGATTATTTTTCTTTATAAATTTCATCAACACATTGAATTTCATATTCAATTGAACATGAAATTTTCATCAATTTGATTACCATCAAATTACCATAAAAACCAGATTATTAAACATAAAACTATAATTCTTAATCCAATTAATTAATTAATTCTAGATTTATGTTCTCTACCATTTTTATCAAAATAAAATTGTTAACCCAACTATAAAAATATTCTAAACAAATTATATTATAGATAAAACATTATCTATAAAATCAAGAGGAAAACTATTATCATGGTATAAAGCATGAAATAACTAACCATAAACAATTACATTATTTAATACAGTTCAATATTTATTAGGTTAATTATACTATCATATGAAGGGATAAAATATTTTAAATTTATAATCATAAGTAAATAAAATAGAAGCAATGAATCCAATACCTCAAACTTCTCATATTCTTAACATGGAAATGAAACACCAACAAAGATATCCGATAACCTCTCTTGTAAAGAAATTATGATCTCAAAAAGACACCATTCCATGAAAACATTGAAAAAAAGAAAAACCCAATTATAATTATGGGGATAAAATGGAACAACATGGAAAGAATAAGCAGGAGGAAACAAGATCGAATGGAGAGAAGCCACTAGAATATGGAGATAGAACATACCTCAGATTACCATAGATCGAACATGAGAAGACGGGATCAATACCTATTGAAAGGGAAATCAAATATCCTCAAAACCCACCTAGGGTCACCTAGGTTTTGAGTGGAATAAGTGGGAGAAAACTGGGTTTAAATGAAGATTAGTGTATTTATAGGCATAAATAATTTTATAAGACTACAGTGCAGCCCCTGGGACCATGTCGTAGCTCACAGTTACATTGGATAGGACCACATTACACCCCCTTGGTAATAATGAATGTCCAATGAATATGGGAAGATCCTATAAAAGTGGATCTAGGGGATATAGTGCATCCCTAAACACCATGTCATAGTCCCCTTTCACCAATAGGAAGGCTACACCACAACCCAACTACTATGGCATAAGTAGTCCTAAAAATCTAGTATCCATGAAATATACCCAAAGTTCACCCTACATCGCAACATAGAGACCATGCCACAACTATGCTAGATTTGGTAGTGGATCCTCAAGGTGCTATGTTATATCCACCAACTCCATGCTGTAACCACCTATACTATGGCACATACTAGGTTGTCATGCCACAACCATGCCATTTTTTCTATTAAAACTCCCATTTTACTCCAAACTTTCTCCAAAAATCATGCAACCTCCACTAGGTTCTTCAAACACCCAAAAATCACAAAGGGAAGGGCTACTAGGATCCGGTCCCTTATAGGTAGAATGTAACACCCCAAGATTTTAATATATGTTTTCCTTTAAATAAATACTATGTTTACTAGATTATATAACACATAACACCAAAATAAAACGCACTATGATATATTTTACAATTAAAGATAATAATTAATACACTGTGAGAATAAAATATGAAATATCATAAAGAAAATTACAAGAAGGGTAAAACCTCAAATAAATAAAAAGATAGTTAATTTTTTTTATATTTATTCCTTACAATTTTTTTAAAATAATAATTTAATGTGTTAAAATAACAATTAATTGAATAAATTTAATGGTTATAAGATAAATAATTAAATTCAACAGGATGTGATTTAAATCATTTAGTGTTAAAAAGGCATATTTTTCAAAAAACTATATTTTTATATATATTTTTTATTTTTATTCTAATTAATTAAATTGAACACTTTTAAAGGATTACTATAATATAAATTTTCAAAATAAAAACTAAGATATCAATATATATTTAATTAGTAATTGATATGAAATAAGTTTGAGAACACTTAAAGTTTAAAAAGTCATTTTTACTAAAAAAATTAAATTTATTATATGTTTTCATTTAAAAGTTAATATAATAAATTATAGAATTTGAATTTGATAAATTGAAATTAATTTTGGAATTTACAGGTTGAAATTAAATTAGGGATATTTTTTAAAGAAGTTGACTTTTTAGTGAATAGTAAAAAATAGGTTTTATGAATTCTATAACTTTTATGACATAATTATGATGTAAGAATGACTTAAAAATTTATTAAACGTTTTTCAAAATAAAAAATGTATTTAAGTAGTAAAATGAAGAATTTAAAAACATTATTTTAAATTTGGGAACTTAAATTTAAAATTTCGAAACCTAAATTATATTTTATCTTAATAAAAAACTATTATTTATTATTTTTATTTAATTGAGTGGTTATAAAGTTCCATTCAGTTTTGTATTGATATAAATTTCAAATAACGCTCCATTTTAATAATCAAGAAACTAATATTATAGTAATCATTACTATTCAAAATTTGTTTCCCTAAATTATAAAAAATCAATATCTTAACTCAAAAATACCTCTCTTATCAAGTATAAATACCCCACTCCTTTCCTTTGAAAAAAAACTTCCAATATAATTTTTAAAGCCTAATATCTACCCAATTTCTAGTACCCACGGTTTCAAGTAACCCTTTATTTATTTATTATAAGTATATAACATGTTTGGATGAAGTTTGGGAGGGTTTGGAAACCTTTTGGTATGTTTTTGGTGGTTTTTTTCTATAGGTTCATGGTTTGATCATGGTTTGTGTAAATTGTGAAACTACTATAGAAAATCATGCATAACAAGACAAAGGCTATGGGGAATATGCACAGGTAGGCACATGGTTTGTCCAAACCGTATGACCACCCATGAGAAACTATGAAAAGTGGGATAATAAGATTTTGCACAGTTGTCACACAATTTTTATAACTATGCAGGACAACCATGCAAGGTTCTCCTTGAGGCAGTGGATGACACACAATTAGCACATGATTTTTCCTAACCATGTGACTAACCATGAATAGTTTAATAACAAGATCCTAAAAAAGTGGATCTGAGTCAAGATTAAGTTTTAACCCCTTGTTTTTTCTCCAAATCAACCCTAACTCAAGATTCCTTCCTCCTAAAGGTTTTATTAGATTCACCCATAGAATATAAAGTGATATAGAGGAATTTTTTGGTGTGTTTGATCTTGATTCTTATGGTAAGTCTTCATTTATGGTGATTTTGGTGTTTTTTCTATGATCTACTTTCCTCCCTCTCTTAGTTTCTTAGATCTAATTTTCTATGGATATATCTAAGGTTTTTGATTCCAATCATGGTAAGATTTGGCCTTGTTGATGATATGGTAAGATATATAAAGTGGGTTTTTGGAGATTCAACTCGGTTTGATTGATGTTTTCACGCCTTTCTTTGTTGTCTCATTAATTCCCAAGGTAGGTGGATTCACCCTTGACTCCTCTTTCAAGAACTTGAAGGTTAAATTTCAAATTTATTGTTTTTATTGAAATTGATTGTGATTTTTTTGTGAATTTATTAATGTAAGCCCTCTTTGGTGACAATTTATGGAATTGAAGAAATTGGGTGTTATGGTGGAAATTGAAAATGGTAATTTTATTTTAAAATGATTGATTTTTTTAATGCATGTAAAAGTGTTTTTCAATAAAAGGATTGTTTTTTTGATTTTTTTTGTCAAATATAGTTTTGGAATGTGGTTGGATTAAATGGTTAAGCATGTGTGGAATGGGATGGATACTGGTCATGAAGTACCACCATCAAAGGGACATATTATGGATGCAAAGTTCCAATGTCAATGGTAACACCAATCTTGCATAGTTGTGTGGTTAAGGGTGTGTTTGTGGTTATGTGTAACAGAATGAGTTATGACAACATGGAATTTGAGTAATGGTTAAATGTATTTTTTAGTTACTTCCCTTGGAAATAACTTTGGTTTTGTAGAAATATTTTTATATGATTACTATTTTACTTAAAAATGGGTTTCCTTTGGTATAAAATATTTTTCAATTATTTTATATAATTTGTTTTATATAAGTGTTCTAACATGTTCTATCCTAGTATTGTGAGTTTGGTAGTTATTTGGTGAAAGACTACTGAGTTTTGTTACTCACCCCTGATTTGGCACATTGGAGATTTTTTAGATATTATCTATCACGATACAGGTAAAGGTAAGTAATCAAACTTCTTTAGTGGTGACTCGTGACACTTGAGCATGGATTTGGAGTTGTATCATGGAGTTATGACTTAGAGTATGTGATTTTTGTCATTTTTCCTTCTACTTTGTACTTTTATATTAGTTTTCTTCCACTGTGGTACTCTATTGTAGTTGGTTTGATATCACTAGTTTTAATTTGAGTTGTTTTACATTATTATCATGCATAATTTAGTGGTTATTTGGTTATGGTATGTTGGGTTGGGTTGTTTTATTTTTGAAGGTAAAATCACCCCCATCGATTAATGAAGCCCTTGGTATTTATTTCCAACCTTTGGCTTCTTGGGGATATCGATTAAAGCCAAGTAATATCCTTCCACCTTCTAGATCCAATGAGGAGGGGTGGGATGATACAAAATTACCCTATAATAAGTCTATTATAACCATTATTCACATTTTAGTGGTGCTTAACCCCAAGACTTCAAGGATTTAACAAATGAGTAAATCTTCCATGAAGAGGCAACCCCAATTCTCGTTAATTATTTTCTTTCTCCTCTTATTTCTTTTCTCTCAATAAATTTTCCTTTTTATACCTTTATAAAACATTTCATATAGAATTATATAAATTATTAAAATTATTATGATATCTCTATATCTATTTCAATATATTTATATCATATAATCTCTCTCCCTTCTTTTAACATGTCTTGATAAATGAATGATTTCATCCACCTTTGAAGACATTTTCGATGATTTACCTATCACTTCCTATATAGATGTTTAGTGTATATTAAGTAATATAAATTCATTTTCATGCATTCTGATATTTTTTAAATAATATTATATAATGATAAATTATATAGAATCAAAATTATTAAATCGAAACAAAACAGGATAATTTAAAAGAAATCATTTCTTCAAGCCATTCTCTCTTAAAAAAAATAGTAATAAATAAATTATAATGATTTTAATTAATAAAAAATTATAAAAATGAATATAATTCACTTTTTAATTCATGATTTAATAAATATAATTATATTATATAGGAGTTTGAAATGCCCTGAAATAAAACGATACCTAACTTAAGGGTTCTTAGTCTAAATTTTAATTCCTTGAGACATGTTTCTTAGTATACACTATTTTATTTTTATATGGTGTAAATAATAACAGATTGAATTATTATATACAAAATAATTTTTATTATTTAGATTTTAACTTTATTTTAATATCCCCCTATTCTTAGTCTTTTGATATATACATTAGCTATGTTGTATGGGTTGTTGTTAAATCAATTTACTTCTTTAAGTTATTATATTTATTATTAAAATTCATCATTATAAATGTAGTTTATTTCATCCCATGATTATATTATATTGTATTAAATCTTTATTTTATAGGTTTTACAAGTATTCTTGACATTTTACTCCATTTGGTTCACAATTCAACCAAACGGTCGCTTGTATGTGGACTCATCCTTATCTCTATTTTATGGTCAAAAATATTTCTCTTCTATCTCCATATTATTTATATTGTTTCAATAATTTTCTTATCTATCCTTCAATGATTTATTAACTTTATTTTATACTATATTTTACTTTATAAAAGTTTCAAAATTAATATTTTTAACATTTTCCACATGATTCATTTTTTAATTTCTTTACCAAAGTGTGAAAAAACTATTCTTTTTTAACATTTTTCACATAATGTATTTTCCCACTTTTAGGAACATTATTCATTATAAAGATCCATTAAAAAGTTTCCATATTTTTTCAAAGAAAATTATATTCCTATTTTTCTTTGAATTTTTCATTTTGAAATACTGGTTAATGTTTTATAAGATTAAATAAAGATATTTTCATTCCACTTATGCATATTTTATCTTCCATTACAAATTTATAATCATTAACTTCATTTATTTTTTAGGTTTAAATATTTTAAATTATTTTTAATAAATCTTTTTTAATTTTCTCTTTTCATCCATTTGAAATGAAAATTTAACGTGACTTACAATTTGTTTAACAATCATATAAAAAAATATTTATGAATATTGTTTTTATAATTATGATTCCATTTTTCACAAAGATATATATCATTTGAATTTATATATCTTATATTAAAATAAAAATTATCTTATCAATTTATGTCACCTTTTTCATAAGCATTATATTCTCTATCATTCTTTATATCCATCTTGAATTTATTTTTCTCCTTCATGTACATATTATTTAATTTCATGGATGTATTCTGCATCACTTATAATATTTATATATTGTGTTTTATAGTATTAAATTAACCATAAACCCATTAATATATATGGTTTTAGTTTTAAGGATGCTTACCAAGAAAGCTATTCCATTTAATGACTGGGGAAATCTTGACAATTCGTATACTTTTTATTTGAATAAATATTTTTTTGATTACTAAGGCATATTGGTTATATATTATATTTTTTATTCACCCATTTATATAGTAAATGAATTTTAATTAATTAGTGATGGATGGGACCCATAATTATATATCCTTATTATGATTTTTTAGGTCTCATGATACAAAATATATTAGGTATTTGGTGTAAACTTAACCTATTTATATATTATGTCTTGTCAAGAGGCCTTGACAGTATGTTTATGATGTCTGAAATCATTAAATCCATCATTATAAAATACTTTATTATTATTAATGTAATTATTTATATTGTTATGTTATCCATATAAATATTACATGATCATGTTATCAGTTACATGACACTTTATTATTATTTACACATGATATATTATTCATGTCTTGTTTATTTAATGATAACTTCTTTTGTTTTCTATTCCTTAATGAGAGTTTTAGCTCACCATTCTTATGTTTCCATTTCCCCAAGTTATGAAGAAGAGTATTAAATATTAAATGTATAGATAGGATTCATTTGTGTAAAATTTTGGGTCATATGTTGAAGACTTGGTGTAAGATAAGAAATCCTTAGGTTAGTGGAAAAAATTCCCATTGGATATGAAAGATATGAGTTTTTCAGGTAATTTTTTTCCAAATTATCTAAAACTCTAAAAATAAAAGTTTTTGGGTATGTAAGTTATTCAATATTTTCTATTCATATTGTAATTATAGAAAAAAATATGTTTTTAGCACCAAATCTAGGAGCATGGGTTTGGGGTGTCTCAATTGGTTTCAAATCAGGGTTTAGAGAACTTTATAGGTTAGGATTTTATCAAATAATGATATTTTATGAATTGTAGATACCATCATGGGTTATCATGTTTAATGTTTATCCTATGTTTAAAGTCATAAGTACCCTTTTGAGTACTTATGTGATTGAATTTACATGTGATTAATGATACTTTTGGATTTAATAAGAATACATAATAAAATTATAGATATGTCTTAGGGTTGGTATGTAATTTGGAAAAAAGGAAATTTAGGTTATTTTGGGAAAATATTAATATCTTTTTATGAGTATATATGAGAAATCTATATATTGATTTATATGTGATTAATGTTATTTTTGGATAAAGGTTAAGTTGATTTCTTTAAGAATAAGTTTTCATGAATTTTGGGTTTAGGATATAGTAATAAATATCTTGATTTAATTATTATTGGTAATTAAGATAGGACAAAATTAGTGGAAACCACAAGGATAAATATAAATATAGAATTTTTTTCTAAAATTGTGGTAAATTAAAGAGTCTATGGTTTCCTAGAAATGAAATCCCTATATAGATGAAAGCAAGTTAATTCATACTTTAGATCACATGAACCTAGGGGTAATAACCCTAAAAAAGGTTTGATCAATATTAAATTGATCTTCACTTAGTGCACAACAAAAGGGCTTAACTACACACCTGGTTTGAAACTACCAGGGGATATGTTTTTATAATATTAATAATCTATTTAAGAACCATTATAAATGATTTTAATAGATTTGTGGTAACATGAATCCTGGATATATTAATAACACCCTAATATATTTTATTGTTGACATAAATTAAAACTATGAGGATGAATTTTATTTAAGGGGGTAAAACGCAACACCCCAGTATATTAGTATATATTTTCATTTAAATAAATACTATATTAAATATATTTTATCATATTAATCACCAATATAAAATGAACCGTGATATATTTTACAATGCAAGATAAACAATAATACATCATGGGAATAAAATGAGAAATATCATTAAGAAAATTATAAGCATAGTAAAACCTCAACTAAATAAAATTATAGTTAAAATGTTTTATATTAATTCCTTACATATTATTATTGTTTTTTTAAAGAGTAAATTAATGTGTTCTAATAGAAATTAATTGAATAAATTTAATTTTTTAGAAGATAAATAATTAAATTTAATGGGATGTGATTAAAATCATTTAGTGTTAAAAGCCCATTTTTCAAAGAATTATATTATATATATATTGTGTATTTTTATCTTAATAAATTAAATTTAACGTTTTTAAATGGATTAATATAATAATATGTTTCAATTTACCTACCTATATATTAATACTCATTTAATTATTAATTTATAATAAATAATATTAAGAATTTTTAAAGTTTTAAAATAAGTTTTCCTTAATAAAAATAATGTTCATTTTATTATATGTTTTCATTTAAAAGATAAAATCATATTTTATGGAAATTTAATTTTATAAAAAGGATTTAATTTCTGGAATTATAATAATTAAATTAAATTTGGCTATTTTTTTTGGATTTTTTTCAAAGAAGTTTATTTTTTAGTGAATGCTAAAAATATAGTTTTTATGAGTACTGAAATTTTATGGCATCATTATGATGCAATCATGAATTTAAACTTTATGAAATATTTTTATCGACCAAAAATGTATTTAAGTATCAAAATAATTAATTTAAAATTATTATTTTGAATTTATAAACTTATATTTGAAATTATGAAACCTAAATTAGATTTTATCTTAATAAAAAACTGTTTTTTTTGTTCATTATATTTTTTGAGTGGTGAAAAGGTTCCATTTGTTTTTATATTGATATAAATATAAAATAACCACTATTTTTTTAATAATGAACCTAATAATTACATGGGAACCATTAATATTCAAAATTAGTTGGACTAAATGATAAAGTAACCAATATTTCAACTCAAAAATACCTCTCTCCTTAAGTATAAATACTTCTTTCTCATTTCCTTTGAAAAATAAATTCCCATTTACTTCTCAAAGCCTAATATATACCCATTGAACCTATAATAAGTCTATTATCATCTTTAAGGTAATTATATAGGTACTTAATCCCCAACCTTATAGGATTTAGTAAAGGAGTAAATCTTTCAGGAATAAGTAACCCCAATTCTCTTTCATTATTTTCCTTTTCTTGTTATTTCTACCCTCTCAATCATTTTACCTTTTTATAGCTTTATAAAAAAATTAATATATAATTATATAAAATATTAATTTTATTATGATATTTTTATATGTATTTCAATCTATTTATAATATATACTCTTCCTCTATCTCTTTTGACATGCCCCATTAAATGGATGGTTTCATCTACCTATGAAGATGTAGTCAATGCATTGCCTATCACTGAATACATGTATTTTTAGTATATATTAAGTAATATAACTATATTTTAATATATTATAGTATTATTTAAATAATTTTACAAAATTATAAATCACAAATAATCAAAATCATGAAATCAAAACAAAATAGTATAATTTAAAAGAAAACATGTCTTCAACCATTCTATCTTTGAACAAAATAGTAATCAATAAATTATAATGATTATAAATAATATATAATGAAAAAAATAAATATAATTCACTTATTAATTAATTTTTAACAAAAATAAGTTTATTATATAGTAGGCACAAATGTAATGAAATAAAATGGGAGCAAAGGTAAGGGTTTTGGGTCTCAATTTTAATTCCCTGAGACATGTTTCTTATTATATACCATTTTAATTTTATATGATGTAAATAATACCCTATTAAATTATTATATAATAATTAATTTTTTATTTTTGTTATTTTATGTTTTATAAGCTCTTCATATTTCTTATCCATCAATTCATGTATTACTTAAGTTGCCAGGGTTGTTGTTAAATTAATTTACTTTTATTAAATTATAACATCTATTATTAAACATAATCCTTATAATAATCTTGGTTTATTACACCATATGATAAAATTATATTTTATTCCCTCTTTAATTTTAAAACTTTACAAGTATTCTTAACATTTCACCTCCCTCTGGCTCACAATTCAACCAAAACATTTCTTGTATATGGACTCATCCTTATCTCTTCTTTATAATTAGGAATATTTCTCTTTAATGTATATGTTATTTATATTATTTCAACAATGTTCTTTTCTATAATTCAATGATATCTTAAGCTCATTTTATAATATATTTGACTTTAGAAATGTATTAAAATAAATACTTTTAATGTTTTTCACTTGGGTAATTTTTGAATTTCTTTACAATAGTGTGAAAAGAATCTTATTTTTTATTATTTTCCACATGAATGAATTTTCTTGATTTTATGACCATTCTTGATTACCATATTACTTTCCATGTTTCCATGGTTTTTAAAATAAAATAATATTCTTATTGTTCTATGATTTTTTTTAAAAAATAAATGTTAATTTTTATAAGATTAAATAAAGGGATTTTCATAACACTTATGTATATTTTATATTACACTACACATTTCTTATCTTTAACTTCATTTATTTTAAAGGTTTAGATATTTGAAATTATTTTTAAATTTATTATTTAAATTTCTTCTTTTCATAATTTTGAAAATGAATTATAAAGTGACTTTTAAATTTTTTTACAACCATATTACAAATGATTTATGTTTTTTTATATTTTTGATTCAATTTTTCTCAAACATATATCTATTTTAGAGATATGTCTCATGTATTACCCTATAAACGATCTTATGATTTTATGGATCATACCTCACCTTGTTCATATGGGTTATGTTCTCTATCACTCTTAATCTCTCTCTTGAATTCATTTTTATCCTTTATGTCTATATTTTTTAATTTAATGGATATATTATATATCAATTAAAATATTTCTTTATTATGTTTTCTAGTATTAACTTAAACATATAACCATTACTCCATATGATGTTAGTTATAAGGATACTTAGTAATAAATATATTCCATTCATTGACTAGGGACATATTGACAATCCGTATACTTATTATTTTAATACAGATGTTTATTGATTACTAAGGCATGTGGGTTATGTATTGTATTGTTCATTCATTAAACCATATGATGGAATGCATTGGAATTAATTAGTGATGGGTGGGGACTATAATTATATACCCCTTGATGTATCAATAGGTCTCATTAGATAAAATATCTTGGATATTTGGTGTAAACGTTACCTATTTATGTATACTGTCTTAGCATGAGGCCTTGATAATATGTTTATGATGACCAAAATTGTAACGGCCCGGGTTGTTGGAGGTCCATTACTTAGTAAAAATCTGATGTTTAGGTGTTCAGGGTAGTCTGGGAAGCTATCACAGCTTCTCGGAGAAGATTAACGGTATCCTTGGCCTACCGGTAGCTCGGCCCACCGGTAGCTCGGCCCACCGGTACTCGGCCCACCGGTCGCTCGGCACACCGGTCGCTCGGCGCACCGGTGGATCGGCCCACCGGTGGCTCGGCCCACCGGTGGCTCCGCCCACCGGTGGCTCCGCGCATCGGTAGCTCGGAATACCTGTAGCTCCACGTACCGGTAGCTCAGTGTACCCGTAGCCACAGCTTACCGGTGGCTTGGTCTACCAATATATTTGGCCAACTGGTACCAGTAGCCTCGGCCTACCGGTAGACCTAGCCTACTGGTGACCACGGGTTTTTTCCAATGCACTTCCTTTTTTGCGCGAATTGAGTTTTAAACCCTGTTTTAAAGCCCATTAACACCCATTAATGGCGTTTAATTAATAATGAGCTACCCTGGCGTGCATCGGTTTAAACATCCCCCAAAGCTGAGGACCCTTTAATTACATGTGGGGCCGCATGGTCAACCCACGACCCCCGCTCCTTACGCGGTTTCACATTCTTATCTCCGTATCTCAACCGTCCCCGACCCTTATAAACCAATGGGTTCTCCCTGGGTTCCTTTTTACCGGCCACCCTTCCATCGATTTGTCTGTTCGTCCTTGAGTTCCCGAGGTCACACCCCTACAATTTTCGCACCTCCTGTTCCTCGCGCATGAAGAGAAGCTTCAATCGTTGATCAATCAAGTAGGGTTTCACCTTCGACTCTCTTTTTTGTGTATCTTGTGGGGTGGGTATGCTACTGCTTCTATTGAATTGGATGAACCAAACTTTAATAAAGATAATAAACGAATTCTAAAGAATGAAGGGGAGGGGTGTGACCGATGATGCTGCTCTGTTTTTATCCTCTTTTCTGATTAATGATTTCTGATTTGTGCAGGCTTAATCCTACTGAAAATCTTGGCCGTTGGTGGTCCTTCTCTTTTCACTAATAATCCCTTACTTCTTGTGTTGGTCGTGTAAAGGAAATTGGTTAATTACTTATATTCGGCTAAATAAATTGAAAGCACCAGATCAAACCTTTTCTATGATAACCCCAGTTAAAGTACAGCAGAATTGGAATCATGGAGTGTGTTAAATATTTTAAATATGAAAATACCAACATCGACCTGCTTTGTGTTAGTAGATTGTTGGGTGATGTGGGTGGGGATGGGATCCCCTGTTGTTACGGTTTCACTGGTTGTGAATTTGAGGCCGTGTGGTTACTTTTCTTATATCACGAATTGGGGTAAAATCCTCTATTGTTGAGGAACCATTGGCTCTGGGGTTTAGGGAACATGGGGTAGTATCTTGGGGTTTTCCCTGGTTCCAGTACTTTTACTTATCCTTTTTTGTGGTTTTGACCTTACAAGATAATCGGGTGTGAATGTTTAAGTTTATGTTTGACTGTAATCTTTCCTTGTATTGTTCTTATGCGTGCTAGTTTCCTAAGTAGGTGAGAAAACTTATTTAAACATTATTAATGAACATGAAACAAGGACGGGACAAATGGGTTTTGGTCTAATGTGAGTTGTGACTTGGTCATGGGTGATGATTGTGTTCTTTAGGCTGGCTGAAGAAAAACCTAGATTTGGGTGAGTGATTGTTATCTAAACATATACTTGTAGTTTTTTGTTTCTTGTTCACTCACCACCCAAGTTGAGAACTTAGTGCCAAACACCCCCATTTCATGGGGGAGGGTGTTTTTACCAACACTTCTATGAGTGGATGGTTATTAGCTCCTTTTCTGCTCCCTTTCCCGAGTATCCCAAGACTCTATGGGCAGACTGTGATGGCCTAAAGTCCATTATTAGCCCAAAAATCTTTGGGCAGGGTAGTATGGTGGTTGGCCCAGGTGTGTGCGGGTAGGTGGTTTCCCAAGTGTCTTCGGGATGAGGCCCGGGTGTCTTCAGTCATGGAAGTAGATCTTCTAGCCCAGGTGTCTTCGGGCATGGTGGTGGTTTTTCTGGCCTAGGTGTTTGCAGGCGTGGTTACGTGTGACGGTTGTGGCCCAGGTGTTTGTGGGTGGGTTTTGGCAGTAGGACTACGTAGTGATATGGTCCAGGTGTGTGGGGGCGGGGTGTGGCAGTGGGAATGTGGTGAGAATGGCGGGATTGGTTCGATGCGTAGGATGTCTTCAATAACCAGTGGGAAAGTGGCGCGGGGTACCCAAACATCGACGTGCTTCTATTATACATTACTGCTTGTGTTATTTGGTGAGTGTGGCTGGTGAGTGGGTGGTTAGTTTCCTTTCTAGGTGCTTGGTTATCTCTTTTCTCACAGGGCATTAGTATGCCTCCCCACTTGTGCACGAGAGTCCTTGGTTTTTCCCTACTGAGTATACTTGTATGCTCACCCTACGTATATATAACTGTTTTTAGGGTTTCAGGAGGACTTCAGGGATCGTTATGGACCATACTAGCTTGGACCTTTGGGATATTTGCTGTTGTTATTTTCCTTTTCTTGGTATTCTTTTGTCTTTGGAAATTTGTGACTTGTATCTTTTACCTTTGAACATACATATGGGAATGGTTTACTTTCAGCCGTACTTGCAATTTAGTTTTGGTGTTGTGGGAATTTCTATCTTATCTCCCGATCCTATAAAAAAAGGGCAATTCCTTCCATTTAGTGTGTGATTATATACCCTTGGTGCTGGTCTCCATTCCGGGATCTATTGAAGGTAGGTTTCGGGGGTCATTATCACTCCTTCAACTTACAGAAGGAAGGGTCTAGAAATCTGATGACCCTTCCCTCCTTTTGGTGAAGGCGGGTCATGACAGAATCTTATCAAAGGGCGAGGTTGAGAGATAGAATGGAGCCTGGAGTTAGGCATAGTGAGGATTGCATGGGATGGTAGGGCGACAGTGTTGGGTGACCTTGGTACGTGAATTAGGCCAGGGAAGACTGGATAGGACACGGGATTTTAGGGCCCCCCGTGATCTGATGCAAGGACTCTGGACCTACCGAATGACCAAGTGAGGCCACGGTGATTGGAGGGTAGAGACCCTAGGAAAGGTACATACATCATAATGACTTGTGTTCTCATGTTTTTGGGGTGTCTTGGGAATTTGGAATAAATAATAAGTTTAAGAAGTTTTAAGAACAATATTCTGCACTACTTGGGCTTAAGCATTCTTTGTTTACCTTGCAGCTATGGCACCTGGGAGACGACCATGAGTTTTACGGGAGATCGAGGACCAGGAGGTTTACTTGGCCGATCAGCAGAGGGATGATCGAGAGGAGGAAGATGACCAGTTGAAGAAGATGCTTCGACCCTTCCAGTGATAGACCCTCGAGAAGTATGAGGGCAACACCTCTGACATGAAGACAGAGGGCTGGCTAGAGGAGATGGTGATAGCCTTCGGCTTGATCCGGGATCCGAACGAGTACTGGGTTCCTCTGGTAATTAGCTAGATACGGGGAGAAGCACGTCAGTGGTGGATGCTCTACTTGTGGGAGAAGAGAGAGGCTGAGGTGTCATGGGTTGATTTCGAGAAGGAGTTCCGGGTGGAATTCCTCTCTTCTACGATGAAGGTAGAGAAGAGGTAGGAGCTACTCTCCCTCCAGCAGGGGAGTATGTCAGTAAGGGAGATGGGGATCAAGTTCAAGGACCTCCTCTACTTTGCCCCGGACCTCTTTCCAGATGAGGAGTCTCGGGTGAGACGTTTAGAGGAGGTGCTCCGACCCTCCCTCCAGTACGCCATTACCCCCTTCACCCTGTCGACATACATGGAGGTCTGGAAGAAGGCTGAAGTGGTGGAGAGGATGCACACTCTAGGAGGTGTGTCACGAGAGGGGATCTAGCTGGGATCATCTAAGGGGAAGGCTGTCAGCACCAGACCACCCGCATCAGGACCCTCTCGGTTCCGACCAGTAGGGAGCAGGCCGAAACAGTTCCAGTTCCGGTCCCACGGTCCTTGACCTTTCCCTTCAGGCCCAAGACCGCGGTGCTTTATCTATGGGAGCCATGGAAATCTCTATAATCAGTTCCCAGACCAAGTTTAGTACGGTAGTGGAAGACAGGCCCAACACCCACCTCAGCAGCAGCTTCCAGCTAGGCCCTTCCAGCAGCAGTAATAGGGGCAGCGAGCTCCTGCTCCTCTGAGGGGAGACATTGCAGGGGGAGGCTGACCTCAGGGAGATCCTCAGGGACCTCAACCAGGGCGTGGTCAGGGAGGCGGTTGATAGTCGAGGGGCAGAGGAGATGGGCATGGATGGTTGCACGCCGCAGAGGCAGCAGTTCTAGTGGGACCAGAGGTTGTTCGAGGTACGATCAGTTTGTTCAGTACCCTTTATTACGCCTTGTTTGATACCGGATCTTCGCACTACTTTGTTGAACCCAGTATGGCCCATGCTCTGGGCCTAGATGCTGAGAGACTTATAGTTCCCCTGGTGCTGAGCACACCATTCGGAGGTCAGACCGACTTGTTATATGTTTGTCGAGGATGCAGACTGATGATAGGGCCACATCAGTTGGTCAAGGATTTACTACTGCTACAGATACAACCATACGATGTCATTCTAGGAATCGAATGGCTGTTCTCTGTGGGTTCCATCATCGAATGCTTTCGAGTAAGGGTTGTGTTCTCAGACATGGGTGGACGACGTGTTAATTTTCACCGGTGAGAAGAGCAGTCAGAAGGGCAGCAGGCGAGAGGAACCCCTCCTCTCCTTGTTAGCCGAGCTGTCAGTAGAGACAGTAGATGCTGAGATGGTGGAGGTGCCAGGAATTGTCAGAGAGTTTATGGACGTCTTTCCTGAGGAGGTAATGACTCTACCCCCTCGACGTGATATCGAGTTTTGGATAGACTTGCAGCCTGTTCCTCATTCGATTTCGATGGATCCTTACCAAATGGAACCTTCATAGTTACGGGAGTTTCGGATTCAGATCGACGATCTGATGAAGAGGGGTTACGTTCTACCAAGTGCATCACTGTGGGGTGCTCCAGTCTTGTTCGCAAAGAAGGAAGATGGTGGTCTCTGGTTGTGCATAGACTACAGAAGGCTAAATTAGGTAACGATCAAGAATCACTACCCTCTTCTGAGGATAGACGATCTCTTTGACCAGCTGAAAGGGGAAGGATGGTTCTCGAAGATCGACCTATGGTCTGGATATCACTAGTTGAGGGTGGAGGAGGGTGACATCTCAAAGATTGTCTTCAGGTGTAGATATGGGAACTTTGAGTTTGTGGTCATGCCCTTCGGCGTTACGAACACCCTGGCTTTGTTCATGGGGAATATGAACTCTGTCTTCTAGGAGTACCTGGATTGGTTCATAGTTGTGTTCATCGATGACATCCCGATCTATTCAAGATCAGAGGAGGACCACGCGGAGCACTTGAGGATGATTTTGGAGGTCCTCCGACAGCACCATCTCTACGAGAAGTTGTCGAAATGCAAGTTATGGATGCAAGAAGTGCACTTCCTTGGGAACGTAGTGTCTGAGAAGGGGGTAGTAGTGGACCCATCAAAGGTTGAGGCAGTTGTTTCTTGGGAAACACCCAAGAATGTGGCAGAGGTTCATAGTTTCCTTAGGCTGGCGGGTTACTATCGGAGGTTCGTACCCAACTTCTCCCGAGTTGCATCCCCTTTGATATCCTTGACAAAAAAGGACCAGGTTTTTGTGTGGGGTGAGCAGTGTGAGATAGACTTCATCTATCTAAAGGAGAAGTTGGTCAGTGCCCCAGTGCTGAGACTACTAGAAGAAGGGGCAGTGTATGAGGTGTTCTGTGATGCTTTAGGGCAATGCCTTGGATGTGTGTTGATACAACGACAAGGGGTGATCTCTTATGGGTCTAGGAAGCTATTCCCTCATGAGAGTAATTATGCCACCCATGACCTAGAGCTTGCAGCGGTCGTTTTTGCGCTAAAGTTATGGTGGCATTACCTCATCGGAGAACGCTTTGTAGTCTTCACAGATCACAAAATTTTAAGGTATATCTTCTCCCAGCGGGACCTAAACTTGCGGCAGTGGAGGTGGATGAAGTTCCTCCAGGATTACGACTTTGAAATTTCCTACACTTTAGGGAAACAAAATGTAGTGGCAAATGCCTTGAGCAGGAGGTCGCAGAAGGATGCGGTCCGAGAGTCAGCAGACGCCTGGAAGGAAATGGAGGAGTTGGATGCCTTGCACCTGGATGTGAGGATGGATAGCGGTAAAGGTTGACTGTATCAGATGACAGTGCAGTATTCTTTGTTTCAGAAAGTGGAGGAGCCTCAGTGGGGAGACCCAGAGTGCGAAGTGATGTGAGACCAAGTTGACCAGAGTAATGCTCCAGAAGGATGGAAGGAGGATGGTCAGAACCAGATGCTTTTTTGGGAAAGGCTACTTATTCTAGAGGCGATGCACGACAAGGTTCTTAGTAAGTTCCACAAATCACCCCTAGCAGTACACCCAGGAGTATCCAAGATGTACCAGGGTCTGAAGAGACAGTTCTGGTGGCCCAAAGTAAAGCGAACAGTGGCAGAGTTTGTGGCCAAGTTCCTAGTTTGTCAGCAGGTAAAGGCTGAACACCGAGTTCCAGGAGGCCTGCTGCAGTATCTAGATGTCCCTGAGTAGAAGTGGGAGGACATCTCGATGGATTTATTCATGAGACTACCCAAGGTTTAGGGGGGGGGGGTACGATGCCATTTGGGTAGTAGTGGACCGGTTGATGAAATCAGCTCACTTTCTGGCAATTAAGGAGTCGAGTGCGGTGGATGCTTTGGCATGAAGGTATGTGGATGAGGTGGTGCAGTTGCATGGAGTTCCAAGGTCCATAGTCTCGGATAGGGATGCACGGTTTACCTCACGAGTCTGGAGATGATTGAAATATGCTTTTGGCACCCAACTATGTCTTAGCACTGCTTTCCATCCCCAGATAGATGGACAAACATAGCGCACCATCCAGACCTTGGAGGATATGCTGCAGGCATGTGTTCTGGACTCAGGAGGATCGTGGGTGCAACATTTGCCTCTGGTAGAGTTTTCTTACAATAATAAATATCACTCTACCATTGGTATGGCTTCGTTCAAATCCTTGTACGGGAGGCCATGCCGCTCAACTGTGTGTTGGACCGAAGTCGGAGAAGTAGGCATCCTTGGCCCGGAGGTGGTGCAGAGCACGACAGAGAAGGTTCAGCTTATACGGGAGGGGATGAAGGCAGACCAAGACCGATAGAAGTCGTACGCTAATAGCAGGATAAGGCCCTTGGAGTTTGAGGTTGGAGACCACGTCTTCTTGAAGGTCTCCCCTCGACGTGGACAACGGAGGTTCGAAAAGGGGAGTAAGCTTTCTCCCAGGTTCATCAGACCCTTAGAAGTGTTGCGGCAGGTTGGCGAAGTGGCTTATCAGCTAGCGTTACCACCGCCGCTACTGAGGATACATGATGTCTTCCATGTGTCCCAGCTCCATCTGTATTTGCACGACGATTCACATGTCCTCGTCTAGGGAGATATAGACATTGAGGATGACGTGACCTTTCTGGATAGACCAGTGATGATTGAGGATCGTGAGGAGAAAGTTCTTTTTGGGTGAACCATTCCCTTGGTTCATGTGTTATGGAGACATGGTGGTCTTGAGGAGAGTACGTGGGAGAGGGAAGCAAAGATGCGTGCCCAGTACCCAGAGTTGTTTTGAGTTTTGTACTGTTCTATTTATACTTGTTGTGGTGGGGCTCTTTACCTTGTTGGCTATGAAATATGTGGGTTTCTTTTGAATGTGTGTGGAAAGTCCTGGCTATGGGGAGGGGAAGACCCGACCCCTAATCAAGACGCATTAAGGTGGATGCGATTAAACTTATGTGAGCGAGTCAGTGCTGCCCAAAGAGGATAGTATCTTGACATGGAGAAGAGACTCCCCAACCCACATGTCTGGGCAGTTTGACATGGTATGTTTCTTGGTTCTTGAGAGGGAGGTGTTTTTAGTCAACAATGAAGTTCACTCCTAAGAGGTATCTTTCGAGGTGGTTGTTCGGACCCTCTCTTTCCTTATGGGTTGTTTTGATTCTCGAGGGTGAGAATAGCTTGAGAAGTATTTTATGTAACGACCCGGGTTGTTAGAGGTCCATTACTTAGTAAAAATCTGATGTTTAGGTGTTTGGGGTAGTCTTGGAAGCTATCACAGCTTCTCGGTGAAGCTTAACAGTAGCCTTGGCCTACCGGTAGCTCGACCTACCGGTAGGTCAGTCTACCGGTAGCTCGATCTATCGATAGCTTGGTCTACCGGTAGCTCGGTCTACCAGTATCTCGGTCTACTGGTAGCTCGGTCTACCGGTAGCTCAGCATACCGGTATCTCGGTGTACCGGTATCTCAGCGTACCGGTAGCTCGGTCTACCGGTAGCTCGGCGTACCGGTAGCTCAGCCTACCGGTAGCTCGGTCTACTAGTAGCCACGTTTTACTGGTGGCTCGGTCTACCGGTAGCTTTGACCAACCTGTATCTTGGCCTATCGGTATCCTCGGCCTACCGGTAGACCTAGCCTACTGGTGACCACGAGTTTTTTCCAATGCGCCTCCTTTTTGCGAAAATTGAGCTTTAAACCCTATTTTGACCCCTTTAAGCCTGTTTTAAAGCCCATTAACACCCATTAATGGCATTTAATTAATAATGAGGTACCCTGGTGTGCGTCAGTGTAAACTGCCCCCAAAGGCGGGAACCCTTTAATGACGTGTGGGGCCACGTGGTCAACCCACGACCCCCGCTCCTTACACAGTTTCGCATTATTATCTCCGTATCTCAACCGTCCCCGACCCTTATAAACCAAAGGGTTCTCCCTGGGTTCCTTTTTACCAGCCACCCTACCATCGATTCGCCTGCTCATCCTTGAGTTCCCGAGGTCACACCCCTATAATTTGCGCACCTCCTGTTCCTCACGCGTCAAGAGAATATTTGATCATTGATCAATCTAGTAGGGTTTCACCTTCGACTCTACATTCTGTGTATCTTTCGGGGTGGTTACGCTACTATTTCTGTAGAATTGTATGAACCAAACTTTAATGAAGATAATAAACAGATTCTAAAGAATGAAGGGGAGGGGTGTGACCGATGATGCTGCTCTATTTTTCTCCTCTTTTCTGATTAATGATTTATGATTTGTGCGGGCTTAAGCCTACTGAAAAGAATGGCCGTTGGTGGTCTTTCTCTGTGCACTAATAAGCCCTTACTTCTTGTGTTGGTCGTGTAAAGGAAATTGGTTAATTACTTATATTCAGATAAATAAATTGAAATCACCGGATCAAACCTTTTCTGTGATAACCCTGGTTAAAGTAAAGCATAATTGGAATCATGGAGTGTGTTAAATATTTTAAATATGAAAATACCAGCATGGGCCTGCTTTGTGTTAGCCGATTATTGGGTGATGTGGGTGGGGATAGAATCTCCTGTTGTTACGGTTTCGCTGGTTGTGAATTTGAGGTCGTGTGGTTACTTTGCTTATATCACAAATTGGGGTGGAATCCTTTGTTGTTGAGGAACCATTGGCTCTGGGGTTTTGGGAACATGGGGTAGTATCTTGGGGTTTTCCTTGGTTCCAGCACTTTCACTTATCCCTTTTTGTGGTTGTGACCTTACAAGAGAACTAGGTGTGAATGTTTAAGTTGATGTTTTACTGTACTCTTTCCTTGGCTTGTTCTTATGCTTGCTAGTTGCCTATGTAGGTGCAGAAACTTATTTAAACATTATTACTGAACATGTAACAAGTATGGGAAAAATGGGTTTTGGTCTAATGTGAGTTGTGACTTGGTCATGGGTGCTGATTGTGTTCTTTAGGCTGTGTAGAGACCCGAAGCTTGACGTACATGAACATTACATTACTATTTCAGAATACTTAATACATAAGAAAAATAGACACACAAGGACCGTAATAGTTTAGTGTCTTTGGAAACTCAGAATAAAATATTCTAATCATGGTGAAAGATCTTCAACATCTCCCAATAAAGATCTTCCCTTTTTTTTCTTACCTAAAACCTTTCATTATATCCTGGGGAAAAGAAAACATCAAAGGGGTGAGATCAAATGCCCAGTAAGGGTAAACATAGAGAACATAAAACAATCCATAAACATTTGAATGCAAAAACTTGAACATAAAATCTAAACATCCAAATCTTGAGAAAAGACATGAATCTTGGAAGTACGTAAGGCATATATCATAAGGGAACATAAATCATGATAAAATAGCATGGGAATAAAACATGTAATTGTGGCATCCATTAAGCACATGTAATGATTTCCATAGTAGCCAAGGCATTACTGCCAAGACCATCTTAGTGGACAAAGTCCCTTTCTGAATCGAGTTCACTCCTCGTTCTAGTCCTGTAATACTGAACTGGATTAACTTACCGTTCCAACCATGTCTATCTCATGAGATATAAATCTTTACGCAATGAATTGGAGGGATATATAGGTCCCACCATCTCATAATGAAATCATTCTTACTTGTGCCACAAAATAAACTTAAAACATTCATCATAACCCAAAGAATAAAATGGGTTTCATAAACATCATTCCATAATAACATAATCCATATAAAACAAATGGATATCATTTCATCATAAGAAAAGTGAAACCATGTAAATCATATAGACATTATACTTGAGACATACACATATGAAATAATGTCATCTTATATGGAAAATGGTTTTGATAAAACACTTGAAATGAATTCTTGAAGAAAATATCCTTTCATATTCAAAATCATTCTCTTTTTACAAAATGTCATGCAATTTTAAAAGAAAAGGATTTTGTTGAAAATAGTCATGAAATATTATGGAGGAGGCTTCATAAAAACAAGGCTTTATAAAACCGTAAAAATCCATTCGTGCCGTATAAGTTAAAAAAAACATTCTTCTCGTACTTTTGTCGGAAAAGTCAAAAAGTACCTCGTACGAAAAACGACAAAAGATTCCTTTCATATATTTTACTAAAATCTCACCGAAGGGTAAATTTGGATTTAAAAAATTGTAGGTGGATGGAAATAATATTACATATTGAGGAATCATGGATTTGGATGATAAAATACACCCCAGTAAATACCAAAGTATAAACAATCTCGGATAAAAATGAGATTGTGATATTTTCCCTTACCTTAGGTCCGATTTGCTTCGTAAGTTTCCGAACCTCCTGTATAATGATTTAAATAATGTCATTGAATTATTCCAGAATCATACTCATTGTTATTATATTATATATGGTTCACTTATGACTTTATATTACCCGTTCTTTTGTAAATTCCATGTTAAAGAGCGTTTTGGGTAAAATCGTTTCATTTGTCATTCGTGTTTTGACTTGTAATTATTCATATGATTACTTAGATCATGATTACTTAATTCTAGAATATAAAACATGATTTATATATAATATATATTCAGAATATACATATATATAATAGATCAGTAAATGGAAAGAAATACACCGTTCATGGAGACGGTAGGCCGTACGTACGCATGAACGCTGTTTTCGTTTCCTTATTGAGTTGAATGGAATTACGTATATGACATACATATATATACACATAAATCCAGTATCATTATTATGTCATATATTTCATGATTACTTATTATATATACTTTATAATCATTCATGAATGGTTAACGTGGAGAATGAATCTCATCGCGTCGTGGAGACGGTAGTCCGTACGTACGCACGAGCGATGATATCGTCATCATGATCGTGGAATTGTATTGGATTGTATGTATACTATTTTTAGAATCAATATCACTTTACAATAATCATATATATTCATTTTTTACACCATTATACCCATCCACGTAAGGTGGTGGTGGAAAATAGATTACACCACGGCGTGGAGACGGTATTCCGTACGTACGCACGCGCGGTGATTTCATTTTCCATAGGATGGATAGATAGTGAAATAGGGTTGTTTCATAATTATAATAACATATCAGTATACGAGTGATACTGATGTTATTACTTCATAATGAAACAACTAAATAAGTATAAGTGGAAGAAGAAATAAAGATGAAAGAATCGGTAATGGACATTACCTCTTCTTTGAAGCGCTTCATTGAGACCTCCTTTTAGGGCACTAAAATTGGTCTTTGAAGAAGACCAGGACCTCTATGATGTCTCTAGGGAAGTGGAGAGAATAAGTTGGCAGGGGTTGGCCGATCTTGAAGGCTCAAAGTGGTGTGAGGAAGAGGGGGAGGAGGTGCCCTTTTATAAGAGAGGAGATGGACTCCTTTGGAAAAACTAAAAATATTATTTTATTATAAAGCCAAATTCGGTTTTAAATAGCTCCAAATTGATTTATTTCGAAGATAAGGTGGGGATGGGTCGAAATAATCTCATCCAATAGAATTTATACAAGTTTAGGTTCCTATTTTAACCTTATAATTTAGATTTAACATTAAGTTAAATAATTTTACTTTTACCGTGTCTTCTTGTGTTCTTACATTATAAGGTTAATAAACTTACTATAACAAGCAAAAATAACCCCAAGTTGTTTATTATTAATATATATAACCTTAGATAAGTCATTTGGCCAATACTTAGATTTTTAGGAATAAAATAACAATTAATAATATAATAGTTTTTAAAAAAACTATTTTATGTCAATTTTGACACTATTTAGTAATTGATTTTTGTGAAACTCATAAAAGAATGATTAGTTCGAACCAAGTTAATTAAATCAATACTAACATGTCATATTAACCTATAAAATTAGTTTATTTCATAAAAAGTTTCAAATTACATTTAGTTTGGTATTTAAAACATCAATTATGTCAATATTTCATTAATAAGATAATTACTACATCATCGTTGTGTCATAAATAAATTAAATTATTTAATGTCTAAAAATTACAAATAAAATACTATTATGTAGGAAATATATTTATCTTTCTAATTATCATTTATAGTCTAATTTATCTAATGTATAACCCTATATTAAAAATGATTTACTTATTAAACTTTGATTTTAACTATTTTAACCCTTCTTTAAATAAATTAATAATAAAAGTCCTAATCTAATACAAGTGGGCCTAAATGGTCATATTTTAATCATAAGGTTGTTTTTGGTCTAATTACACTTATCCAATATAATTAGTACATGTGTTAGGGTAATAATAATATCATTTTTACCCTTAATTACCCTATTTACTTCTAACTGTGGTAAAAAAAGTAAAAAGCTACTATTTACCAAAAATTATTTTCATCTCATTGAACAAAATTTTAGTCCTTGATTTTAACCGTGTCTCTCAGATTTTTGAAATTCCACTCACAGAAGTGGTAAAATTAAGTTTTATGAAAAATTTAGTTTTTTAACTATTCATCAAAAAATGAAAGTTTCTAGAAAAATACAAAAAATTAGCCCTAAGCTATATTAAATATTATGAATTCAAAAATAATGTCTATTTTACCAAATTCAGAACATATCAGTTGCATTAATTAATTTAAAAATTAGTTCCCGTTGTCAAAACAAATAGCGTGTTCTTAAGAGATAATAACTATCAAAAGATTGACACTTGTTTATGTCTGGTTTAAATTTGAAATTACATCCAATGACCAACATTGTATTAAATTGTAAAAATATATTCTAAATATACTTTAAAACCACTCAAATTAATAACTCATCACTATTAATTATTTCTATTAAAAAAGTTGTTTTTAATTAAAATTTAGTTATTTACACTATTCATCAGAATATGAAAGCTATCCAAAAAGTACCAAAATTTCACCCTAAGCTAATTTCGATATTCCGAATCCAAAAAAAGAACTCCATTTTGAAAGATAAAATTTATAAAATTTCGAAAAGTGGTTATTACTATTCATAACGGCTAGTTTTAATAATAACATATTGTTGTTTAGTGAAACTCGGTATTGCGTACAACACACGCTATCGAGGAAGGTCGCAATTGCGTGTAATGCAAGGCAAGTCAAGGATGCGTGTTGTGAAAGATCCTTTTGGTGTAGCGTACAATAGAATACATTAATGAAATTAAAAAGAATATTTTTCATAAAATATCGGGGTGTTACATTCTACCCCCCTTAAAATGAATTTCGCCCTCAAAATTCGTCAGAGTTATAAATGGTTTACTACTCGAATTTTTCTTTAATAGAAACCCAAATTGTAAAAAGGAATACCAAAACCAATCTTAAAAAAAAAGTATGAAACGTAATGGTTACCCAAATAAACTAATCACTGGGTTTCCACATAGGTGAAAATATGGATATGGAAGAGAAATCTAACCACCATGTTCTAATGGAGAGTGGTAGAGAACATGGCTATAGAAAAGCCAGCAATCACAAAGCCATAAATTTGTGACGATCTAAGGTACCATATGATTCATTCGATATAAGATCACTAGGACAACATTTTTGGTTTTCAAGATCATTTCCCTAAAGTTGATGAAATTGGAATTAGAAGAAATACTTTCATGATTTTGGTATAGTCTCACCGTTGGTCATTATTTGGAAAATTTCCACTTCATCTCTTACAGAAATGAAGTTGAATTTGTCATTCGTGATGTGTTAGCAGATCATGTGATAGAATGATAGGTCATTCCATCTATCTCAAACAAAAGGTTAGAAAAGTTATCAAAAAATACATAAGTCCATCTATAGTGAGATTAATCATATATGGTTCCTAAAATGGACTTATACTTTATATATCATACTGCTTAATATAATAAAACTAGTTTCTACTAAACAAGGACTTTCTGTAGGCCAGTGGTAGGCGATAAAGGCCAGTCGCACTTCAGTTGTGGGTTCGATTCCCACAGCCTTGTCTGACGCGATGGGCTGTCGCCCGTCCTGCAGGTTGTCCTTTTTCTGAAACTACATTACTATAACATCCCATAAATAATATCTGAAAAACTTCTATCCTTAAACAATACTAACTTATGTCCAACATAATCCATTCCAATCTTTAGGCTTATCCAAAATAATACTGTCTAATCTCATATTATAGTGAAAATTATTACCAAAGAGTTGATACAACTAGCATGTTAATACCACTATTGATCCCCATATATCATGAGATATATCTTGTTGGTCACATTCCAAACATTCGAAGGCCTTAATCATGTATTCTCTTGAAAAAAATGAATACCCATTGAACCTTATTGAAAACATGAGTGCTGTTAAAAGTTAACACTTTCCACATACCAAAATCTTCAAAATTCTATATACTCAAACCATGATATCACTTAGTCCTTATATCAATCATGAGCTCATGAATACTGTCAAACATTTCATTTTATCGTTTTCCCTTCATTATGCGCATATCATCTTTTTTTCCAAAAATATCTCAATCACTTTCCATGGTTACTGGTACCATTGAAAACCACAATAGACCAATACATAAATATTCCAATATTCCACGATACTATATACAACATTATTTTGGAATCCCATTATATAAACACTTAATCATTCCACCACATCATTTTCATATTCAACATCGCCAATAGTGATCACATGTGACTTCCCTTTGTCCTTTTCCTTATGTGGTTTCTCATGTCGATCATCACTAACCCTTGGATTAGGGAATTTATTAGCATAATGCCCCATTTCCTTGCACTTGAAGCATTGAAGTGTTGGTGGTGCGTTCTCTGCAGTATTTTCTTTATTCACATCATTAGAAACCTTTTTTCCATTACTTCAACACTCAGCTGCTCGATGACCTTCTTTTCCACACTTAAAACATTTTCTAGTCCCTTTAAGACAATCTCCACCATGCTTCTTTCCACACTTTGTTCATAAGGAAACATTCATCTTCTTTTCACCATTATTCTGAGATTTCTCCTTGAAATCCATCTTTCATTTCTTTTCAAAACTATGAGATGGATAACTAACACCAACTTCCATTTCTACCTTGATAGCACAACACACAATTTCTTCATAGCTACTGAAGTCTCTTATAGCTAATGCCCTTCGAAGATTTGGTTTTAAGCCACTGAAGAATCTATCAACTTTACTTTCGGGTTGGATGATAAATCCAGATGCATACCTTGCAAGCCCTGTAAAATTCGCTTCATATATACCAACAGATTCATCATCCTTTTTCTTTAGTTCAAGAAACTCCTTCTCCATCTTTGTTCGAAGAATATGAGGGAAGTACTTATTGAAAAATAAGTTCTTGAACTCGTCCCATTCCATGGACTCAATTTCATCTCTTGGCCTCGTATTCTTGATAAGATTCCACCATTGATCAGCATCACCTTCCAAATGATACACTGATAAGATGACTTTATAATGTTCAGAACATTGAAGAACTGAAAATATCTTTTCACTAGTACTGATCCATTGTTCAGCAATAAGTGGATCAGAAGACCCACTGAAAGAAGGTGGACGTTGCCTCATGAAAGACTCAATAGAATATTGTTCCCTTCTCTGCTCATTTGGAAGTCCAGAATGATTCATAGCTTGTGTAAGTACAACAATAAGATTTTTCACTCCATCTCCCATAACATTTGTTTGTTCAGGAGGACAATCATTGCATTGTCCATTACATTGATCAGCACGGTTCCTTTGGGTTCCAGCCATCGTCTAAAACCCAAAAAGAATAGTGTGAGAGGAAAAAATCATTCTAGGAAAAACAACATAATAAAGGGGGAGTACCTTCAATATCTAACATCTTAGGTTTAATTCTAAGATCGTTAGTGCAATTCCAGGACTATAACCTATACTTATACTTAACCTTAGGGACATCCCTAGACATACCTTAGAAATATCTCTAGGGATCTCACTAAAGTTCTCACATCCTAGTTTCCAAAGGTTGACTAAACATTTCCTTTGATACCAAATGTAGAGACCCGAAGCTTGAAATACATGAAAATTACATTACTTTTTCGGAATACTTAATATATAAGAAAAACAGACACACAAGGATCGTAATAGTTTATTGTCTTTGGAAACTCAAAATAAAATCTTCTAATCGTGGTGAAAGATCTTCAACATCTCCCAATAAAGATCTTCCCTTTTTTTTGTTACCTAAAACCTTTCTTTATATCCTGGGGAAAAGAAAACATCAAAGGGGTGAGCTCAAATGCCCAGTAAGGGTAAACATAGGGAACATAAAACAATCCATAAACATTTGAATGCAAAAACTTGAACATAAAATCTAAACATCAAAATCTTGAGAAAAGACATGAATCTTGGAAGTACGTAAGGCATATATCATAAGGGAACATCAATCATGATAAAATAGCATAGGAATAAAACATGTAATTGTGGCATCCATTAAGCACATGTAATTATTTCCATAGTATCCAAGGCATTACTTCCAAGACCATCTTAGTGGACAAAGTCCCTTTCTGAATCGAGTTCACTTCTTGTTCCAGTCCTGTAATACTGAAACTGATTAACTTACCATTCCATCCATGTCTATCTCATGAGATATAAATCTTTACCCAATGAATTGGAGGGAGATATAGGTACCACCCATAACATAATGAAATCATTCTCACTTGTGCCACAAAATAAACTTAAAACATTCATCATAACCCAAAGAATAAAATGGGTTTCATAAACATCATTCCATCATAACATAATCCATATAAAACAAATGGATATCATTTCATCATAAGAAAAGTGAAACCATGTAAATCATATTGACATTATACTTGAAACATACAAATATGAAATAATGTCATCTTAGATGGAAAATGGTTTTGATAAAACACTTGAAATGAATTCTTGAGGAAAATATCCTTTCATCTTCAAAATCATTCTCTTTTTACAAAATGTCATGAAATTTTAAAAGAAAAGGATTTTGTTGAAAATAGTCATGAAATATTATGGAGGAGGCTTCATAAAAATAAGGCTTTATAAAATCGTAAAAATCCATTCGTGCCGTATAAGTTAAAAAAACATTCTTCTCGTACTTTTGTCGGAAAAGTCAAAAAGTACCTCGTATGAAAATTGACAAAAGATTCCTTTCATATATTTTAAAAAAATCTCACAGAAGGGTAAAATTAGATTTAAACAATTGTAGGTGGATGGAAATAATAATACATATTGAGGAATCATGGATTTGGATGATAAAATACACCCCAGTAAATACCAAAGTATAAACAATCTCGGATAAAAATGAGATTGTGATATTTTCCCTTACCTTAGGTCCGATTTGCTTTGTAAGTTTCCGAACCTCTTGTATAATGATTTAAATAATGTCATTGAATTATTCCAGAATCATAATCATTGTTATGATATTATATATGGTTCACTTATGACTTTATATTACCCGTTCTTTTGTAAATTCCATGTTAAAGAGCGTTTTGGGTAAAATCGTTTCATTTGTCGTCCGTGTTTTGACCTGTAATTATTCATATGATTACTTAGATCATGATTACTTAATTCCAGAATATAAAACATGATTTATATATAATATATATTCAGAATATACATATATATAATAGATCAGTAAATGGAAAGAAATACACCGTTCATGGAGACGGTAGGCCGTACGTACGCATGAACGCTGTTTTCGTTTCCTTATTGAGTTGAATGGAATTAAGTAGATGACATACATATATATACACATAAATCCAGTATCATTATTATGTCATATATTTCATAATTACTTATTATATATACTTTATAATCATTCATGAATGGTTAACATGGAAAATGAATCTCATCGCGTCGTGGAGACGGTAGTCCGTACATACGCACGAGCGATGATATCATTCTCATGATCGTGGAATTGTATTGGATTGTATGTATAATATTTCAGAATCAATATCACTTTAAAATAATCATATATATTCATTATTTACACCATTATACCCATCCATGTAAGGTGGTGGTGGAAAATAGATTACACCACGGCGTGGAGATGGTATTCCGTACGTACGCACGTGCGGTGATTTCATTTTCCGTAGGATTGATAGATGAAGAAATAGGGTTGTTTAATAATTATAATAAAATATCAGTATATGAGTAATACTTATTTTATTACTTCATAATGGAACAACTAAATAAGAATAAGTGTAAGGAGAAATAAAGATGAAAGAATCGGTAACGGGCATTACCTCTTCTTTGAAGCGCGTCTTTGAGACCTCCTTTTAGGGCACTAAAATTGGTCTTTGAAGAACACCAGGACCTCTAGGATGTCTCTAGGGAAGTGGAGAGAAGAAATTGGCAGGGGTTGGCTGAGATTGAAGGCTCAAAGTGGTGTGAGGAAGAGGGGGAGGAGGTGCCCTTTTATAAGGGAGGAGAGGGGCTCCTTTGGAAAAACTAAAAATATTATTTTATTATAAAGCCAAATTAGGTTTTAAATAGCTTCAAATTGATTTATTTCGAAGCTAAGGTGGGTATGGGTAGAAATAATCTCATAAAATAGAATTTATACAAGTTTAGGTTCCTATTTTAACCTTATAATTTAGATTTAACATTAAGTTAAATAGTTTTACTTTTACCGTGTCTTCTTGTGTTCTTACACTATAAGGTTAATAAACTTACTATAACAAGCCAAAAGAACCCCAAGTTGTTTATTATTAATATATATAACCTTATCTAAGTCATTTGGCCGAACCTTAGATTTTTCTAAATAAAATAACAATTAATAATATAATATGTTTTTTAAGAACTATTTTATGTCAATTTTGACACTATTTAGTAATTGATTTTTGTGAAACTCATAACAGAATTATTAGTTCGAAAAAAGTTAATTAAATCAATAATAACATGTCATATTAACCTATAAAATTAGTGGAATTCATAAAAAGTTTCAAATTACATTTATTTTGGTATTTATAACATCAATTATGTCAATATTTCATTAATAAGATAATTACTGCGTCATCGTTGTGTCATAAATAAATTAAATTATTTAATGTCTAAAAATTACAAATAAAATACTATTATATAGGAAATATCTTTATATTTCTAATTAATATTTATAGTAGAATTTATCTTATGTATAACCCTATATTAAAAATGATTTACTTATTAAACTTTGATTTTAACTATTTTAACCCTTCTTTAAATAAATTAATAATAAATGTACTAATCTAATCCAAGTGGGCCTAAATGGTCATATTTTATTCCTAAGGTTGTTTTTAGTCGAATTACACTTATCCAATAGAATTAGGACATGTGTTAGGGTAATAATAATATCATTTTTACCCTTAATTACCCTATTTACTTTTAACCGTGGTAAAAAAAAGTAAAAAGTTACTATTCACCAAAAATTATTTTCATCTCATTGAACCACATTTTAGTCCTTGATATTAACCGTGTCTCTCGGATTTTCGAAATTCCACTCACAGAAGCATTAAAATTAAGTTTTATGAAAAATTCAGCTTTTTAACTACCACTTAGTGGTTTCACTATTCATCAAAAAATGAAAGTTTCCAGAAAAATACAAAAAATTAGGCCTAAGATATATTTGATATTATGAATTCAAAAATGATTTCTATTTTACCAAATTCAGAACATATCAGTTGCATTAATTAATTTAAAAATTAGTTCCCGTCGTCAAAACAAATACCGTGTTCTTAAGAGATAATAACTATCAAAAGATTGACACTTCTTTATGTCTGGTTTAAATTTGAAATTACTTCCAATGACCAACATTGTATTAAATTGTAAAAATATATTCTAAATATACTTTAAAACCACTCAAATTAATAACTCATCACTATTAATTATTTTGATTTAAAAAGTTGTTTTTAATTAAAATTTAGTAATTTCCACTATTCATCAGAATATGAAAGCTATCCGAAAAGTACCAAAATTTCACCCTAAGCTAATTTCGATGTTCCGAATCCAAAAATGAACTCTATTTTGAAAGATAAAATTTATAAAATTTCAAAAAGTGGTTATTACTATTCATAACGGCTAGTTTTAATAATAGCATATCGTTGTTTAGTGAAACTCGGTATTGAGTACTACACATGCTATTGAGGAAGGTAGCGATTGCGTGTAATGCAAGGCAAGTCAAGGATGCATGTTGTGCAAGCTCCTTTTGGTGTAGCATACAACAGAAGACATTAATGAAATTAAAAAGAATATTTTTCATAAAATACCGGGGTGTTACAGGCTGGCTGAAGAAAAACCTATATTTAGGTGAGTGATTGTTATCTATACATATACTTGTAGTTTTGTGTTTCTTGTCCGCACCCCACCCAAGTTGATAACTTAGTTCCAAACACCCCCATTTCATGGGGGAGGGTGTTTTTCCCAACACTTCTATGAGTGGCTGGTTATTAGCTCCTTTTCTGCTCCCTTTCCCGAGTAGCCCAAGACTCTACGGGTAGGCTGTGATAGCCTGAAGTCTATTATTAGCCCAAGAATCTTCGGGCAGGGTAGTATGGTGGTTGGCCCAGGTGTGTGCGGGAAGGTGGTTTCCCAAGTGTCTTCGGGATGAGGCCCAGGTGTCTTCGGGCGTGGCGGTAGATCTTCTAGCCCAGGTGTCTTCGGGCGTGGCAGTGGTTGTTCTGGCCTAGATGTTTGCATGCATGGTTACGTGTGACAGATGTGGCCCAGGTGTTTGCGGGCGAGGTTTGGAAGTGGGACTGCATGAGGATATAGACCAGGTGTGTGCGGGCGGGGTGTGGGAGTGGGACTGCGGTGAGAATGACGGGATTGGTTTAATTCGTAGGATGTCTTCAATAACCAGTGGGAAAGTGGTGTGGGGTACCCAAACATCGATGTGCTTCTATTATAAATTACTGCTTGCATTATTTGGTGAGTGTTTCCGGTGAGTGGGTGGTTAGTTTCCTTTCTAGGTGCTTGGTTATCTCTTTTCTCACAGGGCATTAGTATGCATCCCCACTTGTGCACGGGAGTCCTTGGTTTTACCCTACTGAGTATACTTGTATGCTCAACCTACGTATATAAAACTGTTTTTATGTTTATAGGAGGACTTCAGGGATCATGTTGGACCATAATAGCTTGTAACTTTAGGACAATTGCTGTTGTTGTTTTCATTTTCTTGGTATTCTTTTTTGTCTGGAAATTTTTGACTTGTATCTTTTACCTTTGAACATGCATATGGGAATGGTTTACTTTCATCCGTACTTGCACTTTAGTTTTGGTGTTGTGGGATTTTCTATCTTATCTACCGATCCTATAAAAAAGGGTAATGCCTTCCATTTAGTGTGTGATTCTATACCCTTGGCGCTGGTCGCCACTCTGGGACCTATTGAAGGTGGGTTTTAGGGGTCATTATCTCTCCTTCAACCTAAAGAAGGAAGGGCCTGGCAATCTGCTGACCCTTCCCTCCTTTTGGTGAAGGCGGGTCATGACAAAAATTTTGTACTACATCACTATGAAATCATTTATTAATATCCATGTTATTATTTACATTTTTATGTTATCTATGGATATATTACAATCTCATGTTATCAGCTATATGAATTATTATTATTATTTATTTCAACTATATTATTCATGCCTTTTTTATTCCATGAAATCTTCTGTTGTATTCCACACCTTACTATACATTTTAGCTCACCCTTATTAGGTTTCCATTTACCCAGGTTATGAAGTAGAGTATTATATATGAAATATATATATTTATATAATGTATAGATAATTTTTTGGGAGATGTTAAAGACTTATGGAAAGATAAGGAATCTATGGTTTTGTAGAAAAAAATACCCATTGGATGAAAATGATATGGGTTTTGTTAGTCAAAGGATTTTTTTTAATTCTCTAAAACTCTAAACCTAAAATTTCTTGGGTATGTAAGTGAATAAACACTTGTTTTTGATATTATAATTATGGAAAAGAATATATTTTTAGCACCAGGTTTAGGATTTCGGTTTTAGGGTGTCTTAATTGGTATCGAAGTAGAGTTTAGATGACTATATATGTTAGGATGTTATTAGATGAGGATATTTTAAGAGTTGTAGATACCATCATGGGTTAATATATTTAAATATGATTGTAATTTTAAGGGAATATACACTCTTTTTAGGTCATATGTTATTGGATTTAAAGGTGATTAATGGTACTTTGTGATTTAGGAAGAATTAATGATCGAAGTATAGGAAACCCTTAGGGTTGGCCTATAACTTGATGTCGATGAAATTATGATTATTTTGGGAAAATATTGATATCATGTTAGGAGTATTTATGATAAAGGTATTTATTTAGTGATATGTGATTAATTTTGTTTTTGGTTAAAGATTATATTGAATTCTAAGAGCATAGGTTTCCATGAATATTAGGTTTTGAATATAGTAAGAATTATCTTGATTTAATTATCATTGGGAATTATGACTGGAATACATTAGTGGAAACCCTAGAGATAAATATAAATATAAGAAGACATCCCAAAATTTTGTTTAAGTAAATATTGTGTGGTTTCCTATAAAATAAATACCCGTCTGGATACAAACAAGTGGATTTAGGCTTTTAGATTAGATGCAACAAGGGATAATAATCCTGAAAAAATATGGTTGGTAATTAGATTAATCTTCACTTGGTGTTCAACAAATGGGCCTAACTACAAACTTGGTTTGAAAATCTTGGGGTATATCATTTATACTATTCACGAAATCTTAATAAACTACCATGAAGTATTTAAATACATTTTTTATATCATGAGTCATTAATATATTAAGATTAACCTTTTATATTTTCATCAGTGAGAGAAATTAAAATTTGTGAGGATTTAATTTATTTAAATGGGCATAATATAATACCCTAGAATTTAATATTCATTTTCCTTTAAATAAATACCATGATAAATAAAATTTATCACACACAACACCAAACCAAAATGAACTTTTATATATTTGACAATTTAATATAATAATTAATACATAATGAGAATAAAATGTATATCATTAAGAAAATTACAATAAGTGTAAAACATTAAATAAATAAAAATATAGTTATAATATTTTATTTTAATTCCTTTCATAATAATATTATTATTTTAAAGAATAGATTAATGTCTTCTAATAACAATGAATTTAATAAATTTAATGGTTATAAGATAGATAATTAAATTTAATGGGATGTGATTAAAATCATTTAGTATTATGATGACATATTTTTCAAAGAATTGCATTCATGTATATATTATATATTTTTTTTCTTAATAAATTAAATTGAACACTTTTGAAGAATTATTATAATAAAAATGTTTCAATGTAAAAACTAATATATGAACAATAAGTTAATTAGTAATTTACATTAAATAATATTAAGAACACGTAATGTTTAAAAAGTCATTTTTTTTAAGAAAAACCATTTTAAATTTTATTATATGTTCTCATTTAAAAATTAAATCCCTAAATTTTTGAATTTTAATTTGATAAAAAGTCATATTTTTTTGGAATATACATTTTAAAATTAAATTAGGGATAATGTTTTGGTTTTTTTTTGGAAGAAGTTGATTTTTAGTGAATAGTAAAAATACAATTTTTAAGAATACAATATTTTTACGACATCATTATGATGTAAGCATGAATTAAAAATTTATGAAACATTTTTTCAACCCAAAATTTATTTAAGGATTAAAATAATGAATGTAAAAATATTATTTTGATTTTATAAATTTTTATTTGAAATTTTGAAACCCAAATTATATTTTATCTTAATAAAAAACTTTTTGGTTATTTTCATTTAATTGAGCAGTTGAAAGGTTAAAATCAGTCTTGGATTGATAAAAATATCAAAAAACCATATCTTTTTTAACAATAAACCCATTAATTTCATGGTAACTATTACCATTCAAAAGTAGTTGTCCTAAATGATAAAATAATCAAAATTTTAACTCAAAATACCCACTTCCTCAAGTATAAATACTCTATCACATTTCCCTTGTCCAATAACTTCCTATTTACTTCTAAAAGACCAATATCTACCTACTTCCACTATCATAAATATATTAGAACCATTAGGTATTTCTTTGAGGTACTAAATCATAAACCTTCATGGATTTAACAATGGATTAAATATTCAATAAAGTGGTAACCCTAATTCACTTTCATTATTTTATTTCTCTACTTATTTTTACTCTCCCAATAAATTTCTATTTTTACACATTGATAAAAAATTTCATATATAATAAGATAACATATTAATATTATTATTATACAAATATATCTATTTCAATCTATTTATAGTATATAATCTCTCTATCCATCTCTTTTGATATGTTTTGATAAATAGACGGTTTTATCCATAGAGGAGGACATTGTCAATGATTTACCTATCACTATCAACAAGAATAATTAGTGTATATTATGTAATATAAATATATTTTAATGTATTATAAGTTTTTGGAAATAATTTTATAAAATGATAAATTAAAAATAATCAAAATCATGAAATTGAAACAAAATAGGATAATTTAAAAGAAAACATGACTTTAAGCCATTCTCCATTTGAAAAAAATAGTAATAAATAAATTCCAATGATTATAACTAATCAAGAATGAAAAAAGGAATGTAATGAAATTATGGATTTATGTTATAGTAAACAGAAAGTTTATTATATAGTAGGCGCAAACATGATTAAGTAAAACATAACCTAAGGTTAGGGTCCCCAACATCAATTTTAATTCCTTGAGACATGTCTTTTTATTATTCAACAATTTAATTTCATATGGTATAAATACTAACATATTTAATTTGTAACATCCCGGATCTGGCTGTCGCCCAAAGGTGCCCCGTACCTGGTTGTTCACATGGCCTCAAGCACATTTCACCAAACACCAGAGGCTGTCAACTAGCAGTATAAGGCCCCGGCCTTAAACCTTACTTAAAATTGAATTAAATGAATAATTCACATTGAGGATCTTTTCAGTTTTAGAGTTTTAGAGAATTAGGACATAACTATTACATCTCAAAAGATTACAAATTAGTCTCTTCTACTAAATTTCCATAAAATAAAAACTCTTAAAAAGAAACATGTCTAGTTTCATGTTTTAGGTATCATGACTTTCCCTTGATCCCATCCTTGACCCTATTCCACGCTAAGTACTGTGAAAAAAATTTCAAAAACTTGGGATGAGCATAAAAACTCAGTAAGGGATAAAAAGAATAAAAACTGTTAGTTTATCAAAACAAAAAGTAAACCATGTATACTTTATCAAGGTAATACTTTTCACCTTTATGAAGTAGTAAAAACTCTTCACTGAATAAAATATCATTACTTACCTTTTTGTAACCAAAGGATTACCATAAGACCCATATAAATAACACATAACATATATAAAGGTAACTTGGGACATAAACATACTTAAGTGGAATAACCATACGGTCGACTCCCATACATATCACTTAATGGAATAGCCATACGACCAATTTCCATACATACTTAATAGAATAGCCATACAGCCGAATTCCATACCCAATGCATTGGAGGTTATAACGTAACCACCCATCCTGGTATTCACAGCACCACCCGTCATATGGTTTATAACGTAACCACCCGTTAAAATGTCCAAGTACCAGTATAAAATCATAAAACATAAAACCAATATAAAGGAATGATAACATTTCCACATTTCAATCACAATATATCATAAATATATTGACATAATAGAATACTTTTTCAAAACCATTTTCAATACCAAAATACATAAAAGAGTATATGGTATTTATTTTATTCTAAAAACATTACGGCTTGTTGAGAAATCCAAAGACCAAATAATACTCGCGGCGGCAGAAAAGGTCGTTGTCACCGCGTACGTTAAAAGAAACATTCCTTTTTGTTGTTTTGTAAAACGCTTCGTAGAAAAAGATTCCTTTTGTATAAAAGTAAACGTCAAAGGGGTTTATACACCATATAAAAGAAAGTTGTGTATAAAACGAAATATGCCTCAATGAAAGGAGATTGAGACGAAGTCCCTTACCTTGGGTCTGACTTGACTCGATCGTTCTTTAACGTCCTGAATAATAAACTTGAGTTAATTTATACTTGATTAAGAACCTTTTTAAAGTTCATTATTCCTTTTATATCACTTATTTCCATGTTATAAACATTATGTAACCATTTAAGTTAATAATGTTTGTTTTGTCAATATTTGGTTCTTAAGTCGAAAGTGGACTTCTTACAATTACATGTTGTTCGTGTGGTCAAAGGTTCTTTATATCCAGAATGAAATTCCCGATTTGGATATAATATGTATCATATATATCCATCATATACATGTATTTATAATATTACATAATCATTTAGAGGTAAGAAATGAAATGCACCGTTCATGGAGATGGTAAGCCGTACGTACGCATGAACGCTACTTTCATTTCTTTGTCATATTAATGGAATTAAAACTAAATGAGAGGTATGTATATTTTAATTCCAGAATTATATTCATCATTTAGATATATCATTAATTATATATATCCATTATATACATGTACTTTTAATAGTACATTACATTTGGGGATAAGAAATGAAATGCACCGTTCATGGAGACGGTAAGCCGTACGTACGCATGAACGCTACTTTCATTTCTATCTCATACTTTAATGGAAAGAAATAATAATGATATATAGGTATATTATAATTCCAGTATAAAATCATATATAATAACTTTAAATCCATCCTTTACACGTCCCACATATGGCATTAACGAATCACATCACTTTGAGGGGGCGGTAGTCCGCACTTCCTTAAATGAAGATATCGTGTTTACCCATAATGTAAACCATAAAGGTATGACCAAAATGAAAAATACAGAATCTTAAAGAAAAAATAAACATATTATATATCATATATAAAAATAGTGACATCATAATGGCCACCTTTGAAGGTGTTAAATGAGTATTGAACAATCATCGTTTTGGGAGGCAGAATTTCGCCATCCACGGAAACCGTATGTTCTTTAACCATTTGATGTAGTTGTGTGAGAGTGTAGCTCGAATAAATCTTATAACAACATCCTAGTATATTGAATATACTGGTGTTGTTACAAAATAAGTAAATAAAAAGAGTTTAGAGGGTTGGAGAAGCAAAATAAAACAAATGAACAAGACAGAATGAATTACCTTTAAAAGTGTAACTCCTTTTGATTTGAGCCTAAAGGCTTCTTTGAAAGGATTATGCCCAAAGGGAATCCTCTAGGATTAGGAGAGGGATTTGTAGAGAGTAAATGGGCAGGGTTTGGCCGAGCCAAAGGCTTGAGGAGTGTGTGAAATGAGGTAGATGTGGGGGCCTTTTATAAGAGGAGAGGAGGGTCACTTTTGGAAAGTAAAGAAATATTACTTTTTTTGAAAATGTGTTTCGGTTTTAAAAGGTACCACATTGATATAATTCGTGGATAAGGTGATAAGGGTTCGAAATCCACTCATCCAATTGGTTTTGGACATGTGTATTTCATAGATTTTACATTATCTTTCCATTTTATTTAAATTGTTAAATAATGATGTCATCGCTGCATCATTATTATGTCATAAATAATTTAATTTATTTAATGTCTAAAAATTATAAAAAAAATACTATGATGTAGGAAATCTTTTTATCTTTCCAATGACTATTTATAATAAAAAATCTGATCTTTATAACCCCATGTAAAAATTGTTTTAGTAAAACATATCATGTTTGTGTCATTTTTACTTTTACATTAAATAAAAAGTTATTTATGTCATTTCCCAACCAAAGTGTCTCCATGGGGTCCCCAAGTTGACCCATGGATTTTCTTGGTCGGCCATGACACAACCAATGAGGGTAGGACATGTGTCAAGCTCATCTTATTTTATTAAAGCATTATTTTTACCTTAAACTACACTAATTACCACTAATCGCGATTAAGAACTTAATAAGTTACTATTCACCAAAAAATTATTATAATATCATTGAACCATATTTTACTTCTTAATGAAAACCATGTATGTCGGATTTTTGAAATTCAAAACACAATTATGGCAAATTTTCATTTAAACAGAAAATCAGTCTTTATAAGTACCACTTAGTGGTTTCACTATTCATCAAAAATTGAAGTTTTTCAGAAAATTACCAAAAATTCACCCTAAGCTATATTTGATATTATGAATTCAAAAATGAAGTCTATTTTAAAAAATTCAAAACATATAAGTGACATTAATTAATTTAATAATTAATTCCCGCTGTCAGAGCAAATAACGTGTTTTTATGAAACAATAAGTATCAAAAGATTGACACTAGTTTAAGTCCGATTTCAAAGTAAAATTAATTCCAACGACCACTATTGGATTTAATGGTAAAAATATTTTCTAATTTCACTTTAAAAACAATTCAAAAGATAATCTAATCATATAAATAAATTAGATTAAAAAGAGGTTTTGAATTAAAATACAACATTTTACAGTATTCATTAAAAAAAATGAACTTTATCAGAAAGGTACCAAAAATTTACACAAAGTAAATTTTGATGTCCCGATTCTAAATAAGAGTTATATTTGGTCCAATAAAATTTATAAGATTGATCAAAACTATATTTAATGACGGTTCTCCATCAAAAGGTGATAAGTGGACCTTTCGTGAAAATTAGGGTATAAATGCCTAAAATTGAACTCTTTCCGTATTTTAAGCCTTTATCTTTTATTGGGTAAATATAAAAACATTTAAAAACATATATAATCATATTTTAGTTATTTTTATCCATTCCCGCCAGTACAACGACTACTTCTTAACTAACATTTAAAATAATATTCTTTTATTACTTGTGTGTAACGTAAGTTTTCAAAGAAACTCATCGTTGCATATCGAGTACGCTATCGAACGTAGAAACCTCTTTTAATTAAAATTAATATTTAATTAGTAAATATTAACAAATATGAAAATTCTTTATTCTTTATTTACCTGGGATGTTACATCCTTCCCCCCTTTTGGGAATTGCGTCCTCACAATTTTATTCACTTATCAAAATAAGTGGGGGTATTTATCCCTCATAGCATTTTCAGATTCCCACGTTGCCTCTTCAATCACATGGTTTTTCCACAAAACCTTTACCTGAAGAATCACCTTATTCTGTAACACCTGATCTCTGTGGTCAAGAATCTGGACCGGTTGTTCCTCATAAGATAGGTTCTCTTCCAGCTGAACTACCTCTGGACTCAAAACATGAGATGGATCTGGCATATACTTCCTCAACATTGAAACATGAAAAACATTATGTACCTAAGATAAAATCAGAGGTAAAGCCACCCGGTATGAAACTGATCCAACTCTCTCCAGAATTTCATATGGTCCAATAAACCTTGGACCCAGCTTTCCTTTCTTACCAAATCTCATCACACTTTTCCAAGGAGAAACCTTGAGAAAAACATGATCACCTACCTCGAAAGATAGATCCTTCCTCTGGTTATCCGCATAACTCTTCTGCCTGCTCTGAGCTGTTCTCATGTGCTTCTGAATCAACTGAACTTTTTCTGCCATCTCTTCTACCAATTCTGGTCCCATCAGCTTCCTTTCACCCACTTCATCCCAAAATGCTGGAGTTCGAAACCGCTTCCCATATAATGCCTCAAATGGTGCCATCTGTATACTGGAATGAAAGCTATTATTATAAGAAAACTCAACTAAAGAAAGATGTTGGTCCCAACTTCCCTGATAATCCATCGAACAAGCTCGTAGCATATCCTCCAAGGTCTGAATTGTTCGTTCTGACTGCCCATCTGATTGAGGATGAAAAGCTGTACTAAAATTTAATTTCGTACCCAATGACTTCTGAAGGCCTTTCCAAAAGTTAGATGTGAACCTGGGATCACGATCAGATACAATGGAGAGAGGAACTCCATGTAACCTGACTATCTCTTTAAGATACAAACGGGAAAGTTGATCTAGAGAGAAAGTATCTCGTATAGAAAGGAAATGAGCAGATTTGGTCAAGCGATCAACAATAACCCAGATTGCATTATTACCTCGAGATGTCCTCGGTAATCCCACAAAAAAGTCCATGGATATATTCTCCCATTTCCACTCTGGCACTGGTAAAGGCTGAAGCATCCCTTTCGGTAACTGCCTCTCTGCTTTAACCTGTTGACATGTCAAACACTTCACAGTAAAATCAGCAATGTCTCTTTTCATTCCATCCCACCAGTAATACTCCCACAGATCTCTGTACATCTTAGTACTGCCAGGATGAACTGAAAATGGGGAACTATGAGCCTCACATAACAACTCATTCTTCAACTGTGAATCACAAGGCACACATAACCTCTTCCCAAACCTCAAAACACAAACACAAACTTATCCAAAAACTCATGGAAAATTTTATTCATAAGGTCCATGAATACAGCAGGTGCATTGGTTAACCCAAAAGGCATAACTAAAAATTCATAATGGCCATATCTAGTATGGAACGCAGTCTTCAGAACATCTGATTCTTTTACTTTCAACTGATGGTACCCCGACCTCAAGTCAATCTTCGAAAAATACTGAGCTCCCTGGAGATTATACCACTTCATTCGATGGCCCAACATCTACTGAAGTTGTTGAAAATGATTTCACCACCCCTTTCTGCTTGTAGTCTGGCTGCATTCCCCCAGTTTAGTTCTTCGTTGGACACTCGTTTGCATAATGACCCATTTCATTACACTTAAAACATCTTACCGTTGGCTTTTCATTTCCTACTTGATCATCTTCCTTACAGTTACGAGAAATATGACCAGACTTACCACACCGAAAGCACTTACCAGACTTGGATAAACATTCTCCAGGATGCATTTTACCACACTTCTCACAGGATGGATATTTGGTTTTCTTACCTCCTTGCTTCTTTGATGAATTCTCCCCCTTTGCCAGCCAACTAGACCTCTTATTCTGTTGTTTGTCATAGAACACCTGATCATCGGAAAACTCCATTTCCACCTTCTCCGCACATCGAACAAGTTTTTCATAACTTTTGAACTCACAAGAAGCTAAAGCCCTTCGATACTTTGGCTTTAACCCTGAGTAAAAATGGTTTATTTTACTATCAAGATCTCGTATGAAGTTTGGAGCATACCTTGCCAATCGAGTGAACTTTTCTTCAAAAGCAGCCACTGAATCATCCTCCTGCCTCAATTCTAGGAACTGTTTTTCCATCCTAAGACGAACCACCTTAGGAAAGTATTTCTCAAGAAACATACCTTTGAATTCGTCCCAGTGAAGATCCTAAATCTCATCACGATCCCTTATATTTTTCACCATCGACCACCACTGATCAGCTTCACCTTCAAAATGGTAAACAACAAGACTAACCTTTTGATGTTCTGAACATCCCATGACATCAAAAATCTTCTCCAGTGCTTTAATCCACCCTTCAGCTTGCACAGGGTCAGATGATCCTCTGAATGATGGGGGATGTTGCCTCATGAAATGTTCCACCACTGACATGTTCCTCTGTGGTTGATCTGGCTGATCTCGTGCATGGATACCACCACCATTTATACCCTGAGTCAACTATGCCATCACTGCAACAAACTGTTCAGTTCTGATTCCGACCATATCAGGTTGCTGATTTGGAAGGTTATCTTCCTCCTGATGTCGTCCCAACATAGCTGCTTTGTTTCCTCTGCAGAAAACCATTCTGAACACAGAAATATCTTAGGCAAAGCAACATGGTAATCTGTAAATGCTATATCATTTCAATCATATTATAATTTAACACTTTTCTAACTCCTAAAGTTGTCTAAACCGACCTCTGATACCAACTATAAGGCCCCAGCCTTAAACCTTACTTAAAATTGAATTAAATGAATAATTCACATTGAGTATCTTTTCAGGTTTAGAGTTTTAGAGAATTAGGACATAACTATTACATCTCAAAAGATTACAAATTAGTCTCTTCTACTAAATTTCTATAAAATAAAAACTCTTAAAAAGAAACATGTCTAGTTTCATGTTTTAGGTATCATGACTTTCCCTTGATCCCATCCTTGACCCTATTCCACGCTAAGTCCTGTGAAAAACATTTCAAAAACTTGGGATGAGCATAAAAACTCAGTAAGGGATAAAAAGAATAAAAACTGTTAGTTTATCAAAACAAAAAGTAAACCATGTATACTTTATCAAGGTAATACTTTTCACCTTTATGAAGTAGTAAAAACTCTTCACTGAATAAAATATCATTACTTACCTTTTTGTAACCAAAGGATTACCATAAAACCCATATAAAGAACACATAACATATATAAAGGTAACTTGGGACATAAACATACTTAAGTGGAATAACCATATGGTCGACTCCCACACATATCACTTAATGGAATAGCCATACGGACAATTTCCATACATACTTAATGGAATAGCCATACGACCGACTTCCATACCAAATGCATTGGAGGTTATAACGTAACCACCCGTCCTGGTATTCACGGCACCACCCGTTATATGGTTTATAACGTAACCACCTGTTAAAATGTCCAAGTACTAGTATAAAATCATAAAACATAAAACCAATATAAAGTAATGATAACATTTCCACATTTCAATCACAATATATCATAAATATATTGACATAATAGAATCCTTTTTCAAAACCATTTTCAAAACCAAAATACATAAAAGAGTATATGGTATTTATTTTATTCTAAAAACATTACGTCTTGTTGAGAAAGCCAAAGACCAAATAATATTCGCGGCGGCGGAAAAGGTCATTGTCGCCGTGTACGTTAAAAGAAACATTCCTTTTTGTCGTTTTGTAAAACGCTTCTTAGAAAAATATTCCTTTTGTATAAAAGTAAAAGTCAAAGGGGTTTATACACCGTATAAAAGAAAGTTGTGTATAAAACGAAATATGTCTCAATGAAAGGAGATTGAGACGAAGTCCCTTACCTCGGGTCCGACTTGACTCGATCGTTCTTTAACGTCCTGAATAATAAACTTGAGTTAATTTATACTTGATTAAGAACCTTTTTAAAGTTCATTATTCCTTTTATATCACTTATTGCCATGTTATAAACATTATGTAACCATTTAAGTTAATAATGTTTGTTTTGTCAATATTTGGTTCTTAAGTCGAAAGTGGACTTCTTACAATTACATGTTGTTCGTGTGGTCAAAGGTTCTTTATATCCAGAATGAAATTACCGATTTGGATATAATATGTATCATATATATCCAGCATATACATGTATTTATAATATTACATAATCATTTAGAGGTAAGAAATGAAATGCACCGTTCATGGAGATGGTAAGCCGTACGTACGCATGAACGCTACTTTCATTTCTTTGTCATATTAATGGAATTAAAACTAAATGAGAGGTATGTATATTTTAATTCCAGAATTATATTCATCATTTAGATATATCATTAATTATATATATCCATTATATACATGTACTTTTAATAGTACATTACATTTGGGGATAAGAAATGAAATGCACCGTTCATGGAGACGGTAAGCCGTACGTACGCATGAACGCTACTTTCATTTCTATCTCATACTTTAATGGAAAGAAATAATAATGATATAGAGGTATATTATAATTCCAATATAACATCATATATAATAACTTTAAATCCATCCTTTACACGTCGCACATATGGCATTAACGAATCACATCACTTTGAGGGGGCGGTAGTCCGCACTTCCTTAAATGAAGATATCGTGTTTACCCATAATGGAAACCATAAAGGTATGCCCAAAATGAAAAATACAGAAGCTTAAAGAAAAAATAAACATATTATATATCATATATAAAAATAGTGACATCATAATGGCCACCTTTGAAGGTGTTAAATGAGTATTGAACAATCATCGTTTCAGGAGGTAGAATTTCGCCATCCACGGAAACCGTATGTTCTTTAACCATTTGATGTAGTTGTGTGAGAGTGTAGCTCGAATAAATCTTATAACAACATCATAGTATATTTAATATACTGGTGTTGTTACAAAATAAGTAAATAAAAAGAGTTTAGAGGGTTGGAGAAGCAAAATAAAACAAATGAACAAGACAGAATGAATTACCTTTAAAAGTGTAACTCCTATTGATTTGAGCCTAAAGGATTCCTTTGAAAGGATTATTCCCAAAGTAAATCCTCTAGGATGAGGAGAGGGATTTTTAGAGAGTAAATGGGCAGGGTTTGGCCGAGCCAAAGGCTTGAGGAGTGTGTGAAATGAGGTAGAGGTGGGGGCCTTTTATAAGAGGAGAGGAGGGGCACTTTTGGAAAGTAAAGAAATATTACTTTTTTTGAAAATGTGTTTCGGTTTTAAAAGGTCCCACATTAATATAATTCGTGGATAAGGTGATAAGGGTTCGAAATACACTCATCCAATTGGTTTTGGACATGTGTAGTTCATAGATTTTACATTATCTTTCCATTTTATTTAAATTGTTAAATAATGATGTCATCGCTGCATCATTATTATGTCACAAATAATTTAATTTATTTAATGTCTAAAAATTATAAAAAAAATACTATGATGTAGGAAATCTTTTTATCTTCCCAATGACTATTTATAATCAAAAATATGATCTTTATAACCCCATGTAAAAATTGTTTTAGTAAAACATATCATGTTTGTGTCATTTTTACGTTTACATTAAATAAAAAGTTATTTATGTAATTTCCCAACCAAAGTGTCTCCATGGGGTCCCCAAGTTGACCCATGGATTGTCTTGGTCGTCCATGACACAACCAATGAGGGTAGGACATGTTTCAAGCTCATCTTATTTTATTAAAGCATTATTTTTACCTTAAACTACACTAATTACCACTAATCGCGATTAAGAACTTAATAAGTTACTATTCACCAAAAAATTATTATAATCTCATTGAACCAAATTTTACTTCTTAATGAAAACCATGTATGTCGGATTTTTTAAATTCAAAACACAATTATGGCAAATTTTCATTTAAACGGAAAATCAGTCTTTATAAGTACCACTTAGTGGTTTCACTATTCATCAAAAATTGAAGTTTTTCAGAAAATTACCAAAAATTCACCCTAAGCTATATTTGATATTACGAATTCAAAAATTAAGTCTATTTTAAAAAATTCAAAACATATAAGTCACATTAATTAATTTAATAATTAATTCCTGCTGTCAGAGCAAATAGCGTGTTTTTATGAAACAATAAGTATCAAAAGATTGACACTAGTTTAAGTCCGATTTCAAAGTAAAATTAATTCCAACGACCACTATTGGATTTAATGGTAAAAATATTTTCTAATTTCACTTTAAAACCAATTCAAAAGATAATCTAATCAAATAAATAAATTAGATTAAAAAGAGGTTTTGAATTAAAATACAACATTTTACACTATTCATTAAAAAAAATGAACTTTATCAGAAAGGTACCAAAAATTTACACAAAGTAAATTTTGATGTCCCGATTCTAAAGAAGAGTTATATTTGGTCCAATAAAATTTATAAGATTGATCAAAACTATATTTAATGACAGTTCTCCGTCAAAAGGTGATAAGTGGACCTTTCGTGAAAATTAGGGTATAAATGCCTAAAATTGAACTCTTTCTGTATTTTAAGCCTTTATCTTTTATTGGGTAAATGTAAAAACATTTAAAAACATATATAATCATATTTTAGTTATTTCTACCCATTCCCGCCAGTACAATGACTACTTGTTAACTAACATTTAAAATAATATTCTTTTATTACTTGTGTGCAACGTAAGTTTTCAAAGAAACTCATCGTTGCGTACCGAGTACGCTATCGAACGTAGAAACCCCTTTTAATTAAAATTAATATTTAATTCGTAAATATTAACAAATATGAAAATTCTTTATTCTTTATTTACCTGGGATGTTACAAGCAGTGAGGACCTTAGTTGTAATAATGGGGAAATTATGCCCTCATTAGCAGAGTAACACATCAGAAAAAAATATTAAATTGTAGTAGCAGAAGTAGTAATACCAATGAAAGAAGTAAACATCGAAAGACTGACAATGATATAACAACTAGAGCATATATAAATGATGCATGTCACATGTATCTAGGAAAGCATCCACACAAGTCACAATTATTGAAATACAGTACAGTCCAATACAAAAGGAAAACAAGTTACTCCAATAGAATCACTAGCCTCACCTTGGTCCCATGCTATCTTACTCCAACATCAATCATGTACCTTATGAAGAAAGGCGACTGCCCTTATCTATTCCTACAACCATATAATCTGTTTGGTCCAAAATCATGACGCAAATAGGGTGTGAGAATAATCCCAGTAGGAAATCACCAAAAGATATGTGTCTAATTTTCAGTGAATATATATAGCATGCAATATGCAAAAAGAATCTATAAACTAGAATGTAATCAAAAGTAAACAATCCTACAATTTTTAATTATATTCATTTACATTAATTAATTATTCAATTTGTTGAATAATGAAATCCTAGGATCTATCCTAAGCTCTATATCCATCTATGTAATGGTAACAAAATAGATTTCTCAAAAGACCATCTATCCAATCATGTAAGACCAAGTCCAAGCTTGTGCTTTGGCTTGGAAGATTCGTCACAATCATGCAATCAATCAAAACAACCCTCTAGGAAAGCTCTCACAGTCTAACCTTTATGGTTTAACATGGAAGTAATCATAAACAAAAAACCACTTGGGAATCTCTCATGGTCAATACCCCCTTGGTCTACATAGCAACAATCAACTATAATGACCACCTGGAAGCTCTCACAATCAATGCCCTAGGGTCCAACATTCATTTACTAATGACCCTCTGGGTAGATCTCATGGTCTAACCCCTTTAGTATATGACCACCCATAAGCTCTTACAGTCAATACCTATGGGTCAACATAATAACAATACATACATAAATGACCCTAATTTGGGAATCTCTCGCAGTCAAATTCCCCTTGGTCAAACTTTCACAATACGAATCACGTGCATCTCAGATAATCAGTAACTCCATCCTAACAATACGAGGCATGGAAAAAAAAGGAAATACTAATAGTCATTCTATACCAAATGACTATAATCAATAAATAAGGGAAACACACCCATTATCATGGTATAAAACCTTATGCATAAAAAATTACCCTTTTATCAATATAACAAAACATAACAGGTAATAAACAGGGTTGAATTCCAAAACACGCAATACCCAAAACATGGGTATTCTGCACGTTAAGCATATATAATCCAAGGAAAATAAAATAAAGGCACAAAATACCTATCTCTATGTTGTACGATCCACACTCTTGAGCATCATCCCTTGAATCAACCTAGAATGACATATATCTATACAAAGGTTAAAAATGATCATCCTTGAAAAACTCAAGAGAGGGGAGGAATCAGGAAGAAAGGCTATAGGGAAAGAGATAACTCACTGATGGGAGTCCAACACACCTTGCGACATCTCAATCGGAGATCATCTGGAGAACCAATAAGAGCTCAAAGTTCTTCATCCATTCGTCACTCTCCTGTATGAATCGAGGGGAGAAGAAGGGTGTTCTGGATGCGAGACGCGACCCCGCCCCGATTTATCAAATAAAAATAAAAGTACACGCCATGCTCATTTAATGTACACATAATGTACTTGCCTCAACAAGATGCCACTTTAGGCGGTCTTCTAGGTCACCACACTACCATGTACTCAGCTGTTACACGACCAGTACACAATTGTACACGGTACCCGAGTAACGACATGTACTTAGAAAATTATAATTTCTTCATTTTTCCTCAAAAGAAACCCAAAATCAAGATCCATACCTAAAATGAAGATCTAGGTTCTTACATAATTATTATATCTTAAATAATTTTTTATTCCTGGTAGTTTTACTTATATTTAATATTTACCTATTCCTTGTCTTTTCATTCATATATTAGCTAATTCGTAAATCTTGTTGTTAAGTTTATTTAATTTCATTAATTTAAAACCATTATTCTTGAATTTAATAATTCTAAATTTATTTTCTTCCACCCTATGATTTTATTATATGGTATTCCCTATTTCTTGTCTAGTTTTTACAAATCATCCTGAAAATAAACCTCCCTTTGGATCACAATTCAACCAAATGGTCACTTGTATATGGACTCATCCTTATCTCTTATTTATGGTCTAAAATCTCCCCCATCTCCATATTTAGTATATTATTTCTATAATGTTATTATCTATAAATACTAACATATTTAATTTGTAACATCCCGGATCTGGCTGTCGCCCAAAGGTGCCCCGTACCTGGTTGTTCACATGGCCTCAAGCACATTTCCCCAAACACCAGAGGCTGTCAACTAGCTGTATAAGGCCCCGGCCTTAAAACTTACTTAAAATTGAATTAAATGAATAATTCACATTGAGGATATTTTCAGGTTTATAGTTTTATAGAATTAGGACATAACTATTACATCTCAAAAGATTACAAATTAGTCTCTTCTACTAAATTTCCATAAAATAAAAACTCTTAAAAAGAAACATGTCTAGTTTCATGTTTTAGGTATCATGACTTTCCCTTGATCCCATCCTTGACCCTATTCCATGCTAAGTACTGTGAAAAACATTTCAAAAACTTGGGATGAGCATAAAAACTCAGTAAGGGATAAAAAGAATAAAAACTGTTAGTTTATCAAAACAAAAAGTAAACCATGTATACTTTATCAAGGTAATACTTTTCACCTTTATGAAGTAGTAAAAACTCTTCACTGAATAAAATATCATTAATTACATTTTTGTAACCAAAGGAATACCATAAAACCCATATAAAGAAAACATAACATATATAAAGGTAACTTGGGACATAAACATACTTAAGTGGAATAACCATACGGTCGACTCCCATACATATCACTTAATGGAATAGCCATACGACCAATTTCCATACATACTTAATAGAATAGCCATACATCCGAATTCCATACCCAATGCATTGGAGGTTATAACGTAACCACCCATCCTGGTATTCACAGCACCACCCGTCATATGGTTTATAACGTAACCACCCGTTAAAATGTCCAAGTACCAGTATAAAATCATAAAACATAAAACCAATATAAAGGAATGATAACATTTCCACATTTCAATCACAATATATCATAAATATATTGACATAATAGAATACTTTTTCAAAACCATTTTCAATACCAAAATACATAAAAGAGTATATGGTATTTATTTTATTCTAAAAACATTACGGCTTGTTGAGAAAGCCAAAGACCAAATAATACTCGCGGCGGCAGAAAAGGTCATTGTCACCGCGTACGTTAAAAGAAACATTCCTTTTTGTTGTTTTGTAAAACGCTTCGTAGAAAAAGATTCCTTTTGTATAAAAGTAAAAGTCAAATGGGTTTATACACCATATAAAAGAAATTTGTGTATAAAACGAAATATGCCTCAATGAAAGGAGATTGAGACGAAGTCCCTTACCTCGGGTCCGACTTGACTCGATCGTTCTTTAACGTCCTGAATAATAAACTTGAGTTAATTTATACTTGATTAAGAACCTTTTTAAAGTTCATTATTCCTTTTATATCACTTATTGCCATGTTATAAACATTATGTAACCATTTAAGTTAATAATGTTTGTTTTGTCAATATTTGGTTCTTAAGTCGAAAGTGGACTTCTTACAATTACATGTTGTTCGTGTGGTCAAAGGTTCTTTATATCCAGAATGAAATTACCGATTTGGATATAATATGTATCATATATATCCAGCATATACATGTATTTATAATATTACATAATCATTTAGAGGTAAGAAATGAAATGCACCGTTCATGGAGATGGTAAGCCGTACGTACGCATGAACGCTACTTTCATTTCTTTGTCATATTAATGGAATTAAAACTAAATGAGAGGTATGTATATTTTAATTCCAGAATTATATTCATCATTTAGATATATAATTAATTATATATATCCATTATATACATGTACTTTTAATAGTACATTACATTTGGGGATAAGAAATGAAATGCATCGTTCATGGAGACGGTAAGCCGTACGTACGCATGAACGCTACTTTCATTTCTATCTCATACTTTAATGGAAAGAAATAATAATGATATAGAGGTATATTATAATTCCACTATAACATCATATATAATAACTTTAAATCCATCCTTTATACGTCCCACATATGGCATTAACGAATCACATCACTTTGAGGGGGCGGTAGTCCGCACTTCCTTAAATGAAGATATCGTGTTTACCCATAATGGAAACCATAAAGGTATGCCCAAAATGAAAAATACAGAAGCTTAAAGAAAAAATAAACATATTATATATCATATATAAAAATAATGACATCATAATGGCCACCTTTGAAGGTGTTAAATGAGTATTGAACAATCATCGTTTCGGGAGGTAGAATTTCGCCATCCACAGAAACCGTATGTTATTTAACCATTTGATGTAGTTGTGTGAGAGTGTAGCTCGAATAAATTTTATAACAACATCCTAGTATATTTAATATACTGGTGTTGTTACAAAATAAGTAAATAAAAAGAGTTTAGAGGGTTGGAGAAGAAAAATAAAACAAATGAACAAGACAGAATGAATTACCTTTAAAAGTGTAACTCCTTTTGATTTGAGCCTAAAGGCTTCCTTTGAAAGGATTATGCCCAAAGGGAATCCTCTAGGATGAGGAGAGGGATTTGGAGAGAGTAAATGGGCAGGGTTTGGCCGAGCCAAAGGCTTGAGGAGTGTGTGAAATGAGGTAGATGTGGGGGCCTTTTATAAGAGGAGAGGAAGGGCACTTTTGGAAAGTAAAGAAATATTACTTTTTTTGAAAATGTGTTTCGGTTTTAAAAGGTACCACATTGATATAATTCTTGGATAAGGTGATAAGGGTTCGAAATCCACTCATCCAATTGGTTTTGGACATGTGTAGTTCATAGATTTTACATTATCTTTCCATTTTATTTAAATTGTTAAATAATGATGTCATCGCTGCATCATTATTATGTCATAAATAATTTAATTTATTTAATTTCTAAAAATTATTAAAAAAATACTATGATGTAGGAAATCTTTTTATCTTTCCAATGACTATTTATAATCAAAAATTTGATCTTTATAACCCCATGTAAAAATTGTTTTAGTAAAACATATCATGTTTGTGTCATTTTTACTTTTACATTAAATAAAAAGTTATTTATGTCATTTCCCAACCAAAGTGTCTCCATGGGGTCCCCAAGTTGACCCATGGCTTTTCTTGGTCGGCCATGACACAACCAATGAGGGTAGGACATGTGTAAATTTTGATGTCCCGATTCTAAAGAAGAGTTATATTTGGTCCAATAAAATTTATAAGATTGATCAAAACTATATTTAATGACAGTTCTCCGTCAAAAGGTGATAAGTGGACCTTTCGTGAAAATTAGGGTATAAATGCCTAAAATTGAACTCTTTCTGTATTTTAAGCCTTTATCTTTTATTGGGTAAATGTAAAAACATTTAAAAACATATATAATCATATTTTAGTTATTTCTACCCATTCCCGCCAGTACAATGACTACTTGTTAACTAACATTTAAAATAATATTCTTTTATTAATTGTGTGCAACGTAAGTTTTCAAAGAAACTCATCGTTGCGTACCGAGTACGCTATCGAACGTAGAAACCCATTTTAATTAAAATTAATATTTAATTCGTAAATATTAACAAATATGAAAATTCTTTATTCTTTATTTACCTGGGATGTTACAAGCAGTGAGGACCTTAGTTGTAATAATGGGGAAATTATGCCCTCATTAGCAGAGTAACACATCAGAAAAAAATATTAAATTGTAGTAGCAGAAGTAGTAATACCAATGAAAGAAGTAAACATCGAAAGACTGACAATGATATAACAACTAGAGCATATATAAATGATGAATGTCACATGTATCTAGGAAAGCATCCACACAAGTCACAATTATTGAAATACAATACAGTCCAATACAAAAGGAAAACAAGTTACTCCAATAGAATCACTAGCCTCACCTTGGTCCCATGCTCTCTTACTCCAACATCAATCATGTACCTTATGAAGAAAGGCGACTGCCCTTATCTATGCCTACAACCATATAATCTGTTTGGTCCAAAATCATGACGCAAATAGGGTGTGAGAATAATCCCAGTAGGAAATCACCAAAAGATATGTGTCTAATTTTAAGTGAATATATATAGCATGCAATATGCAAAAAGAATCTATAAACTAGAATGTAATCAAAAGTAAACAATCCTACAATTTTTAATTATATTCATTTACATTAATTAATTATTCAATTTGTTGAATAATGAAATCCTAGGATCTATCTTAAGCTCTATATCCATATATGTAATGGTAACAAAATAGATTTCTCAAAAGACAATCTATCCAATCATGTAAGACCAAGTCCAAGCTTGTGCTTTGGCTTGGAAGATTCGTCACAATCATGCAATCAATCAAAACAACCCTCTAGGAAAGCTCTCACAGTCTAACCTTTATGGTTTAACATGGAAGTAATCATAAACAAAAAACCACTTGGGAATCTCTCATGGTCAATACCCCCTTGGTCTACATAGCAACAATCAACTATAATGACCACCTGGAAGCTCTCACAATCAATGCCCTAGGGTCCAACATTCATTTACTAATGACCCTCTCGGTAGATCTCATGGTCTAACCCCTTTAGTATATGACCACCCATAAGCTCTTACAGTCAATACCTATGGATCAACATAATAAAAATACATACATAAATGACCCTAATTTGGGAATCTCTCGCAGTCAAATTCCCCTTGGTCAAACTTTCACAATACGAATCATGTGCATCTCAGATAATCAGTAACTCCATCCTAACAATACGAGGCATGGAAAAAAAGGAAATACTAATAGTCATTCTATACCAAATGACTATAATCAATAAATAAGGGAAACACACCCATTATCATGGTATAAAACCTTATGCATAAAAAATTACCCTTTTATCAATATAACAAAACATAACAGGTAATAAACAGGGTTGAATTCCAAAACACGCAATACCCAAAACATGGGTATTCTGCACGTTAATCATATATAATCCAAGGAAAATAAAATAAAGGCACAAAATACCTATCTCTATGTTGTACGATCCACACTCTTGAGCATCATCCCTTGAATCAACCTAGAATGACATATATCTATACAAAGGTTAAAAATGATCATCCTTGAAAAACTCAAGAGAGGGGAGGAATCAGGAAGAAAGGCTATAGGGAAAGAGATAACTCACTGATGGGAGTCCAACACACCTTGCGACATCTCAATCTGAGATCATCTGGAGAACCAATAGGAGCTCAAAGTTCTTCATCCATTCGTCACTCTCCTGTATGAATCGAGGGGAGAAGAAGGGTGTTCTGGATGCGAGACGCGACCCCGCCCCAATTTATCAAATAAAAATAAAAGTACACGCCATGCTCATTTAATGTACACATCATGTACTTGCCTCAACAAGATGCCACTTTAGGCGGTCTTCTAGGTCACCACACTACCATGTACTCAGCTGTTACACGACCAGTACACAATTGTACACGGTACCCGGGTAACGACATGTACTTAGAAAATTATAATTTCTTCATTTTTCCTCAAAAGAAACCCAAAATCAAGATCCATACCTAAAATGAAGATCTAGGTTCTTACATAATTATTATATCTTAAATAATTTTTTATTCCTGGTAGTTTTACTTATATTTAATATTTACCTATTCCTTGTCTTTTCATTCATATATTAGCTAATTCGTAAATCTTGTTGTTAAGTTTATTTAATTTCATTAATTTAAAACCATTATTCTTGAATTTAATAATTCTAAATTTATTTTCTTCCACCCTATGATTTTATTATATGGTATTCCGTATTTCTTGTCTAGTTTTTACAAATCATCCTGAAAATAAACCTCCCTTTGGATCACAATTCAACCAAATGGTCACTTGTATATGGACTCATCCTTATCTCTTATTTATGGTTTAAAATCTCCCCCATCTCCATATTTAGTATATTATTTCTATAATGTTATTATCTATACTATAATTATTACTTAATATCATTTTATACTATCATTGACTTACTTTATAAAAGTTTTACAATTAATATTTTTTAATGTTTTTCACATGAGTCATTTTTGACTTTCATTAAAAAAGTGTGAAAATAATATTCCTTTTTTAGTATTTTCTACATGATATGTTTTCCCACTTTTTGTAAATTATTTATTATCAATATTCCTTTCCAATTTTACATTTTTTTTCAAATAAAATCATATTTCCATTTTTCTATGATTTTTTTGTTTTAAAAATAATGGTTAATGTTTTAGAAGAATAAATAAATGGATTTTCATTCCACTTATGTATATTTGATCCTAAACTCCAAATTTATTATCTTTATAATCTTTTATTTTTATAGTTTTAGTATTTGGAATTATTTTTAAATTAAGTTTTTCAATGTCCACTTTTTATCCCTTTGGAAATTAGTTTTAAAGTGATTTATAAGTTTGTTTTTACAACCATATTACAAATGATTTATGAAAATTATTTTTATAATTCTGCTCATTTTTCTCAAGTATATATCTCCTTTGGAGTTATGTCTCATGTATTACCCATTATTTACTCCTATGGAGTTATAGTTTATATATCACCTTGTTCATTAGGGTTAATTTCACTATCACTCTTTATCTATCTATTGATTTTATTTTTATCCTTCATGTCCAGATTTTTTAATTTCATAGATATATTCTATATCACCTACACTATTTATATATTGTGTTTTATACTATATATAGTATTTGTTTGAAGGATCCCTACCAAGAAATGTCTTCCAATTATTGACTGGGGAAATATTTAAATTTTTTATACTTGTTACATCAATACCGAGGTTTATTGATTACCAAGTCATGTTGGTTATGTATTTTATTATTTATTCATTCATTAATATGATGAATTCATTGTAAATAATTAGGGATAGGTGGGTACTCGATTTATATATCCCCTATATGTATCGATAGGTCTCATGAAACAAAATATCTTGGGTATTTAGTGTAAACCTTACCTTTTTATGTATGATGTCCTGGAACAAGGCCTTGATAGTATATTTATGATGTCTAGAATTATTCATTCCATCACTATAAAATCAATTATTATTATCTATGGGATTATTTACAGTGGTTTGTTATATATAGATATATTACATGCTGATGTTATTGGTAATATGTATTTTTTGATTATAATTTATTTCCGCCTTATTATTCACGCCTTGTTTATTCCATGATAGCTTCTGTTGCACGATACCCCTTACTAAGTGTTTAAGCTCACCCTTATTAGGTTTTAATTTTCCAAGGTTATGAAGAAGAGTATTATTCACGAGATGTCTAGATGGTTTCTATGTGTGGATAATTGTTTTTAAGATGTTATTGACTTATCATAAGATAAATAATCCTTGGTATAGTGGAAAAAATTCCCATTAGATGAGAAATATATGGGTTTTTTAGTTAACTATTTGTTCTTAATTATCTAAAACTCTAAACCTAAAAGGTCTTGGGTATTTAATTGACTTTATATTTTTTTTATATTTTAATTATGGAGAATTATATATTTTTATAACCAAATCCATGAGTGTAGGTTTGGGGAACCACAATGAACCTGTAACACCATAATGCTTTACAATATATATTTTCTTCAAATAAATAGAATGTGTTTGATAAGTTTATTCACAAGAAATAAGAAACTGAAATGATACCATGAAAATTTAAAATAAAATTATAAAATTAGATTTTTATAATATAACCATTAAATTAACAGGTATAAATGATAGTAACCACACTATTAAAACTATGTAGAAATAATAAATAATGGTATCAAGCAGCATGAGTCTTCCTTATGAGGCTCACCTATCCAAGAATAGAAAATAGGTGGCACCACTAGGGTTTTCTCTAGACTTATCCCAAGGGCACACAAGTGTTCCCAAGGGTATATGAATGGTAATCCCAAACCCATGAGTATACTGGTGGAAAACCCAAGCCTAAGGGTACATGTGTGGTAATACCAAACCCAAGTGTAAATAGGTGGTAAACCCAAGCCCAAGGGTATACAGGTGGTATCACTAACCCCAAGGGTACATTGGTGGTAAGACCAAGACCAAGGGTATATAGGTGGTTAGAGAAATCCTAAGGGCACATGGGTGGTAAGGCCAAGCCCATGAAGGTTCATGAGTGGTTAGGCCATGCCTACTATGTGATGAATGTCTTGGTGGGTAACCATGACATATGATTTTTATACTTAGGTTTATACCACACTCTTATGTCATATTCTTATAACTATATTGCACTCTATGGATCATGTTTATTACCTAATGATTTTGTACTCTTATTCCATGGAATATTTAAGAAAATTGAGATTATATGTCTTTCTATCATAACTTATGGACAACTATTATTGTTCCATGATCCTTTTAATAATATATTTCTCCTTTGATCATATTTTCTCCTATTCTTATGACCTAACCCTTTGATGAAACATTGATGAGTTTTTCCTTTACTAAGATATTTATCTCACTCCTTTTTTATGTTTCCATTTGTTGGTTATAACGATAAGTATATCTTATTAGAGTCTAGAAGGGTGTCTAGAGAGGTATAATTATAGAGTAATGTTCACATGTATAGTAAAATAAGTTTCATATAAAGATGATCCTTAAAGACACTAAAAATTTAATTTTGGGACCATGTGATAATTTTTTAGATTTAATGTTTAACTTATAAAAATGATGTAAAATAAAGATATGTTTAGCTTGTTTCATCTCAATTGGTATCAAATAAAGATTATAAAGAATATGTTTTTTCACTAGACTCAGGAGTATGGGTCTAAGGCATATTAGTTGGTAATAGAGCAAGTTTTAGTTATTTTTATGAACCAATTTAGTTATTTTTATTGATTATGATGAGATAACTTTTGTGAAAACCCTATGGATAAGTCCATTTATTGGATAACATCCTAAAATTTATTGAAGTAGATATTGACTATTTTTTTTACAATGAAATTACTATCTAGATACTATATGTTTATATAGGATATGAAATAAATATACCTAAGGGTATAAATCCTTAATTAGAATATTGGGTATTAAATCAACTAAAACTTGATGCATGACAAAGAGGCCTAACTATACACCTTGTTTAACACTCTTAGGGGATATGGTATAGTTAATTCACATTATCCTTATGGAAAATTATGAAGGATTTGTGCATCATTTTATGGTTTGGTTAGAGAACCTAATAGTAAATAGATAATGAATAAACTATATTGAAACCTAGAAATTTATATATTATGGTATATATTTCATTTAAGATTTATTTCTTTTAACTTATTATTTTTCCCTTTTATATGATCATAGAATTAAGTATTCACATATTTAATTTTTCTTTATTTAAGTAATACCTAGAGCATAGATAAATTGCGTTAATAGTGGGTTCTATAAAAAATGAAATAATTATCCTAATGAGAAACCAAATAAGATAAAATGCAATGTTGAAAATTTTATGTTTATGATCACCATACTATATAAAGTTATGATTAACAACTTGAGTCTTTCCAAACATTCTAACACACAAAAAATATAAGTATGGAGTTTCATAGAAGATTAAGCGATAAATATGATGAAGGAAATAAAACTCAAATTTATACATGTTAAAAATTCGGGAAGAAGCACCTAAGGAAATGTCTCAATGGAACAAAAAATGTTTCAAGTGTGGAAGGAATAGCCATAAAGATTGTGATTGCTGATTTGGGATGAATAATATGATCAATGAAATGGAGGAGAAGAATGCACAATGACTCAAATATAAAGAGTTTTTATATTATGAAAAACTATTCCCTAATCCAAGGGTGTGATATCCTCATTTTAAATGTAAATTTGTTTTTAAATTATGATGCATCTTAATATATTTTCTCCTTTTGGGATGTTCCACATGGGTAAAAAGAGTCTTAGGGTGATTACTCTTAATTATAGAGGCATGTGGACTGTATGGTAGCTGAAATAAAACCACCAACTAATTGATACATATCCACCATCTAGTTGGCGTTTCTAGAAATGGGAATTATTATTTTTTAGAACCCACCGACCAGGTTTTGAGGCTTATCAGCTGGTCGGTGGTGCCTAGAAATAGACACCATTACAAAAGTTTTGGTCATATTTCACTAAACTGATTATTTATCTAACCCTCTTCTAATTCTGAACATAATTTGAATAGAACCCCTTATAGAGATATCTAATTGAGCTCTAGGTTTCTCCTTTCTATTCTCTTGGAATATCTAATTCTAGATCAATTCAAAGCCTCATTTGAGGTTATATCCATCATTTCTTGGACAAATTATTCCTATTTATTTGGAATTGACCATATATCTAAGCCATGTTGGCTAGATCTATGGATCTCCACCTAGATCTAATGGTTAATTCATGGTCTATTAATATATTAGTGTTAGATATTTATTTTTGGTGGCCCATCCTTGATTGATCCTATATTCACCAATGACAGTGAATCTCCTTTGGTAAGTTGATGTGAATTTTATTTATTAGAATGATATCTTCCTATAATTATCAATCTAGTGACTCTATAATGATGGTTTGGGTATCTTTTTATTGAACATTGGTGAACATTCATGATCTGAGTGTTGTTCCTTGATGGGTATTGGAATTCGACTTCAATGCGCTAAAGGTAGGAAGTCCTTACAATATTGGGGCTTTGTATAGAGTTGTTTTACATGACCAGTTGTGGTTTTGTGATTAGTTATGAGACCCTTATATGATATATTATGTCAGTGTGTATGGGTATCCCATCAAACCTTTATTTGGACATGCTATGTTATTCCTTTCCATTTAGTATATTAATTTCATGATATTTCATAGTTTGTGTAACAATTAGTGAGATATTTTTTTTCATTTCAATGTTATAACTTATATATGGTGTGTTAATACTTGGTGAATTATTTTTTTAGTGTTCAGGTTGATAGATGGCCTTAACAGACTTAGATGAATCCTTAGAGGGGGAGTGTGGATGACATGTATAATTGGTAATGGATATACATAGGATGGTTATCAACTTATCTTGGAATATACTAGGGTAGAACCATATCACCTTTATAAGAGTGTATATATGTGTTGGTATAATCTACCGATAGAGAACATCCTTTATTATGAGAGAGAGTCCATTGTTCCGGTGAGCCAAGTGTTTATACCATCGTAGGTGAGCAAATGGCTATGATACATGATAGGAATTTACCTTAAAGGTGGAAATTAAGATTATATTTATAAGAGGATACAATTACATATCATGATCTAAGTCATGAAACTTATTACATATGATACTCTTTTGGTATAGAACCAAAGAAAGTATGACCAAGGTTTGTGGTGGTTTGGTCAGTACATGTTTTCTTGGTGTATGCTTGATTATATACTTATATGCACATTTTCCTTTAAGTCATGTCATAAAATTGTATATATATGTGAACTTATGTTAAATACATATTGATAGTTTTCTATTGGGTTTATACTTACACCCTGAATGGTCATCTTTGTGCACATGCACACTTCCTGACCAGGGATTCGGTGAAGGTCAAGGGCCCTATGGTAATTTGTGGAGGATCTTTGTGTTAAGAGATGGACATGGTACTAGAAAAAACTCTAGATGGGGACCACCACTATTTTATTTATTTATTAAATTTTTATTTTTTGACCCACCTCATTTGGGGTCCACTTGATTATACTTGTGTGACACAACATGAAATTTATTATAACATTTATTTATGTTATCTTATGCTGTGTTATTTGGATTATATTATTCTATATACTATGATGAATATTATTATTGAGGTTATAGTCTCTCCATGTTACTTTATACCCTCACCACTAGTATATGGCCTCTTTCATATGTGGAGGTACACATGAGGTTATGTGGTACTTTAGATTAAATCTAGTGATTTGGGTTGGGGAATTACAAAATGGTATCAAAGGGACTTGAGGTTCCTTTAGTTCTTTTATTTTGGGGTTATTTTCAAAAGGAGATAGGTTGTGCATAACTTAGGTAGGGGAGTTCCCATGTGCCTGGACATCTCATGTGTAACAAACCTTTGTGTTATTGGTGATGAGATTATTATTTCATTTTTATGGGATTTTGGTGTGTTCATGTACCATTAGTAGGAACGTAGGATCATATTCCATATATATATTCCTATTGTGTGATGATTAATTGTTATTCAATTAAATGACTTTAAGTGAGCCTTATTTTGTGATATGTCCATACTCTATTCTATTATGATATATATTTTTGTTGTAATTAGTTAGTTGAACATGATCATGATATTATGTTATATATATATATGATTATGACTAATGAAAATGAACATAATATTAGGATTGATCTTTGGGTAGAACTAGGAGGGTTATACCTTGTATGTGGGTATCTATTATGGTAGGTCTTTTATATAAATTTCTTATATTTTCCCTATAACAACTTAAGTTTTTCTCATAAGAAAGTTTTTATAGGGATTCTAAATGTTTCCTTTTAATTTCAAAAGAATGACACCTCAGAGACACTAGAATAATCATGTTAGGGATGATGTACCCATTCCACCACAATCTATGTAGAAGGATGAGATTGATTATTCTCCCACATTTTCTCTAGTGGTTCAGGCAATAAACCTTCCCCATCCCAGAGTCTTACAAATTGTTCTTCCTCAAGGAAGAGGGGCACAAATGTTGATGGTTAATTATGCTTGGGATTTTATGTTCCATCATCCACCATCAGTATAAGGAATAGGTGATCCTCAAGATACTGAGTAATGGATTGAAATTATTGATGGAATATTCAACCTAATAGATATTCTTGGGGAGAATAAGGTGAATATGTCAGCCTTTATGTGTTAGGGAACCACCAGGAAGTAGTGGGGCATCATGATATAGGTGGACATGCATGAGGGTCTTACTTTGGAGGCCTTTAAGGATATTTTCTTCAAGTATTTATTTCTTTTTCACACTGAATATATATATTTTTCAAGAGTTTATAGAGTTTCACTAGAAAAAAATGTTGGTTTCTACTTACTCATCCTGTTTCATGGTGTTTCTATGATTTGATCCTATTTTGGATAGGAATGAAGAGAAAAAGGATAAGAAGATTGATATTGGAATTCATCTAGAGTTCATATTTTAGGTTAGGTGATTTTACTTGATGACTTATGCATAGGTGCTTATCAAGGCCTTGAATTTTGAGAAGGGGCTAGAGGTGGGGAAAATTATATGTTTTCTTATAGATTATAGTGAAAAGATGATTAAAATTCTTAGTACTATTGAGATCACCCCTTATGGTTGTATAAAAATGAAGACTAAGGAGTTACAATAGGGTAGTAGTCTAATAGAGTAGAGTAATGCTTCTTCTACTCTCTCTGTGGGAGGATGTTTGTCCAGGTTCTATAACAATAGAAGGAAATGACATTTTAGTACATCATGTGTGAAACCACCTATGAAATGTCACTGATGTAGAAATATGGGCAAAATCTAATGATTTTCTACTAAGGAGACATGTCCATATTTGAGGATCATAGGTAAAGGTGTAGGTAGGGATCCTTAACTAATGAACCAGGCACCAAAAAAAATAGTGACTTAGGAAAATCATGCACCAAATAGGCAGGTCCACACTCTAGAGATAGGTGGAATTTATATAATAGAAGAGGATCTATCCACCAGTGGAGAAGGAAATTATATAGTTATAGGAATGATATTGATTACCTACATTCCACCGACTTCTTTGTTTGATATAAGATCTTCCCATTCTTTCACATATAATCAAGTTGTTGCTAGAATAGACATACCAGTTAAATTATATTCTCAGATTATCTCTCATGAAACACATTTGGGAAAGAGAGTAGACCATCCCCAGTGATTTATTGAATGTCCCGTAGTTGTTTTTAGCAGTATATATTTATGGGACTTCATTATCTTAGAGATGAATATTTTCTATGTTATATTTAGGATGAACTATTTAACCAATTATCATGATAATATTGACTATTATTAGAGAAGTGTGTCTTATTCCATGCATAAAGGAGAGAGGTTCTTGTTGATCGATTAGTGGGATCTTGGAGTAGGGTGTATTGGACCAAAATTGAGTCATATTGGAGCTATCATGGTACATGTAATAGTCTTGTTTCTTTCAGAAGAATCAGAATTGTCCTCCTCTAATTTTCCTACAACAGTGAATTGTTATTGGGATGTCTTCGCTGATGAATTATCAGATCATCCTCTAGAAAGAGGAGTTAAATTTGAGATTTATATTTATCATGGGGCACAATTGATATTGATTCCTCTTTATCATATAATAATAATTTTCTTGAGAGAGTTAAAGGTGTAGTTAGAGGAATTAGTCAAAAAGGCCTTTAACCAACCATGAATATCTCCTTGGGGTGCTCCAGTTTTGTTTTTCAAGAAGGTAAATGATAGTCTATAGATTTTTTGGACTAAAGTAAGTTAAATAAAGTAACAAAAAAGAACAATAACCCTTTCCCTAGGATTTATGATCTGTTCAATTAGTTATGATGAGCCCAATGGTTTTTAAAGATTGATCTTCATTCTAGCTACCATCAGATATGGGTTAGAGAAGAGTATATTTACAAGACATTTTTTAATAGTAGATATAAACTATATGAGTATTTTTCATGCTGGTTGGGTTGAAAAATTCTCTTATAGTGTTCATGGATCTCATGAACATGATATTCCATCCGCACCTTTATTCCTTCATCATTGTTTTTGTGGATTATATCCTAATATATTTAAAAAAACAACATATTCATGCTAGGAACCTTGATATTTTCTTGAGTAAACTTTGAGAAAATTATATTTATACCAAAATGTAAAAGTTACACTTTTAGAGTTAACATGTGTGTTTCCTTAGACATTTAATTTCTAACGTAGAGATTTTAGTTGACCTAGAGAAGGTATAAGATGTGATGCCATGGAAATATCCTAGGAATGTGTTTGAGATCAAGATTGTCCTTGGTCATGTAGGGTACTATAGATGATTCATCCATGACCTATCACATTTTGAAACAACTAAGACAAAGATGACCAAAAAGGGAAATAATTTTGAGTGGTCTAATTAGTATGGGGAGGCCTTCTTAGAGTTGAATAAGTTATTGATGATAGATCAAGTTTTTATTTTTCCAAATTATAGGATTGGATACATAGTGTTTTTAGAAGCCTTAGGTGTTTGGTTTGGATCTATGTTGTTACAGTGATATTAGGTAGGTGCCTACTGGTTATATTGGCTATGACCCCATGATTAGAACTACCTCATGCATGAATTAGAGTTTTCAGCAGTGGTCTATGCTCTGAAGTATTGGAGATATTATATATTCAATGAGAGTTTTATCACCTACATGGACCATAAGATCCTATGATATATCTTCTCTCAATGAGATCTCAATTTTAGGAAGAGGTGTTGGGTAGAGTATCTATAGACATTCGACTTTGAGATGAACTATGCACCAGTGAAGGGTAATTTGGTTATAGATTATATTAGTAGAAATACGTCATAGATACAAGATCTTGGAGAGTGGCCTTCATAGGAGGAATGTCACATGATGAGTTTTATGGTTCAATGGACTGTGGATTCATAAAAGGATCATGGAGTTATGGTATGTGAACCTTTAGTTGTCATTTCTTCATTAGTGTACTGGGTGAAGACCATCTAAGAGTTGGATCTCAAGTGTATAGTGATGGAGGAGCATTTTTTAGGGGATGATTTTATTCTAGGGTGGTCCTTAGATGATGAGGACATGATCTATGTTCATGGGAGGTTAGTAGTACTTACCACCTCGAGTGAGGATCTAATGATAGACTCTCCTACTTAAAAGTGGGAAGATCATCCAGGGTTAATGAAGATGTACCATGACATCTAAAGTCAAATTTTGTGTCCATGTATGATGAGGAGCATCACCGATTCTGTTTCATGATGCCTTACCAACCAAATAATTAAGGATGAACATCATATTCTTGGTGGTTTTATTTATCCAATTCCAATGCTTATATGGAAGTGAAATGAAAAAATGATGGGATTCATGATGGGGTTACCCATGATCCCTATGAGTTGTGATGATGTTTGGGTAGTAGTTTATCATCAGATAAAAGTAGATCATTTCTTTACAATTTGAGAGACCCTTTTAGTGTATAATTCGGGAAAGATATATGCAAGGGAGATTGTAAGTCTGCATGGAGATCCTTTGAGAATTTATCAAAGATAAATGTGTTTTTTCATCATGGTTTTATGAGGGTTTATAGAAATCTTTGGGTACCCAACTGATACTCAGTATAATGTATTATAAAAAAAATGGAAATTCAGAGTGGATGATATCGATTTTAGAGGACAATCCATGAGCATGAGTTCATGAATTTAGTTTATCTTGAGATGAACACCTATCCTTATTCAATTCATGTTTGCAAATAGTTTTTAGTATTCTATTCAGATGTAACTTGATGAGGCTATTTATGATTGACCATGTCACTCACTGTTATATTGGTACGAGGCTAGTGAGGTAAAAGCAGTGGGTCTAAGAATGATATGGGAGACCTTTGAGAGAGTGAAACAATCTAGGAAGAAGTTAGTCATTACTCAGAGTAGGTAGAAAGAGTATTTTCATAGGATAAGATGATCCTTGGAGTTTACTTTTGGAGATTAGGTTTTCTTATGGGAAACTCATCGATTAGGGCATTAACGGTTGTATAAAAAAGGGAACTTAACAATGATATTTTTTAGACCATTCAATATTATTGATATTTCTGGGATAGTGGCCTACCACTTGATCTTTCTCTATAATACATAGGCATGCATGATTCATTTCATATCTCTCAGATTCAAAGGTATATTCCCAATCCTTCACAAGTGATCAGATATAAGGATATTGAGTTGGATCCTGACACATCATTTGTGGAGCGCTTGATGCATATCATAGACCAAAGGAAGAAGGTGTTGTGTGGAAAATTGATTCCAATCATCATGATTATTTAGTAGCATTAATATATTCAAGAAGAAATTTGGGAGTGTGATGATGATTTTCAAGCATAGTATCCCAAGTTGATTGATCTAGATAACTAGAGACACTTCTTGGGATTAAGAATCCATTATAGGGGGAGAATTATGATGTCTTAAATTTTAAGGTACATTTGTTTTTAAATTATGATGAATCTTGTTTTTTATCCTTTTGGGATGTTCCTTGTGGGTAAAATGGGTTTTGGGGTGAGTTATATTAAGGATATAGGCTTTTGGGATAAACAGTGGATAAAATAAGTCCACCAGATAGCCGGTGGGATCCACTGGGTAACCATTGGTGCTGGTAGTGGATCTTCTTTTCTGAAGGACCCAATGACTAGCCGGTGGGAAGATACATATTAGCTAGTGTCCAAGGTATAATTCTTGGCAATCTTCCAGGCACACTGAATAACTGATGAGTCCCACCAGCTAGCTATTGGAACCTAGAAATGGCCACCATTAATGTATTTTTTTGTCATTTTTACTAATCTTATCATTTATCTAAACCCATCCTAATTCTTACACTAATGTAAACATAAAGTCTTGGAGAACTCTCTCATGGTGCTATAGGTGTCCCCTTCCTCCCCTCTTAGAATCAAGAATTTGAGATTGATCCCATGTGTCTTTAAAGGTTATATTCGTTCTTTCCTGAAAAAATTATCCTCCTTTATTAGGAATTGATCATAAATATAATCCAAGTTGTCTAGATTTATGGATTTTCCCAATATCTAATATATAATTCATTATTTATAGATAGATAAGTGTTGGATCTCGATTTTTGGTGGCCTCTCCTTGATCAATCCTAGATCCACCATTTAAAGCTAATTTAATTTTTGTAATTTGATGTGAATTTCATCTCATGGCATGATCTCTACCTAGAATTATGAATCTAAAAACTCTATAGTGATGGGTTGGGTCTTTTTATAGTGAAAATTGGTGTGTGGGTGTGATTGAAGTCTCATTCCATGATGCATCCTAGAATTAATCTTCAATGTGCTAAAGGTAGGAAGTCTTTACAATCATGGGCCTTTATATGGAGTTTTTTACAATGATTGGTTGTGGTTATGTACCTAATTGTTAAACCCTTTCATGATATGTTATGTTTCTATGTGTGGGTATCTCGTAAGACATTTTTTTGGATATGCAATGTTATTCCTTTCCATATTGTTTATTAATTGAATTATATTTCATATCCTATGTAATAAGTATTGAGATATGTTGTTCCCTAAAATTTTATAGCATATATATGATTTTGGATTAACTGATGGAATATTTTTTCAGTGTTTAGTTTGAAATATGTCTATGACAGACTTAACCTACTCCTTAGAGGGGGGGTGTGGATGACATGTATCATTTGTGATGGCTCTAAATAGGATGGTTAGTGCCTTATCTTGGTGTAGCCTAGGGAAATTCCATATCAAATTTTAAATTATGTACATATATTTTGATATGATCTACTGATGGGAAAAGTTCTTGTGTATGGGAGTGAGTCATTTATTTGGGCATGCCAAGTGTGTGTAACATCATAGGTGAGAAAATGTCCATGAGACATTGGAGGAATTTCTATTAAAGTTATACATGAAGTTTATCCTTAAATTTGGATGAATTTACTTAACATGATCTTTTTCATGAAATTTATTACATATGATATTCTTTTGGTATGGTGCTGAAGCAAGTATGACCAGGGTTCGCAGAGGTTTTGTTAGAACATTTTTTCTTGATGTACAATTTATTATATTCTTGTTTGTGTATTTAACTTTACATCATATCATATAATTCTATATATATGTGCACTTATGTTAAGGAAAAATTAGTGGTGTCCTACTGATTTTATACTCACACCCTGCATGGGAATCTTGAAGCATGCAAAGGCTTCATGAATATGGATCCGGTAAAGGGAAAGGACCCTATGGTAGGATGCTGAGGAGATTGGAGTTGGGATATGGACGCCGTATCAGGATAAACACTAGATGGGCACCACTTCTCTTTTATTTATTTATTCTAGTTGTATTTATTGACCTACCTCATTAGGGGTCCACTTAATTATACTTTCATGAAACAACATGAATTTTTTTAGAACATTTATTTATGTCATATTTTTCTATTTTATTTAGTTTGTATTATGTTATATTATCTCATGATGGCTATGATTACTGAGGATATAGTCTCCCCATGTTACTTTAGACCCTCACCTCTATTCAATAGCCTCTTATACACAAGGAGGAATGTATGAGGTTATGTGGTATTTTGGATTGAATTTGGTAATTTAGTTCATAGTTTTAATATACATATTAAACCTTCCAAACCATGGAAACAAGGTAGAGCCTATGAAATGATTACCACTAATGTAGATCATGGTAATTAAGGTATAACTATCATTCACTATAGAGTTGTGTAAGTCTTGTTGGATTTTGATTCTATGTACCATAACATATCTAGGAAATTTTCTAAGATCATTAAATCATAACCCTAATGATATATTGTTTTAAGATGGTTGTATCTCAAGTTAGAGTTTGTGATAATATGATTATTCTTATCCTTACATTAGATGAATTTGATCTGATTTTTGAAATGGATTGAATATCTCTATAAAGACTTCATTTTAAAAAAATAGAGAAACCAAATTTTACATCTCAAATAAGATTACGATCAATTTTTACCAAAAGTTTGGATATTAATTCTCTAGGGAAATTGATTCTATTATATAATCATTAACACCCAATCATTAGGTTTATTTAGCTTAAATTTTTGGGAATAAACTCTATATTTGGAAATGCCTATCATGAAGAAATATATGAGTTTTTGAGTCTTACCCAAGTTAATAAGGTTGAAACCTCATTAAAAATAAAATCCTAAGTCTTGTATATCTTATAGAAACCCTTAACTATTTCATTAGTGAATAGTAATTAAAACTATGAGGATAGAATTTAGTTAGAAGGGGGATAATATAACTCCACAATATTTTACATTATACTATTCCTTTAAATAAATACAATGTGTTCAATAGATTTATTCACAAGAATCACCAAAATAAAATGAAACCTTGATACCTTAAATTAAAATTATTAAATTTTACCATTATAATACAATTGTTAAATTAATGGATATAATTGAAAGTAGGCAAAGTGTTAAAACTATATAGAAAGTGTAAGTGATAACATCGAGCCGTATTATTCTTCCTTATGAGGTTCACCTATCCCAGCTTAGAAAATAGGTGGTGTTACTAGGGTTTTCTCTAGACTAATCCCAAGGGCACATGAGTGGTAAGACAAAGCCCGAGGATAAATAGGTGGTAAACCCATTCCCAAGGGTACATGGGTGGTAAGGACAATAATAGGGGTACATGGGTGGTAAGCCCAAGCCCAAGAGTATATGGGTGGTAATCCCAAGCCCAAGGGTACGTAGGTGGTAAACCCAAATCCAATAAGACACATGAGTGGTTATCCCAAGCCTATTATGTAATGAATGTCTTGGTGGGTATCCTTAACATATGAATTATATGACTATGTTTATGCCACGCTCTTATCTCATATCCTTAAGCCTATGTTATACTATATGGATCATGTTTATTTCCTCATGATTCTGTACTCCTATGCCAGGGGTATATGGGTGGTAATCCCAATCCCAAGGGTACACTGGTGTTAAGCCTAATAACATGGATACATGGGTGGTAAACCCAATCCCAAGGGTAAACGGGTGGTAAAACCAAATCCAAGAAGGTACACAAGTGGTTATCCCAATCCTACCATGTGAGTAATGTCTAGGTATCCTTGATATATTATTTCTATTATTATGTTTATGCAACAATCTTATGTCATATCATTATGCTTATGTTATGCTCCATGAATTATGTTTATTTTATCATGATTCTATAATCTTATTCCATGGTATATGTTTGATCATTGAGATCAGATTTCCTTCTACCATTACTTAAGACTTGACTAAAAATTAGCTTTTTTATTTTACAAACACTTTTATTGGAAAAGTGAGATCCCATGAAAGTATAAAATACAAACCATAAAACCCCATATGAAATGGATGAACCATTAGAATATAATTTTAACATGTTATAAAAATTATCCTTAAATAATTTCTAGTGAATACTGTTTACCTCTCTAGCTGGGTCATCCTTGATAATGTCTTCAAACCAATAATCCATCTTCTCCCACTTTTGAATGTACTCCTCCATTTTTAATTTCCCTACATTGAAACCTCTTACCAGAATAAGGTCTTGCTTGTTGATCTACTCCGTACACTCCTTATTATTTTCCACAAGTAGTAGTTTCTAAGTCATCATATCCACATTCTCTTGCGAGGCATTAATCAAAAGTGATTACTCCATCAATTCTTCCTCATAGTGGAGAATAATCTCCCAAATGTTGACACTATTTGGAACCTACATGCATGCCTCCCATTTTTAGTCATTAGGAACACCCTTATTGGGATTAACTCGGTTAGTGATATTCTCATCCACCACCACAGAGGCTTCCTAAATCTCAATTGGTTATCCCATCACACCTCCAACCTCTTGTTCAACGCTGTCAGTCAATTGGGTTCCATATAGATCCATCACACTCACCTTTTGATCCTTATACTTATTGTGAGGTTCAAAGTCTATCTACTTAGTCCATGATTTCATAGTAGACCGTGTCTACATCAGTTTAGGTAGGTATGAGTTGTACATGTATCCTTTAGGTTTTTGTTTTTTAAGAAGAATATAGCTGCCTGAATCCTTGTTTTATTTCCACCCCTTCTTCCTCCTTGGATTTTGTATCCATCTTCCATGGTGATCCGCTACACTATCATATGAGAAACCTCTAAAGAGTCTATCACTTACCTCTTCCCCAAGGATTCATTGAACTTCATCATAACTTTCATCCTGGATTGGGACTGGTTGATCCTGGTGAAATGATTCAATATCTAATCCTTCACAACAGTTTTTTAACTGAATCAATGGTATGACTTTCCTTGGACCAGACCATTTATCTGTAGTCTCATCACCCCCTATGACCTATGTACCCAAAGTCAGGTAATAATTTTCAATATTTCCAATTTTTTTCTAGATAACCAAATCTTGAGAAGAGTTGGAGATGGGACACATTGTCCCTATCCCCTGTAGTCCCTCCTTGTGTTTGGATCGCAAGGCCTCAATATAGGAGTCTACCTTATCTGAGGTATGAGGACCAGAGGCATCCAATCTCTCTAGCCCATAACCTATATGTATCTTGAATTACTAAACCAACCTGATTGTGTTTCAACCTTATAAACACATCTAAAATATTTGAATCTATCGCACTCAGGTAAACCTACTTCTGGGATGGAATCACTTTTTTTTTGCTTCACCCACACCTCACTAGCCGAATGACTCCCTAGAGGTGGAAGGCTATGGCTCCTGTTGGACCTCAACTTGAAATTAGAAATCTTGATCACTACCACCAGGACTTGGACCCTCCCCAATCATTGACAGAACATGGTTCAAGGTCCTGCACCTATACACTACTAGAAGATGTCCAAGATGCTTGCACAAAGAACAATAATCAACCCACTACTCAAAATGAACCAGTTAATTGTATAAAAATTACTCTCTAACCAATATCCACACATACTCAACTAGAAAACATGAAACATTAACTTCAACATAGATTTTTAGAGAAATCGGGTGACAGACTGCACAAGTTCGACTATCAGAACATAGATACTGACCCACTAGATTCTCAAGCATTCAAAAGATAGTGGGATTTTGAAATGGAAGAGTAAGTTCCAAAAAATTTACCCAAATCACCATCATGGATGAAGCTTAGTTATTATAAAAATCATAGGACCATCTGAACAAGAAGAAACAGAATCCGTTGTAGACATATGGTGCATTTGACCAAGCCAAAATCATATCCTCCTCTGAACTAAAGACCCAAATAATCAAAGAAGAATCTATAAAATGAGTCAACCGATGGACTGAATTTATTAAAATGAGAAATCAGTTTCATATTAAGCAAAGAAGAGGCATCCGTTAACTCTGATATTGAGAGTGAAAGTTGTGGTAAAACATTGAATAGATCAGTAAATTGAGAGAAAATAGAAATATGTGGAAGGGAGAAAGAAAATAAGGGTTTAAAAAAGGTGAGAAGGAGTGAGTTTAGACCCCAATAGGGGATGGTTGTGGTCCCTCCCCCTCTCATGGTAGAGGTACTAGTGCACCTGTCATTAGAAACTAGGGCATAATGGGGTGGAGGTGGCCCGAAGAGAGGAGATCCTTTCACCTTATTCCATTACTTATGGAAAAATATAATTGTTCATTGATCCTTTTAATAATATGTTTCTACTATGCTAATGTTTCTCATATAATTATGATCTAACCATTTGATGACATGTTTATGATTTTTTCCATTACTGAGCCTTTGAGCATACCCATTTTTTACATTTTCATTCCCTAGGTTAGGAAGATAAGTATATCTTATAGGATGTTTATAATAGTGTCTAAAGAGTTATGATTATGAAGGAATGTTCACAAGAATCATAAAATAAATTTCTTATGAAGCTAATCCTAAAAGATATTAAACCTTCCTATCTTATAATTTTGTGATCATTTATGGTACGTAATGTTTAACTTATGGAAATTATATAAAATAAATATATTTTTAGCTTGGTTTATCTCAATTAATATCAAAACCATATTGTAAAGAATATTATTTAGCATCATACCTAGGAGTAAAGGTCTAGGGAGTCTCATAACTTAGACTAGTTCCTTTCCATCCTAAGTTTAGAATTCCTCTCTCTATCCTTTAATTTCCATTTTTAATATTTTATTTTTTGAGTTTCCATATGTGAAACATTTCTGTATTTGAATATAGAAACTTCCCTGGTTAGAAGTGTTATTTAATTAAAAATTAAATTCTAATCAAGTCACTTATAATTATGGAAAATATATTCCTTATAAATGGCTAAATCACCATATTTTATTTTAAAATCCAAATTTTTTTCTGCTACACCCTACATGTCACAACCAGTTCTATAAAATTGGAACCAATTATTGAATTTAAATCACTAGTTAATCATTAAATATTCCTCCTTTAATTTATGTGTGATATTATCCACATATAGAAATCACAGTAATAATCACCTTTTAATGATTAAAAAAATTTCTCATAGACTGCTGTAGATCAAACTCATCAAAAAATAGATAAAAAAATTACTCTTATGAAGTGCCAAGATGAATCTTCCAGAGTTTAAATATACTATTTTGATGTTTTAATTTACCTTATACCAAATTTTACAAAGTAAACACTTACTCTTATAACCAAAACACATAAAACTCCTTAGGATATCATAAAACCATTAGATTGGAATTTAAGCCTATTTTAATCTTTATCTCTATATGAATATTAGTTTAGGGTAGTAAAATTTGTTTTTGGGTCCTCCTTGACGAGGTATTCAAAGAGGAATGCCAAATTGATCCATGTTTTAATAAAATCCTCCACATTAATTTTATTATCATTAAATCCTCTCATAAAAACAAGTTCTTTCTTATTGAATCAACCTATCTTCTCATCATTAGTGTCCACTTGAAGCACCCTCTCAACTATTCTGTTAGTATATTCTTGGGTGGCATTAATAATCATGGCCTCTTTCAACATTTCTTCCCCAAAGTGCATAATTATGTCCCATAACCTGCCACTAATTCCAAAATCCCTATCACTCTCCTTGTGTTATTTCTTTTTATCTAAACTTGTCTCTATGTTCTTGGGAAAATGGGAGTAATACTTCATCCTTTTTGATTTCTTCCCTTTGTCCAGGATACAATTCCTTGTATAATGACTTCCCTTTTCCCCTTTCTTTCTCCTAAAGCTGTGAAATTTTATACAATATCTCTCCTATGTACTATCCCTTGAGAAAAAACCAGCACTTCCATCATCTATCTCTAATCCATAAGATTAATTCTCCTCATTGGGATGATCCACTTATACAGAATCACCTTTCTCTAGAGACCTCCCATATATTTCAATCCCTTAAAATAAATTTCTAAGATTAATATTGTTCCCAACCCCTGTTCAACTTCTATTCCCTTCGTAGTATGAATATTATAGCTTGGAGGACCCTCTTGAGGATTTTAATATACATCTATCTCATCATATTTAGGGAAAGGGGAGCTCTTGTTTCTAATATACTTAGAATTGAGTTCCCCCTCAGACCCCCAGAAACCAATGTTCTTCTGATTAGACAAAATACTGGTACCTAAATCCCACTTTAGATAGTTAAATATGTCCATGATATTTGGATAAAGATCCCTGAGTTTAACTTACTTTTGTATAAAAGTCATAATTTCCCCACCAATACCCTTCTGTACCTCCTCGGGGATCATGGGAAGTGGAACAACATGCATGGGGGGTTGTCCCATCCCACCCTGAAGCCTTCATGATATGACCATCCCCCAAGGTGTCTGGGGAAAGGTTCCCAGGTGTTTTTTGCCAGCAACTACCAGATTCATGACCAAGATGACTGTATGGAGAAAAAAAATTTAACCATGATTCATAATAGACCCTATTCTTCCAATTTAACTCATATTCTATATCACTACTAATAAAATCCCTTAGAATATTAGAGACATCAACTTCGATATAGATCCTCGGAGAAATTGGGTGGTAAAAAATGTGGGTGAACTGGTTGGGGGAAAAGGTACTATAGCAACCCTAGCCTTTTAAACATATCATTACATGATTTTAAGCATAATAAAGAATCATTTTACAAGCTAAGGATTGTAAACTCTAATTTCTTGGAATATTAGGTACATAAAACTTAAAACATGGGACTAAAAATAACATTTAATTATTTAGTCTTCATAAAGAGCTACTAACTTCTATTTTGATCATACATCTTCATAGGATAACTTGGGGATAACATGAACAAAGGGATGAGCTAAAATCCCAATAAGGGAATAATCATAATAATAAAGCTTTAGCACATGGGTTAGAAAGAATGAAATAATGATATAAAAAAACATGGAACATATGGAATCATAACATATAAATATGGGATCATATAATCGTAGAGTCATAATAATATGTCAGCAACATAAAACATTACTTTAGCACGAGTCAAGGATCATTACACATAAAGGAGCACAATTCAAGGTTAACCACCAAGACCGTTGCACATGGTTGCATGAGTCAAGGCTAACCGCCAAGATCGTTGCAAAAAACATCTCATGAGACTTAACTTTACCTGATTAATTGTATCTCTATATCAGAACACCCATCATAACATGTTTATGAATATTTTCATCACATAATTAATCATACATAATCAATTATACATAAACATAAGGGTACCCATGGAAATAAATGGGTATCATAATCATGTCATAACACATAATAAATGGGAGTGTCATAAAAATGTCCATGAAGGGAAGGAATTAGATCATTCATGGACAATCATAGGGTATAATAGGAATATATCATAAAAATTTATGTCAACTTGAATTAATAACATGTAAAAAGAGTACTTAAGAAACTTTATAATCAAAACATATTAGTGCGGTTAAAGGAAAATATCAAAGTTCACTTAAAACATAAAAGGACATAATATTTTATATAAAAACAGAAGTGAAAAAATAAGGTTTTCAAAATAAAAATATTGGTTTTATAAAAATAATGTTGGATTAAAAAAAGATTATATAGTGTACTTGAAAATGGGTAAGAATTCGGAAAGTTCCCTTAAAATGAGATTGCTTATTGGGAATAATTGAGGAGAGAATCATTTAAAAACATGTATATCCCTGAAAGTTAATGATTAATGGATATTGATACATGAATTTAGATAATTTATACAACATTTATAATTTGTACATAAAAATAACAGATAAATTAATTTGGGTAAAAATAAAGATAGATAAACTTAAAGGAATAATGGAGGTTCTGATAGAATCCCTTACCTTAAGTCTGATGGTGTCCTTAACTTGATCTTAATGTCATGGATAATTAAATTACATTCATTAATTATCATTTCCATAACATCTTCTTCATGTAATCGATTTATTATAACCTTATTAAGTTCATTCATGACCTTTTTGATGGGTTAAGAGGTTCAATTTCATTGTTTGGGAGCATTTGTTTCCTTGGTTTTCATGATTGGTTTACTTATAAACATGTAAGGATAAACATGTAATATTAGAATGGTTGTACAGAATTGGAGTTATATGTTATTGGTGAACATCCAAAAAATTACATGGTTATTAATTTTATTTGGTTTTTTCAAGTGAAGATGAATCATTATATAAAACTTTAATGATGTCTGTCTTGGTTAATTGGTGATTTTTAATCAAAACGAACACATTTTTCTTTAAAAATTAATAACATGTGTAAAAAAGATTCTAGAACCTTAAATTAGACATAAAACATATATTATAGTCTATTTAAACCATAAAAATGGTTTCATAACCATAATTAAAGATGATAATAAAAATTAAAAAACCATCGTCCTTGAATGTGAGAAATTAACACATCTTGGATGGGGTTTTCATTTATAGTAAAAAAGGAGGGGAAATGAGATATGATGATTAATTATTCCATTATTATAAAAAATTCCATTACATGTAAGTTACTTTAGTTATCATAACATTTGGATGAAAGGAGGTGTGAAAAGAAAAAGAAAGAAAGGAACTTGAAATAAAATAAAAGAAATGAAAAGAGGAATTTACCTCTTGAATATATCTTGCTTGAAAACCTATTTAGGGGATAGGATTTGGTATTTTAAGAGAACAAGGGATTATGGACGTGGGAGAGGGGCTTAGGGAGATATTTGAGTATAATTTGGACTAGGCACATGGCTTGAGAGGAGTGAAGAGAAGAGGGGGGTGATGGTAGTTTTTATTGTGGAGGAGAGGAGATGTTTCCCATTATTTTAATCCTTAGTTTAATATTTTTGATCAAGACTATGCATATTATTGATTCTTGTGAAAAAAATTGTAATATGTTCATGTGATTTTGAACCAATGGCCATTTACATCATCCATGACTCAAGCATGATGCAAAAATTTATTTATTTAGCATTTATCATAAATTATCGTATTTTACCATAAAAAAATCATGTATTTTAGAAAAATCCCAAACATTTACCCCAAATATTTTTTAAAGTGTTGAATCCAAAAATGAACACCATTTTTCAATTTTTTTTTCTAAATATGAGAAATTTAATTTTTAATTAAAATCATAATTTACTTGAAAAAAATAGAATTTTAAAATTAAAACTGATTTTCTAACACTTTAAAAAATTAATTAAGGTCACACAAAATTATCTTATAACCATAATACAATAAAATAATAATTTATGATTACATATTTTTTTGAAAATAGATATTCATTTAAATTATTTGATTAATCATAAAATTTTAATTAAATATTTATGACTTAAAAAAACCAACACTTATACTATGATCATATTATCACTTATAAAATGCCTAAATTTTATTTATACATTCATGGATGAGGTTACTATTCATTACTATTCATAAGGGTACATTATTATTGATAAGGGTAAGTTACTATTCACCAAAAATTAAGTTGATCCTATGAGACTCCAAATAACTTACTGATCAAAACTGTGTATATTAGATTTTGGAAATTAAAATCACAGAAGTGAAAATATTATGTTTAAAGGTCACATAGTAATTATTAGTTCATTGTTTTTTATTTCATAACATAATTATAAGAAGATAATTTACATTGATTAAACTTTGGGTTGTTGCATTCTTCCCCCCATAGGAAAATTTTCCCTCTAATTTTTTTTACATTCTAAGACTTAAACAAGTGTGGGTACTTTTCCTTCATTGCCTCCTTTAGTTCCCATGTTTCCTCTTCATACTTATAGTTTTTCTATAAAACTTTGACCAGGTGAGTAGTCATGTTATGTAGAACTTTATCTCTACGATCCCAAATCTTCACTGGCTGCTCCTCATAAGAAAGACCATTCTCCAAATGTACCACCTATGAAGATAGTACATGTGAAGGATTTGATATGTAATTTCTTAAGAGAGATACATGAAAGACATCATGTACGTTAGACATTGTAGGTGGAAGTGCTATTCGATAGGCCACAACTCCACGATCAAGAATCTCGAAGGGGATAATGTACCTATGACTTAGATTTCCTTTATTCCCAAATCCCACAACCTTATTCCATGGAGATATGTGGAGGAATACCATGTCACCAACTTTGAACTCAAGGTCCCATTGATGATTGCCCATATAAATCTTCTGTTGACTTTGGGATATCTTGATGTGCTGCTGAATGGTTTTCACCTTCTCTACTAATAATTCAACCATTTCAGGTCCTAGCATCTTATGCTCACCGAATTTATCCCAACATATCAGTGTTCTACACATTTTCCCATAAAGGTATTCATATGGTTCCATTTAGATTCTATAGTGGAAACTATTATTGTAGGATAATTCAACTAGTTGAAGATGTTAGTCCCATCCTCCTTTGAAGTCCATAGAACATGATCTCAACATATCTTCTAATTTCTAAATAGTTTGCTAATATTGGATATCTGTTTGAGGATGATAGCCCATACTGATGTTTAGTTCAATGCTTATATCATGTTGGAGACTTTTTCAAAACTTAAAGGTGAATCTAAAATCTCTATTAGATATAATAGATACTTGTACTCCATACAACCTTACCACCTCTTAGATATATATATATATATATTTGTGAAAGTTTATACAATGAGAATTCCTCTAAAATTGTGATAAAGTGAGATGTATTTGTAAGACGATCCACAATGAACCATATTGCATTGTTTCCTCTTGATGTCCTTGGAAGTACAATTAAAAATTCCATGGTGATGTTATCCAACTTCTATTTTGGTATGAGTAGTGGTTGAATCATCCCCTTATACTTTTATCTTTTATCCTTAACTTATTGTCATACCAAGCACTTTGATCTATATTCACCAATATCATTCTTCATATTGTCCCACCAAAGATCTCTCATAGATCTTGATACATCTTTATAATCCCTAGGTTAATAGTGAAGGTTGAGCTATGTGAGTCATTCAAAAGATCCTTCTTTATCTTTGGATCATATGGTACAAATAATTGTGATCCAAATATTAGAACTCCTTCCTCATCAATCTTGAACTCATAGGATTTCCCATTTTTAATAGCTTCCAACCTTTTCATAATTTCCACATATTTTCTTTGAGAATATTTTATTTTCTCCATGAGGGATAGTTGAGAAATAATTTGAGAAAGGATTGATGATTTTCCTCCATTAATGATTCGCATGCCTATCTTATACAAATATAAGAAGATTAAATCCTTTTCAATTATCATCGTTGATAAAGATGTAGGATCCTTTCTACTTAGAGCATCCACCACCCTATTTTCCTTACCAGGATGGTAGTGGATTGAGCAGTCATAATTCTTAATGTGCTCAAATGATCTTCTATGGCACATATTAAGCTCTTTCTATGTGAATACATATTTGAGACTCTTGTGATCATTATATATCTCACACTTTTCCCCATAGAGATAATGCCTTTAGATTTTCAATGGAAAGATCATAACTGCCAACTATAGATCATGCATGGGATAGTTTTGCTCATTAATTTTCAGATGCCTTGGGGAGTAGGCCATAACTTTATCATTTTTCATTAGCACATATCTTAGGACCTTTTTTTAAGCATCACCATACACCACAAAGAGTTCTCCACTTGTTGGGAGTGTGAGCACTGGTGTAGTGATAAGTCTCTTTTTGAGCTCCTTAAATATTTTCTTATATTCTTGAGTCCAGAAAAACTTCACTCCCTTCCATTACATCATGGTCATTAGGTTTTAAAATCTTGATAAGTTCTTAAAAAATCATTAATAATACCTAGCTAGACCTAAAAATCTATAGATCTCTATTACAGATGTTGGCCTGTGCCACTCTTTAATTTCCTTTATCTTGGAAGGGTCTACAAATATACCTTTATTGGTGATAACACCCCCCAAGAATGATACTTCCTCCATCCAGAACTCACATTTACTATAATTTTCATATAACTTCTCCATTCACAAAGTCTTCTATATAGTATTCAAATTCTCCTCATGTTCCTCCTTTCTCTTGGACTATATCAGAATATCATCGATAAGGAAAACCAATTTTTTTTCAAGGTAATCTATAAAGACTCTATTCCTTAAATACATGAATATTTATAGAGAATTAGTGATTCCAAAAGGCATCACAATGAACTCATAGTGTCCATACCTTGTTTGAAAGGAAATCTTGGGAATATATTCCTTCCTCACCTTTAATTGGTGATATTCTGACCGAAGGTCCACCTTAGAGAAATAAATGTCCCCACAAAGCTGATTGAACAAGTAATCTATTTGTGGTAGGGGATAATTGTTATTTATAATTATTTTATTGATCTCATGAAAAAAAATGAAAAGGTGCATTGATTTATCCTTCTTTTTAATGAAGAGGACTGGTGAAACCCATAGTGAAGCACTCAGACGTATAAAACCCTTCTCCATATTCTCCTATAACTGCTTCTTCAGCTCTTCTATATTAATGATGGCCATCTATAAGGTGTCTTTGATATAAGTAGAGATTGATGAATAAGTTCAATTGAGAACTCGACATCTAGATTAGGATGAAGAATAGTAAATTATTTAGGAAATACATTAGTATAGTCCCTTACAATGGTCATGTCTTCAAGCATGATTCTATCCTTTGTCTCAAACATTTGAGCTAGACATGATTGCTCATAAGGAAATAATATACACACTTGAGACAATGATTCAAAAGAAGATTAATCTTCCTCCTTACACATGTAAAGAATTAGAGGATTCATTGGGATGTGAAGAGTGATCTCCCTTTACCTACATTTGATGTTGGCTTTGTATAAAGATAGCCAATCCATGCCCAAGATAACATCAAACTCTACTAAAGGAAGTATGACGATATTTTATGGGAGGTTCATCCCACAAACATTAATCTATGAGGAGTTATATAATTTGGATGTAGTAATTAACCCATTTTCTATTCTTACAAATAACTTATCCTCCAAATTTTGAGGTGATGTTTGAATAGTTATACTAAACTTGCATGACATGAAAGAATGCATAGAACCAGAATCAAATAGTACGTTTACTATTATTGAATGAATAACTTGCGTACCTATCACCAAAATGTTGTACGACTCCACCTTAGTAGTAGTGATAGTATAAGACCTTCCTTATTTCCTTGGAGGTTTTTGTTGATTTCCTCCAACAACCCTTGTCTTAGAGAAATTATTTGCATAATGGCCATGCTCTTTATAGTTGTAACACTGAAATACAAGCTGAGAATTGATACAAACCTTCCTTTCTTCTTCTATATTAGTTGGATTCTTTATATCCATCTGGAAGTTCTTATCTGGATGTCCCATTCTTCCACATTTTAAGTAATTCCTGGTTCCCTTTAAACATTTCCCCAAATGATTCTTCTCACAATTTTGACATGTGGGATGTTCAATCTTTTTTCCATCATGGGATTTATTTTCCAAACCACCCATATTAGACTCCCTTTTATGCTTTTTTTCATCGGGACCATGAGACCATTGAGAGTCTCTGATCTCCATTTCAACCTTGAGGGCACAATGAACAATCTCCTCATAAATTTCGAAGTCTCAAATCACCAACTCTTTTCATAGACTCAACTTTAGTCTTCTAAAGAAGTGATCCACCTTGATTTTACTATTCATGACAAAGCTAGATTCTTATATTGCATGCCTTATAAAGTTTTATTCATACACCCTAATGGAATCATCTTACTTATACTTAATTCTGAGGAACTCTATTTCTATCTTGAGACAGAGGGTTCGAGGAAAATATTTATTGAAAAACATTTTCTTGAATTCCTCCCAATCCATGGAATCAATTATTTCCCGGGACTTAGTATTCTTGATCAGTGTCCACCACTGACCAGTTTACACCTAAAAATGATAGAATTCCACTACAAATTTATCTTCTTTAGAGCACTGGAGGATAGAGATTATTTTTTCAATGGATTTAATCCACTGTTCCACGAGGAGGGGATCAGAATATCCACTAAACATGGGAGGCCTTTTCTATATGAAGGATTAAACAGAAACTTGCTCTTTACTTGGAGGAGGAGGGAATTAAAAATTATTTAAGTTATTATTCATAACTTGATCTATTTTATCAAGCACTGTCATGAATTTTTGATCACCCATTCCCATCATATTTGGCATATCATTAGGGCAATATTGATATTCCCTATCACATTTATTATTGGAACATGTTCTTCTATTTACCGCCATTAACTAAAAAAAGAACATAAAATTAGAGGGATCAAATCAAAATATTATAGTACATGTAAGGTATTGGAGTTATCATAACATCTGGATGAAAGGAGGTACCAAAATAGAAAGAAAAAAAGGAACTTTAAAGAAGATAAAATAAATGAAAAGTGGAATTTACCTCTTGAATATATCTTCCTTGAAAACATCTTTGGGGAAGAGGATTTGGAATTTTGAAGATACCAAGGGCTACTAGACATGGGATATGGGATTAAGGAGATATTTGAGCAGAATTTGGACTAGAAACAAGGCTTGAGAGGAGTGAAGAGAAGAGGAGGGTGAGGGTGATTTTTATAGTGGAGGGGAGAGTTTCCCATTATTTTAATCATTAGTTTAATATTTTTTCTCAAGATAATGAATAGTCGGGATTATTATGAAAAAATAGTAATAAGTTCTTGTTAGTTCAAACCAATGACCATTTATATCATCCATGACTCAAGAATGATGCAAAAATTCATTTATTTAGCATTTATTGAAAGTTATAATATTTTACTATTTACTAAAAATTCGAGTATTTTAGAAAAATACCAAAAATTCACCCCAATCATTTTTCGATGTGTATAATCCAAAAATGAACACCATTTTTCAAAAATAATTTTTAAAATATGAGAAATTTAATTTTTAATTAAAATCCTAATTTAATTAAAAAAAATACAATTTTAAAATTAAAAATGATTTTCTAACACATTGAAAAATTAATTAAGGTCACATAAATTATATTATAACCATAATAAAATAAAATAATAATTTATTATTTTATTTTTTTGAAAATATATTTTCATTTAAATTATTTAATTAATCATAAAATTTTAATTAAATACTTATGACTTAAAAAACCAACACTTATACTATGATAATTTTTTCACTTATAAAATGCCTAAATTTTATTTATAAATTCATGGGTGAGGCTACTATTTATTATGATGATTTAATATTCATAAGGGTACATTACTATTTTTAAGGGTAAGTTACTATTCACCAAAAATTAAGTTGATCTTATCAAACTCCAAACAACTTACTGATAACAACCGTGTATGTTATATTTTTGAAATTCAAATTACAGAAGTGAAAATATTATATTTAAAGGTCACATAGTACTTATTAGTTCATTGTTTTGTGATTTCATGACATAATTATAAGAAGGTAATTTCCATTGATTAAACTTTGGGTCATTATAGGTACCGACCTACCGTGTTACCGATCAGATGAAGGATTGTTGGGTTTTGAAATGGTATCAAGAGGTTGATAAGGGAGATCCAAATCACCATAATAGGTGAATAAAACTTATAATTAAAATCAAATGACCACCAAAATAGGAAAAAGAGAAAACATGAAAAACTACGCGGAGCATTTTCCCAAGCGCAGATTAAGACATCTTCCGATGTGAATCTGATCAAAAAAGGTCTTGGGTCCAAGAGCCCTAAAATCATCCATTCTTGAAGCTTCTGGGATTCCACTATAAATCTATCGAAGGCATCTACCAAAGGTTTTTTCTATCCAAATAATTCCACTAGATTGAGATCTAACAATGTAGAGGCTTGCATGATTTAGAGGGAAGATATTGGAACCGAGGGGACTTTGTTTACGAATGATTGAAACTTAGGGAAAAAAATAAAATTTCAAGAATATAGGGAGGAGAGAAGGGTTTATGAAAGGGGTAAAAGGTTGAGAATGGAGAGACAAAGAGAAAGGGGAGGGTTTGGGAGGGGAGGCAGTGGCATGTCTATGCCCTAGGCCATCGATGGGAGAGGGGAGCAAGAGAGGGAGAGGTCTTGAGAGGATTTTATCATCATTTTAAATTCATCATTTACTCTTATGAAGTCATGAATTATTTTTTCAAAGTCCATTAGTAGTCTCCTAAATCCATATATTACCCTTATAAACTCTTCCTTTTCCATAAAACTATGCTTCCAAAGTTCTAGTTTACTCTTCTAAAGTAGAAAATTACTTTACTAAAGTTATAGAGAACCATTATGAACATTTCCTTTTCCATAAATATACTGTTTTAAAGTTCCAAATCACTCTTCCTAAGTGTTATATTACTCTTTTGAAGTATTTATTAACCAAATACTCCACATTTATTAATTTTTAAAATAAATATATAATGTACAAAATTCATCTAGAATAATTCCAATAATCCTCTAGAAATTATAAAATATTCTTTTAATGACCAGGTTAACTATTTTTTAATTTTATCCTGTTATCTTGTCAGCAAACACAACCCAAAAAGCATCCTAAGGAGTTTTTTATAATAATTTCCCACTTTGGATTTGTTGAAAACTTCAAAATAGATTAACCACTTATTCATAAAAAAACTTCATAAATAAACACATATGATAAAAAACTAAAAATAAGTACATATAATTTAAATAGTATATATATAATTCACTTAAGACCAAATCTAAGAGCATTCGAGTCAAGATAAGTGTGAGAAATAAGAGTTAAATCAAAAGATAATCACCAAAACATTTATTCGATCTTCATACTCTTTAACTCTTCAAAATTAATCCCATTGATTAAGAAATAAAATAATCTTCCCTTATTAAAATCAATAGCATTGGATTTATCCCCCTTTTTAATAGGGAATAACAATCCTGGTCCACTTCATTTAAATACAACTTCTTAGAGAACTTCTCTGTAATGAACCAACCTGATATGCAAATGAACCTGACACACAACCTGATCCACCACCAGTGCTAAAGGGGTTCCCAATCCCCATGGGTTTGAAAAAGTTTCTAGGAATCACAATAATCCATTTGGGAATGGTTTCATCCAAATAAAAGATAAGATAATATAGAATAAATAAAAACAAGATCCAAAATAAGTAAACATTCCAAAAAGGTAATAAACAACTAAAATAATCCAATCTATTTGCATAAAACCAAACATTATCTAAGAAATAGAAAGATAAAATAGTTAAATAGATGAAACACTAAAAAAATACAACAAAAAACCAACTCGATTTGATCCCAAACCATCTCCAGGCAGCCTTTAGATTCTCACCAACACACAAATCATCCCACATCAACTCCAAGGGATGAAGAAAATATCCAAATGAAAACCTAGAACCTGAAACATATAGGTGTTTGATAAAATTACAAGTAGGTCAACACAAACATCCAAAAATATGAAAATACTTTCATAAGGAAATTCATAAATGATAGTTTGAAAATAATTCTAGAAATTATTATTTTTAAATATAACTTATAGAAAACCAAAAAAATTCCATAATAACCTTTCAATACATTTATGTTTTTTTCTTAAAATAGAAAATATTCTTTGAAAAAATTTCCACCATCCTAAGACATTTGAAAACACAACCCCCATTAAAATTTCTCATAAATAACCCACTTGTTTTATTTAAATGAAAATAGTCACTTTCTATAATTTTACTGGTCTATTCCATATTTAAAAAAATCATCCATTTTGAAATCCACTTTAAAAACTCACAAAATAGATATTAAATTTAAAATAGTTTTTCCAAAAATCTTTGGAAACTCATTTTCCAAAGGAAATTATGTACAAGTCAAGCACAAAAAAATACACCATATATCACAAGGCATGTAACCAAATATAAATAAGGAATTGTTCCATAACAATATAAGTAGGTAAAATGATACAAATGAGTACTAGATCAAACTCCCATATATTAATAAACAATCAAATAATTGAATGTGTCATGTGATCTACCATGGATCCCTAATGTGTGAAGAATCTAACTATATAAGAGTATACCAACTCATGAACCAACTACCAGTATGCGATGAATATCAAACCACAAGTGATCTAACTATCCCACAAAAGCCTCATTATGATGACACCCCCTCCTATCCCTAGTTCATATCATGACTGGAGGGCCACTAGAGGATTGTGAACCAACTAATATAATAGACTTAGATCTCCCACTTAGTACCTGGGTTCCCATGACCAAGAGGGGATGTGATAAGAAAGGAGATACAAGAAAATTTTAACACATATGGCATAGGAAAAGTCTATCCATCACCCCCTAAGACCCAAAAAATTAATTTACCCTTACATCACATGCACCCATGTCATAAACAAGAACATTACCACACAAGGGGAGAAAAAAGTATCTCATACTGAGAAAGAACCCATATAAAGGGTAATATTTATAAAAAAACTACACAAGGGGAATCAAGTAAAAGGGAGAAATAAAGGGGTATCTTTCACATCAAACCTTTTAAAACCAATGCTCTAACCGATCCTTTATCTTAAAACCTGGCTCAAGATACCAATCCATTTCACATTTCATAAATCACCACACATTCCAAAACATTTCAAAGACACCCTTAAAACATAGGTCACCATATTTTAAGTCCAAAACAAGGAAAAAGGACATCAATTTCCATATAAACATTTTAAATGATCCATAATGAAATTTCACACAAGGGGTAAACTACACAAACATTTAAAAATACTATTTGAAACTCAACGAAGAACCCCTTTACAAATAATTTTTATTTAACACCTCAATTTTATAAAAAAACTTTGGAACATAATTTTCAATCATTGAAAACTAAAATCGGGGTTATAATCCAACAATAACATTTAAAACCATTTCAAAATCCACATGTAATTTCAAAAAAATATTATCACATGAAATAATTCCATTTCAAATATGAAAAACATGGAATTTATAAGATAAACCCCTCATTACAGGCTTTAAACACAATGAAACAAGTTTAAATCATTACAAGGATATCAAATATATTCATAATTTCATAAAAATAGAATTTATAAACCACAAACACACTTTCAATTATAAAATAAAACAATTTCATAGAAACACTTACTTGGAAGAAGCATAAACCAAACCAAAATGTGTCTCCTTCAATGGAGATCACACCCACAAGGATAGAAACGATGTCTAAAAACCCTTGACACGAAAACCCCCAATATTAGATCCACCCAATACACTAAAATCATCCATAAGAGATATAAGGTTCATGGGAGAAACCAAATCAAAGATAAAAGAGATAAGGAAGGGAATAAGAGGAAAATAGTAGAATAAGTACCAAAAAATATCTTAAAAATCACCAAAGAGAGGCCAAGAATAAAAAGAGGAGGAAGGTGATGATCCTCCTTGGGCTTACAAGGGTCATCTGATGTGAATGGGGGAGAATAGGGATGAAAAAACTTAAATTTAAAGAGGTCATTTTGGGAATTTCCTAAAATTTTAAACACATGGGAATGCCACATTGTTTGAACACATGGTTTTTCAAATCATGCACCAATCATGCACCTACTATCTAGACAAGGATCACCCACATGATTTGGCTATATGGTTTTAAAAACCATGTTCTAACCATGAACCGAACTCTTCCTAGGCCAAAGAGGCTGCACAATCTCTGAGGATCTCAACACAGTTTGAAAAACTGTGTGGAAGCCATGAAAAATGTCCATTTCACCATAATAGGCCCATCTACATAGGAACCATAAAGTTACTCCAAACAATGTGGGTTAACCATGTTTCTCCCAAAAAGTATTCAAAACCTAGAAATTATAGCCTGAAAACTATTAGAACTCAAAATGACTCAAGATAAGATAAAATAATAAAAGATCAAAAAAAACAATGACATATGGGGTGTCACAAACTCCTCACCTTGACAATTTATTCCAATAGAAATTCTAGTCGAAACAAGATGTGAGAGAAATCAAAATACCCCAGGAGGACCTAACTCAAAGGAACCACCCAACATGATTCAACCTCGAAGATACAACTAAAATCCTCAAAATTATTTAACTGATCAACCATAAGGTTTACAAATATATATAATCAAAACTAAAACTAAACCTCAAAAAATAAGTCCTATGAAGCATGAGATACCAAACATGGTCTCCCCACTATTTATAATTTCTCTAACACAGTGGAACTAAATAGAAACTAATGAAAACACATCCTCAAACAATGGAGAAACCATGATAGAAAACAATATCCTCCCAAAAGTGATTCCAAACTCAAAGGAAGAAAAAATAACCATAAGAAACCTTAATAGAATGACATGAGCTCTCAATTCAGGTCACAACACATGCAGATAACCTAGGGTCAAAACCTTGATCATCCTCACATTATGAATCCTAAATAGCTAGATCAAAACACAAGTTAGTATACCAAAATAAATTGGTAAATCACATACCTTATTTACCCAAATTTTCACCCAAGGTATTTTTAATATCTAACAAAGATAACCTCAAAGTTCTAAAAAAGCAATACGCACAACCTAGTATCTCCTAGAAAGGTTTTCCAGAAAATGAGGCCCATCAAAATGCACTCACAACCAACCAAGAATGAATGAGGAAAACTATAATGACAACCTAAAAACCCACCCATTAGGGGGAGGTGTGGGATACCACAATCAAAATTAGGAATTCCATAAAAAACATACAAATCCATCCATAAGATTCCAAAAACAATATCCAGATTTCAAAAACCAAAATTACAACCATGAAAGGAAAGGTATGAATAAAACACATCCACAAAAGGATAAAACCTGAGACCACTTTGGAAATCCTAGCTTATAAAACTTTTGAAGATGACCTAAATGGACACAACATAAATAAAATACAAGAGACCTTATATAGGAGGGTTAAGAATTACATAAAGCCTCACACTGGAAGCACATGAGAGATAGTTTCTTCCCATGAGAAAGAATATTATCACCAAGATTTGGATCATAATTCTTCTAATACTTACCCACTAGGTTATCCGTATGCCCACCATGAATATATTATACATTATATGGAAGTAAGGAATCACTCAACCTAGGTTTCTCAGATTGGCCATCTTCCACTTGAATGGCCTCATTGAAATTCTCCTAATTGTTTTGGATTGAAGTAAGTATAGATGTACCAAAACCTATGAAAAGGTCACTTATGAGAAACAATATTCCTAAAAATATATAAACACCATCTTTGGAGAAAATACAATGAATTTTATGAAGTGATCAATGCACTACCTCACTGATTGATCACCCATGGAGGCCCACAAGCTAAAGCTCTTTCCCCCATTTCAAGTCCTTAGGGAAGAAACACTTAACAAATTCCATTAGAAAAGGCACATATCATTTACACCCAAAAAATAAACCTTTCTATTTTAAATCATAGATTTTCACCAAGTAATTTTTAAATCACCCTTCACTAAGATGTAAGTTTAAAACCCAAGCCAACCCAATCTTAAAAAAAAACAACCTCGATGGAGTACACATCGCCCAACCAAGGCACACCATAAAAACTCCTTTAAAAATACCATTTAATTTGAAGAAAAATAATCCAAGGAATGTTCATAGAACTTGATTTCATTTTGAAAACACCTTAAAAACGTTTTTTAAAATAAAATCTCTTTTTTGAAATAAAAATATTTTAGGAAAAAACCAAGGAATCAAGTTTAAAAAAAACCATTTTCCAAAACATGGTTTTAAAATACTAGAACGAAAAAATCACTATACAACCTCGAACAAGGTTTATAATAATAAAGTACAAAAAGGGAAACAAAACACTCCTCAATACACCTCTAACAAGTGATAATAACATTTGGAGAGATCCATAATCAAGAGGAGTAAAAACAATCTAACCGAGGGAGAAGTATTTATATGTATTCTTTGGATGCATGGGTTTGGAAACCATGTGACAATCGTGAAACATGATCTATAAGGGAGGTAGACTCAACTTCATGGAAATTGAATGGTTTCTAAAGCTATGTGATCTAACTGTTCCACTCAAGTTCTCCTCCATTTTCACTCTATAAGCAAGGAAAGACAACTAATATCACTTACATACTCAAATAGGATCTAAAAAATGTCAATTAACATAAGAAAAAATTAAAAAAAACATGAATTCACAATTTGAAACCCAACTTCCCCAGATAGTTTGAGGCTCAGGATGATAAAAAGTAAGACAGACTCTCCCCAACCTTACTTCTCAAGATCTAATAACCTTAATCTCCTTTCAACCAGGATATCCCCAAATAAAAATGGCTACTCAATAACCATAGGTTATTACGAAGTGAAAAATCAAAATCTTTGATACCATTTTCCAATGAACCATTCTAAGATTCCTGAGAACCCAAAATCTTACCCAATCTTCTAAAAGCCTCAAAGGTCATTTCTATTCCCCATAGGCTACCAACAAGTCCCTAGGAATCACAAAAATTCATTTGGGAATTATTTCTACCAAATAATATATAGGATATAGTGGAATAAAAAAACATAAGATACAAAATAAAAAAACATTCCAAATAGTCTATAACTAACTAAACTAATCCAAACCATTTTAATAAACATAAACATCATCTATGAAACAAAAGTAACAATAGGGTAGTGGATACAACACTAAAAAAAACCACACACCAACTTGAGCTAAGCCTAAACCATCTCTATGAAACCTTTGATTTCTCACCACCACCCAACTTACCCCACATCGGCCCCTATGGATGAACAACATATCCAACTAAAAAATCAGAACCTGAAATATATAAGCATGTGTTAAAAATCTCAGTAGGTAACCACAACCCAAAAAAACTATGAAAATAATTTCATATGGTAATTCATCAATTTTTAGTTTGAAAATAAAACTATCAAGAAATATTTTCAAATATAACTTATAGAAAAAATTCCATAATCACCTTTCAAAATATTTATATTGTTTTCCTAAAATTGAAACAATTCTTTGAAAATGTTTCCACCAGACAAATACATTTCAAAACCAAACTCCCATTAAAAATTCTAAAAAATAACTCACTTGTTTTATTTAAATGAAAGTGGTAACTTTATAACATTTTACCAACTGAATCCATCTTTAAAATAAAAAACCAATTTTGAAATCCACTTTAAAAACTCATAGAAGATCCTTTAAATTCAAAATAGGTTTTCAAAGCATCTTTTAAAACTCACTTTCCAAAGGAAATGACCCAAAAAATGCATGCGTCAATCAGAATAAGCATGCACTATATATCACAAGGCATGCAACCAAATATAAACAAGGAATGGTTGCATAACAATACAAGTAGGGGAAATGATACAAACAAGCCCTAGATCAAACTACCCTATATCAATAACTAATCAAATAATAAAATGTGTCATGGGATCTACCCTGGATCCCTAATGCATGAAGAATATAACCATATAAGAGTATACCAACTCACGGAACAACTACCAATATGTGTTGAAATTAAAACCAAAATTCATTCAACTAGCACAAACAAGCATCATTGTGATGAGACCCCATCCCAGTGCTTATTCCTAGAACAACTAGAGGGATACTATTGGTGTGTAAACCGACTAGATGAATATAATTTAATCTCCCAATTAGTACCTGAGTTCCCATAACCAAAAGGGGAACTGATGTAGAAGGACATACAATACATGTTTAACAAACAAGGAATAAGAAAAGGCTAACCCTCATCCATTAATACCAAAATAATGAATTTCCCCATACATCACATGAACCCATGACATAAATAATAAAATTACCACCCAAGGGGAGAAAAGAGGATCTCATAGAGATTAACAACCCACACAATGAGTAATATAGATAAGCAACCCACATAAGGGGTAAATAAGTCAAAGGGGGAAACAAATGGGTCTCTTTTACGTCAACCATTTTAAAACCAAAGTTACAACTGAGACTTTATCATAAAACACGGCTTAATATTCAATTATATTTCACATTTCATAAAACAATACACATTCAAAAACATTTTAAAGACGTCTAAAACAAGCCTAAAGGTCATCCATTTACATATAAACATTTTAAAATATCCATAAAGTCATTTCCCATAAGGTAAAATCCACAAAAAAAATTTCAAACCACCTTTTTAAGTTCAATGAATAAACCCTTTACAAATCATTTTGAGGTAAAATCCTCACATTAAAACAAAAACCACTTTAAAAAATAATTTTCACTCATTTAAAACTAAAATAGGGTTTATAATCCAATAATTACAATTAAAACCATTTCAAAAGCACAATCCATTTTAAAAATCTTATCACATGAAATCATTCCATTTCAAACATGAAAAAATGGGATTTCTATGAGAAATAATTTATTGAAAGTTAAAAACACAATGAAATGGTTTTAAATTACCAAAATGATATCAAATATATTAATAAATTCATAAGAAAAGAATTTAGAAATAAAAATCTCACTTTTAATTCGAAAATGAAAAAATTTCATAGAAACACCTACTTGGAAGAAGCAGAAACCAATCCAAAATGTGTTTCCTTTAATGATGAGAAAAACCACGATGATAAAAATGAAATCTAAAAACCCTAGACTCTAAAATCCCCAACATTAGATCCACCTAGAACCCAAAATCATCCACAAGAGATATACTATTCATGGGGAAAACAAATCAAATAGAAAAGAGAGAAGGGAGGGAAGAAGAGGGAAAGAGAAAAATAAATACCTTAAAACCTATTCGAAATCACCAAAGAGAGGCCAAGAATTAGATTAGGAAGGTAAGGATCCTACTTGGGATCCTAAGGGTCTTCCAAAATGAATAAAGTATAATAGGGGGTGAAACCCATTAAATTCAAAGAGGTAGTGTTTGTAATTTCCCAAAAATTTAAACACTTGGATAGGTCACACAGTTTTCCAAACTGTGAACCAATGATGTCAAACCCACTTCCTAAACACAGAACACCTGAATAATTTAGTCGCATGGTTTTATAAACCATGATCCAACCATGCGTGAGTCTCTTCCTAAGCCAAAGTGGTCTTATGATCTCAATGGAGCTCCACATAGTTTGTCAAACCATGCAGAAGATGTGAAAAACAACTCTGTCACCATGATATTCATATCTGCACAGGAACCACATGGATACTCCTAGCCACACATTATAACCATGATTCTCCCAAAAATCATTAAAAAACTTAAAATTCCAGCATGCAAACAACCATAACTCAAAATTAAACAAGATAAGATAAAATAATAAAAAACCAATAAAACAGTGACATGGGGGTGTCACATTCTCCCCCTTAAAACCTAAAAAACTTCCCCCCATTTTCAATGAACCCAAAACACACTTATTTTAAAGTTAATAAGATTTTTTTGAATCTAAACATTAAATTAATGATAGAGTTTCCATTAATTAAAAAGATTGAAAATCCAATGGGGGAGTGGGGGTCTATTTTCAAAACTCTTTAGTTAGAGGGATTCAGTTGGACTCTAAGAGTCGAATAATGCTTTTCAAAATCTACTTTGGGTAGTTCATTTTTCATTATATATAAAAATTGATTTTATGTTGACACATACCCCAAATTCACAATCCCTTGGTCAACCTTCTCCTTGAAATGGTGATAATTTATCTGGATGTTCTTTGTCTTTGAACGATGGATGATATTTTTTCTAATATTAATAACACTTGATTTATCTTAAATAATTTCAATATGATATTTTATATAAACCCTAAAATCTTCAAGATATTATTTAATCCACATAATCTAAGTAAATTATTAATTTAAATATATATATTCATCCTCTATGGTGCTAAAAGAAATATAGAATTTCTTCTTACTTAGACAAAAATATAATAACTGATAAGATAAAATGAACCACCTAATGTATTCTTATGATCATATACTAAACTTTACCAATCCACATATGTATAACCATGTAACTTCTACTATTATGTTCTATAATATAATTTTAATTCACTATAATATTGATATAATAATGTATACACTTCACTATTACCAAATTAATTTATTTGGGAATGATTTGGTATCATGAATCTTGGTATGTGGAAAATACTATATCAGGTGGTGTGACTTTTAGATATATTAGACTCCCAATCACTTGTCTATATTCTATAACATCGACCTATTTTCCATTAACATCCCTTGACAATTTCTTTTGGGTGGACACCCGAGTTGTCATAGTTTTATAATCTACCATTCTAAACCACTTAATAACTTCTCTGTAATAGATTTTTATATGAAATAAATATTCCATTCATTACTTGAGTCACTATAAATGATAGGAAAAATTTTAGCTCTCTAATCATGGAAATTTTGAAACTACACCTCTTATATTCTGAAAAAATATTACATTGTCCATAGTCTGATCCTCTAAAAAATATATCATCTATATAGATAAGAAACAACATTATTTGATCATTTTTATTATTCATGTAGAGGTTTTGATTAGATTCTCTTCTCCGGAATCTAAGATTCTTAAAATATTAGTCAAGTTAAGAGTACCAGGCCCATGGTGCTTAATTTAGGATATACAATACCTTCTTCAACCAACACACCATTTTATCATTTCATCCATAATAAATTCATCTAGTTTCTTCATGTATACTTCTCATTAAAAAACCCCATTTAATAATTTCGAATTAATGTCCATTTAATATATCATGATTCCCTTTTATAAAACCATGGGAAATAACAACCGTATAGTTTCAAATCAAGCCACATGTAAAAATGACTCATCTATATGACTTCAATTTTTTAAGAATCTTTTCACACTATCCATGATTTTTTCCATGTCACTATTTTAACTTTATTGAGATAATTAGAAAAACCCACTTGGTTATAATGAAATTATTACATTTCATCCTTCAAATAATTTCCCATGTTTCATTATATTCTGTTTATTCAAGTTCCTTATGCATATCCTTGAACAAATTTTCATATTTAATATCCTATTCAAAACTTTTAGGCTCTATTTGAGATAGAAAATAAGTTTTTTTGAGACATCATCTTTTGAATTTGAACCAAAGATTTCCGATCTCCAACTATATTGTTATCACTGATTTCACTTCTGATGCTTCTCTTCTTTACCAATATTAATCCATCTATATTTTCATCATCATTAGTGTCTACTTGTGAGTCTTATATATCCTCATGATCTAACCATGATATAATCACCTCATCATCACCTTCTTACTCAATAACCTTGCTATTTTGATATGATATTTTCTCATTAGTTTGAAATATCTACTCTTTTATAAAAAAGTTACATCTTGTCTCTCAACCATTTTACTAATACTTTTTTCATATAATTTTTATTCCATAATTTTGGATAAATATCCCAGGAAAATTCCTTCACCCCCACAAGATCTAAAATTCTGGGTCTTCACTTTTTTGAAAATAAAACATTTACTTCAAAAAACATAAAATTATCTGAGTGACAGATTATTCTCATACCATAACTCATAGATAGTCTTTTATTATTTTAGATATAGAAAATGTATATTAGATATGTATAATAATGTAATAAAAAAATCTTCCAATAATTTTCTAGGATATTATTTTCCATGAGAATTTTCTGAAGCATGTTATTGATAATTCAGTTCCACCACTCAATGAATTCATTTTGTTGAGAAATCCTCACCATAGAAACTTGATTTCATATACCATGCTTCTTGAGATATTGTTACACTCAATCATTATTTAATTATGTACCATTATTAGTCTAAAAATTCTGAATTTTTACTTTAACCATATTTTTAGCTAGCCTCTAATAACATGTAATGAAATTATACACCTCAATTTTATGAGAAATGACCACAATATAAGACATCCTACTATAATAATAAATGATAAAACACAATACCTCATTCTTTTCATGTATTTGGGTGTCATAGGCCGACACACATAGACATATACTGATATTTCCTTAATTGGATAAAATTTTCCACATATTTTCTAAGTAATAATTTAGTTTTTTATGAACGTTACTTTAAAAATGTGATTTAAATGATAGTTTTATAAATTTGGATCAATCATGTATTGATATTTTCATTATATGAATTTTTAAATAAAAATGAGGATTTTTGTTCTTTATTAGTCAAAGGTTCTTGGTTTTATTTTATACTTATTTTTAGAACATTTTTTTGAATTAATTTAACAGAAATTTAATTGAAATGATATTTTGATGTGGTATTAAAAGGTTCTATTGATTTTGAAAAAAATAATTCCAAATTCCACATTTAGATTTTTAATATCAAATGTTACAATATATTTTAAATTTTGATTCTAGGATTTTATGGTTTCATTCTTTTATTAGAATTTAATTCTCTTATTGAATTTATTATTCTATCATTTTATGAATATTGAATTGTATTTTTATTTGCGATGATTCATGTTTTACATTTTTCATGTGAGAATAAAGGTTATTTTTCAAAGCACCACATAATATATTTTTCAAGAATTTTTGTATGATACATTTAGTGGCTACATAATATATTTTCACTTTGCACTCATATGATAATTATATATGCCCTTCATATGAGGTTTTTTGGATATATACTCATAAGATAATTTCCAATATTTCTCACCACATGATATTTTATCATCACCCATAGGAGAAATTCATTTTCCATTCTCAGATTAGCACATAGAAGATGAAAAAAGAATGAGACTTCAAGATTGATGAAACCAATTGAGTATATCTAGTAACCTCCCAAACCGGATCACTATGAAAAGTTATCAAACTGGTGGTTCCACATGACCTCAGGTGGACCTCCTTATATGCTTGAGGCTTCTAGTTAGAAGTAGGGGTCTATAGTGGTACTGTGTGGAGACTATACCCCTTATATTGGAGTAAAAAATAACAATAAAATAACAAAGTATCCTACACATTAGAGTATATAGAAATAAAAAATAAACCAAAAATGCTATAACAAACGGAATGAAGTTATTTAAGTATAAAAGGCCAATCAATCACTGGGTAGATAACTTATACAGAAGGAAAAAAAGAAAGGGAATACTAAGGCTCCAATGCAACCCAATCTATACCTCATCCCAAACTCTAGTACATGTGTATGAGATATCCTTCTTGATCAGAAAAAATGGCATTTTCCCAACCTATACCTATAATAATGTGAGAGTCTTTTTAGGTACCCTAGTGTAATGGAATCCCAAGCATGGTGTGAGTATAAAAATAAGTAGGGAACCACCAACGCAGTGCCATACATAACTAAAAATGGGGTGATATGTTAAAGTGACATGATATAAATAATAAATAAAATTATATAAATAAAAAAATAAAAAATAAACCACATTTAATTTTTAGGTCCATGGCCCCAATGGACTGTACCTGCTTCAGGTAGTTCCAGAGTGTCTCTGAGCATGTAGTGATGACCATGCCAACCGTAATAATGACCCATGGGTATTTCAACCAAGTATATAATGATAATGACATAAGGTATAAAATAACCCCAATATACATGATAATGACTATGGAAAAGATCCACTCCAAAAAATAAAAAACCAAGGGAATACTCGATCCTAGAATACAATGGTTCTCAATAGCTAAGCCCCATTAATGAAGGAGATTCAACCATGTTAGTTAACGACCCCACAATCATAGTTACCTAGCACATGGAAGGACCAATCCTATTCTCAGAACCAATATAACATTGGATCCAAATTAATGGTATCCCCACAAATAATATCACAAAACTCCAAAAAAGGCTAGTTAATATTATTATTACATACCACCCTACCAGGGAAGTTTTCTTTAGTATCATAGACCTCCTAAATAGAAGAGTTTTCTTTAGTATCACTAAACTCTATTCTAGGGGTGTTTTACTTTCAATTAAAATTATCACCTCCCAATGTAATTTCTATCTTAAATCATATAAACACTTTCCCAAGGGTTTTTTCTATATCATTTATAAAAAAATGGAATAAGGGTTATCCAAATTCCTAAACCCATTATCATTATCCCAAAACCAAGTCACGCTCTCTTAGGTTTGGTCTATCACTAGGGAACCAAATAGGGTCCCCTTGGGAAATAAAAAAGTTCTTGCACACTACTCATGGTCATCAGTCCAATACATAAGCCTCATCCAATTTCCAGTCACACAAGGTGTCACATTCCCTAGAAAAATCACACTTATAACTTGGAATAATGTTCTCATAGGTCAACCCTCATAAGAAACAGTTTAGAGAGACAACTCATGGACCACCTTAAGGTCCATAGTTATGCTAGGTCCGTCCACAAACTCTAACATACTAACAATATACTAATGGTCTACTCACATAGGTATTCACATCTAAAGGAGGATGGACACTCACCCCATGTTAAATTCATTGAGACAAAGGAATTTAAGGTATCACTAGGTTCATGCATGGAATATAGGGCCAAACTCTTACAAGTCCCTACACATTTACTAAGTGGTCTCAAGGGCCTTCTAAATAAGGACCTCCAAGTCACACTCACTCTAGTCACATCCCTTAGGGGGTCTAAATTACAAAAGGTATCACAATAATAGTCATGACCTTAACTCTCAATGGCTGTGGAAAATATGCTAGTTCCCAAGGGTTCACCGTGGCCATGATCACTTTAATAGGACCATGATGATTCATATAAATTTAAAAATTTACTTGTAAATTAAACTATTTAATTGTTAAAAAGGGTTTCTTCACCCTTAGTAGCATGATTAAACATCCACATATAACAAAAGAGAATCATAAATCCACAGGACAAGTATTAGGACCACCTACCTCATTTAAAATATTTTCCATTTTTAATTCACTATCCAACAACTCTACATAGGCTCTAAAAGCATCACCTAGGACTGTTTATGTTCTTTTGTCCATCAAAAACACACAAGAGGTCCAAATTTATTCCAAAAAATAAAAAAAATTAATTAAAACCATTATAATAGATTTATTAAATTAATTAGAACTAGGAATATTCACTAAAAACTCACTGGACCAACCCATCACATAAAAACCATAACCAAACTCTCCTAGGAGGTCTCTGGTGTACCCCAAAATCAATTAGAGAAAAATGCATGACAATTGAAACCATTTCCCCATTAAATTATTTAAATTTAATGAAAATCATAGAAAAATCCATGGTATGACAATTGAAACCATTTCCCTTGATGTGAGTAGAGTGGAATCTTCTTCATTGTAGGATAATTCCACAATGAACTGGTGAAATATTTTTGAAAACCCTAAACAAAAACCATAAAAAATAGAGGCAGGTGAGATATGGAGAAAGGATGGAGAAAGAACAAAAAAATATACATTTAATTTCTATAGAAACACCACCAACCACCCCCCCTGAACCAAAAACTGTTGAATGAGAGGGAAGGGGGAGGGTTGATAGCCGAAAAGGTCCTCCCTAGGGAGAATCATTACCTCAAATAGAAGGGGGGTATTGAACATAAAATTTCAATCTTGATCTCTCTAAAAAATCCAAATAGGCCCTAAAAACTATCCAGTAGGGCTATACTATATTCCCAATGCATTGTCAAGGCCACCAGCTATCCAGTAGGCCCTGTGGCCAGTAAGGACACTGGATTCAGGCTACATACCCAACCACCCAATCTTCTTTCAATATCCCCCACTACTCCCGACCACCCTCCAAACCCCATTATATGTTAATAAACCTCTTTTGAGAGGTTAAAATATTTTGAATTTCATTATGAATGCCTTTGTAAAAACCAGAACACCCACTAACTTAAAAATTAAAATTCTTCTTGAATTTCAAACACTCATATGAAAACTAGATTTTATAACCTCCCCACATTAGTAGTCATCTAACCACATCACCTAACCTACATTAGTTATAAATTAAAATCCCTCTTGAACTATCCCACCTTCAAATGTTAAACGCACCTTCATAGCACAACCTTAAACATAAGGCACTCAAACAATTGAAACACATGACACCAATCAAAATTTTATAAGATGGTGCTCTCCCATTCCCATATTAACATTGACACCCAATGTTTCTTCATCCAATTGATCACCTAGATCATGGTGCTATCTACTATAGGACATAGCTTAAAGAAGACTATTTCAAACTATGGTACCCACCACCATTGTAATTTCCTATAAAATATTATACTAATGTTCTAATTATTCCCCCAATGTGATTTCAAATACACACACCTGAACATAAGTGACAAAACTGATAAAATGTCATTACAAATTCACATTATTAATTTTTAATTGAGTCGACGAGTCTCTAATATGTTGTATAAGCCAAAATACACCATTATTTCTTGAATACCTGGACCAATTATTGAACTCCACATTAATATCTTTAGTGATTCTCCCAAAAAAAATTCTATCACACTGTATCCAATTATATGAAAAAAACAACAGTTTCCCAGGTCACCCTAATTCATCCTGAGCCCAAATCCAATGCTTAGAATCCATTAAATATCATACCCTAGGTTACATTAAACATATACTGAATAATCTAGATGAATTATTACTACAATAATAGAGTGTTCATTATTTTAATTTTTTATATTATTCAATCCCACATCTATTAGTAGACTCCCATCTTCTATTGAGAGACTTACATAAATGATGGGATAAAACTCTTATGAGATGATTTTAAGGAGTTTATTGGGGATTTATTGGGTGTTATTTGATGTGATTTAGTATTATAAATTAGTTATTTAATTTTATAGTTCCATTTAATGAGTCATTTCCTTCTTGGTAATTAATGATTTGAAAAACTACATGTTTTAAGTACTAGTATGATCCAATTCCTTGGAGTGATCATAAAAACAATCCTATAAGTACATTGATGATTATAATTAGAATTTTTTAGTTATTAAATTAGTGAATGATGAGGATCTTTTTATGTCATTGAATGGAAATTTCTTTAATTAATGAGTTGAAATTTTATAATGAAAACAAATACAACCACTATTTCCCTAACAAAAACCTAGGATCGAGCCATATTTATTGATTAATTCATTTAAAATATTGGTGTGTTAACTCACCCAAAATAGTTGACCACTTCATATCCAAACTATAAATAATTTCAAGTGTATCAAGGTTTACTTCTTCGGTAATTGTATATTCGACACCCTACACATTCCATAAAAAACTGTATATACCCATAGGGTAAATTTAATTGAGACTAAAAACCAAGATTAAAAATTAATTTATTTTAAATAACAAAATCACATCCCTAATAATGAAAATTACCATTAAAATTAAAGAAATAATATATTAGATAAAATATATACACATTAACTATAGTAATTCAATTTATCATACCAAAATAAAACTTTATTACTTTTAAAAAATATTATAATTCACCCATAAAAAATTCTCACCCACTATAGAAATAATATTATTAGAATAGGTTTGTATACCATTTAAATATGGGAAAATATTTTATAAATAATTTCTTATTCTAGGTATAATTTTGAATCCATAAATCAAATAAAACTATATGAATGTTAATAACATATTATCTTAGGTATAAACCAAATATTACACAGAAATAAAAACCAACCAATTTCAAAACATGACAATATAAAATTAATTTTTCCCTTTAAAATAAAAAATAATTTAAGGAAACAACATCATCAAAAATGTTTTTAAAAAACTCTAAGGTGTGAAATTATCATTCCTCAAAAGGGTAAAACAAACACAAAATATTTTATTAAAACAAATTAAAGTCCCTTAAATTATCTCCAAGCATTTGGGAATTAATGGGAAATCATGACCATTACAATATCACTATATCACTTGGGTTATCCCAGAACCTTGTAAATTCCCCAAGGACCTAACCTGAGATCCTCTTTTCCATTAACTTATATATGGAAGAGGTATCATATAAAACCAACACACATTTTCCCCTTATAATAAATACTTCCTTCTACAGGAGCCTTAAAATCTCTTCTAATAAACTTTTCTAAGGCCAAAATTAATTTCTAAATAACCCTCTTATTCGTCCTTATCCATTATATTTCTCGATCACTCTCCATATAGAATTGAAAATAAACCCACACATTAACTGATCCTACAAATAGACTTATGATTCCAGGAATAAAATACCATCAATTCTAGGCCCAATAACCTAATAAACTAAAGTGTATCCCATATATGTAAACCACATATAACTAAAAGAACTTAGGGATTTATTTAAAAAAAATAAAGGCATATTAACCATTATAAAACCATTAACATGATTATACATCATTCATGAATCAATTAATTCTACAAAGCATCTAACCACGATCCACTCACCCAAGAACTATCTATCTTGGATCACCCCTCACTATTCCTTATAAATATATAACTAGAACCAAATAGGTTATTAATCTACTTGATCCTATACTATAAACATATACATGTTACTAGAAGAACAATAAGTGATTTATGTATCATTAGCCAATGTAATCCCATATGACTTCCTCTACCCTCTCAATTTAATCCATCATCTCAAGGGAACCTGGGCCCATTATAAACCATATCCTAGGCATACTCTACTTGTACCAATCCATCACCATGATATAAAATTATTGAACCCTATCACTAAGGTTGTAACACATCACATACAACTAGTGACTATATTATTATAATAAAATGAAAACACGTGATAAGATCCACATAGCTAGTTATTAGAAAACACCAGTGGACCGGGGAAAATAAAACCAAAAACCATGGTCAATTTGAGTAGAATAACACTAATAAATTATATAAGATAACACTATATAAATTTTTAATGACACTTTATATAATTAAACCTTCCATCATAAACAAGTAATCAATTACACATAAGAACACAAATGTCAGGTTAATACTATATTCCAACTATGATGAATGTATACATGGATCATTTCACCTTCAGTGAATAGTGAAGAAAATAATAGAAACATAAAACTAGTAATTCTTACTTGAAAAAAGCTCTCAACTATAATAATGAAACCAAAATCCATGATCCTATAACCAAAGGAGTATATAATTTCATCTAACATGTGTTAATAAATAACAAGACTGATGTCCATCACAAAGTTCATCACTGACTATCTATGTCTTGTAAGTACCAAATGGTAAGGAAAAAAAGTTTTTGATATCATTTTTTAATTCCCTTCCATAGACTCAATTGAATATTTTTCAAGCCAGTGTGGTCACATCATCTCAGGTGTTCCTGGACATATTCCAGAGGCCATTAAATAGAGATGAGAGTCTATGGAGAAAATTTGGGAGATTATAATCTTAATACCATTATCTTTAATAACAGATAAATAATAGGAACACCATCCATAATATATAATAAAAGTTTTCATATAGAATTATAGTAAAAATAAACCATAAATAAATAACATACACTCATGCTATAGAAAATGAATATGAAATTCACAGAGTAATAATCCCACCAAGAACTTCCACTAAGATGATCACATATAACATAAATAAATGAATAAAAAAAATACTCTAGAGGCTCCACTAAAAAACCCAGGGCTAATTTGGGACCTATCTCTACACTCTATTGGGAAACTCTATAATAATCTATTTTATAACCCGTGATTAATCCTGTATATAAGATATAAGGTTTTCATATCCACAAGGGTGCATGTGTAAATTGATGATAAATACTTCTCATTAGGGAATAAGCAATATGGAACCTAATATATTCCATTATATACTTGAGTAATCATTATAAAAATAAATAAATAAAGTAATAACACACACTGTATAAAAGTATACATGTCAGTTCATCGTGTGTTAACCAGACCACTATGACACCTGGCCTTTCCTAGTAGTTCATATCTATAAAAACATGTCCATTTTATCATAGAAGGTACAATAATGAAATATGGAATCCTGGACTAGCTTCTATGATGAAATATATTCTAAATAGTTCCATATGGTGTTATGGTCTTCTTGTCATTATAAATATGGGTTCTAAATTCCTTGTATGTCCTTATACTTTATATTTTAACCACTAAATGAATTTATTTCCTCACCTAAATGAGGAATAAAATCACTCTCCTTCCATGTTTCTATTATATAATCCTCCACTAAAACTTCTATATTAACCATCACCATATAAGTAGGAAACTTAATAAGAATAATATTTGACTATATCTTTGGTTGGAACCACATATAGAATCTACACAACTTGATATTTTTCATTCATCATCAATTACATCACATAGTTCACAAGATTAGTGAGTTTCAATGTATACACTATGACAGACATGTTACCTTTTCCAAAATCCAAAAAACTCTTGGGCTCTATCCAATTCAACTCTTCAAGGAAGTATTGATCATTGAATAATATCTATAAACCCTTCAATTAAAGACCTTCATCAATCCATGCTTGTTTTATAGATTCTCACCACTTCCAAGATGGTACCTCTAGAAAATATGATCCAAAATTAACCTTCAGGTCTTAATAATCTATAAAATCATAAAAATATAGTTTATTATTTCTAAACACTCCTCAACCCACATAACCTAGCATCACCTATGAATGATTAGAGATTTTTATTTTAGAACTCTAAAACCTAATCTATCTCCCTTGGTCTATCCTAATTATAATCAATACCAATCACCTAAATAACCTACACCATTACTCTCTCCAACTAAAGGTATGTAGAATAAACCACTCACTGCTCCTTACCCACATCCTACTAAAAATATTTTAGGTATAATATTAAATTTCATAAAAAATATATATTTTAATACCATATAATGCTTCATCATTAATCATTATAAAAAATTTCATTTTTTATTATGTCTATGTGGATTTATATTCCCTTAGATAACCCCATTTAATTTTCTTTAGAATAAAAAACCAAGCAATTTATACAAAAATATGTTCAAAATCACTTTTAAAAAACCATAATCATTGATTAAAGAATATACTTTCTTTAAAACCATGATCATGTGATGAAATCCTTACCATTACTATCATAATTCTTGAACTCTGTACTATTTAAACCCATTATGCATTAACATGATGTAAATGATAATCCTATAAGGTTATCACCAACCTCTCTTTAACTAAAAAATCTAGGCCACTCAGGGGTTTCCATAAAAAGTTTAGCTATATTCTTTTATGGGTATATTCTGAGTTCCAACTATCCTATAACTACACAAAATTCAGAATTAAACAATGATTTATTAGTGGTAGTCTAAGAAACTACTACTAAAAAATATTGAAAATATTTAGGGGTGTTTTTTTTAAAATGCTGATAAATATTTTTAATTTCTTAAAAAAACACTTCCCACACCCTCACCCCACTCTCCCCTAATACCCATACTCCCCTGAGACTGAGACCAAGCCACCACTTTTCCATTGATCCCCATTCAACCTCACTATACCCCTTTCTAATGATTCTCTTTCCCCATTTCTGCTCCCCTTCCCCTTGGTAATGACCACCCCGAACCCCCATCCCTCTCTCATAACCCATACTAGCTGCACTATGGTAGAATCCTCCTTATTTTCCCTTTTGATTTTGGAATTTTTCCTTTGATTCTTGGTGAATTATTTATTATTTTATCATCCCTTTCTATATTCTCTCCATTACTTCTCTTGTTTCTCCCTTTTCACTTACTATTAGTTGGTGTTGGTAAAATACTAGGTTGGGATTTGGTCCTAATCCTTTTTTTCTAGTTCTTAGTTTACAGAGATTCATCCTTGAGATATCCTCTCTTAGTTTTTGAAGTATTCTCTTTAATCATGCTTGAACAATGTAGGTGTTTCCTTGTTGTTTTCATTTTCTTGAAAATCCATGAAATGATTTAATTGTTTAAATATTTTTATCTTAATTATGTATAATATATATATATATATATAATTGATTTACTAAGTGGTGTTCTCAAAGGGAAATTAGTATTTAAAAATGGTTGTTTTCAATTAAAAATGGTTCTTCATGGGCCACAGTGATATTTTCTTTGAAATTCATTTTTAATTGTAAATTTTTGTGTGTTTAAAGTTGTTTATATATTGTTTTTATATTTTATATGTTTTATGGTGATTGTGTAATTATTTAATTTTGTTTTGACTCATTGATTTAAGGTCACCATAATCTTGTTTGGTTTTGAAGTGGGGGTTTCTCATTAAAATTTTAATCTATACACTCTAAAGGAGAAGGTTTAAAACATATCTAACTAAATTGTGTGATGGATTATATACATTTGAATTAAAATCTAACAAAAATTATATTGTTAAAAAATGTAGTAAAATAAAAAATAATAAAGAATTTTTTATATTGCTTATTTTGAATAAATTAGTATATTTTTTAAATGACATAATATTTCTTATGTGTTGTAATTTTATTTAACAAAGTGTATGAGCTTTCTGATATATGGATAAAAGTTGGATCACATTACCAAGGAACACACCTTAGTATGCTAAGAGTTTGGAAGAGTTTTTAGATTTTTTAATTTTTAATTGATTCATTGATTGGAAATCAAGATTTCCATTCCCTAAATGTAAATTTAGAATATGTTTAAAGATACATGAAGTTTATAAACACTTGATATTAAAGCAATTCCCTGCTCAATATTAATGTTGTATTTGGTATGGAGAATCAAATGTTATAGAAAGTTTGAGCACTGATGTAAATCAATAGAATGATCTCCCAAATGTACTGACAAAGGAAAATGAAATGAAAAACCTTATAAATGATGATTTAAAAATTTCAAGGCAAAAACATCAACATTAAAACTTATCAAAACAACTAGTTGAGGGTGCAACAAATATTAACTAGAAAAATGATGTTTTTGGGGCTATACTAAAACTAGATCATGATCATAACATAACATTGGATTCTTCTTCTAATGTTGTAGAGATTAATATAATTGATAACTTCAATGAGAAAAAAATTCATTTCATGATTTAGTTGATGATGGAAATTAATATTTTTATGGTGGATATTTGAAATATTCAAAACATTATTTTCTACTAAAGTAGCACCATATCAAATTACTTTGATCAATTAGAGATAATCTGATGTACACAATATTATAATTGTTATGTGATTAATTTCTTGAATCTAAGATCACTGAGTCTTTTTATGATTTGAAAAAAATATTAACATTCTTGGTTTGAATTATACAACAAAATACATTCTTGTCCCAATGATTTTATGCTTCATTAGGGAGATGATTCAAGTATATAGGATTGAAAAAAATGTTCATATTGTAGATTGATGTAAATGGGTGATGTTGGAAGTATTAATCATCATACTAATATAAAGAATAAAAAAACAATACATCTAAAAAGGTTTTGTATTACTTCCCTTTAACACATTGATTGTAAAGATTATTCATGTCATCAAATACTTCCAAGCACCTGAAGTGGAATTTTATTGATAATAATAGTGATGGGTTAATGAGACACCCAAGAGATTCAAAATCATAGAATAAATTTGATTCATTACTTCTATAGTTATAATCTGACCCCAAGAATGTGTTACTGGGATTAAATTCCAATAGATTCAACCCATTTGAGACTTTGAGTACTAGTTATAGAATTTGGATGGTTATTTTGATCCCTTACAATCTACCTTTGTGGTTGTGTATGAAAAAATGTATTTTATCATTTTGATGATTATTCCTGGAAAACAATTAATAGAAATGATATTGATATATAGTTGTATCCTCTAATTTAAGAATCATAAGAGTTATGGAGAAACAATGTTGAGACATATGATTCATCTTATAGAATGATGTTCGAAATGTGTACTACTCTAATGAGGACCATTAATGACTTCTCTAGTCTTAGGAACTTATATAGTTGGAAAAATTAAGTGGTTTTGAATTTTCCTATTTGTAAATCTGATTTTGAGCCCAAATGGCTAACTTACAGTAAAAAATGATGCTTGTCGTGTCATCACATATTTCTCAATGCATCTCATAGATTTTGGCTGAACAAGTAAAAATTAAATGGTTCTATTGATCATAGAATAACTCCAAAGTTGTTGAAAAGTTTTGAAATATTAGAATTAATTTTAAATGTTGAAAGAAAATTTGCTAAGGTGCATCATTTGAATAATAGTAGGAAATAAGTTTGTTGTGCATCATCAATTGAAATCAGAACACAATAATAGAAGAAAAAAATTATATTTTTCAAACTTCTATATTGAGAATTTAATTTTTTTCATCATAATATTGTTGTTATTCATATTGAGAAGAATATTTGTGAAAATATAATATTTACATTAATTAATGAGCATGAAAAATAAAAGGACCATCTCAATTCTTGGAAGGAATTAAAAACAATGAATATAAAACATGATCTATTGGTAGATGATAATGGGAATTATGCACTGAAATTTTTTCAATAAAAAACAAGTATAAAGATACATTACTTATAATTTTAAAACATTTGAAAGTATCTAATGGGTATTCAAGTAACCTCTTAAGGTGTATTGACTTAAAGCATTATAGGTTACATGGATTTAAAATTCATGATTCAAATATTTTTTTATAGTATCTACTACCATTGGAATTGTGTACATTGTTACCTAAAAAGGTTAATATAGTTGTACTCTAATTTTCCACATTATTCATACAACTATGTGAGAAAACTCTATAACTAGCCAAGCTTAAAAACCTTTTGGATATATTTTTACTGACACTTTTTTTAATGGAGATGATCTTTTCTCCATCGTTCTTTATTGTCATGATGCATTTAACTATGCATTTGGTTGAGGAAACTAAATTAAGAGGTCCCATACAATATCGATGGATGTATCCAATTGAGAGGTAATTTATTTATTTGTTTATAATCTTAATTAAAAAAATATTTGAACTTTATTAAATAAATAATTATGTTTTATTTATTTTATAGATACCTTGGTTATTTGAAATCACAATAGAAAAATAAATCTCAACATAAAATATTTATTTCTAAAGGCTATTTAGAAGAGAAGTTTCTTACATTTTTTTTCTAGATACTTGGATGATATTGAGACAAGATTCAATTGTGTTGGATGTGTTGAAGACACATCAACTCAATCTCAACTACATGAGAAATCAAAAATCTTTCCTACTATTGGCCATCAGTTGGGAGGATCTCAAATATTACACTGATAAAAATGGAATTATTACTGGAACATAGATACGTGTTTTTGAATATTAAAATTTAGGATCAATTTATTGAAGATATTAGGATTCAAAAAAAGATATGAATGAGAATTTGAACTTTAAATGAGAAATATATTATAAAATATGATAATAAAGAGCTTAGAGAACAGTTTTCATGGTGCGTAAGTTCATAAATATTGTAATAAATACTGATATTAGGTTGAAACATTTTTTTAATAAATATAATAACATATATTACATTTTAGATCATTAATACTGATAATTAGGCTGAGTTATAATAAGATTTTAAATTTGTAGCTCGAGGTCATCTAAAACAGGCTAGAAATTTCGATGCTTACAATGTGAATGGATTTAAATTTTTTAAATTCGATCGGGAAGAGGGTTTAAAAACACATAATAGTTTTATATTTATAGTTTCAAAATTTGGATACTATGTAAAGTTTACCGATATTATCAAGTTAAACTACCATGATAATTTTTAGTTGTTTTATTCAAATGAAAGTGGGTCAATATTACTAGGGGTATTAAAAGATATTCCTTTAAATTTACTTCTAAGAACTTATTTCTCTTGACGGATGTTGGTGAATATGAATTACATGCTCCATATATCTTCTCATCACAAGAAAAATGGTATATTATGTGGAAGATTTTATGGATGAAGGATGGAGTGTAGTTTTTCACATTACACAAAAAGACTTGTATGATATGGGCAATGAAGTAGAATATTTGACCTCTAAAATTGAATCCCTTAAATAGAAAGAATAATACTTATCTGTCCATCATGATATTGAAAATATTAGTCTTGTAAGGGAGGATGGAGTAGATAAAGTAATGATAGAGTAGGATAATAACATGATTGAAGGACAAAATGATTGTATGTGTAGTCATCCATTAACTTATCAACCACCTATGTTATATGATATTCATTTACAATAAATTGGATTTATTATCATATTTAAATTTATTTTTATGAACGAGTTGTTTAATTTTGAAAAATTAAATGCCATATTTTTTTTGTATGTGCAGTCATTCATTATCATACCTATATATATTTTGTTTTTCAATACTATGTATATGTTATCATTTATAATTTTTTTTTCTGGATAATTTTTTTTGAAATATATGTTATAAAGTTATTTTTATTTTTTTAAATGAAAAAAATGACAATGATTAAGTATTTAACTGACCTTAGTTGACTCCTAGTTAATGTTCCCTCAACCACAAAAAACTTGATGATCAATCAGGATCCCTCATTATAGCACCTGGGACACCCTCTATCTACCCCCTATCAGCATCTAGAACACACTCTTTCTCCCTTCCATCAACATATATCACACCCTCCTCTATCCCATCTGTCTCTAGAACATTACCTCCCAATTTAGCAGGTTCATCATGCGGAGAATCTACAATGATTTAGTGGGTGGTCACTCATATTTCTTCATGAGGATATTAGAGGGCGATGGTAATATGTATTAATTTTAATGTGAATAAAGTTATTTAACCTTTTATACAATAATAACTATTTTTTCATAAAATATGAAAATAATGTTACTATCAAGACAAATATAAATAGTTTAGGTGTTTGGAATCTAAATGCATTTAAGATGGTTGTCCCATTTTATTGTTATGGGGCACCCATAGATGATACTGTGGGATAATTTGGATAGATTCTAGGCCAATTGGTGGCTGAACTAGTTACCCTTTTCATTACATTTTTTTGATTGGAGGAATATTCCAAAATCTTGGAATAATGAAGTCTTTGATTCGTAGATAAATGTAATTTTAATAAATTATGTATCAATTTAATGACATTATGAAATTAAATACTAATATTTTAAAAATTAATATTTATGTATATATGTTATTCTACTTTACCATTGATTATATTATCACATGAAAGTGTAATTGAAAAATTTGGGTAAGAAATGGAAATATTTTAAATGGATATTATGGAATTAATTCAATGTCACATCATTAACAACTTAACAGTAGTATGATAAGGTACTTGAAGGGGTACTTAGAGAGCACTGATATGTGTTTGTTGATAGCCAACTCCAAGAGAAGCACATGGTATTGAAAAGTATATTATTATATTAATTTCATTTTACATATATACATGCATATAAAATGAGATAAAAATGAATAAATTACTATTAAATTAAATTTTATTTATTTCAGGATTTTCAACTAAAAATGTATCAATTCAAACTAAACAAATTATACCCCACACTACCAGTTCAAATAGTTTTTCAAGAAATAAATCAACAATGGTAATATTTTCATTAGTTTAAATATTTATAAGATAAAATTATATTATATATATATATTAAATTATTGATTTATCTTTTTATAATGTAGTTAAATAATTTTGGTCACCAAGTCTCCTGAATTGAACTTTGGTTGGATACTCATATGAAATCTGATGGGAGTTATGTGAATGATTATGCCAAATAAGTTAAGTATGAATTCATTCTTAATTGTAATAACTTGTTTTTACTTATCAATTTCTAAATATATATTAATTTAAATATGGTTGATATTTTATTTGTAGTGAAAAATAAAATAATTATAGGATTCTAATCCTATACAATCCTTCTTGGTCTCCCTGTATGATCCAGTTAGTCATGTCCTTAGGAAGGAGTATCCTAGTTATGTGAACGATATGGGTTTAGAACCACTACCATTTGAGGTCTTTGGAAGGTCATTGGGGATTATATTAGTATCTATTCTTGGTTATAGTTACTCCCTACACTGAGATTATCATAGGGAGTTTATTTCAATGAAAATCACAATTCAGCAATAGGGGCGCACAATCTTGCAATAGGGCGCCATATAAAAATAGAGGATAAAAATGTCATTGATTTGAAAATACCATTAGTTGAATTATATAAGAATATGAATGGATGTGTCCCTGATGATATTTCATTGATGGATGGTTTTAGTAACTAGGTAAATCACACAGCTTCATAATAATTTAGTACAAAAACTTTTATTAGTTTTAAGTTTAAATTTAAATATAAAACATGATTTAATTTTCAAGAAAATTTTCATATAGGTGATTGTAGTAGGGAGTGGAGATGGAGACAGAGATGATGTCGATCTTATTTTATCAGGTAGTGATTAGGATTTACTTCAGATTTAGTGATGGTGATGTGTAACTAAACTAATGACATACTAAAATAATGATATGGTTATTAAAAAACCATGTCGTGTTTTGAGGTAGGGTATAATAATATTTCTATTAAACTGCATGAAATCTATATGTTGGGTTGATTTTATATGTTTTATTTAAAATTTCACCTTATAATCATTATAATTAGACTCTTAATGTTTAATCTTTTTTGTTCCCCTTCTTGAAATTATTTCTCTTTTGTTTCTCTTGAAGTGGATTCAGTGATTATATTGGATGGTGACCTCAGGTCACATAGAGATCTATAGTCCGTTATTTGTATTTCGCTTGTTTATTTTATTATTGGTGTAGATTGAAAATTTATTTTTTATTTTATTTTGGTAATATTATTGAGTATTTTTATATATCTTTTATTTGTGGAAAATGATATAGTTATATTTTTTTATTGTATGACTTATTTTGTTCCCTTTTTATTTAAAACAACTTATTTGATCTTTCATGGAAATATGATAGATAGACACGTACTACGAGATTGTCAAAATTTTTCTATTTATTATTTATTTGCATTAACTTCGGAAAGACCATTCCAAAGAGTTTATATTTTATTTTTAAACAATAGTTCCCAGATTGTGAGTATGAAAGATTAAATTCAGAACACCCCACAGGTTAGATCAACCACTACAACATTATTATCCTTTAGCGGTGGTTTAATAAACTTATGATAATTTTTTTAAATAAATTAACAGTGCTTTTTAATAAACCGCTAAGAAATGTGGGTTTTTATAGAAATGATACTCCCCCAACCCCCTGACTCCCTCAACACCCCCGACCCCTGACCCCCAACCCCCTCGACCCCCCAAAACCTGAGGACCCCAGAGACCTGTGTGACCCTGGTGACCCCGAAAACCCCCTGAAGCCCTCACCACACCTAACCACCCCTCACCGCCCATCGTGACCCCTACGACCCCCTGAATCCCTAAGATCCCATGACCTAGGAAACCCCCATGACCCTGGAGACCCCCAAATCCCTCGACGTGGTAAAAATATATCATTAGTTTGGTTCATCTATATCATTAGTTTCATCAGTCTTGTTAGTGTAATTTAATTCATCAACATCATCATTTTCATTGATGTTATAAGATTCATTAGGTTTGTTAGTGTCACCCATGTCATTTATGCAATAAGTTTCACTAGGTAAAACTATATTTTTATCTTGGTTACTATCTGCTATATCATCAATGTACATAGTGTCTTGAATGTCACCCATGTAATCATTATTATTGGGTTCATAAGTGATGGAGATGTAATTGGACTCTTATATCTCATCAATACCATTAGTGTATCCAGTCTCATTAGGTTCAATATTTTTTCTAGAATTTATAGTTTCATTAGAGCCATCAACATCATTGATTTCATTAGTGTTGTCACATTCATTATCATATTTGGTTGTGTTGATGTGCTCATGGTAATAAGTGTCATCATTGTGATATGTGTCCTCAATTTATTTAGAGTCATTTTTTATATGTTTTATTTGTTTCAAGGTTTTATTTGGTATGGTTCATCTCCTAGGTGTCACTGATGTTATTTTTCTCATAGATGTATTCAATTTCATTAGCATCATTAAAATTATTTATGTCATAATTTCCATTAGTGTGGTCCATGTCATCAAATTCATTGGTATGATCTATGTATTTAGTGTCATTGTGGTTATTAGATTTTTCATCAACATCATTTTTCCTTGGTTCTTTAGTTAATTGAGGTCTTCATCAGCAAAGGTTTTTACTAAATCACCACAATCATTGTAATTGTTGTTGTTCTTTGAATCATCAAAATTGTTAGTGTTGTTTTTCATAACCATGTAATCCATGTCATCCATTTAATTGGTGCAATCTATTTCTTTGATGTAATATAATGCATCAATGTTTTTAGTGTCATTTTTATCATATATACTCTTGGTTTCATCAATTTAATTGGTTTCTTCTATGTACTTTTTATCATTAGTGTGATTGATAATGCATGAAATATTATTATCATCAGTGAAATGTATTTCATCCATATATTCATTACATTTTCTTTCATAGGGGAATTTTTTTCATTAGCTTATCATGTGTCATCGTAGAGACCGATCATTAGTGGTTATTTACTGTCTTTTAATTAAATTATTAATTTTTTTATTTGTACCACTTATACATGTACATTATTATAGTCTGGTTATATTTAGAGATATCATTGGTGGTGGCCTATTTAATTATAGTCACACCTTTCTCAGGATACCATGGAACTTGATACCAAAGTTGATGCTACTTGATTGTAGTCTTGGGTTTAGGAAAGGCTTAATGCTTGATGATTGGATTACTAGGAAAAAGCATAGGAGTTTGGGACTAGTATTGGACTTGGGACCATCTTCAAGGTTTTTCCTAGTTCTGTCTTTTAGAATTTTGGTTTCTGATGTATATGATCTACTACTAATGTATTCATTTCCTAAAATTTATTATATAGTTCATTTGTTATTGCATGGTTTGTTTTTTTATTATCTCTCTATTCTTTTATGGGTCTGTTTAATTTGCATGCTTTAGTTTTCTAGTGGGTGGTTTCATTATTTACCATATGTATTTATATAGTAAAGATTTATTTAACATATTTATATATTTTTTCAACTAGTATATATGAATCTATTTCCTTATTTAGTAACAGTTATGTGTTTTAGTTTTTTTTAATATTGTGTAGGAACATTGTGATATGCATGGATAAAAGCTAGATCACATTATTGAGGAACACACCTTAGTATGCTAAGGGTTTGGAGGAGTTTTCATATTTTTCAATGTCCAATCGATCCGTTGAAGGGAGAATAAGATGTCCATGTCAAAAATTTAAATTTAGAAGATTGTTGAAGAGAGATGAAGTTTATGAACATTTAATATTGAAGCAATTCCCTACTCAATATTTGTGTTGGATTTGGCATGGAGAATCGAATGTTACAGAAAGGTTTAACACTAATGTAAATCCACAGATTGAGCTCCCAACTTCGTAAATAATGGAAAATGAAATAAAAAACCTTATAAATGATGCATTCGGTATTGCAAGACCCCACCATCAACATCAAAAAACATTAGAACAACCAGATGAGGGTGCTACAAATAGCAACGTGACAAGTGATTTTTTTGAGACTGTAGGACAACCAGATCAAGATTATAACATATCATTAGATCCTACTCTTGATTCTATGGAGACTAATGTAAAATAAAACTTCACTGAGGAAAATATGTTTAATGGTTTAGTTGACGATGGAAATCAAGAGTCGTATAATGGATGTTTAAAATATTCAAAACTTTCTTTTCTACTGATTTCCTACCATATCAAATGTCAATGGGGAATTACAAATAAAGAAATTTCCATGATATTGGAATTGTTTTGTGATGAATTTCCTAAACCAAACATCCCTATGTCTTTTTATGATATGAAAAATGTTGTTAACAAGCTTGGTCTGAATTATACAAAAATACATGCATGTCCCAATGATTATATGATTTACTGGTGAGAGGATTCAAGTATATAGGATTGAAAAAATATTCTTCTTCTTGATGGCAGTCAATGGGTGATGTTGGAAGTCTAAATCCACATACTACCATGAAGATGAAGAAAAAGAACACACATGCAAAGGTTTTGTGTTACTTTCCTTTAAATCCTTGATTGAAAAGATTATTCCTATCATCGAAAACCACCAAACACGTGAAGTGACATTCTATAAATAATAACAATGATGTTTTAATGCGGAATACATGAGATTCATAATCAGGGAAGAAATTTGATTAATTACATCCAGATTTGTTTTCTAATCCTAGGAATGTTAAATTGAGATTGGCTGCTGATGGATTAAACCCATTTGGGACTTTGAGTACCAGTTATAGCATTTGGATAGTTGTTTTGATCCCTTATAATCTACCTCCATGGATGTGTTTTCAATAAACATATTTTATCATTTTGATGATTATTCCTGAAAAAATGACCAGAAGTGATATTGATGTATACTTTTATCCTTTAATTGAAAAATTATAGGAGTTATGGAGCTACATTTTTAATACATATGATGCTTCTTCTAAAACAATGTTCAAAATACATGGTGCTTTAATGTGGACCATTAGTGACTTACCTAGACTTGGGAATTTATCTGGTTGTAACACTTACATGGGTTTGTCTTGTCATGTTTTAAACTTTGATTTTGTGCCCAAATGTCTACCTCACAGTATAAAATGGTGCTTCTTGTGCCATCAAAGATTTCTCGATGAATCTCATAGATTTCGGCTGAACAGATAAAAATTTCACAGTTTCATTGATTGTAGAACACCTCCAAAGTTGTTAACTGGTTCTGAAATATTTGAACAACTTGGAAATGTTATAACAGAATTTGGGAAGGTTCATCATTTGAATTATAGTGGGAAACGAGTTTTAAGTGCATCATCAAGTGAAATCAGAGTGCAATAATGGAAGAAAAAAAGTATTTCCTTCAAACATCCATATTGGGAATTGAAAACATTGTAGAATAATCCTGATGTGATGTATATTGAGAAGAATATATGTGACAATTTGATCTTCACATTTCTTAATGAGCATGGAAACTCGAAGGATCATCTCAATTCATTGAAATACTTACAAGCAATGAACATGAAATGTGATCTATGGCTAGATGAGAATGAAAAGTATGCTCCAATATTTTTTTCGCAATTAAAATAGGGATAAAGATACATTCCTTTGAATTTTAAAGCATGTAAAGGTATCTTATGGGTATTCAAGTAACACATCGATGTGTGTTTATTTAAATAATCATTGGTTACATGTATTGAAAAGTCATGATTCACATATTTTTTATAGCAGTTACTACCATTGGCATTGCATACATTATTACCTGAAAAAGTTACTACTATTGTACTCTAATTCTGTACATTTTTCAAAAAACTATGTGAGAAATCACTATATCTATTTGATCTTGACATCCTTTAGGAGAGTTTTGTATTGACACTTTGTGCAATGGAGATGATATTTCCTCCGTATTTTTTTACTGTCATGATGCATTTAACTATGAATTTAGTTGAGAAAGCTAAATTAGGAGGCTCTGTACATTATTGATGGATGCATTCAATTGAGAGGGACTTTATTTATATGTTTTTCAGTTAAGTAAATAATTATTGGCACTTAATTAAATTCATAATTATGTTATTTTATTTTATTTCATAGATATCTTAGGAATTTGAAATCACACGTGAGAAATAGAGCTCAACCAGAAGGCTCTATTACTGAAGGTTATTTAGCAGAGGAGTGTATTAAATTTTGTTCTAGATACATGGATGATATTGAGACAACATTTAATTGGGTTGTACATGTTAACGACACATCGAGTCAATCTCAAATACAAGGGAAATCAAAAATATTTCTTACTATTGGCTGATCAGTTGGGAGGACCTCAAATGTTACACTGATAGAAATAGAATTATTATAGACACATAGATATGTGCTGCTAAATAGTGAAATTGTAGATCAATTTATTAAATAGTTGAGGATAAAAAAAGAGATGAATGAGAGGACAAACATGAAATGAGAAAGATATAACGAAAGCTGTTAATAAAGATCTTGTATAATGGTTTGTACAATGTGTAAGTTCATAAATATTTCAATAAATATGGATATTAGGTTGAAATATATATTTTTTAAATCTAATAATGTATATTTTTTTAGATCATGAATACCGACACTCGAGCAGATTTGTTAGAAGATTTGATGTTTCTTGCTCGAGGTCCTCTAAAACAAGTTAGAATGTTTGATGCTTAAAAAGTGAATGAATTTAGATTTCATACAGTCGATCGATAAGAGGGTTTGAAAACATATAATAGTGGTATATTTACATTTTCTGAAGTGGGATAGTATGGAAATATGAATGATATTATTGAATTAAACTACCACAAGCATCTTTTAGTTGTTTTATTCAAATGTAATTGGGTCGATATTATCATATGTGTTAAAAGAGATTCCTTGCAATTTACTCATGTGAACTTTTCTATCTTGATGGATGTTGATGATCGTGAACTTCATGATCTATATACCTTATAATTGCAAGAAAAAATGGTATATTATGTGAATGATTTGGTGGATGAAGGGTGGAGTGTATTTTCTCACATAAAACAAAGTGATTTATATGATATGGGTGATGAAGTGAAGGATTTGACCTCTGACATTAAATCTCATCAACAATAAGAAGAAGAATTATTTGTCCATCATGACATTGAAAATATTAGTCTATCAAGGATGGATGAAGTGGATGAAGTAATGGAGCAGAAAAATGGCATGATTAAAGGGGAAAATGATTGTATGTACAGTTATGAATTCATTTAGAAACCAATTATTTCATTTGTGCAGTCATTCATTATCATTGTTATGTATATTTTCAATTTTAGTACTGCACATATGTTATCATTTTTAATTTTCTTTCAGCATAATGTTTTTGAAATAAATGTTTGGAACTTAATTTTATTTTATTAAATGATAGGAATTCCAAGGAGGAAGTGCTATACTATTTCATCAACCACTACAAAAGATGAAGATCCATCTATATCCCTACCTATGGAATCTGAGCCACCATATGATTTCCCCTTGTACCATCTCTCACACCCTCTGGGAGCATCCCTTCAGTAGCTTAGTTTTCATCTCTCCCTTCAAGAGCCTCAGCAGTGAGGGAGTGGCACACCACTTCTTGTTCTTTGCGAGGATACTAGAAGGTGACAATTATATGTACAAATTTTAATATGAATAAATTTATTTCACTTTTTTATACTTATTGTTTATTCTTTAAATATGGAAAAAATTAAATTATGTAGAAAAATATAAAATTTTTAGATGTTTGGAATATTACCAGAGAGAAGATAGTTGTCCCATTTGATTTATATGGAGTCCCTATCGGTGACGCTGTAGGATTACTTGGCTAGATTATAGGCCAGCTGGCCGTGGAGATAGTTTCCCTTCCTATTTCGTATGATGATTAGAGGAATATGACTTCAACTTGGAAAAATAAAGTTTTTTATTCCCAAATAATGGTAATTTTAATACATTATGGTTTAATTGAATGTCATGTTATTAAATTATAATATTTTCAAAATGAATTTATGTGTACAAATGTTTTTCCACTTTATGGTTGCTGATGTGCTTGCAAAAAAGTAGACATTGAAAAATCTGTGCAAGAAATGGAAAGTCTTTAAATAGAGATTGTGGAGTGATGTCAATGATACATCATTGACTTCCCAACAGAGGTATGACAAGCTACCCGATGGGGTACCCAAAGAGAAATGGAATGTTTTTGTTGACAGACATCATAATGAGAAGAATATGGTATTTAAATACATATTATTATATTAATATCATTTTACATTTATACATGTATATAAAGAGTATATGAAATTTAATACATTACAATTAAATTGAATTTTATTTATTTCAGGATATTTTAAAAAAGAATGCATCAAGCCGGGCTAAGCAAGTCATCCCTCACACTGTGGGGTCAAAGAGTTTTTCTAAAAGCTGATCGGCTCTGGTAATCATTTCATTTGTTTAAATATATATAAGAAAATATTATCAGTTTAATATATTAATTTTTTGATTTATATTTTTTTAATACATTCATAGAGTTTCAGGCACCAAGCATCCCGAATAGAAGTGTGGTTGAATGTTCACAAAAAATCTGATGGCAGTTTTGTTAATGATCCTGCCAAAGAAGTTAGGGTATAAACTCAATTTTCATTATAATAACTTATTATTAGTTGTTAATATGTTAATATATATTGATTATAATATGAATGATATTTGATTTATATGTAAAAATTAAAGAACTATGGGATGCCAATCCTGCGTAGTCCTACTCAGTCTCCCAAGATGGCCTAGTTTCTAAAGTCCTTGGGAAGGATCATCCTCGTAGAGTGCGCAAGATAGGTTTGAGACCCATACCATATGAGGTATTTGGCAGGACACTAGGATTGCAGCTGCATCTACTTCTGGTTGTAGTCAGTCCATACCATAAGATACTCATAGAGATATTGTTTCTTTACAAAACACAGTTCATGAATAGGGGGCTTAGATATCTGCTTTGCAAAATGCATTGATTAATTTATATCAGAAGACGATTGGATCTGCCCCCAGTGGTATTGCATCAACTAGTGGTGAGCATGTAAATAAAAAAAAATCAAAATCATTTAGTTTTGAAAACATTTATTGGTTTTAATTTTAAATATAAATAAACAATAGTATTTAATTTCCAATATAATGTTCTTACATGTGGTTGCAGAAAGTAGAGATGGAGGTGGAGAGGGTGATGAGATGTGTTCATCATCGGACAATTATTAGTTTTATTATTGATATGTTGGAAAGGTATGGTAACAATCAGTTTATATATGTATCGTGTGTGGCATAGAGTTTCCACTAAACATTTTCATGACCTAACATTTTCTTAATTTCTCATATTTTCTTTTATGTATTATGAACCCAGTCTTCCAAAGACACTAGGAATTTATAATCCTTATGTTTTATTAATTGATATTTATATTTATGAATCATATAATAATTTGTAAAAATTTATAGGTTGTTATATCTATGGTGTAGAGGATCAGGAGGAGGTTTTTGGTTCTATTTATAAAATCAATAAAATGTCTTCAAGTATATTTACTACCTTCTTGGACTTCCCACAAGGAGGGATATGATCAATACTGATAGGGGTATTGAATCAGTGTTAGAGTCCTATTAATAATTTTTAATCTATATTAACTTTTACTTTGTCACATTTAGGTGAGTGATTATATTATTCTCTCACTCACTTTATCTTTTTTATTTCGATCAACACAACCCAATACACGCACACAAGAAACACAATGATTTACAAGTGTCACCTTTCAAAACAAAAGGCTAGTCCTTGGAATGATCTAGAATTTCACCAAGATTATATGATCCACTAGTGTCATGCTATGAATACAATAGGGAAAATTTCATACATGTATCCATATATGGTACATACCACACTCAAAATAATCCCAATAAATAATTATATTGCCATCCTAATGGTTTCATAATTGTAGAGAAAAAAAACAAAGATTCCTTCACCAGTACAACATGATGCAAGTATTGAAAAGAGGTAGAATGAACAGTTTATGCATGGTTTCCCAATTTTTTCTCATGAACTATGCAAAAACTCTCCATAATCAGTGGCATGAGAATGGTTGGCACACAGTTGGAGAACTGTGTAGAATAAATGTGTGCCTCATTAAATAGTCTAGAAATTACAAAAATTCCCCTCTATCCTCATTTCTTTTCACCCTGTCTTTATTTCTCCTTTGTGTGCTCAAGGAGGCTTCCTCCCATGATCCTCCTATCCTCTCCTTTTAAATGGTTGGATTGATCTAAATTATCTAGTGTTTAATTCAACCTTTGTTAAGTGAGTTATATATCACTCAGTGAGTCTAGGAATATTCCTCCATTCTTTATACATTTATATCCTCTCTAGATGTATTATTTTGGTGCACCTAAATTCACCATATTATTAGGGAATTTATCTGTTTCCAGAATTTCTCTTGATATGGATAGAAACATGCCTTAATATTGGTCATGTCGGTCATCCATGGTATTTGGTAGGTGGTCTATAGAATTTCCCTCTCTTGATGTTTTATAAATTTTGTTACTATGATTTCTGGAAGGACTTCCATACGACGACATGTGAAGTTGTTGTTTAATTTTTTGAACATAGTTTATTAGGATTAGTATCCCTTTTTTATTAAATTGGCCTTGTTAAGGACCATGAACCTAAAATTTGAACCACAAATAATGGTGTAATCCTTGAATGACTTAATATAATTAGTTTCTTCTAATAAACCCCCCTTTTAAGTGTATTGTTTTTTAAACTATCAATGTGAAGTTCAAATGAACAGTGAGAGGATGTGACAACCCCTATGTATGCCTTAGTGACCAAAACCTCTTTAGGTGGTTAGGGCCTAAGTCTTATTGAGAGAAATAGATGTTCTCATCTGGAATTCTTGATATCATGGCCTACTAAATACCTTTTCATATATGGTGTTAACTTCCATGGTTAGTCCACATAGACCTATTACTTTTATTCAATTCTCAGAAACATTTAATTATGGAATGGACTAACTAATTAGATAAATGAAATGGTATGAGTTATAGATTTATTACTAAATTTCCCTTATGAATTTATAATTGAAATAGCTTATGGGTGTTAACCTCATTAAATCTACTTGGTTTATAAGATTTTGTGGCTCTACACTTGACATCATTAGTATTTTAAACATAAAGAAAATCAATGAGTGATACTCAGACAAGTGTGTGTAGATTTGAAAGTGATTTTTACTTATTAAAATGTTAGATTCCTTGTATTATTTTGGATGTAGGATGTATGTTCATGTGAAATTGGAATGGTTTTTTTTCAGGGAACAGGTACTGTGGCTATAGAATCAGCTGTGTTTTTTTGTAAATCTAGCTTTAGTGGTGGTTTAAACCACCACTAAGTAAATAGAACATATTCAGCAGTAGTTAAAACTACCACTATAATTTCGTATTTTACTATCGACATTAGTTAAAACCACTGATACATAGTTTTCATATTTTTTTTTATCATTTTATAGTGGTTATCTTGGTTTTAGTAGCCGTTTTCCTAAAGAAAATAATATTATTTTTTAGCGTCGGTTTAAACCACCATGAAAAAAAATCATTTTCCACCGGGAAACCACCGCTAAAACCACAAAGAATCACTGAGAAATTAATTCACTATGATTATTACCATAAAACACCACTAAATTGAATAAACCTCCTTGTACTTTATTCTGACACATAATTTAGTGGCGTTTTTTTGAAACCACCGTAGCAGCATATTACGACGGTTTAAACCGCCACCATATAAAAAACCACCATTATGTAGTGATTTTCCTGTAGTGAACTATTGGGTAAATATATTCTTGGTTGGTTCATTTAAAAATGTTATCAAATCCTTATTTAACTATTTTATATTAAGTAAGTCATGTTAGAAAAGCTATAGGATCATTAAGATGTAGTGGGCATGTATGAATACGTGTATGGGAAACACCTTTTATTTTAAACCTCGAGTTTACAGGAGATACTGGGAAGGTGGAATTCTTGGTGTAGGTTTGATTTATCCTTCCTCTTAGTTATAATTCTATCTTTTAATTTATTTGGAATATGAACTGTTGATTTTCATGGGCAGTTTATATGGGTTGCATACGATATGCATAAAATAAACATTATGTAAGGGTGTGATTTTTTCATTTTTTCCCTTCCTAATTATTTTTAATGTCTCATATTAAACTTATAGACTAATTATGATTATTATTCATATTTTTACATGATTTTAAGTTAATATTACTCTTTTTTAATTAAAATTTAACATGATTTGAGATAATTTTCTTGAGGTATTTTTTACTAAATTATGTTTTATTTTATTCCATATATTTTGACACATAGTTTTAACTTCTTAGATGTTTATCATCCTAACCAAAAGTGGATTTATAGAATTTCCCTGCATTTCATTGATTTAAAAGCTATTTTGGTTGAAATTTTCAAATTTGGGTCTTCTTTTTTATTTTAATTATCATATTGAATTAAGGATTTATATATTTTATAATATTTTTTTGGTTAGTAGTTAGATTTTGACTATGATTTTATCATTATGTTAATGTTTATAATTTAATATTGGTCTTATATTTGGTTTTCTAAGGCTGAATTTTCTGATGATTTTATTTTTTTAACACCAATATATAGTATCAATTTAAACGTCCACTATATATGGTTAAAAAAATTTTAGCGGCCCTTTAAACCGCCGCTATATATAGTAAATTTTGTTTTTATAGTGGTTTAAACCACCAATAAATCCTTAATAGTTTTTATGGGAAAACCACTTCTAAAAAATAAAATAACCATAGCTAAAAAACAATTCATGATACTTCCTAGAAATTATTGTTAATTGGGAGAAACCGACACAAGTTGTTTGCTGACGCCAATTTTAATGGCGGTTTTAAAATACCATCTTGGAAACATTTGGTGGTGGTTTAAACCACCACAAAAATAAGAAAAAAACTTCTAGTCCCCTATTTTGTTGTAGTGTATTATCTATCCTACCAATATTCCCAATTCTTAACTCAAAAACTAGTCTCTAATACTATTTTTTAACACCATAAACTTGGAGCTCAAAACCCAAGACCCGAGTCATAATTCCATATAGCTTCATGAACATTCCATAATTACCAAATGTTTTGTATAATTGGTGAGTGATAAAATAAACTGTTTGGGAGTATTTTTTCCTCGAGAACATAAAATAAAACAATTTATATGAATGTAAATTCACTTTAAATAAATCCATTAAAACATAATTTAAAATGAAACAATTAACTTTAAAAAATCAAATATTTGAAGAAAACATACAAGGAATATACTATAATAAAAATAAAGATCTCTAACTCTTATCAACCAACTTCTTCTCTTTATATCTAACACATATATATGATTTTCCACTAATGAAGAATGTAATATTAAACTTACTTACACCATGACTAATCATGTCTAAATGTCCATTGAAGTTCAAATATAGGGGGTAAGTATAAACAAGATAGGATTTCCAAAATTACTCTGATACATTTCCATGGATTAGAAATATCAACATATATATCCAATAAGGAATTATAAATCAAAATAATTCTTAACTAAAACATTTAATTTATCTAAATATTTTCCCTAAAACAAGTTATCTAAACCAAGAAAAAAAATTTATTCCAAAATTTCAAAATTTTATATAGAAACTTCAAATTAAAACATTTGATTTTAAAAAACCCATAAGGAATATATCCCCCCAAATACTATTTTTGAAATCCACTCATTATTAACATATATAAAGAAACTTTTTTCTTTTACAGTCTGATAGAAATTCCCCATTTCCCTCATAATCTTATAGAAATTGTCTATTTTCTATAATATATCATACTATGTCAACCCTAATAACAATCCAATAATTACATGATATCTAGGTTTACTAAGGTGTGAATCCTAATTTACACATCCATACTCACACTATAGTATGTGTCCCCTTTTGGCCTGGGTTATCCCAACCATTTCTTTCTTTAATGAATTCTCTTTAACTCCCCACTTTACCATATACTATGCTTAAAGATTTTAAAATATAGTCTCATAAAAATTCATTTTAAATTTTCACCAATATTATATAAGAAATACAAATAAATAATTCCAATCAAAGGTTAAAATAACCCCATCCAAGGTACTTCACTTGGAATTAATTAACATTAAAATAATACATTTTTTATTAAAAAATAATTATTAGCAATATTTAAATCATAATTTTTATTTCAAAATAAAATATTTCTATTAAAAATTTCATTTCAATTAAAAAACCACAATTATTATTAAAAATCCCAATTATTTTCTATTAAATCCCCATTTTGAAAATATCATGATTCAAAAAAATCATGTAATTCCAATCAATAATCAAGGTAAATCAATAAAAAAAGTTTAATATATTATGAAATCTCATAAAAAGGATTGAAGATTCCTATTCAGAAGTTTCATTTCTAAAAAATCACAAATCCATAGTTCAAAGTCACATTGACAGAATGAATCTTAAAATCCCTAACAAGATGAATGAAAATTATCAATCAACATCCAAAGATTCATGAATTTGATATCACAAAGTCTGAATCTAAGAGAGATATTAATGGAAAACAAGATAGAGAAACAAGATCAAATTATTATCTATGATTAGATATCAACTCCATAATCTACACACACAATTCAAGAAAGCGATACCAAGAGACTATACAAAATTTCTTGGGATTCCTAGAGAATCATGCAAGAGATTTTGGAAGGGGAAATATGATGTTTTAAAGGATTTTTGGGTGATAAATAAAAAACCATTCCACTTAAACATAATTTAATGGTCATCATTCATGTTCTATAGAAACATTCAGTCGACCATGCATTCCTCACTTTACAAAAATTTTAAAAATGTATGGTCAACATGTGCTATCTTTGGGATAGTTCATGTGAATTTGTAAAACCTTATGATCATAAATTATTATAATTAATGGTATCTATTCATAGCATCTAAGATTATGCATTCGACTATATATATTTATAAGATCCTTTATGAGATTCTCTAAAAAATATGAATTCTGAAGAAAATTGAGTTAAAAAGTAAACATACAATTATGGATGTGATAGTGAAGTTAAAAATCACTTGAGAAATCATATCATTATATATTTATAAAAAATAAAGTATCAATAATCTATTTTATCCCCAATCATACTCTAATAATTCTATTCTTGCATGATTTACCAAGGTGTGAATCACCATTTACGTAACCAACCTCACACCACAGTGAGTGTCACCATCTATCCTTGGTTATCCCTACCATTGATCATGTAACTTCCTGGTCTAGGTACCACACATGAGTTCCCCAAGCCAATCAGTCGCATGACCTCAAACACACCTCCCCCTATGCAAGAGGCTTCCGACTACTAGTGATGGTCTAATGTTAATCATTGGGATACTATACCCTCTTTTTTCAAAGTAATACACCAGTGGAAATAAATAAACAATAATAACAAAATGATATAACATAACCAAAATAATATTGTATCACTAGATAACCAAAATTAGAAATATAATGTAAAAACTGAATAGTAGATATGTGATGCTAAAGTACATGCCAAGTGTCCAAATAAAAACCCAAAAATAAAGACACTGACAACTTCCAAGCTGGTCCCAAACCACATCTGGTTCCATCATCCACGATTCATCAAGAATCAGACATCTAGCATAGGACCCTTTTTTTTCACTTGTCCCACAATCATGTAATCTATTCTGGTATTTTTTAGGCAGCCCAAGTAGGGTTTGAGTACAACTTAGTAGGCCACCAGCAACGGTGTATAAAAAAATATCCAATCAATAAAATTGTATATAGTTGTATAAGTAATAAAATAAAATCATTAAAGTAAAATTTTTACAAATATTCATTTAATATTTATTTAACCACATATTAACTTGGTTCATGAGGACATCCGAACTCAATTCATATACCTAAATGTCATTGTTACCATTAATAATTAATAATTGAATTAAATTTTTACTAATCTGATTTTCATAATCCATGATTTAATTTCCATGTTACCATTCATCATTTCATAGTTGAATTCCATTGTTATCATTCATATATTCTAATACATGATTTAATGTCCATGTTACCATTCATCATTTCATAATTTAATGACCATGTTACCATTCATATTTTATAATTTATGATTTAATGTCCATGTTACCATTCATCATTTCATAATTGAATGAACTTGTTACCATTCATATTTTATAATACATGATTGACTGTCCATGTTACCATTCATCATTTCATAATTGATTTCCATTGTCACCATTCATATTTTCCAATACATGATTGAATTTCCATGTTACCAATAATCATTTCATAATTGAATGACCTTGTTACCATTCATTTTTTATAATATATGATTGAATTTCCATGTTACCATTCATCATTTGATAATTGAATGACCATGTTTCCATTCATAATACTTGTGTAAATGTCCATGTTTCCATTCACCATTTAAAGTCACATATATCACACTATCACAATATCACATATATCAAAATGTTATATATATCACAAAAACACATTAATTAATTCACCAATTAATTAATCAAATTTAATAATTTCATATTCACATTCATTCCATTAATCAATTAAACAATTAATTAATTCTATAAATTAATCTCAATATCACATAATCAATTAAATAATTAATTATTCAATTCACAATCTTAATATCACATAATTAATTCAATAATAATTTATTCAATTCACAATCTCAATTTCACGTAATTAATTAAACAATTAATTATTCAATTCAAACACTCAATATCACCTAATTAATTCAATAATTAGTTATTCTCGATTCATAATCACTTAATTAATTTATTCACAAAATAAATTAATTCAATTTGAAAACTAAATTTCTAAATAAACCTTATAAATTATAAAATTACATACATGAAATTGAAACCAATATTTTGGGATTTTAATTATAAAACACCCACTTCAATTCATTGAAAATTCTTGACAATGGAAGAATCCCCAATTTGAAGTGGATCAATCAAGAACGCAATAAAGAACAAGATTTAGATCCAAATACTAAATCCAAGATCAAACGAATAAATATATAACAATATTAGATCTTGATCTTAGTCCAAAAGTAGATAAAAATCTATCTTTTATTTGAAAATGCAAGTGGAAGAGAGATAGAAATATAAATTAGAAGAAGGAACTTTCCTGAATGGTGTAAATCTTTTATTCACCTTTTTATTTTCCAAGAACAGAGGTTGGGAAGGCTTGGAATCTATCAAAGAGGCTCTAAAATCATGAAAGAGAGCTTAGGGTCTAATAGTGGTTGATTTTTAGTTAATATGGGGGTTTGGGTAAATAAAAATATAGTTTTCATGTTAAATTAAATCCCGCACACAATTTATTGGGTAGAGACACATAGTTTCCCTTAACTATACGCCTTAAACATGTGCCTCTTCTAGGGGGGAATGGTTTCTCCTATTAGGAAGAATGGTTTAAAAAATTTGTTCCATCCATGAAAATATTCACAATATAGGGTTTCATGGTTTTCTGGTCTATGACACATGTTTAAGGAAAACCCTGCACCAACCATGCACTACCCTCTTTCTTCCATTTTTCTTAAATTTTCACAAAAACACTCCTCAAGGTAAAACTCAAATGAAAATAACTCAATACAAGGAAAAGGAGTACCTATAAACAAGATCGAGACATCTTTATAAAAGGCCAGTATATTACAATCTACCCACCTTATAATAGCTCATCCTCAAGCTGCACTCCCAACTTCTCTAAGATTTTGAGTAAAAAAGATCGAACCATTGAGCCCTCATATTCACTTCTCTTTACCAAGTTTCCTCCTACTCAGGAACATGTTTCCACAATATATGAACTATAAACACTTTATTTACCCAAAACACCATCTCAATATGATCCAACACATGTATCATATTATCCTCACTTGATGCATCTATCTCAAACTCAACATCATCCACATCGATCACATGAAAATGGTTGGGGTGATACTGCTAAAGTTGTGACACATGGAAAATGGAATGCATATCACTATATCAATTTAGACTAGGCAATTGGTATGCCACCTTCCCGATTATCTTTATAATATAAAATGGTCCAATAAACCTGACACTAGCTTACCTTTCCTCTATATCCTGTGGTGACCCAATCTAGGAGACTCTCGAAGGAATACACGGTCACCCTCTGCAAAATCTAGGGTTTTTAACGTCTATCAACATATGAATTATGTCTAATATAATCCATAGTCATCCAATTTAAAATCAATTTTACCTTCTCTAATATATCCTACATGAGACTTAGTCCTAAAAACTCCAACTCACCCACCTCCATCTAGTATATAGGTGATCTTCATGGCCTACCATAAATTGCCTCTTATTGTAACATCCCAAGTATTTATAGAATAATACATTTTCATATATATTAATATTTATAAATAAGATATTAATTTTACGTTAAAGGAGAAACTTTTTCTTATATATTACTCGACACGCAACAATGGGTTTATATGAAATCTTATGTCGCACACAGCGTTGATTTATACCGAAAAATAATACAATAATATTATTATATTTTAAATGGTAGTTAATGCATAACCTTTGTATTGGAGAGAATGAAATGAACTAACTAAAATATGATTACAAATATTTGTTAAATGTTTTTAGATTTATCCAATAAATTTTAGAGGCATAAAATGAGAATGAATCCAATTTTAAGCATAAAATACTTTAATATTTTTAAAAGATAGTTTTACCACCTTTTAATGTAGAATAATTTTTAAATCTATTTTTTGTCAATTTTATATGTTCTATTTAGAAAATTAACTTATTATATAGAATCGTGATATGAGAATTTACTTTGGAAATTTTTTTAGTAATTTTCTGATAAAGTTCATTTTTTAATGAATAGTAAAAAATACCGCATTTTAAGTCAAAACTTCTTTTTGTTATAATATATATATATATAATTAGATTATATTTTTTATTGATTTTAAAGTTTAATTATATTATATTTTTATAATTTAATCTAATTTTATTCATTGGAAGTAATTTCACATTTAAATTGGACATAAACACAAGTTAAACTTTTGATAGTTTTTATTTCTTAAAAACCCACTTTCTAGTTTTGACAACGAGAATTAATTTTTAATTAATTAACGAAACTTCAGTATTTTTATTTTGGAAAAAATATATTCCATATTTATAATTATAAGGTAAAAATTATGTAAATATGTACTTTTTTATTTTTGGATATTATGAATAGTAATTTTAGTAATTATTTTTATTTACCATAGATAAAGGGTGAATCTGGTAAATAAGGGTAAAACTAATAATATTATAATAATATAAAACTACCCTAAACCATAAAATAATCCTATTTTATGAGATAAGTTTGATCATGAGAATCCTTAGGGCAAACTTTTGGCATTTGGGAGCCACTTGGGTGTGAAAATGACATTTTATAATATTTAATTTATGGAAAAGTGAAATATAACATAAACATGTATCTGTTACTAAAACAATTTTAATATAGGGTTATATAAATGATATATATGACTATAAATATTCATTATAAATATAAAAATATTTCCAAAATCATGGTATTTTATTTATAATTTTTAGACATTAAATAAATAAATTTATTTACAACACAATGATGATGAAGTGATAACTTATTAATGAAAGATTCAAATAAATGATATTATAAATATGAAAATAAATATAATTTGAACATTTTGATTACAACCATGAATTTTATGGATTATTATGACATACTATATTTGAGTTAATTATTTTTTTTCTAATTAATAAAGTTTTTTTGACTTTATAAAAAATCAATTACTAAATAGTGTCAAAATTGACATAAATTAATTTTTAAAACAAATACAATTTTATTAAATGATATAATAGTCCTAAAAATATAATATTATGAAAATTATTTATATAATGTCAAAAAATTTATTAATGATATACTTTTGGTTTTATTGTTATTTTATTGTAACTATAGTTACCATATATTATGAAGATATAAGAAGACATGGTAAGATTTAATGTTTTTAACTAAGGGTTAAAGCTAAAAGATATGGTTAATTTTATGACCTAAACTTGTCTAAAACCTATTGGTTGAGAGGATTTATACCCACAATCATCTTATACTATAAATATATCACTTTATAACTATTATAATTCTAAATTCAATTTATAATAAAATAATATTTAAAGACTTTACTAAAGTGCCCCTCCTTCCTCTTATATAATGGAATCACCTATACCCGATTACACACACATCTAAAGCCCTTAGGATAGTACGAATTATGATAAAATAATCTCCCAACATCCCTAACCTTTTTCTAGGGGACACACATTGGGCATAAAGCCATCCCAAGGAGACCTTTTGTGAAAATCAAAAGGAGATACTCGAAAAAGAGGTATTTGTTTTATCACCTCTTTCAAAATTATTTTATTCTTATAGTTTCTATTCTTATGTGGTTTCCATTATAAATTAATAAATATAGTATCTTTTACATGATTAAATGTTATTATAATTATGTTATAACCTGACACCTCTTTTTATCCATCCTATGAATAACAATATCACCATGCATGCGTACGTAAAACTTATAATCTCCACGCCGTGGTGTAATTTGTTATTCAACAAGACATAATTTGGATGGATATAATTATGAGTATAATGGATTTAAATAATTAATATGACATGATAATTATTTTTTATAATTAATATACCATCCAATTCTATACCATTTAACCATTAAGTGAATGATATCGTCGTTCGTACGTACGTACGACCTACTGTCTCCACGATGTGATACGATTCATTCTACACGATCTTCATTAAACCACAATTATATACATGAATTTAATTAATAAATATGATATATATTATATTTATATTGACCCTATTATTCTTTAATATTTATTTACAATATAAATTTATGCTTTCCATAATGTGTAAATATGATAATTTCATTTGAGGAAGTGTGGACTACCGCCCCCTCAAAGTGATATGACTCATTCATTCCATACATGAAATGTATAAAGTATAGAGTAAATGATCTTATGAAACATATATAACATATATATTATAATATAATAATAATACACCTATGTTTCATTTAGTTTTAATTCCTTTAATATGAAAAAGAAATGAAAGTAGCATTCATGCATACGTACGACCTACCGTCTCCATGAACGGTGGATTTAAATTTTTTATCTCCAAATTTTATAGGATATTATAAATATATATAATGTATATATATGATATTTAAATCATGAATAATATTCTGGAGATGATGAACTTTTTAGCACATGGAAAATTTACATCAAAAGTTCATTTTCGACTCAAGTACTGAATATCGACAAAACGACTTATATGAACTTAAATAATTATGTAATTTTTATAACATGATAATTAGTGATATAAATAGAATAATAAACTTGAAAAATGTTCTTAGGTATGTATAAATTAATATAAGTTTATTATTAAAGAATATAAATAACGAATGAGACAAGTCGGATTCAAGGTAAGGGAAATTTTGACTCAATCTTCATTCATTGAGTTAAAAATCCACGTCATTGGTTTTTTTACAAGAATATGTGTGAATTAAATATTATTTTTTTACAATGAATATCCACTTATATTTGGCGTATTTATATTTGTCACACATATTTATGTCATTTATTTATCTTTAATCTAATGAAATGATCTTTGTAAGGGACTTCATCTCAATATAATTTCATTGAGGCATATTTTGATTTATATACGAACTTATTTTATATGGTGTATAATAAAACCCTTTGACTTTTATTTCATTAAATGGTTTTCAAAAGGAATCTTTTTTTCGAAGATTTTTACTAAATTACAAAAGGAATGTTTCTTTTTAACGTACATGGAGAAAATGACCTTTCCGCCACTGTGAGCATTATTTGATATTTGGGGTCCTCTACAAGCTGTAATGTTTTTGAAAATATAAGAAAAAAAATATTACTTTTTAGTTATTTGGTATTGAAAATGGTTTTTAGAATGGATTGATTATATCAATATCTTTATTGTAATGTGGAAATGTTATTTTTTCCTTTATGCATGTTTTATGTGTTATTATTATGTTATGGTTCTTGGGAATTACTTATGTATATAGGTGGTTCTGTGATAAAATGAGGGTGCATGAGCCAATGATAGCTCTCTAATTCATTTGGTAACATGACAGAGGTAAAAATTAAGGTTTCTCTTAAGAGATTGAGGAAATATACTGTGATGGGTATTCCAAATGTAACCATAAAAGTTACTCCCTATATGGATGTGAAAGATACAATTTAAGTATGTTGTGGATGCCACAAGTTACCTTTTTTTATTTAGTATTTATATGATTTATTCATAAATACTATTATTTCTTGAGGTTTGTTAAATAGATTATGTTTTTTGAGTAAAAAGTATGATTTAATTGATTCTTTCCTTATTTTATATCCCTTACTGAGCTTTTTGTACTCATCCTAAGTTTCTGAAATGTTTTTCATAGGGTATATGTAAGGGTAATAGAAAGGAAGAATTCAAGAATATTTTTATCATGAAAATAATTATAATTTTATTTAAGGAGTTTAATTATTTTGAAAAAAATGGATAGAGTATAAGTGTCTACTTTGTAATATTTGAGATGTAATGTATTAATAATGGATTAATTCTTTAAAGCTCTAATATTGAAAAGATCATCAATGTAAAAGAAATAAAATACTTGATAAAAACTAAATATTATGTAATGTTTATGTTTGGGGCCTTATAGTTGGTATTAGAGGTCATTTTAGATAACTTTAGAGGTTAGAGTGTTATTTAATCATAAGTGACATGTTTTATATAACCATAATGGTTAGAATATTCGAAAGAGTCATAGTTATTTTAGATAAATTGAATGAGTTTAAGATAACATGAATAAGTATATCTTAGTTTTTACCCACCTCATAAGATAATATATGATGATTTTACTAACATACTCACACTGGCCTTTTTGGTTTTATTAAATGGCTGGATCTAGCAAGCCCCAAAGTAACAATGGATATGAAGGAAACCGTGGTGGTTTTCTGAATAAGAAACTGAATGAAATAGTAACTACAATTAGAACTCTTGTGGTTATTATAAACCAACTATTTGGAGTCATGGTTGACCACTTGAACCTTGGTTATTTTTCTAAGTCATCATATATGCTAGAAACAAAACCCTGTGGAATTTCAGGTAATAATCATAAAGGTAAGTATATTCAAAAACTTATGTGTCACGGATATGGAAAGAAACACCTAGGAAAATGTTTCAAAGGGATATGAATATGTTATAGATGTGGTAATGAAGGTCATAAAGTAATAACCTTCCATGTAAAAAGGAAGAATTCACTTGAATATAGTAAAGGGATAGATGTTCTTTCCAAAGGATCAATTGAATGTTTTAAATCTTGTGTGTATGGTCATTATGAAAATAGATTTCTTATGAAGAATGTTTGGGAATGGGATTATCAGGACCCTAAAAATATATGTTTAACAATACCTAATGCTATTCCAATTGAATATGAGGAAACTAAAAATGAGATATGAAAGGTATGGATTATTTCTTATCTTATATTTTGAAATAATTGAATCTTAGGACATGATTTATGTTTTCTATTTGTAGGAAATAAGTATTAAGGAATAAAAAAAAAATCCTAGTTAGGGTATCATGAAGAATTCTAAAGGATTAAGAATTCTGAATATAAGAGTTTTAAGAGTTATGGTAGATTATTGGATGATGAAATATTTAAAAGTATCACTGTTATTTTGATGATGGGATTACTTTGGAAGAATTTTTCTTGTATGTGTCACCATATAGTTTGTTATGTAAAAATTTTATTTGAGGAAGAATTATATTTTATTTTGTGCAAATAATTATAAAGTAATGGATAAACTTTATATGATCTTTTATTTTGAGGTAATTATGGGATATTACTTTTTAGGCTGAAAAATGAAGAAATTGAGATAACCTTTTAGATTAAAATATGTTATGGTTATTTTTAAAGATTTTATCTCATTTTTTAATGATATATGAATTATATGGCTTTAGAAAAAGTACTAACTACAAGATGGGTGACAACCCATCATGTCCAACAAGGCCATGAGATTCAAACCCACAATCGAATGGCAACAAGGGAACATTTCCTACCACTAGCCTACATTAAGTCCCTGGTTAATAAGACTTATTATTTTTAGTTGAATGATTTTATGGATCAAGAATAAGTTGATTTTTAGAACTTATGTTTTATCACATGGATATCCTTAGAATAGGAATATGATTTAGTGATTAAGTGATAAATGTTATTTTGGGAGACTTTCAATCATTTGGGAACACTATATGACTAAGGAAAATAAAATACTATGTGATTTCATTTATGGAGTAATAATTGAATTTTATTTTGGAAGAATATTTTTTTTATTATAGATATATGGTCATTTGGGTTATTGATGTAAATGATTAACCTATCATGGAGAACACGTGATTAGTTTAATTACATTTAAGTATTAGACTTTAAGTGTAATTGATGTTATTTTGAGATAAATGTTAAGATTTATCATGGAAGACTATGCGATAAAATACTTATGAATTCTGGGTTTCAATATTAGTTTGGATTATTTTGTATAATTTTATGGAAATTTTTTCATTTAATGGTATTTATTGAACTTTGGGTATTGTTTGTTGAATTTTGGAGATTAAGAGTAGTATTTATTTTTGTAAAGGATGATTCTTTTTGGGGATTATATGATCTTGTACTAACCATTTTGGTTTTGGTTAATGTATAATGATTGGGGAAATATATATTTCATCTTTTGTGGATTATTTGATTCTCTAGAAGTTGATTCTAGTGCTTCAGGTGTGACCAAGTCATCTTGAATACTCATCGTTTGGAGAAAAGACGAGTTTGTGGTAGATATATATTAAAGGAAGAAACTCTACTTGACAAGTAAGTATGTTTCCTTATGTTATTATTCTATGTAGTAAAATAATTCCTTGAATATATAAAAAATACATTAAAAAAGTTTTTCATTTACTTTTCTTACTGGGAAATCAAAGGCCGTTTAACCCATCACAAGTTTATGGTTTTCTAGTTGTTAACTTTCCCCTATTGATGTTTCTATCAATCTCCATCAGAAAAAGATGGTTTATTTCTCTTCCATATCCATGTTTTCCTACATGTAAATCTAGTATGTGTTATCTTGGGTGACCTTTGTACATATCTTTCTTTATTTTAAAGTGATAGTTTTATTGACTATTTATTCAGTGTGGGATTTTCAATGAAGTTGCCGAGCCTAATTTTAAAATTGTAAGGATACAATTTCCAAAAGGGGGGAATGATGTAACATACCACGTATTTATAGAATAATACATTTTCATATATATTAATATTTATGAGTAAGATAATAATTTTATGTTAAACTTTATGTTTTTTTGATAGCATACTCGACACACAATAATGGGTTTCTCCAAAATCTTGTGTTGCACACAACGTTGAGTTATACTGAAAAATAATACAAAAATAATATTATTATTTTAAATGGTAGTTAAAACCTAGACTTTGTATTGGATGGAATAAAAATAACTAAATACAATATTATCACACATGTTTGTTAAATGTTTTTACATTTATCCAATAATTTTTATAGGCTTAAAATGAGAATGAATCCAATTTTAAGCACAAAATACTCTAATATTTTTAAAAGATAGTTTTATCACCTTTTGATGGAGAACCCCCTTTAAATATATTTTTTCACTTTTATATTTAACAAAATAAAATTATTCTATAGAATCATGACATGAAAATTTACTTTGGATAAATTTTTGGTAATTTTTGGATAAAATTCATTTTTTAACGAATAGTGAAAAATACTGCATTTTAAGTTGAAACTTATTTTTCATCTAATTTATTTATATGGTTAGATTATATTTTTTTATTGGTTTTAAAGTGTAATTGTATTATTTTTTTCTCATTTAATCCAATGTTGGTCATTGTAATTAATTTCACATTTAAATTGGACATAAACACATGTCAATCTTTTCATAGTTTTTATTTCTTAAAAACCAGATTTCTAGTTTTGACAAAAGGAATTAATTTAAAATTAATTAATGAAACTTTTATGTTTTGAATTTGAAAAAAATTGATTCTATATTTTAAATAAAAAGGTCCAAATTATGTAAATAGGTACCTTTTATTTTTTGATATTATGAATAGTAACTTCAGTAATTATTTTTATTTACTATGGTTAAATGGTAAATTAGGTAAATAAGTGTAAAAAATTAATATTATAATAATATAAAACTACACTAAAATGTTTAATAATCCTATTGGATGAGATATTTTTGACCATGATCATCCTTAGGATGAACTTTTGGCATTTGGGAGTCACTTGGCTGTGAAAATGACATTTTATAATATTTATTTTAAGGAAAAGGGAAATATAACATAAACATTTATATTTTACTAAAAAAATTTAATATAGGGTATTAATAACTGATATATATTACTATAAATAGTAATTAGAAATCTAAAAATATTTTCTACATCCTGGTTTTTTTTTAATTTTTAGACATTAAATAAATAAATTTATTTATGACACAATGATGATGCAATGATTACCTTATTAATGAACGATTCAAATAAATGATCTTATAAATATTAACTAATTTGAAATTTGGACATTTTGATTCCATTAATTAATTTTATATATTATTATGACATATTATATTTGATTTAATCTTTTTGGTTTGAATGAATCATGTTTTTATGACTTTAACAAAAATCAATTTCTAAATAGTGTCAAAATTGACATAAATGAGTTTTTAAAACAAATATAATTTTATTAAATGATATAATAGTCCTAAAAATATAATATTCATCCAAATGACTTCTATATTGTTAAAAAATTCATTAATTATCCACTTTTACTTTGATTGGTATTTTATAGTAATTATAGTAACCATATATTATGAAGACACATGAAGACATAATAAGAGTTAATGTTTTTAACTAAGGGTTAAAGCTAAAAGATAAAGTTAATTTTATGATATAAACTTGTCTAAAACCTATTGGTTGAGATTATTTCGAACAATAATCATCTTATAATATAAATATATCACTTTGGAACTATTATAATTCTAAAATCAAGTTATAATAAAATTATATTTGAATACTTTCCTAAAGTGCCCCTCCTCCCTCTTATAAAAGGGAATCACGTCTACCCACTTAATCACACCTCTCAAGCCCTTTAGACTGTCCAAATTCTTCTAAAATAAGATATCAAAATCCCATCTTCCTTATAAAGGTCAAAATTTTGGCATAAATCCATCCTAAGGATACCTTTTTTGAAAATAAAACGAAGATACTCAAAAAGAGGTATTTTTTATCACGCCTTTCAAAATTATTTTCTTTTTTTACTTCCTATTATTATGTTATTTCCATAATAAAGTAATAAATATAGTATCTTATACATTCTTATATGTTATTATATTTATATAACAACCTTATACCTTCTTTTATCCATCCTATGAATAACAATATCACCATGCGTGCGTATATATGACTTACCGTCTCCACGCCGTGGTGTAATTTATTATTCAAAAAGACATAATATGGATGGGTATAATGATGAGTATAATGGATTTAAATAATTAATATAACATGATAATTATTAATTATAATTAATATAGAATCAAATTCCATACGGTTTAACCATTAAGTGAATGATATCATTACTTGTGCGTACGTACGACCTACCATCTCCACAATGCGATGTGATTCATTCTACATGATATTAATTAAACCACAATTTTATACAGGAAATTAATGAATAAATATGATATATATTATATTTATATTGACACTATTCTTCTGTAATTTTATTTACAACATTCCTTTATGCTTTCTATAATGTGTAAATATGATGATTTCATTTGAGGAAGTGTGGACTACTGCCCCCTCAAAGTGATATAAATTGTTCATACCATACATGGAACGTATAATGGATAGAGTTAATGAACTTATGTAACATATATAACATAAATATTATATTGTAATTATAATATACCTATGTATCATTTAGTTTTCATTCCTTTAATATGACAAAGAAATGAAATTAGCGTTCATGCGTACGTATGACCTACCATCTCCATGAACGTTGCATTTCATTTATTATCTAAAAATATTATGGACTATTATAAATAAATATATACTGGATATATATGATATTTAAATCATTAATAATATTCTATATATTATATAATTTTGACCACATGGACAATTTACATCAAACAAGTTCATTTTTGACTCAAGTACCGAATATCGACAAAATGACCAATATGAACATAAATAATTATGTAATTTTATAACATGGTAATAAGTTATATAAAAGGAATAATAGACTTGAAAAAGGTTCTCAAGTAAGAATAAATTAACCTAATTTGATTATTTAGGAATATAAAGAACGAATGAGACAAGTAAAATTTGAGGTAAGCGAAAACTTAACTCAATATTCATTTATTGAGTTAAATATCCTTGTCATTGGTTTGGATTTTCCAAGAATATGTTTGAATGAACTATTATTCTTTTACACTTAATATCCAGTTATATTAGGTGTATTTATAATTTTACACTTATATATGTAATTTATTTATCCTTAATCTAATGACATGATCTTTGTAAGGGACTTCATGTCAATCTATTTTCATTGAGACATATTTTGAATTATATACGACCTTTTTTATACGGTGTATAATCAAACCCTTTGAATTTTAATTTCATTCAATGGTTTTCAAAAGGAATCTTTTTTATGAAACATTTTACTAAACAACAAAAGGAATGTTTCTTTTTTAACATACGTGGCAACAATGACCTTTCCGCCACCACGAGAATTATTCGATATTAGGATTTCTCTACAAGAAATAATGTTTAAAAAAAATTAAATACCATATTACTTTTTTGGTATTTTTTATTGAAAATGGTTTTTAGAATGGATTGATCATATCAATATCTTGATTACAATGTGGAAATTTTATTTTTTCTTTATGTATGTTTTATGTGTTATGATTATGTTATTGTTCTTGGGAATTACTTATGTATACAGGTGGTTCCATGATAAACTGAGGGTGGGTGAGCCCGTGATAGCTCTCCAATACGTTGGGTAACATAAAAGAGGTAAATGTTAAGGTTTATCCTAAGAGATTTAGGGAATATACTATGTCAGGTATTCCAAACGCAACCATGAACGTTACTCCCAATGTGGATTTGAAAGCTACAATATAAGTATGTCATAGATGCCACATGTTACCTTTATTATTAATGATTTATATGAGTTTTTCATAAGTCTTATGATTTCATGAGGTATGTTAAAGATATTATGTTTTATAAGTAAAAGGTATGATTTCATTGATTTGTATGTAATCATGGACTAATGTTTTCTTTCCTTATTTTATATCCCTTACTGATATTTTTATGCTCATCCCAAGTTTTTGAATTTTTTTTCATAGGGTATAAGGAAGGGTAAAATAAAGAAGAATTCAAGAATATTTTTATCAAGAAGATAATTCTTATTTTATTTAAGGAGTTTTATTATTGTGAAAAAATCGATAGATTAGAAGTGTTTACTTTGTAATATTTGAAATGTAATGTATTAATAATGGCCTAATTCTGTGAAGATATAAAACTAAAAATATACTCAATGTAAAAGAAAGTAAATTCTTGATTAAAACTCAGGATTATGTAATGTTTAAGGATGATGCCTTACACATATGGTTCCATCTATATATTTTTTGATAATTTTTTTATAGGATAACTCTATAAAATCGAGGTTCTTCTCCCAAGACCTACTAAGGTATAGAAAACTTGCTCGTAGTAAATCCTCAAGAACCTATATAGTATGATCTGATTACTATATATCTATGGGTGGAAATCTGTACTCAAAAAAACCTTTTTACCAAGTGAATTTTGTAGTCCCTTAAATAATAATGAAGCAAAACATGAATCATGATCTAAATCTATAGTCGGTGGCACCCTCTACTGATGAACTATTTTCTAAACATATAAATATCCTAACTGCTCTATCGAGAAAGTATCCTATATTTGTATGAAATGAGATACTTTCATTAGTTTTTCCACAAACACCCATATAACATCATTATTCTTAGTATTCCTTGGGAGACTCACCACATAGTCCATGGTAACATCATGCCACTTCCATTATATAATGGGAAATAGATGTAGTTAACCACTAGGTCATTGATGCTCGACCTTCACCTATTGATAGGTGTAATATTGTGTAATGAACCCTACTATCTCCTTTTTCATGCCCGACCACCAAAACTATCATCATAGGTCACAATAAATTTTAGTCACACCTGGATTTACCGACTAATTTGAGGCATAAAATTCACACACCTACTCTTCACACATACTCATAGGCACAACCATCAATTCCCCACATAGATGATCTCATTCTCATCTATGGAACAATATGATGGCATCTCTCTTCATTCAAGGATTTCCCTCAAGGTCAATAATTTCATACCATCATACTACCTATCACCGATCCATATCAAAAGTTTATACTCCACTAAAACTGATATGAGAGTCTTCCACTCCTGACTCTCTTAAACCACTACTTGCATCTCAGCTAGTAAAGTCATCATCTTCCACTCAGCACTAGAGTCTTGAACTTTTTAGTCAGTGTCTTCCTACTTAGGGCATCAACAACACTATTCCCCCATCAATGCATATATTCTAGTTCAAAATAAATGACTACATATACTCAAACCACATTTTATATTGGAGATTCAATTTTTTTTTCAAAAATATATACTTAAATATATTTTGATCTGTATACACAGTAAAATTTTCACCTAACAAATAATTCCACTAACACTTTAAAGCATAAACCACTTCAACCAACTCAAGTTCAAGCATAGGGTAATTCTGTTCATGTGGCCTCAACTACTGTGAACGATAATCCAAAACACAATCTACTTACATCAACATTTCTCCATGTCCAACCCCATAAGTGTCACTGAACACCGTATACTCCTCACCTTGCTCCGGTAGGATGGAGATCAACATTGACGTCAAACGGTTCTTCAGCTCCTTGGAAGCATTCTCACAAGCTTCTGACCATTCAAACTTTATCTCCTTTTTGGTAAAACCTTAATGTGGAACTTCTAAATGGGAAAAGTCCTGGATTAATCTCCAATAATATCCATCTAACCCCAGAAGGCTACAGATATAGAATATGTTATTTGGTATGATCTTAAGAAACAACTTCCTGAAACTTCTCTAGATACACTAACATACCTTCCTTTGAGATGATGTGTCCCAATAATTTTACCTGATAAATCCAAAAATGATACTTAGATAGCTTGGTGTATAGCTGATTCTCTTTCAGTGCACTCAAGATGATGCCAATATTTTGGGAATGATCATCATGAGTCTTGGAGTATACCAAGATTTCATCCACAAACATTACCAAAAAATGATCTAATTATGGATGGAATATTGTCTTCATCATAGCCATAAACACTTCTGGTGTGTTATTTAACGCAAAAGAAATTACGAAGAACTCATATATTCCATGCCTTCTTATAAAAGCAATCCTCAGGATGTCAGAAGTTTAAAATCTCAACTGATGATACCCTAATCTCAATTCAATCTATGAGAAAACACAAGCTCCCCTCAACTAGTCAAAGAGATCATCAATACATGAAAGAGGATACCAATTCTTCACAATCACCTAGTTAAACTTTAAGTAACTAACACCTAAGTGGAAACTCCCATTAGCCTTCTTGAAAAAAAATTTGTGAACCGCAAGGCAACACAATCAGATCGATAAAACCCTTATCCATCAACTCTAACAATTGAGTCTTGAGATCTTGAATCTCTATCAATTCCATTATGTATGGTGGAATAGAAACTGGTACATACCCTAGCACGAGATAAATTGTAAATTCTATATCTATCTCATGTGAAAGCCCTGATAAGTATTCAGGGAAAAAAGATCCAAAAATCATTATAATACAGGTATAATTACATCCTGTTTAACACCTTATAATCCAATAATGGACTTTCAATTTGGTTGGTATGTTCCCCATTTACTGATGAACTAACCCTGTCCAGCTTGCCTTGATATCCCATTCTCCATGATGAATGTAATTTTCACCCTTAGGAGACATAAATGTAACTCTCCTTTAGTAACAATTTATGTGGGATTAATATGCTACTAACAAGTCCATACCCAAAATTAGGTTGAAGCCTAACATGTCAAGAATGTAAAGATCCCATAGAAAAATATACTCCCCAAACTCGATAGAACACCCTTATTACAAACATATGTCCCTCGACCATACTCCCAAGGGTGTATCTATCATCAAAACCCTACTCAATAACTCCACATCTAGGCTAAAACCATTCAAAAGTTGTGAAGAAATAAAGTAACGAGAGGAACCAATATAGAATGAGGTACTAGCTAGTGTAGAATCTATAAGAATGGTAACTCTCACTGTCAAAGGTACAACCTCGCTGTCCACAAGTGTAGGATGAAATGCTTGCATCTGTCCTACACCTCTTCCTTGTGATGCAGTCTGAGATCCCTGAGTTGCACCACTATACCTATACAGGTGGTATTTCCCATCAATTACTCATCCACTTACTCTGTCTCAATGGCCAGTATAACTCCAACTTCGAGACTGATAAGGTGTAGAAGATTCCCTTCCTACACTCTGACTCTATCTAGATGCTCCATTGCTACCCACATGTGCAGGTTCCTATAGAACCTCTGCAGATGTCCCATCATTCCACGAGACTGACACTCTATTAATGGTTGAGGACACTATCTCTATAGGTGTCCCGACTTACTACACTGGTGACATATCACATGGGAAAGTTCATATGTAACTGACCCTTCTCCCTTTCTACTCCTCTTTATATCACCCTAACTAACCTTATCTTAGTGATGCTTCATACTTTCAGAAGACATACCTCTTGTCTGTTCAGTAAAAAACTCAATTCCTACACTAGAATACTCTTTCATATTTCCCTCAACTATGAGATCACAATCCACCACCTCAAAAAACTTGTTTAATAGAAAGAGGTTAACTTGGGACTTAATCTAACATTTAAGCCCATCCTATAAATGTCTTTTTGTAGACGTATAATCTCTTACAAACACTAGAGAAAAGAAATATAGGTATATAAATCATCCATCATTGTCCATCAAAAACATGATCCCCTAAGACAACCATATGAACTCATCTGATCTCTCCTTACTCAACATCTTTGGATAAAAGTTCTCCAGGAACTTCTCCAAGAAGTCTTTCCAAAACATACTATCAGCTTGTCAAGTCTGTTCTGGAACATACCACTATCTCTTATCTGATACTCATATCATATAAGTGGCCATATTTACCCTATTCTCAAAAAGAGTCTCCAAATAGTTAATTATTGTTTAGGTAGACTCAATCCAAAACTCAGATCCCTAAGGTCCACCCTCTCCAGTAAAAGTCAGAGGGTGCTACAATTGAAACTCTCACATATGGTCAAACATGCTCTTCTCAACCTACCCTGGGTATATTTCCATGAATTTAGTGAAGTGATAAAATTTCTCTTGGAACTTCTCCCCTAATTCCTATATCGGCACTATCGGTGCCTCAAGTTCCACGACTGGTAGATCATCTCCAGCTATATCCTACTGTAATCCTCTCAAAAAGCGTAATCATGGATGCGTATATCTACAATTCTAATCAATCATATCAGGACAAATAACACCACCTTATACTTCTTATGTAAGATGAGAAACACAATAAGACACTATATGTCTTCTTCATAGGCCCTGCCACATAGTCCAAATTGAGGCTCTATTACTACCCTTAACCATCCTACATCTAGGTTATTGTTAACAAAGGGTAAAATCATTCTCATTTCAAGTTTCTCATTAAACAACTATTTATTCCAATATTGCATCATTTTACAATTATTAATTTCATATCACACAATTTTTTTTTCAATTCAATTTTATAAGAAAGTAAAAATAGTTCAAGTTTAACATGTTACCCAAAAACCATTTTCTATGTGTGCCTAAAATGATGCAGGTTATGAAATATTCCTGAGTTACTAGAATGATACATGCATACTCAACTCTCATTCCATTCTGGGTCATAAATAAAATATCAGAAAATATCAAAACTGTTATCAAACCAAAACACAAGTGTATCACCCAAGGTGAAATAATATCAACTGTAACTGCAAATTCCAATAAAAACAATCTAACTATCAGTAATTGGGGTTCCCCATACATGGGTAAGCTAATTCAATGCATAAGATCATAACTAAGGAACTAATATTCATAGTCTCCTATATAAATTTTCCAAATAGTAATTCAAAATAAAAGAAACAAAAACTGGGCTCTGATACCAATTTGTAACATCATGACACATGTGCCAAAAACCGATGCCTTGATCTGGTCAGTCACATGACCTCAAGTGCGCCTCCCCATATTCCAGAGACTACTGACTAGTAGTGAGGGTTTAATTTAGATAATGGGGGGACTATACCCTATTTATTAGAGTAATACAACACTATAAATAAATAAACAATAATAACCAAATGATATAACATAAATATAATAATACTCTATCACTAGATGACCAAAACTGGATATACAATGTAAAAACCGAATAGTAATTATGCCATTATAAAGTATGTACCAAGTGTAAAAATGAAAACCAAAAAATAAATACACCAAAAAAATCCAAAGTGGGTCCCAAACCACATCTAGTTCACTCATCCATGATCCACCTAGAATCATCCATCTAACATAGGAACCTTTCACCTAACCTGTCTTGCAATCATGTAATCTATTTGGGCACCGATCAAGCGACCTAAGTAGTGTGTGAGTACAAATAAAAAATCCTCCACCAACAAAGTCTATTAAATTCTATTCAATAATAGTGTATGCTTTTATATAAAGAATAAAATACAAGAAACAAACTAAACTGTTTACATTTATTAATTTACCCTTTATTTAACCACATATCACCAGGGTTCCCGAGGACACCCGAACTCAATTCATATACCTGAATTTCATTGTTTCCATTCATAATTAATAATTGAATACCATTTTTACCTATCATATTTTCATAATCCATGATTGAATGTCCATGTTACCATTCATCATTTTATAATGGAATGTTAATTTTACCATTTATATTTAATAATACACGAGTGAATGGCACTGTTACCATTCATCATTTCATAACTAAATTCCATTATTACCATTCATATTTTATAATACATGATTGAATGTCCATGCTACCATTAATCATTTCATAATTGAATGACAATGTTACCATTTATCATTTCATAATTGAATGACCATGTTACCATTCATATTTTATAATATATGATTGAATGCCCATGTTACCATTCATCATTTCATAATTTAATTCCATTATTACCATTCATATTTTCTAATACACGATTGAATGTCCATGTTACCATTCATATTTTATAATGCATGATTGAATGTACATGTTACCATTCATCATTTCATAATTGAATTCCATTATTACCATCCATATTTTATAATACATGATTGAATGTCCATGTTACCATTCATCATTTAATAATTTAATGTTAATGTTACCATTCATAATACATGGCTGAATTTATATATTACCATTATCCATTTAAAGTTACAAATATCACAATATCAAAATATTACATATATCACGATAACCCATTAATTAATTCACCAATTAATTAACCAAATTTAACAATTTCATATTCACATTCATTCTATTAATCAATTAAAAGATAAATTAATCTTATACAATAATATCAACATCTTATAATTAATTAAATAATTAATTATGGATTTCAAAATCTCAATATCACATAATCAATTCAATAGTTAAATATTCAATACACATTCTCAATATCACATAATTAATTCAACAATAAATTATTCAATTAACAATCTCAATATCACATAATTAATTCAATCATTAATTATTCAATTCACAATCTCAATATCACATAATTTATTCAAAAATTAATTATTCTTGATTCAAAATCCATTAATTAATTAATTTAATTATAAAACTCAATATCTAAACAAACCCTAGAAATTATACAATTACATACACATAATTGAAATCATGACTTTGTGATTTGAATCATAGAATACCTACCTCAATTCGTTGATAACTCTTGCTAATGGAATAATCCCCAATTAGAAGAGGATCAAACACGAACATAATGAAGAATGAGATTTAGATCCAAATCCAAAATACAAGATCAATCAATATCTAACAACATTAGTTCTAGATCTAGGTCTAATAGTGGATAAACAAACCTATTTTATCAAAAAATTGGAGTGGAAGAGAGATATAGATCTAAATGAGAAGGCACATACCTGGATGGTGCATATCTTCAATCTACCTTTTGATTCACCCAGAATGGAGGTTGAAAAGGACTGTAATCTATTTTGAAGCCACCAAAATCATGAAAGGGAGATTAAGGTCAAATGGGGGTCAATTTATGGTTAATATGGGGGTTTAATTAATAAAAAATATAATTTTCAGGTTAAATTAAATCCCACACACATTTTTCTAGGTAGAGGCGCACAATTTCCCATTACTATGCACCTTAACCATGGGCCTCTTCTTGGGGGGGGGGGGGGGGTGGTGGTGCACAGTTTCTCATTTTAGGGTGCATGGTTTGAAAAAATTTGTGCCAAATATGAAAACTCTCACTATCTAGGGTTGCATGTTTTGATAGACTAGGGTGCGTGATTAGGGAAAACCATGTGCGAAACTTGCACTGCCCTCTTTCTTCCATTTTTCTAAAATATTCACCCAAACACCCCAAAGTAAAACTCAAATGAAAAGTACTCAACACAAGGAAAAATTGTACCTTTAAACAAGCCCGAGACATCTCTAAAAAACGTTTGGATCTTACATCTCACCTTAATGCACACTATTTAAGTCACTATTTTACCAAATAATAAGCTTAAAGGTTTCAAAACATAGTATCATCAAAATTAAATTTTCAGTTGCACCCACACTATATAAGAAATACAAACAAATCATTCCAATCATAGGTTAAAATAACTCTATCTTAGGTTCTTCACTTTAAATTCATTAACACAAAAATAATAATTTTTTTAATTAGAAACATAATTAATGAAAATATTAAAATCATCATTCTTTTTCAAAATTATCCATTTCCATTGAAAATTTCCTTTCAATTAAAAAACACAAATGCTTATTAAAACCCTCAATTTTTCCAAAAAATAACCCTTTTTAATAAACCATGGTTCCAAAGAAATCATGAAATTTCAATTAACGATCTATGAGAATCAATTAATTAAGTACAAAATATTATCCAATATCATAAAAAGGATTGAATTCATCCACCTAGAAGTTTAATTTATATAAAATATAAATTACATGTTTTAAATTTAGAATAATAGGATAAAACCTAAAATTCATAATAATATTAATGAAAATTCTTAATCTACTTCCAAATATTAATGAATTTGATATCACTAAGTCCAAATCTAAAACAGAGATCAAGGGAAACTAAGAAAATGAAACTATACCAAGGTATTACATATGATCCTATATCAAACCACAATCCACAAATATTTTTCTTCAAAAATGATTCTAAGAGGACACAAAAATACCCTAGGATGCCTAAAGAATCATTGAAGAGAATTTGGAAGGAGAAATATGATGTTTAAATAGAGTTTTTGGTGATAAATGAAAAACCATGTAACTTAATCCCAATTGAATGTTCATCATACATAGTCCTTGGGAATATATAACCAACAATGTATTCCTTAATGGCCCAAAATTTCTAAAATTGATGGTTAACATTCAAGATCCTTGAAATTGTGAATGTAATTGTGTAGAACCTTATGATCTCAATTTATCAGAATGAAAAATGTAAGAAACTGATTTTTCACTTTGGTATAGATCCTTTAATTTTTGATATAAATATTTACTATGGAACTATTATGGATGCCTAATGAGTTAGTAAAGGTTCTGAGGTTGTTTGGGGATTGTTCAGAGCCCAAAACACATCTTTTTGGAGAAAACTAGCTTGGTAAATGGTTTAGAGTAAACCATGCGGGAATTCCACATGATTTGCCTAACTGTGCAGATGCTTTTTTTTGGATAGATCCATCTCGCATGATTGGCATACAACCGTGTGACCTAACCATGTGAACACCCCTTCTTCCCAGGTACCTGTGCATATCTTGAACACAGTTTGATCAAACCGTGTAGAGGATGATTTTTCAGGCAGAACCGTCTCGCACAGTTTGCGCACAGTTTGAAAACTATGCGGACAAACCATGTATAGGATAAAATTATGGGAAAATTTTTAGCTTCTCTCTTAATGATATATTTACCACCCTCTTCCTCCCAAATATAATAACCAGTAGAATTAACCAATTTTCTTCTCATTTTGGAGCTTTTTGAAGTTCAAGGCTAGAGATCAAGAGATATTCTTCTTCCAGCATCCAATAGAGCTTCTGTTCAACACAGTGGATTCAAAAAGGTAAGTACTCAAGTCCTCTTTAGCTGTTATTCTTCTCTCTTTCTTTCGAACTATATATCATCATGTGAGCCTTTTCACCTTTTCTTTGATCTACTCTGATCCGAGGAAAATAAAGGGCTGATACTAGAAGAGTAGAGTCGTAAAAACCTAATGTGGGTGGTCTATAACTCATCCCTAAAGTTCATTGATTTTGGAATATCCGTATGGGGCCCTCCGATTTCATCAAAAGTCGTTTCCTAAATTTACATTCCATGATAATAATTGTTATAATCGTATGAGTATTCTCTTTCCAAATATGTGATTAGATATTAGCAGTTACACCCACAACTCAATCTGCCTCATATCAAAGGTTATGCCATAATTGGATTTTAGTGTTTTGGCAAATTTGATCCACCGTTCGGGTGTTCATTTTCTTGAACTTTCAAAAGGTAAGTCTTATTATAATAAATGGATTATTATTAATGAGAATTACATTATGGCATGTACCATGTATACTCACTACTTGACTGGTCTAAGGTTAGTGCTTTCAAATGATTATTAAATGTGAATTATGAAATGGAAAGTATACTAAGTATATAACTTGGCCTTATCAAAAGAGATTGAATAAAGGTTACATGTCCATATCGACCCTTTCTATATTGATGGAAGGTAGAAGAGTGAACCTAAATAATTTAATATGTCTTAATGGTTAATAAAGACTTGATTAAATGGTTACACTACTACCAAATAGGGTTTTATTAGCGTTAGAAACTTCTTTTAACAACGCTAGAAAAGCACTGTTAATCGCAGCGAATATAAGGGTCCCCTTTATCAGCGATACAAAAAGCATTGATAAATGTACCCTTTATCAACACTAAAAAAGGGATGATAAAAGGGTCTTTTATCAGCTTTTTTTAACGATGATAAAAGGGGTTTTTATCAGTGCTTTTTTTGAGCGCAGATAAAATATTTTTTTTTAAAATAATTTAAAAAGAATATATAATCCATGGAGCTTTTAACAGCACTTTACCCCTACTTTTATTAGCAATTTCCCCTTTTATCAGTGCTATGCAGAGCCCCCTCCTTCTCACCGCAAACTGTAGTTTCCCACACAATTCCCTCCCTTCAACAACGTTATCTCCCAATGCACTTTCTCGCGTACAACCCTGCTTCAACTAGAAATTGACCCCAGACCCCCCTTACATTCCTGCACCTTTACCACTAATCCATTTAGTTTTTTTCAATTTAATGATATATCTATTTATATATATATAGTTATATTTATTCGTATATTAATATAGACTCGAATTAATATAAATATATTTAGTTATATTAATATATATACATATATTCATATATTAATATATATATATATATATATATTTATTTATTTATTCGTATATATATATAGTTATAATTCTTTATCCTTATATTTATTTGTATATTAATATATATTTATAAGATTATTTTTAAATACATTTATAAAATATGATTTATTATGTGTGTTTATAAATAAATAAATAAATAAATAAATAAATAAATAAATAAATAAATAAATAAATACATACATACATACATATATACAACACACACACACGCACACATATTTACGAATAAAAACATATATAAGTGTATCTGAAAAACCATCGAATGTTAAAACGACCATAACTTCAAATATAGAAGTCCATTTCAACTAAAAAACCATTCAAATCGAAGAAAATGAAATTATATTTGATATGATATGTTGTACATTCCTAACAGACATCCGGATCAGAAGTTATAACTATTTGAATGTAAAAATATTGGGGTATCCCGACTAAAAACTAAGTTTTGGAGGCCTTACGGGCCTTTTTTGCCCTTAAAAAATGTGAAAGAAGGTTCTCTTGAGTTACTAGCACATAAATATCATCGGAGGATTTGATTTTATATACTGTAGAGCTCAAATGGATAATAAGATCAAAAGTTATGGCCATTTGAAGTTTGAGTTTCATTTTCAACTTATTTTTGATATTTTTTTTTATTTTTTTTATAGTCAAACTATTATTAAATTACTATTTCTTGATAAAAATTAAAAAATTATTAGTTAATTTTTTTAAATTATTTTATAAGACTCCTTTACTAAATATCTTATACATTAATTTTATATTTCTATTTATCCTTATCTAAAACATATTTAAAAAATATATATTATATTTAAATCAATATAAAATATATTTATATATTAATATATGATTTTTAATGTCTTTTTTTAAAATTTACCCTTTATCAGCACTTTTATAAAATCACTGATAGAGGGTCTTTATCAACGCTTTTATAAAAGCACTGATAAAGGGGAACATTTAACAACACTTTTTTAGTGCTGTTAAAAGTGCCCCTTTATCAGTGATTTTCTTAGCTCTGATAAAGTTACCCCTTTATCAGTGATTTTTTACTAGTGCTGTTAAAGGGGTACCACTTCCCTTGCCACATTTTGTGGTAGTGTTGTAACACTACTTGGTCTACCCAAAATAATGGAAGATAAGGCTTGAATCTAATGAATGATTAAATGATTACAATATCAAATAGGAATGGACTAAATCAATCTCACCTTAGATTCTGAGAGGACAATACCTTGGGTCTCAGGAACCCTATTCAGATTCAAGGATGTAGTTTGCTTAGGTTGATATCCACCAATACTATGGTTCTTTTCTATTCATTGGACTCCTGGTATACTTCCGTAGGGTCCTTTACATTTTTATAGGATACCTCAGATACACTTCCTGGATCCAGCATTGACTAGTAGGTGCCATGGTGAAAGCCCATAGGGACCTGTCTTTGCTTAGACCCCTTTTACCTTGGCCGATCACTTTGGACTCGGAAGGCACCTTATTGTGGAATGCTTTGGATTACACTCCTTGGATTACACTCTTACCCCTTAGCTAGACTCAAATAATATTGAGTTATAATTCTATGAGATCTACGTTACCTTGGTTAATACCTTAGAACTCCCTCACTAGATATAATTCTCAGGTTTCCTTATTATGTCTTGGGACCTTCACTACTTATACTATCACGAGGTGATGTTAGTGCTGGATATGCCTCCCATGACCTATTAACATTAAATGGAAATTAATTAATTAATGAACTGGTTATATGTTCATACACCAGCCGAGGGATGAAGTAGGTACTTGGGCATTTAGTTATATTGTACTGTTTTTTTCACTTTATATATGTATGTCTGCACACTGCTATATTCCATTACACGAGCCAGATGTTATAGATACCATTGGTGGTGGCCCACTGAGATTTATCTCACACCCTCTCTGGACACCATTTGGTACCTGGAATAGATTGCATGACAACAGGTGTTGAAAAATGGAAGCATACAACTTCAAACACTTGATTTCTTGCCGATAGGATGGATCTTGATAGAAGATGACTGAGTTAGATCTCAGGATGCTTGGAGTAGTTTTTGTTTTGCTTTACTTAGTGGAACATGTTATGTGTATTGTCTTGTACCCATGTTTTCTATTTTTCTAGTGATGTGACATTACATCATCATTATTTCAGTTGACATAGTTATTATTATTCTCGTTTATCTATTGCATCAGTTTTCTTCCACTGTTTATTAATATTTCTTCTACTATTTACTATTCATTCAAATTCATTCTGTTGTGCTACACTCTTCTAATGAGAGCATAGTCTCCCCACAGACACACCCTAGGCCCTCACTGCTATTCATAAGCCTCTAGCATTTGTGGAGATGTGCTTGAGGCCATGTGGCCCACCAGGCTCAGGGCACCTATTAAGTGGCATCTGGGTATGGGACGTCACAAAAAATCTTTATGAATATTATCCAATATTATGCAGGTGACTATGTATACTTGGAAAAACCTTTCTACGATTCTATTAGAAATACGAATTCCCATGAAAATTTAATTCCAAATTAAACATTCCATTATAGATCCAAATATTATTTCAAAAATCACTTTAGAAATCATATCTTTTTTTATTTCTAAAAAAAGCACCAACAATCCCTTAATCTACCTTAAAATATCAAGGTTATATCCCATATTCATTATATAGGGAATATTAACATGCATCCAAAAACTAGTTTGTTATAATTATACATACCATAATAATCTTCACCCCAAAAAAATCAATGGGCACTCTCATCATCAAACAAATCCAACTGGTACTACTACATCTCAATATCTCCCTACCAAATATATTATTAAATCATCTTATACTTCCATAAAACTTGAATCAATGGAATAATCCTTCCATAAAAGGTATTCTATCCAAAATCAATATTATGAAAAATTTTCTTCACATAAGACACATTAGGCTTTAAATAAACCATCTACAATATCAATAAATGGATTATTTGATATTGTTTCAACCAAAAAACATGAAAAATTTCATTAATATCCACAAAATTTTGTATAAATACCAACTAATACGTCACCTCAATGATATATTTCACTATATAAATATTCCCCACATATCATGGAATAAAGTTACCTTTTTTTAATCCATTTATTCCCCAACCTAGGAATCACTTTCAAGAATACATGATCTCAAAATTCAAATTTCAAGGGTATTTATAGATGATTTCCATAAGAATTTTGTCAATTGTAAGTGAAAATCATGAATTTAAAAATCCATTTAACTCTACTCTTCATATATTACACCAAACTAGGTACTATAAGAGTCTTCTCATTAGTCTCAACCTAACACAATGGTGATTAGAAAGTTTGACCATACAATGATTTAAATGGTGTAATACATATTTATGAATGGTAACTATTATTAAAAACAAACTCCACCAATGGAATATTATCCTCTTTAGATCTCCCAAAATCAATGATACTTTCTCAAAATATATATTCCAAAACATGGATAACATACTCTGTTCACCTATTTATCTGGGGATGAATTTTATGCTCATTCTCAACTATGTTCCAATGGAATTATAGAGTACCTTCTATAATATTTATGTAAAACTTAGATATTCATATGAGTCGATATATTTTATAACCCAATAAAGCCTAAAAACCTCTTTCATATAAATATTAAAAAGATCATCAACAAAAAATGTATCACATATAAGTAGGAAACACACTATCTCCAGGAGTAAATCCACTATAACCTTAACACCATTATGATTCCAGGGTGATATTTTCAATCCAATCATAAAATCCATGGATATAACCCCCTATTTCCATGTTAGTATTGTAATAGGATTCAATTATGATATCATTCATTGATTATTTGACTTCAACTACTATAAAATCAGACAATGAGTACAAAATTAGGAATATATATCTTTATTTTTAAATACCATTACTATTATTTGATAGCATGATACATCATTATATCTCTAGAAAGCACTAACCAACTTTAATGGTGAAAAACATACAAAACATCACTTCTATACTATATAAAAACAACCATCTATCCACTAAAATAAAGGAAAAAATTTGTAGCAACTAACTATCCATTGGTGGTTTTCCCACAATTTAGATATTTCTATACCCTTAAACACTAATCATCAAATAACTATCCCTCTCACATTAGGGTTTTCAAGTTAAAAATCACACTGAGGCTATATATTGTTAGTAAGTGAATCCCATTTCATGTTATGATTAAATTTACCAACAGAAGAGTTCATTGGAAGATATATTGACCTTTATGTTTAGCTAATAGCCAAAGGGAACTCCAATAGGAAGGGGTAGTCCAATAATAATTTCAATACTTATGATAAGGTAATGGGGTGGTGTGATGGTGGTTTACTAGATTCTATGGTTAAAATAGTGGAAACTATAAGGAATTATAGGCCTTTAGTTCTAGGGGAAGGTTCTCTATAAACTTCAAATAGTGGTGCATCCTATTCAACCAGCTTTACACTTGTATAAAATACAAGCGAGAACACCTGTATTGCCACTTTACTTGTAATTTGGATAAAATATTTTAAAATTGAAAATTATCAATTAAGAGTAATAATCCTTTTAAATTATGAGTAATAATATTTGGAACTATTCTCCTATGGATGTTGGACTAAAATTACTAGCCACATAATCATTGTGCATCTAATTTACTTCCATATTGTTTATTTTTATTGAATGTTATTATGTGAGTTATTCAGATGAGTATAGAAATAATTGAATTTGTATTGTGAGTGGGGTTCTTTTTCATCCCATATTCTGGTAAGATCATTAGTATTTTCAAAGGTTTCATTTTACAATGTAGAGTTTCGGGGGTGTGAGATCTTCTTATGGATAAAATTTCATTGTTTGAGTGATTTTATAGGTGACCCTTCCCAACAAGTGGAATTAGAGTTTATGTTTCTCACTCATAGGACACTTGAAAAAAACTTATTTAACATTATCATGCTTACCCCATAATTATATAGATTTTAGTTGGTAATCCGAAGTCAAAAAATTCTCTTCCATGAGAAGGTCCTATGAAGGGAACAAAACTTATCTAAATCAGAAGTTTAGGGGGAAAACTCCAATTAATAAAGTTTAATTTGATTTGAATGAAATCAATAAAATATTTAAATATTTGGTGAGTATAGATATTGACCTAGATTATATCATAGTAAGACCAAAAAAAGATATGCTAGAATAATCAAGGTTTGTTGAATCTCAAGGGAAATATTTGGAAGTTGAGCAATTATAAGATGTTACCCTGGAATATAGGGTACTAAAAAAATACGATTCTTAAGTTGAGTTGATAAAATCTTATAGATTTAGGAAATATGTCAAAAAATTCAGGGATGATATTAATTTCCTACTTCTATCAGATTCTATAGAACCTTAATTTCTAAAATAAGTAGAGAAACCTAGTGACTCTAAATAGTGGGAGTGAATAATTAAGAAATAAATATATTCCTTAAACTAAAATTGATCCTAGGAACTAATGGAATTAAAAAAAGGAAATAGTGACCTTGAGAATAAATGTTTGTTGCCTTTTAAATAAGAATACAGAATAAGTAGAATATGCATGGTGTAGCTGAAGTGAATGGTTTCTAACAGAAAGAAAAATTTTACTTATCAAAAAAAAATTCACTGATTATTAAATATACATGAATATGGATAACACAAAGTTTCATTTCATTTGATGAATACACATGGTGTAAATGGATGTCAAAACCATCGTTCTTCATGGTGACTTAGAAGAGGAGAATTACATTAAATAGACAAAGGGGTTTTAAAGATCATTATAATGAGGGAGTTTATTTTATGTTTATGATAATCCTATTGGGGTTTATTCAGTCACCAAGATAGAGGATCCATAATTTTCTCATTTTGATAATTGAAGAAGGTTTCATGAAGAGAGAATCTAATCATTGTTGTTATCAGAAGTCATGGAATGATGGGACTTATATCTCACTTCATGTATACATGGATGAAATATTTCATGTGGGTTTGGATGTTTCATGAATTCAAGAGTTGATGAGTAAGTTGTTTATAAGAATCAAAATGAAGTATTTTTGACAATATAAGAAAATTTTGGGGATGATGATAGAGAGGGATATAAGAACATGAACATTAGTGTTGTCCTTGAAGGAATATATAAAGAAGTTAATTGAAAAGTTTGGGATGTATGGATGCAATACAATCTCAACCCCTATTTCTAAAAACATCATGTTATTAAAGGAAGAGGCACTGAAAATAGAATATGTGTTCTGGTACATAGATAAATCACCTTTTTTATTAGTTTTAGAAATTTTTATTCTTATGATGATTTGTACATAGTCATAAATTTCCTTTTCAGTGGGATTTGTAAGTCACTTTATGTAAAACCTTATAAGGTAGAACTAGTAATCCATGAAGCCAATAATCCATTATTTAAATGGACCAGAATATGTTTCTTTATGTTTTAGGTAAGATTATCCATTTCAAGGTTTCAAGGATGAAAATTTTTCTATATTCTCAAACACTTAAAAGAGAATAACTATATTTGTGTTTTATTTTATCAGAATTATTATTAGGTGGGTGTCTCGGTTTAATCATATTATTAATTTTTCTATAAAAAAGAAAAATACATAAAAGATATGAAATCTAGAAAGGATTTATCTTGGTTAATGCACATATTGAAGGACATTCGAAAGATTCTAGAATGTGGAATGATATTTTTAGATAGTGAGAGTACGATTCACCTTTCTTAAAATCTAGTGTTTCATAATATAATGAAAAAATTTACCTAAATTCCATTTCATCTAGAATATTATGGAATATAACGTGTTAGGGTTATGGAGGATATCTTGAAATGAAAATATAACTAACATATTCATAGTGGTGTTGGTCTAAGAAATCTTGAGGCAACACTATGCCTTAGTTGGATTATGGTGAATTGAAGGTGATGGAGAACACTGTATGAATATTTTGGAAGGGAGGATGTTTGATAATTTTACTCAAGTGTTGGTGGGTTTTTGGGATGCTCTTTGAAATTAAATTAAAGGGGGATATTGATAATAAATGAATCAAATTTCATGTTTCAATTAAATCTACTAGTAAGAGAGTTCACTGGAAGAAACTTCAACCTTATTGTTCGACTACCATCAATAGGTAAATCAAATTAAAGAGGTAGTTGAATTAAAAAACCATTAATTTTGATGAGATATTAATCTAGCCTTATGGTGGTTTACCATATGAAATGGTTAAGGTGGTGGAATCTATAAGTATTTATAGGTTGTCAGTTCCATGGGAAGTTTCTCTATAAGCTTCGGATGGTGGTATAACCTATTCAACTAGCTAGGCACTTCTATAAAATTAGAGTAGGACCACCTTTATTATAAATATACTTTTAATATAGATCAACTATTCAAATATTGTAAATTATCAATTAAGAATATTAATCATAAAAACTTTTGAGTAATAGGATTCTATAGTGTTCTCCCATGGACGTAGGACTAAAATTTTGAACCATATGATCTTTATGCACCAACTTTACTTCCATATTGTTTCTTTTTCTTTAATATTGTTGTGTGAGTTGTTTGAAAGAGTGTGTTCAAATTTTAACATAGTGTGTTGAGTGGGGTGCTTTATCTTCCCATACTTTAGTACACTAAGATTTCATGGAGTACCGGAGTTTTTATTCCACAATGAATAGAAACTTATGTGTGAAATATTATAGAGGTCTAAAGTTCTTGGTTATGGTGAATTAATAAACTACCCTTCCCAATAGAAAGAACCATACAATATATCACTTCTTTCACATCTACGTGAAATTCGTCCAGCAATATCATTATTTTATACTGCTACTTAGTTTCATCAATAGCTTGAGATGGAGATTATTAACAAAAATTATTTTTCACTTAATTTCCCTTTCCCATCATATATATATATATATATATATATATATATGCTCAAAATCAAATGTTTGGGTGTATTCCACCCACTTTCTCTATCTTAGGTTATGATCACACTATAAGAAAATATAACTCAAACTTATTAGATATATATAAACCAAATATTTCTCATAAAAATATAATTCCTATAAATCTTAAAATAAATAAAAACAATGTCTAATTCCAATTCGTGTGTTGGAAATTTTTTCTCTTGAGGTGAAATATTCTTAGTCCCATAATACATAACTTTACCTTCCTATATAAAAAAATCCTAAACCCAACCCAAATAAATTAAAATACACATCATAATCAATTAATTATTTATGACAAATCCTAAATAGGGTTTAATTAATTTAATCTTTAACTCTTCAAATATTTCATAGAACTTCACATTGCACTCAAACTTCACTCCCTTCTAAGTCAAAGTCATCATGGAAGAATCCAAATTTAATAAGTCATTAATGAATCTCTAATTATACCCAGCCATTACCAGGAAACTTTATATCTTACATTTTTAGGTTTCTCACAAGTCAAAATTTCAATAATTTTGGGACCAAATGGAATGAATACACCATTGGGGATGGGGATGAATTTGGGTGTAAGTTGAATTAAAACCTTTCTTGTTTTAAGTCTTGTTTCCCATATAGATCTCGAGCCCACATTGGAAGTAATATGTTCAATATCAATTTTTATCAACACCAATAATTCTGAATATCAAATTCAAATACAAGAAATTAAAATTTGATTAACCTACGTATTTTATTCAGTTCACCATTAAGGGATAATACAAGGTGCATACACATAACATTATGTTGGTGTACTGGAATGCACTATCACAGATTGTTCAGTGGATAGAAATTTTAAATCATGGTTACTACATGGTAATGAAATTTTTAGTTATAAGGTTTTAGAAACACTCACTATAGATCCAAGGTCCAATAACTCTTATTCTTCTCTACACACCACATAAATGAAGAAAAAGTTCTGTTTATAGACATTTGAGTCTCTTAAATAGTTTATAATAATGTAGACATATTTTAAATCAATATATGTTTCCAATACACCTCGAATCCTCATCTTCAAATAGATGTTCCACTAAGCTCTAATTTATAGTGATTTACTTGTAAGATTTTTTATGATATCAACTCCTCTATGTGAGGGTTGAGACTATGTCTTCTAAAAAATAACAACAATAAAAAATTCCTCTTTCAGATAAAGATTTTTCCCTATTGGAATAATATTTTTTTCCTACTTCAATAGTCATATATGGCACTGTGACCCTACTTCTTTTCCTTTGTATCTCAATGAATCAGATATAAAAATAAAGTAAAAAAACTCTCCTTCATCTATAATAGATATATAAATACATTCAAACTCTTCTTCTCTTTTCTATAACTTCTATAGGATGTTTTTATCCATCTTAAAAAAATTCCATTTAATCCAAGGATTGGGTAAAATTTAATCCTCCTCAATTCTAAACGATCATTCCATGTTTCCACATGGTTAGTGTGGTAAAAAATTTTCATTCAAATTTGATTCATACTCTTAAAATATCAAGTGACATATGTTATTTTAAATTCTTCTATATATTCTAGAAATATCCTATTCATAATTTGATGATACTTCACAATGATGTGGTATTTTATTTCATTATCTTGACTATGGAGTGATATCCTTATTCATGATATGATACTCGGTAAACAACCAGATAAACAAATCTTCAAAAATATGTTATATTTCACCCCTATGAATATCATAGAGTGATCCTACGATTATTCTCAAATCCTCTTTGATCTTGAATCACATTGTGGTGTGGAATTTTCTTAATGATATGGGTCCCTAGATCCACTAATATATATGATTTGAACTTATTCTATAGTTTGGGAATTTCTAAAATAGGGAAAACCACCAAAATCCACCGAAAACTCTTAAAATAACATATATTCTTTCCATGGTGTGATCAATTCATATTATATAATACAATACCACAAGTTATTCTCATTGTCAAGTGACACGGCATGTTCTCAACATAGAATATAAATCCTTAATTATTTTTTATCTTCTGAATTAATCATCATGCATCAAGATTTCTAATTAGGTTATGTTTTTGTTTTACCAATAGAAATCAATCCTTTCTTAAAATCTAGATTAACCCATGTAGATCGAGGTGTGGATTTGGTATATAGTCACTTTCTCACTCTGTACTTTTGGGAAAACCCATATGTATAATCTTAATCAACCTTTATATTTTAAGGTCTAACTCTAATACTTTGTAAATTTCTAACTTCTCATGGTCTGGAAAACCCTTACATATTTGCTCAATCAAACTTTATATGCTGGTAAATACATTTTCTATATCTTATATGTGGACCTTCTAAATCATGTAGTTAACCCTATGTATCAAGGATATGAATCTTATATATTATTTGATTTTCCATTTTTATAGTCTACTTAGTACCATGGAAACCCTTACATATCAAATAATTTACCATTTATCTAACATGATCTTCTCGATAACATAGTAAGATTTACATAGCCAAGTCTTCTTATCCTTATGTATCTAGGTAACCCTTATGAATAAAAACTTTACCAATATTTCTAATGTCATCCCAACCTTATCAAAACATCTTCAAACCCAGCCACACCTCTTCCAAAGATATAATAAGTTTGAATAAGCTCATTTATAACATGTTAAGAATATTTCACATTCCACCTCAATATTAATATTCTAAAATCACATCCTTGATATATAGAGATATCAAGGTGTCTCGTTTTATCTCTCCAATAGTGATCTCTAGGTTTCCTCAAGTCTTTCAGAACCTTACATCATTATTATCAATTATAAATTCCTATAATAGTAATTGACAATAAATCTAATTCACAACCTTTGGTTATAATATCCCCCCTTTGATTTTTTTGTCAATTCTACCATAAATATTGTTTCATTATGTAACTCAATTTATTATAAAAACAAGTATGGATTTATAGTGTATTTACTTATCCCCCTTTTATAATAACATGAAAATATATTCTTATCCATATTTTTCTTTTTCATTTGATCCCCCTTTCTCATAAAAGTCCATAAGGGGTATCTTATTAGCTATACTCTCCTATAACCAATATGGGGCTTTCTCCTAATTTTCAATGATCTCTAATAGAGTATTTTTGGGAAATGATTATTCTACTCAACTTCTAAAATAAATAATTAGAGAGTTATACCTATCCCTTGGAACTAAAACCTCTTTACAACCAACTTGATACCACTAGTTTACATCCAAAATTCTTGGTTTTTTCAACCATTTGAAAGTTACCTTTGAAAATATTAGACTATTTTAATTACCTCTAAATCAACCTTAAATGTTGAAATTTTGATTCCATTTTCAACCTTCAAACCTTTAGTCTCTATTAAAAGTTTATTTATTTAATCTTTGGAACTATTTACCACTGGTGGAAATTAATATTTTTCAATTCATACTTGATATCTATTAATAAAAAAAATTCTATAACTTTAATTTATCAAGAATCGATCTACTTTACAATTTTATTTTAATCAAATATTTATAACAAGTGAATTTATTATTTAGAAAAGATTCATTAAATAATTATATAATATTATTGAGTTGGAACTCAGTGTGAGTTACAAAAGTCTAAGTCAATAAATCCAAAGTTATCCATGTTAATCACTTAGTTCCATAAAAACATATAGATTAATATTTGTAATTTCTTTTAAAATTATTCCTATGATCTCAACCACACTTATGAAATAAAATAAATGAATAAAAAATGTACCAAGTGTCTGAGTCATACCACATGTTGAATCAAATTATACCACATGTTTATGATAAACATGATATTCTAATTGATATCCATGTTCATCATTTCTTCACATGGATTATCCCATCTTATATAAGGATAAGTGACCTTTAAATTTTCATTAAAAATAACTTTAATTTACTTCTATTCTTGACACTAGTGATGAGATAATTTTTGGCACTGGGAAGTCACTTTTGGCTAATAACACTTTCTTTCTTATAGATTTTTTTATTCTAAAAATCAATCAACAGATATCACATTATTAATATATGAAAAAATAAACATGAATTACATGAATGTTTATTAGTATTATCTTGATATTTGTACTCATTATTTTAGTGGTTGAATGCCATATAATATATGTTTTGATATAATTTTTTGATCACCATAGTTTTCTTGATACCACTAGATATTTCATATAAGGCTTTGAAAGAAAATTAATTCTAGATCAGGCTCTGCATCATTTGAACTTGTACATCTCAACATCAAATTTAAAATTTAGCTTTGAAAATATAATTAGTTGATTGACACCATTTATTGAGTAAAATGAGGCCTTAATACCATTTTAAATTTTCATTTAGGCTAGATAATAATAAAGAACTATAATTAATCTAGCCCACTTATTGAAATTATATCATTTTAGCATAATTACACCCTATAGATCATATCTTCCTCTTAAATCTCTATCACTTTAAACAATAATTAAATACATTTAAACATATAGGGAGAGGGGTACTTATTAGACATACTCAATTTGAGGAATTTGGTTGGTCTTTGTGAACCAACCCTTTTCTTATAAGCCTCTGTAGTAGTTATTATTTGAGTGATACCACTTATAAAAATTTCACTTTGGATTTCATTCAGTGTTCTCTATCTTCGTTAGCACATGCTTCAGCTCTATTTTGATATTAATACCACTTATGAATGTTTCCTATTACAATGCTTCATTTTTTCAACCTACATTATTCTTCCTCTATTGTAGAATAGATCTTACACCAGTCTTAACCTCTTACCTTGTGGTATATTTTGTAAAACCACTTAGGAATGCTTATTTTCTATCAATTTAATATCCACACGACAATAATTTTTCACCTCCAATGTACCTATATTCACATTATTATCCATATTTCTCATAGTTGGATAATTAATTATTTTTTTCTAAACTTGTATTTTTTCTTTCTAAGTGGTTTATTTTAAAAGATCCATTATAACTACTTGGTTCACCCTTTATTAATCTCTAAATTTATTTTCTTTCAAATAGATAATTTTTTTCTTGTATAATAAATTTTTATTCCCTATAAAATTTATTCTAGTTTGTCATAGGAATAAATAAATTCCTTATGATACCTTTGGTTCCTCTCATAGTATAATTTATACCAATATGTCTATGGTTAAAAAAAATTACTGCTAAATTCATACAATGTGTAGTCGTTTCTTAGTAAAGATTTTGATACAACGTATTTTCTTCCATCGTTGATCCCTTGGGATTATAGACACACAGTCATGGTATGCCATATGATTCCAAAATAGTATCAGTTTATAGTAACCTTCATTTGGGAGTCTTATCTTTATGATTTTTTAGGTATTTTTTATCTACTTCCCAATTATATATTTGAATTTCCATAGCTACCACTTTCTGATCCTTCTATGATGGGAGTCCCTACCTTCTCTTAACCTTTCAAAAAAATTAATTTTAATTCACTATACTTGATCACGATGTCACCATTTAATTGGAAACCCATTTTTCTAACCTCAATCCAACATATTTTTTTGGATTTTATCCTCACATAAATAATGTTTTTAGAGGAATAATATTTTATTCTATATCCTAATCCATGGACATTTCTTCCTACTTCATTTTCAATTTCTTAATGTATATCACTCTAACATTTAATTTTCACATATATTCTCATAATTTATTTTTTCAAGTCCACTTGAAATTTATTTAATCTATCTTTATATAATGATATATCTTCTATAAATTCAAGTAATACACCATGTATTATCTTCAATTGATCCACCTTTTCATGTACGACATATATATCTCCTTGGTCACTGTAAAAGAATTCTCAAAATTATTGACTATATTTCATTATTAATTATTCCATGTAATCTTTACTTATTTAATTAATTGAATTAGAATATAAATTTATAGTTGTAAAACTATCATAAAAACAATGTTATGAGTATATTTAACATTGATATCAATCCCACATAGCTCATTGGGTGTGTTTTTATTCTCACAAGTCTTATTACCATTCCCCTTGTTCTTTCCTTTTAACATAAGTCAATATTTACTAGATTTGTTCATGGGTTTCCAATCACAATCACATTTTCATTCTTTTATTGAGGTATTACCTAAAATATTATTTAATTCTATTGATTTTATATATTTTTCTTCAAATAATTCCCAAATATTAAAATCAATATATTAATTAATTGTTTTCTTTTATACCTCATTAATGAAACCTATGTTTAGTATCTTGATTGATATATTCCACAATCTCTACACCCCAAACATCTATAAACCAATAAATCTCATTTTTATAATTATAAAAGTTATTTTAACTAAAATAAGAGATCTTATCATTGAATTCATGTGTGTAAATAATCCAAAAACATATTTAGAGATTGTAAACCAAGAAAAAAAAATTTAAGTTATGATACCACTTGTTGGGACTAAATGTATACATATTGAAAGATGTGGGTGGGGGGTGAATTAGGGTGCACATTAAATTAAAACTTTTCTTTTGAAGTCCCCTTGACTATATAGATCTTATCTCCTTTCTAGATGAAATATATTCAATTTCACTTTCTCTCATAATAGATCAAATTGAATATCAAAAACATATACGGTAAAGTGAATTAAAATCATACATGTATTTTAATTAGTTCACCATTAAGGGATAATATAAAGAGAATAAAAATTGTGGTGTACTGATGTAACATAATCCACTATCAAACATAGTTAATTAGATAAAACTTTTAGGTCATGGTCACTTCATTCCAATGCGCTTTTTCCTTATAAGATTTTGGAAAGACTCACTGTCGATCTAAGGGCCACTCCCTCGTATTATCCTATGCACAATGATTTAGTGAAGAAAGATTTCATTTTATATAATTTTGGTTCTATTAAATAGTTTATAAACATGAATTTCTCTTTTATATCAATATAGTTTGCTGATACACCTTACATCCTCATCTACAAATAGATGATTCATTAGGCTCCATTTTGATGCACTATCCTTCTTTAATGTAAGATAATATCAACTCCTCATTGTAATAGTTGAGTATATGCCTTTAAAAAAATCACAGTATCAATAAATTACTCTTTTATAGGGATATTAATTAGTATTGGGATAATCCTATTTTTCTCTTAATTCAACAACTAGATGAATTAGTGTAACCCTTATTATTTTTACCTATTTAACCGAGAACTAGATATAGAAATAAAGAACACAAATATCCCTATTCCCCTATACTAGATATATTAATATTTTTATATTCTTATTTTATTTTTTGGAAATGTTATAAGAAGTCTTTATGGATTCTTCAAAAGTCCCCCATTTGATCTAACGACTGGGTTTAGTTTAATCCTCATAAATTCTCCTAATTATTCCATGTGTCCAAATGGATAGTGTAGTAAAAAAACATGAATTAAATTTCAAGTAAAACTCCTAAATTATAAAGAAAAATATATCATTTTAAATTCTAAAAAATTCTTCTACATATTCTAGAAATAACTTATTCATAGTGTGATACTCATTCACTATGGCACTATCTTGGATTTCATTAGCTTGATCACACCATTAATAAAAAAATATGATACTTAATAAATAACCAGATCTAAAAAATCCACGTAATATCTTATATTAAAATCCTTTGAATATCATTTTATGTTCCTTTAATTTTTCTCAAATCCTCTATGATCTTGAATCACATTGTGATGTGACACTTTTGTTCACAACATAAGTCCTTGGATCCTTTAATATAAATGATATAAAATTATTCCATGGAATGGGAATATAAAAATAGGGAAAATATTGAAATCCATTTAATCCTCTTCTAGGTATAGAAATCCTTCCCATGGTGTGAATAATTCATCTTACATAGAACAATGTTGAATATTATTCTCACTGCTAGGTTCCATGACACATTCTCAACCTACAATATCAATTCATCGATTATTTTAAATCTTATGAATTAACATTTATACATAATGGTTTCCAAACCTAGTACTTTTTATTTTTCAAGTCTAAACCAACCCTTATAAAACCTCTAGACCAACCCTTATGCATCAAGGTGTGGCTATAATACTTTGACAATTTCTCAATCTGCATAGTTTAGATAACCATTACTTATTATATCAATCAACCCTTACATATCAAGGTGTGGATATATTAATTTATCAATTTCCCACTCCTTATGTTCTAGAAAATCTATACATAATATCACAATCAATCATTATATAAAGGAACCAAAATTTTTCCATATCATGCAGATAACCCTTATGTATCATGAATTTAACCCTTAAATATCATGCATATGAATCTTACATATTAGATACATTTCAATTTTTTCTGTCTACTTAGAACAATGATAACCATTACATATAAAATACTTTACCATTTTTATAGCCTAATTTTCTTAGCACTGTAGCAACCCTCATATATCCAAGCCATCTTAACCTTGTGAATATTGGTAACTCTTATATATCAGAACTTTACCAATATTTCAAACATCATCCAAGTATTATACAAAAAATTTAAACCTTCTTAATCCTCTTAAAAATAAAAAACAATCTTGGATAAGATAATATATAAGATCTCAAATATACACTTCACAATCCCTCTCAATCTTAATATTCTGAATCCATGTCCTTGATATATAGTGCTATCAAAGTGTATCTTTACATCTCTCCACTAGTGATTTCATGTATCCAAGTTTTCTTAATCATTTCATAATATTACATCACTATCATAAATTGAAAATAATTCCAATAGTAATTGAAAAAAATAAAATTCAAAAACACTAATTGAAATATCTCCCTTTTGGATTTGTTGTTGATTTCACCATTAATTTATCTTTATTATGTAACTTAATTTATTCCAAAAACATGTATGGATTTATAGTGAATTTACTTAACCCCCTATAAGAATTAAATGTAATGGTATTATTATCTATATTTTTTCTTTTATTATCTCTCCTTTCTCATAAAAGTATATAGGGGTATCTTCTATATTATACCCCTTCATTCATACAATGTTTGCTCAAGATTTTCAATGATATCAACTCAAGTCTTGTTAGGGAATATTGATTCATCTTAAAATATAAAATATCAACTTATAGAATTTAGAAACTTCCTTATTACTAAAACCACTTCATAAAATGCTTGAAACCACTAGTTTTTATTCAAAATTCTTGTATCTGTAAACCATTTAAAAGTTACTTCAAAAAACCTTGAGTTATTTTAACAACTTACAAATTAGACTTAACACTTGAAATATTATATTTTTTTACCCCCTTAAAACCTTTAGGTTCTAGCATCAATTTTTTAATTGAACATTTAGAACTATTAATCACCAGTGGGAATCTATATTTTTCATTTTATCATTGATACCACTTAATTAATAAAAAGATTCTAATATTTTCAATTTTCGTGCTCTAATATGCTTCCTCTCTCCAGATGTATTTTACTTAAACATTTTCATTAAGTGAATTTTCTACTTATAAATGATTCATTAATAAATTCTACTAGCCTATTGAGCATGAAATCAGTATATAAAATAAGATTATATATCAATAACATCAAATATGTGCTTATTAAGAACTCACTTCTATAAAATCATGTACCTAGTGTTTTTTTAATTATTGAGTCCACTTTTTGTTCTGTTGTATTTGGTGTCAATGTTTGTTAAATGTGTATGAGAAGTAGGATCTTAGAAAACTGAACAAATTCCCAATCATGTTAAGGAAATTTTTTTATTCCCAAGTAAGGTATTAATATTATGTTCTAATTTGTGAATTCTATATAATAATTAGAGTACTTTTTTAAATCTTTGAGTTGGTAATTCCATTATTTATATGAAAAATAAGATAATTAAGAGGTAATAACATTTTTGTTATTTAAATACATTCACATAGTATAAAATATAGTTTCAAATGAGAAATAGAATATATATAAGTTCCATGGAGTATTTATAATTGGTGAAATCATTATTTCTATGATGAAAATGCTCAATTATGCGTGATAAGGTGTTTTGAGAAGTGATAATTTTTTACTACATGTTGATGAAGGGTGGAATTGGAATTATTATCTGGACTTTAAATTTAATACATAGAATATTTATAAGTGTTTAATGTTTAAATTTATCAAAAACATATGAGCAAACATGGACCAACCATAAGACTAGTCCCATCTACTACTTACTTAGGAACCTAGATCATAATATCTATCCCAAGTAGTAAAGGATGTGTTTATAAATTTGTTCATAGTGGATGCATAGAGTGAACAAGTGCATGCATGGAGTGCAAACAACACATATATGGATAAGGAACCACTATGTAGGGAGGCATATCAATGTGTATAGGAGTGTGAGGTGTGATGGGAATCCTAAAGCTGAAACGTTTACTCACATCTATTGATGTAAGGAGGGGATTATTATTATTATTAAGCAATATTTTAACAAACATAAATAAGATACAAGACTCTAGGGTATTCATCACTATTACTAGGTCTAAAATGTGAAACATATAACCAAGGCTATTCAGTCTAAATGATTATCATCCTCCAATCATCCTACAATGTTATCTTATTCATCTTATTGAAAATCTTGATTGAACTTCATGAAAATAGTACAATTGACCATGATTTTTATTAATGATCAAAATTAAGAACATTTGAAGTTTGACTGCATGAATATTTATAAGTTTGATCATATATGATGTGACTTCACAAACATCAAGCTTCCATGAAAAGAATGGGATGCAACCGCATATAGATCAGATCTTCTTGGAGTGTAAGGAGAGACTATGTGTCTTCTAGAGATTAATCACTTGAAAAATTTCAAGATTTCAGGGGTTCAATTGATTATTGAATTCATGTGGAGAAGATATTCCTTAAGGATGGATCATGACATATATCTTCCATGAGTAACACAGATCCTCCGTGATGTGAATTTTTTTTATCTTCCATACCTTTGAAAGACTACCTTTATAGAACTTCATTAAGGAATGAAAATCACACATACCTTCTAATCCATGAAACTTATTCTGTGAGAATAAATAAGGTACAAATATTTATTAATGTAAATATATTCCATGGAGTGTGTTGATCGACCATGGATAAAATTAGAACTATGTAAGGAATTCAATGTTGTATGTTCTCAGTCATGTAAAGACAAGTAGCCACGTGTTTCAAAGTCACTAAAGAAGAAACAAGAATCCTAATGAGATACACACACATAAGAAAAATAGATCATTCAATAAATTCATGATAGTGGATATGTGAGTTGTATATAAATTCTATTACTAAGTTGAAAGCTTACATTGATAATTTCAACGCATGTAAGAGATTTTAATGAAGAAATGCATGAAAAAGCAAGAGTTTTTAAAAAGGTTGAGAAGATTGAATCGAGAGTTCAAAATTTTATCTTCATAAAATAGAGAATGTGAGTATGGTATTTTATACATTAAATATTGTGGATAGTATATTGAGAATTCAAGAAGAATATTAAGAATTATGATCATGCATATGTTGTGATATCATGATCAAAATATCATGAAGAAAAATTCTATGATTACAATAGATGAATGATGAAAGTTAATTCAGGTGTTCCCATACTATAATTTCATGATGATAGGGGAATATAATCCACACTAAAATCCTCCAGATTTAATAGCAATAACACAGTTGAATAAGATATACCATGATCAAGTTTCATGCATACATGTATATCCATGCATATTCATGCTTGCATAATGCATTTAAAATTATATGAATCGAAGTAGATGAGTAGTTAATGGGATGATTCAAATACATGATAGTAATAATTCACACATGTAAAATTCAATTATAAAACATATAAATACATGAAAATTTTGTGGAAGAAATAAATGAGAATGACTTGAGGTTATTCATATCTATAATTGTCGCTTGAAATTTCATGCATGCCATATACGAGGATGTGTGAAGTTAACCATGGATATCTAAATATAAAAAATATACAAAAATTATGGAATCCATTAACTATATTTAATAAGTTTGAATAAGATAATGTTATTATAATATTTAATTATTGTAAGAATTTAAATTATGATTTTACATGTGCATTTATAGTGACTAATTATAATGATGTAAATGATAATTAAAGATCGAGGTTGGAGGAGTAATGATGAATATTTAATAATTGATTTTTAGTAGATTTAATTATGATATTATTCATGAGTAAATGAGATTTTAAGACCAATTCATTATAGATATTTATTGGAGTTTGAATGTTGAGAATTATATTCACATACAGTGAATATAAATACGTGAATAATGAGAATGAAATAGTGTGGTTAAAAATTTTTATTTTGAAAATAGAAATTCTTATGTTTGGAGGTCTTGGGCGCAACAGAAGCTCGTGGGTGGATGTGCCCACTTGGATTTTTTGTCATTATCAATGATCAATCTGGGATCAATATGATGATTAACACTAGACTCTATGGACCAAATCACAAAAATAGACAAAGAAGAAGAATAGTCACAGAATCACAAAAGGAGGATCATCACATGTTGATTATAATTAATTTAATTAATTGATAAGAAGTACCTTTTATGGCATTATTTCTTTGTTGATATTTCTGATCACATTCTGATGTTATTTGTCATTGCATCACAGAATCCAAGTGTAGACTTGCTCTATCGGTGATCCACACATGCACCACATATCTCTGGACATCGTTAAAGGAATCTACAGGTGCTAGCGTGGAGAAACCTTTACTTGTGTTGTCCTCCTTAGATCACCTTGATCCGATGGAGGTGGATCTCTCTCGGTATTGAGAGCGTTCTTGGAGGAAGGAGTTATTTTGACCTTGAGATAATTCTCCAGAGTTTTTGTGCACAAGGATTCTTAGGAAAAGTGTTGGGGTTGTGAGGATATTTATAATTAGATTTGAGATTATAGAGTTATGACAATAAATAAACGCATTATGTTTTTTATTTATTCCATTAACTCTTATTGAGAACCCCCATGTCGATTCATTAATTACTTTACATGCACCCACACTTATTATAATAAATATTATTTAATAAAATGATATTATTTCCTCAAAATTTTGACTAGAAAAACCACACAGCGTGTAATCATTAATACATGGCGTGTAATCATTTTTCATGAAAACTACACGGCGTGTACATTCAATCTACACAGCATGTATATATTCTTTTCATTTTATTCTTCCTCTAACATTAAAACAATTTAGGCTTCATTGAATAATTTTTAAACCACATACGAGAATAATATTTATTCTACTTGAGATACTTGGATACACTTAGTGTGTGACCCTCTACGACTTTTTCTTGTTGGCATTAGGCGGGCTTGACTAAAGTCCAAGATTACTATCTAGCAATGAGTCAAGGTACCCAAGAGAAAGAAGTTGACGCCTAATTTGATGTATCACCTCATAAGAATGATTATCGTGCAATTTAATCCCTTTTTATCAATATCTCATCAAGAAGGTTTCATGGTAGTGTCATAAACCTATATTCTTGATCTGTCATTCTTTGAATTCCAGAAATAAACTCGTCGTTACACCGTGGCCATGAAATTTGGGTGACATTTCTATTTCAATCAAAGGGCCTGAGATATCTACTTCCATAAATATGGAAGGGAAAAATCCTTCCTCGACTTTTCCATTAACAACATGTCATTCATGATGCACCCAATGTACCCTAATTCCCACCAACCATCTTCATGACGGTTTTCGTCAGCAAATATAAGTGTGTGAGTCATGACAGGAGTTAATGATAATCTTCTAGTATAAGGACCATTACACACAGGCGTAGATAGTAATGTCAGATGACACCAAGACATGTGGAATTACTACTGGTGGGTCTATTCTCATAATCTCCCATTTTGGAGATTACCAAGTGCAAACTCCATGAGATAGAGTCTTGTCTTCTTACGAGTACTCGCACATAATGATTTTTATACTATGTGTCTTGTCATAGTAAGTCATCCAACCGTAGAACTTTATTTAAGAATATTATTATAGAATTTCAAGGTTCTCATCATAGCAGGGATCCTCCATGACCTTATTAATGTAACAAATATTCCAGGACATTATTATATTATAGTCATGTAGAACAATGAACAATATATAATAAGTGTACATTCATGTAATCAATGTACAAACAGTTGGTTATCAGGACACCAACTCTAACAAACTCCCACTTGGACTAGAGCCAACTTCCTATGACTTTTAGTCCACTAGAACTCACATGATGATCAAGTTTCTACTGTTTCAAGGCTTTAGTCAAGGGGTCTGCCACGTTGTCTTTCGTGGAAATACTTCTCACTGCAACTTCACCTCTCCGAGAAAAATTCCTCTAGAGATGATACTTATAAAGTATATGCTTTGTATACTGATATGACCTTGGCTCTTTTGCAAGTTCTACTGCTGTAGTATTATCAAAATAGAGTGTGATATGATATTTACTGCTAGGTACAACATCAAACTCTTGGACGAAGCTTCACATCCATACTGCTTCTTTACCTGCCTCAGAAGCAGCAATATACTCAGATTCCGCTGTAGAATCTGCCACCACAATTTGCTTTGATCTCTTCTAGCTCACTGCACGTCTATTCAAACTAAATATGTATCTAGTCTGTGACTTCATGTCATATTGATCAGTCTAGAAACTAGTATCTACATGTCCTATGATGACTAGTTCCTCATCTCCTCCATAAACTAGGAATATATCCTTAGTACACATCATATACTTAAGGATAGTCTTGAATACCATCCAATGGCAGTCTCCTAGATCAGCTTGATATCTGCCTACTGCACTTAATTCATAAGCAACATCTATCCTTGTACATAGAATATCATACATGACCGACCTAATCGTGGATGCGTAAGGGATCCTTTCCATTTTCTTTCTTTCCTCATGTGCCTGAGGACACATTTTCTTGGAAAGATGAATACCATGTGGCACTGGCAACAATCCCCTCTTAGACTATTCCATACTAAATCTCTTCAGTATATTTTCAATGTATGTAATTTGACTTAGGCCCATCATTATATTGGATTTATCATGATGGATCTTGATCCCTAGAATATTTGCTGCCTCGCCCAAGTATTTTATGGAGAAGAATTTATCCAACCATGCCTTAACTGTCTGTAAGACCGGTACTTAATTTCCAATTAGTAATATGTCATCAACATATACTATCAGGAAAATGACTGCACTTCCACTAAACCTTTTGTAGACATAAGGATCACATTCGTTCTTAACAAATCCAAATTCTGTTACAGCTTCATCAAAATGAATGTTCCATGACCTGGATTCTTACTTTAATCCATAAATGGATTTTTGCAACTTGCATTCCTTGTTGGCATCCTTTGGTGTAAAAAACCCTTCAGGTTGTGTCATCTAGACATATTACTGTAGTTTCTTATTAAGGAATGTTGTTTTGACATCCATTTTCCAAATTTCATAGTCATGGTAAGCAACAATGGCCAATAGGATTCTAATGGATTTTAGCATCACAACTGGTGAAAAGGTTTCATCATATTCAATTTATTGATGCTGTCTAAAACCCTTTATAACCAGTTGTACCTTATAGGTGGTGGCTTTCCCCTCCATATCCAGTTTCTTCTTGAATACCCATTTATTACCAACAGGATTTACATAAACTGGAGGATATACCAAAATCCAGACTTGGTTTTGGTACATGGAATCCATTTTAGAATTCATGGATTCTTGCCACTTGGCAGCGTTTGTTCCTTCAACAACTTACTTGTAGGAAATAGGATCATCATTGTCAACCAATAAAGAGTCACCATCCTCGGTGACAAGAAAACTGTATCGTTCTGGTTCTCTCACCTCTCTCATGATCCTACTCAGTTCTTGTGTCTCTGGAACAGATTTTTTTCCACGGGGCATTGTGGAATCTTTTCTTGTACCAAATATTGTGTATCTTGAGCCTCGACTTCATCTAAGTCTATCTCGATCCCACTATCTCTTTTGGATATGTGCTCCCTCTCAAGGAATATGGAATGTCTTGCCACTGTAACCTTTTTATCCAAGGGGTTGTATAGGTAATATCCTCTTTTTTCCTTGGGATATCCTATAAAGATACACTTTGTGCCTCAGGGTGCAAGTTTGTTACCAGAAGAGGCCTTAACAAATGCTTCGCTACCCCACACATGTAAATTTGATAACATGGCTTTGCGTTCACTCCATAACTCATATGAAATACCATTTATCGATTTAGTTTGTACTTGGTTTAGTATGTGTGATGTTGTTTGTAATGCATGTCCCCAAAAGGATAATAAAATAATTTCATCACTCATCATTGATCTCACCATGTGCAACAGGGTGTGGTTTCTCCTTTCCCTTACACCATTCCATTGTGGCGTGTAAGGAGGATTGAGTTGAGATTGAATCTCAAACTCACGTAAGAAATCAATGAAGTCCTGATTAAGATATTCTCCTCCTATCTCTAAGTGGATTTTCTCAATCTTCTTACCAAGCTAGTTCTCAACTTCATTCTTGTATTCTTTAAACCGATCAAAAGAATCTTACTTATACCTCATTAAGTAAATATATCCAGGTCTACTAAAATCATCAGTAAAAGTTATGAAGTACAAGAACCTATGTAACACCCTGAGATTTTATGAGATATATTATTTTTAATTTCTTTGATGTCTTTTTTTGAACGCTTCACCAATATTAGCTTGCACTATATACAACACTGTATTAGCTTGTAGTATACACAATATTATTCTTGGATTTTGATGCACACAATTTCAAGTTCTTTCAAATAAAATTCAATTTACAAAACACCAAGTATAGATTTTGATCAATTTATAACTGAAATATATTTTGAGTATGTTATACGCAACACTAAAGGAATATTTCCCTACACGCAACCCTGACTTGGCTTGCATTACACTCAAGAGTGACCTTCCTCAATAGCGTGTGTTGTACGCAATACCGAGTTTCACTAAACAATTATATATTGTTATAATATTATTATGAACTATCCGTTATGAATATTATTAACCAAATTTTTAATTTTATAACATTATAATTCATCTTACACATTTTCTGGAATAAGGTATGAGAACAAAATCAATTTTTTTAGGATAAAAGAAGTATTTTTCAAAACATGCAGTTTTTCCACGTTTTGATGGTGCATCAATTTTAAATATAATTTTTGACAATTTTATCAATTAAATTTTACAAAATAATATTCTTATTTTGAATCAGGATATAAAATTTTACATTGGATAAAGTGTTGATATTATTATGACAACGTTCTAATTTTGATGAATAGTGAAAACACACTAAATTTTACATAAAACAGCTTTTTTCATTGAGATAATTTATATGGTTAAATTATAATAGTAATTTTTTTTAAAGTATAAATAGAATATATTTTTACCATTTAATATAATTTATGTCATTATCATTAATTTTACATTGAATTCATTGGTAAAAACATTTCAATCTTTGACAATGTTTTAACTTTTAAAACTTGTTTTCTTAACAATGGGATTAATTTTAAATTAATTACTGAAAGTTATGTGTTTTGAATTTTGAAAAATGGATTCCATATTTGGATTCATTGGGTCCATATTATGATAATAGGTTACTTTTATTTTTTGATATTATGAATAGTAACTACAGTAATTTTTATTTACTACATTTAAAGTTAAATCGGGTAATTAAGGGTAAAAATAAGATTATAAAATTACCCTAAGACCTTAAAAAATTCTATTTGATGAATAAAAGTCAGACCATATCATTTAAGGGTCGTAATAGATTCATTTAATGGACTTTTGACAATGAAAATGACATAATTATTATTAAAACCAAAGAAAGTGGCAACATGTCACTCTCTTATATCTTATAAGTGAAATAATTTTAATTTAGTGATAAACCTCATAAAACATCAAATATAAATAGTCTCCATAAATATAATAAAATTATATACATAATGAGAATTTATTTTGAATTTTTAGGGATTAAATAATTATCATTAATGATGATACAATAGTGATGTAGAAATTATTTTATTGATTGAAATATCAAATAAATGGTTTTAAAAATATTAAAATAAATATTATATGAACTAATTAATGTTCTACACAAATTTTATAGAATAATATGATATTTTATAAGTCTATTAAATATTTTTTTTGAATATATCCTCTGTGTGGATTTTAGTTAAATTCAAATAAATGAATAGTGTCAAAATTGACACTATTGTTATTTTATAAAAATAACATATTGTAAAATTGATTAAAAATCACAAAAATATTTAAAAATTATAAATTGAAATTTATATAGTCTAAAATGTCATAAATTATCTAATTATATACAATTCACAACACATAACTAATTATTTATAACAATTTAAAATTTAGAATATTATTACCACAAATAAAATTAAATAGATTAAATAAGGATAAATCAAGGTGATAAGGTTTAAAATAATTTACCAACATGTATAAATATTATTTTTTGATGATATTAAAACCCTATATCATCTAATATTCTGATTTGAGTCATTTTTGGAGGTTTTTAGGTGGGGTTTGAGTTTATTATAAATTAATATTTTAGAGGTTTCCAAAAGTGCCCCTCTCCTCTCTTATAAAAGGGAACCTCCTCCCTCTCCTCCTCACACCTCTTTGAGCCTCCAATATCGACAAACACCTGACCATTTCTCTTATACACTTCCCTAGAAACATTATATAGGTCCTGGTCTTCTTCAAAGACCAACTTTAGTGCCCAAAGAGGAGGTTTACAAGAGGTGCGTCAAAGAAGAGGTAATATCCTTTACCGATTCTTTCAAATTCATTTATTCTTCTACATCCTCTTGTTTTGTTGTTTAATAATAAATTAATAACATCAGTATCACTCATATAATTATAATTTATTATAAATATGAACCAACCCTATTTCACCTTCTATCCATCCTATGGAAAATGAAATCACAGCACGTGCGTACGTACGGAATACCGTCTCTATGCCGTGGTGTAATCTGTTTTTCCACAACCACCATACTTGGATGGGTATAATGGTGTAAATAATAATTTATATGGTTATTATAACATGATACTATTTCTTATATATTATATAATCCACTCTAATTCTATTCAATAATTATGGAAACGATATCATGGCTCGTGCGTACGTACGGATTACCATCTCCACGACGAGATGAGATTCATTCTCCAAGTTAACCATTAAAGAATGATTATAAAGTATATATATTAAAAAATCATGAAATATATGACATATTAATGATACTAGATTTATTTATATGTTATTTACTTACTTCCATTCAATTTAATAAGGAAACGAAAACAGCGTTCATGTGTACGTACGACTTACCATCTCCATGAACGATGTCTTTCTTTCCATTTATAGATCTATTATATATATGTATATTCTGAATATATAATATATATAAATCATGATTTACATTATGTAAGTAAGTAATCATGATATATGTAATCATATGAATAATTACAAGTCAAAACACGGACGAAAAATGAAACTATTTTACCCAAAATGCTGCTTTAACATGGAATTGACAAATGAACAGGTGATATAAAGTCTTAAGTGAATCATATATGATATAATAAATATTATTATGGTTCTGTTAAAAGTTAATAATATGGTTAAACCCACTATACAGGATTCTCGGACACTGATGGAAGACATTGGACATAAGGTAAGGGATAATTATTCCAATCTCATTTTTATTTGAGATTGTTTATTCGTAAGTATTTACTAGGGTTATATTTATCATCCATGTCCATATTTTCTCAAAATGATTTCATAAAATGTTTACTATTATTCCATGTAGGTTTAAATTCATTTTTACCCTTTTTTACTTCTACCACATTGTATGAAATTAATCTTTCTTTTTTTACCAAAAGAGGTACTTTTGGACTTTTCCTGCAAAAGTACGAGATGAATGTTTTTTTAACTTATACGGTATGAACAGATTTTTATGGTTTCATAACACCTTCTTTCTATTAAGCCCAATCTACATGATTTATTGTATATTTTCAATAAAATTATTTTTTTTAAATTGAATGAAATTTTGTGAAAATAAAATGATTTTAAAGAAGAAAGGATATTTTCCTCAAGAATTCATTTCAAGTGTTTTATTAAAACAATTTTCTTTCTAAGATGACGTTATTTAGTATGTTTATGTTTCAAGTATAATGTCACTTTTATTTACATGGTTTGATTTTTCTTATGATGAAATGATATCCATTTGTTTTATATGGATTATGTTATGATGGTATGAGGTTTATGAAACCCATATTATTCTTTGGGTTATGATGAATGATTTATGTTTATTTTGTAGCACACGAAAGAATGATTTAATTATGAGATGGGTGGGACCTATATCTCCCTCCAATTCATTGGGTAATGATTTATATCTTATGAGATAGACATGGATTGAATGGCAAGTAAACCCAGTTCAGTAATGGACATTGTCCACTATGATGGTCTTGACAGCAATGCCTTGGCTACTATGGAAACCATAACATGTGCTTTATGGTTTGCTACAAATAAATTTTTTTCCCATGATATTTTATCATGGTTAATGTTCCTTTATGATCTATGCCTTATGCACTACAATTATTTATGTCATTACTCATGATTTAGATGTTTTATGTTTATGTTCCTACATTCAAATGTTTAGGGATTGTTTTATGTACTCCATGTTTACCCTTACTGAGAATTTGAGCTCACCCTTTTTATGTTTTCTTTTCCCCAGGATATAAAGAAAGGTTTTAGGTAAGAAAGCCATAGGGGAATATCTTTATGGGAGATTATGATGATCTTTCACCATGATTAGAATATTATGTTCAGAGTTTCCAAAGACACTAAACTAATATTGTCTTTGGGCATCTGTTTTTGTCATGTATTAATTATTCCGCAAAGTAATGTAATGTCTTTGTTCGTCAAGATTTGGGTCTCTACAGTTGGTATCAGAGCAAAGGAGGTAGTAATGAATCTGATCCTTGGTAACTCTCACGTGTGAGCGTTGGAAGAAGCATGGATCTCTGCCCAAGGGATTCATGAGGAAATGGCTGCCACTGGGGATGGTGGTGTGTCCCACCCAGGTGGTGTAGCCGCCCATGGAGTTCTCTGACAAGTATTAATTCTAGTCCAATGGAAATAATTCCTGACCGCTATAGTTGGTATCAGAGCGATGGTTTAGTTAACCTTTAGAAACTAGGATGCAAAAACTTTAGTGAAATCTCTAGAGATATTTATAAGGTGTGTCTAGGGATGTCTCTAAGGTTAAGTATAAGTATAGGTTATAGTCCTAGAATTATGGTAACAATCTTAGAATTAAACCTAATATGTTATATATTTAAGGTACTCCCCCTTTATTATGTTGTTTTCCTAGCATGATTTTTGCCTCCCACACTATTCTTTTTGGGTTTTAGATGATAGTTGGAACCTGAAGGAACCGTATTGATCAATATAATGGACAATGCAATGATTTTACTCTTGAACAAACCAATGTTATGGGAGATTGAGTGAAAAATATTATTGTTATACTTACAAAAGATATGAAACATTCTAGACTTCCAAATGAGCAGAGAAGGGAACAATATTCTATTGAGTCCTTCATGAGGCAACGCCCACCTTCTTTCTGTGGGTCTTCAGATCCACTTATTGCTGAACAGTGGATCAATACCATTGAAAATATATTACCCATACTTCGTTGTTTGGATCATGAAAAATTCATTCTACCAATTTATTGTTTAGAAGGTGAAGCAGGCCAATGGTGGACTCTAATTAAGAATACAAGGCCCTAAGATGAAATTGAATACATGGAATGGGATGAGTTCAAGAACATATTTTTCAATAATTGCTTCCCTAGTATTCTTCGAACAGAGATGGAAAAGGATTTACTTGGGCTTAAGAAAAAGGATAATGAATCTGTTGGTATATACAAGGAGAATTTTACAAGGCTTTCAAGGTATGCATCTAGCTTTATCATCCAAACTGGAAGTAAAGTTGATCGATTCATTAGTGGCTTAAAACTAAGTCTTAGAAGGGAATTGACTATAAGATACTTCAGTAGCTATGAAGAAATTGTGCGTTGTGATATGAAGGTAGAACTAGAAGTTGGTGTTAGATATCTATCCCATGGTTTTGAAAAAAAACAAAAGATGGAGTTCATGGAAAAATCTCAGAACAATGGTGAAAAGAAGGTGAATGTTTCTTTATGCTCAAAGTGTGGAAAGAAGCATGGTGGAGATTTTATAAAAGGTACTAGAAAATGTTTCAAGTGTTGAAAAGAAGTTCATCGAGCAGCTGAGTGTTGAAGTAATAGGAAAAATGTTTCTAATGATGTGAATAGAGAAAAGACTACAGAGAATGCTCCCCCAATACTTCAGTGCTTTAAGTGAATGGAAATGGGGCATTACGCTAATCAATGCCCTAATCCAAGGGTTAATGATGATCTACGTGAGCAACCTATTAAGGAAAAGGATAAAGGGAAGTCATATGAGGTCACTATTTGTGATGTTGAGTATGAAAATGATGTTGTGGAATGATTAAGTGTTTATGTAATGGGATTTCAAAATAGTATCATGGAATCTGATTTATAGTATTGCAGAATTTTGGAATATCTATGTATTGGTTTCCAATAATTGTATGGTACCGGTAACCATGAAAAGTGATTGAAATATTTTTAGAAGGCAGATGATATGAACATAATGAAGAGAAAGGGAGAAAATGAAATGTTTGATAGTATTAATAAGCTCATGACTGATATAAGGACAAAGTTATATCATGGTTTGAGTATATAGAAAATTTGGGATTTTGGTATATGGAAAGAGTTAACTTTTAACAGCATTCATGTTTTCATTAATGTTCAATGGGTACTCATTTTTCAAGAGAATACATGATTATGGTATTCACATGTTTGGAATGAGACCAAAAAGATATATCTTATGATATATGGGGGATAAATGATGGTATTCACATGCTTGGTTGATGACATTTCTAGTAATAGTTTTCTTTATAATACGATCTTGGATAGAAGTATTTTGGATAAGACTAAAGATTTGAAATGGATTATGTTAAATATAATATAATATTTTTTAATGATAGAACCTTTTTTTATATTATTTCTGGAATGTTATAATAGTTTAGTTTTAGAAAAAGGACAACCTGCAGGATAGACGACAACCCATCGTGTCAGACAAGGTTCTGGGAATCAAACCCACAACTGAAGTGTGATAGGACTTTATTGCCTAACACTGGCCTACAGGAAGTCCCTAGTTAGTAAAAAATTGTTTTATTTTATTAAGTATGATGATAGATGAAGTATAATTCAATTTTTGGAACCATATACGATCAATATCACCATATATGGACTTATGTATATATCTTTTACTAACCTTATGTTTGAGATAGATGGAACGACCTATCATTCTATCGCATGATCTGCTAACACTTTGCAGAATACAAATTCAACTTCATTTATTTAAGAGATGAAGTGGAAATTGATCAAGGCACGAGAAACGGTAAGATTTTACCAAGTTCAAGTAAGTATTTCTTTTAATTCAAAAATTCTTCAACATTAGGGAAATGATCTAGAAAACCAAAAATGTTGTCCTAGTGCCCTCATATCTGATGAATCAGATGGTACCTTAGATCCTCACAAATTTCTAGCTTTGTTATTGTTGGATTTTTTATAGCCATGTTCTCTACCACTCTTCATCCAAACATGATGGTTAGATTTCTCTTCCATATCCATATTTTTCACCTATATTCTCCTATGTGGAAACCCAATGCTAAGTTACTTTGGGTATCCGCTATGTTTCTAACATTCCTTTTTTAAAATGATGATTTAGTATTCCTTTTTACGATGTGGGTTTCTATGGAAGAAACTTTAAAGTAGAAAACCATTTATAATCCTGATGAATTTCGAGGGAGAAACTCATTTTAAGGGGGTAGAATGTAACACCTCAAGATTTTATGAGATATATTATTTTTAATTTCTTTGATGTCTTTTGTTTAATAATTCACCAAGATTAGATTGCACTATACGTAGGACCTTATTAGATTTTAGTAAACACAACACTATTCTTGGCTTGTGATGCACACAATTTCAAGTTCTTTCGAATAAAATTCATTTTACACAACACCAATTATAGATTTTGATCAATGTATAACTGAACTATATTTTGAGTATGTTATACGCAACACCAAAGGAATCTTTTCCTGCACGCATCCATGACTTGGCTTGCATTACAATCAAGAGCGACCTACCTCAATAGCATGTGTTGTACGCAATACCGAGTTTCACTAAACAATAATATATTGTTATAATATTATTATGAACTAGACGTTATGAATAGTATTAACATAATTTTGAATTTTATAACATTATAATTCATCTTACACATTTTTTTAATGAGGTATAAGAATGAAAGAGCACTGTCGTGGGTTCCCTCTAATGATTAGTGTGATTTTGGGGTACTTAGGTGCAGCAGAGTGGATGACCAAGGTCGTCTCTCAAAGGAGGAAGTGAATTAAAACAACTTCTTAGAGGTATTATAAAAATAAAATAAAATAGAATAAAAACACTAATTGAATGGATGGGGGTTGTTTATAGTTTATAGATATAGAATAAGTTTGCTGTAAGAAGATTTCATTTTTTTTGATTTTAATTTTGAAATGATGTTTGATTAAAAACACACAACAAGAAGATGTTTTTTAGAAAATATTTTAAAAGGCGTAATCGATATAACTCTACCTATTCACTCTATTATTAATCATTAACATTTAAACTAACATTAACTTAATTATGATCCCTTAATTTGTTAAATCTCGAACCCTACGAGAATTAACTTTACCATGAAGATGAAGTGAATTTAACCCTAGGCTAACTTCGGAACATGCAATCGCAACACCCTGCTTTGATTGATGTTCTAAGATTAGCGTATGGTCAGTGATAAATTAAGGCACCTAGCCACTCTGGAAATGAGGATTAATTGAGTTTAGGGATTGTATTTGAACTCTACAATTTGATCCCGTGTGGTCTTGTATTACCGATTAAGATTACCCTCTCACAATTCACACAAATCCCGACCTCGCGCATTTTGTGTTTATTGTTCAATTGCTTGCTTAGTTTCATTTAAATTGAAAACTCAATTAATAGATTATATTTAGTGAATTATAGTATATCATTGATTCAAAATAAATTAATGAAGAAGGTGAGAGGTAGATCAATTACTAAAAGACTACTCTTCCATGGGTGGCGTAATCATCGTAGAAGCGTTTTGCATGTGCAAAGGTTTATAATGGGGATTACCCAATAATGCTTCTACTCAAGAATTCCAAACCAATTAGAAAGATTAATATAAGAAGAAATTTAAACAAAACATAAGAAAAGAAAAGAAATAAAAGAAGAACAAAGAAGTTTATTACACAAATGAAAACATTACAAAATGGAGAAGAGAAGGAGGCTTCGATGAGGGGATCCTTGCTTCAAGAGCTACACCTCTTACAATGGTTGGAGAATTTGGGTGAAACAAATTATCCTCTGTCTCCAATATCCTAATGTACGTCCCCAACCCCTCCAAATGAGAAAAAATCCAATTTATAGAGTGGAGGGGAGGCTAGGTTTAAAGAGGTTTCAAGTGTGAATGGGAAATCTCAGCCAAATATTTTAATACAACTTTAACCACCCATTTGACCTCGAAAACGCGTGAAACAGCTCTCCTTATAGAAGTATGATTTGTGGGAAAATTAATCCCAGAGATCCTCTCAAAATATGGGCTTAATCCAAGATTGGATGAAGAAGATATTTCCCAAATACAGAACCCATGTCTATTCTACTGAGTCCAGCCCACCATTGGATTAATGTCCCATTTACTCCATCCAAATGCCCTTTTTAGCTCCAGTGTCCTGAATGAAAGTTGTAGAAAATTAAGTTAGGAACAATGTTAAAAAATTTCAAAATAAATATAAAAATATTTATCTTCGAAATACTACAGTGCACTATAAAGTGTAAAACTGGAATTTTCACCAAATTTTAAAATGAATGATAAAATCCCAAATATTTTATAAATAAACATATTTAGCACAATGTGGGGAAATTATATCATTTATTATCAATAAAATATTCAACAAAATAGTGTTTTATCAACTCCCCCACACTTACCCTTTTGCACTCCTGAGCAAAATCTCATATTAAGTAAACATCAATATCAAATCAAAACCAATTTTAAAACACATATCATTGAGATCAATCAATTTCCCACCAAGAATCAAAAGATATCATGCCTCATAAAAAACCTTATTTCAAGTTCTCCATTTATATCATTCAATATATTTCCACTTCATTTATTCTCCCATGCACAAAACACTTACCTCGCTTGAATTTTCTCTTATCACTCAAATATCAAATTTTTTGCAATGTCTTTTTCATCCAAACTCATACAAGGGTCACCATAGGTTTGATAGATTCCTACCTCACTACCCAATGTGAGTCAAGGACCTATGTTTATCATGAGGAATTTTCAGGGTTGTTCTATGGCTTTCGGTTGGTAGGATTAGGATGTGAAAAACTCTGAGGCTGAGTGAGGAGGGCTTGACTCTTTTGAAGCAAAATTGCATTAATCTAATTTTCACTTAAATATGATCTTCTCCTCAATGCCCATAGTATCAATTCAGCTCCATCATCATGAAAAGTCATGAAAAGTTTACACCACTCATTATTTCAGTATCAAAAATTTCAATCTTCTCAAACATGATTTTTTGAAAGCTCCAGATGGGCACAACTTTCCTCCTCAATTAGAAGCTCCAGAAAAGGCACAACTTTACTTGTCATGAAAGCTCCAGAAAAGGCACAACTTTCAATATAATGGATTTCTTCAGTATAAAACACATCTCTTCAGAATTTAATTTTCCACCCAAAGTATCACAGAATGTGGTGGCACAACACAAGACAACTTCCCCCACACTTATGCTCAACTAGATTATGCAATTTCACTTCAAGAGTTGGTTGGATAGGGAAAATTGGCTTGTAATGTGGCTAACCTAATAGGTTGTGCGTGGCTTCTAAGGTCTACAAGGATTAAATATTCAAGGCAGGCCATTATAAAAAATTATTCTTTGAAATAGGGGCTTTAATACCAAACAAATTTCTCAATCATTTAAACATATGTACCTCAAACCCTCAAGTTTTGACAGGAATAGATCAAATTCTGGTTAAATCAAGCATGGTTTGGTTCTCTCAAGAAGTGAGGTGAATGTAAAGAATATGAAAATAATGGTTCAGAAGCCTCACAGGAAAGTGATTTCAAATATAAAGACAGTGAGATGTGGCATGGGATTCAAAATTCAGTGTACTTTTCATGAAATTACTAAATATTTGAACTTGAAACAAAGTTATTTCAGCATTCATTTAAGCTTAGTTTCAAGGGATAAATTGATTCACTCATTGATATGCATTTCAAAATTGTGATGAGAATCATTTCAGCTCAAAAATTTTAAAAACACAAATAAAATTGGAAAAAAAACACACAAAATTTGAAAACACACAAATTTTTTTTGTTTTTTTAATAAGGAAAACAATTGAAATTACTAAACTAAAAGGTTCCCTCCCCCACACTTAAAATATTTTATTGTCCTCAATGTGAACCCATGAGATGATATATGCACATGAAATGAAGAATTTTTAAATAGGACAAATAATATAAAATTGAAAGGGTTAGGAACAGCCTGATGTGATCATGCGATGATGGGGTCATGCAGTGTGATAAAATACACTGCATCAGTAGGAAATACCTCAATGTATCTCTTCAAATGTTGCCCATTGACTGTAATGCTCTTTCCAGTGTCCTCTTGTGTGATCTCCACTGCACCATAAGGAAAAACAATAGATACAATATAAGGACCTAACCACCTGGAACGCAACTTACCAGGCATCAGCTTCAGTCGTGAACTGTAGAGAAGGACTTTCTCTCCAACATGAAACTCCCTTTGTTGGATCATTTTTTCATGAGCTGCTTTTGATCTTTCCTTGTAGAGCCTTGAGTTCTCATATGACGACAGTCGAATCTTCTCAATCTCTTGAATTTTCATCTTTCTTTGAATTCCATCTTGGGCCAAATCCATGTTGCATTTCTTTATAGCCCAATATGCCTGATGATCGACTTCCACTGGGAGATTACATGCTTTCCCAAAAACAATCCTAAATGGGGACATACCAATGGGTGTCTTGTATGCTGTCCTATAAGCCCACAATGCATCATCCAAGCACTTGCTCCAATCCTTCCTATTTGGCTGCATGGTTTTCTCCAATATTTGTTTCAACTCACGATTTGAAACCTCAGCCTGACCATTTGTTTGGGGTGGTATGGTGTTGATGTTTTGTGTGTCACCCCATACTTTCTAAGGAGGGAAGAAAAATTCCTATTGCAAAAGTGTGTCCCTTGGTCACTGATGATGGACTTTGGTACTCCAAACCTGCAAAAAATCTGTTTTTTGACAAAGTCCACAACAACATGAGAATCGTCAGTCCTGGTGGCCTTGGCCTCCACCAATTTACTCAAATAATCAACAACAAACAAAATATACAAAAATCAAAATGACTAGGAAAAGGACCCATAAAATCAATGCCCCGTACATCAAAAATCTCACAGAATAGTATGGGTTGTTGGGGTATCTCATGTCTCCTAGAAATATTCCCAGTGTGTTGGCAACGAGAGCATGAATTACAAAACACATGGGCATCATGGAACAAGCTAGGCCAATATAATCCAGAGTCCAAAACCTTCCTATATGTCCTTTGGGGTCCAAAGTGTCCACCACAAGCAAGTGTATGACAGAAATGAAAAACAGACTCAAACTCATGATCGAGAACACACCTCCTAATGACTTGGTCACTACACATGCGCCAGAGGTAAGGATCACCCCACACATAATACCTAGACTCACTTTCTAATTTTTGTACTTGATATTTCTTTATATTTGAAGATATTTTAGAGGAAACAATGTAGTTCACTAAATCAGCATACCAAGGATGCGTACCTGAGATGGAATAAATATGCTCATCGGGAAAAGTGTCCCAAAGTGGTACCTGGTCCAAGGTTTCATCCTCTAGTGTGTGAGTAAGCCTACTCATGTGGTCCACCACCAAATTCTCTGACCCCTTCTTGTCCTTTATCTCAAGGTAAAACTCTTAAAGAAGGAGCATCCAACGGATAAGTCGTGGCTTTGCATCTGGCTTCTTCAGGAGGTACCTCAAAGCTGCATGGTCAGAAAAAACAACTACTTTAGAGGCCAATAAATATGAACGGAATTTATCTAAAGCAAATATGACAGCATGAAACTCCTTTTACATGGTTGTGTAGTTTGATTGGTCTGAATCCAATGTACTTGATGCATAGGCAATAACATGTGAACATCCTTCCACCCTCTAAGATAAGACATCTCCAACCGTGAAGTTGGAGGCATCACACATAAGCTCAAATGGAAGGTCCCACCGTGGGGGCTGTATGATAGGTGGAGTGGTCAGACGTTGTTTTAGCTCATCAAATGAATTCTTGCAAGAAACATCAAACACAAAATCAGAATCCTTTTGAAGTAATCTTGACATAGGAAGAGCAATCTTACTAAAATCTTTGATGAAGTGCCGATAAAACCTTGCATGCCCTAGGAAAGATCTAACATCATGCACACATATAGGATATGGAAGGGATGAAATAATGTCTATCTTAGATCTATCAACCTCTATCCCATGTTTTGAGACTACATGCCCTAAGAAAATGCCTTGCTCTACCATGAAATGACACTTTTCAAAGTTCAGGACCATATTCTTCTCAATAAAACGATTCAATACCTTTCCCAAACTCTTTATACATTCATCAAATGAGGATCCATACACTGTAAAATCATCCATAAATTCCTCCATGCAGGTCTCAATAAAATCAGAAAAAATACTCACCATGCATCTCTGGAAGGTACCTGGGGCATTGCAAAGTCCAAATGGCATCCTCCGGTAGGCAAATGTGCCAAAGGGACAGGTGAATGTAGTCTTCTCTTGATAATCTGGAGCTATAGGAACCTGAAAATATCTAGAAAATCCATCCAAGAAACAATAGTGTGTTTTTCCAGCTAGTCTCTCACGCATTTGATCAATAAATGGGAGGGGGAAATGGTCCTTGTGAGTGGTCTGATTTATTTTCCTATAATCAATACACACACACCAACTGTTTTTCACCCTCATTGGAACTAACTCATCTTTCTCATTTTTAACAACAGTAAAACTAGTTTTCTTAGGCACAACCTGAATTGTACTTACCCACTGAGAATCTGAAATGGGAAAGATTATACCTGCCTCGAGCAATTTATCAACTTATTTTTTAACAACTTCCAGGAGGGTGGGATTGAGTCTCCTTTGTGGCTGTCTCACCGGTTTAGCCCCATCCTCCAAGAGAATCCTTTGCATGCAAATGGAGGGGCTAATACCTGATATGTCAGCCAAGGTCCACCCAATCGCCCTGATGGAGAAATTTATGCAACAGACATATCTGCACAATGAACATTAGTATCATAATATAAATCATCACAATCAGAGAATAAAGCACCAAATCCATCAGCATACTCAATAGTCATGTCATAATCAGAGTTCACATGATCAAAATCAGAATATGATTCCATTTCAAAATCAAATCTTAGAGAGTCTTGTTCCTTAAAAACGGGTGTAGAAGTACTCTTAGACATCAAACTAAAACCAATAATCATAATCTACCTAAGCATAGGACAATCCAATTCCATGGGGTTTTTACTTGGCGGTTCAAAATGGGAGATAACAAAAGCAGAATGGTTCTCAGAGGGGTACTTAATGGAATCCATACCATTAAATATCACAACTTCATCTCCAAATTCCATGGAAAGTGTACCCTCATTGACATTTATGATAATTTTTGTAGTTTTGAGGAAGGGCCTACCTAAGATAATGGGGGAATGAGAACTTACCTAATCATCCTCCATGTTAAGAACATAGAAATCCGCTGGAAAGATCATGTCTCTTACCCAAACAAGTACATCCTCAAGGACTCCCGCTGGATATGTCGTAGCTCTATTCGCCAATTGCACCACTACTCTTATTGGCTTCAACTCACCAACCTACAAGGAAGAGAATACAGAGTGAGGCATCACATTTATTGAAGCTCCTAAATCACAAAGAGCATCAGAGAAGTGAAACTCCCCTATGGTAAATGGGATGGTGAATGTCCCAGGATCCTTGCACTTTGTTGGCATTGCTAGAGTTGGTGTAATGAGTGCCGAGACATTCCTTCCAAGGTTGATCCTCTCATTTCCCTTGAGCCCTCTTCGATTGGTGCAGAGTTCTTTTAAGAATTTGGCATACCTTGGGATTTGCTTAATGGCTTCAAGTAGAGGAATGTTGATCTCCACACGCATGAATGTGTTCAAAACCTCCTTTTTCATTGCTTCTTCAGCCATCTTCTTCGTTTGAACAACCTTTTTTGGAAAAGGAAGGGGTTTAGGAGGAACATCATCAATCTTTTTCGTACCTTTATCTTTCTCCTTGGATTGCTCATCAGTTGGTATGGAATGAGGCTTCTCTGGAGTTGAGGTGAATCCCGATGGAATGGTAGGTATAGATGTATCGTTCATTTGTTTCCCACTTATCAATGTGATGGCACTAACATTCCCCTTTGTATTTGGAGTGGGTTGGGAAGGTAGATTTACAGAATTCTTACTTACAAGTTCATGGAGGGCGGTGTCAATCTGGCTCATTTGAGTCTTTAACTCCCTCAGCTCTGAACCTTGACTCTTTAGCTCATTCTGTTGATTAAGAACAATTTGTTTCAAAAGATCATCAGTATTAGAATCTACCTTTGGTGGGGGATTCCCTTGTTGTTGGCTTATTGATGCTTGGGCTTCAAATATCCTTTGGGGTTGTTGGAAACCCTACTGGTAAGGTGGAGGCTGCTGGAAGTTTGGTTGAAAAGGGGGCCTTTGTTGTTGTCCAGAGCCATACCTCATGTTCGGTTGATCTTTCCACCCTTGGTTGTGTGTTGGAGCAAATGAATCAAACTTCTTTTGGGGATATGGTTGTTGTTGCTGCTGAAATGGTCTCCCTGGGAATACTGCTGCGCAATCCTCTGTCTCTTATAGTTGTGGGCAACAGTCAGTTGGGTGGCTTATCTCAGTGCAAATGCCACAAGGCCTTGAAGGAGGGGGTATAGATGTATTTTGTGCTAAAGAAATTTTCCTCACCATAGTTTTCAATTATTCTAACTTGGTATCAATCAAATGACTATCAAGAGAAGAAGAACTTACCTGATGTACTCCCCTGATATGTGGTGCACCTCGATCACCAAATTGTTGGGAGTTTTGGGCCATTTTGTCGATCAATGCTCATGCAGCTACTGGTGCCTTGTCCACTAATGCTCCTCCAGCTGCAACATCCACCATGCTCCTCTCCATGGGTGTGAGTCCTTCATAGAAGTACTGAATGAGGAGTTTCTCACTGATTTGGTGATGCAGACAGCTTGCACAAAACTTCTTGAATCGCTCCCAGTACTCATACATTGACTCCCCTTGTGGTTGGTTGATCGTCGATATCTCCTTTTGAATGGAAGTGGTCCTTGATGCTAGAAAAAATCTCTGCAAGAAAATACGTTTCAAATCGTTCCAACAAGTTACATCTTTGGGTTGTAAATAATACATCCAGTCTTTTGCAGCTCCATCAAGTGAGAATGTGAATTCTCTTAATTTGATTTGATCTTCAGAAACATTTCTTGGTTTAAGGGTTGAGAAAAACACATTAAATTCTTTTAAATGTTTATTGGGATCCTCACCAGAGAGGCCATGAAACTTTGGAAGTAAGTGAATTAACCCAGATTTCAGTTCAAAGTCCGATTCGAGATTTGAGTATGCAATACAATTTGGTTGATAGTTAATATCAGGTGCAGCCAATTCTCGAATGGTTATATTAAGTTAATTTCCATTGTTTTCAGCCATTGGTTCTTCTTTTATGCGTGAATTTGAATAACTTCCAATTCCAATGTTTCCAGAAGAGAGGAATTCACCAACTGGTTGAATATTGAAACTTCTCGTAGACTGAGAGTGTCTGATTCGTGCCCTAAGGCTACGTTCAATCTCAGGGTCAAGATATAAGAGATATTTGGGATTAGTTCGTGTCAAAAATCAAATAAACATTAATAAAAAGTGAGTGGACCATAGTAAAATAAAAATGAGAAGTTGAGTTGATGGTCCAAAAAGAAAAGATGAGGATGAAAAAAATGAAAACTTGAGAAAGGGGAAAGATGAAAGAGAGAGGTGAAGAAAATAATAAAATGAAAAATAAAATAAATACCTCTAAAGGGTTGAATAAATTACTTGCCTCCCCGGCAATGGCGCCAATTTGAAAGAGCACTATCGTGGGTACCCTCAAATGATTAGTGTGATTTTGGGGTACTTAGGTGCAACAGAGTGGCTGACCAAGGTCGTCTCTCAAAGGAGGAAGTGAATTAAAACAACTTCTTAGAGGTATTATAAAAATAAAATAAAAGAGAATAAAAACACTAATTGAATGTATGGGGGTTGTTTATAGTTTATAGATTTTGAAGAAGTCTGCTGGAAGAAGATTGAATTTTTTTTTGTTTTTAATTTTGAAATGATGTTTGATTAAAAAGACACAACAAGAATATGTTTTTTAGAAAATATTTTAAAAGGCGTAATCGATCTAACTATACCTCTTCACTCTATTATTAATCATTAATCTTTAAACTAACATTCACTTAATTATGATCCCTTAATTTGTTAAATCCTGAACCCTACGAGAATTAACGTTACCACGAAGATGAAGTGAATTTAACCCTAGGCTAACTTCGGAACATGCAATCGCAACACCCTGCTTTGATTGATGTTCTAAGATTAGTGTATGGTCAGTGATAAATTAAGGCAAATAACCACTCTATAAATGAGGATTAATTGAGTTTAGGGATTGTATTTTAACTCTACAAATTGATCCCGTGTGGTCTTGTATTACCGATTAAGATTACGCTCTCACAATTCACACAAATCTCGACCTCGCGCGTTTTGTGTTTATTGTTCAATTGCTTGCTTAGTTTCATTTAAATTGAAAACTAAATTAATATATAATATTTAGTGAATTACAGTATATAATTGATTCAAAATAAATTAATGAAGAAGGTGAGAGGTAGATCGATTACTAAAAGACTACTCTTCCATGGGTGGCGTAATCATCGTAGAAGCGTTTTGCATGTGAAAAAGTTTATAATGGGCATAACCCAATAATTCTTATACTCAATAATTCCAAACCAATTAGGAAGATTAATTGAAGAATAAATTTAAACAAAACAGAAGAAAAGAGAAGAAATAAAAGAAGCACAAAGAAGTTTATTACACAAATGAAAACATTACAAAATGGAGAAGAGAAGGAGGCGTCGATGAGGGGATCCTTGCTTCAAGAGCTACCCCTCTTACAATGGTTGGATAATTTGGGTGAAAAAATTCTCCTCTGCCTCCAATCTCCTAATTCACGTCCCCAACCCCTCCAAATGAGAAAAACTCCAATTTATAGAGTGGAGGGGATGCTAGGTTTAAAGAGGTTTCAAGTGTGAATGGGAAATCTCGTCCAAATATTTTAATACAACTTGCACTGCCCATTTGTCCTTGAAAACGCGTGAACCAGCTCTCCTTAAAGAAGGGTTATTTGTGGGAAAATGAATCCCCGAGATCCTCTCAAAATATGGGCTTAATCCAAGACAGTATGAAGAAGATATGGACCAAATACCAAACCCATGTCCATTATGCCGAGTCCAGCCCACCATTGGATTAATGTCCCATTTACTCTATCCAAATGCCCTTTTTAGCTCTAGTGTCCTGAATGAAAGTTGTAGAAACTTAAGTTAGGAACACTGTTACAAAGTTTCAAAATAAATATAAAAATATTTATCTTCGAAATACTACAGTGCACTATAAAGGGTAAAACTGGAATTTTCACCAAATTTTAAAACGAATGATCAAATCCCAAATATTTTATAAATAAACATATTTATCACAATGTGGGGAAATTATATCATTTATTATCAATAAAATATTCAACAAAATAGTGTTTTATCGAAGAACAAAATCAATTTTTTTTGGATTAAAGATGTATTTTTCAAAAAATGCAGTTTTGCAGCCTTTTGATGGCGCAACCATTTTAAATATAATTTTTGAAAAATTTATAAGTTAAATTTTACAAAATAAACTTATTATTTTGAATCAGGATATAAAATTTTACATTTGATAAAGTTTTGATATTTTTCTGACAATGTTCTTATTTTGATGAATAGTAAAAACATGCTAAAGTTTACTTAAAAACAACTTTTTTCATCGATATAATTTATATGGTTAAATTATAATAGTAATTTTTTTAAAGTATAAATAGAATATATTTTTACCATTTAATATAATTTATGTCATTATCATTAATTTTACATTGAATTCATAGGTAAAAACATTACAATCTTTGGCAATGTTTTAACTTTTAAAATCCGTTTTCTTAACAACAGGATTAATTTTAAATTAATTACTAAAACTTCTGTGTTTTGAATTTTTAAAAATGGATTCCATATTTTGATTCAGTGAGTTTAAATTATGTTAATAGGTTAATTTTATTTTTTTTGATATTATGAATAGTAACTATGGTATTTTTTATTTACTACAATTAAAGGTAAATCGGGTAATTAAGGATAAAAATAAAATTATAAGTGTAATAATTTTAATTTAGTGATAAACCTCATAAAACATATAATATAAATAGTATCCAGAAATCTAATTAAATTATCTACATCATTAGAATTTATTTAAAATTTTTAGGGATTAAATATTTATCATTAATGATGACACAATAGTGATGTAGAAATTATTTTATTGATTTAATTATCAAATAAATGGTTTTACAAATATTAAAATAAATAATATATGAACTAATTAATGTTCTCCACAAATTTTCTAGATGACTATGACATATTAGTAGCATAATAAATATTTTGGTTCTAATATATCCTCTCTGTGGATTTTATTTAAATTCAAATAAATGAAAAGTGTCAAAATTGACACTATTGTTATTTTATAAAAATAACATATTATAAAATTGTTTAAAAATCACAAATTTTTTTAAAAATTATAAATTTAAATTTATATGGTCTAAAATGTCATAAATTATCCAATTATGGACAATTAATAACACATAACTAATTATTTATAACAATTTAAAATTTAGAATATTATTACCACAAATAAAATTAAATAGATTAAATAAGGATAAATCCAGTTGATAAGATTTAAAATAAATTACCAACATGTCTAAATCTTATTGGTTGATGAGATTAAAATCCTATCTCATCTAATCTTCATATTTGAGTCATTTTTGGAGGTTTTTAAGTGGGGTTTGAGTTTATTATAAATTAATATTTTAGAGGTTTCCCAAAGTGCCCCTCTCCTTTCTTATAAAAGGGCTCCTCCTCCCTCTCCTCCTTACACCACTTTGAGCCTTCATGATCGTCCAAACACTGCCAATTTCTCTTCTCCACTTCCCTAGAAACATACTAGAGGTTTTCGTCTTCTTCAAAGACCAACTTTAGTGCCCTAAGAGGAGGTTTAGAAGAGGCGCGTCAAAGAAGAGGTAATATCCTTTACCGATTCTTTCAAATTCATTTCTTCTTCTACTTAATCTTCTTTTTTTTCATAATAAGTAATAACATCAGTATCACTCATATACTGATATGTTATTATAAATATAAACCAACCCTATTTCACCTTATATCTATCCTACGAAAAATGAAATCACCGCGCGTGCGTACGTACGGAATACCGTCTCCATGCCGGGGTGTAATCTGTTTTTCCACCACCACCTTACTTGGATGGGTATAATGGTGTAAAGAATAGCTATATATGGTTATTATAACATGATAATAATTCCGAGATATTATATCATCCACTCTAATTCTATTCAATAATTATGATAATGATATCATCGCTCGTGCGTACGTACGGATTACCGTCTCCACGACGCGATGAGATTCATTCTCCAAGTTAAGCATTCAAAAATGATTTTAACGTATATATATTAAATAATAATGAAATTTATTACATATTAATTATACTGGATATATTTATATGTTATTTACTTACTTCCATTCAATTTAATAAAGAAACGAAAATAGTGTTCCTGCGTACGTACGGCCTACTGTCGTCATGAACGGTGTATTTCTTTCCATTTATCGATATATTATATATATGTATATTCTGAATATATATTATATATAAATCATTTTTTACATTCTGAAAGTTACTAATCATGATCTAAGTAATCATATGAATAATTACATGTCAAAACATGGATGATAAATGAAACGATTTTACCCAAAACGCTGCTTTAACATGGAATTGACAAATGAACGGGTAATAAAAAGTATTAAGTGAATTATATATGATATCATAAATATTATTATGGTTATGTTACAAGTTAATAATATGTTTAAACCCACTATACAGGAGGCTCGTACACATATGGAAGAAATTGGACATAAGGTAAGGGATAATTATTCCAATCTTGTTTTAATTCAAGATTGTTTATTCGTAAGTATTTACCAGGGTTATATTTATCATCCATGTCAATATTTTTTCAAAATGTTTTCATAAAATGTTTACTATTATTCCATGTATGTTTAAAGTCATTTTTACCCTTTTTGACTTCTACCACATTGTATGGAATAAATCTTTCTTTTTTTACCATACGAGGTACTTTTTGAATTTTCCAAAAAAAGTACGAGATGAATGCTTTTTTAACTTATAAAAAATGAACAGATTTTTAAGGTTTTATAACACCTTCTTTATATTAATCCTCTTCTACAAGATTTCATGTTTATTTTCAATAAAATTATTTTCTTTTAAAATTGAATGAAATTTTTTGAAAAGAAAATTATTTTAAAGAAGAAAGGATATTTTCCTCAGGAATTCATTTCAAGTATTTTATTAAAACTATTTTACATCTAAGATGAAATTATTTAGTATGTTTATGTTTCAATTATAATTTCACTGTTATTTACATGGTTTGATTTTTCTTGTGATGAAATGATATCTATTTGTTTTATATTGATTATGTTATGATGTGATGAGGTTTATGAAACCCATATTATTCTTTGGGTTATGAAGAATGATTTATGTTTATTTTGTGGCACATGAAAGAATGATTTCATTATGAGATGGGTGGAACCTATATCTTCCTCCAATGCATTGGGTAAATATTTAAATCTCATGAGATAGACATGGCTGGAATGGCAAGTAAACCCGGTTCAGTAATGGACTTTGTCCACTATGATGGTCTTGGCAGCAATGCCTTGGCTACTATGGAAATCATAACATTTGATTTATGGTTTGACACAATTACATTTTTTATTCCCAATCTATTTTATCAGGGTTAATGTTCCTTTATGATCTATGCCTTATTCACTATAATGATTTATGTCATTACTCGTAATTTTGATGTTTTATGTTCATGTTCATACGTTCAAATGTTTAGGGATTGTTTTATGTTCTCCACCTTTACCCTTACTGAGCATTTGAGCTCACCCTTTTTATGTTTTATTTTCCCCAGGATATAAAGAAAAGTTTTAGGTAAGAAACCCAAAGGGAAGGATCTTTATGGGAGATTTTGAAGATATTTCACCATGATTAGAATATTATGTTCCGAGTTTCCAGATACACTAAACTAATACGATCTTTGGGCATCTGTTTTTGTCATGTATTATGTATTTTTCAAAAGTAATGTGATGTCTATTTACGTCAAGCTTTGGGTCTCTACAACCCACCCCTTGCTTCAACTAGAAATGGTCCACATACATCTGTGTGAACTAATTCTAGAAGCTCTTTAGCCCTTTCACCTTTCCCACTAAATGGGGCTTTGGTCATTTTGCCTTGTAGACACACATGACATACACTAAGTGGTTTTAGTTTGAAAGAATCTAAATACCCATCTTAATGTAATTATGTCAAACATTTCTCATTTACATGAACTAGCTAGTGATGCCAAAGTTGGGTGTGGTATGAGTCATGTGAATTAATTTTGTCATCGATTTACATTACTTGGTTTGTTTAGTCTAACACATAAAGGCCATTATATAAATGTGCCTTACCAAAACAAATGCTATCTTTATAAAAGTAGAAACATCCACTTCAAAACCTGAAAATGAATCCATCAGTATCTAATCTCGATACTGAAATAATGTTTTTGGTTATAGAGGGTACATAATAACATCCTTTCAAAACCAAGACCATCCCAGTAGGCAATGTGAGGTGGTAGTCTCTGACAGCTACAACAGTAAGTCTGGCTCCATTGGCTGCTCATAGATCCACCTCACCTCAGTCAATTTTCTAAATCTACTTGGTTCTTGTATTTGGATATACATGTGAGCACCTCAAGGAGTATTTAATACCCAATTAGTAGAAATAAGTAGATTACATTCAATAACAAATGCACCTGAAGCTTTCCCTTACTTCCTTGGCTGGGTGTAGTTCTTCTTCCAGTGGCCCTTCTTTCCACATACGAAACAGACAACCTCTTGTTCTCTTGACTCCCCTTTGATCTTCCTTTTCTTATAAGGCCTTGAAGAAGCTTTGGGATTAAATCTCTTCATCTTACCTTTCCTTTTATTCACCATGAGGACAAAAGGATTTTCACGCTTCATGCCATTGTCCACTTAGCGAATGAGAATAAAAAGATCAGATAGAGACTTCTCAATGTTGTTCATATTGAAATTCACAACAAAGTTAGAGATTCTCTGGGGAAGTGATGCCCGAATGATATCGGTACCCAGATCTTTGGGGAGTTTAAACCCTAGAACCTCCAAGCGCTCAATGTAGCCAATGATCTTGACTACATGAGGCCCAGCTAGGTAACCCTCTCCAAGATTGCTTTGGAATAGAGCCTTGGAGATCTCAAACATTTCCTTTCTTGTTCTCTCCTGGTATAGACCATAGAGGTGCTCGAGCATGCAATAGGCATCCATGTCTTCATGAGACTTCATGAGCTCACTAGACATTGATGATAACATCAAACATTGAACGTCGAGTGCATCGCTCAAATGTTGATCATAGACCAGGAAATCTTCATCACTCGCCCCTTGGGCAGGCGAATCAGGAAGTGAAGACTCCAACACGTAAAACTTTCGTTCATGGCGTATGATAACCTGAAGGCGCTTAAAACATTCCTGAAAGTTACTACTGGTGAGGATATTGTCTTTATCCATAATTGATCGTAGAGAAAATTGGTTTCATGAGTTTGTCATTTTGTTTCTAAAAATTAAAAGAGTATATTTATAAGTACTTTCTTGATTACTTTTTTATGAGAAATAATTAATTTTGTTAATTCTCCCAATATTTTATCAAGTCCCAATGGCCCTCACCATTGGACTCAGAATGTATAGTTGCTTTGACATTATAGTGGAAAGGATCCATATTCCCCTTCACATAACCCCCCCAATAAGGGTTGGTCAAGCTATTTGATGGTATTTAGGAAGGCAAGTTTTTTTTTCCAAATGTGAGCTTACAGTTCCATGATTTGTTGAGTGGACTCCCAAATCCTGAAATCCTGACTTGGATTTCCTCAACTTTTTCCTCCAATATTACACCAAGTCTAGAAAGGGCTACTCCTCGTGATGTAATATGGTTAAGTAAACCTAAAACCTTTGATAAGGGATTCCTTTATAAAAGTATGTGTCCCAACAAGGGTTGGTCAAACACATAGTTTTATTGAGTCTTGCCCTTAATCAAGTAACGGAAGGCTTGGTAAAACTTAATATGGTATTTGAGGGATTTTAATCCTTTATGCATATTTTTACATTATCACATGCTTGTTAATATTAAGTGATGCTTTCTTAAGTGATTAACTATGTTTAGATAATGTTTACGTATAGTCCAGTTTTTGTTTTATTCCATCTTTGCATGATTTTTTATTTCATTAATTATGTAAACGTGAAAACACATACATAATAAATAAACCATGAAATCAGATAGAAATAAAATAATATGGCATGATCATGAGCTTCTACTGGTTAGATTATCTAGAAGTTTTGATAAGCTAACCATGACCTAGAGAAAACAGCTTGAACCCGATGGTTCGTGTTTTGCAGCTCCCATTTGTCCACCTTTGTATCCTCTTGGGTTGGTTTCACCTCAGATTCGGATTTTTGAACCACTTCCACTGGCTTGGGAGATCCTCCATTACATGGGGTTTACATTAAAGAAACCATGGGCACACAGGCCCTACATTTTATTGGAAGAAGGCTCACATGCAAACGGATTTAAATTAAAAAAATAATAAATGAAACCATACACATATACAAAGGGTATTTGGTCTAGCTCATGATCATCCATATCATGCAACAACATTTAAAAATATTTACAATTCAAATTCTTTTAATCATTATTTTATTTAAGATAAGATGCACTTGAATTCAATTAATTATGATCTTATAATTAATCAATTCTTTATCATAAATTCCTTTCTGAATATCCTTGAGATTCTTCTCATCCATATTCCTTGTACGGGTCTTTGTACTTTGGAGGAAACCCGGTGAAATTCCATTTCTAGAAAGTACACGGCTTGTAGTTTATATTTACATGGCGTGTATTTCTTTTCACCCTTTATCCAAAGTACACGTCGGGGCTTTGGCGTGTTTTCTATACTTTGGAAATTTTGGAGTACACGACGTGTACTTCCTTGTTACGCGGTTACCGGCCTGTCAATCCCGTGTACACGGAACATGACTTCTCCTTGTACACGGTTTCACCTAGACCGAATCAGACTACATGACGTGTTGATTCAACATACACGTCGTGTATTCAAGTTTCCACAAACCGTTCAATTCTGGTCAACATGGTGTAATAAAACTCAGTTATACTCAATTCACACGGCATGGTTTGGTGGACCAATACCGGTTCATTGAACCTAATTACATGACGTTTAGTTTTCATTACATGTCGTGTATTACCATGTTTTACAAAGAGAAATATCGGCTCCTCCGGATGAGTTCCTAGTTTTTATTTTAATCAAAATTAAAATTAAAAGGTAATTTCTATGATTTGAATCGAGAAACAAAGGAGGAAGAACAGATCTTGTTTATTCAGATTAGAGAACAATTTATCTTGAATTGAATCAAATATAAATGCGTAAATCATCAACGATAATTAAATAACTATAATCAACTTTGTAACCTCCTTCTAATACCATTTGAAGGTTCCAGGCATAGCGGAAGCTCGTGGGTGGATGTGCCCACTTGGATTTTTGTCATTAGAAATGAACAATCCGAGATCAATACGATGATAAACGCCAGTCTCTACGGATCGATTCATAGAAATTTACGAAGAAGAAGAACGGTCCCGGAACCACAAAAGTGGATCGTCACAGGTTGATTATAATTAATCTAATTAATTGACAAGAAGTACCATTTGGGTTTTCTTTCTTTGTTTATATTCTTGATCATGTTCTGATGTGATTCGTCTTTGAGTCGTAGAAGCCAAGTGTATACTTCCTCTAGTAGTGATCCACACGTGTACCTCGTATTTATGGACATAGCCAAAGGAGTCTCCGAGTACTAGCGTGGAGGAACCATTGCTTTCATTATCCGCCTTAGATTTTCTTGATCCGATGGAAGAGGATATCTCTTGGTCTTGAGAGCGTTCTTGGAGGAATATGTTCTTTCATCCTTGAAATAATTCTCCAGAATTGTTGTTCACAATGATTATTTCTTAGGAAAAAAATAGGGCTGTGAAAATATTTATAATCGGGTTTGAGGTTGTAGAGTTATGACAATAAATAAATGTGTTACATGTTTTATTTATTTCATTAACTCTTTTGAAAACCCCATGTCGAGCCATTAATTCATTTACATGTGCCCACACTGATAATAATAAATATCATTCAATAAAATGACATTATTTCTTCAAAATCCCGACTAGAAAAACTAAACGGCATGTAATCATAAATATACAACATGCACTTGTTTTTTTATTAAAAACTACACAACGTGTACATTCAATGTACATGACATGTATATCTTGTTTTCATTTATTAATTTCCTTTCCAAAATGAAAACTACACAACATATACATTCAATAATAATGTACTTGTTTTCAAAATAAAAAAATACACGGCGTGTAATCATTAATACACAGCGTGTACTTGTTTTTATTTTTTTCTTCCTCGAACATTAAAACGATTTAGGATTCCTTGAATAATTATTAAACCAAATATGGGAATAATATTTATTCTACTTGAGATACTTGGATACACTTAGTGTGTGACCCTCTAGGCCTCTTTCTCGTTGGCATTAGGCGGGCTTGCCTAAAGTCCAAGATTACTCTCTAGCAACAGGTCAAGGAATCCAAGAGAAAGAAGTTGACTCCACATTGAAGTGTCACCTCATATGAACGCTTACCATGAAATTTATTCCTTTGTCTCAATATCTCATCAAGCAGGTTTCATGGAAGTGTCATAAACCTATATGATTGATATGTCATTCTTTGATTTCCAGAAATAAACTCATCATTACACCATGGCCATGGAATTTGTGTGACAGTTCTATTTCAATCAAAGGGCCCAAGATATCTACTTCCATAAATATGGAAGGGACAAATCCTTCTCTAACTTACCAATTAACAACATGTCATTCATGATGCACCCAACGTACCCTACTTCCCACCAACTGTCTTCTTGATGGTTTTCGTAAGCAAATATAAGTACGCGAGTCATGACATGAGTTAATGATAATCTTCTAGTATAATGACCATTACACACGCTCACAGATAGTAATTTCTGATGACACCAAGACATGAGGAATTACTACTGGCAGGTCTGTTCTCATAATCCCATATCTTAGAGATTACCAAGTGCGAACTCCATGAGAGATAGAGTCTCGTCTTCTTACGAGTGCTCGCATATGACGGTCTGTATACTATGTGTCCTGTCATAGTATGTCATCCAACTGTAGAACTTTATTTAAGAATATAGTTATAGAATTTCAAGTTTCTCATCATAGCGGGGATCTTACATGACCTTATTAATGCAAAAACTATTTGAGGACATTATTATATTATAGTCATGCAGAATAATGAACAATATAATAAGTGTACATTTATGTAATCAAAGTACAAACAGTTGGTTCTCAAGACACCAACTCTAACAGAATTCTCAATTGATCTTATACCCGGGGTGATTCCAATATCCAAGACTCTGTATAGAATGGTTGTTGTGGAGCTTTAGGATCTGAAAAAACAACTACAGGAGAATATAGATGAAGGGTTTATATGACCAAGTGCTTCACCATGGGGTTCACCAATCTTCTTCTTCAAGAAGAAGGATGGTTCAATGTGCCTTTTCATGAATTATCATGATCTTAACAAAATCATGATAAAAAACAAGTATCCTATCCCATGAATTGATAAATTATTCAATCAGCTGTGTGGACCACAATACTTCTCCATGGTAGATTTAAAGTCGTGATATTATCAAGTAAGGGTGAAAAAGGAAGATATCATCAAGACTACTTTTTGTACAATATACGGGCACTATGAATTCATAGTATTGCATTTCAGACTCACTAATACTCCAGAAATCTTCATGGACTTGATGAATAGAGTCTTTAGATATTACCTTGAGAAATTTGTGGTAGTATTTATATATGATTTTATAATATACTCTAAAACCAAGTAAGATCACGAGGAGAATCTAAAAACTATACTAGAGACCTTGTGAAAGGAGAAGCTCTATGAAAATTATATTAATTTTGAGTTTTGGTAGAAGGAGGTCTCATTATTGGGTCATATCATCACAAGCAATGAGATATCTATGGATCCCTCCAAGATAGCAGAAATAGAGGGATGGATGAGGCTAACATTGGTAATGTATATCCGTAGCTTTTTGGGGTTAACTGGATATTATCAATGATTTGTGAGAAATTTATCTTAATTTTACAACCCTCTTACCAAGATAACTCAGAAGGGAGTAAAGTTTTCTTGGAGCGATGAATGCGAAGAAAGCTTCAAGGAGTTGAAAAGGAGGCTTATCACTGCTCCCGTGCTCACTTTACCCACAAGTGGAGAACTTTTTGTGGTATTAATTGATGATTTGAAGAAGGACATGGGCTGTGTGTTGATGCAAAATGACATGGTCATTACCTATGCTTCAAGGAAATTGAAAGTTCATGAGAATAATTATCCAACACATGATCTGGAGTCAGCTGTGGTGATCTTCTCTTTAAAAATTTGGCGGCATTATCTCTTTGGGGAGAAGTGTGAAATATATACAGACCACAAAAGCCTCATGTATATATTAACACAGAAAGAGTTGAACATGCACCAACTAAGATGTTTAGATCTGATGAGAGACTATGACTACTCAATCCATTACCACCCTAGGAAAGTGAACAAGGTGGAAGATGCTCTAAGTAGAAAGGACCCAATGATTCTATCATTGATGGGAACTGAAAAGGATCCAATATTCTTAGATTTGATGAAGATGGACATGGGAATCATAAATAAGGGAACATAATCAATCCTTTCATAAATTATTTCTTAACTATCTCTTTTAAAAAGGTTAATGGATTCACAAAAGGATGATGTGGGAATTCAGAAGAAAGTTGAATCTATCAGAAAAGGGAAATCCTCAGTGTTCAATGTGAATGAAGAAGTAATTGTGATATTTGGTAAAATACTATGTGTTCCATCAAGTCTAGAGCTGAAGAAGGAACTTTTAGATGATGAAAATTGTCTAAATTTATCTATTCACCTAGGAAACACAAAGATGTATCGAGATCTCCAAGAGAATTATTAGTGGGATAATATGAAGAAGGACATCGTTGAGTATACATCAAAGTTCCTGGTGCGTCAACAAGTTAAGGCAGAGAGGCAGAAGTCTAAGAGGATGATGTAACCATTTCCCATACCGGTATAGAAATGGGAGAACATCATCATGGACTTTGTCACCGGACTTCCAAAGACATCCAAAGGAAAAAATGAAATCTGGGTTGTTGTGGATCATCTTACAAAGTCTGCACAATTCATTGCAATTTGGGAGGATTTATCATTGGATCAACTTTCATGGATATACATCATAGACGTGGTAAGGCTTCATGGAGTACCACTATCTATTGTATCCGATCGAGATCCAAGATTCACCTCTATGTTTTGGAAGAATCTTCAACATGATTTGGATACTAAACTGAACATCAGTACGGCCTATCATCCTCAAACTGATGTCCAATCTGATCAAACTATTTAGACACTGGAAGATATGTTAAGATCTTGTTTAGTGAACTTTAAAAGAGGATGGGATCAACATCTTCCTCTAGTTGAATTCTCCTATAATAACAGTTTCCACTCAAGCATCCAAATGGCACCTTATGAAGCCCTGTATAGGAAGAGGTGCAGAAGACCAGCATGTTGGGATGAATTCTATGAGCGTAAGCTTCTAGGACCAAAAATGGTCAAAGAAATGGTAGAGAAGTTGAAAACCATTCAGCAGCATATCAGAGTCGATAAAAGAGTTATGTTGATAACCATCGATGAGACCTTGGGTTTAAAGTTGGAGATATGGTATTTCTACACATATCTCCATGGAATAAGTTCATGAGGTTTGGAAAGAAAGGGGATTTAAGTCCTAGACACATCGGCCCCTTCAAGATTCTTGATCGTGTCAGGGTTGTGGCCTATCGACTAGCACTTCCACCTACCATGGAAAAACTACATGATGTCTTTCATGTTTCACTCTTAAGAAAGTACATACCAGACCCTTCACATGTACTCTCTTTAAAGGTAGTACAATTATATGATTATCTTTCTTACGTGGAGCAACCAATGAAGATCTTAGATCATAGGGAAAAAGTCTTATGAAATAAGACAATGCCCTTTGTGAAGGTGTTGTGGAGAAACCACAAGTTTGAAAAACCAATGTGGGAATTAGAGGTATTGATGAAGTAGAGTTACGCTCATCTTTTTTTTTGTGTGAAAATGAAATTTCAAGGGCGAAATTTCTTAAGGGGGGGAAGATTGTAACGACCCAAAAATTCATTAATGAAAATTCCTCTTGGTCTATTTAAATTTCTTTTTATGGTTATGTAAAATGTATAAAATTATTTAGTTCTATGTTCTTGGATTTTTAAATACAGTTAATAATTTTGACCGTTGCTAATATATCCATTGAACAGTGATCACATGATTTGTATAAATATAGGGCTTTAACAAATCCAATTTACTCAGACAAAGGAAGTGATGGCCTCATCCAGTAGACTTGCCCCATATGAATCCCATTTGTGAGGGCTCAAAAAGGAGGTGGAATCATTGGGATTTTTTATTGACTAATCCCAATCTAAGCTTCAACATTTTAAGCTTGAATGGAACTACCTACGAGAGAAGTGGAAGTTGATAGAGATTACCACTCGAGTGATGTTATCTGAGCCACCCCAAGAGTCTGTCACCATTGCACACCATACCCTTCGGTCTTATGATGGTGTTATAAGGGGTTATGTAACAATACCTTATCACTATGAATATGTGCATTATTTTTGTATATAATAATGAATATACATTCATTTTATTATTTTTACTTTGTAAATAGTTTTTATAGCGTAAATATTATTTTTAGTTAATATTCAACTAAGAAATATTTTTTGTGGAATTAATGGATTTTTGAATTAAATAATATTTTAATAAAATCTTATTATAATTATTATTAAATTAATTTTTATTTAATATAATTTTTTTTATAATTTTATAAATGCAATTGTAATTTTTATTATGGTTTGAAATCTGTTTTTGTCAAAACCCATGATTTTTTTATAAATGTCAATTTTTATTTTCAAAGTAAAAATTCACATATTTAGAAAATTATTTAGATAAAATTAATATTATTTTTTTAATTATAATGTCTAAATTATCCAACAGTGATTTTTTCAAAATTTTCTGAGACAATCAATTTTTTGGATAAAAATTAAATACCGTTTAAATATTTAAGATGTTTTATGACATCATAATAACCCAATAGTGATGTAATAAAATACTATAAATGATATTTTAGGCCACTATATATTTTATCCTTAAAATAATTTGATTTTATATTTTGTTTTTGTAAATTTTATGATACCTTAGTGGACCCTCCACGACTTATAAAACATTTTATATTTTTAAATTGTTTTCCTTGAGAGTGTGACTCGCCTCCACATAAGAAAACCTATTATTTTATGAATTTCTGCCATTGTAATTATAAAATATTTTATTCCACTCCCCTTTGAAAAAAACCATGGGCAAAAACCATGGGATGGTTTGTGGTTTTGATTAGTTTAATGTGTGGTGTCCCAAACCTAAATAATAAAGAATTCCCTCTCCTTTCCTATATAAATCCACCCAAGCACCCACTTACTCTTCACTCAAATCATTTAGAGTTCATAAAACCTTTTCCATCCTCTCTCTATAATTCTCCCAAGGCACCCCAAGCTCCCAATAATCCTCTCTCAAGGCTCTCCCAAGCCTTTGGGATCACACTTCCAACTAAGGGATTCCTTCCTTCTTTTTGTCAAAGTTTCTTAATATTGTTATGCCCTTTTATTTTCAATTATAAATGTTGGAGTATGATTTTAAACCTCCCCCATACTACCCTCTTCACGTCTGAATTATTAGAGACCCCATTTATCTCTCATAAATACCTCCCATGTACACCCATTACCATGCCGAAATTTCATAAGGAATTTATCTCTCCTCATTTACATTCAAGAAATTGTTTTATATTATGTATCTAAATTCCATTACATAGGTTGGTATATTATGTACCATGATCCCCTTAATTCCAATTTAATATATAATTGGTGAGATACCCCTTTAAATCTCATCAACCCATTTTAGGAATTTCTATTTGACGTCGTTATGCCGCCGAAATTACACCAAAATTTCCATGCCAAAATCATTGTGTGGTGAATACCATACCCACTCCTCTATCAAGGGTATTCACCTTTACGCAAATGTACTTGTTTATTGAGAACTTACATTTATCTATTCTATATATATTATTCTTGGAATGAATTATTATGTTAATTAATACATGTTGTATGATCTATGTGTCACAGTTATGTATGAAATGAAATGATTATGAATGGAGCAGCCTAATAGCACTCCAATGCATTGGGTAAAGTATAGTGTCATGATACATCATGTGAAATGGGTGTTGACTCATTCTAATTAAAGTGAAATGAGATTTTACTCATGATTAATGTGTAATTAGGGTTTAATCATTCTCTATGTTCAATGATCCTTGGCTCATGATAATTCCATGTTAAGTGTTGTTGCCCCATCTCCATGTTATGATTATCATGCTTTATCACACCTTTATGTTCATGTTTCTCTTGTTCTCCATTGATATGCATATTTTATAACATGTATTTTATTCCTCATGTTATTCCATGTTTATTCCCTTACTGAGATTTGTAGCTCACCCTTTTCATATGCATGTCTTCATGTTATCCCATGGAATGCTAAGTATGAGGGAAAATAGTGGTCATGTAAGGAAATTTTCAATAAAGATATTGTATTTCATGTTTTAAGTTGTTATGTAATAATCCTAATCACCAAATACACTAGACCTCTCGATCTTCTATGTTTTATCAATTGAAGTTTATGTAATAAATCTTGTTTAAGTGTGTAATAAAGAAAAGGATTGTTGTAATTAACACCCAAAATACTGAAAATAATGAAAGATTATTAACAAACATGTAATAAGATATTATAATAAGTAAATTTATGATATTATTAATATTATTATGGTTCTTATATAAGTTAATAACATTCCTAAAACCATTATATAGTAATTTAAAGGATTTACATCCAATAGGAAACATAAGGTAAGAGATTTTTATCTCACTTTTTACATCTGTGAGATAAATGTCATATTCATCACTTACTTATTTTGTGTGGTGTATCTACTAATACTTTTGATATATTATATCATGAATATTTTATATTCATGATATATAAATATTTACTTTGAATTATCTTATCCAAATGGTTTTGACTTGAAAATTACCAAGTGGTAAAGGTTATCTTTTTAATATCACTTTGTTTTATGACTGTTAATTTTCTCTTAAAACAATCACTTAATTATGACCATTTTTTATTGGAAAAAACTTTTTAGATATACATAGTCTTTTTTAATGGATATAATTATTATTATTATGTATACCCTTTTTAGATACGGTGTGTAGATGAAAATTATTTGATTAACTGGTAAAATATTTGTAAATTTATATCTTTACTCAATACGAATATTTGATAGGGAACATTTTTTAAGAATTAAATTGTTTATTTGATATATAAGGAATGATTTGTACATGCACCATATGGGTTGGGGACCAGTTGGTTCAAGCCCCTCAATGTATCAGTAGTCTCATGAGATGAAATGAGTTAGAGAAAAATCCTTCGAGTTTGTTTCCAGGAATAATAGATTCATATCTACACATAGATTAAAATAGTCTTGAGAATATGTCATAAAGATAATGGTATCATGTTCCTAGGAAACATTACATATGATGGTTAATAATTTCATTCATTTCAGTTATTATTATCTATGAGATTTTTTCTTTTAAATTATCTATGGATGATTTTCTTTATCATTTCATTGATTAAATGGCATGTGTTTCAGTTATTTTCATTTCCATGTTTATTATTACTTATCAAGTTATTTAAATGGATTTATTTTAGTTATTTACCTTTCTATATTTTTTATGCACTTATTTCTTAGTTTATTGATTACATGGTGTGTTTCTTTAGATATTACCTTGACATATTGACAATTCTCATTGATTCTTTATTTCTTCTTCTATACTTAACCCTTACCAAGAATTTGAGCTCACCCTTATTTTGTTTCTTTTCCCTAGGAATCCAAGAAGTGTATTAAGAAAGATATAAAATGATATTATAAGTGGGAATAAATTTATCCTCAAAAGAAAAAAATTATGTTATAATTGTTGTATTCATTTATAATACAAGAATCATGTATATATCTTGTTTACCAATACTATTAAGTTGATCTGAACTACAGTATTCATTTCCTTGTAATAAATCCAATGGAAGGGTAGTAGACATCGACTGCAATATTACTAGGTTCAGGGTGCTATAAATTACATGATAAAAATAGTGGTTAGTGAAAATATCAAGTTGTAGAGATTTTATATTTAACTATGTCTAGGGATATGATCTAGGGTTATTATTCAAATGTTACCTACTTATGTGTATATTTTTAATATGATTGAAATAATAGAGGTGGATATAGAAAATATATGGATGTTTAGTGACTTTGTAATATATCTAAGAGCATTAAAAATAATAAGTGGAAGGACTTAAATGTAAAATTGGTCGAAATATATTCTTAGGTTTCTTAGGGGAAGGTTTCACTATAGCACTTCCAGTGCGGTTGAATGGGACATCCTAAGTTAATGTTCCTAGACCCTTCTTACACATGTTTCCAGTGTAGAATGGTGGACTATCTGAGTTTTTTCTTACTTGTTCTCATGGAATATTAGCAATGGTACATATAAGAAATTTCAATGTTAAAAATATAAAATTGATTCATAAAAAAAATGTGAATTAAAAACTCATTTAATAGTATGGAGGCCTTGTTAATAAGATAGTTTCATACTATTGAAGAATAAAAGAAAATACATCCTTGTAATGCATGATTACAAGGATTATGGTATTGATGTGGAAAAATTATGGTGTGAGGGACCATTCCAAAAGATTCTATAATTATTTATTCTTTTTTAAAATTAGATAATTTTATTCATTTTTTTGCATGATTATTTTATCAATTTCAATTGCAGATGGATTTGATGTTATATTCATAGATAATATAAACACTTCTTTTGGAGAGAAGTCAAAAATTATTCAAGTGTCCATGATGTAAAATTATGATGGGAAATATATAAATTTCAAGTTAAATCTTAGTTATTTAAATTAAAATATATTAAATGATCATTTTTATGTATTTTTTAATTAAATTCAATGCTTAAAATTGACTTCTATTTTTGTTGGGTTCTCTTTTTATCACCAAATAAGACTATAAAAACAGTCATGGGAGAGTATGATATTTATAAAAGTATATTAATGCTGATGGTAAGTGTTATTGGATATATATCATGTTACTTGGTTGGATTAATACTCAAATTAATGGAAGGTAAGGATCAACATCTACTTTCATGAGCAATAGATTAATATTCAAATATTTTCCCATAAACTTTCTCTTGATTACAACCAAATAGGTGTGTAGAATTTTCCATTGATCATTTTTTCATGAAAAAATCTATTTAATATATATCTTATCTCATAGAACAAATAGTGTTATGGTAATTACTGGTAAAACTGGATGAGCATGAGAAGAAGGAGTTTATTGGACTGAGTGTTTCTCTATGAGAAATACTAGTGATGTTGGTCAAGAAATCTAGTAGTATTTTGAGTCAATGTATCATCTATAAAAATTTGAATAAATTAATGGTGAGGAAAAATTATTTTTTACCCCAGATTGATAATTTTTTACTAGTTAAAGGTATCTTAATAGATTTATATGTTCAATATTAAATCTAAGAATCATTAACTACGAGGAAAGAAAGAATATGTTTTAAAATTGAATTTATAATGTTGATATATACATTTTTAGTTATTGTTCATTCCTTCTAGAGTTATGAACTCACCTATCATTTTTATGTCATTAATGAACCACATTTTCCATAGGTACCTGGACACAATTTTCATGGAATTCATGGATGAAGTATTTATTTATTGAAGGATATAGGATGGTTATGATAGGAAAATGGAAATTATTTTAGATATTTTGTATGATTATTGGATATATAATAAATTCCTTAAACTCTATTTATGGATTTAGTGGTAAATTATTTTTTCATCTTGTTTTGAATAATGGGATTTCAATTAATTCTAACAAAATTATGTGTTACAACCTGAGGTTTTCAATTGGATTTTTTGTCAATTTCTATTATAACTATTTCCAAATGACGATGGTTATGGAAAGATTTATAAGAATTTAGGAAACATGGATAAATGGAATCACTAGTGGATAGATTCAAAGATAAACCTTGATATATTTATATATCATGTAGATGGCTTCGTAAGATTAAAATTGTGACACCCCCATGTCAATATTGAATACTATATAATATAATTTTTTTATTTTGAAATTTATGAGGTTATTATTTATTTTTTAGATTTTTCAGAAAGTCTAGGTGAACTAAAATCATAGACTATATGTGGTATCACCATAACCAAGGGAGTTCATGTCATGACTGTACCTTCTTATTTTATGAATTTTGGGTGTATGTAGGTCACGTCCTAATATATTGGATCATTCTATTACACACCCTGTCCAATGGAGTCATTTTTCTTGGGGGTGTATTATTTCATTATGGGACCCAAGAAATCGGTCCATTTTCTATAAAGGTACACCATACCACGATGATGGGAGGCCGCACTATGATATAGACTAGGGAAGTGGAGCATAGTTTTAGGGGGAGGTGTCTGACACTATGATAAATAAATTCAAGTTATGAACTTCCTTTACAGATTTTAATTTTTATAATTTTCCATACTTTAACATTTTAGATTTTTAGGTGTTTTTCCCTACTACTATACCTCATTCATGTCATCCCTACATGGGAGGGTTAAATGTATCTTCTTCCCTCTTTTTTCAAATTTCCAATCCCCATTTTGCATCAATTCCAAGTGGATTTGTAACACAGGTCCCCTTTTCATCTTCCATATTATTACTTTTTTCATTTCATCTTTGTTACTTCTCTTACATTGAACCCTAATTCACATGGGGTAATTTAGTGGTTTTTTGGGTCTAAGTTGGGGTTTTTGATGTATAGGGATCATGAAGGTTTTCTTCAACCTCAATTTTTCCTACTCCATCATAGGCGAATTGTTGGGACTTTTTTTCAATGATTGATTTTGGTTTTTTTGTTAAATTTATTTATTCCACATATCCTAAAGTTAATTAATGTTTATAAAGTTATTTATATATAAATTATACCTATATATGATATCCATTTTCATTTTGTGAATGGTTTTAAATGATTTTAATGCTTGGAATAAAGGAGAATTTCATGGTTTTATAGTCATAATTTCCAATGTAAATGGTTAACCATACCAAGTGTTTTATTAAATTCCCAAGAGGATCCTAAAAAATGATTTTTTGATTTAAAATAAGTTTTTGACATTGATTTGAGTTTTGAAAATTTAAAATTATGCTTTCAAAGAAGTTCTTCAAAACGTTTCTTTCTATAATTATTTGTTAGTTTTTTTAAGGTAAGTGTTGATTTATAAAGATGTTTCACGGTCCTTTATCATGAGTTATTTTTCATAGGATTTGTGTATAATTTTCTTTTCAAAGAATATAAAATTAATTATCATTCCATGTAGGTTTTAAAGTCTTGTTTGGAACTTTATGAATAGTATTTTTACTTGATATTGAGGTACCCTATTTTGTTGATCCACCTTGTTTTTTATCTTTCCTTATATGGAACTTTTCCCCATGGCGTATTATTATGTGATACATGAATTGATGAAAATGGGGTTATATCTTTATATGGTGTTGGATATGAGATGATGATTATTTATATTATTTTATTACAAATTAATGTGATAATCATATTACTTGTTGATTTCCCACCACCTCTTTTTTCTTTTCATGGGAGTCTGGGTGACTAGGTATAAGGAATGGATGATTGATACACTAGTTTAGATTTATCTTTAGATATTTCCCTAGTAATTATTGTGATCTATTGGGTATTACCTCTAGGTTAAACCAAGTAGTTAATATAGGGTTGATATTTTTGTCTGGGTCTCTATAGATTGGTTGATTCTTAGGTGTTCTATGAGTGAGTTCTGAGATCATATTAAACTAGGCCATAGAGATTTACCTATGATTATTGTTCCTTGGTCGATGATTGTATAGGATTTCTCACATTATGATTTATTTTATCCCATTGTACACATTTAGGTTTTATTGCACTATGATTTTTTTATTTCTTTCTTTTATAATGTTTGTTTGATATCATGGTGCCTTCTTGAGTTATGTTTTCCTTATTTAAAGTTTTGTATTAATTTTAAAATATATTTATTTTTTAAAAAAATAATTTAAATATAAAATTGTTCCTTTTCAAATGTTTTTCCTCATAGTTTGGAAATGGTTATAGGTTTATTTAAAAATGGTAGAACATGTTATTTTTTATTTATACTTTTTATGTGGAAAACTTGATTTTCAATTGCATTTAAAACTAGTATTTATAAATTTTTTTATATAAATAACTGCACATTTTTTGGTGAAATCATATTGGGCACATTTGGATCACACCTAGCATATACAATTGTTTTTGTGTGTTTATATTTCATATTTTCTCTAAATTTACCAAGTGTTAATCCAATTCATTTAGGTTAATTTTGTTCTATTGATAGATATGGCGTGATGTAGTGGTGACCATGGGTCCCATTGAGGGTTTTTTTCATTTTTTAAGCTTTCAGTTTATTTTTATGACATTATTATATCTTACACTTAGGTCATGTATTATTTATTTATAGTATTTATTTTTTAGTTTAGGTGATGTATTTCAATCCATTGTATTTTATTAAAGTGTAATTAAATTAATTAAATTCTTTTGTTTCAGAATAGTAATATTCACATCTATCGATTATGCCTCATTTTAATTTTTATGTCACTTTTGATCAGTTTGGTTTATTTATTTATATATAATTGTTTTTTTGTATGCATTTAAGTCCAATGTATTGGTTCCCCTTTCCATATACTCAATAAAGATTCCACTTCCTGGTTTTATTTTTATTTTTCAATGATGAAATGATTCCCAAATTTTTTGTTCTTGGTACCTAGGAACTAGTTCCAATGTCATTAGTATTAAGAATGCCCTTTTCGGCTTAGTGGTGGGACATGGTGAGTGGGGTGTTAAGGTAAATCATTATGGTTTGTTATAAATGGTATCATAGCCTTGGTTTTTTAAAAGTATTAGGTTATTAGAGATCCCACTTTTTATTTGGGAAGACATGTAGTGTACCTATAGTAATTTCACGACACGAAAGGTATGTATGGGGAGAGTTAAGAAATCTATTACTCATCCTGATCCTTGGTATACCATCAGTATTTTGGATTTAAATGTGGAATTTGAGTTTCTTTTTGGGGTATTATTAATATTTTTTATTATAATTGATTTATATCAGATACTCTAGGAAGGTTTCTGAGAGTATAATGATGAAAATAGAAAAGGAATTAGAGAAAAATGGTTGGTTCACTCGATCTAAAAACCCATTAAAAACTGAGTGTTTAGTTCTAGAAAAAATTCAAATGTTTTCACATGATTAGAACATGATTAATCAATCGATGAAACCTAGCCATGCACAATTTTTTATCACACTTGGATTTTTTATCCTACTTTTACTATCAAAGTGATCTTAATGATTTTTTCATTCATTGATGTGAATTAAAGGGATTATTCATGATGTGTGGATGATATTGAATTAGATTATGTTTTAATCTTGTGGTGTTTATTTGTTTATGTGATTGTTATAAAATTATTGTTGTGTAAGAAGGTGATTTTATGAAATATTTTGGTTTTAAAAACAAACTTTTGAGTTTTTTATTAAATTAATTTGGTTTTCATGAAATGTTCTTATAAGTGATTGATTTTTTTTGTGGAATTGAATAAGTGTTTTCAAATAAAATGGGGATTCTATATATATGTTTTTAAAGGAAACTTGGGGTTCCAACTTAATTTATATTTTTAAATATATTTCATATAGTTTTCTAAATAAGATATAATGTTTATGAAGGTTGTTCTATTTTAAAAGCGTGTTTTCTTCTAAAATGTGTTTTTTAATCTTTATCAAGAGGATTTGGATTTTTAAAATTATGTTTTTTAATGTTTTCTAATTTAATGATTTGTGATTTTCAATTTTTCCCTTTATTGATATTAGGGCTATTTGATTTTATTTTTGAATCAAGAACTGATTGGGTTCATGTTTTTTGTTTTATAGAGTATGCCTCCAAGAAATTCCTTGAAAAATGGAAGAGATTTTATCAATAGGGATAATCTTTGGGGTTATTCCTATTATTTTAGGTGTAAATAAATTGGTTATTGGACTTTCCAAAACTTAGAATGGAGTGGTGGAGTTAGAATAATTTGTGTTTTTGGACTTCTTAAATCATTATCCTTGACATTTTTCAATGATCAAGGTCTACCTAAAGATATGGAGTGGATAGAGGGGATTGAGGGAAACCCTAATTATCTGAAAACTCCTAAGAATTTTGTGATGAAATCCATGTGGGATTTATTATTAGATATTTTTTTCTTTTCTCCCAATCTAGTTTCTAGTGACTTTTTAAAGTTATATTTCATCAAGATAAATTTTCATTATGACCTTAGATTAGTTGTTGAGGGTCATTATTTTTAGAGACGTGTAATTCTTATGAGGAGAAGTAATTTTGGGAGAAATATGGATCTACATGATGGTTTGTTTTATGATTCATTCTTGGTGATTCTAAAGATAATTAAAATCAATGAATATTGGTATAATTTTGGGTTTCTCATTGTTTTCTCCCTTATGAGTTGTGATTATCTTGGTTTTGTTAATACCTTGTTGACATTATAAAATCTATTTAGTTTATATGTGATAATGGTTTCGTAATGATAATTTATTTTTCTATAATAAACATGAAGAAACCTTGGTTATGTATTAGGGTAGTTGGGATGAGTGTCATTCCAATTTAGTCAATGCACTTGCTAGTGCATGGTTTGATTGTTAGTGGGTTCAACCCAAGTTGGTGTTCCATGAGTTAGGTCACAAATTATATTTTATTTTGTCTTTTTTACCATAGGTTATATCCATATTTTATGTTTTGAAACACCTTTGAGATTGGTGAATTTTTTTGTTATTTTGTGATGTAAGGGATTATTATTTTCTAGATTAGGTGTTCCATTGGTTATGCTTCCTTTTGAAGTTTTTAAGAATTTTTTTTTGGGATAATTGGTTATAGTTGGTAGAGAACTATCTTTTCATTAGGTTTTTTACAATGATGTGTTTATTATGGTGATATATTTTCTCTTGGGGGTGTATATCCTTTATCTCACTATTTTAGATGAATTCTAAATAGTGGGGAGAATTATAGTAGGTCTTATTTTTCTTAGAGATCTGTGTTGGATGGTTATAAATCGGGTCATGTTTAGGTTTCTTGATATTGTCTGAGGAATTATTCCATTGATTTTGAGGAATTATATTATGAGTAGTGTTTACTTTTTGTAGGATCTTTCATGAGTTTTTCCATGACCCTCCCACCTTTTATGTTCAAGTGTAGAGTTTTTAACCTTTAGTTGTTTCTTATTTCATCAAAGACTTTATGGGGTATAAATTTTCAAGGTGGGGATAATTGTGACACCCTAATGTCCCTATTTAATATTATAATATATAATTTTTGGTTATTTTAAAAAAAATTAGGTTATTCTATATTTTACATGTGTTTTGGGATGTTCAAGTGAACATCAGTCATAGACCATAGCAGGCACCATTATGATGAATGGAGGTCAAACTATGACTAAAATTTCTTATTTTTAAAATATCTAGGTGAACTTGGGTTGTATTTATATAAAATATAATTTTTTGACACACCCTAGGTAGATGAGTCATTTTTATAGTAGATTCATCACGCCATAATGATGGAAGGTGCATCATGATGAGTCCCAAGTAGTGGGTTCATTTTCTAGGGAGGTTCATCATGTGATGATGAGGATATGTGTTGCAACTAGACACACCCTAAGAGGGGGGTAAATAAGGGTGATGTTTGAATTAAAAATTTTCTTTAACTAGTTTAACATTTCATTCAAGATATTTTCTCTATGTTGGTAGGAACTATGTTCAACCTATATTACTTGATCGCATAATCTCCAAAACAATCATAGATATACAAGAAATAAAAGCATACATAAAATAAATTGATGATAATTTGTTCACCACAAAGGGATACATAAAAGGACCATACACCAATGATTTTTTGATGTGCCAAAATCCATAAAGCTTCCCTAGTTCTTTTAATGTAAGATTCCATCCATAGTCACTCCATGCAAGGTGCACTACCTTTATAATGTTTAGGATTTGGTCACTCTTTATCCAAGGTGTACCTCACCTTTTTCACTTCCACACACTACTTCCACGAAGGATATTCCATAGATTATAGACTTGTATGTTTCCTCAATAGATAAGGAACATTATAGTTGTTCTATGTTTAGAATGAGACTCTTATTGAATTATATCTCTGGATTCTGATACCTTATTTCTATTCATTTTTTAAATAATATTCTATTATATGATATAAAATTAACTTATAAATGATATATTTAAGTATTTTTCTTAGAAAACACAATCTCATAAATTAGTATTCCCTAGATGAGGATAATTCCACACTAAAATCTTCATGTTTCTTTCCTACTATTTAACAATCGAATTTGAAACTATAATTCTTATTTTAATCTTACTTATTCCTCTAAAATGAATATAATATAGATATTATATTCACTGAATATATATGTTTCATACTTCTTGATTGTGAATAACTAATTTTTTGAGTTTTTGACTGATTTTAACACTGTTCACTATGAAACTAGCTTGAATAACCTTCCTTACAATTCCTTGATCCTGTAGCCCTTAGAGCACAAACTCAAGTATAAGTCCCTAAGAACATGAACCTAATTGTGTAACTCCATGTGAAGGATTTATGGAATGTAAATCCTAGGTGTGTGTTACTGAGCATGAGACCATTGACCATATATCTTCTTCTACAAGATTACATACAAGACTCCATGTGTGAGAAACTTGTGTGAAAAAGTATGTGCATAGAACCCTATGTAGCTTCTTTATATGGAATGTCTTTATAGGACCACAAGAACTTAATCCTAATCATGTATCCCTAATCACATGACCCTAGATCGTATAACCTCATGTGTATATTTGATCATAGTTTTAATATATAGAAAATTTACACTGACTAAATCTCTAATAAATGCATATATCTATTCATTCTATCACCTCATGACTTAGGTGTACTACTTACTCATAGAAAAAACAAACAAGGTTCATGTGACCCCTTCACAACCCCCCTTTTTCATGTAATTTTGGCTAACTCAAGTCTTCCATCATTTATAGCATAACTTTCCATATGTTATCAAAACTTTCATCTCACATAAACATGTTGTGTAAATTACCTAAATCACCTAAAATCAGTCATGTAAACCTAAATAATTTATGTGCATGGCCTCCTTTATAAATCATAATACAAATCCACCTCACACAATCATTCCCATGCTCCATCAAAATCTTTGTCTATTTATATATGTGTTTCAAAATACCCCATCACATGATCTATTAATACCCATATAGTCTTGACTAGCCTAAATCACATGATCCAACACATCTTATCTGATTATGTATCTACTTTGTATACATGTGGTCATGTAACCTTTAAGGTTTTATGAAATCATGTAACCATTTATAGATTACCTGATTTCAACAACCAATCCTTTGAATTTTCTTCTCACTATGAAAATGAATGCCATCTTCTTAAACTGACTTCAATGAAATTTTTGGGATTCCATAGTTATTCTTAAAATATCCTTAAACATGTCAACTTCACTATTTTAGCTCCCATGGATTGCACATCTTTTATCCAAACCTTCAATGTCATAAAATAAATTATACATAAAACATGATACACTAATTAGAAAATATATATAACACCAAACATAGGCATGGGTCCAACATTATCTCCCTTTAGATTTTATTTTCAATATAATCATAAATACATACTTCGTTAGGTATACAAGTTAGATATACATAGTATCTCTAATTATCCATGGTTATGGATTCTTTATTCCTTTCTTATGATTTCTCCCCATTTAAAAAAAATAAAAGGTAATTGCAATATATTCTCTCCCCCTTAGGGTATTAGTAGATCTATATTTTATTTTAACTCAACCTTTCTAAAATAATTCCATAGGGGATTATTTTATCTATGGAGTTACTCCCCATTAATCAATAATCACTATGCATAATATTTTTAATGATATTGATTATAATATTTGGTGTAAAAAAATAATATTAAAACTTCTGAAATACAAATATAAAGATATTTTTCTCCCCCTTTGATCTATAACTATTAATTTCTGATTGAAGTTTTCCTCTTTTTAAAACCATTCAATCATAGAGCCACTTTATTCATTTATTAATTCACATGATTTATATATTCTCATTTAGTGAAATAACCACTTGTAATTAAGTCGTTAACAAATTATATAACCCTATTGAGTTGAAAATAATTATAGGAAACATGATTTAAAGTCAAAAAAAAAACAAATGTTGTCCATGTCACTCACTTAATTCCATGGATTCAAACAACATAACTTTATTTATTTTATAAAATAATAATGTAATATCAATTACACTAACAAAAAATAGTAAATGAATAATAATTTAATTAAAATTGTGTGAGACATTCCACATGTTAATCCAACAGACACCATTTGTTAAAGATAACCTCATGGTACCATTTGGTATACATGATCTTTATTTTTTAAAAAAAAATCTTTTTTTTAATGAGGCTAAATTGCCTAGAGTTCTTGTCACCGACTCTCATTTAATATGTTCATATTTATACTAATATGTATTAATGATACTACTTTATGAGAAAATGTCAGATGTAAAATTACTCTTTAAAATTTGGAGACCACTTATTGTGAATGTGATTGATTTTCAAGAAGCTTATAAATATCCTGAAAATAATAAATTAATACCAAATTATTAGAATAAAAATTCATACACATTAAATAGAAGAATTTTAATACTTCTCTACTAAAATTTATTCTCTTGATGGTCTAATACCACTTGAACTGAGGCCTTACACCAATGGTTTCATATCCAATGTGACTTGGAACCACTAGATAAATCACATTTATCTTTGAAAATAAATCATCTTCAAATTATCCTCTTCATCATATAATATTCCTTTTCCATAGAATGTAAATTCTAGATAAATATTTGAAAACCAAAGTGGTTTTTTGACACTACTTATTGATTCTGAATCTATATGTTGATTTCAAGTAGTATTATTCTTCTTATCATATATATATTAAGTAATCTTATCCACTTGTTCCCTTTCAGTAAATACACCCCATAGATCATATCCACACCTTAATATTGTACCTATTCTAACATATATTATAAAAAATTTAATATGTGTGGAGAGGGGCACCTATAGAATCCTCAAGTAGAGTATTTTCATTTTTCATGTCAAACCAACCATTGACTTGTGGTTCTATTCCAAGACTTTTTTGTGGTGCTTCTTTTAAAGGAATCACATGATTCTCTTTAGAATTAATCTATGAAACTCACCTTTCATGGCTTAGGTTTTTTTACAATTGAAACTAAATAACTCTTATTCATCTGTTATTTTCCCATCTTCCCAGCCAACTACAACTGATATGGCCATATAGTCAAGCATTCATTCCACACTAACTCAATATTCTTATTTTTTACAGGTTCCATGGGATAATTTATCTTCATTATTATGGTATTAATCCAATGAGTACACATTTTATTCATTTATGCACCACATTCCTTCTTCTCACACTTCCACCTCCATTGGAGGTCGGTTTATTTTCCATTCACTTGTCACCTCAGGGAATGGTTTATGAATTTACCAAGGATTTCTTCAATTCACTCTATTATTATATCCATAATTTCCACTTCATCCTTTTACTGTTGTGGTGATCATGTCTTCATGTGAAAATCCAATTACTCACAAATGGATTATCTTCTCCCTTTCTCTTCTAGACTTTTTTGTGTTATTTCTAAGAGGCCAATTATGAGTGTAACCTAGTATGTTCTCGTTACACCTTTCGATGAGCTCTTTTTTCCCTCCAATATTATAAAAATTTTCTCTAACTTAACAGATTATCTTAAAAAATATACTCACTTTATATCTGCCACATAAGTTGAGGAACTCCTTATGGATTCTTTTTCCTTCCCTTCTTCCTTCTAAATACAATATATTTCCAAATTCCCATGATTTTTACATAAGAAACATATCTCATTAAAAACATAACTTGTTTCATTATTTTCTTGTTGATATGTAGGTAGATTCGTTTTTTTTATTATGACATTAATACCTTGGAATTATAGACATATACTCTGAGTGTGTCCCAATATTCTACAAAATTATCATTTCATATCTAATTTCTCTTAAGAGTCTTTAATTTTAGATTTTCTAAATATATTATTCATATTTTAAGATTTAGAAATATACTACCTCTAATTTGTTTATTTTTTATTTTATTCCTTGAATACTCCACTCATTGATGTTTCTCTGGAGGAAACTCTACATTATCCTTTCACATAGATGAATTTTTCTTTTTCTCAAGATCCAGTATCCTCTAATATTTCTCATTTAACTGATCTTCCATCTTCATTTATCTGAGACTAACTTCATCTCTAGATTTTACCCTCTCCTACAGATATATCTTGAGAGGAAGGACTATTTCAATCATATCATTACCTATGACCATCTACTTTCTATTATTTTTTAATATTTCTTCAAGAAGATCACTTTGCTATTTTATCTTATCTCCCATCTTCTATATATAAACATTTAGGGAAACCTATTATCTTTTCTGTCTCTTATTATCTATGTAAGTAACTTCAATGATTGTAATTTACCCTTCCTATACTATGAATAATCCTATGCTTCAGTAGCTATACTGGAATCTATTTGTATTTTACTTTCCTTTGTAGCATTATTTAATTTCAAACTTTTTCAAATTCATGTAAAATATTATTTCCTTAATGGATATGTTTAAGAGGAAGTTTTTGTTGAACAAATTCCTTTTTTAAAGACAAAAAACATCATGAACATGTTTTCAAACATACCAAAGCATTATATGGACTTAAACAAGCCCCTAGATCCTGGTATGATAGAATTTTAGGATTTTTGTTACAAAAAAATTATATTAAGGGAAACGTTGATCCAAGAATTTTTATAAATAAATATAAGAAAAATGTTTCTACTATTCAAATTTATGTTGATGTAATTATATTTGGTTCAACTCACCAATCCTTAAGAGATTCTTTTGCGAATCTAATGAGGTCGAAGTTTGAAATGAGTATAATGGGTGAGTTAACATTTTTACTAGGTTTTCAAATTTCTCAAAAACTATAAGAAACTTATATATCTCAACATAATTATATTAAATATATTCTTAAAAAGTATTAATATAACAACACTAAAAGTACAAGTACTCCCATTGGTTCCTCAAATTCACTTAATCTTGATGAAGTTGGGAAACCAGTAGATCAAACATCATTTAGTGGTATGATAAGAAGTCTATTATACTTGACAATTAGTTTCCCATACTTAATGTTTTTAGTATTCCTATGTGAAGGATATCAATACAATCCTAAGGAATCTCATCTAAAACTAGTGAAAATAATTTTTCATTATTTTAAGGGAACCATGGATTTAGGACCCTTTTATACTTCTACAAATGAGTTTGTTTTAAAAATCTTTTCAGAAGATGGTATTTTTTATGTATAATGGATAGAAAAATTACATCTGGAACTTGTCATTTCTTAGGAGATTCATTAGTTTCATGGTCATGTAAAAAGCAACACTCAGTATCACTTTCCACTACTAAGGCTGAATATGCAGCAGCTGGAAGTTGTTGTGCCCATGTGTTGTGGATGCAACACACACTCATAGACTATGCCAATAGTTTTACCAAGAAATAGATATTGGGTGATAACACTAGTGTCATTTCCCTAATAAAAAACCCTGCACATCACTCTCATGAAAAACACATAGAAATTAGGCATCAATTTATTAGGGACCACACACTAAAAGGAGATATCATTCTTCAATTAATCGGAATTCAAGATCAACTTGCTTATATTTTCACAAAATCTTTACCCTTCGATAGATTTTAATACATTAAATAGAAGTTAATAATGATAAACATAAGGTAATATTACATATTAATTTTTTTAAACCTATCTCTTTACAGTAAAAAACTCTTTTTCATAGGGGGATTACATTTTCTTGATAATTCAAATTTTTTCATAATCAATTTTTTTTCGTAATCGATTTTATTCGTAATCTAAATTTTTTCGTAATCATTTTTAAAAAAAAATTGTAATCTAAATTTTTTTTTGTAATCAAGTATTTTGTAATCTAAATTTTTTTCATTATCAAAAATCATTATAATCAAATTTCCTCATAAACAAATTTTTTTAAAATTTTTTCATAATCTAATTTATTTTCGTAATCAAAATTTTCGTAATAAAATTTTTGTAACCAAAATCATTTGTAGTGAAAAAAAAAAATTTTGTACTTAAAATTTCCATAGTTAAAATTTTTATAATCTAAAGTTATTCAATATTAATTTTCCTCATTACTGATAATTTTTCCTAGAAATCTGGAAGGTATGTTTCCTTTCTTAAATTTAGTAATCAATTTTTTACTTATTGCTATTTTCATCCTAATTAAGAAAATTTTTCATATTCTCTTTTTCTTAATCCGAATTTTTATCTTAAAAACCTCAAAATATTAGAACCTATCAAAATCCTTCATCTTTTTTTATCTCAACAGTCAGATCAGATCAAGCTTATTTAAACCGTTAGATATTTTTGGGAATATGAACCGTCGCCTCAAACTCCTATATAAAGACCCCCCGATAGTTGTCCTGCATTGGTTATCAAGACTTGGCATGCTTAAATTCTACTTCTTTACATAAGGCCCATTCTAAATTTCCTGGTTTTCCTCAAATATGAATGTCTTTGGAAGCTTCTCCTCAGAAAAAATGTTGTTAGTCAAGGAAATTTCTGAATGGAAGATCTACAGAGAAAGGTTAGTAGATCCAAAGTTATTTTCTAAGTATGATTATATTATTTCAAATAATGTCAAGTTGAATGGATGGGAGATCTTGTGTGTATCCAAACCAAAGACACAGGATCCGGTTTATCTAGAGTTTCTGGTAGAATTATATGAGTCTGTAAGTTTCTTTAATAAAGAAGGAAGAGACAAGTTTTTGTTTAAGAGTTATGGAAAAACCTATTCTCTTTCTTATAGTAAGACTGCAAACATAATTGGAATTTTGTATAAGGGTGAAGTTGGGTTTTATACCCACAAGCTATCGAATGTATCAGGTTTGTTTAATAAGGAGAAGGATTTTGAGTGCCTTGGTTTAAAAAAAGTGAATACTATAAAGATTTTCCATCTCTCTACAAATTTACAGATTCTTGAGTTATGGGTTAAGGGTTTTCTCATTCTGAGAAAAGGAGACAAGGACTCATTAAAGAAGAGTGATATCTATATTTTGGATTTTCTAGTGAACCTCAAGAAGATTAATTTGATAAAGTTTGTCTTTGTTACAATCATGAATATCAATAATGGAACTCTCAAATCCCAAATCATTATGTATCTGGTTATTCTTTCCAAGATTATAGTTCTTTTTCTAGACTCATTCAAAATCCCATGTAACTCTAAGCCAAGTAATTTCAAGGTTATGTTTTTGAGTTATGATACACTGAGGAGAATGAAGGTTGGTTTCTCTAGTAAATCCTGAGAATTCTATTATTTATTTGAATCAGAAATCGAAGATTTATCCAAGAAACTGGAAGTTGTTGAGACTTCCAAGGAAGGTGGAAAAAAGAGAAAGGTGAAGGAACTAGAAGTGATAGAAAAAACTCATGTAGTTCAGAAAACCCAATCTCCTCCTCAAAAACCTAAGAAGCAAAAGACTTATATGGATAAAGTGGTTTCCATGTGGAGAGAAGATAAGAATAATAGTAAGGAAGGGGAGCCTATTTTTGGGTTGGACCCTATTGAAGCTAAAGCCTTAAAGATTAAGTTTATTGGGGAGTTTGAGTAGTAGGAAAAGATAAATAAGTATAAGAAGAATATATTAGAGGCCAAAATAGTTCAAGATCTTCTAAAAGTCACTGAGAAAGCCTCTAAAAAAATCCAGGTACTGAAATAATTTTAGAATAATCACATATAGTGACTCTGAAAAAGAAAATGGTGATTCCAGAAACAGAATAAGAAGAAAAATAGTTCAGGAAGAAGAAGTTTAAGGATAAGAATAGGAAGTAAGTGATTATACAGATGATATGATAAGAAAATTTGAAGAATATCATGATAAGGAGAATCCTTCTGAAAAATTGTCATTTTGAACTTCTCAGGATGAATCAACAAAAATTCATTCACAAGTAAAAGAGGATGAGGATCAAGAAGAAGTGAATAAACATTTTGGTGATGTATGTAGAAATCATTATTTTGTTCAACCAAAGGATCTGGTGGTAGATGTTGAAAAATAAAAAGTTGGGGAAGATAAGATAGTTAAACTATCAGATAGTGAACATGAGTCACCAAAAGTAGCAGAGATCATTCCAAGAGATGATAAGGTAAAACAAGTGTTGGTTAGTACATCTAGGAAATTTATGGTGGTAAAGAAAGGTCTCGGTGGATCGTCAAAGAGAAAAAAATGAAGAGATAGAGAAAGAATCTTCACCAACCAAAGAATCTGACTTGGAATCATCTTCTCTGAGACATGGTTTTGTGGTCCAATCATTGAAGAATTTTCTTAATACCATTCATTTTTTCCAAGTATTGACTCAAGGTTCCAGATGCTTTATCACTCATTTAATAAAAAATCAAATTCTATTACCATGATCATGTATAAGTTTTCCAGACTTAAGGATGATTTAAAATCATTCTTCATCGGCTATGATGCTCACAAGAGGTCATGTAAAGAAATTACTAAGTGCTCTAAGAAGACAATTGAAGAGCTAAGAATATTTTATGGCTTTCAAGACAATGACAAGTATGCTTTTGATGCTGAAGATTTCAAGATCAAAGACCTTACTACAAGTTTTGATGAGAAGATCAATCTTGAGCGAACATTTTGGAAGTAAGAAGTAAAAGACCTAAATGGGAATCTTAATTTAGTTTCTATAGATTTTAAGAGGGAAAGGGGTCTCAGAATTGATTTTGAAGAAAATCTTGGTAAGAAAGAATAAATTTTTAATGCTCAAGGATAAATTATTGATGCTCATGAAGAAAAGATCAAATCATTGGAAAAGAAAAATAAAGATCAGGATTAGTTGATCAAGCTTTTTGAAGAAGATCATAAGGAGCTTAAGAAGCTTAAAACCATTGTAAAAAATCTTATACTGAAGGAAAAAGAAGGATGATTTTTTTTCTTACTCTGATCTTTTGTTGTATTTCCTTGTACAAATTCTTTCAATCGTAATTAAATCTTGGTTGTTCTTCATATATTTTGTTGTATAGTACTAATATTTCTGGTACCGTATTTTTTTCCATTCCCTTTATTCCTTTTTTAAAATCACAAATGGGGAGAAAGGAATGACAAAAAGAATACTAAGTAAAAAAGAAAATATCCTAAGTATGTATGAGTTTTATCAAAAAAGAATTACTAATACAAGAAAATGAAAAATATCTTTAAGGATGTTATGAATATAATCATTAGGTATTTCAAAACCAAAGGGGGAGTTAGTTGTATTCACCATGATCCATAAGTAAAGGTAGATAATTTTTTATTTTATGTTCATAAAGAAAAAATCTTTTTCCTTATATTCTTTTTCATAAGAATATTTTTGCTTCCCAAAAAGAGGGAGATTGTTGAGTTAATAAGGTTTCCTTATGACTTTTCCATTCCTATATATTTTGAAAATCACAAACCTATCTTAAGGAAAAATTATATTTTCCTGAGAATTATCTTTTTAAGGAAAATTTTCCTTCTCCAATTAAATTTTTATCCTTACTTTTTGTTTTCATTTTTCATTTATAGTCTCTCTAAATATAACTCATTTTATTAATAAGGAAAATTAATTTTTCATATCTCAAACCTTGGAATCCTACATTTCCTTGGATATGGAGTATTCTGTTTTCAGGTTCTGAATTATCTAAATTTTATGTTCCAAATTCTCTGATTTTCATGTTCTAAATTCTCTGAAATTCAGGTTCCGAATTATCTGAAATTCAGAATTCAAATTATCTGAAATTCAGATTCTGAATTCTCTGAAATTTAGACTCTGAATTCTCTAAATTTCAGATTCTGAATTCTCTGAAATTTAGACTCCAAATTCTCTTAAATTCTGTCTTAAAATTCTCAAAAATTCAGACTCTAAATTCTATGAAATTCATCCACTAAATTATATATCATTCAGACTCTGGATTCCTCATAATTTATACTCCGAATTACTCTGAATTTAGACTCTTAATTCCTCAAAATTCAGACTCTTAATTACTCCAAATTCATACTCCAAATTCCTTAGAATTTAGAATCTGAATTCCTTAGCATTCAGACTAAAAATTAATTGGAATTCAGACTCCAAAATCTATAGAATTCATATTCTGAATTCCTTTTAAAATAGAATCTGAATATTCATGTATTGTAGAATCCGAATGTTTATTTGGTTAGAATCAGAACTTTATTTTTCCTTAGACTCTGAAAAATATATTTGGTTAAGCTTATTCATTTTCCTTACAAATGTTATGAAATTATGTCATACAATTTGTTTCAAACTAACCATTTTTTTAGTGACACGTGAATTGATCCCTACGATAATCAAGGAAAATATGACTATTGGAGGAGGGAGCCAACCATTAGATAAGTGCGTATAAATAAGAGCTCATTTTGAATGAGATAACAACTGAGAAAAACTGTTCCATCACCCTAGATATGACATGTTGTTGAAGTGATTTCTAGAGAGAGAGACTCTCATGATTTTTGTGGTTCTAAACATCTTGTTCAGATAGCTTTGTGCAACTCTAATTGATGTTGTGTACAATCGAGGGATTCCAGGGATAGGAAGACAGAGGTGCCGACTACTTTAAAGTTTGAGGACTTACATGGATAGGAAGATGGAGGTTCGGACTACCTTAATGTTTGATGGTTTGTTGGGATATCAAGATAGATTCTGATATTCCTATCAAGGACTTACTAGGGGGTGGGTAAGATAGAATTTCTTGAAATTATAAATCAAGGGACCTTTATCCAGGGTTGTTGGATACCCTACACTTTGGGTTAAAATATTTCATACTTGTTTCTTGTTTTGTTTCAAGTTTATTTCTTCTGTATTATGATAAAGGAATAAATTATAACCTTCTTATACTTTATTGTACTTTTGTATACTATGATAAGTATTTTTTATATGATTTAAGGTAGAATATTTTCCTTGTAAACTTTTCATAAGTTTCATTTCCGGAACCATATTTCCAGAACCTAGCATGTTTTTTTAGTAGAACTAAAAGAGTTCTTGTGAATTTACCTTGTTTAACTTTGTTAAACATAGTTTTACTTAATGTTAAAAATGAATGTTTTTAAACTTACAATTCACCCCCACCTCTTTTAATTGAGCATATACATCATTATTTAGATCCTACATAACCTTCCTTGTAATACCTGGATCACATAACCATTGGTGCATAACCTCAAGTGTAAGTACTTGATCCCATGAACTATGGCATGTAATTATGTGTGAAATACTGCTAGGGCATAACTCCTAAGCACATAACTACAACATTAAAATTTATAATCACATATCTACTTCTAAAATCTCAACAACAAGACTATATATGAAAGAAAATTGTGTGCATACCTTTAGGAGTGTGACCCTGTATATCTTTCTTCCATGAAATATATTAATGGGTCCTAGAGAACTTAACTCTCATTGTGTGACCCTAGATCAAATAAAATCACAAATATATGTGATTGTGTGATCAATATTTACACCTATGATTGTGTAACTCCTTTATATACACAAAGTCGTGTAACCCTTAAGGGTTTATGTGATCGTATAACCCTTTATATCTTATTAGATTTTGTAAATATATATTTTAAAATTTCCTCTAAGTTTATAAATGAAATCCATATTTTTTTAACTACTTCAATGAAACTTATTTTCTTCCATTAGTATTCTTGAGAAATTCTTTAATATTTCAACTTCATTATTTTACCTCCCATAGATTTCACATCCTAAATCCATGACTTCAATGTCCTCCAATACTCTATACATGAAATATGATACACTGATTGACAACAAATACAACAACAAACATAGATCTGGTTTCAAAAATATTTCATTCCATGATATGGTCTTAGGTTGTTGAGCCTAGTTTTAGGGGGAAGTGGATCACACCATGATAGGTAACGTCATGTTGTGGCCTACCTTTCCCATATTTATTTTTTATAATTTTATATATATTCGCTTATTTTATTTTTAGGTGTTTTTTATCCTCTCCTCCCTTATTTATGTCATTATCCCATGGGAGAGCTCAAAGGATCTTCTCCCCCACTCCTTTAATCTTCCAATCACTATTATTCATTACTTATAAGTGGATTCAGAAGGTAGGACCCATATTTTCGTTATTCCTCTACCTCCTTACATTTCTTATTTATTTTTTATCCTCCCTTGAACTACAAATCCCACAGTGGATGAATCTAGGGTTTTGGTTGGGCACAATTCAGATCTTGTTCTATCTACATCTCATGAATACCTTCAACCTTGGTTTTGATTTTTCCATCAAAGAAGGATTGTTTCAAATTGTTTCCAATTATTGGGGTAGGTTTTTTACATTATTCCACATATCATTAGGTTCTTAAATGTTAATAAATTTTATTTTCAATCATGTATACCTATAATTGATTCCAATTTTAGGTTTTAAAATGGTTTTAAATGATCTTCATACTATCCAGAAAGGGGGTTTTGATGGTTTTATAGTCTTTATTTCCAAAGTAAATGGTTATGTATTCTAATTTTTTATATAAATTCCTAAGAGTATCCTTTAAAAGAATTTTTGGGATTTAAAAGATGTGCTTGTACCTAACCTTAAAAATTACATAATATTGAGTTTTAAATGATGAATTCATTCTCTATAATTTGAGTATCATTATAGTTTATATTTTTTGAGAATTTGGACATAAATATTATATAACAACCCCATATATCAAAAGGTATAAACTTATATTCAGTACCCATTTTCACAAAATATAAAACCTTTGAAAAGAAAGAAATTTTTTTCTTGAAAAATATTATTGATTTTCAACTTGACTTCTCATTTTTTTCCTAATCATCATTAAAACCTGTAAAAAACATTTAAAACATGGGATGAGAACAAAATTATTAGTAAGGTATATAAAATGAAATAAATTTTTTAGTCTATTGAAAACATAAAAACATGTAAAATTTTAACATTTACCTAAATTTTCTTTGATAGAATTAAATAAATCATTTTCACATAAAAACACATAGACCTTTTAACTCAAATAAAACCATTAAAACTCATATTAATAAAATAAAAACCCTTTTAGGAAACTTAGAGAATCATATTCATAACCCATTTTAAAACCATGAAAGAAATAACTGGAGTCCAATTAAATCCAAAAGATAAAATTCCTCGATAATTTCCTCCTTATTTCCTATTAAGACAAGTAACATTATCCAACACAATGGAAATCTATAAAGGGTCTCACACTTCATATAATCTATATTGGGATCACCCACTCATCATGAAATATAATGGGGATCAACCCATCATTTAAGTTTTATCAAGATCACTTGTTTATCATATATAATTATCATATACCATATCATTAATAGAACATTTTATTCTTTCACCTTTTCATCATAAAACCTTTGAAAAACTCTTTTAAACTTGTATTCAAAACACTCTCTAATATCAAAATACCTATTTCATTTCAAATACCATTTTCAATAAGAAAATACCTAGAAAAATGGGAAGAGGATTTTTTTAGAATAAAAAATGAAATATTTTAGAGTAATCCAAACTTAAAATAATGATTTTAGTGTAAAAAAATCTTTCAATGTTGTTTATGTTAAAATATAGTATTCTATTTTGTCTTTTTCTTAAAACATTCTGTATAAAACATGTAGAATGATTCATTTTTAAAACCTTTGAATGAAAGTATAAATAGATATAAAATTTACTTTTTAATTATTTTGTGTCTATATAAACACATTAAAAATATATTTTTAAAAATATAGACATGGAAAAAAATAGTTAAAAGTAAAAATTTTGAAATAATTTTTTAAATAAAGTACCATATGTGAAACCCAAAAAATATTCATTTTCAAAAAAAATAGTAATGAAAGTCAAATATGTTCAAAATTTAGTTTATAATTAATTTAAACATAAATAATAATTTTCTTGAAACTTTTATAAGAACAATTATATAGAATATAATAAAATAAACCTCGAAGTCATTTTAAAGTGAGGTTTTAAGATAAAATGTCCATTACCTCAAGTCTGAATCATCAAGTATGTTCTTTATATTCATGAATAATAAAATTATGTTTAAATATTTAATTGATTAATATCATTTTTAATGTTTTTTATTCCATTTATTTAACTTATTATGATGTTATAAAAAAATTTATAATCATTTAAGTTCACATTGGAAGTTTTGATGATATTCGTCTCATATGTCCAAAATGACTTTAGTAAGTTGACTATGGTCAAAGTGGTTATTATTACATCATATAAAAAATAATAATCATGACATAATTATCATTTTAATATCTCAATTATACTTCTAAAAACAATCATGAAATATAGTTATGAAAAATGAACTCTGTTACAATCATGGAGATGGTAGCTCTCACGTACGCATGAGTAACGTTTCCATTTTTCAACAATAATTATGGAAAGAAGGTAAGAATTATTCTGTATTTATATAATGATTATAATATCATAAATACTATATTATTTCTTTAAATACACTTATATATATCATCTATGTGATTCAATTATGAAAAATGAATCAATTTACTTTTTGGAGGCGGTAGTCCACACGTACGCACGAATGAGATTATCATTATACAATGAATGGAAATGTGAAGAATTAAATGATATATTACCTTTTAATAATTATAAATATTTTATTAATATCATATATAAATATTAATTCTATTATTATGACGATAATTTAGAGGTGATGATGAAAAATGAATTAGATCGGTATGTTATGTGGTAATCCTCCATACACACAGACGATGAATTCCTTTCCCATTTAATTGAGGTTGGTGATGGATATAAGTTATATCAAAAACATAATAACATAATATTATATTTAATATAATTATTTTATTATTTAATCATTTTTCTAGAAGATATGAAGGAGGTGGAAGAAGAAATAAAATGAAAACACTTAGTTAAGAACTATACCTCTTTCTCATATGACCTCTTTTCTTTACACCTTAAGCCCTATAAGGTTTGAATTCATTAAAAAATGACTCTAAGAAGTGGGTATGGATTTTAGGAATGTATTTGGGTAAGTATTTTCTGGACCATAGGGTTATTGAAGTGTGAAGAAATGAGATTAAGATGTCCCCTTTTATAAGAGAGGGGAGGGGAACTTTTTTGAATTTTTTAAAATATTGAATTAATATAAATTTATTTTCATGTTAAAAAGGATAATAACTGATAATATAATAATATATTATGATTGTGAGTCTAAATCCTCTCATAAAATAAATTTTTTCAATTTTAGACTATTTTTACCCATATCTTTTTATTTTAACCCCACATTTTCTCTTTTCACTCTTACAATGATAACATGGTTTTTTACTCTTTGAGGGTCAAGATAGTTATTATAAATGGAAAAAATCTCATAAATAGACCATTTTTTATATTTTTAACCATATACCAGTCCCTTTTATGAATATTGGAAATTTAAGAATTTAAATCATTTAATAAAAATATTTTTTATTGTAAAATATCATTAATCTCAATTTTAAAACTATTCATTTACTTTGACATTAATAAAATCAAGAAAAAAAAAAGAATTAAAATATAATAAAATTTTATATAACTAATATTTTATATTTATCTAAAAATTTTTTAACATAATAATTATTTTCATTTATATCAGTTTTAATATTTTTAAAATCATTTATTTTATCTTTCTATTAATTAAATAAATATTGTGTCGGTGTTGCATAAGCATTTAAGGTAATTATTTCACTAATAAAAATTAAAAATAAATTAAGATGATAAATAATAATCTATTATATTTAAAATTAATTTTTATAACTGAACATAAATTCTTTTTATCCCTTTGTTAAAAAATATTATTATAATTTAAAGCAAGAGTGTGGCATTTTTAGTTTTATATTCACTTTTATATTATAAATGTAAAAAATTAAGTCTAAATGGAACAAAAGGACATATATTAGAATTTTTATGATTATAGATGAGATATAATCCTCAAATAAAATTTATTTAAGTGTTAGAGTCATTTTTTGTCCTTTTAATTTTTTTATAATAATTTACCAATTTACCCCTTATCATGGTAACAAAAATTAAAAATATTATTATCCATGATGTCCAAAAATTTAAAGGGAACTATTTCATAAATTTGGATCCACTAATTAAAAATATTAAATCCAATTTTCAAAATTAAATTCAAAAAGTTTCGTAATTTAATTTAAATTTTAACTCGCAAATTGTGAAGAAAAACCATTTTTCAGAAAAATTACCTTTTAAGTATAAAATGTTTTTTATACTAAATTCAAGCATAAAATTCATTTAAAAATTATAATTTTATTATTTTAAATTAAAAAGTAATAATTAAATTTTAAAACTAATAAAAATTAGGGGTTTTACGATATAGAAAATTTAAAATAAAATATAGTTTTTAAAAAATCATTATTTTTCACCATTCATTGAATAATACAAATTTTCAGAAAATTATAAAAAAAATTATCCTAAGATAATTCTAAAATTATAAATTAATAAATGATATTTTTTTATCAAATTAAATTTCAAAAATTTCTCGTAATTAATTAAAATATTATCTCATAATAAAGACAATAAAAAACATTTTTGATGAAAACATATTATTTAAGCATAAAATGACTTTATGAAAAAGTAAGTGATTACTTAATAATAATTTATTAATAAATTTATATTGTTTATTACCTTCATATATATTTTATAAATTATTTAACCCCATTCATATCGGCCAAATTAATATCAAGGTTATAATGGTTATATTAATAAAATATATTTTATGGTTATTTTATGATCGTTGTTTTGTATTTCTACACCATCGAACATAGTCATTCTTGAAAAATATAAATATATTACATCCCCCACCCCCCACCCAATAAATTTCATCCTCACAATTTTAACTTAATCTTGGAAATCAAATCTTTGAAAATTTTAAAATATCAATTTTGAAATCCCACTTTGTAAAAATGGTTAAGAAAATTTTATCTTTATAAGAGAGAAAGTGAAGTGAGAAGGTTATCTAGAATAACACAAAATTAGGTTTCCAAGATGGAAAAAATTAGTGGGATTTGAAAATAAGAACATGAAATAAAATAATAATTTCTAAATAATTATGGGGAGTAATAGAGAACACAGATCATAAGAAAGTGAATGATCACGAGAACGTTAGCGACCAAAAACCAATAAACCAAAGAGGTGTGAAAAATACCATTGATTAATTGGAAAGGAAGGTAATGGGATAAAAAAATTATTTCAATAACCTTTTACTATATTTAAAAAATTAATTTACTATATATGATAATAACAGACAGAAATATTCTTACTGGACAAGTATAATTTCATGATTTAATCAAGTTCCCACATAATCTCATCTTTTTCTCCAAATGTTCAGTATTGTGGATGAATTTTTTATGCCTAAATAACTAAAATAAACTTACAATAGAAAAAATAATCCACAAAAGGATAAACATATGTTCCTCTTATATTTATAAATTAACTAAAACCAAATGGTTATAATAAGATAAGATAATTTACAAAATTAATATTACTTCATACAAAGTAATAAAACAGTAATCTCTAAAGCCTCAACAATAACATCCAAAGTTCAAATTTAATAATTCAGAAAAATAACCTTAAATTTATTCAAAATATTTTATACTAATATTGTATCCCAAAAATAATAAATTATTTTATCACATATTCTTCCATGATAAATTTAACATTTATCTCCAAATAACATTATTTACTCATAAAGTAATATACCCAAAAAGGTCGTACGCACGCATGAGTAACATTTCCATTTTTCAACGATAATTAAGGAAAGAAGGTAAGTATTATTTTATCTTTAAGTAATTATAATAATATAATAAATACCATATTATTTATTTAAATATAGTGATATATATAATCCAATTGATACAGTGATGAAAAATGAATTAGATCGCTTCATGGAGGTGGTAGTCCTCACATACGCATGAACGACGTTAACACTTTTCAATTAATGGAAATGTGAGAAGTAAATGATATATTATATTTCAAGAATGATAAATATTCAATTTATATTATATATAATCATTAATTCCATCATTATAAATAGCCATGATAGGTGGTGATGGAAAAAAAATAATATCAGTCCACAGGGCGGTAATCCACCGTACACACGAATGAGGAATTCTTTTCACATTTGATGGAGGTTGTATATTGATATAGGTTATTATAGTAAAATAATAACTTCATATTCTATCTAATATACTAATGTTATTATATCACCATGGTTAGAGAGGATTTTAAGGAAGTGGAAGAATAAAAAAAATCTCAGTTAAGAACTATACCACTTCTTCATACAACCTCATTTGTTTTACACATTATCCCTATAATATTGATATTATACCTAAAAAAGACTATAGGATGTAGGTATGGATTTTAGAAAGGTATTTTGTAAGTAATTTTCCAAATAAAATGTCTCCTTAGGTGTGAATAAATGATAATAAGAGGTTCTATTTTATAAGAGAGGGAAGGGTAACTTTTATAATTTTTAAAAAAATTAAATTAATATAAATAAATTTTCATGATCAAAAGGATCCAAATTGACAGTATTAAAATATAATATTATTATGAGAAGAAATAATCTCATAAAATAAATTTTGTATTATTTTATACAATTATTTACCCTTAACTTTTGGTTTAACCACCCATCAACTCTTATCACACATTCCATGATAACAAAGTTTTTTTTTCTCTTTGAGGGTTCAAATAGATAATATAAATGGATAAAATCCCATAAATTTTTAATGGTTGATATTTTTTACCATATCATATTAACTTGTGTGAGGATATGATATTTAGTAATTTTAAATCATTTAATAAAATATTATTTATTATTAAATATCATTAATGTCAATTTTAGAACTATTCATTTACTTTAACTTTAATAACATCATTATAATAAATGGAATTTTAATATAATCACTTAAAATATCCCTAAAATGTTATATTTGTCTAAAATATTCATGGAAGATAATAATTATTTAAATTTATATTACATATAATATTTTTTAAAACATTTACATTATTTTTCTATTAATTAAATACATATTGCATCGATATTGTGTAAAAATTTATGGTAATTATTTCATTACTAAAAATTAGAAATAAATTACCATGATAAATAAAAATCATTTTTTTTCAAAATAGTACTTCCAACTAAACATAAATTATCTTCATTACTTTGTTAAAAATAATATAGTTATTAAAAGAAAGAGTGTTGAATTTTTGGATTTATATTCACTTAAATATTATGAAGGTCAAAATCAAGTCCAAGTGGAAATAAAGGCCAAAACATAGATTTTTTGATGATTATGTATGATATATAATCATCCAAAAAAATTAATCCAGGTTTTGGGGTTGTTTTTAGTCTATATCATTTTATATTTAATATTAATTACTATATTTACCTTTTACTATGGTAACGAGAATTACAAAAGTTAATAGTCATAATTTCCAAAAATAAAGGGGAAATATTTACTAAATTTGAACCCAATAATTTCAAATATAGAATCAATTTTTCAAAATTCAATTTATATAAGGGTTGTATTTTAAATTAAAATAAAACCGGAAAAACACGATGAAAAATAATATTTCAGAAAGATTCCCTTTTAAGTAGAAAGTATTATGTGTACTAAATTCTAGAATATATTCATTTAAAAAACAAAAATTGGATTATTTTAAATAAAAAGTAACTAATTAATTTTTAAAACTAATCCAAATTTGAATTTGAATTTATAAATAATTTAAAAGACAATAATGTTTTTAATAAAAAAAAATATTTTTCATTATTTATTAAAAAATCTAACTTTCCTAATAATTCTCAAACAAATATCCTATGATAATTTTGAAGTGACGATTTCAAAAATTATATACTTTTTTTAAAATTAAAATTTGAAAATTTCTTGAAATTAATTAAAATATTCTCTCTGAAAAAATGTAATAAAAATAATATTTGAAGAAAACATATTTTTGAAGTATAAAAAATCTTTACAAAAAATTCAGTGATTATTTACTAAGAATTTATTAATAAAATTTTATTTTGTATGCCTTTATATATATTTAATAGCACAGTTAACCATTTTCATACCTACCCAATGTTATAAAGATCATATTTAAACAATAATATTTTGTTGTTTGTTTAAGCTTGTTGTTGTGTATATTTTATTCCATGAAACACAATATTTCTTTTAATTTTTTTGGATAGTATAGTTTTCTATTGTTTTTTGTTTTAAAAAGGGAAAATCAGGTTTTCATGTAATTTTTTCTAAACTCTTTTATCATTAAACTATTTTTTGGATGTTTTCAAGGAAAGTATTTTTTTAAAAACACATTTCAAGGGTTTTTAACATGAATTAGTTTTCAAAGTATATTTTTATAGGTTGTTTTCAAAGAATAAAATATGAATTGGAATTTTGTTTTTGTTTTAAAGTACCATTTTTCAATTAATTAAAATGTTTTTTACTTTATATTTAGATACCCTTAGTTTTTGTGCCCCAGTTTTTTTTGTTATGAATTGTGTAGAATTTTTACCTATGGGGGATTATTATGTGATACTTGAATTAATGAAAAATGTGTTATTTATTGATAGGGTGTTGTAGGTGAGATAATATTTATTTAAATTGGTATATTATTTAATTTTGTGATAATTATATTTCTTTTTTATCACTCACCTCTAAATTGATCATGTTGTGGGAGCCTATGTGGTTAGGTATAAAGCTTGGACGAGTGCTACACTAGTTCAGATTATAATCTATCTAGTTCGCTGGGAATTATTGCGCGCTACTGGTGGTCACCTTCTTGTGAAACTAATTGGCTAAGTGAGGGTTGATATTTCCACTATGTTCACTATAAATTGTCCAATTTTGAGGCATTCCATGAGGGAGGTCTGGGATCACATTATTCTAGAACCTAATGACTTGTCTATGATGCTTGGTCCTTGATGGATGGTTCTAGAGTATTTCACACTTTATGATTTATTGTGTCCCATTATACCGATTTGGTTTTTATGGAACTATGAATTTATAGTTGTTTACTTTTCTAATGATTATTTGATATTATGGTTCATTATTAAGTGGTGTTTTATTTTTTTCGTGATTTAGTTTACTTTTAAAATTTCTCTAAAATTGTTTTTGAAATAAATAATTTAAAGTTAAAAGTGTTCCTTTTCCAATGGGTTTACCTCATGAATTTTAAAAGGGTGTATATTTATTTAAAAATGGTAAAAATTTTCATTTGTTTTATTTATACTTTATATATTGAAAAATAAATTTTAAATTTTATTTCAAACTATAATTTATGAAAAAAAATTATAAGCAATTCCACACACTCTATGGTGAAATTCTAATGGTTATGTTTCTCTCACATCATGTATATACCTCGGTCTGTGTGTGTGTGTGTGTGTGTGAAAATTCCATGTATTCTCTAAAGTTTCAAGGTATTGATCCCATTAATTAAGGTTCCTTTTGGTCTATTAATATATCTATTGGGATGTGGTGCAGAACATGGGTCATAGGGAGGTGTTGTTGTAGTTGTTCAAGATTATCTTTTATTTTTTAAACATTATTCTATCACAAATTTTGGGTTACTAAAATTTATTTAAAATATTTCCTATTTTAGTTCATATGATGTATCTACTTTTACTATATATTATTAATGTAAAATTAAATTATTTAAATTATTTTTTTCATAATGGGAATATTCACTTCTATTTATCATGTATCATTTAGATTTTTATTTATTTTATTCCTTATTTGGAATATTGATTTATCTATAAATATTTATTATGTATTCTTATAAGTTAAATGTTTGGATTCCTCATGCTAAAATCTCAATAAAGACTCCAATTATTGGTTTTATTAATATTTTTTATGGTTGAAAAAATTTACAATTGTGTGTTCTTGATAACCAAGAACCAGTTTTCATCTTATAAGGATTGAGAACACCCTTCAAGCCTAGTAGTGAGCCAAACTAACTTATGCTACATGTTTTCTCAAGCTAGTTTATTTATAAGATTTAGGTGAAATGTGTAATCTATATGTAATATGTTATAAATGATCTTATTCAATATTATTCTATTTTTAAAATAGGTGTGATAGATTTTTAAGATGTTTAGAGAAGTTTGGGATGAAGTTGTAAATATTGGTAATGTCCTGATATATAAGGGTTTCTTAAATGTGTAATGCTGAGAATACTTGGACACATAAGGGTTACCATGGTGATGAGAAGGTTGGGCTAAAAAATGATAAATTATTTTTTATGTTATGGTTATAATGGTACTGAGTATGAAAGAAAAATTGAAAATTATATGATGTATAAGAGTCATCTTCATGATATTTAAGGGTTACCTATATGATACATAAGGTTTATATACATGACATGGAAATTGAAAAGGTACCTATATGTTATGGTTAATTGATATGAATGTATAGTTTATCTACACTATGCAAAGTGGGAGGTAGAAAATCTACCAAAGTTACACCCAGATATATAAGGGTTGATTGAGTTGATACCTAAGATTTGTCTAGACCATGTAGAGTGAAAATTAACAATATACCAAATACATTCCTTGATATGTGAGGGTTGATCTAGATATTACATAAGAGTTCATTTGGACAAGAAAAAAGAAAAGGTACTAGATGAAGAAACCTTAATGTGTAATTTTTTATTTAAAATATTAAAAATAAGTGATGAATTGTGATTGTTGGTTGAGAATGTGTTGTGATACATGGTTGTAAGAATAACATGAAATATTATTCTGTGAAAGATAAATTAATCACATCATGGGAAGAATGTATATTCCTTGAAGCAATTTAGGTAGATTTCATTAGTTCTTCCTATTAAGAGATGCTCATGTAATGGGAGAAGTTGACATCATAAATATTATAGGATCCATGTACTTGCATCATGGAGAAAAATGAAACACAATAATGTGATTCCATATTATAAATGATTCAAAAATAATTTAAGGTTCGCACCATGATATTGAAAACACTTAAATATAAGATATTGTTCATATTTATGGATCTAGTTTTTGTGTGAGTATCATGTCATTAATAAGGATATCATGTTGTGATCAAGATGATGAAATACAATATCACACTATATTTAAGGATCATCACATTGAGAATAATTTATGTCCAAATATCTATAAGATTTGGTTGTAATTTGAAATTATTTATTTTGATCAATATTTTCGGAGGTTGGATCTAATTTCCATAAAAATATTTCCAAAACAAATCATTTGGAAACATTTTATGATCACATATAATTGAGGAGGATTAAATTGATCACCATACTTAAATCAAAGGGGTCTTTTTTTAAGATCTATAAAAAGTACATATAGAGGTTCTAGAAAAGATAATAAGAGTCTAAACATATTGATATATTTAATACAAAGGAAGAAGGAGAGTTGTACTTTTTATTTCCATTTATGGTTCTTATATAAAAGGAGTAAAATAATAAGTCTAACTCCCCGAGATTTTGTGAATTATTTTTTTCAAATTAATTATAACCTTTCTGGTATTTTTCATTTCAGGTAACCCTGAAAATAGTTCATTTTATATTAAAGTAATATGTTTTACTTTCAATATATGCAACAAAAAGTTAATATTTCACTACACACAACATAAATATTATCTTTCCATACATGAAACAATTACTTAACATACATAACACACAACACTTACTCAGTGTACGTTACACACAACACTGAGTTTCTACACAACATATTTTTATTATTATAAAGATTTAAATGATATAATTATAATCTAGTCACTAAACATAGTAATATTAATATTGATAAAAACTTTTAAAATATTTTTTTTATGGTTTTATATAAATAAAACACATTGAAGATGAAATATATAAGTTTTGGTAGTGTCTTTATATGTTTAAAAATCATATTTTCTCAAATAAACTATTTTTCAAGTCCTTATGCGGAAAGAAATTAAATTATTTTTTTAGAAAACAATATAAATTGAATTTTATTAAATAAACCCCATTTTTTAATTTATAGTTCCTAAATTTATTTAGGGTTAATTTTTAGGATTTTTTTGAGAAACTTTATTTTTTTGATGAATAATGAAAAATACTGCATTTTAGTTAGTACCGTGCTTTTTTTAAATAATTATAGATGTTACATTATACATTAAATTTATTTTAAGGTCACATTAGATAAATTACAAATCTATTAATGAAATTTTTTTCATTGTAATAAATTTTACATTGAAATTGAATATAAAATATTAACAACCTTTTGAAAAACAATTACTTTAAAACCCCGTTATTTCATCCCGCCCGTGGAATTAGAATTAGCATTAATTTTTCCGATTCTATGAATTGAATTTTCAAAAACATAAATAAACCATTTTAATAAGTATAATATTTTTATTCTAATTATATCATGTAAATTGTTTACCAAAAATATTTGTAAAAGTGATTAAAATTAGTCACAATAATTATGGTCAAATTAAGATTAATTAAGGACTAAACCTTAATATTAAGGGGCCAAATGAACTAAACACTTTCCCAAAACCCATTTCGATGACATATTATTTCCATAAAACATCTATTATTGATTTTTTATGACTTATTTTGTAACACCCCAAGATTTCATAGTGTGTTAGTTCTTCAAAATAATTCAATAACTTTCACTACATGCAACACCAAGTTCAAGCACACCATGACTTACCAAACAAGCCATTCAAAAGAGGTTATGAATAGTATTAGATAAATTTTAATGTTTATATAATCCTTATAATTTTAGAATCCATATTATGAGTTTCTTAGATATAATGCAAGAACAAATTCATTTTCAGTATTATCAAATTTAATAGTGAACCCTTTTTAAATACAATATTTTAAACTTTTTGACTAAATGGGGACATAAAAAATTTAAAATGAAACATCCCAAGCTTCCACGGTACACTTTCTTTGAATAATATAGTAGCGTGTGTTGTACGCAACCTTGAGTTTTAACACACACCACAACCAATCAAACTAGCCGTTATGAATAGTAATACCTAATTTTTGAAATTATATATATTTTATATTTTAAAATGGACTTCATTTTTGGTTTCGGAATATCGAATTTAGCCTAAGGTGAAATTTTGGTACATTTCGGATAACTTTCATATTTTGATGAATAGTGAAAATTACTAAATTTTAATTAAAAACAACTTTTTTAATCAAAATAATTAATAGTGATAAATTATGAATTTGAGTGGTTTTAAAGTATATTTAGAATATATTTTTACAATTTAATATAATGTTGGTCATTAGACAAAATTTTACAATTAAACCGAACATAAACAAGTGTCAATCTTTTGATAGTTATTATCTCTTAAAACACGCTTTTTGTTTTGACAGCGGGAATTAATTTTAAATTAATTTCTGCCACTTCTGTGTTTTTAATTTAGAAAAATGGATTCCATATTTGGAATCAGGATGTTCAAATTGTGTAAATAGGTAACTTTTATTTTTAGACATTTTGAATAATTACTGCGGTAAATATTTTATTTACCATGGTTAAAGGGTAAATCCGGTAAATAAGGGTTAAAAAATAATATTATAATAATACAAAATTACCCTAAAACGTGTCCTAACCTTATTGGTGGACACATACCCGACCATGGGCATCCTTGGGTCAATTTGGGGACCCCTTGGAGCCACTTGTATGTGGTAGGGACACATTATATTAATAAAGTTAAAATAAAAATAAAAATGGTATAAGCTTACATCTTTTATAAGAACAATTTTTACATAGGGTTATACATGTTGGATTTTCGATTATAAATATTCATTAGAAAGATAAAAAGATTTCCTACATAATGATGTTTTATTTATAATTTTTAGACATTAAATAATTTATTTTATTTATGACACAATGATGATGCAGTAATTACTAAAATAGTAAAAAATTAACATAATTGATATTATAAATACCCAAATAAATATAATATGAAACTTTTAATGAATTAAACTAATTTTCTAGGATAATATGATATATTAGGATTGATTTAATTGACTTTGTTCGAAGTAATCAATCTGTTATGAGTTTCACAAAAATCAACTATTGAATAGTGTCAAAATTGACATAAAAGAGTTCTTAAAACAAATATTATTTTATTAATTGATATTAAATTCCTAAAAATCTAAGGTTCGGCCAAGAGACTTATATTATGATAGTTTAATCATTAATGGACCACTTGGGGGTCGCTTGGATGTATATAGTAAGTTTATTAACCATATTATATAAAAATACAAAGAGACATTGTAAAAGTGAAACTAATTAACTTAGAGTTAATACTTAAAGATAAGGTTAATATAAGTACCCAAACCTGTCTAAATTCTATTGGTTGAGTGGTTTTCGACCTATCCCCACCTTAACCTTTGAATAGTCAACTTTGGAGCCATTAGAAACCGAATATGAATTTATTATAAATTAATATTTCTAGCTTTTCCAAAGGTGCCCCTCACCCCTCTTATAAAAGGGCACTCCTCCTTCTCTTTTCCTCACACCTCTCAAGCCACTTGGCTCGTACAAACTCTGCCCAACTAAGCTCCCCACATCCCTCTCCTCCTCCTTGAAGCTTCCCCTTAGGCAGAAAGCATTTCAAGAAGTCCTTTGGTTCCAACCAAAGTGAGTTACCTAAATTAAAGGTAACAATTTCTCTTAAAGTATTTTCATTTATTTTGCTTCTCCAACCCCCAAAATCTTTTTATTTCCTTTCTTTTGTAACAACACCAGTATCCTAAATATACTAGGATGTTGTTATAAGAAGGATTCAAACTACACATACACACAACTCCATCTAATGGATGATGAACATAATGTTTCTGTGGATGGCAAACTAACGCCTCACGAAACGATGATTGTTCAAATACATCTTACCACCTCTCATGGTGGCCATTATGATGGCACTGTAATTAAATATGATATTAATGATATATATTTTATATATAAGCTTCTGTAATTCCATTTTATTTCATTCCATTATTCGTTTCATGTTGTATATACATACGATAATTTCATTTGAGGAAGTGCGGACTACCGCCCCCTTAAAATGATATGACTCGTTCATACCACACATGGAACGTATAAAGGATGGTGTTAATGAACTTAAGTAACATATATAAAATATTATATTATACTGGAATAGTAATATACCTATGTATCATTTGGATTTGATTCTGTTAAAATAAAAATTAAATGGAAGTAGCGTTCGTGCGTACGTACGGACTACCGTCTCCACGAACGCGATAAGATTCGTTCTCCATCATATCCATTCAAGTATTATTCTCATTTTAGGGTTAAAAATAATGTTAATATCATTCTGATTATTAATAAGATATAATCTATCCATTACAAACATGTCTTACGTAACCAAACATTTAAGAAGAACGAATCGATTATCACCGAAACAACGATAATACTAAGATATTATTAATAAAGCAATGTTAAAAGATCATATATGATATCATATTAATGTATATGATTCTTGTACAATTTAATAACAATTATTTCACCATTATACAGGAGGTTAACCTACCCCAACCAAGAAAAAGTTCAAGGTAAGGGTTATTTCACAATCTCTTCATTATCCGAGGTTGTTTATATGTAATAATCTACTGGGATCTCTTTATCATCCACATCCATGTTTCTTAAAAATGTATTTCAAAACATTTTTACTATTTACAAGAATATGGGTTAAAGTCATTTATACCTTTTTTTGACTTTTTATAAGAGGTTTATAAAGGAATCTTTCCGTCGTTTTCAAAACAAGGTCCTTTTTAACCTTTTCGACAGAATTGAGATAAGAATGTTTTTTTAACTTATACGGCGGGTGCGGTTATTTTCCGCCGTTATAAAATTGTCGAAGCTTTACATACAAGCTTATAAGAATATTTTCAAAGAAAATGTTTTATTTTATATGGATCTTAAATGATTTCAAAATAAAAGGAGATACTTCTTTAAAAAGAATTTTGATTTCATCTATGTCAACATCCTTTGATGGATTTTAAGATTATTTGAAGTTGATTTATTATGATACAAAACTTCTATATTGTATTGAAGGTTTTGTGATATGTTTGACTGTGGATGTGCTATTTTTATACCATTCATAGTTTATGGTGAAATTATTGACATTTCGTATGCTAGTTTTAATACGAATGTTTATGTTATGTTTAAACCTTTTCATATGGGAATGCATTGGACTTAATAAGTGACGGGTGGAGCCCGCTATAGCTCCTCGATGCATCGGTAGGTCTCATTAGACAAACTAGTGTCTTGGCACAAGGCCTTGACAAAATCTTATTTGTAGTCTTGGCACGAGACCTTGGCTATGTGGTTATGATAGTCTGGCATTATGCATTCCAACATTATGAAAGTGGTTATTGATTTTTGCATGTGATTATTCGATTAGTAGAATATCCATGTGAATAAGTAAATGGAATTATTTCATTTTACTTTTGCCATACCATGTTGAAAGTTCGTATTTAAAAGGATTTTGTTTTAGTTATACATTGCCTTAAATGTTTATTCTTATTTATGAAAGTTTCCACTTTATTGTTATCCTTACTGGGCATTTGAGCTCACCCCTTTTTTTTATGTTTTATTTTTCCCATGATGTGAAGAAGTAAGTTATGAATGTCCTGCAGGGATTTTATGAGGGGTTAATAATGTGGATTGTGGAAATATTATGTTGTTGTATTAGTTTTTCTTTTTATGATGTAATGTAAAACTTATGAATATATCTAGTGTTTCCAAGGCTACTAAACCAATCGGTCTTTCGAGATTTGATCTTTCTTGTGATCATGCCAATGTTACGAAGTAATGCACCGACTCTGGGTAGCTGGGGTCGGGGCGTTACAGTTGGTATCAGAGGAAGTTTAGTACAAACCTTGGAAGCTAGATTTAGATAAACTCTGATTAGAGCACGTAGACCTAAGATGAACTTTGAGGATTAGTATAGAAGAACTTCCTAGAATTTTGGTATTGTAGAGATTTTGTGAGTTTTCCGAGCAATACATCCCTGTCTGGATACGAGCAGGTAGAGGCGGCTCTGGCACAGATGTACCTAGGGGTAAAACCCGAAAACACCGCTTTGAGCTAGACTCGAACGGGAACTGGTGCACGACAACGGGCCTTGCTGCACTCTTGGTTACGACACTCCCGGGGGATATGCTTAAGATAACTCTCATTTTCTTTACAAATCATTATGAAGGGTTTATGTGTATATACATCCTCAAAGGAGACATTCTTATGATTATGGATTATATCCATAAATAGTTCAATTTATGTTAAGTGTTTTATAAGTATGGGATTATGTATTTTGATTCATAAACTGATCTAGTTTATGCCATTGTTTAGAAATGGCGCCCAGTAGAAGGAATGAGAACTCCAGAAATGCACATGATACAAAGAGAAGGAAGGATCATATCTTTCATGGTATTAAGCTAGAATTTATAAGAGAAATAATATCCCATGTATTATCATCATATGAAGAAATAATATCATGTATTGATAAGATAAGTAAAGAGATTACTAAGTCCTATGGCTTTGAAGGGAAGCAAGAGAAGAAAAGGATAGAAGAGAGAAAGATGGATAAAGGGAAGAGGGAAAAGAAGAATTTTCCCATATGTGGTAACTGTGGAAAGAAACACCCTGGAACTTGCCTGAAAGGAATGGGAGTTTGTTATAAGTGTGGAGAAAAAGGGCACAAAGTACATGACTGCAAGGGTAAGAAAATGGTTTCAAATGTACAATGCTTCATTTGCAAGGAGTTTGGACACTACGCGAACCTATGTCCCAGTCATCAGACTATGACGCAAATGATGCTATTGGATAATAATCAAGTTATGATACTACCACAGATGAAAAGGAATGATTAGAGTTCTTATGTTGATTATGTCAATTGAGTGTTGTATCAACAATGTACTTGTTATAATAATTATGGAGTATATAAGGATTGTACTGCAGTACTATTTCATTAAGGACTTGAGATTGTGTGGAACAAAGAAAAGTGACTCATTAGCAGGATAGATTTTTGGAAAATATATGGTTGAGAGAATGATAAACCATAATATAGTTCTGATACCGAGGTAGTGATTTTCGAATAATACATGATTATTTTGGAAAACAATATATTGGATATTCTTGACTACCTTGGAACTGATTAATGATTTGTATATTCCATCATTTTTGGGGTTTAAAACATTTTTGGATTGGTGAAGTATATCCAGTATTCTATATGGAATAAGGGAGCATGAATGTAATCAATAAGGAATATGGTAATACATGATGAAGGTATTCATATGCTATTACGGGGTAAAAAGGATCTATATTATGTTTACCTTCCTTATAAATGTTAGACTGTGAGTTTGGACAGAAGTATTTTGGATAGTTCTAGTTTGGATTATTTTGGATTGCCATAAAAGGACAACCCGGAGGTCGGGCGGCAACCCGTCGCGTCCGGCAAGGCTGCGAGACTTGAACCCGCAACCGAAGGGCGACAAGGGTGTATCACCTACCACTGGACCATGAGATGTCCTGGATTAAATAATGTAGTTTTTATTAAAAGATCATGGAGATGAATTATAAATTCGTTTATTTTGGAACCCTATACGAATAGTGTAAATAGAATTTTTTTACATTCTATTATCTTTTAGAGTGAAAGATGAGTTTGTGGTAGAAATTTATTAATGGATAAAACTCTAATTATAAAGTAAGTATATCTCCTTATGATCTTAGCCAATCTCATAAATAAATTCCTCAATATTAAGAAAAGCAACTTTGAACAAAAATGTTTTCCTAGATGGTACCTTAAATCATCACTAATTTATGGCTTTGGGATTGTTGGCCTTTTTATAGCCATGTTCTCTACCACTCTCCATCAGATAATTGATGGTTATATTTTTCTTCCATATCCATATTTTCCTACATGGAACCCTAGTATGTGTTATTTTCGGTAATCTTCATACTTTCGACTCTTTATTTTAAATAGAGGCCTCATTAATTCATTTTTCGATGTGGGATTTCAACTAGGATATTTTGAAACGTCAAAAATGTATTATCCTAATACCCTATGTTTTGTTGAACCGATGGTATTTCAATTCATCATAGATTGATGAATTTAAGGAACTCAATTTTATACTTGTTTGTGATTGATGACCTCAATCACTCCCTATAAATATTTACGTTTTTCCTCCAATTATATGTCTCAAATTGCCACCAATGTTCTCCTAATCGAGATCATAATTTGGTGGTGACACTTTCATTTCTCTTTTCCTAATATTAAGACTAAATTTTAGTAACCCAATTTCCGATGTGGGGTTTCCCACAAATATATTATCTATTTTCAACCTTTTATTTTCGAAGAATAATTTCAAATTGCGAGGACGCAATTTATTGAAGGAGGGGAGAATGTAACACCCCAAGATTTCATAGTGTGTTAGTTCTTCAAAATAATTCAATAACTTTCACTACATGCAACACCAAGTTCAAGCACACCATGACTTACCAAACAAGCCATTCAAAAGAGGTTATGAATAGTATTAGATAAATTTTAATGTTTATATAATCCTTATAATTTTAGAATCCATATTATGAGTTTCTTAGATATAATGCAAGAACAAATTCATTTTCAGTATTATCAAATTTAATAGTGAACCCTTTTTAAATACAATATTTTAAACTTTTTGACTAAATGGGGACATCAAAAATTTAAAATGAAACATCCCAAGCTTCCACGGTACACTTTCTTTGAATAATATAGTAGCGTGTGTTGTACGCAACCTTGAGTTTTAACACACACCACAACCAATCAAACTAGCCGTTATGAATAGTAATACCTAATTTTTGAAATTATATATATTTTATATTTTAAAATGGACTTCATTTTTGGTTTCGGAATATCGAATTTAGCCTAAGGTGAAATTTTGGTACATTTCGGATAACTTTCATATTTTGATGAATAGTGAAAATTACTAAATTTTAATTAAAAACAACTTTTTTAATCAAAATAATTAATAGTGATAAATTATGAATTTGAGTGGTTTTAAAGTATATTTAGAATATATTTTTACAATTTAATATAATGTTGGTCATTAGACAAAATTTTACAATTAAACCGAACATAAACAAGTGTCAATCTTTTGATAGTTATTATCTCTTAAAAACACGCTTTTTGTTTTGACAGCGGGAATTAATTTTAAATTAATTTCTGCCACTTCTGTGTTTTGAATTTAGAAAAATGGATTCCATATTTGGAATCAGGATGTTCAAATTGTGTAAACAGGTAACTTTTATTTTTAGACATTTTGAATAATTACTGCGGTAAATATTTTATTTACCATGGTTAAAGGGTAAATCCGGTAAATAAGGGTTAAAAAATAATATTATAATAATACAAAATTACCCTAAAACGTGTCCTAACCTTATTGGTGGACACATACCCGACCATGGGAATCCTTGGGTCAATTTGGGGACCCATTGGAGCCACTTGTATGTGGTAGGGACACATTATATTAATAAAGTTAAAATAAAAATAAAAATGGCATAAGCTTACATCTTTTATAAGAACAATTGTTACATAGGGTTATACATGTTGGATTTTCGATTATAAATATTCATTAGAAAGCTAAAAAGATTTCCTACATAATGATGTTTTATTTATAATTTTTAGACATTAAATAATTTATTTTATTTATGACACAATGATGATGCAGTAATTACTAAAATAGTAAAAAATTAACATAATTGATATTATAAATACCCAAATAAATATAATATGAAACTTTTAATGAATTAAACTAATTTTCTAGGATAATATGATATATTAGGATTGATTTAATTGACTTTGTTCGAAGTAATCAATCTGTTATGAGTTTCACAAAAATCAACTATTGAATAGTGTCAAAATTGACATAAAAGAGTTCTTAAAACAAATATTATATTATTAATTGATATTAAATTCCTAAAAATCTAAGGTTCGGCCAAGAGACTTATATTATGATAGGTTAATCATTAATGGACCACTTGGGGGTCGCTTGGATGTATATAGTAAGTTTATTAACCATATTATATAAAAATACAAAGAGACATTGTAAAAGTGAAACTAATTAACTTAGAGTTAATACTTAAAGATAAGGTTAATATAAGTACCCAAACCTGTCTAAATTCTATTGGTTGAGTGGTTTTCGACCTATCCCCACCTTAACCTTTGAATAGTCAACTTTGGAGCCATTAGAAACCGAATATGAATTTATTATAAATTAATATTTCTAGCTTTTCCAAAGGTGCCCCTCACCCCTCTTATAAAAGGGCACTCCTCCTTCTCTTTTCCTCACACCTCTCAAGCCACTTGGCTCGTCCAAAATCTGCCCAACTAAGCTCCCCACATCCCTCTCCTCTTCCTTGAAGCTCCCCCTTAGGCAGAAAGCATTTCAAGAAGTCCTTTGGTTCCAACCAAAGTGAGTTACCTAAATTAAAGGTAACAATTTCTCTTAAAGTATTTTCATTTATTTTGCTTCTCCAACCCCCAAAATCTTTTTATTTCCTTTCTTTTGTAACAACACCAGTATCCTAAATATACTAGGATGTTGTTATAAGAAGGATTCAAACTACACATACACACAACTCCATCTAATGGATGATGAACATAATGTTTCTGTGGATGGCAAACTAACGCCTCACGAAACGATGATTGTTCAAATACATCTTACCACCTCTCATGGTGGCCATTATGATGGCACTGTAATTAAATATGATATTAATGATATATATTTTATATATAAGCTTCTGTAATTCCATTTTATTTCATTCCATTATTCGTTTCATGTTGTATATACATACGATAATTTCATTTGAGGAAGTGCGGACTACCGCCCCCTTAAAATGATATGACTCGTTCATACCACACATGGAACGTATAAAGGATGGTGTTAATGAACTTAAGTAACATATATAAAATATTATATTATACTGGAATAGTAATATACCTATGTATCATTTGGATTTGATTCTGTTAAAATAAAAATTAAATGGAAGTAGCGTTCGTGCGTACGTACGGACTACCGTCTCCACGAACGCGATAAGATTCGTTCTCCATCATATCCATTCAAGTATTATTCTCATTTTAGGGTTAAAAATAATGTTAATATCATTCTGATTATGAATAAGATATAATCTATCCATTACAAACATGTCTTACGTAACCAAACATTTAAGAAGAACGAATCGATTATCACCGAAACAACGATAATACTAAGATATTATTAATAAAGCAATGTTAAAAGATCATATATGATATCATATTAATGTATATGATTCTTGTACAATTTAATAACAATTATTTCACCATTATACAGGATGTTAACCTACCCCAACCAAGAAAAAGTTCAAGGTAAGGGTTATTTCACAATCTCTTCATTATCCGAGGTTGTTTATATGTAATAATCTACTGGGATCTCTTTATCATCCACATCCATATTTCTTAAAAATGTATTTCAAAACATTTTTACTATTTACAAGAATATAGGTTAAAGTCATTTATACCTTTTTTTGACTTTTTATAAGAGGTTTATAAAGGAATCTTTCCGTCGTTTTCAAAACAAGGTCCTTTTTAACCTTTTCGACAGAATTGAGGTAAGAATGTTTTTTTTAACTTATACGGCGGGTGCGGTTATTTTCCGCCGTTATAAAATTGTCGAAGCTTTACATACAAGCTTATAAGAATATTTTCAAAGAAAATGTTTTATTTTATATGGATCTTAAATGATTTCAAAATAAAAGGAGATACTTCTTTAAAAAGAATTTTGATTTCATCTATGTCAACATCCTTTGATGGATTTTAAGATTATTTGAAGTTGATTTATTATGATACAAAACTTCTATATTGTATTGAAGGTTTTGTGATATGTTTGACTGTGGATGTGCTATTTTTATACCATTCATAGTTTATGGTGAAATTATTGACATTTCGTATGCTAGTTTTAATACGAATGTTTATGTTATGTTTAAACCTTTTCATATGGGAATGCATTGGACTTAATAAGTGACGGGTGGAGCCCGCTATAGCTCCTCGATGCATCGGTAGGTCTCATGAGACAAACTAGTGTCTTGGCACAAGTCCTTGAAAAAATCTTATTTGTAGTCTTGGCACGAGGCCTTGGCTATGTGGTTATGATAGTCTGACATTATGCATTCCAACATTATGAAAGTGGTTATTGATTTTTGCATGTGATTATTCGATTAGTAGAATATCCATGTGAATAAGTAAATGGCATTATTTCATTTTACTTTTGCCATACCATGTTGAAAGTTCGTATTTAAAAGGCTTTTGTTTTAGTTATACATTGCCTTAAATGTTTATTCTTATTTATGAAAGTTTCCACTTTATTGTTTTCCTTACTGGGCATTTGAGCTCACCCCTTTTTTTTATGTTTTATTTTTCCCAGGATGTGAAGAAGTAAGTTATGAATGTCCTGCAGGGATTTTATGAGGGGTTAATAATGTGGATTGTGGAAATATTATGTTGTTGTATTAGTTTTTCTTTTTATGATGTAATGTAAAACTTATGAATATATCTAGTGTTTCCAAGGCTACTAAACCAATCGGTCTTTCGAGATTTGATCTTTCTTGTGATCATGCCAATGTTACGAAGTAATGCACCGACTCTGGGTAGCTGGGGTCGGTGCGTTACATATTTTAGGTAATAACATATGTAAACTTAACTTTTTTTCAAAAAATCCAAGTGAGTCATTTTCCTTCCCTATAAATGGCCACCACCTACCCACTTCTTCACACATATAAAACCTATTAGGTTTGTCTAAGATATTACCAATAAACTTATAAACATTACTAACTTACTCATTTAATCCTCCCTTTGGATAGAAAGTAATCTAAGGAATAATTTTGGATGAAACCAAAAGGAGTTACCTGATTAAGAGTTAGTGTCTTCTCTCACGCTCCGTTCTTTTATTTTCTTTCTCCATCCCATACACTCTCTTAATTACATGATTGTATAATAACACTAGCATCATAAATATACTAGTTTGTTTTTATTCCATGTTTTTTACCTAAACTTATACACACCTCCATCTAATTGGTAACGAACATACTATTTACGTGTACGGAGAACTACCGCCTCACTAAACAATGATTGTTCATTTTTTTCCTTTACCTCCTCTAATGGTGTAAATTATGATGGAAACTATATTTATATATTTTATAATTTATATTTATTATGTATTTAAGCTTCTATAATTATTTTAAAACAAATGTATTTATGTTTTTCCTCTATGTTCAATCTTTACTCCCAACCTATGTTCTTCTATGTGGAAACCTAGTTATATGTTACTTTGGGTAACAATTATGGTTTCAAATTTCCCTTTTTAAGGGATGTTTTAGTGTCTATTTTTATGATGTGGGTTTTTCTAAATGAAGATTTCATGTATTTAACTTTTGATAACCCAGATGAGTTTTGAGGGTATAATTCATTTTAGGGGGGGGGGTAGAATGTAACCCCCCAAGATTTTGTGAATTATTTTTTTATAATTAATTTAACCTTTTCTCTACTTTTCATTTCACATAACACAAAAAATAATTCATTTTATATTAAAGCACTATGTTTGGTTTGAATTATATGTAACATAAAGTTAATAACTCACTACACACAACATGAATATTATCTTGATTTACATGCAACACCGACTTCATATACATAACACACAATACCGACTTGGCATATGTTACATGCAACACTATGTTTCGACGAAACGTATTTTTATTATTATAATTATTTAAATGATATAATTTTAATCTAGGAATTAAAATTTGTAATATTAATAGTTATAAATACTTTTAAATTATTTTTTATAATTGTTTTATATAAATAAAACATATTGAGGATTAAAGATATAATTTTTGGTAAAGTCCTTATATGTTTAAAAATATTATTTTCTCAAATAAACTACTTTTCATATCCTTTTGTGAAAAATAATAAAATTAATTTTTGACAAATTTAGAAATTTAATTTTATAAAATAAACTTATTTTTTTAATTTATAATTCTAAAATTATCTTAGGGTGAATTTTTTATATTTTTCTTAAAAACAACATTTTTTATGAATATTGAAAAATACTGCATTTTATTTAATAAATGACTTTTAATTTAAATAAATTTTAATGTTAAATTATAATTTAAATTTATTTTAAGGTCAAATTAGATAAAATATAAATATATTAATACAATTTAGTTCATTATAATCAATTTCACTTTTAAACTGAATATAAAAAATTAATAAACTTTTGATCATTTTTAAACTTTAAAAACTCGTTATTTCATCCCGTTCGTGGAAAGAGAATTAATATTTATTTTACCTATTCTATGAATTTAATTTATAAAAAGTTAAATACACCATTGTAATCATTATAATATTTAGTTTCTAATTATATCATTTTAATTTTTGATCAAAAATATTTGTAAAAGTGATTAAAATTAATCATAACGATTAAGGTTAAATTAAGATTAATTGGGGACTAAACCTTAATCATAGGGGCCCAAATGACCTATAAAATTGTCCAAAACCCATTTTATGTAAATATTTTAGCCGTAAAACATCCATAATTTTTTATTACTTTTTTAGGGAATAACTTGTATACACCTTACTTATTTTCAAAAATTCCAAGTGAGTCCTTTTCCTTCCCTATGAAAGGCCACCACATCTCCCTCTTCTTCACACCTCTAAAACCTCTTATGTTCGTCCAATAACTACCCAATATACTTATAAAAATATCTAAATTCCTTCTATAAGCCTCCCCTTATGCATAAATCAATCCAAGTAATCCCTTTGGTAGAAACCAAAAGGAGTTACTCGATTAAGATGTAATGTATTCTCTCAAGCTCCTTTCCTTTATTTTATTTATCCACTCCATCCAGTATCTTTATTCCATTTTTGTATAAAAACACCATTATACTCAATAAACTAGGATATTTTTATGCTAAGGGTTATACCTACACTTATACACACCTCCCTCTAATGGGTAACGAACATATTGTTTACGTGTACAGCGAACTTCCGCCTCACTAAACGATGATTGTTTATTTTTCCTTTACCACCTGTCATGGTGTAAATTATGATGTAAACTTTTTTTATATATGTTATATATTATATTTATTATGTATTAAATAGTATTTATTTCTTTTATAACACATGTCTTTATACTTTTCATTTTGTGTTAATATGATAATTTTGTTTGAGGGTGTGTGGACTACCGCCCCATCAAAGCAATGTGATTCATTCATACACTACATATAATGTATTAAGGATGGGTTTAGTGAATATATATGAAATATCTATGATATAATAAATATTATATAATAATTATATATATACATATATGTATTTACTTTCTTTCTTTCAACATGATAATTAAATGGAAATAGTGTACATGCCTACGTACGACTTACCGTCTCCATTAATGGTGTATTCTATTTCATACATATATATTATATGGATTATTATAATAAAAATATAATGAATATAAATTATATTTAAATAATGGTTAAATTATTTAAATCATTATATATGTATAATTACGGAAGATATAAACAATTAAGACACATGTGAAAAACAAAGTGTATATTACCCGAAGTGAAACCTTAACATAGAATTGTTAACAATTGGGTAATATAAATCCATAATCAAACCATATATGGTTTTAGAATTAAGAAAATGGTTCTGTAAAATATTTATAATAAACTTATATTTATTTTATAGGAATCTTGTACAAGTATTAATAGAGTCAAGACACAAGGTAAGGGGATTTCATCTCACTTTTTATTTCTATGAGATACAAGATTTATTCACCACCCATTCCTTTTGAGTGGTGTGTATACTTCACATGTATGTGATATATTATTATTATAATTAAATTTATGTGTATTTACATATCCATTATATGATCTTTCTTTCATGAGATTTATGTTTCAAAAGTCACCAAATTAATAAAGTAATTTCATCCCAATTTTCCTTCTTTGAGACACATGACATGTTATGGAGTTATATTTTTATATAAGGTGTATATAAAGTATTTTAAATGTTATATAATGATTTTATTTCCTTTAATCATGTTTAAATATTAATTTAATTTCATTTTCTTTCATGAGGTGTGTGATTCAAAGTTAGAAAGTGATAACATGTTTATTGAAACAATCTCATAGTTTATCAATATTTTTAATGATTATGCTTCCATTGATGATATATTAGGATACATATCTCAAAAACACTCATTATTTTTATTCTCCTATGTTTATTAAAGATATATTCATGTATTAGTACCATTTTAAACACTTTTTTTCCAAATCTAATTAAGAATCTTTTTTTATGAAAAATCTGATTGTATTTCTCTCTTCGGTCAGAAATATATATTATTTCAATTACCATGTTTTCAAAAAGTTTTTCAAAAACTTTTTATGTTTAAAAATTTATTTTAAATTTTTTGAATATTTCTTGACAAGTTTTCAAAAAAAAAATCAAATAATTATTTTAAAAAAAAATTTAAGAATTCTTTATAACTGTTCAAAATGTTTTCAAAGGAAAAGGTTTTTAAAATGTTTTGAAACATATTTTAAATGTTTTCAAAGAATTTTTTTTAAAATGTTTTCAAGATTATTTTATAAATTTTCAAGCAAAATGTTTTAAAAATGTTAGAAATTATTATTTATAAGTTTTCAAAGTGTTTTCAAAGAAAAAGGTTTTTGAAATGTTTTGAAGCTTATTTTATATATTTTCAAGGAGAAAGGTTTTCAAAATGTTTTCAAGTTTATTTAATAATTTTTCAAAGAAATGGGTTTTAAAACTAATTTCATTACTTATTTAAAAATTTTCAAAGTATTTTCAAATAAAAATATTTTCAAAATGTTTGATTTTTTGAAAATAATTTTTCAAATTATAAAGGTTATTTTCATCAAGAATAGTTTTTGAAAGATATTTGAAAATTATTTTACATAAAATATGACATCCATTTATGTTACCCATGAATTTATAGGAAATTATCTAAAGGTTCCATTCATATTATTTCTCATTGTGGTTTAGGATTTGATGTTATGATTTTTAGGAAACCTATTTATTTTTTATGAGTTATATGCTTTTGAAACCCACTTATTTTAATAGTTTATTATTTTATTGAGTGATTATGAAACCTATCACTTTTCCACAGGTTATGATATGATGAAATATTAATGATATCCATTTCATTTCAAGTGTTATGATTTTATTTTTATAGAATTCATCTCTTTTCATGTATTATGATATGATGTATGTTTCATGGCACATGCATGTATGATTTCATTATGTGATGGACGAGACCTATATCTCCCTCCAATGAATTGGGTAATGATAAATGTTTTATAAGCTAAAATAATTCATGTGAGGGAATCCCAAGCCTAAAATAAGAGGGTACATGGGAGGAAATCCCAATCCTGAAACAAGAGGGTATATGGGAGTACATTCGAAGCCCGAAATAAGAGGGTATATGGGGGGACATCCCAATCCCGAAACAAGAGGGTATATGGGAGTTCGTTCTAAGCATGAAACAATAGGGTACATGAGAGGACATCCCAATCCTGATACAAGAGGGTATATGGGAGGGAATCCCAAGCTCGAAGTAGGTACATGGGTGGTTAACCCAACCTAATATGTTACAAAGACCTTAGTAGGCCTCCTTGACATAGTGTTTTTATATGCTTATGTGTTTTCCATAATTCTATATTTTATTCCTATGTTATGATTCCATAGATTATGTTCATTATTTCCTTATGATTCATGTCTTATGAAGTTCCAATATTTATTATGATCTCTGATAAGTAGGGTAGGATCTTAAAATTTTATACTTAAGTTCCATACACTTTTGTTCATGTTATGCTTATATATATTCTTTATTTACCTTTACTAATCATCTGATCTCACCCATTTCTTATGTATCCTTTCTGTAGGTTATGAAGAAAGGTATTAGGTAGAAGTACTAAAGATGGAGATCTTTATGGGTGATTTTTAATATCTTTCACCAGGATAAAAGATTTTGTTTCCAAGTTTCCAAAGGCACTAAAATCTCACGGCCCTCAGGGATTTATTTTTGTAATGTACAGAATATTCATCTAAAATGATGTAATATCCATGTATATTAATCCTAGGTTGCTTTAATAAGAGTTTCACTTATATATCTAGATGTTAAAATAGGAGTAAAACATCATTATAATAGTAGGGATTAATATTTATCTCAAAGAAAAAGTTGTTACTACTATGATTTTGTGGAATACATATACTTGACCCTCAAATCAAGGAGTTGGTCTCGTCTTACATCGAAGAAGAAGAGGAAAACAAAGAGGGGCTTAATAGATCATTTATTTATAGATCAGTATGTAATGTATCTTATCCACCAATGTTAATCTAGAAGCGACCTTCATGACTATAGACTTTTTAAGATACCCCCATGTCTACAAATTGACATTTTCCCTTAACAAATAAATTCATAAAGGAGAATAGGAGTGAGTATCCATTGATCGATAGTGAGTCTTTAAAAAACCTTATAATGGAAAAACTCATTTTTATTGAGTGACCATGACCTAAAAGTAGTACATATAGAATAGTGCATGATAGTGCATTCTGGTACACTAGCACAATGTCATGTGTATGGACCATGGATTTTCCCTTAGTGGTGAACCAAGTAAAATATTTATGTGCATCTACTTTACATTATTTCATAGTTGATTGATATTTAGTGTGATATATAATTATATAATTTGATATTAATATGTTCCTTTTAATGAGGGGATAATATTTTTATAACTATGGTGACTTCAAAAGGAAAATTTTTAATTTTATGTGTGCTTTGATCCCCCCATAAGGTTCATATATTAAATTTGTCTTCAATAAGTGATATCATAACCTAAAAGTTTTCACTTGGTGTTCAATATATAATTCTATTTTTTGAATCTTGATGAACATGGTTTCAATAATGAATCCTCTTGTTTATAGTGGTGCTAACTTTTATGGTTGGAAAAAGAAGATGTATTGGTTTCAAAAACCATGGTGTGAAAAGATTGTGGAATATATCTAACAAAATGAAAACTTTAAAGGTACATTGAACAAGTTTTTGAGGAAACTATTGGAACCAAGGCTTTTCTTTTTGAAAAAAAGGAGTATGATTTGTGTCTATTTTCAATACTATAATATATTATTAGGGATATTGTAGTGAAAGGGATCATTCAATTCAAGATATAACCAATATTGATCATGAGGTAATTTTCCAGTGTTTGCCAAATTTTTGGGGTCCAAAATTTCGATAATGGAAAGAATTGAAAAAAATTTGTTTTTCTTCAAGATCTTGTGAAAATATGGAAACGGAATGAGTTTTGTAGAGATATTCTTCATGAAGTGTGTTTCACAAAGACATGAAGATTTTTATTATGTGATATGTGATTATGAGAATTTTAGAATTTCATTAGCACGAAGGTTTTATGGAAGGTTTTGTGAGTGGAACATTGTATAGGGGCAAAGATATTTGATATAGAGAACTGCGGTTACGACGAGCATTGAAAACTAGGAATTTTCATTGAGCTTCATGAAGGGAGATGCTCCACAAAGTTGTTTTTGACCAATTTGAAAATTACTCTAGAAGAAGAGGATCTCCTCATTCATCCATGCCTATAAATAAGAGGCCACCTCACTCCATTACATATGAACCTGAGAGAAAAAATATGGATTCACTCTGATTTTGTGAAGAAAGGGTTTCTCTATAGAGCCGATTTTCTATGAATTCTTGTTCTTTGTGAAAAGACTACTTTGGTATTGAACAAAGTCAATGATTTTAAGTATTTAGTTCTTTGCGAAGATGGTACATTACATGTTTCCTTAGTGAGGTTCGCAATGTAAGGTGTTTCGTGAAGGTAGTGTGCTTCACCACAACAGTGGGTTCCACAGAGCCAGTTGATCTTTGTGATGATCTTTACTCTATAAAGGCCTGAGCTCTACGAAGGGTTGAGGTCTGAGAAGAAGTGGGCTCTAGGAATAATTGAGCTCTGTGAAGCAATGCGCTTTGTAAAGTAGTGTGATCTATGAAGGTGTGTTCTCTGTGAAGGGTTGTGCTCTGCGAAGGGTTGAGATTCATGAAGGGGGTTTGCAAATGACAGTATTGAATATTAGGTTTAAGTGGACAGATCATTCAGTGTGAATCTACTTAGGTCATTGATGAAAGAAGTTTCTCATGCTTAACAGAGACAAAGAGTTTAATTCCAAATCATTAAGAGACCTTTAAGTCGATAAACTGAGCAAGACTTCTCTCATAATAGTGAGCTAGGGGGAGTCGACAAAAGTGATCTGAGGGACACAATGAGTTTTTCCTAAACTTTTTTAAAGGTAGTGTACCTAGTACATAGTGACTATGACCAAACTATTGTAATCAATAGCTAGTAAAGATTATTGGACTTTGATATGACTGACACACTTTCAACGTATTCTCCTTGGATGTATCCCTTGGTGGTGTACCAAGTAAAATTTGTGTGCCTTCTCTTTGCATGAATTTTTCTAACAAGTTTAACGGGTTCTTTCAAACATGGGAATAAGATCCAGTAGTTTAAAAGAAAGAGATGACACTCTAATTCACCCCCTCCCCTCTAAGGGTGTTCCAGGTTTCTTAAGAAATTACATAAAATATTCTAAAAAGATGTATCTATGTCAAGGTATATAAGAAAATTATTCATTGTGCTGTTGATTTTGATATTTGGGTATTATTGGAAAAGATATATGGAAAATCATCAAAATCAAAAAAAAATTTATGGGGACTACCTCAAGAGAAGAATGTAAATCTAGTTGTGATGAGAAACCTGTGAACAAATATGGTGAAGATTTATTCATGTTAAAAGGCAAGAAGAGGATGAATAGGAATAAGAATTTTAAGAATAAAAATGCACCCACTAATCTAAATGGGATTGATATCAATTTTAATTATACTTACAACATTCTTTTGGATGATACTTGTACATCCATAAATTCATATTCCTCTAGGAAAAAACATATTTTGAGAGTCTATGGAAGAAGTAGCAGTCATATCTATTCAAAAATCCATAGAATGCTCTTGCAGCAACCTTGGATAGATCCAAATATTACATGAAAAGGTGGATTAATTAAATATCATACATGGAGTAGACCTTTCATTCATATAAGACTTTTCTATAGAGGATAATAGATTAAATTAATTTTAAGTGTATCTAAATAAATATATTATGATAATGGGTGTAATAATGTAGGTCCAAAGTTATTCACTTGAAGAAATTACAAATGAAGTTATAAAATAAATGGCCAAAAAGAAGGATCTGAAAGCAAGAATTGTTTCTCTAAAAAAAACATTAACAGTGGAGAAATAAAAAAAATAAGCTTGAACAAGTTTGAAAAAATGGATACTCAATTAAAGGAGAATGACATGAGTATCAAGGATCACGAATTAAAGTTAAATTCCTTAAAAGATAAAGTGAAGGTAGGAACTCCCATCCTAGAATCCCAAATAAGTGGAAGGAATGGAAATTAAAATCCAAAATTCAGAAGTAGATAGAAAATTCATGATAAATATAGAAGATAATACCCCCAAAGTAAGGTAGATACCAAGTGATACTATTATTGAATCACAGTACATACTATGAGGGTGTGTCCAAAATACAAAGGTCTCATAGTGGATGATAATATATTTTATCAATATATCAACCATTTAATGGATAAACAATGTATGAATTTAGTGGGATATGTTTTATTTGTGTTAAACACATAAATATGGATTTAAATTGAAAAAATAGAGGAAATAAAGGTTTCATGGGGAATTTATTCATTCATATGATAAAAAAGGAATAAAGGTATCACTAAAATAAAATATATTGTTCTAGAGAATAGATTTTTACTTTAGAGGAAACTAATATTGGATCTCAATAAAGGGAATACCAAGAACCAATAATGGATTACTCACAACAAACCTCTTGGAAAGAATTAAAAAAATATAGGAAAACAAAGGAATCATTTCCAACTATGAGAAAGATGGATGAGAATGTGAATATAGTTTTGTAAGGGTGAAAATATATGGTTTAACTCCTATAACTATTTAATAGTACATAAATTAATCAAGTGGTTTTACAAATTATTCCATAAAGAAATAGGTTAGGACTATGGGAAATTACCTCTTATTGTGGAGGAATTATTATGAAGGATGAAACAATGAAGAATCGAAGGATTAAACATGCATAAGCGGGATTAATATCACAATTTAGGTGAATCCCAATCCAAAGAAGATGGAGAAATCTAAAGATAATATCTTGATTGAAGTATGTATAAGTTGTATAACTCAATGGAGAACTACTAAAAAGGCACTGAATCAAGTTGAAATAAAAAGGTAGGTTTACAAAGACCAATTGTATTCATCAACATGAGAATATATAGAAAATACCACTCTAACCATTTATTTAAATGTGCTTAATTTTAGTTTAAAGTGATAAATATTTATGGGGGAGATGTAATTCATTGGGTGTGATTGTGATGAAAGAAGATAAGTTCAAAAAGTGAGGTTAGAGTTATTATAGTTCTTAATTGGTATCATTCCTAAGAAAGTTAAAATGGTATCAAGGAATAATATGACTCAACAAGTGGTGTCAAGCTGTTACTTTGGATTTTAAAGATGAATTTTTAATTTCTTATTGAGATAAAGAAGTAAAAATTATGTAGAGACTTTTCTGGAATTAAATTGGTACTAAATCCTTATCTGAAATATCTAGTCGTATGAATCTTACATTTTTTTATCAATAAATGTTATAAAATTGTATATAAAGTGTTATTATTCCACTAAAATAAGGTTAATACAATTCAAAATAATAAGTAATAATATTCCTAGAATTCATGTTTATTTTTTATATACTAACAATGTGGTATCAACTGATTGTATTTTTGAATACAAAAAGTTGTAAGGAAGAAATTATTATAATCAACAAGTGGTTTTCCTATGTTAAAAATATCTCATTACTTTGAGTTAAGAACTGAAGGAATTTTGGGGGATTTTTAATAGTATTTGAAGGCTATTTAGCCTTATCTAGGATATGAGAATCCCTGTGAATAAAGGATTAATCTAGATATCAAGTGGTATAATAGGTTTATCATAAATAATCAATATCTTTTGGTTCATCTTATGTTATTACACACACACTTGGTACTTTATTTTTTATTTTCTGATGTTCTTACATAAGTTTGGTTGAGATCACATAAATAATTATTTGATTAATTAATGAAAAGGGATCACATAGGGATATGACCACACTAAGAGGGGGTGAATCAGTGTGGGTGACTTCTCAAAAATAATTTTACTTTTATCCCTTTGTTACCTCCACACTTTTTGGTGGTTGGATTTCACTTTATTTTACTTTATATTATCATTTTTTGTATAAATTTTATTTTGGAATAGGAAATAATTATAGTACATTGGGATTTGTTCACAAGGTTCACCTCCCTAAGGATGACTATGTATCCAATGTATAGTGGTTTTTATACCATACACATATAGCTTAATTATTATCATCAAAAGAAGAATGAGTAAGGGTATATCCATGAACTTGTTATTCTGGAGAAAACCAGGTACAAGGAATAATTTGGTCTTATTTTCCCTTTGTAAAATAGAATATGATATTACTACCTTGAAGAAATATCACATGTTAATACATGAGTCTGTCCTAGACTATATGGATTGATCTTATTCCTCCTTTGTAAAATTTATATAGGTTTCCTCAATATTTATCTAACTTATACCATATAATATTATACTATAGGCTAGATATTCATAATATTTGGCCTATTCTTGAATATATGTAGTGTGACACTCACAATATCCTATTCATATTCTTTTCTCTCTTATTCTACAGTATATCGAATGATTCTTCTATACACAAAAATGGTTCTTCACTTTATCTACCTTTAATACATAAAATTTTATGAAATATGTCATATTGGATATATGACTTGACATTGTTAGAGTTGGTGACCTGAGAACCAACTATTTGTACTTTGATTACATTAATTTACACTTATTATATATTGTTCATTGTTCTACATGACTATAATATAATAATGTCCTGGAATATTTGTTGCATTAATAAGTTCATGGAAAATCCTTACTATGATGAGAAATTTGAAATGCTATAACAATATTCTTAAATAAAGTTCTACGGTTGGATGACGTACTATGATAGAACACATAGTATACAGACTTTCATGTGCGAGTACTCATAATAAGATGAGACTCTCTCTCATTGAGTTCGCACTTGGTAATTTCCAAGATGGGAGATTATGAGAACAGACCTGTCAGTAGTAATTCTACATGTCTAGGTGTCATCGAACATTATTATCTATGAGTGTGTGTAATTGTCCTTAGACTGTAAGATTATCATTAACTCATGTCAGGACTCGCACACTTCTATTTACTGACAAAAACCATCATGAAGATAGTTGGCGGTAAGTATGGTATGTTGGGTGCGTCATGAATGGCACATTGTTAATGGATAATTCAGGGAAGGATTTTTCCCTTCCATATTTATGGAAGTAGATATCTCGAACCCTTTGATTGAAATAGATTTGTCGCCAAAATTCCATGGCCATAGTGTAACGACGAGTTTATTTCTGGAAGTCAAAGAATGAAAGATCAAGCATATAGGTTTATAACACTTCTATGAAACCTACTTGATGAGATATTGAGATAAAGGGATTAAATTTCATGGTAATCATTCGTATGAGGTGATATATTAAAGCGGCATCAACTTCTTTCTCTTGGGTGCCTTGACCCATTTCAAGACAGTATTCTTGGACTTTAGGCAAGCCCGCCTAATTCCAACGAGAAAGAGTCCTAGAGGGTCACACACTAAGAGTATCCAAGTATCTCAATTAGAATAAATATTATTACCGTATGTGGTTTAATAATTATTCAAGGAATCCTAAATCGTTTTAATGTGGGAGGAAGAATAAAATAAAAACAAGATATACACACTGTGTACATTGAATGTACATGTCGCGTAGTTTTCATTTTGGAAAAGAAATGAAAACAAGATATACACGCCATGTACATTTAATGTACAGGCCCTGTAGTTTTCATGAAAAACGAGTACACGCCATGTATTAATGATTATACACCGTGTGGTTTTTCTAGTCAGGATTTTGAGGAAATAATATCAATTTATTAAATGATATTTATTATAATCAGGGTGGGTGCATGTCAAGGAATTTATGATTCAACATGGGGGTTTTCAATAAGAGTTAATGAAATAAATAAAACACATATTGCATTTATTTATTATTGTAACTCTATAACTTCAAAACTGATTATAAATATCCTCATAACCCCAATACTTTTCCTAATAATCATTGCGCACAACAATTCTAGAGAATTATCTCAAGGCCTAAATAACTCCTTCCTCCAAGAACGCTCTCAAGACCGAGATAGATCCACCTCCATCGGATCAAGGTGATCTAAGGCGTACAATGCAAACAAAGGCTTCTCCATGCTAGCACTGAAAGATTCCTTTAGCGACATCTAGAGATATGTGGTGCATGTGTGGATCACTGCTAGAGGAAGTCTACACTTGGCTTCTATGACGCAACGACGAATCACATTGAAACGTGATCAGAAATATCAACAAAGAAAGAACACCATAAGAGGTACTTATTTTATATTAATTATAATCAACCTATGATGATCCTCTTTTTGTGGTTCCGAGACTATTCTTCTTCTTTGTCTATTTCTATTATTTGATCTGTGGAGTCTGGTGTTTATCGTTTTATTGATTCTAGATTGATCATTTCTAATGAAAAAATGACAAGTGGGCACACCCACCCATGAGCTTCCACTGCGCCCGAGACCTTAAAATGGTATCGTAGGTAAGTTAAAATGTTGATTATAGTTATTTAATTTTCATTGATAATTTACGCATTTATATTTTATTTAATTCAAGATAAATCATTCTATAAATCTGAATGAACGATATCTATTCTTCCTCCTGCATTTCTTGATTCACATCATAGAAATGACCTTTTAATTTTAATTTTTATTAAAATAAAAATTAGTAACTCATCCAAAGGAGGATCTCTTTCTTTCTGTAAAACACAATAATACACAGCATGTAGTGAAAACTACACACCATGTACTTAGGTTCAATGAACCGATACTGGTCTGCCAAACCACGCCGTGTGAATTGAGTATACTTAAGTATTTTTTACACTATATTGACCAAAAATGAACAATGCATGGAAACCAGAATACACGGCGTGTATGTTGAATCAACACGCTGTGTAGTCCGATCCGGCCCAGGTGAAACCATGTACAAGGAGAGGTCGCGTACCGTGTACATAGGATTTTCATGCCGGTAACTGCATAACAAGGAAGTACACGCAGTGTTATATTAATCTACATGCCGTGTACTCCAAAATTTCCAAAGTATAGAAAACACACCAAAGCCCCTGGCGTATACTTTGGATAAAGGGTGAAAACAAATACACGCTGTGTAATATATCCTACCGACTATGTACTTTCTAGAAATGGAATTTCACAAGGTTTCCTCCAAAGTACAAAGTCTCATACAAGGAATATGGATGAGAATAATCTCAAGGAAATTCAGAAAGGAACTTAAGATAAATAATTGATTAATTATAAGATCATAATTAATTTAATTCAAGCATGACTTATCTTGAATAAAATAATGATTAAAAGAATTTGAATACTAAATATGTGTAAATGTCATTTCATGATATGGATGATCAGGAGCTAGAACAAAGACCCTTTGTGTGTGTATGATTTCATTTAAATTCATTGTTTTGTGAGCCTTCTTCCAATAAAATGTAGGGCATGCATGACCATGGTTTCTTTAATATAACCCCCATGTAATGGAGGATCTCCCAAGCTAGAGGAGATGGTTCAAAATCAGAAGCTAAGGAGAAACCAACCCAAGAAGATACAAAGGTGGACAAGTGGGAGCTGCAAAACACGAACCATTGGTTTCAAGGTGTTTTCCCCTATGTTAGGTTTAGCTTATCAAAACCGCTATATAAGATAACCAATAGAAGCTCATGATCATGCCATCTTATTTTATTTATGTCTGATTTCATAGTTTATTTATTATGTATGTGTTGTTTCGATCACATAGCTAATGAAATAAACAAGTATACAAAGATGGAATAAAATAAAAACCGGACTATGTGTAAACATTATCAAAACATGGTTAATCACTTAAGAAAGCATCACATAATATTAAAAAGCATGTGATAATGCGAAACTAAACATAATGGATTAAAATCCCTCAAATACCATATTAAGTTAGACCAAGTCTTTCATTGCTTGAATAAGGGCAAGACTCAATAAAACTATTTGTTTGACCAACCCTTGTTGGGACACTTACATTTATAAAGGAAGCTCTTATGAAAGTTTCAGGTTGACTTAAACATTTTACATCAAGAGCAGTATCCCTTGCTAGACTTGTTGTAAAATGGATGCATGTGTGGAGGAAATCCATGTTAGGATTTCAGGATTGGGGAGTCCACTCAATAGATCAATGAACTGTAAGCTCACAGTTGGCAAATACCTACCTACCTAAAAAACATTAAATAGCTTGACCAACCCTTGTTGGGGTTATGCGAAGGGTAATATGGATCCTTGCCACAAGAATGTCATGAAAACTAGACATTCCAATTTCAATAGTGAGGTCCATTAGGACTTGATAAAATATTGGGAGACTTAATAAAATTTATTATTTCTCATAAAATGTAATCAAGAAAGTACTGATAAATCTGCTCTTTTAATTTATAGAATCAATATGACAAACTTGTCAACCACATTTTCTATGCGATCAATTCTGGATAAACATAATATCCTCACCGGCACTAACTTTCAGGAATGGTCTAGGCACCTTCAAGTTATCCTACGCCCTGAACGAATGTTTTACGTGTTGTAGTCCTCACTTCCTGATTTTCCTACTCAAGGGGCGAGTGATGAAGAGTTCATGGTCTATGATCAACATTTGAGCAATGCACTCAACATTCAATGTTTGATGGTGTCACCAATGTCTAGTGATCTCATGAATTCTCATGAAGCCATGGATGCCTATAGAATCCTCAAACACCTCCTTGGTCTATACCAGGAGAGGGAAAGACAGGAATGGTTTGAGATCTCGAAGGCTCTATTTCAGAGCAAGCCTAGATAGGGTTCCCCAACTGGGCCTCATGTTGTCAAGACCATTGGCTACATTGAGTGATTAGAGGTTTTAGGGTTTAAACTCCCCAAAGAACTGGGTACTAATCTCATTCTTGCATCACTCCCCCAGAGCATCTCCAACTTTGTTGTAAATTTATATATGAAAAACATTGATAAGTCTCTATCTGATCTTCTTATCCTCATTCACCAAGTGGACAATGATATGAAGTGTGAAAAGATTTCTGTACTTATGGTGAATAAAAGGAAAGGGAAGGTGAAGAACTTTAATCCCAAATCTTCTTCAAGGCCTTCAAAGAAAGGGAAGATCAAAGGGGAGGCAAGAGGACTGGAGTCTATTTGTTTCGCATGTGGCAAGAAGGGCCACTGGAAGAAAAACTGCACCCAGACAAGGAAGCAAGGGGAAGCTTCAGGTGCGTTTGTTATCGAATGCAATCTATCTATTTCTACTAATTGGGTATTAGATACTGCTTGTGGTGCTCACATCTGTATCTGAATATAAGAACCAAGTAGATTCAGAAAGACTGACTGAGGTAAGGTGGATCTGCGAGCAGCCAACGGAGCCAGACTCGCTGTTGTAGCTATCGGAGAATACCACCTCACATTGCCTAATGGGATGGTCTTGGTATTAGAAGGATGTTATTATGTACCCTCTATAACCAAAACCATTATTTCAGTATCCATATTAAATACTTATGGATTCATGTTCAAGTTTGGAATTGAATGTTTCTACTTTTATAAAGATAGCATTTGTTTTGGTAGGGAACATTTATTTAGCGGTCTTTATGTGTTATGATACACAAACCAAGTAATGGAAATCAATGACAAATTTAATTCACATGACTCATACCACACCCATATTTGGCATCACCAGCTAGGTCATGTCAATGAGAAACATTTGACAAAATCACATCAAGATGGGTATTTATATTCTTCCAAACTAAAACCACTTGGTGTATGTCATGCGTGTCTTCAAAGAAAAATGACCAAAGCCCCATTTAGTGGGAAAGGTGAAAGGGCTAAAGATCTTCTAGAATTAGTTCACAGAGATGTGTGTAGACCATTTCTATTTGAAGAAAGGTATGGATTCTTGTACTTCATAACATTTACTGATGATTTTAGTAGATATGTACATATTTACTTAATGAGGTATAAGTCAGATTCTTTTGATCGGTTCAAAGAATACAAGAATGAAGTTGAGAACCAGCTTGGTAAGAAGATTAAGAAACTCCGCTCAGACAGAGGTGGAGAATATATTAATTAGTACTTCATTGATTTCTTACATGAGTTTGGGATTCTATCTCAACTCACTCATCCTTACATGCCTCAGTGTAATGGTTTATGTGAAAGGAGGAATTGCACCCTGTTGGACATGGTGAGTTCAAGGATGAGTCATGCGAGTCTTCCATTTTCCTTTTGGGGACATGCATTACAAACAACAACACACATACTAAATCAAGTACCAACTAAATCGATAAATGGTATACCATACGAGTTATGGAGTAGACACAAAGCCATGTTATCAAATTTACATGTGTGGGGTAGCAAAGCATTTTTTAAGGCCTCTTCAGGTAACAAACATTCACCCTGAGGCACAAAGTGTACCTTTATAGGATATCCCAAGGAAACAAGGGGATATTGCCAATACAACCCCTCAGATAAAAAGGTTATAGTGGAAAGACACACCATATTCCTTGAGAGGGAGAACATATCCAAAAGAGATAGTGGGAGGGAGAAAGACTTCGATTAAGTCGAGGCTCAAGATAAAAAGGAGTTGTTATAAGAACAGATTCCACAAAGCCCCGTGGAAGAACAATCTGTTCCAGAGATGCAAGAACTGTGTAGGATCACAAGAAAGGTGAGAGAACTAGAATGATATGGTTTTCTTGTCACCGAGGATGGTGACTCATTATTGGTTGAAAATGATGATCCTCTTAACTACAAGGAAGAAGTTGAAGGCATAGAAGTTTCCAAGTGGCAAGAATCCATGAATTCTTAAATGGATTCCATGTACCAAAACCAAGTCTGTATTTTGGTAGACCCTCCAGTTGATGTAAATCTTGTTGGTAATAAATGGGTATTCAAGAAGAAACTAGACATAGAGGGACAATTCAACACCTATAAGGCATGACTAGTTGCAAAAAAAAATTGACAGTGTTAGGGAATTTACTATGATGAAACCTTTTCACCAGTTTAGATGTTGAAATCCATCAGATTCCTATTGGTCATTTCCACTTACCATGACTATGAAATTTGGAAAATGGATGTCAAAACAGCATTCCTTAATGGGAACCTCCAGGAAGATGTCTACATGACACAACCTGAAGGGTTTGTGACTCCAAAGGATGCCAACAAGGTATGAAAGTTGTCAAAATCCATTTATGGATTAAAGAAAGCATCAAGGTCGTGGAACATTCATTTTGATAAAGACATAATGGAATTTGTCTTTGTTAAGAATGAATGTGAGCCTTGTGTCTACAAAAGTTTTAGAGGAATTGCAGTCGTTTTCCTTATAGTATATATTGATGACATATTACTAATTGTAAACTAAGTACCTGTCTTACAGTCAGTTAAGGCATGGTTGGATAAATGCTTCTCTATGAAAGACTTGGGTGAGGTAACATATATTCTTGGGATCAAGATCTATCGTGATAGATCCAAGAGAATGTCGGGCCTGAGTTAAAGTACATACATTGAAAATATACTAAAGAGATTCAATATGGAGCAGTCCAAGAGGGGATTGTTGGCAGTGTCATGTGGCATTCATCTTTCCTAGAAAATGTGTCCTCAAACACATGAGTTAATAAAGAAAATGGAAAGGATCCCTTACGCATTCGCGATTGGGTCAATCATGTATGCCATGCTATGTATAATGATAAATTTTTCTTATGAATTAAGCGTGTTAGGAAGATATCAAGCTGATCTAGGAGACCACCATTGGATAGCAGTCAAGACTATCCTTAAGTATCTGAGGCATACTAAGGATATGTTCCTGGTTTATGGAGAAGATGAGGAACTAGTTATCAGAGGACATGTAGATGCTAGTTTCCAGACTGATCAAGATGACATGAAGTTGTGGGATGGATAAATCTTCAGTTTGAAGGGGTCACATGAACCTTGTTTGTTTTTTCTATGAGTAAGTTGTACACCTAAGTCATGAGGTGATGGAATGAATAGATATATGTATTTATTAGAGATTAGTCAGTGTAAATTTTCTATATATTAAAACTATGATAAAATATACACATGAGGTTATACGATATAGGGTCATGTGATTAGGGATACATGCTTAGGGTTAAGTTCTTGTGGTCACATAAAGAAATTCCATATAAAGAAGCTACATAGGGTTATATGCACATAATTTTTCACACAAGTTTCTCACACATGGAGTCTTGTATGTAATCTTGTAGAAGAAGATATATGGTCAATGGTCTCTTGCTCAGTGACACACACCTAGGATTTACATTCCATCAATCCTTCACATGGAGTTACACAATGAGGTTCATGTTATTAGGGACTTATACTTTAGTTTGTGCTCTAAGGGCTACAAGATCAAGGAATTATGAGGAAGGTTATTCAAGCTAGTTTCATAGTGAACAGTGTTAAAATCAGTCAAAAACTCAAACAATTATTTATTCACAATCAAGTAGCATGAAAAATATATATTCAGTGAATATAATATCTTTATTATATTCATTTTAGAGGAATAAGTAAGATTAAAATAAGAATTATAGTTTCAAATTCGATTGTTAAATAGTAGGAAAGAAACATGAAAATTTTAGTGTGGAATTATCCTCATCTAGGGAAGACTAATTTATGATATTGTGTTTTCTAAGAAAAATACTTAACTATATCATTTATAAGTTAAGTTTATATCATATAATATAATATTATTTAAAAAATAAAGAGAAATAAGGTATCAGAATCCAGAGTTATAATTCAAGAAGAGTCTCATTCCAAACATAGAACAACTATCATGTCCCTTATCTATTGAGGAAACATACAAGTCTATAAGCTATGGAATATACTTTGTGGAAGTAGTGTGTGGAAGTGAAAAATGTGAGGTACACCTTGGATAAAGAGTGACCAAATCCTAAACATTATAAAGGTAGTGCACCTTGCATGGAGTGACTATGGATGAAATCTTACATTAAAAGAACTAGGAAAGATTTGGGGATTTTGGCACATCAAAAAATCATTGGTGTATGGTCCTTTGATGTATCCCTTTGTGGTGAACAAATTATCATCGATTTATTTTATGTATTCTTTTATTTCTTGTATATATATGATTGTTTTGGAGATTATGCGATCTAGTAATATAGGTTGAACATAGATCCTACCAACATAGGGAAAATATCCTGAATGAAATGTTAAACTAGTTAAAGAAAATTTTTAATTCAAACATCACCCTTATTTACCCCCCTCTTAGGGTGTGTCTAGTTGCAACAATTATCCTCATCATCGCATGATGAACCTACCTAGAAAATGAACCCACTACTTGGGACTCATCATGATGCACCTTCCATCATTATGGCGTGATGAATCTACTATAAAAATGACTCATCTACCTAGGGTGTGTCACAAAATTATCTTTTATATAAATACAACCCAAGTTCACCTAGATATTTTAAAAATAAGAAATTTTAGTCATAGTTTGACCTCCTTTCATCATAATGGGTCCTGCTACGGTCTATGACTTATGTTCACTTGAACATCCCAAAACACATGTAAAATATAGAATAACCTATTTTTTTTTAAAAATAACCAAAAATTATATAGTATAATATTAAATAGGGACATTAGGGTGTCACAATTATCCCCACCATGAAAATTTATACCTCATAAAGTCTTTGATGAAATAAGAAACAATTAAAGGTTAAAAACTCTACACTTGAACATAAAAGGTGAGAGGGTCATGGAAAAAATCATGAAAGATCCTAAGAAAAGTAAACACTACTCATAATATAATTCCTAAAAATCAATGGAATAATTCCTCATAAAATATCAAGAAACCTAAACATGACCCGATTGACAACCATCCAACATAGATCTCTAAGAAAAATAAGGCCTACTATAATTATCCCCACTATTTAGAATTCATCTAAAATAGTGAGATAAAGGATATACACCCCCAAGAGAAAATATATCACCATAATAAACACATCATTGTAAAAAACCCAATGAAAAGATATTTCTCTACCAAATATAACCAATTATCCCAAAAATATTTCTTAGAAACTTTAAAAGGAAGCATAACCAATGGAACACCTAATCTAGAAAATAATAATCCCTTACATCACAAAATAACAAAAAAATTCACCAATCTCAAAGGGGTTTCAATACATAAAAATATGGATATAACCTATGGTAAAAAGACAAAACAAAATATAATTTGGGACCTAACTCATGGAACACCAACTTGGGTTGAACCCACTAACAATCCAACCATGCACTAGCAAGTGCATTGACTAAATTGGCATGACACTCATCCCAACTACCCTAATATATAACCAAGGTTTCCTCATGTTTATTATAGAAAAATAAATTCTCATTACAAAACCATTATCACATATAACCTAAATAGATTTTATAATTTCAAAAAGGCATGAACAAAACCAAGATAATCACAACTCATAAAGGATAAAACAATGAGAAACCCAAAATTATACCAATAAGAATAAACTCATTGATTTTAATTATCTTTATAATCACCAAGAATGAATCATAAAAAAAACCATCATGTATATCCATCATTCTCCCAAAATTACTTCTCCTCATGAGAAATTACAAGGCTCTAAAAATAATGACCCTTAACAACTAATCTAAGGTCATAATGAAAACTTCTCTTGATGAAATATAACTTTAAAAAGTCACTAGAAACTAGATTGAGAGAAAAGAAAAAAATACCTAATAATAAATCCCACATGGATTTCATCACAAAATTCTTAGGAGTTTTTAGAGAATTAGGGTTTCCCTCAATCCCCTCTATCCACTCCATATCTTTAGGTATACCTTGATCATTGAAAAATGTCAAGGATAATGATTTAAGAAGTCCAAAAACACAAATTATTCTAACTCCAACACTACATTATAAGTTTGGGCAAGTCCAATAACCAAATTATTTACACCTAAAATAATAGGAATACCCCCAAAGATTATCCCAATTGATAAAATCTCTTCCATTTTTCAAGGAATTTCATGGAGGGATACTCTATAAGACAAAAAACATGAACCCAATCAGTTCTTGATTCAAAAATAAAATCAAATAGTCCTAATATCAATAAAGGGAAAAATTGAAAATCACAAATTATTAAATTAGAAAACTTTCAAAAATGTAATTTTAAAAATCAAAATCCTCTTGATAAAGATTAAAAAACACATTTTAGAAGAAAAAACACTTTTAAAAATAGAACAACCTTCATAAACATTATATCTTATTTAGAAAACTATATGAAATATATTTAAAAATATAAAATAAGTTGGAACCCCAAGTTTCCTTTAAAAACATATATATAGACTCCCCATTTTATTTGAAAACACTTCTTAAATTCCACAAAAAAATCAATCACATAGAAGAACATTTCATGAAAGACAAATTAATTTAATAAAAAACTCAAAAGTTTGTTTTTAAAACCAAAATATTTCATAAAATCACCCTCTTACACAACAATAATTTTATAACAATCACATAAAAAAATAAACACCACCAGATTAAAACATAATCTAATTAAATATCATCCACACATCATGAATAATCCCTTTAATTCACATTAATGAATGAAAAAATCATTAAGATAACTTTGATAATAAAAGTAGGATAAAAAATCAAAGTGTGATAAAAATTGTGCATGGATGGGTTTCATTGATTGATTAATCATGTTCTAATCATGTGAAAACATTTGAATTTTATCTAGAACTAAACACTCAGTTTTTAATGGGTTTATAGATCGAGTGAACCAACCATTTTTCTCTAATTCCTTTTCTATTTTCATCATTATACTCTCAGAAACCTTCCTAGAGTATCTGATATAAATCAATTATAATAAAAAATATTAATAATACCCCAAAAAGAAACTCAAATTCAACATTAAAATCCAAAATAATGATGGTATACCAAGGATCAGGATGAGTAATAGATTTCTTGACTCTCCCCATACATACCTTTTGTGTCGTGAAATTACTATAGGTACACTACATATCTTCCCAAATAAAAAGTGGGATCTCTAATAACCTAATACTTTTAAAAAACCAAGGCTATGATACCATTTATAACAAACCATAATGATTTAACTTGACACCTCACTCACCCTGTCCCACCACTAGGATGAAAAGGGCATTCCTAATACTAATGACATTGGAACTAGTTCCTAGGTACCAAGAACAAAAAATTTGGGAATCATTTAATCATTGAAAAATAATAATAAAACCAGGCAGTGGAATCTTTATTGAGTATATGGAAAGGGGAACCAATACATTGGACTTCAATGCATAAAAAAACAATTATATATAAATAAATAAACCAAACCAGTCAGAATTGAAATAAAAATTAAAATGAGGCATAATCGATAGATGTGAATATTACTATTCTAAAACAAAAGAATTTAAATAATTTAATTACACTTCAATAAAATATAATGGATTGAAATACATCACCTGAACTAAAAAATAAATACTGTAAATAAATAATACATGACCTAAGTGTAAGATATAATAATGTCATAAAAATAAACCGAAATCTTAAATATTGAAAAAAACCCTCCATGGGACCCATGGTCACCACCACATCACACCATATCTATCAATAGAACAAAAATAACCTAATGAATTGGATTAACACTTGGTAAATTTAGAGAAAATATTAAATATAAAAACACAAAAACAATTGTATGTGTTAGGTGTGATCCAAATGTGCCCAATATGATTTCACCAAAAAATGAGTAGTTATTTATATAAAAAAATTCATAAATACTAGTTTTAAATGCAATTTAAAATCAATTTTTCCACATAAAAAGTATAAAGAAAAAACCACATGCTCTACCATTTTTAAATAAACATATAACCATTTCCAAACTATGAGGAAAAAACATTTGAAAACAAACAATTTTATATTTAATTTTTTTTAAATAAATATATTTTAAAAGTAATCCAAAACTTTAAATAAGGAAAAAATAATTCAATAAGGCACCATGATATCAAACAAACATTATAAAAGAAAGGAATAAAAAAATCATAGTGCAATAAAACCTAAATGTGTATAATGGGATAAAATAAAGCATAATGTGAGAAATCCTATACAATCATTGACCAAGGAACAATAATCTTAGGTAAATCTCTATGGACTAGTTTAATATGATCTCAGAACTCACTCATAGAACACCTAAGAATCAACCAATCTATAGAGACCTAGACAACAATCTCAACCCTAGATTAACTGCTTTGTTTAACCTAGAGGTAATACCCAATAAATCACAATAATTACTAGGCAAATATCTAAAGAGAAATATAAACTAGTGTATCAATCATCCATTCCTTATACCTAATCACCCAGACTCCCATGAAAAGAAAAAATTGGTGGTGGGGAATCAACGATTAGTATGATTATCACATTAATTTGTAATAAAATAATATAAATAATAATCATCTCATATCCAACACCATATAAAGATATAACCCAATTTTCATCAATTCATGTATCACATAATAATACCCCATGGGGAAAAGTTCCATATAAGGAAAGATAAAAAACATGGTGGATCAATAAAATAGGGTATCTCAATATCAAGTAAAAATACTATTCATAAAGTTCTAAACAAGAATTTAAAACCTACATGGAATGATAATTCATTTTCTATTCTTTGAAAAGAAAATTATACACAAATCCTATGAAAAATAACTCTTGGTAAAGGACCATGAATCATCATTAGAAATCAACACTTACCTTAAAAAAATAACAAATAATTCTAGACAAAAACGTTTTGAAAAACTTCCTTGAAGGCATAATTTTAAATTTTTAAAACTCAAATCAATGTCAAAAACATATTTTAAATCAAAAAATCATTTTTGAGGATACTCTTGGGCATTTAATAAAACAGTTGGTATGGTTAACCATTTACATTGGAAATTATGAATGTAAAACCTTGAAATTCCCCTTTATTCCAATCATTAAAATCATTTAAAACCATTTAAAAAATGAACATGGATATCATATATAGGTATAATTTATATATAAATAACTTTATAAACATTAATTAACTTCATAATATGTGGAATAAATAAATTTAACAAAAAAAAATCAATCATTGAAAAAAAGTCCCAACAATTCTCCTATGATGGAGTAGGAAAAATTGAGGTAGAAGAAAACCTTCATGATCCCTATACATCAAAAACCCCAACTTAGACCCAAAAACCCACTAAATTACCCCATGTGAATTAGGGTTCAATGGAAGAGAATTAACAAAGATGAAATGAAAAAAGTAATAATATGGAAGATGAAAAGGGGACCTGTGTTCCAAATTCACTTGGAATTGATGCAAAATGGGGATTGGAAATTTGAAAAAGGAGGGAAGAAGATCCATTTAACCCTCCCATGTATGGATGACATGATTGAGGTATATGAGTAGGTAAAAACGCCTAAAAATTTGAAATGTTAAAGTATGGAAAATTATAAAAATTACAATCTGTAAAGGAAGGTCATAACTTGAATTTATTTATCATAGTGTCAGACACCTCCCCCTAAAACTATGCTCCACTTCCCTAGTCTATATCATAGTGTGGCCTCCCATCATCGTGGTATGGTGTACCTTTATAGAAAATGGACCGATTTCTTGGGTCCCATAATGAAATAATACACCCCCAAGAAAAATGACTCCATTGGACAGGGTGTGTAATGGAATGATCCAATCTATTACGACGTGACCTACATACAACCAAAATTCATAAAATAAGAAGGGGCAGTCATGACATGAACTCCCATGGTTATGGTGATACCACATATAGTCTATGATTTTAGTTCACCTAGACTTTCTGAAATATCTTAAAAATAAATAATAACCTCATAGATTTCAAAATAAAAAAACTTATATTATATAATATTCAATATTGACATGGGGGTGTCACAATTTTAATCTTACGAAGCCATCTACGTGATATATAAATATATCAAGGTTTATCTTTGAATCTATCCACTAGTGATTCCATGTATCCATGTTTCCTAAATTCTTATAAATCTTTCCATAACCATCGTCATTTGGAAATAGTTATAATAGAAATTGACAAAAAATCCAATTGACAACCTCATGTTGTAACACATAACTTTGTTAGAATTAATTGAAATCCCATTATTCAAAACAAGATGAAAAAATAATTTACCACTAAATCCATAAATAGAGTTTAAGGAATTTATTATATATCCAATAATCTTATAAAATATCTAAAATTATTTCCATTTTCCTATCATAACCATCCTATATCTTTTATAAATAAATACTTCATCCATGAATTCCATGAAAAATGTGTCCAGGTACCTATGGAAAATGTGGTTCATTAATGACATAAAAATGACAGGTGAGTTCATAACTCTAGAAGTCATGAACAATAACTCAAAATGTATATATCAACATTAGAAATTCAATTTTAAAATATATTCTTTCTTTCCTCTTAGTTAATCCTTATTAGATTTAATATTGAACATAGAAAGCTATTAAGATACCTTTAACTAGTAAAAAAATCATCAATATGGGGTAAAAAATAATTTTTCCTCACCATTAATTTATTCAACTTTTTATAGATGATACATTGCCTCAAAATACTACAAGATTTCTTGACCAACATCACTAGTATTTCTCATAGAGAAACACTCAGTCCAATAAACTCCTTCTTCTCATGATCATCCAGTTCTACCAGTAATTACCATAACACTATTGGTTCTATGAGATAAGATATATATTAAATGGATTTTGTCCTGAAAAAATGATCAATGGAAAATTATACACACCTATTTGGTTGTAATCAAGAGAAAGTTTATGGGAAAATATTTGAATATTAATCTACTTCTCATGAAAGTAGATGTTGATCCTTACCTTCCATTAATTTGAGTATTAATCCTACCAAGTAACATGATATATATACAATAACACTTAACATCAGCATTAATATACTTGTATAAATATCATACTCTCCCATGACAGTTTTTATAGTCTTATTTTATGATAAAAAGAGAAACCAACAAAAATAGAAGTCAATTTTGAGCATTGAATTTAATTAAAAAAATACATATAAATGATCATTTAATACATTTTAATTTAAATAACTAAGAGTTAACTTGAAATTTATATAAATTTCCCATCATAATTTTACATAATGGACACTTGAATCATTTTTGACTTCTCTCCAAAAGAAGCGTTTATATTCTCTATGAATATAATATCAAATCCATCTGCAATTGAAATTGATAAAATAATCATGCAAAAAAATGAATAAAATTATCTAATTTTAAAAAAGAATAAATAATTATAGAATCTTTCGAAATGGTCCCTCACACCATAATGTTTCCACATCAATCCCATAATCCTTGTAATCATGTATTACAAGGATGGATTTTCTTTTATTCTTCAATAGTGTGAAACTATCTTCTTAATAAGGCCTCCATACTATTACATGAGTTTTTAATTCACCTTTTTTTATGAATCATTTTTAAATTTTTAACATTGAAATTTCTTATATGTACCATTTCTACTATTCCATGAGAATAATTAAGAAAAAACTCAGATATTCTACCCTTCTACACTGGAAACATGTGAAAGAAGGGTCTAGTAACATTAACTTAGGATGTCCCATTCAACTGCACTGGAAGTGCTATAGTGAAACCTTCCCCTAAGAAACCTAAGAATATATTTCGACCAATTTTATATTTAATTCCTTCCACTTATTATTTTTAATGCATAATAAATTTCACCTTTATCTTAGATATATTAAAAAGTCACTAAACATCCATATATTTTCTATATCCACCTCTATTATTTCAATCATATTAAAAATATAAACATAAGTGTGTAACATTTGAATAATAACACTAGATCATATCCCTATACATAGTTAAATATAAAATCTCTACACCTTGATATTTTTACTAACCACTAAATTTATCATGTAATTTATAGCACCCTGAACCTAGTAAGACTGTAGTCGATGTCTACTACCCTTACATTGGCTTTATTAGAAGGAAATGAATACTGTAGGACAAATCAACTTAATAGTCTTGGTAAACAAGATACATACACGAGTCTTGTATTATAAATGAATACAAAAATTATAACATATTTTTTTTTCTTTTGAGGATAAATTTATTCCCACTTATAATATCATTTTATATCTTTCTTAATACACTTCTTGGATTCCTAGGGAAAGGAAAAAAAATAAGGGTGAGCTCAAATTCTTGGTAAGGGTTAAGTATAACAGAAGGAATAAATAATCAATGAGAATTTTCAATATGTCAAGGTAATATCTGAAGAAACACACCATGTAATCAATAAACTGAGAAATAAGTGCATAAAAAATATATAAAGGTAAATAACTAAAAAAAATCCATTTAAATAACTTGATAAGGAATAATAAACATGGAAATAAAAATAACTGAAACACATGCCATTTAATCAATGAAATGAGAAAGAAAAGCATCCATAGATAATTTAAAAGAAAAAATCTCATAGATAATAATAACTGAAATGAATGAAATTATTAACCATCAGATGTAATTTTTCCTAGGTACATGATACCTTTACCTGTATAACATATTCTCAAGACTATTTTAATCTATGTGTAGATATGACTCTATTTTTCCTGGAAACAAACTCGAAGGATTTGTCTCCAACTCGTTTCATCTCATGAGACTGCTGATACATTGAGGGGATTGAATCAACTGGTCCCCAAACCATATGGTTCATGTACAAATCATTCCTTATATATCAAATAAACAATTTAATTCTTAAAAAATGTTCCCTATCAAATATTCATATTGAGTAAAGATACAAATTTACTAATATTTTACCAGTTAATAAAATAATTGTCATGTACACACCATATGTAAAAAGGGTATACATAATAATAAATAATTATATCCATTAAAAAAGAGTATTTATATCTAAAAAGTTTTTTCCAAGAAAAAATGGTCATAAGTAAGTGATTGTTTTAAGAGAAAATTAACAGTCATAAAACAAAGTGAGATTAAAAAGATAACCTTTACCACTTGGTAATATTCAAGTTAAAACCCTTTGGATAAGATAATTCAAAGTAAATATTTAAATATAATGAATATAAAAGATTCATGATATAATATATAAAAGTATTATTAGATACACCACACAAAATAAGGAAGTGATGAATATGACATTTATCTCACAGATGTAAAAAGTGAGATGAAAATTTCTTACCTTGTATTTCCTATTGGATGTAAATCCTTTAAATTACTATATAATGGTTTTAGGAATGTTATTAACTTATACAAGAACCATAATAATATTAATAATATCATAAATTTACTTCTTATAATATCTTATTACATGTTTGTTAATAATCTTTCATTATTTTCACTATTTTGGGTGTTAATTACAAAAACCCTTTTCCTTATTACACACTTAAATAAGATTTATTAAATAAACTTCAATTGATAAAACATAGAAGATCGAGAGGTCTAGTGTATTTGGGGATTAGGATTATTACATAACAACTTAAAACATGAAAAACAACATCTTTATTGAAAATTTCCTATACATGACCACTATTTTCCCTCATACTTAGCATTCTATGGGATAACATGAAGACATGCATATGAAAAGGGTGAGCTACAAAGCTCAGTAAGGGAATAAACATGGAATAACATGAGGAATAAAATACATGTTATAAAATACGCATATCAATGGAGCACATGAGAAACATGAACATAAAGGCGTGATAAAGCATGATAATCATAACATGGAGATAGGGCAACAACACTTAACATGGAATTAGCATGAGCCAAGGCTCATTGAACATAGAGAATGAGTAAACCCTCATTAAACATGAAGCATGAGTAAAATATCATTTCAATTTAATTAGAATGAGTCAACACCCATTGCACATGATGTATCATGACACTATACTTTATCCAATGCATTGGAGTGCTATTAGGCTGCTTCATTCATAATCATTTCATTTCATACATAAGTGTGACACATAGATCATACAACAAGGATTCATTAACATCATAATTCATTACAAGAATAATATATATAGAATAGATAAATGTAATTTCTCAATAAACAAGTACATTTGCATAAAGGTGAATACCCTTAATACAGGAGTGGGTATGGTATTCACCACACGATGATTTTGGCATGGAAATTTTTGTGTAATTTTGGCGGCATAACGACGTCAAATAGAAATTCATAAAATGGGTTGATGAGTTTTAAAGGGGTATCTCACCAATTATATATTAAATGGGAAGTAAGGGGATCATGGGACATAATATACCAACCTATGGAATGGAATTTAGATGCATAATATAAAACAATTTCTTGAATGTAAATGAGGAGAGATAAATTCCTTAGGAAATTTCGGCATCGTAATGTGTGTACATGGGAGGCATTTATGAGAGATAAATGGGGTCTCTCATCATTAAAACATGAAGAGGGTAGTATGGGGGAGGTTTTAAATCATACTACAACATTTATAATTGAAAATAAAAGGGCATAACAATATTAAGAAACTTGGATAAAAAGAAGGAAGGAATCCCTTAGTTGGAAGTGTGATCCCAAAGGCTTGCGGAAGGCTTGAGAGAGGATTATTGGGAGCTTGGGGTGCCTTGGGAGAATTATATAGATAGGATGGAAAATGTTGGATGAACTCTAAATTATTTGAGTGAAGAGGAAGTGGGTGCTTGGGTGGGTTTATATAGGAAAGGAGAGGGAATTCTTTATTATTTAGGTTTGGGACACCACACATTAAACTAATCAAAACCACAAACCATACCATGGTTTTCGCCCATGGTTTTTTCCAAAGGGGATTGGAATAAAATATTTTATAATTACAATGGAAGAAATTCATAAAATAATAGGGTTTCTTATGTGGAGGCGAGTCACACTCTCAAGGTAAACAATTTAAAAATATAAAATGTTTTATAAGTCGTGGAGGGTTCACTAAGGTATCATAAAATTTAAAAACAAATATAAAATCAAATTATTTTAAGGGTAAAACATATATTGGCGTAAAATATCATTTATAGTATTTTATTACATCACTATTGGGTTATTATGATGTCATAAAACATCTTATATATTTAAACAGTATTTAATTTTTATCCATAAAATTGATTGTCTCAGAAAATTTTGACAAAATCACCGTTGGATAATTTAGACATTCTAATTCCAAAAATAATATTAATTTTATCTAAATAATTTTCTAAATATGTGAATTTTTTACTTTTAAAATAAAAACTGACATTTATAAAAAAATCACGGGTTTTGACAAAAACAGCATTCAAACCATAATAAAAATTACTATTGCATTTATAAAATTATACAAAATTTTATATTAAATAAAAATTAATTTAATAATATTAATAATAATATTTTATTAAAATATTATTTAATTCAAAAAACCATTAATTCCACAAAAAATATTTCTTAGTTGAATATTAACTAAAAATAATATTTACGCTATAAAAACTATTTACAAAGTAAAAATAATAAAATGAATGTATATTCATTATTATATACAAAAATAATGAAAATATTCATAGTTCTAAGGTATTGTTACATAACCCCTTATAACACCATCATAAGAACAAAGGGTATGGTGTTCGATGGTGACAGACTCTTGGGGTGGCTCAGATAACATCACTCGAGTGGTAATCTCTATCAACTTCCACTTCTCTCGTAGGTAGTTCCATTCAAGCTTAAAATGTTGAATCTTAGATTGGGATTGGTCAATAGAAAATCCCAATGATTCCACCTCTTTTATGAGCTCTGACAAATGGCCTTCATATGGGGCAAGTCTACTGGATGAGGCCATCACTTCATTTGTCTGAGTAAATTGGATTTGTTAAAGCCCTATATTTATACTATTCATGTGATCACTGTTCAATGGATATATTAGCAATGGTAAAAATTATTAACGGTATTTAAAAATCCAAGAACATAGAACTAAATAAATTTATAAATTTTACATAACCATAAAAAGACATTTAAATAGACCAAGAGGAATTTTCATTAATGAATTTTTGGGTCATTACAATCTTCCCCCCCCACCTTAAGAAATTTCGCCCTTGAAATTTCATTTTCACACAAAAAAAAGATGAGGGTAACTCTACTTCATCAATACCTCTAATTCCCACATCGGGTTTTCAAACTTGTGATTTCGCCACAACACCTTCACGAAGGGCATTGTCTTATTTCATAGGACGTTTTCCCTATGATCTAAGATCTTCGTTGGTTGCTCCTCGTAAGAAAGATAATCATCTAATTGTACTACCTTTAAAGAGAGTACATGTGAGGGGTCTGGTATGTACTTTATTAAGAGGGAAACATGAAATACATCATGTAGTTTGTCCATAGTTGGTGGAAGTACTAGTCGATAGGCCAAAACCCTGACACGATCAAGAATCTTGAAGGGGACGATGTGTCTAGGACTTAAATTCCATTTCTTTCCAAACCTCATGAACTTATTCCATGGAGATATGTGTAGAAATACCATATCTCCAACTTTAAACCCAAGGTCTCATCGATGGTTATCAACATAACTCTTTTATCGACTCTGATATGCTGCTGAATGGTTTTCAACTTCTCCACCATTTCTTTGACCATTTTTGGTCCTAGAAGCTTACGCTCACAGAATTCATCCCAACATGCTGGTGTTCGGCACCTCTTCCTATACAGGGATTCATAAGGTTCCATTTGGATGCTCGAGTGGAAACTGTTATTATAAGAGAATTCAACCAGAGGAAGATGTTGATCCCATCCTCTTTTAAAGTTCACTGAAAAAGATCTTAACATATCTTCCAGTGTCTGAATAGTTTGATCAGATTGGACATCAGTTTGAGGATGATAGGCTGTACTGATGTTCAATTCAGTATCCAAAGCATGTTGAAGATTTTTCCAAAACATAGAGGTGAATCTTGGATCTCGATCGGATACAATAGATAGTGGTACTCCATGAAGCCTTACCACTTCCATGATGTATATCCATGCAAGTTGATCCAATGAGAAATCCTCCAAAATTTCAATGAAGTATGCAAACTTTATAAGACGAACCACAACAACCCAGATTGCATTTTTGCCTTTGGATGTTTTTGGAAGTCCGGTGACAAAGTACATGATGATGTTCTCCCATTTCTATACTGGTATGGGAAATGGTTACATCATCCCCTTAGACTTCTGCCTCTCTTCCTTAACTTGCTGACGCGGCAGGAACTTTGATGTATACTCAACGATCTCCTTCTTCATATTATCCCACTAATAATTCTCTCGGAGATCTCGATACATCTTTTTGTTTCCTAGGTGAATAGAGAAATTTAAACAATGTGCATCATCTAAAAGTTCCTTCTTCATCTCTAGACTTGATGGAACACATATTATTTTACCAAATATCACAATTACTTCTTCATTAACATTGAACTCTGAGGATTTCCCTTTTCTGATATATTCAAATTTCTTTTGAATTCCCACATCATCCTTTTGTGAATCCTTTAACCTTTTTAAAAGATACAGTTGAGAAATAATGTATAAAAGGATTGATGATGTTCCATTATTTATGATTCCCATGTCCATCTTCATCAAATCTAAGAAGATTAGATCCTTTTCAGTTCCCATCAATGATAGAATCATTGGGTCCTTTCTACTTAGAGCATCTTCCACCCTGTTCACTTTCCTAGGGTGGTAATGGATTGAGTAGTCATAGTCTTTGATAAGATCTAACCATCTTAGTTGGTGCATGTTCAACTCTTTCTATGTTAATATATACATGAGGCTTTTGTGGTCTGTATATATTTCACACTTCTCCCCAAAGAGATAATGCCGCCAAATTTTTAAAGAGAAGATCACCGCAGCCGACTCCAGATCATGTGTTGGATAATTATTCTCATGTATTGTCAATTTCCTTGAAGCATAGGTAATGACCATGTCATTTTGCATCAACACACAACCCATGCCCTTCTTCAAATCATCAGTGAATACCACAAAAATTTCTCCACTTGTGGGTAAAGTGAGCACGGGCGTAGTGATAAGCCTCCTTTTCAACTCCTTGAAGCTTTCTTCGCATTCATCACTCCAAGAAAACTTTACTCCCTTCTGAGTTATCATGGTAAGAGGGTTTTAAAATTAAGATAAATTTCTCACAAATAATTGATAATATCTAGATAACCCCAAAAAGCTACGGATATACATTACCAATGTTAGCCTCAGCCATCCCTCTATTTCTTCTATCTTGGAGGGACCCACAGATATCCCATTGCTTGTGATGATATGACCCAATAATGAGACCTCCTTCTACAAAAACTCACAATTGATATACTTTTCATAGAGCTTCTCCTTTCACAAGGTCTCTAGTATAGTTTTTAGATTCTCCTCGTGATCTTACTTGGTTTTAGAGTATATTAGAAAATCATATATAAAGAATACCAAAAATTTGTCATGGTAATATCTAAAGAATCTATTCATCAAGTCCATGAAGATTTATGGAGTATTAGTGAGTCCGAAATGAAATACTAAGAATTCATAGTGCCCGTATATTGTACAAAAAGTAGTCTTGATGATATCTTCCTTCTTCACCCTTACTTGATAATATCACGACTGTAAATCTACCATGGAGAAGTATTGTGCTCCACACAGCTGATGGAATAATTCATCAATTCATGCAAGAGGATACTTGTTTTTTATCATGATTTTGTTAAGATCATGATAATTAATGAAAAGGCGCATTGACCCATCCTTCTTCTTGAAGAAGAAGACTGGTGCACCCCATGGTGAAGCACTTGGTCATATAAACCCTTCATCCAGATTCTCATGTAGTTTTTTTTTCAGATCCTCAAGCTCCAAAATAGACATTCTATACGTAGTATTGGATATTGGAATCACCCCAAGTATAATAACAATTGAGATTTCTTTTAGAGTTGGTGTCCTAAGAACCAACTGTTTGTACTTTGAGTACATAAATGTACACTTATTATATTGTTCATTATTCTGCATGACTATAATATAAAAATGTCCTCAAATAGTTTTTAAATTAATAAGGTCATGGAAGATCCCCGCTATGATGAGAAACTTGAAATGCTATAACGATATTCTTAAATAAAGTTCTACAGTTGGATGACATACTATGAAAAGACACATAGTATACAGACCGTCATGTGCGAGCACTCGTAAGAAGACGAGACTCTCTCTCATGGAGTTCGCACTTGGTAATCTCCAAGATATGAGATTATGAGAACAAACCTACCAGTAGTAATTCCTCATGTCTTGGTGTCATCAGAAATTACTATCTGTGAGTGTGTGTAATGGTCATTATACTAGAAGATTATCATTAACTCATGTCATGACTCGCGTACTTATATTTTCTTATGAAAACCATCAAGAAGACAGTTGGCAGAAAGTAGGGTATGTTGGGTGCATCATGAATGACATGTTGTTAATTGATAAGTTACAGAAGGATTTTCCCCTTCCATATTTATGGAAGTAGATATCTTGGGCCCTTTAATTGAAATAGAACTGTCACACAAATTCCATGGCCATGGTGTAATGACGAGTTTATTTCTGGAAGTCAAAGAATGACAGATCAAACATATAGGTTTATGACACTTCCATGAAACCTGCTTGATGAGATATTGAGACAAAGGAATAAATTTCATGGTAAGCATTCGTATGAGGTGACACATCAATACGGAGTCAACTTCTTTCTCTTGGATTCCTTGACCCATTTCTAGAGAGTAATCTTGGACTTTAGGAAAGCCCACCTAATGCCAATGAGAAAGAGGCCTAGATGGTCACACACTAAGTGTATCCATGTATCGCAAGTAGAATAAATATTATTCCCATATTTGGTTTAATAATTATTCAAGGAATCCTAAATCGTTTTAATGTTCGAGGAAGAATAAAATAAAAAACAAGTACACGCTGTGTATTAATGATTACACGCCGTGTATTTTTTTATTTTGAAAAAAAGTACATGATTATTGAATGTATATGCTATGTAGTTTTCATTTTCGAAAGGAAAATAATAAATAAAAACAAGATATACATGCCGTGTACATTGAATGTACACGCTGTGTTGTTTTTAATAAAAAACAAGTACATGTTGTATATTTATGATTACATGCCGTGTAGTTTTTCCAGTCGGGATTTTGAGGAAATAATGTCATTTTATTGAATGATATTTATTATAATCAGTGTGGGCGCATGTCAAGGAATTAATGGCTCGACATGGGGTTTTCAAAAGAGTTAATGAAATAAATAAAACATGTAACACATTTATTTATTGTCATAACTCTACAACCTCAAACCCGATTATAAATATTTTCACAACCCCATTTTTTTTCCTAAGAAAGAATCATTGTGAACAACAATTCTGTAGAATTATTCAGGATGAAAGAATATCTTCCTCCAAGAATGCTCTCAAGACCGAGAGATATCCTCCTCCATCTGATCAAGACAATCTAAGGCGGATAATGGAAGCAATGTTTTCTCCACGCTAGTACTCGGAGACTCCTTTGGCGATGTCCAGAAATACGAGGTACATGTGTGGATCATTGCTAGAGGAAGTCTACACTTGGCTTCTACGACTCAAAGATGAATCACATCAGAACATCATCAAGAATATCAACAAAGAAAGAAAACCCAAATGGTACTTCTTGTCAATTAATTAAATTAATTATAATCAACCTGTGACGATCCACTTTTGTGGTTCTGGGGCCTTTCTTCTTCTTTGTATATTTCTATGAATCGATCCGTAGAGACTGGCGTTTATCATCATATTGATCTCGGATTGTTCATTTCTAATGACAAAAAGCCAAGTGGGCACATCCACCCACGAGCTTCCGCTATGCTTGGAACCTTCAAATGGTATCAGAAGGATGTTACAATGTTGATTATAGTTATTTAATTAACGTTGATGATTTACGCATTTATATTTGATTCAATTCAAGATAAATTGTTCTATAATCTGAATAAACAAGATCTGTTCTTCCTCCTTTTTTTCTCGATTCAAATCATAGAAATGACCTTTTAATTTTAATTTTGATTAAAATAAAAACTAGGAACTCATCCGGAGGAGCCGATATTTCTCTTTGTACAACACGGGAATACACGACATGTAATGAAAACTAAACGACGTGTACTTAGGTTCAATGAACCATTATTGGTCCGCCAAACCATGCTATGTGAATTGAGTATACCTGAGTTTTATTACACCATGTTGACCAGAATTGAACGGTGTCTGGAAACTAGAATACATGACGTGTATGTTGAATCAACACATCGTGTAGTCTGATTCGGTCCAGTTGAAACTGTGTACAAGGAGAAGCCGTGTTCCGCGTACACAGGATTGATAGGCCGGTAACCACGTAACAAGGAAGTACATGCCGTGTACTCCAAAAGTTCCAAAGTATAGAAAACACACCAAAGCCCCAACATGTACTTTGGATAAAGGGTGAAAATAAATACACGCCGTGTAAATATAAACTACAAGCCGTGTACTTTCTAAAAATGGAATTTCACTAGGTTTCCTCTAAAGTACAAAGACCCGTACTAGGAATATGGATGAGAATAATCTCAAGGATATTCAGAAAGAAATTTATGATAAATAATTGATTAATTATAAGATCATAATTAATTTAATTCAAGTGCGTATTATCTTAAATAAAAGAACGATTAAAAGAATTTGAATTCTAAATATTTTTAAATGTAGTTGCATGATATGGATGATCATGAGCTAGACCAAATACCCTTTGTATGTGTGTATTGTTTCATTTAATTTTTTTAATTTAAATTCGTTGGCCTGTGAGCCTTCTTCCAATAAAATGTAGGGCCTGTGTTCCCATGGATTCTTTAATGTAAACCCCATGTAATGGAGGATCTCCCAAGACAGTGTAGGCGGTTCAAAAATCCGAATCTGAGGTGAAACCAACCCAAGAGGATGCAAAGGTGGACAGATGGGAGCTTCAAAACACAAACCATCGGGTTCAAGCTGTTTTCTCTAGGTCATGGTTAGCTTATCAAAATCGCTAGATAATCTAACCAATAGAAGCTCATGATCATTCCATATTATTTTATTTCTATCTGATTGCATGGTTTATTTATTATGTATTTGTTTTCACGTTCACATAATTAATGAAATAAAAAATCATGAAACGATGGAATAAAACAAAAACTGGACTATGCATAATCATTATCTAAAAATGGTTAATCACTTAAGCAAGCATCACTTAATATTAAAAAGCATGTGATAATGTGAAAATATGCAAAAAGGATTAAAATCCCTCAAATACCATATTAAGTTTTACCAAGCCTTCCGTTACTTGATTAAGGGAAAGACTCAATAAAACTATGTGTTTGACCAACCCTTGTTGGGAAACATTCTTTTATAAAGGAAGCCCTTATCAAAGGTTTCAGGTTTTCTTAACCATATCACATCAAGAGGAGTAGCCCTTGCTAGACATGGTGTAATATTGGATGCAAAAGTTGAGGAAATCCAAGTCAGGATTTTAGGATTTGGGAGTCCACTCAACAAATCAAGGAACTATAAGCTCACATTTGGCAAAAACTTGCCTTCCTAAATACCTTCAAATAGCTTGAACAACCCTTATTGGGGTTTTGTGAAGGGGAATATTGATCCTTTCCACTATAATGTCAAAGCAACTAGACATTCTGAGTTCAATGGTGAGGGACATTGGGACTTGATAAAATATTGGGAGACTTAACAAAATTAATTATTTCTCATAAAAAAAGTAATCAAGAAAGTACTTATAAATATACTCTTTTAATTTGTAGAAATGAAATTACAAACTTGTGAAACCAATTTTCTCTGTGATCAATTTTGGATAAAGACAGTATCCTCACTAGTAGTAACTTTCAGGAATGGTTTAAGCGCCTTCAGGTTATCCTACGCCATGAACGAAAGTTTTATGTGCTGGAGTCTTCAATTCCTGATTCGCCTACTCAAGGGGCGAGTGATGAAGATTTCCTAGTCTATGATCAACATTTGAGCGATGCACTCGATGTTAAATGTTTGATGCTATCATCAATGTCTAGTGAGGTCATGAAGTCTCATGAAGACATGGATGCCTATAGCATGCTCGAGCACCTCCGTGGTCTATACCAGGAGAGAAAAAGAAAGGAAAGGTTTGAGATCTACAAGGCTCTGTTCCAAAGCAAGCTTGGAGAGGGTTACCCAGCTGGGCCTCATGTAGTCAAGATCATTGGCTACATTGAGCGCTTGGAGGTTATAGGGTTTAAACTCCCCAAAGATTTGGGTACCGATATCATTCAGGCATCACTTCCCCAGAGCATCTCTAACTTTGTTGTGAATTTCAACATGAAAAATATTGAGAAGTCTCTATCTGATCTTTTTATTCTCATTCTCCAAGTGGACAATGGCATGAAGCGTGAAAATTATTTTGTCCTCATGGTGAATAAAAGGAAAGGGAAGATTAAGAGATTTAATCCCAAAGATTCTTCAAGGCCTTCTAAGAAAAGGAAGATCAAAGGGGAGTCAAGATAACAAGAGGCTGTCTGTTTCGTATGTGGAAAGAAGGGCCACTAGAAGAAGAACTACACCCAGCCAAGGAAGCAAGAGAAAGATTCAGGTGCATATGTTATCGAATCTAATATACTTATTTCTACTAATTGTGTATTAAATACTGCTTGAGGTGCTCACATCTATATCCAAATACAAGAACCAAGTATATTTAGAAAGATTGACTGAGGTGAGGTGGATCTATGAGTAGCCAATGGAGCCAGACTTTCTGTTGCAGCTGTCAGAGACTACCACCTCATATTGCCTACTGGGATGGTCTTGGTTTTGAATGGATGTTATTGTGTACCCTCTATAACCAAAAACATTATTTCAGTATCGAGATTAGATACTAATGGATTCATTTTCATGTTTGAAAGTGGATGTTTCTACTTTTATAAAGATAACATTTGTTTTGGTAAGGCACATTTATATAATGGCCTTTATGTGTTAGTCTAAGCAAACCAAGTAATGGCAATCAATGAAAAAATTAATTCACATGACTCATACCACACCCAACTTTGGCATCACTAGCTAGTTCATGTAAATGAGAAACGTTTGACATAATTACATCAAGATGGGTATTTAGATTCTTTAAAACTAAAACCACTTAGTGTATGTCATGCGTGTCTACAAGGAAAAATGACCAAAGCCCCATTTAGTGGGAAAGGTGAAAGGGATAAAGAGCTTCTAGAATTAGTTCACACAGATGTATGTGGACCATTTCCAATTGAAGCAAGGGGTGGGTTGTAGATACCCAAAGCTTGACGTAAATAGGCATCACATTACTTTTGAGAAATACATAATACATGAAAAAAACAGATGCCCAAAGATCATATTAGTTTAGTGTGTTTGGAAACTCGGAACATAATATTCTAATCATGGTGAAAGATCTTCAAAATGTCCCATAAAGATCTCCCCCTTTGGGTTTCTTACCTAAAACATTTCTTTATATCCTGGGGAAATGAAAACATAAAAAGGGTGAGCTCAAATGATCAGTAAGGGTAAAGGTGGAGAACATAAAACAATCCCTAAACATTTGAACGTATGAACATGAACATAAAACATCAAAATCATGAGTAATGACATAAATCTTCATAGTGAATAAGTCATAGATCATAAAGGAACATTTACCCTGATAAAATAGATTGGTAATAAAAAATGTAATTGTGTCAAACCATAAATCAAATGTTATGATTTCCATAGTAGCCAAGGCATTGCTACCTAGACCATCATAGTGGACAAAGTCCATTACTGAACCGGGTTTACTTGCCATTCCAGCCATGTCTATCTCATGAGATTTAAATATTTACCCAATGCATTGGAGGAAGATATAGGTCCCACCCATCTCATAATGAAATCATTCTTTCGTGTGCCACAAAATAAACATAAATCATTCATCATAACCCAAAGAATAATATAGGTTTCATAAACCTCATCACATCATAACATAATCAATATAAAACAAATGGATATCATTTCATCATAAGAAAAATCAAACCATGTAAATAACAGTGACATTATACTTGAAACATAAACATACTAAATAATTTCATCTTAGATGTAAAATAGTTTTAATAAAATACTTGAAATTAATTCCTGAGGAAAATATCCTTTCTTCTTTAAAATAATTTTATTTTCACAGAATTTCATTCAATTTTAAAAAAAAATAATTTTATTGAAAATAAAAATGAAATCTTGTAGAAGAGGATTAATAGAAAGAAGGTGTTATGAAACCTTAAAAATCTGTTCATGCTGTATAAGTTAAAAAAGCATTCATCTCGTAGTTTTTCTGGAAAAGTCAAAAAAGTACCTCGTATGGTAAAAAAAGAAAGAATTATTCCATACAATATGGTAGAAGTCAAAAAGGGTAAAAATGACTTTAAACATACATGTAATAATAGTAAACATTTTATGAAAACATTTTGAAAAAACATTGACATGGATGATAAATATAACCCCGATAAATACTTACGAATAAACAATCTTGAATTAAAACAAGACTGGAATAATTATCCCTTACCTTATGTCCAATTTCTTCCATATGTGTACGAGCCTCCTGTATAGTGGGTTTAAACATATTATTAACTTGTAACAGAACCATAATAATATTTATGATATCATATATGATTCACTTAATACTTTTTATTACCCGTTCATTTGTCAATTCCATGTTAAAGCAGCGTTTTGTGTAAAATCGTTTCATTTATCGTCCATGTTTTGACTTGTAATTATTCATATGATTACTTAGATCATGATTAGTTACTTTAAGAATGTAAAACATGATTTATATATAATATATATTCAGAATATACATATATATAATATATTGATAAATGGAAAGAAATACACCATTCATGGAGACAGTAGGCCGTACGTACGCATGAACACTATTTTCGTTTCCTTATTAAATTTAATGGAAGTAAGTAAATAACATATAAATATATCCAGTATCATTAATATGTAATACATTTAATTAATATTTAATATATATACTTTAAAATCATTTTTGAATGCTTAACTTGGAGAATGAATCTCATCACATCGTGGAGACGGTAATCTGTACGTACGCACGAGCGATGATATCGTAATCATAATTATTGAGTAGAATTAGAGTGGATGATATAATATCTCAGAATTATTATCATGTTATAATAACCATATATAGTTATTCTTTACACCATTATACCCATCCAAGTAAGGTGGTGGTGGAAAAACATATTACACCACGACATGGAGACGGTATTCTGTACGTACGCACGCGCGGTGATTTCATTTTCCATAGGATAGATAGAAGGTGAAATAGGGTTGGTTCATATTTATAATAACATATCAGTATATGAGTGATACTGATGTTATTACTTATTATGAAAAAAAAAGAAGAGTAAGTAGAAGAAGAAATGAATTTGAAAGAATCGGTAAAGGATATTACCTCTTCTTTGACGCGCCTCTTCTAAACCTCCTCTTAGGGCACTAAAGTTGGTCTTTGAAGAAGACCAAAACCTCTAGTATGTTTCTAGGGAAGTGGAGAAGATAAATGGGAAGTGTTTGGCCGATCATGAAGGCTCAAAGTGGTGTAAGGAGGATAGGGAGGAGGTGCCCTTTTATATGAAAGGAGAGGGGAACTTTTGGAAACCTCTAAAATATTCATTTATAATAAACTCAAACCCCACTTAAAAACCTCCAAAAATGAATAAAATATGAAGATTAGATGAGATAAGATTTTAATCTCATCAACAAATAAGATCTAGACACGTTGGTAATTTATTTTAAATCTTATCAACTGGATTTCTCCTTATTTAATCTATTTAATTTTATTTGTGGTAATAATATTCTAAATTTTAAATTGTTATAAATAATTAGTTATGTGTTATTAATTGACCATAATTGGATAATTTATGACATTTTAGACCATATAAATTTCAATTTATAATTTTTAAAAAAATTTGTGATTTTTAAACAATTTTATAATATGTTATTTTTATAAAATAACAATAGTGTCAATTTTGACACTTTTCATTTATTTGAATTTAAATAAAATCAACACAGAGTATATATTAGAACCAAAATATTTATTATGCTACTAATATGTCATATTCATCTAGAAAATTTGTGTAGAACATTAATTAGTTCATATGATATTTATTTTAATATTTGTAAAACCATTTATTTGATAATTAAATCAATAAAATAATTTCTACATAACTATTGTGTCATCATTAATGATAAATATTTAATCCATAAAATTTTTAAATAAATTATCATGATGTATATAATTTAATTATATTTCTGTATACTATTTATATTATAAGTTTTATGAGGTTTATCACTAAATTAAAATTATTAAACGTATAAGATATAAGAGAGTGACATGTTGTCACTTTCTTTGGTTTTAATAATAATTATATCATTTTCATGGTCAAAAGTCCATGAAATGAATCTATTATGACCCTTAAATGATATGGTTTGACTTTTATTCATCCAATAAAATTTTGGAAGGTCTTATGGTAATTTTATAATCTTATTTTCACCCTTAATTACCCGATTTACCTTTAATTGTAGTAAATAAAAAATACTGTAGTTACTATTCATAATATAAAAAAAATAAAATTAACCTATTAAAATAATTTAAACTGATTGAATCCAAATATGGAATCCATTTGTAAAAATTTAAAACACAGAAGTTTTAGTAATTAATTTAAAATTAATCATGTTGTTAAGAAAACGGGTTTTAAAAGTTAAAACATTGCCAAAGATTGTAATGTTTTTACGTATGAATTCAATGTAAAATTAATAATGACATAAATTATATTAAATGGTAAAAATATATTCTATTTATACTTTAAAAAAATTACTATTATAATTTAACCATATAAATTATATCGATGAAAAAAGCTGTTTTTAAGAAAAATTTAGCGTGTTTTTACTATTCATCAAAATAAGAACATTGTCAGAAAAATATCAAAACTTTATCCAATGTAAAATTTTATATCCTGATTCAAAAGAAGAAGTTTATTTTGTAAAATTTAACTTATAAATTTTTCAAAAATTATATTTAAAATGGTTGCACCATCAAAAGGCTACAAAACTACATTTTTTGAAAAAAACATCTTTTATCCGAAAAAAAATTGATTTTGTTCTATAACTCATTCCAAAAAATGTGTAAGATGAATTATAATGTTATAAAATTCAAAATTAGGTTAATACTATTCATAACGTCTAATTCATAATAATATTATAACAATATATTATTGTTTAGTGGAACTCGGTATTGCGTACAACACATGCTATTAAGGTAGGTCGCTCTTGATTGTAATGAAAGCCAAGTAATGGTTGAGTGCAAGAAAAGCTTCCTTTGGTGTTACGTATAACATACTCAAAATATAGTTCAGTTATACATTGATCAAAATCTATACTTGGTGTTGTGTAAAATGAATTTTATTCGAAAGAACATGAAATTGTGTGCATCACAAGCCAAGAATAGTGTTGTGTTTACTAAAATCTAATAAGGTCCTGCGTATAGCGCAAGCTAATCATGGTGATGTATTCAACAAAAGACATCAAAGAAATTAAAAAGAATATATCTCATAAAACTCGAGGTGTTACATTCTACCCCCCTTAAAATGAATTTCTCCCTTGAAATTCGTCAGGATTATAAATATTTTTCTACATGAAAGTTTCTTTCATAAAAACCCACATCGTAAAAAGGAATACAAAATCATTATTTTAAAAAAGGAACGTTAGAAACATAGCGGATACCCAAAGTAACTCAGCATTGGGTTTCCACATAGGAGAATATAGGTGAAAAATATGGATATGGAAGAGAAATCTGACCATCATGTTTGAATGAAGAGTGGTAGAGAACATGGCTATGAAAAATCCAACAATCACAAAGCTAGAAATTTGTGAGGATCTAAGGTACCATCTGATTCATCAGATATGAGGGCACTAGGACAACATTTTTGGTTTTCTAGATCATTTCCCTAATGTTGAAGATTTTTTTAATTAAAATAAATACTTACTTGAACTTGGTACAATCATACCGTTGCTCGTGCCTTGATCAATTTCCACTTCATCTCTTAAAGAAATGAAGTTGAATTTGTATTTTGCAAAGTGTTAGCAGATCATGCGATAGAATGATAGGTCATTCCATCTGTCTCAAACATAAGGTTAGTAAAAGATATATACAAAAGTCCATATATGGTGAGATTGATCGTATATGGTTCTAAATATTGAATTATACTTCATCTATCATCATACTTAATAAAATAAAACTAGTTTTTACTAACCAAGGACTTCCTGTAGGACAATGTTAGGAAATAAAGTCCTATCACACTTCAGTTGTGGGTTTGATTCCCGGAACCTTGTCTGACACGACGGGTTGTCGTCTGTCCTGCAGGTTGTCCTTTTTCTAAAACTAAACTATTATAACATTCCATAAATAATATAAAAAAAGGTTCTATCATTAAAAAATATTATCTTATATTTAACATAATCCATTTCAAATCTTTAGGCTTATCCAAAATACTTCTATCTAAGATCGTATTATAAAGAAAACTATTACTAGAAATGTCATCAACCAAGCATGTGAATACCATCATTTATCCCCCATATATCATAAGATATATCTTGTTGGTCTCATTCCAAACATGTGAATACCATAATCATGTATTCTATTGAAAAATGAGTACCCATTGAACATTAATGAAAACATAAATGCTCTCAAAAGTTAACTCTTTCCACATACCAAAATCCCAAATTTTCTATATACTCAAACCATGTTATAACTTTGTCCTTATATCAGTCATGAGCTTATTAATACTATCAAACATTTCATTTTCTCCTTATCTATTCATTATGCGCATATCATCTGCCTTATAAAAATATTTCAATCACTTTTCGTGGTTACCGGTACCATACAATTATTGAAAACCAATACATAGATATTCCAAAATTATGCAATACTATAAATGAGATTCCATGATAATATTTTGAAATCCCATTACATAAACACTTAATCATTCCACAACATCATTTTCATACTCAACATCACAAATAGTGATCTCATATGACTTCCCTTTGTCCTTTTCCTTAATAGGTTGCTCACGTCGATCATCATTAACCCTTGGATTAGGGCATTGATTAGCGTAATGCCCCATTTCCTTGAACTTGAAGCATTGAAGTGTTGGTGGAGTGTTCTCTATAGTCTTTTCTCTATTCACATCATTAGAAACTTTTTTCCTATTACTTCGGCACTCAGCTGCTCGATGAACTTTTTTCCACACTTGAAACATTTTCTAGTACCTTTCATAAAATCTCCACCATACTTCTTTCCACACTTTAAGAATAAAGAAACATTCACCTTCTTTTCACCATTGTTTTGAGATTTTTCCATGAACTCAATCTTTGGTTTTTTGTCAAAACCATGGGATGGATATCTAACACCAACTTCTAGTTCTACCTTCATAGCACAACACACAATTTCTTCATAGCTACTGAAGTCTCTTATAGTCAATTCCCTTCTAAGACTTAGTTTTAAGCCACTAAAGAATCAATCAACTTTACTTTCAGGTTGGATGATAAAGCCAGATGCATAGAAAGCCTTGTAAAATTCTCCTTGTATATACCAACAGATTCATCATCCTTTTGATTAAGCCCAAGGAACTCCTTTTCCATCTTTGTTCGAAGAATACTAGGGAAGAAATTATTGAAAAATAATTTCTTGAACTCATCCCATTCCTTGTATTCAATTTCATCTTGGGGCTTCGTATTCTTAATTAGAGTCCACCATTGGCCTGCTTCACCTTCTAAACAATAAATTGGAAGAATGACTTTTTCATGTTCCAAACATCGAAGAATGGGGAATATCTTTTCAATGGTATTGATCCATTGTTCAGCAACAAGTGGATCTGAAGACCCACTGAAAGAAGGTGGACGTTGCCTCATGAAGGACTCAATAGAATATTGTTCCCTTCTCCGCTCATTTGGAAGTCTAGAATTGTAGAGACCCGAAGCTTGATATACATGTACATTACATTACTTTTGCGAAATACTTAGTACATAACAAAAAAACACACAAGGATTGTAATAGTTTAGTGTATTTGGAAACTCGGAATATAATCTTCTAATCGTGGTGAAAGATCTTCAACATCTCCCATAAAGATCTTCTTTTTCTATTACCTAAAACCTTTCTTTATATCCTGGGGAAAAGAAAACATAAAAGGGTGAGCTCAAATGCTCAGTAAGGGTAAACAAAAGAAATATCAATCACATCATTTTCATAAGAACATAACATTTTGGAAATCTTAACCTGCAAAAGAGAGCATAATTTCATAACATGGGATAAATCATAGTTGTGAAATGAAATCCCAATAATCATAGCTTAACACATGAAACTTTTTGGCATACAGACATAATCATAGAGAATCATATCTTATTAGTCAAGACTCATTGCCAAGACTATCTTAGTTGAAAAAGTCCATTTCTGAACCGAGTCACCCTCGTTTCAGTCCTGTTTCACTGAACCGGTATAACCTACCGTTCCAGCCATGTCTATCTCATGAGATATAAAATCTTTACCCAATGAATTGGAGGGAGATATAGGTCCCACCCATCTCATAATGATACCATTCTTATGTGTGCCACAAAATCAGAAACCATACATCATAGCATAACCCATGTAATAAAAATGGGAATCTTAAACATCGTGACATCATAAAACAATTCATATAAGATAAAGGAATTGATAAACATATAATTCCATCACAACATAATCAAATCAATGTAATAATAGGGATAGAAACAGAACCCTTTATTATCTTAGATGGAAAATTATTTTGATAAAACACTTGAACTCCATTCTTGAGGAAAATATCCTTTCTACTTCAAAAACACTTTTCATTTCTTAACATGTCATACAATTATAAACTAAAAGAAGTTGATTAAAAATAAACTTGAAAACTTGTAAAGGAATCTTCTTGGAAATAATTTTTTAAAAATCCATTCATGCCGTATAAGTTTAAAAAACATTCTTCGTACTTTTGTCGGAAAAGTCAAAAAGTACCTCGTACGAAAAACGATAAAAGATTCCTTTCATATCATTTTCTAAAAACTCACTAAAGGGTAAAATTGGATTTAAACAATTTCATGTGGATGTAAATAATATTACATATTGAGAAAACATGGATGTGGATGATAAAATACACCACAGTAAATACTAAAGAATAAACAATCTCGGATAAAAATGAGATTGTGATATTTCCCTTACCTTAGGTACGATTTGCTTCGTAAGTGTCCGAACCTCTTGTATAATGGTTTAAATAATGTCATTGACTTATTCCAGAATCATACTCATTGTTATGATATCATATATGGTTCACTTATGACTTTATATTACCCGTTCTTTTGTAAATTCCATGTTAAAGAGCGTTTTGGGTAAAATTGTTTCATTTGTCATCCGTGTTTTGACTTGTAATTATTCATATGATTACTTAGATCATGATTACTTAATTCCAGAATATAAAACATGATTTATATATAATATATATTCAGAATATACATATATATATAATAAATCAGTAAATGGAAAGAAATACACCGTTCATGGAGACGGTAGGCCGTACGTACGCATGAACGCTGTTTTCGTTTCCTTATTGAGTTGAATGGAATTAAGTAGATGACATACATATATATACACATAAATCCAGTATCATTATTATGTCATATATTTCATTATTATTTATAATATTTACTTTATAATCATTCATGAATGGTCAATGTGGAGAATGAATCTCATCGCGTCGTGGAGACGATAGTCCGTACGTACGCACGAGCGATGATATCGTTCTCATGATCGTGGGACTGTATTGGAGTGTATGTATACTATTTCAGAATCAATATCACTTTAAAATAGTCATATATAGTCATTATTTATACCATTATACCCATACAAGTAAGGTGGTGGTGGAAAATAGATTACACCACGGCGTGGAGACGGTATTCCGTACGTACGCACGCACGGTGATTTATTTTTCTGTAGGATGGATAGATGGTGAAATAGGGTTGGTTCATACTTATAATAACATATCCGTATATGAGTAATACTGATGTTATTAATTAATAATGTAACAACTAAAGAAGAATAAGTGGAAGAAGAAATAAAGATGAAAGAATCGGTAATAGAAATTACCTCTTCTTTGAAGCGCCTCTTTGAGATCTCCCTTTAGGGCACTAAAATTGATCTTTGAGGAAGAACAGAACCTCTAGGATATTTCTAGTGAAGTGGAGAAGAGAATATTTCAGGGGTAGGCCGAGCTTGAAGGCTCAAAGTGGTGTGAGGAAGAGGGGGAGGAGGTGCCCTTTTATAAGGGAGGAGAGGGGTACCTTTGGAATAACTAAAACTATTATTTTTTTATAAAGTCAAATTCGGTTTTAAATATCTCCGAATTGATTTATTTCGAAGCTAAGGTGGGGATGGGTTGAAATGATTTCATCCAATAGAATTTAGACAAGTTTAGGTCATTATATTAACCTTATATTTTAGTTTTAACTCTTAGTTAATTAGATTGACATTTACCATGTCACTTTGTATTTTTATATTATATAGTTAATAAACTTACCATATACATCCAACCAACCCCCCGAGTTGTGTTTTATTAATATATATAACCTTATATAAGCAATTTGGCCGAAACATAGATTTTTAGGAATAAAATAACAATTAATAATATAATATTTGTTTTAAAAACTATTTTATGTCAATTTTGATACTATTCAATAGTTGATTTTTTTTGAAACTTATAACAGAATGATTACTTCGACCAAAGTTAATTAAATCAATCCTAACATGTCACATTAACCTAGAAAATTAGTTTAGTTCATAAAAAGTCTCAAATTATATTTATTGGGGTATTTATAACATCAATTATGTCAATATTTCATTAATAAGATAATTACTACATCATCGTTGTGTCATAAATAAATTAAATTATTTAATGTCTAAAAATTACAAATAAACTACCATTATGTAGGAAATATTTTTAGATTTATAATTAATATTTATTGTCGAATTTATCTTATGTATAACCCCATATTAAAAATGATTTACTTATTAAACTTTGATTTTAACTATTTTAACCCTTCTTTAAATAAATTAATAATAAATGTCCTAATCTAATCCAAGTGGGCCTAAATGGTCATATTTTATTCCTAAGGTTGTTTTTGGTCGAAGGAAACTTATCCAATAGAATTAGAACATGTGTTAGGGTAATAATAATATCATTTTTACCCTTAATTACCCTATTTACTTTTAACCGTGGTAAAAAAAGTAAAAAGTTACTATTCACCAAAAATTATTTTCATCTCATTGAACCACATTTTAGTCCTTGATATTAACCGTGTCTCTCGGATTTTCAAAATTCCACTCACAAAAGCGGTAAAATTAAGTTTTATGAAAAATTCAGTTTTTTAACTACCACTTAGTGGTTTCACTATTCATCAAAAAATGAAAGTTTCCAGAAAAATAACAAAAATTAGATCTAAGCTATATTTGATATTATGAATTCAAAAATGATGTCTATTTTATCAAATTCAAAACATATCAGTTTCATTAATTAATTTAAAAATTAATTCCCGTCGTCAAAACAAATAGCGTGTTCTTAAGAGATAATACCTATCAAAAGATTGACACTTGTTTATGACTGGTTTAAATGTGAAATTACATCCAATGACCAACATTGTATTAAATTGTAAAAATATATTCTAAATATACTTTAAAACCACTCAAATTAATAATTTACACTATTAATTATTTCGATTAAAAAGGTTGTTTTTAATTATAATTTAGTAATTTTCACTATTAATCAGAATATGAAAGTTATCCAAAAAGTACCAAAATTTCACCTTAGGCTAAATTCGAAACTCCGAATCCAAAAATGAAGTCCATTTTAAGAGCTAAAATTTCTAAAATTTTAAAAGGTGGTTATTACTATTCATAACAGCTAGTTTTAATAATATTTTAATAGCATATCGTTGTTTAGTGAAACTCGGTATTGCGTACTACACACGCTATCGAGGAAGGTCGTGATTGCGTGTAATGAATGGAAAGTCAAGGATGTGTGTTGAGCAAGATCCTTTTGGTGTAGCGTACAACACAAGACATTAATGAAATTAAAAAAAATATTTTTCATAAAATCTCGGGGTGTTACATTCTACCCCCCTTAAAATGAATTTTGCCCTCGAAATTCGTCGGGGTTATAAATGGTTTACTACTCAAACGTTTCTTTAATAGAAACCCACATCGTAAAAAGGAATACCAAAACCAATCTTTAAGAACAAAATTATGAAACGTAATGGTTACCCAAATAAACTAATCACTTTGTTTCCACATAGGTGAAAATATGGATATGGAAGAGAAATCTAACCATCATGTTTTGACGGAGAGTGGTAGAGAACATGGCTATGGAAAAGCCAGAACTCACAAAGCCATAAATTTGTGACGATCTAAGGTACCATAAGATTAATCAGATAAAAGAGCACTAGGACAACATTTTTTGTTTTCAAGATCATTTCCCTAAAGTTGATGAAATTGGAATTAGAATAAATACTTTCGTGATTTTGGTATAGTCTCACCTTTGGTCGTTCTTTGGACAATTTCCACTTCATCCCTTAAAGAAATGAAGTTGAATTTGTCATTCATGATGTGTTAGCAGATAATGTGATAGAATGATGGGTCATTCCATCTATCTCAAACAAAATGTTAGAAAAGTTATCAAAAAATACATAAGTCCATATATAGTGAGATTAATCATATATAGTTCCTAAAATGGACTTATACTTCATATATCATACTGTTTAATATAATAAAACTAGTTTCTACTAAACAGGGACTTCTTGTAGGCCAGTGGTAGGCAATAAAGGCCAATCGCACTTCGGTTGGGAGTTCGATTCCCACAGCCTTGTCCGACGCGATGGGCTGTCGCCCGTCCTGTAGGTTGTCCTTTTTCTAAAACTACATTACTATAACATCACATAAATAATATCAAAAAAAGTTCTATCCTTAAACAATACTAACTTATGTACAACATAATCCATTCCAATCTTTAGGCTTATCTAAAATACTTCGGTCGAAGCTCATAGTATAAAGAAAAGAATTACTTGAAATGTCGTCAACCAATCATGTGAATACCATCATTTATCCCCCATATATATTGTTGGTCACATTCCAATCATGTGAATACCTTAATGATGTATTCTCTTGAAAAATGAATACCCATTAAACCTTAGTGAAAACATGAATGCTGTCAAAAGTTAACTCTTTCCACATACCAAAATCAAAAAATTCTATATACTCAAACCATGATATAACCTTCTCCTTATATCAGTCATGAGCTCATGAATACTATCAAACATATAATTTTCTCCTTATCCCTTCATTATGCGCATATCATATACATTCCAAAAATATCTGAATAACCTTTCATGGATACTGGTAACATTAATCATACACTTTAAAAACTCAAGGAAAGACAACAGTGTAACAATCCTTAGACGTCTCTTTATTCCATAGTACCATGAGATTACTTATACAACATTACACATGATAAACATGTAATCATTCCACTACATTCTTAAACCATTGACCGAGCTTCAACAATTCTTTCATCTCACATATCATTTGTAGTCTCTTCATCATCATCCACATAAATACTACCCATACGACCATACTGATTCTCTTCATGAGACTTTCCTTAGGGCATTGGTTTGCAAATTCCCGTACATTCCACATTTACTGGCTTTTCCTTTGCACTTACTGGCTTTGTGTCCTTCTTTTCCACACCCAAATCATCTTCCAGTTCCTTTGAAACATTATCCTTTATGCCTCTTCCCACATGATTTACATAGGGGAAATTGAACTTTCTTTCCTCTATGATCATCATGAAACTCCATCTTTCTCTTATTAGCCGATTCAGGAAACTTACCAAATTTTACTTTATTGATCATATTATGAGATTGCTGATTCGGCATAATAATGATGTTTGGACTTCCAAATCCCATTTCATTTGGTTTCTCATGAATAATATCATTCCATTGTCCATTATATCCTCCATTATCGTGAATCATCTTGTTTCCAACCATTTTCTAAAACCCAAAAAGAATAGTGTGAGAGGAAAAAATCATAATAAAGGGGGAGTAACTTCAATATCTAACATCTTTGGTTTAATCTAATATCGTTACCATAGTTCTAGGACTATATCCTATACGTATACTTATCCTTAGGGACATCCCTAGACATACCTTAGAAATATCTCTAGGGATCTCACTAATGTTTTCACATCCTAGTTTCCAAAGGTTGACTAAAATTTTCCTCTGATACCAACTGTAGAGACCCGAATCTTGACATACATGGACATTACATTACTTTTGAGGAATACTTAGTACATAACAAAAACACACACACAAGGATCGTAATAGTTTAGTGTCTTTGGAAACTCGGAATATAATCTTCTAATCATGGTGAAAGATCTTCAACATCTCCCATAAAGATCTTATTTTTTTTACCTAAAACCTTTATTTATATCCCGGGGAAAAGAAAAAATAAAAGGGTGAGCTCAAATGATCAGTAAGGGTAAACAAAAGAAATATCAATCACATCATTTTCATAAGAACATAACATTTTGGAAATCTTAACCTGCAAAAGAGAGCATAATTTCATAACATGGGATAAATCATAGTAGTGAAATGAAATCCCAAAAATCATAACTTAAAACATTAAACTTTGTTGCATACACACATAATCATAGATAATCATATCTTATTAGTCAAGACTCATTGCCAAGACTATCTTAGTGGACAAAGTCCATTTCTGAACCGAGTCACCCTCGTTTTAGTCCTGTTTCACTGAACCTGTATAACCTACCGTTCCAGCCATGTCTATCTCATGAGATATAAAATCTATACCCAATGCATTGGAGGGAGATATAGGTCCCACCAATCTCATAATGATACCATTCTTATGTGTTCCACAAAATCAGAAACCATACATCATAGCATAACCCATGTAATAAAAATGGGAATCTTAAACATTGTGACATCATAAAACAATTCATATAAGAAAAAGGAATTCATAAAAATATAATTCCATCACAACATAATCAAATCAATGTAATAATAGGGATATAAATAGAACCCTTTATTATCTTAGATGGAAAATTATTTTGATAAAACACTTGAACTCCATTCTTGATGAAAATATCCTTTCTGCTTCAAAAACACTTTTCATTTCTTAACATGTCATACAATTCTAAACTAAAAGAAGTTGATTAAAAATAAACTTGAATACTTGTAAAGGAATCTTCTTGGAAATAATGTTTTAAAAATACATTCATTCCGTATAAGTTTAAAAAACATTCTTCGTACTTTTGTCGGAAAAGTCAAAAAGTACCTCGTACGAAAAACGATAAAAGATTCATTTCATATCATTTTCTAGAAACTCACCGAAAGGTAAAATTGATTTAAAAAATTTCAGGTGGATGGAAATAATATTATATATTTAGGAAACATGGATGTGGATGATAAAATATACCCCAGTAAGTACTAAAGTATAAACAATCTCGGATAAAAATGAGATTGTGATATTTCCCTTACCTTAGGTCCAATTTGCTTCGTAAGTGTCCGAAACTCCTGTATAATGGTTTAAATAATGTCATTGACTTACTCCAGAATCATAATCATTGTTATGATATCATATATGGTTCACTTATGACTTTATATTACCCGTTCTTTTGTAAATTCCATGTTAAAGAGCGTTTTGGGTAAAATTGTTTCATTTGTCGTCCGTGTTTTGACTTGTAATTATTCATATGATTACTTAGATCATGATTACTTAATTCCAGAATATAAAACATGATTTATATATAATATATATTCAGAATATACATATATATATATAATAAATTAGTAAATGGAAAGAAATACACCATTCATGGAGACGGTATGCCGTACGTACGCATGAACGCTGTTTTCGTTTTCTTATTGAGTTGAATGGAATTAAGTAAATGAAATAAATATATATACACATAAATCCAGTATCATAATTATTTCTTATATTTCATGATTACTTATTATATGTACTTTATAATCATTCATGAATGGTTAATGTGGAGAATGAATCTCATCGCGTCGTGGAGACGGTAGTCCGCACGTACGCACGAGCGATGATATCGTTCTCATGATCGTGGGACTGTATTGGAGTGTATGTATACTATTTTAGAATAAATATCACTTTAAAATAGTCATATATAGTCATTATTTACACCATTATACCCATCCAATTAAGGTGGTGGTGGAAAATAGATTATACCACGGCGTGGAGACGGTATTCCTTACGTATGCACGCACAGTGATTTCTTTTTCCGTAGGATGGATAGATGGTGAAATAGGGTTGTTTAATACTTATAATAACATATCAGTATATGAGTAATACTTATGTTATTACTTCATAATTAAAAAACTAAAGAAGAAGTGGAATAAGAAATAAAGATGAAAGAATCGGTAACGGAAATTACCTCTTCTTTGAAGCGCCTCTTTGAGATCTCCCTTTAGGGCACTAAAATTGGTCTTTGAGGAAGACCAGAACCTCTAAGATATTACTAGGGAAGTGAAGAAGAGAATTTGGCAGGGGTTGTCCGAGCTTGAAGGCTCAAAGTGGTGTGAGGAAGAGGGGGAGGAGGTGCCCTTTTATAAGGGAGAAGAGGGGTACCTTTGGAATAACTAAAACTATTATTTTATTATAAAGTCAAATTCGGTTTTAAATAGCTCCAAATTGATTTTTTAGAAGCTAAGGTGGGGATGGGTCTAAATACTCTCATACAGTATAATTTAGACAAGTTTAGGTCATTATATTAACCTTATCTTTTAGTTTTAACTCTTAGTTAATTAGATTGACATTTACCATGTCACTTTGTATTTTTATATTATATAGTTAATAAACTTACCATATACATACAAGAAACCCCCAAGTTGTGTATTATTAATATATATAACCTTATCTAAGTCATTTGGCCGAACCTTAGATTTTTAGGAATAAAATAACAATTAATAATATAATATTTGTTTTAAAAACTATTTTATGTCAAATTTGACACTATTCAATAGTTGATTTTTTTGAAACTCATAACAGAATGATTACTTCGACAAAAGTTAATTAAATCAATCCTAACATGTCATATTAACCTATAAAGTTAGCTTAGTTCATAAAAAGTCTCAAATTATATTTATTTTGGTATTTATAACATCAATTATGTCAATATTTCATTAATAAGATAATTACTGCATCATCGTTGTCTCATAAATAAAGTAAATTATTTAATGTCTAAAAATTAAAAATAAAATACCATTATTTATGAAATCTTTTTATATTTTTAATGAATATTTATAGTCGAATTTATCTTATGTATAACCCCATATTAAAAATTATTTACTTATTAAACTTTGATTTTAACTATTTTAACCCTTCTTTAAATATATTAATAATAAATGTCCTAATCTAATCCAAGTGGACCTAAATGGTCATATTTTATTCCTAAGGTTGTTTTTGGTCGAATTAAACTTATCCAATAGAATTAGAACATGTGTTAGGGTAATAATAATATCATTTTTACCCTTAATTACCCTATTTACTTTTAACTGTGGCAAAAAAAGTAAAAAGTTACTATTCACCAAAAATTATTTTCATCTCATTGAACCACATTTTAGTCCTTGATATTAACCATGTCTCTCGGATTTTTGAAATTCCACTCACAGAAGCGGTAAAATTAAGTTTTATGAAAAATTCAGTTTTTTAACTACCACTTAGTGGTTTCACTATTCATCAAAAAATGAAAGTTTCCAGAAAAATACCAAAAAATAGATCTAAGCTATATTTAATATTTTGAATTCAAAAATGATGTCTATTTTATCAAATTCAAAACATATCAGTTGCATTAATTAATTTAAAAATTAATTCCCGTCGTCAAAACAAATAGCGTGTTCTTAAGAGATAATAACTATCAAAAGATTGACACTTGTTTATGACTGGTTTAAATGTGAAATTAAATCCAATGACCAATATTGTATTAAATTGTAAAAATATATTTAAATATAATTTAAAACCACTCAAATTAATAATTTATCACTATTAATTATTTCGATTAAAAAGGTTGTTTTTAATTATAATTTCGTAATTTTCACTATTCATCAGAATATTAAAGTTATCCGAAAAGTACGAAAATTTCACCTTAGGATAAATTCGACACTCCGAATCCAAAAATGAAGTCCATTTTGAGAGCTAAAATTTTTAAAATTTTAAAAGGTGGTTATTACTATTCATAATAGCTAGTTTTAATAATATTTTAATAGCATATCATTGTTTAGTGAAACTCGGTATTGCGTACTACACACACTATCTAGGAAGGTCGTGATTGCATGTAATGTAAGGAAAGTCAAGGATACGTGTTGAGTAAGCTCCTTTTGGTGTAACGTACAACACAAGACATTAATGAAATTAAAAAGAATATTTTTCATAAAATCTCGGGGTGTTACAAGAATGATTCATAGCTTGTGTAAGTATAACAATAAGATTTTACACTCCATCTCCCATAATATTGGTTTGTTCAAGAGGAAAATCATTTCATTGTCCATTACATTGATCAATACGGTTCCTTCAGGTTCCAACTATCATCTAAAACCCAAAAAGAATAGTGTGGGAGGAAAAAATCATGCTAGGAAAACAACATAATAAAGGGGGAGTACCTTCAATATATAACATATTAGGTTTAATTCTAATACTGTTACCATAATTCCAGGACTATAACCAATACTTATACTTAACCTTAGAGACATCCCTAGACACACCTTATAAATATCTCTAGGGATTTCACTACAGTTTTCACATCCTAGTTTCTAAAGGTTAACTAAACCTTCACTCTGATACAAACTGTAGCAGTCTGGAATTATTTCCAGTGGACTAGAATTGATACCTGTCAGAGAACTCCATGGGCGGCTACACCACCTGGGTGGGACACACCACCATCCCCAGTGGCATCCATTTTCTCATGAATCCCTTGGGCAGAGAGCCATACTTCTTCCAACTCTCACACGTGAGAGTTCCCAAGGATCAGATTCATTCCTACATCCTTTGCTATGATACCAACTGTAGAGACCCAAAGCTTGACGTACATATACATTACATTACTTTGCGGAATAATTAATACATGACAAAAACAGATGCCCAAAGACAATATTAGTTTAGTGTCTTTGGAAACTCTGAACATAATATTCTAATCATGGTGAAAGATCTTCAAAATCTCCCATAAAGATATTCCCCTTTGGCTTTCTTACCTAAAACCATTCTTTATATCCGGGGGAAAATAAAACATAAAAAGGGTGAGCTCAAATTCTCTGTAAGGGTAAACATGGAATACATAAAACAATCCCTAAACATTTGAATGTAGGAACATAAACATATAACATCTAAATCATGAGTAATGACATAAATCATTGCAGTGCATAAGGCATAGATCATAAAGGAACATTAAACATGATAAAATAACATGGGGAAAAAATGTAATTGTGGAAAACCATAAAGCACATGTTATGGTTTCCATAGTAGCCAAGGCATTGCTGTCAAGACCATTATAGTGGACAATGTCCATTACTGAACTGGGTTTACTTGCCGTTCCATCCATGTCTATCTCATGAGATATTAATCTTTACCCAATAAATTGGAGGGAGATATAGGTCCCACCCATCTCATAATGAAATCATTCTTTCGTGTGCCACAAAATAAACATAAATCATTCATCATAACCCAAAGAATAATATGGGTTTCATAAACCTCATACCATCATAACATAATCCATATAAAACAAATGGATATCATTTCATCATAAGAAAAATCAAACCATGTAAATAAAGGTGTCATTATACTTGAAACATAAACATATTAAATAACGTCATCTTAGATAGAAAACTGTTTTAATAAAATACTTGAAATTAATTCTTGAGGAAAATATACTTTCTTCTTTAAAATCATTTTCTTTTCAGAAAATTTCATTCAATTTAAAAAATAATAATTTTATTGAAAATAAAAAAGAAATCATGTAGATTAGTCTTAATAGAAAGAAGGTGTTATGAAACCATAAAAATCTGTTCATACCGTATAAGTTAAAAAAACATTCATCTCGTACTTTTGCCAGAAAAGTCCAAAAGTACCTCTTTTGGTAAAAAAAGAAAGATTAATTTCATACAATGTGGTAGAAGTAAAAAAGGGTAAAAATGAATTTAAAAATACATGGAATAATAGTAAACACTTTATGAAATCATTTTGAGAAAATATGGACATGGATGATAAATATAACCCTAGTAAATACTTACGAATAAACAATCTCGAATAAAAATGAGATTGGAATAATTATCCCTTACCTTATGTCCAATGTCTTCCATTAGTGTTTGAGACTCCTGTATAGTGGGTTTAACCATATTATTAACTTATAACAGAACCATAATAACATTTAGTATATCATATATGATTCACTTAAGACTTTATATCACCTGTTCATTTGTCAATTCCATGTTAAAGCAGCATTTTGGGTAAAATATTTTCATTTTTTTTCCGTGTTTTGACTTGTAATTATTCATATGATTACTTAGATCATGATTACTTACTTCCATAATGTAAAACATGATTTATATATATTATATATTCAGAATATACATATATATAATAGATCTATAAATGGAAGGAAATACATCATTCATGGAGATGGTAGGTCATACGTACACATGAACGCTGTTTTCGTTTCCTTATTAAATTGAATGGAAGTAAGTAAATAACATATAAATAAATCTAGTATCATTAATATGTCATATATTTCATGATTTTTTAATATATATACTTTATAATCATTCTTGAATGGTTAACTTAGAGAATGAATCTCATCGCGCCGTGGAGACGGTAATCCGTACGTACGCACGAGCAATGATATCGTTTCCATAATTATTGAATGGAATTAGAGTGGATTATATAATATATAAGATATAGTATCATGTTACAATAACCATATATATTTATTATTTACACCATTATACCCATCCAAGTATGGTGGTGGTGGAAAAACAGATTACACCACGGTGTAGAGACGGTATTCCGTACGTACGCACGTGCTGTGATTTCATTTTCCATAGGATGGATAAAAGGTGAAATAGGGTTGGTTCATATTTATAATAAAATATAAGTATATGAGTGATACTGATGTTATTAATTTTTTATTAAAAAACAAAACAAGAGGATGTAAAAGAAGAAATGAATTTGAAAGAATCGGTAAAGGATATTACCTCTTCTTTGACGCACCTCTTGTAAACCTCCTCTTTGGGCATTAAAGTTGGTCTTTGAAGAATACCAGGACCTCTAGAATGTTTCTAGGGAAGTTTATAAGAGAAATGGGCAGGTGTTGGTCGAGATTGGAGGCTCAAAGTGGTGTGAGGAGGAGAGGGAGAAGGTTCCCTTTTATAAGAGAGGAGAGAGGTACTTTTGGAAACCTCTAAAATACTAATTTATAATAAACACAAACCCCACCTAAAAACCTCCAAAAGTGACTCAAATCAGAATATTATATGAGATAGGGTTGTAATATAATCAAAAAATAAGATTTATACATGTTGGTAAATTATTTTAAACCTCATCAACTTGATTTATCCTTATTTAATCTATTTAATTTTATTTGTGGTAATAATATTCTAAATTTTAAATTGTTATAAATAATTAGTTATGTGTTGTGAATTGTCTATAATTAGAACATTTATGACATTTTAGACTATATAAATTTCAATTTATAATTTTTAAATATTTTTGTGATTTTTAATCAATTTTACAATATGTTATTTTTATAAAATAACAATAGTGTCAATTTTGACCCTATTCATTTATTTGAATTTAACTAAAATCCACACAGAGGATATATTCAAAAAAAATATTTAATAGAATTATAAAATTTCATATTCATATATAAAATTTGTTTAGAACATTAATTAGTTCATATAATATTTATTTTAATATTTTTAAAACCATTTATTTGATATTTCAATCAATAAAATAATTTCTACATCACTATTTTGTCATCCTTAATGATAATTATTTAATCCCTAAAAATTCAAAATAAATTCTCATTATGTATATAATTTTATTATATTTTTGGAGACTATTTATATTTGATGTTTTATGAGGTTTATCACTAAATTAAAATTATTTCACTTATAAGATATAAGAGAGTGACATGTTGCCACTTTCTTTGATTTTAATAATAATTATGTCATTTTCATCATCAAAAGTCCATTAAATGAATCTATTACGACCCTTAAATGATATGGTCCGACTTTTATTCATTAAATATAATTTTTTAAGGTCTTAGGGTAATTTTATAATCTTATTTTTACCCTTAATTACCCGATTTAACTTTAAATGTAGTAAATAAAAATTACCGTAGTTACTATTCATAATATCAAAAAATAAAAGTAACCTATTATCATAATTTAGCCCCAATGAATCCAAATATGGAATCCATTTTTGAAAAATAAAAACACATAAGTTTCAGTAATTAATTTAAAATTAACCCCGTTGTTAAGAAAACGAGTTTGAAAAGTTAAAACATTGTCAAAGATTGAAATGTTTTTACCAATGAATTCAATGTAAAATTAATGATAATGACATGAATTATATTAAATGGTAAAAATATATTCTATTTATACTTTAAAACAATTTACTATTATAACTTAACCATAAAAATTATCTCGATGAAAAAATTTGTTTTTATGTAAAATTTAGCGTGTTTTCACTATTCATCAAAATTAGAACGTTGTCAGAATAATATCAACACTTTATCCAATGTAAAATTTTATATCATAATTCAGAATAAGAATTTTATTTTGTAAAATTTAATTTATAAAATTGTCAAAAATTATATTTTAAATGGATACACCATCAAAACGCGGAAAAACTGCATGTTTTGAAAAATACTTCTTTTATCCGAAAAAATTGATTTTGTTCTCATACCTTATTCCAGAAAATGTGTAAGATGAATTATAATGTTATAAAATTCAAAATTTGGTTAATAATATTCATAAAGGATAGTTCATAATAATATTATAATAATATATCATTGTTTAGTGAAACTCGGTATTGCATACAACACACGCTATTGAGGAAGGTCACTCTTGAGTGTAATGCAATCCAAGTAAGGGTTGCGTATAGGGAAATCTTCCTTTAGTGTTGCGTATAACATACTCAAAATATATTTCAGTTATAAATTGATCCAAATCTATACTTGGTGTTGTGTAAATTGAATTTTATTCGAAAGAACTTGAAATTGTGTGCATCACAAGCCAAGAATAGTGTTGTGTATACTACAAGCTAATATGGTGTTGTATATAGTGCAAGATAATACTGGTGAAGCGTTCAACAAAAGACATCAAAGAAATTAAAAATAATATATCTCATAAAATCTCAGGGTGTTACATGGGTTCTTGTACTTCATAACTTTTACTAATGATTTTAGTAGACCTAGATATATTTACTTAATGAGGTATAAGTAAGATTCTTTTGATCGGTTCAAAGAATACAAGAATGAAGTTGAGAACTAGCATGGTAAGAAGATTGAGAAACTCATCTTAGATAGAGGAGGAGAATATTTTAATCAGGAATTCATTGATTTCTTACGTGAGTTTGAGATTCAATCTCAACTCACTCCTCCTTACACGCCATAATGGAATGGTGTAAGGGAAAGGAGGAACCACACCCTGTTGCACATGGTGAGATCAATGATGAGTGATGCAAGTCTTTTATTATCCTTTTGGGGACATGCATTACAAACAACATCACACATACTAAACCAAGTACAAACTAAATCGATAAATGGTATTCCATATGAGTTATGGAGTGGACGCAAAGCCATTTTATCAAATTTACATGTGTGGGGTAGCGAAGTATTTGTTAAGGCCTCTTCTGGTAACAAACTTACACCCTGAGGCACAAAGTGTATCTTTATAGGATATCCCAAGGAAACAAGGGGATATTACCTATACAACCCCTTGGATAAAAAGGTTACAGTGGCAAGACATTCCATATTCCTTGAGAGGGAGCACATCTCCAAAAGAGATAGTGGGATCGAGATAGACATAGATGAAGTCGAGGCTCAAGATACATAAGATTTGTTATAAGAAAAGATTCCACAAAGCCCCGTGGAAAAAAAATCTGTTCCAGAGACACAAGAACTGCGTAGGATCATGAGAGAGGTGAGATAACTAGAACGATACGGTTTTCTTGTCACCGAGGATGGTGAATCATTATTGGTTGACAATGATGATCCTATTTCCTACAAGGAAGTTGTTGAAGGCACAAACGCTGCCAAGTGGCAAGAAGTCATGAATTATGAAATGGATTCCATGTACCAAAACCAAGTCTAGATTTTTGTAGATCCTCCAGTTTATGTAAATCCTGTTGGTAATAAATGGGTATTCAAGAAGAAACTGGATATGGAGGGGAAATCCACCACCTATAAGGCACGACTGGTTATAAAAGGTTTTAAACAGCGTCAAGAAATTGACTATGATGAAACCTTTTCACCGGTTGCGATTCTGAAATCCAATAGAATCATATTGTCCATTGCTGCTTACCATGACTACGAAATTTGGCAAATGGATGTCAAAACAACATTCCTTAATAAGAAACTCCTGGAATATTTCTACATGACACAACCTGAAGGGTTTGTGACTCCAAAGGATGCCAACAAGTAATGCAAGTTGCAAAAAATCCATTTATGGATTAAAGCAAGAATCAAGGTCATGGAACATTCATTTTGATGAAGCCGTAACAGAATTTGGCTTTGTTAAGAATGGATGTGGTCCTTATCTCTACAAAAGGTTTAGTGGAAGTGCAGTCATTTTCCTGATAGTATATGTTGATGACATATTACTAATTGGAAATGAAGTACCTATCTTACAGACAGTTAAGGCATGGTGGGATAAATTCTTCTCCATAAAAGACTTGGGCGAGGCAACAAATATTCTAGGGATCAAGATCCATCATGATAAATCCAAGATAATGACGGGCCTAAGTCAAAGTACATACATTGACAAGATACTAAAGAGATTTAGTATGGAATAGTCCAAGAGGGGATTGTTTCCAGTGCCACATGGAATTCATCTTTCCAAGAAAATGTGTCCTCAGACACATGAGGAAAGAAAGAAAATGGAAAGGATCCCTTACGCATCCACGATTAGGTCAGTCATGTATGATATTCTATGTACAAGGATAGATGTTGCTTATGCATTAAGTGAAGTAGGAAGATATCAAGATGATCTAGGATACCGCCATTGGATGGTAGTCAAGACTATCCTTAAGTATATAATGTGTACTAAGGATACATTCCTGGTTTATGAAGGAGATGAGGAACTAGTCATCAGAGGACATGCAGATGCTAGTTTCTAGACTGATCAAGATGACATGAAGTCACAGACTGGATACATATTTAGTTTTAATAGACGTGCAGTGAGCTGGAAGAGATCAAACCAAATTGTGGTGGCAGATTCTACAGTGGAATCCGAGTATACTGCTGCTTCTGAGGCACGTAAAGAAGCAGTATGGATGTGAAGCTTCGTCCAAGAGTTTGATGTTGTACCTAGCAGTAAAGATCTTATCACACTCTTTTGTGATAATACTGCAGTGGTAGAACTTGCAAAAGAGCCAAGGTCACATCAGTATACAAAGCACATACTTCAGAAGTATCATCTCTTGAGGGATTTTTCTCAGAGAGGTGAAGTTTCAGTGAACAGTATTTCCACAAAAGACAACATGGCAGACCCCTTGACTAAATCCTTGACTTAGCATAAACTTGATCATCATGTGAGTTCTAGTGGACTAAAAGTCATAGGAAGTTGGATCTAGTCCAAGTGGGAGTTAGTTAGAGTTGGTGTCCTAAGAACCAACTATTTGTACTTTTTTTACATAAATGTACACTTATTATATTGTTCATTATTCTGTATGACTATAATATAATAATGTCCTGGAATATTTGTTGCATTAATAAGGCCATAGAAGATCCCCTCTATGATGAGAACCTTGAAATTCTATAACGATATTCTTAAATAAAGTTCTATGGTTGGATGACATATTATGATAGGACACATAGTATACAGACCATCATGTGTGAGCACTCGTAAGAAGATGAGACTCTCTCTCATGGAGTTCGCACTTGGTAATCTCCAAGATATGAGATTATGAGAACAGACCCACCAGTAGTAATTCCTCATGTCTTGGTTTCATCAGACATTACTATCTATGAGTGTGTTTAATGGTCCTTAGACTGGAAGATTATCATTAACTCATGTCATGACTCACACATTTAGATTTGCTGACGAAAACCGTCCTGAAGAGAGTTGGTGGGAAGTAGGGTACATTGGGTGCCTCATGAATGACATGTTGTTAATGGATAAGTCGAGGAAGGATTTGTCCCTTCCATATTTATGGGAGTAGATATCTCAAGACATTTGAATAAAATAGAACTGTCACAAAAATTCCATGGCCATGGTGTAACAGCGAGTTTATTTATGGAAGTCAAAGAATGATAGATCAAGCATATAGGTTTATGACACTACCATGAAACCTGCTTGATGAGATATTGAGATAAAGGGATTAAATTACACGGTAAGCATTCGTATGAGGTGACACGTCACTGTAGCATCAACTTCTTTTTCTTGGGTTCCTTGACCTGTTGCTAGATAGTAATCTTGGACTTTAGGCAATCCTACCTAATGCCATCAAGAAAGAGGCCTAGAGGGTCACAAACTAAGTGTATCCAAGTATCTCAAGTAGAATAAATATTATTCTTGTATGTGGTTTAATAATTATTCAAGGAATCCTAAATCTTTTTAATGTTGGAGGAAGAATAAAATGAAAACATGTACACGTCGTGTATTAAGGATTACACACAATGTAGTTTTTATTTTGAAAACTAGTACACACCATGTATTATTGATTGTACATTCCGTGTAGTTTTTAGTTTGGAAAGGAAATGAATAAATGAAAACAAGATATTCATGGTGTGCCCATTGAATGAACACGCCGTGTAGTTTTCAATGAAAAACAAGTACACGCCTTGTATTTATGATTACACGCCGTGTAGTTTTTCCAGTCATGATTTTGAGGAATTAATGTCATTTTATAAAATGATATTTATTATAATAAATGTGGGAACATGTCAAGAAATTAATGACCCAACATGGGGTTTTCAAAAGAGTTATTGAAATAAATAAAATGCATAATGCATTTATTTATTGTCATAACTCTGCAACCTCAAACCAGATTATAAATATCCCCCTAAACACAATTTTTTTCCTAAGAAAGAATCGTTGTGCACAAAAATTTTGGAGAATTCTTTCAAGGAAAAAAGAACATATTCTTCCAATAATGATCTCAAGACTGAGAGAGATCCTCTTCCATCGGATCAAGATAATCTAAGGTGAAAAACACAAGCAAAGGTTTCTCCATGCTAGCACCCAGAGACTCCTTTGGTGACATCCAGAGATACGCGGTGTATGTGTGGATCACTGCTAGAGGAAGTCTACACTTGGCTTCTGCGATGTAATGACAAATCACATTGGAATGTGATAAATAATATCAATGAAGAAATGACACCCAAAATTAACTTATTGTCAATTAATTAAATTAATTATAATCAACCTGTGACAATCCACTTTTGTGGTTCGAGGACCTTTCTTCTTCTTTGTCTATTTCTGTGAATCGATCCATGGAGACTGGAATTTATAGTCGTATTGATCCCGTATTGATCATTTCTAATGAAAAATATTCCAAGTGGGCACATCCACCCACGATCTTCCTTTGTGACCGGAACCTTTAAATTCAACATCTCTTCTAGGAGGAAGAATAGACAATTCCTCGAGAAACACTTCAATGAATTTCCTCACAATAATCATGTCTTCAAGGATGGTTACCTCCTAAGACTCAATCATCTAAGATAGATACATGTGCTCATAGGGTATTAATATCCACGCTTGAGATGATGGAGCTAAAGAAGATTCATCTTCCTCCTTGCACTTTTATAGAATCAGGGGTCGATTCTCCACACGGAGAGTGATTTCCCTCTCACGACAATTTATTTTGGGTCTATATAAGGAAATCCAATCCATGCCAATAATTTCATCAAATTCCACAAGAGGGAGTATGACGAGGTTCACTAGAAAGTTGAATCCACTGATTATGACATGGGAGGAGTTATATTCATGGGATGCAATGATTGCCCCATTTTCCATACTCACTGAAATATTTACTTTCATGATTTGTGGTGATGTTGGAATTGTTCTACTAAACTTTCGGGATATAAAAGAATGTGTAGAACCTGAATCAAAAAGTATGTTTTCTATCCTTGAATTAATAACTAGAATACATGTCACCACTTCATTGTACTGGTTCACTTCAGCAGTAGTGATGGAAAAACCTTTCCCTTGATACCTTGGAGGTTGTTGGTTGCCTCCTAAAACCCTTAGCTTAGGGAACTGATTTGCAAGATGCCCTGATTATTTTCATTTGAAGCAATGAACAACGCATTGAGAGTCGAATGGAGTTTTCCTCTCTTCTGTTGTAGCCAAAGGTTTTTCTTGCCAACAATTAATAGCTAGGTGACCTTCTATTCCACCCCTAAAGAATTTCCTCATCCCCTTTGGGAAATTTCTAGGGTGCTTCTTTCCACACCTTTGGAAAGTGGGGTGTTGGATTTTCATAGTACCATTGGATTTATCCATTAGACTACCAAAATTGAATTCCAACTTATGCTTCTTCTCCCCATGATACCCCTGAGATTCTCTTATATCCATTTCGACCTCGGGGGAACATCAGACAGTTTCCTCATAGTTATCATAGTCACGGATCGCCAGGGCATTTTGTGGGCTAGGTTTCAGCCCACCAAAGAAGCAGTAAACCTTGAATTCAGGGGTAATGACAAATCCAGAAGTGTATCATGCAAGACTTGCAAAGTTTTACTCATACTCTCCAACAGATTCATCATATTTTTGCTCGAGGGAAAGGAATTCCCTTTCCATCTTAAGCTAGAGGGTGGGCAAAAAATATTAATCAAAAAACATCTTCTGGAAATCCTTCCATTCCAACACCTCAATCTCCTCCTCAAGATTTGTATTTTTTGATCAGTGTCCACCATTGATCATCTTCACCATCCATATGATAAGAAACCTAGAGAACCTTCTATTTTTTGGAACATTGAAGGATGGAGAAGATCTTTTCATTGGAGTTGATCCATTGTTCGATGATTGAGGGATCATATGATCCATTAAATGTAGGAGGCCTTTGTCTCATCAAGCTCTCGATAACAGCTTATTCTTTCTTTGGAGGGGGGGGGGGAGGGGGGGTTGAACGTTCCTCTTGACCCATGTTTCTATTTAGAGATTGAGTTAACTGAGAGAGAATCCTGACAATGTTCTCGATTCCCACTCCCATAGGATTGGGGATCTCATTATCAGTATCATCACATTGATCTTCACATCGGTTGTTAGCCCGAGTCCTCCTATTAACATCTATTAGATGGAATGAAAGGAAAGTTAGGGGTAACACATAAAGTGAAATCCAAGGACAAAACAGATGAATTATAAATTAATTTTATTTCCTTATCTTATGAATCTATAAGCTTCAATCTATGTTATCCATGATCTACTTTTTAACATGTATTCTTAGGGGAATTTTTTTAAATTCCCTTAACAATGGTTTATACTAATATTGTTAATTTACGAAATCATATCCCTCAGGAGTGTCAAAAACAATAGTGCATTAAGGCCTGTTGTCGTGTACCAGGATACCCCGGTTCAAGCCCAAAACTTCTTGTCAGGGTTTTTACCCCTAGGTACATCTCTTCCAGAGCCGCCTCTACCTGTTCATATCTAGACAGGGATGTATTTACTTGATAAAACACAAAATCAATACCCACCAAAACATAGGGATGTTTTTATTATACTTAGTCTTGTTTATAAGGATTCACTATGGGTTCATAATCCTAATACCAAAAATAACTAAACCTATCCTCTGATACCAACTATAACAACCATGCTCTTTATTACACACTTAAACATGATTTATTACATAAACTTCACTTGATACAAAATAGACGATCGAGGGCTATAGTGTATTTGGGGCTTATTATCATTACATAATAAATTAAAACATGAAATAAAACATCTTTATTGAAAACTTCCTTTACATTACCACTATATTCTCTCATACTTAGCATTGCATGTGATAACCTAAGGACATGCATAAGAAATGGGTGAGCTATAAAGCCCAGTAAGGGAATAAACATGGAATAACATGATGAATACAATACATTTTAGAAAAAATGCATATCAATGGAGAAAAAGAGAAAAATGAACATAAAGGCATGATAATGCATGATAATCATAACATGAATATGTGGCAACAACACTTAACATGGAATTATCATGAGCTAAGGCTCATTTCACATGGAGTATGAGTAAATCCTCATTGCACATGAAGCATGAGTAAGACCTCATTGCAGTTTAATTATAATGAGTCAACATACATTTAACATGATGTATCATGATACTATACTTTACCCAATGCATTAGAATGCTATTAGGGAACACCCTTCATAATCATTTCATTTCATGCATAAATGTGCCACATAGATCATACAATATAGATCCATTAAAATCATAATTCATCCCGCGAATAAGATATGTAGAATACATAAATGTAATTTACAAATAAACAAGTATATGTGCATAAAGGTGAATACTCTTGATAGAAGAGTGGGTATGGTATTCACTACACAATAATTTTGGCATGGAAATTTTGGTGTAATTTCGGCAACATAACAGCGTCAAATAGAAATTTCTAAAATGGGTTGATGAGAGTGAAAGGGGTATCTCACCACTTATACATTAAATGGAATTTAATGGTATCATGGGAAATAATATACCAACCTATGGAATGGAATTTATATGCATAATATAAAATAATTTCTTGAATGTAAATGAGGAGAGAGAAATTTCTTACAGAATTTTGGCATGGTAATGAGTGTACATGGGAGGCATTAATGAGAGAGAAATGGGGTATATCATAATTCAAACATGAATATGGAAGTATGGGGGAGGTTTAAAATCATACCCCAACATTAATAATTGAAAATAAAAGGGCATAACAATATTAAAAAAGATGGATAAAAAGAGGAAGGAAAAAATCCCTTACTTGGAAGTGTGATCCCTAAGTCTTGGGAGAGGATTGAGAGAGGCTTCTTGAGAGCTTGGTGTGCCTTGTGAGGATTATAGAGATAGTAGGGAAGAGGTTGGATGAACTACAAAGGCTTCTAGTGAAGGGTAAACGAGTGCTTGAGTGGGTTTATATAGGAAAGGAGATGGAATTCTTTATTATTTAGGTTTGGGACACCACACATTAAACTAATGAAAACCACAAACTAGTACATGGTTTTTGCCCATGGTTTTTTCCAAAGGGGATTGGAATACAATATTTTATAAGTACAATGGACGAAATTCTTAAAATAATAGGGTTTCTTATGTGGAGGTGACTCACACTCTCAAGGAAAACAATTTAAATAGATAAAATGTTTTATAAGTCCTGGAGGGTCCACTAAGGCATCATAAAATTAATCAAACAAATATAAAATCACATTATTTTAAGGATAAATCATTATTGGAAAAAAATGCATTTATAGTATTTTATTAAATCACTATTGGGTCATTATGATGTCATAAAACACCTTATATATTTAAACAGTATTTAATTTTTACCCAAAAATTTGACTATCTCAGAAAATTATGAAAAATTCAACATTGGATAATTTTTACATCCTGATTCTAAATATAATATTCATTGTATCTAAATAATTTTTTAAATATGTTAATTTTCTCTTTTAAAATAAAAGCTGACATTTATCAAAAATTCATGGGATTAGACAAAAACAACTTTCAAACCTTAATAAAAATTACAATTTCATTCATAAAATTATATGATCATTTATATTTAATAAAAATTAATTTAATAATAATAATAATATATTATTAAAATATTATTTAATTTAAAAATCCATTAATTCATCAAAAAATGATTTCTTAGTTTAATATTAACTAAAAATACTATTTGTGCTATAAAAACTATTTACAAAGTAACAATAATAAAATGAATGTATATTTATTATTATATATAAAAAATGCACATATTCATAATTCTAAGGTATTGTTATGTAACCCATTATAACAGTTACATAAGATCGAAGGGTAAGGTCTGCGATAGTGACAGACTCGTGGGGTGGCTTGGATAACATCGCTCGAGTGGTAATATCTACCAACTTCCACTTCTCATGTAGGCAGTTCTGTTCAAGCTAAATGTGTTGAAGATTAGGTTGGACTTGGTCAAGATCAAATCCCAATGATTCTACCTCATTTTCGAGCTCTGAAAAATGGGCTTCATATGGGGAAAGTGTACTGGATGAGGCCATTACTTCCTTTGTCTAAGTAAATTGGATTTGTTAAATCCCTATATTTATACTAATCATGTGATCACTGTTCAACGACTATATTAGAAAAAATCATAGTTCTTCATGATATTTTAAAATCCAAAAACATTGAACCAAATAAGTTCATATGTTTTACATAACCATAAAAATACATTTAAATAGACCAAGATGAATTTTCATTAATGAATTTTTGGGTCGTTACATTGATCGCATAGTTTTATTAGAATGTTTTGAATTTTTATTTTCTGTTATTATTACATTGATCATCATTTCATCATCCACATAATGTAAACCATGATTTAATTATCATAAATATTCATTAGATATTTGTATTTATAATAATAAATAATATTTTAATATAGGAAATTAAATGCACTGTTTATGGAGACGGTATATTGTACATACGCATAAAAAATGTTTTCAATTTCTTTTCATATTAAAATAATTAAAAGTAAATAGTATATATATATTATAGTTACATTATAGTAATTGTATCATATATATAACATATGTTAATTAAAATCATCCTTTATGCATTTCATGTAAAGTGTGAACAGATCACATCACTTTGGGGAGGTGGTATTCCACACGTCCACAAACGATGTTATCGTATTCCCACAAAATAGAAATTATGAGATATATAATAATTATTGAAGAATAAATAAACTATAAAAATTTCATATATATCACATATAAACTATAAATCCATTATTATTTACAACCTTCAAAGGTGGTAAATGGAAGAATGAATGACATCAGTTCACAAGGCGGTAGTCCTCCATACACAAAGACGATGATTGCACATCCCATTTGATGGATGTGTGTGAATGTGTTGGTCAAACTATGTCATGAACCGTCTTAGTGGGGCCTGTTAAACAACAACCCATGCCCTTATCCAATAGGATAAGGGCTGGTGACTAACACTGAGTAGCCATATCACTAACATAGGAGGCATTGCCTAAGTACCTACACACACACACATCTATAAGTATAAAAAATGCTGAAATTTAAAAACAACTGAACAAAAAATGCATGAATTCATCTATATCCCACAACTAGGGTATGAAATTAAGTAAAGAAAGTAAATTGATCAAAATACAATACCACCATAAATATTTTTTAACACAATTCCAACATGAAAGTAAAGCTACTGGGACTACTGTCTGAAAGCCACAAGAACACACCTCTATATTTTTAGTCTCACTAAACACCGTCCGGTTCTGGTCCTCCTAGGACTCCATCAAAAGGTCGATTGTCTTCACAAGACACGACATGTTGGGAAAATCTAGTACATGGGTGATTATAACAATACTCAGTAGGACACCCCAAAACCACAAAGAATACAATAAGGAAATATAGTTAGATCTATATAGATATATGTCTTCAACACATATAATAAGAATATAAAAATATACTCAATCTAAGACACACTATTTAGATGAAAGCCACACCCACAGTATACTAGCATAGGATTCTAGCATAAGGATTCCACAAAGAACCCATCCAAGATAACACACTCCTGAGTCCAATAAAAATAATGACATTCGTTCGAGAGGTACTACTTGTTGGGTATCATCATGAGAGAGAATACATGCAAAAATATCTTAAGATAATATGATACACTGATGAGAATTATATCCATATCCATGGGGTGACACAAACAATTCTATGTATATTTACTAGCTAAGTAGAGTATTGATTACCAATAGAGTTGGTAACATAGATACCCATACCTCTAACTAGGGAATGAAGATAAATAGAGGATCCCACACTGGGCCTCTCGGGGGGGGGGGTCCAATGACTCTATTTAGGAATTCCTGCTGAAGAGATCACTTTTCTAGGAGTAATAAATGATTCATACCAACCTTCAAGGAAATGATAAGGGGAATGAACTCTAATTAATCTTGTCCAATATATGGAGGAAAAGATATCTAAGCCATGTATGAAAGAGTACACGATGTGTAGAGGGACTATACATCGTGTCCCTTGACCCTGGGTTCTACCTATGTAAATAGTCTATGTCTTTTAAACCATTAACATGTACTATATAATAGTAAACGATGTGTATATGGGTTACACGCCTTGTTTGTGTATATTGGGTTCCGTCCGTGTATTCCAGTTGTGTTCCAGTACATGACGTCAGACCATGTACCCATGCCTGTGTACCAGTACGTGGGGTAGACCGTGTACATGATCGAAGCCTTTTTATATGGGAGAGTACACATCATGTAGGGAACCCGTTAACTCCACCTCATGTCCATGTACTTATTGAGGTTCACAACGAGTCATTCAAAGGGGGATACACACTGTGTATCCAAGGGAAACACTCCACGTGTATTGAGTTTTTCCAAAAACCATTCTTCTTCCTACTCCTCACGTCCTCACTTTCGGTGCCTAAGATCTTGAATCAAATCATTCTGGTATTCTAGGATCATCTTGGCCAAGCATCTTCATTGCACGAACAAGAAGTTCTAGAACCAAATCCATTTGGAAAATAGATCTATTGATCATTATTCATTTTGTGCCAAAGAACAGGAAATTGGGAATCCACTATCATCTGAATCGCTATATCTCTATCTTCATACCTATTTTATGTTTTTCCAATCCCAGATCTATGATTTCAAATCGTTACGCCACCAAATGTGTGCACAATGATTGATTGACCAAGATTTTTTAAGCCACAGTCCAAACGAAGAACACCTGCGACGAATAATGAGGGGGGGGGGGGGGGGGGGCTAGAAAAGCACAAATCAATCAAGAGGAACATACCTTGATCAATTTTTGTGTTGATCTTTGTTTATTTCCATTATATCTAAATTCAAAGAAATTAATATTCAAGATATAAATTATCCCTTCAAAACCCTAAAAATATAATCCTATCCCTTAATATGCAAGATCTATGAATCAAATAATTCCTCAATTGATTCACGTTCATTGTAGAAATAATGAACATGGGATAAAAAATAAAAATACATGACCTGACTCAATTTGGTTCAATTTTTGATGAAGAACGGTGCATCTTCATCATCATTTGATATATATATCGAATCAGAGGAGAATAAATCATCGATTCACAACTACTTCATCATTTTCATGAGAGGATTATCCATGGATCTCTCTGGAAAGATCCTCCAAAGTATCCAAGGTTTTGTGGATAACCCTGATATTTTTTCATAATAGCATATTTAAAGACTAACAAGTCATTGCATCAAACATTTTAAATAAAATAATTTATGAAAATTGTTTTATTCATTTATGCACATATGATGAATTTTCCAAAAATGACCCACTCTAACTAATGTTAAGTCATGCCTAGGGTAAAACTCATATTATAAGTTCAATGGTGTGATTAGATTTATGATCTAAACACCCATTTAGATGTTATTCCACCTTTTTCTAAAAAACTACAGTCATGTATTATTAAATATATATAATATACTTTAATATTTATTCTGAGAACCACTAGTGCATAAAATGTTATTTACGTCAGTTATTTTTCATCTTTTACATCATTTTTTAGCCGACGTTAATACAGACGACATTATAAATAACATTTTTACGTCGGTTATATAAAAACCGATGTAAAAAACATAACATCGTGGTGTTTATCACGTCGGTTAATTAATAACCGACGTGAAAAAACTAGGGGGGGGTTATAATGTTAGTTATTATATAACTACCATGATAAACCATGGGGCGGGGGGGTTATCACGTCGGTTATATAATAACAGATGTCATAAACACGTGCGGGGGGAGTTTATCACGTCGGTTATATAATAACCGACGTTCTAAACCATCCCGAGGGGGGGGGGGGGGAGGGGGGTTATCACGTCGGTTATTTAATAACCGACGTGATAAACCATGCCACATGTGTTTATCATGTCGGTTATTAAAAAAACTGACGTGATAAACCCCCCGGAATGGTTTATCACGTCGGTTATATAATAACCGACGAGCTAAACCATTCTGGGGGGGGGGGTTATCACGTCGGTTAATAAATAATCGACGTGATAAACCAACTCCCAGGTCTTTTATCATGTCGGTTAATAAATAACCGATGTGATAAACCCTTCCCAATTTCATTATCACGTCAGTTATAAAATAACCGACGTGGAAGAATTTTTTTTTTAAAATCGAATGCAGTCCTCTTCTCTCCCCAAAAATCAACCAAAAAACATATCAAGAATTCGTACCACAAAAATAGAAGGAGATCTAATCAAGAACTAAACAAAATTTAAGCATTTACATTGATAACATATAAAACTTACCCCACTTGACAACCCCCACCCTCATGTATACCCCCTATATAGCCCTCCCCCACCCCATTGGAGCCCCCACCACACCCCTGGACTGCCCCCTGACCCCCTAGACAGCCCCAAACACCCCTTGACAACCCCCACCCTCTTGAACATCACCCCCTCACCCCTCACCCCACTTGATAGTCCTTACCCCATTGGAGCCCCCACCATACCTTTGGACTGCCCCCCCCCCCCCGACCCCCTGGATAGCCCCAAACACCCCTCGACAACCCCCCACCCTCCTGAACAACACCCCCTCACCGAACTTGATAGCCCCCACCACACCCCTGGACTTCCCCCGACCCCGTGGACAGCTCCAAACACCCTAGGACAACCCCCCACCCTCATGTATACCCCCCACACCCTGGATAGCCCTTACTCACCCCATTGGATCCCCCACGACACCCTTGGACTACCCCGACCCCCAGGACATCCCCAAACACCCCTGGACAACCCCCACCCTCATGTATACCCCCACCCTCTGGACAACACTTCCACACCCCTGGACAGCCCTCCCACACCCCTGGACAGCCCTCCCACCCCCTTGACTACCCCCACCCCAACGGACAGCCCTCCCAAACCCCTGGACACCCCAACCCCACTGAACACCCCCCCCACACCCTTGGAACCCCTCCCCACCAGACCATAATCCATACTAGAAAACCCATCATAAGTAGACCAAGACAATATGTATAGCAAAATTAATCATTCACATATATAACATTTAAAACTTACACTGTCAACTTCAAAAAAAAAACTAAATCCAACCTAAATGACTACCAAATACACAATTGACTACCAAATACACAATTACAACTACAATATTCAAAATTACATTTTACAGTACGAACAACTAGAATTCAATCAAACCTGTAAAATAATTTGACCACTCCACTTGTAAGTGTTTGATGTCTTCAGGAGTATAGGGTTGAGGGTCATAAAAAAGATAAAAATGAAAAGGATAGTAGTTAACGTGTATAATGAATAAATCAAATTGAAATATTATGGAAAAGTTTAAGAGGAAATCTTACCAGGTCAAAATTCACAACTGTCCCAGTTGTTATTATTTCATACATAAATCTTAACATATAATATCGATATTCGATGATGCCATGTTGTTCATGAAAATTCTGTTTGAATGATTTTAAATTCAATATATTATTTTTATGTAATAAATCAAAAAGTAAAAATTATAAATGGATATTTACCTTCGCATTTACATATTTGATCTTTGCACTCCTTTTCTTTGTGTTTTTTCGAAAGTAGGCCCATGCCCTATTAGAAAATAATACGAATGGGGTAAATTTAAAATTCATTATAATATATAAAACTATTGAGAAATTGAAACTTACTTTTACAATATATTCTTAAAACATTCCCGCACATCATCATGGATAGAGCATATCCAATAAAGTGCTTTCTCCCATGGGAAAAAACCCCTAACATCCAATGATCACTGATAAAAGGAAATTTAAGGTTAGTGGGGTTTTATGTTAAAAGATAATTAACTCTTTGAGATAGATGTGTTTCATACCTCTCACAAAAAGGCATCATCCAACATTGTGCGACTATATTCTTTTCAAGTCTTTCAGCAATATAAACCATTATTTATTCCTCATCCAATGCACATGATTCAGGGGAAATCAATTGTGGGTCCATGAATCCATATACATTTGTCAGCTCATTCCTCTCACAAATTTTATAAAGATACCTAATACAAAATAGACATAAGTATACATTTTTAATAAATATAATGCAGGGAAAAGGTGTTAAGACTTACATGGAAAAAATTTGCACCACATTGATGCCCAACTTATCTCTAATAACAAGCTCCATGATATCAGTTTTCATAATCCCCACACTTATTTCACATCCACAAACATGAGCTTCCATTGGAAACTCATAATGACCCGCCAAAAAATTTGAATATCTTGACAATCTGTCAAGACTACTAGAATTTGTATCTGATGTCATAGCCATTTGTCTTTGTTGTTTTCTATACAGTATTTCGTTACCTTTGAAGTATTCCTGTAAAAATAAATTGAAAAATATATTAGTTTTCAAATGATAAAACAACTTTAATAAAAAAATAAAATAAAAGATATAACATTCATACCTCTATGGTAATGAGTTGAAGAAGTCTGGATGGAAAAAATAAAAAATGGCCGATACTATGTCCAACTATCACCACCACATCTGTAGGTAATGGTACCTGAGTTGATCTATCTATAATATCCTACACAATGACCCTCTGATTCTCTACCTCTAATTGTTGATGATGCACTGTATCTCCTATACAATATACCAACCCATATGCTACTATATGATGTTGAGAATCATCAACATACAACTCACAATAAGTAGGAAGCTGAGGCGGAGGAGTAGGATAAAAAATGGGGTCCGCAGGATGAGGTGGGGGAGTGGGAGCTACTGGCGGAGGTGGAGGATAAATAATAGGGTATGAAGGGGGTGGTGGAGGAGTGGGAGCTATAGTATGAAATTGTCTTTGCATGTCTGCAAACATAGACTACACCGACGCTCTAATATTGTTATCCATCGTCACATTAATATTATGAACTTCAGCCTCCAAGGATTCTATTTTTTTATAAACCCCCTCAAAATTAGAAGTTGAAGAACGTGGAAACACTTTTCTTACCGATACACCTGCTGGATAACCTCTTACACGACCAGGATGTTCGGGCCTTCCCAATGCTACAGATAAAATATCTTCCCTCCCAGTAGCTGTAAATGTCCCCTGTGATCTCTGCTCCCCAAGAAAGTCCTGTATTAATTAATTGAACATTTCTGTAATGATTGAAATTATATGAAGAAAATAGTTAACTTAAATAAATTAAATAGATCTCTTACAATCCTCTCAGCTACGATTCTTGATTCTTCCAAAATATATTGCCCTTTTTCCCCCCTCCGAGCTCTCTTCCATTTTTCATGTCTAGATGGAGGGGATAGAGGGGCCACCTCTCCAGATCCTGAAGACTTAGGTCTTAGTTGTTGAAATTTTTCCACCATCATTTGTTCTTACAAAAATGCATACCCTCCCCGAGATAAACTATGAGGGTATACATTTTTAAATTGGATATCCTGATGAGATTTCCTTGTTTGCTCTAAATTAAGAATAAGAAATCATTAACAAAACATTAATAAGATCATTTATACAAGAAATCTTATAAAAGTTTACATTGCCCTTACCAAAAATGACTCTTTTCATCTACTTTCAAAAAACTGTCTCCATGTGTCTTCATCTATAAAAGGATATATACGACATGGATTTTCATGACTCTTATGACCATAAATGAAATCAGATGTGAGGGTTGATTTGAAATCCCTCCATCTCTTGGCAGCCAACGATAAGCATTTCTTCCTGACTCTTCCAGTGTCAGGAATATCAAATGTCATCTGAGAAATAAGAGGTTAAACATATTATATATACTAGAAACATTTAAAGAATAGTCAAACAATAGCAAAAGATATTACCAAAATCATCTCCCACAACTAAGAGATTATCGATTTATCCACACTTCTCCAGTCATCATACAGAATGCTTACTTTGATCTTAGCCTGAGTTTCTACAAAACTCCTAAAATATTTTGCATTTGGACCTCTAGGAATATCATCATCATCAAACTCAACGACTATCCTCTGATCCTACGTACGGGCAAGTGATAATTTTGGTAAACGTGTGGACCCACGTTTACCAACCTTTGAACTCTTTGTCATAATAGGAGCATGTGAATATTCCTCCCCATAGGTATGACCAATATACTCATCTCCATAATCATGTGGTTGATCAACTGAATGATTTGTAATTATCCTTCAAATCAAAAAAAAACAAACATTAGTTCACAAATATACAAATTCAAATATTTTAATACTACTGTAATCAGAAAATAGAAAAGTGTACTAAGTCATGTAATAGTAAACATTGGTAATATGGTAAGCATGTTAAACAATGGTAAAGATGGTCAAGATGGTAAACATAGTAAACATGTTAAACCTGGTAAACATGGTAAAGTAATTGTCACTGAACAAAAATAATAGATATATAATTCATATAATGGTAAACATGATAAAGTAAAATAAACAAACTTAAAACAAACTAAAACTTATACTTATTCTATATTAAAACATGTTTTAATAAATAAAAAACTTACAATATCTAACATTTATGAAAAAAGTAAATGTAAACAAGAAATAAACATATGTTACCTGTAATTTTAGGAATGTACAAATGGATTGTTTTCCCAAATTCCTTTATCGTGATCGTTTCTTATGGAACAATCCATGTATTCAATATGCTCATAATTATGTTCTGTTAATCATTCCATGGAAGTAGGGATCTCACATAAATCAGCATCTTCATCAAGTTCATCCTCAACAACATATTGTTTTTTCCCTTGTAAAACAACATCCCACTACATATCTGATTGATCTACTACATAGAAAATTTGTTTTGCATGTGTTGCCATTATAAAAGAATCAGATGTGTCTTCTATCTATTCATATTAACAAGTTTCATTCCAAATTCATCATGTCTGACACTGTTGTTACCGATAAACCATTTATAGTGAAAAATATGAACCTTAATTTTAAAGTAATCAACCTCCAATATGTCTTCAATCACTCCATAATATGCACTTGATGCAGAAATTGGGTTTTTGTCCTTAGCACTCGAAAAATGCATTGCTTCTGCAAACGCCAATACACCATTATTCTGAAATGCGCTTCTGTTGTCCTGAGATTTCGTATGAAATGTAAATCCATTAATGTCATAACTTGACCATGTTATCACATTTAAACATGGACTACCCACTATCCATTTTAATGTATATGATACATATGATCTACCAAGCAAAGTCTTTTTAATCCATAAAAAAAAAGTTTTGTTGTGCTCATTCAAAATCCACATTTCTTTCTTCTTTGGATGACATTGTTTCAACTCATTAATATGAAATGTGATATAAGGTTGAGCATCATCTATGTTATTCAAGATGTATGATTATAACTTCTTCATATGTTCAGCTGAAAATGATTTGACTTTAAATCCACAAATCCCCTTTCCCTCATTATTAACTCGTTCATGGTGAGATGGAGGCAAACCTATGTGTTGCGTTGCAGCCAAGTAGCTCATACAAAACTCTGCTACCTCCTCAAAAATATACTTTTCAATAATGGAGGCTTTAGGTCAATATGGATTTTTAACATACCCCTTTAATATTTTCATATACCTTTCAAAAGGATACATCCAATGAAGATATACAGGTCCACAAAGCTTTATTTCTAGAACAAGATGAATCATTAAATGCACCATTATATCAAAAAAAAGTTAGAGGAAAATACATTTCCAATTGATAAAGTATAAAAATTGCTTCCTTTTCCAAAATGTTCGAAGAATTCACATCAATAGTCTTGTTACAAATTGAATTGAAAAAATAACACAACTTCATTATAGTCTTCCTGACACAAATGGGCAATATTCCACGCAATGAAACTGGTAGAATTTGTTGTATCATGATGTGAAAATCATGTGATTTCATACCTATCAACCTCAAGTCCTTCAATGAGACCAAATTTTTTACATTTGAAGAATAACCTTGAGGCACATTGATATCATGAAGACACTGAAAAAAGCTAATTTTCTCCCTCTTCAATAATGTATGACAAGCCAGTGGAAGAAATGTTCATCTTACTTTAGGAGTGGGAGCTAACTCCAAACGTATTCCCATTGATAGTAAGTCTAATCTTGCATTCAACCCATATTTTGTCTTTCCTTTAATATCTAAAAATGTTCCAATCAAACAATCACAGATATTATTATCCATGTGCATAACATCAATATTATGTTTAACATCATGATACCTCCAATATGGGAGCTCAAAAAATATTGAACTTTTCTTCCAAATATGTCTATCATTACCAGATTTCTGTGTCTTTCCCAATGTCACATCAAGGTTTTTCACCCTCTCAAAATACAGATCAGGGGATAAAGGTTTTGGAGTAGAATCAAATTCTTGTGAGCCATTGAATGCCTTTTTTAGTCTTCTATAAGGGTGATCCATAGGAAAAAACTTTCGAGGACCCATGTACACTGTTTTCCTCCCATGATGCAATTGACTATATGGCTTCTGTTGTTCACAAATTGGGAATGCTTTATGCCCTTTAACACTGTATCCAAAAAAATTTCCATATGCAAGGAAGTCATTTATAGTGAATAGAAGCACTGCATGTAGTTGAAAATATTCCATTTTATAAGAATCGTACACCCTAATACCATCAGCCCCTAACATTTTCAAATCATCAATCAACGGTGACAAGTAAACATCAATATCATTGCCTGGTTGCTTTAGACCCGAGATCATTATACTCAACATGAAATATTTGCGCTTCATAAAAACTTCAGGAGAGAGGTTGTAAATTACCAATAAAACAGGCCATGAACTATGTGTGCTACTGATGGTTCGGTATGGATTCATTCCATCTATGCACAACCCTAGTTTGAGATTTCTAATTTAATTTCCAAATGTAGAATACTGCACATCAATTTTCTTCCATTGTGGACAATCAGCTGGATGATGTATTTTTCCATCACATACCCACTCATCAGCATGCCATCTTAACCTTTTTGCATCATGTGAATTAGAAAATAAATGTTTGAAATGATGAATTATAGGAAGATACCAAAATACCTTTGAAGGGAGCTTTGTAATCTCTACATCAGCCCATGATTTTCCTTTCACCTTATACCGTGATGTCCCACATTTAGGACACTCTGACAGAAATTCATATTTGTTCCTATATATAATGCAGTCATTCGGATAGGAATGTATTTTCTTATATCCCAATCCCATCGGGCATAATATTTTCTTGGCCTTGTAATGTGAATCTGGAAGATCATTATCTTTTGGAAGAATGTCTTTCATCAATTGTAGCAGCTCTCTAAAACTTCTATCACTCCATCATTGTTTCGCCTTCATGTTAATAAATCTTAACACCAACAAAAAAACTGTAAAATCTATACAACTAGGATATAATGGTTTTTCAGCATCACTATATAGATGCACAACTGTCAGTTCTATCTCAATTTGTTTTGCTACAATTTCACAAATCATTTCTTCAATTCCATCAGAGTTACCATCTTGCGAATCATCATCCTCAGTGAAATTCCATCCAGTTTTACCATGCCAAATCCAAGGGCTATAACTCGGATTAAAACCATGACAAATCAGATGATTTTTTACCTCTTTACTTTTCAACTTCTTCATATTCAAACATTTCAGGCATGGACATAAAAAAATTTCACTACTTGGAACATTTCGTTTAGAAAATTCCAAAAATGCATCAACACCTTCCTCATATTCATTGCTCATTCGATGAGTCATAATCAAACTTTGACTCAATATTAGCTATAATAAATATCAAAAAAATATATTTTTAAGATAAGAAAAATATATGTTTATATGAAAAAAATCATAATTTGAATGTAAAATAGTTTTGAAATATAAAACCAATCTATGCATATTTAAAAAAATATGCTGGAATATTTTTTTTAAAACAAAATATAGTTAGATATAACGGTTTTAAATTCCATTGAATCAAAGAATACCATGGAGCCTAAGTAGTGACATTTTTAAATTCCATTGAATCAAACAAAATATAGTTATATATGTTAGATATAACAGGCCCCACCCCCTTGGACAGCCCCCCAACGCACACCCACCCCCTTGGACACCCCCCTGGACACCCCCAACCCTCTGGACAGCCCCCACCCCCTGGACAGGCCCACACCCTCCAGAAAACCCCCAAAACCCTCTGGACAGGCCCCCACCCCCTCAGACAGCCCCTACACCCACCCGCCCCCTTGGACACACCCTAGACACCCCCCCAACCCTCTGGACAGCCCCCCCCCCCTGGACAGCCTTCCACAACTCTCGAAATCACCCCCACCCCTCCTAGACACCACCCCCACCCCTACCCCCTTGGACACCCCGCCGGACACCCCCCAACCCCTGGACAACACCCTACCCCTCCAGACCGCACCCCCCCTCATGGACACCACCCCCACCCCAACCCCCTTGGACACCCCCCCTGGACACCACCAACCCTCTGGAAAGCCCCCCACCCCTGGAACACCCCCAAACCCTCTGGACAGGCCTCCACCCCCTTGGATAACCCCCCCCCCCCCCCACACCCACCCACCCCCTTGGACACCCCCAACCCTCTGGAGAGCCCCCCGCCCCTAGAAATCCCCCACCCCCTGGACAACCCCCAAAACCCTCTGGACAGGACACCACCCCCTTGGACAGCTCCCCACACCCACCCACCCCATTTAACACCCCCTGGACACACCCGAACCCTCTAGACAACCCCTACCCCCTGGACAGCCCCCCACCCCTCTAGACAGCACCCCCACCCCTCCAGGACACCACCCCCACCCCTACCCCCTTGTACACCCCGCTGGACCCCCCAACCCTTTGGACATCCCCCCCACACCTGGACACCACCCCACCCCTCCAGACAGCACCCCCCACCTCTCCTGGACACCACCCCACCCCGAACCCCTTGGACACCCCCCTGGACACCCCAACCCTCTGGACAACCCCCACCCCCTTGGACACCCCCTGGACACCCCAACCCTCTGGACAGCCCCCACCCCCTCAACAACCCCTACCCCCCGGACAACCCCCAAAACCCTCTGGACAGGCCCCCACCCCCTTGGAAAGCCCCCCACTCCCACCCACCGCCTTGGACACCCCCCCAAACCTCTGTACAACCCCCACCCCCTAGACAGCCCCCACCCCTCTAGACAGCACCCCCACCCCTCTTGGACACCACCCCCACTCCCTACCCCTTTGGACACCCCGCTGGACACCCCTAACCCTTTGGACATCCCCCACCCCCTAGACAGCACCCCAACCCTCCAGACAGCACCCCCACCCCTCCTGGACACCACCCCCCACGCCCGACCCCCTTGGACACCCCCTAGACCCCCGACCCTATGGACTACCCCGACCCCCCGGACAACCCCAAAAACCCTCTAGATAGGCCTCCACCCCCTTGGACAACCCCCCACACCCACCCACCCCCTTGGACACCCCCTAGACACCCCCAACACTCTGGACAGCCCCCACCCCCTGGACAGCCCCCCACTCCCGAAAACCCCCCAAACCCTCTGGACGGGCCCCCACCCGCTTGGACATCCCCCCACACCCACCCACCCCCTTGGACACCCTCCTGGACACCCCCAACCCTCTAGACAGCCCCCACCCTCTGGACAGCCCCCACCCCTCTAGAAATCACCCCCACCCCTCATGGACACCACCCCCACCCCTAGCCCTTGGACACCCCACTGGACACCCCCAACCCTTTGGACATTCCCCCCACCCCCAGGACATCACCCCACCCCTCCAGACAGCACCCCCACCCCTCCTGGACACCACCCCACCCCCGACCCCCTTGGAAACCCCCTGGACCCCCAACCCTCTGGACAACCTCCACCCCCCGGACAACCTCCACCCCCTGGACAACCCCCAAAACCCTCTGGACATGCCTCCACCCCCTTGGACAACCCCCCACCCCCACCCACCCCCTTGGAAACCCCCCTGGACACCCCCCAACCCTCTAGACATCCCCCACCCCCTGGACAACCCCCACCCTCGGACAACCCCCAAAACCCTCTAGACAGGCCCCCACCCCCTTGGACAACCCCCCACACCCACCCACCCCCTTGGACACCCCCTGGACACCCCAACCCTCTAGAAATCCCTCCCCCACCCCCTGGACAACCCGCACCCCTTTAGACAGCACCCCCACCCCTCCTGGACACCACCCCCACCCCCTACCCCCTTGGACACCCCGCTGGACACCCCCAACCCTTTGGAATCCCCCCCACCCCCTGGACAGCACCCCACCCCTCCAGACAGCACCCCCACCCCTCCTGGACACCACCCCCACCCCCGACCCCCTTGGACACCCCCTAGACACCCCCAACCCTCTTGACAGCCCCCACCCCCCAGACACCCCCCAAACCCTCTGGACAGCCCTCCACACCCTTGGACAGCCCCCCACACCCACCCAACCCCTTGGACACCCCCCTGGACACCCCCAACCCTTTGGACAGCCCCCACCCCCTGACAAACCCCCAAACAATGGTTTACATATAAAAATTGGCATGGTGAAGAATTAAAAACACATGCATTTAGTATATACTTCAACATGAAATAGATGGAATTAAATATTATTAAATATGTCTACTTAAATTATCATATGAAAATAAAAACTAACCATTGATATTCAACTAGTCAAATGATCACAAGTTTTCTTGATAAATAATATAAAAATGAGGTAATGGATAATTCCAGAAATTTTAAACATATTGTCAAGGCCTTGGACAAGGCCTCAAAAAATACTAGGGTAAGCCCTCGGCAGAACCCATTTTTATTTGGAATCATGAGACATAGCGATGCATCGAAGGGCCATAGAGGTCAACAACCATTACATTATATGTCTAATAGATTCTCATATAAAAGAGGATAAACATAAGCAACAACGACACATGAAATATCATTTCTGAATTCATACATTTAATCAATAACCATTCTATGCAGTAATATAGGTGAATGAGATCATTAGTTGTCAATGACAACAAAAATTACAATCAATGTCGGGAATTCACGAAACAGAAACAAACTAAATAAAAATAGTTGAGGCTTACGTGAATATTGAGAGTCGATATAATAGATCTGGGGATGATAAATAAGATGATGATGGCAAAAAGATGTAAGAGGGTTTGAAATCGAAGAATCTTACCTAGTTTAAACACAAAAATTGAAAAACATAAATATAGACTATCCGGAAAAAAACGAACGAAATAAATTCATGGAAGGCTTACTTGAGTGTTGCGAGTTGAGATGATAGATCCGAGTAGAGTAAAGATGATAAACGATGAAGGAAAAAAGAGTTTAATGCAACGAGATCGACGAGCCGATTAGGGTTTACCGCGTGAGGGAGACGAGCCGCCAGACTGTTGATCGAAAAATCATAAATGAAAATCCATGGGGCTTGTTAAATTTTTAAATGTTTTATAACGTCTGTTATTTAATAACCGATGTTATAAACTGTTTTTTTACATTTATAATGTCTGTTATTATAATAACCGACATTATAAATGTATCAGATACGGCTTTTTTTACATTGTTTATTTTATAACCGACGTAAAAAAATCCATGTATTGGTTTTTTACGTCGGTTATAGAATAACCGAAGAAAAAAATACATCAGAAATCACAGTTTTTTACGTCAGTTATTGTATAACCGATGTAAAAAACTTCTGCGGGTTGTTTTGTTACGTCGGTTATCAAATAACCGATGTCAAAAAGGCCTCAAAATCTGCGTTTTTCACACCGGTTATTTTATAACAGACGTAAAAAACATGTAGATATCTCATTTTTTACGTCAGTTATCAAATAACCGATGTAAAAAACACCGCACTTTGGTTTTTTACGTCGGTTATAAATTAACCGACGTAAAAAATGAACGCGCACGATTTTTAACGTCGGTTATTAAAATAACCGACATTAAAAAAATTTTCACCACATTTTTACGTCGGTTATAAAATAACCGATGTGAAAAACCACATTTTATAGATTATCATGTCGGTTATATACAACCAATGTAAAAAATGGTGACCTAAAAAACATTTTTGCACTAGTGAACAACATGAATCAGAATGAAACTCTGTATCAGTGCCTGTTATTGAAAATAATCTATATAATATTTAGAAATAATTGAAAATATAAGACAATACATTCTCCTCACCATCAGGCTTTATGTCCTCAAAAAACCAAAACAAGGGATACTAAAAAATATGAGGGTACCGAGTATGAATCAGAGCTTCCCGCTCCCAAGTGATCTCTTAGAGATTCTCATGATGCCACTAGACATGCACCAAAGGAATAAATTGACCATAAAGGATCCCCTCTTGTCAATCCTTGGTCTCCACTAGGTACTCGACAAAGGTCTCTCCATCCTCATTTTCTATCTCACCCTAGTCGATAACATGTGATGGGTTATTCACAACCTCCTCAGCTGTGAAATATGGAAGACATCATGCACCCAGTCTAACTTCAAAGGTAGAGCTAAGAGGTTGGACACTATTCCAACTCTATACAGTATCTGGAAATGGCCAATGAACCTTGGAGATATATTTCCACCATGACCAAACATCCATAATCCACATCGAGTTGAAACCCATAGGAATATATGGTATCATTCCTTAAACTCCAAAGGATTCTATCTCCTATTAGAATAAGACTTCTAATGGATATGTGAAGTCTTCATCCACTCCTAGATGATCTACACCTTCTCTAATGTAGCTCACACTAAATCTGAGCCCATTAGTTCTAACTGTCCTAGATCAGCCCAATAAATTGGTAACCAATAAGGCCACCCATAAATATCCTCAAATGGTTCCATATTGATGGTGGAATGGTGGCTGTTGTTATACGCAAACTCCACCAATGGTAGTTGATCCTACCAAATATGACCAAAATTAAATATGTAAGCTCCTATCATGTCCTACAGAACCTGAATGGTCTACTCAGTGTGGCTATCAGTTTGGGGGTGAGACACTATTCTCAAGAATAACTAGGTCCTAACTCCTCTTATAATCCCTTCCATGACTGGTATATAAACCATGAATCATAATTAGAAACACTCATCGATGGAAATCCTTGGAGTTAGCCTATCTCCAGAATGTAGTGGTGTTTCAAGCTATCTACTGAACTCTGTTCTCATATAGAAAGGATGTGGGCTGACTTGGTGAGTCAGTGTGAAATCACTCAAATGGAATCATACCCCCTATAAGTAGATGGTAAGCCAATCATAAATTTCATATATATACCATCCCACTTCCATTTTCCACCTCAAGGGGTAAGGTAAAACCCACTGGAACTTTGTGATCAGATTTCACTTACTAATAAATAAACTATTGAGATATTAATTCTACAAATTCTTTCTTCATCCCTGGACACCAAAACTGACATCAAAGGTCTTTTTACATCTTTTCCACACCTGGATGTACCTTTAAAGCCAATGTGTGAAAATCTATTAGAACCTACTCCCACAACATAATTGGTACCATCATGCATCCTTTGAAATGTACAACATGCTCCCCACATTTATCATATCCATCAGGAGTATGCTCTATGGATATCTGAGCATGTAGGGTCTCATAGTCAGTATCACTAATCTATGCCTCTCTGAATCACTGTAAGAGTAGAGGGATAACAACCATCGGCTGGAGGTAAATTTCTACATTTCTATCCACAAAGGATAACTGTAATGAGGTCAACTGCTCTGACGCCTCATTCAGAAACTATGAACAAGATCTCCTACTAAGAGAATCTACCACCATGTTTCCCTTCCCAGGACTATATGAAATTTTGAAGTCACAATCCTGGAAGAACTCTAACCATTTCCTATGTCTCATGTTGAGATCCTTTTGAGAGAAGATATACTTCAGACTCTTGTGATCAGAATAGAAGATAAATTGCTCAACCATCAGGTAGTGTTTCCACATATTCAAAGCAAATACTATGACTGATAACTTAAGATCATGGGTCATGTAGTTCTTCTCATGTGGTTTCAACTGGCATGAACCATAGGCAATCACCACTTTCCTCAACATCATGACACAACCAAAACCGATTCCTGATGCATTATAGAACACTATGTACTCAAAACCATCATCCAGTAATCTCTTTATGGGAGAACTTGTTAAAATCTACCTCAACTACTGAAAATCCTACTGAAACATTTATGCTCACACAAAAGGATGCCTTCTTGAGTCAAAGTTGTCATGGGCACTGATACTTTGGAGAAATCAGTTATGAATCTCCGATAATAGCCTACCAACCCAAGGAAGCTTCACACTTCCATCACTTTATTAGTTGGATCCCATGCTAACACTTTATCAATCTTGGCCAGGTCCACTTCCACTCTATCTACTGAGATAACGTGTCCTAGAAAGTGAACCTCCTGTATCTAGAACTGTCACTTTGAGAGCTTCCAATAATGATGATTTTCTCAAAGTACATCCAAAACCTTGCTCAAGTGTACCATGCGATCCTCCTTGGACATCAATTACACAAGGATATCATCGATATAGACTACCATGATCCGGTATAAGAAATCCTAGAAGATCTAGTTCATGAGTTCCATGAACAATACTGGGGAATTTATCACACTAAAGGGCATCACCAAGTACTCATCGTGACTATAGATACTTATAAATGTTGTCTTAAGTATATTCTCATCCTTTACTCATAGATGGTGATAGATTAATCTTATGAAAACATTTGAGATCCATTTCACCCCTCTCAACTGATCTAAGAGTTTGTCGATCCTCAATAGTGGATAATTGTTCTTCACGGTCACCTAGTACAAGTGTTGATAGTCCGTGAACAACCTCAAGCTCCAATCTTACTTCTTGGAAAAAAATTGGGGATGCCTAGGGTGAAGTTCTGGGATAAAAAAATCCCTTCCTCTACAAGTATTCCAACTACACCCTCAGATCATGAAGCTATGTTGGAGTAATCCGATGTGCTGGATCATATATCAATGATGTCATGGGGTGTAGATCAATAAAAAAGTCCATCTCTCAGTGGGGAGGTAAACCTAGATCATCTTCATGGAAGATGTCCTCATAAAACATCACCAGTGTATGAAGATAGAAAATCATAACATCAAATTAAACAAGGGTTAGGATGACCAACTGATGAGTAATCGGCTACACCCACCTATGCATGAGTCCATCCTGCATTACTTGTGTTTCCTTTTCATTGACAAATGAAAACTTGGTTCCATCACTGTAGACACAATACACCCTTACCTAAAATAGTAAATATTCTAATGAAATATAGATAACCAATCCATACCAATAATGATGTCATAAGACCTTGACATTTCTTCCATGATATTACAACCGAAACTCTTACCTCCAAGGGTCAGATCACACTGTCGGCACAAGTTTTTGATCACTGAGTCTTCTTTAGTAGGAGTTTCCTAGTGTAAGGGTTGAGTCAATGGTTCAAATGGAATCTATAAGTCTCAAACAAGATATGTGGCTAGAAATGAATGACTATCACCTATGTCTATCATCACTGCAGCTAAGGTAGAAAGAACATAGATCATACCTCAAATCATTCCTATATCCCCTAGTTATTAAACCTCAGCCAACCGTAGCTATCCCCACCCATTTCCTCCAGCTCCCTGAGTATGGTGTGGACCACCTAGGTGTGGTGGTATTAACAAGTCAAAATGTTGAAAACCTCATGTTGTTCTTCTATATTCTCTTCCATGTCTGTCGCCCTATATAACTACTTACTTTTGCTGCTATATCTTCCTCGTTGGCCATCAATGGTTTCTCTGTTAGTTATATAGAGGGTCATAAATTCTTATGAAAAGTGTACCCTTCTATCACATGAGTAACACCACCTCTCTAGGGGATGACTGGACCCACCCTGTGAGCCCTTTACTATAGATCTTATGTCCCCATACCTCCTTCTGAATTGTCTCCCACATCGAGGCCTCTAATATTGACATCAGCTACCGACTATCGAGGCCTCTTCTCCTACTTTCCCACTACTAAAAACCATCTGCTCTATCTACTGATCCAAGAATCCCTCGACCACCAAAGCTATCTCTAGCAACCAAATATAGGTAGGAATGAATAGAGGGATCACAGTGGACTAGATATCCTATAAAGAGATAGATCGAAGGTCCGAGCCCTGAGAAAATGATCTCAAACCACATTCAATGAGTACCTGGAAAGGTTGGAAAACCTCGATGAATACTCAACTACTATCGTACTTCCTTTCTAGAGTTGTAGAAGCTCTTGGATACATATAGCCCCCAACGTAGCTGGTAAGAAATCCTATTTTAAAAGTTGTTCGAACTCTACCCCCGAAAGAGTCACCTTATCATAAGACATGGTAACTAAATCCTACCATCTCCCTACTGATCCAAGAATAATGCTTTCCATGAGGACCACCATCTGATCTGCTGGTGCCCTGACTAGACAGAAAACATGAGCCACTACCTCAAGCCAGTCCTCAATCACCTCTAGGTCAGGATCATCATATAACTTGAGAGGTCTCTGCCTCAGAAACTCATGAAGGGTGCTAAGCTTACTCTTGTTATTTTCTAATACTACAGGTACCACATACTGCTATACAGGTGGTGGCATGGATGGTGCACCACCTGGAGGTAACATCTTAGGAACCAGTCCTTGTATTGAAGCCTCGTAACTAAAGGTATTATCCTTATGAATGTCCTACTGAATCATAGATGGAATACGTTATGGGGTATCCTGAAAAAAAACAAGGTGTACACTAATAAATAATTATATCTAGAGAGATAACTCTAAAAGTACATGGAAACACAAACCATTATTATATGATGCATGTAACATTGTTTTCCCTACAACTAGTGTTCTCATATACTGAGTCAAAAAGTAGGTCATTAGAGCCTTGGTGTTTGGATATATCAGCTTTCACACCAACACTGGAGTCCCTGGCTTAAAAGAAAAACTCGAAATAGTTAAAATTGTTTCCCTAAACTAATCTCACATACCATCAATATTAAAGTAGAACCGTCCACTCTGATTCCACTCTATCATGACCCATCTTAGTGGGGCCTATGCCTCGACTCCCCAATCCCACCTCCAATAGGATAGGGACTGGTGACTAGCACCGAGTAGTCATATCACTAACATGGGAGGAATTTACTAAGTACCTTTAAACATGAAAAAATATCCAAGCATAAAAAATGATGAAATATAAAATCAATTGAACAAATAATTCATATATATATATCTATATATCACAACTAGAGTATGTTAGGAAGTAGAGAATGTAAATCAGGACAAATACAATCCCACCACAAAAATTCTGAAACACAAGTCCAACCTAAAAGTAAATGTATTGGGAATGCTGTTTGAAATCTATAGGAACACACCTCGGTCAGTCTAGTATCACTAAGAACTATATGGTCCTGCTCTGTCTAGGACTCCGTCAAAATATCAATCATCTACAAAAGACACGACATGCACAGGAAAAGCCCATGCATGGGTGAGTATAACAATACTCAGTAGGAGACGCTGAAACCAAAAATCATACAATAAGGAAATAGAATCATCTCTATAAAGGTATATTTCTACATCACATATAATAAGAATATCTGGTTATACTCATTCCAATACATAGTTTATAGGTAATCCACACTGATAGTATACCAGCCTAGGATTATGGCTCGAAGATTCCATAAAGCACCCATCTAGGAGAACACACTCTTGAGTCTGATAGAACTGATGACATCCGTCTGAGAGATATTTCTCATATGGTCTCTTCATGAGAGAGAATACACACTGAAATATCTGAAGAGAATATAATACATAGATGAGGATCATAGTCAGGGTCATGGGGTGATACCAACAACTCCATCTTGATTAACCCTCTATGTAGAGTATTGGCACCTGGTAGTATTGGTCACATCGATACCCAAAAATCTTCCTAGGGAATGAAGATGATTAGAAGATCCCATACCGAGCCTTTAAGGGGGATTCTAATGACTCTATCCAAGAAGTCCTGATGAAGGGATCATAGTACTAGGAGTAGGAAATGATTCATACCAACCTTCATAGAAATGGTAAGGGGAATGAACCCTAATAAATATTGTCCAAGATATAGAGGAAAAGAGATATAAGACATGTATGAAAGAGTTCATGGCTTATAGAGAGGATACATGCCATTCGCATTGACCATAGGTTATGCCTGAGTAAAATAACTGTGTTATTCAAACCATTCCCATATAGTATATAGAAGTACATTATGCGTAGAGGGGTTACACGTTGTGTACCTGTACACTAGGTACCATACACACATTCCAAATTTGTACCAGTACATGACGTCAAACCATGTACCAATGACCATGTACCAGTACATGGGGTAGCCTATGTACATGATATAAGCCTTGCTGTGTGGGGGAGTACACACTGTATAGAAAACCCATGTACTCCACCCTATTTCCATGTAATTATTCGAGTACACACCGAGTTACTCAAATGGGGATACATGACATGTAGCCAAGGGATGCATGCTGTGTGTATCTGGTTTTTCTAGAAACCCTTCTTCTTTCTCCAGCTCACGTTTTCATTGCAGTCACCTCAGATCTTGACTCTAATCATGCTATTTTTCTAGGATCAAATTGGTCGATCATCTATATCACTTGGAAAAAAGTTCCAACACAAAATCTATTCATAAAATATATCTATTGATCATTATTTATTTCATGATGAAGAGCATTGAAGAACACAAAATCGAGAATCAACCATCTTCCAAATCACTTAATCTCTGTAGTCACACATCTTTCATTTCATTATGATCTCAGATCATTGATTTTGGATTGTTGCACCAATAGTTGGGTGCAAAATGATCGATTGATTTAGATTTTTCAAGATATAGGACAAATGAAGAATTCCCATGACGAACGATGAACGAGGGGGATAAAAGCATAAATCAATCAAGAGGAACAAACCTCAATTAATGTTCATGTCGATATCAATTTTCTTCCATTAGATATAATAAAAAAAATCAATATTGAATATAGAAATTATCCTATCAAAACCCCAAAAATATAACCCCATCCCACAATATGCATGATCTGTGAATCAATATGTATGTTTATTAATTCACATTTTTCATAGAAAAAATGAAAAAGGAATAATAAAATCAAAACACATGCCCTACCTTGATTTGGTTCAATTTCTGATGAACAACACTATGTCTTCATCGTCATTGGTAGGATCTATTGAATCCAAGTCACATCTATATTTGATTTGCAACTTCATCATCATTCACCTGAGTGGATTGTTTAGGGATCTCTTTCCAATGATCCTCCAAAGTATCTAGGGTTATATGGATAACACTAAGATTTATGTATAATATTATATTTAAATAATAACCATTCACTATGTAAAAAATTTGTAATAAAATAATATATTCAAATTATTTTATTCATTTATATGCCTATAATGAATTTTTTATAAACGACCTACGCCGACTAATGTTATGTTGCGGCTAGAGTAAACCTGACATTATGAGTTTATGGGTGCCCTCAGATTTATGACCCAAGCACCAATTTATAAGTTATTCTATTTTTTATAAAAAATATTTACAAGTTATATTTAATATATTTAATATATTATAACATTTATTATAGGCACATTGGGCTCCAAAATCTCCTGCCATCTTAGCACCTGATCTCAGAAATAATCCATATAATATTTAAAAATAATACATGGAAAATTAGAGATAGTAAAAAATATTATCATAAAGGTATATTGAAGATTTTGATTTTTTTATATAATTATTATATAAAAAATTGAATGGGTTGACAAATAAATGAAACAAAAGTGATCGTTCAAGAATTTTACCTTTTATTTGTGTAACTCCTTTTGGTTTATACCAAGATATTTCCTTAGGTTCATTTCTTCCAAAAGTGAGGATTATTGGATGAGGAGAGTGATATTGGGAGATTATTTTGGAAGGGGTTGGATGACACAAAGTTCTTGATAGGTGTGAATAACTAGGAGGGGTTAGTGACTTTTTATAGTATAAGAGGAGTGACATTCTTGTAAATATAAAAAGGTAAACACTATTGAGAGGTCTAACTTACATCATGTTCCTACAATAATAAACCAAATTAGGGAAAAGGGCATATATGGTCGATATATTTCCAAAAAATATGTTTTTCATGTCTCTAGGTCATTTTGCCTTATGTTTTATGGTTTAGTCCCTTGTTAAGCCAATTTTCCTCTTAATCTAAGTAACTAATTTTAATTACTTTCACTAATATTTTTGGTAAAAAACTAAGTTAAACATAATAAACATTATAAATTATGATTATTCAAAATAATGAATACATTTTTAAAAATTTCAATCAACTAATTGGTATAAATTAATTTAAAAATAATCCCCCAGGCAGGATGAGAAAGCATATTTTTAAAGTAAAAATGTTCCAAAGATTGAATTGTATTTATATTGAATTTCATTGGGAAATTTATTATAATGAAATAAATTGGATTAATTGATTTATAATTTATCTAATTTTACTTTAAAACCAATTAAAAATATATTTTTTTCTTATAAATAAATTAAATAAAAAAGGAGTTTTTAGTTAAAATTCAGTATTTTTCACTATTCTTCAAAAAATGAATCTTCTTAGAAAAATACCAAAAAATCACCCAATGTAAGTTTTTATATTAATATTTAAAAACTGAATTTTATTTTTTATATTAAATTTATAAAAGTGTCAAAATTTATTTTTAAAATAGGTGCACCATTAAATGGAAACATAACTGCCATTATAAAAATGGAGCTTTTAATGCATAATATTGGGTTTGTTCTTATCATATTCTTATAAAATCTATTGGATGAATGTAAAAAATATTTGATTAAATAAATAATATATATATTTCATTAATATAATTAACTAATAGTAATTAATTTAATTTATTATGATAAAACATCTCTGTGAGCATAAAAACATTTCTTTTATATTAAATTGATTTTATATTAATTTCTTATTAATTGGTAACCAATGAATTCATTTTATATTTATGTAAAACATAAATTCTCATAAGTTAGTTAATCCTATTCATAAATAATAACTTAAATGATATGTTATATCTTATTATATTAAATAATAGTAATTTAATAATATATCGTTGTTCGGTAAAACTCGGTTTTGCGTGTTATGCAAGTCATCGAAGAAAGTTGTTTTTCATGTGATGCAAGATAACTCAGCATTGTCTGAATTTAAAGATATATAATATATTATTATTTTTTAGATATTAAATATATCATAAATTATCTATATTTTATATTATTTTCTACATTTGGTGTTGCAGGTCATATACACTATTGAATAAAACTTACCTTTTCTAGAATTTTTGGGGTGTTATAATCTTCCCACCATAAATAAAGTGTATCCTCACAATTTAACCTCAATATAGGAAACAATTTGTGTGATATTTGAAAATTATTTTTTTGAAATCCTACATCCTGGGAAGAGTTAATTAAATTTACTCTTAATAAGATTGAATGTGAAGTACAAAGTTAAAATGGAATAATATATAACTTGGTCTCTAAGTCAGAGAACATTAGTGGAAAGTGGAGATACATACATGGATGAAAAGACTAAATATTTATTGGAGGTTATTGAGGTAATTTATCACAAGAAAATGAATAATAAATAGAAATTCAAGGGCCTTAAATCCAATTTTTTTTTGATTTAAAAGACCATCAGGTCAACAAAAATGAGGGTATTAGGACAACATAGTTGTTTTATGATATTTTTCCTAATGTTGCGGAATTATTTTATTGACCAAGAATATATGGAAATATACTTACTTTATATGTTTCAATTTTATATGAAAAATTCCATCTTTTGGTTGTTCTTTGATCAAATTCAAATTCATTCCCTTACACTAAGAAATGGGTATCCTAGAATGAACCCTTTTTTTGAAGAACTAAAATTTTCTTTTAATAGATCTTAAGGAACATAAAAGGGTGAAAAGTATTTCAATTTTTATCATACTATTATAAAAATCCAATATGGTTAATAAATTAATCTATAAACCTAAAAGGTATCACTATAGGTTCATTATTAACATTTATTCATCAAATTATTTAACTGAAAACAATGACATAAAAACCAGAACACTGCATTAGTAAATGGTTAGTGTTAAACCCTTAATGAAATTTGGTCATGAGTTCATGTCCCATGGTATTTATGTAATTTATGGATTTTCACTGAGTATACATTTTTTCCTCCTCTAAATCCACGTGGATATAATTTCTATAATGTTTCCAAAAAAGTATGATGGCCATTCTTGAAATTTAATTATTAAATACCATTTTCACTATAGTTTTCAATACAATATATTTTTCTTTTTCAAATCATAACAATCTAATTTTACTATTATTAAAATTCTATTAATTATCATAATAACTCTAAAGGTTATCAACAAATTTAATCTCATATATATAAAATTAAAGGTAATTATTCTTTAAATGTATTTTCTACTAGAACAAATACAAAACTAATGAGTTTTATTTCCCTTAATTTCTTCCAAAATATCCTTAATATTGGTAGACTCCCATCACATAAAACCTAAAAATTGGTGTTTAAGACTTAGAACATATGATAATCCATAATCTCATAATCTGGCGATGGAATCCATAACACTTATGTTAATAATGAAATATGTGATTTAATGATAATCCTAAAATCCAATCTTAAAGTTATGTTCCTTAATCCATGTTTTCCTAAATCTAGTTCCCAAGGTTTCTGCTAAACTTCCTCTAATTCCAACTATAATGCCCATACCCTAGTAAGCCTAGAGCCAATTTCTACTACCATTATATTGGAATGATTACAAGGAAGTACATCCCGAAGGACCAATTAGTCTAATAGTCTTGGTAAAACAGATACATACATAAGTCATGTATAAAAAATGAATAAAATAATTATAACATATATTTTTTTCTTTTTAGGGTAACTTTATTCCAAATTAGAACATCCTTTCATATCTTTCTTAGTACACTTCTTGAATTCTTGGTGAAAGGAAGAAAAATAAGGTTGAGCTCAAATTATCATTTAGGGTTAAGTATAGAAAAATAAATAATGAATCAGTAATAATATTCAATATAGAAATTTAATAGCTGAATACACTGTCCATGTAATAAAGGAACTGGGATGGAAGTGAGTCAAAAATATGGAAAGGTAAATAACTTAAAAAATTCCATTTAAATAACTGGATAAGACATAATAAATATGGAAATACAAATAACTGAAATACACACCATTTAATCCCAGAAACAAGAAGGAAAAGAATATATATAGTGTGTAAAATAGAAAAACTCATGGATAATAATGATTAAAATGAAGGAAATGATTAATTATTAGAATTCATGTTTCCTAGGAACATTATACATTTTCTATCAAGACTTATTATCAAGAAGTTTTAAATATATGTGTAGAAACCTATTTATTCTTCTTATAAACAAACTCCAAGGGGTTTTCACCAACTGATTTTGTCTCATGAGACTACCGATGCATCAAGGTGATTTCATTAACATGTACCAAACTAATATAGTTCATGTCCAAATCATTACTCATATATGAAATAAATGATTTAATTTACAAACAATGTACCTTATCAAAAATCCATATTGAGTAAAGATATAGATTTACAAATATTTCCCTAGTTAATCAAATTACTATCAAGTACACACCATATATAAAAATTATATATGGTTTGGGAAATAATTATACAATCACATAATAGTATGGATATCCAAAAAGTTATTTCCAATAGAAAATTTTCATAAGGAAGTGATTTTTTCAAAAAAATTTAACAATCACAAAAGAATGTGAGATTATAATGATAACTTTTACCACATGGTAATTTTCAAGTAAAAAACATTTGGATGAGATAATTCAAAGAAAAAATTTAATACCATAAAGATAAAATGATTAATTATATAATATATCAAAAGGGGTAGTATATACACCATATAAAATAATAAAGTGGTGAATATGGCATTTATCTCACAGATGTGAAAAGTGAGATGAAAATTCATTACCCCACATTTACTTTTTAGTGAAAGTCCTTTAAATTCATGTATAATGATTTTAATTATGTAATTAAATTATAACAGAACCATAATCATATTTATGATATCATATATTTATTTATTATAATATCTTATTACCCATTTTTTAATAATATTTCATTATTTTCACTATTTTAGGTGTTAATTGCCTAGTTTTTTGAGTATGTTTTAACTTGTTATTTTTTGTTTTTCTTGTGCTGATTATGATTTAATCATATAAATAATGTATAAAATGATTTAATTATCATATATATTCAGTATATATATGTATTTATAATAATCCATAATATTTGGAGGTAGGAAATGAAATGCACCATTCGTGGATATGGTAGGTCGTACGTACATATGAAGGTTGTTTTCATTTTCTTATCGTATTAAAAGAATGAAATGTAAATAGTATATATATATATATTATAATTCCAGTATAATAATTTTATTATATATATAACATAAGTTAATTAAAATCATTTTTATGCATTCCATTTATAGTGTGGATGAATCACATTGCTTTGAGGAGGCGGTTGTCCACACGTCCATAAATGACGTTATCATATTCCAAAAAATGGAAAGTTTGAAGGTATGAGTTATATAATAAATAAAAGATATATATATATAAGATATAAACTATAAATAAATCACTATTTCAAACCTTTAAAGGTGTTAAATGGAAGAACGAATGACATCTGTTTGCAAGGCGGTAATCCACCATACACAAGAACAATGATTGTGTATCCCATTTGATGGATATGTGTGAAAGTGTAGGTATAAATATTATTATAAAAAAATATAATTATATTTAATATACTAATTTTATTATATAATCATGATATAAAAATAATTTAAGGGGTGGAGAAGTAAATGAAATAAAAGTGATCATTGAAGAACGTTACCTCTTATTCGGGTAACTCCTTTTAGTTTATACAAAAATATTTCCTTGGATTGCTTTCTGAAAAAGTAAGGCTTCTAGGATTAGTATATAGATGTTGGGAAATTATTTTGTCTGGGTTTAGATGAGAAATAGGTCATTAGATGTGTGAATAAGTGGGAGGGGTGAGTTTCTTTTTATAGTGGAGGAGGAGTGATATTCTCGTAAATATAAAAAGATAAGCACTTTTGAGAGGTCTCCCCTACATAATTTACTCCCATAATGAACCAAATTAGATAAAAGGGAGTATATAGTCTAAATATGTTTATAAAATAATTTTTGGACATTGTTTATGTCATTTTACCTTAATTTTAACGTTTAGCCCCTTGTTAAGCGAATTTTTCTCTTAATCATTGTAATTAATTCTAATTACTTTCACTAATATTTTTGGTCAGAAAATAAACTGAACTCACTAGAAATTATAAATTATGAAGATTAAAAATATTTAGACCATTTTTCCAAATTATAGTTATATAAGTGGAATAAATTAATTTAAAATTAATCCCAGAGACGGGATAAGAAAGAGGGGTTTTAAAGTAAAAATATTCAAAATATTAAAATATTTTTATGTTCAATTTTATTTTAAAATTGATTAAAATGATGTAAACTGGATTAATTTATTTATAATTGATATAATTTTAATTTAAAACCGATTTCAAATATATTTTATCCTTATAAATAAATTTGAAGAAAAGGAAATTTTCAATTAAAATACCATATTTTAACTGTTCATCAAAAAATGAAACTTCTCATAAAAATACCAATAGTTCACCCAAAATAAATTTTTATATTAAAATTTCAAAAATTAATCTTATTTCTTCATATTAAATTTATAAAATTGTCAAATTTTATATTTAAAATAGGTGCACCATTAAAAGGTAGGAAAAATGCCTATATAAAAGTATAGCTTTTCTATGCATAATATTGTGTTTGTTCTTACTAATGATTATAAAATTTATTGGTTGAATGTAAAAAATATTTGATTGATTATATAAGATATATATTTCATTAATATAATTCAATAATAGTAACTAATTTAATTTATTAGGATAAAATAGCTTTGTGAGCATAAAAACATTTCCTTTATATACAATTGGTTTTTATATTAATTTATAATTAATTGGTTACCAATGAATTCATTTTATATTTGTGTAAACTATATATATTCAAAATATATTTAATCCTATTAATGAACACTAATTTAATAGCTAGGTTATATATTTTTCTATAAAATTATAATATTTTAATAATATATTATTGTTCGGTAAAACCTGGTCATGCGTGTAACACAAGTCATCAAAGAAAGTCATTGTTGCATGAGACACAACATAATTAATTATTTTGTGAATTTAAATCTATAAAATATATTAAATTTATCTAAAATATTAAATATACTATAAAATATCAAGATGTTATATTCCTTTCTACATTTTTTGTTACATGTCATACACACTATCGACTAAAAGGTACTCTTTTAGAATTTTTGGGGTGCAATATACATAACATGCTTAACAAAGTTTAATTTATACACTAAAATGAACATGTTATATTTATCAAAACATAACAACTCCTAGGATCTAAAAAATTTCAACTATTTTGGGTAGTATGTATCATTTAAGATTATCTATAAAGCCTTTTAATCAAGATAATTATGAATCATTATTTATTTATTTGATTCTCAACACTTTATAACTAGACCCTACAACATATATGATATAAAATTGAAATTTAAGATCTCAGTAATCCATTAAAAATTTAAAATATAATTTATATTTTCCAACCACTCCCCTTACTAATCCTCTCTTACATCACCATTCAATGATGGAGGGTTTTTTTAATCTCTCACACCTAACCCTCCTCCTTTATCATATGTTGATTAATATCCTTACCAATTTCTTGGATAGGATACACCACTTAAATCACAAACTAAGGGTCCATAGGAGTGATCTCTCATTATTTCTTTCCCACATATTATTATAACCATTCAATAAAACATATTCTATAATAGAAATAATATCTATCTTAATAACATATTATCCTTCTTCATTCATCATTAAATAAATTTTCATTTCATACCATGTCTAGGCGGATTCATATTCCATTGGATAATCCCATTCTATTTTATTTATTACAATAAACCAATAATTTTTAACAAAAATATTTTTACATTTACTTTAAAAAAATATAAAAAACATTGATTCATTATAATTCTATTATCATTTAAGAAAATTATTTCATTAAAACTATTTTTATGTGATGTGACCCTTTCCATTACTATTATGATGTAATAAATCTTGCTTGTTATGACCGATTTAGGGATAACATGGAAAAATAACAATCTTATGAGGCCATAATGAACATTTATTCAACCCATACTTCCTAGTAACTTCAATTTATCTATAAAAAATTAAGGATTTCTTTTTATGGGTAAATTATGTTCCCCAAAAATATTATTCTACACCCCTAATTAAAATTCCAAGACTTGACTAAAAAAATGAACTATGATGCCATTTTGTAACACCTAAACCCAATATATTGAATCCCAATATCCAATCTAAGATGCCTCATGTGACACCCCCACCCTGGTTCACTATATAGTAAAACAAATAGTTCACCACATGACCTTAGGTATGACTCATTGTATTCTAGAGTATACCAACTTATAGTGGGGTTCTAGGGTGTTACCACAAGAAGACTATACCCAAATATCAGAGTGTAAAATCATAATGAAAATAAAAAACATATCTATAATAAATAGTCAGATTATACATAAGTAATAAAACAAAACATTTTATAACATCTATCATGTAGAAGAAAATAATCATATATACTCATGGTCATGCCAACATACAGTGATTAATATACCTCTAGGGTGATCACAGTACCAAAAACTGAAATAAATAAAATACACACAGATCTACCACCATCCCTGAAACATACCTCAAACCTAGTATACAAACTCATATGATCTATCATACTTGATCCTGATATACTGGGCCTTTGGCATACCAAAACCTATGAAAAGTGAAGGATTCTCAGGTAACCAAGTATCATGAACTCCTAATCAGGGTGTGAGTACAACCCACTAGGGTAATGACACGTGCCTATAGTGGGGTGTGGCAAAAAGAATTATTTAATAAGGTAAAATATAGTATAGTGGTTAACGAAGTTTGTCTCCAGAGAGGAGTGCTCAACAATCACTTATGTCACTTTAAATTTGATAATGAAATGATGTTGTTTTTTATATTGTTTGGTTTTGAAAGAAAGCAAGGAAACTAAAGAAAGAAATAAAGTAAAAGATTTAAAAAATTTTTAAAAAAATAATGCAATTAAAAATAGTGATAATAATTGTCTTATCATGTTGAGGTTAGTTTTTCAATTGTAATGTTACCATAGTTCCAATTTTATTCAATTATCTTATGCTAAGTCGGTTTAAGTGATATTTCCCGATCGCTTCCTATCACTCCCTTAGTAAATGGTGATGGTGAGAGTAAATCATACCAATATCTAAGATTTTTCTACTATCATTCCTATGTGTTAAATAGATGTAGAGAATACCCTCAATTGAGTAAGGAAATTCCTGATCGGGTCTTGTTTATCCCAAATAATTAAGAATATTCAGTACCCCTACCACATGTACAGATGATCCCTGAGTACTTCACCACTAAGCCCTGATCTATTCCATAGTATATAGACTAGAAAATATAAGAGGAATATTATGAAAATTTACCAAAGCAATAATAACAACATAATATTAAATAAAATACAATCACATAAGATAATAAAACCGTTTAATAGAATTTGAAACCAACACCGCAGAAGAGAAATAGTTTTTATTCAATCAAATGCAAGAAATCAAACATTACAAAAGATAAAACCTACCACTCCCAAATCACATAATATTTTTACCCCACCATGGTAAGGGTAATTGAGAATAAGGGGGAAGAATAAGGAATTATAAAACTGAGAAGAACAAAAGAAATAAAAGAAAGAATTGAATTGTTTTCCTCTAGAATCTGTCCACCAGAAAGATAGCTTCGGTTTTCCCACCATCTAGTCGAATCTATCTGAGTTCCATTATTATAGAATGTGAGTGATGTATTTTTTCATATACCCTCAAAATATCATAGAATTTTGATCCATGAGGAATGATTTATGGCCTAATTAGTAGAAATGACATTTTTCTGGCCGCCAATCACTATTCCACCAACCATACTTTGACCGGTTGAAGGGCGGCCTTAATCAACTCAGTTCTACATGATATTTAATGTGAATCTTTCTTTTCATGTTTTATTTAGAGCCCATCTAGAATAATCTAATTTGATGGTCCGTATCCCGAGATATAAGCCATTGAATGAGTCATGATCTTTTCTGCCAGCCAGATTATGTGTTCACATTGAATGATTTTGTTTGGCCTTTTGGAGTTTGAATTGGATTTGGTTCCTAAATACTTATATATAGACCACAAATACTTCCATAATAAAAAAAGGAATATCATGAATTGGATAAAAATTGTAGGATTTATGCTCTAAATACATAGGAAACATAAAACTATTAAATGTCCAGAATTAACCAATTTTCACACTTATGCTCAAAACTCACTAAAAAACATAAAATGATGAAAATAAGATCAAATTTATTAATGGTAAGTGATTAAATCATTTAAAAACATATTTATAAATATGAAAATATGATCTCTATAAATTCCCTCACACTTAGCACTTGGACTCATAGACAAGCAAACATTGATATCAAATGATAAAAAATTTAAAACACACATCGATGAGATCTAACAATTTAACACCAAGAAATAAAAGATATCATGACTCATCAAAAACCATTATTACAAGTTCTCAATTCAGTTCATTACATTTATTTCCTATTCATTTCTTCTCCCATTCACACAAAACACTTACCTAACATTCATTTTCTCTCATCACATAAATATCATTTTTCAACAATGTCTATCTCATCCAATACTCATGCAAGGGTCACCATAGGCTTGATACATTTCTACATCTCCACTCGACGTGAGTAAGGAAAATATGTTTATCATGAGGACTTTATAGGGTTGTTCTATGGCTTCAGGTTGTTAGGATATAAATGTGAAATTTTTTGAGGCTAAATGAGGAGTGCTTGGCTCTTTTTGAAGGAAAATTACATTATTCTAATTTTAACTTAAATATGGTATCCTCCTCACTCCCCTTAGTGGTAAATCAGCTCCACTAGCATGAAAAATCAGTAAAAATTCACACTATTCATCATTTCAGAAACAATAATTTCAATCATCTCAAACATGATTTTTCTTGAAAGCTCTAGATTGACAAAACTTTTTTTCATTAGAAGCTCCAGAAATGCATAACTTCTCATACATGAAAGCTCTAGAAAAGGAACAAATTTCAATAGAATGATTTTTTTCAGAAACAATTACATCTCTTCAAAATTTAATTTTCCACCCAATGTATCTCCAAATGAAGAATCACAACACAATTCAACCTCCCCCCACGTTTAACTTCAACTAGATTATGCAATTTCACTTCAAGAGAAGGTTTGATATGGAAAATTGGCTTATGATGTGGCTAACCTAACAAGCTGTTCATAGATTCTATGGGCTAAAAGGATTAAATGTACAAGGTGGGCCATTATAAAAATGATTCTTAGAAGAGGGGGCTTTAAAACCAATGAAATTCCTCAATCATTTAAAACACATGTACCTCAAGCCCTCAAGTTTTGACAGAGATAAATCAAATTATAGTTAAATCAAGCATGGTATGATTCCCTCAAGAAGAAAATATTATGAAAATTAGGTTTAGAATACTCACAAGAAAGTGATTTCAAATATAAATATAGTGAATTATGGTATGGGATTAAAAAAACTAGAGTACTTTTCATGAAATTTCCAAATATTTGAACTTGAAACAAAGTCAATTTCAGCATTCATTTAAGCTCAATTTCATGGGATAAATTGTTTCACACATTGAAATGGGTTTCAAAATTTGTGATGATAGTCATTTTAGCCCAAAACTTTCAATAACACACAAAAATTTGAAAAAAAAACAATAAAAAACACTAAACTATTAAGGTTCTCTCCCCCACACTTAAATGATGTAGTGTCTGTAATGCATTCAAATAGATTTAACATGTAAGAATATTTTTAATTGAATCATAGTAATCAATAAAGTGTAAAGGAAAGGTATAACCTTACTTATTGGTAGTGCAATGTTGAGTTAAGATCCTAAGTGTTACACACATGAAAACCTACAAAAAAAGTAGATAATAAAACATAATAAATTTATCTAAAGTAAAGAAAATAGAAATAGAATGAGAATAGAAGGATAGATCTTGGTTTAATATCCCAAGTGGGCCCTAGTTTTTGACTGCCTCCAGATGGGTAGTTTTAGTTGGTTATCCCTAATCTGATGGTGGGTGAAGTTTCTTAAACATGAACCACCAGAACTTCTTCCTTCTATCATGAACATCTTCTTTTTTGTTGGGGACTTCATGGATATAGTACAACAAATACACCCCTATGAAAATGATATTAAACTTGTATGGTGGAGGTAGGATAAATAAGGAGTCCTCCTCTTTATTACTTTCCACTTTCACAACTTCTTCTTCATTCTCTAGTAGTTCCTAAAGGTATGCTACATACAAAGAATAGTCAAAGGGAAAATCAGATTGTAATTCTATTTGAATAAAATTAAAACATGATGAATCAATATCAAACTCTTCCCTTCCAAAGTAAGCATCTTGTGTCTCTTTTTACTTAATCAAGTCCACTTGTATCTCATCTTGAACTCCTTCCAATAAATTATCATCATGTTTAGGGAGCTCTAGGTGTTCCTCTTCAGGTGTATCTTCTTCATTTTCATCATCCACCAAGGCAACATATTTGTTGGGAGAATCTGAAAATTTCATGCAAGGGGAGGTGATACTCAATTTAGATTCTATATAATCAAAATGAAAATAGTTTAGAAAAATATTATGTCCCATAAGTGGCTTGACTTCAATTTCTTCTTCAGTATGAAGTTCCTCTTATAGTTGAATTTCACATGATATAGGTAGGTAGTCAGGATACTCTCTCTTTTATTCAAATTCCACCGCTTTGGTTGTGTCTTCCTTCAATGGTCCTAGATATTCTAATTTGTAAGGAATATGTGGATCAAGTAGTTCTTCACACTCATTCTAGAATCCAACAAGATATTTTTGATCTCCCACATGTAGATCAGTAGGTAATTCTTCCTTCTTGTCCTCCTTAGGTCCATTCATAAGTTCTGGTTTTTCTATCAATGCACATACATATTCAAATGCAAGTTCTACTTTTTTATCTCATTTTGCTATGTCATTTAGAAGTTCTTGCATATAAACTTTATCATAACTAGCCTCACCTACTTGTTCTAAATGTGGGTAGTTGTTCCATGAATTAAAGATATGATCATTTGAAAACATCCTGGAAATTTATTTTTTTGATGTTTTTTTAATTTAAAAATGTTAAATATTAATAATTATATTGTGGAACTTCCTCCCCAGTAACGACGCCAAGTGTCGACATGTGCCTATCATGGCGTGTGGAAAAAACAATTATTTACTAAGTGAAAATATAGTATAGTGGTTAACCTAGGTTGTCTCTAGAGAGGAGTGTTCAACAATCACTTATGTCACTTTAAATTTGATAATGAAGTGATGTTGTTTTTGATATTGTTTGTTTATGAAAACAAAGCAATGAAACTAAAGAAAGTAATAAAGTAAAAGATTTAATTTTTTTTTAAAAATAATGCAATTAAAAATAGCGATAATAATTGGCTGATCAGGTTGGGGTTGGTTTTTCAATTGTAATGTTATCGTAGTCCCAATTTTATTCAATCATCTTCTGCTAAGTCGGTATAAGTGATATTTCACGATCGCTTCCTATCACTCCCTTAGTAAATGGTGATGGTGAGAGTTAAACATAGCAATATATGATATTTGTAATATATATTTCCTATTTTTTAAATAGATGTAGTGAATTCCCTCAATTGAGTTAGGCAATTCTTGATCGGGTCTTGTTTATCCCAAACAATTAAGAATATTCAATACCCCTACCACACGTACTGACGATCACCGAGTACTTCACTACTAAGCCCTAATTTATTCTATCGTATATAGACCAGAAACTAGTAGAGGTATATTATGAAAATTTAACAAATAAATAATAAAAACATAATATTAAATCAAATACAATTGCATAAGATAATAAAACTGTTTAATAGAATTTGAAACCAACATCGCAGAAGAGAAAGTGTTTTTATTCAATAAAATACAAGAACTAGAACATTACAAAAGATAAAACCTAACATTACCCAATCAACTCATATTTCTACCCCCATTATGTTATGGTTAATTAATAATAATGGGGAAGAAGAAGGCATTATAAAACTATGAAAAAAAATAAAGAAAAAGAAAGAGCTTAATTTTTCTACTCCAGAATCTGTCCAATAGAAAGATAGCTTCGGTTCTCTCACTATCTGGTCGAATCAGGACAAGGTACCTTCTTATAGGATGTGATTAATGGAGTTGGACATCTAAAATCAAAATATAAGAGCATGTGGATCCGTTTAAAATGAGTTATGTCCAAATTAGTAGACATGACATTTTCTGGCCGCCAATCACTATTCCACCAAACATATTTTGATCGGTTAAAGGGTGGAATTAATCAAATAAGTTCTCCATGAAATTTAATGTGAATATTCCTCTTCAAGTTTAATTTTAAACCCATCTAGAATAATCCAATATGATGGTCGGTATCCTGAGATATCAGTCATAGAATGAGTCATGGTCTATTCTGCCAGCCAGATTGTGTGTTCACATTGATCAATTTTTTTTGGACTCTTGGAGTTCGAATTGGATTTGGTTCCTGAAGACTTATATATAGACCACGAATAATTACATCCTAAAAAAAAATAATCATGTGAATTGGATGAAAATTGTAAGATTTATGCTCTAAATAAAGAGGAAACATAAACTATTAAATGTCCAGAATTAACCAATTTTCACACTTAAGCTCAAAACTCACCAAAAAACATAAAATGATTCAAATAAGATGAAATTGATTAATGGTAAGGGATTAAATCATTTAAAAACATATGCCTAAATATGAAATTATTATTTCAATTAGGTAAAAATATTTTAGTCTCGTATATTACCACTAAATATAGTGTACACATGTGATATGATCAACAAAAGAAATAAATAACTACAAAAGTGTATGTAAATAAACATTTTCAATCCTCAGGTTCTAATGTAACATCTAAGATCAACAGAAACCTTCTTTTTATACTACCAAAGGGTCTATAAGCATATAACACAACCATTATAACCAATTATATAACCATGGTTGATTCATAGGAGCAATTTCTAGGCATTCCAGTAGTTTTGGACTCAACAATTGAATCTAAATAATATGTCATAGGCATCCAATTTCACACTAATAACTCGGAGGTTAGTTCCTCCCCATCAGATCATCTCACATATACATCACATCAGGGGGTAGTGTGCCCCTATTATATTATATAACAATATATTTCTCACTTAGTGGGGAGGGAATCTCTCCCAGATAATCTCATATATACATCTATGTGGGAACTAGTGCTCCCCTATCTTCAATTTCAAATACCACATTGGGGGGGGGGGTGTTCCTATCATCCATTACATAGTAGTAGTCATGAAGGATGGATCCAAGAAAAAAATATAAGGCATCCCATTTATCTCAATAAATATTTGGGGGTAGTTCATCCCACCCAAACCATACCAACATACACATATCATAAGGATTATACATATACCAAAATCCAAATCACAAGTCCAAGGTCATCCTTTCACATGAATGACATATCATTATCACCACACACACTTTATCTAGGGTCAATATATCTCCATGGAACTCACTAAGCCCCCCATGTCACATTAAGCGTAAAAACTCCTCATGGGTTCCTCAACCACAATCTCATCACTATGTTTCAACACCCATAACTTAGAGGTCATAACATCCCTTTAAATCCTCATTAGATACCATGAGTCTTATAAGGAAAGTCACATTTATATTAATCAAAATAGATGAAAAAAAGGCTTATATAACTCTATAATTCATCTCAAGTTAGTACAGTCACTCATCCTATCTATGATCTACCCATGGAATACCCATCCAATGCTCATATACTAGTGGTGGATGAATAATCACCCCATGATCATCTAAACTAGAATAAAGGCTTTAATGTATCTTAGGGTTTTACTAAGGCCTACTAGGACCATTCACTTTCGTTCAACACATTACTCTACTCAGGGTCACCAAGGAACATATAATAAGGGAAAAAATGTTCACTTAATTCATTTCAATTTTTAACCCTTAGGATCCATGAATAAAAATGCATATATTTGTAATAAATACCTCATCTATTAATGATTGAGGAAATCAAGCTAGTACACAAGAGTTCATCATTGACCTCTATACTTTTTTTAGTCAAGGAATTTCATTTAAAATAAAAAAATTAATTAAATTAAAAGGTTAATTTCTCTCAGTAGAAATACCAAATTTCAAATGAAAACATATATAAATGAAATAAAATAAAACAGATTCATGCATAAGGAACCATGTACCTCATTCAAGTCATTTCATTTTAAAGAATCTTGGTAGTTCCTGTCCAATCTTTTCCATGTATCTTACTTTATTTCATAACTATCTGAAGAAACCATTGTTGGAATCCTCATGTTTTAATCATGTTTTAATGATCATAAATCCTATTAATCCTATTTAATCTATCTCAAATCATATGTAGAAATGGATGGTTTCTATATTATTCAAGTAAACTCTCACAAGATCCTGATTCATATAAATCATGTTTGATTATTGTAAACTATATTTAATTGTATTCTATAATGATTTCTTCTATGAATGATTAAGTTTAATTCATTATGTGAATATTACTTCCTAACACTATTTATAGTCTAAGAAACCATGATTCTTCTACCAGTTTTGGTTTTCTAGCAAAGGACAATACACCGTGATCCAGACACCGTGACCAAGACACTGTGATCAAGATACCATGATCCTAACACTGCATTTATGATACCAGTTCATGATCTCAATGAAACCATGTAATCATGAATGTCTCACCTCTCAATGTAAAAGAGAAAGTAACCATCTTGTGTTGACACCATTTCTAAGTGATACCATTTCAAGACAAATTGGGACACCGTTCTTTAATCTATTTTTTCATTTTCAATTTAATTTCTAATGGTAATATTTGAGTCATTTAAAGAAACTGAAATAATTAATGTTTCTTTGTGGAAATATCTCCTGATTTTATGAGGTATGAGGTGCATAATACATGAATCCTGTCGGCTCCAATTTGTGCACTCACAATTACAAAGGAAGATAAGCCAGGCTGCAAAGATACAGAAAGAGGAGAAAACATTTGAAAAAAAGCGAATAGATGCATGAAAGAAGATACAAGTGAAGAACACACATATCAATATCCATTTCAAAAGGTTTTACTACAATATATCAGAACCAAAAACATCTTTGTAGTACCACCTCTAAGAAGAACATGATTTAGAAAACTTACACCATCACACTCGAAACCAGAGCAGCAGACTTGCAATATTCTATTTTTCACAAGATGACTCGATACTTGCATCTGCTTCATCCTACAAGTGCAGAGTTTCATAGAATAACAATCAGATCACTTATAACCCTTTCTCATCATCTTTTCTCTATTGTGAATAGTTTTTGGCTTTTGATTAGTGTGTGTGTCTTTATTAAAAATACACACTAGATTTTACCCCGATCTAGGGTGTGGATCAAGTTAATTAATATAAACTACTTGGTGGTAGGTGATCACCAAGTGGAGTGGATTAGGTCTCATCTTGTGACTGAACCACTTGTTTTATCCACTATGTATTTTAATTTAGTTTTTCTTTTATTTACTGTATATTTCAGATAACACTAGATTTTACTTAGATAGTTAGTCTTGGATAGAAGTTATAAGTATTTTACCTCATTAAGATAACTTAAAAATTTGTATCAATAACTCACATTGATATTAATGAGAATTAATCAATCTTCTGATAATTTATTCGAATAGTTAAACTATTATAACCGTATTAACTTGATTAACTGGGCTATATTATTTTTATTTGTTGAAGTTTTTGAAGAACCATTTGGTAACATAAATTTTTATAGATACTCAATTCACCCCTCTTGAGTAATGTACTCTGACCAACACCCATCTTATGCCAAAATGTATAATTAAATTAATCACAATGATTTATAATGAAATTTTCCCTTAAATTAAAGAAATTTATAATTAATTCAATTTGGAATAATGATTAAAATCTCACCTGGTGCTCATGCCGCACCAAAAACACATCCAATGACATATTAATGTACCACGGTAGGAATCTAACAAATCCTCACATAAAATCACAAACAAATATCCCCAATTCAGTCACCAATTTAGTTTAATTTATTTCAAAAAACCATAGAAATTTCATATGGTGAAATATTTCCATCAGAATATCGTACGATGATATGAAAATATCATCTTGAGACATCCTCTATCTATGGAATAAAAAATACCTATAATTTTAGGTATAATCGAACATGATCCAATGGAATCATCATGAAAAACCCTATCCCCAACATATCCATATTAGGATGGAGAAGAGAGAAGGAGGAATTGAGGAAAGAGAGGAGTAATCACCTTGATCCACTATGAAAAGCACCCAAGAATATATCCTAAATCAAGGGGAATGAAAGGAAGAAAGGGAGGGATAGGAGACCCCCTAGCCACATGTTTGAGGGAGAAGAAGATAGGTGGCAGAGAGGTTAAAACCCACATGGCATTTCAAACCATGCGGATGGAACTGATTTAGGAAATCCACTTCACACTATTTGGCCAAACAATTTTCCAAAATATGCACCAAAAATGAAGATCACATATACACACAAAATTGTAGGCCTCAGATGGTTTTTTAGAAACCATGTAGTGACCGTTCATTGCACCCCTAATCCAAAGTAACCCAAACAGTTACCTTTCATAGTTTCTCTTAATTGTTTAGTAATCATTCACAGGGGTAACATACTTTCCCAACTTCTAAGAATACACCCAGGAGCTCCCATGAATAAATAAATAACCTAAGGAATCTCTCAGGTGTTGATCCATATAAAAAACATATCCTTCAGATGATCAAACATTAAAAATTCCAATTTGAATCCCAATTTCAAAAACTACCCATGCTCTAGAACATTAACAATTCAAATTGACCATAAAAATCATAACTCAAAAAGGATAGGGGTTTTATAACCTCCCCACTATATCAATTATCATCCTCAATAAGGATTTGTTGTTGTTAAACCATTAATACTGAACTAACTTAGTCTTCAATTCAAAACCAACTAGTCATGTTCTACTCATAAATACTGAAAAATATTCTACTGTGAAACTCCAAACACGAGGCCCACAATTCATCAAAACCTGATACACTACTCATAACCACTATCAAAACACCCTGATGATTGTTACCCACACCTATTTATCAAAATAAACTATTTTTACATCAAACAGATTCATTCATAGGCCTATAGTATACCCCTCTATAGGAATCAGCTCATAAAGGTTGATTTTGAGCCATGATGCATCTCACCATCAAAGTTTCCCACTAAACACATCAATAGATGTACAACAACATTATTTTTGTGGTTTAAATATAACCATACCCAAAATCATGAAAACACTATTTAGAATTATGTACAATTCCTCATCTCTAATTACCAATTGAATCAGATGAACCTTAACCATCTAAATAGAAAGGTTGATGATATTGAATTTTCCTTGAAAACTAATGTTTGTTCCAAAAAAACATCCATTTCATAATTGATATGATACAAATAATGTGGTTTCTAACCCACCACATCTAATTACAAGAATAACCACTGGCCATACATCCTTGGGATGACCTTTCCCAAAAGTGCTTAGTCATACCCACTGAAGCGCTATCGCATTACACAATATCAGTGAATTTACTCCTAAATCCATACTGAGATCACAAAAACAATAAAACTGAAGTATAAACACAACTTATCATATAATTAAATGGTTGAAACCTTGACTAAATAAACCATCTATTGTGATCTCACCCCAATCACCAATGCTCCTTTGATTCGACTCACCCACAAATCACATCAAAATCATCTTGACCCCAATTCCAATGCAAAAACTCCATCGAATACATTTTACAAATCTCAATTTCAATATAAAAAATGTGACTATATCAAATCATATTTTTCTACTCAACAATCTCCAAAATCCACCTTGACCATCCAATGACTTGTCTTATCACAACCATGACCCTACATACTTGGGGGTCATTCCTCAATAATCCACAATCCTTCCATTTCGACACATAATGACTTGACATGACCATCCTACTCAATCCTAATATCCAACATGAACCCTCAAATTCTACCCATTCCTAACTCATTGGGAACTTTATCCTTTAAATTCACTAAAATTCTATCTATAATGAGGGTCACACCCTCTAATGACCAATGGTTCAGTCCCCACTATTCACATTATCTTATATTTCTCATTAAGAACAACATTAAAAATTTTAATCATTATACGCATGTCACACCTCCAAATATATGCTCATAATGCATCATCCTTTGAAAAAATGCCTCCCTAAAATTCCATGTTAAGGAATATCCTTAGGTCGACTATATCATGATACCCCAATTAATCTTCGATATCAATATTCATCATAATGGAATCACCTCTCATTATCATCCAACACACTAGGCATCCATTCCCATAATAATTTCATCTAATCCTTTGTTCCTTGGCTTATATAAGACCACTCAACAATCCAAAATTAATGATCATCATGTTTGACCATTATATGCTACCCAATCTCATCCAAACATAATGGGAATACACACAAGTACCACCCAGTCACATAAACCAAATCACAACCCCATGAGTCTCTCATCATCGAAATAAGGCTCATGTTCCTAAAAACTAACAGTTACCGTCTTTCATTTCATTATTATCTATCCATAAACACATTATTTTGCTTTCAAAAATCCTAAGGAAACTCATGCATGCCATGTCCAACCGCACGATCACCCTCTGGGCTTTTTTTTCAAAAACCTAAATTTTCTACCAATGCCTCATGATGATCCTGAAAGCACATCCAAAATCAACAGGTACAAACACTCAACTAGGAATACACTACAAACCTAACCTAAATACCCAAGTAGTAACACTTAATGTACTCATCAGGACAAGGATCAAGTCATCTCCAATAATTATAAGGAATATCATACATGCCAAGGGAAACCACACAATCAACCACTGGACTGAGAAACATTTGAAAACTCAAAGAGTCTATCAATACTCTCAATATGATTTCAAAATAAAATTTAAAATTAATAGATCTAGGCACTCAACCGATCCGACCATCAAACCTAACCCCAATACCCAAGCACTTTCACTCAAGGTGATCTTCATCACAATGTCTCAAGGTATATCTATTCCTATTCCATACACCAAAAGACACATCCTGTGAACTGATCTCATAACCCAAAGCATCTACCCATGCTTCCCATGTCTAAATTACTCACATGCCTGACTAACCCCTCACTCAGGTTACCCTCATACACCACATCTCATCTCATATGTAATGCTCATATCACTAATATCATAATCCCTATATCGAAGCACTAGGATCTCCTTCCTAACCCATACGTCATATCTCATATAAGGTCATAAATCATTGGTAAAAACCTCGCTTCCATATCTAACATCACCTAGAAAATCCCAAGCCAAACAACCCACTCTAGAGTCTCACATATACAAATGAGATATTACATGCCAAGTCACCACCCACTAGAGAAGCAATCCCCACTATGAATTTGTATATGATACATCCCCTTAAGGATTTCAATCTCATACATTAGTATTTATATTATCATGGAATCACCTTATGATGATCTATACTGTGTAACCATAATTAAATGGTCAATTAAGTATAATTACACTAAGATGCTACATGGGAAAACACTATATAATTTTTTTGTAGAAATTTTAAATAATAGAATCTATTTTTATATTCTGAACCAATAATAAGGAATCAGATTCCAATACCAACCTACTATTGGTCACTTTACATCCATTTCACTAAGGTACTATACAATCATCTTCAAGGGAATCTCTTTATATATCCACATGACTTTCCAAAAGAAGAATCTACATCATGGTACATTTGAGTAGAATTCCACCAACAAGTTATATGGGAAAAAACTTCATATAAGTTATTCTTAACACATTAAATTGTTGAAACCTATCATTACTGATTTCAGACACACACAACACATATATGTTATATGAATCCTATGTGCCAAATATGATTCATGTACACCGACCTATTTTCAATGGGCCAAGAGTCAAAATAACTATAAATCATAAAACATAAATCCATGATATTAACAATATCATGATAGGTGAAATCATGAAACTATAAAATTGGAAACCAATAACATCAATCCCATTTCATTGGTAACTGTTAATTTTCATCATAAGTTATTTTCATAATGCACTAGTTTGAGTCTTATCACAAGTCCAAATACATTACTATGTCACTTGTCTACCATCTCCTCAAATAGTAAGACAAAAAATATCTGATAAGATTTATGATACAGTTTATATAATATCTATAATACCACTTTGTGACATCCTCACCTTGGTTCACACTACAGTAACAAGACTGGGTCACCATGTGACCTTATGCATATCTCCCCATAATCCATAGGCTGCCTTCTAGTAGAAGAGGTCTAGAGTATTACCATGAGGAGACTATACCCCCATATCATAGTTTATACTCATAAGAAGAATAACCAAAAAATATAACCATAATGAATAATCAGAGCACATAGATGAAATGAAACAGAACATGCTATGGATTTTTTGTGTGGAAGTAAGCAATCTTATAGACTCGCGATCATGATAATATACAATGATTTATTTCACAATGGTATAATCATGGTAAACATAAACAGAATTTATATAGTGTAAAATCATCAACCACCATCTCTGAGAAGTACCTCAAACCTAGTCCCTAAAACTATATTTTCCATCTCATACAATCATGATACACTAAGCCTATACCCAACCTAAACCTATGAAAAGTAAATGATACTAGGGTAACCAAGTGTCATGGACACCCAAGTAGGGTGGGATAAAAAATTAATAAGAAACCACCATCATGGTACCATACATAACTAGTAAATGTAGTGTACACATGTGATATTCTAAACTTAGGAAATAAATAACTACATAAGTGAAAATAAATAAATAATAGTGATCTTCAGGTTCTAACACAACACCTGATATTGAACGAAACATACATTAACCATTATCATAGTGTCTTTAAACATATCACACAACCATTACAGCTAATTTCATGCCCATTTCCAATTCCTAATAGAAATTAATAGGTATCCCAGTAGCATCATGATCAAAAATTGGTTCATAGGAATAAGTCCTAGGAATCCAATGGTATACTAATCACATAGAGGAAGTGAATACCTCTCATGTAATTACATGTATCCCTCTAATTTGGGTAGTCCATCCATACCATAACACCTCAAAATATAAAAATCACTTGGGGATAAGTGTGTATCTCTTAGATAATCTCACATATACGTCTCTACAGTGGGGATTTCATACCTCTAATTCATCTCATATATCACATTTAAAAGAAGTACATCACTCGTATCCATCTCATTTATCTCACCAGGGGGTCGTCCAACCCTCCTGTTCATATCATATATCATATTGCGGTGGGTGGAAGTGCATCACTTCCATCCATCACATTTTAGCATACATAAAGGCCAGAACTGAGGAAAAAATCCAAGGACTCCCATATATCTCAATAAATCTAAATGGGAAGTGAACACCACCCATAAAATCTCAACATACACCTCTCATAAGGGTATGACATCTTCCCAAACTCATCTCACATGTCTAAAGTTGGCTTCTCAAGTGGAGGACCTATCATCAACACTACAAACACCCTCTCTAAAGTTAATATATCATTGGGGAACTCACTAGGGTCATATAAGTCACATCAAGAATGGAAACCTTTCCAGGATTCCATGATCACAATATCATATCTTAGGTTAACACCCATAACTCAAGGGGAATATCATCCCTTTCATCCTTGTTCCTACATTTCGTACCACTATCTATATAAGACATGTCTCATTGGCATGAGTCTCAAGAGATGACTCAAGGATTGTCTCAATCTCTTGGTTATCTTAGGTCGGTATGCTCACAAAACATGTCTATGATATACCCATGGAATACCAAGTGATCATATAATAGTGGGGAAGTAACACTTATCCCACATTCTCTTAAACTATCCTAAATTCTTTAAGGAATCTCAGGGTCCCAATAAAGCCTAATTGGGTTGTTCACTTCCATTCATCACATTCCTATACTCATAGGTTACAAATTAAACTATACTAAGGGTCATTATGATCACTTAATTCATTTAATTACTCACATATTAGGGTCCATGCATCACAAGGATTACATTTGTAATCATGGCCTCAACCCTTGATGACTGAGGTAATCAACCCAATGTACAAGGGTCTACCATGTCCCTTTCACAATGTTCAGTCTAGGAATTTCATTTAAAATAGATTTTTATTAAAATTAAAAGGTCACTATCCATTAGTGGCATGGACACATATTACATGACAATATATATAAATGAAAAAAATACCATTGGGGTATTCTTAGTGGACAAAATACATCATATGAGTAATTTCCTTTTGAATCAGTCTGATAGATCCTGGACAAGATTATCTAAGTCTCTACCACACATGAAGCAATATCCCAAGAACTTATCTCATGAAAAAAAATCCAGTTCAATTAATTATAAGATTTTATAATTATATTTCCCCATAAATTATTGAAATTTATATTTAATTCACTAGTTAATTCAATCCTTCATAATACCTAATATCTCACCGGCACAACAAATACACCAAAACTATATCGAATGAAATAAAAAAAATTAGCATGCTTTTGGATCCCAAAAAATAAAAATCCTTAACAAGAAATACTAATTAAATCAAAAAATTAATTTAATTTAATCCAGGAAACATCAAAAAATTCATATGATGACGTACCTCCAATAAAAACAATGTATGATGAAATTTATGCACCATATGAGGATTTAATCTAGCCAATATATATAATAAACCCATCATTATTAGATGCTTTATCCATGATCCAATGAAGTAGTCACTAAAAACCCTAAATAGTACAACAAAACATTAGCATGAAGAAGATACAAGGAAGAACATAGGAAGAAGAGGAAAACTCACCTTGATATACCATAAAAATATTCCATGAATCCACATAAAATATAGGGGATCCAAAGGTAGAAGTGGGTAAAGGATACCCCTATCCATTTTTAATATAGGGAGGAAGAGAGGAGGGGGGATATGATAAATCGCATAGGATAATTTTAGTAAAATTTATATTTTCATGAAATTAGACAGGAAGAATGATTTGGACACATAGTTTTCTGAACTGTGCACCAAATTTGTATATGGAAATCCCTTAATTAATCCAACTTGAATGTTTTTGTCACAAAATTAACCAAACTCTGGGCCAACCAGGTAGATCACCTATGCAACCAAAATTAAAAGCCACACATGGTTTGTTTAAAACTGTGCAGTGAATGTGCACTTAACCCACAAGCTAAACCAATCCACATAGTTACCCTGAACAATTTATACTAACCATGTACATGGGTAAAATTTTTCCCATCTTCAAAAATTGAACTCGAACTTCTCAAGACTCACCTGAGCACCTGATACATCTTTAGGTCCTTGATCCATAAATAAAAACATCACCTTAGGATTCTCTAACTCTCAAAAATTAAATTCTAATACTAATTTACAAAATAAAACTTACTCTAAAAATCTGAAAATTAAAATCCCCCCTAAAAATAATAACCCACAAAGGAGAATGGTTTTAAAACTCATGTCCCCAATTCTATTTTCCAATCACCAGATAATACTAAAAAATGGGGTGGGATAAAAGAAACCATTTAGTGAATGTTTTTAATCTAAGGGCTTAATATAAAACAAAATACTGTGAAAGAAAATAACTTAAATTAGATAAATTGAAAAAAAATACACTTTATAGTGGAAAAAATCATTTTACAAAATTAGATATTCAAAAAAATATACAAGAATCTTGAAATCATAAAAAATAAATAGATCAAAAAAGGAATTTCCAACTTATTTACCAAATCTTCTATATGGATCTACATATCACTAATTTGGAATTTATTTGATGTATTTTCCCACAAAATTTTGATAATTTTTAGTGTTTCTAAAGATAAATATTTTATTAATTTTGTAATTATTTTTAGTGGTCGAAATGTTAAATTAATCAATTTTACATTTAAATTATGTTTTTAATGTTTTAATTATTTATGGTGTCTAGATTTGAGTTCTTTATTTAATTATTGTTTTTCATTTGAAATATTACTATAAAGTGTTATGAATTAATTATGGTATTCTATTCATTTAATCTACAATTTCTTTATTTTTGTACAAATTAATAAACTAACAGATGTAAATTTGTATTTAACATTTTTATCTTTTTTGTAAATTATATTAATTTAGACATATTTGTTAATAATTTTTAATATTTATTTGTTTTATTCATTTATGGTTTCTTTTTTATTTATTAATTAACTAATTACTTATTTAATGAAATCAGAATTTAATTTTTTAATTTTTAATTTTTTTTAATTTTTTGAATATTTTTCCTATCATTTTGTGATTTAATTAATGTAGTAAATTTTTTTAAAATTATTTATTTTAAAATGCTTGAATGTTTAGATAAATAAATTTAATTTGTTGAAGTTTTATTTCTAGGGTTTTTCGAATGAAAATTTTCAAATTCATTCTATCCTAGACCAAACCCTTGTTATGATATGAAGTAGTTGAATCAACTATAACCATGAATTTTAAAAAAGTATTAGACCTACCTTGAAGCTCATAGTTGGTCAATATTACATGTGTGAGCAAATTAAGTAAAGGCTTGGAGCTATCATTCCTTGATCGAAACGACCACATGAAGTATTTTTTCAGTTTCTATGAGAAGTCAATGCATTGAAAATTTTAGAAATTATGGGATTGACCATGTGAAAAAACCTATCAACCACGCCCTTCTCATGTAAAGTCATTCAACGGTTCCCCTTTTGTGGATCGACAGTAAGAATCCTAATTTGATTGACCACACCGAGATTTGTGTAGATCCAACTTTGAAGATATTGACCTTTGCTAAGCTATATTGTATATTGAGGGAGTCTAGTCTATGACCAATCTACTTGATTGAAGTATGAAACCAGGGTTTATAATTGAATCTCTTGAACAACAAGGTCTATTATATTGGATTTAAGAGTAATACAATGACTATAAGAGGGGGTGGGAGTGAATTTTAGTTTATAAAATAAATCTCACAATTTTCCCAAACATTTTATTATTAAATATTAGATAGATATTTTATCTGATCTATAAGGTTTATAAATCAGATAGGCAGTTTTTCTGAATTTTAGAGTTTAGAAAATTTAAAACTTTTCTATACAATTTCAAAATGGAAATAAAAACTGGTAAAAACAAGTAACATGAAATTTTATAAAACATGTAATAAAAACATACATAGGTTTTATCATAAGGATCCACACTTTAAAATTTATAATTAGGGAATTCTATAACCCATAATTTAAGTATCCATAGTTTTAACTAAACTGTAAAGGTATATCTTCTTTAAGAAAGGAATCCCTTTATACTATGACCAATAGAACTCTGTTTCCCTATCCATGGTAAGCCTTGATCATAAAGGTTTGATAAAACTTTTTCTTCCTATCCTTGTAAGTTTTTTGGTCACACTAGATTGGATTGAATATTACATATCAAAATTTAATTAAGGAATTTAAAAGATATCCTCACAATAGATGCCTTAGGAGAAAGACTCATTGAAAATTACAATGAAGTGATCAGTCAAGGTACCAAGGTGTTACAAAAATTTTAATAGAAACTCCTAGATCATTAGGGATAAAAAATATTAATCCTCATTGATTTCTCCTCCTATTTATAGGAAAATCTCCAACAATCGTATTTTTTGAATCTTTTCGGTGGTTGTAACAGCCTTAGAAATTTTTTTTTGAAAGGTCAATATGTTCAACATGTTCATATGATGCTTATTTATTTTACAACATCAATGTGTAACAAGTTTTTATCCCATGGAATGAATTTGTTCATATAGAATAATTTTATATCTCTATATTAAATATTTAATGAAATGTTTATCCAGAAAACTTGTGTTCTTTCATCCGGAATATTTTTCCATAAAGTATTAATTGATATCTTGGACTTAGTTATATTCATACTTACACACTTTTATAAATCTTCATATAGAAATATGTGAACATATATCCAATATTTAGAAAAATTCTATTTGAATATAGAAATTTATTCTTTCCAATAAATTGGTATTCTTCTATCTAATTTTTTTCGTATATATACATAATTAAAACTATGGAAGTATGAAATTTAGTAAAACATATACTTCAAGGAACTGTATTATAATTTTAAAAATGAGGTTAGAAATTGTTTAAAGACATTTTGATTAAAAAATATATCCCTTTCGGAAAATCACTAAACATAACTTTTTAAAGAGAAAATCTTAAAGAGAAAAAATTAATCCCCCAATGTTATAAGACATCAATTTTATCTTTTTATACCGGGTTTCTTTTATCCCTCTTTATTTTATTCCTCTTCTATTTAACCATTAATTTTATAATTTATATCTTTATAATATTTTTCATCAAAAATTCTAAAACTTTATCTTATCAAAAGCTGTAAACCTTTCTCCTAATTTGTGATTTTTGAAAATAAGGGTTTTAAAGAACTTATAAAGTGCACAAGAAATGTTATGTAAAGTAATTTAATAAAAAACCAAAACTTCTACTAGAAAATGTGTAGATATTCATTCAAAAAAAATTGAAAGATATAACTAATGAAATTGAAAAAATCCATAAAAATAAATTTTAAATAACATCCATTCACAGTATATATATATATATATTTAAAAATTTCTTTGAGTTTTTTAAAAAAAAATATGAAGTGTTCATAGAAAAATATATCATTATTTATTCATGATGTATTTGATAATAATATTTATTTTCTTTACATCTTATTAGTATTTCCTTTAATCTTTTAAAAATAATTTAAACCTTCAAAAATTATCTTTATATACTTGGATCTTCTTGTTTTCATCCTTCAAAATTAATTTATCATCCTATTAATATTGTACTTTTAAATTTTTGACTTGAGTCTCTTGAATAATTGAAATTGATTTCTTAAAACATTCAACTTCTTCTTTTAATGTTTATAATTTAGAAATTTCAACTTGATCAACCTCTTGAACTACCACTATATTATTCAACTTTCCAGATCCATATATCAAAAAATCAAACTTCTTTGAAATATTTTCAAATTTATCATCTTGATTCATCATCAATAATTTTAGATTGTCACTTGATCTAGTAGATTTGTAATATTCTCCATTCATACTCATTACTTCCATAGAGACTATATTTTGAGATTAATATTTTCTCAATTAGATCATCATAAAATTTCTTATCATTTTCAAAACCTCTCATCCATCTTATGATTTCATTTTAATTTATTCTATCTATTTGAAATATCCCTATGAAATCTTTGAATTCAGTTTCATTTTGAATATGTAATTCAACAATATTTTTCCTTTAATTTTAATTCTCTAAAACATCAAAATTAAATTTTATAATACTTACAACTTGCCTATATGAATTAATATATTTCCATGATAGAATCCAGTATTAGAATAACCTCATTAAACTAGTTTATTTTCATCTCTATTCTATTAAAAGTATTGAAAAGAAGATAATTTGTAGAATCATAAGAAACAATTGGAAATTTAAACTTTGTCGGCCTATAAGATTCAACTCTCTTAGAAAATTATTGATCACTACAATCACTAGAAAATTACATAACTCTTATTTCACCATCATCACCTCTATTATCACCTTCACTACCAACATCTGCATCATCACCAGCTTCATGAACACTTGCATCATCAACATTAGTATCATGAATATCAGATTGATATATGTCCAGAATTTGTACTTTTTATTGGTTCCCAATTTATACGATACCTTCTATATCTATGAAATTTAAATAAATACTCTTAATGAACTTAAAAAAATAAATAAACTGGTTTTTATTCTGATAATTATTCAATATTTAACCATTATTTCAAATCTTGAAAAATTTGAGATTTCCTCCTTAATCACCTTTTTCCTAGAAACGTTTTTATAGATTTATATTAATTGAGTTCCTTTACTTTTTAATATTTAAATTTAGAAATAAAAAAATAAATTACCTTATACTTATCCAAATCCAATGGTTGAAGTGATATTGATTAAGAATTACATTTTAGAATTTTGGAATGTTTTTCTTCTAGAAATGGAGATTCGAGATCTTATAGTAGGGAGAAGAGGTGAGGGAAAATAGACAACCCTACAACCATATTTATATACCTTAGAGAGAGATGGTTAACATTACCTATATCTAAAAATTGAGATCAAAACTATTATTTTGATTAATGACTCAAAAAATCCAAAAAAATATATTTTTGAACTCTGGATTTTTTATTAGGTTTCTTATATATGTTTTATCCATAAATGGATTTGTTTGATAAAATATATAATTTTGAAAAACTTTTAAAATTAGTATAAACAATAAAAAAATTATATAGTAGATATAATTTAAAATATAATACTTATAAATTTACCATATAGAGATGAATTTATATACTATATTTCAAAATATTTTTTAAGAATATAATCTTTTTGGGGAAAAGATATTAACAACTATATAAAATTTTAGAAATTAGCGATAAAAATATGATTTTATTCTATTTGTAAAGAAGATTTTTTAATAGATTATTTATAATAAGAAATTTGTAACAAAATTTTTTTAATGAAAAAATATGTAATGAAAATTTTATAATGAAAAATTTGTAACAAAAAGTTTTATAGAATTTTTTGTTAAAAACATTTTGGGCATAATGTTTTTTAACAGGATATTTTTCCAAGAGAAAAAAATTTAGACAAAGAAAATTTGCACTCTCCATTTTTTATGGAGTTCATTTATATAAGGAGATGATTTAAATTGAAATTATATATGAATGATAATTTTTTATTTAAAATTACATTCTCTTATTAAATGTATTAAAATCTATCAAAAGTAAGGGGTTTTGTAAACATATCAGCAAGTTGTTCTTGAGTTCTGATGAATTTTAAAATGATATAACTTTTTTTGTGTGATCCTGAAGGAAATGGTCTCTTATATCTATGTCGTGAGCTCGTGAGTTATTTTTTTGGTCTTCCATAAAGTTATAATAGTTTTGTTATCAAATAATACTCGATTATTACTAAAACTCAACCTAAAGTATATGAGTATGTTTTTCATTGACAAAACTTGAGCACAAAAACTTCCAACTATGAAATATTCTGATTTAGTAGTGGAAAGTGCTAAAAATTATTGTTTCTTACAAGAATAAGAAACAAATGATTCTTTTAGGAAATAGAAAGTTGTAGATGTACTTTTTTCTATCCATTTTTTATGCACAAAAGTCAATATCTAGAAAAATTTGAAGTTCAAATTCTTTTTCAAATGTATAAAATAAGAATAGATCCATAGTTCCCTTTAGATAAAGAAAAATTCATTTTATTGATTTAATATGGGAATAATTATGATTTTATTGATATCCTAAATATATAAATATATAAAAAATTATATTTTTATGAATAAATATTAATTATAGTAAACTACCAATCATTACTCTAAAAATATTTTTATCTACTGGTTTCCTATAATTTTCAATTTACAATGTATTTGAAGATCCAATAGGAGTATTAATACTTTTACAGTTTTCATATCCTAATTTATTAATAATATATTTTATATAGTTTTGTTGAGATATAAAAGTTCCTTATAGTTTTTGTGAAATTTTAAAACATAAGGAAAAGGTTAATTCTCCCACCATTCTCATCTCAAACTCATATTTCATAAGACCCACAAATTAATCTATTAATTTTTATTGAGTTGGGAAAAATATAATGTCATGAACATGAATTTGAAAAATTATGGTGTCTGTAAAAACTTTTTTAATTCAAACTTTCCAATTTGAAACAACCTTAATAATGTTTTTGGTAGAAAAAATCATATTAATCTATTATACCAAGCTCTAGAGGACTGTTTATTTCCATATAGTTCCTTATTAAGTAAAAATACATGGTCCATAGATTTTTTATTTTCAATACTATGGGGTTGTTCTACTATTATACATATACATTAAGGAATACACACTTAAAATCCATGTTAAAAGAGTGAAATTTAAAAATGATGTATATAGATTCATATCTAGATACTAGATCATAAGTTTATTTATATTCCATGAATTCTTCTTAGTTATAACATTTAGTATAAATTTTAACTTTATTTCTAACCATGACTCCATTTTCTTCACATTTAATTTAAAAAACCCACTTTACATGAATTACAAAAGAATCATTAGGTCATTAAAATAAAGTCCAAACTTGATCTCTCTAAAATTCATTGATTTAATATTTTATAGATTTTATCTCATCTTTATCACTTAAAGCCTTCTCAGGAGTCTTATGATTGAATTGAGATACAGATTCACAATTTTTAAATTCATTTCTTAAGGAATTTCTATTTCCAACTAGTTGATCTACATCACCAATGATATTATCAATAGAATGATTCATAAAAATTAAATGATTCCTTAGGTTTGTAAAAATTTGTTCTTCAATAAGAAGTTAAATTATATATTAGGGTATAAATACAGGAATAATATAACTAGTTTTTCTCTTATGATAAGAATTTTTCAACATTGGTTGAAAAACAGTTTTTGAAATAACATCCAAAGATGTGGGTTGAGGTTTCTTGAAAACAAAAGGATCCACTTCATCAAATTTAACATTAAATTTTCCCTCAATAGTACTTATTTTTATTAGTAACTTTTTAAGCCTTACTAGTTTTAGAATATCCTAAAAATATTCCTTCATCAAATGTTATGGAAAACTTATTTAAACTGTCTTTAGTATTCATGATGAATACTTTTCATCCAAAATTATGAATTATGAATGTTTTTTATATATTCTTAAATACAACTAATAAGGAGTGTTATTCAAAATATTTTATATTAAAACAAAATTTATAGTATAGTAGATAGTAACAACTTCTTTAACTGAGAAATGTTTCACAATTGAGCATTCAACCAACATGGTTATTGTAATATAATGAATATTTCTATTTATTTTTCTTAATACACCAATTTTATTTTGGTTTATAGGTTCTGAGAAGTTATATATGATACATTTTTTACTATAAAAAAAATTTCAAATTCATAATTTAAAAATTCTTCACCATGATCACTATGAATAGTTGTAAAAGGTAGATTTTTCTCATATTTAACATGGGATACAAAAGTTTTAAAATAAAAAATGATTGTAAATTTTTATAGAAAATAGACCCATGTATATCTAGTGTAGTCATCAACTAAAAATATATACATAGTATTTGACTCTAATACTTCCAGTTTGTGTGGGACCAAATAATTCCATGTGAACTAACTGTAAAGAATAAGAAGTTAAAACTTCACTAATATATTTAAAACATAACATATGTTTCTTTCCAAATTAACAAGGATCAAAAAATTTATATTAATTAAACTTAAGCTCTATTATATCTCTAATAATTTTTCTTTTAGTGAGTTTAGCTAAAGTCCTAACAGTAAAGGTTTGAAACCTTCTATGCCATAATCAAAATTGATCATCCTGTTCATTAAGACAATTAAGATCTTAGAACCTAAGGTCATTTATGTTAACTGTGTGTACATCCTCATTCCCATCATTAGAAATAATAAATTTATCTTTTAAAATATAAAAAAAATTATCATTTCCTAAAGTTCACAATATAACCTTCATCACATAATTTTCTTATGTTAATAAGTATGTCATTAAGTCCTACAATATATAAAATATTTGGAATTAAAACTTTCCCAAGAAGAATGATATTACCAATACCATATATTTCTCTTTCAGAATTATCACCAAAACTGACTTTTTGACATTCCATATTAAAAATCTCATGGAAAAAAATTATTATATCTAGTCATGTTCTAATAACACCCACTATCCACGTACCAAATGTTGTTTCCATTGGTACACTTCTAATTTTTCTAAAGTTATGAAACATAGAATTTTGTTACATAAAAATTCTTGGGTCCAACATTGTTATATAAAAGTATTTTAGGAATCCCAATATATTCAAATTATATTTATAATTTTCTAATTCTTCCTAAAATAAGGCTTTATTAAATCCTAATTATTATACTATATTTAAAGAATTTTTTTTTGAATGTCCACCACTTTGACACTTTGTAAAAAAGGTGAACTATTTGGAAATAATAGTTATTTTGGAAATGTTGTTTTGAGTTTCTAAAATCTATTCCATAAGAATTATAGTAAGATTTTATTTATATTTATATGTTATCAATGTTTTCATTATCATAATTAAATTTTGATAATAATTTATTTAGATTTAAAATTTTAGATTTTAATTGAGAAACAAAATATCTATTCTCATTGGTTGTAGTGGTTTATTATTATTACAATTCATTTTAAAAATGTAATTTTTGTAAATTAGAGTCTTTTAAATATTTAATATGTTTTGAAATTTTAGTATCATGTTTTTAAATTTTCAAATTATATTTAGAAAACTTTTCTTCAACTTCTTCATATTTTTTAGTAACTTCATTATTTTCTAACAATAAGGTTTCAGAAATAGAAAAATATTCCAAGATAGGTAAAGTATTATCCTCTTTTTATGATGTATATTTATAATCTAAATATATACAATTATTTTCATTTTCTAAATTAGGATAATTTTCTTTCAAAGTTAGGTTGGTGAAGGTTTTAGTAGACACCTTAGGCATGAATCATTTTTTGTTCATTGGAATTTCATCTGGAAAACCAATATTATTTGGATTATCATTTTCAATATCTATTGAAATATGTGATGATATATCACCTGCACTTTCACTCCAAGTGTATGAAGGTTTCAAAATTTTCTTACTTTTATCCTTGTAAAAATTATTTGATATTATTTCTTTCTTATCGTTTATTTTTTGTCTTGGACATCAACATACGAATGTTTTTTATGATATATTTTATTTAAATAATTTTTATTCTTTAGTATCTTAAATTTCATTAAAATGTGAGTTTAAAAAAACCATGAGATAACCTTAGTATAAAATTATTGTTATATCCTAGTCATTAGGTTAACGAGAATAATTATAACAAACTTATGAAAATGCATTGAGAATTCTTTGGCTATCAATTATTTATGAAAAATATAAATCAATTAGATATTTGTATTTTTGAGTTAGTTATTTTTGGTAATGAAATTAATGTTATATATATATATTAATATAAAAATTTATATTCATCCAATGGATATTTTAGTAATAGGATTTGAATAAAACCATATTTGATGTATAAAAACCTATTTTTTTTAAAAAAAAATGTTTAATTTTACTCCTTTGGATAGAAAAAACATTTTAAATTATTATTTTTACACATTAATAAGTTTTATATGACAACATAAACATGTCACTTGGAAAACGGATATAAAAATTTACTTTGGATGAATTTATGATATTTTTTTGATAACTTTCATGTTTTGATGAATAGAAAAAATATGATAAATTTTAATTGAAAATAAATTTTTCCATTGAAATAATATATATAGTTAATTTCTATTATTTAATGGTTTCAAAGTATAAATAGAATATATTTTGAACATTTAATATAATGTAGGCCATTTTAATTAATTTTACATTAAATTCAGATGTAAAAAATTTCAATATTTTTCAATATTTTAATTTTTAAAAACCATTTTCTCATTTAAACAACGGAATTAATTTTAAACTAATTACTGAAACTTATGTGTTTTGAATTTTGAAAAATGGATTCCTTATTTGGAATCAGTAGGTACAAATCATGTCAATAGGTTACTTTTATTTTTGGGCATTATGAATAGTAACCTTGGTAATTATTTTTATTACCATGGTTAAAGGTAAATCAGGTAATTAAAGGTAAACATAATTTTATAAAATTACCTTAAAACCTATAAAAATTTTATTGGATGACTAATTTTGACCCTTATAATCTATTTTTTGAAATATAATCAATTAATGACTGCTTACCTAAGAATATGACATGAATATAATAAAAACTAATGAATGTGAAAAAATATCACAATCTCATTTTATATAAGTATATTAATTTTGATATATAGATAGCTAGGAGATAATATCGACTATAGATAGTATCTGGAAAGATATATGAATTACCTACATCATATAAGTGGAGGTTCAGATACATACAAAGGATATCATACCTATTGTAATGGATAATTTTTCAATCTAATTTTTATCCGAGATTTTTTATTTTTGTGTATTTACTGGGGTATATTTATAATACACATCCATATTTCATAATTATTTAATATTATTTATAATTCTTATACAATTGTTTAAGTTAATTTTACCCTTTGGTGAATTTTAATATAATGGTATGAATGGAATCTTTTTCATTATTCGATTTGAGGTACTTTTTGACTTTTCTAGAAAAAGTAGAGGAGAATTTTTTTTAACTTATACGGAATGAACCTGTTTTTAAAAAATCATAAACCATTATTTATATGAAGATTACTTTATAAAATTTCATGTTTATTTTTAACTGAATTCCTTTCTTTTAAAATTGCACGACATTTTGAGAAAAGAAAACATTTTTAAAGGAGAAACGATATTTTTCTCAAGAATTAATTTAAAGTGTTTTATCAAAATTATTTTCAATATAAGATGAAATTCTTTAAATAGGGTTATATTCATATCATGATTATTACTATAATTTTATTGTGTTCATTCTAGAATTTTTTTTAGGAAATCTATTTGTTTTATATCAATTATAGTGGAATGCTGTTTAAGAAACTCATTTTATTTCATGGGTTATGCTATGTTCAATGTTTTTATATTTTTTTGGAACATGTAAGAATGGTTTCATTATAAGATGGGTGGGACCTATATCTATCTCCATTGCATTAGTTAAATATTTATATCTCATGAGATAAATATATCTTGAATGACATGTAAATTCGGTTCAGTAATACAAGGATGGAACAAGGAGTGAACTCGGTTCATTAATGGAACTTTTCCACTATGATGGTCTTGGAAATGAGACTTGACTGATATTAAATTATTTTCTGTGATTTTGTGTGTATGCCACAAAATTTCATGTCTTATGTTATTACTATTGGAATTACATTTCACTTTTATGATTTATCCCATGACATGATGTTCTGATCTTTTATATGTAGGAAAAGACTTTCAGATTTTATAGTCTTATCATTATGATATGATTCATATTTCCCTTATTTACCCTTAATGAGCATTTTACTCACTCTTTCATATTTTTTTCCCTAGGCCATGAAGAAGGTTATTAAGTAAGATATGTCAAAAGGAAGTCTAGTTTCCTTGAAATAAGTAGGAGACAATTTAGATGTTTTATTAATGAGTTGTTTATGTTTCCCAGTTTCTAAAGTCACTAAACCTATATTATTTCGGTGTGGTTTTTTTATGTTGTGCAATAAATATATACAAATGTAGAGTTAATATCTAAATGTAAATTATGGTCTATTATATTTGATATTAGAGAAAAGGAATAGGTAACCTTTGGAAATTAGGATGAGAGAACCTTAGTAAGAACCCTAAGGATATATCTAAGTATAGGTTAAAATCCTATCATAGTGTTTTATAGATGTTCATAAATAACCTAGGATAAAACCAAAAGTTTCGTAAATTGAAATTTTATTCTTGAATTATGTGGTTTTCCCATTATGATTAGTGTTCCTTACACTATGCTTCTTGGTTTTAGTCAATGGATGGAACCTAAAAGAACCACATTAATGCTGAATGTTACTAGAAATGTAATGATTATCCCCCTGAGCAACCAAATGTTATGGGAGATGGAATGTAAAATCTTGTAGCCATGATCACACAAATTTCTCAAGCTATGAATCATACTGGAATTCCAAACTACCAAATGAGGGAGAAACATTCTGTTGAATCCTTTATGATGCAACATCCACCTTCATTCAACGGGACTTCTAATCCATTATTAGATTAACAATGAATCAGTACCACTGAAAATATATTTTTAGTTCTACAATGTTATGAACATGATAAAGTCATCTTAGAAATATATCGTTTGGAAGGTGAAGCTGATCAATGGTGGAATATTATCCAGAATATGAAGAAAAGAGATGAAATTGAGTCCATGGAATGGGATGGCTTCAAAAATTGATTTTTGAACAGGTACTTTCCTCGTATTCTTCGAACAAAGATAGTGAAGGAGTTCTTTGAACTTAAGAAAAAGGATGATAAATATGTTTGTACCTATGATGAAAATTTTACCTGACTTGAAATATAATCTTCTAGAATTATTATCCAACCTTAGAGTAAAATTGATTGATTATTCAGTTGCTTAAAACCAAGTCTCTAAAAAGCATTATCCAAAAGGGACTTCAATAGCTACAAGGAAATTTTTCAATGGGCTCTCATGGTTGAGATGGAGATTTGAGTTACCCATCAGTCATATGGGTTTGATTAGAAGAGAAAAATTGAATTCAAAGGAAAATATAAATACCAAACTAAAAAGAAGATGAGTTTTCCCTTATGCTAAAACCATGGAAAAATACATTGAGGGAATTTTCTTAAAGAGACTAGTAAATGTTTGATGTTTGTAAAAGAAGGTCATCGGGTAGTTGAATGCCGAAGTGATGGAAAAAAGATGTATAAAGAAGAAAACAAAGAAAAATCTAAAACGAATACACCTCATACACTTCAATGCTACAAGTACAAGGAAATGAGGCATTATGCCAATTAATGCCCTAATACAAGGGTTATTTATGAAGATCTACATCAGTAAACTTTTAAGGCCAAAGACAAAGTAAAGTCATATGAAATCACTATCGAAGACATGGAATATGATAATGAAGCGGTGAAAGGTACACTTACCATCCACTCTAAAGTATATTTTTTTATTTGATTATGGATCCACCAACTCTTATTTATGAAGAATTTTCTAAGGGTATCTCCATATTACCTCAAAAATTAGATGTTGAGTTACCTGTGATAACGTCTAATGGCTCAATGATCACATCAAAAGTTTTTAATTCTTCTCCAGTTGAAGTTTGTGGGAAAGTGATTCCTAAAAATCTTGTGATCCTTCCTATAGTGGAATTTGATGTGATTATTGGCATGTATTTTCTTTCTTTATATGGATCTCATATCAATTTCCAAGGAAGAGAAGTCACATTTTGTATTCTAGATCAATCTATGATCTTTTATCGATGCAAGGATGAATATAACCTTCTAGTAGAAATATATTCCATCTAATGGGTCTTGAATCCAATAAATTAAGGTTATTTATCTCAAATGGTTGGGGATAAACTCATGATTAAGAATACACCCATTGTACAGAAGTATGATGATGTCTTTCGAGAGGAATTTCCAGTTCTTCCACCAAATTGTAAAGTTTAGGTCTCATTAGAACTCCTATCGGGTGCTATTCCTATTTCAAAGACACCTTATAGAATATCCCCAATTGAGTTTAAAGAATTGAAGATGCAACTCCAAGATAATCTTGATAAGGGATTTATATACCCTAGTGCGTAACCTTGGAGAGAACATGTTCTTTTTGTTAAGAAGAAAGATGGATCCATGACAATTTGCATTGATTATCGAAAAATTAACAAAGTCACTATCAAGAACAAATATCGTATTCCCTACATTGATGATTTATTTGGACAACTACACGGAGCTCAATAATTTTACAATATTGATCTTCACTCAGAATATCATCAATTAAGGGTCGAAAAGGAGGATATAACAATGACGAATTTCTGTAAAAGGTACAAACTCTATGAATTTATAGTGATGCTTTTTGGCCTTACTAATGAACCCACTATCTTCATGGATCTAATGAATAGAGTCTTTAGAGACTATCTTGATCAGTTTGTGGTAGTCATTATAGATGATATTATAATTTATTAAAAGAGAAAGGGAGAACCTGAATATCACTTGAGAATTGTATTGAAGACCCTAATAAAGGATAATATTTATGCCAAATTTACCAAGTGTGAATTTTGGCTTCAGAAAGTTTTATTTCTGGGTCAAGATAGGGGATATATGTGGATCCAAAAAAATAGAGGTTATTGAAAGATGGTTGAGACCGAAAATGGTAAATGAGATCCTAATTTTTCTTGTTTTAGCAAAATATTATCAATGTTTTGGGAAAGATTTTTCCTGATTATATAATCTTCTCACCAAGTTGTCTCAGAAAGGAGTTATGTTCATTTGGAAAGAGGAATGTGAAGAGAATTTCAATGATCTAAAAAGAAGGCTAGCTAGTGCACCTATGATCACACTACCTTGTCTTGGAGAAAGGTTTGTGTTCTAAAGTGATTCATCCAATAAGGGTTTAGGATGTGTTCTCATGAAAAATGATACGATGATAGCTTATGCCTCACAATAGGTGAAAATACATGACAAAAATCACCCATCTCATGATTTGGAGTTACCTACAGTAATATTTGTATTGAAGATATAGAGGCATTATATTTATGGTGAAAGGTGTGATATTTATACAGATCATAAAATGTTAAAGTATATTTCACCAAAAAAGGAGCTGAATATGCACCTAAGAGGATGGTTGGAGTTGATTAAAGATTATGACTACTCAATACATTACCACCATGGGAAATTGAAGAAGGTGACAGATTATTTGAGTCAAAAAGACCATGATAGCTTATCCATGATGAGGATCATAGAAAATCTAATATTTATGGATTTGCAAAGGACAGATATAGAAATTTTAATGGAAGGGGAGAAATATTTTACTTCTCAAATGAATGTTCAACCATCTAAAAAGTGTAGATTAAGGAGGCATAGAAGGAAGATGTATAAATATAAAAGAAAGTGAGAAATGTTCCTGAATTCAACCTGAATTATGATAGAATAATAAGCTTTTGGGACTATGTTTGTATTCCTCACATTCAAGAATTGAAGAAGGATATATTGGATGAGGCTCATAGTTATTCATTCTCTATTCACCCTGGAAGCACAAAGATATACAGGGACCTAAAAGAGTACTTCTAGATGGATGACATGAACAGAGATGTTTCTAAATATGTCTCTTAGTTCATGGGTTGTTAGAAAGTTAAGGCTAATAGATAGAAGTCTAAGGGGGTTTTACAACTATTACCAATACCAGAATGGAAATGGGAAAAAATCACTATAGAATTTGTTGTCAAACTTCCCAAAACTTCCAAAGGAAATAATTCTCTCTGGGTTATAGTTGATCACCTTATAATGTTAGCACACTTAATTTCTATTTGAGAGGATTTCTCTCTTGATCAGCTTTCCAGGATATATGTAAAGGAAGTGGTAAGATTGCATGGAGTAACAATTTCTATTATATCCGATCGAGATCCAAGTTTTACCTCGAATTTCTCTCAAATTCATCATAATTATTTAGATACAGAGTTATGTTACAACACTACTTATCATTCACATACAGATGGTCAATATGAGAGGACAATTCAAACTCTGGAAGACATGTTGAGATTTTTATTTATAGATTTCAAAGGTGGTTGGGATCAACAGCTACCATTAGGAGAATTTTATTACAATAATAGATTTCACTCTAGTATTCAGATGGATATTTATAAAAACCTCTATGTAAATAAGTGTAGAACTCTAACTTTCTGGGATGAAGTTGGGGAAAGAATGCTTTTAAGACCCGATCTTGGTGATGAAATGATTGAAAAGGATAGATCTATTCAACAACACATAAGATGAGATCATATTCAACAAACAAGTTATGATGAAAACCGAAGAAAATACCTAGAGTTTGAAGTGGATGATTAGGTGTTCTTACGAGTATCTACCTGGAAGAGAGAATGATATTTGGAAATAAGGGCAAGCTGAACCCTAGATAAATTAGTCATTTTTAAATTCTGGATTGTGTTAGAAAGTAGCTTACTGATTGGTGATTCCACCCAATCTATCTCAAGTTCATGATGTGTTCCATGTATCTCTCACGAGAAAGTACACACCTGATACATCACATGTACTAAGCTCATAAGTTGTACTATTGAACAAGATATTTCTTATGAAGAACACCTGATAGAGATTCAGGATCATCGTGAAAAAGTTCTATAAAACAGGACCACTCACTTGGTTAATGTTTTATAGAGGAACCAAAAATTTGATGAAGTTACATTGGAACATGAAGATATGATGAGGGAGAGTTATCCTCATCTGTTTGTTTCCAATTGATGAATTTTGAGGGAGAAATTCAATTTAAGGGGGGTATAATGTAACACCCAGATGTTTTTATGAAATATTTTCTTTAAATAATTTTTATTATTCAGTAGCTTGCATTGCATTCAATCATGAGTTTAAAATAACTGTGAGATTTCCTTAGTATAAAATTACCATTATAGATGAGCCGTTAGGTTAGCACGAATAATTATAACTAACGTATAAAAATTCATTGAGAATTCTTTGGCTATCAATTATTTATGAAAATTATAAGTCAATTAGTTATTTTATTTTTGAGTGAATTACTTTTAATAACGAAATTAATGTGACATATATGTATTATATAATTAATAAAATATTTTTTATATTCATACAATAGACATTTTAGTTATAAGTTATGAATAAAACCCTATTTGATGTATAAAAATCTATTTTTTAAAAAAGTTTAATTTTTCTCCTTTGGATGGAGAACCCTTTTAAAAATTATATTTTGACACATTAATAAGTTTTATATGGAAATATATACATGTAATTTCGAATAGGTATATAAAAAATTACTTTGGAATAATTTTTGATATTTTTCTGATAACATTCATTTTTTGATCAATATTAAAAATACGCTAAATTTTAATTGAAAATAACTTTTTTCATTAAAATAATTTATATGGTTAATTTATATTATTTAATGGTTTAAAATTATAAATAAAATATATTTTTACTAATTAATATAATTTAGGCCATTAGAATTAATTTACATTAAATTCAGATGTAAAAACATTTCAATCTTTTGCAATATTTTAACTTTTAAAACCCATTTTATCATTTCAAAAACATGATTAATTTTAAGTTAATTAATGGAATTTTTGTATTTTTAATATTAAAAAATTTATTTCATATTTGTAATCATTAAGTAAAAATTATGTTAATAGGATAATTTTTTTTGGGCATTAAGAATAGTATCTTGGGAAATTATTTTTATTACCATGGTTAAAGGTAACTCAGGTAATTAAAGGTAAACATAATATTACAAAATTACATTAACACCTGTGAAAATCCTATTAGATGACTAAATTCAACCCTTATCATCTATTTTTGTAAATGAAATCACTTAATGGCCACTTAACTATTAATATGACATGAATATAATGAAAACTAAGAAATGTGACAAAATGTCACAATCTCATTTTATATAAGTATATTAATTTTAATATATAGATACCTAAGAGATAATATCAACTATAGATAGAATCTGGAAATAAGAAATAATTTCCTATATCATAGAAATTTATTTTTTAATTTTAGAGATTATATAATTACTATTAATGATGACACAATAGTGATATAGAAATTATTTTATTAATAGGAATATCAAAAAATGAATTTAAAAATATTAAAATAAATATCATATGAATTAATTAATGTTCTCCATGAATTTTTTAGTTGAATATTACATGTTATTAGTGTATTAAATTTTTTTTTTGAATTTATCTTCTCTATGGATTTTATTTAAAGTCCTACAAATGAATAGTTTCAAAATTGAATCTATTGATATTTTATAAAAATAACATTTTATTAAATTATTTAAAAATCATAACTATATTTAAAATTTTCAAACTGATAATTATAAGATCTATAATTTCATAAAATAACTATTTATGGTCAATTAAAACCATATAAGTAAATATTTATAACAATTAAATATTTAGAATGTTATTACCACAATTAAAATTAAATAGTATAACTAAGTGCCAATTAAAAAGATATGGTTTAAATTGACAAAATAACTTGTCCAAAATTCATTGTTTTATGAGATTACAAACCTATCTCATCTCAAATTCAAAATTGGTACATTTTAGTGCTTTTTTAGTAGGGTTTGATTTTATTATAAATTATTATTTATGGAATTTCCAAAATTTCCTCTCATCTCAATTATAAAAAGGGAACCTCCTCCCTCACCTATTCACTTTATTTTGATTCTTCAAGATCGGAAATCCCCTTCCATTTTTACTTCACAACTTTCCTATTTTCATTCTATAGGTTATGGTTATCTTCAAAGACCAACTCTAGTTCTCTAAGAAGAGATTTAGAGGAAACATGTAGAGGAAGAGGAGGTTCAGATACATACGAAGGATATCATACCTAAGGTAAGGGAGAATTTTGAAATCTAATTTAATATGAGATTGTTTATATGTATATATTTATTGGGGTATATTTATCATCAACATAAATGTTTCCTAATTATGTAACATTATTTATATTCTTATACAATTGTTTAATGTGAATTTTACCCTTTGGTGATTTTTTATAAAATAGTATACAAAGAATCTTTTGTCATTATTTGATTTGAGGTAATTTTTGACTTTTCTAGAAAAAGTACGAAGATATAATTTTTACTTATTCAACATGAATGTGTTTTTAGGTCTTCGTAACAATTTATTTCCATGAAGCATCCTTTACATGATTTCAAGTTTATTTTTAACTGAATTTTTTTCTTTTAAAATTGCACAAAATTTTGAGAAAAGAAAATGTTTTTTAAGAAGAAATAATTTTTTCCTCAACAATTAATTTCAAGTGTTTTCCGAAAACCATTTTCCATATAAGATGACACTCTTTAAATATAGTTATATTTCTATCTCTATTACTACTATGATTTTTTTTATTCTAGAATGTTATTTAGGATATACTTTTGTTTTATATCAATTATGAGGTAATGTTTTTTTAGAAACCCATTTTATTTCATGGGTTATTCTATGGTGATAGTTTTTATGTTTTTTATCACAAGTAAGGATGGTTTTAGTAATGAAATCTTTTAATTATGATGGTTATGGAATTGAGACTTGACTGATATGAAATGATTTTATATGCTTATGTGTGTATGCTAACAAATTTCTTATCTTATGTTATGACTTTTGGGATTACATTTCACATTTATGATTTATCCCATGACACAATGTTCTGATATTTTATATGCAGGATATGATTTTAAAATGATTTGTTTTTATGATTATGTTATGATTGATATTTGCCTTGTTTACCCTTACTGAGCATTTGAGATCACCCTTTCATATGATTATTTTACCCAGGTCACAGAGAAGGGTATTAAGTAAGATATGTCAAGAAGGAGTCTAGTTTTGAGGAAATAAGTGGGAGACAATGTATATTTTTTTATAAACTAGTTGTTTATGTTTCCTAGTTTCTAAAGACACTAAACCTATATGGTCATGGAATGGTTTTTTTTTATGTTGTGTGATAAATATCAATAAATTTTTAGGTAATATCTACATGTAATGTATGGGCTATTATATGGACAATATGGCCTCATGTGACCAGGTTTCCTAAATTCATAATAAATCATCTCAGAAGAATCCTTCTACTCATTTATATATTCAATTTTTATCTTATATTTTTATTAAAAATCCATTTTCCCAAAAATATTATTCATTCTTTGAGATCATTGGGAAATTTCATTCTAACTTTATTCAGAATAAGTACTCTTATTCTCAATTGTTAATTTCTTATTTTTAGAATATATAGTATCCTTTTATTCATATATTAATTTATTAGAAACAACGAATGTAGAAGCAAAATAAAATCCACCATTTTTATTTTTTATCATCTATTTTAAGTCTTCCCATATACTTCATAAGAGTACATAACAAATCATCTAAGATAAAATTTATAATTTTCTTTGTATCATCAAGAGATGTTTTTTAAATTTATATTCAATAGGAATAATATCAATGATCTTATTAACCAAAATCTCATTAGTAATATATTTATCACCAAGATATTTTAAGCTATTAAAAATCTTCATGAACCTTTGATGCATCTTTACAATTGATTGTCTTGATAATAAATCAAAAGCTTGATAGTATTATCTCAATATTGATCTTCTAGTCTCAATATCATTGGTTGTTCATAAGTGTGTAATCTCAATATTTTTCTAAATACTATTAGTATATTTACAAGAAAATATTTGAATATAGATATTTTTATTAATAAAACACAAAAAAATATTTATGACTCTATAATTTAACTAACATTCTAACTTTTATTCATTTGTAAAGGTAGAAAATTCTTTTTCTGGAATTTGATAAAAATCAATCAACATAAAAAAATTATCTACCATAGTATTGATAATTTGTTTTTTATATAATCTCTAAATTATTCAAAATAGGCACCATATAAAAGTAGTGGTTTTCTAGGATTTATATTATCAAGAGTTCTAACATTCATACCTTACATCTTTATAAAAACAAAAAATAATATTTATAAAATGCATGTTAGTGTAAAATAGTTTATAATTTATTTTTTGTAAATAAAAAATTCATAATCTCATAAAATTTATTGAATATAAATGTTCCAAATATAAAAAAATCTTGAAAATCAAAGTAGTAAAACTTTCACTAATACCAAATATAGAATTGAAGAGTAAAAAAATTACTACAAGGGGGAGGGGTGGTGAATTGTAGTTTGTAAAATAAAACTCACAATTTTTTCAATCTATTTGTTATCAAATATCAGAAAAACTATTCATCCATTATTTAAAGTTTATAAATCATATAGATGGTAAATTTAGATGTTAGAGTTTAGAAAAGTTTAGAAAATTTAAAACATTTCTACACAATTTCACAATGGAAATAAAAACATGAAAAACAAGTAATATGAAATTTTATAAAAAAAAGTAAGAAGAACTTAAAAAGTTTTTTTACAATGATATACACTATAACCTTTATCATTATGGAAGTGTAATACCCAAAATTTTGGTATCCATAGTTTTAACCAATATATAATGGTATATATTCCTTAAACAAGGAAGTCATTGATACTTAAACCAGAAGAAATATATTTCCCTAAACAAAATAATCCTCAACCATCAAGATCATATAAATATATATCCACCTATACTTGAAATCCCTAAATCACTATAGATCGAATTCAAAATTATAAGTCACATAAATCAAAACGCTTTCATATAATATCTTCCTAAAAGATACCTTAAGTGGAATACTCACTAAAAATTACAATGAAGTGACCACTAAAGGTAAAAATATGCTACAAAAAGCATTAAAAAAACTCTTTGATCATCAATAATATAAAATATTCCTACTCCTTAGTCAAAAATCCTATTTATAAGAAAATATCCAATGGTCATATTCCATGAATCTTAGAGGTGGCTATAATAGCCTTGGATTTGTTTTTTCACAACTCAACATGTTCATCTAATACTTATAAGTTTATATACCATTAAAATGAAAACATATTTCATCCAATGGAATGAATTTTTTCATTTGGAAAAATTGTATATCTCCATATAAAAGATTTCATGAAAAAAATTTCTAGAAATATTGTCTGCTTCCCTTCAGATGATGTTTTTCTGAAATTCTAAATATAACTTCATCAGTTCGGACCAAGTTATATTCTGACTTTGGAACTTTTATAAATATTTTTTTCTGAAATATGTAACCATCTTTATGAAATTTAGAACATTAATATCTAAATATAGTAATTTTTACATCATACAAATTTATATTCTTCTATCTGAAAAATATATTTCCTATATTGACATACTTAAAACTTGATAAGTATAAAAGTTTTTAAAATAAATACATTAATGAAATCAATAGTGATTTTCAAAATTAGGTTAGAAAGTGTTGAAAGACTTTTTAGCTCAGAAATATATATTTTTTTAAAAGTACAAAATATAAATTTTAAAATAAAAAAATGAGAAAAACCTACTCCATCCCCTATGTTATACAACATCCCTTTTACCTTTTTATACAATTTTTCTTTTCTCCCTATTTTTTTCTCCCTATTTGATCCCACCCCTTTATTTTATAATTTAAAACTTTCTAATAATTTTATTCAAAATTTCTAAAAATTTCTATTCTCAAAATTTGTAAACCTTTCTCCCCTTTCTGATTTCAAAAAATAATGGTTTTATAGAACTTAGAAAGTATACCTGAATTATTTGGGAAATAAATTTATACACAAAACTAAAATTAATATAAGAAAATTTATAGATATTAATTCAAAAAATGATAGAAATATATGACTAATGAAATTGGATTCATACATTAATATAAATTTGAAATAACAACCTTTCAGAAACATATATATCTATTCAATAATAAGTTTTAGTTATTAAAAACCTTTCTGACATTTTTAGAGAAAAATATATCATCCTTCTTCATGAGGTATTTCATAATAATGTTTATTTTATTTACATATTATTGGCATTTATATGAATGTGATAAATTTAGTTTCAACTTTTCAATATTTTCTTCAAGGACTTGGATATTTTTTTCATCCTTTAAAATTAAGATCTCATCATCTATAGATTCTACTTTTGAACTTCTGACTCGAGTCTCTTGAATGATTGAAATAGATTTAATATACATTTCAACTTATTCTTCTAAAATTTAGAAATTATAACTTTAAACTTTATCAACCTCTTGAACTCTAGATAATTTATTTTAATTCCTAACTCCCTCTATAAAAACCTAAAAATTCATTTAAATCTTTGAAAATTCATCATCCAGATTCATCACCAAAAAAATGAGATTTTCAATTGCTCTAGTTGATTCATAAGCTTCTCTATTCATACTTCTTATAGCCTTGGAATATGATTTTTTGAGCTTATTATTTTATCAATTAGATCATCATAAAATTTAATATCGTTTTCACCGTCTTTCATCCATATGATGATTTATTTTAACTATCTTACATCTTATTGAACTTTTCCTTGGAAATATTTGAATTAAACTTAATTTAAAATAAATAATTCAACCATATTTTCACTAAATTTTAATTATCTATAACATCAAACTTCCTTTTAAAATACTTACTCATTGCCTATATGAACATAAATATTTCCAGGATAAAATTTAATCTATGAATAACCTAATTTAAATATTTTATTTTCATATCCATTATATTAAATGTATTTTAAGGAATATAATTCATGAAATTATATGAAATATTTTTAACTTTAAGAATTATAGTCCTAGATGATTTAGATATCTTAAGAAGTGTTGAAATAAATTTTCACTTAATAGAGTATGTTCTTTCAAAGTTGAAATTTTTTTCAAGAGTTCAAAGGAGGATCTATGTTTTCAATGCAATCTATGTTGATGTTTTTTATTTAAATAACTAGTAATGGAATTTTGGTTTAATTAGAATCTATATGAATCCAATATCCTAATTTATTATTTTGAATATGAAGGAAAACTCTTGAAATTTGAGGAAGATGACCCAAGATTGATCAATCAGAGCTCACTGATGCAAAGTGATACTACCCTATGAAAGATCATATAGTATGAGAGCAAGAGTATTGGTGACCCACAAAGTTTATCTCCATTGATTAATTAAACAATTCCATTATTTTTGAAATTTAAATCAATATAGCTTGAGGAATAAAAATATAACCAAGATCTTAGTTGATTCTAAAGAGGAAGAAAACATGGATTGATTTTTGTTCGTCGAAGGTGGATGACTACAGTTATATAAGAAAGAATTGATGATAAAATTCAAGGTTTCCAAAAACTAGATTGAATAGATAAAATACTTCATGATTTAACTAAAATTTAGAGGGGTTTTGAAGATATATTTTGAGGGGGTTTTAGATTGGGGGTTGCTAGATATGATTTCCTCTTGAATTCCAGGACATCCAATTGAGTTTGGGATGATGTATTAACACTACCAATGATGTTGAATTTTTCTGATTAATTATATACATAAGAATATATGAACTTGAAGATATGAAATTTGAGTACCACATAAGGTTTTTAATGGAGGATGAAGCCAATCCCGAGCATAAATATGAATGTTTAACTGAGACTTTGAGTTTTCTACATCCGAGATTGACTGACTAATCTTAATGATGAATAACCAATCTAAAGTAGATTGAAGTTTATTTATTAAATATATTTTGTAATTTTTTGAAGGTTCAAAAAAAGATGATGATGGGGGATTACAACTATAAATTTATATGGTTTCTAGTTTGGTTGAGGTTGAACACCTAGTTCATGATGAAATTATATTGACTAATTTGAGGCTGAGATTACAATCATTTTGGTTTATGTCAAGAATATTGATTTGATGAATGAAAGGTTGAATTTGATGGTAAATATGACCTAGTTTTTTTTTAGTTCTAAGAGAGAATTTTTCTAGAGGCCAACTCATGAAGAAGGGGAACTCACCAAATGATGAAGTTGGACTGCATAGAATATTGGCATTGAGTAATAAATACCCTCCCTATCACATGCATCAAAAGCAGTGGATTATAAAGAATACCTGGTGAATCTTTTGGAACACATTTAAGAAAGATGGGAAGTTTGATTCATACCCAAATTGAATATATATTCATTTCACCAAGAGACCTGTCAATCATCCCATGGTTATGTTTCATTGGTTATAAGACTTAAGTAACTTTCACATGATGATAAGAATTACATGAGATGAAGGACCAAACACATGTCACTATATATAAAATGTGTTTTTGATAATATTTATGACCACTTATGGTTAAAATTAGGGATATAATTTCTTGAATTTTGGGGGATGATCCGTCATTGAATCATTGATAAAGCACACTGCAAAGAGCGGATATTAGAACCAAAGATGGAGAACTTGCTTGGGAGTACCAAGTAAAGGAATCTGGAGGATGAAATCCTCTTCAACAGAGATGATTCTTTCTTTCTTTTTCTCATTATTATTTTTGTTTTTAGTGATGGATCCATTGAATAAAATTATTGTTTCCATTATTAATATGATAAGATAAATAAAGATAGGGGTTTAGACTATGGTATATTGAAACATCTTTATCTATTCAACTCTTGTGATTATAATCGTTTTAGTCCAAAAATTAGTTTTGTGTTTTTCTTTTTTATTCCTAATGAATATCAACTATCACTATTCTATGAATAGAGATGTGATGATAGTGAATATTTAAACTCTTGAATTTTAATCGAAGTACTAAAAATTGGAAAAGGTTGAGATTATATTCTATATTAATGAACAAGATTTCACCTGAGTGGTGATTGAGAGATCATTTTAAAGGAGAGATCACTAAGATGAGAATGTTAAATAAAGTAATATCTTAGTGAGTCATACCTTATTCAATAAGCACTAAGATAATTGTAGTTAATTATTTTAGAATATACCTATTTTAATTCAATTCAAAGAAGTTAGATTTCCCTATATTCATCAATGAATTAGTTACACTCTCTCTAGTTTTTATTTTCCTTTTCTTGGTTTCTAAATTTTCAATATTTCATAATAACCTCACACACAATATTATTAGTGTTGTTTTTTTCTGGATTGTTTTTTTGTGTTTATTTTTTATATATAATAACCATTCACATTCCCTATGGAATAACACCCATACTCTTTAATATACTAGTTGTAGGTAGTTATATGGTTAAACATAAGTAATTATTTTGAATTAGTTCTAGTCAATGACTTAGTTTTATTTTCAATCACAATAGATGAGTAATGAAGTATCCATATTATAGTTATCATGAATAATCCTTTCTATTTATCCACCAAAGTTTAAATGCGTGGGGTGAGTATAAACTTAGTATGGTTTACTTGTTGAATCTGATACACTTCCATTCATGAGTATTCTCAATATACAATGTACATCAAGAATGATAAATAAAAAAGTATTAAACAAAGAATTTTATTTATGTAAATATTTTTCAAAAACTAATTTATCAAAACCAAGAAAAATATTTATTCCAAAATATCATTTTTGAGAAAACATTATATTTAAACCTTTGATTTCAAATAATCTACAAAATGTATTTTTCACCTAAAAATTACCATTTCTATAATCTAATAATTATTACCATATTTAATGGAAACTTTTTATTTTCATAATCCAATGAAAAATACTTGCATTCCGCATAATACAATGAAAAATCCTCATTTCCCCAAAACCCCCCATGCTAAGGCATTCTTAAGCATAGTCCAATAATTCTGTGGTAAAATGATTTTCTTAGGGATGAATCCCCATTGACATATCCAAACTCAAACCATTTTCAGTTTTTCATTTTTTTCCCTGGTTATCCAAATCATTTCACACCTTAACACATGTTATTTAGGTATCTAATTTACTATCGTTGAATCTTAAAGGTTTTAAAAAAAAGGCAGCATAAGAATTTATTTTACGCATGCACACACAACATATAAGAAATCCAAATAAATAATTCCAATAAAAAGTCAAAATAACCCTTTCATAGGTAATTAAATCAAATTATTTAACTCTAAAATAACACATTTTTTAGTTAAAAATATAATCAACCAAAATATTAAAATAATCTATTTTTTTCAAATAAAAAACTACCATTGAACATATCATTTCAATCTAAAACCACCAATGGTTATTTAAAACCCCAATATTACTAATAAATATTATTTTTTAAGAAACCATGATTCTAGAAAAATCATAAAATTTTAATCAACGATCCATTAAAATAAATAAAGAAAGAAACTAAGATTAGTTGATCTCAAATGTTATACTAAATCCATTTAATTAGACATGTTGTTTATATAAAATCCAAAATCCATGGTTCAAAGTCACATAAATGGGATGAATCCTAAAATACGTAATGAGATGAATATATATATATATATATATATATTCCTAATTACGAAAAAAAAAGTTTATATTTTAGAGAGTGATCAAGGGAGAATAATAGATTTAAACAAAATATAAGTCTTACCTAATATCCAGGATTCAATCCATAATTCACATGCTCGATCTAATAAAGGGATATCAAAAGGCCTTAAAAACTCCCTAGAATTACTAAAAATTCACCCAAGAGATTTTTAGAGAAATAACATGATGTTTTTGAGAAATTCTGTGTGATAGATAACAAATACATGATATTTATACCCAATTAAGATAACTTCATGTAAAATCACCAGAATTGTGTGGCATCCCACCAATTTAACATTGTATGAAATTTCCACAATGCATGGTTACCATGAAAAATATCTAAAAATATGTTGGTGACCACACACAACCTTCTAGTTCCAAATTCTCGGAATGTATGATCACTATGAATGGTCTCTAGGACCATGTAGTTGAACATACATCCATATAAAATCCTATCCAGACTCCGGATAAAAATATAAATTCTTATAATACTTTAATTTTGAAGAAAACACCCAACTACAGATCCGATATTTAAATTAAAACTCACTTTATAAATCATATATTTATATACTTATAAAAAAGAAAACATTAATAAAAAATGGTAATATCATAAAATATCAAGATGAAATCCTATATTAATAAAAAAGGAATAATGACACGTATCCCAAAACTATGGTTTTACTATTCTTCCCCCTATTGGACTTTTATTCCTTAAAAACTCACTAGGAACACTTATCATCAAACAAATTTGGCCATTATTACCATAACTTGGCCTATCCTCTAAAGACTCTTTTTGGAAAATATCATGATTCAAAAAAAACCTAAACTAAAGGGGTATTCCTTTCTTGAAGTGTTTTCTCAATATAATCTAAAAACCAAATAGATTTATCCATATAAGATGCATCTAGATCGAAATTATCCACTACCCATATTAGGAAATGGTTCATGTTTGATTGATATTTCTCCAACTAAGAAACTTAGATATATTTATAAACCTCCACATCATGTTATGGTAACACTTACCAATAAGCAACTTCATTAACCTATTTTATGATTTCAAAAGGAACCTTATATCATGTATTAAATTTCCTTTATTTTACATGAAATCAGTGACCCAACATATGAGTCACTTTTAGGAATAAACAATCCTTAATATAAAATATCAGGGTCCATCATCGATGATTGACATAAGAATTTTATTGATTCTAATAAAAAATAAAGTTTATTTTATTTTTTTAACATTATCTATCTTCTATTTCACTAAAATGGGTCCTATAAGATTCTTCCTATCGATATCAGCTTAATAAAATGGCAATTTAAGTGATAAAAACTTAAAATGGTTCCATATAGATCAATTACTAGTAATGGTTATTATGAAAAATATCCACCAATGGAAGATTTCACCCAAATATATCTTAAAACAAATTCACTTTCTCAAATCACATCTTCCATCACTTGAATAAAACTCTCCATATACTTGTCTATATGAGAATGATATGCTAAACTCATATTCAATTTTGTTCCCATGAAATTTAAAATTCCTTTACATTATCTAGATGTAAACTAAGGATCTATGACAGAGATGATAGACTTAATAACACTATAAATCTGATCAACCTATTTTATATAAATATTTCCTATATTATTAACTAAAAATGACTCTCATATAGACAATATATGTATAATTTTTGGGAGTCAATACACTATAATATAACTACAGTGTTTCTTCCATGATAATATTGGAAACCTCATAAAAAATTCATAAAGATATCCTACAATTTAAATATCAATTTTCGAAAAGTTTGTAACAATCATACTGATCATTGATGTTGTAATTTATCCTTTTAGTAAATTGAAAAAAAAACAAACTCTATAATGATATTATTCTTTCTTAAATAAAAAAATTGGTGTCTAATTTCATAATACTTATTAGTTTCTCCAGGATAAAATTCCTAACTCAAATCGTGAAAATATTTCAAAACCTATCTCTTTTTATATAGAGTATCCCCCTCCCATCTCCTAAAATAAAATAATTAATCTAAAGTAATTGAATATCCATTGATGCTCTCCCCACCATTCAAAGCATCACACATCCTTCTTTATATTTCATTCTATAATTTCCCCTCCCAGACAATTCCTATAAACATGGACATCACATTGAGGAAAGAAAGAACCATACCGTATGTCATCTCTTTCAACATCATGTGAATATACAAAAATAATCCCATTATCTTCAATATCTCCTCAGATTACTTCACTAATTGAGATGAAACTTCCTACCTCAAAGTATATTCCCCAACATTTACCTTTTCCAGTGTATAAAAAAGTTCAAAAATAAAATTTTTATGGCATTCCTTCCACTTGAGATATCTTAGGTTCAGATCATACCATTAGAAAATTTATGTAAAGATCTTATGATCTGTATACATAAATAAATTTTCACCAAAAATCTAATGCTTTTACATATTCTTAGCATGAAAAAAATAATCCCAACTAATGCATCAAGTAATTTTTTTCATGATTCCACATCCACCTTGATACTATTCATTATATTTACCTTAATATATAAAAATTCATTCCAAACCCGATCTAAATGAATCATAAGACACATAATAACCAACCCCTAATTTAGGAAGAATTAAACATTTGGATGAAGTTATCCTTCTATCCACCTACTAAAATTATTCCTAGAACATCATATTTATAACAAACGTTTCTCCCTTCTAAGTCAATGATATCATAAAGAATATAAATTGATAAGTATTGAATGAATCTATGGAAATATCTGGAAAATCCTAAGAAGATTTGTATCTCAAATAATTTTTGATGTTTTTCTCAAGAGGTCACTACCTTAACCTTCTCATGGTCCTATAAATTTTTTTTTATAAATGAAATGACCAATAAAATTTTAGTATTGAATTTAGAAATGGAATTAATATAATTTTGTATATAATCCATGCTCATGAAAAATATCTCTAACAATTTCAATTTGCAACTCATGTTATTACTCTATCCCTAATTAAATAATAATTTCATCCATTAATAATATAAAGATGAGTCAGAATATTGATAGAAAATCTAGTTCATTAATGTCATAAAAACCATAAGTGAATTGATAACTCTAAAAGGAATTACCAAAAACTCATAATGACTATATTAATAGAAGGAAATCCATTTTTGGAATAACTTCTTCATTTAACCTAAATTAGTGATACCCAGACTAAAGGTTAATATTTGAAAACCATCAATGTCCCTTTAGCTGGTCATAAAAATAATTAATTCTTGGTAAATGATATTTTTTTTCAATTTTACTTGGTTTAAATTTTTATAATCGATACACATCCTAAAAAACCATCATATTTATTGGAAAGAAACAATGGTTCTACCCAAAGAGAATAAATTAGTTGAATTTACCCCTTCCATTCAAGCTCATACAGATCCATTATTTTCCAAAACTCTATAAGTCTCATGTGATAAGATGGAAATTAAATGGGAATCATCCTTGGAATATTATTGATGGAAAATATCACATCCTTACTCAATGTTAATCAAGATAAATACTCTATTAAAACATCTATATACAAATATACCAATCTTAGAAGTAGTGGTTGACCCTTTCTTTTCATTGATTTGAGTACCAGGCCCACCCAACGACATGATTAGATTAAAAAACACAATTTATTGGACATATCCTTACTTTATTATGGGTAAGGAAGATATTAAATTATATTTGGATCATTTTTGGGTGTCCAATGATGGTGATGACTTTTGGGGAGTAAATTCCATTTCATGGAGTTATTTATCAATAGATATTAAGATAGATATAATTATTTTATAAATATTAATAAGGGATAATGTGATTATGGAGTCCAAATTTTATAAAGAAAATATTCATTGGGTGATTTGTGATGGGGTCACCTTTTGAGGGAAATAAATTTATCATTTTGGTTATTTTCATTTGAGGTTTAACATATAATATTATTGATAGTGATTGATATTATTAACAAAAATGTTACTATGTTATGATACATCATATTACCTAGTGTTTTATTATTAATGTTTTTTTCATATGTTAGTTGATACAAAATATTTATATTGATGATAATATTGATGTAATTTTTTATTCCATGTGTTATTTAATGAAATGTTACATATATTATTTAGAACTAAACTATTATATATGTCTTGGTGTATAGGAAATATATTATAGATATTCATTTTCATAGTGATATTCGATGGATAATGTGATGGGTACTGAGGTATAATTAATCTATATGATTACTCTTTATTTTTCTTCTTAGAATTATTATGAGTTTTTTATATATTATTTTTTCTCACGGGATGACTGATAAGTGTATTTCATGCATATAATTTTTGGTATTTTAATATATTGATTTTTGTATTTAAATGAATAATCTTTCAAATTTGTAAATGATTTGACTTGTTTTATGTTTTATGGTAGGAAACAATGAATTTATGAAAAAGGAATGCAAATAGGTGGAACTTGGAGAAAAAAAGGAAATTCACACTATGAGAGAAGCGAAGTGGTGTGACAATGAATTTTTGAAAGAAGTGAAGCTAGGAAACTGGAACAATATGATTACACAACGTGTAATTAATTTACTTGTTGTGACATCATCTGAAGAAGTAGATACTAGAACAAGTCCTGAAAAAAGGTTTCACACTGTGAGAACCAATTACACATCATGAGTCATAATTTCACACAGTGAATAGAGTCAATGGTCGAAATCATCAAAGAAGATTCATGCAAGATTCATGGAGATTTGAAAATCAAGGAGGCAACCACAGATAAAGATTAAAAAGCATGAAAAACTATTATATGTTATGTAATTTGTCGAACAGAACCAATCCAAATCCTATAAATAGACGAGTTGTCAACTACTTGAGGGATTGATATTAGAGACCAATCTTAGAGCGAGAAGCTGCATTGCACATGGCCCTCCTCGAATCCTCTCTATTTTCATTATTCATTTCTTTTCTTTCTTCCTTCACTATTATTCTCTCATAAATATGATGAGGGGGTAAACCCACCATGTTATAGGGTGATATAAATTGAAAGGGGGAGGTGTGTTGTATTTATTTTATCAAATTTATTCATGTATTCAGTTTACATGATTTCTATCTTCATCTTCCAATACATTTATTTTTATTTTATCATGACCATTGATAATTTAATTAATATTTAACATTAAAATTTCACAATTTAAGACCCTAAACAAGGAATTATAATTGTCTAATTTGGGGGAAATCAGGTTTAAAAATGGTATCAGGACACACTTGTTTTGAAAAAAATCATTAATTACCAGACCAAGGAAAATAGAGTATGACTGCGTTGAATATGAGATACCATGAACATTGGATCTGCCTCATCTCAACTACAACACCAATCATGAGTTAATAAATCTATATTATAATATCCAATTTCATATAAACCCTAAAATTACAAAACCCTAACACGTTTTTCAAATATGTTTACAAACTAACCAAAAAATCTTTTTGCAGTATGTTTTTTATCCTTCATTTCTCAAAAATAAATCAAAACCAAAATTTATCATCTATTTATACAATATAATAAAATGGATTTTTTTGAAAACCCATTCAATCTAATTTCTCTATCCTTGGGGGATCCACCTGGAATTTCAATTTTACTACATTTTAAATTAATTGAGTAGGATAGTTTGAGTTTTATAAAAGAAATTCTTAGATCTGTAGGTAATTAACAATGCCATTCTGGGTAATCAATGACCATTTTAGATGTTCAAAATATTCATGGTAGTGTCATACAATGATGGATAAAGCTGGTGTGATTATGATACATCATTGTATTCTTGACCCATGGGGACAGAAAGGTATATTAGTTTTTACTACTATGAATTGATTGTGATTGTTTAATATTTTACTGAAAAATATATATTATTATTTAATTTCAATATATAGTATTGATTTTTTTGTGATACCATTCACAATTTTGGGTCTATTGAGTTATTTATCATAAGTAGAATCATAAATGAAGAACCTATATGTACATGGATATCACATCATTTGTTTAGGGCATCATGGTGGTACCTATTGAGTCTTGTAATTACACCATAAAAGTGAACCTTGATGCACATGTATTTATTTTATTCTTATCATAGGTTCAGAGAAGGATCCCAATGTAGGATAATTATGGAAGTATGGGTTCATAGGTTAGGTGGGGAGTTTTGAATTAAGATCACATGGGATCTTCTATTTATTTATTTGTCAATTTGTTACATATTATCTAATAAGAGTGATTAGTATTTTCTATTTAATTACATAATATGTTTCATTATCTTTGTATTTATATTTTACTATGTAGTGTATGTGATAGGTAATAGGGAAGTCAATTTAGTTCTATATGAATGCCAAATTCTTGTTTATTTTAATTTTTTAAGACACTAGTTTTCAATTAACGTCATTGTTATTACCAGAGACACCCTTGGGGGGGGGGGTGGTGAATCAAAGTATAAGACAATTTAAACCATTTCACTTGGTTTCATTTTATACATTTTTTATATATTTCTCCCTCATTGGAAGGAAAATATTCAACCCCTCTTACACATTATAAGTCTCCCCAACACATAAATAAGCATACAGAAAGGAAAAAAATCCAAAATACATAAGGATTTTTGCATGGTTTACTATTAAGGGATACATTTAAAGAGAACACACTGATTATGCGTCAATGTGACAAAATAAACTAAGGTTCACTCATTTTGTGGATATAAAGTCTCATTCATGGTCACTCTGTTCTAGGCTCACCTCTTTTTAAAATATTTAGGGTTTAGTCACTCCTCACCCAAAGGTCACTCTCTCTTTCTCATGCCTGCACACTTATTTGACGAAGGCAATGCTAATTTATAAACGTGATGGTCTATTAGGGATATGCATTGAATGATTTTCTAAAATTAATCAACAAATCCAAATTGATTCCCTATTTCTTTCATTTTATTGTTCCCCTATTTAACTATTCAACATAAATTTTCATGAAACTCTCTAATTTTTCAAGCAACTCAACAATTTCATGAAAATTACAAATTTCTCAAAACTTATAAATTAAATACAACTTATCAATTAAAAAAACATTAATCTCACACAAAATTTAAAAAAATTCATTCTTGTAAGTTTCTATGAATGAACCTTTATAAGTTAGTTTTTCCATGCAAGATGAACCTTAATGAAAACCAAATGTTCACAAAAAATATTCATTCACAAAACTTAGTGATTTATATAAGTTACTTGGGGAAATCCGTGGTTCATGTATCTTATTTTTTGTAATGAAGAATTTGGTGAATTCAAAGTGTTATTCTCTCAATAACCTACCTCATACAAGTATATCTTATTTCTCCACCACGGATCGGGTATTTATAAGAAAATAAAATCCGTCACACAACTTTGATGTTTATCATTATGTAACTATAGCTTCTTGAAACCCTTACCACCATTCATTATTTTTGTAACTATGCTTTGACAAACTTCAATTTTTTTAGTTCTTTGATTAAACAAAATAAAAAACTTTTCACTATTTTTTTTCATGGAATCATGATCATGGATGGAACTTCTTACTTTGATAAATTTGATATTTATACACTCATTCAAAAAGATTAGCACAACATCCTTCGTGTAACTCCAACTTTTATGAAAATTCCGAATTCTCTAAATTTCACAATTATTTATTTTTACAACCTTCATTAAAAAAATCCCAACATTTGTGAGAACTTATACTTTTACAAATATTTTATCCTTACACCTGGAAAACTATAATTTAGAAAATATCTACACTTGTAAGAGAATATATACATAGCCAAATTTCTATACTAATGCAATTCTACACAGAAGTGATATTTATTCCTTTTCTTCCAAACTACTACAAAAAAATTCCTAGCATATCCTCATTGTAACACCATAGGTTTTTTGGAATCATATTCCCACTATAAGATATATTTTTATAATTCTAACCTATTTTTTATATTTGTTCAATGAAATTGAAATAGATTAGATAATAAGTTATTAAAGATATGAATTCAACTAACAATTATTTATTCATTCTTAGTAAAAAAGTACACCGAAGGATTATGATACTAAGTATTACACCATGGATTATTAATCATTGGGGATTATTAAATCCTTTAAAAGTGTATAAATTAAAAGTGTATAATAAATAGAAAAGAATGGAATCTTAAACACTATGAAATATTTTGGACCATCTTAAAACTTGAGGATCTTTAATAGCTAAATGAAACCTATTATAAGGAAGGGAAAAATGAAAGGAAAAAGAATATTATTATATCTAAAATTAAACCTATATAAATGAGAAGTGAAACTTAAGAAGTGTAAATGGAATGAATGAGTTTAGTAAGGTTGTATATAGAAACAAAATCTATCCATTATAAATATGGTCATTGGGAATATGTCCATTAGAAATATGGTCATTGTATATACATGTATCCAATATGTATATTAAAAATGTGTATTGTTAGTAGTAACTTTTAAATAATATAATTCATTAGTAGTAAAGAATGAAATAAAAATATAATATAAAAATATTATAAAAAATATATATATTTAAGTGTTATGTATTATGATAAATATTTTTGTTAAAGTATGATATTATGTTGTTTGGAAATTAAAATAAATTTAATAACATCTATTAATTATTAAAATCATTTCTAAGAATGTAAATATTTAATTTTAATCGTATCTGGTAAATAATATTTAATATAAAAGTAATATTTTTCAAATAATTATCTTTTATTATTTTATATTTTATATTAATAAATTAAATATACTAGATTTAAATTATTATTATGATAATATATAATATTAAATTATTTAAATTATAAATTGTTATGGAATAATATCTAGAAAACATAATGCTAAAAAATGATATTTTTCATTAAAATTAGTTTTTCTTTATATTTTTTATTTAACCTTTTAAAAAATAAGTTTATAAATTTTCATATTTGAATTAGAGTAAAAAATATAAATTTTCAAATTTAGGATGTAAAAATTAGCTTAGTATGTTTTTTTAAATTTTTTCTGAAATTATTGATCTTTACTGAATAATTAAAAATACATTTTTACTAAAACCTTATTGTTTATGGCTCTATCAAGAAGTAGGTATTACTTGAAAATCTATCAATTATTTTTCATTGTAAAATATTCATCTAATGATTAATAGTATACATTTTTAAATACCATTGTGAATTTAGAAAACCTATGTTTATCTTTTTACGAACTTAAGTAAAATTTTCCAAAAAAAGAAACTATTTTTCCTCTTTTCATTTAATTAAATATATTTTTTGATAAAATTCTATTTTTTATTGATTTGGAATCCTAATATAATTTTTTATAATAAAACAATTTATTTCATAAAAATAGAAGTCATTGATAATTTTATCCTACACATAAATATCATGTATAAAAATACAATGTTGGCACCCATAATTGCGCATCCTACACTTTATCATGAGGGAAGTGAGAAGTTTGAAGGAAATGAAAAAAATACTGCTAATACACACAAAAGAATCAAAGGACATATCCTTGATGAATAGCTTTCATGAAAAGGTTGGGACTTTATTTCCCTCATTATACTTATCATTTTATTCTAAGTAGCTATGGGTATTATTCCCACCCTTTTACAAAAAATAGGCCAATCCAATGGCAAGACATACCAAAGATCAACCACAAGCACCTGTGGGACCAGATTCAACCATGCCCAATGGGAGCTAGCCTAGTCCATCCAGAGGACAATAGTATAACACCCACAGGAAGCGATCATGCATGTGTATAGGGATCTTGGTGCTTGAGGCCAAAGCCACACATAGCATGGGCTGGGATCCAATAGGGCCGAAGCCAGTGCGGTGGTGTATGTAGGTGGTATGGGTGCCAAACCTAGTTACCATTTTGACCGACCAACAATATCACCATGTAAAGACCCAATGTTTTATCAAATGAAATTATTTTCTTATAAGAATATACTATAATCACATGAAATCACAACACAATGAACTAATAAGTACTATGTGACCTTTAAACATAATATTGTCACTTATGTGATTTGAATTTCGAAAATCTAACACCCACAGTTGCGATCAGTAAGATGTTTGGAGTTTGATAAGAAAAAATTAATTCTTGGTGAATAGTAGCTGACCCTTATGAATAGTAATGTTACACTTATGAATAGTAATGTTACCCGTATGAATAATAATATTGCTGTTATGAATAGTAAAGTGTCCAAAATTATAGTAAACTCACCCATTAATATATAAATAAAATTTAGGCATCTTATAAGTGATAATATGGCTATGTTAAAGTATTGATATTTTTGTATGTCATAAATAATTAATTACAATTAATTAATTAATTTTAATCTAAAATTTATTTTCCTAAAATGTTTTCATAAATAATTTTTTTATGTCTTCTGGTTTTAAGATAATTTTATAAAACATTATGTAATTTTTGAAAACATTATAAAATCAGTTATAGTTTTAAAATCTGTATTTTTCATGTAAATTGTAATTTTAATAAACATTTAAATTAATTATATTTATAAACATATTTTTGAAAAATGGAGTTCATTTTTGGATTATACACACTGATAAATGGTTAGAGTGAAATTTTGGGATTTGTTCTGAAATATATGATTTTTTTATGAATAGTAAAATAAATTAATTTACCATATAAATAAATTAATATTTAAATCCACTATTACTGACATCATAAGTGATGTAAGGACCCAAATATATAACTCACATGCACGTATTACTATTATTGTTCATATAATTATCACTCTTCCTTGTCTTGTGGAGAAATAATATATTATTGAATATATTATTGAGAAAACCCCTCTCCCCACCACTATAAATACCACCCCACCTTACATTTTCTCTTCACTCCTCTTAAGCCTTGTAACTTGACCAAATTATTCCAAATTATCTCTATAATCTCCTCCCACATGTCTAAAAGTCCATAGTCTCTTCAAAATATGAAATCTGCTCACCTTAATAGGCTCTCAAGGAAGATTGATTCAAGAGGTAAATTCCACTTTTCAATTCTTTTACTTTCTTTTCAAGTTCATTTTTTCCTTTTATATCCCTACGTCTACTCATCCAAATTTTATTAAAGCTATAATACCTTACATGTACTATAATTATTCTATTATAAAGGAATAATTTATTATCATTTCTCCTTTCCCCTTATTTTTTATGAAAAAATGAAAACACTGTCTGAGATATGTTAATTTATCACATTCAAGGATGACGGGTTATCAATTTATTTTACCATCATCAATTCTAATCATGAAACAAATTTTATGGTTGAAATAGAATATTAAATATTTATTTTATATTTTTTGTTGTTGTTTTTGGAACCACTTTATGTATAAGGTTGTATTTGTTGTCAATAATTGTCAATGAAGATCAAAATGAAGGAGATCAAGAAGTACTCTAATGAAGTGGAGGAATGATAATTCAGACGATTGTTGTACTGATCATAAGTTCAAAGAACATGTGTCAAAAGTGATACATTGTTTACAACAATGAAGAATGTGATAGATTATTGTTGTACTGATCATAAGTTAAAATAACATGTGTCAAAGGTGATACATTTTTTACAACAATGATGAATTTTAGGTGTAATCCATCTGAGGATGATTAAAGAAGAATGGGGTTTTTGGATGAAGACCATGCAATTCCTCCTTATTGCATGAGAACCATGGGTTTTGATGAAGACCATGCAATTCCTCATTATTGCATGAGACCCATGGGTTTTTGATGAAGACCATGCAATTAATCATGATTTCATGAGAACCATGCAATATACTTCTTGACTAATTGAATCATATGGTTTGCATGAAGTAGATCATGATGGTTGATGAAGAAGACAATGTGAAAATGAGTGTAATTCTAAGATGGCCGTGCGGGGATTGGAATTATGAGGTATCCATGCACATCACATTGTCATAGAAGATGATGATTCCAAATCTATGCCTTCAAAGAATACATATCACAATAGTTGAGTTTGTGATAAAAGCAGAAGAGTTGCTGAAGGATACAGATCACTAAGAAGAAGTGTTGTTGAGGTGATCGTGCTTGTTGACATAGCAAACAAACAACATACAAGTTTGTTGACAAAGGAGATTCCATGGTGGAATGTTGAGTTCAAGGACTGTGGATAATGATCCATGTTTTATTCAAGGTATATTGACAAAGGAATGGATGATCTGGAGGCAGTCAAAAAGAGAAGATACAAGGTGGCGTTGTTTCCCAGTGTTTGTCAAATTTTTGGGCCTGAAAATCGACGAATAAAGAAAACTGTTTTTGGAAAAGGGACTTGGGTGCCAATGTCTTGGAGGATAGAAAAATTGAACACAAAATGTTTTTGAAAATCAGATCATCAAAATATGGCAAAGGGATAAGGGTTGCGCAAGTTTTGATGAGGTCACGCAGGTGACTTACGCGCCAAGAAGAGACTTGCGTGCCGATGCCTTGGAAGCTTGATAACTTGTGCACCTATGGTTTTTCCAGATCAGAAGATCAAAATTTGGCAAAGGAAAGAGGTTCGCGTAAGTTTGAAAGTTGGTCGCGCAAGTGAAAAGAAGGGGAAGAGACTTGCACGCCGATGGTTGAATTGCACACCGTCTCACAGGGTGGTCAAATTGCCTATTAATACTGGACCACCCCTCCTCATTTCTCATGGAGTTCAAGACTTAGAGATTGTTCGAACTCTCGTTGCATAGGTGGTTGAGTTGCGCTAGTGGTAGTTGGGTCGCACAAGTAGAGGTTGCGCGCTGATTGATGGATGCGCGCCCAAGGCGGTTTGGGAGAGAAAGGAAGTGGGACTCGCAAGTTTCTAGTTGGGGAAGGAAGCGCCGTGCAAGTGTTTTGGTGTCACTTGCGCACCAGTTTAGACTTGCATGCCGAAGACTTGCACGCCATATTGAGACTTGCGTGCCGGGCTTGAAAAGGAGATCCAGACATTGTTGAAGCACACCCACCTTTCTGGAGCTACACAAGAGCTGAAAGATTTCCTGATACTTTCGGTGCAAAGTGAGATTAAAGAGGAAATCTAAATGATAAATGAATGATCTCATGCATACATGGAGAAATGATTCTGACAAACACCGAGTAAGCTGAGCTTCATTTATTGAGCATTCACATAAGTGATTGTGATTCTGGCAAACGAAGATAAGGGGATCTAGTGCATTTAGTCATTTCACTAAAGAAGAAGGATTGAACTAAAAAGAGCATCAAATTTGAACCCTGATGCAAGATAAGTATCATGCTGAACAGGAGAAAAATAACTTCAATGCACATCTATTGAAGAGACCTTCATGTCTATAAACTTAGTGGGACTTCACCAACGGCAGTGAGCCAGGTGGAGTCAACAGGAGTGACCCGAGGGATGCAGTGAGCTATCCCTAAACTTTTGTAAAGGCAGTGAGCCTGGGACAGAGTGACTGTACCCAAAAAAATTTTAATCTATAGCTAGTGAAGCATAGTGGATTTTGATACGACCGACAACCTGTCGGCGTATGATCCTTGGACGTATCCCATAGTGGTGAACCAAGTAAAAATAGCTGTGTTATCTCTCTGCATGTGAATGTTTCATTGCTTATCCTATCCATCATACAGGTTTAAGTAGTTCCTACCAACGTGGGAATAAGATCTACAAATTTAAGAAGAAAAAGTTGACACCCAGATTCACCCCTCCCCTCTCAGGGTGTCTCGGGGTCCTACAGTTGTGGAATCCTTTTTCACTCTTTATGTAAAATAATAATACAAAACAAGTTAATTATGAGCAAAATCGCCAAATTAATCCAAGAATTTATCATTAATGTTTTATATCAAGATTCACCTTCACTAAAAGTAACCAAATTAAAGTTATAACCATGTAACCTTATTTATGTTCAATAATAAAATAAAACTCCAATTCTGGACAAACATCTCCATTTTACATGATTCTTCATTCATGAAAATAAGTAAACTGATCATAAAAACCAAGAAAACAAACAAACCCGAACAATGAAATTGAACCACTTAACCCATAAAAAGATCATGAATGAACTTAAAAAGGTTATAATAATTCTTTTAAATATATAATAGGTTATTTAATTATTAAATAATGAAACTAATTTTGTTATTCAGGTCATTAATATCAAGTGGATAACACCATCATATTTAAGGTAATATAACCTCTCTATTTCACTTTTATTCTAGAATGTCCTCTATGTTATGCCCTTTTATGTGTAGTACCTAATGATGGGGTATGCTTTATCACCTCAAAAATACTAACCTCCTAATATATAAGAGATGATAAACCACTTTTTCTCTCACTATTCCCTCTTAAGTACACTCAATACCATGCAGATAATCGGTAAGGGACTCTACCCGAAACTGCTTTGTTCCTTCAGGTTTCCTTATTTTATTTTAAAAAAATGAAGTTATCTTATCTTTTTTATGTGAATATTATAAAATATTTGTAAATGTACCGAATTAATTTATAAATAACCTTTAATCATTCTATTTTGAGGATATACATGTTTTTAAGTGATTCCCACCTAAATATGCAAACCTGTTTTGAGGGAACTTTTTAAATTCCTACCCAATTTCAAGTGCACTATATATTATATTTTAAGGAAGAATTGTATTTATAAAATACTTATTTTTTATTATTAAAACCTTCTTGGTTAACTTATGGTTTTATATAAAGGATTTTCCCTTTTTTATTTTAATGGCTCTATAGCGTTTTCTTTAAAACCGCACAAAAATGTTTTAATGCTAAAATTTCATAAATACTTTTCTTACATGTTGTCACTTCTACTTGAAATCACTTACCATTATACATGCCTATTTTACCTTATGAATATAAATGTATATTTTAGTTCATTTCTTCCATGGGAAATTTTATGATACACCCATTTATTATGCTTTATGACATGATTTTGGTACCTAATCCTTTCCATGGGTAACCCTAATGTTTTTGTAAGACTGATTATGTATGTTTCTTTATGTGGAAAAAATATTCATGAAAATTTAATATGGGTACTCCCATATATTTCTACAATGTATTGGGTAAATTTGAGTCTCATGAGATGTTATGTGCAATGGTCTTGATGGTTATTCTTGGCTTGTGCTACTATGTGCGATGGTCTTGGAGGTTAGCATTGGCTTGTGCTACCATGTGCAACAGGCTGGGAAGTTAGAATTGACTTGTTCTAAAGTCATGTTTCATTTTTCTTCCACATTACTATGACTCCATGTTTATATGATTCCATGTTTATATATTATGATTCCATGTGATACATGCCTCTTTAATGTTCTAATGCTTGGTTCTTAAGGTTATTCCCTTATTGGGATACTTAGATCATCCCTTTGGTCATGTGTTACCCATGGTACCTATTCAGTTTTTTGAGCACAATGGAAGTTATGAGATCAATTTCATGATTAAATAAATAAATGTTTTATTTAGTTCCATGTTTTCAATTTTATGTACCCAGTCTTCCAAGACACTAGACTTTACGATCCTTGGATTGTGCTCTGATGTATCATTATGCTTATTATCATTTAAAGTTATATGTAAAAGTATAGTGTCACTATATTTGGTATTAGGGGATGGTCTAGTTATTTTTGGAGATTAGGAATAGAGCACTTTAGTAATAAATTTAAGGATGATATTAATTATAAGAAAACATCGTTATATTTTTTTATGTATAGAGTAAGTGGTTTTTCAGGAAAATAAATCCCAATATGGATACAAACATGTAGAGGTGGATCTAGAACAAAAGTATCTAGGGGTAAAACAAATAAACACAGCTTTGAGATGGACTTGAATAGAAACTAGTGCATGAAAACAGACCTTGCTGCATTATTGGTTTGACACTCCCAGGGGATATGCTTTGTTAAATTCCAGAGCTTGGTACAAAAAATTATCAAGGGAATGAAAAAATCCCATAATAATATATGTTATGAAATAAATCAAGGATAACCTAGATTTAAACCTAGGTAATAAAAAGTTAGGATATACTTTTCCCTTACAATTTTTTCCTTTTAATTTTAAAGTTTCCTTTTTATGCTCAATAGCTAAGTATTCAAGACCTCTAATTTTACTTTCTTTTTCTTAGTTATTGGTGAGAAATATAAGAACACATTACAAAAATCAATGTGATAGGGAATGTGAATATTACCCTAATGATATGCCTGATATGATGGGATTGGGTTCTCAAAACTTCATGACCGTACATGCTCAGTTGGCTCAAGTTATGAATAGTAACTTGAATCATGTGGAACATCGTCCTCCTATAAGGAAAGATCATGTTTCTCGTGAATCCTTCATGTATAAAAGTCCTCCTATGTTTTGCGGATCTTCTGATCCCCTCCTCACGGAACAACTAATTAAATCCATTGAAAAGATATTTTATGTCCTTCAGTGCTTAGAAGAAGAGATAGTCATACTGGCAGTTTATCATTTTGATAGGGAAGCTGATCAGTGGTGGATACTGATCAATAATATGAATCCCCTGGAGGAAATTGATTCCATGAAATAAGAGGAATTCAAGAAAATGTTTTACAATAAATATTTTCCACAAACCCTCCATTTCAAGATGGAAAGAGAGTTCCTTGGACTCAAGAAGAAGGAAGATGAGTCGATCAGGGTGTATGAAGCAAAATAATAGGACTTGCAAGGTACACCTTTGGCTTTGTCTTAAACACCAAAAGCAAGGTGAATCAATTATTTAGTAGACTAAATACGATTCTATGAAAAGAGTTGGAGATTCAAGACTTTTATAGTTATGAGGATATTGTTTGTTGTGCCCTTAAGGTTGAAATAGAGATTATAGACTCTCAATGGTATAATAGGCCCGATGAAAAGATGAGGAAAATGGAATCTAATGTGGGTGGTTACGAAAATAAATTCCATGATGGAAAAAAGATCGATCATTTCAAGTGTACAAAAATTGGTAAAAAGCATCCTCAGAACTACCTAATGGGAACTAGGAATTTCTTCAAATGTGGAAAGTTGGGATATATGGCTAAAAACTACTGACATGATATGAAGAATCCTGCTAATGTGGAAGAAGAATGGAATGTTCAGATCAACACTCAATCTGTTGTGTAGTTTGACAACTATAAGTAGTATTGGCATTATGGGAACAATTTACCTATGCTGAGGGTAATAGGAGGCAATCAACAAGAACCTCCAAGGAAACAAGGAAGGGATTATTCTATCACTACTACTAAGGTAGAGCTAAACAATGGTGTGGTTATAGGTACACTAGTTATTCATTCAAGAATAGAGAACGTACTATTTGATTCTAGTTCTACATATTATTTTATATCTTTCAAGTTTAGTAGAACTATTCAAACAACACATCAAAATTTATAGGATAAGTTATTTGTGACAACATAAAATGGTGAAATTATTGAATCCATGGTTTATAACTCCTTCCTAGTAATTGATTGTGGACTAAACCTCCGATAAAATCTTTTCATACTTCCTTTAGTGGAGTTCAATGTTATCTTGGGCATGGATTGGATATATTTATACAAAGACAAAATCAACTATCGAGAAAGGGAGATCACCCTTCACATCCCAAAGAATCCTCCAATTATTTAAAAGTGTAAGGAGGAAGTTTAATTTCTTTTAGAATAATTATCTCAAGTGTGGATATTGCTTCCTTATGATAAAAAATATATAGCTCAAATGATTGAGACAATATAGAGAATCATGCTTGATGACATGCCCATATTGAGGGATTACACGGATGTATTTCCTGAAGAGTTCCCTAGGCTTTCTCCTAACCAAGAGGTTGATTTCTCAATTTAACATATTCTTGGATCTCTGCCTATATCAAAGAAGCCTTATAGAATGGCAACTAACGAGATGGAAGAGTTGAAGAAGAATTTATAGGAGAATCTGGTGAAGGGTTTTATATATCCAAGTGATTCACCATGGGGTGGTCCATTTATCTTACTCAAGAAGAAGGACAGTTCAATGCATCTCTACATTGATTATTTTGAGCTCAATAAAATCACAGTAAAGAAAAATTGTCCCCTTCTACAGATAGATGACTTGTTCAATCATCTTCGTGGGGCCAATTTTATCTCTATGGTTGACCGTCAGTCTGGATATCACCAATAGAAGTTGAGTAAGGAAGATATTCCCTAGACTACCTTTTGAAAGAGGTATGAACATTATGAGTTCATAGTGATTCCCTTAGAAATCACTAATTCTCTAGAAAGTTTCATGTATTTAATGAATAGAGACTTAAGAGATTACCTCGACAAATTTTTGGTAGTCTTTATTGACAATATTCTGATATACTCCAAGAGCATGGAGGAAAATTAAGGGCATTTGAATAATATGTTAAAGACTTTATTAAGGGAGAAGCTGTATGAACAGTAAAATAACATTGAGTTCTAGATGGAGGAAGTATCATTCTTGGGGAACGTTATCACCAACAAAGGGATATATGTTGACCCTTACAAGAAAAAGGCAATTGAAGAGTAGCCCATGAAAACATCTATAATATAGATCTGTATCTTTCTAGGTCTTGCTATGTATTATTAATGATTGGTGAATAAATTTTCAAGATTGAAAAACCAAATGACCAAGCTGACATAGAAGGGAGTAAATTTTGTCTGGACTCCGGAATGTGAAGACTGTTTTGAGGATTTGAAAAAGAGGCTAATAACTATGCTAGTACTCACACTCCCAACAAGAGAAGAACTCTTTGTGGTGTATAGGGATGCATCAAAGTAGGTATTAGGCTATGTGATGATGAAAAATGGTAAAGTTATAGCCTATACCTCAATGTAGTTAAAAATCCATGTAAAAACTATCCAATTCATGATCTAGAATTGAAGTCTATGATCTTTGCATTAAAAATATGGAGGAATTATCTCTATGGGGAGAAGTGTGAGATATATACTGATCACAAGAGTCTAAAATATATATTCACACAAAATAGAGATTAATATGCGCCAGTGAAGATGGATAGATCTCATCAAGGATTATGACTGCTTAATCAACTACCATCCTGGTAAGGTAAATAAGGTGGAAGATGCTCTGAGTAGAAAGGATCACGCACCTCTGTCAATGATGAGAATTGAAAAGGATTTGATCTTATTATATTTTTAGAGGATTTAAATGGGAATCATTAAGGTAAGAACATCATAAATCATTTCTCAAATGATTTCTCAACCATCCCTCATGGAGAAAACCATGGATGCTCAAAGAAAAGATGTGGAAATTAAAGAAAGGGTGGAAGCTGTTAGAAATGGAAAATCCTTAGAGTTAAAGATTAATCAGGAAGGAGTTGTAAGATTTGGGTCAAGATTATGTGTACCATATGATATAGAGAAAAAAATGAGCATTTAAATGACGCACATAACTCAACTTCCACTATTCACCCATAGAGCACAAAGATGTATTCAGATCTCTGAAAGAACTTTTGGTGGGACAATATGAAGAAGGATATTTCTAAATATATATCAAAGTGCTTGGTATGCCAATAAGTGAAGTATGAAAGGAAAATATATAAGGAGATAATGAAACCACTACCGATACCAACATGGAAGTGGGAGAACATCCCCATGAACATTTACACTGGACTTCCAAGGACATCCAGAGGAAATAATACTATATGGGTCATTATGGATTGTTTTAAAAAGAAATCTCCCTTTATCTCAATTAAATATTAATTCTCATTGGGTCAACTCTCACAGATATATATCAAAGAGGTGGTAAGGCTACATGGAGTACAACTATTTATTATATCTTATTGAGATTCGAGATTCACCTAAAAGTTCTGGAAAAGTCTCCAACATGATCTAAGAATTGAACTGAACATCATCACAACCCATCATCCTAAAACTGATGTCCAATCTGAGTGGAATATTCAGACACTAGAAGATATATTGATAGAACGTTCTATAGACTTCAAAGAAGGATGGGACCAACATCTTCCAATGGTTGAATTCTCATAAAATAATAGTTTCTACTAGAGCATCTGAATGGCACTATACGAAGCCCTTTATGGGAAAAGGTGAAGAACACTGGCATTTTGGGATGAACTCAGTGATCGTAAGCTACTGTGACATGATATTTTCAAATAAATGGTTGAGAAGGTGACAAACATTCAAAAGCGCATCAAGGAAACCCAAAGTCGAAAAAAGAGTTATGCAGACAATTGTAGACATGACATTGAGTTCAATGTTAGGGTCATGGTATTTTGACACATATCGCCATTGAAAAAGCTCATGAGGTTTGGGAAGAAAGGAAAGTTAATTCCCAGGTAAATCGCCCTCTTCAAGATTCTTGATCATGTCGAGGTTGTGGCATATTGATTGGAACTTCCACCTACCATGTCCAAATTGCATGATGTCTTCCATGTATCCCACTTAAGGAAGAATATACCAGACCCTTCACATGTACTCTTTTTAGAGGTGGTAAAGTTGGAGGATTATATTTCTTACCAGGAGCATTTGGTGAAGATCTTGGATCATAGAGATAAAGTTCTACGTAACAAGACTACTCACCAGGTCAAAGTACTATGGTGGAACCACAAGTTTGAAGAGGAAACATGAGAACTAGATGAGGCGATGAAGGAAAAGTACCAGCACCTATTTATGTCTTATAATGTAAAACAAAATTTCAAGGGAAACATTTCATAAGGGGGGAATACTGTAACAACCCAATGCTTTATCAATGGAAATTCCTTTATTATAAATATATAATATAATCACATGAAATCAAAACACAATGAACTACTAAGTAATATGTGACCATTAAACATAATATTTTCACTTCTATGATTTGAATTTTGAAAATCATACATACACGGTTGTGACCAGTAATATGTTTGGAGTTTGATAAGACAAACTTAATTTTTGGTGAATAGTAATTGACCCCTATGAATAGTAATATTACCCTTATGAATAGTAGTATGACCTTAATGAATAGTAAATCATCCCAAAGAATAGTTACCTCACTTATGAATATATAAATAAAATTTAGGTATCTTATAATTGAAAATATGACCATAGTAAAAGTATTGGTATTTTTTTAAGTCATAAAAAATTAATTAAAATTAAATAATTAATTTAAATGAAATTTCATTTTCCTAAAAAGTTTTCATAAATTAGAAATTTTATATATTTTGGTTATATGATAATTTCATGAGACATTATGTAATTTTTGAAAACATTATAAAATCAGTTATAATTTTAGAATTTGCATGTTTTAAGTAAATTATGATTTTAATTAAAAAATTAAAAAATTATATTTGTAATTTTATTCTGAAAAATGGAGTTCATTTTTTGATTTTATACACTCATAAATGGTTAGGGTGAATTTCTTCAATTTTTCTAAAATTCTTGATTTTTTGTTGAATAGTAAAATACAATAATTTACCGTATAAATACATTATAATTTAAATCCACTATTCCTGACATCATAATAGATGTAATGTAAAGACCCAAAAATTATATATATTTTTTTTAAAAATAATTGGTATTACTATGAGTCTTCCAAAATTGACGGCGCCTGATTATGAGTCCCGGTGTGCCCGAAACATAATTTTTATCTTTTTTAAGGTACATTCAGTAAACGCATGGGCAATATTTTCTATCTTTTGAACTGGTGCTCGGATTAGAAATCTGAGGGAACCGTTGAATCTGTAGTGCTGAGATTCGCTTATGGAAGGCTTAACTTCGACTGCAGTAGGTCAGGTGAAAAAGTTAGTTTTGTGACTTTTAAAGAAATTATATAATAACATACAAATTGTTATTTTATTTTCCTACCTCCTGTTGAGTGGTGGTGGTGGGAATGATGGTTTTTCACCCCATTTAATGGATTGAGTCTTCAGTTGTGTAACCACACTATTGGGAATTAAGAGGTTCATTAATTAAAAACTCATTAATGAACCTCATTAATTCTTTCGATATGTTACTCACCATCCGCCTCTATGTAAATGGAGCTCGAGTTGGGGTTTGGACATAGCTTCATCAACCAGGGAACCTCTAGAAAAGTACTGTGAAATCTTCCACTGATGATGAATGGAAGCCAGGACAACAACTTTGGACGGCAACAATCCGGGATCGATGAACGCCAGTGGCTTCATCAAGCGAGGACACTTCTCCCTCCATGACCACTACATCACCTCCATTTACAAGGTAGAGGATTTTGTTCTTTAATTCAAGAGAATTATTTTTCTTTTCCTCATTATTTAAAATTTAATGAACGCAGATCAACCAAAATGAGTTGATCATCGATTCGTATGGAATTGTTGGATGTTGTGGGGTTTTTGAATGCAGTTTTATTTTTTTCCTTTGATAATTGTTTTCAACCACCCTCCCCCTTGATATGATGCTAACGCAGAGGGCATGAGATAAACGAAAAAGGCCCGGACCCTCTGCCCCTTAATTTTTTGTCATGTTTTTGGCTGGTGAATCTTTAAATTGATGGCAACGTGAATCATAGGATCATACTGTGACGACAGGTTTCTGGGATGCCCGTAGGGGAAAACGAGAGTGAAAAGGGAGATCTAGAGCGTCGTCGGAGTCCCGCAGAAGAAGCGCCGGCACGACTGCACCGGTTTTAGAAGAGGGAGACACTAAAAGATGTTGCGGTAGACCAAAGGGGAGGACAGATCTCGGCTGGTCACATTGGCGGATGGGCGGTGCGCCGTCGCGCGCCGTAGGTGGAGGCCACAACATCAAAGCCACGACAGAAGGAAAAAGGACCCGCTGATTGTGGGTTCCACTGACAGCAAGTATATGCCACATGGTACTACTGCTTTAAGATCCAAATATCTCTTTGATCCATTCTGGGATGTGGGATTCACAACTCCTCGTGTGGGTCACTTTCAGCAGGCGGGACAGGCCGGTCCACTGCCCAGCGGGCCGAGCCTGTCGCGTCCCAGCCCAACCAGTTCAAGCGGGGCCGGTCTGCGGCCCAACTGGCTGAGACCGCCATAGTCCGACTGGTTCGGGCCGGGCCAGTCTGTGGCCTAGTCAGTTCAGGTCAGGCTGGGTCGGGTCAGTCCGACCGGGTCGGACCAGACCCGGACAATTTTCAGCCCAACTACACTTAAAAGGCTGTATCTTACAAACTAGATGTTTGTTTGATGAACCATCTACAATGTTGGAATACTTGGGTGAGACGGTACTTTTTAGATATTCCAACTATGTTTTGGAGAAATTTGCAGTATGGTCGGGGCATATCGTACCCGAATCAAACTGAGCCGTCAACACTAAAATGCCTATAACTCTCAGACCATGCATCTGATTGATGTTTCATCTATTGAGTTGGAATCCTTATGAAATGGAAGATCATTATGTTACTTATTACTGGAATTAGTGCCAGTTGAAGTACAACATATGGCTTTAGGAGAGGATCCTCCCAGAATAAGGTGTACTATGTACGTGAATCCAGTTGACGACTGAGACATGAAGAATTAATAGTGATCCTGTGTGGAACAACACCTAGCAATCCTGTGTGTATCAACAACTAGAAATCCAATTTGGATCATCACCTAGAGATCCTATGTGGATCAGCACATAGTAATTCTATGTGGACCAAAACCTCATGATCCTGTGTGACTCAGCATCAAGCAATACTGTGGATCAACAATAGAACCCTTGACCTAATAACATGATCTAGCTTTATGACTAATCATTTGTATATCTATACTTAAGTTATACCTGGTTTGAGCTGAGTCTTTTGCTTGTGCTTTTTTATTGAGATCATGATTTGTGTCTTTCCTTTGTGGAATTCAAAGAGACCTTCTGGGGTCTTAGGGTCCTTACATGGTATTTTTATACTCACCCCTACACGGGATTCACAGACACCTTGTTGTGTCTTGTAAAGACGATGAGCTTCCATGACCAAGACTCAGGGAGCTAGGACCAGATGGTGGATGCAAATGATGGTTTTTGTGGAGAGGTGTGGAGATGAGTTGTACCTACCCTTTAGGCAGGATCCATGGTGGATGATCTCAGGAGTTTTTTTCTGTTGTAGTTGTATCTTTCCAGTAGGGCTTGTATTCCAAACCCTTTACTTTCAGTACTCACTTTTACTAGTACATTTTTACTTTGAGGTTAGAGCTTTCTATGTTATTGGACTGTTTTTTGTACAGGTTAAAAGGAAATGCATTACCATTTTAGGAATACACTTTTTTGGTTCTAGTCACCAACCCCTGGCCTATGGAAGGCAGTCTTGGGGTAGTCATGACACAGGCCCCAGGGGACAAGTTGTAACAAAGCAGTATCAGAGGAGTCGGTTCTACCGAAGAACTAGGACTTTGATCTTTCCAATGGAGCATTAATGTTAAGTGTTTTGAGTGTGGTTTTTAGTTTTGGGAGTCCAGTGTTGGTGCAGCAGGTGACGTATCCCTAAATTTCGATTTCCGGCTCGGTGCATGAAAACACTGATTGCGTGTGTTTTGGAAATGTTTTTACTTTTGATCTCTTTTGAGTAATCTCGTCAGGTATAACTTATTGACTGTGGTTCACCTTTTTCATTTTAGGATGCCGGCATGTGGACAACATGTAACATCCCAGGTAAATAAAGAATATGAAATTTTCATATTTATTAATATTTTTGAATTAAATATTAATTTTACTTTAAATGGGATGCTATGTTCGATGGCGTACCCAATACGCAACAACCAGTTTCTCTAAAATCTTATGTTTCACACTACTAATATAATAATATTATTTTAAATGGTAGTTAACACCTAACCATTGTAATGGAGGGAATGAAAAAAACTAACTAAAAAATGATTATATATGTTTGTTAAATATTTTTACATTTATCCAATAAAATTCTGAGGATTAAAATAAGAAAAGAATTCGATTTTAAGCATAAATATTCTCATGTTCTTTAAAAGGTAGATTAACCACCTTTTGATGACAACCCCTTTTTAAAACTACTTTTTGTCAATTATATATGATATATATGAAAATATAAAATCCTTTTTTATAATCGGGACATCAAAATTAACTTTGTGTAATTTTTTGTTATTTTTTCGATAAAGTTCATTTTTAATGAATAGTGAAAATTATGTATTTTAATTCAAAACCTCTTTTTAATATAATTTATTTATATGGATAGATTATCTTTTAAATTGGGTTTAAATTTTAGTTAAAATATATTTTTACCATTTAATCCAATGGTGGTCATTGGAATTAATTTCACTTTGAAATTGGACATAAACAAGTGTCAATCTTTTGATTGATATCATTTCATAAAAACATGCTATTTTTTTGACAGCGGGAATTATTTTTAAATTAATTACTGTAATGTATGGGTTTGTAATTTTGTAAAATTGATTCCATATTTTGAATCATAAGGTCCAAATTATGTAATTAAGAATCTTGTTTTTGACATGATTAATAGTAATTACAATAATTATTTCTAATTACAGTGATTAATTAGTAAATTGGGTAAAAAGGGCTAAACAAAATAATGTTATAATAATATAAAATTACCCATACACGTGTCTTAATGATATTTTTTGAGTCATGTAAGACCATGTAATTCCTTGTTCCAACCTTGGGACCCCATGGAATCACTTTAGTGTGATAGTGACCTTTTATCATATTATTTTTAAAGAAAGGGAAATATAAAAAAAGTATGTATCACCTAAGTAAAACAATTTTAATTTTGTTTACATAAATGATATATTAGACTAAAAATAGTCATTAGAAATATAAAAATATTTCCTACATCATGGTATTTTTTTATAATTTTTAGACATCAAATAAATAAATTTATTTATGACACCATGATGATGTAGTGATTACCTCTTTAAAGAACGATTTAAATAAATTGAAAAGATAAGGTAAAATCTAAGACATAAACTTGTAGAAAACATATTTTATGGGTGGATTTCAAACCTTTATCACCTTATCCTTGAAATATATCATTGTGGGACCTTTAAAATCTGAAAATAATTTCATAATAAAGTAACATTTCAGGACCTTCCAAGAGTGCCCCTCCTCCCTCTTATTAAAGGCCCCCACATCTACCCCCTTACCCACACCTCTCAATCCCTTGGATTGTCCAAACTCTGCTCATATTATCTCTCTACATCCTTCTCTTACTCCTATAATCCTCACTTTGGGCAGAAGTCTTCCCAAGGAAGCCTTTGGCTCCAATCAATATGAGTTACCTGATTTAGAGGTAATGTCTTCTCTCAAGTTTCTTTCTTTTATTTTTGCTTATTCACTCACACTAACATTATTATTCATTTATTCCATAACAAAAACAGTATCCTCAATATAATATTTTGTTGTTATGATAAATATTTTATTTACACTTACACACACCTCCGTCTAATGGTTAAAGAACATACTGTTTCTGTGGGTGGAAAATTACTGCCTCACGAAATGATGATTGTTCAATATTCTTTTAACACTTTTCATGGTGGCCATTATATATGATATATATTATGTTTATGTTTAATCTATTCTTATGTATTTTTATTTTTATCTCATACCTTTATGGTTTCCATTATGGGTAAACATGATAATCTCATTAGAGGAAGTGCGGACTACCACCCCGTCAAAGTGATATGACTCGTTAATACCATATGTGGTACGTATAAAGGATGGAGTTAATGATATTATATATGATACTATACTGGAATTATAATAATACTATGTATCATTATGTTTTAATTCCATTTAATATGAAATAGAAATGGAAGGAGCATTCATGCGTACGTACGACTTACCGTCTCCATGAACGGTGCATTTCATTTCTTACCTCTAAATATTATATACTATTATAAATACATGTATATGATGGATATATATGATATATATGATATCCAAATTATTAATATCATTCTGGATATAATTAAAATTTGACTACATGAACAATATGTAATTATAAGAAATCCATTTTTGACTTATGTACCAAATATTGAAAAAACGAACATTATTAACTTAAATGATTGAATAATGTTTATAACATGGAAATAAGTGATATAAAGGGAATAATAAACTTGATAAAGGTTCTTAAGAAAGTAGAAATTAACATTAGTTTATTATTTAGTAGATTAAAGAATGATCGAGTCAAATCGGACACGAGGTAAGGGATCCTACCTCTCTCTTTTTTTAAGTACACTCTTTTATGTCATTTCTTTTAAGATTATCTTTCTTATGTTAGGGGATGTTATTTTATATTCCTCTTACGGTGCTTGTCATTTCTTATGATGATATACCCTATTTGATCTCACCAATCCATTTTTGGAAGTTTTAAGTGGCGCCCTTAGGCTGCTGAATTTTCGTAAGGTATTTCTTATCTCACATTTAATTACGTGAGATTTCCATTGTTCGCCACTTATTTATTTAATGTGGTGTATTGTGTACTTACATTTGATATATATTATCATGATTATATTTACATTCATGGTATTATGGGATTCATTTGGTCCTTATTATCTTTTGGTTTATACGACTCGATTTATTACAATGGGGGTGAGGGTTTTTATCTCACTATTTATTCCCATGAGATTCATGATATATATGTCACTATCTCCTTTGAGTGTTGTATGTTCTGCCCATTATTCTAATCTTTTTGTAATATACTTTCGTTTATGGGTATTTACATCAACGTTGTATAGTCATTCTTTCATGGGGTGTACGTTTTGAAAGTTACCCAAGTCGGTAAGGGAATATTTCACCCTCCTCTTTTTAAAAGACTTCTTTTTTGTTAATCTTTTTATTTACATATTCATAATGTTGGAATATGTTCTTATATACCCTTATTTCTGTAAATTTTATGTCCATGTGGTGAGATACCCTTTCTATCTCTCATTAACCCACTTTCTGAATTTTAAAGTGACATCGTTATGTTGCCAAATATCTGTAAGGGAACTTCTTATCCAAATTTCAATTATTTGGGTTAAACCTCTACTTCATGATTATATCGTGCTATGAATATGTTTGAATGACCTATGATTGTTTTACACTTAATATCTGATTATATTGTGTGTATTTATATTTTTCACACCTAATTATGTCATTGATTTATCCTTAATATAAGGATACCATCTTTGTAAGTGAATTCATCTAAATCTCTTTTTATTGAGGCATATTTTGTTTTATACACAACTTTCTTTTCTACGGTGTATAAACCCCTTTAAAATTTACTTTTATTCAAAAGGAATATTTTATTTATGAATCGTTTTACTAAACGAAAAAAAGTATGTTTCCTTTTAACATATGCAGTGATAATGAACTTTCCACCGCCATGGGTATTATTTGATCTTTGGCTTCCTCAACAAGCCATAATGTTTTTAAAAGAAAATAAATACCATATACTCTATTATGTATTTTAGTATTGAAAATGGTTTTGATAATGGATTTGTTATGTCAATATATTTAAGTTATATATTGTGATTGAAATTTGGAAATGTTTTCTTTCTTTTATATTTGTTTTAAGTCGTATGATTTTATAATGTTACTTGGTCATTTGATGGGTGGTTACGTGATAAACCATATGACGAGTGGTGCTGTGAATACCAGGACGGGTGGTTATGTTTTATCCTCCAATTCATTAGGTATGGAAGTCAGCCGTATGACTATTCCATTTACTGACATGTGTGGAAGTCAACCGTATGGTTATTCCATTTAAGTATATTTATGTTCCTAGTTACCTTTATATGTTATGTGTTCTTTATATGGGTAATATTTTGGTTACAAAAGGGAAATTAGTGATCTTTTATTTAGTGAATAGTATCCACTACTTCATAAAGGTGAAAAGTATTACTTATGTTAAAGCATTCATGGTTTACTTAAAGACTAACAGTTTTCTTATTTGTGTATTCCTTACTGAGCTTTTTATCCTCATACACAGTTTTTGAAATGTTTTTCACAGGACATAAAGTGGAATAGGGCCAAGGATGGGATCAAGGAAAGTCATGTTGTCTAAAACATGGAACAGGACATGACCCTTTTTTTCAAGAGTTTTTATTTTATAAAAAAAATGGAAACTGAGTAGAAGTGACTACTTGGTGACTTTTGAGATGTAATAGTTATGGCCTAATTCTCTAAAACTCTAAACCTGAAAAGATCTTCAATGTGAATTATTCATTTAATTCAAGATTATTTAATGTTTTAAGGTCAGGGCCTTATAGTTGGTATTAGAGGGAGGTTTAGATAACTTTAGAGGTTAGGGTATTATCTGGGTGTAGTTAAAGGATCACATTTAACCAAGAGGGTTATTAACATGTTGAAAATTCTGGAGGGTTTTGGTAAAATGGGTTTATTGGATAAAAAACCTAATCAATGGAGGCTGATGGATTAGAGTATTATAAAAGTTTTTATGTTATCTATAAAGGATTATTTTTTTATTATATTTTTTCATTTCATGTTTACGTGTTGATTCATTTCAGCAAATTAAGGATCAATTTTTAAGATGGAAGGAAAGAGATATTACACAATGTTATTATCCCTCCCCAATGACTTGATCATCACTATTATGGGAAAATCCTCTTCAAATGATTTTGACAGCTTTTTGAGTATTCAAATCACCTACAAGAAATTGTTCGAGCTATCCAACACCTACTCTTTTCAAAAAGCAATTTTATGGGTCATGGTATCTTTTTAATATGATTTCAAGATCTCAACTTTTCCATTTCTATAGAAAAGTTAAATTAAATAAGTGGAGTGAATTTTTACTTTTTTGAAAGTATGACAACATGCCAAAAGAGAAAGAGAACATCCTGAAGATCCTGGTATCTGGATTCAAGGTATGATTTATTTTTCCTAGCCTTAAAGAATGAAGCATCATTGGATTGATATTTATAAATAATAAAGATATTCGATCGGCAGGAATGTTGTATTAAGAAATAAGGTGGAAATGCATAGTTAATGGATCATGAAGAACGTTGAATGAGTCAGAAGTCGACATATAAGGGATTCAAGAGTTATGATAGATTTTAGGATGGTGAAATTCTTAAAAGTATTAAGGCTATTTTGATGATGAGATTACATTAGAAGACTTTTTATAGTATGTGTAACCCTGATTTTTGATATATGAATAGTTTATTCAAGGAATAATTATCTTTTCTTTTGTGGATATAGTTATAAAGAACCATTTGGGTTTATATGATCCCTGAACATGAGGCAATTACTAGTTAATACTTTAGGGATGAAAAATGAAAGTTATTAGATAAAATTTGTGGTTAAAATATTTTATGGTTATTTTTGATGCATTTATCTCTTTTTGGGAATGTTATAAAATTATATATTTTTTGAAAAAGGGACAACACACAGACCGTGTGACAACCCGTCGCATCGGACGAAGCTGCGGGAATCTAACCCACAACCAAAGTGCGACTGGTATTTATTGCCTACCACTGGAGTACGTGAAGTCCCTAGTTAGTATGACCAATTCTTTTTAGTTATATGATATTATGAATCAGGAATAAGTTGATTTTGGGTTATTTATGTAAATGATTAACCTATCATGGAGGATATGTGATTAGGTTAATTAATTTTCAGTATGAGACTTTAAGAGTAACAGATGTTATTTGGAGATAAATGTTAAGATTTACCATGGAAGAATATGTGATTAAATCCTTCAGAAATTTGGGTTTCAATCTTATTTTGGAGTAATTTGAAGAATTTTATGTATAGTTGTTTATTGAATGGTCGTTGATGAACTTTGGGTTTTGTCTGACAAATTTTGGAGATTAAGAGTAGTTTTTCTTTTTGTAAAAGATTATCCTTTTTGGGTATTATCTGATCTTGTACTAACCATTTTGGTTTTGGATAGTGTCTAAAGACATGGGAAATATATAGTTCTCTTTTTTAGATTAGGCGATTCTCTATAAGTTTATTACAGCGCTCTTAATGTGAATAAGTCATCCGAAATACCCATATTTTGGAGAAAATATGAGTTTGTGTTAGAAATCTGGTAAGAGATGAAAGTCTACATGACAGGAAAGTATGTTTACTTATGTTTTAGTTAAGCCTGTAAATAAATTCCTTGAAGAAAAGTAACATAAAACAAAAATGTTGTCCGTTAATTTTTCCAAATGGGGAATCAAATACCATTTAACCCATCACAAGTTTGTGATTTTCTGGTGGTTAACTTTATCCTAGACATTTTTTCTATCACTCTCCATCAGAACTTGATTGTTTTTTCTCTCCTCCATATCAATGTTTTCATGGAATCCTCGTATCTGTTGTCTCGGGTGACCTTTTTACTTCTCTTTCTTTCTTTTAAAGTGATAGTTTTATAGACTCCTTTTTTGATGTGGGGCTTTCAATGAAGTTTCCGATCCCAATTTTAAAAATTGAGGGGATGCAATTCCCAAAAGGGTTGAAGGATGTAATATCCCAAGTAAATAAATAATACAAATTTTTCATATTTATTAATATTTTTCAATTAAATATTAATTTTACTTTAAATGGGATGCTATGTTCGATGGCGTACCCGATAAGCGACAACGAGTTTCTCTGAAATCTTACGTTGCAAACTAATAATATAATAATGTTATTTTAAATGGTAGTTAATTCCTAGCTGTTGTAATGGAGAGAATGAAAATAACAAACTACAAAATGATTATATATGTTTTTTAAATCTTTTTACATTTATCCAATAAAATTTAGAGGCTTAAAATAAGAAAAGAATTCAATTTTAAGCATAAATATTCTAATGTTCTTTAAAAGGTCGATTAACCACCTTTTGATGGAAAACCCCTTTTAAAACTACTTTTTGTCAATTTTATATGTTATATTTGAAAAAATAAAATCCTTATTTATAATCGGGACATCAAAATTTACTTTGTGTAAATATTTGTTATTTTTCCGATAAAGTTCATTTTTTTTAACGAATAGTGAAAATGCTGTATTTTAATTCAAAACCTAATTTTAATATAATTTATACATATGGTTAGATTATCTTTTTAATTGGGTTTAAAGTTTAGTTCAAATATATTTTTAAAATTTAATCCAATGGTGTTAATTGGAATTAATTTCACTTTGAAATTGGACATAAACAAGTGTCAATCTTTTGATAAATCTCATTTCATAAAAACACGCTATTTGTTTTGACCGCAAGAATTATGTTTAAATTAATTAGTGAAATTTATGTGTTTGAAATTTGGTAAAATGGATTCCATATTTGGAATTATAAGGTTCAAATTATATAATTAAGACTCTTGTTTTTGACATGATGAATAGTAATTACAGTAATTATTTCAAATCACAGTGATTAATTAGTAAATCGGGTAAAAAGGGGTAAACAAAATAATGTAATAATAAAATAAAAATACCCATCCATGTGTCTTAATGCTATTTTTTGAGTCATGGCCGACCATGGTATGCCTTGTGCCAACCTTGGGACCCCATGGAATCACTTTAGTGTGATAGTGACCTTTTATCTTATTATTTTTAAAGAAAGGGAAATATAACCAAAGTATGTATCACCTAAGTAAAACAATTTTAATTTTGTTTAAATAAATTATATCTTAGACTATAAACTGTAATTGGAAATCTAAAAATATTTCCTACCTCATGGTAATTTTTTTTAGACATTAAAAAAATAAATTTATTTATGACACCATGATGATGCAGTGATTACCTCGTTAATGAACGATATAAATAAAATAAAAAGATAAGGTAAAATATTAGACTTACACTTGTCTAAAACCTATTAGATGGGTAGATTTAGAACCCTTATCACCTTATCCTCTAAATATATCATTGTGGGACCTTTAAAATCTGAAAAGCTTTTCATAATAATGTAACATTTCATGACCTTCCAAGAGTTCCCCTTGTCCCTCTTATAAAAGGAACCACCTATACCCCCTTACCCACACCTCTCAAGCCCTTGGATCATCCAAACTCTGCTTATATTATCTCTCCACATTCCTGGCTTACTCTTAGAAGCCTCACTTTGGGCAGAAGTTTTCCCAAGGAAGCCATTGTCTCAAATAAAAAAGAGTTACCTAATTTAGAGGTAATCTCTTCTCTCGAGTTTCTTTCTTATATTTTTCCTTCTTCACTCCCCCTAACATTATTATTCTTTGATTAAATAACAACACTATTATAATCAATATACTAGGATATTGTTATGAGAAGTATTTTATTTACACTTACACACACCTCCAGCTAATGGTTAAAGAACATACTGTTTCTGTGGATGGAAAATTACTACCTCATGAAATGATGATTGTTCAATATTCTTTTAACAACTTTCATGATGTCCATTAAGATGAAACTTTCTTTATATATGATATATATTATGTTTATTTTTACTCTATGCTTCTGTATTTTTCTTTTTTATATCATACCTTTATAGTTTCCATTATGGGTAAACACGATAATCTCATTTGAGGAAGTGCGGATTACCACCTCCTCAAAGTGATATGAATCGTTAATACCATATGTGGTACATATTAAGGATAGAGTTAATGATATTATATATGATACTATACTGGAATTATAATACTACTATGTATCATTATGTTTTAATTCCATTGAATAAGAAATAGAAATGGAAGTAGTGTTCATGCGTACGTACGACTTACTGTCTCAATGAACGGTGCATTTCATTTCTTACCTCTAAATTTTATGTAATATTACAAATACATGTATATGATGGATATATATGATATCCAAATCATGAATATCATTCTGGACATAATGAACCTTGTACCACATGAGCAACATGTAATTATAAGAAGTCCATTTTTGACTTAAGTACCAAATATCGACAAAACGAAGATTATTAACATAAATGATTTCATAATGTTTATAACATGAAAATAAGTGATATAAAAGGAATAATAAACTTGATAAAGTTTCTTAAGAAAGTAAAAATTAACTTTAGTTTATTATTCTGGAGATTAAAGAATGATCGAGTCAAATCGGACATGAGGTAAGGGATCCTACCTCTCTCTTTCTTTTTTAAGTACTCTCCTTTATGTCATTGCTTTTATGCTCCTCTTTCTTATTTTAGGGGATGTTATTTTATATTAATCATACTATAATTCTTATTTTATTATGATGAGATACCCTATTTGATCTCATCAATCCATTTTTGGAAGTTTTAAGTGGCTCCCTTAGGCTGCCAAATTTTCATAAGGGATTTCTTATCTCACTTTTAATTACGTGAGATTTCCATTCTTCGCCACTTATTTAATTCATGTGGTATATTATGTACTGAAATTTGATATATATTATCATTATTCTATTTATATTCATGTTATTCTGTGATTAATTTGTTGCTTATTATCTTTTGGTCATACGACTCGATTTATTACAATGGGGTAAGGGTTTTTGTCTCACTATTTATTCTCGTGAGATTCATGCTATATATGTCACTATCTCCTTTGAGTGGTGTATTTACTTTCCATTATTCTACTCTATGTGTAATATACTTTTTTTATGGGTATTTAAATCAACATTGTATAGTACTTCTTTCATGGGGTGTACGTTTTGAAAGTTACCCAAGTCGGTAAGGGAACCTTTCACCCTCCTCTTTTTAAAAGACTTCTTTTTTGTTAGTATTTTAATTTACATCTTCATAATTTTGGGATATGTTCTTATATACCCTTATTTATTTAAATTTTATTTCAAAGTGATGAGATACCCTTTCTATCTCTCATCAACTCACTTTTTGAATTTTAAAGTGACGCTGTTAGGCTGTCGAATTTTTGTAAGGGAACTTCTTAACCCAATTTCAATTCTTTGGGTTAAACCTCTACTTCGTGATTATGTCGTGATATGAATATGTGTGAATGACCTATTATTTTTTTACACTTAATATCCTCATGTATTGGGTGTATTTATATTTGTCCCACATAATTATGTCATTGATTTATCCTTAGTCTAAGGATACCATCTTTGTAAGGGACTTCGTCTCAATCTCCTTTCATTGAGGCATATTTTGTTTTATACAAAACTTTATTTTCTACGGTGTATAAACCCCTTTGAATTTTACTTTTATTTAAAAGGAATCTTTTCTCTACGAATCATTTTACTAAACGACAAAAAGTATGTTTCTTTTTAACGTAAGCGGTGACAATGACCTTTCCGCCGCCACAAGTATTATTTGATCTTTGGCTTCCTCAAAAATCAATTATGTTTTTTAAAGAAAATAAATAGCATATCCTCTATTATGTACTTTGGTATTGAAAATGGTTTTGATAATGGATTTTTTATGTCAATATATTTAAGTGATATATAGTGATTGAAATGTGAAAATGTTTTCTTTCCATTATATTTGTTTTATGTCTTATGATTTTATAATGGTACTTAGACATTTGACAGGTGGTTACGTGATAAATGAAATGATTAGTGGTGTCATGAATACCAGGATAGGTGGTTACGTTATAACCTCCAATTCATTGGGAATGGAAGTCGGCCGTATGGATATTCCATTTAGTGACATGCATTGAAGTCAACCATATGGTTATTCCATTTAAGTATGTTTATGCTCCATGTTACCTTTATATGTTATGTGTTCTTTATATGGGTAATATTTTTGTTACAAAAGGGTAATTAGTGATCTTTTATTTAGTGAAGAGTATTCCCTACTTCATAAAGGTGAAAAGTATTACTTATGTTAAAGCATTCATGGTTTACTTAAAAACTAACAGTTCCCTTCTTTGTGTATTCCTTTCTGAGCTTTTTATGCTCATCCCAAGTTTTTGAAATGTTTTTCATAGGACATAAAGTTGAATAGGGTCAGGGATGGGATCAAGGAATGTCATGTTGACTAAAACATGGAACTGGACATGACCCTTTTTTTCAAGAGTTTTTATTTTATGAAAAAATGGTAACTGAGTAGTAGTGTCTACTTTGTAACTTTTGAGATGTAATAGTTATGGCCTAATTCTCTAAAACTCTAAACCTGAAAAGATCCTCAATGTGAAGTATTCATTTAATTCAATATTATGTAATTTTTTATGGCGAGGGACTTATAGTTTGTATCAGAGGGAGGTTTAGATAAATTTAGAGGTTAGGGTGTTATCTAGGTGTAGTTAAAGGATCCCATATAACCAAGAGGGTTATTAACATGTGGAAACTTCTGGAGGGTTTTGGTAAAATAGGTGGATTGGATAAAAAATATAATCAATGGAGGTTAATGGATTAGAGTAGTACAAAAGTTTTTAAGTTATCTATAATGGATTATTTTTTATTATAATTTTTCGTTTCATGTTTACGTGTTGATTATTTTAGGAAGATTAAGGATCAATTTTCAAGATAGAAGGAAAGAGATATTGGAAAATGCTATTATCCCTCCCCGATGATTTGATCATCACTATTATGGGACAATCTTGTTCAAATGATTTTGACAGCTTCTTGAGTATTCAAATCACGAACAAGAAATTGTTTGAGCTATCCAACACCTACTATTTTGTAAAACAATTTTATGGGTCATCATATATTTTTAATATGATTTCAAGATCTCAACTTTTCCATTTCTATAGAAAATTTAAATTAAAGAAGTGGTGTGAATGTTTACTTTTTGAAAGTATGAAAACATGCCGAAAGAGAAAGAGAACATCCTGAAGATCATGGTATTTGGATTCAAGGTATGATTTATTTTTCCTAGCCTTAAATAATGAATCATCATTGGATTGATATTTATAAATAATGAGGATATTCGATCTGCAGTAATGTTGTATTAATGAATAAGGTGGAAATTCATAGTTAATGGATCATGAAGAAAGTTGAATGAGTCTGAATTCAACATATAAGGGATTCAAGAGTTATGGTAGATTTTAGGATCTTTAAATTCTTAAAAGTATTAAGGCTCTTTTGATGACGAGATTACATTAGAAGACTTTTTATAGTATGTATAACCCTGATGTTTGATATATGAAAATTTTATTCAAGGAATAATCATCTTTTCTTTTGTGGATATAGTCATAAAGAACCATTTGGGTTTATATGATCCTTGAATTTGAGGCAATTACTAGTTAATACTTTTGGGATGAAAAATGAAAGTTATTATATATCCTTTTTGGTTAAAATATATTATGGTTATTTTGATGAATTTATCTCTATTTGGGAATGTTATAAAATTATATATTTTTTGAAAAAGGGAAAACACGCAGACCATGTGACAACCCGTCGCGTAAGACGAAGCTGCGAGAATCAAACCCACAACCAATGTGCGACTGGTATTTATCGCCTACCACTGGACGATGTGAAGTCCCTGGTTAGTATGACTAATTAATTTTAGTTATATGATCTTATGAATCTGGAATAAGTTGATTTTGGGTTATCTAAGGAAATGATTAACCTATCATGGATGATATGTGATTAGGTTAATTACTTTTCAGTATGAGACTTTAAGAGTAACTGATGTTATTTGGAGATAAATGTTAAGATTTACCTTGGAAGACTATGTGGTTAAATCCATCAAGGATTTGGGTTTCAATCTTAGTTTGGGGTACTTTTAAGAATCTTATGGATAACTGTTTATTGAATGGTCTTTGATGAACTTTCGGTTTTTTTGGACAAATTTTAGAGATTAAGAGTAGTTTTCCTTTTTGTAAAAGATTATACTTTTTGGGGATTATTTGATCTTGTACTAACCATTTTAGTTTTGGTTAAGGTATAAAGACATGGGAAATATATAGTTCTCTTTTTTGGATTAGGCGATTCTCAAGAAGTTGATTATAACGCTCTTAATGTGAACAAGTCAACCTAAATACTCATCTTTAAGAGAAAAAATGAGTTTTTGTTAGAAATCTGGTAAGAGATGAAAGTCTACATGACATGTAAGTATATTTACATAAGTTTTAGTTAAAACTATAAATAAATTCCTCAATGAAAATTAACATAAAAAATGTTGTATGTTAACTTTTCCTACGGGGGAATCAAATCCCATTTAACCCATCACAAGTTTGTGATTTTCTAGTGGTTAACTTTCTCCTAGACATGTTTTCTATCACTCTGCATCAGAAATTGATTGTTGTTTCTCCTCCATATCCATGTTTTCATGGAATCCTAGTTTCTGTTGTCTCGGGTGACCTTTGAACTTCTCTTTCTTTCTCTTAAAGTGATAGTTTTATTGACTCCTTTTCCGATGTGGGGATTTCAATGAAGTTTCCGAGCCCAATTTTAAAAATTTTGAGGATGCAATTCCCAAAAGGGGGGAAGGATGTAACATCCCAGGTAAATAAAGATTATGAAATTTTCATATTAATTAATATTTTTGAATTAAATATTAATTTTACTTTAAATGGGATGCTATGTTCTATGGCGTACCCGATACGAAAAAACACGTTTTTCTGAAATCTTACATTGTACACTAATAATATAATAATATTATTTTAAATGGTAGTTAACGCCTAGCCATTGTAATGGAGAGAATGAATATAACTGACTAAAAAATCATTATATATGTTTGTTAAATATTTTTTCATTTATCCAATAAAATTTAAGGGCTTAAAATAAGAAAAGAATTCGATTTTAAGCATAAATATTATAATATTATTTAAAAGGTCGATTAACTGCCTTTTGATGAAAAACATCTTTTTAAAACTACCTTTTGTAAATTTTATATGTTATATTTGACAAAAATAAAATCCTTATTTAGAATCAGGACATCAAAATTTACTTTGTGTAATTTTTTGTTATTTTTTCAGTAAAGTTCATTTTTTAATGAGTAGTGAAAATGATGTATTATAATTCAAAACCTCATTTTAATCTAATTTATTTATATGGATAGATTATATTTTTAATTTGGTTTAATGTTTATTTAAAATATATTTTTACCATTTAATCCAATGGTGTTCATTGGAATTAATTTCACTTTTAAATTGGACATAAACAAGTCTAAATCTTTTGATAGATATCGTTTCATAAAAACACTCTACTTATTTTGATAGCGGGAATTATTTTTAAATTAATTAATGAAATTTATTTTTTTGGAATTTGGTAAAATTGATTCCATATTTGGAATCAGAAGGTCCAAATTATTTAATTAAGACTCTTTTTATTTTGACACGATGAATAATAATTACAGTAATTATTTCGAATTATAGTGATTAATTAGTAAATCGGGTAAAAAGGGGTAAACAAAAAAATGTTATAATAATATAAAATTACCCATCCATGTGTCTTAATTCTATTTCTTGAGTAATGGATGAAAATGGTATTCCTTGGGCCAACCTTGGGACCCCATGGAATCACTTTATTGTGATAGTGACCTTTTATCATATTATTTTTAAAGAAAAGGAAATATAAACAAAGTATGTATCACCTAAGTAAAACAATTTTAATTTTGTTTAAAAAAATTATCTATTAGAATATAAATAGTCATTGGAAATATAAATATATTTCCTACATCATGGTATTTTTTTATAATTTTTATACATTAAATAAATAAATTTATTTATGACACCATGATGATGCAGTGATTACATCTTTAATGAACGATTTAAATAAAATAAAAAGATAAGGTCAAATATAAGACATAAACTTGTAAAAAACCAATTGGATGGGTGGATTTAGAACCCTTATCACCTTATCCTCGAAATATAAAATTGTGGGACCTTTAAAATCCGAAAATCATTTCATAATAAAGTAACATTTCATGGCATTCCAAGAGTGCCCCTCCTCTTTCTTATAAAATGCCCCCACCTCTAGCCCCTTACCCACACCTCTCAAGCCCTTGAATCATCCAAAATATGATCATATTATCTCTCCACATCCCTCTCTTACTCTTAAAATCCTCACTTTGGGCAGAAGTCTTCCGAAGGAAGCCTTTGTCTCAAATAAAAAAGAGTTACCTGATTTAGAGGTAATGTATTCTCTCAAGTTTCTTTCTTTTATTTTTCCTTCTTCACTCCCCATAAAATTATTATTCATTGATTCCATAAAAACACCAGTATCCTCAATATACTAGGATTTTTTTATGAGAAGTATTTGATTAACACTTACACACTCCTCCGTCTAATGGTTAAAGAACATATTGTTTCTGTGGGTGGAAAATTACTACCTCACGAAAAGATGATTGTCCAATATTCTATTAACACCTTTAATGGTGGCCACTAAGATGACACTATCTTTATATATGATATATATTAATTTTATTTTAACTCTATGATTCTTTATTTTTCTTTTTATATCATACATTTATGGTTTCCATTATGGGTAAACATGATAATCTCATTAGAGGAAGTGCAGACTACCACCCCCTCAAAGTGATATGACTATTTAATATCATATGTGGTGCATATAAAGGATGGAGTTAATGATTATATATATTATAATATACTGGAATTATAATACTACTATGTATCATTATGTTTTAATTCCATTCAATATGAAATAGAAATGGAAGTAGCGTGCATGCGTACGTACAGCTTACCGTCTCCATGAATGATGCATTTCATTTTTTACCTCTAAATGTTATGTACTATTATAAATACATGTATATTATGGATATATTTGAAATATATTATATCCCAATCATTAATATCATCATGGATATAATGAAAGTTTGTCCACATGAACAACATGTAATTATAAGAAGTCCATTTTTGACTTAAGTACCAAATATTGACAAAATGAACAGTATTAACTTAAATGATTGCATAATTTTTAAAACATGGAAATAAGTGATATAAAAGGAATATTAAACTTGAGAAAGGTTATTAAGAAAGTATAAATTAAATTTAGTTTATTATTCATGAGATTAAAGAACGATCGAGTCAAGTCGGACATGAGGTAAGGGATCCAATCTCTTTTCTTAAGTACTCTCTTTTATGTCATTTATTTTTAGATCCTATTTATTATGTTAGGGGATGTTAATTTATATTCCTATTACTTTACTTCTTATGTTCTTATGATGTGAGACCCTATTTGATCTCATGAATCAATTTCTGGCAGTTTTAAGTGGCGTCGTTAGACTGCCGAATTTTCGTAAGGGATTTCTTATCTCACTTTTAATTACGTGAGATTCCCATTATTCACCACATATTTATTTCATGTGGTGTATTTTATACTGACATTTTATATATATTATCATGATTCTATTTATATTCATGGTATTCTATGATTCATTTGGTGCTTATTATATTTTGGTCATACAACTCGATTTATTACAATGGTGTAAGGGTTTTTATCTCACTATTTATTCCCGTGAGATTCATGCTATATATTCCACTATATCCTTTGAGTGGTGTATGTGATACCCATTATTCTACTCTGTGTGTAATATACTTTTGTTTATGTGTATTTACATCAACGTTGTATAGTCCTTCATTCATGGGGTGTACGTTTTGAAAGTTACCCAAGTCGGTAAGGAAAACTTTCACCCTCTTATTTTTAAAAGACTTATTTTTGTTAGTATTTTAATTTACATATTCATAAGGTTGTGATATATACATATAAACCCTTATTGATATAAAATTTATGTGCATGTGTTGAGATACCCTTTCTATCTCTCATCAACTCACATTCTGAATTTTAAAGTGACGTTGTTAGGCTGTCAAATTTCTGTAAGGGAAATTCTTAACCCAATTTCAATTATTTGGTTTAAAACTTTACTTCATGATTATGTCATGCTATGAATATGTGTGAATGACCTATGATTTTTTTTATAATTAATATCCTCTTATATTGGGTGTATTTATATGTGTCACACATAATTATGTTATTAATTTATCCTTAATATAAGGATACCATCTTTGTAAGGGACATTGTATCAATCTCCATTAATTGAGGCATATTTTGTTTTATACACAACTTTCTTTTCTACGGTGTATAAACCCCTTTGAATTTTACTTTTATTAAAAAGGAATATATTCTCTATGAAGAGTTTTACTAAATGACAAAAAGTATCTTTGTTTTTAACATACACGGTGACAATGACCTTTCTGCCACCGCGAGTGTTATTTGATCTTTGGATTCATCAACAAGACATAATGTTTTTAAAATAAAATAAATACTATATACTCTATTATGTATTTTGGAATTGAAAATGGATTTGATAATGGATTTTTTATGTCAATATATTTAAGTGATATATTGTGATTGAAATTTGAAAATGTTTTCTTTACTTTATATTTGTTTTATGACTTATGATTTTATAATGGTACGTGGACATTTGATGGGTGGTTATGTGATAAACCAAATGAAGGGTGGTACCATGAATACCAGGATGGGTGGTTACGTTATAACCTCCAATGCATTGGGTATGGAAGTCGGCCGTATGGTTATTCCATTTAGTGACATGTGTGGATGTCGACCATATGGTTATTCCATTTAAGTATGTTTATGTTCCAAGTTACCTTTACATGTTTTGTGTTCTTTATATGGGAAATATTTTGGTTACAAAAGGGTAAGTAGTGATCTTTTATTCAGTGAAATGTATTCACTACTTCATAAAGGTGAAAAGTATTACTTATGTTAAAGCATTCATGGTTTACTTAAAAACTAACAGTTTCGTTCTTTATGTATTACTTACTAAGCTTTTTATGCTCATCCCAAGTTTTTAAAATGTTTTTCACAGGAAATAAATTGGAATAGGGTCAAGGATATAATCAAGGAATTCATGCTATCTAAAACATGGAACTGGAAATGACTCTTTTTTTTCAAGAGTTTTTATTTTATGAAAAAATGGAAACTGAGTAGAAGTGTCTACTTTGTAACTTTTGAGATGTAATAGTTATGGTCTAATTCTATAAAACTCTAATCCTGAAAATATCCTCAATGTGAATTATTAATTTTATTCAATATTATGTAATGTTTTAAGGCCAGGGCCGTATACAACAATCTAGGATTCCAGAGAGAGTACAAGATGATGGCCCACTGAGTGATGAGGCTTCGGTGTAGGGCCCCCTTACTGTGTTGGCACCTTCGCGGGGTGTACTAGTAGCACCACCACTTGGAAGGTAGTAGTTTCCACCATCACCACTAACAGACCATGCACGCTGACTGAGCGTATTGCACGAGTTCCAAAAATATAGGCCTCCAAGGTTTTGAGGTGAGACAGATCCCTAGGCAGCTGAGGACCGGCTGGAGGCTTTGGCACAAGTGTTTCACTTAGTTGAGACGCCAGTAGATTAGACGGTGATCCTAGCTACTATCCTCTTCCCGGGCACAATAGGGAGATGGTGGAGTCTGGTGCTCCAGATGCATGAGGAGGTGACACTCTCTTGGTAGGACTTTGAGACCCTCTTTAGGGCGGAGTTCGTACCAATGACATTACGCTCAGTGCATATCCATGAGCTGATACACTTACGGAAGGGAATACGATCAGTGGCCTAGTACACGGATAGATTCACTGACCTACCACTCTACTCCACTGACATGGTACGAGACACATTATTTAGGGTCCAAACCTTTGATCAGGGTCTCTGGTGGGAGATCAGAGCATCTATGATATCACTCAATATCTCGACGCAGGATGAAGTGATAGAGAGAGAGCATTATTGGTGGAGTGATTCTTAGCTGAGAAGGCACCTACAGGGAGAGCCACCACCAGACTAAAGGTATCCGAGTCATCTGCAGTAGGGATTAGGAAGATGACATAGAGGTCCAAGTAGTCCAGACCTTCTGGAGGATGACCCCAAGATGCAGGTTCAGAGGTGCGAAGCTCACAATATAGAGGAGGTATTTTGAGGACTAAAGCCTGTTACTCTTGAGGTAGACATGGACACATGGATCGCAAATATCTGAATCCCCACATAGATGATCAGAATATGACTGAGGGACCTCCGAGGTAGTGGCCGAGGTTCAAGCAAGCGGGTCCGTAGGGCGGTAGATGTGGAAGAGGAGCATGCTGTGCATTAGGTGGTGAATGATGGTTTGAGGTTCTACCACCACCACCCATAGGTGTTCCAACCCGACCATAGGGAGTAGGTGGACAGGGGAGAGTTCAGTTTCTGGTGGCAGAGGCCTACGACCACGGTGCTCCAGAGATGATTAGAGGTACGATATGTGTCTATTCCACCCTAGATGTTGTTATTATAGACACAGGCTCCAGTCATTATTTTATTTCCATGACACTTGTCTGGAGCTCGGAGATTCTAATAGAGCTGTTGGATCAATCCATACAATAAGAGACTCCTATGAGAGAATATTCGATAATTAAACACTGGTGCAGATGGGTTGAACTCACTATAGGAGGAGAGAGATTCAACTGGGATCTCCTTTTAGCAATGTCGAGGCCTTACGATGTCATCTTGGGTATGGACTGGCTATCCACATTCCATGCCCAGATTGGGTATTTAAGGTGAAAAGTGCGGTGTGTATGTGATGATTGGGTTAGGTTTTCCCTCATTGGTGAGAAAGGAACCTTTTAAACACATGATGGACTTTCTCGGAGGAGGGTGCAACATACCACTCATCATTTAGCTAGACTTACCCTTGGAATAGTTGACACGAGTAGTCTGAGTTATCCTGTAGTGGTGGACCAGTATGTTGATGTCGTTCCTAATGATTTTTTGGTACAAACTCTTCACAGAGAGGTAGACATCTACATTGAACTATACCTTGAGACAACACTGATATCTACTCCAGCATATCAGATGGATCCCGCAGAGATTTGGGAATTAGAGATACAACTGGAGGACTTGCAGAGGAAGGGGTTCATAAGGCCCAGTGTTTCTCTATGGGCATCCCCAATTTTGTTGGCCAAGATGGTATATGGGTGTTTGAGGCTTTGCGTGGACTATTGGTGCCTGAACTAGCTGACCATGAAGAACAAGTATCTACTCCTAAGGATTGATGATCCCTTAAAAAAGTTTAAGGGAGCTCGATGATTTTCAAAGATAGACCTCAGATCAGGCTATCATCAGCTCAGGGTATGAGACAAGGACGTACCAAAGACAACTTTCAGATATCAGTATGGCCATTATGAGTTCTTGGTGATTCCCTTTGGTGTGACCAATTATTTAGAAATGTTCATGGGGATCATGAACATGATCTTCTAGCCTTACCTTGATCGCTTCATGGTGGTCTTCATTAAAGACATCTTGATATAATCTCCATCAGAGGAGGAGCACACCACACACCTATAGATAGTTCTAGATATGATCATAGAGAACTAGATTTATGGAAATCTCTCTAAGTTCCAATTCTAGTTACAAGAATTCCACTTCCCGGGGCATGTTATCTTAGAGGCTAGAGTTGTAGTAGATCCAATGAAGATAGAGTCATTTCTTACTTGGGAGCCACCCAAGAGTGTGACCGAGGTGTGGAGTTTCCTGGGATTAGCTAAGTACTAATAAAGATTCGTACCTTACTTTTCTAGAGTTGTTACACCCATGTCATCTTTAAAAAATAAGGGACAACCCTTCATGTGGATGGAGAGATGCCAACAGAGTTTTCAGGAGCTAAGACAGAGGCTGACGAGTGCCCCAATCTTGAGGCTACTAGAAGATGGCATTGGGTATGTAGTCTACTATAATGTATCATGGACCATAATAGGTTGTGTCCTGATGCAGAAGTGAGCAGTGATTTCCTATGACTCATGATAGTTGAGACAACATAAGTAGAACTACGCTACCAATGACCTGGAGTTAGCAGCATTGGTATTTTCACTAAATATGTAGCAGCACTACTTGATGGGTGAACAATTTACTTTTTACTCTAATAATAAGATTCTGAGGTATATCTTCTCCCAGAAGGACCAGAACCTGAGGCAGTGACGATGGATATAGTTCCTCGAGGACAATGACTTTGAGATAGTCTAAACTCTTGGAAAGGGGAACACAGTAGCAGATTCTCTTAGTAGGAGGTCTAGTCTACAGACATTGAGTGAGGCGATAGAGTAGTTATCCACATTGTAGATATCCTTTGTGGATAGAGATGGAGTAACTTACCTCCAATCTATGACTGTCACTCCCCCACTTCTTTAGAAAGTTCAAAAGGCTTAGCTTGGGGATATTTACTACAAGTCCGAATGAGCTAAAATATCCCCAGGACAGTCTCCTAAAGTATTTTTTGAAGGTGGAGAGAATGTCGTTATCTTTAGAGGATGCACCACGGTACTAATGACACTATGAGAGGAGGTGTTGAGGGATTTCCACACAACCCCTTTGGCAGTACATCCTGAAGTGGTGAAGATGTACCAAGACCTCCAGCATTATTACTGGTGGCCAGGGATGAATAAAGAAGTGGTAGAGTTCATATCACGATGCCTCACTTGTCAGAAACCGAAGTCTGGGCATCATGTACCAGCTGGATTGGCTCAGCCACTTGAGGTACTAGGGTGGAAGTGGGATGATATATCCATGGAAGTTATGACATGGCTACCACATATGTCTAGAGGGCAAGATTCCATCTGGGTGATCATTGATCGACTCACCATGTTATCCCAATTCTTACCCATTCGATAGTAGGGATTAGCAGAGAGCATGGGACATCTCTACGTACAGGAGATTGTATGACTCCACTGGGTGCCATCGATGATCGTATCTAATCATGATGATAATTTTACATCATGCTTGTATATGGTATTAAAAGAGATTTTCAGGACTCAGCTACACTTGAGCACCACCTTTCATCCTCAGATAGATGGTCAGAACGAGTGGACCATACAGACACTTTAGGACATTCTTCCTACTTATGTCCTTTATTTTGGTCGCAGTTGGGAGGACCACCTTGCCACTGGTGGAGTTCGCATACAACATCCGTTATCACTCCACCATTGACATGGATCCATTTAAGGACCTATATGAATGACCTTGAAGGCCGCCTCTATGTTAGACAAACCCAAGGGAGTCTACACTTATGGGTCTAGAGTTGGTACAGACTACCATGGAGAAGGTGTAGATAATCCAAGAGAGGATGAAGACTGCACAGAGTTGGAAAAAGTCCTATGATGATAGTATATGGAGACCCTTGTAGTTTGAGGAGGGAGACCATGTCTTCCTATAGTTCTCACCCTGATGAGGATTATAGAGGTTTGGACGGGGTGGTATGCTATTTCTGAGGTTTATCGGACCTTTCCAAATCCTTAGCAGAGTAGGCGGGGTGGCATACCATCAAGCTCTTACCCAACAGATGCACCAGGTGAATAATGTTTTCCATGTGTCTTAACTGAGGAGGTACATTCATGATCCATCACACGTTATCAACTAGGGTGAGTTGTGCATCAATGATGGGGCAATGTTTTTGGAGTTCCCAGTGGAGATAGAGGATCAACGGAAGTGGATCCTTTGTGGGTGGTTGATTCCACTAGTGAGATTTCGTTATCAACACAAGAACCTCCATGAGACCACATGGGAGCGGGAGGCTCAGATATGTGCTCAGTACCCCCCATTTTTTCCCTAGTTTTTTAGCTTTCAGGGAATAAAATACCTAATGTGGGGAGAATTTAATGCCCTAGAAGTTCCATATATTTTTTTTTAAATTATTTGGGATTTCTATGAGTTCGGGGAAATTAATGGTGCCTAATTATGAGGACTATTGTTCATAGAATGGAATTTTGAAATTATTTAAGGTACATTTAGTAAACACACTGGAGGCGTTTTCTATCTTTTGAACCAGTGCTCAGATTAAAAATCTGAGGGTGTCATTGAATCTGCAATACAAGTATTCACTTAAGGGATTCTTAACTTCGATCACAATAGGTTGGGTGAAAAAGTTATTTTTTGGGACTTTTAAAGATATAATAAAAAAAAATTTGTTATCTTAATTTCCTACCTCCGGTTAAGAGGCGGTGGTGGGACTGATTGGTTTTCAATCCATTTAATGGCTTCACTCTTCAGTTTCATAACCACACCATTGGGAATTAAGAGGTTCATTAATTAAAAACTCATTAATAAACCTCATTAATTCCTTCGATGTGATACTCACCCTCCCCCTAAATTTAAATGGAGATCAAGTTGGGGTTTTTTACCTTACTTCATCAAGCGAGGAACCTCTAGAAAAGTACCGCATCATCTTCCGGTGACGATGAATGGAAGCTTGGTTGATAACGTTGGACAACAATGATCTGAGATCGACGAACGCCGATGGCTTCATCAAGTGAGGAATCTTATCCCTCCATGACCACAACATCACCTCCATTTAGAAGGTAGGGGATTTTGTTCTTTAATTCAAGAGAATTATTTTTCTTTTCCTCATTCATGAAAATGTGATGAACACGGATCAACCAAAATGAGTTGATCCACGATTCGTATAGAATTGCGGGATGTTATGGGGTTTTTGAACGAGGTTTTATTTTTTTCATTTGATAATTATTTAAAAACCCCCACCTGTTGATTTGATTCTAAAACGGAGGGAATAGGATAAATGAATAGGGCTCGAACCCTCTTCCCCTTAATTTTTTGTTCTGTTTTTGGCAGGCAAATTTTGAATTTGATGGCAACGTGAATCATAGGATCACTCTATGACGACTACATTCTAGGAGGCCCATAGGCATAGATGGGAGTGAATACGGAGATCTATAGCATCGTCAGAGCCCCACATAAGAAGCACTGGTGCGACACTAGCTCCAGTGGGGGAAGACGGCAGCCGGTACCGTAGGGCGCCACATCTGATCGAATGGGCGACTAGCTCTCGGCTGGTTGTGCTGGTGGATGGGTGGTGTGCTGTCACGCACCGTAAGTGGAGGTCGCAGAATTGAAGCTAAGGAGGAAGGAGAGGGGAATCTCTCCTTGTAGTTCCCATGGACAATAAGGGGGCACCACGTGGTGCCTCTAGTTGAAGAGCCGAACAGCTCTTTGAGCCTTTCGGAAATGAGGGGCCGCGCGATCCCTCATGCAGGTCATGCCCAACCAGCGGGCCAGGCCGGTCTGATGCTCAGTAGGCCGAGCCATCCATGGCCCAGCCCAACCGGTTCAGGCCGGGGTGTTCCGTGGCCCAGCCGGTTCAGGCCGGGCTGGGTCGGGTCGGTCCAATCGGGTCGGACCAGACCCAGACTATTTTCTGCCTAGCTACACTTAAAAGGCCATATCTTACAAACTATATGTTTGTTTGATGAACCGTATATGTTGTTGGAATCCTTGGAATGAGATGGTAATTTTGAGGTACTCAACTAGAGTTTTAGAGAATTTTGGAGTAAGGCCAGGTTGGATCGTCCCCAAATCCAACCGGGTCCTTGGCACTAAAATTCCTATAACTCTCAGACCGGACGTCTAATTGATTCTCCATCTATTGTGTTGGAATCCTTTTAACATGACATATAATTGGGTTACTTATTCATTGGAATTTATTCTGGTTGATGTATGACCTATGGATTGAGGAGTGGATGCTCCCAGAATCAACCATACTATGTACGGGAATCCAATGGCTGGCTGAGATGTGAAGAATGAATAGCGATCTTGTATGGATCAGTACCTAGCAATTAGGTGTGGATCAGCACCTAGTGATCATATGTGGATCAGTTCCTAGATATCCTATGTGGATCAACACCTAGGGATCCTGTGTGGATCAACACCTAGGGATCATGTGGGGATCAACACCAAGCGATCTTGTGTGGATTAGCAATAGAACCCTTGACAGAATAAAATGATCTAGCTTTATGACTAATCATCTATACTTCTGTACTTAAGTTATACCTGGTTTGATATGAGTCTTTTTTCCTGTGATTTGTGATTGAGATCAAGCTTTGTGTTTTTCCTTATGGAATTCTGAGAGACCTTCTGGGGTCTCGGGGTCCCACTGAGTATTGTTATACTCACCCCTGCATAGGCTTCGCCAGCACCTTATTATTTCCAGTACAGACAACGGGAAACCTTGACTGAGACTCGGGGAGCTAGGACCTGATGGTGGACGGTGGTGATGGTTGACGTGGAGAGATATGGAGATGATTTGTACCTACCCTTTATGTAGGATCCAAGGTGGATGATCTCAGGAGGATTTTTCTATTATAGTTGTATCTTTTTAGTTGGGCTTTTATTCTGACCCCTTTACTTTCAGTACACACTTTTACTACTATAGTTTTACTTCAAAGTTTCATATTGGTGTGTTTTTTACTATGTATTTGTAAATGTTAAAAGGAAATTCCTTCCCATTTTAGGGATACTACTTTTCAGTGCTAGCCTCCAACCCCTGGCCTATGGAAGGAGGGCTTGGGATAGTCATAGTACGGGCCCCGAGAGATGGTTAATGACAGGTAAGCACCCAAATCTCAAACTCACATGCACTTATTTCAATTATTGGTCATGTAATTATCACTATTTCTTATCTTGTGGAGAAATAATAAATTAATGAGTATATTATTGAGAAAGCCACTCTCCCCTCCACTATAAATACCACCCCTCCTTACCTCTTCTCTTCACCCCTCTCAAGCCTTGTTCCTTGACTAAAGTCTATCAAAATATCTCCCCAAGATCCTCTCCTAGGTTTAATAGCCCTTAGTCTCTTCAAAATAACAAATCCTATCCCCTTAAGAGGATCTCAAGGATGTTTGATTCTAGAGGTAAATTCCTCTTTCCAATTCTTTTACTTTCTTTTCAAGTTCATTTCTTTTCTTTTCAATCCTTGACGATCCTCATCCAAATATTATGACATATAAACAACCTTAATTTTATTGTAATTTTTTTATGATAACGTAATAATTTATTATCATATCTCCTTTCCCCTTCTTTTTACGAAAAAAATGAAGACGCCGTCTGAGATGTGTTAATTTATCACATTCAAGGATGATGGGTTATCAATTTCTTTGACCATCTTCAATTCCGGTCATGAAAAAAATTATTGTTGAAATAGACTATTAAATGTGTATTTTATCTTATGTGTTTTTATAGAATCATTTTGCACACATGATTTAAAATAATAATAATAAAAAGTTAATTATGAGCAAAATTTCCAAATTAATCCAAGCGTTTATCATTAATGTTTTATATCATGATTCCACTTCACTACAAGTAAAAAAATTAAATTAATATCCATGTAACCTTCTAGATGTTCAATAATAAAATACGAATCCAATTTTGGACAACCATTCTCATTTTACATGATTCTCCATTCATGAAAATAAGTAAATTGATCATAAAACCCAAGAAAACAAATGGACTTGAACAATAATATTGAACCACTTAACCCATCAAAAAGATCATGAATGAACTTAAAAAGGTTATACTAAATATTTTACATATATAAGAGGCTCTAGAATTATTAATTAATGAACCTAATTTTATTATTCAGGTCATTAATTGTAATGGATCAGACCTTCTTGGTCCTTTAATTGTCAAATTCTGGTGTCTGGGGTGTCCTGGACACCATCGGTGAGTTAGTAGGGCATCAATGTCAGTGGACGGATGTCATAATGGTGTCACCTATCAGTTTCGTAGATCAATCTCACCGATTGGTGCCACACTCAAATAGTGTCACTTTAAGGTGTTGGGTTTCCTTTCCAGTTTCTCTCTCATAACATCTCTTTTAAGTTTTAATAACTCTTTTTAAGTGGTTTAAGATCGTTTTAAGGTAGGTAAAGGTATATTAAATCTTGTAAGAGTGGGGTGACCCTTGAATTTCTAAGGTGGGTGGCCTTTTAATTAGTTTAACACCATTTTCCACATTTCCAGTTACGCCCCTGTTATGTTTTTTTCTCAGTTTAAATGTAACTTATAAAATATACATTGTGCGAGGTCTATCTCACTCTCTCCAAGGGAATAATTAAATCTCAGTTAATTCCAATGTGTGAAACCTCCCAACCGCGTGGTCAAACAACGATCCTCTTTTCAATCACTTCGATATTGTACATCCTGTAACTTTAGGATTGGGCCTTTTATCACACTGAGGTCTTCTTATTACTTGGCCTCTTTTGTTCCCTCTTGGTGCAATTGGAGTCTCTATTCCAAACATGAGTCGTGCCTACGTGAGATCTCTCCTGTTCGGTTTTTCGTGGAGTTTCATGTCACACAAACCCAGTTTTTAGCTCTAGGAGAAAACTTCAGTCCTTAATCATCTAGGAATGGATTATTGTCATCTATCATCCTATGTGTATCATGCGAGGTGTGTTTAGTAATGTTCTATCTAAATATATATAAAACCATTTCTTTGCAAAAGAAGTAAACAAATGAAGATGATAAAAAAAATTACCATGACTTTATGATAACTGGCTAGGGAGGGGTGATAGTATGCATGTTATTTACTTATTATCATTGTTTTTGGTTAGGACTTGTTGTGTTTGTATGCCTCTTGAAAATCATGTCCGTTGGTGGTCTTTTCTTTTTCACTAACAATGCACTATTTTCTAGATATTCTTGTGATTGAATGGTTATAACATGGAAACTGGATAATCACGTACACATGGTTAATTAAATGGATGTTTGATAAAGAATAACCCCTATGTGATCACCCCAGTTAACCAAATTGAATTAAGGAACATTGTTGGATAAATCTGAAAATAACTCTATTTGATGGGTGTAGTTATGTGATGAGTGTTATGGTTGGGTTTTCATGGCTTGTGTGGAATGGTTGAGTAGTGGGGATGCTGTTTTATCTATGGTTGCGAGATGTTTTTGGAATAGATGAACTTGTAGGCATTAGAAACTACCCTGGGTTGTGTTGTGGGCATGGGACAGACTTGTACAATGTGACTGCAATGTGTTTTGGTGGGGCTATGTAGTGGGACTGCATTTTGGTTTTCTTGCTATGCTGGTTTTTTTATGCCTGTTAGTTTCCCAATGATAATGGAATTTTTAAATAGAATCACTAGAACATGGTAACATGAATGGGTACAATGGGGAAGTATTTTCTTGAAATGGGTTGTGCTCTGGTTTTGGTTGTTGTGTATTTTTTCATGTAGGGTTAGTAGTAAGAGTGGTTGTGTTCGGGATGGTTATTGGTTTCGAGACCCTTAGGTTGGGATGAGTTCTTGATTACCTATATGTATAATTTTTAGTTCCTGTGTTTCTTATACGCACCACACCTGTGTTGTGAACTTCCTGCTGAACACCCCAATTTCATGGGGGAGGGTATTTTTTCCCACATTCCTATGAGTGGGTGGTTATTAGCTCTTTATGCTCCCTCTCTTATATAGCTAATGTTATTTAGGTAGGCTGTGACGAACTGAGGTTTATTATAGCCCAAGAAACTACGGGAAGGGTGTGTTGTGGTGGGTTGGACCAGGTGTGTGCAGTCAGATTTGTTTTCCAAGTGTCTTTGGGATGAGGCTCAGGGGTTTTAGAGCAAGAGGTATGGTTTATGTTTCCCAGGTTTCTCCAGGATGAGGCCCAGGTGTCTGTAGGAAGGAATTGTGGTTATGAGGCCCAGGTGTCTGTAGGTAAGAGGTGTGGTTGTGATGTCCCAGGTGTCTATGGGCAGGACGTGTGGTTGTGGTGGCCCATGTGTTTGCGGGTTGGATAAACATATTGTGGGGATGGAGCATATGGTTGTTGTTATTGGGGGAGGTAGTGGGATTGTAATGGGATTTTTGGTGGAGGTTTGATGCATAGGATGTTCTAAATAACTCGTGGTAAATTGGTGTGACGTACCTAAATATAGATGTGCTATTACCATTACATTACCTGACATGCGTTATTTGGCGAGTGTACCTTGGTGAGTTTGGGTGATTAGTTTCCTTGAAAGGTGTCTTGGTTTCTGCTATCTTCACAAGGACATTAGAATGTTCCACCACTTGTACATGAGTGATTTTGGTTTCCCAACTGGGTATACTTGTATACACACACTACGTATATAAAATTACTTTTAGGTTTCCAGGAGGACATTGAAGACCATGTCGGACCTTACTATCCTGGGCATCGAGACCGTTTCTGTTGCTAATTTTACTTTTATATTGGTACTCTCTTTCATAATTTTCTTGTTCTTTGTATTGTTTTTACTTTTGAACATTCATGTGGGAGTGAATTTTAGTTCTCCTTTTTTCCTTTAGTGTCCAAATTTCTTGTATTTACCACCTTATATCCCAATCATTTTTTCAAAAAAAGGGTAATGCCTTCTATACTATATGAGATTTCATGCTCTTGGTGCTAGTCTCCACCCTGAGGCCCACTGAAGGTGGGACTTAGGGGTCATTATCCCATTTTAAGGTTGAGAAAGAATGACATGGCACTCGGGTGTCCCTTCCCTCATCTTGCTAAAGGTGTGTCATTATAAAGTGGTATCTGAGGTAGTTAGAGATATATGGTGTAGTTTGGAGTTAGGAATAGTAAGGATTTCATGGGATGGTAGGGAAACTGTGTTAGGTTTCCTTGGTGCATGACATCGGATAGGGAAGACTAGTAAGGACATGGTATCTTAGCCCCCTCCCCCCATGATTCAACGTAAGGACTCTGAGCCTACCAAAAGACCAAGTGTGGCTAGATTGATGGAAGGTTAAGGACCCTTGGAAAGATACATTCATCATAATGACTTGATTTCTTTCTTGAATTTGGGTGCCTTGGGAAAAATCGAAATAAATAATAATGAAAACCCTATGAAAATTCCTTACTACTCAGGCTTAAGAGTTCCTTGTTTCTCTTTTCAACTATGGAAACCAGACATCATCCATGAGTGGTATGTTTAGTCGAGGCCCAGCATGTTGCATTGGTCGATCAACAAATGATTGACCAAGAGGAAGATAATGAAAAGGGGAAGAAGACACTACATTCTTTTTAGTGGCAGACCCTTGGGATGTACGAGTGCAGTGTTTTTGACTTGGAGATAGAGGGTTGGATTGAGGAGCTAGCGATCACCTTTACACTGATATGTGATATAAGGGAGTACTGGGTTCTGTTGGTAGTTATTCATATGAGGGGAGCAGTGCATCTGTGGTGGATGTTATACCTCAGAGAGAGGATGGAGACTAAGGTTTTGGGGGCTGACTTTGATAAGAAGTTATAGAAGGAATTTATTTCTTCCACGATGAAGGCTGAGAAGAGGCAATAGTTGATCTCCCTCCAGCAGGGGAGTATGTTAGTGAGGGAGTTGGGGATCAAGTTCAAGGATCTACTACGTTTTGTTCCCAACCTCTTTCCGAATGAGGAGTCTCGGGCGTGATGATTAGAGGAGGCACATCATCCTTCTTTTTAGTATGATATTACTCCCATCACTCTACTGAAATAATTTGTAGTTTGGAAGAAGGATGAGGTAGTGGAAAGGATGAACTCGTGAGGAGATGTGCTGCGAGAGGGGATCCAGAGGAGTTTTTCAAAGGGGAATTCAGTCAGTTGTAGATCTCCAGTGACAAGACCTTCAAGGTTTTGACCAGCAAGGAACATGACTCAGCATTTTTATTTTCAATCTCCTGGTCCTCAACCTTTTTCCATGGTTCTGGGACTGAGGATCTTTTCTTATGGAGGTTTTGAGACCATCCAGAGTTAGTGCCCAATTTGAGATCAGTACGGAAAAGGTGGGCAGGTTTAGCACCCACCTTAGCAGCCCTAGTTGCTGATCAGACCTTTCTAGCAGAAGCAGCAAGTTCCTTCCCCTCCAAGAGTAGATTTTGTAGGAGGAGGCTGACCTCAAGATGATCCCTAGGAATATCTACTAGGGAATGGACAAGGAGGTGGTCGACAACTAAGATGTAGAGGTTTTGGGCACAGAGAACTGTACACTATAGAGGTGATGGTTCTAGAAGGACCAATGGTTGTTCGAGATACTATCATTTTGTTCATAACTCTTTATATGATTTTTTTGAATTAGGAGTCTCACACATCTTTATTGTGCCTAGTCTATACCATGATCTGGGACTAGATGTAGAGATAATTTTCATTTCTTGGTGTTGAGTACACCAGTTGGAAGTTAGGCCATCATGTTGTATGTTTTTTGGGGATGCAGACTGATGTTGAGGCCTCATCGGTCTAGTGGGGATCTTCTTTTTCTATAGATGTAGCCATACAATGTCATTTTAGGCATCTAATAGTTGTTTTAGGTTTATGTAATTATTGACTTTTTCCAGAGAAGTGTCGTGTTCTCCGACGTGGATTGCCAGTGTGTGGAATTTGTTGGTGATAGGAGTTGTTAGGTGGGAAGCTGGTGTGTAGAGTCTCTTCTTTTTATATTGGTTGGGCTATTAGTAAGATCAGTGGATGAAGATATAGTGTACTATTAGAGAGTTGTCAGATAATTCTTGGATGTTTTTCCTGAGGAGGTTGTGACACTACCCACTCGACGTGATGTTGAGTTCAGGATAGACTTATATCCCAGTGCCTGTCTGATTACAATGACTCTTTATCAGATGGAGCCTTCTAAGTTGTAGGATTTGTAAATTTAGATTGACAAACTTATGAATATAGGTTTTTTATGACCCATCGGGTCACCATCAGGTACTCTAATCATTTTTACGAAGAATGCATTCGGTGGTCTCAGGTTGTGAATAGACTACCGAAGGCTGAATCTAGTAATGGTCAAGAACTTTGACCCTATACTGAGGATAGAAGATCTCTTTGACTAGATGAGGAAGGAATGTTGGTTCTCTAAGATCAATCTATGGTCTAGGTATTACCAGTTAAGGGTGAAGAAGGGTGAAATACTGTAGATTTCATTCAAGTGTAGGTATGGGCACTTTGAGTTCTTGTTCATGCCATTCGGCATTACGAATACACCAGATGTATTCATGCTATAGATGAACTCTTTTTTCAATGAGTATATTGACCAGTTTTGGGTCATTTTCATCAATGATATCTTGATCTACTCAAGATCAGAGGAGGACGACACTGGGTACCTCGGGACAGTTTTGGAGTTCCTTCGACACCACCAGCTCTACGAGAAGTTGTCCATGTGAAAGTTATAGGCATGAGAGGTGCACTTCATTGGACATGTGGTGTCCCAGTAGGGAATAGTAGTGGAATCTTCAAAGATAGAAGTGATTTTTTCTTGGGTATCAGCCAATAATGTGGAGAAGGTTCATAGTTTCCTAGGTTTGATAGGTTACTACTAGAGGTTCATATCCGACATCTCTTGATTTGCGGATCCATTGATGAATTTGACCAAGAAATAAAAGGCTTTTGTATGGAGTGTGCAGTGCCAGGAAACTTTCACTTATCCAAAAGGGAATATGGTCAGTGCCCCAGTGCTGAGGTTGCTAGAGGAAGGGGTGATGTTCAAAGTGTTCAGGGATGTTTCTAGTCTGGGCTTGGGGTGTGTGCTGATGTTGTAGTAGGGATTGACCTCTTATGGGTCTAGGGAGTTACATCCTCATGAATGTAACTTTTCAACCCATGAACTGGGTCTTGCAGTGGTGGTGTTCGCACTGAAGTTGTGGTTCCATTACCTCATCGGGGAATACTTCTTGGTCTTCACATATCACAAGATCTTGAGGTATGACTTCTCCCAATGAGACATAAACTTGTGGCAGTAGATTTGGATGAAGTTTCATCAGGAATAAGACTTAAATATCTCCTAAACCTCAGGAAATGGGAACATTTTGGTTTATTACTTGAGTAGGAAGTCTTAGAGGGAAGTAGATCAAAAGTCTGAGGATGCTTGTAGAGCGATGGAGGAATTGGCAGCCTTGCACCTGTATGCTTGGGTGGACAGTGGTAGAGGCTGTTCATTCAGATGATAATGTAGTCCTATATGATGTGGTAGGTGGAGGAGTCCTAGTGGGGGGGATCAAAGACTGAAGTGATTCATTATCGCATTGACCATGGAAATTCTCGAGAATGATGGTCAGCGGATTGTCAGAATCAGATTCTTTTCCCCAAGAAGTTGTTTTTCCTAGAGATGATGCACGAGGGAGTTCTATGTGAATTCCATTGATCATCCCTGGTAGTATAACTAGGTGTTTCCAAGATGTATTGAGTATATTTTTAATATTTTTTGTCGCCCGAGGTAAAGCGGGAAGTGGAAGAGTTTGTGGCAAGGTGCCTAGAGTGTCAACACGTGAAGGATGAACACCGTGTTCCTCGAGGTTTTTACAGCATTTAGATATTCTTAATTGTAATTTGGGTGATATATTATTGGATTTCATCATAGGACTACCCAGTGTTGAGGGAGGCTATGATTCCATCTGGGTAGTGGTGGACCGATTGACCAAATCAGCTCACTTCTTAGTGGTTAACGAGTCAAGAGTAGTGGATGCCTTAACACAAAGGTATGTGGGTGAAGTAGTGTAGTTTCATGGAGTTATAAGTTCCATTGTCTCAAATGGAGATACACGGTTTACCTCATGAGTCTAGAGGGGATTGCAGTATGTATTTGTCACCTAACTACGCTTTAACACCACTTTCCACCATCATATAGATGGGAAGACCAAGCGGACCATCTAGACACTGGGGGATATGCTACGAGCATGTGTTCTTGACTTCATAGGATCATGGGTATGACACTTTCCACTAGTAGATTTTTCCTACAACAATATATATAACTTTACTATTGTTATGGAAATGTTTGAAGCCTTTTACAAATGACTTTTTCATTCACCCGTGTGGTGGATAGAGGTTGGGGAGGCAGGTGTTCTTGAACCATAGGTAGTGTAGAGCGCAATAGAGAAGGTTCAAATTGTGTGTGAGAGGATGAAGGCGTATCATGACCATTAGAAGTATTATGATGATCATAGGAGGATTCCCTTGGAGTTAGAGGTTGGATATCATGTGTTCTTGAAGGTTTCCCCTTGACGTGGGTAGCGAAGGTTCAGTAAGGGGAGAAAGCTCTCTCCTAGGTTCATCGGGCCTTTAGAAGTGTTGGGGTGAGTTAGTGAGGTGGAATATTAGTTGTCATTTCCACCCAAGCTAGAGAGGATCGAAAACATCTTTCATGTCTCTTAGCTTCTTTAGTTTCTACACGATGACTCCCATGTCATTGACTGGGGAGAGTTGGATGTCGAGGGTGATGTGATGTTTGTGGAGAGACATGTAAGAATCTAGGATCGTAAGGAGAATGTGCTTCATGGATAGACAATTCCTTTGGTTCATGTGTTTTAGAGGCACAATGGCCTCATAGAGAGTACTTGGGAGTGAGAATCACATATGCGTGCCCAGTACCCAGAGTTGTTTTGAGTTTCCATTCTGAAATTTCATTTATGTTTTTAATTTTTTTCTTTGCTGTGATGTAATGCTTGACCTTTTAGACTATGAGACTGGTTGTTTCCTTTTCTCTCTAAATGTGTAAGAAAATTACCAATGTGTGGGAAAGGGAGGGCCTAATTCCTAATCACGATGGATTGGTGCAGATGTGATTAAACCCATGCAGGCATGTCATTGTCGCCCAAAGCAGATTGTATCTTGACATGGAGGAAAGAACTGCATAATCCATGTGTCAAGATAGCGTGCTCTTTGAGGTTCATGTGGCTGTTTTGGGTGATAGATATCAAGAGGTTTTCTTGGATTTAAAGGTTTTATTCCCTCTTTTGAGCAACTCATGGTGGATTATCCGTGAGAGGTATCTTACGAGGTGGTTATTCGGACCCCATCCTTCTTCGAGTTTAGTCTTGATTATTAATGATGAGAATAGTTGGAGAGGTATTTAATGTAATTACCAGGACCTTCCTGGTCCATTGATTTGTCAAATTTTGGTGTTTGGGGTGTCCTGGACACCATCAGTGAGTTATGAGGGTGTCAATGTCGGTGGAAAGGTGTCTCCATGGTGTCACATATTGGTGCCTCACCCAAACGGTGCCTCTGTGGGGTGTTTGGTTTCCTTTCCAGTTTTCCTCCCATAACGTCTCTTTTAAATTTTAATACCAATTTTAAAGTGGTTTAATGCCATTTTAAGGATGGTAATGGATATATTAAATCCCCTAAGAGTGGGGTGACCCTTGACTTGCCCAAATGTGTGGACTTTTAATTAGTTTCACAACCTTTTCTACATTTCTAATTATGCCCCTGTTATACGTTTTTCTCAGTTTAAATGTAACCTATAAATTATCTGCCATAAAATGGTCTATCTCACTATCTATGAGGGAATTAATAAATCTCTATTAATTCCAACGTGTGCAACTGCCCATCCGTGTGGTCAAACAACAGTTCGCTTTTCAAGCACATCGAGATTGTACATCTAATAACTCTAGGATTAGGCCTTTTATCACACTAAAATCTTATTCTTCCTTGGTCTCTTTTGTTCCCTCTTAGTTCCATTGGATTCCCTCTTCTAGAGAAGAGTCATGATTATGTAAGATCCCTATTGTATGACTCTTCTTGGAGTTTCATGTCGTGCAACCCCAGTTCTTGGCGCAAGGAGAAAACATCAATCCTTGATCATCTAGGTTTGGATTTCCATCATCTATATTCTTATGTGTATCATGCAGGTTGGGTGTAGTAATTTTCTATCTGAATATGGCTAAAATCATTTCATTAAAAAACAAGTAAACAAATGTAGATGATAACAAAGATAAGCATGCTTTTACAATAACTCGCAGGAGTGGGGTGATAGTACTCATGTTGTTTACTTATTGTCTTTTTTTATGGTTATGACGTGCTGTGGACATATACCTCCTGAAAATCATGGATTTTGGTGGTATTTTCTTTTGCACTAGTGATGATCTATTTTCCTGTTATTCTTGTGATTGAATGGTTGTATCATGGAAAATGACTAATCACGTACACTTGATTAATTAAATGGATTCCTGATAAAGAAGAACCCAGGTGTAATCACCCATGTTAACCAAATGGAATTAATGAACAATGTTGGATGAATATGAATTTACCCCTATTTGATAGGTGTAGTTATGTGTTGAGTGTTATGGTTGGGTTTTTGTGGCTTTGTGGAATGGTTGAGCATTGGGGATGCAGTATTATCCATGGTTGTGGGTTGTTTGTGGAATAGATGAATTTATAGGTAGTAGAAACATCCCTTGGTTGTGTTGTGGTTGTGGGATGGACTTGTATAGTGTGAATGTAACGTGTTTTTGTGGTGTTGTGAAGTGGGACTGCAACTTTGTTTTCTTGTTATGTTGGGTTGGTTATTCCGGTTAGTTTACAAGTGGTAATGGAATATTGAAATGGAATCACTTGAACATGATAAATTGAATAGGTACAGTGGGATAATATTTTCCCGAAATTGTTTGTGTTATGGTTGTGGGTATTTTGGTACACATAGGTGTAGCAACAAGACTGGTTGTGTGTGGGATGCTTGTTGGTTTTGAGACCCTTAGGTTAGGATTAGTTCTTGATTATCTATATATAAAAGTTTTAGTTCTTGTGTTTCTTATATGCACCCCACCTGTGTTGAGAACTTCACACCGAACACCCCCATTTCATAGGGGAGGGTGTTTCTTCCAACATTCCTATGAGTGGCAGGTTACTAGCTCCTTTATGGTCCCTCTCCCAAACAACCCGAGTTATTAATGCAGGCTATGATGAAATAAGTTTTATTATATCCCAAGAATCTTCAATAAGGCTCTGTTGTGGTGGGTTGAACTGGGTGTGTGTAAGAAGGTTTGTTTCCCAAGTGTCTTCAGGATGACGCCCAAGTGTTTTTGGGCGACAGGTACGATTTTTGTTTCCCATATGTCTTCGACATGAGGACTAGGTGTCTATGAGTAAGAATTGTGGTTGTGAGGCCAAGGTGTCTACAGGAAGAAAGTGTAGTTGTGATGGACCAGGTGTCTTTGGGAAGATGTGGGGTTATGGTGGCCTGGGTGTTTGTAGGAGGGATAAACATGTGATTGGGATGACCCATATTGCTGTTGTTGGAGGTAGTAGTGGGACTATAGTGAGATTTTTGGGGGATGTCTGATGCATAGGATATTCTAAATAACTAGTAAGAAAGTGGTTCAGGGTACCCAAATATCAATGTTCTATTACTATTACTTTACCTGACTTGCATTATTTTAGGAGTGTGCCTTCTTGAGGTTGGGTGATTAGTTTCCTTGATAGATTTGTTGGTTTTTGCAGTCTTCACAGGGACATTAGTATGTTCCTGTACTTCTGCACAAGTGATTTCAGTTTCCCTATTGAGTATTATTTTGTACTCACCCTATGTATATAAAACTATTGTTAGGTTTCTAGGAGTACTTTGAGGATTGTTCCAAAAATTACTAACTTGGGCGTTTGGACAATTGTCATTGCTTCTCTTCTTTTTATTTGGGTACCCTCCTTTAGAGTTTTCTTATAATTTGTGTTGTTTTCACTTTTGAACATGCATGTGGGAATGGATTCAGTTTTAATTTTTTCGTTAGTTTTTGGAGTTGTTTGGATTTACCACCTTATCCCTAGATCATTTTGTTTCAAAAAAGGGAAATTCATTACAAACTATGTGAGATTTCATGCCCTTAGTGATAGTCTCCACCCAGGGCCTACTGAAGGCCGGACTCGGGGGTTATTATCTCATTTTCATCTTGAGGATGGAATGGTGTGGAACTCTGTTGTCCCTTCCCTTATCCTGTTGAAGGCAGGTCATGACATTATTATCAAGTAGAGAACACCATCACACTTAAGGTAAGGGATCCTCTCAATATCACTTTTATTCAAGAATGACCTATATTTTATTCCCTTTTATGGGTAGTCCCTATTATGGGGTATAATTTTTCACCCCCACATACTACCCTCATGATGTCTAAGTGATGATAAACCCATTTCTCTCTCATTAATACCTTTTAAGTACACCCGTTAACATGCCAATAATCTGTAAAGGACTATACCCGAACCTCCATTATTCCTTTGGGTTGCCTTATCATTATTTAACCAAAATGAATTTATATTATATTTTTATGTGAACATTCTTAAATCTTCTTACATTTACCAAATTCATTTATCATGACCTATTCATCATTATCTTTTGATGATATACATGTTTTTAAGTGATTCACTCCAAAATACGCAAATTTGTTTTGAGGGAACTTCCCTAATTATTACTCGATTTTAAGTGAACTCTATCTTCTGTTTTAAGCCACCATTGTGTTTATAAAATCAGAATTTTTTATTATGAAAATCTTCTTGGTTAACTTCTGGTTTTATATAAAGGATTGTTCCCATTTCTATTTTAAAGGCCCTATAGTGTTTTCCTTAAAACTGCACAAAAATGTTTTAATGCTAAAATTTATTAAATACTTTTCTTACATGTCGTCACTTATACATGACATAACATACCATGATACATTCCTATTTTCTATTTTTAATGCCCAGATATATTTTAGTTCCTTTCTTTCACAAAAATTTTTATGATACACCTATTTTTTATGCTTTATCACATGATTGTGATACCCAATCATTTCCATGGGTAAAACCCATGTTTATGTAAGATTGATTATGTATTATTATTTATGTGGGAAACATATTCATGAAAAGTTAAGATGGGTGTGCCTAAATATCTCTCCAATGCATTGGGTAATGTTGAGTCTCATGAGACGTTATGTGCAATGGTCTTAGCGGGTTGCCTTGACTTGTGCTACCATGTGCGATGGTCTTGGCGGTTAGCCTCAACTTGTGCTACGATGTGAAACAGTCTTGGAAGTTACCCTTGACTCATAAAAAATTCATGTTTTATGTTTCGTCTTCAATATTATGACTCCATGCTTATATGATTCCACGTTTATATGTTATGATTCCATATGTTACATGCCAGTTTATATCATCATGTCATATATTCTGTCCCATGGGCTAAGGATTTGTTCTTATGGTAATTCCATTATTGTGATATTTATCTCATCCCTTTGTTCATGTGTTCCCCATGATACCCTATATAGATGTTTGAGAGCAATGGAAGTTAGGATCTCAATTTTAGGATTAATTAAATAAATGTTTTATTTAGTTCCATGTTATTAGTTTTATGTACATAGTCTGCCAAGAACCTAGAGTTTACGATCCTTGGATTGTAGTCTAATGTATAATTATGCTTATAATCATGTAATGTTATATGTAAAAGGATAGGTTAACTATAGTTGGTATCATTTTCTAGTTATTTTTTGGGATTAGGAACAGACCCCATTAGTACGAACCTTAATGATGAGACTAAGTATAAGAAAACATCCTTATATTTTGGAATGTATAGAGTAAGTGGTTTATAAAAATAATACACCCCTGTCTGGATACAAACAGGTATAGGTAGCTCTGGCACAAAAGTATCTAGGGGGAAAATATGAAAAAACCGCTTTGATCTAGACTCGAACTGGAACTGGTGCATGACAACGAGCCATGATACACTCTTGGTTTGACACTCCTAGGGGATATTCTTGGGTAAATTCACAAGCTTGGAACAAATAATTATTAAGGGAATCAAAAAAATCCCATAATAATTTATGTTAAGAAATAAATCAAGGATAACCTAGATTTAAACCTAGGGAATCACTAGTTAGGATATTCTAATCCTTTACAAATTTATCCTTTTATGTTCAAGATTTCCTTTTATGCATAATAGATAAGTATTCAAGCCCTCTAATAATACATTACTTTTCTTTGTTAATGTTATGAAATAGAAGAACATGTGCCAACAATCTATGTGACCTGGAAGGAGAATATTTCCCTAATGATACGCCTGATATGATGGGAACATGAGCTCAAAACTTCATGACATTACTTGATCATTAGGATCAAGTAATGAATAATAAATTGAATCATTTGGAACACCCTCCTACTCCAATGAAAGAGAATGTTTCTATTGAATCCTTCATGCAGAAAAGGTCTCCCATGTTTAGTGGATCTTCTGATCCCCTCCTTGTAGAATAGTGGATTAAATCCATTGAAAAGATATTATCTATCCTCCAGTGCTTAGAAGAAGAGAATGTTTTATTGGAGATCTATCATTTTGATGGGGAAGCTAATCATTGGTAGATAGTGATCAATAATACAAAGACCCAGGAGGAAATTTATTCCATGGAAATGGAGGATTTCAAGAACATTTTTTTCAATAAATATTTTCCCCATACCCTCTATCTCAAGATGGAAAGAGAGTTCCTCAGATTCAAGAAGAATGAAGATGATTTTATCATGGTGTATGATGAAAACATTATAAGTCTTGTAAGGTATGCCTCTGTCATTGTCATGAACATCAAAAGCATGGTGCATCATTTATTTAGTGGACAAAAGTCAAGTCTGCGAAAAGAGTTGGTGATTTGAGACTTTGAAGGTTATAAGGATTTTGTCTTTTGTTCTATTAAGGGTAAAATGGAGATTGGAGATTCATAGTGGTATCATGGGACTGGTGATATGAAGAGGAAAATGGAATCTAATGAGGTAGGTTCCACAAATAAAGTTCATTATGGAAAGAATATTTATCATTCCATGTGTAAAAATTAAGGGAAGAAGCATCCTGAGAACTATCTAAAGGGAACCATGAATTGCTTCAAATGTGGACAGTTGGGACATATATCTAAAAACTACTGATGAGATTTGAAGAATCCAGATAATGTGGAAGAATAAAGGAAGGTTCATATCAACACTCAACCTTTAGTGTAGAGTTATAACTACGAGGATCATGGGAATTATGTAAAAAGTTTACCTAAGATGAGGGTTGTTGGAGGAAATCAACCACAAAATACAATGTAACAAAGAAGGGCTTATGTTTTCACTCCTATTGAGGTGGATCTGGAAAATTATCTGGTGAAATGTACGCTAGTTATTCATTCAAGAATAAAAAATGTACTATTTTATTCAAGTTCAACCCATTCTTTTATATCTTTCAAGTTTAGTAGAACAATTCAAACACCACCTCAAAATTTGAAGGATAAGTTATCTGTGAGAACAATGAATGGGGAAAATATTGCATCCATGGTTTATAACTCCTCCCTAGTAAATTTTTGTGGATCGAACCTCCTAAAAAATATTTTCATACTTCCTTTATTGGAATTCAATGTTATCTTAGGAATGGGTTTTCTATCATTATACAAATACAACATCAACTATTGGAAAAGGGATATCTCCCTTCACATCCCGAAGAATCCTCCAATTATTTACAAGTGTAAGATGGAAGTTGAATATCCATTAGAATCATAATCTCATATGTGGATATTGATACCTTATGAGAAATAATATCTATCTCAAATGATTGATACAAAAGAGAGAATCATTCATGAAGACATCCCCATCGTGAAGGATTACACTGACGTATTTCTTAAAGAGTTGTCTGGTCTTCCTCTAGATGGAGATGTTGAATTCTCAATTAAACTTATTCCTATATCTCTACAAATATCAAAGGGACCTTATAGAATGGCTATTTTAGAGATGGAAGAGCTGAATAAGATGTTTTAGGAGAATCTGTAGAAGGGTTTTATACACCCAAGTGCTTCACCATGGTGTACTCCAATCCTATTCATCAAGAAGAATGATAGATCAATGTGTCTCTGCATTGATTATTGTGAGCTCAATAAAATCACGATAAAGAACAGGTATCCCCTACCATGGATTGATAACTTGTTCAATCAGCTTTATGGGGCCCGTTTTTTCTCTAAGATGGTCCTTCGGTCATGATATCATCAATTAAATGTGAGGAAGGAAGATATTCCCAAGACTTCCTTTTGAGTGAGGTATAGACACAATGATTTCATAGTGATGCCCTTAATACTCACTAATTCTCTAGAATTTTTCATGTATTTAATTAATAGAGTCTTCAAAGATTACCTCAACAAATTTGTGGTGGTCTTTATTGATGATATTCTGATATAATCAAAGATAAAGGAGGAACATGAGGAGAATTTGAATACTATGTTAAAGACTTTGTTAAGGGATAAACTATACTCTAAGTACAGTAAATGTGAGTTTTGGATGGAGGAAGTATCATTCATGGGGCATGTTATCACTAGCAAAGGGATATCTGTGGACCCTTCCAAGAGAAATGTGATTGAAGAGTTGCCCAAGCCAATATCTGTAATGAATATTTGTAGCTTTCTTAGTCTATCTGGGTATTATCGATGATTTTTAAAGAACATTTCAATATTTTCAAACCCAATGAACAAGTTTACACAGAAGGGAGTAAAGTTTTTCTACACTCAAGAATGTGAAGACAATTTTAATGAGTTAAAAAATAGGTTATTCACTATGCATGTACTCACACTCTCAACAAGTGGTGAACTATTTGTTGTGTATAGTGATGCTTCAAATATGGTCTTAGGCCTTGTACTAATGAAAAATGATAAATTTATAGCCTACTACTCAAATAAATTAAAAATACATGAGCAAAAATATCTTATTCATGATTTGGAGTTTCCAGTTATGATCTTTGCATTAAAAATATGACGATATTATGTCTATGGGGAGAAGGGTGAGATGTATACTGATCACAAGAGTCTCAAATATATATTTACACAAAAAGAGCTTATTATGTTCCAGTGAAGATCAATAGATCTAATCAAGGATTATTAATTATCAATCCACTACCATCCCGGTAAGGAAAATAAGGTGGAAGATGCTCTAAGTAAAAAGGATCTGACACCTTTATCAATAATGATAATTAGAAAGGATCCAATCTTCATAGATTTGTATAAGATGTAAATGGGAATCATTAAGGGAGGAACATCATCAATACTTTATCAAATGATTTCTCAACCATCCCTCATGAATAAAATAATGGATTCTCAAAGAAGATATGTGGAAATTACGAAAAGAGTGGAAGTTGTTAGCAATGGAAAATCATTAGAGTTCAATGTTCATAAGGAAGGATTTGTAAGATTTGGGTCACAATTATGTTTAGCATCTAATCTAGAGATAAAAAAGAAACTTCTGAATGATGCACATAGTTCAACCTTCTCTATTCACCCAAGGAGCACAAAGATGTATCAAGATATTCAAGAGAAAATTTGGTGGGACAATATGAAGAAAGAGATTTCTGAATATGTATCCATGTGCACAGTATGACACAAGTAAAGGATAAAAGAAAGAAGTCTAAGGGGACGATGCAACTACTACCCTTACCAATATGGAAGTGGGAGAACATAACCATGGACTTTTTCACGAGATTTCCTAATACATATAGAAGAAACAATGATATATGGTTCATTATGGACCCTCTTACAAAGGCATTTCACTTTATCATAATTCAATAAGACTTCTCATTGGATCAACTTTCATAGATATATATCAAAGAGGTGGTGAGACTACATGTAGTACCACTATAAATTGTATCTGATCGAGATCCAAGATTCACCTCAATGTTTAGGAAAAGTCTCCAACATGATGTAAGCATTGAACTAAACTTCATTATGACCTATCATCCTCAAAATGATGACCAATATGATCAGACTATTCAGACACTATAAGGTATGTTAAGAAAATGTTCTATGGACTTCAATGGAGGATAAGACCAATGTCTTTCACTGGTTGAATTCTCCAACAACAATAGTTTTCACTCGAGCATCTGAATGGAAACATACAAAGCCCTTTATGAAGAAACCTTGAATTTTGGGATGAAGTCAGTGATCGTAAGCAACTAGGACATCATATAGTCAAAGAAATGGTGGATAAAGAGACAACCACCCAGTAGCACATCAAGGTAGCCCAAATTCGACAAAAGAGTTATGCAGACAATTGTCAACAAGACATTGAGTTCAATGTTAGAGACATGGTATTTCTATGCATATCTCTATGGAAAAAGATCATGAGGTTTGGGAAGAAAGGAAAGTTAAGTCCCAGTTATATCAGCCCCTTCGAGATTCTTGGTTGTGTTAGGGATATGGCCTATCGAATGTCACTTCCATATACCATTTGAAAATTACACGATTTCTTCCATGTATCCCTCTTAAGGAAGTACAAACTAGACCCTTCACAAGTACTATCTTAAGAGGTGGTACAGTTGGAGGATGATCTTTCTTATGAGGATCAGCTAGTGAAGATCTTGGATTGAAGATATAATTTTTTGAGTAATAAGACTACACACATGGTCAAAGTACTATGGAAAAACCACAAGTACGAAAAGAAAACATGGGAGCTAGAGGAGGTAATTAAGGAAAAGTAGCAGCACCTATTTATGGTTTAGAATGTAAAAAAATCAAGGGTGAAATTCTGTATGGGGGGAATAACGTAATGACCCAATTTTTTATCAATAGAAATCCCTTTCTTATAAATATATAATATAATCACATGAAACCACAACACAATGAACTACTATGTACTATGTGACCTTTAAACATAATATTGTCATTTTTGTGATTTGAATTTCAAAAATCGGCATACATGGTTGTGATCAGCAAGTTGTTCGGAGTCCGATAAGACAAACATAATTTTTGGGGAATCATAACGAACCCTTATGAATAGTAATGTTACCCTTATGAATAGTAATATGACCTTTATTAATAGTAAATCGTTCAAAAGAAGAGTAACCTCACCCATGAATGTATAAATAAAGTTTAGGCCTCTTATAAGTAATAATATGACCATAGTAAAAGTACTAGTATTTTTTAATCCTTGAATTATTAATTACAATTAATTAATTAAATTAAAAGAAAAATTATTTTCCTAAAAGGTTTAATTAAACTAACAATTTTTTGTATTTTGGTTTTAATAAAATTTTATAAGACATTATGAATTTTTTTGAAAACATTATAAGTGAAGTAGGAACCAAAATATCTAAATCACATGCACTTATTACTATTATTGGACATGGAATCATCACTATTTCTTATCTTGTGGAGAAATAAAAAATTAATGAATATATTATTCTGAAAACCCTTTCCCATTCACTATAAATACCACCCCTCCTTACCTCTTCTCTTCACACCTCTCAAGCCTTGTGTCTTGCCTAATTTATACCCAAATCTCTTCTCATGCTCTTACCCCATTTCCAAAATCTCTTAGTCTCTTAAAAAGACCAAATACTCTCCCCTTAAGAGGCTCTCATGGAATACTGATTCAAGAGGTAAGTTCCTATTTTCAATTTTTTTACTTTCTTTTCAAGTTCATTTGTTTAATTTTATATCGTTACCATTTCTCGTACAAATGTTATGAAATATCCATTACATTAAATGTACTGGAATTTTTTTATGACAATGGAATAATTTATTACCATTTCTCCTTTACTATTATTTTTACAAAAAAAATGAAAACACCGTCCAAGATGTGTTAATTTATCACATTCAATGATGACGGGTTATAAATTTATTTTACCATATTAAATTCTTTCCCTGAAAAAAACTTATGGTTGAGCCCTACTATTAAATATTTATTTAATCTTATGTTTTTTTCCAATATTTTTGCACAGATGATGTAAAATAATAATACAAAATAAGTTAATTATGAGAAAAATCACCAAATTAATCAAAGCGTTTATCATTAATGTTTTATATCATGAATCACCTTCACTCAAATTAACCAAATAAAATTTATAACCATGTAACCTTATGTATTTTTAATAATAAAATACATCTCAAATTCTGGACAACCATCCACATTTTACATAATTCTCTGATCATGAAAATAAGTAAACCGATTGTAATAACCAAGAAAACAAACGGACCCGAACAATGAAATTGAACCACTTAACCCATCAAAAAGGTCACGAATGAACATAAAAATGTTATAATAAATCTTTTAAATATATAATAGTTTTTAGAATTATTAATTAATGAATATAATGTGATTATTCAGGTCATTAATTTCAATTGGAGAACACCATCAGACTTAAGGTAAGGTATCCTCTCTATTTCACTTTTATTCAAGAATTTCCTCTATGTTATGCCCTTTTATGTGTTGTACCTAATGATGGGGTATGATTTCAAACCACCCATATAGTTCAATAATTATTTATAAGTGATGAGAAACCCCTTTCTCTCTCATTAATCCCTCTTAAGTACACCTAATACCATGTTGATAATCCGTAATGGATTTTACCCGAACCTCCTTTGTTCGTTTGAGTAGCCTTATCATTACTTTACCAAAATGAAGTTATATTACCTTTTTCTGTGCGTATTCTAAAATCAGCTTAAATTTACCAAACTCATTTATCAATACACTTTAATCATTATCTTTTGGGGATATACATGTTTTTGGTGATTCCCTCCACAATACGCAAACCTGCATTGAGATAACTTCTTGAATTATTACCCAATTTTAAGTGAACTATATCTTTTTTTAAGCCACAATTGTTTTTACAAAATTATTATTGTTTTTTATAAAAAACATATCAGTTCACTTCTAGTTTTATATAATGTATTGGTCCCTTTTCTATTTTAAAGGCTCAATAGAGTTTTCCTTAAAACTGCACAAAAATGTTTTAATGCTAAAATTTCTAAAACACTTTTCTTACATGTTGTCACTTCTACGTGAAATCAATTAACATGATACATGACTATTTTCTCTTATGAATTTGCATGTATATTTTAGTTCCTTTCTTTCATGGACACTTTTATTATATTCCCATTTGTTATGCTTTATGACATGATTGTGGTACCCAATCCTTTCCATGGGTAACCCCTATGTTTATATAATATTGATTATGTGTAATTATTTATGAGGAAAACATATTCATGAAAAGCTAATATGGGTGAACCTAGATATCACACCAATTCATTGGATAAAATTAAGTCTCATGAGATGTTATGTGCGATGGTCTTGGTGGTTAGCCTTGGCTTGTACTACCATGTGAGACAGTCTTGGTAGTTAGCCTTGGCTTGTGCTACCATGTGAAACATTCTTGGTGGTTAGAATTGAATCAAGATAAAGTAATATTTTATGTTTCTTCCACATTAAAATGAATCCATGTTTATATGATTCTATCTTTATATGTTATGATTCCATATGCTACATGCCTGTTATATCATCAGGTCATGCCTTATATCCCATGTGATAATTATTTTTTTGATGGTTATTACCTTACTAGGACATTTATCTAATCTCTTTATTCATGTGTTCCCCAGGGTACCCTATGCAAATGTTTGAGCACATTGGAAGTTAGGAACTCAATTTGTATATTAAATTAAGAAATGTTTTTATTTAGTTCCATGTTTGCAGTTTTATGTTACTAGTCTTTCAAGACACTAGCCCTTATGATCCTTGGATTGTACTCTAATGTATAATTATGCTTAGAATCAGGTAATTTTATGTGTAAAAGGCTAGGGTCACTATACACCAATGATTACATACTAGATGGAAGAACATCAAAAGTTTCTATGTGGGGTAATATTTTCACATGTACTGTTCACTCTGTCCAATCCTGGCTTCCTGATCATTTAGTCGGCCGATCTCAACTATATTCTACAATCCCATGCCCTAAGAGTATGAATTAAGCAGATCCCATAATGAAAATAGTTGAAATCATCTGATCATGTGAGCCGTGAGACCTCATCTTCAACCGCCTGACACCCTGATTAGATGTCACGAGGCATGCCCAACAACTGCTCAATATCACCACCATCTCCAATACATTGCTGATAGCTGAGTGAGTCTTGGAAAACTAACACATGACATCACAAGACTCCAATTTAGAACATCAGTGGCATGCCGTGAGAGCTCCCACCAACATACAAATCCATCGCTTGATCATCCTTTCATCATGCGATTGAAGTGATGACATCACTAGATTCATCATGATAATTTTATGACTACAGGCCCTTATTACTTTTGATGATTTTAATCAAAATTAAATAATATTTATTTGAGGATGTCACATGAAATTTCAAAAGGAAACCAGATCATCATATGATGAAATTAAATGATCATGCGATGAAGAACAGTCTATCTGGAAATCACGTGATTTAGATCTTGTAAAATTTCTACCACCTTAGTGGTGCACTCGTTTTCCACCCCATACAAAGTGGCATCACCTTCAGGATGACCTCACTTATAAATATCCATAACCCCTTCAAAAAATACACACATAAGTAGGATATGGAGAATTAGAAAAATAGGGTAGCAAACAACCTCCTTTGGAGATCTTTTCTAGGTAATCAAGAGACCCCTCCTACAAGAATATTCCATGGGATGTCTTTGAAAGAACATCTCATGTAATATCCATAAGATCGTGAAATTTCATGATAGTATAATGATATAAAGGTCCCATATTCCCCATACAATCTTGAATAGATAATCATGAAAATCCTCAGTCTCACGAAAGCCTCCTGTTCCTGTGATCATAAGGCATTAAATCCATACATGTGATTGCGTGGCTCCCTTAGTTATACATTGTTCATTTATACACACTCCACACATGAAAGGGGTCTTTAGTCTTATGGTGACACCTAATCTATCTTGGAGTGCTCATTTTCTCAGCCTCTTAGTGCATTCATTAGGATGTGCACCCCATATTACATGCACTCCTCGCTATGAAATTCTTACCATCGCCTATGAATGTTGCAGTTTCAATATCTATCCCCTATTCATGAACACAAAAACCAACACAAGACCCCATTTTGATGGCACGCAGATCGTATACACAAAAGAACCTTATGCTTAACCTATGTTGTGTGAGACACTCTTACAAACCCATGGCCATGTGGGATTCTACCCCTTGTTTTAGTAGCCATGAAAGGTATCCCCCAACAATTTTCACTTGTTCTTGTGGTGTTAGAAGCCTTCATGTCTCGTGATTCCTGCATATAGCCTTCGAAGTGGCCGCCTTGACATGTATCGTCCCCACAGACACCCCCAACATGAAAGTAACATAATAAAGAAGTGAAACCCATATGTCATACACCTTATTCATGCAAATTAAATCCTCTCCCATGTATGTGGAATACAAAAATATACCCACACATGGTAGATGAATATATACAAAGACCCCTTAGAGGTCATGTGAGCTATAAAACTTTATAAGGATCCATCATACGAAACCCCAAGAGGTTCAGTTTGTATAAAACACTTGGATGTGCATCCTTCTACCTAGAAAAAATGGTTCCCATATAAATTTGATGCATGATCCCTTTATTCATGAACAACAACACATGGATGGGCACAAGATCGTAGAAATTTTTTCAAGACTCCACCACATGATAAATTTAAGGTCACATGATCACAAGTTACTCCATGGATCTAGAGATATCCTTAAGTGACCATGGAAAAGTCATGTTAGTCACAAGAAAAGACTTGGACAATTCAGGTTAATCCCACAATATCATTGGGACATGTCACCATTTTCATGTGGTAGTCTGAAGAAAATTAAAGTTGATCAGGCAAAAAACCTTTTTCATATGTGAATTATCATAAGATATCATCTAGAAAATGCACTTTGATCATGCAAAGTTGCATTTTATTTTTCAGTATCATCATGAAATTTCCCATTGACATAGTGACATTGTTATGCAATAGTTCAAAGACATGTCAAGTTGATCAAGTGACAAAAAAAGACATTATTACTTAAATAATGTTCAATACATTGGAAACATCTATTTCACCCATGTGAAGGCAACCAGGAAAACTCAATTAATTATGATGAACCCCCTGGATGTGTCTGCCATGTAATATTGACACCCCAAACATGTCGGGAATGTAATCAAGTCAGGTCTAGTAGATATCCAAAAAATGTTAGGAAAATCTAGTATGATATTTCAACCTTTTTTGGTAGGCCCACTTGGACTCATGAACTCTGGACCTTGGTTAGGAACCTTCAACCATATCCCCCTTTTATACAGGAAGTGTCCTTGATGATTTAGGGTTATGAACTCACACAAACTTATTGGTTTCATGCTTACTAACAAAACCTTTATGGTAATCAACTCTCTATATCCATCAGAAGATATAGAATGATTATACAATAAGGAATCCTCAGTGTGTAACCCCATATCAATAAGGTACTCACAATGTGTAATCCCTGATCAATAGGGAAACCTCATTGTGTAAGCCCTGGCCATGTTAACTATGATAACTATGATTCCCTCCATAACCAGGATATGTAGTATACCTTCCTAACTACCAAGATCCAATGGGAATCAACTTTGGTCAGATGATAATTGGGGTCATACATAGGCATTATTTTAAGTATAATCCCTAATCATTCCCTCAAGTACCTCAAACCCATCCATGGGTTGGGGGATGAAATGAAATATGATTACTCTGCTACCTCTTGTTTCTCACATCGAGCATGACTCATGTGGGATTATATAATTAGGTTGATTTTTCCAATAATGTTATGATAATTCCCCAAGGTGGTGTTACCATTAGGATGTATGCCTGATTACATATCATATCCACTCAAAGGTCCATACTTCTGGCCAAGCATTACAGGGAAACTTTATATGCCTAAGTCCCTTCCCAGGACTCTGTTGTCGTAACTATCACGACATAGACACCCATATAAAAACTATGTATATTTTTATTCCTATCTCAAATAGGATATGTATGATGCCTCACCAAGGTCTGAGTCCAGTGTTTATTTCCATACCGCATGACATTAAACTGCATGGATGAGTCTGGTCACACAACCTTAAACTATGTCAAACGAACTATTTGGGTTTTGATTATTGTTTTCATAAGATATGTAGGATTCCTTGTAGAGGTTAAATCACATCTACCAGACACCAAATGGCTCCCTTGATAGAAATAAATTCCATAGTTCTCGAACATGGCCATAACCCAAAGCATCATAAATAAAGAAGAGAGCAATAGGGAACCCGTGATATGAACAAACTTATTCCTATAGATTCATTTTCATAATCAATCCATTGAAACATGGGTAACCCATCCTGTATCAGGGTCTGGGGATGATTTAATGAACAAAACATAAATCTATAAGAGAGTCCCAAAGAAAGAAAAAATTCTCCCCCAAAGGGTGTGGTGAGCCCAACCTCCTATCCTCTGGACTAATGTTAATACCTAAGCATTGTTGGGTATGAAACCCCAAAGGAAAAAATGCCTTTTGAAAGAAGCTCTGTACTTAGTTATGGATGTGGGAACTATTTGGAGTTTCTAGGAAAGACTAAACAAATGGAATACCTAATACAGATGGTTGAGAAAGGCCTTAATCCCCCTATAATCAAATCAATAGGTGAATCCCGTCCACATCTCTTTCCCAAAGAAAATAAATAGTGAACCCAATGTGAATTAATTTAATTGTGTCATCACTTTCATGGGATAAAATTGAGATATTTTCAAGTTCTTTTGAGGAACATTTGTTCTATGCTATTTGGGAAACAAAATAGAGAACGTGACATGTTTATTTTAAATCTGCTTAACCTTGCCTAAAACGAAGAGACCACCTCTTTATCCTTTAATCCATGAAAGTTAATAATAAAAAATGTACTCTTATATATGTTTCTACAATGATATGGTATCATGTTTCATTTTTAGGACTTCTTAGATTCCATTCAATTGAAATGACATCATTGAATGTGGAAATGAAATCCAAGATCACTAAAAAAATTCTTCAGCCTCGAGGCCCCAACATATGCTATCAACAGTAAAACACTTCCAGTATCAATTGGTGAATGTATTGGTTTGGGAATACCACATACATAGCTCCATAAAAAATATAGAATCAACTCATGAAATACTTCAGAGGATTAGTTCCCATTGGCTATATTTCCTATGACAGACCACATGAGAGGAAGTGGACCTTATTGACATATTAAACCATTTCGAGAGCCTATCCCTAAAGTGAAAAAATTTATACATTCCATACCTCAGATAGTTGTATGATAAAAAAATCAGTTCAAATAAGTCACTAAAAATCTACTTAGGAGGTATCCCATCCATTATAGTCATCATCATCAACATGTGACATTGATTCCACAAGGAGTTGTAGAGGAGGTCGTGCCTATACTAACTATCCAAGTTAGGGAACCCAGTAGGAGGTCCTACTAGGGGTATCCAAATAGTGTAATAAGTCTTGTATCCCTACTATCTACAATCTGTCTGATGTCCAGTAGTGTATTATGAAAGTGTCCCAAAATGAATCCTAGATCATCACTATCTAGGAGCCTTTAACTTCATCAGAACTAGACTTGGTGATTGTGGAATCTCAGGGAGCACCCTAGTCCATAGGGTTGGGGAAATTTTTATCATATTTCACCCTGGAATCCTCTTCAACATGGGAATCGATCCCTCAAATAGTACACCAGGCATTGACCCTCCAGAAGAGATACTATGGAAAGGAGGATCACATGCCATCTTATGTCACAGTCAATATGATATCAATTGGATCTAAAGACTCATCATTAGATTCAGATGAGCACAATCCTGAAGAATAAAAACATACCCTCCTACAATAATCTAAGTCATAGAAGGTTGGCCTACCCTCTTCCACTAGAACATGAAGAGAAAGGATCAACAATATCTTTGAAGAATCTATAAAAGTCTCTCCGGACCATATTGGAATTTTAAAGGGTAATGAAAATAGAGAATATGGATAGTGGAGGCAGTGGATTCAGTATCTGGGCTATATGTCAAAACTCCATCCATCATCCACTCTCCCTACCCTTGACAAAGGAGATGGTGTTTTCATGGATAATTCTAACCATCCCCTTGAAGATGACAAATAAATTTCTATAGAAAAATGGATCACCCAACTCCAACAAGAGAATAGGGATCTTTGTGAATTCATTATAGGGATAATACTGACATATCTACCTTGAGACGATGTACCAATACTTGCCTCTGGAAGCCTTATATGAAGTGAAGTGCCCATCTCACAGGACTGGAGGAATTTTCATATTTTTCATCCCCTCATCGAGTGTGATCTATGAATTTCTCCCCCTCTCCCCAACCCACAACACTGGGGAGATTTCCATATTTCCACCTCATCATTGGGGATATTCTAGAAACCATATGTCCTCATATGTTTCTAAAAAACCTCGAGGAGTGTCAGGATCTTTTAATAAGTGGGAAGCGTATGCATCATCCAAGAACCCCAATGCTTCAACACCTTCCACAATATTAATAAAGACCAAGAATATGTACCCCATGATCCATAATCATCCAAGAAGCTATGACAGTGGAGGAATATATAATATGTGAGGGAAGCAACATGCTTATCCATCTATTGAGGAAATGTAGTGTAAAGTATATTACTCCAAATGAAGACATGTTCCAACGTATTTCAACTATTCCATGGAAAATGGTTTGACAGAGATCCTAGTGATGAGAAAGATGAGAAAGGTGAGGATGGTAGGCCATGAATGTCATTTCCCCTACCATCGATGACTCATGAAAACAATAAGAGATTGATTTTCCATTAATTATTGGCTTCAATTATAGTTGGAAATTGGGATATTGGAATCACTGACACTTGAATCCCCACTCCAATCATAAGATCACTATGAAAAATATTCACCACCTGTACAGTGGATCTTGATCCACCCACCTTCTTGGGATAACTGACCATATTTCAATGCATGATTGAACAAAACCTATTCTTTCCAAAAAATATTGTCTCCAAATATTTTGATGGAAATTCCAATAATAATAAATTCGAATGAGGCAGGGTTGATAGGCCATGAAAACAATTTCCCATATCATTGACATATGGAGCAGAAAATAGAGAGATAATTTGTCATCGAGTATTTGTTGGAGATATAGGTAAGTGAAGGATTGATAGATTTGAAGGATCCCAAAAAGTCATGAAATATTAATAATAGTTATCCAATCTCTATCAGAGGAGCCACTCCCCTGATATTCTATTCACACTCATCTTTACAACAAGACATTAAAATACACTAACATCATCCTTACCATAAGAAATTAAACTACATGACCATCATCATTATTGAACAATGTTTAACTATATGGAATTAATCCTGTACATAAGTTAAACTACATTGATAACATCCTTACCACATTACATTAAACTACATGTGTGACATCTGTTACGCAAGATATTAAAAATTTATGGCTATCCTCCTTACCTAAAGATGATAAACTACATGTACATCATCCTTAAAGAAAGACGTTAAACTAAATGGACACCATCCTTACTGCAAGATTTTAAGCTTTGTAGAACTTTTCCTTACCACAAGACATTAAAATTCATGGCCATCATCCTTACCACATGATGTTAAATTTCATAGACATCATTCATACTGCAATATGTTATTATGGACTATTTCCTTACAACAATACATTAAACTTATTTTCTATTATCCTTAGTGAAAAATGTCAAACTGCATGTCCCATAAGATGTTAAATTGCATGGATCACATCCTTACCACAAGATGTTAAACTGCATGAACAATTTCCTTTCCACATGACATCAAATTACACAGATCTTTTAGAACTACAAACAGCTTGATTCTCCTCCAAATAAGATATATAGGGATGCTTGGATCCTATAACCTATCCCAACCACCTATATTCACATCCTTACTACAAGACATTAAACTAAACAGCTAATGTCCTTTCCATATGACATTAAAACTATATGGGTTTTTCTAGAACTATGTATGGATTGATTCTCATCATAACGAGATATATAGGGAAGCATGGATCCAAAATCCTGGCCCAACCACCTATATTAAAATCCTTAAAATATAAATACAAAACTGCACGAAACACATCTCGATCACATGATGAGAAATAGTGTGGTATTTCAATCATTGGGAGACATTGTCAGCATCAGGTGGAAATTTCAATTTCTAGAAGCACCACCGATACAATACAATCTTGATCCCAGCTATATCATAAAATCTACAATACTCTTAGTCACCTGATAATAGCATTATCCAACAGGTCAAATCCCTGAATACACATATTTTTATGTCAAGAACACCTTTTCAAATACAGAAATCCATGGTCTAGAGAAAGAAGGTTCATACCCCTGCTAGTTTAAATTAGGTTTTATATCATATCCATGTAGTAAGAAAGGATAAGTTATACATCTGCGCCCTTTTTCATAAAGTCAATTGGCACATCCTGACGGTGCAAAGAGGACATGAGTGGTCATATATCCCCATTTCAATCAAAGGAATCGATTGAAATATATGAGAAAATAAGATTGTACATGAATAAATTATTGTACATACCCTGTTGATGTGCCTGGACATTGTGAGAACAACAGAGGAGCTCCACCAGTATATTCTGGTGAAGATGCCGAGACAAGAACATATTCTTATCCCAATATCTAGAGCTTCAAAAAATTATGATTAGTATGAATAAGTTTCTACATTAGAGAAAACAAATATATTTACTCTAATATAAGAGTATTATCTTCATATTATGGTAAAGGATGTAGCATAAGAGCCGAGATCATATCCCCATTCCAATTGGGGTTTATCAAGTGAGAGAGACACAATTCTTGGGATAGGATAATATTACCATCACAAAATACTGGATACATTTTCTAAAGGCCCATAATTGGGATCATATCCCCGTTCTGGGTAGGTTTTACTGAGTGAGAGAGACACATGCATTGGGACAAGATCATAACCCTATCAAAGAGAGATCAATGATATACACCAAAGGCCTATGATCAGACTTATATCAATGTTTTGGTTGAGGATCAACAATTGGGAGTGAAACATTCCACAATAAAAGATCATATTCCTATCTACAAAGCTACTCAAAATATCCCAGTAGCCTACAAGAGGAGGCTCATGTCACTACTCCCATTTTGGAGGTCTGTCGATATATTCTAAAGGGGAATTCATATTCTGACTAGGATCATATTCCTATTACAACCAAGGATAACTAAGTAAGAGTGGCACTTGACTTTGGATGGTTTCATACTCTTTTAAAAGAATACCAGCATTATATTCCAAAGGATATGGATTAGACTCATATCCTAGTTCTATCCATTTCTCACCAAGTGGGAGTGGCACATGTCTCAGGACATGCTCATATTATTATCAAAAAATATACTCAAAATATCCCATGAACTTATAAATGGAGGCTCATATCCCTAATCCCATTCTGGAGTTCCATCAACATATTCTGATGAGGAATTAATATTCAAATAGGGCTCATATCCTTATGCTAATCGGGGCTCACCAAGTGAGAGTGTAACATTCCTTCAAAAGGGTTCACACTCCTATCAAATAAGATCAGGGTTATGTTCCAAAGAACCAAGATCATGATCATATCCCCATTATGGCCGAGGCCCACCAAGTGTGAGTGAAACATGCCTTGAGAAAGGCTCATGTCCCTATCATAGAAGCTCATTGACATACTCTATTAGTTTATCAACAGTTGGATCATATTCCTATAGTACAAGACAGTTATCAATAGATTCCTACAACCATCATAAAGTAGTATTATATCCCTAATAAACCCTAAAAGGTATGATGATATATTCCAGCCATGATGCGGAGTAAATCTCATACCCTTGATCTGCTCAATTCCAAGTGTCCTTGAGGTTGTTCGAGACACATTCTCAACACCCCAAGGGTCCGTTGACTATTCAACTAAAGTAAAAGGCAATCATTACCATGATAGTCCTCCTCATGGTAGTGTGAAGAAGGATCATACATACTTTATTCCTAAAATATTCCATAGTCAACTTCCCCACAGTGACATCTCCCATGGATAAGGAAATCCTCCCCTTCCCAAACACATTTATATATAAAGGTGTCCAAAACATAAACACCTTCATATAGAGAGATGCCAAAAAATACTAGACACATTTATATAGAAAGATGCTAAGAATATAGAGGTTAACCATATATAGTTTCCCAATCAACCATCTAAATCACTTCACCATGGTCAGTAGGTGACCTAGAGAGGAAACCTATGTGGTCTGTCCAGGTAAATACATATAGATCTGATGAAGAGGTGGATGACATAGAGATATAGAGAGTGTTATCCAAAATCATCATCTCAAACATTCCCAGACCTATTTACACTTCCAATTAAAGGATCCTAAAAGGGTCATAAATGGAGTTCCACAGTTCTTCTTAACTACATGATGTTAAACTATATAGAGTTCATCTTAACCACATGACATTAAACTATACAGATTTCATCTTAACCATACAACATTAAACCATATGATGTTCATATTAACCACATGACGTTAAACTATTTGGAGTATGTCCTTACCACAAGATGTTAAACTTTAAATAGTAAATCCTGAACAAATGATGTTAAACTATGTAGAATCATACCAGTTACATGATGTTAAATTATATGAGATAATCCTAATTTCATGATGATAAACTAAAAAATATTGTCTTGAAAATAAGATGTTAAACTAAACTTCATCTCAAGTACTAGAAACAATACTTTAAAATGAATAATGTCTCATGTCCTAACCACATGAAACTAAACTATTTAGATAATATCCTAACCACATGATATTAAATTATATGAGAAGCACCATCTCACTAATGAATCACCATAAAAAATCTAGATCTACTGGAAGGAAGGATGAAAGGCCCTTGTTACCATGTGAGAGTCAACTACATATAAGGAATATCTTTATTCAATTAGAATGTATGGCTTTATTCTAATAATAAAAGGGCACTTAGTGATTCTTAAGAATCTAGTCTTGGGTCCAACTGAAATATTCCATTCCTTTCACACCGGGTTATCCTTGTCCTTACCGTATGACATTAAACTAGGTGGGAAAAGTCCTTACCACATGATGATAAACTAGATGGATCCATGGTGTTACTTCCCCTTAACATGAGGTGACCCATGTTCTTACCACATGATGTTAAACTAAATGGATTATGTTTTTACTATACAGTGTTAAAATACATGGGTTTCTAGAACTACATATGACTTGATTCTCAGTTTCAATGAGACATATATGGATTCCTCAATCCTATATCATGGTCCTTCCACCACTAACTATTATAAAATGACCCCTATCTATGCTTATGTTTCCTCATCATATAGAGAGAAACCTTGGTTGTTCCTTGATTTTCACAATGATCATAGTTTTCATGAGATTAGGAATTTCTATAGGGGATTCCCTATACAAAAAAGGAATATTATCTTGTGATAGGTTTATCACGGACTTGAATGAAAGAAATTAAAAGGCATACCATGAGTCTTCACTGCATGACATTAAACTACACAGTTTATTTTTTTGCATGACATACACCTTTACATTTATGTGAACCTCACATGAGAGGAAAACTATTTCTGGTGATTAGTATCCTCCCACACCTCCATTCTCAAGAACTATGCGTGGCATTATTTTTGATATAAAAATATATATAGTGAGTCCCATATGTTCAATCCAAAGTCTAATTGCAACAAATATGAGAATGCCTCCTCCCTACATATAGGTTTGAATTGCAAAAGAAGATCCTTCCTCAAGAACTACATGTGGATTGATTCCTATTATTATAGGATATGTAGTGACATCCAAATTTCTATCTTTGGGTCCATTTTCAATACCCCTTTTCATGTTGGGAAGCCCACGTCCTTGTAACATAATGTTAAGCTGTACAATTCTTAGAGAACTACGCGTGTATTGATTCTTGTTATCACAAGATATGTAGTGACACCCAAATCTCAAATCATGGGCCCAACCATGATAATAATTGGAAAAAATTCCCACCTCTGTGTATGGGTTAGACTTTTATAGAGAGTTTCCCATTCAAGAGCAATGCATGACTTGGTTATTATCATAATAGGATATGTAGTGACACTCAAATCTCCAATATTAGGCTTAACTACAAAAAATGATAAAATAAATTCACCCAATCTACGTAGATTCTGAGTCAAACAAGACCATTTTTCCTACGTATGAGTTAGATCTATGTATGAACTACTTGTGCATGTAATATATCATGTACAATTTTTCAAGTCGATTCCCTTGTCCTTACCAGATGATGTTAAACTACAAGGAAAATATCCTAGTCACATGAAATTAAAACTACACAACAAATATGTCCTTACCACATGACATTAAACTTAAAGGAAAAAAATATGTCCTCTTTACATGACTTTAAACAGTAAAGACCATCACCCATCATCATCACTTATCAATGGACCACAAGAGCCTTACCCCGGTCAACCAGAGCATGGGAAACTTCCTCAATATTTTAAACCATCTCAATCTATATACCACACTTTATATATTGAGTGCCTCAGGTTTCTACAAAATTTCATGGACCTTGGAAAGGAAAAGAGATCTCTCGGTTCATCCATGATATTGATGTAGAAGGGTTTAGTCCTACCAGTAAATATTCCATGACCCTCGGAAAAGATTAAAGACCCCTTTGTTTCACCATACCGACAATTCATAAGGGATTTTATTTACCAAAATGGTTTATCTACACCTTGTAAGAAAGGAACTCCAATCCTCATGTGACATGGAAACACCATGGAAGAACTCAACACCCCAGAGTGTTTTGAGTCATCTTTGGTCTGTTTACCCCACATTTCATTTTCATAATTCAGGTCTAATCTTGGATACCTTAAACTGCAACACATCAATGGTCCATGTTAGAAGTCCTTAAACTAAAAATAAATCAAAGATCCAAGCAAGGAGACCTTAAACTAAAACACATAGAAGGTACAAAATATAAGACCTTAAACTACAACACATCAAAGATCAGATCTAAAAGAACCTAAACTATAGTATACAAATGTTTAAGCTAAAATACCCCAATCATATCACTATGATGGTATATTTTGTAATAAATTAAGAAAACCAACTAAAGAAGACATAATGTTTCCTAGGTTAAAAACCCTATAAGGTAATCTTGAATAAAATTTGATTCTCTTCTCATTGGACATTAACTTTATGTGATCTAAGGAATATTGAGAATCTATAAAACTGAAGAAGCACACAACCTGTCAGGTTGAAAACTATAAGAATGTGGCCTGAGAAATATCCTGGTCCATGCCCTCTAATTCTTCCTCCATATGAATCTTACGCACAAGGTAATGAAAAATAAATAAACGAATACAAATATTGTGGGTCTCACCATATGGACTTAGAAAAAAAATAAATCTATGCTCGCTAACTCCTCTTAATTAAGAATATGATAGAGAATTTTTACCTTCGATAGGTATACCATTACCAAATTGTCCTTACAAATCAGATGATCAAAATAATATTGGAGTAGGTGCATCAATAAATAATTTCATGTTAGTGGGAATTCATGAAAATTTCTCTAGGGAAATATGTTGTAAGTTAAGAACCAAAATCCAATAGAATGGATCTATTTAGTATTAAAGAAAAAGGATGGGTTTCACAAAAAATTTGACCAACATCTCCACCTAAACATGGAACTATAACCATGATTTCATCACAAAACGATGACATTCTCCTTCCTATATATGATCTAGATCTACATAAATAATTTCACTATATAGTTCTTATTCATGAACCAATTCTACTTGTTCATGAATTTGATCTGCATAGTGTTATATTTAAGAACTAAATATGTCTTGATTCCCATTCTCATAGGATACATAGATATTTCGATGTACCTTACTTTGGATCCAGCCACATATTTTTTTTCACCCAGTCCCTATTCTATTTTGTAGTTTATTCACATTCCAATTTTAGAGTATCCATACCCCAATATAAATACACTCCCTATCTCAGATTTAGACAATCACTCATGGTCAGGTGTCTCTTATGGGAGACACCTCAAATTCTTCAGTGACATACCTGGGATAGATCTTCTCAGGAAGCTCAATATCAAATCCCACTGGATATTCAAATATGCGGAGAAGTTATCTAAATTTACCTTTGAATCAGAATCTTTTTGTGCTGAATGAATCTAATTCCAAGGGGAAAATTTTGTTGGCACCCATGACTTTTCATCATGCACATTTCCATGAGGTATGTGATAAGTATTAAGGCAATGAAAAAATACTGGTATGATTCAAAAAATCTTGAAGGACATATCCTTAAAGAATAAATTTGATGTAATGGTTGGGAATTTGCTTCACTCATTATATGTAGAATTATATTCTATGTATTTGTGTGTATTATTACCACTTTTTTACAAAAAATTGGCCAATACAATGTCCAACCAGATTGGGGCTTAACCACATGAACATGTGGGACTAGAGTTAACCATACCTAGTGGGAGTAATCCCAACCCAGCCATAGGACAACAACATAGTTCCTAGTGGATGTGGGAGAGCCCGTGTATAGGGCCCTTAGTGTGTGTGGATGAAGCTACACATAGCATGGACTAGCAACCTCTAGGTAATAAGCCCATATAGTGGTGTTTATAGGTGGTACGGGTGCTAAACCCCATTGTCAGCTCGACAAAATAGCAGTCAAACATTTTCTTATATACATGAGGGAGGCATAATAGACGTTTCCATGTGAGACATGATTTCTCATGTACTATTATCATGATCAAATCTTGAACATTCAATAGATAAATCATATGATCCTAGTCATCTTCATTAATCCCAGACATTTTTAGTTTGAATTAAGCTAATCCCACACTATTCAATTTTAAAATCAGCTGATCCCACATGGTACGAGACCTCATATTCAACCACTAGACACCCTGGTTCGACATCGTGAGGCTTTCCTAACACCCATTAAAAATTAACTACTTCTCTAATACTTCATTAATATCTGAGTGAGTCTGAGACAAACAAAATAATAAAATTGTGCAAAACCAATCGAAATGGTGTCATTCCAAATAGTGTCTTTCGATGGGTTTTGTTTTCAATATTAAACCCCATTTGAATGAAAACAGAATCCATAAAAAGATAGAATTTAGAAGGAACACATATCACATGAATAAAGGATCCTCATTTGGACCCTCTTTAGTGTTAGAAAATCATGCAAACACGCGATCATGCGGGATGGAACCCCCAATTTCAGCAATAAAGATAGGTACCCCCAATGATTTTCTCTCGTTATTGTGGTGTGGGGATCCTTCGTGTCTCACGATTCCTGCATGAGGCCTCCTAAACATGTATAATCCTTGTAAACACCCTCAAAATGAAAGGAAGACAAAAAGGATGTGCGACCCATATGTCATGCACTCTCTTCTTGCTGGGTGCACCCAAGACCATGTATGTGGAATCAAAAAACTGACCCACACATGGTATTAAAATCCATTTTAAGCCTTATTTGAGGTCATGCGAGCCACATAAATTCATAAATAGCTATCATGTGAGACCTCAAGAGGTTCATTCTGGAGAAAACCCATGGTTGTGCATGATTTTTCCTAGAACAAATGGTTCCCATATGAACTTGAGGTGTGATTTCTTTGGGTATGAATGTAGAAACTATGATGCGAATAAGATCATAGACATGTTTTTGAGACTCCAACACGTGATCAATTTAGGTTCATGCGATCAAACATTTCTCCACTATTCTAGATACTTCCTTTGGTGACCTTGGAAAAGTCATGTTAGTAAAAAGAAAAAACTTGGGAAATTTAGGTTAATCCAATGACAAATGATGGAAATTTCTCTATTGTCTTGTCAAAGTTTGAAGACTGTTCAAGTTTATCAGGAAAAAACCCATTGAAATGTTTCCATTGACATAATAAAGGCTTTATACAATTCATTTTGATAATTCAAATAGGACTTTGACATGTCATTATGATCATGATATTTCTCATTGACATGGGGAAATTGTCTTCAGATAGTTCAAAGAAAAGTTTGGTTAATTAGATGACAACATAGATACATGCCCACTTTGACCATACGTATGTTATTGGACACTTATTATTTTCCCATGTAAAGGCATCCCAGACCTTTAAATTGATCAAGAATCCCCTCTTGGACATGTCTTCCATATTAGACTGACAACCCTAACATGTTGGGTAGATAATCAAGGAAAGTCCAAAAAACAACCAAGACATGTTAGGGAAATCCCTTAGGACATGTAAACCTTATCTGATAGACCCACTTGGACTCATTCCATGTGGACCTTAGTCAAGAACCTTTGGCCACATCTTCCTTTTATAAGGGAAGTGTCCTTGATAAGCTATGGTTACACACTCACACAACTGTATTGGTTTCAAGCTCCTGAAAAAAACTTTTATGGTTTTTATCTCTCTTTATCCATAAGAAGATAGAGAATGAGTATGTGATAGGAAATCCTCAGTGTGTAAGCCTCAATCAATAGGGAATCCTCAATGTGTAATCCTTAATCAATTGGACAGCCCCGGGGTGTAAGCCCTGATCTATATAGAAACCCCAGTGTGTAAGTCCAAACCAAGTGAACTATGAGAAATCAGATTCCTTCCATATCTGGGATATGTATGACGTATTCCTAATAATCGAGCTCCAACATGCATCTACTTAGGTCATATGAGAAGTGGGGTTATAGAAAGACATTATTTTAAGCATAATATTAAATCTTTACCTCAAGTACCTCAAACCCATCCACAAGTACAGGGATGAACTAAACTATAATGACTATGATTCCTGTTATAAAATAGGATACGTAGGATGCCTTAATAGAGCCTAAGTTCCATACCACATCCTTCACGAGATGAGAAATCATTCCTCTAAAAGTGAAACTTAAATTTTTTATTCCCTATATGGTTATCATCTCATATAATTCATTCAATATTCTGCTGCCTATTTTTTCTCACACTGAGCATGAATTACATGAGATTAGTGAATTGCGTCGATTATTCTAATAATGTGATGAGAATTCCCTATGTTTGGGTAACTATTTGGATGTATTCTTGATTACATTTCATCTCTACTCAAATGTACATACTCCCGACCATGCAATCAAGGGAAGCCTTATATTCCCAAGTCCCATCCAAGGCCTCTGTTGTCATACCTCTTATTGAACAGATAACCATATAAGAATAACATAGAATTTGATCCCTGTCATAAATAGGATATATTGGACTCCTCAGTAAGGTTTGATCCTGATGTTTACATCCATATCTTATTAAATCAGATTATATGGATGGATTCGGTCACACAACCTTAAACTATGTCAACAAACTATGTGGATTTTGATTCCAATTTTCATAGGATATATAGGGAACCTCGTATAGGTTCAATCCCATCACCAAAACACCAACTGCCTCCCTTAACAACAATAAATTATAGAGTGGGAAAACACGTACATAACCCATAACATCATAAATAAATAATATAATGATAGATAACCATGATATTCGCACACTTGATCCTATCAATACATGTTCATAGTTAAGTCATTGACACAAGGGTAACCAGTACTGTATCGGGGTTTGGAAAGGATTTCATGAACATAAATTAAATATATAAGAGTCTTGGAGTAGGAAAAAATAACCCCTAAAAGGGTGTAATGAGACTAACCTCCCATCCTCTCGACCAATGCGAGTTCCTAAGTGTCGTTAGGTAGGAAAACCCAAATAACCACCTACCTTTAGATATCAGGTCCATACTCAGTTATGAATGTTGGAACCATTGGGAATTTATAGTGAATACTAAACAAATGGAAAACCCAATGAAAATTATTTATCATGTACTTAAACCCCCTGCAATGAAACCGTCAGTCAAACCCTATCCATATCTCTTTCCATACAACATATACACTTTTTCAAAAAATGAGCTCTTATGTGTTACATGTGTTAATGTTAAAAATAATATTATTAAAATTTTAAATTTTCTCTAATAAAATTTATTTCAATTTTGGATCATGATGATAAAATTATTTAATAATTTCTATTTTATTTTATTCCTAAAAAATTAATTATCTAAGTAAAACTAGTTACCATGGTAAGAGTCAAAAGTGTAAACTAGGTTAAGAAAAGTGGTAAAATGAAAAACATGTTAAAAAATGTTGATAATTGAGTTTTGAGGTTTGAATGAGATAAAAATTATATCAAATACATTATATTTCATTTTTAAGTCCTCATGTCTTGTGAAACATATAATCTCTTTATATTAAGATGTAATGTTTATAAAAAATTTCATTCACACCACTTATAAGAGGGGCCTCTAATCACCCCTTAAGGACCACAATAAATCTTAGTTTTCTTATGAAACATTTCCATTTTTCATTCCCTAATAATCCTATTTCACTTACTTTGTCTTATTTTTGTATGAATTTAGAATAATCCCTCTATTTATATGATTCTTTAGAGTGAAATCCCAAGTTCTCAACGTGATTACTAATTTTTCCCTAAATTATTTTATTTTATATCTTAATTTTACAAATATAAATTTCCCATTCATATATAATTAATTTTTTATTCTTTTTATACAGAAAGTTATTATTCTAATAGTATAAATATTAGCAAGATTTCCCATTTTCTGTTAAGAAAAGTGAAAACTTTATTCTTGTGTGTGCGGACTACCACCTTCAAAAAGTAACACATATCATTTTAAATATGATTTATTTATTATTTTTTATAACATATTTAAATATTTTACAATAAATAAAAACTATTAAAATAATATCATTTTGATTTTTCAGTTATGAAAATGTTCTAAAAAACTAACTTAATAACTATACTCATCTATTTAATATGGTATATTCATGTTTGAGTCAGTCGAACCAAAAACGGGAATATTTCTAGAGAACAAAAAACATGTATGATTATGAAAAGTTAATCAATGATGATATAGTACATAAATAAGTAAATATTGATTTTATTTTTGTTCTATAATGGTATAATTAATATTAAAATCAATAATTAAGATACCAATTTAAGTTCGTTAAAAATCACCAAAACATTCACATTGCCGATTTCATATTTGAGAATCATAAAAAAATACCATAAAATGATATTATAACATTAAAAATAATTACAAAACATCAATTAATGAACATTTTATGATCTTTGAATGACTAAACTTAAGTGAATAATGAATAATAACACAGATACTATGAAACTTGTTCAAAACAATCAAGATTACTCACACCCGATATTAAAAAAAGATATTAACTAAATAATTATAAATTAATTTTATAAATGTTCTTATATATACGGAAAAGGTTATGAAATAATTTTTAAAGATAGTAATTTTAATTATAAAGGATATTCATGGGATTTAGTGGAAGGAAAGAATTAAAGTAAGGGGTTTGTAGGGTCCTGAAAAATCTGCAAAGGAGATTCTACCCAATTTTCCCCCAAAGAGTTGGGGGGAAGAATGGGGAAAACTCAAAGGATGTACAAAGCTGAACCGGTCCGTAGAACTGTCCAAATGATGACTCAACCCGGCTGGTTCTGTGAAGAACTCCCTCTACGGACTATTGTCGTTTTCGGAAGGGAGGCGGAGATCCTCCGCGGGCGTGAAGCAGGATGAGCGCCAGATCGGTCCACCGTCACGAACCGTCCCCAGCCGCGGACCGCCTCAACCGGCCCAGTCCACATCCTCTATCATTCGCAGAATGGAGGCAGAACCCTTCGCAGCCGCGAAGCAGTCCTCAAGCTCATTTGGTTCACGGGGGAGATGCACTCAATGCCCCTCACAAGTTGTGGATTGACCGGGTCATTCGTGAATCGGGTTTTCGGTTGTGCGCCTCCACAAAAGGTTCCACATGACCATGGATACATGCTCTTCCCCATTCTATAAAAGGAGATCAGGGGGAAGAGGAAAGGGGGACTTTTGAAGGAGATTGATCAGATTCGGGTGGAAGGATTTCGAAGGAAGGTTTAGGATTTTGCAAACAGCGAAGTTCCAGTTCGTGAACCAGAGCAGGTATGAACCTGAGAACAAATTAATAAGGAACTAGAGAAGGCATAATAACATGGTGAACCGCGAACTTAAAATAGCAAAGAAAAGAAATCCATGAACCCTGGCTCCTCCGAGGATGCACTCCCCGCAGACCAGGGAGTTTACGCCCCTTTTCCAATCCGTCACACCGCGTATCACCCTCCTACGCAGGCGAAGCCCCAACCGACGAATCCCCAACCGGTGCTGCCCTTGGACCCTACTGCTCTCTGCAAACCACCCTGGTATGCAGATTGAACCCAAAGCCTCGAACCACCCTGGTTCGCGGGACGCCCACCAGGCCGCAAACCACTTGGGTTCGCGGGGTTCCCATCAGTCCGCAGACCACCCTGGTTCATGGATGGCTTCTCTAACCACGTAGCACTTCCCTACGCGAATGGCGCTACCACCCATACACCCGTGTGGCCCACCAAATCCTTCGGAGTTCCCATTCCTTGATCCAGATAAAATCCTTCCAATCTAACCTGATCCTCCATGACTCCCTCATTGGCCTATTCATCGGCCCCGAGTCGAGGCCTCCACCGAAGCCACCAGACTCGTGTGATGTAACTTTCAGGCATATCAGCACGCTATTTTCAGTTCACATACCCATAGTAAGCAAGGGTGAAGGGGTTTCCCCGACCCTTGAGCGGATTTCCGAAGCATTCCTGGGTTCACATTCCGATGGTAATGTGGATTCTGAGCTCGGGAGTCCCTTTTTGGCCCCTCCACTTTTTGGGGATGGGGAACTTTTCCATTCTTCGGGGGGTAGTGAAATACCCATCATAAGGAATCCCCACTTCTCCCAGAAGAAAGAGAGGTGATGTGAATAGGAGCACCTCTTTCCCTCTCCCTCTGCGCTTTGTCGCTCTGGGCATCCATCTTGGAGTAAGCCCCGACCTTATGGGCCACTTCTATGTGTAAGCTCCACTCCACTTCCCACGGACGCACCTTTCGCGACATGATTGTCTGGTCCCTACTGCCTCTTGATTCTCAAACCGACCATGACTCATGTGGGCTTAGAGTAAGCATCGACCCTGACATCCTCTTATGGGCCTCCAAGGAGTGTAAGCCCTAAGCTAATGCGAAGTATGAGGATTTTGATCCCCCGCCATAGGGATATGTAGGAAGCCTCTAAGAGGTCCAAGCCCGATCACCATCGGACCCCCCCAGGTCCACCTTAATATCGGTTCCCCGAAACCCCAATGCGAACTACGAGGACTTTGATTCCCCACCACAGGGATACATAGGAAGCCTCCAAGAGGTTCAAGCCCGATCACCATCGGACCTCTTGGGTTCACCTTCACATCGGTTCTCCGACACCCCAATTCGAACTATGTGGACTTTGATCCAGGTCCCCTAGGCAGGGTATATAGGAAGCCTCCCTGATGTTCAAGCCCAACAACCGGTCGATCTGACTATCTTCACATATATTCACCGCGCCACTCCTAGTGCCGTGTCAATGAGTCCAAACTCCCTCGGGTCATTAGTCAATGACGGATGGTAAACCTTGGGAGTAAATGATTCTGAACCCCTGCGTCCAGCTGACCATTTCCAACCAGGAGTAATCCATGGATACTATGCTTGGGTATAAATCAATGATTTTTGAATATATGAATACGTCTTAAATCTATAAGAGAGTCCCGGAATAGGAAATAATTCCACCCAAAAGGGTGCGATGAGCATGACTTCCCATCCTATTGACCAATGTGAGTTCTTAAGTGTCACTGGCAACCTGCCCAGCGGACACCTGCCTTTGGAAAGCAGGTCCACATGTCATCGGATACGGAACTGTTGGGAGTTTTTAAACTGATCCAAAATATAAAATGGTGAACCCGACGTGAATCTTTAACCAAGCATGAAGGATTTAACCTAATTACATTGTGTTCCCCCTTTTACTCACAAGGAGGGCCATGCAAGGTCATTAATTAGGAATGGGATCATGAGATACTGCTTTGACGAGTTTTCAATTTTTATTTGTTAAAATGTTTTACAGGTACCACACAGAACTCCCTTCGATCCAATGGTGTCACAAAGGAACTCTCAAGCATGTGATTCCAACAATGCAATGACCGGACGTCCTCACAAACGGAGGACCACGTCACCTACCCAGCGTCTTCAACACTGGGTCTCAGACACTTTAATTCAAGAATACCACATGAACGGTACTCTCCCGACGGTGGAGGCGACCATGCACGCCCTCCAGTCTTCCAGAACTCACCGGTCGCCCACCTAGCAGTGGCCGCGAGGGCAGATCCAGATGGCCCCTGTTTCTGTCTCCAACCGTTTTGGGAGTCTATCCCTAGAACGAGACAATTTGTACCTCCTTTATCTTAGGGATACTGATGAGGTCAACGTTGAGGAACTCATCCCCGCTGAACGGGGGTTCCGTTCCAAGGCCCCCTCTAGAAGGCGTCGTCACGGTCACATCACGACTCAACATCCTCATGCTCAGGAGGATGTAGCCTCGAGGATCCAGGTCCACACTCCCCAAGCTCCGGCCCCTAGGACTGCCCGACGAGGGTGGCAAACTTACAACCAAGGATGGGTCATCAACCTTGTCCCCGAGGAGGAGCTCCGCTTCCCAATCACAGAGACGTATCATGAATAGGCACATACACCTGTTCGGTCCTCCAAAGCCCGCCATCTGGATATGTAGGAATCATATGAGCAGGCACACATCCCCTCCGAGCTCTGTCAAGCCTGTCGCTCACACATGAAGACGCTTACCGGGCAGGCACCTCTCCCTTCCCTGGGTCGTGAAGCCCACCAACCTAACATGGTGGCAACCCAGCACCTGTAGGACCTGCTCTTCACAAATTCTTCTAATTCCTACCATCCTGATGTGGTGCCAATCATACAAGCCCACCATCCAGATGTGGCGGAAACTCATAGGTGGGCATGTCTCCCTGCCAACAAAGGCCACCAACTCAATGCGGTGGGGAACCAATATATGCAAGGCCAGCTCCCTGTGGATGCAAGTAAAGTTGGCCAACCCGATGCGGTGGCAAACAGAGAGATCAACCAGCATATCTCGGCCAAGGGGCAGACTCGTTCACCTGCCCCGACACAGAAGAATAGTCAGTACCCACTAACCACCGGAGGACCAGAGCAGGATATTCCTACTCTGATACTGGAATGGGCCTTCATACCTGTTCCATCCAAAGATGTCTCTCTTCATATCCTGGAAATGATGGAGGAGGAGGTATCGATCCCAGATCATATCTTGCAGACTTTCCAGAGTGTAATTGCATCAGTGGCAACAACAAGGATTCTGGCCCATGATCCCATCTCCCCAATTAAGGCAACTCATCTAAGAGACGATATAGCCACCTCAGAGCAGATCTACATCCCTACTTCTACCAACGTGGGTCATTGGCTATATTCCACGACACAAGGGTAACCAGATCGAGTAGCTTCACTCGTTCCAATTGGGGGACACCCATCCATCATAGTGGATGCTCCAGAGTAGGCATATATCCCTGCTAAAATTCAAGATGTTCATCGGCATATCTCGGTAGCATCAAAGGGAAAATTAGACAGGGACCCAATGGTGAAGGCCATTTTCAACAGCAGACAGTCCCCGCCGCCCACAAGAAAGTGCCCCAGACGCGCCGAAGGAAGTTGGAAAATAAAGAGCGGGTACATAACTCCGCTCTGCTGGAAGCTATGGTTCCCAACACTGTTAAGTGAGTATCAAAGGCTCAGAACCCTTCCCACCCATTACCATATTATGGGAGAGGCAGTAGCAGTTGTGATGTCCTCCCCGTAATCTCGCTACCAGCAGCTCTGAAGGTCCTCCCAAGAGCACCCATGGGGGCCTCCCCCGTGGGAATAAAACGATCGATCACGAGAGCTCCTATTTTGATGAGAGTCATGGAAACCCACCATGTGACCAAAAGATTGAGCAGCAAGAATACCCTCCACTTGTTGCGGTCCACCCTGAAGGTCCTCCCCAGGGTATACGCTGCAAACACTCTCCATGCAGTGGGACCACAGATTATGATAGCAGTCCTCGCTATCATAGTCGCAAATGCGGAGGTCCTCCCTGCAGTGACATCCCATCATGACAAGAAGTCCCTCCCATTGTCGTGACCTTCCCTGAAGGTCCTCCCAGGGGTTACAGTTCAATGACACTCCGCGCAACCGGGCATCTGGTCATGGTGGTAGTCCTCACCACCCAGATAATGAAGGTCCTCCCTGTAGATACATGAAGCAATGAGAAGGTCCTCCTCTCATTTTGGTACATTCTAAAGGCCCTCCCTAGGGTGTACCCCATAGATATTCTCCCTAGGATAGCTGTAATGGTAGTCCTCACTATTACGGCTGCCATTGCGAAGGTCCTCCCCACAGTGGCCCCAAGCCACAAGAAGGTCCTCCACTTGTTGCAGTGTGTCTTGAAGGTCCTCCCAAGGATGCACATAGAACGTCAAACCATAATGGTCATCCTCACCATGATGGTAGTTGTTGTGAAGGCCCGCCCCATAACAATGCTATGCAGCCAGAAGGTCCTCCCCTTGCTGCAACACGCCTTGGAGGTCCTCCCCAGGGCATGCACTACAAAAGTCCTCTATGTAGTGAGGCGTCAAGCTGTGATGGTAGTCCTCAACATTATAGCCGCCATTGCGAAGGTCCTCCCCACAATGACATATCATATCGACAAGAAGGACCTCCCCTACCGAATCAAGCACAGAAAATACCTCGTATGATGAGACACTCAGAAGGACGGGATCAAGCATGTCAGATTCCCAGTTAGTCGTCAAAGGCATCCTTCTTCAATCGGGAGACGTTCTAGGGCCACTTTCATCTTCTAAACCACCTTAAAATCGCCCACATAATGATTCGGCACCAACCAGTCCAACGGCCTCTGACCACACTATCGGCGGGCGTCTAAGTTGGGCTGACCAGGTAGAGGAGTCACTCATGGAGGGGTATGCCGACATGTTACACCTAAGGAAACAACTATCTAGGGATGATATACCAGTTATGTTTTGTCCCACAACCACCTCTCAATTTGACATACCTATAGAATTGTCAGAAAAATGTGTGCATGAAATCTGCTACAATATATAGACAACCCTCCGCCGGCTGAAATCAAGCTTCCTGCCCTACGACGGGTATCCAAACCACATCAAGACAATAGGAGACCTCCTGCGTCACATCGACCTGGAAGCTCTTCCTTCAGCATGACAATAGCATCCCGAGAGGCGCAAAGGAAACATGGAGATAACCTACCTCGGTACGCTGCACCAGCTGCGCTGCTTCATTGGTAACACTCTGATGGGAGTCCATATCAGGGGATGGGGGGAACATGGAGCTTTTCATTTCACTCTGCTCCCCGCCTAGAAGAACCCGTTCGACATGGTGTCTTGTAATGTCATCACATCAAGATGGAAATCGAGTGGTCTCCCTGTTCGTGAAAGGCAACACACCCAACAGAGTCAGGCCTTGAGTATGTCCCAGAAGCATCAGGCTCGACGGGAACAGGCCATTCAAGAACTCATGAATCAGGACACCGAGAGCATACAACAGGCCTCTCACCTAAGAGAGGCCAATCAGTGATCTTTTCCTTCCTCCCCAGAAGGGATTGATTCACAGAAGAACTCGACACCAAACCTAGTTCACCCCTGAATGGGGGCACACAAGATCAGGCAGGTAGAGATAGCCGTAGAAACTTCCACAATCCATGGTCAACCATAGCCTGCAGGGCAGGGGGAATTTTAACAAAAAATGCCCCCGTAAGATCAATAAAAAAAGGAAGAGACCCGGCATCTCGGGAACGAAGCCAACCCCAGCCCTCAAGGATGGGGGAATTATTACCCCCTCAACAACAACGTCCCCCATGAGATTCAGTATTCTCTCATCTAGGGAGGACACCCACAAGAGGGGGTTCTCATCTTATCTCGTTATTTGAATCACCATCCCCTACAAGACGAAGGCACACCTTAAGGATGCATCAATGAACTCTCCGCGTCACCCTTCGTCAACAAGTCCGAAGGCAATCGCAACACATGAAAGGGAAGGTCTGTGAAAGATGAAAGAGATCCTATTCCTATTTGGAAGATGTCATCTTCCCCGCCCCGCGATATGCATCTATCAACATCATAGAGGATAACCCCACGGGTGACACCAGAGATGATTCAAATCAGGATGAATCGAGAGACGATGGTTCCGGTCAGGCTGCCACCCACCACGAACCACCAGGTGTGCACACCTGGAACTAGAGAGCTGCTTTAAACATGGAATCCCCTTCAACCAAACTTCCTTTGCTCACCCTACAAGCTTCCAACAAGGATAAGAACAAAGGACGGGTTCCCCTTAATTCATCCCCTCCTCTCAACAAAAATGAGCCACTCATGCTCGAAGATAGATTCGTTCGACAGGAAGAGGAAATGAAGGAATTGAGGCGGCTTAATGCCGAGATACTCCAGAGGAAGCATCTTATTGAAAGCGCACCCCAAGAGTAGCCACATCTTGCACTCCCAGTAAGTACACCTCAAGGACCCAGGTCTACCCCGCCCAATGAGGCTCCTGGTTCATCCAACTACCTAAATGTGGATCCGGATGAATACTAAGACTTCCCTCTACTCAGAAAGACACCAGGGAAAGTACGCCTGAACCCTCCAAGGGTGTCCCGAATGACATATGCAACCTTGTTGTCTGCTGAGCCAGATCCTCAAGCAATGAATCATGCTGCACCTACCCATGATCGGGTCGAACAGTATGTAAACCAGGGTCTCACCAACACCATCGATGCACTAATGGCTCGATTGGAAGCAATGGAAGGTCGGTGAGCTCCGATACAACCAGAGCGGAAACCCTACCTAGATTGGGTGAGCAACACGCCACCTCCACCCAATTTTGGGAGCCCTGTATTCCCTATCATCAATGGATCAGGCGATCTGGAACAGAATTTGATGCACTACGCATCCAATTGTGACCCTATTATGGGGACTCCGGAACAATAAGAAGCCAAGAAACTTAGATGTTTCGTACGGACTTTGCAAGGATCGACCTTTTCTGGTATACGAGTCTACCAGCCCAGTCAATAAAAAGATTTGAAGACCTTCTGCAACAGTTCCTATTCCACTTCATCTCAACTTTGCCTATGACAATGGTTAGTGACCTCATGAACTGCAAGCAGAGGGAGAATGATAGGGTCTGAGATTTCATCTCAAGATGGAAAGGTCTGACCTAATCTCTGAATAGGCCAATGCCTCATGACATACTACTTGCTATATGCATCAATAATCTTCGAGACGAGCTTCGAACTCCGCTCATACCAGTGGAGTGGACCACTGGCTTCCGCCATCTCTCGGCCATTGCCCAGAGAATTGAAGACTCCCTACAGCGGACCAATTTGAAGTCTCGAATAGCCTCACAGGCTCCCACAAAGAGAGAAGCTAGAGCTGAAGCGTCCTCTGTCACGCTCAAACCAACCCATGTGCCTGCTCCACTGCTCATCCCTCCACCAAATCATCAAGGTCCCCCTGTATGTCAGCGGCTGCCTCCGCCTAAGTAGGACGATCAGAAAGAGGTGAATCGGAACCAGTTTGAGGAATGAAAACACAAAGTATACTCATTCTGAGAGGACCAAGTCTACAACTACTTCATTGGCACCGTGAATTGCAACTTGCTCCACCTCCCGGAGCCGAGGAAACCCAAAGAAGTCAGCCGCGATAACAGGATAGACTACTGTCCTTACCATCAGATGTTGGGGCACAATATTCAGGAATTCTTCGTCTTTAAAGTCCTCTTACAAAGGATGGTAGACTCCGGGCAGGTCGAGCTGGGACCACCCCCAACACATTTTTCGTATATTTTTACCACTGACTCAGATAAAGGGGAGGGGTGGCAGGAAGTCACTAGAAAAAAGGGGCAAAAGTTTGATTACTGGATGACTTGGAAGACTATCAACCGAGCCGAGGGCATACTCCATGCTCAGCTACGACATCCAGTGTTGCCACCAACAGCTGTTGATTTCACGTAACTGAAAGTAACAGCCTCACAACCCTCCACAAGCTAGTCACCTAGGTGTAATCAAAGAGGGAGGAGACAAGCGCAAGAGGAGCAGTCTGTGAAGAGGCCAAAATTAGCCCCGATGCTGTCATATTTAATCACCTCAAATTTGGCACCACAGGCACTGACCCACCAAACGACACCATCAGGGACGACTGACCAGGTTGACCTGTCAGAGGTTGAGGAGCCGATATTTTGTTCCATCAATGTCATCCATCTTATGGAATCATCCCCTAACGAAGGGTATGTTTATTGTAATGTATCAGATTTTCTGTTTATTTTTTAAATAATATATGGAATTACTTTGAGACCGGGAGTGAAGATGGCACATCATTATGAGGTCCAGTGAGCCCGGAATGGTGGTTTTAACTTTTTAGTTAAGTGAGTCAGAACTTGTGCGCGATTGTGTGAGTTTCCAAACGGATGCTCGGATTAAAAATCTGAGAGCACCGTTGCGTCCGGGACAGTGACATTACTTGAGAATGAGGCTAACCTCAACCGGCGCGGGATGAGGGAAAAAGGTTAATTTTCGTGCATTTTAAGTAAAATAAAATAAAATAAATTAACCAGTTTATTTTATTTCTTTTAAGGAAACATCCACTACAGCATGGCGACGGTGCAGCTGTTTCTTAAATTAATGACGCATCATAATAACTTCAAAATGGAAAGTCAACGTCATTAATTCTGCCACATAATTAAATGTCAACTTGTTTCGCTTTTTAATGGGTTAACCAATTGTTGATCATTAGAAACGCTTGAGAAGAACCTCTGCAGAATCCGCAAGGCGTTGGAGCAATTCTCGACGACGAACGACAATGGATCGAAACCAAGGATTGTTGCACCGGCATTGAAGGATCATGATGACAATGGCAGCACGACTTCATCGTCAATGACTGATCCTTTCAAAAGGTAGGGGTTGTTGTTTTGATTTTTCTTTTCCCTATATTTTAATTAAAACGACGAACACGGATCAACCACGAACAAGTTGATCCGCGGATTCGTGCATTCTTGTGGGAGGGTTTTATTTGGGATGATTTTAGGGAATTAATCCATGTTTTATATTCATGTTGATCTCTACTCCATTTAAAACTATTAACGGGAGCGGATCAATGCTGTGACGAATGAAGACAGAGGTTCGTTCCCCAATTTTTTTGGATCTCTTCCTCTTTTCCCCGCACATTCTTCGTGTTCTTCATGGGGCGGCGTAAAATGGATCATTGCGCATCCGTTCTGTGACGCAATGATCCCAAACCTATGGTTCTACATCGCAATGCTCTCGTGGATGTGTGGCGACGATGGTGGTCGACAAATCAGACTATATCAGAAAGGGCATTCTTCGAGTGTTCTTTGCGCCGGAAGATCAATCATGTTTTAAGAGCCGATTGGAGGCCCAAAAACGACGGAAACAGCTTCGTCGCATCGGGGCGACCAAGACGTGAAGGTTTTTTGGTGATAGGACGGTCAGATCAATGATCGGAGCACCACGGAAGGCGCAATGGCAGAGGTCTGTGTTTCTGGAAATTTCTAGAATACACGGCGCATACTTCTGAAGAACACGCTGTGTAGTTCTGATGTTGGAGGCTAGGGTTTTGGGGTCAGAGAAGGATCACACGACATGTGACCCTGGTCACACGGCATGTTGGACCTTCCCCGAAGCTCGGCATGTACTTTGGGTGGTACACAGACACATGATGCTCTACACGGCTTCAGGAGGCACGGCGTTTACAGCTCGGTAGAGGTGGCTACGCGGAGCACAACATGTATCCCGGGGATACACAGACACGGGATGGAGTACACGACTGTGTACTCCCTCACCCGGCCAGGCGAGGTCACCAGTGCAGGTCACCCCGTGTGTATATTGCATGGGTTAGAGTACACGGGTTGGTGACCGTGTACGGACACATGGCCAGAGTACATGGAGCCAACCCCAGTGACCCAGACACGGCGTGTACTCCGTACTTCACACCGTGTATTAAGTTTTCTACATGACCAGCCTCACGACACGGGCCATTGTACGTGGACAGTACTCGGGGTCAGACAACACTGCGTGTATCATTTCTACATGTCGTGTACTTTTTGGAGAACGACTTGGTCCTTTTGTTCACCGTGCCTTGAACATCTTTCGTTTGGGTTATTGCCCCTTCTTCTTTTCCCCTGAAGGTCAAGCATCATTCTCTCACGCCAAATTATGATCCCTTCAGCCGGACTTTTCTGTGATAGTGTTAGGCATCCATCCAAGAGGCCCGGATCGAGATCCTCTATCCATTCTAGACCCTAGGTAGAGTCAGGCATCGACATGACCAAACTTTACCGGGCATTGATCCTCTACCTTGTAGGTGAATTTCGGATGAGTCATGGTATCCGCCATGGACCTGGCAGTGATCCTCATCTGTGTATCGATATCTTTCCCACTCAGGAGTGTGTATCCCGTAATGAGTGCTTCTATCTATCGTAACCCTTCCACTCAAGAGTGTGTCTCCCATAATGAATGTAGATATATCTCGTGATGGTTCTCGACGAACATCACTTCTCGGACGGACGTCATCAAAATTATAAGACTCGTGGAGTGTGTTCTCTCGGAACGAGCGCATCACGGAATCTTCAGACAGAATCCCTTATGGGGGTATGCAGTTGCGTGACTTGTCTCTAGACTGTGGGTATGGGTTTTGAGTATATCTGGTTTGTTTTATATGTTATGTAAATATATATTATGCATAGATTACCATACCTTTACTTTTTGTACTGTTTTGTGGTTTTCAGGGTCCTCTACTGAGTATTGTTATACTCACCCCTGCAAGGGCTTTGCCAGCACATCTGGTGTCTTGTACAGATGAGCAACCTTTTGACAGAGTCCAGGGCGGACCAGGATAGGACTGAGCTTTCTGAGTTTCCTACAGGCCGAGGCATTCCTATAGCTTTGAGCAGCACTCCCAGTACCTTTGTGCTTACAGGTTGGACTTTGAAGTTTTTCAGACTCTTGCTTCTGGTGGGCTTGTATTATGGCCCAGTTTAGTTTTACAGTACTCTACCTTTCTTTGTACTCTGTTGGTTGGGTTTACTTGTATGCATGCATTTTTTGTTCCTTAGTGTTTTACATTTCAGCATTTGTGGGCTTGGAGATGTGTGTGTGTTAGTATAGGTACTTAGTCAATGCCTCCCATGTTAGTGATATGCCTAATCGGTGCTAGTCACTAGACCCCGGCCAATTGGAGGTGGGCTTGGGGAGTCACAGCGTGGGCCCCACCGGGACGGGTCATGAAAGAGTGGTATCAGAGGTGGTTGGTTCTACATTAGGACAAAGAGTCTGTGAGTTTGGTTGGGGAAACAGGTGTTGAGTGTTTCGGGTTCGCCTTTCAGGCCAGAGACCCCAGTGTTGGTGCGGAGGCCGACGTATCCATACAACAGGACTCTGATGGCCTTCTTTTCGACCCAGTTCACGGAAACACTGGTTGCGGGGAAATAAAAGGTACATGCATCATATAGAAATGGGTTGTGTCTTCCATATCCTTGGTGTTAGCTATCCAGATATACCCATTGACCATGACACATCTTATTTCTTTACAGGATGCCTCCGCGATGCGTACCCACTAGGATTCCGCAGCACGGTCACGAGGATGACCCCCTCAGTGACGAGGCTTCGATACAGGGACCAGTTCCCCACGAGTTTCCACCAGGTGGTGCACCTACTATATCACCACTAGTGGAGCAGCCAATGGTACCTACAGTACTGACTGATGAGGAGCACAGGCTTAGCGCGCTCCATGAGTTTTAGAGACATAGGCCCCTTAGGTTCTGAGGCGAGCCCGAACCTCAGGCGGCTGAGGGATGTCTTGAGGTAGTGACCATAGTTTTCCGTCTAGTGAGGACACCAGTAGACTAGATGGTGATCCTAGGAGCGAGCCTTCTTTAGGTTTCAGCCGGACGATGGTGGAGTCTGACCACGCAGACTCATGACGAGGTGACTCTTTCATGGATGGAGTTTGAGAGAATCTTCAGGGAGGAGTTCTCTCCAGTTACACTAAGGGCTGTGCGCATCCAGGATCTTCTTCAGCTCCAGCAGGGCAGTATGACAGTGGCTGATTATTCATTGAGGTTCACCAACCTCACCAGGTACTCGATGGATATGGTCAGAGATCAGTACTCCAGGGATCGAACATTTGAGCGAGGTCTATGGCAAGAAATTTGAGCTAGTTTCGTGCCTCTATGCATATCGACCTATGCTGGAGTGCTCGACCGGGCCTTAGTGATCGAGAGCTTCTTGGAGGAGCAGAGACAGCCGCCGGTAGTCAGCAGCAGTCAGACAGGTGCGGAGACACCGACAGCAGGGAGCTAACATCAGGCATAGGGATCTGGATGTGGGAGACGTCATAGGAGGACCCAGGATAGGGGATCGATATTCCAGGGCTCTCAGGTTGGATCCAGTCAGCCTAGGGAGAAGCAATGCTATGCATGCGACGGTCGGGGACTTCTCGCTGGAGATTTCCCAACACGTCGGGCTGCTGACAGGGAAGTGGTGGATGGGCCACTGAGACAGAGGCAGAGAATGGAGCAGGAAGATCCGAAAAGTGGAGGACATGGCAGAGGAGCAGGGAGAGCTGCAGGTGGTGGTAGACGCTTCGACTTACTTCCACCACCACCCCCCGGAGGTCCGCACCAGGCTCAGGGAGCTGGGGGACAGGGACAGGGACAGCTAGATGCGGTCGAGGCATAAAACCCAAGGGCTTCAGGGATGATTCGAGGAACAATATATGTCTTTTCTACCTTAGCTGCCGTACTCATAGACACAGGTTTGAGTCATTCCCTTATAGCCATATGTCTTGTACAAAACCTCGAGATTCCAGTAGTACTTTTCACTTGATCCTTACGCTTGGTGACACCTACGGGAGGAGACTCAACGATCATGCACCTCTGCATACAGTGTGATCTTACCCTTGGGGGCGAGAGTTTTGGTTGGAACCTCTTGGTGGTAGCGTTGAGGCCTTACGACGTCATTCTAGGTATGGATTGGTTATCTACGGTCCATGCCCAGATTGACTGTTTTAGGCGAAGAGTGCAGTGTGTCTACCGTGATGGAACAAGGTTTTCCTTTGTCGGAGAAAAGGAAACCCAGGTAGCACAAAGTGGGATCATGTATAGGAGGGTGCAGCCGATCACTCGTGAGTTGGATAGACTTACCCTCAGATTAGTAGATGTTATGAGCTCTCAGTTCCCAGCAGTGTTGGCGGAGTATGAGGACGTATTTCTAGAAGATGTTCCAGGGTTACCTCTCGGCCGATAAATTGACTTCTGCATCGACTTACACCCCGGGACGACACCAGTTTCCTCATCGGATTATCAGATGGCTCTTGCAGAGCTTCGTGAACTGAGGGTGCAGTTGGAGGATTTGTAGAGAAATGGTTTCGTGAGACCCAACGTTTCACCCTGGGCGGCCCCAGTCTTGTTTGTCAAGAAGGCAGACGGGAGTCTGAGGTTGTTCGTGGATTACCGGCGCCTGAACTAGGTAACGGTGAAGAACAAGTATCCACTACCAAGAATTGTGACCTCTTCGATCAGCTAAGAGGGGATCAGTAGTTCTTGATGATTGAACTTCGATCAGGCTATCACCAGCTTCGAGTGCGAGATAAGGATATACCGAAGATGGCTTTCAGATGTCGCTATGGTCACTATGAGTACTTGGTGATGCCCTTTGGCGTGACGAACGCCCCTGCAGTGTCCATGGGGTTGATGAACCGGATCTTCCAGCCATACTTGGACCGGTTCATAGTGTTCTTCATCGAAGACATCTTTGTGTACTCGACATCAGAGGAGGAGCACACGAGACACCTACAGATGGTTATGGACGTACTCCGAGAGCACCAGCTTTAGGGAAATCTCTCAAAGTGTCAGTTCTGGATTCAGGAGGTCCACATTCTGGGACATGTCATCTCAGTAGATGGAGTAGTTGTGGACCCAGCCAAGGTGGAGGTTGTGTTATCATGGGAGCCACCTCGGAGCATGACAGAGGTGCGAAGCTTCCTTCGGTTGGTAGGATATTACCAGAGATTCATCCCTGATTTCTCCCGGATATCAGCACCGATGACGGCCTTGACTAGGAAGGGGCAACCCTTCGTGTGGACCGAAAAGTTCCAGCAGGCTTTTGAGCAGCTAAGATAGAGTTTGAAAAGCGCCCCAGTTTTGAGGTTTCTAGAGGAGGGTGTCGAGTACATAGTTTTATACGATTCATTAGTGACCGGGCTCCGTTGTGTCCTGATGCAGTGGCACGCGGTGATTTCTTATGGTTCGTGCCAGCTTAGGCCGCATGAGCAAAACTATGCGACCCATGATCTCGAGTTAGCAGCGGTAGTCTTCGCACTGAAGATATGGAGACACTACCTTATGGGTGAGCGGTTAATTGTCTACTCTGACCACAAGACCCTCAAGTACATATTCTCATAGAAGGATCTGAATCTAAGGTAGAGGAGTTGGATAGAGTTCCTCCAGGACTATGATTTTGAGATCATCTATACTCCTGGTAAGGGGAACAAGGTGGCATATGCTCTTAGCAGAAGGTCGAGCTCACAGCTGTTGAGTGAGGCGATACAGAAATTAGCTGAGTTATAGTTATCCTTAGTGGATGGTGAGGTCATAGACTACCTATGGTCGATGGGTTTTACCCCTCCAATCTTACAGCGAGTTAGGGAGGCATAGCTTGGGGATGTTGACTGTGTGGCTTTACGTGCTCAGTTAACCACAGGACATGCTCCTGATGGTTTTTCGCAAGGTGGGGAGCACATAATTCTTTTTAGAGGATGCACTGTTGTACCAGTGGCATTCCAGGAGGAGGTCCTGAGGGAGTTTCATACATCCCCTTTGGCAGTACATCCTGGAGTGGCAAAGATGTACCAGGATCTCCGACGACAGTTCTGGTGGGCAGGCATGAAGATGGCAGTAGCAGAGTTCATTTCTCAATGACTGACATGCCAGTAGGTGAAGGTTGAGAACCAGGCTCCAGCAGGGTTAGCTCACCCATTGGAAGTTCCAGAGTGGAAGTGGGATGGAATAGAGATGGACTTCGTGACAGGCTTACCACGGACGTCCAAGGGGAACAATTCCATCTGGGTGTTCATTGACCGACTCACCAAGTTAGCCCACTTCCTAGCTATCAGGGAGCAGAGTTCTGTAGAGAGCTTGGTATGCCTCTATGTATAGGAGATTGCTTGGATTCATGGTTTCCCCTCGACTATAGTCTCAGACCGAGACGCTCGCTTCACATCCTGATTGTGGAAGGGATTGTAGGAGGATTTTGGGACTCAGCTACGCTTGAGCACAACATTTCATCCCCAGACAGATGGTCAGACAGAGAGGACCATTCAGGTTCTGGAGGATATGTTGCGGGCCTGTATCTTGGACTTTGGTCACAGTTGGAAGGACCACCTACCACTGGTGGAGTTTGCGTACAACAACAGCTACCACTCCACCATTAGCATGGCACCATTCAAGGCTTTGTATGGGAGACCCTGCCGATCACCGCTTTGTTGGACCGACCCCAGAGAGTCAGCACTCATGGGTCCAGAGTTAGTGCGAGCTACCAAAGATATGGTGCAGATCATCAGGGAGTGGATGAAGACTGCACAGAGCTGGCAGAAGACTTATGCTGACAGAAGACGGAGGCCTCTGGAGTTCGAGGAGGGAGACCATGTTTTTCTTCGGGTCTCACCTCGGCATGGGTTGCAGAGATTTGGCCGAGGCGACAAGATATCTCATAGGTTCATCAGTACTTTCCAGATCCTGGGCAGAGTTGGCGAGGTGGCGTACCGCCTGGCTCTACCGCCACAGTTTTATCGGGTACATGATGTCTTTCCCGTGTCACAGTTGAGGAGGTACATGCATGATCCATCGCATGTCATCGACTGGGGTGAGCTGGACTTTGATGATGGAGTGACCTTTGCTAAGTGCATGGTGGAGATCGGGGATCAGTAGAAGATGATCCTTCGTGGGCGATTGATTCCCTTAGTGCGCATCCGGTGGTAGCACAAGAATCTTCAGGAGAGCACGTGGGAGCGGGAGGCCCAGATCCATGCCCAGTACCCTCATCTTTTTGAGTAGCCTTTGATTTGGCTTTTTGGGGATGTAAAGCCCCAAGGTGGGGAGAAAGTAATGTCTCGGATTTTCTATTTATTTTATAAATATTATATGGAATTACTTTGAGATTGGGCGCGAAGACGGCACATCATTCCGAGGTCCAGTGAGCCCGGAATGGTGGTTTGAACTTTTTAGTTAAGTGGGTCGGCACTTGTGCGCGGTTGTGGCAGTTTCCAAAAGGATGCTCGGATTAAAAATCTGAGAGAAACATTGCATCCGGGACAACGACTTTACCTGAGAATGAGGCTAACCTCAACCGGTGCGGGTCGAGGGAAAAAGCTTAATTTTCGGACGTTTTAAGTAAAATAAAATAAAATAAATTAACCAGTTTATTTTATTTCTTTTAAGGAAACATCTGCTACAGCGTGGCGACATTGGAGCTATTTCTTAAATTAATGACGCGTCACATTAACTTAAAAATGGAAAGTCAACATCATTAATGCTGCCGTGTAATTAAATGTCAACTTGTTTCCCTTTTTAATGGGTTAACCGATTGTTGATCATTGGAATCACTTGAGAAGAACCTCTGCCGAATCTACAAGGCATTGGAGCAATTATTGACGACGAACGACAATGGATTAAAACCACGGATCGTTGTGCCGACATTGAAGGATCATGATGACAAAGGTAGAACAAATTCATCATCAACGATTGATCCTTTCAAAAGGTAGGGCTTGTTGTTTTGATTTTTCTTTTCCCCGTATTTGAATTTGAACGACGAATGCGGATCAACCACGAACAAGTTGATCCGCAGATTCGTGCGTTCTTACAGGAGGGTTTTATTTGGGATGATTTTGGGGAATTAATCCCTGCTTTATATTCATGTTGATCTGTACTCTGTTTAAACCTATTAATGGGAGCAGATCAACACCGTGATGAACGATGGCGGAGGTTCGTTCCTCAATTTGTTTATTTGGATCTCTTCCTCCTTTCCCCACGCGTTATTCGCGTTCTTTGCGGGGTGACGAACAACGGATCGTTGCGTTTCCATTCTGCGATGCAATGATCCCAAACCGAAGATTCGACATCGCAACGTTCTCGTGGAGGTGCGGCGACAATGGAGGATGAAAAATCTGACCAGATTGGAAAGGGCGTTCTTCGAGTGTTCTTTACGCGGGAAGATCAATCATGTTTTCGAAGCCGATTGGAGGCCCGCAAATGACGGAAACAGCTTCGTGGCATCGGGGTGACCAAGACCTGAAGGTTTCGTGGCAATCAGACGGTCGGATCAATGATCTAAGCACCACAGGAGGCACGACGGTGGCGGTTCGCATTTCTGGAAATTTACAGAATACACGGCGTGTACTTATGAAGAACACGACGTGTAGTTCTGATGGTGGCGGCTAGGGTTTTGGGGTCAGAGAAGGATCACACGGCGTGTGACCCCGGTCACACTATGTGTTGGACCTTCCTCAATGCTTGGCATGTACTTCGGGTGGTACACGAACATGGGATGCTCTACACAGCTTCAGGCGACACAGCGTTTACAGCTCGGTAGAGGCGGCTACGCAGAGCTCAGCGTGTATCTCGGGGATACACGGACATGGGATGGAGTACACGACCGTGTACTCCCTCACCTGGCCAGGCGAGGTCACCAGCACAGGTCACCCCATGTGCATATTGCACGGGTTGGAGTACACGGGTTGGTGACCGTGTACGGGTACATGTCCAGAGTACACGGAGCCAACCCTAGTGACCCAGACATGGCGTGTACTTCGTACTACACGCAGTGTATAATGTTTTCTACATGACCAGCCTCACGACACGGGCTGTTGTACGTAGGAAGTACCCAGGGTCAGACAACACGGCGTGGTCCTTTTTTTCACCGTGCATTGAACATCTTACGTTTGGGTTAGTTCCCCTTCTTCTTTTCCCCTGAAGGTCAGGCATCATTCCCTCACGCCGAATTATGATCCCTTCAGCAGGACTTTTCTATGATAGAGTCAGGCATCCATCCGAGAGGCCCGGATCGAGATCCTCAATCCATTCCAGACCCTAGGTAGAGTCAGGAATCGGCCTAACCAAACTTTACCGGGCGTTGATCCTCTACCATGCAGGTGAATTTCGGATGAGTCACAGTATCCGCCATGGACCTGGCAGTGATCCTCATCTGTGTATCGAGATCTTTCCCACTTAGGAGTGTGTGTCCTGTAATGAGTGCTTCTATCTATCGTAAGCCTTCCACTCAGAAGTCTGTCTCCCATAATGAGTGTAGCTATATCTCGTGATGGTTCCCGACGAACATCACTTCTCGGAAAAACGTCATCAGAACTATAATACTCATAGAGTGTGTTCTCTCGGAATGAGTGCATCACGAAATCTTTGGATGGAATCCCTTTGCGGGGTATGCGGTTGCGTGACTTGTCTCTATACTGCGGGTATGGGTTTTGAGTATATCTTGTTTGTTTTATATGTTCTGTAAACATATATTATGCATAAATGACTGTACCTTTACTTTTTGTACTGCTTTGTGGTTTTCGGGGTCCTCTACTGAGTATTGTTATACTCACCCCTCCATGGGCTTTGCCCGCACGTCTGGTGTCTTGTGCAGACGAGAAGCCTTTTGACAGAGTCCAGGGTGGACCAGGACAGGACCGAGCTTTCTGAGTTTCTGACAAGACGAGGCGTTCCTACAGCTTCAAGCAGTAGTCCCAGTACCTTTGTGCCTACAGGTTGGACTTTGCAGTTTTTCAGACTCTTGCTTTTAGTGGGCTTGTATTCTAGCCCAATTTACTTTTAAAGTACTCTAGCTTTTGTCATACTCTGTTGGTTGGGTTTACTTGTATGCATGCATTTTTTGTTCTTTAGTGTTTTACATTTCAGCATTTGTGGTCTTGGATATGTGTGTGTGTGTATAGGTACTTAGGTAATGCCTCCCATGTTAGTGATATGCCTACTCGGTGCTAGTCACCAGCCCCTGGCCTAATGGAGGCGGGCTTGTGGAGTCACAGTGCGGGTCCCACTTGGACAGGTCGTGACAGTTATGAACCCGAGTTCCTGACACGAGGAGCCAGGACGAGGAATTTCAGAGGCAGTGGATACTATGGGAGATGCAGTCGTGGCCGAAACCAACCCTACGGTTGGACCTCGGCCCAAACCATCAATATCGCAGAAACCCATGGGAGAGCCCTTCAATGGACTCAAAAATAGAAATAATATCCCCCCACCTCCACAAGCATCCACCCTGGAACTGTTATTCTGCGATACTCATCAGAGGAGGAACAACCGTCTAGCCGCCTAGTGCGCACAAACAGACCAGTCAGGCTGAGTCCCCAGAACATGGGAACATCGTCGACATCTGACCCCATGACTGGTCCCTCCTTGTCAAACACTCTGGCTCCCAAGCCGCCTGCTAGAACTCTCCCGTTAGTGGAGAAGCGTCGGCCGTTGGAGCAAAATTACGACATCCTTAAGCAGCTGGCGTCATTACCAGCCAAATTGTCCATCCTGGAGGCCTTGGGTCTATCAGCCGACCTCAGGGAGGTGCTTATTGAAGCCTTGCTCAACCCCCAATAGTTTCAAGCCAATTTAGCTGCCAACGAGATTTACTGGACGGAGACTGGCTCATCTTAATTCAATGCGGTGATTTCCTTCACCGATCTAGATGATGATGACATCATGTAGGGACACATCAAGCCATTATATGTGTTTGAAACACTAGATGATGTTGATATCCACAATGTCTTTATTGACAATAGCTCTGGAGTTAACCTCCTTCCCCTATGGACACTCTGTAAGTTGGGATATAGTGAGGGTGACTTAATCCACAAAGCGACCACTTTTTTTGGGTTATGAAAAGAGTGAGCGGAAGACAATGGGACAAATTAAGCTAAAGACCCATTTTGGCGACCTCATAACCTACTCGGAATTCCTGGTGTTTCAGAAGAACACAACATTCAATGCCCTAATGTAAAGGTTGTGGCTCTATAAGCACATGGTCGTTCCTTCATCCTACCACCAGTGTATTAAGTACTGAGTCAATGGGAAAAGTTGGACACTGCACACTGATAAGGCCCCATTAAAGCTCTCTGAATCACACTACATTGACGCTGGGTTCTATGATAAAAAGAGGAGGAAGCCTTTGGATGATGGTGTTGACTTGATCCCTACTCTAAATGGTCTGAAGGTGGTTCTTGACAACCCCCTTAGGCAGCTTGGAAGAGACTACATACTGCCCATCAACCATATTGAGAGCATGGGTTCAAGTTCGGACACACACTCAACTGTCCTCAGGACTTCATCCACAACGGCCGAGTGTGACAATGCGGGAACATTCTACAACCCACAATATGGGTATGAATACTCGAGTGGGGATGCCCACGATTCCTTTACCTCAAACCCATGAGAACCTCTGTTAGAAACTCTCCCCTCGTTAGATCAAGAAGACAAGGATTTGGGAGAAGAAGAGGATGAAGACCTCAAGGATACACCTCCCGTATTTGAGGATGGTATCTCCACCATGGTGGACGAGCTCAGGGAAATAAACCTGGGTACCGAGGAAGATCGGAGGCCTACTCTCATTAGTGCATCCATGTTCCCTGAGGAGCACAAGGTTTATAATTCTTTCCTAAAGAAACATCAGGATGTTTTTTTCTATAATTACACAGAAATTCTGGGACCCGATCCTGAAGTGGAAACGCATCACCTGGGTCTTCCAGAAGACCATCAGGGATATAAAAAGGCTGCCAGAAGGCAACATCCCTCAAATGCAGCCAAAATAGAGGCTGAAGTCGATAAGCTCATTAAATAATGCTTCATTCGGGAGGTCTAGTACCCCATCTGGTTGGCCAACATCGTCCCCATCAAGAAAAAGAAAGGGAAAATCCACCTCTGCATTGATTTCAGAGATCTCAATCAGCATTTCCCGAAAGATGACTTCCCGGTCTAGATCACCGAGTTATTAATCAATGAAACGGCTAGGTATGAGGATATATCCTTCATGGATGGCTATTCTAGGTATAATCAAATCAGGATGTCCCAGTAATACGAAGAAGCCACTAAATTCAGAGCCCCTCAAGAAATAATCTATTACAGGGTCATGCCCTTTGGTCTCAAGAATGAAGATGCCACATATCAATGCGTTATGCATCATATCTTTAAGCCATTCCTAGGGAAATTCGTCGAATTTTATGTAAATGACCTGGTGGTCAAATCAAGACAACGATCAGAACACCCATCAGACCTTGAGACCTTCTTCAAAAAACTTCGACAACATAGCCTGAAGATGAACCCCTTGAAGTGCGCCATTGGGGTTACCTTAGGGAAATTACTTGGCATCATTGTACGCCATCGCGGCATCGAAGTCGAACCTAAAAAGACAAAGTATATCCTTGGACTGCCACCTCCTCGAAACCTCACGATGTTGAGAGCATTCCAAGGGCTCTTGGCCTATATTAGGCGATTCATAGCCAACCTGGCCGGAAAATGTTTGTCCTTTACCAGGTTAATGAAGAAGGGAATCACCTACTAATGGACAGATGACTGCCAAGAGGCATTTGAAATCCTTAAGAGGTACCTCTTAAGCCCACCAGTGCTCATGCCCCCTATCAGAGGAAGACCTCTCATCCTATACGTGACGGCCCAAGAGCGGTCACTGGAAGCCTTCCTCACACAAAAGAACGACGCTGACAGTGAAAACAGTCTCTATTACCTCATCCGAACTATGATCGATGATGAGACTTGATACTCAAACATCGAGAAGAGTTGTTTGGAATTGGTATTCACAGTTCAAAAGCTGTGACATTATCTGCAGCAGCATGAATTCCATTTGGTCTCTCATAATAACCCGCTAAAGTACATCCTCAGCTGCCCGATGCTGACTGGGTGCCTATCTCAATGGGCAGTCATCCTGCAACAGTTTGACATCCGGTTTGTGCCTCAGAAGGCCATCAAGAGCCAGGTATTAGAAGATTTTTTGGTAGAGCACCCCTCAACAGGGACTACCACAACAGACATCGAGCAACCGGGTGAGGACATCTTCATAGTTCAAGAGGAGCTCCCAACATGGGAAATGTACTTCAACGGAACATCCCGAAGCCCAACCGGAAAAAGGATGGAAGTCCCCAAATTTAACAAGGTGGTCTTGGGGATAATACTCATGTCCCCAAAAAAGGAAGTCTTGCCGTATTCCTTCCTCCTATCAGAGGAATGTACGAACAATGAAGTGGAATATCAAGACCCCATTACAGGCCTGGAACTCGCACTCCAGGCACAAGTACAACACCTTAATGTAAAAGGCGACTTAGAGCTGGTCATTAAGCAAGTCAATGGTGACTATGATATTAAAAAGGAGGAGATGATTCCCCTGTTTAACCATGTCAAAGGGTTAAGGGAGGAATTTTCCACATAACCAACATTGACCTATATTCCCCGGTCTCAGAATGCTCAGGCCGACACATTAGCCAATGTGACCATAGCCTTAGCTGACCCAGACTGGGATGAAACATTAATCAGTATTTCTCACCACCGAATGGTCTTGAAGTTTATCCAAACTAAGATGGAGGAGAGCCACAAAATCAGTCCTATCCCTGATCCATATGCTCCTGCCACTGGTTAGATGACCCCCATTGCAAACTACCTTCAACGGGGAGAACTTCCCTCAGATAGGGCTGAACGAGAGAAAATACGGAGAAGGGAAATCAACTTTGTCCTATCTGGCAACGAAGGTCAACAATATGTCCTCTACAAATGAGTCCATGAATAAGTCCTCCTCAGATACATTGACGGAGAAGAAACCGATGTCGTCATGACTGAAGTACATGCTGGTGTGTGTGGAGCACATCAGCAAGGGACCATGTTTCCCATCAGGTTCAGAGGCTTGGGTATTATTGGCCCACAGTGGCACGAGTTTGCGAGTGCTTTACCGAAAAATGCCACTCGTGCCAAATTCAGGCCAACTTCATACACTAACCCCTAATGTTACTTCATCAGGCCAAGTACTCCTGGCCATTTTTTGTCTGGGGAATGGACGTCGTAGGACCATATCCCCCTGTCATAGCCAAACAGCTGAAGTATATCCTCACAACAACTGACTTCTTTTCCAAATGGGCAGAAGCTATACCACTTAAAGAAGTCAGGGAAAGAAAAATTTTCATCTTTTTGAAAACCAATATCAGCACCAGATTTGGTGTCCTTCATACCATACTAACGGATAACAACAACAACTTCTGCTCTGCTGAATTGGAGAAACTATACCAAGAATATGGTATCAAGGCTAACCACTCATCCCGCTACCATGCAGTAGACAATAGACAGATAGAGTCTTTCAACAAGAACATGTCCAATACTATTCAGAAAATGGTGGACAAATACAAGAAGTCATGGCCAGATAAACTCCTCCATGCATTGTGGGCTTATCGAACCCAATCTGCACCACTACTCAGGCTACCCCGTACTCACTAGTATACGACACTGAGGTGGTCCTGCCCATTGAACTCCAACTTCCCTCACTCCGTGTTTCCATCTGTGATCAATTAACCGAAGATGAGCAATCAAAAAAGTGGCTAGGTTAATTGGAACAGCTAGACAATAAGCGGCTGCACACTTTGCATCATCTAGAAATCTACCAGAACCGGATTGCATGAGCCTTCAATAAAAAGGTCTGTCTTCGGTCTTTCTTAGAAGGAGAATTGGTGTTGGTCCTCTGAACCCCAATGATACCTAGAAGGAAACCTCTAAAGCTGGAGCCCAAGTGGGAGGGACTATACGTTATACACAAGGTCTACTCTAATGGAGCATATACCCCGATCTCCATGGACGAGAAATTCACCACGGCTCCAACCAATGAAAGATTCTTGAAGAAGTATTTTGCATAGAAACCAAAAGTATTTTTCATCCTTACCACACGACGTTAAACTGCACAGATAAGTATAAAAAAATTCCCCTTTCCCTCGTGTATGGACTAGACCTGCATGGGCTATACCCCTCGTCCTTACCGCATGACGTTAAACTGCAAAGATAAGGATATAAAAAATTCCCCTTTACCCTGTATATAGACTAGACCTGCACGGGGTGTACTCCTTGTCCTTACCACACGGCATTAAAATGCATGGATAAGGATAAAAAAATACCCATTTTCCCCGTGTACAGACTAGACCTGCACAGGGTGTACTTCTCGTCCTTACCGCACGACGTTAAACTGCATAGATTTTGAAGAACAATGTACGACTTGATTCCTTCCCTCGCAGGATACGTATTGATTCCAAGGTCTCCAATCCTAGCCAAGCCATCCCCAAGAAGATTTAAAAATGCCCCTTTCCCCCGTGTATGGACTAGACCCGCACGGGGTGTGCCCCTCGTCCTTTCCGCATGATTTTAAACAACACAGATTTCAAAGAACTATGTACGGATTGATTCCTGCCCTCGCAGGATACGTAGCGATTCCAGAGTCCTCAATCCTGGCCTAGCCATCCCCAAGAAGAATTTAAAATGCCCTTTTCCCCCGTGTATGGACCAGAACTGCACGAGGTGTACTTCTAATCCTTACCGCATGACGTTAAACTGCACGGATTTCAAAGAACTATGTACGGCTTGATTCATGCCCTCGCAGGATATGTTGCAACGCCAGGGTTCCCCATCTTGGCCCAGCCACCCCCAAATTATAGTAAAAAATGTCCTATCTCCCCCGTGTACAGACCAAACCTACCTGGGGTGTATTTCCCATCCTTACCACATGAGGTTAAATTACACGTATTTCAAAGAACTATGTACAGCTTGATTCCTGCCTTTGCAGGATACGTAGAGACGCCAAGATTCCCCATCCTGGACCAGCCACCCTAAAATAAGAGCTAAAAATGCCTCCTTCCCCCCCCCCCCCCCCGTGTATGGGCCAGACCTGCATGGGGTGTATTTTGTAGGGAACTACGTGAGGCATGATTCCTACCTTTGTAGGATACGTAGTGACACCAGAATTCCACACCCTGGCCTGGCCACATCAAATAAAAGTTAAAAATTCTCTATTTCCCCCTGTGTATGGACCAGACCTTAACGGGGTGTATTCTTTGTCCTTACCACACGACGTTAAACTGCACAGATAATAAGATTTAAGAATGCTCCCTTTCCCTCATGTGTGGACCAGACCTTCACGGGGTGTATTTTTCATCCTCACCGCATGAAGTTAATCTACACAAACCGGGTCCTCACCGCATGACGTTAAACTAAACGGATTTTTTTGAAAACCACCTAATATATAAGGCGAAATGAGATGGAAATACACCTTGTGCATTTGGGTGAAGCCTCCCCATACATCAGACTCCACGGTCCGGATAATTATGGATCTTTATAACCATTCATGGCCATCAGAAGTGGAAAGTTATCAACCTATGGACACCTTTTCATGACTATGCATATCATGCCCTCAGTGGATCTGCATATTGATAGCCCCTGACCCATCTACCAAAGGAAAGATTTCCACAGGTGACACTCTTCCTAGCTCCGTACGCTTACCGGCTTCAGAGCCCCCACATCATACCTCCTTATGGTGTAGTTGTTTACAAGTTCGTCCCCTTTTCACATCCAAACGTCGCTAGGGTATCCCTACCCGGTTAGCCTATGTATCTACCCGTGGTTCACATGATGACCTGCATCTATGAACATCAAGCTAGGACTAGGAAACTTTGACTCAACGGACAATTGCAGTGAAGATGTTTATTGTATACTCAGACACCATTATCCCCACATGCCGAAATCTATACTGTGAGCAATCTTGGATCTTCATAACCATTCATGGCCATCGTAAGTGGAATGTTATCAACCCGTGGAAACCTTTTCATGACTATGCATAACATGCCCTCAGCGGCTCTGCATATTGATAACCCCTGTCCCATCTACCAAAGGCAAGATTTCCACATGTGAAACTCTTCCTAGCCCTATACGCTTACCAGCCTCAGAGCCCCCATACCCCATCTCTTGATCCAGGAAACCTCAGAGTTGCAGTTTACAACCTTCATCCCCCACCCTGTTCAGGGTATATTAGAGCATGTTTACTCAGTTATACTTTAGGTGACTACGGCAATAGTCACCTAGTGGTCCGAACTCTATGACTGTTAAACTAGGAGCACTTCGTCCTTACCACACGACGTTAAATTTCATAGGGTAAAGGTACACCCCCATGCACAAAATAAACCAGCGTAGGGAGCTCTCTAGGCTTTAATAGTAACCAGGGCCGAGTGTGCCTGATATATCCAGATATGTTTCTTACCAAATGACAGACTTCGTGACACGGACAATTGCGGATCCTTATAACCATTCAAGGACATCTAAAGTGGAAAGTTATTGACCCGTGGACACCTTCGCATGACTATGCATACCATGCCCTCAGCGGCTCTGCATATTGATAGCCGCATGCCCGTCTGCCAAAGGCAAGATTTCTACAGGCGACACTCTTTCTAGCCCCATATGCCTACTAGCCTCAGAGCCCCCATATCATTTCTCCTGATCCAAGAAACCCCACAACCATGATTTACAACAATCAATCCCCTTTCCACGTCTTGGGAACACCGAGATATTCAAGCCCAGTTACATTCTGATGATGAACGACCTTTGAAATTACGTCCTTACTGCATGATGTTAAACTGAACGGAACGTCTTGGCCTCTTGGAATAAAAATTCAAAGACCAATAATTAACCATCCCAGGAAATGCCTTCAACTACAAGAATTATCACTGGTTTAAAAATTCTCCTCGTCCTCGCTGCATGATGTAAAACTGCACATCACCCTTTAAAAATGATCCCCATCCCTACCGCATGACGTTAAACTACACGGAAGTCGTCCTTGTCTCATGACATTAAACTGCATGAAATTTAAAATTTCCCCATCCTCACTGCATGATGGTAAACTACACATAATCCTTGAATAATGCTCATTGTATTTATTGCATGACATTAAAACTACACGGTCAAACTTGTCATGGGTTCAGTAAGGAACAGAGGTTTTCCCCTATCCCTCAGTGCACGAGTCAAACTTGCATGAACCACCGTCTTACACTAGCATGCGAAGGAATGAATTCACCCATTTTTAGTATATTTATCCTAGATGATTCTCCCATTTCTAGGTTCCCTCTCCTCATAAACCATACTCTGTACTCATAAAAAGCCAAACTCTCCTAATCCACCCCTGGTGGTCCCGAATCTAAACTTACCTGAAGTTGCTTGGCCATTAGGAGAATACAGTCATTGACCCAAGGACACCTTTGCATGACTATGCATACCATTCCCTCAGTGGCTCTGTATATTGATCGTCCCTGGCCTGTCTACCAAAGGTAAGATTTCCTCAGGCAATTCTTCACTCTGTACACCTCTTGGCCCCTAATCCCCTATGTTCATCCTGGGATTCGAAAACCCTCTGAGATACAGTTTACCATCCTCTTTCACAAACATTCCTGAATATGGTGGAACATCTCTGATGAGATTACCGAGGACCAGGAGAAGCTGTTCCATTCTAGGTAATGTCCCAGCTGCATGACGTTAAACTGCGCCAAGCTCTAACAGTCTTTTACGCTAGATAAATGTGTAGGATATGAACCTTGCTTCCACACTCCCAATTGATACATATTTTCTCAAAACCTTTCAGAATTCACATACCCTTTCCAAGCCACCCCCAGTGGTTTTCAAATTTATCAAAGCTACCCATGGTGGTTTCCATAAGCCAGACTTTTATGAATTCCCATGGCCATCAATAGTAGAGATTCATTGACTTAAGGACCCCTTTTCATGACTATGCATACCATACCCTCAGCAGCTCTGCATATTGATCACCCATGGCCCATCTACCAATGGCATGATTTCCTTAGGCAATGCTCTTCCCATTTTTGCACACTGATATGGCACCCATGCCTTGAGACATGCCTTGCGTGTCATTCAAATCTAAACACACTCCCTCCACATGCGTCTGAAGGACATTGGGACATCTTTTAATCAACCAAACCTCACTAGGGCCCTCGCCCCACCATACTTGGTCAAATATGTTCGACCTAAAACATCATTAATAATAGTCTTGATAGAGGGACTTTAAATTGCTCACAAAAATAGGCACAAATCTTGTTAGGCTGAAAACCCGAAAAGGGAGACCTAAGAAAAAGTCAGGGCACACCCGCTAGGTCAACACTAAATGGGCCCAGAAAAAAATAGGGTATTAAAAGAAAACACAAAATGTTTTTGGGGATTTTTCTACAAAACCCTATCAATAGTCAAACTATGCTCGCTGGATCTCATGATCCAGGAAAAAGTTATAGCTTGTTTGCTTTTTCTTATTATCCTGAACTCTGGTTATTCCAAGTTCAGTGAGGTAACATATACAGTAATCATGCCAAATAATTCTTGCCACAGGATAGGATAGCTATAGTGTTAAGGAAAAAATTTCTTTATTCTATAACAAGTTTGGTAAGAAGGGCCACCCCCAATCCAATGACATAAATGCCCCTCCGGGTCGGAGGTCTCGGTTTGCTGACCAGCCATGCTGGTCATTTACCATGGAATTGCGGGCAATGCTCTGGTAACAGTGAATTGCCCCTTCCTGTTGATGTTGTTCTCCTGTCAGGGACACAGTAAGGTGATTCAACATAGATCTGATGACTGTGTCCCTTGAGGTAGGCCGCCCTCTGGCAGATATCACAAATCGAGGGATATTGGCAGTAAATACCCATGCTCCTGGATTGTTGTCACGGGAGGGCCCTAGAATCAACGTATCAGACAGTAAACCGAACCTGTAGGTCAGAAGGCTATTTGAAATGGGGTACTCCCACTATGACTTGGAGTCCATGTCGACAAGGAAGGATCACAGTGGGGAGTGGTGGATTCCATCCTTAATAGAGTCGGCCACATCCTTCAGGCGTTGATCAACAATTGGGAGAGGCTCGATAGCAGGTCTGAGTGCAGGGTGAGGGGGAACCATGTTTTCTCCCTGCATCAGGATGATCAGCAAATGGTTAGTCCGGAATAATAAAATATGGACAAAAATACCAAGCATATGGAAAAGTCCTCCAGCAGGCCTCAATAGGTGGTTCGCGATGACTGTATCCCGTGAACCTACCCTACGCGGAAGAGGCCCGCGGTACCCTGGCCCGCAGAGCACTGGCCAGAAACCCGTGAACCAAGTTGCTCTGTGGAGTACTAATCCTGGATTTAAATAATTAGGTTCGGAGGACATAGAAAATTTTTAAAGTCAGCAATACCTCAGTCCGTGAAGCATCGAAACCGCGAAGCGAGTTCCTCCGCAGCCTGTCGTGACTTACTTTTTAATTAATTAAAAATATTGGTTCATGTTTGGGAAATTGGTCCACGGGTGAAGGCAACCGCGAAAGAGGAATGATTCATGGAAAGTGGCAACTGGTTCACGGACGAGGTGTTTCATGAAGGAATGATTACGTAGAGACAAAAAAGTGAGAGGGCTCTGGTTTCCTGAAGAATCTGGAAAAAGACAAAGGAAGGGCCCCCCATATTAATAGGCATGGTCCCCTGTTGTGTCCACCCCTCTACCGCAAACCATCAATGTTTTAGGACCACTCTACATCGGAATGACCTCCTCTTCGTTTTGATCACACCCCATTCCGATGGGGGGAATTTGTAGGGTCCCGAAAAATCTGCAAAGAAGATTCTACCTAATTTCCCCCCAAAGAGTTGGGGGAAGAATAGAGAAAACTCAAAGGATGCAAAAAGCCGAAACTGTCCGCAGACCAGTCCAAATAATGAAGCCATGTGGCCGGTTTTGCGAAGCACTCCCTCTATAGACTATTGTTGTTTTCGGAAGGGTGGCAGAGATCCTCTGCGGGCACGAAGCAAGAACATTTCCAGACCAGTCCACCGTCACGAAATGCCCCCAGCCGCAGACCACCTCAACCGGCCCGGTCCGCATCCACTGTCGTTCGCGGAATGGAGGCGGAACCCTCAGCGGATGCGAAGCACTCCCTGAGCTCATTTGGTTCGTGGGGGAGATGCGCTCGATGCCCCCTGTGAGTTGCGGATTGACTAGGTCATACGTGAATCGGGTTTTCTGTCGTGGGCCTCTGAAAAAGGTGTTGCATGACCATTGATACATCCATTTCCCTACTCTATAAAAAGAGATCAGGGGGAAGAGGAAAAGGGGATTTTTGAAGGAGATCGATCAGATTCGGGTGGAAGGATTTTGAAGGAAGGTTTAGGATTTTTCCAGCAGCGAAGTTCTAGTTCACGAACAAGAGCAGTTATGACCCTTGGAACAAATTAATAATGAACTAGAGAGCTCATAATAACTTGGTGAACCGCGAACTTAAAATAGAAGAGAAAAGAAAACAGCAAACCATGACCCATCCACAGATGTGCTCCCTATGGTCCAGGGAGATTATGCACCTTTTCTGATCCGTGGCATCGTGTAGCACCTTTTATGCGGGCAAATTCCCCACCGATGAACCCCTAACAGGCACTGCCCTTGGCCACCGCTACTCGCATGGAACCCTCCGCGAACCACCCTGGTATGTGGATCGAACCCGAAGCTGTGAACCACCCTAGTTCACGGGACGCCCACCAGGCTGTGAACCACCCTGGTTCATAGGATTCCCTTCAGTCCACAGACCACCCTAGTTTGCAGACAGCTTCTCCAACCACGTAGCACTTCCCTACGCAAAGGGAGCCACCACCAATACACCTATGTGGCCCGTAAAATCCTTCAGAGTTCCCATTCCATGAGCCAGATAAAATCCTTCTAATCCAGCCTGATCCTAAACAACTCCCTCATTAGCCTATTCATCAGCCCCAAGCTGAGGCCTCCACCAGAGCCATCAGACCCGTGTGATGTAACCTTTAGGCACATCAGAACGCCGTTTTGAGTTCACATACCCATGGTAAGAAGGGGTGAAAGGGTTTCCCCAAACCTTGAGCATATTTCTAAAGCATTAATGGGTTCACATTCCCATGGTAATGTGGAGTCTGAGCTCGGGAGTCCCTTTTCTGCCCCTCCACATATTGGGGCTGGGGAACTTCTCCCTTCTTTAGAGGGTAGTAAAATACCAATCAGAAGGAATCCCCCCCCCCATTCTCCTGGGTGCAAGAGAGGTGATGGGAACAAGAGCACCTCTTTCCCTCTCCCTCTTCACTTTGTCACCCTGGGAATCCATCTCGGAGTAAGCCCCGACCTTATGGACCGCTTCTATGCATAAGCCCCACTCCACTTCCCATGGACGCACCATTCGCGACGTGATTGTCTGGTCCCTACTGCCTCTTTTTTCTCACACCGAGTATGACTCACGTGAGCTTAGAGTAAGAATCGACCATGACATCCTCTTATGGGACTCCTCAGAGTTTAATCCCCAAGATTTTGTGAACTATGAGGGCTTTGATTCCCCACAACAGGTATACATAGGAAGCCTCTAAGAGGTCCAATCCCGATCACCATCGGACCCTCCAGGTACACCTTCACGTCGGTTCTCCGACACCCTAATGCAAACCATGAGGACATTGATTCCCCACCACAGGGATACGTAGGAAGCCTCCAAGAGGTTCAAGACTGATCACCATCGGACCCCCCCAGGTCCACCTTCATGTCGGTTCCCCGACACCCCAATTTGAACTACGTGGACTTTGATCCTTGTCCCCTAGGCAGGGTACGTAGGAAGCATCCCTAAAGATCAAGCCCAACAACCGGTCGATATGACTATCTTCACATTGGTTCACCGCACCACTCCTAGTGCCACCTCAATGAATTCAGATTCCTTAGGGTCATTAATCAACGAGGGATGGTAAACCTCATGCATGAATGATTCTGAACCCCGGCAACCAGCTTACCATTTCCCACCAGGAGTAATCTGTGGATACTATACTTGGGTATAAACCAAATATTCATGAACATATGAATACCTATTAAATCTATAAGAGAGTCCCAGAACCGGAAATAATTCCCCCCAAAAGGCTACGATGAGCCTGAATTCCCATCGTCTCGACCAATGTGAGTTCTTAAGTGTCGCTGGCCAAACCGCCCAACGATTGCCTGCCTTTGGTAAGCAGTTCCATGTGTCATCAGATACGGAACTGTTGGGCATTTCAAAACTAATCCTAAATAGGGTTATTTGTCTCAAATTTAATTTCTTATGTCATATTTAATATTGTGAACCATGATATATTTAATATAGTGTGATTACATCCAAATGGATATATTTAACTACATTCTTATAATTAATTCAGCTCTAATATCTATATCATGTTCTTTATTTAAATGGATTTTTATTCAAAGCATACGAAGGTTGTAAGAGTTATTTGTAAATATTTTCAATTCCATGAGACATTTTTGATATTAAACCACCATAATTTATTTTATATGGTGTATTCAATACCATATTTAATTTAATTATATTGAATACATTTTATTTCATGATATTTTAATTTCCATTTTATTCTATCCTTGATAAGTTCTTTTGATTCTTACATTACCATTATCGTAAGAGTTTTTTAACTCAACTCCCTTAATGAAGTTAAAATGATTTTTCTTGAACTTATTTATTCCAAGATTAGTTTCCTCCACCCTAAAAGTTTATTTCATGGTAATTTCTCATCAAATTTGATGGAAAGTTACCTTTTAATTTAAATATTTTATCTTGTTAAAACATCTTTCTCAAAAAATATATCATTGTGGAGAATAATTCTCATCTTATTTAATGATATATTTCCATCCTTGTCCATATTTTCCTTCTTCCAAAGTTCTCCTTTATATTTGGAAACCTAATTATTTCTTATGTCATATCACCTTCACATTTCTATTATATAATTTTAAAAATTAATCTTTATTATTCCTTTTTACAATGTGGGTTTCTGCAATGATATTTTACATGGTTTTATTTTTATTATTATTTGTTTTATTTTCCTCTATTCATTTATTTTAAATTTATTTTATGTATTTTTGAGGCTCTTTTATTGAGGATTTTTTTAAAGGTAATATTTTTCCAAGGTTTTCAAATAATTTTTTTTAAAAATATCCTTTGAAAGTGAGGATTAACTTATTCATTTATGACAATGTTTCAAATATTTTATATAAACTATTTTATGCTTTCACTCCCATTTCCATCTTTATCACAAAGGGTTTTATTTATTTTTATTTTTTTAAAGTTACCCTCTAAGTTATCTTATAATATTTTAGGGGATTGAACTCATAGAAATCCATTACTTCCTTATTCTTAATTAGTATTTAAAGATGTATGTTTGTTATTGTAATGTATTCATTATTTTAAGACTTTATATATACATCCATTGATTGAAGCATGCCAACCTAGATAATGTACATTAATTGATCAGATAAATTATTGATTGGATAGTATACCCTTTATCTATCTGTTGTAAATAACATATGATCTATTTGTAACACCCTAATATTTAATGATATAGTTATCATTAAATAAATTTTATTTTTTTATATCTTTCTTTACATGCAGCATTGTGTTTTAAAAAACCACATTATATGACTGAAATATTATTATTTAATGAGACCGTTATCACCTAGTCATTGAATTGGTGTGTATGAATAGAATTAAAAAAATTATGATATATATATGTGATAATCAAGAAAAACTAATTTATTAGTTATTAAGATGTAAGAACTCATGTTTTTAGTAAATTCATTTTATGATTAAAAAATACTTTTTCTTCAAAAATGGGTTTTATTGGTTTTTTTGAGTGAATATTATAATTAAATATTATAACATTTAGATTTTTTTTGATAAAAAGGATATATTTTTTTATGATATATTCTAATTAATTAAATATGAATAATAAATATACCAAATTTTTGTGTAAGTTCATTTTGATACTTAAAAACACATTTTTCTAAAAAATTGTTTTTATTGTGTTGTGTGTTTTTATCATAAATTAATTCCAGAAACTTCTAGAAATATAATCATGGAAAAAAGGATTCCATATTTAGAATCATGAGGTTAAAATTTAGTAAATAATTTCCTTTTATTTTTGGGCATTATGAATTATAACTGTGGAGATATTTATCACCTCAGTAAAGGGTAAAATGGGGTAAGCAAGGTTAAAACTATAGGGTAAAAAAATAATAAAACCCTAAAAATTGACTTTATCTTATTTTATAAGCATTATTTGACCAAATATATTATTAAGGAATTAAATAATATATTTTAAAACATTAATTATCAATTGGGATCCCAAAATTTACTTGTGTGAAGACAAGTTATATTTTATTCAAATTAAAAACTATTTTTGATTCTTTGAAATTAATCGCATGGTTGTAAGATTCTATTCTGGTTTAGCTTTCTAAAAATTTCTGAAAACATTAATTTATTTATTATTTAACCAACTAAATTTTGGAAACTAATTTATTAATTTATTTCAAGGAAAAATGATTTTAGTTTTAAATCTTGTATTTTACTAAAAATTATTTTTCATGAATTCTCTGTTCTGATATTAAAAGTGAATATTACCAATTGTAGAAAATAATTATGAAAAAATGGATCCATTATTCTGAATCATCATGTAAAAATTTTAATATATGGCCCCTTTTATGTTTGGTCATATAATTAAGTTATCATGGTAAAAATTTAAATTATCACAGGTAAGGTTAAAATGGGTTTAATGTGGTTTAACTTGGATATAAGGATTAAAGTGAAATAAAAAATTGAACAAATTTTATTTTTTGAGTTTATTTCAACTAAATAAAATCTTATATTATAAATATTTTGCCTTTTTCCACTTTACATAATTATGATGTTTATATTTTTTAATCTTTTAAGAAATTCAATGAGTGTTCTTTCCCTCCCATATAAAAGGATACCAAATATCCCCTCTTCTACAAACTTAATAATAATTATAGTTATACCAATACCTACCATAATACATTACTATATTTTTTATCCATGTCATATATCTTATGTAATTTCCAAAATACCCAACTTTCAGGGCTTAAGGAATAAGACATTAGAAGTTTCTCAAAGAAGAGATATAACTCTTAATCGAGTACTTTTGATTTTATTTCTTCTAATACTTACTCAAAATATATTGAAACCACACTAAAATAATATTTAAATTATTATCAAAATACTTATATTTTATTATGATTATGTTAATTTTTCCCATCTATTTCCATCATATGGAGAAGGAAAACATCGCTCGTGCGTATGTACGACTTACCATCTCCCCAAAGTAGTGTAATTATTTTTTCATCAGCATTTTACTTTTATGGTTATAAATATAGAAATAATGTTTAAATGTTATATATATGTCATAATAATTCTTATATTATTATAATATCACATCAACCTTCTCACCTTCTCATTAATTGTAAAATAATAATGTCACTCATACGTATGCGGAGACTACCACCTCTACGAAGTGATGGGATTTATTTCTAATTTATGATTTAAATAGATGGTAATAATTATATATTTATGAATATATATAATATAATAATTATTATAGAAATGAAAATTATTATTTACCTTTCTTTTGTTCCATCTTTGGAAAAGTGAAAACAACGTTCACGTATATGTACGACCTACAATCTCTATGAATGGTTTAAATAATTTTTCTATCTATAATTTTTATGGATGATTATAAATATATATGATGAATATATGTGATATTTATATTAATAAAAAAATTATATATTATTTAAACTGTAACACCCCAAGCTTCCATGGTGCGCTTTTCTTTGAATAATACAATAGCCTGTGTTGTACGCCACACTGAGTTCAAGCGCACCACGGCTTACCAAACTAGTCGTTCAAAAGCGGTTATGAATGGTATTAACTGAATTTTAAATTTTATATTATCCTTATAATTTCAGAATCCATATTATGAGTTTCTTAGACATAATGTAAGAACAAATACATTTTTTAGTTAAAAGGAATATTTTTCAAAAAATGTAATTTTACCTTTTTTAATGGTGAAGCCTTTTTAAATCCAATTTTTGAAACTTTTATATATTCAATTTGAAAAAATAAAATTCTTCTTTAGAATATGGACAAAATAATTTAGTTCCAATAATTTTTTGGTGTTTTTCTGTTAACTTTCATATTTGGGTGAATAGTAAAAAATACAATATTTTAACTGAAAAATACTTTTTTAATCAAAATGAATTATATTGATAAATTATACATTTTAATGGTATAGAATTATAAATAGATAATGTTTTTACCATTTAATCCAATTATTTTTATTGTAAGTAATTTCATTTTGAAATTGGATATAATCAAGTGTCAAACTTTCGATAGTTATTATTTCTTAAAAATACGCTTTTTAGTTTTAATAGCGGGAATTAATTTTAAATTAATAAATGAAACTTTTATGATTTTAGTTTGGTAAAATAGGATTAATTTTTGGATTTGTAATATCGAAATTAGATTAGGGTGAAATTTTGGTTCTTTTCTGATAACTTTTATATTTTGTTGAATAGTGAAAATTACAAAATTTTAATTAAAAATATTTTTTTTTAATCAAATAGTTAATAGTGATAAATTATTTATTTGAGTGGTTTTAAAGTATATTTAGAATATATTTTTACCATTTAATACAATTTTTGTCATTGGACATAATTTCACAATTAAACCGAACATAATCAAGTGTCAATCTTTTGATAGTTATTATCTCTTAAAAACACGCTTATTATTTTAACAATGGGAATTAATTTTAAATTATTTTATTACACTTCTGTGTTTTGAATTTGGAAAAAGGCATTCCATATTTAGAATTAGGATGTCCAAATTGTGTAAATAGGTATCTTTTATTTTTAGACATTTTGAATAATTACTTCGGTAAATATTTTATTTACCATGGTTAAAGGGTAAATCCGATAAATAAGGGTAAACAAATAATATTATAATAATACTAAATTACATTAACACATGTACTAAACCTATTGGATGAGTTACGACCAACCATGGGCATATTTGGATCGATTTTGGGACCCCATGGAGCCACTTGTAAGTGATAATGACACTTTATATTAATTAAGTTAAAATAAATACAAAAATGACATAAGCATATATATTTTAGAAAAACAATTTTTACATAGGGTTATATATGTTGGATATTCGACTATAAATATTCATTAGAAAGATAAACCTATTTCCTACATAATGGTATTTTATAGATAATTTTTAGACATTTAATAATTAATATTATTTATGACACAATAATGATGCAGTATTTTCCTTATTAATGAAAGAATCAAATAATTGGTATTATAGATGTTAAAATTAATATAATTTGAAAGTTTTGATGACATACATGAACTTTATTCATTAATATAACATTATAGTATTTCTTAAATGAATTTGGTTCGAATTAATAAATTTTTTCAGACTTTAACAAAAATCAATTATTTAATAGTGTCAAAATTGACATAAAAGAGTTTTTAAAACAAATATTATATTATTAATTGATATTATATTCATAAAAATATAAGTATCACCATAGAGACTTATATAATGATAGGTGTATCATTAATGGACCACTTTTAGGTCTCTTGGATCATTATAGTAAGTTTATTAACTATATAATATAAAAATACAAAGTGACATGGTAAATGTCAAACTAATTAACTAAGAGTTAAAACTAAAAGTTAAGGTTAATATAATGACCCAAACCTATCTAAATTCGATTGGTTGAAATTATATCGACCCATACCCACCTTATACTTTAAATAATACACTTTGGAGCCATTAGAAACCGAATATGAATTTATTATAAAATAATATTTGTAGCTTTTCCTAAGGTGCCCCTCCTCCCCCTTATAAAAGAACACCACTTATAAAAAATTAATCCCAACTATAAAAACTTTTCACTCATCCAACCTCTGAAATATTAGGCTCCCTACATCCCTCTACTCCTCCTAGAAGCCTTACCTTAGACAGAAATCACTTCAAGAGTCCTTTTTGGTTCAAACTAAAGGGAGTTACCCAAATTAAAGGTAACGTATTCTCATAACTTCTTTTCTTTTATTTTACTTCTCCAACCACTAAAATATTATTATTATTTTATTTTGTAACAATACCAGTATCCTAAATATACTAGTATAATGTTATAAGGTGTATTATAACAACAATTACACACACATCCATCTAATGGGTGAAGACCATAATGTTTCTTTGGATGAAAATCAAATGCCTCACGAAACGATGATTGTTCAATTATCTCCTACCACCTCTCATAGAGGCCATTATGATGGAACTATAATTAAATATGATATTAATGATATTTATTTTATATATAAGCTTCTGTAATTCCATTTTATATCATACCATTATTTTTTTCTTGTTGTATATATATATATGATAATTTTATTTGAGGAAGTGTGGACTACCACCCCCTTAAAGAGATATGACTCGTTCATACCATACATGGAACATATAAAGGATGGTGTTTATGAACATAAGTAATAAATATAAGATATTATATTATACTGTAATAATAATATACCTATGTATCACTTGGTTTTTATTCCTTTTAAAATGAAAAATTAAATGGACATAGCGTTCGTGCATACGTACGGATTACCGTCTCCACGAACGCGATGAGATTCATTTACCCATCATGTCCATTCCAGAATAATTATCGTTTGATGATTAAAAGTAATTTTTAAGTACTTTATATCATTCTGGATATGAATAATATACAACCTATCCATAACAAACACGACTTACGTAACGAAGCATATAAAGGAAAACGAATCAGTTAACACCCGAAACGACGATAATACTAAAATATTATTAACAAAACAATATTAAAAGATCATATATGATATCATATTTATGTATATGATTCTTGTATAATAACAATGATTTAACTATTATACAGGAGGTTAACCTACACTCTATCAAGGAAAAGTTCAAGGTAAGGGGTTTCTTATCTCACTTTTAATTCCGTGAGATTTCCATTGTTCACCACTTATTTATTACATGTGGTGTATTGTGTACTACCATTTGATATGTATTATCATGATACTATTTATATTCATGATATTATATGATCCATTTTGTTGTTATTGACTATTTTTCATACGACTCGATTGATTACAATGAGGTAAGGGTTTATTTCACAATATCTTCATTATATGAGGTTGTTTATACGTAATTATCTACTGGGACATCTTTATCATCCACATACATGTTTCTTAAAAATGTATTTCAAAACATTTTTACTATTTACTAGACAATGGGTTAAATTCATTTATACCCTTGTTGAACTTTTTATAAAATGTTTTTAAAGGAATCTTTCCTTCATTTTCCAAACAAGGTACTTTATAACCTTTTCGCAAAATTAAGGTAAGAATGTTTTTTTATATTATACGGCGGGTGTGGTTATTCTCTTCTGTTATTAAACTTTTGAAGCTTCCATTACAAGATTATAAGGATATTTTCAATATAATGGTTTTCTATATAGTTATATGATTTTTAAATGATTTAAAAAAAACATATTTCTCTCAAATAGTTTTGATTTCATCTATCTCAACATCCTTCGATGAATTTTAATCTTATTATAAGTTGATATATTATGATACAAAACTTCCATATTGTATTTAAGGTTTTGTGATATGTTTGACTCTAGATGAGTTATTTTTATGTCATTAATGGTTTGTGGTTAAAGTGTTGACATTTCGTAAGTTAGTTTTAATACAAAAGTTTATGTTATATATCTACCTTTTCTTAAGATAAATTTGTTGGAATAGTATGTTCCGGGTTGGGGACCGATAAAAGTAATCCCTCCGGGTTGGTGTCCGGTTATTAGAGGCACTCCGGGTTGGTGTCCTCTTATTAGACGCACTCCGGGTTAGTGTCCGGTTATTAGAGGCACTTCGGGTTGGGTTCCAGTTAAAGTTATCCCCTAGGTCTTTGCATGAGGCCTTGAAAAAGAAATTAAAGTTCATCATTATGCATTCCATCATTATGAAAGTGGTTAGTGATATTGTATGTGATTATTCAACTAGTAGAATATCTATGTGAATAATTAAATGGAATTATTTCATTTAATCTTTTCCAAATTATGCAGATGTTCGAGTTTAAAAGGATTTTGTTTTGGTTATAAATTATCTTAAATGTTTATACTTATTTATGAAAGTTTCCACTATATTGTAATCCTTACTGAGCATTTGACCTCACCCCTTTGAATGTTTTAATTTTTCCCAGGATTCTAAGAAGTGTATTGTGACTGATATTCAGGATTATGTCAAGGGTATAATGGCGTTCATAAAGGATTATTATGTTTTTTTATGTTATAATGTGTAATGTAACATTCATGTATGTAATCTATTTTACAAGATTGCTAATCCGATCGGTCCTTCGGGACTAGATTCCGTGTAATTATGACAATGTATTAAAATAATGCACCGACTCTGGGTAACAGGGGTCAGGGAATTACAGTTGGTATCAGAGGAAGTTTATCAATAACCTTGGAAGCTAGATTTAGATAAACTCTGATTAGAGCACAAAACCATGAGATAAACTTTTAGGATTAGTATATAAGAACTTCCTATAATTTTGATATTGTAGAGATTTTGTGGGTTTTCCGAACAATACATCCTTGTCTAGATACGAGCAGGTAGAGGCGGCTCTGGCACAGATGTACCTAGGGGTAAAACACAAAAACACCCCTTTGAGCTAGACTCGAACGAGAACTAGTGCACGACAATGGTCCTTGATGCACTCTTGGTTACGACACAGCCAGGGGATATTCTTAGGATAATTCTCATTTTCTTTATAAACCATTATGAAGGGTTTATGAGTATATACTTCCCCAAAGAAGACATTTTTATTATTATAGATTATATCCATAAACTGTTTAACTTTTGTTAAGTGTTTTAAAAATTTGGGATTAGGCATTTCTATTCATAAACTAATCTAGTTTATGACATTGTTTAGAAATCGCACCCAGTAGAAGGAATGAGAACTCCAAAAATACACATGATTCAGAGAGTAAGAAAGATTATATCATTCATGGTCTTAAGTTAGAATTTATAGGGTAATTAGTATCCTGCGTATTATCATCATATGAAGAAATTGTATCATGTGTTGATAAGATAAGTAAAGAATTCTCAGAGCCCTATGGCTTTGAAGGGAATCCAGAGAAGAAAAGGATGGTAGAAGGAGGGACAGATAATGGGAATAAGGTAAAGAAGGATTTTCCCATATGTGATAATTGTGGAAAGAATCACCTTGGAAAATGATTGAAGGGAATGGGAGTATGTTAGAAGTGTAGAGAAAAAGGACACCGTGTACGTGACTGAAAGGGTAAGATAAATGATTCAAATGTACAATACTTCATCTGCAGGGAGTTTGGACACTATGCAAACCAATATCCCAGTCATCAGACTATGCCACAGATGATTCTATTGGATAATAATCAAGTTATGATACGACCACTGATGAAGAGAAATGACTAGTGTTCTTATGTTGTTATTAGAGAATTATGTCATTTTAGTTTTGTATCAACAATGTACTGGTCATAATAATTATGGAGTATTTAAGTATTGTACTACAGTACTATTTCATTAAGGACTTGAGATTTTTTGAAACAAAGGAAATTGACTCAATAGCAGGTTAAATTTTTGGAAAATATATGGTTGAGATAATGATAAACCATAATATGGTTCTGATACCGAAGTAGTAATTTTTGAATAATACATGATTGGTTTGGATTAATTATATTGGATATTATTGACTACCTTGAAACTGATTAATGATTTGTATATTCCATCATTGTTGGAGTTTACATATTTTCTTTTTGATAGAAGGAGTATACTCAGTATTCTATAAGGAGTAAGGGATCATGAATGTAATCAATAAGGTTTTATAGTATTTCAGGATGTTGCAGGGTTTTAAAAAAAGAATACATGATGAAGGTATTCACATGCTATTACGTGGGAAAAAAGGATCTTCATTGTGTTTAACTACCTTATAAATTTTGGACTGTGAGTTTGGATAGAATTATTTTGGATAAGTCTATTTTGAGATTATTTTTGGATTTCCATAAAAAGGACAACCCAGAGGTTGGGCGGAAACCCGTTGCGTCTGACAAGGTCGTGAGACTTGAACCCACAACCGAAGGGAAACAAGGGCCTATCACCTACCACTGACCCACTTGATGTCCTGGAATGAATAATGTAGTTTTTTAATGGTTCTTCTAGATGAATTATAAATCCATTTTTTTTGGAACCCAATACGAATAGGATAAATAGAATATTATTTTTATGTTCTATTATCTTTTGGAGTGAAAGATGAGTTTGTGGTAGAACTTAGTTAAAGGATGAGACTCTACTTTTCAAGTATATATTTTTCTTCTTCTCTTATTCAATGAAGAAATTAATTATTATACTTTAGTAAAGGGATCTTAAAACAAAAATTTGTTATCTTAATACCATATGTTTTGTTGAATCGATGGTTTTTTAAATCATCACATATTGAGGAATTTAAGACCCTCAATTTTACACTTGTTTGTGATTGATGACCTTAATCACTACCTATAAATATTTATGTTTTTCCTCCAATTATATGTCTCTAATTTCCACCAATGTTCTCCTAATCGAGATCATAATTTGGTGGTGACCCTTTCATTTCCCTTTTCCTCTTATGAAGACTAAATTATATTAACCTAATTTCCGATGTGGGTTTTTTCCCAAAGGTATTTTCTATTTTCAACCTTTTATTTTCAAAGAAAAATTCAAAATTGCGAGGACACAATTTATTGAAGGAGGGGAGAATGTAACACCCCAATCTTCCACGGTATGCTTCTCTTTGAATAATACAATTGCGTGTGTTATACGCCACATTGAGTTCAAGCGCACCACGACTTACCAAACTAGTCGTTCAAAAGAGGTTTTGAATAGTATTTACTAAATTTTAAATTTTATATTATCCTTATAATTTTAGAATCCATATTATGAGTTTCTTAGACATAATGTAACAACAAATACATTTTTTTCATTTAAAAGAAGTATTTTTCATAAAATGCAATTTTACCACCTTTTAATGGTGAAGCCTTTTTAAATCCAATTTTTTAAACTTTAATATATTCAATTTGACAAAATAAACATCCTATTTAGAATCAGAGCATTAGAATTTAGTTTTAATAATGTTTTGTTGTTTTTCTGATAACTTTCATATTTGGGTGAATAGTAAAAAATACAATATTTTAACTGATTTTTTTTTTTAATAAAAATAAATTATATTGATAAGTTATACATTTTAATGGTTTGGAAAAATAAATAGATAATATTTTTACCATTTAATCCAATTATGGTCATTGTAAGTAATTTCATTATGAAATTGGACATAATCAAGTGTCAAACTTTCGATAGTTATTATTTCTTAAAAATGCGCCTTTTAGTTTTAATAGCAGAATAAATTTTAAATTAATAAATGAAACTTTTTTTAATTTGGTAAAATAGACTTAATTTTTGGATTTTTAATATCTAAATTTTCTTAGGGTGAAATTTTGGTACTTTTCTGATAACTTTTATATTTTGATGAATAGTGAAAATTATTAAATTTTAATTAAAAACAACTTTTTTTAATCAAAAAATTAATAGTAATAATTTATGAATTTGAGTGGTTTTAAAGTATATTTAGAATATATTTTTACCATTTAATACAATTTTGGTAATTGGACATAATTTCACAATTAAACCGGACCTGATCAAGTGTCAATCTTTTGATAGTTATTATCTCTTAAAAACACGCTTATTGTTTTAACAATAGGAATTAATTTTAAATTAATTTATACCACTTATGTGTTTTGAATTCGGAAAAATTGATTCCATATTTGTAATCAGGATGTCCAAATTTTTTAAATAGTTATCTTTTATGTTAAGACATTTTGAATAATTATTTCGGTAAATATTTTATTTACCATGGTTAAAGGGTAAATCCTGTAAAAAAGGGTAAACAAATAATATTATAATAATAATAAATTAGCTTAACACATGTCCTAACCCTATTTTATGAGTCATGGACGACCATGGGCATCCTTGGGTCGATTTTGGGGCCCCATGGAGCCACTTGTAAGTGATAATGACACTTAATATTAATTAAGTTAAAATAAATACAAAAATGACATAAGCATATAGCTTTTAGAAAAACAATTTTGACATAGGGGTATATATGTTGGATATTAAACTACTAATATTAATTAGAAATATAAAAAGAATTCCTAAATAATGATATTTTATTTATAATTTTTAGACATTTAATAATTAATATTATTTATGACACAATAATGATGTATTATTTTCCTTATTAATGAAAGAATCAAATAATTGGTATTATAAATGTTAAAATTAATATAATTTGAATGTTTAGATGACATCCATGATTTTTTTTGCTTAATATAACATTATATTATTGATTAAATTAATTTTGGTCTAATTAATAAAGTTGTTCAGACTTTAAAAAAAATCAATTATTGAATAGTGTCAAAATTGACATAAAGGAGTTTTTAAAACAAATATTGTATTATTAATTGATATTATATTCTTAAAAATCTAAGGATCGGCCAAGTGACTTATATAATGATAGGTGTATCATTAATGGACCACTTGGGGGTCTCTTGGATGTATATAGTAATTTTATTAACTATAGAATATAAAAATACAAAGTGACAAGGTAAATGTCAAACTAATTAACTAAGAGTTAATACTAAAAGTTAAGGTTAATATAATTACCCAAAACAGTCTAAATTCTATTGGATGAAAGTATTTATACCCATACAAACCTTATAATTTTAATAATCCACTTTGGAGCCATTAGAAACCGAATATGAATTTATTATAAAATAATATTTCTAGCTTTTCCTAAGGTGCCCCTCCTCCCTCTTATAAAAGGACACCGCTTCTAACCAATTCCTCACACCTCTAAAGACTTTTGTGTCGTCAAAACTCTAACCAATTAAGCTCCCTAAATCACTCTCCTTCTCCTAGAAGCCTTAACTTAGATATAAATTACTTCAAGAGTCCTTTTTGGTTCAAACCAAAGGGAGTTACCCAAATTAAAGGTAATGTTTTCTCTTAACTTCTTTTATTTTATTTTACTTCTCCAACCCCTAAACTCTTATTATTATTTTATTTTGTAAAAAAACCAGTATCCTAAATATACTAGGATATTTTTATAAGATGTATTCTAACAACACTTATAGACACCTCCATCTAATGGGTGAAAAACATAATGTTTCTGTGGATGGCAACCAAACGCCTCACAAAACGATGATTGTTCAATTATCTCCTACCACCTATCATGGTGGACATTATGATGCACTATAATTAAATATGATATTAATGATATTTATTTTATATATAATCTTCTGTAATTCAATTTTATAGCATACCATTATTCATTTCATGTTGTATATATATATACGATAATTTCATTTGAGGAAGTGCGGACTACCGCCCCCTTAAAGTGATATGACTCGTTCATAACATACATGAAACGCATAAAGGATGGTGTTGATGAACTTAAGTAACAAATATAAGATATTATATTATACTAGAATAATAATATACCTATGTATCATATTGTTTTTATTCCTTTTAAAATGAAAAATGAAATGGAAGTAGCGTTCGTGCATACGTACGGATTACCGTCTCCACGAACTCGACGAGATTCATTTACCCATAATGTCCATTCAAGACTAATTCTTGTATGATGATTAAAAGTAATTTTTAAGTACTTGATATCATTCTGGATATGAATAAGATACAACCTATCAATAACAAACACGACTTATGTAACGAAGCATATATAGGAAAACGAATCAGTTAACACCCGAAACGACGATAATACTAAAATATTATTAACAAAACAATATTGAAAGATAATATATGATATTATATTTATGTATATGATTCTTATATAATAACAATGATTTAACTATTATATAGGAGGTTAAACTACACTCTATCAAGGAAAAGGTCAAGGTAAGGGGTTTCTTATCTCACTTTTAATTCCGTGAGATTTCCATTGTTCACCATTTATTTATTGCATGTGGTGTATTGTGTACTGCCATTTGATATGTATTATCATGATCCGATTTATATTCATGATATTATATTATTCATTTGGTGGTTATTGACTATTGTTCATACAACTCAATTGATTACAACGAGGTAAGGGTTTATTTCACAATTTCTTCATTATCCGAGGTTGTTTATACGTAATTATCTACTAGGACATCTTTATCATCCACATCCATGTTTCTTAAAAAATTATTTCAAAACATTTTTACTATTTACTAGACAATGTGTTAAATTAATTTATACCCTTTTTGGACTTTTTATAAAATGTTTTGAAAGGAATCATTCTGTTGTTTTCCAAACAAGGTACTTTATAAACTTTTCGACAAAATTATGGTAAGAATGTTTTTTTAACTTATACGGCGGGTGCAGTTATTCTATTCCATTATTACACTTTTGAAGCTTCTCTTATAATATAATAATGATATTTTCAAAATAATGGTTTTCTATATAATTATATGATTTTTAAATGATTTAAAAAAACATATTTCTCTCAAATAGTTTTGATTTCATCTATGTCAACATCCTTTGATGAATTTTAAGCTTATTTGAAGTTTATTTATTATGATAAAAAAATTTCATATTGTATTTAAGGTTTTTTGATATGTTTGATTATGGATGAGTTATTTTTATGTCATTCATGGTTTATGGTTAAAGTATTGACATTTTGTAAGTTAGTTTTAATATGAAAGTTTATGTTATATATCAACCTTTTCTTAAGATGAATGTATTGGACTAGTATGTTCCGGGTTGGGGACTGGTAAAATTAAGCCCTCCAGGTTGGTGTCCAATTATTAGAGGCACTCCGTGTTGGTGTCTGGTTGTTAGAGGCACTCTGGGTTGGTGTCCGGTTATTAGAGGCACTCCGAGTTGGGTTCCGGTTACAGTTATCCCCAAGGTCTTTGCATGAGGCCCTGGCAAAGAAATTAAAGTTCAGCATTATGCATTCCATCATTATGAAAGGGGTTAGTGATATTTCATGTGATTATTCAACTAATAGAATATCTATGTGAATAAGTAAATGGCATTATTTCATTTAATCTTTTCCATATTATGCTGATGTTCAAGTTTAAAAGGCTTTTGTTATGGTTATACATGGCCTTTAATGTTTATGCTTATTTATAAAAGTTTCCACTATATTGTTATCCTTACTAAGCATATGAGCCCACCCCTTTCAATGTTTTAATTTTTCCCAGGATTCCAAGAAGTGTATTGTGATTGATATGCAGGATTATGTCAAGGGGATAATGGCGTTCATAAAGGATTATTATGTTTCTTTATGTTATAAAGTGTAATGTAACATTCATGTATGTAATCTATTTTCCAAGACTGCTAAACCGATCAGTCCTTCGGGACAAGATTCCTTGTAATTATGCCAATATATTAAAATAATGCACTGAATCTGGGTACCTGGGGTTCGGGAATTACAGTTAGTATCAGAGGAAGTTTATCAATAACCTTGGAAGATAGATTTAGATAAACTCTGATTAGAGCACATAACCCTAAGATAAACTTTGAGGATTAGTAGAGAATAACTTCCTATAATTTTGATATTGTAGAGATTTTGTGAGTTTTCCGAACATTACATCCCAATCTGGATACGAGCAGGTAGAGGTGGCTCTGGCATAGATGTACGTAGGGGTAAAACCCGAAAACACCATTTTGAGCTAGACTCGAACGAGAACTGGTGCACAACAATGGGCCTTGCTGCACTCTTGGTTACGACACTCCCGGGGGATATGATTAGGATAATTATCATTTTCTTTAAAAACCATTATGAAGGGTTTATGAGTATATACTTCCTCAAATAAGACATTTTTATGATTATAGATTATATCCATAAACTGTTTAATTTATGTTAAGTGTTTTACAAATTTGGGATTAGGCATTTCTATTCATAAACTAATCTAGTGTATGCCATTGTTTAGAAATGGCGCCCAGTAGAAGGAATGAGAACTCTAGCAATACGCATGATCCAAAGAGTATGAAAGATCATATCATTCACGGTATTAAGTCTGAATTTAGAAGGAAATTAGTCTCCCATGTATTATCATCATATAAAGAAATAGTATCATGTATTGATAAGATAAGTAAATAATTCTTGGAGCCCTATGGATATGAAGGGAAGCCAGAGAAGAAAAGGATGGTAGAGAGAAGGACTGAAAAGGGAATAAGGTAAAGAAGGATTTTTTCATATATAATAACTGTGGAAAGAATCACCTTGGAAAATTCTTGAAGGGAATGTGAGTATGTTATAAGTGTGGAGAAAAATGACACCATGTACGTGACTGCAAGGGTAAGATAAATGTTTCAAATGTACAATACATCATCTTCAATGAGTTTAGACACTACACGAACCAATGTCCCAGTTGTCAGACTATTCTACAAATGATGCTATTGGATAATAATTAAATTATGATACCACCACTGATGAAGATAAATGACTAGTGTTCTTATGTTTTTATTAGAGAATTATGTCATTTGAGTTTTGTATCAACAATGTACTGGTCATAAAAATTATGGAGTATATAAGGATTGTACTGTAGTACTATTTAATTAAGGACTTTAGAATTTGTGAAACAAAGAAGAGTGACTCAATAGAAAGTTAAATTTTTGGAAAATATATTGTTGAGAGAAAGATAAACCATAATATGGTTCTGATACCGAGGTAGTAATTTTGGAATAATACATTATTGATTTGGATTAATTATATTGGATATTCTTGACTACCTTGAAACTGATTAATGATTTGTATATTTCCTCATTGGTGGAGTTTACAACATTTTCTTTTTTATAGAAGGTGTATATTCAATATTCTATAAGTAGTAAGGGATCATGAATGTAATCAATAAGGTTTTATAGTATTTCAGGATTTTGCAGTGTTTTAAAAAAAGAATACATGACGAAGGTATTCACATTCTATTACGTGGGAAAAAAGGATCTTCATTGTGTTTAACTACCTTATAAATTTTGGACTATGAGTTTGGACAAAATTATTTTGGATAAGTCTAGTTTGAGATTATTTTTTGATTTACATAAAAAGGACAACCCAGAGGTCAGGTGGCAACCCATCACGTCCGGCAAGGTCATGATACTTAAACCCACAACAAAAGGGAAACATGGGTTTATCACCAACCACTGACCCACTTGATGTCCTGGAATGAATAATGTAGTTTTTTAATGGTTCTTCTAGATGAATTATAAATCCATTTTTTTGGATCCCTATACGAATAGGATTAATAGAATATTATTTTTAAGTTCTATTATCTTTTTTTAGTGAAAGATGAGTTTGTGGTAGAACTTAGTTAAAGGATGGGACTCTACTTGTCATGTATATATTTCTCTTATTCTCTTATTCAATGAAGAAATTAATTCTTATACTTTAGTAAAGGGATCTTAAAACAAAAATGTGTTATCCTAATACCATATGTTTTGTTGAACTGATGGTATTTTAAATCATCATAGATTGATGAATTTAAAACCCTCAATTTTACACTTGTTTGTGATTGATGACCTCAATCACTACCTATAAATATTTACGTTTTTCCTCTAATTATATGTCTCTAATTTCCACCAATGTTCTACCAATAGAGATCATAATTTTGTGGTGACCCTTTCATTTCCCTTTTCCTCTTATTAAGACTAAATTTTATTAACCTAATTTCTTATGTGGGTTTTTTCCCAAAGGTATTTTCTATTTTCAACCATTTATTTTCAAAGAAAATTTTAAAATTGTGAGGACGCAATTCATTGAAGTAGGGGAGAATATAAAACCCCAATCTTCCACGTTATGCTTCTCATTTAATAATACAATATTTTGTGTTGTACGCCACACTGAGTTCAAGCGCACCACGACTTACCAAACTAGTCGTTCAAAAGCGGTTATGAATAGTATTAACTGAATTTTAAATTTTATATTATATTTATAATTTTATAATCCACATTATGATTTTATTAGACATAATGTAAGAACAAATACATTTTTTTCAGTTAAAAGAATTATTTTTTAAAAAATACAATTTCACTACCTTTTAATGGTGAAGCCTTTTTAAATCCAATTTTTGAAACTTTTATATATTCAATTTGACCAAATAAACTTCTTCTTTAGAATCGGGGCATAAGAATTTAGTTTCAATAAATTTTTGGTGTTTTTCAGATAACTTTCATATTTGAGTGAATAGTGAAAAGTACAATATTTTGACTGAAAACAAATTTTTTAATAAAAATAAATTATATTGATAAATTATACATTTTAATGGCATGGAAGTATAAATAGATAATATTTTTACCATTTAATCCAATTATGTTCATTTTAAGTAATTTCATTTTGAAATTGGACATAATCAAGTGTCAAACTTTCGATAATTATTATTTCTTAAAAATACGCCTTTTAGTTTTAATAGTGGGAATTAATTTTAAATAAATAAATGCAACTTTTATGATTTTAATTTGGTAAAATAGACTTCATTTTTGGATTTTGAATATCAAAATTATATTAGGGTGAAATTTTGGTACTTTTCTAATAACTTTTATATTTTGATGAATAGTGAAAAATACTAAATTTTAATTAAAAACAACTTTTTTTAATCAAATAATTAATAGTGATAAATTTTGAATTTGGGTGGTTTTAATGTATATTTAGAATATATTTTTACCATTTAATAAAATGTTGTTCATATTACATAATTTCACAATTAAACCAGACATAATCAAGTGTCAATCTTTTGATAGTTATTATCTGTTAAAACACGCTTATTGTTTTAACAACGGGAATTAATTTTAACTTAATTTCTGCCACTTATGTGTTTTGAATTTGGAAAAATGGATTCCATATTTTGAATTAGTATATCCAAATTGTGTAAATAGGTATCTTTTATTTTTAGACATTCTGAATAATTACTTCGGTAAATATTTTATTTACCATGGTTAAAGGGTATATCCGGTAAATAAGAGTAAAAAAATAATATTATAATAATACTAAATTACCTTAACACATGTACTAACCCTATTGGATGAGTTAAGACCGACCATGGGAATCTTTGGGTCGATTTTGGGACCCCATGGAGCCACTTGTAAGTGATAATGACACTTTATATTAATTAAGTTAAATTAAATACAAAAATGACATAAGCATATATCTTTTAGAAAATCAATTTTTTAAATAAGTTTATATATGTTGGATATTCAACTATAAATATTTATTGGAAAGATAAAAAGATGTCCTACATAATGATATTTTATTTATAATTTTTAGACATTTAATAATTATTATTATTTATGAGAAAATAATGATGCAGTATTTTCCTTATTAATGAAAGAATCAAATAATTGGTATTATAAATGTTAAAATTAATATCATTTGACAGTTTTGATGACATCCCTGAATTTTATTGCTTAATATAACATTCTAAGATTGCTTAAATTAATTTTATTAGAATTAATAAAGTGTTTCAGACTTTAACAAAAATCAATTATTGAATAGTGTCAAAATTGACATAAAAGAGTTTTTAAAACAAATATTATAATATTAATTGACATTAAATTCCTAAAAATATAAGGATCGGCCAAGTGACTTATATCATGATATTTGTATCTTTAATGGACCACTTGTGGGTCTCCTGGATGTATATAGTAATTTTACTAACTATATAATATAAAAATAAAAAGTGATATGGTAAATGTCAAACTAATTAACTAAGAGTTAAAACTAAAAGGTGAGGTTAATATAATGTCCCAAACCAGTCTAAATTCTATTGGTTGAAATTATTTAGACCTATACCCACTTTATACTTTTAATAATACAATTTGGATCCATTAGAAACAGAATATGAATTTATTATAAAATAATATTTCTAGCTTTTCCTAAGGTGCCCCTCCTCCCCCTTATAAAAGGACACCACTTCTAACCAATTTCTCACACCTCTCAAGCCTTTTGGATCGTCCAAAATCTGCCCAATTAAGCTCCTTAAATCCCTCTGCTTCTCTTAAAAGCCTTACCTTAGATTGAAAGCACTTCAAGAGTCCTTTTTGGTTTTAACCAAAGGGAGTTACCCAAATTAAAGATAAAGTTATTTCTTAACTTCTTTTCATTTATTTTACTTCTCCAACCCCTAAAATCTTCTTATTATTTTATTTTGTAACAAAAACAGTATGCTAAATATACTAGGATATTATTATAAGATGTATTCTAATAACACTTGCAGACACCACCATCTAATGGGTGAAGAACATAATGTTTCTGTGGATGGAAACCAGACGTCTCATGAAATGATTATTGTTCAATTATCTCCTACCACCTCTCAGGGTGGCCATTATGATGGAAATATAATTAAATATGATATTTATTGTAACACCCCAAGATTTCATAGTGTGTTATTTCTTCAAAATAATTCAATAACTTGCACTACACGCAACACTGAGTTCAATTGCACCATGACTTACCAAAAAAATCCATTAAAAGAGGTCATGAATAGTATTAACTAAATTTTAAACTTTATATAATCCTTATAATTTTAGAATCCATATTATGAGTTTCTTAGTCATAATGCAAGAACAGATTCATTTTCAGTATTGCACTTTTATCAACTTTTGATAGTGAAACCTTTTTAAATACAATATTTTAAACTTTTTGACTAAATGGAGACATCAAAAAATTTAAAATGAAACATCCCAAGCTTCCACGGTACTCTTTCCTTTGAATAAAACAGTAGCGTGTGTTGTACGCAACTTCGAGTTCTAACACACCGTAACCAATCAAACTAGCTGTTATGAATAGTAATACCTACTTTTTGAAGTTATATATATTTTATATTTTAAAATGGACTTCATTTTTGGATTCGGAATATCAAATTTAGCCTAAGTTGAAATTTTGGTACTTTTCGGATAACTTTCATATTTTGATGAATAGTGAAAATTACTAAATTTTAATTAAAAACAACTTTTTTAATCAAAATAATTAATAGTAATAAATTATGAATTTGAGTGGTTTTAAAGTATATTTAGAATATATTTTTACTATTTAATATAATGTTGGTCATTGGACATAATTTTACAATTAAACCGAACATAAACAAGTGTCAATCTTTTGATAGTTATTATCTCTTAAAAACACGCTTTTTGTTTTGACAGCGGAAATTAATTTTAAATTAATTTCTTCCACTTCTATGTTTTGAATTTAGGAAAATGGATTCCATATTTGGAATCAGGATGTTAAAATTGTGTAAATAGGTAACTTTTATTTTTAGACATTTTGAATAATTACTGCGGTAAATATTTTATTTACCATGGTTAAGGGTAAATCCGGTAAATAAGGGTTAAAAAATAATATTATAATAATACTAAATTACCCTAAAACGTGTCTTAACCCTATTGGTTGATACATGGTCGACCATGGGCATCTTTGGGTCTGTTTGGGGACCCCATGGATCCACTTGTAAGTGATAATGACACATTATATTAATAAAGTTAAAATAAAAATAAAAATGGCATAAGCTTACATCTTTTAGAAGAACAATTTTTACATAGGGTTATACATGTTGGATTTTCGATTATAAATATTCATTAGAAATCTAAAAAGATTTCATACATAATTATGTTTTATTTATAATTTTTAGACATTAAATAATTTACTTTATATATGACACAATGATGATGCAGTAATTACTATAATAGTGAAAAATTAAAATAATTGATATTATAAATACCCAAATAAATATAATATGAAACTTTTAATGAATTAAACTAATTTTCTAGGCTAATATGATATATTAGGATTGATTTAATGGACTTTGTTCGAAGTAATCAATCTGTTATGAGTTTCACAAAAATCAACTATTGAATAGTGTCAAAATTGACATAAAAGAGTTCTTAAAACAAATATTATATTATTAATTGATATTAAATTCCTAAAAATCTAAGGTTCGGCCAAGAGACTTATATTATGATAGGTTAATCATTAATTGACCACTTGGGGGTCGCTTGGATGTATATAGTAAGTTTATTAACCATATTATATAAAAATACAAAGAGACATTGTAAAAGTGAAACTAATTAACTTAAAGTTAATACTTAAAGATAAGGTTAATATAAGTACCCAAACCTGTCTAAATTCTATTGGTTGAGTTGTTTTCGACCCATCCCCACCTTAACCTTTGAATAGTAAACTTTGGAGCCATTAGAAACCGAATATGAATTTATTATAAATTAATATTTCTAGCTTTTCCAAAGGTGCCCCTCACCCCTCTTATAAAAGGGCACTCCTCCTTCTCATTTATTCACACCTCTAAAGCCTTTTGGTTCGGCCAAACTCTGCCCAAATACTCTCCCAACATCCCTCACTACAACCTAGAGGCCTTAGTTTGATCAGAAAGCCAACCTAAGGAGCCCTTTTGATCAAATCAAAAGGAAGAACCCGAAGAAGAGGTAATGATTTCACCACCCTTCTCCAAGTTCATTTCTTCTTCCACTTCTTCTTCCTTTGTTCTTACCATTCTAAAATAATAACTCCAGTATCTCACATATACTGTGATGTTATTATAAATATGGTACAATCATATTCAGTATTCTATCCACCCTTTGAATAACATGTCACCATACGTGCGTACGTACGGCTTACCGTCTCCACGTCGTGGTGTAATTGTTATTCAATATAATATTATTTGGATTGGTATAATAATGATGTGTAACTCATGTAAATAATAAATATAACATGTTAATGATTCTGTATATATGATATACTATCCATTTATATATTATTTTAATATCAAAAAAATGATATTGTCGCTCGTGCGTACGTACGGACTACCGTCTCCACGAACGCGATGAGATTCATTCTCCATCGTAACCATTCAAGTATAATTATCATTTGATGATTTAAAAATTATGTTTAAGGACTAGATATCATTCTGGATATGAATAAGATACAACAACCATGGCTTATGTAACAAAACATATAAAGAAAATGAGTAAGTTAACACCCGAAACGACGATAATTCTAAGATATTATTAACAAATCAATGTTAAAAGATCATATATGATATCATATTAATATATATGATTCTTGTATAATTTAATAACAATTATTTCACCATTATACAGGAGGTTAACCTACCCCAACCAAGGAAAAGTACAAGGTAAGGGTTATTTCACAATCTCTTCATTATCCGAGGTTGTATTATACGTAATAATCTACTGGGATCTCTTTATCATCCACATCCATGTTTCTTCGAAATGTATTTCAAAACATTTTTACTATTTACAAGAATATGGGTTAAAGTCATTTATACCCTTGTTTGACTTTTTATAAGAGGTTTATAAAGGAATCTTTCCGTCGTTTTCAAAACAAGGTCCTTTTTAACCTTTTCGATAGAATTGAGGTAAGAATGTTTTTTTAACTTATACTGAGGGTGCGGTTATTTTCCACCATTATAAAATCGTCGAAGCTTTCCTTACAAGCTTATAAGAATATTTTCAAAGAAAATGTTTTATTTTATATGGATCTTAAATGATTTCAAAATAAAAGGAGATACTTCTTTTAAAAGAATTTTGATTTCATCTATGTCAACATACTTTGATGGATTTTAATATTATTTGAAGTTGATTTATTATAATACAAAACTTCTATATTGTATTGAAGGTTTTGTGATATGTTTGAATGTGGATGTGCTATTTTATACCATTCATAGTTTATGGTGAAACTATTTACATTTCGTATGCTAGTTTTAATCCGAATGTTTATATTATATTTCAAACTTTTCTTCAGATGAATGTGCTAAACAAGTATGTTCCGGGTTGGGGACCGGTAAAAGTAAGCCCTCCAGGTTGGGGACTGGTTAAAGTAAGCCCTCCAGGTTAGGGACTGGTAAAAGTATGCCCTCCGGGTTGGTGTCCGGTTATTAGAGGCACTCCGGGTTGGTGTCCGGTTATTAGAGGCACTCCGGGTTGGTGTCCGGTTATTAGAGGCACTCCGGGTTGGGTTCCGGTTAGAAGTAACCCCTAGGTCTTGGGATGAGGCCTAGACAATGAAATTAACATTTGACATTATGCATTCCAACATTATGAAAGTGGTTATTGATATTGCATGTGATTATTCAATTAGTAGAATATCCATGTGAACAAGTAAATGACATTATTTCATTTTACTTTTGCCATACTATGTTGAAGTTCAATTTTAAAAGGCTTTTGTTTTAGTAATTCATTGCCTTAAATGTTTATGCTTATTTTGAATGTTCTGCTATATTGTTATCCTTACTGGGCATTTGAGCTCACCCCTTTTCTATGTTTTATTTTTCCCAGGTAGTGAAAAAGTAATTTATGAATGACTTACAGGGATATTATGAGGGGTTAATAGTGTGGATATGAAGACTTTGTTGTTGTAGTAGTTTTTCACTTTGAAATGTAATGTAAAACTTTATGATTATATCTAGTGTTTCCAAGGCTACTAAACCAATCGGTCTTTCGGGATTTGATCTTTCTTGTGATCATGCCAATGTTACGAAGTAATGCACCGACTCTGGGTAGCTGGGGTCGGGGCGTTACAGTTGGTATCAGAGGAAGTTTAGTACAAACCTTGGAAGCTAGATTTAGATAAACTCTGATTAGAGCACGTAGACCTAAGATGAACTTTGAGGATTAGTATAGAAGAACTTCCTAGAATTTTGGTATTGTAAAGATTTTGTGAGTTTTCCGAGCAATACATCCCTGTCTGGATACGAGCAGGTAGAGGCGGCTCTGGCACAGATGTACCTAGGGGTAAAACCCGAAAACACCGATTTGAGCTAGACTCGAACGGGAACTGGTGCACGACAACGGGCCTTGCTGCACTCTTGGTTACGACACTCCCGGGGGATATGCTTAGGATAACTCTCATTTTCTTTACAAATCATTATGAAGGGTTTATGAGTATATACCTTCTCAAAGAAATTTTTTTTATGATTATGGATTATATCCATAAATAGTTCAATTTATGTTAAGTGTTTTATAAGTATGGGATTATGTATTTTGATTCATAAACTGATCTAGTGTATTCCATTGTTTAGAAATGGCGCCCAGTAGAAGGAATGAGAACTCCAGAAATGCACATGATCCAAAGAGAAGGAAGGATCATATCTTTCATGGTCTTAATCTAGAATTTATAAGAGAAATAGTCTCCCATGTATTATCATCATATGAAGAAATAATATCATGTGTTGATAAGATAAGTAAAGAGTTTACTGAGTCCTATGGCTTTGAAGGGAAGCAAGAGAAGAAAAGGATGTAAGAGGGAGCAGAAGAATTTTCCCATATGTGGTAACTGTGGAATGAAACACCCTGGAACTTGCCTGAAAGGAATGGGAGTTTGTTATAAGTGTGGAGGAAAAGGGCACAAAGTACGTGACTGCAAGGGTAAGAAAATGGATTTAAATGTACAATGCTTCATTTGCAAGGAGTTTGGACACTACGCGAACCTATGCCCCAGTCATCAGACTATGCCACAAATGATGCTATTGGATAATAATCAAGTTATGATACTACCACAGATGAAGAGGAATGATTAGAGTTCTTATGTTGATTATGTCAATTGAGTGTTCTATAAACAATGTACTTGTTATAATAATTATGGAGTATATAAGGATTGTACTACAGTACTATTTCATTAAGGACTTGAGATGGTGTGGAACAAAGAAAAGTGACTCAGTAGCAAGTTAAATGTTTGGAAAATATATGGTTGAGAGAAAGATAAACAATAATATGGTTCAGATACCGAGGTTGTGATTTTAGAATAATACATGATTGATTTGGATAAATTATATTGGATATTATTGACTACCTTGAAGCTGATTAATGATTTGTATATTCCATCATTGTTGGGGTTTAAAACATTTTTGGATTGATGAAGTATATCCTGCATTCTATATGGAATAAGGGAGCATGAATGTAATCAATAAGGAATATGGTAATACATGATGAAGGTATTCATATGCTATTACGGGGTAAAAAGGATCTATATTATGTTTACCTTCTTTATAAATGTTAGACTGTGAGTTTGGACAGAAGTATTTTGGATAGTTCTAGTTTGGATTATTTTGGATTTCCATAAAAGGACAACCCGGAGGTCGGGCGGCAACCCGTCGCGTCCGGCAAGGCTGCGAGACTTGAACCCGCAACCGAAGGGTGACAAGGGTGTATCACCTACCACTGGCCCAAGAGATGTCCTGGATTAAATAATGTAGTTTTTTTTAAAAGATCTGGTATATTAATTATAAATTCATTTATTTTGGAACCCTGTACGAATAAATATAATTTTTTTTACGAGTGAAAGATTAGTTTATGGTAGAAATTTATTAATGGAAAAAACTCTAATTATAAAGTAAGTATATCTCCTTATGATCTTAGCCAATCTTATAAATAAATTCCTCAATATTAAGAAAAGCAACTTAGAACAAAAATTTTGTCCTAGATGGTACCTTAAATCATCACTAATTTATGGCTTTGGGATTGTTGGCCTTTTCATAGCCATGTTCTCTACCACTCTCCATCAGATAATTGATGGTTAGATTTCTCTTCCATATCCATATTTTCCTACATGGAACCCTAGTATGTGTTATTTTCGGTAATCTTCATACTTTCCACTCTTTATTTTAAATAGAGGCCTCATTAATTCATTTTTCGATGTGGTATTTCAACTAAGATATTTTGAAACGTCAAAAATGTGTTATCCTAATACCCTATGTTTTGTTGAACCGATGGTATTTCAAATCATCATATATTGATGAATTTAAGGACCTCAATTATACACTTGTTTGTGATTGATGACCTCAATCACTACCTATAAATATTTACGTTTTTCCTCCGATTATATGTCTCTAATTTCCACCAATGTTCTCCTAATCGAGATCATAATTTGGTGGTGACCCTTTGATTTCTCTTTTCCTCATAATAAGACTAAATTTTAGTAACCCAATTTCTGATGTGGGTTTTCCCACAAATATATTTTCTACTTTCAACCTTTTATTTTTGAATAACAATTTCAAATTGCGAGGACGCAATTTATTGAAGGAGGGGAGAATGTAACACCCCAAGATTTCATAGTGTGTTATTTCTTCAAAATAATTCAATAACTTGCACTACACGCAACACTGAGTTCAATTGCACCATGACTTACCAAAAAAAGCCATTAAAAGAGGTCATGAATAGTATTAACTAAATTTTAAACTTTATATAATCCTTATAATTTTAGAATCCATATTATGAGTTTCTTAGTCATAATGCAAGAACAGATTCATTTTCAGTATTGCACTTTTATCAACTTTTGATAGTGAAACCTTTTTAAATACAATATTTTAAACTTTTTGACTAAATGGAGACATCAAAAAATTTAAAATGAAACATCCCAAGCTTCCACGGTACGCTTTCCTTTGAATAAAACAGTAGCGTGTGTTGTACGCAACTTCGAGTTCTAACACACCGTAACCAATCAAACTAGCTGTTATGAATAGTAATACCTACTTTTTGAAGTTATATATATTTTATATTTTAAAATGGACTTCATTTTTGGATTCGGAATATCAAATTTAGCCTAAGGTGAAATTTTGGTACTTTTCGGATAACTTTCATATTTTGATGAATAGTGAAAATTACTAAATTTTAATTAAAAACAACTTTTTTAATCAAAATAATTAATAGTAATAAATTATGAATTTGAGTGGTTTTAAAGTATATTTAGAATATATTTTTACTATTTAATATAATGTTGGTCATTGGACATAATTTTACAATTAAACCGAACATAAACAAGTGTCAATCTTTTGATAGTTATTATCTCTCAAAAACACGCTTTTTGTTTTGACAGCGGGAATTAATTTTAAATTAATTTCTGCCACTTCTGTGTTTTGAATTTAGGAAAATGGATTCCATATTTGGAATCAGGATGTTAAAATTGTGTAAATAGGTAACTTTTATTTTTAGACATTTTGAATAATTACTGCGGTAAATATTTTATTTACCATGGTTAAGGGTAAATCCGGTAAATAAGGGTTAAAAATAATATTATAATAATACTAAATTACCCTAAAACGTGTCTTAACCCTATTGGTTGATACATGGTCGACCATGGGCATCTTTGGGTCTGTTTTGGGACCCCATGGATCCACTTGTAAGTGATAATGACACATTATATTAATAAAGTTAAAATAAAAATAAAAATGGCATAAGCTTACATCCTTTAGAAGAACAATTTTTACATAGGGTTATACATGTTGGATTTTCGATTATAAATATTCATTAGAAAGCTAAAAATATTTCCTACATAATTATGTTTTATTTATAATTTTTAGACATTAAATAAGTTACTTTATATATGACACAATGATGATGCAGTAATTACTATAATAGTGAAAAATTAAAATAATTGATATTATAAATACCCAAATAAATATAATATGAAACTTTTAATGAATTAAACTAATTTTCTAGGCTAATATGATATATTAGGATTGATTTAATGGACTTTGTTCGAAGTAATCAATCTGTTATGAGTTTCACAAAAATCAACTATTGAATAGTGTCAAAATTGACATAAAAGAGTTCTTAAAACATATATTATATTATTAATTGATATTAAATTCCTAAAAATCTAAGGTTCGGCCAAGAGACTTATATTATGATAGGTTAATCATTAATGGACCACTTGGGGGTCGCTTGGATGTATATAGTAAGTTTATTAACCATATTATATAAAAATACAAAGAGACATTGTAAAAGTGAAACTAATTAACTTAAAGTTAATACTTAAAGATAAGGTTAATATAAGTACCCAAACCTGTCTAAATTCTATTGGTTGAGTTGTTTTCGACCCATCCCCACCTTAACCTTTGAATATTCAACTTTGGAGCCATTAGAAACCGAATATGAATTTATTATAAATTAATATTTCTAGCTTTTCCAAAGGTGCCCCTCACCCCTCTTATAAAAGGGCACTCCTCCTTCTCATTTATTCACACCTCTAAAGCCTTTTGGTTCGGCCAAACTCTGCCCAAATACTCTCCCAACATCCCTCACTACAACCTAGAGGCCTTAGTTTGATCATAAAGCCAACCTAAGGAGCCCTTTTGATCAAATCAAAAGGAAGAACCCGAAGAAGAGGTAATGATTTCACCACCCTTCTCCAAGTTCATTTCTTCTTCCACTTCTTCTTCCTTTGTTCTTACCATTCTAAAATAATAACTCCAGTATCTCACATATACTGTGATGTTATTATAAATATGGTACAATCATATTCAGTATTCTATCCACCCTTTGAATAACATGTCACCATACGTGCGTACGTACGGCTTACCGTCTCCACGTCGTGGTGTAATTGTTACTCAATATAATATTATTTGGATGGGTATAATAATGATGTGTAACTCATGTAAATAATAAATATAACATGTTAATGATTCTGTATATATGATATACTAACCATTTATATATTATTTTAATATCAAAAGAATGATATTGTCGCTCGTGCGTACGTACGGACTACCGTCTCCACGAACGCGATGAGATTCATTCTCCATCGTAACCATTCAAGTATAATTATCATTTGATGATTTAAAAATTATGTTTAAGGACTAGATATCATTCTGGATATGAATAAGATACAACAACCATGGCTTATGTAACAAAACATATAAAGAAAATGAGTAAGTTAACACCCGAAACGACGATAATTCTAAGATATTATTAACAAATCAATGTTAAAAGATCATATATGATATCATATTAATATATATGATTCTTGTATAATTTAATAACAATTATTTCACCATTATACGGGAGGTTAACCTACCCCAACCAAGGAAAAGTACAAGGTAAGGGTTATTTCACAATCTCTTCATTATCCGAGGTTGTATTATACGTAATAATCTACTGGGATCTCTTTATCATCCACATCCATGTTTCTTCGAAATGTATTTCAAAACATTTTTACTATTTACAAGAATATGGGTTAAAGTCATTTATACCCTTGTTTGACTTTTTATAAGAGGTTTATAAAGGAATCTTTCCGTCGTTTTCAAAACAAGGTCCTTTTTAACCTTTTCGATAGAATTGAGGTAAGAATGTTTTTTTAACTTATACGGCGGGTGCGGTTATTTTCCGCCGTTATAAAATCGTCGAAGCTTTCTTTACAAGCTTATAAGAATATTTTCAACGAAAATGTTTTATTTTATATGGATCTTAAATGATTTCAAAATAAAAGGAGATACTTCTTTTAAAAGAATTTTGATTTCATCTATGTCAACATACTTTGATGGATTTTAATATTATTTGAAGTTGATTTATTATAATACAAAACTTCTATATTGTATTGAAGGTTTTGTGATATGTTTGAATGTGGATGTGCTATTTTATACCATTCATAGTTTATGGTGAAACTATTTACATTTCGTATGCTAGTTTTAATCCGAATGTTTATATTATATTTCAAACTTTTCTTCAGATGAATGTGCTAAACAAGTATGTTCCGGGTTGGGGACCGGTAAAAGTAAGCCCTCCAGGTTGGGGACTGGTTAAAGTAAGCCCTCCAGGTTAGGGACTGGTAAAAGTATGCCCTCCGGGTTGGTGTCCGGTTATTTGAGGCACTCCGGGTTGGTGTCCGGTTATTAGAGGCACTCCGGGTTAGTGTCCGGTTATTAGAGGCACTCCGGGTTGGGTTCCGGTTAGAAGTAACCCCTAGGTCTTGGGATGAGGCCTAGACAATGAAATTAACATTTGACATTATGCATTCCAACATTATGAAAGTGGTTATTGATATTGCATGTGATTATTCAATTAGTAGAATATCCATGTGAACAAGTAAATGACATTATTTCATTTTACTTTTGCCATACTATGTTGAAGTTCAATTTTAAAAGGCTTTTGTTTTAGTAATTCATTGCCTTAAATGTTTATGCTTATTTTGAATGTTCTGCTATATTGTTATCCTTACTGGGCATTTGAGCTCACCCCTTTTCTATGTTTTATTTTTCCCAGGTAGTGAAAAAGTAATTTATGAATGACTTACAGGGATATTATGAGGGGTTAATAGTGTGGATATGAAGACTTTGTTGTTGTAGTAGTTTTTCACTTTGAAATGTAATGTAAAACTTTATGATTATATCTAGTGTTTCCAAGGCTACTAAACCAATCGGTCTTTCGGGATTTGATCTTTCTTGTGATCATGCCAATGTTACGAAGTAATGCACCGACTCTGGGTAGCTGGGGTCGGGGCGTTACATTTATGATATTTATTTTATATATATAAGCTTCTGTAATTCCATTTTATAACATACCATTATTCTTTTCATGTTGTATAGATATATACGATAATTTCATTTGAGGAAGTGTGGACTACCACCCCCTTAAAGTGATATGACACGTTCATACCATACATGGAACGCATAAAGGATGGTGTTGATGAAATTAAGTAAAAAATATAAGATATTATATTATACTGGAATAATAATATACCTATGTATCATTTGGTTTTTATTCCTTTTAAAATGAAAAATGAAATGGATGTAGCGTTCGTGCATACGTACGGATTACCGTCTCCACGAACGCGATGAGATTCATTTACCCATCATGTACATTCAAGAATAATTCTCGTTTGATGATTAAAAGTAATTTTTAATTACTTGATATCATTCTGGATATGAATAAGATACAACCTATCCATAACAATCACGACTTACATAATGAAGCATATAAAGGAAAACGAATCAGTTAACACCCGAAACGACGATAATACTAAAACATTATTAACAAAACAATATTAAAATATCATATATGATATCATATTTATGTATATTATTATTATATAATAAAAATTATTTAACTATTATACAGGAGGTTAATATACACTCTATCAAAGAAAAGTTCAAGGTAAGGGGTTTCTCATCTCACTTTTAATTCCGTGAGATTTCCATTGTTCACCACTTATTTATTGCATGTGGTGTATAGTGTACTGCCATTTGATATGTATTATCATGATCCTATTTAAAGTCATGATATTATATGATTCATTTGGTGGTTATTGACTATTGTTCATATGACTCGATTTATTATAATGAGGTAAGGGTTTATTTCACAATCTCTTCATTATACGAGGTTGTTTATACGTAATTATCTACTGGGACATCTTTATCATCCACATCCATGTTTCTTAAAAATGTATTTCAAATTTTTTTTACTATTTACTAGAAAATGGGTTAAATTAATTTATACCCTTGTTGGAATTTTTATAAAATGTTTTGAAAGGAATCTTTCTGTCGTTTTCCAAACAAGGTACTTTATAAACTTTTCGAAAAAATTAAGGTAAGAATGTTTTTTTAACTTATACAGCGGGTGCAGTTATTCTCCACCGTTATTACACTTTTGAAGCTTCCCTTACAAGAATATAAGGATATTTCCAAAATAATGGTTTTCTATATAATTATATTATTTTAAATGATTTAAAAAAACATATTTCTCTCAAATAGTTTTGATTTCATCTATGTCAACATCCTTCGATGAATTTTAAACTTATTCAAAGTTAATTTATTATGATACAATACTTCCATATTGTATTTAAAGTTTTGTGATATGTTTGACTGTGGATGAGTTATTTATATGTCATTCATGGTTTATGGTTAAAGTATTTACATTTCGTAAGTTAGTTTTAATATGAATGTTTATGTTATATATCAAACTTTTCTTAAGATGAATGTTTTGGACTAGTATGTTCTGGGTTGGGGTCCGGTAAAATTAAGCCCTCCGGGTTGGTGTCCGGTTATTAGAGGCACTCCGGGTTGGTTTCTGGTTGTTAGAGGCACTCCGGGTTGGTGTCCGGTTATTAGAGGCACTCCGGATTGGTGTCTGGTTATTAGAGGCACTCTAGGTTGGTGTCTGCTTATTAGAGGCACTCCGGGTTGGGTTCCGGTAACAGTTAGCCCCTAGGTCTTTGCACGAGGCCTTGACAAATAAATTAATGTTCAGCATTATGCGTTCCATCATTATAAAAGTTGTTAATGATATTGCATGTGATTATTCAACTAGTAGAATATCTATGTGAATAAGTAAATGGAATTATTTCATTTAATATTTTCCATATTATTCTGAAGTTCATGTTTAAAAGGCTTTTGTTTTGTTTATACATTTCCTTAAATGTTTATGCTTATTTATGAAAGTTTACACTATATTGTTATCCTTACTGAGCATAAGAGCTCACCCCTTTCAATGTTTTAATTTTTCCCAGGATTCCAAGAAGTGTCTTGTGATTGATATGTAGGATTATTTCAAGGGGATAATGGCGTTCATAAAGGATTATTATGTTGGTTTTTTATGTTATAAAGTGTAATGTAAAATTCATGTATGTAATCTATTTTCCAATACTGCTAAACTGATCGGTCCTTTGGGACTAGATTCCTTGTAATTATGCCAATGTACTAAAATAATGCACCAAATCTAGGTAACTGGGGTCAGGGCGTTACATAAACATGATCAAAGTATAAGGATTGGGTCTATCAAACCGAAACATGCATGAAAAATAAAGGAGTTTTCACATAGAAAAGTGATTTTAATAAAAAATTGTTTATAAAAAGGTGATAAGATGTTATAAGTAAATAAAATATGGTATGATATATATTATCATGGTTATTTAATACATGTTAAATAAATATATATTTATCATATAATATTATCTAATTCTTAGGAATAAATATAAGACTTGAATTAATAGATTTATTTTCTAATCCCATTTTATTCAGGATTATTGATGATTGAATTTACATTGAGGAAATTACATGATCCATATATGATAAATCCATTTAAATTTATCATACCTTGGGTTTTTATGTACAATACATGTTTTTCTTTCTTTTTCATCATTTTATGTACTCAAGAGATATAAATAATATTTTTTTTAAGGGAAACCGACTTTAATTATCTATTCAGTAAGAAATATTTTTTCCCATGTCCATGTTTTCTAAAAAAATTTCAAGAATGTTTTTACTAAACTCCAATGATTGTATAAATTAACTTAAACCTATTTTTTAATTTCTATAAAACATTTTTAGTGGAATATTTTTATCATTTTCCGAATGAGGTACATTATATGTTTTTACTAAAAATGTTAAAGGAATATTTGTTTTAATGTACGCGACATGAATGGAATTTCCATCCATCATTATTATTCAATAATTTGATGTTTCATGTAAAAATTTACTAGGATATTTTAAAAGAAATTATTTTTTAAATATTAATATTTTTTAAAAATTTTAAATATGTGATTTAAAAATGAAATGGGTATTTTCATCAATAAATGTTCTATGTAATCTTTTAAAGGAATTTTTCATATATGTTGACATCATTTTATATAAATTATATTTCAATGGGGATATGATTCTATGATAATATCATTATCATTTATCCAGATGGGTTATGATTATAACAAAGACATTTTTATGAAACCATTTTTATTTCCTTGGGTTATGATATGATGATATGATGGATGTTTTATAATCTTGTGGAACACATATGTATGAGTTTCTTCATATTATGGGTAGATCTAGAATTATATATCCCTACAATACATTAGGTAAATATTTATATCTCATTATATCATTATGGGAAATAGGTAAGGATTCTGTATCCACTCTGGGAAACAACAGGGGATACCTGATCCACTATAAGAAATAGGTGGTGATTCATAATCTGTTATGATTTGGAAAACAAGTATTGATGTATGATCCACTGTGATTTGATAGTCTTGAACTTTTACCTTGACATACTAAACTATTTTTATACCTTTGATGGTGCCATATTTTTTATGAAAAGTTATCATGATTATGATATGAACTTATTATTTAATGTTGATTTATGTTTATTCCTCACTCCTATGATTTATGTATTTTTAAATGATAAAGTTTTATACCATGACTCAAGTTTTTGATATTTGAAAAATTATGTATTAACTTTTTAAGTTATGGTTATGATATTATATCCTTATGCGTATATTAATATTTCTTATGATAATCGATTGTTATCTTCCATGATTTCCATTAATAAAAATATACACAAACCCTTTCTTAGGTTTCATTTCTCTGGGTTATGAAGAATGGTTTTTAGAAGGTTATGTCGAGAAGGGTAGAAAGTGTGAATAAATTTATGAGAGATGATGAAGAATATACCTAAATAATATTTTTATATATCTATTATCCTAATAAAATAAACCTTTATGGTTATGGAATGGATAATAATGTTAGTCATTCAATATTTATCAAAAATTACTTAATATTTATGTATGAGATGTTTGGGTCACTACAGTTGATATCAGAGTGAAGTTTGGCCAATCTTTGGAGATTAGGGTTAGAAAATTTTATTTAATGCCATGAGGATAATTCTGCATATAGGATAACATCCTAAATATTTGTAATGACCATGGATAATCTTGGTTAAACATATGGTTTCCTAGATTTAAAAGAATGTATCATAATTCAGACATATTATGAATTATTTTTCATGATGATATAGTTTCTCACTATGATTAACAATTCTTGATGGTCATGAAAACCATTTTGGTTTTCGAAAGGGTTTGAAGGTAGAATGATATATTTTATGTGGTAATGTGTATTATCATATATTAAAGTTAATTATTTGAGACTAGTTATATTAAATATCTCTATATTAAGAAAGTTTTAAGGAATGCTAATTAATATCCTTCATGGTTAGCTGTTCAGTTAGTGGTGAACACTTATAATGGTAAAATGATCAAATCTCAAGTCTATAGTTCCTCTCTGATTGAATTTTATGGGAATATTATTCCTTTAAATATTATTATTATCCCATTATTTAAGTTTGATATACTTATAGAAATGTATTATATTTTTTTATATGTAGCCATATCAATGGATAGGTAAGGAAATCAAATTACATATTCCAAATGAACCTATACTTATTTATCTGTTTGAGGATGAATAAACTCTTCCAATGGAAATTACTTCTATCTTGTGGGTAATAATTCATATCAATTATGTGTATCTATCTCATATGGTTGGGGAGAAAATAAACACCGAGGAAATGCCTATTTTATGGGTGTTAGTTGATGTCTTTATAGAAGAGTTTATAAGTCTTTCTCCCAATCATGATGTTTCATTTCCAATAGAACTCATACAGTGTGATATAACGATTTCAGGGACTCTATATATAATTGCACTAATTGGGTTGCAAGAATTGAAGAAGAAACTCTAGTTGAATACATGTAAGGTATTGACTTAGAAAATTGTGTCACCTTGGTGTGTACATATTCTTTTTATTAAAAAAATAAAGATGGGTCAATGAGAATCTGTGTTGATTATCAGGAAAAAAACATGATCATAGTCAATAATAAGTATACTATACCTTTTATCAATGTTTTTTGATAAGTTAGGGGGATATCAATACTTTTCTTATATTGACCTTTTTTATAGATATCATTATTGGTTAAAAAGGAGGAGATACCCAAGAAAACCTTCCATATGAGGTATGGGAATTATGAATCTATAATAACTCCATTTATACTTACCAAAGATCCTGCTATATTTATAGATTTAATTAATAAATTCTTTATAGATTACCTTGATTAGTTCATGTTAGTATTTATATATATTTGGATGGAAAGGAAGAGTATGAAAAATATTTGGGGACTATGCTGATGACCCTAATGAAGGATAATATAAATTTCAATTTTATCACATGTGAATATTTTATTTATGAAGTTTGATTATTAGTTCCTAAAATTTCAAATGAGAGTATATCGATGGATCCTTCAAACAAGGAAGTTATTGAGAAATTTCCTATACTAACTATGATAACACAAATCAATAGTTTTCTAGGGTTGTCTTGATACTATCAATATTTTGTGATATATTTTCAATAATTATCTAATCTACTAACTACATTGACTCGAATGGGAGTTATGTTCTTATTGAAAGAATGGAAGTGAAGAGAATTTCAAGGACCCATATTTTTTTTGGTCAATGAACATGTACTCACACAACCCTATAGTGAAAAAGTGTTGGTGATATATTGTGATTCATCAAAAAAGGGAAATGGATGTTATCACACCCATGATTTGAATTTAAGTTTTCTTTCCATATATTTTTGTTCTTGATTTTATTATATAGATTTTGTTGGGAGTTTTCAAGAAAAATGGTTGATTTTGGAGAAACAGAGGGTAACACATGGTTTGTGCATGGTTAGTTGAAACTGTATTCCAACCTCTGCAAACCATGAACCCCTTGATAGAGGCTCTAAGAGGCTCACATAATTTGGCGCATAACTGTGGACAATAATGTGTGGGCTAGTTAGTGAAACAAGATTTCCTGCATGGTTAGGCATGAGGTTATCCAAAACATATATACCAAACCATACAACCTCCTTATATTAGAATAGATATTCTAAGATGGTCGGTGCATAGTCTAAAAGACCATGTGGCTAAATTATGCAGCCTTACAAGAATTTAAAAAAATGAATTTCTAATTTCCCCTCCATGATTTTTAGTCCATTTCACCTTCTTTTATCCTCATTATGCCCCTTTAGCCTTTGGTACACCTCTCCCCTTATCTAATATCCTCTTGAACTCAAATCCTAGTTGATTTTGGACTGGTTCTTCTAGATTTTGACAAGTTCGTACTCTTTTATAGTATTGCTTTATTCACAATTACATATAAGGTTTCTTATTGTAGAGTATTTATAGTGACCTAATGTTGGTTTAATATAAATTTTTTTTCATGGATATTGATATTAGTGGTGTGTTCTTGATTCTATAGGTTACCTAATTCTTAGTATTATAGATTTCACCAAGTTAGTGGTGATTTCCATAATAAAGGTTGGTGGCATTTTGTTTAGCTATTATTTGATGATATAAATATCCTTTCCTTATTTTCTAATTGCTCTATAAATTATATTATATCTGAAAATGGGTGGTTTCAAAGGTGTTGGTGTGTTTAGTTTATGATTTCTGAAGTGTTGGTTTGTGTAAGCTTTGGAAATGGGATATACCCTTTGAAATGTTTAGAAATTGTTTGTATATGGATTTTCTAATGATAAAAGGGGATTGATTTGATCCAAAAAATGGAACAAAGCACTTGGCAACCCTAGGTACCTATGTGAGTAGGCTAGAACTAGTATCTAAGAGAACTAATAAGGTATTGGCTTGGTTATCTCTAGCATTATTACGATACATCCCTAACTCAACATTGTGATATGGTTATTACCATTAGAACATTGGTTCGTAATCTCCAACGAATCGTACATGGGAAGGTTTAATGTTCGATCACTGATATACGATTTTCTTAGAACCCAAAAAACGTTGATATATAGGGATTTTCCACTTTTTTTTTGTTATGATTTTAGTATTTTTTTTATTTTCTAGCATTTTTTACCTTTATTTTAATAGAAAATATTGTTTTCAAACTAAAAAAATTACAATTTTAAAATTAAACATTCTCACTTTACTTGAAAACTTGTGATTTTATTTCTCTTATAATGGTTATGCAAAGAGAACATGGTAGGATACTACTAGAAAATTGAGGTCAGGCTATACATACACTGAATGGGTATATATAGACATTGTTTTGTCTAATTCGGGTAAAAGAAAGTCCTCTTTTTATAGTGTTGGATATTATTTCTATCAGTTTCATTTTAAGAAAAGTGATTATGATGGAATGGTTGAGGATGGTCCTCATGTCCCAATGATAGTTGAATTATTTTGTCTATATCTCCCCCCTTTTTTCCCTTTTGAATTTTTGGTTTATAGTTGTAAATTTTATACTTATAAAATATACATATTTACCATTATATAATTTTTATATGTATGATCATTGGGATATTGATGTAATTTTTTATTGCATCTCATGTGGATATTGATATATTTATTATGGGAAAATAGTTTGTGTTAGAACCAAGATCTTCATTTCAGGTATGGATACTGATTTCTGGTGTGTTTGAGGAAAAAAGGAGAATCTAGAAATTTAATAAGTATACACCATGTAATGGCCGAGTACATGGTCGTGTGGGGGTGACCTGTAGGCCACCTAAAGCGGGGCCTGGTAAGGGAATTATAAGAACCCGACCTTAAACATTACATAATATTGAATTAAATGAATAATTCACATTGAGGATATTTTCAGGTTTAGAGTTTTAGAGAATTAGGCATAAAAGTTACATTACATCTCAAAAATTACAAAGTAAACACTTATACTCAGTCTCCATTTTTTCATAAAATAAAAACTCTTGAATAAATGAGATAGGTCTAGTTCCTTGTTTTAGACAGCATGAATTTTCCTTGATCCAATCCTTGACCCTATTCCACTTTATGTCCCGTGAAAAACATTTCCAAAACATGGGATGAGCATAAAAAGATCAGTAATGGATACACAAGGAAGGAAAACTGTTATATTTTCAAAACAACAAGTAATCCATGAATACTTTATCATAAGTAATATTTTTTCCCTTTATTAAGTAATAAATACTCTTCACTGTATAAAAGATCATGGCTTACACTTTTTTAACCAAAATATTACCATAAAACCCATATAAAGAACACATAACATATAAATGTAACTTGGGACATAAACACTCTTAAGTGGAATAACCATACAATTGACTTTCACAAATATCACTAAATGGAATAGCCATACAACTGAATTCCATACCCAATGCATTGGAGGTTATAACGTAACCACCTGTCCTGGTTTATCACGACACCACCCATCATATGGTTTATCATGTAACCACCTATAAAATGTCCAAGTACCATAATTATACATAAAAGGTGTCAAATATAAACATTTCAATAATAACATTTCATTTTCAATCACAAGAAATAATTTCAGGATATTGAAATAATCAATTCATTTTCAATAACCATTTAAAAAGAGATTTTTGAATCAAAGTGTCCCATACCACTTTGAATCTTATAGTGGTATTAAAATTTTAAAACATTAATGTTCATATGAATCTTAAAAACCATTTTGAAAACATGGACATTAATGAGAAATATTTAGAAGAATAAATCTTCAAAACATTTAAAACGGTATTTTAGTTAAAGAGTTTTTAACAAAATGAGAGAAGCTTGAATACCAATAATTGAGGAATAAAATTTAATAATAACTTTATAATATCACGAGAATAAAGGTATTCAAGATATAATATGCCAAATGACAATATATACATCATATCAATGTGAATTGGTGCATAACAACAATAAAGTCTCAATGGAATGTAAATTGAGATGAAATCCCTTATAAAGATGGTATCCTTTGATTAAGGATAAATCGATTACATAATTATGTGTGAAAAATAATAATATAGAAAATATAGGTGTATATTTAATTTAAAACAATCATAGTTCAATCACACATATTCATAGGATGACATATTCAAGAATTACAAGTTTAACCCAAAGAATTTGAAATTGTGTTAAGAAGTTACCTTGCAAAAATTTGACAGCCTAACGACGTCACTTTAAAATTATGAAAATGAGTTGATGAGATAAAAAGTATATCTAATAACTTGGAAGTAAAATTTACATCAATAAGGATATATAAGAACATATCCCAACATAAGAAGATGCAAATTAAAAGACATAACAAAAGAATGTCTTTTAAAAAGAGGTTGAAAGGTTCCCTTCCTGATTTGGTAACTCACAAAACATACTCCACATGAAATAATTACCATAAAATGTAGATGTAAATACCCATAAATGAAATTATATTACACAAATATTATAATCATGGTCATTACATACACCACTCAAAGGAAATAGTGACAAATATAGCATGAATCTCACAGGAATAAAAAGTGAGATAAAAACCTTTTACCTCGTTGTAATCAATCAATTCGTATGACCAAAAGATAATAAACAACAAATTAATCACACAATACCATGAATACAAATATAATAATGATAATATATATTAATTGAAGTATACATTACACCACATTCAATAAATAAGTGGCGAACAATGGAATCTAAAGGAATTAAAAGTGAGATAAGAAATCTCTTACCTCATGTCTGACTTGACATGTTTGTACCTTGTGCTTCCTGAATAATAAAATTATGTTAATTTATAATTGATTTAGAAACCTTTATTCAAGTTTATTATTCCTTTTATATCACTTATTACCATGTTATATACAATATGTAGTCATTTAAGTTAATAATGGTCATTTTGTCGATATTTGGAACATGAGTAAAAAAATGAACACCTTATAATTGAAAGTTGTCCATGTGGTCAAGAGTTCGTTATCTCCAGAATGATATTCATGATTTATATATCTTATATATCATATATATCGAGTATATATATGTATTTATAACAGTACATAACATTTGGAGATAAGAAATGAAATGCACTGTTACTGGAGACGGTAAGTCGTACGTACACATGAATGCTACTTTCATTTCTATTTCGTATTTTAATTGAATGATAAAAAAATGATACATAGTTATTTTATAATTACATTATAATATCATATATAATTTCAATAACTCAATATTTTATATGTCCCACATATGGTATGAATGAGTCATATCACTTTGAGGGGGTGGTAGTCTGCACTTCCTAAAATGAAATTATCGCGTTTACTCATAATGGAAACCATAAAGAAATGTTATAAATTAGAAATACAGAAACATAAAGAAAACATAAACATAATATATATCATATATAAATATATTTCCATAATTATGGCCACCATAAGATGCAGTAGGAGATAATTGAACAATCATCATTTCGTGAGGTGTTAGTTTTCCACCCACAAAAACAGTATGTTATTTACCCATTAGACGGAGGTGTGTGTAAGTGTAGTTTGAATAATTCTCATAAAAATCCTAGTATATTTATGATACTATTGTTGTTATAAAATAAGTTAATAAAAAGAGTTCTGGGGCTGTAGAAGTAAAATAATATAAAACAAATGAAATTAAAAGAAACTATTACCTTTAATTTGGGTAACTCCCTTTGGTATGAACCAAAAGGGTTTATTGAAGTGCCTTATGCCTAGGGTAAGGATTATAAGATTAGGAGAGGGATGTAGGGAGCTTAATGGTGCTGAGTTTGGATGATCCAAATGTCTTGAGATGTCTGAGGAATTGGTTAGAAGTGAAGGCTTTTTATAAGGGGGAGGAGGGGCTCTTTAGGAGATTGTGATAATATTATTTTATTATATAATGATATTCGGTTTCTAAAGGTCAAAAACTCATTAAGGTAGAAGATAGGTTGACTCATGGTCGAAATAAATTCATCCAATAAAAACTGGACAGGTTTTGGATGTTATTTAAATATTTATAATCTTATTTATTAAAATCATTTATTAATGAGGTAAACTATGCATCATTATTGTGTCATATATAATTTAATTTATTCGATGTCTAAAAATTATAAAAAATATTCCATGATGTAGGAAATATTTTTATCTTTCCAATGAATATTTATAATCTAAAATATAACTTATATAACACTATGTAAAAATTAATTTACAAAGAGATATTTTTTTATGTCATTTTTACCTTTACTTGAAGTTAATTAAAATAAAGTGTCATTATCATTCATAATTGGCTTCATGGGGGTCCCGAAATCGACCCAAGGATTCCCATGGTTGGACATTACTCATCTAATAAGGTTAGGACAAGTGTTAAGGTAATTTTGAATTATTATAACATTCTTTTTGTCTTGAATTACCCTATTTACCTTTAACAGCTGTAAATAAAAGTCAAAAGTTACTATTCACCAAAAAAATTCATTTTATTGAACGAAATTTTAATTACTAATAACAATCATGTATGTCTGATTTTCAAATATCAATTCATAGAAGTGGTAAAAATTCATTGAAATGAAAAAGTAATTTTTTTAACTACTACTAAGTGGTTTTACTATTCATCAAAAATTGAAGCTTTTTAGAAAAATATCAACACTTCATCCTAAGTTATATTTGATATTCCGAATTCAAAAATTATGTCTATTTTAGAAAATTAAAAACATAGATGTTTAGTTAATTAATTTAAAATTAATTCCCGTTGTCAAAACAGATAGCATGTTTTTAAGAAACAATAAATATCAAAAGATTGACACTTGTTTATGTCCAATTTCAAAGTGAAATTAATTCCAATGACCACCATTGAATTAAATGGTAAACATATAATCTAATTAAAATTTAAAACCAATTAAAAAGGTAATATAACGATAAAAATAAATTATATTAAAAGGCAGTTTTGAATTGAAATACAGTATTTTCACTATTCATCAAAAAACTACATTTAATCAGAAATATTCCAAAATTTTACCCAAAGTGAATTTTGATGTCCCGGTTCTAAATGGGAATTTTATTTTATCAATAATAACATATAATAGTGGCCAAAACTATATTTAATGTGGGTTCTCCATCAAAAGGTGGTAAATCAACCTTTTAAAGTAATTATGCTTAAAATTCGATTCATTCACATTTTAAGCCTCTAACTTTTATTAGATAAATGTAAAAACATTTAACAAATATGTATAACCATATTGTATTTAGTTTTGTTCTTTCCCTCCATTACAACGACTAGTCGTTAACTACTATTTAAAATAATGATATTATGTTATTATTTTTCAGTATGACTAAACATTGTGTGCAACGTAAGATTTCAAAGAAACCCATTGTTGCATATAGGGTATTCCATCGAATCATAGCATCCAATTTAAATCAAAATTAATATTTAATTCACAAATATTAAAAAATATGAAAATTTATTAAGCATTATTTACCTGAGATGTTACATCCTTCCCCCCTTTTGGAAATTGCATCCTCGCAATTCTAAAACTGGGCTTGGAAACATAATTGAAAGTCCCACATCAGAAAAAAAGTCAATAAATATATCACTTTAAAAGAAAGAAATATAAGTTAAAAGGTCACCCGAGATAATCCCATACTAGGATTCCATGTAGGAAAACATGGATATGGAAGAGAAAAAAACAATCAAGTTCTAATAGAGTGTGATAGAAAACCTGTTTAAGAGAAAGTTATCCACCAGAAAATCACAAACTTGTGATGGGTTAAATAGTCTTTGTTTCCCCAGTAGGAAAAGTTAACAATTAATGTTTTTGTTTTAAATTACTTTTCATAAAGTTGAGGAATTTAATTATGAGATTAACTAAAAACATAAGGAAACATACATACTTTTCATGTAGACTTTCATCATTTACTAGCTTTCTAACACAAACTCATATTTTCTCCTAAAAATGAGTATTCAGGATGACTTTTTCCCATTAAAGGCACTATAATCAACTTCAAGAGAATCACATAAACCAGAAAAGACGAACTATATATTTCCGATGTATTTAGACCTTAACCAAAACCAAAAATGTTTGTACAAGATTAGATAATCCCAAAAAAGGATAATTCTTTATAAAAAGAAATACTATTTTAAGCCTCCAAAATTCAAAAAATAGTACCCTAAATTTAGAAAAGACCATTCAATAAACAACATTCCTTAAAATTCTTCAATATAATCCCAAATAACATTGAAAACGAAAACTCATAAGAATTTAATCCCATAGTCTTCCACAGTAAATATTAACATTTATCTCCAAATAACATCAACTAATTTTAAAGTATCATACTGAAGTGTAATTAACCTAATCACATATTCTCTATTATAGGTTAATAATTTCATTAAATAACCCAAAATAAACTTATTCATAAGATCATCTAACTAAAAATAATTACCCTCACTAATCAGGGACTTCACGTTGTCTAGTGGTAGGCGATAAATCCTACTCGCAATTTGGTTATGGGTTCGATTTCCATAGCTTTGTCTGATGCGACAGGTGGTCACGCGAGCTGTGTGTTGTCCTTTTTCAAAAACTTTATAATTTTATAACATTCCAAAAATATATATATTCATAAAAAATAACCATAACATATTTTAACCAAAAAGGTTATCTAATAACTTTCATTTTTCATCCCAAAATGTATTAACCTGTAATTGCCTCAAATTCAAGGAACATATAAACCCAAATGGTTCTTTATAACTATATCCACAAAAGAAAAGATAATTATTCCTTGAATAAAATTTTCATATATCAAACTTTAGGGTTACACATACTATAAAAATTCTTTTAATGTAATCCCATCATCAAAAGAGCCTTAATACTTTTAAGAATTTCACCATCCTAAAATCTACCATAACTCTTGAATCCCTTATATGTTTAATTCTTACTCATTCAAAAATATTCATGATCCATTAACCATTCTTTACCAACTTATTCTGAAATAATTCTTTCCTACAAACAAAATAATGAATCATATCCTAAGATTCAATAATACCAAAACATATGTTAAGAAATAATGGATACCTTTCATTGGACATTGTCAGTTTCTCCATTATAACATCCCGTCTTTTTATAACATAACTTTCATTCCATTACACGGAACTGGGGATCATTAAGGTTTAGTGTCTTGGAAACAAGGAACATAAAACATGAAACAAAAAAAAAACATTCTTCTTAAACACTTGAAAGGCTTCTCCTCATGTTCACCCTAGGCTCATTACTGCATCTCATAACCTGGGGACATAAATCAAAAGGAAGGGTGAGCAGAAGGCCCAGCAAGGGAAACAAGTGAAACATTTTACATATGAACTTGAGATACATCAATAAAGTCATGAAAATAACTTTAAGGAATGAAAATGAAATCATGAGGCATATCATAATAAAAATAAAACTTTTTCATAACTTGAAGATGTGGCTACATCATTTAACATAGACAATCATGAACATATCACCAAGGTCCATCCCCAAGGTGTCATTTGAAAATTACCAAGGTTATTCACCAAGGTATCGTGAAAATTGTAATCTCTAATGGTTACATCATTACCCAATGCATTGGAGCGCTATCAGGGCTCACCCTTAAATTTGAATTTTTTATCATGTGAGACACATATATCATCATCAAAAATTTCATAACTAACCCATATATCATAAAATAAATGGGTTTCATTTCATAATCATAACATTTTAAAAACTACTTTAAATACATGATCTTTACATCACTTTAAAACCCACAGAAAAGGAAGGTGGGTCTCATGTATGTAAATCCCAGAATTTAAAATAGAACATTTTGGTATATATGTGAATACCCCTTTAGAAGAAACAGCTTTGAGTATTCACTTAATAATATAAAATAACTTTAGAAAAAGAGAGAGACATTTTGAGATGGAAATTCTGCAGCATAACGGCTATGTTACGAGGTTTTAGAAGACATTAAAAAGAGAGGGAAAATGGGTAAAACATTCATAAATGACCCATAAAACAGTAAATGGACAGAATAAGAAGGATAAATGATCATGGTAATGAAATTTCAAGGACATACCATTTGAAATGAAAAACATGGAAGGAAGACAAAAATTAGATTTCTCTTATGAAAGTTCGGCAACCTAACGACGTTACTTAAACTTCAACAAAAATGATTTTAAAAGATCAAATAGGGTCTCTCATCATGTGAAAATAAGATTTCTGTAAGATATATATGTAGATAATTCCCCAAAATAATTAAAAAGGAACTTGAAAGACTTGACATGAAAGTAGAACTTTGAAAAGAATGAGAAGGGTGAAAGAATCCCCTAAAAAATTCGGCAGCCTAACGGCGCCACTTAAAACATCAAAATACTGAATTGAAGAGATCAAATGGGGTCTCTCATCATATGAAAATAAGAGTCCAGTACGATAGATATAGATATCATACCCCAACATAACAAAAAGGAACTTGAAAGAATTGACATGAAAGTAGAACATCAAAACGAGAAGGGTGAAGAACCACTTAAAAATTCGGCAGCCTAACGGCGCCACTTAAAACTTCAAAATACTGAATTGAAGAGATCAAATGGGGTCTCTCATCATATTAACATAAGAGTCCAGTATGATATATATAGAGATCATACCCCAACATAACAAAAAGGAACTTGAACGAATTGACATGAAAGTAGAACTTCAAAATGAGAAGGGTGAAGAACCAATTAAAAATTCGGCAGCCAAACGGCACCACTTAAAACTTCAAAATACTGAATTGAAGAGATCAAATGGGGTCTCTCATCATATGATCATAAAAGATCAGTATGATAAATTTATAGATCAAACCCCAACATAATAAAATGGAACTTGAAATACTTTACATGAAAATAGATCTTGAAAAATTAGAAGGGAGAAAGAATTCGTTACAAAAATTTCGGCAGCCTAACGGCGCCACTTAAAACTTCATAAAAAGAAATAATTAGAGTAAGAGGGGATCTCTAATTATATAAACATGAAAAAGGCAGTAATAGGAGTATAAAATAACATCCTCCAACATAAGAACATGGAGCATAAAAGGAATGACATAAAAGAGATTACTTGAAATGAAAGAGAGAGGTCAGATCCCTTACCTTAAAACATAACTCTTAAAACTCAAAGTTTGGGACCTTGAGGGCTTGGGGGCACCATGGGAGGACTCCTTGGGAGGTAATGAGACCAGAACTTTATTGGGGGAGAGTGGGAATTCGAATGGGTGAGAGGATGGCTTGGTATTTATAGGGAAAGTGAGGGGACAAGGCATTAATGGCAAAGGGACACCTCATTAGTGGTTTTGGCAAAACCATGGGCTTGCCCATGGTATTTTCCCATGGTATTGGCCACTTGGGACACCTCATACCTTATCTCACTATTCATAATTCGAACATATTGATTACAAACTTAATACATCATTTAATGATGTCATTAAACACCCATAACTTAAAAATTGTATTTTCACTATTCATCAAAAATTCAACTTTCTCAGAATAATCCAAAAATATCACCTTAACCAAATACCAACGCTCTGATTACAAATATGAACTCCATTTTATAAAAATAATTTTCTAAATATTTTTAATTTAATTTTTAAATAAAAACACTATTCACCGAAAATTCATTTTTTTTCAGAAAAAACCCCAAAAATTACCATAGCATAATATCAGTGCTCTGAGTTCAAAAATGAAATCCGTTTTATAAAAATAATTATCTAAATATTTTTAATTAAATTTTTAATTAAAAAAACACTATTCACATGAAAAAACTAATACTTGAATAATAATTTATGAAACTGTTATTTAACCATTTTATTGAATCACATTACTTAATCAAGGTGCCTAGATTATATTAATACTTTCTTTAAGTGAGATTACTAATCCATTTGGACACATTACTAATCCTAATCATAAAATCACTATTCATAATTTACTATTCATCAAAAATTATGTTGATCTTATTAGACTCTAAATTTCATACTGAATATAATTGTAGAAGACCATTTTTCGAAAATCATTACACATTTTTATTTATTCAAGGTTTACACAACCATTTTTAAAAAAATATTTTTTCTAAAATTCATCAAAAATATGCATACTATATTTATCCGGTCATTTGAAAATTAATAAACTTCATCTTAAGAAGAAATCCCAATTTTTATTTAAAACAAAGGATTACACAAGGCAGTTACGGTCTCCTTACATAGCCCCTTATCACACCAGCATAGGACCTAAGTGTAAGATGTGCTAAGGTGAGAGAATCTGAGGGAGGCTCGGCCAACAACACACGAGTAGTAATTTTTATCAGTTTGAACTTCTCGCGAAGGCGATCCCGTTCTAGCTTCACACGATGAAGTTCAGCTTGGGTTTGGTCCAGAGCAAAGCCCAGTGGTGCTACCTCCTTCCCAAGTTCTGTTAGATGGGCTTTGATCAGTCCAAGACTACTGGGTGAGGCCATCGAATCTTCTTTCTATATTAATTAACCAAGATTACTTGTATTTAGAGACAATAATCAAAACGTTTAGTTTCCAGCGGTCATATTGACCAATGGTCATATAACTGTCAAAAACCAACGGTATCATTTTAATTATACTCATGTTATCAAATGAAACATTTTTGTTGAGTATAAAAATAAAATAAAATAACACATAAAATTAGGAAACAAGATTTATTCAAAATTTCGGGTCGTTACAATCTTCCCCCCTTAAGAAATTGCGTCCTCGCAATTTTTTAAAATTAGGTTTTGAAATTTCATTGAAAGTCCCACATCGGAAAAGGAGTCAGTAAAAATATTACTTTAAAAGAAAGAAAGGGAAGTACAAAGGTCACCTGAGTTAGCCCACACTAGGATTCCATGTAGGAAAACATGGACATGGAAGAAAAACAAAGGGTCAAGTTCTGAGGGAGAGTGATAGAGAACATGATTTGGAGAAAGTTAACCATAAGAAAATCCCAAAATTATGATGTGTGTAAACTATCTTTGATTACCTAGTAGGAAACGTAAACCAACAACGTTTTTGTTTTACGTTCCTTTTCATAATTTTGAGGAATTCATTTACAACATAGAACAAAAACATAAGGAAATATACCAACCTTCATGTAGAGTTTCATCCTTTAATAAGTTTCTACCAAAACTAATCTTTTCTCCAAATGATGAGCATTCAAAACTACTTGGTCTCATCAAAACACAAGAATCATCTTCTAGAGAATCACATAATCCACAAAAGATTAACTATCTATTTCTTCTATCTTTAAACATTATCCCAAAAACAGAAGGGGTAAGGTAAAACAACTCTTCAAAAAGAAAGAATCCCATAGGAAGGGAAACTATTTTTAAATCTTCAAAGTTCCATGGTACTACCCAAAGTTCATTATAGACCATCGCTTAAATAACGGTCCTTAAAATTCCTCAAAATAAACCAAACTAAGATTGAAACCCAAATACAAGAGGGATTTGATAACATATTCTTCCAAAATAAACTTCATTGTTCATCTCCAAACAACATCAACCACAACTAACATATTATAACAAAAGTAGCTAACCTAAACATATTTTACCCAAGATAGGTTAATCATTTCCATAAGTAACCTAAATTACTATAAGTCCTCCTTAAATTCATTGATTCTTCAAAATATAAGTCAACCTTACTCCTCAATGAAAATACCGCAGTAATCTATTTACCTTGATCATATAGGGTCCTCAAAATAGTTAACGTCTTCCAAAATAATAATCATCTTTTAATCCCCTAATCATCTTTGTGGTATTAATACGGAAATCGTAGCATTTCCTATCACATTGGTTGTTGGGACATGTTCTTCCATTTCCCGCCATTAATTAAGAAAAGAATCTATAATTAGGGGGTTAAATACTTAGCCAATAATCATGAAAAGAAACTTAAAGCATGTAAGGATAACTTGTAGAAGAAAAGTATACCCTAACTTGTGATCCCCTAGGTTCCCATCTAGGTTATCCATGATCATATATTCTTATGTGAACCTTTATTTAATTTTATCTTTGTTCCATTAATAATGGTTCATACTAAGCTTATGAATTTAGCAAAGCATATCCCCTGGGAGTGTCGTAACCAAGAGTGCAGCAAGGCCCGTTGTCGTGTACCAGTTCCCGTTCGAGTCTAGCTCAAAGCGGTGTTTTCGGGTTTTACCCCTATGTACATCTGTGCCAGAGCCACCTCTACCTGCTCGTATCCAGACAGGGATGTATTTGCTTGGTAACCCCTTACTCAATACTCACCAAAATACCAGGAAGATTTCCTATATTTAAACTTTTCTATAGGGTTCTTCCTAGAGTTTTCATATCCTAATTTCCAAAAATAACTAAACCATCCTTTGATACCAACTATAGCATCCCGTCTTTTTATAACATAACTCTCATTCCATTACACGGAACAGAGGATCTTTAAGGTTTAGTGTCTTGGAAACAAGGAACATAAAACATGAAACAAAAAAAACATTCTTCTTAAACACTTGAAAGGCTTCTCCTCATGTTCACCCTAGGCTCATTACTGCATCTCATAACCTGGGGACATAAATCAAATGGAAGGGTGAGCAGAAGGCCCAGCAAGGGAAATAAGTGAAACATTTTACATATGAACTTGAGATACATCAATAAAGTCATGAAAAGAACTTTAAGGCATGAAAATGAAATCATGAGGCATATCATAATAAAAATATAACTTTTTCATAAATTGAAGATGTGGCTACATCATTTAACATAGACAATCATGAACATATCACCAAGGTCCATCCCCAAGGTGTCATTTGAAAATTACCAAGGTTATTCACCAAGGTATCGTGAAAATTGTAATCTCCAGTGGTTACATCATTACCCAATGCATTGGAGCACTATCAGGGAGCACCCTTAAATTTGACTTTGTTATCATGTGAGCCACATATATCATCATCAAAAATTTCATAACTAACCCATATATCATAAAATAAATGGGTTTCATTTCATAATCATAACATTTTAAAAACTGCTTTAAATACATGATCTTTACGTCACTTTAAAACCCACAGAAAAGGAAGGTGGGTCTCATGTATGTAAATCCCAGAATTTAAAATAGAACATTTTGGTATATATGTGAATACCCCTTTAGAAGAAAGAGCTTTGAGTATTCACTTAATAATATAAAAGAACTTTAGAAAAAGAGAGAGACATTTTGAGATGGAAATTCTGCAGCATAACGGCTATGTTACGAGGTTTTAGAAGACATTAAAAAGAGAGGGAAAATGGGTAAAACATTCCTAAATGACCCATAAAACAGTAGATGGACAGAATAAGAAGGATAAATGATCATGGTAATGAAATTTTAAGGACATACCATTTGAAATGAAAAACATGGAAGGAAGACAAAAATTAGATTTCTCTTTTGAAAGTTCGGCATCCTAACGACGATACTTAAACTACAACAAAAATGATTTGAAAAGATCAAATAGGGTCTCTCATCATGTGAACATAAGAGTTCAGTATGATATATATATAGACAATGCCCCAACATAATTAAAAAGGAACTTGAAAGACTTGACATGAAAGTAGAACTTTGAAAAGAGTGAGAAGGGTGAAAGAATCCCCTAAAAAATTCGGCAGCCTAACGACGCCACTTAAAACTTCAAAATACTGAATTGAAGAGATCAAATGGGGTCTCTCATCATATGAACATAAGAGTCCAGTATGATAGATATAGATATCATACCCCAACATAACAAAAAGGAACTTGAAAGAATTGACATGAAAGTAGAACTTCAAAACGAGAAGGGTGAAGAACCACTTAAAAATTCGGCAGCCTAACGACGCCACTTAAAACTCCAAAATACTGAATTGAAGAGATAAAATGGGGTCTCTCATCATATGAACATAATATTCCAGTATGATAGATATAGAGATCATACCCCAACATAACAAAAAGGAACTTGAACGAATTTACATGAAATTAGAACTTCAAAACGAGAAGGGTGAAGAACCAATTAAAAATTCGGCAGCCTAACGGCGCCACTTAAAACTTCAAAATACTGAATTGAAGAGATCAAATGGGGTATCTCATCATATGATCATAAAATATCAGTATTATAAATTTATAGATCATACCCCAACATAATAAAAAGGAACTTGAAATACTTTACATGAAAATAGATCTTGAAAAATGAGAAGGGAGAAAGAATTCGTTACAAAAATTTCGGCAGCCTAACGGCGCCACTTAAAACTTCATAAAACGAAATAATGAGAGTAAGAGGGGATCTATCATTATATGAAAATGAAAATGGCAGTAAGAGAAGTATAAAATAACATCCTCCAACATAAGAACATGGATCATAAAAGGAATGACATAAAAGAGATTACTTGAAATGAAAGAGAGAGGTCAGATCCCTTACTTTAAAACATAACTCTTTAAACTCAAAGTTTGGGACCTTGAGGGAATGGGGCACCATGGGAGGACTCCTTGGGAGGTAATGAGACCAGAACTTCGTTGGGGGAGAGTGGGGAGTCGAATGGATGAGAGGATGGCTTGGTATTTATAGGGAAAGTGAGGGGACAAGGCATTAATGGCAAAGGGACACCTCATTAGTGGTTTTGGCAAAACCATGGGCTTTCCAAAGGTATTTGCCCATGGTATTGGCCACTTGGGACACCTCATACCTTATCTCACTATTCATAATTCGAACATATTTATTAAAAACTTAATACATCATTTAATGATGTCATTAAACACCCGTAACTTAAAAACTGTATTTTCACTATTTATCAAAAATTCAACTTTCTCAGAATAATCCCAAAATTTCACCTTAACCAAATATCAACGCTCTGATTACAAATATGAACTCCATTTTATAAAAATAATTTTCTAAATATTTTTAATTTAATTTTTAAATAAAAACACTATTCACTGAAAATTCATTTTTTTCAGAAAAAACCCCAAAAATTACCATAGCATAATATCGGTGCTCTGAGTTCAAAAATGAAATCCGTTTTATAAAAATAATTATCTAAATATTTTTAATTAAATTTTTAATTAAAAAAATACTATTCACACGAAAAAACTAATACTTGAATAATAATTTATGAAACCGTTATTTAACCATTTTATTGAATCACATTACTTAATCAAGGTGCCTAGATTATATTAATACTTTATTTAAGTGAGATTACTAATCCATTTGGACACATTACTAATCCTAATCATAAAATCACTATTCATAATTTACAATTCATCAAAAATTAAGTTGATCTTATTAGACTCTAAATTTCGCACTGAACATAATTGTAGAAGACCATTTTTCGAAAATCATTACACATTCTTATTTATTTAAGGTTTACACAACCATTTTAAAAAAATCTTTTTTTCTAAAATTCATCAAAAATATGCATACTATATTTATCCGGTCATTTGAAAATTAATAAACTTCATCATAAGAAGAAATCCCAATTTTTATTTAAAACAAAGGATTACACAAGGCAGTTACAGTCTCCTTACATAGCCCCTTATCACACCAGCATAGGACCTAAGTGTAAGATGTGCTAAGGTGAGAGAATCTGAGGGAGGCTCGGCCAACATCGCACGAGTAGTAATTTCTATCAGTTTGAACTTCTCGCGAAGGTGATCCCGTTCTAGCTTGACACGATGAAGTTGAGCTTGGGTTTGGTCCAGAGAAAAGCCCAGTGGTGTTACCTCTTTCCCAAGTTCTGTTAGATGGCCTTCGATCGGTCCAAGACTACTGGGTGAGGCCATCGAATCTTCTTTCTATATTAATTAACCAAGATTACTTGTATTTAGAGACAATAATCAAAACGTTTATTTTCCAGCGGTCATATTAACCAATGGTCATATAACAGTCAAAAACCAACGGTATCATTTTAATTATACTCATGTTATCAAATGAAACATTTTTGTTGAGTATAAAAATAAAATAAAATAACACATAAAATTAGGAAACAAGATTTATTCAAAATTTCGGGTCGTTACAATCTTCCCCCCTTAAGAAATTACATCCTTGCAATTTTTTAAAATTAGGTTTTGAAATTTCATTGAAAGTTCCACATCGGAAAAGGAGTCAGTAAAACTATTACTTTAAAAGAAAGAAAGGGAAGTACAAAGGTCACCTGAGTTATCCCACACTAGGATTCCATGTAGGAAAACATGGACATGGAAGAAAAACAAAGGGTCAAGTTCTGAGGGAGAGTGATAGAGAACATGATTAGGAGAATGTTAACCATAAGAAAATCCCAAACTTATGATGTGTGTAAACTATCTTTGATTACCTAGTAGGAAACGTAAACCAACAACATTTTTGTTTTACGTTCCTTTTCATAATTTTGAGGAATTAAATTACAACATAGAACAAAAACATAAGGAAATATACCAACCTTCATGTAGAGTTTCATCCTTTAATAAGTTTCTACCAAAACTAATCTTTTCTCCAAATGATGAGCATTCAAAACTACTTGGTCTCATCAAAACACAAGAATCATCTTCTAGAGAATCACATAATCCACAAAAGATTAACTATCTATTTCTTCTATCTTTAAACATTATCCCAAAAATAGAAAGGGTAAGGTAAAACAACTCTTCAAAAAGAAAGAATCCCATAGGAAGGGAAACTATTTTTAAATCTTCAAAGTTCCATGGTACTACCCAAAGTTCATTATAGACCATCCCTTAAATAACGGTCCTTAAAATTCTTCAAAATAAACCAAACTATGATTGAAACCCAAATACAAGAGGGATTTGATAACATAGTCTTCCAAAATAAACTTCATTGTTCGTCTCCAAACAACATCAACCAAAACTAACATCTTATAACAAAAGTAGCTAACCTAAATATATTTTACCCAAGATAGGTTAATCATTTCCATAAGTAACCTAAATTACTATAAGTCCTCCTTAAATTCATTGATTCTTCAAAATATAAGTCAACCTTACTCCTCAATGAAAATACCGCCGTAATCTATTTACCTTGATCATATAGGGTCCTCAAAATAGTGAACGTCTTCCAAAATAATAATAATATTTTAATCCCCTAATCATCTTTGTGGTATTAATACGGAAATCGTAGCATTTCCTATCACATTGGTTGTTGGGACATGTTCTTCCATTTCCCGCCATTAATTATGAAAAGAAGCTATAATTAGGGGGTTAAATACTTAGCCAATAATCATGAAAAGAAACTTAAAGCATATAAGGATAACTTGTAGAAGAAAAGTATACCCTAACTTGTGATCCCCTAGGTTCCCATCTAGGTTATCCATGATCATATAATCTTATGTGAACCTTTATTTAATTTTATCTTTGTTCTTTTAATAATGGTTCATACTAAGCTTATGAATTTAGCAAAGCATATCCCCCGGGAGTATCGTAACCAAGAGTGCAGCAAGGCCCGTTGTCGTGTACCAGTTCCCATTAGAGTCTAGCTCAAAGAGGTGTTTTCGGGTGTTACCCCTATGTACATCTGTGCCAGAACCACCTCTACCTGCTCGTATCCAGACAGGGATGTATTTGCTTGGTAACCCCTTACTCAATACTCACCAAAATACCAGGAATATTTCCTATATTTAAACTTTTCTATAGGGTTCTTCCTAGAGTTTTCATATCCTAATTTCCAAAAATAATTAAACCATCCTTTGATACCAACTATAGCATCCTTTATTTTTATAACATAACTTTCATTCCATTACACGGAACTGAGGATCTTTAAGGTTTAGTGTCTTGGAAACAAGGAACATAAAACATGAAACAAAAAAACATTCTTCTTAAACACTTGAAAGGCTTCTCCTCATGTTCACCCTAGGCTCATTACTGCATCTCATAACCTGGGGACATAAATCAAAAGGAAGGGTGAGCAGAAGGCCCAACAAGGGAAACAAGTGAAACATTTTACATATGAACTTGAGATACATCAATAAAGTCATGAAAAGAACTTTAAGGAATGAAAATGAAATCATGAGGCATATCATAATAAAAATAAAACTTTTTCATAACTTGAAGATGTGGCTACATCATTTAACATAGACAATCATGAACATATCACCAAGGTCCATCCCCAAGGTGTCATTTGAAAATTACCAAGGTTATTCACCAAGGTATCGTGAAAATTGTAATCTCTAGTGGTTACATCATTACCCAATGCATTGGAGCGCTATCAGGGCGCACCCTTAAATTTGACTTTTTTATCATGTGAGCCACATATATCATCATCAAAAATTTCATAACTAATCCATATATCATAAAATAAATGGGTTTTATTTCATAATCATAACATTTTAAAAACTGCAATAAATACATGATCTTTACGTCACATTAAAACCCACAGAAAAAGAAGGTGGGTCTCATGTATGTAAATCCCAGAATTTAAAATAGAACATTTTGGTATATATGTGAATACCCATTTAGAAGAAAGAGCTTTGAGTATTCACTTAATAATATAAAAGAACTTTAGAAAAAGAAAGAGACATTTTGAGATGGAAATTCTGCAGCATAACGTCTATGTTACGAGGTTTTAGAAGACATTAAAAAGAGAGGGAAAATGGGTCAAACATTCATAAATGACCCATAAAACAGTAGATGGACAGAATAAGAAGGATACATGATCATGTTAATGAAATTTCAAGGACATACCATTTGAAATGAAAAACATGGAAGGAAGACAAAAATTAGATTTCTCTTATGAAAGTTCGGCAGCCTAACGACGTTACTTAAACTTCAACAAAAATGATTTGAAAAGATCAAATAGGGTCTCTAATCATGTGAACATAAGAGTTCAGTATGATATATATATAGATAATGCCCCAACATAATTAAAAAGAAACTTGAATGACTTGACATGAAAGTATAACTTTTAAAAGAATGAGAAGGGTGAAAGAATCCCCTAAAAAATTCGGCAGCCTAACGGCGCCACTTAAAACTTCAAAATACTGAATTAAAGAGATCAAATGGGGTCTCTAATCATATTAAAATAAGATTACAGTATGATAGATATAGATATCATACCCCAACATAACAAAAAGGAACTTGAAATAATTGACATGAAAGTAGAACTTCAAAACGAGAAGGGTGAAGAACCACTTAAAAATTCGGCAGCCTAACGGCGCCACTTAAAACTTTAAAATACTGAATTGAAGAGATCAAATGGGGTCTCTCATCATATGAACATAAGAGTCCAGTATGATAGATATAGAGATCATACCCAAACATAACAAAAAGGAACTTGAACGAATTGACATGAAAGTAGAACTTCAAAACGAGAAGGGTGAAGAACCAATTAAAAATTCGGCAGCCTAACGGCGCCACTTAAAACTTCAAAATACTGAATTGAAGAGATAAAATAGGGTATCTCATCATATGATCATAAAAGATCAGTATGATAAATTTAGAGATCATACCCCAAAATAATAAAAAGGAACTTGAAATACTTTACATGAAAATAGATCTTGAAAAATGAGAAGGGAGAAAGAATTCGTTACAAAAATTTCGGCAGCCTAACGACGCCACTTAAAACTTCATAAAACGAAATAATGAGAGTAAGAGGGGGTCTCTCATTATATGAACATGAAAAGGGCAGTAAGAGGAGTATAAAATAACATCCTCCAACATAAGAACATGGATCATAAAAGGAATGACATAAAAGAGATTACTTGAAATGAAAGAGAGAGGTCGGATCCCTTACCTTAAAACATAACTCTTTAAACTCATTTTTTGGGACCTTGAGGGAATGAGGAACCATGGGAGGACTCCTTGGGAGGTAATGAGACCAGAACTTCGTTGGGGGAGAGTGGGGAGTCGAATGGATGAGAGGATGGCTTGGTATTTATAGGGAAAGTGAGGGGACAAGGCATTAATGGAAAAGGGACACCTCATTAGTGGTTTTGGCAAAACCATGGGCTTGCCCATGGTATTTGCCCATGGTATTGGCCACTTGGGACACCTCATACCTTATCTCACTATTCATAATTCGAACATATTGATTACAAACTTAATACATCATTTAATGATGTCATTAAACACCCGTAACTTAAAAACTGTATTTTCACTATTCATCAAAAATTCAACTTTCTCAGAATAATCCCAAAATTTCACCTTAACCAAATATCAACGCTCTGATTACAAATATGAACTCCATTTTATAAAAATAATTTTATAAATACTTTTAATTTAATTTTTAAATAAAAACACTATTCACCGAAAATTCATTTTTTTCAGAAAAAACCCCAAAAATTACCATAGCATAATATCGGTGCTCTGAGTTCAAAAATGAAATCCGTTTTATAAAAATAATTATCTAAATATTTTTAATTAAATTTTTAATTAAAAAAACACTATTCAGATGAAAAAACTAATACTTGAATAATAATTTATGAAACCGTTATTTAACCATTTTATTGAATCACATTACTTAATCAAGGTGCCTAGATTATATTAATACTTTCTTTAAGTGAGATTACTAATCCATTTGGACACATTACTAATCCTAATCATAAAATCACTATTCATAATTTACTATTCATAAAAAATTAAGTTGATCTTATTAGACTCTAAATTACGTACTGAACATAATTGTAGAAGAGCATTTTTCGAAAATCATTACACATTTTTATTTATTCAAGGTTTACACAACCATTTTAAAAAAATATTTTTTCTAAAATTCATAAATAATATGCATACTATATTTATCCAGTCATTTGAAAATTCATAAATTTCATCATAAGAATAAATCCCAATTTTTATTTAAAACAAAGGATTACACAAGGCAGTTACGGTCTCCTTACATAGCCCCTTATCACACCAGCATAGGACCTAAGTGTAAGATGTGCTAAGGTGAGATAATCTGAGGGAGGCTCGGCCAACATCGCACGAGTAGTAATTTCTATCAGTTTGAACTTCTCGCGAAGGCGATCCCGTTCTAGCTTCACACGATGAAGTTCAGCTTGGGTTTGGTCTAGAGCAAAGCCCAGTGGTGCTACCTCCTTCCCAAGTTCTGTTAGATGGGCTTCGATCGGTCCAAGACTACTGGGTGAGGCCATCAAATCTTCTTTCTATATTAATTAACCAAGATTACTTGTATTTAGAGAAAATAATCAAAACGTTTAGTTTCCAGCAGTCATATTGACCAATGGTCATATAACAGTAAAAAACCAACGGTATCATTTTAATTATACCCATGTCATCAAATGAAACATTTTTGTTGAGTATAAAAATAAAATAAAATAACACATAAAATTAGGAAACAAGATTTATTCAAAAATTTGGGTCGTTACATCCATCCTCAATTGGAATGACATTATGTATTGGTAAACATATATTTGTACGATCCTGATAATCCCATTATTGAAACATCTTCATAGGATATCTGATTGTATAATGACCATGCACACCACATTTAAAACATTCAATTGATCCCTCAAAAAGAACATATTTCCCTTTCCTAGAGCCAACAACATGATTCCTTTTTCTATGGAAGGTTCTTGCTTTATGACCTTTATTAACACATATGTAGCATCTTCCCATACCTTTGAATCATTTTCCCAGGCATTTCATTCCACATCCTTGACACCTAGGTTTTTGAACATACTTACCTATATGATTGTTACCTGAAATTCCGTATAGATTTGTTTCTCGCATATACGATGCCTTATAAAAATCCCCAAGGTTCAGGCTGTCAATCATGACTCTAGATAGTTGTTTGAGAGTAACCACAAGAATTATAATTGCATCTCTCATTTCATTCAGTTTCTCATTCAGAAAACCATCACAGTTTTTTTCACATCCATTGTTACTTTGGTACCTGCTAGATCCAACCATTTACTAAACCCAAAAAGGTCTGTGTGAGTATATCAGTAAAATCATAATATAATATCTTATGAGGAGGGTAAATACTTATTCATGTTATATTTAAATAATTAAAAATAACTAAGACTCTTTCTAATATGCTAAAAATTATGTTTATGTCACTTATGCTTAGATAACACCCTAACCTCTAAAGTTATCTAAACCGACCTCTGATACCAACTATAAGGACTCGGCCTTAAACATTACATAATCTTGAATTAAATGAATAATTCTCATTGAGGATCTTTTCAAGTTTATAGATTTATAGAATTAGGAATAACAATTACATTACATCTCAAAAATTACAAATTAGACACTTCTACTCAGTTTCTATTTTTTTCATAAAATAAAAACTCTTGAATAAATGAGACAGGTCAAGTTCCATGTTTTAGACAACATGAATTTTCCTTGATCCCATCCTTGAACCTATTACACTTTATGTACTATGAAAAACATTTCAAAAACTTGGGATGATCATAAAAAGATCAGTAAGGGATACATAAAGAAGGAAAACTGTTAGATTTTCAAAACAACAAGCCATGAATACTTTATCATAAGTGATACTTTCCCCTTTATGAAGTAGTAAATACTCTTTACTAAATAAAATATCATTGTTTTCTTTTTTGTAACCAAAATATTACCATAAAACTCATATAAAGAACACATAACATATAAATGTATCTTGGGAAATAAAAATTCTTAAGTGGAATAACCATATGGTTGACTTACACAAATATCACCAAATGGAATAGCCATACGACTGACTTCCATAGCCAATGAATTGTAGGTTATAACGTAACCACCTATCCTGGTTTATCACAACACCACCCATCATATAGTTTATCACGTTACCACCCATCAAATTTACAAGTACCATCATTACACATAAAATGTTTCAAATATAAAAATTTCACTAATAATATTTCATTTGATATCATAAGAAATAATTTCAAGATATTGAAATAATTATTTCATTTTCAAAAACTATTTAAAAAGAGATTTTTGAATCAAAGTGTCCCATAAAAATTTGGATATTTTAATGGTATTAACATTTAGAAACATTAATTTCCATATAAATCTTCAAAACCATTTTGAAAACATATACATTAATGAGAAATATTTAGAAGAATAAATCTTCAAAAAATTTAAAACAATATTTTAGTTAAAGAGTTTTTTACAAAATGAGAGAAGCTTGAATACCAATAATTGAGGAATAACATTTAATAATAACTTTATAATATCATGAGAATAAAGGTATTCATGATATAATATTCCAAAGGATAGTATATACACTATATCAATGTGAATTGGTGCATAACAACAATGAAGTCTCAATGTAATGTAAATTGAGACGAAATCCCTTATAATGATGGTATCCTTTGATTAAGGATAAATCGATTACATAATTATGTGTGAAAAATAATAATACACCCAATATAAGTGCATATTAAGTGTAAAACAATAATAGGTCATTCACAAATCTTCATAGGATGACATATTCACGAAGTACAAGTTTAACCCAAAGAATTTGAAATTGGGTTAAGAAGTTCCCTTGAAACAATTCAACAGCCTAATGATGTCACTTTATAATTCATAAAATGACTTGATGAGATAAAAAGGGTATCTCATCACTTGGAAATAAAATTTACATCAATAAGGATATATAAGAACACATCCCAACATAATAAAATGTAAATTAAAAGACATAACAAAAATAAGTCTTTTAAAAAGAGGAGGGTGAAAGGTTCCCTTTCCTATTTGGTAATTCACAAAACATACTCCACATGAATGAAGGAACATACAATGTAGATGTAAATAGAAATAAATGAAAGTATATTACACAAAGAGTATAATAATGGAAATTACATACACCACTCAAAGGAAATAGTGACAAATATAACATGAATCTCATAGGAATAAAAAGTGAGATAAAAACCCCTTACCTCGTTGTAATCAATCGAGTCGTATGAACAAAAGATAATAACCACAAAATAAATAAAACAATACCATGAATATAAATATAATAATGATAATATATATAAATGTAAGTATACATTACAACCCATGCAATAATTAAGTGGTGAACAATGGAAATCTCACAGAATTAAAAGTGAGATAAGAAATCCCTTACCTCGTGTCTGACTTGACTTGTTTGTTCCTTATTCTTCCTGAATAATAAAATTAAGTTAATTTACACTTGATTTAGAACCCTTTATTCAAGTTTATGATTCCTTTTATATAACTTATTACCATTTTATAAAGAATATGTAATCATTTAAGTTAATAATGGTCGTTTGGTCGACATTTGGTACTTGAGTAAAAAAAATGAACACCTTATAATTACAAGTTGTCCATATGGTGAAGAGTAAATTTTCTCCAGAATGATATTAATGATTTAGAAATATTATATATAATATATATCCAGTATATATATGTATTTATAACAGTACATAGCATTTTTAGAAAATAAATGAAATGCACCGTTCATGAAGATAGTAAGTCGTACATACACATGAATGAAACTTTCATTTCTATTTTGTATTTTAATTGAATGAAAACATAATGATACATAGTTATATTATAATTAAAGTATAATATCATATATAATTTCAATAACTCAATCCTTTATATGTCCCACGTATGGTATGAACGAGTCATATCACATTGAGGGTGCGGTAGTCCACACTTCCTCAAAGAAAATTATCACGTTTACTCAAAATGGAAACCATAAAGGTATGATATAAATTAGAAATACAGAAAAATAAAGAAAACAGAAACATAATATATATCATATATAATTACAGTGCCATCATAATGGCCATTATAAGAGGCAGTAGGAGATAATTGAACAATCATCATTTCGTGAGATGTTAGTTCGCCACCCACATAAACAGTATGTTCTTTACCCATTAGATGGAGGTGTGTGTAAGTTTTGTTCAAATAATTATCATAAGAACACCCTAGTATATTGAGGATACTGGTGCTGCTATAAAATAAATGAATAAAAAGAGTTTAGGGGTTGTATAAGTAAAATAAAATAAAATAAAAGAATTTTAGAAAAACTATTACCTTTAATTTGGGTAACTCCCTTTGGTATGAACCAAAAGTGTTTCTTGAAGTGCCTTATGCCTAAGGTAAGGCTTCTAGGAGGAGGAGAGGGATGTAGGCAGGTTAATTGGGCTGAGTTTGTTTGATCCAAAAGTCTTGAGAGGTGTGAGGAATTGGTTAAAAGTGAGAGCTTTTTATAGGGGGTGTTTAGGAAGGTTTGATAATATTATTTTTTTATAAAATGATATTTGGTTTCCAAAGGTCAGAACCTCATTAAGGTAGAAGATAAGTTGAATCATGGTCGAAATAAATTCATCCAATAAGAATTGGATAGGATTTGGATGTTATTTTAATATTTATAATCTTATTTATTTAAATCATTTATTAATGAGGTAAACCCTACATCATTAATGTGTCATATATAATTTAATTTATTTTATGTCTAAAAATTATAAAAAAAATACTATGATGTATGAAATATTTTTATCTTTCCAATGAATATTTATAGTAGAAAGGATAACTTATATAACGCTATGTAAAAATTAATTTACAAATAGATATTTGTTTATGTCATTTTTCCCTTTACTTTAAGTTAATTAAAATAAAGTGTCATGATCATTCATAAGTGGTTTTATGGGGGTACCAAAATTGACCCAAGGATTCCCATGGTCGGCCATTACTAATTTAATATGGTTAGAACAAGTGTTATTGTAATTTTAATTATTACAATATTCTTTTTACCTTGAATTACCCTATTTACCTTTAACCGCGGTAAATAAAAGTCAAAAGTTACTATTCACAAAAAAATTATTTTCATCTTATTGAACCATATTTTACTTACTAATAACAACCATGTATGTCATATTTTCAAAATTTAATTCCCAGAAGCGGTAAAATTTCATTTAAATGTAAAAGTCGGTTTTTTAACTACTACTATGTTGTTTTACTATTCATAAAAAATGAAAGCTTTTCAGAAAAATACCAAAAATTATGCCTAATCTATATTTGATATTCTAAATTCCAAAATGATGTCTATTTTAACAAATTCAAAACATGTAAGTTGCATTAATTAATTTAAAATTAATTCCTGTTGTCAAAACGAATAGCGTGTTTTTTAGAAATAATAAATATCAAAAGATTGACACTTGTTTATATCCAATTTCGAATTGAAATTAATTAAAATGACCACCATTGAATTAAATGGTAAAAATTTAATCTAATTAAAATTTAAAACCAATAAAAAAGATAATATAAGGATATAAATAAATTAGATTAAAAGGCAGGTTTGAATTAAAATACCGTATTTTCACTATTCATCAAAAATAGTGAATTTTATTCGAAAAATACCAAAATTTTACCCAAAGTGAGTTTTGAAGTCTCAGTTCTAAATAAGAATTTAATTTATCAAAAAGAACAAACAAAAGTGACCAAAACGAGATTTAATGAGGGTTCTCCCTCAAACGACTATAAATCAACCTTTTAAAGTAATTATGCTTAAAATTAGATTAATTCACATTTTAAGCCTCTAACTTTCATTAGATAAATGTAAAAACATTTAACAACCATGTATAATCATACTGTAGTTAGTTTTGTTCGTTCCCTCCATTACAACGGCTAGGCGTTAACTACTATTTAAAATAATGATATTATATTATTATTTTTCAGTATGACTCAGCATTGTGTGCAACATAAGATTTTAAGGAAACTCGTTGTTGTGTATCGGGTATGACATCAAATCATAGTGTCCCCTTTAAAGTAAAAATGATATTTAATTCAAAAATATTAATAAATATCAAAATTCCTTAATCATTATTTACCTGCGATGTTACAGGAATATACACGAAATGTAATTTTGAAGGACACATGATGTATATTTATTTTTAATTGATTAAATGAACTGGTGTCACGTCTAATCAACGGAAACATCTTCTTCTCCACTCATATCATCCAGGAGCAACAGATATCGCAGACTCTTCCCGGAGCCCCCGATTGACCATCTCTTCTCCAAATCAAAAACCGTTGATTGCGTTGGAAATACTACGACGAGTTCTTCCTTCTTCTAGAGTCTCATCTCATGATTTCTCCTCTTTATTGAGAAATAGTTGGTTGAGATTTTTATATGTTTTTGTCGATCTATGACATTTTAGGTTGAATCAAAGGCTGTGATTCAACAATATCGATCGTACAATGTTGAGGTAGGTGGTTTGTGCCTATTCATAGTTTGTCTCTAAATTATATGTGAAAAATTGCCCAATAACCTAGTTCAGGGTATTGCGTGTTTATGGAATTTAACCCTTTAATTACTATTACAAATTTATTGCTTGAGTTGGGGATCTTGTTTGAGAAAAGGGTTTAATTACCTTGCTATGGATGGATTTTCCCACATTTGAACTGATATTGGCCGATTGGGTATATTTTTTCCTGTTAGGCCGCTCTATTTTCCATGCCTAGTGCTATTAGGATGGAGTGATATTATCTAACTTACTTGTTCCAAGATTTATTCCTATTTATCCATGTAGTATATTGTGATTTATTTTGGCTACTGGATGTTTTTTGTGTACGATAGACTTACACAGGGCTGTGGGAACCTAGTGTAGTTAGACAACAGTGGAAATGGATGCTGAGGGATTTCCTAGAGTGTCTATTATACTTTAACATTATGAGACCATAGGTGGGATGGACGTGAGAGCTCCCTCAGTGTGGCTGTAGTACCACATTGCGAGACCATAGGGGGGAATTATACATTGAGTGCTTCGCAATAGTGTTTGTATTTTACTATTACAAGACCACATCAGGAATTGACAGTGAGTGCTTCTAAGAGAATCTTTATTAAAGATAAAAAAGAAGGTTTAGACTGTGAGAACTTCCTAGAGGGTTGCTTGTGTTTTATTGGCTCTTTGATTGATAATTGTAAATAATAATATTTGAAACAGTATGATTGTTTAATTTTGAGTACTTCCTTGTTTATTACTTCATTTTGCATATTTACTTCCATATATATTCCCTAACTATTAGGAACAGATATTTGGGTGGTTGCCTACTAGGATTCATCTCACACCCTATTTTGGGTCATTCTTTTGAGCCCAAATAGATTATATTGTTGTAGGTCTGGATAAGGGCAAGCACCCTTTTACCTCAGGTTCTAGATTACTATAGAGTTGGAGAGCATGGGACCAAGCTGAATATTGCGATGCTGTTAGAGTTATTTACTTGTTTTACATTGTACTTTGGTTTAGTATGGTATTCCAGCATTGTGACTTGTTTGGATACTTTACTAGACATATGTGATGTGAGTCATTTATATATGTGCTCCAGTTGTTTATCTACTTGCAGTGTTCTTATTTTTACAATTGCATGTTATTATTACTACTTCTAATACTATTATCGGTTTATTTCTTCTATGTTACTCTATCAATAAGGGAAGAGTATCCCCACTATCACACCCAAGGCCCTCACTGCTATTTGGTATCCTCCGGAATTTAGGGAAATGCACTTGAGGCCATGTGGCCAATCGGGTACGAGGCACCTCTAGGCGGCACCCGAAACTGGGATGTTACAAAGTGGTATCAAAGGAATTCTTTTCTTATTAATTTACTTTTTGGGGCATATAGACAGGGATAAGAAGGAATTGGTTGTTGGTAATAATCTGTGTTGGGGAGTAGCTAACCCATGTACAGGGAAAAGCTAATTTACATCGAATATTATAATTTTTATGGTTTTCAATTATTACAGTTGATTTGATTTCATTTATGGGTGATTCACATGTTTTGTGCTATAATCACTGATATCATTGAGGTTATATTTTTTTGCAACCCGATGAGATAAGGGTATTCCATTTCATGCATCATATATGCACTTTCTAGAGATCACATGTCATGCATTCAATTCATGCCATTTAGAGTGCATTACCGATTTCATGTTGTTGTGATAGATGTTGTGCTAGATATTCATGCTGTTGTGATAGATTCCTTGATAGGATGCGTGATATTTGTAGGGTATTTTTAATATAGAAAGTTTCTTTTAAATGAACGCCAAATTTTTTTTCCCTAAGGTGTTATGGACCCTCATGGATCGAAATGTGGTTGATCATGTGTTTGATTTCACAATTATACTATGACGTGACATGAATATGATGCCATCCTTTGATTAGTAGGGAGTATTGGCCCTCACAGATCGGAATTTGGAACTTTAATGCTTGTTTTTGTGTTTTTTGGGTTTCATAGTAGTTTCTAAGGCCTACTGTCTAGAAAAACCAAGAATACACGATGTGTATTGATGAATACATGCCCTATATCCTTCTGTTTGGTGAGGAACAAATTTTCGTAACTACATGTCATGTTCTTTGAGTACACGCCATCTAGTCTTTAACTGTGTGACTGGTTGTGTGAGCAGAAACACGGAGTTAGAAAACCTTTGGTGGAACATGCCGTGTACCTGACGTACATGCCATGTTGTAGAGACCATGTATTTGGCCATGTGACTAAAAATAAAGGTGGATGAAGAGTATCTAGTACACACTATTTCTGGAACAAACACACTGTGTAGAGTCGAGTGTATAACCGGCCGTGTGACCAATGAAACGTGCTAGTGAAATCCTTTAAGTACACACTATGTTTGGCACATGCACACCATGTAGTTCTGACATGGAGAGCCCTGTGGTTTAGTCATGTAGAGGAACTCGGGTATGGGAGAACGATTCAAGTACATGATGTGTCCAAAGAGAACATGCCGTGTGTATGGGGTGACAAAGGACCAGTGTTGGTAAGAGAACACACCCATGTAATGGCTTAAGGGAACACGCCATGTAAGGGTTATGCACACCGTGTTTACCTGATTTGCAGAACCTGAATTCTTTCTTTATCAATTACTTTTCATCATCTTATAAGTTTTAGTCCTTGTTAACCTTGATCTAAGGTGTGCACCTATCCTTGCAGAGTCATGACGCCGCAACGTCCTCCAGTTGTATGCCAGATTCAGGGTAGCGAACAGACACCAGACATGGTAGATCTGGGACTACCAGCAGTGTAACATCCTAGGTAAATAAAGAATAAGACATATTTCATATTTATTAATATTTGTGAATTAAATATTAATTTCACTTTAAAGGGGTTGCTATGTTCGATAACATACCTGATACGCAACAAAAGGTTTTTTTTGAAATCTTACATTGCACACTAATAATATAATATTTTTATTTTAAATGGAAGTTAACTACTAGCCGTTGTATTGGAGGTAATTAACAAAACTAACTACTATATGATTATACATGTTTGTTAAATGTATTTACATTTATCTAATAAAAATTTAGAGGCTTAAAATATGAATGAATCTAATTTTAAGCATAATTTACATTAAAAGTTTGATTTACCACCTTTTAATGGAGAACCCTATTTAAATATGGTTTTGGTCATCTTAATACATTAAAACTGACCAAATAAAATCCTTCTTTAGAATGGGGACATCAAAATTTACTTTGTGTAAATTTTGTTGAATTATTCTCATAATGTTCATTTTTAAGGAATAGTGAAAAATATTGTATTTTAATTCAAAACTGCATTTTAATCTAATTTATTTATATGGTTAGATTATATTTTTAATTGGGTTTAAAGAGAAATTTGAATATATTTTTAGCATTTAATCCAATTTTTTTCATTGGAATTAATTTCACTTTGAAATTAGACATAAACAAGTGTCAATCTTTTGATAGTTATTGTTTCTTAAAAACACGTTATTTGGGATTAGTTTTAAATTAATTAATGCCACTTCTATGTTTTTAATTTAGGAAAATATTCATCATTTTTGAATTTGTAATATCAAATATATCTTAGGCTGAAATTTTGATATTTTTCTGAAAAAAAATCAATTTTTGATGAATAGTGAAACCACTTAGTTGTAGTTAAAAAAACCGATGTTTTTTCATTTAAATGAAATTTTACCGCTTATGTGAATTGAATTTTGAAAATCCAACATACATGGTTGTTATTAGTTAGTAAAATGTGGTTCAATAAGATGAAAATAATTTTTCGTTAATAGTAACTTTTGACTTTTATTTACCGCGGGTAAAGGTAAATAGGGTAATGTAAGGTAAAAAGAATATTATAATAAATCCAAATTACCTTAACACTTGTCCAAACCTTATTATTTGATTCATTAACGACCATGGACATCTTGGGGTCGATTTTAGGACTCCATTGATCCACTTGGGGGTGATAATGACAATTTATATTAATTAATTTAATGTAAAGGCCAAAATAACATAAACAAAAATATTCTAGTAATTAATTTTTATATGGTATTATATAAGTAATATTTTTGACTATAAATATTAATTGGAATGATAAAACTATTTACTAAATCATGGTATTTTTAATATAATTTTAAAACAACAAATAAATTAAATTATTTATGACACAATAATGATGCAGTGTTTACCTCATTAATAAATCATTTAAATATATAAGATTATAAATATTAAAATATTATCCAAAACATGTAAAATTATGATTGGATGATTTTATTTCGAATATGAGTCATCTTATCTATGAATTTAATGATTTTTGGTCCTTCAGAAACCAAATATAATTATATAATAAAATAATATTTTTACACTTTCCTAAAGAGCCCCTCCTCTCCCTTATAAAAAGAGACCACTTATAACCAATTCCTCACACTTATTGAGCCTTTTGTATCGTCCAAACTCTGCCCCATTAAGCTCCTTACATCTATCTCGTCCACCTAGAAGCCTTACCTTAGGCATAAGGCACTTCAAGAAGTCCTTTGGTTCAAACCAAAGGGAGTTACCCAAATTAAAGGTAACAATTTCTCTTAAATTTTTTTCTTTTATTTTATTTCTCCAACCCCCTAAACTCTATTTATTCTTTTCTTTTATAAGAAAACCAGTATCCTAAATATAATAGGATGTTGTTATGAGAATTATTTGAACTAAAATTACACACACCTACATCTAATGGGTGAAGAACATACTATTTCTGTGGATGGAAAACCAACGCCTCATGAGATGATGATTGTTTGATTATATCCTACTGCCGCTCATGGTGGCCATTAAGATGACACTATATTTATATAAGATATATATTATGTTCTTTTTATGCTTCTGTATTTTCCATTTATATCATACCTTTATGGTTTCTATTATGGGTAAACCGATAATTTCATTTGAGGAAGTGTGGTCTACCGCCCCCTCAAAGTGATATGACTTGTTAATGCCTTATCTGAGGATGTATAAAGGATGGAGTTAATGATATTATATATGATATTATATTGTATTTATAATATAACTATGTATCATTATGTTTTAGTTCCATTAAAATAAGAAATAGAAATGAAAGTAGCGTGCATGCGTACGTACGCCTTACCATCTCCATGAAAAGTGCATTTCATTTCTAACCTACAAATATTATATACTATTATAAATACATATATATACTGAATATATATGATATATATGATATCCAAATCATGAATATAATTCTGGATATAATGAATGTCACATACATGACTTCTTTTAAATGTATTTTTCATTTAATTTCCATCCTTTCTTTGTTTTGGGGGTTTTCCATTCATTTTGGTGGAAATGGAGGGTTTTCAAAATTTGTGCCAAACAGTGAGCTCAATTCCAGATTTAAAAATAAATTTTATTTCTTTTATAACTCTTTCATTTGTTAAATTTTTTCATCCATTCTACTTCCCATTTTTCCTCCAATGACCTATCCAAATCACCATGTCCATTTGGACCCTTTTTGAACCCATTAGCATTTTGGGTTTGAGTGAATTAATTTGGAATTAGGCCAACCTGTGATCCATTTCCAATTTTAAATTTTTTTTTATTTATTTAATAACTCACTCATTTTTTACTTTATTATTATGATTCCACCTCCCACATGAATCCAAAATCAGGAGCCTCACCCCCATTATTCATTTTCCACTTTGTACCTTATTTGCCTCGCGGAGTAGGGAAAGACTTCTTAGGGTTCCTCAAATAGATTTGATTTGTGAAGGTAAGTTGATTCTTTCATAAATCATTTAATTTTCACTCTTTTCCACCCATTTCAGTCTCCACTTGACCTTATCACCCCCATTAGAGCCTCCATATCAGGTTTGGTTTCTTGGAGATTCATTTTTTTTGTATTTGGTTCGTTTGATTCAAGATGTTTCATGTAAGTGTTTCTTTCCTTGATTTCTTCCCCTTCTTTAGTGTTTCTTTCACCCTTTCTTGAAGTTCCTCATCTCCAGAAGTTGAGGTTCGAACCTAGGTTTTGATTTGGTGTCTTGTTGATCAAATATGGTGGTCTAGGGCTGGATTTAACTTCCTTGAGGTGCGGCGGTGGTGCGATTGATGTTCCACAACATGTTTTGAGGGTTTCGACATAAAAGGTAAGTGATTCCATGTGTAATAATTTATAGATGAGTTAGTTTGCTTGAATTTCTTATTATTCATGTTCCTAAAATTTTTTGTGTGGTGTGAAAACTATTTATGTTGGATTTGGTTAAGCATTTATTTTTATAGTTACATTTTAGCTTAAAATTGGGGTTTTTTCATGTATAACCCTTTGGGTATTGTTTGGGTGTATTTTATAACATATGAGCTTGGTTTAAAAAATATTTTTTGGGATAAAATTTTTGATTTGGTAGGGTATTGGTGTTACATTATGCTTTAAAGAGGTTTTTTTAATGGTTTTAAGGTGTAAAACCTTATTGTACTTCTTGAAAGTTATTTAAAAAACACGTGATTTTCATGTGGATATTTTGTGGAATTGTTTGAGGTGTTTGTATAACACTTGATGGTAGTTTAATAAATGTTTTTATGGGTTCCAATTCTTTTTTAAATTTTTATTGGTGTGATTTTTCCTCAAAATACTGTTTTGAAATGGGTTTTATGTGAAAAGCTTTGGTACACTCTTTAGAATTGTTTTTTGAATGTTTTGAATGGTTTAATGATTTGTGTAAGAGGCGAAACCATATTGGAAAACTATTTTGGATTGTTTATAATTTAAAATATAACATTTTAAATGTGAATAGTTTTGTCATGTGATGTGTATCCCCATGGAAATGTTTTATAAAAATGTTTAATGGATTTACTAAAATGTGAAAGAGGTGTGAACGTGATGTGGGCTGTTTGTGTGAGTGTGATGTGAAAAATGGATTTTGTTTATAAAAATGGTTTTATGAAACCATTGAGTGGGATGTTATGTGATTTTTAGCATATTTGGAGGGACTTTATAAAATTTTTGTAGGATGTGTTGGATTGTGAAAGTTATGAAAAAAGTGTTGTGGGCTATTTTGGTGTGAGCTTGATTTCAAAATGCATTTGAATGAAAAGTGGAATTTGTGACTGGTGTGATGTAAATGGGGCTGTTTGGTTAATTTTTGATGTGGAAGTGATATTTTCATGTGAAAAATATATTTCTTGGATTGTTGAACTTGTTTGAGCACAAAGGGAAAACTCGAGTATCTAGGTGGGTGGACGTATACTAGTATGCTAGTGAATCCGTGGGGTTTGGCCTCAGTTTCACTTAGCAGGATTGACGCATAAAACTCTAACTAAACTATGATGATGATGATTGGGGACCACTAGGTTATGGGTGTGATCCCTACTAGTGGCCCATGCATGAGAACAGATATTTTTTGTGGTAACTCTCACTGAAATACGAGGTACCTCATACCCACAACTAGCTAGTGCCTAGGGGTTATTTCCTATTACATGTTCTTGTTATATCCTTTATACTTACCATTGGAATACGATATATTTGGCTGAAAAAATTAAGTATCTTTTGAATTTATTTTAAAAGTGTTGATTCATTAAATTAGCCCACTTGAAAACTGATTTTTTTAAGATGCATCTTTTAGAAATTGTAACTAGAAATTACATGTTTTTGAAAACATGCATGTTTTTCATCTTTGAATGTTTATCACATGGAATATCGTAGTGGTGTTATCCTACTGGGAATTGTCTCACACCCTACTTACACCCTTGGGTGTAAGTAGACTTGGTTATTTTTGTTGTTTTTGGTTTGGGTACAACTTTTGTGCCAACAGTTTGGGTTTTCACCGGTCATTCATGAAGTAGTGTTGTGGAGATGGCTTGAGGGTCATGCCTCTTGCCATGTTTAGGTTCTTGGGATGTTCATTTTTGGTTTTGTACCTTTTTTATTTTCATGGTGAGTTGTTTTAGACTATGGAATTCAGTTATGAATTTTTGTAAAACATCGTTTGGTTTGAAAAATCCAGATTCATTTTATTAGATTCATTCATTGTTTAATGTTTATAAACTTGGGTAAATCATTCCCAATTCTCATTTTATGATACCCACGCACTTGTTCCAGCTCGTGGGGATTAGGAACACCCTTTAGGCCTCGTCACGGTCTGGTTTTGGTCCCAGTTTCGGTGGCGACCAGATTTGGTTCGTGACAAAATGGTATCAGAGGAGGTTTCCTCTCTTTGGGTCATGTTATTTGGGGAACAGTCGGGATAGTCTGGAGTTAGGAATCTCGGGACATGGAATTTTGGTTATGAGTAGTGTGTCTGATCACCACACCTCATGATGGGATTCAAGTCTCCAGAGGAAGTCGGGACCTTTTGGAGTCCTTTTGTTTTCTTGGTTTAATGATGATTCAGGTATATTTAATGAGAGTTGGGTTAATGGTCTCGGTGAGCTCGCAGGGCCTGGAAAGCCATGTGGAGCTGGAGATATTCCCTAGAACACTCTCTTTGAAAGTTAAGTGATTTGAATATGGCCGGAAAAAATATTTCCCATTCACCCATTGAAACTAGTTTCCTCTCACATTGTCTTGTGTTCTTTAGTTTTGAAACCTTGGAACTTTGGTTTTAAAGTGACTTGGTTTTAAGAAGCGAAAAGTTTTTGTGAAATTATTTTCAAATAAAGAGGGAATGGTTTGATTTATGATAGTTTGGAACTAAGTTTTTGGAATTATTTTGAAATGAAAAATGGTGTGCTTATACCTATTTTGAAATAAAGAACTATATTGAAGTCGGTTTTAGAAAAGTGTTTCCAATAGAGTTTTCTAAACAATCAAAGGGTGTTTTAATGGGATGAGATTTCTTTTGAAATTTATGTGAATAACATGAAAGTGAGTTCTTTTCTAAATGTTTGTGTCTTTGTGAAAAGTTTTTTAATATGTGAATTGGTATTTTGATCTTGTGGTTGGCCGTTTTGAGAAAAAGGATGTGACAGTTAACCATTTTGGTTTTGAAAAGTGGAACGAATTTTTGTTTTAACCATTGGTATTTTCATGGGAGACCACATTCATGGGGTTATATGGGATAATGGATGGTTGATGTCATGACTGGATGAGTTCCAAGACGGATATGAGGAGGGTGCTCGGTGTGGCATAGAAACATGCATGTGTGAGGCTCAAGGGGTACCATTGGTGGATACTCTAACCGCTGAACCGTTTGTTTTCAAAGAGATGTTTTTAAAGAAAAACATGATGTATTGTTGAATTGTTTGGGATGGTGTATATTATGTTTTTTGGAAAATGTTGATGTTGTGGGATGTTTTGATTCCAGGAACCCCTCTTGTTCAAACTATATTTTGGTTTGTGTTTGGACGACAATTTGGGTAGAAGGACTGTTTAATAGTCTCTTCGAAGATAGGTTTCAAGAAACCTTTACGGTGGTTCCCTTCATGTGTTTAGATCTATTTTGTGGCATGTTTTGACTAATGGACCAGCTTGGTTAGGTCCTTGGGTTCTCTCATTGGATAAGGTATGCCTCCATTAAGGGTTAATGCACAATTGAGGTGCAACTCGTATTGTTTTGCCATTGGAAAATCATCAAGTTAATCAATATAAGGAATATTTTATCGATATTTGTTGATTGAGTATACACCCATTCATTTCTCTTATTTGTGGATCCTGTTGTAGTGGGATAGTGCTTGTGGAAGGTTGAAAGAGACCTTAGTTTCTTAAGTTGTCTGTTTCATCAAAGGTGGAAGTGTTCTGGGGTTGTTAGGGTGGATGAGTGTCTCGATGGTGTCTAAGAGGGACTCTAGTTTCTTCATAGTTTCTTTGAAGCAGGAGTTCTTGTTAAACCACCAATTTTGGGATTTTGGTCATGAGAGGCTATTGTGTCTAATTTTTGGACTTGTCTATTGTTTAGGGACTTGGCATAAGGTCACGTTCCACGTATTGTTTCTATCAATTGCAAAGGTCATGTTCGGTGACACATTGTGATGTTGTGTGATCATTTGACTGTAAAGGTGATGGTTGTGAAATCCTTTGAGGTCCTCTGTTATGTTGGGAGTATGTATCCCTTGGGAAAAACATCAAATCCTCTATCTTAGAGGAAGGTGTTTATACGTTTCCTTCCCTTCTGTTGTTTCTCACCCAAAGAAACTAGGTGCGATGTGTGAGCATCTTCTGATCCCTTGCTTCAGTGAATTGTCAGGTCTCAGTAAACTGAGTTATGGAGTGTGTTATGTCTTGGTGAACCCATTGGGGTATGAGGTGTTGTTGATTATGGCATCGAAAGATGAAGTTCCACATAGGGGTTTCCACAGCATAACTACGATCCCGAAGATGCTTCAATATTTTGAGCTCCAGCCATAGGTCCCAAATAGAAGCTGGCTCGTAGTCATGGGAAACCCCAGTGTTGTTTAAACACTTGTACAAAGTCCTATCCTTAGTATGAAAGATAGGAAAAGTTTAATCCTATGGTGTCATCATCTTTCTTCTGTTGTTCTGGTTCAGTGGAAATAGGTGGAGGGCCTTGTACCCATGTCATCACCTAATATCTTCCCCTCCCCTTTGGTTTCCATTAAGTCTTTGGAGAATGGATTAAAATTTCGCTAGACAGGCTGAGTACGTGGTTTGTGCACAATTAGTAGTGACCATGTGCCAAGAAGCCATGCAGAAAGAATGATCTTCACAGTTTGTGCATGGTTTCCCAAACCGTGTGGACTAACTATGAAGACTTCCCAAATCATTAAAGTTTTGGGGTCTTTTCATGTCGGCCCTCACAGGTCAGTTAAGATGGTTGGTTCTTGTGGTGGGGAGACCCACCATGGGTATAATTTATATAATTTTAAAAATTTCTAATGGATGTATACCCCTTGTACTAGGGAGTCTATTCGGGCCTCCCCTGTTAGTGTCCTGATTCTGTCTCAGGAAAAAATTTAAGTTGTCTCTTATGGTGGGGAGCCCATTTGTGTCTCTTTATACGAGTAACTCAGATATTTTTTCATTCCTTGGTCTTGTCATGGATGTAGGAATTATCATTCAGAGATATCTAACTACCTACATATTTCTTGGGTAAACTTTGAGATTGGAGAGTGCCCAATGGTTTAGATATAGTAGGGTAAGTGTAACTTTGTTCGATGTTGTTTTTCGTTTAGGTATATTGATTGAGTATTGTTCAGATTTTGTTTGAGGAGTTTTCATTTGGGATAAAGCCTAAATATTTTTGATTGTTTCAGGAAATTGGTGTATGTTTTGGTTGTTAGAGTAATCCTTCCTTAAATGATCACTGGAGGTGTTTTGGCCTTTACAGGCGAATCTTGGAAAAGAATTGCTTCTTGGTTTATCGGTTGGGTTTGGTTTTTTTATTTGGCCTTGCTGTGGCTTTCCGGGGACGAAAAGTTTTATGGTGGGGAGAATTGTCACATACATGAATTCTTTTAAATGTATTTTTCATTTAATTTCCATCCTTTCTTTGTTTTGGTGGTTTTCCATTCATTTTGGTGGAAATGGAGGGTTTTTAAAATTTGGGCCAAACCGTGAGCCCAATTCCAGATTTAAAAATAAATTTTATTTCTTTTATAACTCCTTCATTTGTTAACATTTTTCATCCATTCCACTTCCCATTTTCCTTCTATAACCTATCCAAATCACCATCTCCAATTGGACCGTTTTTGAACCCATTAGCATTTTGGGTTTGAGTGAATTAATTTGGAATTGGGCCAACCCGTGAGCCATCTCCAGTTTTAATTTTTTTTTAATTATTTAATAACTCACTCATTTTTTACTTTATTCCTGTGATTCCACCTCCCAACTGAATTCAAAATCCTGAGCCTCATCCCCATTATTCAATTTTCCACTTTGTACCTCATTTTTCTCACAGAGTAGGGAAAAACTTCTTAGGGTTTCTCAAATCATCTAGATTTGTGAAGTTATGTTGATTCTTTCATAAATCATTTAATTTTAACTCTTTTTCCCTCATTTTAGTCCCCACTTGACTTTCTCATCCCCATTAGATCCTCCATATCAGGTTTGGTTTCTTGGAGATTCAAATTTTGGTGTATTTGGTTCGTTTGAATCAAGATTTTTCAAGTAAGTGCTTCTTTCCTTGATTTCTTCCCCTTCCTTAGGGTTTTTTCACCCTTTCTTGAAGATCCTCATGTACAGAAGTTGAGGTTCGAACATAGGATTTTATTTGGTGTCTTTGTGGTCAAATATGGTGGTCTAGGGCTGGATTTACCTTCCTTGAGGTGCGGTAGTGGGGTGATTGATGTTTCACATCGTGTTTTGAGGGTTTCGACATAAAAGGTAGGTGATTCCATGTGTAGTCATTTATAAATGAGTTAGTTTGCTTGAATTACTTATTATTCATGTTCTTAAGATGTTTTTTTTGTGGTGTGAAAACTTCTTATGTTGGATTTTGTTAAGAATTTATTTTTATAGTTTCATTTTAGCTTAAAATTGGGTGTTTTTTATGTGTAACCCTTTGGGTATTTTTTGGGTATATTTTATAACATATGAAATTGGTTTAATAAATCTTGTTTTGTCTAGAAATTCTGATTTTTTAGGGTAATGGTGTTCCATTATGTTTTAAAGAGGTTTTTAATGGGTTTAAGGTGTAAAACCTTATTGAACTTCTTGAAAGTGATTTTAAAAACGTATTCTTTTCATGTGGATATTTTGTGGTATTGTTTGAGGTGTTTTTATAACACTTGAAGGTAGTTTAATAAATGTGTTTTGTGCTTCCAATTATGTTTTAAATTTTTATTGGTGTGATTTTTTCCTCAAAATACGGTTTTGAAATGGATTTTATGTGAAAAGATTTGGTACACTCTTTAGAATTGTTTTATGAAAGAGTTGAATGGTTTAATGATTTATGTAAGAGGTGAAACCATAATGGAAAACTGTTTTGGATTATTTATACATTCAAATAGACCATTTTAAATGTGAGTAGTTCTATCATGTGTTGTGTATCCCTATTGAAATGTTTTATAAACATGTTTAATGGATTTACTGAAATGTGAAAGAGGTATGAATGTGATATGGGCTGTTTGTGTGAGTGCAATGTGAAAAATGGATTTTTTATAGTCAGGGTATTATGAAACATGTGAGTGGGATGTTAAGTGATGTTTAACATATTTGGAGGGAATTTATAAAATTTTTAAAGGATGTGATGGATTATGAAAGTTATGCAAAAAGTGTTGTGGGATATTTTGGTGTGAGTTTGATTTCAAAATGCATTTGAATGAAAAGTGGAATTTGGGACTTTTGTGATGTACATGGTGTAGTTTCATTAATACATGATGTGGATGTGATATTTTCATGTGAAAAATATATTTCATGGATTGTTGAACTTGTTTGAGCACAAAGGGAAACCCCAGGTATCTAGGTGGGTGGACGTGTACTAGTATACTAGTGAATCCGTGGGGTTTGGCATCAGTTTCACTTAGCAAGATTGACACTTATAACTCTTCAAAAACTATGATGATGATGATTGGGGACCACTAGGTTATGGGTTTGATCCCTACTAGTGGCTCGTGCATGAGAAAAAGTATTTTTTGTGGTTACTCTCACTGAGATACGAGGTACCTAAGACCCACAGTTAGCTAGTGCCTAGGGGTTATTTCCTATTACTTGTGCTTGTTAGATCCTCTATACTTACCGTCATCATATGGTATATTTGGCTGGAAAAATTCAGTATCTTTTGAATTTATTTTAAAAGTGTTGATTATTTAAATTAGCCCACTTGAAAACTAATTTTATTTAAGTTGCATCTTTTAGAAATTGTAACTAGAAATTACATGTTTTTGAAAACTTGCTTGCTTGTCATCTTTGAATGTTAATCACATGGAATCTCTTAGTGTTGGTATCCTACTGGTCATTTGATCACACCCTACTTACTCCCTTGGGTGTAAGTAGAGTTGGTTATTTTTTTTGTTGGAGGTTTGGGTACACCTTTTGTGCCAACATTTTCGGTTTTCACCGGTCATTCATGATGCGGTGTTGTGGAGATGGTATGAGGGTGATTACTCTTGCCATGTTGAGGTTCTCGGGCGGTTCATTTTTGGTTTTGTAACTTTTTTATAGTCATGGTGAGATGTTTTAGACTATGTAATTCAGTTCTGAATTTTTGTAAAACATCGTTTGGTTTGAAAAATCCAGATTCGTTTTATTTGATTCATTTGTTGTTTTATGTTTATAAACTTGGGTAAATCATTCCCAATTCTTATTTTATGATACCCGAGAACTTGTTCCAGCCCCTGGGGATTGGGAACTCTCTTCGGGCCTTATCACAGGCTGGGTTTGGTGCCGGTTTTGGTGGCGATCAGATTCGGTTCGTGACAAAATGGTATCAGAGGAGGTTTGCTCTCTTTGGGTCATGTTATTTTGGAAATAGTCAGGATAGTCTGGAGTTAGGATAGTTTGGACTTGGAATTTTGGTTATGAGTAGTGTGGATGGTCACCACACCTCATGATGGGATTCAAGTATCCATTGTAATTCGGGACCTTTCGGAGTCCATTGGTTTTCTTGGTTTAATGATGATTAGGGGAAATTAAAAGAGAGTTGGGTTAATGGTCTCTGTGAGCTCGTAGGGCCTGGAAAGCCATGTGGAGCTGGAGATATTCTATAGAACACTCTCTTTGAAAGTTAGGTGATTGGAATATGGCCACAAACCATATGTCTATATCACCCATTGAAACTAGTTTCCTCTCGCATTGTCTTGGGTTCTTTAGTTTGGAAATCTTAGAACTTTGGTTTTAAAGTGACATGGTTTTATGAAGTGAAAAGTTATTGTGAAATGATTTTCAAATAAAGATGGAATGGTTTGATTTATGAAATTATGGAACTAAATTTTCAGAATTATTGTGTAATGAAAAATGGTGTGCTTATACCTCTTTTGAAATCAAGAACTATATTGAAGTTGGTTTTGGAAAAGTGTTTCCAATAGAGTTTTCTAAACAATCAAGGGGAGTTTTAATGGGGTGAGATTTTTTTTAAATTTTTGTGAATAACATGAAAGAGATTTATTTTCTAAATGTTTGTGTCTTTTTGAAAAGTTTTGTAATATTTGAATTGGTATTTTGATCTTGTGGTTAGCGGTTTTGAGAAAAAGGATGTGTTGGTTAACCGTTTTGGTTTTGAAAAGTGGAATGAATTTTTATTTTAACCATTGGTATTTTCATGAGAGACCACATGCATGGGGTTATATGGGATAATGGATGGTTGATGTCATGACTGGATGAGTTCTAGGATGGATATGAGGAGGGTGCTCGGTGTGGCACAAAAACATTCATGTGTGAGGCTCAAGGGGTACCATTGGTGGACACTCTATCTGCTGAACCGTTTGTTTTCAAAGAGATGTTTTTAAAGAAAAACATGATGTATTGTTGAATTGTTTGGGATGGTGTATATTATGTGTTTTTGGAAAATGTTGATGTTGTGGGATGTTTTGAGTCCATGAACCCCTATTGTTCGAACTGTGATTTGGGTTTGTGTTTGGATGAAAAGTTGGGTAGAAGGACCGGTTAGTAGTCTTTTCTAAGATAGGATTCAAGAAAACATTACGCTGGTTTACTTAATGTGTTTAGATCTTTTTTGTGGAATGTTTTGACCAATGGACCATCTTGGTTGGGTCCTTGGGTTCTCTCATTGGATAAGGTACTCCCCCATTAAGGGTTAATGCATAACTGAAGTGCAACCCGTATTGTTTCGCCATTGGAAAATCCTCCAGTTGATCAATATAAAGAATATTTTATCGATCATTGTTGATTGAGTCTACAACCATTCATTTCGCTGATTTTTGGATCCTCTTGTAGTGGGATAGTGCTTGTGGAAGGTTTAAAGAGACCTTAGTTTCTTAAGTTGTCTGATTCATCGAAGGTGGAAGTGTTTTGGGGTTGTTAGTGTGGATGAGTGTCTTGATGGTGTCTAAGAGGGGCTCTGGGTTCTTCATAGTTTCATTGAAGCAAGAGTTCTTGTTAAACCACCAATTTTGTGATTTTGGTCATGAGAGGCTATTGTGTCCACTTTTTGGGCTTATCTGTTGTTTAGAGACTTGGCATAGGGTCTTGTTCCATGTATTGTTTCTATCAATCGCAAAGGTCATGGTCAGTGATGCATTGTGATGTTGTGTGATCATTTGACTGTAAAGGTGAAGGTCGTGAAATCCTTTGAGGTTCTCTGTTATGTTGGGAGTATGCCTCCCTTGGGAAAAACATAAAATCCTCTATCTTATAGGAATGGGTTTATACGTGTCCCGTCGTTCTGTTGTTTCTCACCCAAAGAAACAAGGTGTGATGTGTGATGTCTTGGTGAACCCATCGGGGTATGCGGTGTATTTGATTGTTGAACTGAAAGATGAAGTTCCACATAGGGATTTCCACAGCCTAACTGCGAGGCCGAAGATGCTTTAATATTTTGATCTCCAGCCATAGGTCCCAGAGAGAAGCTGGAGCGTAGTCAGGGGAAACCCCAATGTCATTTAATCCCTTGTAAAAAGTCCTATCCTCAGTATGAAAGATATGAAGAGTTTAAACCTATGGTGTCATCATCTTTCTTCTATTGTTCTGGTTCAGTGGAAATAGGTGGAGGGTCTTGTACCCATGTCATCACCCAATATCTTCCCCCCACCTTTGGTTTCCATTTAGTCTTTGGAGAATGGATTAAAATCTGGCTAGATAGGCTGAGCATGCGGTTTGTGCACAATTAGTAGTGACCATGTTCCAGGAAGCCATGCAGAAAGAATGATCTGAATAGTTAGTGCACAGTTTCCCAAACCGCGTGGACTAACTGTGAAGCCTTTGCAAATCATTAAATTTTTGGGGTCTTTTCATGTCGGCCCCCATCAATCGGTTAAGATGGTTGGTTCTTGTAGTGGGGAGACCAACCATGGGTATAATAAATATTATTTTGGAAATTTGTAATAGATGTATACCCCTTTACTAGGGAGTCTGTTCGGGCCTCCCCCTATTAGTGTCCTGATTCTGTCTCGGGAAAAAATTTAAGTTGTCTCTTATGTTGGGGAGCCCATTTGTGTCTATTCATACAAGTAATTCATATTTTTTTCTTTCCTTGGTCTTTTCTTGGAAGTAAGTATTATCATTCTGAGATATCTAACTACCTACATCTTCCTTGGGTAAAAATTGATATTGGAGAGTGACCAATGGTTTAGATATAGTAGGGTAAGTGTCACATTGTTCGATGTTGTAGTTTGTTTAGGTAAATTGATTGAGTATTGTTCAGATTTTGTTTGAGGAGTTTTCATTTGGGATAAAGCCTAAATGTACTTGATTATTTCAAGAAAGTGGTGTATGTTTTGGTTGTTAGAGTAATCCTTCCTTAAATGATTACTGGAGGTGTTTTGGCCTTTGGGGGTGAATCTTGGCGATGAATTACTACTTGGTTTATCGATTGGGTTTGGTTTTTTGTATTTGGCCTTGATGTGAATTTTTGGGGATGGAAAGTTTTATGGTGGGGAGAATTTTCACATACATGAATTATTTTAAATTTATTTTTCATTTAATTTCCATCCTTTCTTTGTTTTGGGGGTTTTCCATTCATTTTGGTGGAAATGGAGGGTTTTCAAAATTTGGGCCAAACCGTGAGCCCAATTCCAGATTTAAAAATAAATTTCATTTCTTTAATAACTCATTCATTTGTTAACATTTTTCCTCCATTCCACTTCCCACCATTCCTCCTATGACCTATCCAAATCACCATGTCCATTTGGACCCTTTTTGAACCCATTAGCATTTTGGGTTTGAGTGAATTAATTTTGAATTGGGCCATCCCGTGAGCGATTTCCAGTTTTAAATTGTTTTTTTAATTATTTAATAACTCAATCATTTGTTACTGAATTCCCATGATTCCACATCCCACCTAAATCCAAAATCCCGAGCCTCACCCCCATTATTCATTTTTCCACTTTGTAACTCATTTTCCTCACAAAGTAGGGAAAAACTGCTTAGGGTTCCCCAGATCTTCTAGATTTGTGATGGTAAGTTGATTCTTTCTTAAATATTTTATTTTCACTCTTTTTCCCCCATTTTAGTCCCCACTTGTCCTTCTCATCCCCATTAGAGCCTCCATATCTGGTTTTTTTTCTTGGAGATTCAAATTTTGGTGTATTTGGTTCGTTTGATTCAAGATGTTTCAAGTAAGTGCTTCTTTCCTTGATTTCTTCCCCTTCATTATGGTTTCTTTCACCATTTCTTGAAGTTCCCCTTGTCCAGAAGTTGAGGTTCAAACATAGGGTTTGATTTGGTGTCCTTTTGGTCAAATATGGTGGTCTAGGGCTGGATTTACCTTCCTTGAGGTGTGGCGGTGGTGCGGTTGATGTTTCACACCATTTTTTGAGGGTTTCAACATAAAAGGTAGGTCATTCCATGTGTAATCATTTATAGATGAGTTAGTTTGCTTTAATTACTTATTATGCATGTTCCTAAGATGTTGTGTATGGTGGGAAAACTGTTTATGTTGGATTTGGTTAATCATTTATTTTTATAGTTTCAATTTAGCTTAAAATTGGGTGTTTTTCATGTGTAACCCTTTGGGTATTGTTTGGGTGTATTTTATAACATATGAATTTTTTTTAATAAATCTTTTTTGGGCTAAAAATTCTGATTTGGTAGGGTATTGGTGTGCCATTATGTTTTAAAGAGGTTTTTTAATGGTTTTAATGTGTAAAACCCTATTGTACTTCTTGAAAGTGGTTTTAAAAACGTGTGCTTTTCATGTGGATCTTTTGTGGTATTGTTTGAGGTGTTTGTATAACACTTTAGGGTAGTTTAATAAATTAGTTTGGGGCTTCCAATTATGTTTTAAATTTTTATTGGTGTGATTTTGTCCTCTAAATACGGTTTTTAAGTGGGTTTTAGGTGAAAAGCTTTGGTACATTCTTCAGAATTGTTTTATGAAAGTTTTGAATGGTTTAATGATTAATGTAAGAGGTGAAACCATATTGGAAAACTGTTTTGGATTGTTTATACATTCAAATGGACATTTTTAAATCTGGATAGTTCCGTCATGTGATGTGTATCCCCATGGAAATGTTTTATAAAAATGTTTAATGGATTTACTGAAATGTGAAAGAGGTGTGAACGTGATATGGGCTATTTGGGTGAGTGTGATGTGAAAAATGGATTTTCGTTATAAAAAGGGTTTTATGAAAAATGTGAGTGGGCTGTTATATGTTTTTTAGCATATTTTGATGGACTTTATAAAATTTTTAAAGGATGTGTTGGAATGTGAATGTTATGAAAAAAGTGTTGTGGGCTATTTTGGTGTGAGTTTGATTTCAAAATGAATTTGAATGAAAAGTTGAATTTTTGACTTGTGTGATGTACATGGGGATATTTGGTTAATGTTTGATTTGGAAGTGATATTTTCATTTGAAAACTATATTTCTTGGATTGTTGAATTTTTTTTAGCACAAAGGTAAAACCTGGGTATCTAGTTGGGTGGACATATACTAGTATGCTAGTGAATCCGTGGGGTTTGGCCTTAGTTTCACTTAGAAAGATTGACGCATAAAACTCTAACTAAACAATGATGATGATGATTAGGAACCACTAGGTTATGGGTGTGATCCCTACTATTGGCTTGTGCACGAGAACAGATATTTTTTGTGGTTACTCTCACCGAGATATGATGTACCTGAGACCCACAAGTAGCTAGTGCCTAGGGGTTATTTCCTATTACTTGTTCTTGTTAGATCCTTTATACTTACCATCAACATATGATATATTTATCTCGAAAAATTCAGTAGCTTTTGAATTTATTTTAAATGTTTGGATTCTTTAAATTAGCACACTTGAAAACTGATTTTTTAAGTTGCATCTTTTATAAATTGTAACTAGAAATTACATGTTTTTGAAAACCTGCATGATTTTAATCATTGAATGTTTATCAAATGGAATCTATTAGTGGTGGTATACTAATGGGAATTTGATCACACCCTACTTACACCCTTGGGTGTAAGTAGACTCAGTTATTTTTTTTGTTGTAGGTTTGGGTACAACTTTTGTGCCAACAGTTTGGGTTTTCACTGACCATTCATGATGCGGTGTTGTGGATATGGCTTGAGGGTGATTCATCTTTCCATGTTGAGGTTCTTGGGCTGTTAATTTTTGGTTTTTTACATTTTTTATAGTTATGGTGAGTTGTTTTAGACTATGGAATTCAGTTTTGAATTTTTTTTTAAAACGTCATTTGTTTTGAAAAATCCAGATTCGTTTTATTGGATTCTTTGGTTGTTTTATGTTTGTAAACTTGGTTAAATCATTTCCAATTCTCATTTTATGATACCCGGGGACTTGTGCAAGCCCATGAGGATCAGGAATTCCCTTCGGGCCTTGTCACGAGTTGGGTTTGGTTCTGGTTTTAGTGGCAATCAGATTCGGTTCGTGACAATGATCCTTTGACCAATGAACAACATGTAATTATAAGAAGTCCATTTTCGACTCAAGTACTAAATATCGAAAAAACGAATGTTATTAACTTAAATGATTACATAATGTTTATAACATGGTAATAAGTGATATAAAAGGAATAATAAACTGAAAAAAGTTTATTAATCAAGTATAAATTAACATTAGTTTATTACTCAGGAGATTAAAGAATGATCGAGTCAAGTCAGACACGAGGTAAGGGAATTCGTCTCAATCTCCTATAATTGAGGCATATTTTAATTTATACACAACTTTATTTTATATGGTGTATAAACCCCTTTTACTTTCACCTTTATTCAAAAGGAATCTTTTTTTTTCTACAAAGCGTTTTACTAAACGACAAAAAGAATGTTCCATTTAACTAGTGGTGACAACAACCTTTTCCACCATCATGAGTATTATTTGATCTTTGACTTCCTCAACAAGCCGTAATGTTTTTAAAATAAAATAAATACCATATACTCTTTTATGTATTTTGTTATTGAAAATGGTTTAGATAAAGGATTATTTTATTTTAATATATTTAAGTGATATATTGTGATTAAAATGTGGACATGTTTTCTTTCCCTTATGTTTGTTTTATGTGTTAGGATTTTATAATGGTACTTGGACCTTTGATGGGTGGTTCCGTGAAAACTAGGATGGGTGGTTACGTTATAACGTCCAATGCATTGGGTATGGATGTCGGCCGCATGGCTATTATATTTAGTAATATTTGTGAAAGTCGACCGTATGGTTATTCTATTTAAGTATGTTTATGTGCCAAATTACCTCTATATGTTATCTGTTCTTTATATGGGTTTTATGGTAATTGTTTGGTTACAAAAGGGTAAGAAATGATCTTTTAATCAATGAAGAGTATTTACTACTTCATAAAGGTTAAAATTATTACTTATAATTAAGTATTTATGGTTTACTTGTTGTTTTGAAAAACTAACATTTTCCTTATTTGTGTATCCCTTTCTAAGATTTTTATGCTCATCCCATGTTTTTGAAATGTTTTTCACATGACATAAAGTTGAATAGGGTCAAGGATGGGACCAAGGAAAAGTCATGTCATCTAAAACATGGAACTAGACATGACTATTTTTTTCAAAGAGTTTTTATTTAATGAAAAAATTGAAACTGAGTAGAAGTGTCTACTTTGTAATATTTTGAAATGTAATAGTTATGGCCTAACTCTCTAAAACTCTAAACCTGAAAAAATCTTCAATGTGAATTATTTATTTAATTCAAGATTATTTAATTTTTTAAGGCCGGGTCCTTATAGTTGGTTTTAGAGGTCGGTTTAGATAACTTTAAGAGTTAGAGTATTGTTAAATTAATATCCATAAAGTAATTTATGTTAACATTAAAATGATATTGCATTTACAGATTACCATGTTGCTTCACTTAATATATTTATGTGTTCATAATGGTTTTCCACAGAGGAAAAAGGGAATCTATGTTGGGATGACATCAAGAGGAAGAAAACCTTCCAAATCATCAACCTGAGATGGTCAGAATCGGAACTGAACAATTTGTTGCAGTGATGGCACCGTTGACTCAAGCTATAAATGGTGGTGGTATCCATGCATGAGATCAGCAAAATCAACCATAGAGGAACATTTCAGTAGTGTATTATTTCATGAGGCAATATACCCCACAATTCATAGGATCATCTGGTGCACTGAAGAAGATTTTTGATGTTATGGGGTGTTTAGAACATCAAAAGGTTAGTCTTGCTGTTTACTGTTTTGAATGTGAAGCTGATTAGTGGTGGTTGATGGTGAAAAATATCAGGGATAGTGAGGAGATTGATGCTCTCGATTGGGATGAATTCAAAGGAATGTTTCTTGAGAAATATTTTCCTAAGGTGGTTCGTCTTAGAAAGGAAAAAAATTCCTAGAATTGAGGTAGGAGGATGATTCAGTGGCTACTTATAAAGTAAAATTCACTAGACTGGCGAGGTATGCTCCAAATTTCATACGAGATATTGATAGTAAAATCAACCATTTTTACTCAGGATTAAATCCAAAGTATTAAAGGTCTTTAGATTTTCACGTGTTTAAAAGTTATTAAAAAATTGTTCATTGTTTAGAGAATGTGGAAATGGAGTTTTCTGATGATCAGGTGTTCGTTGAAAACAACAGAATAAGAGGTCATGGTGGCAGACCAAAGGGAAGAACTCTTCAAAAAAGTCTGATGGTAAGAAAATTAAGTTTACAGTTTGTTAAAATTGTGGTAAAAATCATTCTAGGGGAATGTATTTTGAATTCGGGTAAGTGCTACCGATGTGGTAAAACGGGACATAAGGCTCGTAATTTCACTGAAAAAGATCAGGGCAATGGTAAGACAAAATCTAATTTACAGCCAGTAAAATGTTTTAAGTGAAATGAAATGGGTCATTATACAAATAAGTGTCTATCAAAGAACTCAACCAAAGGAAAGTGGCCAGACTATAAGTAGAAGGGGGTGGTGAAAATCTTTTCAACTACTTCAACAGATGTTGGGCCATCAAACGAAGTAGTATCAGGTACACTGTTTGTTTGTTTAGATTTCTCCAATGTGTTGTTTGATTTAGGGTCAACTACTCTTTAATTTTTCAGAAGTTTTCTAGTAAATTGGGAATTCCATCTCAAGATATGAATACAAAACTTATGGTGAAAACACCTGGAGGACATGTTGAGACAAAAATAAAATATAATAACATTCATGTCCTTGTGTGGGGAAAGAATCTAAATGAAAACCTTACTGTTTTTCCTCCAGTAGATTTTGATGTTATTTTGGGCATGGATTGACTATCTGTTTATCATGCTAATATTAAAGGTAGAGCTAAAGAGGTTTCTTTTCAGAAGGATTTATAGTTTGTGTACAAGAATGAACCCTTTATTTTGATATCATATCAGGAAGATGAGAAACTAGTAAATGATGGAAATGAATGTTACCTTGAACATATTGTTGAAAATAAAGGAACTTTTCAGATTAATGATGTGCCAGTGGAAAATGATTACATTGATGTTTTTTCTGACGAGTTTCTTGGTATAATACCTGATCGGGAAGTTGAATTTACGGTTGACTTAGTTCCTGATGCTAAGCAAATTTTAAAACCCCCTTATAGAATGGGTCAAATTGAACTTTTAGAGTTAAAGAAGCAATTGCAGGAGTTATTAGATAAAGGTTTCATTCAACATAGAACATAACCATGGGGTGATCCTGTATTTTTTGCTAAAAATATTGCTAGTTCAATGAGACTTTGCATTTATTATATAGAATTTAATAACATAAATGTTAAGAATAGGTATCCTTTTCCTCATATTGATGATTTTATTGATCAGCTCTAGGGAGCTTAGTATTTTTCGAAGATTGACCTGAGATCGGGGTATCATCAGTTGAAAGTAAATGAATCAGAAATTCTGAAGACTGAATTTTGTACTAGATATGGCCATTATGAATTTATAGTTATGTCTTTTGGGTAAACCAATGAACCTGCTATATTCATGGATATTATGAATAGAATTTTCCGTGAGTTCTTGGATAAGTTTATGGTTGGGTTCATTGATGATATTTTGGATTATTCAAAAAGTAAATAGTAGTGTGAAAGTCATTTAAGGGTTTTCTTTCAAACCTTAAATGAAAAGAAACTTTATGGTAAATTCAGAAAGTGTGTGTTTTTGTTACTAAAAATTTCTTTCCATGGTCACATTGTTTCAAGAAATGGAATAATTGTTGATCCTACAAAAACAAAAGTTGTTGAAGAATGGCCCAGACCCACAAATATATCCTAGATTCGTAGTTTTCATGGGTTGGTAGGTTATTACTGGATGTTTGTTGAATTATTTTCACAGTTATCTAGTATAATGACTATGTTAACTCGAAAAGGTGTTAAGTTTATTTGGACAAAAGAATGTGATGATTGTTTTTAGGAATTTAAAAGCAGATTGGTGAATTCTCTAGTTTTGGCACTACTATCTAGAAATGGTGAGTTTGTTATCTATAATGATGCTTCGTTGAAAGGACTTGGTTGTGTCCTAATGTAGAATTATCAGGTAATTCCTTATGATTAAAGTTAGTTGAAACCACATGAGTTAAATTACCTTACACATGATTTGGAATTAGTTGCTATTGTTTTTGCTTTAAAAATTTGGTGTCATCATTTGTATGGAGGAAAATGTTAAATATATACTGACCATAAAATTATAAAGTATATATTAACTCAGAAAGAATTAAACATGAGACAGAGGAGATGGATGGAATTAATCAAGGATTATGTTTGCATGATCCATTACCATCCAGGAAAAGAAAATAAAGTGGATAATGCTTTGAGCTGAAAAAGTAATGATTTATTAACCATGTTACATTTAGAACAAGATACTTTGGTTTTTGATTTGATATAATTTGGCATAGAAGTTGTTAGTGCAGAAAATTATTATTTTTGTATTAGGTGTCAGTGAGATCATCTCTATTAGATAGAATTAAGCAAGCACAGAAGAAAGACAGTGATTTATAGAAAAATGTAGAGTTGGTTTAGAAGGGTATGTTGCCAGAATTTGACATTGATAATGATTGTGTTTTGAGATTTGGGAAGAGATTATGTGTGCCTTGTGATTCACATTTGAAGAATGAGTTGTTATGTGAAGCTCATAGTTCCCCATTTTCAGTTCATCCTGGAAGTACTATGATGTACTGAGATCTTCGTGAGTTTTACTGGTGGGATGGAATGAATAGAGATATTGCTGATTTTACTGTGAAGTGTTTGACTTGTTAGCAGGTTAAAGAAGAGTGGAAGTTATCGAAAGGGATTCTTCAGCCTTTACCGGTGCCAGAGTGTAAATGGGAAAATATATCCATGGAATTCGTTATGGGATTACCAAAGACATCTCGAGGTAATAATGCAATCTGAGTTATTGTTGATTGATTGACTAAATCTGCTCATTTCCTTCCTATTCGAGATAAATTGTCTCAAGATCAACTTTCTCAGTTGTATGATAAAGAGACAGTCAGGTTTCATGGAGTTCCTCTCTCTATTGTATCTGATCGTGATCCGAAGTTTACTTCTAACTTCTGTAAAGGCCTTTAGAAGTCATTGGGTACTAAATTAAATTTTAGTATAGCTTTTCATCCTCAATCAGATGGGAAATCAGAACAAACAATTCAGAAATTGGAGGATATGTTACGTGCTTACTCGATTGATTACCAGGGATGTTGGGACTAACATCTTTCTTTGGTTGAATTTTTATATAATAATAGTTTTCATTCCAGTATACAGATGTCTCCATTTGAGGCATTATATTGAATGTGTTATCAAACTCCAGCTTTTGGGGATTAAGTAAGTGAAAGGAAGTTGATGGGACCATAATTGGTAGAAGAGATAATAGAAAAAGTTTAGTTGATTCAGAAGAACATGACAATAGATCAGAGAAAACAGAAAAGTTATGCAGATAACCATCAGAAGGATCTTTCTTTTGATGTAGGTGATCATGTCTTTCTCAATGTTTCTCCATGGAAAAGTGTGATGTGTTTTGGTAAGAAGGGAAAGTTGAGTCCGAGGTTCATTAGACCTTTTGAAATCCTGGATAAAGTTGGATTAGTTGTGTACAGAGTGGCTTTAACTCCATGTTTATCCTAGGTACACTATATTTTTCATGTTTCAATGTTGAGAAAATATATGCCAGATCCATATCATGTTTTGAGCCCAAAGGTAGTTCAGTTGGAAGAGAATCTCTCTTATGAAGAACAACCAGTCCAGATTCTTGACCAAAGAGAGCAAGTGTTGCCGAATAAGGTAATTCACCAGGTAAAGGTTTTGTGGAAAAACCATATGGTTGAAGAGGCAACATGGGAATCTGAAAATGCTATGAGAGATAAATACCCCCACTTATTTGATAAGTGAATAAAAATTGCGAGGATGCAATTTTCAAAAGGGGGGAAGGATGTAACATCCCATCTAAATAAAGAATAAGACATATTTCATATTTATTAATATTTTTTAATTAAATATTAATTTTACTTTAAAGAGGTTTCTATGTTCGATAGCGTACCCTATACGCAACAATGGGTTTGTTTGAAATATTACGTTGCACACTAATAATATAATATTATTATTTTAAATGGTAGTTAACTCCTAGTCGTTGTATTGGTGGGAATGAACAGAACTAACTACAATATGATTATACATGTTTGTTAAATGTATTTACATTTATCCAATAAAATGTTAGAGGCTTAAAATATGAATGAATCTAATTTTAAGCATAATTTACATTAAAAGGCCAGTTTACCGCCTTTTAATGGTGAGCCCTCTTTAAATATACTTTTGGACACCATAATACATTAAAATTGACCAAATAAAATCCTTCTTAAGAATGGGGACTTCAAAATTTACTTTGTGTAAATTTTTTAGAATTATTCTAATAAAGTTCATTTTTAAGGAATAGTGAAAAATATTGTATTTTAATTCAAAATGAAGTTTTAATATAACTTATTTCTGTGGATATATTATCATTTTAATTGGTTTAAAAGTATAATTAGAATATATTTTTACCATTTAATCTAATTTTTGTCATTGGAATTAATTTCACTTTGAAATTGGACATAAACAAGTGTCAAGATTTTGATAGTTATTGTTTCTTAAAAAATGATATTTAAATTAATTTTAAACTAATTAATTCCACTTATATGTTTTGAATTTAGAAAAATAGACATCATTTTTGAATTCGGAATATCAAATATAGATTAGTCTGAATTTTTGGTATTCTTCTGAAAAACTTCAATTTTTTATAAATAGTGAAACCACTTAGTAGTAGTTAAAAAAACTAACTTTTTTTTATTAAAATGAAATTTTACCGCTTCTGTGAATTGAATTATGAAAATCCGAAATAGTTGGTTGTTATTAGTAAGTAAGATGTGGTTAAATAAGATGAAAATAATTTTTGGTGAATAGTAACTTTTGTCTTTTATTTACCGCGGTTAAATGTAAATAGGGTAATTCAAGGTAAAAAGAATATTATAATAAATCAAAATTACCATAAAACTTGTCCAATCCTTATTGGTTGAGTCATTAACAACCATGGGCATCATTGGGTCGATTTTTAGACCACATTGAGCCACTTGGGAGTGATAATGAAAATTTAGATTAATTAATATAAAGTAAAGGCCAAAATGAAAAAACAAAAATCTTTTAGTAATTAATTTATATATGGTGATATATAAGTAATAATTTGCCTATAAATATTCATTGTAAGGATAAAAATATTTCCTACATCATTGTATATTTTTATAATTTTTATACAACAAATAAATTAAATAATTTATGACACAATAATGTTGCAGTGTTTACCTCATTAATAAATCATTTAAATAAATAAGATTATAAATATTAAAATATTATCCAAAACATGTCCAATTCTAATTTGATGATTTTATTTCGAATATGAGGGATCTTATCTTCTACTTTTATGATTTTTGGACCTTTAGAAACCGAATATCATTATATAATAAAATAATATTTTCACGCTTTCCTAAAGAGCCCCTCCTCTCTCTTATAAAATGAGACCACTTATAACCAATTACTCACACCACTCAGGCCTCTTTGATCTTCAAAACTCTATCCAATTAAGCTCCCTACATCCCTATTTCCACCTATAATCCTTACCACAGGCAGAAGGAACTTCAATAAGTCCTTTGGTTCAAACCGAAGGGAGTTACCCAGATTAAAGGTAACAATTTCTCTTAAATTGTTTTCTTTTATTTTACTTCTCCAACCACATAAAATCTTTTTATTCCTTTATTTTATAGAAAAATCAGTATCCTCAATATACTAGGTTGTTTTTATGAGAATTATTCAAACTAAACTTACACACACCTCTATCTAATTGGTGAAGAACATACTGTTTCTGTGGATGGAAAACTAATGCCTCACGAGACGATGATTGTTCGATTATCTCACACCACCTCTCATGGTGGCTGTTAAGATGACACTATATTTATATATGATATATATTATGTTTTTGTTTTCTTTATGCTTCTGTATTTTCCATTTATATCATACCTTTATGGTTTCCATTATGGGTAAACCGATAATTTCATTTGAGGAAGTGCGGACTACCGCCCCCTCAAAGTGATATGACTCATTAATGCCTTATGTGGGACATATAAAGGATGGAATTAATGATATTATATATGATATTATACTGAAATTATAATATAACTATGTATCATTATGTTTTATTTCCATTAAAATAATAAATAGAAATTAAAGTAGCGTTCATGCGTACGTACGGCTTACCATCTCCATAAACAGTGCATTTCGTTTCTTACCTACAAATGTTATATACTATTATAAATACATATATATACTGAATATATATGATATATATGATATCCAAATCATGAATATCATTCTGTATATAATGAAACATTGACCACATGAACAACATGTAATTATAAGAAGTCCATTTTTGACTCAAGTACGAAATATCGACAAAACAAACGTTATTAACTTAAATGATTACATAATGTTTATAAAATGGTAATAAGTGATATAAAAGGAATAATAAACTTGAAAAAGGTTTTTAAGCAAGTAGAAATTAACTTTAGTTTATTATTACGGAGATTAAAGAACGATCAAGTCAAGTTAGACACGATGTAAGGGACTTCATCTCAATCTCCTTTCATTGTGGAATATTTTCATTTATACACAACTTTATTTTATATGGTGTATAAAACCCTTTTACTTTGAATTTTACTCAAAAGGAATCATTTTTTCTCCAAAGCGTTTTACTAAATGACAAAAATAATGTTCCTTTTAACGTAAGTGGTGACAATGACTTTTTCAGCCGCCGCAAGTATTATTTGATCTTTGGCTTCCTCAACAAGCCATAATGTTTTTAAAAGAAAATAAATACCATATACTCTTTTACGTATTTTGGTATTGAAAATGGTTTTGATAAAGGATTATTTTATGTCAATATATTTAATTGATATATTGTGATTAAAATGTGGACATTTTTTCTTTCCTTTATATTTGTTTTATGTGTTATGATTTTATAATGGTACTTGGACATTTGACGGGTGATTAAGTGATAAACCAAATGACGAGTGTTGATGTAAAATCCCGGATGGGTGGTTACGTAATAACCTCAAATGCATTGGGTATGGAAGTCGGCTATATGGCTATTCCATTTAGTGTTATGTGTGGAAATCGACCATATGGTTATTCCATTTAAGTATGTTTATGTTCCAAGTTACCTTTATAGGTTATGTGTTCTTTATATGGGTTTTATGGTATATTTTGGTTACAAAAGGGTAAGAAATGATCTTTTATTCAGTGAAGAATATTTACTACTTCATAAAGGATAAATGTATTACTTAGGATTAAGTATTTATGGTTTACTTTTTGTTTTGAAAAACTAACAGTTTCCTTCTTTGTGTATCCCTTACTAAGCTTTTTTTTCTCATCCCAAGTTTTTGAAATGTTTTTCACAGGACATAAAGTTGAATAGGGTTAAGGATGAGATCAAGGAAAAGTCATGCCATCCAAAACATGGAACTAGACATGAATCTTTTTTTCAAAGAGTTTTTATTTTATGAAAAAAATGGAAACTGAGTATAAGTATCTACTTTGTAATATTTTTCAATGTAATAGTTATGGCCTAACTCTCTAAAACTCCAAACCTGAAAACATCCTCAATGTAAATTATTAATTTATTTCAAGATTATGTAATGTTTTAAGGCCAAGTCCTTATAAGCAGATCCTCTTCTCATGCCTATCCTGGAACCAACCATTATATTGGATACAGGTGTCGATGTAAAGTTTTGAGAAGGCTTCATGAGGTTTATGTAGACCTTCTAGGGAGCGCCGCATCATTCCCTGTCTATGGAAGAACTGATGTGGGTCTTTCAGCTGCAGCATCCTTCTACTTTATCAAGGGATGGAGGACCTCAGGCTGTAAAGTCATGGTTAGAAGTCATGCTATCGATCTTCAATCATCTGGAGATGCCTCTATATAAGGGGGTGAATCTCACTACTTATATACTTCGGGACTCCACCAAGAGATAGTGGGATGTGATCTCACAGGTGGGACACCAGTAGGTTATGGCTTGGGATGAGTTAAATCGTTCCTTCTACGATTACTTCTACCTGAAGATTTTAAGGGCCGATCAAGCTCGAGAGTTCATGAATTTAGAACAGGGTACTCTCTCAATCATGGAGTATTCTTCTCACTTCATAGAGCTGTATCGCTTCACACCCATTCCGGGGGTGATGAGTTATTTTTGGCAAGGAAGTTTAAGGATAGTCTTAGGCATGACATCCGATCTCAAGTGAACATCTTTAGGTTGACTTCCATAACTTCCATAGTCAACTAGGCTATGATCACAGAGAAAAATATGAGGGATTCTGGGGTTTTGAGCCAGGGCGGCTCAACATCCAGAGTTAGTTCCCCTTCGACTGACAGTAGGAAGTGCCACAAGGAGTCTACACATGAAGATCTGGAGTGGCATAATACTTCCTCTAGTGGACAGGTGGTGTGATACCAGTGTTAGAAGAGTGGGAATATAGTGCCACATTTCCCGAGAGACCCAGTGGAGTGCCAATCTTTTGGAAATATGGGTTATATTTAGAGTTTTTGTTTGATTTTCTCACCAGAAGCTGGTGATAAGGGTTATGTTTTGACTTCTCATACCAGAGTAGGACCACCAGTCCCACATCAGACTGGTGGATGGAATTATTCATGCAGGTCAGGACAAGGTGGAGGTCTAGAAAGTAGGGGTCAGACACATGGTTTTTGACAACTGCAGGGCGGATCAACTCAGGGATCTCAGTCAGCTTCACAAGGCTGCGGTGCAGGTCAGGACTTTGCGATAAAGCATATTCTTCCGGCGAAGGATCTCGAACCCTCTACAGTTAGAGGTAAGATTCTAGTTTCCTCAGTTTTATCTTCCACACTTTCTGATAGAGGGGATTCCCACAATTTCATTTCTATCACAATTGTGGAGAGCCTTGGGCTCTGTATCTTTATTTCTGTTGATATCTAGATGCTAGACACAAAATTGGGGACTATAACGGCTAGTGTATGTCAGTGCAAGGAGTTCCCTCTTGAGGTTGGTGGGTTTCACTTCTTATGGAACCTTTATGTCTTAGAGATGAAGGGCTACAACATCATTATCAGAATGGATTAGATAGTTTCCTTCTAGGTTGTTGTCGATTGTTATCGATGTAGGGTAAGTTCCATGTCACCATAGGTCAGATTGTTTCTTCATAAAGGAGAATGGGATGTCCAAGAGTGTAGAGCAGGACATGAGCATCATGGGTTAGGGGGAGTTACAACCCATATTGGTAGTTTGTATCTATATGAACAATGAACTTTAAAAATGGACTTTTCTCTAGTGGTGTATCATTTAAGGATTTCTTTATAGAGAACTTTTTAGGTTTTCCTGTGGAGATAGAGGTAGAATTTTCTATTTAACTTGTTCTAGGAGCATCAACGATGTCCCTTTCTCCTTATAGGATGGTTACACCAGAGTTACAGGAGCTCAAGAAGCAGTTAGAGGAGTTATGGGAAAAGTGTTTCATCCGACCCAATACTTATCCTTGGTCTTCGCTTATCCTATTTGAAAATAAGGAGGATGGCACCCTTAGAATTTGTGTGGATTATTGGAAGAACAACCAGTTGACGATCGAGAACTGATATCCCTTGCTGGAGATTGACGATCTCTTTGATCAGCTTTGAGGAGCCTGTGTATTCTTAAAAATCGACTTGAGATCTGGTTATCCTCAGTGGAGTGTTAGACCATTTGATATACTTATTACAACCATTTGAAGTAGGTATGGTCTATATGAGTTTTTGGCTATGACGTTCAGTCTCACAAATGCATCTGCAGTATTCATGGAACTAATAAACCAAGTGTCCCATCCATACTTGGATTCCTTCATCGTTGTTTTCGTGGATGATATCTTTATGTACTCTAACACTCGACACAACCATGCTACCCATATTGAGATAATTTTGAGTACACTAAGAGATCATCAGTTGTATGATAATATCTCAAAATGACACTTTTGGATGGACCAGATTCACTTCTGATGTCATGTTAACTCAGATACATGAGTATTAGTAGACCCATATAAAGTGAGAGTAGTAGTTTCTTGGGAGTAGCTGAATAAAATCTTTTAGGTATAGAGTTTTCTAGGACTGGCTGGTTACTACAAACGTTTCATACAAGAATTTTCACACTTAGAAGTGCCACTGACGGGCCTTAATAAAAAGGGTGAGAAGTACCTATGGACATATTCTTGTGAGTCAGCCTTTCAAGAGATGAAATAGAGGTTGAATTTTGCACCAATAATAGTTTTTTCAAATCTGGGAAAGAGTTATAGAGTTTACTATGATGCATAAAGTATCGGGTTTGGAGAAGTGCTTATGCAGGGGGAAGGAGTCATTGCGTATGAGTCTCAACAGTTAAGTCCCCATGAGAGGAATTACCAGACACACAATCGTATGCTAGTTGTAGTTGTTCATGCTCTACATTTTTGGAGGCATTATCTTCTAGGAGATAATTTTGTGGTTTTCATCGACCAGAAAAGTATCAAGTACATCTTTACTCCGCAAGATCTAAATTTGAGATAGCGAAGGTGGGTTGAGTAGCTTTGGTCCTTTTATTTTGAGCTTACCTAAATGCATAGGAAAGGAAATACAATGGATTATGCATTGAGTAGGAGGACTCAGATACAAGATGTTCAGGAGGCCATTAGTGAGTGGCATCTTATGGATCTATTCTCTGAGATGCATTTGGAGGTTCATGACAGATGGGGACAAACATTTCTTTCTTCTATAGTAGTTACCTCTACTCTACTTGAGCGAGAGAAAATGAGGAAGCAATCAAATGATAAAGGCCTAGTTCTAGAGGATAGTGTGTCAGGAGAAGACCCTATTTCTTGGTGGACTATAGGTGAGGATGAGATCTTGCATTTTCATGGGCACTTATGGGTGTCAGCAAACATACGTGAGGAGATGATGTAGGATTTTGATTTTTCAGTTTGGGCAGTTCATCTTGGTGTCACCAAAATGTATAGAGATCTACACCATCAGTATTGGTGGCCAATCATGAAGAGAGATGTTACTGGTTTTGTGATGAGGTGTTCGACTTTTCAATAGGTGAAGGCGGAGCATCAGGGACCAGAAGGGAGTTTCAGCAATTACCCATCCCTGATTGGAAATGGAATGATGTAGCGATGGAATTTGTGATGGGATTACTGATATCGCCTTGATGGAATAATGATGTTTGGGTTGTCATTGACAGACTCATGAAGGTTACATACTTCTTTCTGATCAAGGAGGCCTTCAGTGTTGATGAGATGAGAAGGCTGTACATCTGAGAGATTGTACATTTACCTGGGGTTCTACACTCCATCATTTATGATAGGGATTCCCATTTTACTTCTCGAGTATGGCAGGGGATACAAATGGATTTAGGTACATAGGTACTTCTGAGTATAGGTTACAATCCCTATAAAGATGGCCAGTCTGAGCATATGATTCAGATACTGGAGGAAATTCTTCAAGCATGCTTCCTAGATTTTGGAGGTTCTTGGGAGAAGCACATACCCCTTGTGGAGTTTTCAAACAATAATAGTTTTCAATATACTATTCAGATGGAACCTTATGACGTTTTGATGGTAGGCCATGCCGGTCACCCCAATTTTGGATGGAAGTAGGAGAGGCAGTTATGTTGGGACCCCATCTTGTCCAAGAGACCACATAACAGATAGAGTTGATTCAGAAGAGGATGGATGTTGCACAGTCACAACCAAAGTCTTATACTGATCGACGGAGATGACCTCTAGATGTCATGGTTGGAGGTATGGGTTTTCTATGTGTCACATTGATGTTGGGACACATAAGGATTAGAAGATAGGGTAATCTTTCTCCGAGATACGTTGGGTCGTTTGAGGTTTTGGAGATGGTTGGTCCGGTTGTGTAACGACCCAAAATTTCATTATTGGAAATTCCTCTTGATCTAAATAAATATTTATTATGGTTATATAAAATGTGAACCTAATTTGTTTATGTTTCTAAATTTTAAAATTCCATTATGAATTTTCACCATTGCTAATATATCCATTGAACAGTGATCACATGATTAGAATAAATATAGGGCTTTAACGAATCCAATTTACTCAGAAAAAGGAAGTGATGGCCTCGTCCAGTAGACTTGCCCCATACGAAGCCCATTTTTCAGAGCTCGGAAAGGAGGTGGAATCATTGGGCTTTATTCTTGACCAATCACAATCCGAGTATGAACACATTAAGCTTGAGCGGAACTGACTTCGGGAGAATTGGAAGTTAATTGATATTACCACAGGGGTGATGTTATTCGAGCCACCCCAAGAGTCTGTCACCATCACACATCTTAACATTTGGTCTTATGTAGGTGATATAAGGGGTTATGTTAGAATACCCTATTACTATGACTATGTACATTATTTTTGTACAAATAATGTGCATTCATTTTATTATTGTTACTTTGTAAATAGTTTTAAAAGCACAAAAAGTGTTTTTAGTTAATATTCAACTAAGAAATATATTTTGATGAATTAATGGATTTTTTAATTAAATAATTTTTTAATAAAATAATATTATAATTAAATTAGTTTTTATTAAATATAAATGATCATATAATTTTATGAATTCAATTTTAATTTTTATTAAGGTTTGAAAGTTGTTTTTGTCAAAACCCATGAATTTTCAATAAATGTGGGTTTTTATTTTAAAAGTAAAAATTCATATATTTATAAAATTAATTAAATAAAATTAATATTATTTTTGGAATCAGGATGTTGAAATTATCCAACAGTGATTTTTTCAAAAAATTTTAAGACAGTTGAATTTTTGAGTAAAAATTAAATACCGTTTAAATATATAATGTGTTTTATGACATCATAATGACCCAATAGTGATGTAATAAAATAATATAAACATTATTTTCGGCCAATATATGTTTCAAAATTAAAATAATGTGATTTTGGGTTTGTTTTATTTATTTTTCAAAGATTTAGTGGACCCTTCAAGGCTTATAAAACGTTTTTGCCTTTTTAAATTATTTTCCTTTAGATTGTGACTCACCTCCACATAAGAAACAATATTATTTTAAGAAGTTAGGAAATTGGCCTTATAAAATATTTTTTTCCTCTCCCCTTTGGAAAAAACCATGGGCAAAAACCATCGGCTGGTTTGTGGTTTCGATTAGTTTAATGTGAAGTGTCCCAAACCAAAATAATAAAAAATTCCCTCTCCTTTCCTGTATAAACCCACCCATCCTCTCACTTAATATTCACTAAAAGCCTTTGTAGTTCGACCAACCCCTGCCCTCACCTCTCTATAATCCTCCCATGGTTCCCCATGCTCCCAATAAGCCTGTATGAAGCCTCTCCCAAACCTTTGGGATCACATTTCCAAGTAAAGGATTTCTTCCTTTCACATTTTGGTCCATTTTTTTAAGTTGTTATGCCCTTTTGTTTTCAATTAAAAATTATAGGGTATTATTTATCACCTTCTACATACTTCCCTATTTATGTTTGTGTGATGGGAGATCCCTTTGTCTCTCATTAATGCCTCCCATGTACACCTGCCACCTTGCCGAAATTCATTGAGGGAATTCTCTCTCCTCTTTTACATCCAAGTAATTATTTTGTATTATGCATCTAAATTCCATTATGTTTGTTGGTAAATATATCTATATTACCACCTTATTGTAAATTTCATGTACATATTATGAGACACCCATTTCTCTATCATCAACCATTTTAATGAATCCTTATGTCACGCCGTTATGCTGTCGAAATTGCACAGCATGTTTCCAAACCAAGATCATTGTGTAGTGAATACCATATCCATGTCTCTAAAAAGGGTATTCACCTTTATGAACATATACATATTGAATTTTAATTCTATGTATTTATTAGAAATTACTTAATTGTTGAATAACTTATGATTTTTATTGATTCCATGTTATATGATCCATGCGGCACACTTATGCATGAAATGAAATGTTTATGAAAGGTGAACCCTACCTGCGCTCAAATGCATTGTGTAAAGTATAGTATCTTGATAAATCATGTGAAATGGGTGTTGGCTTGTGATAATTCAAGTTCAATGAGGTTTTACTCATGCTTCATGTGCAATGAGGGTTTGCTCATGCTCCATGTGCAATGAGCCTTGTCTCATGCTAATTTCATGTTAAGTGTTGTTGCCACATTTACATGTTATGATTATCATGTATTATCAGGCATTTATGTTCATGTTTCTATTGTTCAAAATTGATAGGCCTATTGTCTAACATGTATTGTATTCCTCTTGTTATTCCATGTTTATTCCTTTACTGGGATTTATAGCTCACCCTTTTCTTATGCATGTCCTCAGGTTATCCCATGAAGAGCTAAGTACGAGGGAATGTAGTGGTCATGTAAAGGATGTTTTCAATAAAGATGTTGTGTGCTTTATGTTCTAAGATGTTATGTAATTTTCCTAATCCCCAAAGAAACTATACCTCTCAATATTCTAGGTTGTATCAAGTGAAGATTTTATGTAATAAATCAGGTTTAAGTCTGTAATAAAATGCAGGGTTGTTACAGGTTTCCTATCGATTGCAGTTACCTCAGAGGTACTAGGATATGCACGACATCTTACACATTTTTTAGTTGAAACAATATTTCTCAGACCCGTCTAAGGTTTTTCAATACAAGGAGGCTGATTTGGAGGTGGACACATCGTTCGAGGAGCATCCTATCTAGATTGTTGATAGTAGCATGAGGGTTATCCGTGGATGGTCTATTCCTCTAGTATGGGAGTTATTAAAGCACGAGTGAGTACAAGATGAGACCTGGGAGAGGGAGGCCGATGTATGATCATAGTGTCTAGAGCTGTTTGAGGATTATTCTTCTACACCGCCTTACTAAGGAAATTTGGGGAAATTTTTCTCTAAGGGGGAATGTTTGTAAGAACCCAGATCTTCATTTCAGGCTTGGATATTGATTTCTAGTGTGTTTGATGAAAAATAAGAGAATCTGGAAATTTAGGAGGTACACTCCATGTAATTATGAGTACATGTCATGTATCCGGTTTCCACAGGTAGCCATGTACTTGCTGTGTAACGGCCGAGTACATGGCCGTGTGGGGTGACCTGGAGACCGCCTGACGTGGTGCCCTGTAAAGGCATATACACACCATGTACTTTTAAAGGAAACACCATGTATATTTCTTTTTAATTTATTAAATAGACTGGGGTTGTGTCTAATCTACAGAAACATCTTATTTTTGGCTCGTCTCATCTAGGAGAAATGGATATCACCGATTCTTCTCAGAGCCCCCAATAGACCATCCGTTCTATGAATAAACCACTATCGATTGCGTGGGATCTCTACAGTGAGTTCTTATTTCATATAGAGTCTTATATCATGATTTCTCTACTTTCATAAGACATCCTTTATTTAACATTTTAGACGTTTTGTAGATCTATGAGATTATAGGTTGAATCAAAGACTGGGATTCAACTATATAGATTGTACAATGCTGAGGTAGGTGGTTTGTGCCTCTCTATAGTTTGTATTTGAATTATATGTGAAAAAGTGTCTAATACCCTAGTTTGGGGTATTTCCTATTTTGGGAATTTAACCTTTTAATGCTGATTATGCCTTGATTGCTTACGTTAGGGATCTTGTTTGAGAATATGGTTTAATTACCTTGCAATGGATGTGTTGGCCCATGTTTGAACTGATATTGGATGATTAGGTATAGTTTTTTCTTGTTAGGATGCTCTGTTTTCCATGCCTAGTACTGTTATGATGGAGTGATATTATATGAATTATTTGTGCCATGCTTTGTAGTTGTTTAACCAAGTTGTATATTGTGATTTAATTTGGCAGCTGGATATTGTTTGTGCACAATTAACATACACAAGGCTGTGAGAACCTAGTATTGTTAGACCATAGGGGAAATGGGAACTGAAGGGATTTCCCAGAGTGTTTGTTATACTTTCACGTTGCAAGACCATAAGAGTGTTGATGTGAGTTCTCCCTTAGAGTGTTTGTAGTTCTACATTGCGATACCACATGGGGAATTAGACGTTGAGTGCTTCCCAATAGTTTCTGTAGTTTACCATTATGAGACCACAAGGGGAATTGATGGTGAGTGCTTTCTCAGAGAGTCTTTTCTGAAGCTGAACCAGAGGGGTTAGACTATGAGAACTTATTAGAAGGTTTCTTATGTCTTATTGGATGTTTGATTGATAAATGTAAATGAACATAGTTGAAGTAGTGGGATTGTTTACTTTTGAGTACGTCCTTATTTATTACTTCATTTTGCATATTGACGACCATATATATATTCCATGACTATTAGGAACAAATATTTGGGTGGTTGTCTACTAGGATTAATCTAACATTCTATTTGGGTCATGATTTTGGGCCCAAATAGATTATATCGTTGTAGTTCTAGATAAGGGAAAGTTCCCTTCTACGTTAGGTACTTGATTGTAGTGGAGAGAGAGATCATGAGTCCAAGATGAGGCTTGCAATGCTTCTAGAGTTATTTACTTGTTTTCCTTTGTAATTTGGTTTAGTACTATATTCCACCATTGTGACTTGTTTGGATGATTTCCTAGACATATGTGGCATGCATCATTTATATATATGCTCCACTTTTTTATCTACTTCCTGTCTTCCTTTGTTCACTAATGCATGTTATTATTACTGCTTTTTTTTACTTTTATCGGTTTATTTCCATGGTGTTACTCTTCCAATGAGGGAATAGTTTCCCCACTATCACACCCAAGGCCCTTGGTACTAGTTGTTAGCCTCTGGCATTTGGGGGAATGAACTTGAGGCCATGTGACCAACTGGGTACAGGGAACCTCTAGGCAGCACCCAGAACTAGGATGTTACAGTTCTTCAAGGTGTTCTTAATGCCTAGGAAATAGTTTCTATTCTGTGGGGTTCCAAAATCCCTTCTAACCATGCCACATTCTAGGTCGGGTGTTGGGTTGGATGGATGCCCAGTCTGGTTCATTAAAAAGAGGTACCAGAGGAGGGGGTTTTCCGATTTACTAGGTCTTGTTGATAGATGGGTTCTAGGACTATTGGGGTTATGGTTATAGTTACGGGTGGGGTGTATGGTAAACACACCTCATGACAGACCTTTTGTCACCATGGAATGATTGGAATCTAATTTTATTTCTCCTTGAGGTGTAATGAATATGATGTAGACTGGGAACAGACACTAAGGTAAGGTAAAGTGGTTTAAGTTGTTTCTTATGATTATTATGGTCTTATTCTGGTTCATGTGGGTATTTTAATAATGTTATTTATTTATTATTTTTGGGTTTATATATTGATATTTTCATTATGTTTGTTGGTTTTTGTAGTATCATGCCTCTTCAGAGTATTCAATACATAAATAAGAAGAAGTTGAAGAGATTTCTTCCTCACCATTTGATCAAAGATTATTTGAGGTAGTAGTTTGGGCTATTCAACCCCTGGATCAAGGGGTGGTCCATAGTCCTAATCATAGTAAGGAATACAAACCAAGATTGATAAGGGATCGATCTTAGGAGTTTCTTGAGAACAATACGCCTTCTTTATGTGGAAGCATGGATCCCTAGGAAGTTGAATAATGGGTGGAGAATATTGAGAGGACTTTTGAGTTCCTTGGGTGTCTTGATGTTGTTAAGGTGATGTGTGAAATGTTTATATTAGAATGTCCCTATCATAGGTGGTGGTAATCAATTGTGAAAGTAGGATATCATGAGAAAATAGGCTTGATAGAGTTCAAGGATATCATTAATATGAAATTATTTCTTCTAAATTTGTACCTTTACAAGTCTTGGTGAGCTTTGGATGTCCGTTAGGGATAGAATTCAGTGATGGAGTATGAAAAATGCTTCACAGAGATAGTCCGTTTTTCTCCAAAGCTAGGTTCAAATAAATAATTGAAATCCTCAAATTTTAAAATGGGTTTGTGGCTGAAAATTTTAGCTCAAGTATTTTTTAAGGTAAAGATGTATGATAAGGTGGTTTACCATGCTTTGATGGTGGAGATCAACCAAGCCGGTATGTTATGCTTGTCATTCATGATTTTAGCATTGATCTAGAGTGGAATTGGATCGTTTGAGAAGAAAAGGAAGAGTTATGAGCAGGAACAAATGGGTGGTAGTAGCTCTATATATCCACCTTAACTGCCCTCATCAATAGCTACAAGTGGTGGATCTGTTATTTTCAATCAGTGTTGGAAATCTACACATGTGTAGTCTTTATGGTTGGCCTCCCCCAGGACATACTATATCTATGGAAATATGGGATATCTAAAATAAATTTATTGGGGTGTTCTTCTTTCTTAGAGTGGTTCAAGCTCTATAACATCCAAGGGAATACTGGATCTATCTGATGCATCTAGATCCTTGGAATCAAATTTTGGTTGATATGGTGGAAATTTTGGATCCTACCATGGATAGATCAAGATTTAAGAAGATCCTTAGGCTAGTCAGTCAACCATCATTATAGATAGAGGTGATTCGTCTTTCTTTTATAAATCAGGATCCAGTGGGATCAGATGCAGATCCTGTGATTGCTTTAGGTACTGTTATTATCTCATCATCCATGAAAATTTATTTACTCTATACAGGTGCTTCTAAATCCTTAATTTATTTTCATATTATGGATCTATTGAAAATACAAATATATCTTATGCATTATTTTATTGAGCTATTTAATCCTCTCAGTAGATGAAAGGATTAGGGTTTCCATCGACCATCATGTATTACCTTCTTTTTAGATGCTAAATGACATTATATTTCATTATCCTAAATATAATCCTCTTCCAAAAAAATCTAGTGATGGACTAGATGAAATTATTCAAGCCCACATCGATTACTATCATTAGCAGGTGACTTTCACGACCCCTGATGGGTGCACTCAAGACTTTCAAGAAAAATGGGATATGCGGTCTGAGAGATATGGACCTCCACATTCAGAGTTAGAATGAATATCCTGATGTATTGTATCCCTCTTGCTGGAGGATGATAGGGAATGATCAATAAGAAGGTGTCATTAAATAATGAATGATTTTCCTAAGGTGTTTCTCGAAGGGTTGTTAGGTTTACCTATATAATGGGATGTAGAGTTCACTATCGATTTAGTATCAGGAAATAAAATGATATATATTCACTCATATCGTATATCCCACACCGCGTTAAAGGAATTAAAGATACAAATTGAAAATTTATAAAACAAATTGTTCATTTGATTGAGAGTCTCTCCTTGGTCCACTCTAGTTATTTTTTCTTAATACGGACAATAGTTCTATCAAGTTGTATATTGACTATCTAAAGATTAATCATTTCACAATAATGAATAAATATACCTTTCACCACATCGATGATATCTTCGACCAACTTTGGAGGGGAGCTGATTTTCTAAGATCAACCTTTGTTCTGGGTTTTACCAGGTGTGGGTGAGAGAAGATGATATTCCCAAGACTCCTATAAAAAGAAGGTATAAACATTTTGGTTATCTGATAATTGATTTCAGATTGATGAATGATCCTATGTTTATTATGGATCTTATGAACTTGATGTTCGAATGAAACCTCAATTAGTTTTTCATGGTGTTTTTGGATGAAATTTTGGTCTATTTGAAATTGGAAGAGGAGTACAGACATCATCTGAGAGATGTTTTGGGAATGTTGCAAGATCACTATTTTTATGTTAATCTCTCATAATATAGTTTCTAGATCTTTGAAGTTATGTTTTTTGGACATGTGATCTTAGATCTTAGAGTTCCAGTTGACTTAGAGAAAATTGAGGCAATGATGTAATTGGAGGAGCCCTGAAATTTCTTTGAGATAAATATTTTTTTGTCCTTGTATGGTATTACATGCGATTTTTTTGGAGATTTCTCTCTACTTTTCATTGATGAACAACACTATTCATAAGGGGTTAATATTCTCATGGAGTCTAGAATAGTAGGATTCATTTAAAGAGGTTAAGAGATGGTTGACCAACACCCCTATTTTGATCTTACCTAAGGTTGGTTAAGGTTACATGGTTTATTGTGATGATTCAAGGATGGGTTTGGTTTGCATTATTATTTAGTGTAATCATGTAGTAGTGTATGCCTCTCACCTATTATTAACACACAAAATGAGTTACCCAACCCATGACCTTGATATGGATGTTGTGATTTATGGTCTAAAGTTTTGGTGTCATTAAATTTTCAATGATAAGTTTATAGTCTACTTGGACCACAAAATTTTGGGGTATATTTTCTCCTTTAAGGATTTGAAGGAAGTGATGATGGATCCGTTACCTTATCGGGTTCTACTTCAATATCATCAACACCCCAGATAAGGTAAACGTGGTTGTTTATCCCTTGAGTAGGATATTTCCCATTTAGGAATTGAAGGATTCTTGTGGTGAGTAGAGTTTGATGGGGATCTTCATTCAAATTCACTTGGATGTTAAGGAGGATGATGGTGGTATTTTTTTGGATTGTATACAATTGAAACCTTCTCTTATGAAGCTGATTTAGGATGAGAAACATGGATATAAACTATGTTATTAATCTACCATATTTATAAATGGTGGGTAGGTGCATAGTTGATGGTCATTTTATCCTAATGGTGTTCTTTTCTTCATGGGCCTTTTTTGTATCATTCTCTTTGAGGAATATGGTTTTGTAGGACCTTCATTAATCTCAGTGGCCCATCCATCCTGGCTATGCCAACCTTACTCTTTATTTCACATTTATACATGATTTTTTAGATAATATCACACTTAATAAAACCTGAACGATCAATAATTATAGTGTCTTTAGGAATTAGGTATATAGAATACCATCATGAACATGGGATATACCAAAATTATTGAAAACATCCTTAACTTGAATCTAAAATTCAATGGATTTTAGAAATAGACAAGATAACCTGGGGAAATACATAAGAAAGTGGTTAGTTATAAATCCTATTTAGGGAATGAACATGGAATAAGGTGATACATGTTACACAATAGCCATATAAATGGGGAATTAAATTTTTGAGAATTATAAACAAGAATAATAAGGCTTGATAAGGAATGATAATCGTGACATGGGAAATGTGGAAACAACATAAAACATTTAATCATAAATGTAGTTCAAGGATAAATACCTAGAAATATTGATGAAAAAAGTCCAATAAAGGAAATAGGTTCACTCACATTCCTAAAATTACATCTCATGGGACTAAACATTAAATAATTTATTGGATCTCTATATAATTATGAGCACACCCATCACTTTAATTTCATTCTCATGCTTAAGTGTGCCACATAGATCATACAACATGGATTCGTTCATCATCATATTTTATTTCATGATTAAGGAGTGTGGATTAAATAAATGTAAGTCCCAAGTCAAATAAGTATATGTTTATAAATGTTAACACCCCAGATAAGAAATGTGTATCATATTCAATACACAATTTTTTTGGGCTTGGAAAATCACAATGAAAGTTTGGTAGCATAACAACATCACTTAAAATTTAATAAAATGGTTTTATTATAGATAAAGGTGTATCTCATAAATTATACCTAAAATTTGATGTAACAGGGACATGGAGAGATATAATTCGGCATTGGGAAATGGAAATAAAAGGCAAAAGATAATAAATAAACTTAAATATGGAAGAGAAGGTGAGGATCCCTTACATGAGTGTGTGAATCCAAATGTTTAGTATGGACTTCTTGAGAGCTTGGGGAAACCTTGGGGGGACTCTAGAGATTGTAAAGAAGAGTATATACATGCTACAAGAAGTTTTAGTGAAGAGATATGAGAGCCTAGGTGGGTTTATATAGAGAATAATAGAGGATTTATTTAATATTTATGAATCTTAGGTTTTGGAATCTATATAATAAAATAACCAAAAAAAAACTATCCCATGGGTTTTTCCAATGGTTTCATCCAAATGGGTTGTGTTTCTCGTTTTTTTATACATCTGATGGTAGAACTTAATAAAATATTTCACTTTCTTATGTGGAGGTGAGTCACACTCTTAAAGAAATGATTTTAAAACCTTAAAATATATTAATGTCTTTGGAGGATTTATAATGGCTATATAAAATTAATAAAATCAAATTAAAATCAAATTATTTGAAAGATAAAAAATTTATTTTTTCTTAGATACATTTTATAGTATTTATTACATCACTTTTGGGTCATTATTATGTCGTAATACATAAGGTATATTTATAAGATATTTAATTTTTTCCCAAAAATCCTAATGTCTTAGAAAATTATGAAAACATAACCATTGGATAATTTCAGAATTATGATTAAAAAAATAATATTCCCTTTATCTAAATAAATAAATATATTTAAATTTTCAATTTTAAAATAAAATTAACATTTATTAAGAAATTCCTAGATTTTGGACAAAAATAGTTTTTGAAACCTTATAAAAATTACATTTGACATCATAAAATCTATAGGATCATTTATATTTAATAAAAATTATTTAATAATAACATTTTAATAAAATTTTCTTTATTTAAAAAATCCATTAATTAATCAAAATAAATTCCTTAATTGATTTTGAATATTACCCAAAAATTATATTCGAGTATTATAAAATCAAAATAAAAATCATTTATAAAATAACAATAATTGGGTGTAAATATATCCATTATTATTTAAAAAATAATGTACATACTCATATTTCTAGGTTCCTGGTACATATCCATTTAATACACCAGAAAACTCCCTTAGAGTAACATGCACGGTTGTAAGATTTTCATAGGGTGGTTCGATGAACATGGTTTGGGTCATGATCTTAATGAGGCTGAACATATCCTATAAAAAGTTTCTCTAATTCTTCATTTGTTTGAACATAACATGTTACTGGACAAGGTAAAATCCCCAGGATACTACATCCCTCAGAAGCTCAGATAAATGGGCTTCATAGGTTACTATCTTATTGGTTGTGGCCATCACTTCCTTTTATGAATCAATTGGATTTGTTAAAACCCAATATTTATACTAATCATGTGATCACTGTTCAATGAGTATATTATCAATGGAAATGATACATGATTGAATTTTTAATCCAATTGGATATTATAAAACAAAATAAGTGAATGTTTTTTCTAAAACTATATTACATAATAATACATTTAATTAAAAAAGGGAGATTTTATTTATAATAGTTTCATTCATTAAAATCATACACCTTAAGAAAATTATCCCTAAAAATTTTATTTTCCAATAGTAAAATAGAAGAGTTTAACTCTGTTTCTCCACCTCCTCCAGTTTCAATGCCGCTTCTTCAAACATTTAGTTTCTCTATAATAATTTGACACAATGATTTTTTTTTATTTTGTAGAACTTTGTCTCTAGGATCTATGAATTTTACCGGTTTCTATTCATAGAAAAGATCATTCTCTAGGGGTACAAAAATTGGATTAAGTACATATTATGGGTATATTATTTTTTTATCAAGAGGTATACATGGAATACATCATATACTTGATATAGGTTATGTGGGAGTTCAAGTTGGTTGGCCACCGCTCCAATACGATCAAGGATCTCAAAGGAGATGAAGTATCTTAGAATAAGCACTACCTTCTTCCCAAATATTATCACTTTATTCCATAGAGATATATAGATGAATACCATGCCTCTAACATCAAACTCTATATATCATCAACAATTATCAACAAAGATATATTTTTGGCTTTGAGTATCATTGATATTCTGTTAAGTGGTCTTGACCTTTTCCATCATTTTCTTGACCATTTCAGGACCTAGCATTTTTCATTCCCCAACATCATCCCAACATTTAGATATTTTTCACATATTCCCATAATGTTCTTCATTGGGATCCGTTTTTATTCTTGAGTGGAAACTATTTTTTAATGAAAACTAGACTAGAGGAAGTTGTTAGTCCCATCCTCCTTTGATGTCAATTGAGTATTCTCTCAAAATGTCCTCAATTGTTTAGAGAGTATACTCATATTGTCTATTAGTTTGAGGGTGATAAGCCATGATGAAGTTCATATTAGGGTTTCAATCATGTCAGAGACTTTTGCAAAACATGTAGGTGAATCTCAGATGTTGGTCGGATACAATCAATAGTGGTACTCTATGCAAGCTTACCAATTCTCTGATGTATATTCATACAATTTGATCCCTTGAGAAGTCCTATCAAATTGTAATAAAGTGTGTAGTCAATTTAAGACGATCCACCATAACCCAGATTTCATTTTTTCCTTTGTATGTCTTAGAAATTCGGGTGAAAAAGTCAAAGGTGATGTTTTCCCATTTCTATATTGGTATGGGGAATGATTGAAGCATCCCTTTATACTTTTCCTTTTTTTCCTTCACTTGTTGACATACCAAACAATTCGATGTATATTCAATGGTCTCCTTCTTCATATTGCCCCACCAATAGTTCTCTCAAAGACCCTAACACATCTTGGTGATCACATATTGGATAGATAAGGTTTATCTCTTTGAATCATCCAACAGATCCTTCTTTAACTCATGATTTGACGGTACAAATATTATTGACTCAAATATTACAACACATTCTTCATTAAGAAGAAAATCCTTGGATTTTCCTTTTATTATAGTGTCTAATTTATTTTTAATTCTAACATAATTTCTTTTATCATCCTTTAACCTCTCTAGAAGATATGGAAGAGTAATCATTTGTGAATGGATTGATGATGTTCCTTCCTTTATGATTCCCAAGTCCATCCTTTTCATATCCAAGAAGATTAGATCCCTCATAATTTTCATCAATGAAAAAATTGGTTGATCCTTTCTACTTAAAGCATCTGATAATTTATTTTCTTTACCAGGATGTTAGTGGATTGAGTAGTTATTGTCCTTGATTAGCTCTAACCATCTTCACTGGCGCATATTCAGTTGTTTTCATGTGAATATATATTTGAGAATTTTGTGATCCAAATATATTTCACTCTTTTCTAAAAAGCGATAATGTTACAATATTTTCTTAGATAATAACACTTCTTAAAACTCTAGATCATGTATTGGGTTGTTCTATTCATGAACATTCAACTTACTTGAAGCATAGTCCATGAAATTTTTATTATAAATTAACACACATTCGAATCCCTTCTTTAAAGAATCACTGAATACTATGAAAAGTTCTCTAAATGTGGGTAGTGTGAGCATAAAGGATATAATGATACTCCTTTTAAAATTCTTTAAGCTATATTCATATTCATAATTCCAAGATAAATTGAATCCCTTTTGAGTTATCTTGGTTAGAGGATTGGAAAATCATTAGAAATTTATCACAAATCAATGATTGTACCTAGATATTCCAAGGAAACTATGGATATAGATCAAAAATGTTGGAATTATCTATCCTTTAATTTATTCTATCTTTTAAGGGCCCATAGATATTCCATTACTTGTGATGATATTCCCCATGAAAGAAAATTACTTCAACCAGAACTCACATTTGTTGAATTTGTAATAAATATTCTCCTTTTATAGGGTCTTTAGAATAATGCTCCGATTATCCTCATGCTCCTCATTTATTTTTAGATTATATTAGCAGACCATCTATAAATACTACCAAACAATTGTCGAGGTAATCTCTAAAGAATCTATTTATGAAGTCCATGAATATTACTAGAGAATTACTGAGTCTGAAAGGAAATAATATTCACTCATAGTTCCCATACCTTATTCTAAAGTTAGTCTTGGGGATATCTTCCCTTTTCACCTTTACTTGATAATATCTAGGCCAAAGATCCACCTTGGAGAAGTATTGTGCTCAATGTAGCTAATAAAACAAGTCATCAATCTATGGAAGTGGATACATGTTATTTATAATGATCTTGTTGAGTTCAAGATAATGAATAAAAAATCACCTTGAACCATCCTTCTTCACGATGAAGAGGACTGGTGCACCACAAGATGAAGTAGTTGGGCGTATGAACCCTTTATCCTAGTTATCAAGTAATTTTTTTATTCTACTCCTCAAGTTCCATTAGATACATTCTATACAGATTCTTGGATACTATCATATCCCCAGTTATAAGATGGATTCGAAATTCAACCTCTCAGCTAGGAGAAAGACTGCGAAATTCCTCGGGAAAAACATTAGCATATTCCCTCACAATGGGAATGTATTAAAGGATTCTATTTTTCATATATGTAATCATTTGAGATAGATATTATTTCTCATAGGGAAATAATATCCACACTTGAGATATTGGTGCAAAAGAAGTTTTATCCACCTCCTTGCACTGGTACAAAATCGAGAGTTTATTTATAATAAGAAGATTGATTTCGTTGTTATGAAAATTTATGTTGGCTATATATAGGGAAATCTAATCCATGCCCATAATTGCATAAAATTCCACCAAAGGGAGTATGAAAATATTCACTGGGAAGTTTATCCCACATTATTTTATTAGGGATGAGTTATATACATGGGATTCAATAATTTCCCCATTTTCCATATTCACTAAAAACTAAACTTTCATAATATGTGGTGGTGTTTGAATAGTTCTACTCAACATTACTGATAATACTGAATGCATAGAAACCATAAAAAAAATATGTTCCCTATTCTTGATGGAATAATCTGCATACCTATCACCACATCATTATCGAGATCTATCTCAGAAGTTATGATAGACAAAATCTACAACTCCTTCCTAGGAGGTTGTTGGTTGTTTATGAAAGCACTTATATTAGTGTATTGGTTTGAAAAGTGGCATAGTTCCTTGTAGTTTAAGAAATGAACAATAAGATGAGATTTTTTATAGCATTCCTTTCTTCTATCCCATTAGTGGGTTTCTCTTGTTAGAAATCACTGGCTATGTGCCATTCCTTCCCACACCTAAATCATTACATTGTCCACCTTAGGCAGTTTATGGGGGGATTCTTTTCACACCATTAAAAAGTGGGATGTTGAAATTTCATGGCACCATTATATTTCTCCATAGAACCGAGATAATTAAACTCCACATTCATCTTTTTATCCCCATTATACCCTTGATATTCTCTGATCTCTATTTTTACTTTGAGGGCACATCAAATTATTTCTTCATAGCTATCAAAATCCCTAATCGTCAGGGATTTTCATAAACAAGATTTTATCCCACCAAATAAGTCGACAACCATGCATTTGGGGGTAATGAAAAGGATATGGGCATATCATTAATGTATTGCGATGTTTTACTCACACTCATCCTAATAGATTCATCATATGTTTCTTAAGGGAAAGGAAATCCTTTTACATTTTAAGTTATAGAGTATAAGGAAATTCTTTATGGGGAAATATTTTACAGAATTCATTTCACCCCATTGGTTCAATATCTTCTATAGGATTCGTATTCTTGATTAGTTTTCACCACTGATCAACTTATCCCTCCATTCTATAGACCACCAGTAGAAACTTCCCATGTTCAAAACATTAATGTATGGAGAATATCATCTCAATGGAGTTGACATATTGTTCCATGATTAAGGAATCAAATGATTCATTGAATATTAAGGGCATTTATCACATAAAGGACTCAATTGAAAAATTTTCTTCCTTTGGGGGATTTGGATGGTCCTCCTAATCCAGGATTCTATTCAGAACCTGACTCAAATAAGAGAGTATCATCATAATGTTTCCGATTCCTACTCCCATTAGGTTGGAAATCTCATTGGAGAATTCACCACATTTCTCATCAAATTGGTTTTTAACCTTATTCCTCCTATTTTCATCCATTGGCCAGAATAAAAGGTAAATTAGGGATTATTATCTTTAAACTATTAGAGAAAATGGAATCTAATGACATTAAAGGGATACCTTATAATTCATATTTATTTTTTAACTTATGAATTTGTATGATTTAATCTATGTTATCCATGATATATTTCATAATATGTATTATTAAGGGTATTTTTGTTACCTTAATATTGTTTCATAACGATGTTATGAATTTATTAATGAATATCTCCTGGAAGTGCCAAACTAGGTGCACAGTATGGTCGATAGTTGTGTACTAGGCTACAATGAGTCAGTCCCAATCCACAGTGTTGGAGTTATTACCCCTAGGTACATCTGCTCCAGAACCACTTCCAATTTCCGTATCTAGATAGGTTTGTATTTTATTAATAAACCTATTAATATATACTTACTAAAATTTAGGGATTTGTTTTACACTTAGTCCGATCTCTAAGTCCTTCTCAAGAGTTTTCTAATCCTAATCCCAAAAATAACTAAACTTTTCCTTTGATAGCAACTATGAAAACCCTGCTCTTTATTTCATATTTATAAATGATTTGTTACATAACATTAAACATCATATAGCATAAAAGATTGATAAGTCTAGTGTTTTTTGGAATTGGTTACATAGAATAACATATTGAACATGGGATACAACAACATTATTGAAAACATCCTTAACAGGCTTCTAAAATTCCATGGCTATTAAAAGTGCACAAGATATCCTGGGAACGTACATAAGAAAGGGGTGAGATATAAATCCCAGTAAGGGAATAAAATTTAAATAAGGTGATATATGTTAGAAAATAGACATATAAATGGGGAATAAAAGTTGTGTGGATCACAAACAAGAATAATAATTCCTAATATAGAATGATAATCATAACATGGAAAATGTGTCAACAAATTAAATCACTACATCATAAACGTAGGTCAAGGATAACCACTAAGAAATAATGATAGAAAAAGAACCATAAAGGAATAAGACTAACTCCATATCCCAACATGACATCTCATGAGACTAAACATTACATAATTCACTCGAGAACTATATAATTCTGGGCACACACATCACTTAAATTTCATTCACATGGTTAAGTGTGCCACATAGATCATACACCATAAATTAATTCAAAATCATATTTTATTAAAAAAAATAATGAGTATGGAATAAAAAAATATAATTCCCAAATTCAAATAATTGTAAGTGTATAAAGGTGAAAACCCTTGATAATAAATTGGTATGGTACTGACTACACAATTGTTTTGGAATGGAAAATCACAGCAAAATTTTGGCAGCATAAAGACGTAACCTAAAAATTCATAAAATGGGTTTATGAGAGAGAAATGTGTATCTAATAATTTGGAAATAAAATTGGACGTAATAGGTATTGGTAATGTTATATCAAAAAATTATAAATTGTAAATAAATGATGTAATATAATAAAGAAAGTTGAGTAATGAAGAGAAGGTGGGGATCCCTTACTTGAGTGTGTGACTCCAAATGCTTGGGAGGGGATTATTGAGACATTAGAGGAACCTTGTGAGGACTATAGAGAGTTTAGGTCAGATTATAGGTGTTATACAAGGAGTTTTATTGAAGATAAATTGGACATTGGGTGGGTTTATATAGTAAATGAGGGGATTTCGTTAATATTTCTCAAACATAGGTTTTGGAATCTATTTAATAGAATAACCAAAAAACCAGACCATAACATGGATTTTACCATGGTTTATAAAAAATGTGAGTATTTTTAATTATTTTATAATTCCAAGGTTATAACCTAATTGTATAATTCCCTTGCATATGTGAAGGTGAGTCACACTCTTAAAGAAATGATTTTAAAACCTTAAAATATTTTATTGGGTTTGTAGGATTAATTATGGACTTATAAAATTAATAAAATAAACTAAAAATATAATTATTTTAAATATAAAACATATATTTTGTCGTGGATTCCTTTTATAGTATTTATTACATCACTTTTGGGTCATTATGATGTCATAATACACAAGGTATATTTATATGGTATTTAATTTTTACTCAAAAAATCGATTGTATGATAAAATAATGAAAAATTAACCATTGGATAATTTTGAAATCATGATTGAAAATATAATATTAATTTTATACAAATTATTTTATAACTACATTAATTTTATATTTTAAAATAAAATCATTATTTATTAATATATGCTAGGTTTGGTGAGAAAAATAGTTTTTAAACCATTATAAAAATTACATTCCACATCATAAAAATTATATGACAATTCATATTTACCCAGCATTATTTAATAAATTTTTTTTATTAAAATATTATTTATTTCAAAAATCCATTAATTCATGAAAAAATTCTTTAATTGAATTTAAATATTAACGGAAAATACTATTTGTGTTTTATTATATAAAAATAAAAATCATTTATAAAGTAAACATAGTAGGATGAAAATATATCAATTATTCTTTAAAAAATAATGTACATACTCATATTATTAGGGTCTTAATACAAATAATTTTAATATACTAGGAAACACTCTAAGAGTAAGGTGTGTGATGGTGATATTTTCATTGGGTGGTTCGATGAACATGGTTTGGGATGTGATCTCGATTATCTTATACTTCTACCATAAATGATTATGATCTTGCTTAATATGTTGGATATTATATTGGTATTTGTCAAGGGAAAATCCCATTGATTCTATATCCCTAAAAATCTCAAAAATGGGCTTCATAGGGAATAGTTCTACTGGTTGAGGCCCTCACTTTTTTGTGTCAATTGGATTTGTTAAAACCCTATATTTATAATAATCTTGTGATCACTATTAAATGGTTATTTTATCAATGGTAATGATACTAGATGAGATATTAAATCCAATTGGATATAGTAAAACAATATAAGTGCATGTTTTTCTATAACCATATTACATGATAATATATCTAATTAAAATAAAAGGGGAATTTTATTTATAACAGTTCAGGGCATTACATTGATTCCACCAATTTTTTTTATGATGCGTGACACTAGTTATTGTGACCAGGTATGATACATTATATAGCTGAAATTTTATCCATATGTTATACATATTAGCTAGTAAAATATGAGACGTAGTGAAACTTAATATTGATTCAACTACTTCCCATTCCTTCTGTGATGTGGGTTGAGGTATCCATGGATTTTCTCATCGGGTTACCCTGTACACATCATGGAAGGAATTAAATTTATGTGGTTATCAACCATATAAGATAGTCTTCCCATTTCATTCTGACCAAGGACTCCACCAAAGTGGAAGGATTTGGTAGGTTGTATGTTCAGTGGATCATGAGGATGATGGTATGCCACCTATTATCATCTTTGACAGTGACCAATTTTACATATCATCCCTAGGAAGGTCTTCTAAAATAATTCTGTTTACAGGATAGACTTATAAAGATATAACATCCTCAAATAGATAGTTAGGCAGAGTGGTTAAACCAGATTATGGAAGACATGTTTTATGCCTACATATTAAAATTTGGAGGTTCATGGGAACACTATCTTGGGTTGGTAGAGTTTTATTACAATAATAGTTACTAATCCTTGATAAATATATCTCCCTTTTAAGCGTTTTATGATCAACTATGTGAGTCTCCTATATAATGGATAGAAGTAGGTGAGTCATCCTTACTTGGATTAGGTATTGTATAAGAGATTCTTAGTAAGGTTAAAATTATCAGAAAACCATTATCGATAGATCATATTCATTTAAAATCCAATGAAGATCAATGATGCTAATATTTGGAGTTTTCAGTGGGTGACCATGTTTTTTTGAAAGTAACTCCTCGATCGGGTCATCATTGCCTTGGTATGTATGTGAAACGTATGTATATGTTTGTTGAAACATTAGAGATCATTGAGAGAATCAATAAGGTAGAATAACACTTCAAATTTATTTCTAAATTGACATTTATTCAGGAAATTCTCTACATATCACATTTGAAGAAGTATAATTCAGACCCTTCTCATGTGTTGAACTAGGAAGAGCATGAGTTAGAACCCAATCTGTCAATGAATGAGAAACAAGTATAGATTGTGGATTCATAGGTGAAAGTGATTTGGGGAAAATATATTCCTTTATTTTAGGTCCTTTGGAAACATAAAAATTAAAATCATGAGACATAGGAGAGAAATTTTAGGGTTAGGGAGCAATACCCTCACTTACTATCTGACCAGAGTATGGGTTGAATTTCCAAGGAGAAAAATCTTTCATGGTGAGGTGAATTGTCACACCCAATGTGAAATTTTCAGTTTTTTTATGATATTTGTGTTCTTTATTTTATTAAATATCCTTTATATGGGGTTTCATGAAAAATAGTGGGTTTGGAGGAATAGAGGGTAGCTAATCATAATGACCCCAAATTTTATCAATGGAATTTCTCTTCTTATAATTATTTCTTGTAGTATAAAGTACACACATCACATAGAGAAACTAGAAAAAAATTATTCTCATAAATTAAGAATGATATTTTATTCTGTAAATAAACCAACAATAATTCCAAATATTATTGTGAGACAATAAATAGAAAATAAGAGAATAATATATGACAATTTGGATATGCTTGATCCACAATAGTGACCTCACACACAAACAAAGCTGTAAAAAAAACATGATGTTAATCATAAAATATTAATTTTGAAGATTAAAGTATATATGAATTTGAGATAAAATATAAGTTAATGAATAATTAATGGAATAAATGGTATTTATAGGAATTAGGGAACCCATATTATTGTTGGGATAATAATATGATCGTTAGAATTGTAACCAAAATGTTATCCTAAAAATATGACCAGTAGAAATTGTAATATGAACATTTTAATAGTAAAATAACCTATTGAAATGTAATATAATATTTATATATCTTATAAAATTAAAATATGATATATTTATCATGGTATAAGTAAATAAATGTTTTAAAAAGGATAAATTAAGTGTTTATATTTTTTAAAAATGTAACTATTTTATTTATAATTTTATAATGAATATAATGATTTAAAAGAAATTTTTCTTTCAAAAAATGGATTAATAAATTAATATATTATTTTACTATAATTATAAGATAATTTTATGAGATAATAAGTAATTTTTAAATGGTTCATAAAATCTATTATAATATTAAAATCAGTATTTTTTTAATAAATGAGGATTTTATTTAAAAATTAAATGTATCATATCTAGAGAATTGTTTTAATAAAACAGATTCCATTTTTTAAATCTAAACATTTAAAAAATGGATATGGTGATTTTTTTGTATTTTTATAAAATATTTTAATTTTGGGTGAGTAGTGAAATGTAGTAATTTAGGATATTTAACAATATAAGAAAAATACTTGAATTTTTAATTCATAAATGATGTAAGAATACATTAGTTTGAACTCAAATTCACCATTTACTATATATACTTAGAAGAATAAATTTTTTTGATAGTCTTGATTCAAAATAATAAAATAATGAATATAATAACCAAATCATCCCTCTCCCCCCTTATAAATACAACACCTAACCACCCCTTATCCTAACACCTTCTACTCCTTGAATATTTTCAAATATATATCAAAACCTATCCTCTCAACAATCCCCATTTCTATGTGCTATTGGTCTCACAAAAATACCCATTCCATGTTCCTTAAGGGTTCCTTCAAGGATGAAATATTCAAGAGGTAACATTCTCAAACTACCTCTTTTAATATCATTTCTTCTTATACCTTCTCCTCAAATCCTTTATCTATCAAAGAATAATAATTCCTATATCATGTATATAATATAATTTTATATTTATAATGTAATATCTTATATACAACTCTTTTATAATCTCATTTTATTCAAATAAAAATGAAATCACTGTCCATAATATGGAGGTTAACCGCCTTTGAGGACAATGAGTTTTTATTTTCCACTAATGCATTAAAATAATGATTAAAATAATTTATAATTGTTTAAAATGAAATAATTATTTGCATTATATGTATCTCACTTTAAGGAAATAGAATATTTCTATAACATTAAAAAATGAAACTAGTTAGAGATGGTCAAAAAACTGCTAAAATAAACTGACCATTTATCATTAACGTTTTATTAAATGAATCATCCATATGTCAGAAAAATGATATATGAGACAATTTAATTTTTTAAATTTAATTAATAACATTCCATTTCACTTATGGAGTTTTATTTCCATTTTACATGAACTTCCATAATTATACACAAGTGAACCAACTGTGAAACCATGAAATGAACACTCCCAGATCAATGAAACTAAACTTTACAACTCATCAAAACAACTATAAATGAAATTAATAATATTATAATAAAACAAATATATGTGTAATAGGTTCCAAATTAAGTAATTAATGAATATAATTTTTTTATCTATTACATTAAGTGCAAGTGCAATTCACATTTAGACATAAGGTAAGGTATCTCTTTAAACCTCCATATATCCTTTGGGTACTACTTTACCTCCCTTTACCTCAATTTATCAATTCATTTTTCTTATATTCTAATCATATATTCTATATATATGTTAAAAAAACACACCATCACACAAATATATATATATACATATATATTAATATTTATTTTATGGGTAAATACATGTTTTAAAAGATTCCCTTCTTAATTACTCTTGATAAGAAAACCCAATTAAAGAGAACTTATCTATTTCTTACCCCTTTTTAAGTACACTCTATAAAATGATTTAATACACCCATACTTTATAATGACTCATTCTTAACATACATAGATATTACATCTTTTTAGATAAATTTTTATTATATTACACAAGAACATTCTCGAGGATCATAATATTTTAGTGCCTTTGGAAACATGGAACTCATTATTCTAATTTAGTGAATGATCTTCAACATATCCCATAAATATATTCCCCATTAGTAGTCCAACATAAAACATTTATTTTTATACTAGGGAAAGGAAACATATGAAAATGGTGAGCTTAGATTCTTAGTAAAGGTAAACATAATCATAAAGCATAGGTACATAAACACAAAAATTGAAAATCATATCCTGTATATCAAAAATCAGGATATCATTTCATGGAATAAATCATATTAGTCCATTAAAGAAAAAGACAATATAATCCATTAGACAATAATATATGACATGATATTTTGGATTAGACATAGGCATATAAAACCATTTCAATATTATTCAAGTCTTACTTTTTAGACTGTTGTAGTGGAAAAATTCCTTTACTGTACATGGTTCACTGCCCATTCTATCCATGCGTTAATAAACTAAGTTTAATTCCTGTTCCAATAATATATTACTAAACTGAGATAATTTCCCATTCCAGTCTTGTCTATCTCATGAGATATAAATCTTTTACCAATGCATTGAAGGGAGATATAGGTCCCACCCATCACATAATGAAAACCATAAATATGTGTACCATAAGAACATAAATCATTTATCATATCAGGACCCATGAAATGAAATGGGATTCATAAGAATTATTCAATCATAGCAAAACCTTTAGAATTGATATTGATTTCGTAGTTATCATTCCATGATAAAAAAACCAAACATATGAATAATTGGGATAATATACATGAAAAATATCCCCATTAAAATATATGTAACTTTAAAGAATTTTATCTGAGTTTTAAATTAATTTTTAGATATCACTTGAAAATAATTTTTGAGGAAGAATTATTTCTTATTTTGAAACGTTTTCCATTCTTAAAATTATATGAAATTTATAAGAATTTTTTTTTGAAAATAAAATTTTGATATTTTATTGGAATATTCATGTCATGAAGGAATCATGAATGTGTAAAAATCGATTCATTCCATATCAGTTATAAAAAAAACATAAATTCAGTATATTTTTGTCAAAGAAGTCACAAAGATACTTGATTGGAAATTGACAAAAATATTTTTTTCAAAACATTTAATAAAAAGTAAAAAAAGTGTAAAAATAACTTTAAATATAAATAGGAGAATAATAATTTTATTTTTTATTTTTTTATAAAACATTGAAATGGAATATAAATATTCCCGAACATAGACTTAAAATGAAAAAATCCTGAATATTGATGAGATTGTGAAATAAACACCCATCACTTTATAATAAGTAGAATCTTATTACCAATGAAGGAATGAAAATTATATGGATATGAAAATTACATAATATTCTGGATAATACTAATAAAATATATTCTGGGATGGTATATACAACTTGTAGAAGAAACATGTAGTGTATAGGACATGTGTCTCACAGAAATGAAAGATAGACAAAAATACCTTACCTTAGGTCTGATATCCTTAATGTGTATTTGAACCTCTTATATAAAGGATTTAATAATTTTATAATATTATAAAAAAACCATATTCATATTTATTATATTATATATTATCGTATTATCAATAGTTTGTTTATAATATTTCATTATTACTCTTCTTTTAGGTGTTAAATGTTTAATTTTCCTACGCATGTTTTGTCATATTAGTCCCAATTCTTGTACATAGGATATAGTTCCATCATCTAAAGAATTGTGTTAAGGTAATATATATCATATTTATTCATTATAAAAATTTATATAATCATTATTTAATATTGATAAGTAAAATGAATCGTATCACGTTGGTGAGACGGTAGGTCGTATGTACACATGAGTGATGGTATCATTCGATTAATTGTAAAAGGGAAAGGAAGTGAATGGTATATAATTTATTTAAAAATCAATATAATGTTATAATTATTATAAATATATTTTATTTTCATCACTATACCCATCCATGTAAATTAGTGATAAATAATAAACTATACCATGACATGGAGACAATAATCCATACGTACACACATGTGGTGCATTTGTTTCATAGGATTGATAAATGGTGGAATATGATTGCTACATGATCATAATTAAAAATAAGAATACAGGTCATATTATATTATTTACTTTATAATGGAAACAACACATTAATATTAAGTAGAAGAAGAAATAATCTTGGAAGAGTCGGTAAAGACAATTACCTCTTCATTGGAGAACCTCTCTTAAATTCCCTCTTAGAGACACTAGGATAGGTCTTTTGAGAAAAAAAAACTATAGAATGTGGATAAGAAGTTTAGAAGATAAATTGGCTTGGTATTTTCAATATTGGAGGCTCAATGTGATGAAAAGAAGTGATGGGTGAGGTTCCAATTTAAAATTGAGGTGAGGGGCACTTTTGGAATCTCAAAAAATATTAATTTATAAAAAATTCAATATTAATAAAAATAAATAAAAAAGGAAATGTATTAAAAGATAATATGAGACATGTTTTTAGTATCATAAACCAATATATTTTTGGCATGTTGTGGTATTCGTTTAAACATTATCATTTTGATTTACCCGGAATTAAGCTATTTTAATTTAAACTAAGGTAACAAATTTTTCAATATTAAAAGGATTTAATTTTTAATTATGTGATGTTGATTAAATCATAAATGAAATATTTATAACATTTTAGACTATATAAATCTATTTTGTATTTTATAGATATTTATTATTTTTAAATAATTTAATAAAATATTATTTTGATAAAATATAATTAGTGTCAATTTTGACACTATTCATTACTTGGACTTTTAAAAATATTACGATAACAATTTACATTAGAATTTTTTTTATTATATCCATAAGAGATTAATTTAATATAAAAACTTCATTTATCACATTAATTATGTAAAATAATATTTATTTTAATAGTTATAATAACATTTATTTTATATTTCCATGAGTAAAATAATTACTAAATAAATGTTTTTTAATTATTTAATACCCTTATCTGTTCACTAAAAATTTAAAAAAAAATACCATGATAATGATAAAAATTATATATTTTATAATAATATTTATAGTCAAATATGTATTTTGTGTAATCCCATATAAAAAATCATATAGTATTTCTAACATGAATGTGACATCTTTAAATTTTCATTAATTAAAATATTATAAATAACACAATTTCATCTAAGCGACCCAAAAATTACAAAATAAATTTATATCATGAAAATATGTGTATTAATTTAAAACATTACAGTTATATTCATTCATAACATAACCTTTTCCTCATGTGGACACATAAGGGATATTAAAGACCATGAAAATCACATTTTGTGACTTTCATTGATTTAAATGTTATATAATTTTTTTTCATAGAAAAGTTTCCATTAAAAAAACTATTTTAAGTACTTATGAGTTATGGGTTGATGGTTCCTAGTCTAATAATTTTTTTTCCAGTGTAAGAGTCATTTTATTGTATTTTTAATTTTTCTAACCTTAATTACTCAATTTACTCATTACAATGGTAACAAAATCTACCTATGTTACTATACATATTGACAAAAAATAAAAAAGACCTATTAAATAAATTTTCAACCTATGAATCCACAATTTTCATCTATTTTTCAAATTTAAAAACATAGAAGTTTTAGAGTTTAATTTAATATAAATCTAGTAAAATCCAATGAAAAACAGTTTTTCCAAAAAAATTCCCTTTTAAAACATAATTTTTTTTTATAAAAAATTCCTATATAAAATACTTTTCAAAAAAATAACTGGTTTATTTTTAAATAAAATAAACTAATTAAAATTTAAAACTAATACAAAACATAAATTTTCCTTGTAATGACTTTGAAAAAAATTATTGTTTTCAATTAAAATCATTATTTTCACTATTCATTAAAAGATGAAAATTTTTAGAAAAAATATAAAAAATAAATCAAAGTAAATTTTGATAAACTTATTTAAAATAATAAGTTTTTTTTCAAATAAAATTTATAAAAGTTTCATAAACCAGATTTAAAACAAGTGTGCCATCAAAAGGTGATAAAACTACTTTAAAAACGTATTTTTTAATCATAAAACTAGATTTTTTATATCATGTATAGAAAAAAATGAAAAATTTTAAAAATTATATTGAATAATATATATATATATATATATATTTAAATACTAGAATCCAAAAAGAGTTATATTTTTTTATTTTTTTGGTATAAAATGCACTTGTGTGTATTGAAATAGGTTTTTAAAAAAAATTCCTTTTTATTGTTAACCATAACTTCATAATTCCGAAAATCATGTTCATACCAACCATTCTAATATATAGGTTTTAATTGTATTGTTTATTTAATTAAAATATTAAAATTATGTTTCATAGAAACACAGTGTTGCATGTAACACAAGAAAAGTTGGTGTTTCATGTAGCGCAAGCTTAACATAGTCTAGCATGAAATGAAAGTTATTAATTAAATTTGATTATTTAAAAATATATTTCATAAAAATATGGGGGTGTTACATTCTACCCATATTAAAATTAGTTTCTCCCTATAAATTCACCAGGGTCATCAAAGGTTTAATACTTGAAAGTTACTTTCATAGAAACCCACAATCTAAAAATGAATACTAAAAATCCCCTTAAAAAGGGAAAGTTTGAAACATGACGGTTACCCACAGTAACTCATAACTAGGTTTCCACATAGAATAACATAGGTGAAAGTGAAAACATGGACATGGAAGAGAAATATTTCTATCCGGTTCTGAAGGATAGTGATAAATAAAATGGCTAGGAGAAAGTTAACAATCACAAAGCAATTGATCTACGATGATTTAAGGGACCATTTTATTCATTAGAAAAAAATATACTAGGATAAATTTTCTTGTTTCACGATCCTTTCTCTAGAGTTTAAGAATTTTAATGAGAAGAAGTTATTACTTGATTTCATTACATTTCATAATCATAATCTCATCCTTTTGTTGTGCCTTAATAAATTTACACTTCATTTATTATTCTATGAAATGAAGGTGTTTTTTCATTAATGAAGCATTAATAGAAACATGATATCCATTGAATTATAGATTATTCCATATGTCTCAACATAACAACAAAAATGTTAAAACATGTTATCCAATATATAGAAATATTCATATGAAGAGATGATACCTTAATCTCTAAAACCTCATCCAAATTTCAATGTAAACAATTTCATAAATGATTTCCTTTACGATTATTCGAAAATTCTAAAATCTAAACCATTTTAAATAATGTAACTAAATTTCCAAAATCAACCTATCATTAATACCCTATAAATACATAATGTAGCTCTTAATTTCTACGCACTAAACATGTGAATACTATTATCATGTATTCTCTTGAAACGTGGTAATAACCTGAATTACCACTAAACCATTGTGAAAACATGCATGCTTTAAAAAATTAAATATTTCTTCAAACCATAAATCCAAAAATTAAATAAACTCAATCCATGATACTATTAACCACCTTGTTATCATTTTACTAATCAGTTTCAAGTTCATCAAAAATATTCCATTTATTTTATCATAATTGAGCATATATTTTTCTCAATATCCTAACACCATGAAAATATTAAGTGTTATCCTTCCCTTAATATTATTTTATACAATGATATCACCTTCCATCTTTAATAACTTATCAGAGTTACTAATACAATTCAACATATGATTTCAAATCCTTAAGAAAAAACAATAGTGGACCGATAGATTGATATTTCATTATTCTATAATACCACAAAGTACTTCTTTAACATTATTATTTAATTACATTACATAAAAAATCAATCATTCCACCACTTTTTTGTTATAATACACATCAAAAATAGTGATTACACGAGAGTTTTTTTTGGGTATTAATTAGTTACTAACATCAATCATCATCATTAACCCTTGGATTAGAAAATTGGTTACAATAATGCCCATTTTTCTTTCAATTATAAAAATGAAGTGTTGTAGGTTCATTATGTATAGTATTTTCTCTATTTATATCATTACCTATCTTTTTCACATCAAATATTCCGTAAATTTTTTGATGAAATTATTTCACACACTAAAAAACATTTACCTGTCCCCTTAAGAATATATCCTCCATGTTTTTTCCTCACTTTGAGAATAAAGGAAATATAATATTTTTATCTCCATGTTTTTTATATTTTAATTTAATCTCCATCATAAATTTCTTTTCAAGGCAATGAGATTGATATGTAACTCCAACCTCCATTTCAACCTTGATATGACAACACACAATCACTTCATAGCAACAGAAGTCTCCTATGGATAACTCCCTTTTAAGACTTGGTTTTAAGACACTGAATAATCCATCAACCACACTTTATTGTTAGATGATAATATCAAAATATTACCTAGTAAGTCATGTAAAAATTTCTTTATAGGTACCAAAAGATTAATCATACTTTTTTAAGATAAAGGAACTCATTTTCCATCTTTGTATGTAGAATATACATACTTTTTGAGATATAGTTTCTTCAAATAATCCTATTCTATGGTTTCAATTTCAACTTTCTTCCTTGTATTATTGATTAGAGCCCACCAATAATCCACTTTACCTTCTAAATGATATACAAACAAAATGAACTATTTATGTTTTGAACACTAAAGGATGGAAAATGTCTTCTCCGTGGTACCGATCCATTATTTAGAAACAAGTGGATCAAAATACCCTCTAAAATAATGTGGATTTTTCCACATGAATAAATCAATAAAAAGTTATTCTCTTCTCTCCTCATTTGGAATTCCATAATGATTAATAGATTGTGTAAGTATAATTATAATATTTTTCATTCCAAATCCCATATCATTTAGTTGTTCAGGAGGAGAATAATTGCATTTCCCATTTCATTCATCAATAAAACAATTAATTCAGGTTACAAACATTGACTAAAACTATAAATCATAGTTTGAGAAACAGTAATCATAGTGATAGAACCACATAATCATGGGAAATTACATATAATATTTCAATATATGAAACCTTAGGTTTAATACCATGTCATTCATCATTTTTAAAATAACTCTAGGATTGTAACCTATACTTATAATTATCCTTATACAAATACCTAGACATAACTATATAAATATTTCTAGAAATTTCACTAATGTTTTTTAATCCTTATTTCCAAAGGTTGACTAAACCTTTCCTTTGATACCAACTACAATGACCCGGGCTTAATGTACATGGATATTATATCTTTTTTAGATGAATGTTCACTATATTACACAAATACACGCCCAAGGATCATAATAGTTTAGTGCCTTTGGAATCTTAGAACACATTATACTAATTTGGTGAAATATCTTCAACATCTCCCATAAAGATCTTTCCCTTTAATACTATCACATAAAATCGTTATTTATAACATGGGGAAAGGAAACATATGAAAAGGGTGAGATCAGATGCTCAGTAATGGTAAACATTATCATAAAGCATAAGTACATAATCAAAACATTTTAAAATCATATCCTTTATATAAGAAACCATGATATTAGGTCATGGAATAAATCATAGAATGCCATAAAATAAAATAATGAATATAATCATGAGATCATAATATATAACATGAAATTATGGCATACACATAGGCATAGAAAATCATTTAAATATTATCCAAGGCTTATTTCCAAGACCATCATAGTTGAATAATTCCTTTACTACACTATCTTCACTCCCCATTCTAGATCTATGTTACTAAACTAGTTTTACATCGCATTCTCACCCTATTTTACTGAACAAAGGTCATTTCCTATTTTAGTCATATTTATCTCATGAGATATAAATCTGTACCAAATGAATTGGAGAGAAGATATAGGTACCAACCATAAAGTAATGAATACCATAAATATGTGCCACATATGAACATAAATCATTCATCATATCAGAGACCATGAAATGAAATGGGTTTCATAAACATCATTCAATCAAAACATAACCCATGGAAAAGAAATGGGTTTCATTGTAATCATTGAATAAAAAACATAAACCAATAATAGTGTTAATTGGGATATAATAAATAAAAAATATACAATTTAAAATAAAAGTAAACTTAAATAATTTTATATTAGATGGAAAATAATTTTGAGATACTGAGGAAAATATCCATTGTTCACGGAAAACGTTTTATTTTCTTAAAATGCCATATAATTTTAAATGAAAATATTAAATTTTAAAAAAAACATGTTATCTTATAAGGGAATATTCAGGCATGATGGTTTCATGAAAGTGAAAAAATCTATTCCTTCCATATATGTTATGAAAAAACATTCTTTCTATATATTGTTGGTTGAAAATTTCACAAAGAGCCCTGTTTAGAAAATGAAAAAAATTATTATTTTCAAAATGATTAATTAAAATTAAAACATGGATAAAATTATAATTAAATATTCATAATATAATTTTATAAAACTTTTTTAAAAAATATTTTTAGAAAAAATGGAAATGGAATATAAATATTCCCTAATGAAGACATAAAACGAAACAATCCTGAATATTGATGAGATTGTGAAATAAACACCCATATCATTATAATCAGTAGAATTATATTCAACATGAAATAAATAAAATTATATGGATATTAAAGGGCCATAATATTACAGATAATACTCATAAAACAAATTCAATGGTAGTATATACACCATGAAGAAGAAATAAGTAGTGTATAAGACATGTGTCTCACATAAATAAAAGTGTGACAAAAATCCATTACCTTTAGTCCGATTATCATCATATATATTTTAAACTCACTTATAATGGAATAATAATGTTATTATATTATTATGAAAAAAAATTCATATTTATGATACCATATATGATCATAGTATCACCCATTTTTTAATAATATTTCATTATTACTCTTCTTTTGGGTGTAAACTGTTTCATTCTTCCATGCATTTTTTGTCATGTAAGTCTAAATTATTTTGAATAGAATATAGTTAAATAATTTAAAGAATTATATTAAGGTAATATATAACATATGTATTCATTATATACATTTATATAACTATTATTTAATATTGAAAAAGAAAAATGAATCACATCACATCATGAAGATGGTAGGCCGTATGTACGCATGAGCGATGTATCGTTCCCTTAATAGTTAATGGGTAAGGAAGTGGATGGTATATAATTTGTTATAGAATCAATATAATTTTATAATTATAATAAATATATATTATTTTAATCATTATACCCATCTAGGTAAAGTAGTTTTGGAAAAAAGATTACATGACGGTGTAGAGACGGTAAGCCATACGTACGCACATATGTTGTTTTCATTTTTTGTAGGATGTATGAAAGGTGGAATATTAATTTTAAATAATCATAATAACATATAATAATATAGTTTATACTATATCTATGACTTTATAATATAAATAATAAATAAATATTAAGTATAAGAAGAAATATTCTAGGTAGAATCGGTAAAGACAATTACCTCTTTCTTGGAGAACATCCCTTAGATCCCCTCTTAGGGGCACCAGGGTTGGTATTTTGAGAAAAAAAAGTCTATAATGTGTATATCAGGGTTTAAAAGATAATTTTTTAGAGTATTTTTGATCTTGAAGGCTCAATGTGATGTGTGGAAGTGAGGGATGAGGTGCCCTTTTATAATTGAGGTGAGGGGCACTTTTAGAATCTCTAAAAATATAAATTTTGAATGAATTAAATATCCACAAAAATACCTACAAAATTATATGTATTAAAATGTAAGATGATATAAGGTTTTAATATAATCCACCAATATATTTTTTACAAGTTTTGGTATTATGTTAAACTTTATCATTTTGATTATCCCTTAATTAACCTTTTTTATCGTTAATTTAGGTAACATTTTTTAATATTAAAAGGTTGTATTTTTTACTTAAGAGATGATAATTAAATCATAAATGAACAATTAATAAATTTATTTACCATTTAATATTTGTTTTTCTATTTTTAAAAATGTTTTATGATTTTTGAATAATTTAATAAAATATAATTATAATAAAATATCATAGTGTCATTTTTGATACTATTCATTACATGGACTTTTAAAAATACCAATATAACAAGTTAACTTCAACAAATATATTTTATTATATAAAAATATAACAATTTAATCTATAAAGTCTGTTTGTCACATTAATTATCTCAAATTTTATTTATTTTAATATTTTTAGTATCATTTATTTGATATTTCCATTAATAAAATAATTAGTACATCAATGTTGTTTAATAATTTAATATAATTATTTTTTCTCTAAAAATTAAAAATAAAATACAATTATGAAGAAAAATATTATATATTTTATAATAATATTTATAGTCGAAAATATATTTTGTTTAACCCAATATAAAAATGATATGTTATTTAAAACATAAATGTGACATCTTTAAATTTTCATTAATTAAAATATTATAAATATCATAATTTCATTTAAGTGACCAAAAAATTCAAGAATAAATTTATATAACAATTTTTTTTATTAATTTAGAAATTTACACTTTGATTCATTCATTAAATAACTTTTTCTCCATGTGGACACATAAGGGACATTAAAGACAAAGAAAGTGACATTTTGTGACTTTCTTTTATATCAATATTATATAAGTCATTTTCATGTAAAAGTTCCCACAAAAAATAAAATTTCAATCCTTATGTGTTAAGGGTATAATTTTATTAATCAAATAAAATTTTGGAAAGTGTTAGAGTCATTTTATAGTGATTATAATTTTATTTTCAACCTAAATTACTCAATTTACCCTTTACTATGATAAAAAAAATTACATAGGTTATTATTCATATTGGATAAAAATAAAAGGGAACTATTAAAATAATTTTTACTTTATGGAAAAAAATTTTGCATCCAATATTCAAAATTAAAAACACATAATTTTAAGAATTTATTTTATTATAAAGCCAGTAAAATACCATGTAAAATTGTTTTTTTTGGAAAGATCCCCTTTTAAAACATAAAAAATTTTTATAACAAAATCATGTATAAAATAAATTTTTTAAAAAATAATTTGTTTATTTTAAATTTAAATTAAAAAATTAAAAATTTAAAACTAATATAAAACAGAATTTTACCTTGTAAAAATATTAATAGGAAATACAGTTTTCAATTAAAATCTATATTTTCACTATTCATCAAAAGAAAGAAATTTTCAGAAAAAACCAAAAAATTCAATCAAAGAATATTTTTATATAGATATTTCAAAGAATAATTTTATTTTTTTAAATATAATTTGTAATTTTTTTGAAAACTATATTTAAAACAACTGTGCCGTCGAAAGGTGAAAAAGTACTAATAAAAAAATTTATCTTTTAAGCAAAAAGGTAGATTTATTTTTATATCATGGTTATAAAACTCATAAGATGAATGATAAAAAAATATATTAAATATTATATATATATATATTTCATTACTATAATCCAAAAAAGTGATTCGTTTGTTTTTTGGTATAAAAGTCACTTGTGCATATTTAAATAGTTTTTCAGAAAAATATTTCCTTTTATTTATAAACCTTAATTTCATAATTGAGTTAATCATTTTAATACCCACCATTCTAACAGATAGGTTATAATTTTATTATTTAAACAATTGGAAAAATAACCCAATGTTTCATAGAATCTCAGTCTTGCGTGTAACTCAAGAAAAAACGTTGTTGCATGTGGTGCAAGCTAAGCATGGTGTAGTGTACAATGCAAGATAAAAATGAAATCATATTATTTAAAAATATATTTCATAAAAATATTGCAGAGTTAGATAATTTTTAAAATCACTCATTTTATTATTAAAAACTATTTTAGTTAAATTTTGGTTTTATGGAAATAATTATTCTTTTATACTCATTAAGGACCCATTATTCTTTTCCCTAAAACTAGAGTTAAGTGGAACATTTATAATGTAATCTAACTAATAGTTTTCATGTTTTAACTTTAGATAGAAATTTCTATTCAAGATGTATTCTTATTTTTTCATTTATTAAGTTCCAATAATTATTTAAATCCCTTATTTCATTGATACCATTATGATACACCCTTTTGTTATGACTTATCACATAATTATGAAACCCATTTAATTCCATGGGTAACCATTTTTTTATTAATTATGTTATATTTATTTAGATGGAACACATATGCATGTAAAAGTTATGATGGGGGAAACTAGATATCACTCCAATTCAATGGGTAATGTTTTAGCCTCATGGGATTTTATATATGGGATTAGGGAGAAAATATAATCCATAATGGGACACTTTTTACCATGTAATATCTTCATGGAAGTTACCCATGACTCATGTTTATGTCATGATATATATTTCTGCCAAATTCCTATATTTCCATGACCGTATGATTCCATGTCAATGTTATCCCTGAATATGATTATTCGGGAGTCATGCCTTTTCATTTTATCATGCTATGACCTCTGACTCATTTTTCATTCTTTCTTTTCCTGTTTATTCCCTTACTTGTATTCTTATCTCATAAATTTTTTTCTATTTATTTACCAGGTTATACTATTTAGTTTTAGTATCTCAATGGGAGTTAAGAGCTCATTATGGAGATTAATAAAAAGATTTATTATTCTAGTTTCATGTTTTTTAGTTATATACCCAGTCTTCCTAAGACACTTGGGTTTTCAATACATGGTTTGTATTTGATGGATAATTATGATTAAAATAAGATAATAATATGTGTATAAGTATTGTGTCACTATAAACATGGTTAGGGCATAATTATTAGAAAATATTCTCTAGCCTTTTCAAATAGTGAACCCCTTAACCGAGGCTCTAAGAGGCTCACACAGTTAGGCAAACGACCGTGCACCAAGACATGTGGCCGGACCAGTGGCACTGAAGTTACTATATAGTTAGATGTACGGTTCCACAAACCATGCATACCCTATTTATTTTAAGAGAGATGTCTGGATGGTTGGCACACAATATGGTAGACTATGCAACCAAACTGGGTAGATTTCTCATAAAAATTGAATTTATTGTCTTAACCTCCAAGATTTTTAACCCCTCTCACCATATTTCTCCATATTCAATCTATGTAGCACAAGATTCACCTATACCCTTCCCTAACTTTCTCTTGACCAAATAACCTAGGATATTTTTTCTTGTTTATTTAAAATTCTTCCAATAAGTTCCTCGTATTCACACATCTTGGTTTCTTCTCCATTTTTTCTTATAATGACCCAATTTTTTGGATAATATTTATTTCTTAAATAGGTGTGTCATATTATTTTATAGACACCAATGATATATCTATATATTAATTAAGTGATTATATTTGAAATGTGATCATCATGTTTTGATCATTATATGAACATTGGTAAATTATGACCGTTGGTTAATTATGACCATTGGTTTTATATGACCATTGGAAACTATACTCTTAATAATGATTTTAACGTCCTAATTGTTGTTTATAAGTAAAAATTTCAAAGGAAAATTAGTATAAAAAAGAAGAGTTGATGGCATCATCTAGTAGATTCATGCCATATGAAGCCCATTTTTCACAGCTTAGGAAGGAGGCGACATCACTCGGCTTTTCTCTTAACCAAGACATAGATGATATTAAACATGTTAAGCTTGAATGAAATAAACTATGAAGGATGTTCAAGTTGGTTGAAATTACCACTCAGGAAATGTTATCTGAGCAGCCCCAAGAGTTTATCACCACCTTACACCTCACCCATAGGTCGTATATAGGTGTTATAAGGGATTATTTTATGAGGCCTTAGTTACTTATGGTATAATCCCATTGTTTATATAAAATTTTTATTCCATCATTACCATTTTAAGAATAGTTTTTCTTGAAAATGTATATGGAATTTGATAAATTGTTTTTTAGCTAAAAATTGTACTTTTTGGAGAGATATAAACTGTAAAGACCCAAACTTTTATTAATGGTGATTCCTCTTGATCTAATTAAATGTCTTATTACGAATATATAAAATTATACACTTTTTTGGTTTTATGTTTTTGGATTTAAAAATACCATTAAGAATTGTGATTTTTTCTAATGTATCCATTGAGTAGTGATCACATGATTAATATATATATATAGGGCTAAAAAAGTCCAGTTTACTCAGAAAAATGAAGCGATGGCCTTATCCGGTAGACTTACCCCATAAAAATCCCTTTTATCGGAGCTCATAAAGTAGGTGGTGTCACTGGGCTTCTCTCTTGACCAAGCCCATGTTTAGCTTCAACATGTTAATATCAAGCGGAACTACCTACGGGATAAGTAAAAGTTGAAAGAGAAAACCACCCAAGCGATGTTATCCAAGCCACCCCAAGAGTCGGTCACCATCGCACACCTTACCATTCCATCCTATGGGGGTTTTATAAGGGGTTATGTAACATGACAATAAAACTATGATTATGTTCATTATTTTTGTATATAAAAATGAATATACATTCATTTTAGTATTTTTACATTGTAAACAGTTTTTAAAGAAAAAATAGTATTTTTAGTCAATATTCAATTATGAAATTTATTTTGATGAATTAATGGATTTTTGAATTAAATAATATTTTAATAAAATATTATTACTAAATTAATTTTTATAAAATATATATGATCATATATTTTTTTGGAATACAATTGTAATTTTTATTAAGGTTTGAAAGCCTTTTTTTCAAAAACCCAGGTGTTTTCGATCAATGTCAGTTTTTATTTTAAAATTACAAATTCTCAGATTTAAAAAATTATTTAGATAAAATGAATATTAATTTTAGAATCAGGATTTCAAAATTATCAAATAAATAATTTTTCAAAATTTTCTGAGATAGTTGAATTTTTGGGTAAAACATTAAATACCGTTTAATTATATAATGTGTTTTATGACATCAGAATGACCAAATAGTGATGTAATAAAATACTATAAGTGGTATTTTTGGCCAATATATGTTTTAAAATTAGAATAATGTGATTTTAGGTTTGTTTTATTTATTTTACAAAGCTTTAGTGGACCCTCCAAGAATTATAAAACATTTTATATTTTTAAAACAAATTCCTTGAGAGCATGACTCACCTCCACATAAGTATATCTAATATTTTAAGAAGTTCAGACATTGGACATATAAATTATCTTTCCCACTCCACTTTGGAAAAAACATGGGAAAAAATCATGGGATGGTTTGTGGTTTTGATACGTTTAATATGTATGGTCCAAAAACAAAATAATAAACAATTCCCACTCTTTTCCTATATAAACCCACCAAAGTTCCCACTTCCTCTTCACTCAAATACCTTGGACCTCAAAAAACCTCCACCCTCCTCTCTCTATAATCCTCCCAAGGTGTCTCAAGCTCATAAGAATCCTTTCTAAAGCCTCTCCCAAGCCTTTGAGATCACACAACCAACTAAGGGATTTATTCCTTTCTCATTTTTTCCAAATTTCATTATGTTGTTATGCTCTTTTATTATAAATTACAAATGTTCGATTATAATTTCACACACCCATACTTTCCTCATTATGTTTTAATAATTAGAGACCCATTTTCTCTCTCATTAACTCCTTTCATGTACACCAGTTACCATGTTAAAATACCATAAAGAATTTCTCTCTCCTCATTTACATTCAAGAAGTTATTTTGTATTATGAATCAAAATTCCATTAAATATGCTGATACATGTATCTATATGACCCCCTTACTATCCACTTCTTGTACTTATGATGATACACCCCTTTATTTCTCATCAACCATTTTTATTAATTTTTATGTCACGCCGTTATGATGCCGACATTGCATTGCAATTTTCCAAAACAAAGTATTTGTGTAGTGAATACCATGCCCATTTTTATATCAAGGGTCTTCACCTTCATGCACATTTACTTATTTTTTATAAAGTTTCATGTATTTATTCTACAATCCTTTATCATGGAATAAATGATGACGTTTAATGACTCTGTGTTGTATGATCCATTTGGAACACTTTTGCGTGATATAAAATGTTTAAGAAGGGTGCACCCTGAAAACAATCCAATGAATTGGGTAAAGATTAGTATCATGATATGTCAAGTAAAATGAGGTTTTACTCATGATAATTCATGTGCAATTAGGGTTTACTCGTGCTCCTTGTGCAATGAGACTTGGATCATGCTAATACCATTTTAAGTGTTGTTGCGACATTTCCATGTTATGATAATCATGCAATATTATGCCTTTTTGTTCATTTATCTTTTATTCTCTGTTGATATGCCTATTTCCTAATATTTATTGTCTTTTTCATGTTATCCCTTATTTACTCCATTACTGGGATTTATATGTCACCCATTTCTTATGCATTTCCTCAGGGTATCCCATGCAATGTGATGTACTAGGGAATGTAGTGTTCATGTAAAGGATGTTTTCAATAAAGATGTTGTGTTTCAGGTTTTAATTCGTTATGTAATATTCATAAGCCCCAAATACACTAGACCTATTGATCTTCAATGTTGTATCAAGTGAAGAGTTTATTTAATAAATCATGTTTAAGTGTTTAATAAAAAAGGGTTGTTATAGTTGGTATCAGAGGATATCTTTAGTTATGATTGGGATTAGTATTTGAAAACCATAGTGAAATCCATATATATAAGAATAAGTATATTAAAAAAAGACATAAATTTTGCTGAGTATTGAGTAATTGGTTTATCGAGAAAATACATCTCTGTCTGGATACAACCAGGTATAGGCGGCTCTAGCACAGATGTGCCTAGGAGTGAAAAATCTAACAAGGAGTTTCGGGTTTGACCTAGGGTATTCTGGCACAGGACAGTGGGTCTTGCTGAACTCTTGGTTAAGACACTTCTGGGGGTATATTCTTTGGTAAATTCATAAGCTTAGAATGAATCATTATTAAGTGAATAAAAAAATGAAACTAAAAATATATATTTGGAATTAAATCATTGAGAACATAGATTGAAGCCTATATGTTTATAAGTTATGGAAATAAAAGTAATTTATAAGTCTTCTGTTTTTGTCTCTGGATTACCCTTTATGTGTTACCCCTAACCTTCCTTTTATTCTAGACAATGACTTGTAATTAGAGGACTCGGGTAACAAATGATGTGAAGATCAATGTGATGACTGTTCTAATGAGATTCTTAATCCAATGGGAGAAGGAATCACAAACATTGGTGTGATAATGTCTTAGTTTACTCCCAATCAAGAGCTTCATGTGACAAAGGCCTCCTACTTTTAATGGACCATCTGATCCCTTAATTGCCAAAAAATGTATCAACTACATTGAAAATATCTTCTACATCCTTCAATGTTTTGAACAAGAGAAGGTTCTCCTGGAAGCTTATCGTATGGAGAGTGAAGAAGATCAATGGTGGACATTGATCAAAAATACAAATATTTAAAAGGAGATCGAGGTGTTATAATGAAAGGATTTTTGAAAAATATTTTTCAATAAATATTTTCCTCACACACTCCGACTTAATATAGAAAGGGACCTCTTTTCCCTCAAGCAAAAAAGATGACGAATCCATCAGATCATATGAGGAAAAATTAGCAAGGCCTGCACTATATGCCTCCATCTTTGTCCATACCCAAAAATTCAATGTTGACCGCTTCTTTGGTGGGCTAAAACCTATCATATGGAAAGACCTAGAGATTCGTGACTTCGAGAGCTATGATAAAATTGTCTGATGTGCCCTCAATGTTGAAATAGATATGAGAGAACTTCATGGGTATCATGGGGATAAGAAGTGTAAGGTGTAATTAAATTATGGTGGTCTTATGTATAAATCAAACAGTGCTAAGAAAGTCCATCACCCCACTTTCCAAAGGTTTGGAAAGAAGAACCCCAAAAATTTTCTAAAGTGGATGAGGAAATGCTTTAGGTGTGGAAGAGAAGGGAAACTAGCCATTAACTATCAGAAAGAAAACCCCATGGCTGCGATAGAGGAGGGGAGCACTACATTCAACCCTAAACTTGTGGTTCATTATATCAACTCCAAATAACCAGGGAACCTTGCAAATCAGTTCCCTAAGCCAAGGGTTTTTGGAGGCAACCAATAACCTCTAAGACAGTAAGGGAGAGATTTTGGCATCACTACCGCCGAAGTGAACCCAGACAATGAAGTGGTGACAGGTATGATAGTTATTCATTAAAGAATAGAAAAAATTCTTTTTTTTTATGGTTTTAGGAATTCTTTTATATCCAAATTTTAGTTGAACAATGCCACCACCACCACGAATCATGGAAGTAATGATTTCGGTGAGTATGAAAAATGGGGAAATCATTGCATCACATAAATATAACTCCTCCCCTATCATTATTTGTGTATTTAACATCTCGAAGAACCTAATTATACTCCCTCTGATGGAATTTTATAAAAATATAGGCATGGATTGGCTTTCCTTATATAGAGCCAACATAAATTTCCATGAGAGGAAAATCACTCTTCATATGGAAAATCAACCCCCGATTCTATCATAGTGCAAGGAGGAAGACGAGTCTTCTTTTGAACCATCATCTCAAGTGTGGAAATTAATGCTCTATGAGCAGACATATCTAGCTCAGATGATTGAGTCTAAGAAAGTAACCATCCTAGAATACATTCCTATTGTGAGGGAATTTGCAGATGTTTTTCTCGATGAATTGCCTGGTCTTCCTCCTAGAAGAGATGTTGAATTCTCAATTGACCTTATACCTAGGGAGTTTCCAATATCCAAGAAACCATATAAAATAGATGTTGTTGAGCTTCAATAGCTGAAGAAACAACTATAAGAGAATATGGATAAAGGGTTTATACACCCATGTGCTTCACCATGGGGTGCACCGGTCCTATTCATCAATAAGAAGGATGGGTCAACGCACCTTTGCATGAATTGTCATGATCTCCACAAAATCACGATAAAGAAGAAGTATCCTCTTCCCCAAATTGATGACTTTATTGATAAGATAAGTTGATCAAAATACTTCTCCAAAGAATATTTTTGGCTGAGATATTACCAAGTAAGGGTGAAGAAGTACAATATCCCCAAGACTGTTTTTCGTACAAGTTACAAGAACTATAAATTCATAGTAATGCCTTTAGGACTCACTAATGCTCTAGAATATTCTTGGACTTGATGAATAGGGTCTTTAGAGATTACCTCGATATATTTTTGGTAGTCTTTATAGATGATATTATAATATAACAAAAAACTAAGGAGGATCATGAGGATTATCTAGGAACTGTACTAGTGACCTTGCAAATGGAGAAGCACTATGAAAAGTACATTAAGTGTGAGTTCTGGTTGAAGGAGGTCTCATTCTTGGGCCATATCATCACAAGAATTGGGATATCTATGGATACGTCAAAGACCACTACAATTGAGGGATGGTTGAGGCCAACATCGGTAACATATATCCATATCTTCCTGAGGTTAGCTGGATATTATCGCCGATTTGTGAGAAATTTCTCACGATTGTCCAAACCACTTACCAAGCTATCTCGGAAGAGAGTAAAGTTTTCTTGGAGTGATGAATGCGAAGATAGATTCAAGGAGTTGAAAAGAAGGAATATCACTGCACTCATACTCACACAACCCACAAGTGGAGAACTTTTTGTGGTATTCAGTGATGCTTTGAAGAAGGGATTGGGCTGTGTAATAATGGAAAATGAAAAAGTCATTGTCAATGATTCATGTAAATTGAATGTTCATGAGAAAAACAATCCAACACCTGATCTGTAGTTTTCTATAGTAATCTTCAAATTGAAAATTTGGGGGCCTTAACTCTCTGGATAGAAGTATGAAATATACACAGATCAAAAAATCATCAAGTATATATTCATATAGAAAGAGTTGAATATGAACCAACGAATATGGTTTGAGATGACCAAAGACTATGAATTCTCTATCCACTATCACCCTGGGAAATCGAATATGGTGGATGATGCTTTAAGTAGAAAGGACCCAACAATTCTATTGTTGATGATAATTGAAAAGGATCTAGTCTTCTTAGATTTGGTTAAGATGGACATTAGAATCACAAAGAAGGGTACATCATCAATACTTTCACAAAATGATTGCTCAACCGTCTCTTTTGTAAAGGTTAAAGGATGCTCAAAGAGATGATTTAGGAATAAAAAATAATGTGGAAACTATCAGAAAATGGAAATCCTCAGTGTTAAATGTTAATGAAGAAGGAATTGTGAGATTTGGGGAAAGACTATGTGTTCCATCTAGTCTTAAGCTGAAGAAGGAACTTTTGGATGATGTGCATAGTTTAAAATTTTCAATTCACCCAGGAAACAAAAAGATGTATCGAGATATTTGAGAGCATTTTTAGTGGGATAACATGAATAAGGATATCACTGAGTATACATCAAAGTGTCTGGTGTGTCAGAAAGTGAAGGCTAAGAGGAAAAAGTCTAAGGGTATGATGCAACCATTACCCATACCAGCATGGAAATGGGAGAACATAACCATGAAATTTATCACTAGACATCCAAAGACACCCAAAGGAAACAATGATATCTGGGTTGTTGTGGATCATCTTACAAGGACCTCACACTTCATTACTATTCAGGAGGATTTCTCACTTGATCAACTTGCATTGATATACACCAGAGACATGGTAATGCTTCATGGAGTACCACTATCTATTGTATCTGATTGAGATCCAAGATTCACCTCTATGTTTTGGAAGACTCATCAACATGCTATGGATACTGAGTTGAACTTGAGTACAACTTATCGTCCTCAAAATGATGTCAAATCCATGCAGACTACCCAAACACTTGAGGACAAGTTGAGAGCATTCTCAATGGAATTCAAAGAAGGATAAGATCAACATCACACTCTTTTTGACTTCTCATACAAAAACAGTTTCAACTCAAGCATCCAAATGGATCCTTATGAAGCCCTATAAGGGAAGAGGTGCAGAAAACCAATCTGTTGGGATGAAGTTGGGGAGAGAAAACAATTAGGTCCAAAAATGGTCTAAGAAATGGTGTAGAAGGTTAAGACCATCCTACAACACATTAAAACAGCTCATAGTCGACAAAAGAGCTATGTTGATAATCATCTATGAGACCTAGAGTTTTATGTCAAAGACATGGTATTACTTCGTATATCACCATGGAAGAGAGTTTTGTGATTTGGGAAGAAGGGAAAGCTTAGTAAAAGGTACATCAGCTATTTTGAGATTCTTGACCGCATTGAAGAAGTGGCCTATCAATTAACACTCCCACTGAACCTTTCTCAAGTTCATGATGTATTCAATGTATCACTCTTGAGGAAGTACATAACTAAACCATCGTATGTACTCAATCTAGAGGTGGTAGCATTTGAGAATGACCTCTCTTATAAAGAGAAGTTATTGATGATCTTAGATTGTAGGGAAAAAGTTCAACGAAATATGATCATTCCCCTCATTAAGGTGTTGTGGAAAAACCAAAAGTTTGAAGAAGAAATGTGGGAATCAGAGGAAGTGATGAAGCAGATCTACCCACAACTATTTAGTGTGGGAAAAAAATTCTGAGGGATAAATTTATTAAGGGGTGGGGGATATTGTAATGACCCAAACATTCATTAATGGAAATTCCTCTTGATCTAATTAAATGTATTATTAGGAATATATAAAACTTATTCTCTTCCTTGGTTTTATCATTTTGGATTTCAAAATACAATTATGAATTTGTTACCATTGCTAATATAACTATTTAACACTAATCACATGATTAGTATAAATACAGGGCTTTAACAAATCCTGTTTACTCAGATAAATGATGCGATGGCCTCGTCCAGTAGACTTTCCCCATATGAAGCCCATTTGACCGAGCATAGAAAGGAAGTGGAGTCATTGGTATTTTCTCTTGACCAATCCCAAGCTGAGCTTCAACACTTTAAGAACAATAAGAACTACCTAAGGGAGAGGTGGAAGTTGATAGATATTACCACCCGAGCGATGTTATCCAAGCCACCCCAAGAGTCTGTCACCATCGCACACCTTACCCTTCGGTCCTATGCTAGTTTTTTAAGTAGATTTGTAACTAGACATTAGCACTATGATTATGTGCACTATTTTTGTATATAGTAAATAATATACATACATTTTATTACTTTTATGTTGTATATAGTTTTTAAAGCACAAATAATATTTTTTGTTAATATTCAATTATGAAATCTATTTTGATGAATTAATGGATTTTTGAATTAAATAATATTTTAATAAAATATTATTATTAAATTGATTTTTATTAAATATAAATTATTTTATAATTTTTAGGAATACAATTGTAACTTTTATTAAGGGTTGAAAGCTGTATTTTTCAAAACCCATATATTTTCAATAAATGTCAGTTTTTATTTTAATATAAAAAATTCACGTGTTTAAAAAATAATTTAGATAAAATTAATATTATTTTTGGAATTATTATTTCAAAATTATCCAACAATGATTTTTTCATAATTTTCTAAGACATTTGAATTTTTGAGTAAAAAATTAAATATAGTTTAATTATATAATCTATTTTATGACATCATAATGACCCAATAGTGATGTAATAAAATTCTATAAGTGGTATTTTCGTTCAATATATGTTTAAAAATTAATGTAATTTTATTTTAGGTTTTTTTATTTATTTTACAAAGCATTAGTGGACCCTCCCAGATTTATAAAAAAATTTATGTTTTTAAAATGATTTCATTGAGAGTGTGAATCACCTTCACATAAGCAAGCATAATATTTTAAGAATTTGGGCCATTGAACTTATATTATTTTTCCACTCCCCTTTTCCAAAAAATATGGGAAGAAACCATGCGATTGTTTTTTTATTAATTTAATGTGTAGGGTCCAAAACCTAAATAATAAAGAATTCCCTCTCTTTTCCTATGTAAACCCACCCAAGCTCCCACTTCCTCTTCACTCAAAGCCCTGGGATCTCAACCAACATTTGCACTACTCTCTCAAGAATCCTCCCATGGCACCCAATCTCCCAATAAGCCTCCATCAAGCCTCTCCCAAGCCTTTGGGATCACACTTCAAAGTAAGGGATTTCTTCCTTTCTCATTTCTGTCCAAATTTCATTATGATGTTATGATCTTTTATTTTCAATTAAAAATGTTAGGGTACAATTTTGCACCTCCCCCATACTAAAATATTTATGTTTTAATTATTAGTGAACCCTATTATCTCTAATTAATTACTCCCATGCACACTTGTTACCATGCCGAAATTCCATAAGGAATTTGTCTCTCATCATTTACATTCAGGCAATTCTTTTGTATTACGAATCAAAATTCCATTACTTATATTGGGACATGTATTTATATGAACCCATTACTCTCTATTTAATTTACATATGAGGATACACCCATTTCTCTCTCATCAACCATTTTTTGGAATTTTTATGTCACACCATTATTCTACCGACACTACATCCTGAATTTCTATGCCAAAGGCATTGTGTAGTGAATACCATGACAATTTCTCTATAAAGGGTATTCAACTTTATACATATTTACTTATTGTTTATAGAGTTTCATGTACGTATTCCAAATTATTTTATCATGGGATAATTGATGATGTTGAATGACTCCAGGTTATATGATCCATGTGGAACACTTATGCATGATATGAAATGTTTGAGAAGCGTGCACCCTAATAACGCTCTAATGAATTGGGTAAAGATTAGTATCATGATACATCAAGTGAAATGTGGGTCTAATAATGCAAATTCATGTCAATGAGGATTTAGTCATGATCCATGTGCAATTATCCTTGGATCATGGTAATACCAAGTTAAGTGTTGTTGCCACATTTCTATGTTATGATAATCATTCAATATCATGTCTTTATGTTCATGTTTATTTTATGCTTTGTTGATATTCCTATTTCTTAACATGTATTGTATTCTTCATGTTATGCCTTGTTTAATTCCTTACTGGGCTTTATATCTCACCCTTTTCTTTATGAATGTTCTCAAGTTATCCCATGCAATGCTAAGTACGAGGTAATGTAGTAGTCATGTAAAGGAAGTTTTCAATAAAGATGTTCTGTTTCATGTTTGATGTCCTTATGTAATGTTCCTAATCCCCAATAACACTAGAACTCTCGATATTACTTGTTGAATCAAGAAAATATTTTATGTAATATATCATGCTTAAGTGTGTAATACAAACATGGGTTGTTATATAAACTATCATATTAAACTAAGATTTTATTAATAATGTTTATTATCATGAAATAGTATCTTAAAACCCATATTATTTAATTACAAATGATAAAATATATTTTTTCAAGTGTTTTAAATTTTACTATTCATTTTACTAGCATGTTTTTCCACTATTATTTTTAAGAAATAATTATTTTTATAGTTTAATGTAACGCCCTAACCCCAGTTACCCAGAGTTAGTGCATTATTTTAATACAATGGCATGATTATAAGGAATAAAATCCCGAAGGACTGATCTGTTTAGCAGTCTTGGAAAATAGAATACATACATGAATGTTACATTACACATTCAAAAATAAAACACAACATATAAAATCGTTTGATAAATTCATTATTCCCCTAGCTTAACCTTGTATATCAATCATAATACACTTCTTGGAATCCTAAGAAAACAAAACATAAGAAATGGGTGAGTTCAGATGCTTAATAAGGGTAAATAATTTATCAAAAGCTATAAACATTTAAAAAAAGATGTGTAATAAAAACCACAACCTTTTAAACATAAACTTTAACATAGTATGGAAAAAATAAATCAAACATTACCATATAAACATGTACACAAATATTCAACTGGTCGCATAATCACATGTAATAACTAATTTCATAATGAGAGAACGCATACTGTCATACATCATAACCACGTAGTCAAGGCATCGTTCCAAGACTGTAAATAATATTTTTTTCATGGCCTTTTGAAAAGATACTAATTTGTCTCATTATACATATCGATGCATCGAGGGGCTATAGTGGGACCTACCTGTCACTTACTAAGTCCAATGCATTCTTCATATGAAAAAGATGAAACATAACACAAACATTCATATTAAAAATAGAATATGAAATGTCAATACTTCAACTATAAACCATGAATGGTATATAAAAAGCACATCCATAGTCAAAAATATCATAATTCATTCAAGAAAATATAGAACATTTTATTATAATAAATAAACCTAAATCATGAATAATATCAAATAAATGATGTTGACATAGTTGAAAATGATCTGTAAAACTCTATTGGAGCAATATCACTTTTTTCGTGAAATCATTGAAAAGTCAAACAATTTAGAAAGGAAGAAATTTGAAATATGTTTTTTAATCAAAGTGTCAAATACCACTTGGAATCTTTTGAAAGTAATTAAAATTTTAAAACATTCAAGTCCATATAAATAAATCCTTAAAACCATTTTGAAAACATGGATATTAATGAGAATGATTTAGAAGAATAAATATTTAAACCATTTAAAATGGTGTCTTAGTTAAATAGTCCGATAAAAGTAATCATTTTGAAACCAATTTTTTGAAAAATGGTCATGGATAATAAATATGTCCCATTAAAACATACACATAAACAATCTCGAATAATAATGAGATTGAGGAATTAACCCTTACCTCGTAATTTACTTTAGTCGAGGGTACATTTAACCTCCTGTATAATGACCATAGTATGTTATTAAATTATACCAGAACTATATTAATATTTATGATATAATATTTGATACATCTATGACTTTATATTACCCATTTAATAATAATTTCCATGTTAAAGTAACATTTTGGGAACTAATCGCTTTCTTTATCGTATGTGTTTTAACTTGTTATTCTTGATCGTATCACTTAGATCATGATTTACATACTTCAAGAATATAAATCACGATTTATATTTCATTTATATTCATAATATAAATATTTATAATAGATATATATATATGAAATCGAAACACCATTCATGGAGACATTAGCCCATATGTATGCTTGAACGTTGTTTCTTTTTTCTTATCGTATAGTACAGAAGTAAGTAAATGGAATATATTTATCCACTTAAATATATATTATTCTAGAAACATATTAATTTATATATATAAAACTTAATCAATATATTTTTTTTATAAAAATTCTTGAATGATGATCGTTGAAGATGAATCTCATCACGTTGTGGAGATAGTATGCCGTATGTACACAAGAGAGAAAATATCATTCTATTGATGGTAAAACGGTGTTTAATTGAATGGTATATTATATATAAATAATCATTAACATGTTATATTCATTATTAAAATTAATTATACTCATTATTATACCCATCCAAATAATGTATTGTTGAATAACAAACTACACCATGACGTGGATACAATAAGTCGTACATACGCACATATGATGACTTTGTCATTCACAGGATGGATAGAATATTGAATATGGTATTAATATATTTATAATAACATATATTTATGAATAAGTAACTTTATTAATTATTTTAGTATGTAAATAACAGAGATTGAGGTAGTGGAAGAAGAATAAAAGAACATTGTAAGAGGTGATGAAATAGTTACCTCTTCTCCGGGTGCTTCCTTTTGATTTGATTAAAAGGGCTCCATAGGATGGATTTATGATAACATAAAGACCTCGAGGATAACTTTAGGGTAGTTGGAAAGATATTTTGTCAGGTGTTGTCTGAGACAAATGGCTTCTGAGGTGTGAATGTAAGATAAGAGTATGTGCCTTTTATAAGAGAGGTGAGGGAACTTTCGGAAAAGCTTGAAATATTAATTTATTATAAAATAATTTTCAGTTTATAATAGCTCCAAATAGATTAATTTAGAGGATAATGCGGTTATGGGTCTAAATACTCTGAACCAATAGGTTTTTGAAAAGTTTAGGTCACCATATTAACCTTATCTTTTAGATTTAACTCATAGTTAAATAGTTTAACTTTTACCATGGATTTTTTTATTTTTATATTACATGGTTAATAAACATACTATAAAATTCCTATAGAACCTAAAGTGGTTCATTAATGACATAAATATCATTATATAAGTCCTCTGAATGAATATTATATTTTTAGGAATATTATATCATTTAATAAAATTATATTTGTTTTAAAAACGCATTTATGTCAATTTTGACACTATTTAGTATTTGGTTTTTTTGAAAAACATAACAACTTGATTACTTCGAAAAAAATATATTGAATAATTACTAACAAGTAATATTCACATAGAAATTTCATGGATTTCATTAAAAGTTTCAATTTGTTTTATTTTAATATTTGTAAAATCAATTATTTTAATATTTCATTAATAAGGTAATTAGTGCATCATCATTGTGTCATAAATAAATATAATTATTAATTTTATAAAAATTATAAATAAAATAACATGATTTTGGAGATACTTTTAGATTTTTTAATGAACATTTCTAGTCGAATTTATATAATGTATAACTCTATATTAAAAATGTTTTAGTTAAAATAATTTAAATTTAACACTTTTAACACTTTTTTAAATAAAATATAATAAATATCCTAATATAATAAAAATTGATCAAAAAATATCATATTTTTATCATAATATGTATTCTGGTCAATATGAACTTATCCAATATAATTAGGACATGTGTTGGGGTAACTATAATACCATTTTTACCTTAAATTATCTTATTTATTTTTAACCGTGGTAAATAAAAACCCAAAGTTACTGTTAAACAAAATTATTTTCATCCCATTGAATCAAATTTTGCTTACTGATGACAACCATGTCTTTCATATTTTTTAAATTAAATTCATAGAAGCAGAAAAATTACATTTTATACAAATTTATCAATGTTCCTAGAAGGTGGGTAAAAGACGTTAAAAAGTTCAATAAAATTTTATGTCTAATCTTATTATAAATTGACTTCAATGAATTACATTGGAATAATATTTGTATTATGTATCTATTTTTACATTAAGATAAAATTTTAATTAAAAATAATTATTTAAATGAAAAAGTCAGTTTTTATCTATAACACAATGTATTTCACTATTCATCAAAAAATGAATGTTTTCTGAAAATTACAAAGATTCATTAAAAGATAATTTTGATATTATAAATTCAAAAATGAGGTCAATTTTAACAAATTCAAAACATAGAAGCTGCATTAATTAAATTAAAATTAATTCCCGTTGTATAAACTATAAAGAGGGTTTTTATGAAGTAAAAACAATCAAAAGATTGAATTGTGTTTATGTACAATTTCAATATGAAATTACATCCAATGAACTAAATTATATTAAATGATAAAAATATAATCTAATGATAATTTAAAAACACTCAAATATATAATTTAACACTATAAATTATATTGATTAAAAAAGTTGTTTTTAACTAAAATTTAGTATTTTCCACTATTCATCAAAAAATGAAAGTTATAAAAAAGTACCAAAAATTTATCTAAACTAAATTTTTATGTCCCTATTAAAAATAATAATTTAATTTAATTTAATTTAATATATAAAATTGTCAAATATTAGATTAAAAAAGGGTTCTCCATTAAAAGGAAGAAAATAATATTTTTTGAGAAATACTTCTTTAATCTAAAAATTGAATTTTTCTCTGTAATATGTCTAATAAACACATAATATGGATGTTAAAATTATATGGAGTGTATAAAATTAAAAATTAAGTTAATACTATTCATAACTTCTTTTTTAAAAGGCTAGTTTGATAGGTCGTGATGCACAAGAACTCAGTGTTGCGTGTAGCGCAAACTGTTGAATTACTTTAAAGAGATATCATACTATGAAATCATGGGGTGTTATATTCTCCCCTCCATAAATAAATTTCATCCTCATAATTTGAAACTGTTCTTCGAAAATAAAAGGTTGAAAATAGAAAATACCTTTGTGGAAAACCCACATCAGAAATAGGGTTAATAAAATTTAATCTTAATAAGAGGGAAATAGAAATGAGAAATCCACCATTAAATTATTATTTTGAATAGGAGAACATTGGAAATTAGAGAAATATAATTAGATTAAAACCATAAATATTAATAGAGAGTGATTGAGGTAATCAATCACAAACTAGGGAATAATAAATTGAAAATTGAGGGCCTCAAAGCCATAAATCTATAATGATGATTTAAAATATCATCGATTCAAAAAAAATAAAATATTAGGATAACACATTTTTGGCTTCAAGATACTTTCCCTAGAGGTTAAGGAAAAAAGAAAACATGATAAGTAGAGTTCTATCCTTTAACTAATTTCTGCCACAAACTCATCTTTCACTCTGAAAGATAATAGAACTAAAAAATATTCTATTTATCCTAATCATATAAGGTTCTAAAAAATGAATTTATAATTTATTTGTCAGACCATTTAAAAAAACTAAATTATACAAACCAGGACATCACAGAGTCTAGTGGTAGGTGATGCACCCTTATCACCCTTTAGTTGTGGGTTTAGGTCTTGCGGCCTTGCAGGACATCACACGTTGTTGCCTGACCTCTAGATTATCTTTTTATAACAATCCAAAAGTAATATTTAGATAATTTTTAACTTTAAAAAATATTATCCAATTTACAACATAAGTCATTCCAACAATTAGACATATCCAAAATAATTCTGTCTAAACTCATAGTCCAAAATTTATAAGGAAGTTAAACATATTTAAGATCTCTTTTTCCATGTAATAACATGGGAATACCTACATCATGTATTCTCAGAAAACACAGTAACAACCTTAATTACCTTAAAACCTTATTAATTACATTCATTATCCCTTATTCTGTACATAATACTGGATATACTCCTTATATCAAAAAATGTGGTAAACTCCAACAATGATGGAATAAACAAACAATTAATTAGTTTCAAGGTAGTCAAGAATATCCAATATAATTTGTCTAAATCAATCATATCTTATTCCAAAATAATTATCTCAGTTTCAAAAACATATTAAGGGCTATATTTCCCCCAAACATATATTTTCCAGAATGTTTGAATTGAAATGGTGTCACTTTACAAGGTATAAATCCTTAATGAAAATGTACTACAGTATAATCCTTATATAATTTATAATTCTTATAACTTGTGCATCATTTTTAAAATACTCAAATGACACAGTTCATTAATAACAACTTTAAAACACTAATCATTACTCTTTATTTGCGGTAGTATCATAACTTGATTATTATCTAATAGCATCATTTGGTTTATACTTTGATTATTGGGACTTTGATTCGCGTAGTGTATCAAATCCTTGCAGATGAAACACTATAGATTTGAAACATTTTTCTTACCCTTGAAATCACGAACTTGGTTTCATTTTTCTCTACACTTATAACAAACTCTCATTCCTTTGAAGCACTTCCCAGGGTGATTCTTTCCACAATTATCACATATGAGAAAATACATCTTTACCTTCTCCCCTTTATTAGTATTTCTCTACAGCATCCCCTTCTTCTCTTTCTTCCCTTCAAATCCATAGGAATCAGAGAATTCATTATATATATTATTAACACATGATACTATTTCTTCATATGATGTGAATACGTGGGTGACTATTTAATTTGTAAATGTTGGATTAATACCATGAAAGAAATGATCCTTCTTACTCTTTGGATCATGCTTATTTCTAGAGTTCTCATTCCTTCTACTGGGCGTCATTTCTAAAAGACGACATACACTAGGTTAGATCATATAATAATTTATAACCCAAAAATTAGAAAAATTATCTACATTAATTGAAGATATTCATACATCTAGTATCATAATCATAAAAATAGTTTCTTTACTGACATATTTACTCATAAATCCTTCATAATGGTTTATAATGAAAATGTGAATTATCCTAAGCATATCCCCCGAGAGTGTCAAACCAGGTGGGCAGTAAGGAATGTTGTTATGTACCAGGATACCCCAGGTCAAGCTTGAAACTCCTTGTCTGAGTTTTCACTCTTAGGTATATCTTTTCCAGAACCATGTCCACTTGTAGTATCAAGACAAGGATTTATTGCTTAGAAAACACATATAATCCATACTTTTCAAAAATTCTATGGGGTTCTTATATACTTATCTATATAGTCTATTGTAGAGTTATGATCCCTAATATAAGTGTTCTAAATATATTTCTAAGGTTGTATCTAAAATTCCTATGATAGCAACTGTAATTCCCCAACCCCACTTACCAATAGTTGGTGCATTATTTTAATACATTGGCATGATTATAAGGAATCATGTCCTGAAGGATCGATCAATTTAGCAGTCTTTGAAAACAGATTACATATATCGACATTATCTTACACATACAAACTTAAAACACAACATAAAAAATTCCTTTGATAAAGCCATAATTCCCATAACTTAACCCTCCATATCAATCATAATAAACTTCTTGGAATCCTAGGAAAACAAAACACAAGAAAGGGGTGAGCTCAGATGCTCAATAAGGGTAAATAATTTAGCAGAAGCTATAAACTTTCAAGGAAAGTTGTGTCATAAAAAACATCCTTTTAAACATAATCATGAAAATAATATGGAAAAAATAAATCAAACATTACCATATAAACGTGCACATGTATATTCAACTAGTTGAAGAATCACATGTAATAGCTAATTTCATTATGATAGAATGCATAATGCCGGATATCATTACCATGCAGTCAAGGCCTCATGCCAAGACTAAAAATAAATATTTTTCCATGGACTTGTGCCAATACACTAATTTTGCTCATGAGACCTACCTATTAATCGAGGGGCTATAGAGGTCCCCACCCATAACTTACTAAGTCCAATGGATTCCTCATATGAAAAGGCTGAAACATATCATAAAAATTCGTATTATAACTAGCATATGAAATGTCAATACTTCAACCATAAACCATGAATGGTATAAAAATAGCACATCCATATCCAAACATCTCATAATTACTTCAATATAATATAGAACATTGTATTATAATAAATAAACCACAATCATGAATAATATTTAGCAAATGATGTTGACATAGTTGAAAATGATCAGTAAAACTCTTTGAGAGTAATATCCCTTTTTCATGAAATAATATAAAATTCACAAAATTTATAAAGGAACACATTTAAAATAAATTATTCAAAATGACCCATACCACTTTGAATATTTTTATGGGAATTAATATTTTAAAACATGCATGTCCATATAAATAAATCCTTAAAACCATTTTGAGAACATGGATATTAATGAGAAAGAATTAGAAGAATAAATATTTAAACCATTTAAAATGATGCTTTAGTTAAAGATTAGTTTAAAAAGAATCCTTTTGAATAAACTTTTATTAAACATGGACATCGATAATAAATATTCCCGAGTAAAAACTTACACATAAACAATCTCAAATAAAAATGAGATTGAGGAATTAACCCTTACCTTGTACATCCCTTTAGTCGAGGGTATGTTTAACCTCCTACATAATGACCATAGTATGTTATTATATTATACCAGAACCATATTAATATTTATTATATAATATTTGATTCATTTATGACTTTATTCTACCCATTTAAAAATAATTTCCATGTTAAAGTAACATTTTAGGTACTAATCGCTTTCTTCATCGTACGTCTTTTCACTTTTTATTATTGATCATATCACTTAGATCATGATTTACATACTTATATAATATAAAACATGATTTATATATCATATATATTCAGAATTTAATTATTTATAATAGATATATATATGAAATAGAAACATCATTCATGGAGACGGTAGTTCGTACGTACGCATGAATGTTTTTTAGGTTTTCTTATTGTATAATATGGAAGTAAGTAAACAAAATATATTTATATACATAAATATATATTATTCCAGTAGAAATATCATTTCATATATCTCATACTTAATCAATATATATATATTTATAAAAATTCTTGAATGGTGATCGTTGAAGATGTATCTCATCATGTCGTGGAGATGGTACGCTGTACGTACGAACGAGCGAAAATATCATTCTATAAATGGTGAAACAGTGTTTAATTAGATGGTATATTACTTATACAGAATAATTAACATGTTATATTAATTATTTAAATTAATTATACACATTATTATACCCATCCAAATAATTTAGTGTTGAATAAAAAACTACACCATGACGTGGAGACGGTAAGTCGTACACACACATGTATGGAGACATTGTCATTCATAGGATGGATAGAATAATGAATATGGTTTTACAATATTTATAATAACATATAAGTATATATAAGTTACTGGATTTGTTTTATTATGGAAAAACAAAGAACGAGGAAGTGGAAGAAGAAGAAAAGAACTTTGAAAGAGGTGATGAAATAATAACCTCTTCATCAGGTACTTCCTTTTGATTTGAACAAAAGGGCTCTATAGGATGGATTTATGATCAAATTCATGCCTCTAGGATGAATTTATAGTATTTGGGAGAACATTTTATCAGGTTATGGCGCAGGAAAATTCCATTGTAGGTGTGAATTTAAGAGAAGGGGAGGTTCCCTTTTATAAGAGAGGTGAGGGGCACTTTAGGAAAATCCTGAAATATTAATTTATTATATTATAATTTTCTATTTATAATAGCTCCAAATAGATTTATTTATTTTATAAGGTGGGGATGGATCAAAATCCTCTCATCCAATAGGTTTGAGACAAGTTTATATCACCATATTAACCTTATCTTTTAGATTTAACTCTTAGTTAAATAGTTGAACTTTTACCATGTCTTCTTGTATTTTTATATTAAATGGTTAATAAACATATAGTAAAATTCCAATAGAATCTCAAGCCTTTCATTAATGAAATATCTATAATTATATATGTCTTTCATCCGAATCTTATTTTTTAGGAATATTGTATCATTTAATAAAATAGTATTTGTTTTAAAAAACTCATTTATGTCAATTTCGACACTATTTAGTATTTGGTTTTTGTGAAAGTCATAAAAACTTGATTACTTTAAAAACAATAATTTGAATCATCCATATCTTGTAATATTCGTCAATAAAATTCTTTTATGAAATCAAATGTTTCAATTTGAATTTATTTTAATACTTATAAAATCAATTATTCTAATCTTTCATTAATAAGGTAATGACTGCATCATCATTGTGTATTGAATAAATTTATCTATTAAATATCTAAATTTTTTAAATAAAATTACATGATTTATTAAATCTTTATATATTTCTAATGAATATTTTTAGTCGAATTTACCTTATGTATAACTCTATATTAAAAATTATTTAGTTAATAAACTTTGAATTTAACCCGTCTAACACTTATTTAAATAAGATATAATAAAATGTCCTAATCTAATCCATGTGGATAAAAAAGGATCATATTTTTGTCCTAAGGTTGATTTTGGTCGAAATTAACTTATCAAATAGAATTAGGACATGTGTTGGGGGTAATTATAATATCATTTTTACCATTAATTATCCTATTTACTTTTAACCATGGTAAATAAAAATCAAAAGTTACTATTCACAAAAAATTAATTTTTTATCCCATTGAATAAAAGTTTACTTATTTATGACAACCGTTCCTATCAGAGTTTTGAAATTCATTTTACAGAAGCAGTAAAATTACGTTTTAGGCAAAATTTCAAATGTGCTTAGAAAGTGGGTAAAAGATGTTAAAAAGTTCAACAAAATTTTATATTTCTAATCTTATTATAAAATGACTCCAATGTTTTAAATTGGACTAATATATATATTATGTATCTATTTTTAATTTAAGATAAATTTTTAATTAAAAATAATTATTTAAATGAAAAATTCGGGTTTTATCTACAACGTAGTGGTTTTCACAATTCACCAACAATTGAATGTTTTTAGAAAAATTCCAAAAACTACCCCAAAGAGAATTTGGATATTCGAAATTAAAAAATAATGTCAATTTTAACAAATTAAAAACATATAAGTTACATTAATTAAATTAAAATTAATTCCTGTTGTCAAAACCAGAAAGCGGGTTTTTAGGAAGTAAAAACTATCAAAAGATTTACATGTGTTTATGTACAATTTCAATGTGAAATTACATCCAATGACCTAATTTATATTAAATTATAAAAATATAATCTGATGATACTTTAATACCACTAAAATTTATAATTTAACACTATAAATTATTTAGATTAAAAACGTTGTTTTTAATTAAAAGTTAGTAATTTTCACTATTCATCAAAATATGAAAGTTATCATAAAAGTACCAAAAAATTAACCATACTAAATTTTTATGTCCCTATTCTAAATAATAATTTAATTTCATTAAATTTAATATATAAAAGTGTCAAATATTGTATATAAAAATGGTTCACTATTAAAAGGCGGAAAACTGTTTTTTTTTTGAAAAATACCCTGTTTATCTGAAAAATAGTATTTGTCTCTATAATATATATAAGAAAAACATAATATAGATCTTAAAATTATATGGAATAAATATAATTAAAAATTAATTTAATATTATTCATAACCACTTTTTAAACGGCTAGTTTGATAAGTCGTGATGCGCTTGAACTCGGTGTTGCGTGTAGCGCATGCTGTGAATTATTTTAAAGAGATAACGTAATATGAAATCTTGTAGTGTTAAATTGAAAGTTAAATTAATAATATTTAGGTATTTATTAGGATAAAATAAATTTCATTTTTTAAATCATAATATTGATATTATGTTAGGGTGAATTTGTGACAATTCTATAAAAAACTTTAGTTTTTCGTGAATATTAAAAATACTATTGGAGTTTTTTCGTATGTTTAATGAAATAATAATGATTTAATAATAAATAAAAAATTATGTCCAAATATTGTGGACTAAAATAAGATATTAGTTTCCCCAAGTGTCCAATACTCTGGGAAAATACCTGGGGCATGCCCATGGGTTTGCAAATTCCACTACTGGGGTGTCCGAAGATATTAATAAACAACAACCTCACTTTTTCTATAAATACCCACCATTTATTCATTTACATTCATTTAAAAATAATTATCCATAAATATCTAATAGTATTACCTCACAAGGAGTCCTTAAGTTCCCAGGGTTCGAATCCCTATGTTTTTTAAAGTCACTCTTCAAGGTAAGAGAAATCTCAGCTTCCCTTTTCCTTTTAAGTTCTCTTTTTTATGTGGCATGTCTTTGAAATTTCTACACCATTTTCTTATGTACATATTATTATATAAATTTATTTTATTTTTAGTGTTTCATTATTGGTAGACACTTTTCCCCTCTCTTTTTAATGTTTTCTAAAACTGTGTTTCATACCCGTTATGCTTCCATATTTTCTTCTCAAAATTTCTCTCTTTTTCTCAAGAAATAATTTTATTTTATTTATGTGAATACCCAAAAATATTTATTTTCCCAGGGTATTAAATATTATGTTAATATTATTTATTTTATTCTAGAACTTACATATATATAATCCTAATTCTATATTATTGGGTTATAAATGACATATTGATCATGTTTTCAAGAACTTTTTAACACACTATGAATTTGATTCAAAACCAATTTATTTTATTCTAAAAAGGTTTTTTATGATATGTTTGATTATGATATATGTATATCACATTAATTAAGACATATGAAGGATGATCCCTGATTGTTTTTCAATGTATTTTGTAAATAATATAATCTCTAGAGATAACATGTTTTACAATACGTTGGTGAATAACCTTGGTAATGTTTATGACACCTAGATGAAAGACATTGGTGATATGATTATGAATGCTTAAAATAAAATTTAGACACAGTTCCACGTTTTTATTCATTTTTTTATATTCATATTGATCATGTATTTAATTATTTTCTCAAGTTCTTATTAACAATCCTCAAGATCACAAGTAAATTGTTTCCCTTGTTTTCACTTACCGGGCCTTATGCTCACCGTTTCCTTTGATGTATGTCCCCAGGTTATGAGATAATGTAATTAAACTTATGATGAAACTATGATGAATCCATTCAAGTGTATTAGTACAATGTTTTCATATTTTCATGTATTATGTATCTTATTTCCATGAAACTAAACATTAAAAGATCCTTTTTTGTACAATGTAATGAAAAGTTATGTAATTAAAAGGTGGGATAACATAGTTGGTATGAAAGGATAGTTTAGTTATTTTTGTAAATTATGATTTTAAAACGTTGGGATGAAACATATAAAAAAGTTAAAATATAGGAATACATACTATTATTTTAGTATAATGTTTTTTAAATGGTTTTTGAAAAAAGAAATCCATATATGGATACAAACATGTGGATGTGGATCTAGAATAGGTGTAACTAGGGGTAATAACTCTAAAAAGTTCATTGGGACTAGCTCAACGTAACCTAGTACATGAAAAAGGGCTTTTTTGCACTCCTGGTTTGACATTCGTAGTGGATATGTTTGGTTAATCAAAATCTTTTTATGAAACACTACAAAGGATTTATAGAAAATGTATTTGTTGTTAATGACTAACATATTTAAGAATTATGTTTAATTATATAAAATTATATTATAGTTATAATATTATTAAATGAAACATATTTCTCACTATGTTTTCCTCCTTTTAGAAAATTGTGGAAAATATGATAAACAGCGTAAATTGTGAGCACAATGGACCATGTTCTGGAAACCATATGATGGAATGAAGGATGGAAAAAATCATTATAATTATGAATAAAATAACATAAGTAATTAGTAATAACTTGAATAAATATTAGAGACTAGATTCACCATGAAGGGAACAACTTTTTATTGATTTGTTTTTGTGTAAATGACCACCAACATTTAGTGGATCTACCGACCCATTGATTGATGTCCCATGGATAAGATCTGTCAAGAATATCTTTTCTATACATTTTTGTTTAGAAAAAATGAAATTCACCCTTTCTATTTACCACATAGAGGGAGAAGTTGATTAGTGGTGGGTGCTGATAAAAAATAAGAATCCAAGAGGGGAGATTAAATCTAGGGAGTGGGATGAGTTCAAGGAACATTTTTAAAAAAATATTTCCCTCATTCTATGTGAATGATAATGGAGAAGGTATTTATAAAGATGAAGAAGAAGGAGAGTGAATCTATGAGAATCTATGAGATGAAATTCACAAGACATTCTTGCTCCACCTATAGATTTTTCATGGATCCTAGGGGAAATGGTAATAGATTCTTTGGTGGAATACAACCCGATCTACAGAATAATCTTCCCAATAGAGACTACAAAAACTATGAGGAGATAGTGAGAAGTTCTATGAATGTTGAATTGGAGTTCGATGAGAAATAGTTGTCTCAATAATCAAATGAAAAGAAGTGGTATTTGGATCCATGCTTAGAGAGGATCTTTGATCAAGTAAGGGGAGGAATGAAAGTGCAATTTTCCACATGCAATATGTTTGGGAAGAATCATTCGTAGAAATACCTATTCATGAGCAGGAAATGTTACAAGTGTGTAATTAATGATGATATCACATGGAACTATCATAGTGAGGTGAAGCCTCAAATTCTCAACAAAAACAACAAAGGGAAGATGGTGTAGGTTTTTCCTAAAATCCAATGATTCAAATGTGGATATCTTGGACAATTTTCTAATAAATATCCAAATCCAAGGCCAGTAGAAGGGAATAACCATCAACCTCATCATATTCCAAGGGAGAAATGTTGTGATTTTTTTTATCATGGTGGCTCAAGTCAAAGCTCCAAATGAGGCAGTGGTAGGTACAATCATTGTTCTCACAATGATAGTAATTCCTTTGTTTGGTTCTATTTCTATTCATTCCTTTATTTACTCCATGTTTGCATAGAACATATAATAAATACCTTAGCTCATAGAAGTAGTGTTTTCAGTCAATACTCATTAAGGGATTATACAAACATAAACAGTGTACAGAAACTCTAGTATTCACTTTAGCGAGCACAATTTCATAGAAAATCTAGTTTTCATTCCCATGTTGGAATTTGACATTATACTATGGATGGAATATATTTGAAAGTATAATTATAATATCAAATATAGAAGAGAAGAAATATTATATGTCTTGAATGGAAAAATTATATTTGTTTTCAGAGAAGAGATATCTCGACTAGAGGTTCATCTATAAGCACCTTCAATAGTTTAATTTATTGAAATTATTGGTGAAGATGAAGAATAAAATGAAATTATAAGAATAGGTAATGTTCTAATAATTTAAGAATAAATTGATTTATTTACTAAGGAGTTACCTAGTCCTCCCAAAGAATGAGATGTAGAATTATCCATTTAACTTATGCATAGATCCATGTTGATATCAAAAAATATGTATAGAATTGAAAATGTGGAGCTAGAGGAATTAAAGAAACAACTCTAAGATCTTTTGTAGATTGGTTTTATCTGACCAAGTGTGTCTCCTTGGTGAGAAAATATTCCCTTTTTTAATTAGAATAATGCATCAATTCAGCCACGCATTGATTATATATAACTTAATGAGATCATAATGAAGAACAAAAACCCACTTCCAAGAATTGATTTTTTATTTGACCAGCTTCATGGGGCTCAGATTATCTCCAAGATTGATCTTTGATATGTTTATCTTCAATTGAGGGCAAGGAAATAAGATATTCCAAAGAACTCCTTTCGATCAAGATATGGGAATTATGAGTTTGTTGATATACCCTTTGGTTTAACTAATGCATCTGATATTTGTAAGGATTTGATGAATAGAGTCTTTAAAGACTACCTTGATAACTTTCTGGTAGTTTTTATTGATGACCTTATGACATATTTCCAAATTTTTGAAGATTATGAGGATCATATTAGGTCTATATTGTAAACTCATAGGAAAGAGAGGTTATTTAGAAAGTTCAGTAAATGTGAATTTTTGTTACAACAAGTTTCTTTCTTTGGTAACATTATAACAAAGGAATGAATCTCAATTGATCCTACAAAAACAATGGTTGTGGAGGAGTTACCTCATCCTATAATAGTAACTAAGATTTTTAGTTTCCTTGGATTAGCGACATATTATAGGAGGTTTGTGAAAAACATTCAGGACTTTCTAATCCACTAACCAAGTTAACTCAAAAAGGGGTTAAGTTAATCTAGATAACGTGGTGTGGAGAATGTTTAAAAGAGCTATAGAAGTTATTGGATACTAATCCCAAGTTAAATATACCCTCAATTGGAGAAGGATTTATTATTTTACCAATGCATATATGAAAGGTCTTGGGTGCATCCTGATGTAAGATTACAAGGTTATTTCTTATTCATCTTGATAGTTGAAGCATCATGTGGGAAACTATCCTACACATGACCTAGAGCTTGCTATAGTTTTTTTGATATGAATATATTGAGGCACTATCCTTATGTGGAGAAATGTGATATATACACTAACCATTAATATTTGAACTATATTTTCACACAAATGGAATTGAACAATAGATAAAGGAGATGACTGGATCTTTTTATAGAATATGATTTTCAAATTCATTATCACCCTAAAAGAGAAAACAAAGTCACTAATTCATTAAGCAGGAAAGACTCTATTATGTTGACAATGATGAGGATTCAAGGAGATCCTTTGATGAAATACCTAGTAAAACTGTACATGGGAATCATAAGGGAAAGAAAATCATCAATCCTATACCAAATGATTTCTCAAATATCATTAATAGATAAGATTAATAAATATCAAAGAGAATATACTTTATTATAGAATAAGATAGAGGCTACAAAGAATGAGATGTTTCCTGAGTTCATTATTGATGGAGAAGGTGTATTGAAATTTCATACAAGTATATGTGTTCCATCTATTCCGAAAATAAATAAGAAGATGATGTATGAAGCTCATAGATATACTTTTACTATACATCTTGGAAGAAAAAAAATATATAGGGGCCTTTATGATCATTATTTTTGGGGTAAAATGAAAATAGAGACTGCCGACTATAAAAAATGGTTCCTAGAGTGTCAATAAGTTAAGGCAGAGAGAAAACATCAAAAAGGGACATTAAAACCACATCTTATACCATCATTTATGTGTGATAATATAACTATGGATTTTTCACTAGCCTCCCTAAAACATCCATAGGAAAAAATATAATATGGGTTATAGTGGAACGTCTCACCAAGACTGCCCATTTTATCTCTATTCAGGAAGATTTATCTCTTTATCAACTTTGTATGATTTATGTGAATGGATTGGTAAGGCTACATGGGGTACCAATTTCCATCATATCTTATCCTGATCTAAGGTTCACAACAAAATTGTGGAGACGTATTAAAAATGTTATGAATAATAAATTAAATTTCAGTATGTCCTATCATGCTAAAACAGATGACCAATCTGAAGGGACTATTCAAACACTCGAGGACATCCTGAGAACATGATCAATGGAATTTAAATGTGGATGAGATCTACATCTCCCATTAGGTCAATTTACATACAAAAATATCTTCCATTCGAGTATTCAAAAGACACCATTTGAAGATATATATGGGAAGTGATGTAAAACTCCAACTTATTGGGATAAATATGGTGAGAGAAATATTATTGGACCTGATCATGTTCAAGAGATAATGGAAAATGTTTATTCCATCTAACAACACATAATGGCTTCTAAGAGTCAGAAGAAGATCTATGCTAACAACCATCCAAAAGACATGGAGATTGATGTTGGAGATAAAGTGTTCCTTCAAATTTTACCTTGGAAGAGAGTCATGTGGTTTGGGAAGAGAGAGAAGCTCATCCCCAAGTAAATTATTTCATATGAAATCCTTGATCACAGAGGCACAATTTCCTATCAACTTTCGCTTCTTCTAAATCTAGCTCATGTTCATGATGTATTCTACATATCTCTCTTGAGGAAGTACATTCCTGACCATTCACATGTTCTGAATCCTAAGGTGGTACAACTATTATATTACCTCTCTTATGAGGAGGAGCCATTGGAGATCTCGTACAGTAGAAACAAGGTTCTACACAATAATACTACCCACCTAATTAATGTTTTGTGGAGGAACCACCACTACTAGAAAAACAGCTATTTGCGACGGGCTAGTTGCGACGGGATCCCGTCGCAAATGGCTTTTTGCGACGGGACCCCGTCGCAAATAGCCCGTTGCTGAAAACGCCGTCGCAACTACACTTATTTGCGACGGGCCCGTCGCTATAGCGGTTTATTGCGACGGGCATTCTCCCCGTCGCAAATAGTATTCCGTATTTTTGTAAAAACTTTTAAAAACGTTTTTGCGACGGGACCCGTCGCAAATACCTTTTGAGACGGTACCGTCGCAAATACTATTTGCGACGGTACCGTCGCAAAAACGTTTTTAAAAAAATAAAAAAATATTAATAATACTAGTATTTGCGACGGGCATCGCATCCCGTCGCAAATAATATTGATAGTATTTGCGACGGGTCCCGTCGCAAATAATATTTTTAAAAAAAATAAAAAACTATTAATAATATTAGTATTTGCGACGGGTATAGTATCCCGTCGCAAATACTATAAAAAAAATAAAAAAAATAAATTTTTAATAAATTATTTTAATGAATATAATAATAGAATTATAATTTACAAATGAAAATAATAAATTATTTTAATTACTATAATAATAGTAAAATTATAATTCAAAAATAAAAAATAATAGAATATTAATAAATGATTTAATTAATATAATAATAATACAATTATAATTCATAAATACAAAAATATTAATAAGTTATTTTAATTAATATAAAAATAATAGAATTATTTTACATTCAAATATTAAAATAATTCAAGTATTACAAAAAAAATAATTAAATTATAATATTATAAAATTTTAATATATATATAAAATTTAATATTATAAAATATAAATAATATTATTATTCATATTAATATTGTTATTTAAAAATATAATATTATTAATATTTTATAATGAGACAGAAACTACGAATAGAAAAAAAAAATTTGATTTCTCAAATTTTATAACTGAAATACAAAATCTAATCTGAAGGAGGGGGGGGAGGTGGGGGATCTGCAGATGGTGGTGGAGGAAACTCCACCCCTAAAGCATGAGTGAGTCGGCGCATGTACTCCATCTGCTCCTGATGCTGCTGCTGCCACCGCCTCGTCTGCTCCTCGTACAGCTGCTGCTGGCGTCGACGCTCCTCCTCATGCTGCTGACGAATCTGCTCCTGCTCCTGTCGGAGACTCTCTATCTGTGCAGTCTGAGATCGCAACTGATCCTCATACTGTGTAGAAAAAGATGCACGAGCTCCTCTCGAGCTGGACGCCGACATCGCAGCACTGCCATAATAATCTCCGGGAGTCAGTCGAGAGCCGATACCAACTACCCGGCCCTTCTCGAAAGCATACTGGGTGGCCTGCATCCATGCCGCCTCATCAAACTGACGGGCAGTGGTCTGATCTGATGACTCGGCCTGACTCTCAGGCCGGGTCTGTGACGCTGCGGCCTCATATGACTCCTATAGTTGCAATTTAAAATTAAAATTGTGAATATATTATATGCAGTTAATTTTTAAACTTGAAAACAAATTATACTGACCACGATGTGATGCTGACGATCACCTCTGAGCTCCCCAGTAGCAGGATCACTATACATCCTCCGATATACGTCGTACTCTGTAATATCGGGGTGCTCGACAGCCTATAAGAATAAAAAATAAACTGTTAATATTTATAGTTATATAAAATATTTATAAATAATGTACGTACCAGATGCTGTCTATGAGTACTGAAAGAACGACTCCCAGCTCGATGAGTCACCTCCTGTCTCCCCCGATTCTGCCTCCCCAGCGATGATCTCCTCTGAAAGGCACCACTCAACCAGTGCGCACATAATCCATCCCATACATGGGATGAAATATACTCTGGTCGGTGTGCTCTACATGACTCCTCAAAATCTGACACTCCTGCTTTCTTTATCGCAGCTTTTCTTAAATTGTGCAAAAACTGACGAAGGCGATCACGCATGGCCACCTCCCATGCCTCGTGGATGGCGTCACGCATGGTATCCTCGATCGGATACCATAAACCCTACAAAAAAATCAAAATATCAAGTTAGAAATGAAATAATTTTCAAAATAAAAATTATTTATTTACGTACGTACCAGCCAATGGTCGAACATGGCCTGCTGCACATCAATGGGAATCTGCTCCCATGTGGTCCACGGCTGAGAGAAATAGTTGCGCAAAATAGCGCTGCCCTGTCCGACTGCTATATGCGGAAAACTGAAAAAAAATAATAAACATTTATTATGTGAATAGATTATTGAAATCTTAGTCAAATCCACGGGTTATCACACAGGTTATCACACCTCCGGGTGCGCGGATCAAACCCAAGGCGTGGACGTCGCTCGGGGACGGGGTCAGGAATCATCAATCGTGCAAGACCGCGCCCCCTCCGCGTACTCCCTGAAGCGCCTGCAGGCTGAGGGTCATCTGCCAGCAACTCATCCGCATCGAAAGGCAGGTCAGCATCCGTCAACTCACGAAATGTGGCCTCGTCCATCTGAAACAGAAAATGTTAATGTTAGCAAATAATTGATAATTACTATTATATATACATATATACATATTATGATTGTATATAAATACCATGGAATTCTATAAGTGTTCATCTTCATCATCATCTTCATATATGTCAATGTCATCTTCATATTCCTCCTCAACATCATCGATATCCATTCGAGTTGCAGTTGCTTCATCTCTTACCATTTCAAATTCATGTGTGACATCATTAACATCATCGTCATCACCGACTCTTAAATGTGGGGTGTCGTCATCGATACTCATGTCTCTTTGTAAAAAAGATTGATTTTGAGTACTCTCTTGAAAAACTTCAATTCTTTGCACATCAGTGAAAGCACATTCACTTTGACTAAACTGATTGTCTCGAATTTTGATTTTTATTACACTCCACCAATCAGTCAAGTCTCTTGATGTTGCACAGTACTTTGCATAATAAACTTGATATGCCTGTTGAGCCAATAAGAATGGTTCATTTACTGCGAGAACACTTTTACATTTAATATCGATGATTCCATGAGTCGGATGAACACGCACGGCTCTCTCTGTATCCAACCAACGACATTTGAACATGGTTATGTAATGTTGTCCAAGATAACAGAGTTCAATGATTTCATCAAGTATGCCATAAAAGTCAACTTCATTTTCTCGATGATGAGATCCTCTCAAGCTAACTCCACTGTTCATTGTTTTTTTTGATTCCCCATATGCATGTGTGTGGAATCGAAATCCATTCACCACATATGCATTATAAGTTTTAACAAGTTTGGAAGGTGGGTTACTCAATACACACAGCCGTTTGTCAATTTTATCAGCATGTCGAGACACCTGAAAATTTGTGAAATAATTATCAATATAGTAAACTATACATTGAATGAGTTGCTAAAAGATAAAGAATTTATGTTACCAGTTTTTGAAACCACTGAGAGAAATTTTTCAGTCGACGTTCTTCGAGAGCAGCTGCTGTAATTTGTGGAATTTGTTTCTTGATATGATTATCATACAACCTATAAAAACCAAAGTTATTTACTGTAACATAAATGATAGAATAAGTGATATAAACACTTACAGTACAACTGATGTCATCTCTTCACAGTTGAGCAGAACATACGTATGAGCTCTATGATGTTCATCATCTGAAAGCCAGCGTTCAGAAACTCCACCAAAACCAAGCTCTGACTGGTTGAAAACAGATAATTGATTGTCGATTTCATCAATATTCCTCTCATTCTGTCCCATTCGGTTGTGTTTTGAAGGATACTCAGATTCAAAATAATGGGAGCAGAAAAAAGATATTTCCTCTTGCAAATAAGCTTCTGCAATAGATCCTTCAACAGATGCTTTGTTGCGTACTTTTCTTTTCAATTTTTGCATGCATCTTTCAAATGGGTACATCCATCGAAACTGTACCGGACCTCCACATTTGGCTTCATATGGCAAATGTAACATCAAATGTTCCATTGAGTCGAAGAAAGACGGCGGGAATATTTTTTCCAATTTACATATAATTACAACAACATCTTTTTCAAGTTTGCCTAGAGCATCATAATCTGCCGTAGCCGCACAAATTTCCCGAAAAAATGAGACATGTCTGTTATGGAATCCCAAATCACAGAATTCAACAGACCTCTTAATCCAATTGGTAGAAGTCTCTCCATTATAACATGACAATCATGACTTTTCAATCCAGTAATATGACCATTCTTTACACATCTACCCAAATTGGAAGCACAGCCATCTGGAAGTCTCAAATCTGCAATCCACTGACAAAATAATAAACGGTTTTCTTTAGACAGTGTATAAGCTGCTTTTGGTTTCAGTAACCTTTCTGTTCTGACATTCTCAAATAGTTCCAATTCTGGACGTCTGCAAATTTGGGCAAGATCTAAACGTGCATTTACATTGTCTTTGCTCTTTCCTGGCGTATCCAAAACTGTATGAAACAAATTATCAAAACAGTTCTTCTCAATATGCATGACATCTAACATGTGTCGGACCAACAAATCAGACCAATATGGCAAATCCCAAAATATGCTACGTTTAATCAAATTGTGTTCTTTCCCAAAACCAGAAATTTTCTGTTGGTTTATTGTGGGACCAAAAGTGATGGGAGGTAATGAAAATACAACCGATTTTAACTCCGAACCTGATAGCATTTTTGGAGGTCCATCCCTTTCAACTGTTCCTTTTCTGAAATGAGATCTGTTTCTGCGAAAAGGATGATCAGCTAGAAGAAATCTGCGATGACAGTCAAAATAACAAGGTTTCTTTCCATGAATGAGCATAAATGCTTTGTTCTCTCCCATACAGTAAGGACATGATTTCTGACCATGTGTACTCCAGCCAGATAACATCCCATAAGCCGGGAAGTCACTTATTGTCCACATCAATGCTGCTCTCAGTATGAAATTCTGTTTCGTTGCAACATCATATGTACTGACACCAGTACTCCACAATAAATTTAATTCATCAATCAATGGCTTCAAATAAACATCAATATTTTTCTTCGGATGTCCTGGAATTAGTAAAGTCAAAAAGATATATGGCTCCTTCATCAACATCCATGGAGGTAAATTATACGGAGTTAAAAAAACAGGCCAACATGAATATTGACTACCATAAGATCCAAACGGACAGAAACCATCAGTGGAAAGGCCCAGTCGAACATTTCTAGCTTCTAAAGCAAATGATGGATGCACTCTATCAAAATGTTTCCATGAATCACCATCGGCTGGATGATTCAAGCTTTTATCGGTTGAAATATTCTCTTTATGTCATGACATCATTGTCGCTGTATTCTTAGACATGAATAAACGCTGAAGTCTGGATGTAAGCGGAAAATATCTCAGCTGTTTTACAGGAATCAAACCAGACTTCCCGTGTTGTCCTTCTTTATATCTCTGTTGCCCACATGTGGGACAACTATCCAACGACTCATTTTCCCCTGAATATAAAATGCAGTCATTTGAACATGCATGAATCTTCTGACAAGTAAGTCCCAAATTTCGAACCAACCTCTTACTTTCATAGTAATTTGCAGGTAAAACATTTCCTTCGGGTAACAGTGTTTTCAGCAAAGAAAATATCTGGTCAAAACATGTGTTTGACATTCCGTTATCTGATTTGATGGCCATAAATTTTGCAACTGCTTCTAATTTGCTCATCTTGCAGCCAGGATATAATGCATCCTCAGCAGACTTCAACAACTCATAAAATTCAGACGGTCCCAACTCAGGATTTGAAGCTATATCAGCCGGAGTTTCTGTATGTTGAACAGATGAACCTGCAACATCATGTACTAAATCTTGAAACTGGGATGGATCCGGAATCAAGTTGGTATCACCTGCTCTGGAACTGCGTTCACCGTGTTGATACCAAAAAACATAATCTGCTTGAAAACCAAAACGCAAGAGATGTTCCCCCACTTTGTCAAACGTGTCAAACGTTCTCAATGCACATTTTCTGCAAGGGCATTTTATCTTTCCTTCTGAAACAAATTCTGAATTTGATGCCGCAAATGATAAAAAAATCTCCACACCCTCTATATATACTGGATTTAAACCAGAACCATTTGGATTTCTACGTTGATTTATCCATATGCGGTCATCTAATAATGACTGTTGACGACCTCGCTGTTCCATATTTTTCTATAAAATATAAAAGCATTACTGGTTTTGAATAATTTGTTAGAAAAAACACTCAAGCAAGGATTACTAATTATTACAATTTATTACTAATTATTACAATTTATTGCTAATTATTACTATTTATTACTAATTTAGCAATACTTAGCAATACTTAGCAAAAGGAAAACTGCTTGAATAATGAAAGGAAATTTGATAATCATCGTTGTGGAGATGGTTATAAATTTTCCCTTCATTATCCAAGCAGATTTCGTTTACTAATTATTAGTAATAAAAAAAATATTATCAATATTTACGAAAAAACAATATTAATATTATTAAAATAATAAAAAAAATTAAAAAATATTAAAATTATCAATATTCAGAACAAACTTTGTTCTATTATTAACATGTTCAAATCTTAAAGGGTCGTCAATTGTCAGGTCATGCGCAATAAAAAGTTTGTGTCAGCCATGTCTAATGTAAACTCTATAATTGTCCTTGCATGGTTGATCACTTCGCAAGTAATGTTGCAATCAGACAAACCAAGTCATTCCCTTCTTAACTATAAGAATTATCTCACATGAACCTCTACATAGATCATTCTTCCTTAAAAATTTGAGGGGATATCATTATTTTTCCCTTAAATTTTCAAGGAAGAATGGTCTATGTAAAGGTTCATGTGAGATGATTCTTATAGATAAGAAGGGAATGACTTGGTTTGTCTGATTGCAACATTACTTTTGAAGTGATCGACCATGCAAGGACAATTATAGAGTTTACATTGGACATGGCTGACAGAAACTTTTTATTGCGCATGACCTGACAATTAGCGACCCTTTAAGATTTGAACATGTTAAGAATAGAGCAAAATCTGTTGTAAATATTGATAATTTTAATATTTTATAAATTTTTATTATTTTAATAATATTAATATTTTTTTCATAAATATTGATAATATAATTTTTTTGCTAAGTGTTCTTGAGTATTCCTGAGTATTCCTGAGTATTCCTGATTATTTGTGAGTATTCGTGAGTATTCGTGATTATTCGTGAGTATTCGTGATTATTCGTGAGTATTCGTGAGTATTCCTGAGTATTCCTGAGTATTCCTGAGTATTCCTGATTATTTGTGAGTATTCGTGAGTATTCGTGATTATTCGTGAGTATTCGTGATTATTCGTGAGTATTCGTGAGTATTCCTGAGTATTCCTGATTATTCCTAATTATTCCTAATTATTTGCAATTATTCCTAATTATTTGCAATTATTGGTAATTATTGGCAATTATTGGTCATTATTGGCAATTATTACTAATTATTCCTAATTAATCCTAATTATTCCTAATTAATCCTATTTAATCCTAATTAATCCTAATTATTCCTAATTATTCCTAATTATTACTAATTATTCCTAATTATTGCTAATTATTACTAATTATTGCTAATTATTTCTAATTATTGCTAATTATTTCTAATTATTGCTAATTATTTCTAATTATTGCTAATTATTGCTAATTATTGGTAATTATTTCTAATTATTTCTAATTATTCGTAATTATTACTAATTATTGGTAATTAATACTAATTATTGGTAATTATTGCTAATTATTGGTAATTATTGCTAATTATTGGTAATTATTGCTAATTATTGGTAATTATTGCTAATTATTGGTAATTAATACTAATTATTGGTAATTATTACTAATTATTGGTAATTATTACTAATTATTGGTAATTATTACTAATTATTGGTAATTATTACTAATTATTCGTAATTAATACTAATTATTCCTAATTAGTACTAATTATTCCTAATTATTGTTAATTATTCCTAATTATTACTAATTATTGTTAATTATTCCTAATTATTACTAATTATTGTTAATTATTGGTAATTAATACTAATTATTGGTAATTAATACTAATTATTGGTAATTAATACTAATTATTGGTAATTATTACTAATTATTCCTAATTAATACTAATTATTGGTAATTATTACTAATTATTCCTAATTAATACTAATTATTACTAATTATTGTTAATTATTCCTAATTATTACTAATTATTGTTAATTATTCCTAATTATTACGAATTATTGTTAATTATTCCTAATTAATACTAATTATTGGTAATTAATACTAATTATTGGTAATTAATACTAATTATTCCTAATTAATACTAATTATTCCTAATTAATACTAATTCTTCCTAATTAATACTAATTATTCCTAATTATTACTAATTATTGCTAATTATCGTTAATTATTACTAATTATCGTTAATTATTCCTAATTAATACTAATTATTGGTAATTAATACTAATTATTGGTAATTAATACTAATTATTGGTAATTAATACTAATTATTGGTAATTAATACTAATTATTCCTAATTAATACTAATTATTGGTAATTATTACTAATTATTCCTAATTAATACTAATTATTCGTAATTATTCCTACTTATTGTTAATTATTCCTAATTATTACTAATTATTGTTAATTATTCCTAATTATTACTAATTATTGTTAATTATTCCTAATTATTACTAATTATTGGTAATTAATACTAATTATTGGTACTTAATACTAATTATTGGTAATTAATACTAATTATTGGTAATTAATACTAATTATTCCTAATTAATACTAATTATTCCTAATTAATACTAATTATTGGTAATTATTACTAATTATTCCTAATTAATACTAATTATTCCTAATTATTACTAATTATTGTTAATTATTCCTAATTATTACTAATTATTGTTAATTATTCCTAATTAATACTAATTATTGGTAATTAATACTAATTATTGGTAATTAATACTAATTATTGGTAATTAAGACTAATTATTGGTAATTAAGACTAATTATTGGTAATTAATACTAATTATTTGTAATTAATACTAATTATTCATAATTAATACTAATTATTGGTAATTAATACTAATTATTCCTAATTAATACAAATTAATCTTAATTATTCCGAATTATTACTAATTATTCCTAATTATTACTAATTATTCCTAATTATTCCTAATTATTGTTAATTATTCCTAATTATTCCTAATTATTGTTAATTATTCCTAATTATTACTAATTATTGTTAATTATTCCTAATTATTACGAATTATTGGTAATTAATACTAATTATTACGAATTATTGGTAATTAATACTAATTATTGGTAATTAATACTAATTATTGGTAATTAAGACTAATTATTGGTAATTAAGACTAATTATTGGTAATTAATACTAATTATTGGTAATTAATACTAATTATTTGTAATTAATACTAATTATTTGTAATTAATACTAATTATTCCTAATTAATACTAATTATTTGTAATTAATACTAATTATTCCTAATTATTCCTAATTATTGGTAATTATTACTAATTATTCCTAATTAATACTAATTATTCCTAATTATTCCTAATTATTACTAATTATTCCTAATTATTCGTAATTATTACTAATTATTGTTAATTATTCGTAATTATTGTTAATTATTCCTAATTATTACTAATTATTGTTAATTATTCCTAATTATTACGAATTATTGGTAATTAATACTAATTATTGGTAATTAATACTAATTATTGGTAATTAATACTAATTAGAGGTAATTAATACTAATTATTGTTAATTATTGGTAATTATTACTAATTATTCTTAATTATTGATAATTATTAGTAATTAAATGAATAATTATCAATAATTAGAAATAATTACCAATAATTACAAATAATAACATTATTAATATATTTTATTATTAATATTAAAATAATATAATTTTCTAATTTATATACAGTTCTGTTTTCATCTGTGCGTTTTCTATCTCCACATACAAATAATACATGTGAAGACAGAAAACACACAGATGAAAAAAGAACTGTATATATATAAAAAATTATATTATTTTAATATTAATAATAAAATAAACTAATAATGTAATAATGTTCTTATTCTTAATTATTGGTATTTATTACTAGTTATTAATATTTATTCTTAATTACTAAAAATTATTACTAATTATTCCTAATTACCATATAAACAATTAAAAATAATTAAATTACAACTAATTAATAATAATAAAAACTAATAAAAAATTAAAAATAAATAAAAAATTAAAATAAAGATAAATACCTTGAAAATTGATCTGTTCTGATCGTTCTTCAAAACTTTAATATCGGCTCCGGAGAAAAAACTTACACTAGAGAAAAACTCAACTCTAGAAATATGATTCTGAGAGAGAGAGAAGATAAGGAATGAGAATGAAATGAAAAAAACGGATGGGGGTATTTATAGGTTAGATTAGTTGCGACGGGCTCATTTGCGACGGGATTCCCGTCGCAACTAGTATTATTTGCGACGGGTCCCGTCGCAAATACCTTAGCCAACATTTATTACGGTCAACCGGTAAATAGTTATTTGCGACGGGTCCCGTCGCAAATAAGCCTCTGCCGACATAGTATTTGCGACGGGGGAATATTCCCGTCGCAAATACCATTTACCGCCGCCGGTTATTTGCGACGGGAATATTCCCCCGTCGCAAATACGTTTCCCGCGATTTGTTATTTGCGACGGGAATATTTCCCCGTCGCAAATACGTTTCCCGCGATTTGGAGCGCATCGCGGGAAAACTATTTGCGAAGGGTCCCCGTCGCAAATACGTTTCCCGCGATTTGGCGCGCATCGCGGGAAAACGATTTGCGACGGGGAAAAAAATCCCGTCGCAAAAGCCTCCTTATTTGCGACGGGAAAATACCCCCGTCGCAAATAATTTTTTAACATGACTATTTGCGACGGGATTTATTCCCGTCGCAAATAACCCGTCGCAATTGCTCATTTTTCCCGTAGTGCACAAGTATGAAGAATCTATGAGGGAACTAGATAATACAATGAAGAAAATTTACCCACACATTTTGTCAACTGAGGGAATGAGTTGAAATTTTAGGGATGAAATTTCTTAAGGGGGAAGAATGTGACGACTCAAAATTTTTGAATAATATTTTATATTGAAAATGTGTGTTATATTATTTTATAAACAAAAAACCTATATCTCTCTAATAATTTGGTGATTATATTTGAAATTTAACCTTTAGGTTTCGACCTTCATATGACTATTAGTCAATTATGACCATTGGTTAATATGACCATTGGAAACTATACTCTTCCTATGGATTTTAATGTTATAGTTATTGTTTATTTGTAGAAATAATAATGGAAATTTAATGCAAAAAATAATAGTCGATGACCTCTTCTAGTAGAGTCATGCCAAATGGAGTCTATTTCTTATAGATTTAAAAGGGGGTAGAATCACTAGTATTTTCTATTGTCTAATTCCAAGATGAGGTTAAACATGTTTATCTTGAAAGAAATTGTCTATGGGTGAAGTTCAAGTTGGTGGAAATTACCACACATGCAATTTTATGTGAGCCACCCAAAGAGTCTACAACCATCACAAATCTCACCCTCAGATCGTATGCGGGTATTATAAGGGGTTATGCGATGTGGAATTAGTTAATTAATTTATAATATAATTTTTTAAATAAAATTTTTATTCTATCATTTCCTTTTTAAGAATATTTTTTCTTAAAAATTGAGATGGAATTTGATAAATTTATTTTTCGGGTTAAAATTGTACTTTTCAGGGAGATGTAAACTATTATATTATACTACTATTTTATTAATAATGTTTATTACAAAAAATTAGTATTATAAAAACACACTTATATAATTAAAATTGATAAAATATATTTTTTCAAGTGTTGTAAATTTTACTATGTATTTTACTATGCATTTTTCCTGCTATTATTTTTAATAAATAAGTATTTTTTATAGTTGAAAGGAAAATTTATCATATTTAAATATTTATTAGGATAAAATAAATTTCATTTTTGAAATAAGACTTTTAATATTATTTGTAGGTGAATTTATTATAATTTTTTAAAATATATTATTATTTCATGAACAGTAAAAATATAGTTTGAGTTTTTTCTACAAGTTTAATGAAATCATAGTGATGTAATAATTGATATAAAATTCTTGTAGAATCTTTTGAATTAAAATATGATATTATTTTTCCCAAGTGGCCAATAAAATGGAAAAATACCATGGGAAAGACCAGGGTTTTGCAAATGCCACTATTGAGGTGTCCAAGGAAATTAATAAAACACTCCTTAACATTTGGAATAAATACCCACCCATTACTTCAGTTCCATTCATTCCCATTTCATTCCCCAAAAATATATGATTTTATTACCTACAAAATATTCATCCCATGTTTTCTTCAATACCCTAGGTTCTTGATCCCCTAGTTGTAGAATCCACTCTTCAAGGTAAGGGAAATATAAACCTCTCTTTTCCTTTCAAGTTCTCTTTTTGATGTGGTATGTATTTAAATATTCCATAACATGTTCTTAGCTCTATTTTATTCTATAACATTAATTAATTAAGAGTATGTTTTGATTGGGACACCCTTTTACTCTCACTTTTTAATGATTTCTAAAACACGTTTCATACCTGTTACACTGCCATATTTTCTTCTCAAAATTTATCTTTTTTTCTCAAAAAAATATTTTGTTTTATTTATGTGAATAACCAAACCTATTTATTTTCCAGGTGTATTCACCAAGATTTAAGAATTATTTATTTATTCTAGAATTTACATACATAAATACCTCATTCCCATTTCGTGGCTTATAAATGACATATTGATCATGTTTTAAGAACATTTTAAAACACCATGATTCTAACACAAAACCCATTTCCTTTATTCTTCATGGGTTCTTTATGAGATGTTTGATTACGATCTATGTGGATCAAATTAATCAAGTAATATGAATGTTTCACCCTGATATCACTCCAACACATTGGGTAATGAATTTAATCTCTTCATATGACATGTTTTACGATACCTTGGAGAATAACTTTAGTACTTTTTATGACACATTAGTGAAAAACCTTAATGATATGCTTATGAATGTCTAAAATAACTATTGTAGCCACGTTTTCAAGTTTCAATTCCTGTTATTATTATTATGACATTCCGCTTTCTCAAGTATTTAGGTTTTTTCTTCATGTTTTTATTGACAATACTCACGATCAAAAGTATAAGATTTCCCTTGTCTCGCATTAAAGGGCCATATGCTCACCCTTTCCATTGATGTATGCCCTCAGGTTATGGGATGCAGTCATTGAACTTAGGATGAACCTAAAATGAGTAATTTCAAGTGTATTTGAATATTTTTTTCATTTTTTCTGGTATTATGTACTTTATTTCCAAGAAAATAATCTTTAAAATATCATATGTTTGTATAATGTAATGAAATGTTGTGGAATAAAAATGTGGGATGAAATATTTATTTTGTTTCCTCTTCCATAGAGGATGTAATGACATAAAGTGGGTTCAATATAATTTTTCTATAATGGATATTAATGTTTGTGGTGTTTTATTTATTCTATAGGATCCATTCGTACTTTAGATTACAGTTTGAACATGGTTAGTGGTGATTTCAAGAATAAAGGTTCTTTGTTATATATTTAGCAATTATTTTATGATCTAAATATTCTTAACTTGTTTTCTAATTTCTACATAAATACTGTTGTGTGTGAAAATTCTTGGATTCAAATGAATTTTTTTATGAAACTAGTGATTTCCAAAGTGTTGGTATAAATAATATTTGGAAATGGATTATCCATTTTGAAATGTTTATAAATGGTATGTTTATCTTGTGATGGGTTTTTATGATAAAAAGGGATAGATTTGATCCAAAAAATGGAAGAACACACTTGGGATCCTTGGGTACCTAGGTGGAAAGGCTAGGACTAGTACCTTGGTAGATTAACAGGGCCTTGTACAAGGTATCTCTAGCTAGATTATGATACAACACTAACTAAACATTTTGATATGGTTATTTTCATTGATAATTTGTTCTTTCCTATACAATTACTTATTCATAAGATGGTTAAATATTAGATCATTGAGATAGGATGTACATAAAACCCCAAAAACCTAGGAAGTTATAGATTCCCATGGTTTTTTATGCTTTAATATATTTTCAGGTTTATAAAAAAAATTCCTTTCTTTTAATGACAGAGAATATTTTTAAATTAAACTACATGCACTTTTAATATTAATCAATTTAAATTTCCTTAAAAACTAGAATTTTTATTTCTCTTATAATTGATATGCATGTAACACAAGGTGGGATTCTACCTTTCAAGTCAGCTCACACCATACATAAATTTAATGGGTTTATGTAGACTTTTTTATATAATTTAGATAAAGGAAACTTATTACTTGGATGTGGTGAGTATTTCTTATAGCTACTTATTTTGGGGACAGGTGATGGTGGTGGAAGTTTGGAGGAGGGTCCTCATATCCCAAGGAGGTTTAGTTTGTTTTCAAATTCCCTTACCCATTTTTATAATTTTGTAATTTTTAGTTTATATTTAAAAATGTTATACATATTACATATACATGTTCCAATTTTCATAGTTTTGACATGGATGATAGTTGGAATGTTCATGTAATTATTTTATTAACATATCATGATGATTTTGATTATTGTTCTCATTGTAAAGTCATTACCAAAGGAGTTATTTGATTCCCAAGACCTATTTTCCTACAATGGGGATTGAAAAAACCCTTTGGGCCATGCGATAGGACATGTTGGGTGTCTGGTTGGATGGAAGACCCGACTACTTCATGACAGATTTGTACTCATGCAGAATGATAAGGTGGTAGAATATGCCTCATGCTAATTGAAAATACAAGATAAAAATTACATGACTTATGATCTAGAGTTGGAAGAGGTATTTTGTCATTGATTATATTGAAAAATTATCTTTATGGAGAATGGTATTAAAAATATATGGATAAAAAAATCTTTAAGTATATATTCACATAGAATTGTTTGAATTTGTTCCAGAGATGATAGTTGGAATTGATTAATGATTATGAATGGTCAATACATTACCACCCCAAAAATGTGAAAAATGTGGATTATTCTATGTATTAGAAGGACCATTCTCGTTTTTACAGGATGATTATTGAAATAGATCTAATACTTATAGATTTGTAAGGGATGAAACTTGAAATCTTATGAAAAGGGGAAAAATTATATATTTCTCAGATGAATGTTCAACCATCCATCCATGTGAATATTAATGTGGTGGAAAGGGAAAATATATAACTACAATTACTTAGTGAAACCTTGATTTTGATGGAATAATAAGGTTTACGAATTGAGTTTGTATCTCATTAATACCAAAAGTGAATAAGGATCTATTGGATGAAACTCATAGTTCATCATTCTTTATTCATCCTAGAAGTATGAAGATATATAGTGATCTGAAAGTGTATTTCTAGTGGGATAACATGAAAATGTTATTTCATATTATGTATCACAATTAAAACTATGTAAGAATGTTATGTATGAGATTGATAACTGTAAGGATATGTAAAAACGGTTATACACACCTGAATGGAAATGAGAAAAAATTACTATTGAATTCTTCATCAGAGTCCCTGAAACATCTAATGGCCATAATTCTATTTTGGTTTTATTTGATCACATTATAAAGTCATCACACTTAATTACCATAAAGAAATTTATCTCTTGATATACATTCTATATTATACATTAAGTAAGTGATAATATAGAATATATTACCTTATTTTATCATATCATATCAGGATTCTAGGTTTACCTTGAAGGTCTGGAAGAGTCTTCAACAGACTCTGGATATAGAGTTGAGTTTTATTACTGCATATCAACCTAAAAAAATTCAATCGAATAGGACCATTGAAACTTTATAAATTTTTTAGAGCATTCTCTATACATTTCTAAGGTATTTTTGGATCGATGCCTTACTTAGGTGAAATTTTCTTACAATAATATAATTCACTCAAGCATTTATATATATCCTTATGAATTCATCTAAGGTAGGATGAGTGTAAATTCTACATGATGGGATGAAGTTGGAGAAATAAATCTATTGTTAATATATTTAGTAGAAGAGATTTCATAGAAGGTCATATCCATTCGACAACATATAATAGCTTCTCATATTTGATAGAAATGTTATTCTAACAATCATCAGTGTGATTTGAAATTTGAATTTTTTGAGAAAGTGTTCTTATAAATATCTCATGGGAATATGGTTATGAGATTTGGAAATAAGGAAAATATAATGGCTTGATATATCCATACATTTTATATAACTTATCACATCAGTATGGTAACTTATCATCTTGCACTTTTAATGAATCTCGCTCTAGTTCATGATGTGTTCCATGTATCTCTAGTGAGGAAGTACATACAGTATCCTTTACATTTACTAAACTCAAAGGTTATACTGTTGGATAAAAGTTTACATTACAATGAATAACCAGTAAAGATTATAGATTTTATTGATAATTTGATATGAAATAATATCACTCACATGGTCAAAGTTTTATAGAGAAACCATAAATTAGAGAAAGCTATGTGGGAACCCAAGGATGTGATGAGGTAGAAGTATCCATAGATGTTTTTATTGAAGAGATGGAATTTAAGGGTTAAAGTATTTTTAAGGAGTTATAATTTAAGAAACTAAAATTTTATTATATATTTCTCATTATAGAAATTTGATTTCATTTCAATCTTACTTTACACACAACACCAAGTTTAAATAAACCGTGTTATACAATTAAAAAATTATTATTTAATTTTCCTATTATCACAGTCATTAAATTGAAGGGTATGAACAATATTAACCAAATTATGAAATATATATATAGGTTCTACTCAATATAAATGTATTAATCAATTCATAGGAAATAAAAACTAAATTTTCTCATATAGTCATTTTGTGCTTTAAAAATATGTTTCCTTCAAAAATGAGTTTTTTCTTTTTCAAGTGAATATTATAACTAATTTATGGAATATTTAGAAATTTATTTGATATAAATTATTTAATTTTTGAAATTATAATATGAAAATTATCTTATAATTCATTTTATATAATTTAATGAAAATATTGCTTTTTCAGTGAATAAAAAAATACCATTTTTATAAAACTGAATTTTATTTTGAATAAAAGTACAATTATTCATTGAATTTGATCATAAAGTAAAATAACAAATATTTATTTTAATATGATATATTTTCTCTTATTTAAATCATCATTATACTTGGTTTTGTTATAAGTTCATTTCGGTATAAAAAACGCATTTTTCTAAAAAACCAATTTCATTACATTTTACACTTCTATCTTAATATAATTTCTTCCACATATAGAAATTGTATCTTAAAAAAGGATTCCATATTTTCAATTACTTGGTTCAAAAATTTTTTAATACATTTCTTATGTTTTTAGTGATTATGAATAGTAATCATGGTAAAACTCTTCACCTCAGTAAATGGTAAAATGGGGAAAACAAGGTTAAAACAATGGAGTAAAACATTACAATAACCTTAAAAGTTTAATTTGTCCTATTTATGAGTGATTTTTGGCCAAAAATATTCTTAAGGAGTTAAATAATGTATTTTAAAACATTATTTTGAAATTGGGATCCCAATATTGAGTCTTTTGAAGATAAGTTATATTTTATTCAAATGAAAAAACTATTATTGTGTATTTGCAATTAATTGAATGGTTGGAAGATTAAAATCAGTTATGTATTTATAAAAAATTATAAAAACATATTTTTTATTATTTAACCATTAAAATAACTAGAATCCAATTTATAATTTTATTTCTTGGTAAAATGATTTTTACTCTTAAATCAGGTATATTCCTAAAAATTGGTTTTCATGAATTTTTTATTATTATATTAAAAGTAATTTCTTACAACTATAGAAATTAAATATGATATAATGGATTTAATATTATTTATCATAATTAACAATTTCTTTAATTTCTTGATTTTGTTTCATATAATTAAATCATCATGGTAAAAAATTTAAGTTATCATAGTTAATGATAAAATGGGTTTAATGGGGTTTAACTAGGAGATAAGTCTTAAAATGTAACCAAGACTTTATGAAATGTGACTGGATGAGTTTATTTCTATAATATCACATCTTATATTTGAATTTTTAGTGTCTTTTTTCCATATTACATGATTATTATTTTTATATTATTTAATATTTATAGAAATTTGAAGTGCATATTTTTTATATATTAAAAGATGATACCACCGATCCTCTCTTATCAACACTTCATGAGACCTCTCGATCAGCTAAAATCTACCATAATAAATTTATATATTACTTAACCATATCCTTTATCTTATAGTATTTTAAAAATTCCATCCCTTTAAGGATTAATTTATAATCAAAGCAAGGTTTCTTAATAAAGAGTTATAACTCCTAATTGAGTAATTTCAATTTTATTTCTTCTTATACTTCGTATAAATCTATTGTACCCATCCTAAAATAATAAATCTAGTATCACTAAAATAATGAGATGTTATAATTATTATGTGAAACAATTTTTCCATATTTTTCCATCCTATTGAAAATGAAAACATCACTCATGTGTAAATGCAACTTACCATCTCCACATAGTGGTGTAATTCATTTTTAAGCACTATTTTACTTGGATGGTTATAAATATTTAACTAATGTATATATATATATTATATTTATGACTTATTAATTATTTTGGAATTATAATATCATATCTACCTTCTGACCTTGTCATCTTTAGGAAAATTATAATGTTACTTATGAGGACGTGTGAACTACCACCTCCATGAAGCGATGCGATTCATTTATCCTTTATGCTTTACATGGATGATAATAAGGAGATATTTAATGAATATATATTATATATATTAAATAATAATGATTCTTGAAGGTAAATTATTCAAACTTCTAGACTCGGGATCTATTAAACGATGCCTCAATCCGGTGGGTCAGGTGCCCCCAATCAGACCTCCCCATATGCCATAGGTTGTTGAATAGCAGTGAAGGTATATAATATTATGGTGAGGAGAGTATACAATCATGATCAGAGTAACATGGTGGTATCATTAGATAATAAATAAGTTTAATCACAATATAAATCCGTAATAGGATATAAACACCCATATGATTGTAATAATAATCAAAACCAAAGGCTTTTCATATTCAATACGATGAAGATGGATTGTATCTATAAAAATTGTAGAAAATATAGGGAAACTAGAATATAGTACATAAATTGTATCAAAATACCAAAAACAACTATCTCTAGATAGTACATGAGCATAGCATAGTCCTGTGATCCCCTTCTCGTAAGATCAATTAATCAATCATTGTAAAGGAGACACTTGACCATATCCCTACATGCATACATGAAGTCTATTCATGTACCCAATGATGACCTAAAGAGGGTGTGGTATAACACTCATTAGTCCACCAACAATGGGTTTTATAACAAATCTAGTCTATTTATATAAGCTGAAAAAGTGGTCAATATATAATAGTAATATAAATAAAAAAATCAAGTGTGATACTATCCATCCAACCATGTTCACTATAAATAAGCAATCATAAACAAGTGCCATCTACAAAGCATGGTAAAATTTCCACATAATCATATGCTGAGTAATCTAATGTCAGGCCTATATAGGTTATATCTAAGGTATAAATGACTAAGTAATCCTCATCATGTTTGTACTATAATGGATAGATCCATTGTATAAATGATCATGGAATCCTCATAGTGTTAGGAATACTTGGGCTGAATCAATGGTATAAATGACAAAGGCATCCTCATCTGGTCAGGCCTACTTGGGCCACATCTAAGGTATAGATGACCAATAAATCCTCATCATGTTAGGGATACTTGTTTTGGATCCAAGATATAAATGATCATTGAATCCTCATAGATTCCATCAATATACTCCATAGAAAACTCTGTAACAACTTGGGTGGAGCGCAAGGAGCTTGTCCACAGAGCATGTCCAAGGCAGTCCAAGAAAGCTGGATCCAAGGAGTAAAAATTTCTTTAGAATCTAAAGAAATCCATATCTATAGAGTATAAATGTCCATGAAATCCTATGTAATCCCAGAACCATGAATTAGAAATGTCTTTCAAATCCAATATAATCGTAACAAGTTCATTAGCCAATTTAATAATCCATTTCATATTCAGCTACTAGTCATGTGTATATCCAACTCATTCCGTATCTTCCATTTTAAAAATTTAACCATTTTAAGAACATGTAATCAAATTAAAGGTAGTTATAAACCATTTCTTAATTTCTCATTAAATTCATTAAGGGTACCACTAATATGGAGAGATCACATTCACCCAACAAGATGGTAAAACATGGAGAAGATACAAAGACACACCTCACGGCTGGTTAGAGTTGTGGTTGACAACCTCCAACCATAACATGATGATATGTGGGGAACATACCAAGGTTCTAAAAAATTTAATCATGCACTTAATTAATTTAGGAGCAATGCTCATAAGGTCCAACGTTCAACAAAATGAAAAATCTCTATAAAACCACTAAACGTTGAGAGAAAGGTATAAAAAATTTACCTTATTCATGTGGAAGAAAAATCATCCAATATCATCTCATAACTCGATCCAAATCAGATGAAATTATTGGAATGGATAAACGGTTTGAAAATATGGCATAAGATCCTACTCCAAAATAACATCACCGATAGAAATAAAAACGATGAAAGTAAAAAAAGAAGAATAATGTACTAACTGATGGCTGTCCAGCGAGATGATCGAACCTTGAATCATAGGTCAGATAAAAAAACACATCAAATCCTAGCATAGGATTGAGGAAGGGATCCTACATGAAATAAGAGTGTGGGGTTGATCTTTTTAAAATAATAGGAGGCCCTACCATTTATTTAAAAAATCGTCCTTGGGAATTTACATGGCCTGTAAATCTTGGGTTTTCCCTTTCGGGGAAAGCTCATTAGACATCATGAATTGGATTTACCGATAAAATACTCATCATGTATTGAGTATATGATATGAATTAAAAATATATATTGTGTACTTTTCCTATATTCTACCTTTATCCCCCTTCTTACTTCCTTCAAGGACAACCCAACCATCCCACAACCCTTGATTTATAGTCTAATCCAAAAAAGAGAAATTAAAAATGATTTTAACCAGAAATAAAATGATCTATAGCTCATAGAAAGAACCAAGATATTATAATCTACCCTATTAATGAAACCTCTCCCTGATTTTCTCTTTTAATGGTGGTAAAACATCTAAAAAGTGTTCTAGTCACTGATCATGTAAGTCAGCCTCCCGTTCAAAATTCATGTAATGTATATGACCATGCTGCCATAACACCCATACTAGAGGGATAAACTAGCCTTGAAGAGCCTTAATTCTCCAATAAATTATACTGATAGGAGGATCCTTAAGGGAAATATCTACCTATAACTCAACCTACTCTGGATGAAGAGTATGACATAGGTTTGAGTGATAACAATGTTGCTGCGATACATGGAAGAAGTCATGCAAGACTTGGTACCTCTGAGGGAAGTACAACCGATAATTTACCGACCCAAATATCTCTAGAATCTCAAATGGTCTGACATATAGTGGTTAGATTTGACCATGTATCCAAATCCATTTTTTTCTGTAGCCTCAGAGAGATACATGAAAATAACTAATCCTTGACCTCTAATTCTAAAGGTCAATAATGAAAATCATCATAAGATTTTTGTCTACACTATGCAATATCCATCCAATTAAGAATTAGCTAAAACTATTTTTAATTCTTCTAAACTAGATGTGTTCTAACAATTACTTCCTTTCCTTCCTCTAAATATCAAAGAGATGATCGGAATGGCCTACCATACCAGGCTCATAAGGTTCTATCTGTATAGTTTCCTAGAAGATATTGTCGTAGGAAAACACAAAAGGGGTATATACCTCTCCCAAGAACCCCCAAAATTGAGCACATATGATATAATAATATCATCTAAAACATATTTTGTCAGCTATGACTATCCATCAATCTTCAGATGATAAGATGTACTCAAAAACACCTATGTACCCAATGTACTCTATAAGCCTTTCCAAAACCTAGATGTAAACCAAGTGTCCCTATTCGATAGGACGGTATGAAAAACCCCATGAAGGTGAACAATCTCGTAGAAATAAAGTATCTTAAGATCATATACTATTAAGGTCTTTGTAATTAGTATCAAATGTGAAACCATTAGAAGAATATCCATAACAACCCATATTACATCAATATCTCACTGTGACTTTGGTAAACCAATCAAGAAATTCATCGTAACATCATCCCATTTCCAATAAAGAAAGGGGAACTAATATAAAATACCTTCCATTCACTGGTGTTCTAACATCTCTTGATGATAGGTGGAATACCTCATGATAGATTTATCTACCTCTCATTTCATACCTGACCACCAACACTAGTGACATAAATCTCGATACATCTTGGTTAAACCGGGATGTATTTCCAGAGGCATGAAAATCTCACATTACATCCTTCAATATTTTGGTTGGATCCCAAACATGAACATGTATGCATAGAGTTTCATCCTCACTAATGGTCAAACTAAGAGGCAGGTCCTTACCTTCCATGCAATCCCATAGGACTAAACCCTCAAAATATGAAAACTGTCTTACCCTCACAATATTTAGATGAGTGAAATTCAATTCCAAATATGATAGAAAAGTCTTCTTGTGACTATCCTACACCTCCAAGTGAATCTCAAAGAATAAGGCCATCAACTTCTATTCACTCCTAGCCACCTAAACTACCCATATGCGAGTCCTCTAGATTAGAGTGTCCACTAAAATACTTCCTTTACTAGGTGTATATGCAAGCTCAAAATAGAAGAAATTAATATACTCAACCCACCTTCTCCACAGAAGGATCTAGTCAAAATGAATAAATATTTAATTGAGGATTTTATGGTTAGCGTAAACCATAAAATTCTATCCTAGTAAATAGTTCCTTCAACAACGTAGGACATGAACCATGACTACCAACTTGAGATTGTGCATTGGATAATTATGCTCCTGAGGTCTCAACAGGAGAGACCCATACACCATGAATCTATTCTTTTATATAAAGTCAGTTATTATCCTGATGCCTAATACATCATAGTAAACCACATAACTTCTTATAGGATCTAGAATAATTAGGATCGATGCTGATGAAAACCTTCCATTAAGCTCTTGAATCTTTTTCATGTTCTTCATACAACATAAATTTCACCCCTTCTTAGTCAATACCATAAGAGGCATAACTAGAAATGAAAATTCTTGAATTAAGTACCTAAAATTACCACCCAAACACAAGAAATTCCAAAAATAAAATAAATTCTTAGGATACTCCCAAGAATCTACACAATCACCTTCTCTAGGTCCATAGATACTCCTATCTCGGAGATGATATGACCCATGATGTGAACTATATCTATCCAGAAATGATATTTTATAAGATTTTAAAACAACCTAGGATCTATCAATGTATTTAGAATGATGTTAAGGTGTTTCAAATGACCATATTGAGTCTGATAATACACCAACATGTCATCCAAAAAAACAACACAAAAGAGTCCAAATTCGGGTGGAAAACAAGATTCATTAAATCCATGAAAACTGGTGGCACATTATTGTGACTGAATGACATAACTAGATACTAATAAATACCATAACTACTATAAAAACAACCGGTGAACCCCATGGTTGATTATTGGGTCATATAAACCCACTTTCTTCTAAGTCCACTTGCAGCCTCTTGATCTCTCGTACCTCAGTAGTGGACATACATTAAGGAACAATGGATACTGTTGAAACTTTTGGAACTGAACTAATAGAGACCTCCACCTATCATTTTGGAGGTAAACCAAAAAATAGATTTAGTAATAAATCACTGAAATAATCTAATATTAAAGATAATTTAGCCTAATTCTTTCTCTGATCATCTAGATGAAGGTTAGTAATCTGAGATGTCATCCCACCCAACTCACGATGCTCTGGTTTGGATTTACCTTCTTAGAAATCTCATTCACCCTTATAGACATACCGACCACCCTATAGTTATTTAAAGAATACCCTTTAGTTATTACAATTGATATCATAATGGTAAAAAATCATCCAATCCATTCCATGTATCATGTAATCATTTTTCACATCGAGGATAAACATATTCCAAAAAAACTGATACCCACCTATCTCAATGTGGTATTCTATACACTAGTATATATTCTATGATTGTATCCCCAATAGAATATGATGTGTCATAACTCCATACTAGAACAACACATTGATCTCATGTCTCTCTACATCAGGTAGAAATACGAATGAATATAAAGAACCTATGTTGAAAAAGGAGATATACTGGAGTAGAAGTTACTAAGATCGCACATATCACTATAGATGGACCGATGCTATGATCTTTAGGTATAGGTTTTCATAAATATATATGACCAGAACCATGTACCAAAGTAATATCCTGACTTCCCTGAATAGATCTATTATATTATCGAGGTGAAACTGGTGTCTGGATCCCCCAGTCATGACCACCACCTCATCCGATCGACTGATAGTATTCTAGCACCCGACCTAGCATGGAGCTATGATTTTTACTACTGAACCTATAGTAAACTGCAACCCCTATCACTAAATAGGGGAGGAAATCTCTTATATAATCATTGTGTATGGACAATCCTAGCATAGGATCGTCAATTAACTGGGTCTTTATCACAATGGATCCTCATGTTTCCCCACCTTCCTCACTGATGAAAAAAGACGGAACTACCATCTATTATACCCTTTTTGGTGTTCATCTTATGAGAAATTTAAAAACATCACTTCCTGCCACCTAACTCTGAACCACTTGGACTATAAGCTACACTTCCATGATCTAGACCCCCCATCTTCCCTTAGGCTATGTTCAGTAATCATCACATGATTCACTATATATGTTATAGTAGTCAACCAAAACATGTTCACCTATGATGGAATGGTATTACTGAGAACTTCCTCGAATTTTCAGACCATAGATGTGTAATCAGTAATATTCACAAGTTCAAATCAATAATGATATGTAAAGCGAGCTAAATATTCCATCACGAACATGACACCCTACTCCATACGCACAAACTCAATATCCCATCCAGCTCTTAGAGTCTCAAGAAAGAAGAAATCATAAAATACGGATTGAAAATCACTATAAACCATATGTTTAATCCTATATACCTATTTTAGAACACCCCACCAGATATTATCATCTCCATGAAGTATATACATCAAAATCTTTAATCGTCACAATGGAGTAGTATCCATGTTCTTGAAGATCAATAAAATAGTATCAAGCCAAATCACATTATCCTATGGACCACCATCCACCAAAAATGTGCATGGATACTGCTACAAGAACATTTGTGTCAACATTTCCATAGTTGGGGTTGGATGTGGGGCTCTATGAACAATCTATATAAAGCGTATGAAACCCTCTTAGAATTAGCAATCAACACCCATTTCAGGAACAACATATGGTGTTGTAAATGGAACTACTAGAGGTTCTATTCGTGGCTTAGGGACCACCAAATTGAGATAATGGTCATCACCACCCTCCAAGCACATGACTAGAGGCTATCATAGTGGCATAAATATAAAAATTTTAAACACACACCTTAGAAAATATTATGTAACAATCCAATCATAGATACCAAAATAGGATAGCTGAAAACCATCCCATAGACAAGACTCACCTATCTTACTAATCCTAAATCTTGGACTGGGTAATATGAATAATTGTAACGAACTCCAAAGACATTGCCTATTACCCACTACTAAAGTTGAGTCATGGTCATGCTCTCTATTTCACAACATGGGTCCCAGTATATGGAATGTCAATTGAAACTGGAAATTCTATTTATTGATGACCTTTCCATTTAAAAGGTTCAATTTAATTTAAATTTATGTTTGTGTTGAATCTCTCTTTAAATGTTCCAACCATATGGATCACCACATATAATCCATAAGGGCCCATACACTTTATAAACTTAATTTGTTTGTCTATTTTATCCAAACCCTAACAAAATCAATCCCATGCTAGTAATGGTCCATGACACAAAATTCCATAATTTATTTCTTATGGTGTCTGATGTATCCTATGTAGGAAAACACTATTTAGGTTACTGTAGGAACATTATGTATGAATTATGTTTCTCAATATATCACGAGATATGTTTTCCTAAAACAATTATATAACTTAGGTCACACATAATAAATTTCATGGAATCAATAAATGTATCCTATATGGCATTGAATATTCATGACATGTAAATCCTATAAGGTTCCTTAAATGATGCATGATGCAATATTTCCTTTCCATAACAGGACAAGGGTAAAAATTAAATTCATAAATCATAGAAATAATAACATCACATATAATGTGCATCACCCAATGGTGAAATAAAATCATCTATAGTAGAAAAAATATAGAATAAAAATTCCTCAATCAAAGGAATTTGTCTTTTTCTTATATGTGGGTTAGCTATGCCCAGAAAAAACTCATTAAAAATTCCATTTTTTTCCTAATATCCTTTATATTGTATAAAAATAGCATGTAAGGAAAAGAAAACCTTTGGTATAACCTTTTGACATCTCAACCCGGGAGGCGTAAAATGGTGACTAGAGCCGGTGGGTCACATGGCCTCAATCACCCCCATATACTAGAGGCTATTGATTATATTTTAGGGTCAATAATGGCATGGTGGAGAGACTATAACCTCATGATCAATGTAACTCAATGGAATTAAAAGTGAATAAATAAGTGGTATCATAATATAAATCAATGACATAACATAAACATTCAGATGTTAGTAATAATAACAAAAACCAAAGGTAGTTTCATATACAATATGACGAACATGTCATGTTTGTATAAAAAAAGCTAGGTGATACATGAAAGAAATCATCTAATACAAAACATGTATCAAAATACCAAAAATACCAAAAAACATAACTATCTACAAATAGCATCACAAGTATAGATCGATCATATTCTCTCTCACTCCTATACATAATCAATCAATCATTGTAAAGTGGGAACTTACACCAGTCCCTACCTACACCCTTTTTTTCTATCTCAGTTCCCTTGGACGACCCAAATATGGTGTGGGATAAAACTCAGTTGGCCACCACCAATATTTCTATCACAGTTCCAATATGTGTATATAAATAAATTAAATCTGTAAAGTAAGATAAAAAATCAAATATTCCCTATGATGAGTAATCCAATGTTAGGACTACAAGGTTTGGATCCAATGTATAAATGAAAAAGACATCATCATTGTGTCAGGACTATGAGGGAAATATCCAAGGTATAAATGACCAAGGAGTCCTCATCATGTTAAGACTACATGGGATGAATCGAAGGTATAAATGACCAAGGATTCCACATCATTTTTGTCCTACATGGGTCAGATCCAATGTATAAATTACTAAGTCATCCTCATCGAGTCCATGTTACATCTCCACGGAAAAATGAGTAATTAATTGGGTGAATATTTGTGAGAATTTCCATAGATCATGTCCAAGGACGTCCGATCTAGATCCAAGGAGTATCAATGTCATTCCCATCAAAATAAATCTGAATCCATGGAGTAAAAACATCTATATAATCCTATGTAATCTCTGATCTATGGTGTAGAAATGTATAAGACATCCAGTATAATCATAACCATTTTATTAACCCATTTTATAATCCATTTCATAGTCATCCACATGCCTTTATTTTATCCAACTCATTCAAAAATTTCCATTTAAATCATTAAATCATTTTAATAACATGTAATCTCATTGAAAGGATGAATAAACCCTCTCTTAATTCCTCAATAAATTCATTATGTTGACCCCTAATATGGAGATCTCACATGAACCCAAAGGGCTGGTAAAACAAGGGGAAGATACATAGACACTCATCACAAGTGATTCAAGTTAATTTTTATAACCTAAAACCATAACATGGTTCTAAGAGATAAACCTATACAAGTTCTAATAAATTTAATAAATGCATTTATTTCATTTAGGAGAAATTATTGGAAGGTATAGTATGTGACACAATGGAAACTAGATATAAAACAACATGAATTTGTGAGAAAGGTATAAACCACAAACCTTATACCTATGGTAGAACAATTTTCTAAGGTTAGCTCCTAATTCGACCTAGATCAAAAGTAAATAGATGAATGGGTGAACTCCTTGAAAATAAGGCATAATATGCTACACCAAAATAGCATCATAGATAGCATGGAAAATGAAAAAAGGTTCTAGGGGTATGAATCACTCACTAGTGGCTATCCAATGAAATGATCATATCTCTAATTAGAGTTTCAATGATAAACCACATCAAATACTATATTAGGTGTGAAAAAGGTCTTCTACATGAAATATAAGGGAGGTGGGTGAGATTCTATCAAAAATATGAGTCCCTACCTATAATTTTAAAAATTCACCCTGGGTATTTACACAACGTGTAAAATCATTACAAGCCATGTAAATATCAGGATTTCTATTATGTGGAAATATCATTACACGTCAGGAATTTTCTTTATCGATAAAATAAAATCTCTGTATTGAGTACACATTGTGTATTCCGAATACACATTGTCTACTTGACCTAAAGCCTTCCATCACACCCCTGCTTCCTTCTAAAATTACCCAACCTGCCCATGGTCCTAGATTTAGGGTCTAATAAAAAATAGAACATAAAAAAGAGTATTATTTGAAATAAATGGATCTTTAACTAATGGAAAATCCTAATATCTTACAATTATTATTTACCTTTCTTTTGTTACTACTGTTGAAAAGTGAAAACATTGTTCATGCGTACATACAACCTACCTTCTCCATGAATAGTGTAAATAATTTTTATAATATCTATATTTTATGGATAGTTATATATATATAATTAATATATATGATATTTATATCAATAATGACAATAATTAAATAATTAAACAATTAACAATCTATAAGGATCAGTACTACATAACAAAAATTTCATAAAAGACAAAGCAATTATCAGTTAAAATAGTTATTTAAAAAATTTATTAGTAAACCGATGATAATATTTCATAAGTAAATAATATATGGTATGAAACATATGATTATTGTTATGGAATACATTTATAATAAATCTATATTTATATATCAATGTTTCAAACAAATATGAATGAATAAAAGAATTGCGGTAAAGGAATAATGTCTCAATCCCATTTAATATCAATTGTTTATAATTAAATTTACATTATGAAAATTATAAAATCCTTATACAATAAATCCCATTAATTTTATTATCCTATGGTAATATATAGAGAATACATGTTTTACATTCATTTTCGCCACTTTATGTACTTAAGATACCAAAAGAATTTTTTTAAGGAAAAGAAACTTTAATTATCTCTTTGGTCAGAAATATTTTTCCTTCCTTATCCATTTACTATGATTTTTCTAAATAGTGTATTTATTAAACCATAATGATTTTTAAATTCATTTTTATTCATATTTTTCTTTCTATAAATATGTTTCAAGGGATTCTTCTAATAATTTTTTGAATGTAGTACATTTTTTTTATTTTTTACTAAAATCATGAAAAGAATATTTAATTTAATGTATGTGGCATGAATGGATTTTACCACTATAATGAATATTCTATAAATTTAGCATCCATTAAATGTTTCCAAGTTTATTTTTAAAGAATTTATTTCCTTAATATTTTTGAAAATTTGAAATTTAAAATATGTTATTTAAAAATGAAAAGTGTATTTTATTTAAGAGATGTTTGAAGTGTTATTTTAAAGTCAATTTCATCTATGATAACATCCTTTGATTATATTTATGTTACAATGGGGTTGTGATTCTAAGTTAATATCTTTACTATTTATCTTGATGGTTTATTATTATTATGAAAAAATGTTTTTTAAACACATTTTCTTTCCATAGGTTATGATATGTTGATATGATGATTGTTTTAAGATCTTATATAATGGATATATATGGTTTTCATTATGTGATGGGTGGACCTAGAATTATACAGCCATATAATTCATTGTTTAAATATTTATATATCATGATATAATTAGGGGAAATGGGTAGGGATGACTGATCAACTATAGGAAATTGGTGGTGATGGCTGATTCATTGTGATACGAGAAATAGGTGTTGATTCCTGATACACTATGATTTTACGGTCTCGATAGTTAAAATTGAAATATGAGATGGTTTTATGCCTATAATGATACCACATTTTTATTATTAGTTCTTATGATTATGATATGAACTTATAGTTTAAAATTGATTTATGATGATTCGTCACTCTTATAATTAATGTATTTTAAAATGATAATGTTTTATTCCATGAATCATTTTTGTGACCTGTGATAGATTGGGTATGAAATTTGTATGTTATGGTTATGATATCATATACTTTTTCCTTTTTTATGCTTTTATATGACCATATATTGATATCTCCCATTTTTACCCTTACTGAACATCTGAGCTCACCCTTTCTTAAGTTTCATTTCTTTAGATTATAAAGAGAGTTTTAACGTAGCGTATAACAATGAGGGTACAATATCTTGAAAAATTTATTAGATATTTTGAATAATATACCTAAATAATATGTTTATGTATCTATTCTCCAATGAAACTAAACCATAATAGCTATAGTGTGGATCATAATGTTATGCGTTAAATATTCATCTAAAAAGATATAATATTTATATACGAAATGTTTGGGTCATTACACTAATATTCCAATTAAAGGTTATTTACTTCTAAAGTCACTAAATATCTATGGTTAAATATTTTTTCCTTGAGTATATCATGTTATTATTATTTATGGAATTATTATTTTTTTCTTTATGTGATTCAATTTGAAAAATATATAAAACCAATTTTCTTTCCATGGTTTATTTGTGATATGATGAATTATTTATTTTCTAATGAAATATATATGTATGAATAATGATGAGATATGTCTTATATCACTCTACCTTTCATTGGTTAGGGATTTATATCTCATGATATAATAAAACATATAAAAACATGTATTTTTTCATATCATAAAGGGTATAAATAATTGGATTTACTCAAAAAATAAATGGTGACATATTTTGATTTGTTCACAATTTTTTTCATATTCTTTTGATTGTGATGATTTTTTTCTTTTATTTTTAGGCTATGTTATATTCCATGTTTATTATACTTTTATAATACATTTGACACTTTTATGTTATTCCGTTCCTTATTCCTTGATTTATGATCTATGTTTTTTGGGTGTAACTTTATTTTATATCTTGATTATACCCATATTATCATATTATAACCACATATAATCTTTTATTTTTATCTCTTCTATTTACCCTTGCTGAGCATCTGATCTGAACACATTTGTATATTTCCATTTACCCATGATATGAAGAAAATTAATAAATATGTTGTGTATGGAAGAATTTATTGAGTGTCGAAATTATGGGAGTTGTTAAAGACATGTTATGGAATAACATTTTTCATATATGGTGGAAGACATATCCATTAGATGAAAAAGTCATGAGTTTTTGTTTATTTATATAAAACCCTAAATTTAAAATATAGATTTAATACATTGTAATTCCATATTTTCTCATGTAATTGTGAGATGATCATGTCTGCATGTCCATGTGGTTACATTATTGGTATTATAATCGGTTTTAGATAATTTTTATGGAAAGAATGTTAGTTGGGGATAATTTACATGTTGATAAGTTGAGGATGATCCTTATTTCAATGGTATAGATAATCCTTTTTATTAGTTAAATAAATATTGAATATTTTATGTATTATGATAATATAACTTTAGTAAAAACCCTAGGAATAAGTCTAATGGATTCAAATGCCTTTTCAATTCTCTGTAATTGTTTTTAATTATATATAATTATTCTGAGAACACATGCTTTGATTTCATGTTATTCCAAGCCTGGTGAGCCTGGAACAGAATTTTGATCTTTATTGATGTACACTAGAGTAAATGTGTGAGTGGGTTTTTCTAACATTCGAACCAGGGCTTAGATCGAAAATATGAGGGAACCGTTGAATTCAAAATGTTGGGATTCTCCTGAAATAGATATAACATTGGCCGACAAGGGATGAATGGAGAGGTTGATTTTTGGACTTTTCAAAAAATAATAAAATTACTTTAAAAAGATATTTTATTTTATTTTTTCATCCATTAAGTGGAGGATGGTGACACTGCGGTACAACGACAAGGCATATTGATGAGGCTAATTAGTGGCTTGTTAACTCGCAGCATAATGAAAAATTATAAATGCATGGTAGTGACACTATTTCATAAAAGAAACTGCATAATGACGAAATGTCACAACATAACAGAAATGATGCGATGTGTTTTACTTTTATTTTGGTTGATGCATTGGTAGAGCAAGGATTAAATATTAGGGATTCTCTGATGAAACTACAACAGAATACCTGTCAAAAAAAGAACGATGAACACCATTGGGATGTCAACATCTTCGATGCACTTTGATGAACGGAGCTAGAAGTGATGAACGTCATTTACATCTTAAACCCTCGAGGATAAACGTTATGACAACAAACATCAATGAAGTAGGGGTTTATATTGTGCAAGTTCTTCCCCATTCTTTTTCTTGAAATGATGAACATAGATTAACCCATGAACTAGTTGATCTGAGCAATGCGCATTTATGAAGGAGGGTAATTTTTTTGGGATTTTCTTTAACCGGGGTTAGAATTATAATGTGTCTATTAGGATGAAATCCATGGACCTCCCTTGATTATAACCTTATAATGCGGAGGGTGCAAACAGATATGAACAATGACACATACCCCTCCGCATGTGCACTCCATTTGAACGGATTGTCTAAAATGGCAGAAAGGCGTATCCGAGACCATCACTGTGATGACGGTGACTCGAGAGGACCATAGGCACAGACGGACCAGAAAAAAGTCCACTGGAGAAACTCTGGTGGCCTGCCGAAGGTTCCACCGACATAACACCACTGACGTGTTACCACCGGCGTGACACCACCAATGCGGCACCATTGGCACGGCGATGGCCGACCCATGCCAGCTACATGGAGGGGGCGACACCAACTGGAACCAAGTTAGAGGTGGCTGCTATCCCTCGTAGGTTGTGATGGAGGATGGAGTCATGCCACTGTGGTAATAGGTTATGACTGACTGGCCTCTACAACTGTAGGGTGACACAATTCCAGGCAGGCGCCGCATGGATGGGCGGCTCACATCTTGGCCAGCTAGATGAGCTGGCGTCAAGGTCGGTCAACTGCAGAAAGAGGAAGGCCCCATGTTCACGGGGCCATCAGGGAAGGGACGCGACTAGCTGCCACATCCCTTGCATGCACCATCAGCCACCCTTGTGGCCGGACATCGGGCTGGCGGGCCACACCCCCACCCTGCAAGCTAGACCCGCGTCCCAATGGGCCAGACCCACGCCGGTGGACCGAACCAGTGTCCCAGCAGGTAACAGCCACACCAATGGGCTGGACCCATGCCTGGCAGGCCAGATCCTCACCGACAGGCCAGACCAGCGCCAATCGGGCCAGGCCGGATGAGACTAGGTTGCTGGGCTGTAACACCCCAACATTTTATGAAAAAAATTCTTTTTAATTTCATTAATGTCTTGTGTTGTACGGTACACCAAAATAATCTTTCACAACACGCATCCTTGACTTGCCTTCCATTACACGCAATCACGACCTTCCTCGATAGCGTGTGCAGTACGCAATAACGAGTTTCACTAAACAGCAATATGCTATTAAAATATTATTAAAACTAGTCATTATATATAGTAATAACCACTTTTTGAAATTTTTTAAATTTTATTTTTTCAAAATGGAATTTATTTTTGGATCTGTAATATCAAAATTAGCTTAGGGTGAAATTTTGGTACTTTTCGGATAACTTTCATTTTCTGATGAATAGTGAAAATTACTAAATTTTAATTAAAAACAACTTTTTTAATAGAAAAAATTAATAGTGATAAATTATAAATTTGAGTGGTTTTAAAGTATATTTAGAATATATTTTTACAATTAAATACAATGTTGGTCATTAGATGTAATTTCACATTTACACCAGACATAAACAAGTGTTAATCTTTTGATAGTTATTATCTCTTAAAAACACAGTATTTGTTGTGACAGCGGAAATTAATTATAAAATTAATTAATGCAAATTATATTTTGTGAATTTTGTAAAATAGAAATCATTTTTGAATTCGGAATATCAATTATATCTTAGGGTGAAATTTTGGCATTTTTCTGAAAAACTTCAATTTTTGATGAATAGTGAAACTACTAAGTGGTAGTTAAAAAAATTAAATTTTTCATAAATCTTAATTTTACTGCTTCTTTGAATGGAATTTCAAAAATCCGAGAGACACGGTTGATGTCAGTAAGTAAAATTTGGTTCAATGAGATGAAAATATTTTTTGGTGAATAGTAACTTTTTACTTTTATTACCCGGTTAAAAGTAAATAGGGTAATTAAGGTTACAAATGATATTAATATTACCCTAACACATGTCCTAATCCGATTGGACAAGTGTATCTCGACCAAAAATAACCTTAAGTGTAAAATATTATCATTTAGGCCCACTTGGATTAGATTATGACATTTATTATTATTTAATTCAAAGAAGAGTTAAAATAGTTAAAATCAAAGTTTATTTACTAAAACATTTTTAATATAGGGTTATACATAATATAATTTCGACTATAAATATTAATTAGAAATATAAAACTATTTCCTACATAATGGTATTTTATTTGTAATTTTTATAATTTAAATAATTTAATTTATTTATGACACAACGATGATGCAGTAATTACCTTTTTAAGAAAATATTAACATAATTGATGTTATAAATGCCCAAATAAATGTAATTTGAGACATTTTATGACATAAATTAATTTTCTAGGTTACTATTACATGGTATTGTTGATTTAAGTAACTTGGTTCGAACTTATCATTCTGTTTGAAATTTCATAGAAATCATGTACCAAATATAGTCAAAATTGACATAAATTAGTTTTTAAAACAAATATTATATTATTAATTGTTATTTAATTCCTAAAAATCTAAGGTTCGGCCAAATTACTTAGATAAGGATAGATATATTAATAATAAACAACTTGCGGTTCTTTTGGCTTGATATAGTAAGTTTATGAACCATATAGTGTAAGAAAACCAAAAGACATGGTAAAAGTTAAATTATTTAACTTAGAGTTAAATCTAATTGATAAGGTTAAAATAATAAGCTAAACTTGTCTAAATCATATTGGATGAGAGGGTTTCGACCCATACCCACTTTATATTTGAAATAAGACCATTTGGAACCATTATAAACCGAATTTGACCTTAATATACAATAATATTTTGAGATTTTCCTAAGATGCCCCTCTCCTCCCTTATAAAAGGGCACCTCCTCCCTCTCTTCCTCACACCAATTTGAGCATTCAAGCTAGTCCAAACCCTGAAAAAATCTCTTATAAACTTCCCTAGTATCATTTTAGAGGTCCTGGTCTTCTTCAAAGACCATCCTTAGTTCTTTAAGTGGAGGATAAGTGAAGGCGCGTCAAAAAGAGGTAATATCCATTACCGATCTTTTTCAATTTCATTCTTCTTCAACTTCTTCTTCTTTAGTTGTTTCATGATAAAGTAATAACATCAGTATTTATTATATACTGATATGTTATTATAAATATGAAACAACTCTAATTAACTTTCTATCCATCCTACGGAAAAAGGAAATCACCGTGCGTGCGTACGTACGGAATACCGTCTCCACGCCGTGGTGTAATCTATTTTCCGCCACCACCTTAATTGGATGGGTATAATAGTGTAATGAGTAATTATATATGATTATTATAAAGTTATATTGATACTGAAATAGTATACATACACTTCAACACAATTCCACGACCATGGGAACGATATCATCGCTCGTGCGTACGTACGGACTACCGTCTCCACGACGCGATGAGATTCATTCTCAATGATTAACCATTCATGAATGATTATAAAGTATATATAATAAGTACTAATGAAATATATGACATAATAATGATACTGGACTTATTTATATTTATATGTATGTCATCTACTAAATTCCATTCAATTCAATAAGGAAACGAAAACAGCCTTCATGCGTACGTACGGACTACAGTCTCCATGAACGGTGTATTTCTTTCCATTTACTGATTTATTATATATATGTATATTCTGAATATATATATATATATAAATCATGTTTTATATTCTGGAATTAAGTAATCATGATCTAAGTAATCATATGAATAATTACAAGTCAAAACACAGACGACAAATGAAACAATTTTACCCAAAACGCTCTTTAACATGGAATTTACAAAAGAACGGGTAATATAAAGTCATAAGTGAACCATATATGATATAATAACAATGAATATGATTCTGTAATAATTCAATGGCATTATTTAAATCATTATACAGGAGGTTCGGACACTTACGAAGCAAATCGGACCTAAGGTAAGGGAAATATCACAATCTCACTTTTATCCGAGATTGTTTATACTTTAGTATTTACTGGGGTGTATTTTATCATCAAAATATATGTTTCCTCAATATTTAATATTATTTCCATTCACCTAAAATTTTTTAAATCCTATTTTACCCTTTGGTGAGTTTTTAGTAAAAGATATGAAAGGAATCTTTTGTCATTTTTCGTACGAGGTACTTTTTGACTTTTCCGACAAAAGTACGAAGAATGTTTTTTTTAACTTATAAGGCATGAATGGATTTTTAAAAAATTATTTCCAAGAAGCTTCCATTACAAGTTTTAAAGTTTATTTTTAATCAACTTCTTTTAGTTTAAAATTGTATGACATGTTAAGAAAGGAAAATGTTTTTCAAGTAGAAAGGATATTTTCCTCAAGAATGAAGTTCAATTGTTATATCAAAATTAATTTCCATCTAAGATAATAATCGGTTCTGTTTTTATCCCTATTATTACATTGATTTGATTATGTTATGATGGAATTATTTTTATGAATTCCTTTATCGTATATGAATTGTTTTATGATGTCATGATGTTTAAGATTCCTATTTTTATTACATGGGTTATGAAATGATGTATGATTTATGATTTTGTGGCACACATAAGAATGGTATCATTATGAGATTGGTGGGACCTATATCTCCCTCCAATGAATTGGGTAAAGATTTTATATCTCATGAGATAGACATGGCTGGAATGGTAGGTTATACCAGTTCAGTGAAACAGGACTGAAATGAGGGTGACTCGGTTCAGAAAGGGACTTTGTCCACTAAGATAGTCTTGGCAACGAGTCTTGACTAACAAGAAATGATTCTCTATGATTATGTGTGCATGCCAAAAAGTTTAATGTTTTAGGTTATGATTATTGTGATTACATTTCACTGCCATGAGTTATCCCAGGTTATGAAATTATGATCTCTTTTACAGGTTAAGATTTCCAAAAGTTATGTGCTTATGTATATGATGTGATTGATATTTCTTTTTTTTACCCTTACTGAGCATTTGAGCTCACCCTTTTATGTTTTCTTTTCCCCAGGATATAAAGAAAGGTTTTAGGTAAAAAAAAGGGGAATATCTTTATGGTAGATATTGAAGATCTTTCACCACGATTAGAAGATTACGTTCCGAGTTTCCAAAGACACTAAACTATTATGATCCTTGTGTGTGTGTTTTTGTTATGTACTATGTATTCTGCAAATGTAATGTAATGTTCATGTATGTTAAGCTTCAGGTCTCTACAGTTGGTATCAGAGGAAAGGTTTAGTCAACCTTTGGAAACTAGGATGCGAAAGAATTAGTGAGATCCCTAGAGATATTTCTAAGGTATGTCTAGGGATGTCCCTAAGGATAAGTATACGTATAAGATACAATCCTAGAACTACGGTAACGATCATAGAATTTAACCTAAGAAGTTAGATATTGAGGATACTCCCCCTTTATAATGTTGTTTTCCCTAGCATGATTTTTGCCTCTCACACTATTCTTTTTGGGTTTTAGACGATGGCTGGAACCCGAAGGAACCGTGTTGATCAATGCAATGGACAATGCAATGATTGTCCTCCTGAACAAACAAATGTTATGGGAGATGGAGTAAAAAATCTTATTGTTATACTTACACAAGCTATGAATCATTCTGGACTTCCAAATGAGCCGAGAAGGGAACAATATTCTATTGAGTCCTTCATGAGGCAACGTCCACATTCTTTCAGTGGGACTTCCGATCCACTTGTTGCTGAACAATGGATCAGTTCCACTGAAAAGATATTTTCAGTTCTTCAATGTTCTGAACATGATAAAGTCATCTTAGCAGTATATCGTTTGAAAGGTGAAGTTGATCAATGGTGGAATCTTATCAAGAATATGAGGCCAATAGATGAAATTGACTCCATGGAATGGGACGAGTTCAAGAACTTGTTTTTCAGTAAGTACTTCCCTCGTATTCTTTGAACAAAGATGGAAAAGGAGTTTCTTGAGCTGAAGCAGAAGGATGATGAATCTGTTGGTATATACGAAGCGAATTTTACAAGACTTGCAAGGTATGCATCTGGCATTATCATCCAACCTGAAAGTAAAGTTGATCGATTTTTCAGTGGCTTAAAACCAAGTCTTCGAAGGACATTATCTATAAGAGACTTCAATAGCTATGAAGAAATTGTGCGTTGTGCTATCAAGGTAGAAATGGAAGTTGTTGTTACATATCCATCTCATGGTTTTGACAAGAAACGAAAGATGGAGTTCAAGGAGAAATCACAGAATAATGGTGAAAAGAAGATGAATGTTTCCTTATGCACAAAGTGTGGAAAGAAGCATGGTGAAGATTGTATTAAAGGGATTAGAAAATGTTTTAAGTGTGGAAAAGAAGTTCATCGAGCAGCTGAGTGTCGAAGTAATGGAAAAAGGGTTTCTAATTATGTGAATAAAGAAAACACTGCAGAGAACGCACCACCAACACTTCAATACTTCAAGTGCAAGGAAATGGGGCTTTATGCTAATAAATTCCCTAGTCCAAGGGTTAGTGATGATCAACATGAGAAACCACTTAAGGCAAAGGACAAAGGGAAGTCACATGCGATCACCATGGGTGATGTTGAATATAACAACGATGTGGTTGAATGATTAAGTGTTTATATAATGGGATTCCAAAATAATGTTGTATCATGGAGTATTGGAATATTTATGTATTGGTCTAATGTGGTATTCAAAGTGCTTGATATATTTTTAATAAGATGATATGCGCATAATGAAGGGAAAATAAGAAAATGAAATGTTTAACAGTATTCATGAGCTCATGATTGATATAAGGACTAAGTGATATCATGGTTTGAGTATATAGAATTTTGAGGATTTTGGTATGTGGAAAGTGTTAACTTTTAACTGCATTCATGTTTTCACTAAGGTTCAATGGGTATTCATTCTTCAAGAGAATACATGATTAAGGTATTTACATGTTTGTAATTTGACCAAAAAGATATATCTTATGATATATGGGGGATAAATGATGGCATTCACGTGATTGTTCTGTGACATTTCAAGTAATAATTTTCTTTATACTATGAGATTGGACCGAAGTACTTTAGATAAGCCTAAAGATTAGAATGGATTATGTTGGACATAAGTTAGGATAAAACGTTTTTTAGATATTATTGATGGGATGTTATAGTAATATAGTTTTAGAAAAAGGACAACCTGCAGGACGGGCGACAGCCCATCGCGTCGGACAAGGATGTGGGAATCGAACCCACAATCGAAGTGCGAGTGGCCTTTATCGCCTACCACTAGCCTACAGGAAGTCCCTGTTTAGTAGAAACTAGTTTTATTATATTAAGCAGTATGATATATGATGTATAAGTCCATTTTAGGAACCATATATGATTAATCTCACTATAGATCGACTTATGTATATAATTTTTGCTAACCTTTTGTTTGAGACAGATGGAATGACCCGTCATTCTATCACATGATTTGCTAACACTTCACGAATAACAAATTCAACTTCATTTATTTAAGAGATGAAGTGGAAATTGTTCAAGGCATGAACAACAGTGAGATTGTACCAAAATAAAGCAAGTATTTATTCTAATTCATATTTTCAACTTTAGGGAAATGATCTTGAAAACCTAAATTGTTGTCCTTGTGCCCTTATATCCGATGAATCAGATGGTGCCCTAGATCGTCACAAATTTATGGCTTTGTGATTGCTGGCTTTTCCATAGCCATGTTCTCTACCACTCTCCATCAGGACATGATGGTTAGATTTCTCTTCCATATCCATATTTTCACCTATGTGGAAACCCAGTGATTAGTTTATTTGGGTAACTGTTACGTTTCATACTTTTGTTTTTAAAGATTGGTTTTGGTATTCCTTTTTACGATGTGAGTTTCTATTAAATAAACTTTCGAGTAGTAAACCATTTATAACCCCGACGAATTTTGAAGGCGAAATTCATTTTAAGGGGGGTAGAATGTAACACCCTGAAATTTTATGAAAAATATTCTTTTTAATTTCATTAATGTCTTGTGTTTTACGCTACACCAAAAGAAGCTTTCACAACACGAATCCTTGACTTGCCTTCCATTACACGCAATCGCGACCTTCCTCGATAGCATGTGTAGTACGCAATAACGAGTTTCACTAAACAACAATATGCTATTAAAATATTATTAAAACTAGCCGTTATGAATAGTAATAACCACTTTTTGAAATTTTGTAAATTTTATTTTCTCAAAATGGACTTTATTTTTGGATCCGTAATATCGAAATTAGCTTAGGGTGAAATTTTGGTACTTTTCGGATAACTTTCATTTTCTGATGAATAGTGAAAATTACTAAATTTTAATTAAAAACAACTTTTTTAATCGAAATAATTAATAGTGATAAATTATTAATTTTAGTGGTTTTAAAGTATATTTAGAATATATTTTTACAATTCAATACAATGTTGGTCATTAGATGTAATTTCACATTTACACCAGACATAAACAAGTGTTAATCTTTTGATAGTTATTATCTCTTAAAAACACGCTCTTTGTTGTGACAGCGGAAATTAATTATAAAATTAATTAATGCAACTTATATTTTGGGAATTTTGTAAAATAGAAATCATTTTTGAATTCGGAATATCAATTATAGCTTAGGGTGAAATTTTGGCATTTTTCTGAAAAACTTCAATTTTTGATGAATAGTGAAACTACTAAGTGGTAGTTAAGAAAATTAATTTTTTCATAAATCTTAATTTTACCGCTTCTGTGAATGGAATTTCAAAAATCCGAGAGACACGATTGATGTCAGTAAGTAAAATGTGGCTCAATGAGATGAAAATAATTTTGGGTGAATAGTAACTTTTTACTTTTATTTACCACGGTTAAAAGTAAATAGGGTAATTAAGGGTAAAAATGATATTAATATTACCCTAACACATGTCCTAATACTATTGGACAAGTGTATCTCGACCAAAAACAACCTTAAGTGTAAATTATTATCATTTAGGACCACTTGGATTAGATTAGGACATTTATTATTATTTAATTCAAAGAAGAGTTAAAAGAGTTAAAATCAAAGTTTATTTACTAAAACATTTTTAATATAGGGTTATACATAATATAATTTCGACTATAAATATTAATTAGAAAGCTAAAAATATTTCCTACATAATTTTATTTTTTTGTAATTTTTATAATTTAAATAATTTAATTTATTTATGACACAACGATGAAGCAGTAATTACCTTTTTAAGAAACTATTAACATAATTGGTGTTATAAATGCCCAAATAAATGTAATTTGAGACTTTTTATGACTTACATTAATTTTCTAGGTTAATATGACATGTTATTGTTGATTTAAGTAACTTGGTTAGAACTTATCATTCTGTTTGAAATTTCATAAAAATCATGTACCAAATAGTGTCAAAATTGACATAAATTAGTTTTTAAAACAAATATTATATTATTAATTGTTATTTAATTTCACAAAATCTAAGGTTCAGCCAAATGACTTAGATAAGGATTTATATATTAATAATAAACAACTTGGGGTTCGTTTGGCTTGATATAGTAAGTTTATTAACCATATAGTGTAAGAAAACCAAAAGACACGGTAAAAGTTAAATTATTTAACTTAGAGTTAAATCTAATTGATAAGGTTAAAATAATAACCTAAACTTATCTAAATCATATTGGATGAGAGTATTTCGATCCATCCCCACTTTAAATTCTAAATAAGACAATTTGGAACCATTATAAACCGAATTTGACCTTAATATAAAATAATATTTTGAGATTTTCCTAAGATGCCCCTCTCCTCCCTTATAAAAGGGCACCTCCTCCCTCACCTCCTCACACCAACTTGAGCATTAAAGCTCGGAAAAACCCTGAAAAAATATCTTCTCAACTTCCCTAGAATCATCCTAGAGGTCCTGGTCATCTTCAAATACCATCCTTAGTTCTTAAAGTGGAGGTTAAGTGAAGGCGCGTCAAAAAAGGTAATATCCATTACCGATCTTTTTCAATTTCTTTCTTTTTCAACTTCTTATTATTTAGCTGTTTCATGATAAAGTAATAACATAAGTATTTATTATATACTGATATGTTATTATAAATATTAAACAACTCTAATTAACCTTATATCCATCATACGGAAAAAGGAAATCACCGCGCGTGCGTACGTACGGAATACCGTCTCCACGCCGTGGTTTAATCTATTTTCCACCACCACCTTAATTGGATGGGTATAATAGTGTAATGAGTAATTATATATGATTATTATAAATTTATATTGATACTGAAATTGTATACATACACTTCAACACAATTCCATGACCATGGGAACGATATCATCGCTCGTGCGTACGTACGGACTACCATCTCCACGACGCGATGAGATCCATTCTCAATGATTAACCATTCATGAATGATTATAAAGTATATATAATAAGTACTAATGAAATATATGAAATAATAATGATACTGGACTTATGTATATTTATATGTATGTCATCTACTTAATTCCATTCAATTCAATAAGGAAACGAAAACAGCGTTCATGCGTACGTACGGACTACCGTCTCCATGAACGGTGTATTTCTTTCCTTTTACTGATTTATTATATATATGTATATTCTGAATATATATATATAAATCAAGTTTTATATTCTGGAATTAAGTAATCATGATCTATGTAATCATATGAATAATTACAAATCAAAACACGGACGACAAATGAAACAATTTTACCCAAAACGCTCTTTAACATGGAATTTACAAAAGAACGGGTAATATAAAGTCATAAGTGAACCATATATGATATAATAACAATGAATATTATTCTGTAATAATTCAATGACATTATTTAAATCATTATACAGGAGTTTCAGACACTTACGAAGCAAATTAGACCTAAGGTAAGGGAAATATCACAATCTCACTTTTATCTGAGATTGTTTATACTATAGTATTTACTGGGGTGTATTTTATCATCCAAATCCATGTTTCCTCAATATGTAATATTATTTCCATTCACCTACAATTGTTTAAATCCTATTTTACCCTTCGGTGAGTTTTTAGTAAAAGATATGAAGAGAATCTTTTGTCGTTTTTCGTACGAGGTACTTTTTGACTTTTCCGACAAAAGTACGAATAATGTTTTTTTAACTTATACGGAATGAATGGATTTTTAAAACATTATTTCCAAGAAGCTTATCTTACAAGTTTTCAAGTTTATTTTTAATCAACTTCTTTTAGTTTAAATTTTTATGACATGTTAAGAATGGAAAATGTTTTTGAAGTAGAAAGGGTATTTTCCTCAAGAATGAAGTTAAATTGTTATATCAAAATTATTCTCCATATAAGATAATAATGGGTTCTGTTTTTATCTCTATTATTACATTGATTTGATTATGTTGTGATGGAATTATTTTTATGAATTCTTTTATCGTATATGAATTGTTTTATGATGTCATGATGTTTAAGATTCCCATTTTTATTACATGGGTTATGAAATGATGTATGATTTATGATTTTGTGGCACACATAAGAATGGTATCATTATTAGATGGGTGGGACCTATATCTCCGTCCAATGCATTGGGTAAAGATTTTATATCTCATGAGATAGACATGGATGGAATGGTAGGTTATACCGGTTCAGTGAAACAGGACTGAAATGAGGATGAATCGGTTCAGAAAGGGACTTTGTCCACTAAGATAGTCTTCGAAATGAGTCTTGACTAACAAGAAATGATTCTCTATGATTATGTGTGCATGCCACAAAGTTTAATGTTTTAAGTTATGATTATTGTGATTACATTTCACTGCCATGAGTTATCCCAGGTTATGAAATTATGATCTCTTTTACAGGTTAAGATTTCCAAAATTTATGTGCTTATGTATATGATGTGATTGATATTTCTTTTTTTTTACCCTTACTGAGCATTTGAGCTCACCCTTTTATGTTTTCTTTTCCCCAGGATATAAAGAAAGGTTTTAGGTAAAAAAAAAGGGGAAGATCTTTTTGGGAGATATTGAAGATCTTTCACCACGATTCGAATATTATGTTCCGAGTTTCCAAATACACTAGACTATTACGATCCTTGTGTGTGTGTTTTTGTTATGTACTAAGTATTACGCAAATTTAATGTAATGTTCTTGTACGTTAAGCTTCGGGTCTCTACATGGGCGACCCGGTGGGCTGGACCCTCAGCCAAGCCGGGTCAGGCCTAGCAAAGCCCTATAGGTCTGGCCCATTGGATAGGCCAGAAAAAACCCACCCAGAACCAAACCAGGTCAGGTTGAGTTAGTTGGAACTATACCGGGGTATGTGAGACCCCCAGGCCGAGTTGGTTGGGTCAGTCCAACCTGGTCGGACCAGACCCAGATGCAGCTGGCCCCTGTTTACTAAAAAACTAATAACTTTCAATCCAAGCATCTTATTGATGAGCCTTTTGGGTTGTTAGGACCCTCTTGATGAGACAAATATTTTGGAATTCCTAGAAGAAGATTTAATGGAAGTTGAGATGGTAATAATGTCTTGAGGATCAGTTCTACTAGGCACGCTACATATGGAACCTTACGATTGGATGAGACCTGAAGACTTCTGAATTTTGAATCTGTGTGACTCGTCTATAGACCTATGGGAATATCATCTTTGTGAATTTATAGGCCCACTGTGGTAAGAACATTTGTGTGACTTTGTAGTCCCATGGTACTTGATGAGGATGAGTACCTGAATTGTCCAAGATTAGTGGGAAGAGCTTCTGTGTGACATTGCAGGCCCATGGTACGCGATGCAGAGGTGTACCTAAGAAGTCCTAGGCTAGTGGGAAGAATTTATATGTTACTTGATAGGCCCCCTTTACTCGACAGAGGAAGAGTTCTCTAGTGGCTGAGGTGTTCGATGATGTGACTAATGATTCCTCTATCACTACCCTAAATGTATACCTGGTGTGAGTTGTCTTGTACTTTGTGCTTTAATTTGAGTATTTCTTTATAATATTTCTTTTTTTGTTTTGGGATCCCTATTGAGAATTTTTTTATGCACCCCTACATGGGATTTTCCCGTAGTAATTGTGTCTGGGGAATCCGATCGATGTTTTGACAGAGACTTCGCTGGACCGGGACCCAGAGGTGCTCAGGGAGACGGGACCGATAGATGCTACGACAATAGACTTGGTGGACTAGGACCAAGAGAGGCCTAGTAGTATTGGGTGGATAGAATGATCTAATTCATATTCTAGTAGCTACACTACTCTCATGATCAGGTGGGGTTTTCCACAGATGGCCATCATATTTTCTTATTTGTAATTTGATGTTTTTAGTTCTTTTGTTGGATTTGTATTCTGGACCACTAATATTAGTTGTACTTGTAATCAGCTATGTTTTAATGATACTTGTTTCTGTTTTAGTGTGTGGGACATGGTTAGGCATGTTTCTACGTATAGGTACTCAGGAAAATGGCTCACACTTACAAGTTGATGCCTTCAGTGCTAGTTGCTAGCACCTGACATTCCGGAGGTGGGCTTGGGGTAGACACGACACAGGCCCCGGGGGACGAGTCGTGACAAATTACTATTAAAGGGTGGTCGGTCCTACCACAAATACTGGGAGTCTATGTTTTTTTTGAGAAATAGTGTTAGGTGTTTGGAGTCTGACTTCTAGATTCGAGGAGTCTAGTGTTGGTGTGGCGGCCAATATATCCATACACTGAGACCTTGAATTCTGATTTTTGGCTCAATACATGAAAAATCTGGTTGCATAAGTGTCTCCTTATGTAATTTTTGAAAAATTAATGAATTATTTATATTATATTTATTTTCACATTCTATAAAGCGAATATGGACCTAATATTAAATAAAAAAAACTAGTTTGAGATGGTTGGAAAAACCTCCAAAATAAACTAACCATTTCTCATTAACGTTTTATTAAATGAATCACCCACATTTTGGATAGAAAATGACATATGAGACCATTTAAAATTATATAATTCATGAATAACATTTCATTTCACTTCTATATTAGTACTCTCATTTGATATGAACTTCAATAATTATACACAAGTGAAGTGACCACGAAACCATGAAAAAATGCTTTCGGAATACCAAAATTAAACATTATAAATTTCCAAAATTACCATAAATTACCATAATAAAATTATTATAATTTAGATATATATATGGAAGAGGTTATTAATTAAGTAATTAAAGACTCTAATTTTAATATATAATACATTAAGTGCATGTGCAGAACAAATTCAGACATATGTTAAGAGATCGCTATGAACCTCCATATTTTTTTAGGTAACTCTTTATCTCCCATTTCCTCAATTTTTATCTTTATTATTATTATATATTTATCCTATATTCTGTATACATGTTCAAAAAATATATATAAATCTCAATTAATCGTTATTTTATGGTTAAATACATGCTTTGAAAGGTTCCATTCTCAATTCCGCTCGATAAGAAAACCCAATTAAAGAGAACTTCTTTATTTATTACCCATTTTCACGTACAATCCATTAATTTTTTTTAAGAAACCCATACATTCTAAAATATCTCATTTTAACTGAAAAAACTATTTCTGGTCATTTCTAGTTTTACTTAAATAATTTGTCCATCTTCCTCTTTAAGGACTCATTATTCTTTCCCCTAAAACTATGATTACATAGCACATTTGTAAAGTTACCCAAAAACCCTTTTTCATGTTTTAACATTAGTTGGAAATTTTCATTCATGATATATTCATATTATTCATTTATTTATGTGAAATAATTAATTAAATCAATTCTTTCATGGATACCATTTTGATATGCCCTTTTGTTAAGCCTTATTACATGATTACAAAACCCATTTCATTCCATGGGTTACACTTACATTTATTCCTTAGGTTAGATTTATTTATATGGAACAAATATGATTTTAAATGTTATTATGGGTGTTCTAAGATACTTCTCCAATGCATAGGGTAATTTTTTTAGTCTCATGATGCATTATGTTTGGGATTACGAAGTAAATCTAATCTATTAGGGGACTCTATCCACCATGTGATTCTGTCATGGAAGTTATCTTTAACTCATGTTTATGTCATGATATATATTTCTTCCACATTCCTATATTTATATGATCATATGATTTTAGGTCTATATGTTATTCCTATATATTTTTATTCATGGTACATGACTTTTATGTTATCATGTTATGCCTTCTAACTCATTTGTTTTTCTTATTTTCCATGATTATTCTCTTACTAGGAATTTTAGCTCAACCCTTTTGTTTATGTGTTCCACATGTTATCCTATATATTTTTCAGAGCTTGAAAGGATTTAATCGCTCATTATGGATATTAATAAAAAGATGTTTTTTTTCTAGTTTCATATTTTCTAATTATTTACCTAGTCTTCTAAAGACACTGGGATTTTCGATCCTTAATTCGCATTTGATGAATAATTATGCTTAAAATACCATAATAATATGTTCAAAAGTCTTGAGATTCTATATTAAAAGTTGAGGCTATTACAAATCCACCCTCAAATATCTTCTCATCCTCAAGAAGTTCCCCAAGTAGTATTTCTTAAATAATTTCAGCCATTAATCTCAAGCATCAGGCACATACTCCTAAGAATCTTGTTGGATCTGTCTATGCATCCATAAGACTATTTTTTTTACAAAACCTTACATTATAATTCTTTCTAATTCTAGTCCAAAATCCACCCTAGGAACTATACAAAAGATTAAAATGGTTCTAACTCAACATCATCACTTTCAATCACATGCATATGATCAAGATCATACCATTGATACTGAGAAACATGTAGAACATTATACATACCTCAATATTATGTATGATGGTAAAAATGGTAATCAAATTCCTTTATACGCTCAGTGGTCTCAAATAGTCCCAAAAACCATGGTACCATCATCCCCTAATTCTGCAAATGATGGTTCCCTAATCAAGGTGACACCCACAAGAATATATGGTCATCCACATCAAAATCCAATGGTTATATCATACGATCGATATATAATCATGGTTTAATCTGATCACTAACCAACCAATTTATGATCAATTTCCCTCTCTTAGAGGTCTCCTATACCAAAATCAACCTAACCATAGTGGACACACCCACTTTATACTAATATAGTGGTGAGTGATACCACTAACCTTAAATATCATCAAAAGGTTCCATCCAAAATTAAAGTATAAAAAATTCTATTGTATAAATACTAAACCTAATCTAGATGATTATACCATGATCTATAGAAGTCTAAGACACATGAACAAAGCATATCCTTTAATATTTGGATCATCCTATTCGACTATCCATTAGTCTGCAGATGATATTCCATACTCATATTTATCCAAATACCGAATGATTATTTAAAACCTTGCTAAAACTATGATATAAAACACATGTTTCTATCTGATATGATATTTGAATGTAATCTATAAAGTCATATAATCTCTTGGATATAAATCTTGACCAACTCATCCATAGAGTGAGCCTTTCAGATAAGAAATAAATGAACCACTATCATTAGCTGATATACTACCACCCAAATGAAATCTCAACTTCTCAATGTGCATGAAATTTCCATAAAAAATCCTCTATCAATTCATCCCACTTAAAAAAATGATGCTAAGTGGAAGAAGTAAACCTCATGGTTGTTGATGCTCCACTTAGACACTGATACATGTTAGGAAATGAGATACAAATTTGTTGAAATATCTCTTCATTCCCAACAACCAAAAGTCCTATTTGATATCCCAATACATCTTCGTTGGACATGGATGCACCACACACTAAGAGGAAATAGAGTCCCTCATCATATTTTTCTTCATGGAGGCTGGAACCAAAACTCTCCCATGAATATAGATCACATCATCACTATCCATAGACCATCCTAGAATAGGGTGACTTCCTTCCAGTCATTCCTGCATCACTGAGCATTCAAAATATAACACCATGATGGTCTTTAACTAGTATATAAGAATCAATGTGATGAATAAGGGAGAAATTGTAATCACCCATCAGTACTAAAATACATCAACCAACCATTCAACCAAAAAGCTCATCAACCACCATTCCTCTTCTAAAGGCCTCTTTCTAAGCTCCTGTGTCTTTTTGCTAAGAGAATCTTCAATGACACTAGCTTTTCCTAGAGAAGAATCTATAGAAAATAAAAACATCCATAGATACTATAACCAATGCCTCTACTATAGATTCAAGTCTCATTTATAGATGATATAACACAAGCTATTGTGGTCCATGTATATGAAAAATCTATCACCAAAGAGATAATGGAACCAAAAATTCAAAGAATGGAACACAAATTCCAAATCCAAGTCATTCGTAGGGTAGGGTTTCTCATGGGTTAATAATTAGTGTGACCCATAATCCACTACTGGATATCCCTATAATGAAATTTATTGCATACTAAGAGATAAGGAATCATAGTTCACAACATATCCAATCCTAGACATAGATAATGACAAAAATAAGGATAATGTAAATTTATTCTCAGTTCATGGAAGACCTCTTTACACCGGTCTATCCTATCAAACTTCACTCCATCCTTTGTAAGAATGTCATAGGTGTTTCAAAATGGGATAATTCTTATATGAATTTTCTATAATACCCAACTAGACCAAGGATGATCATGATCTCAAACACATTCCTAGGGTGTTTCCAAGACACCACAACCTTTAACTTCACTAGGTCCACATAAATTATCACATAAGAGATCAAATTCCCATGTAACGTTACTTTCTGGATATAGAAGGGACACATTGAGAACAAGGAATAAAGTCGATGTGATCAATGTTCACTCAAAAAAATTTCCAGGTGTATAGAATTTTTCTCTAAGGTATGTGAGTATATAAGGATATCAACAATAAACACCACAATGAAGGTGTTGAGATATGGATGAATGATCTGATTCATGATATCCATCAATACTTTTAGTGAATTTTTCAACCTGAAGGGAATCAAAAGATACTCATTCAATCCATATGTACTATTTAAATCTTTCTTAGAAACATCCCACTCTCTAACCAATATTTGGTGATAGCTTGACTTTATATCAATCTTAGAGAACCACTAGGATTCCTAAAATTAATCAAACAATTCATTGATCCCTGAAAACAAGTATTTATTTTTAATGTTTAATGGGTTCACCTTCTTATGTTCCATGCACAACTAGAGTCTACCATCCACATTCTTTGTGAACACCACCAGAGCACCCCAGGGATATTTTCTTTGTCTGATAAAACCCTTTACATCCAAATCCTCAAGATGAACATTGAGTTCCTTCAACTAATGTGGTGGAATATAATATAGAGGGAATGATATGAGTTTCATTCTTAGTATGAGATCAATATTATGGTTAATTCCCCTACAAATAGTATGTCCTAAGAAATCGTCTAAAAAGACATCCTGATAAAGGTCTACTACAAGAGGAATATTGGAGGAATATACTATTGGCTCTAATATAAGCTCCAAGCCTATTAATTTTTATATAATAACTCAAATAATGTTTAGTTGTAATCCCATTATACCTACTCCAACATCCCATTAACCAGTCATTATATAATTCTCTACATTTGGTGGGGAAAATTATAATAGTGTACAATAACAGTCTATGTGAACCCAATAACATGTTATACAATCCGTGTCAAAGATCACATCAAATCAAGGAATATAAATGGTCAAAAAGTTCCAATATAAGCATTTCATTCTACCTCCCTACTAAAACTCCCTAAATTTCTTCATATTTCTACCAGAATTGGTTCCCAAAACAGAAATAACAATTATTCAAGATAATACACCATGTTCTTGAAGTAGACTCATACCCATTTTAAATTCCATAAGAATCACCTCTAGATATTTTCATAAGTCAAAGATCATGAAATGACACCTCACTTCCAATTAAGGAATGATCTAAAATTTACATGATTCTTTCACCTCATCATTATCTAAAAGAGGAGGGAAGTTAAGAAAATATATGAATCAAGAAGAATAAGTGTATACTAATATCTATCCCTCATAAATCTCTATAAAATATTGAGAATGATCAATATTTAGTATAATCATGAAAAAATCATCAGATAATATATTATTAATGGTCATCAATTTAATACTGTCATGTTTTCATTCCTAGTTCATGACACCCCACCATATTCTAGAACATCCTTGAATCATGGAAGTGACTAAATTTTTTCATCGATCATCTAGTGTCTCAACAAGGTCGAATATCCACTCAATAAAATTGATACAATCCAAGACATCCTAAGGAAACCCCATACCTAGGAAGACTAGTCGATGATGAAATTGAAATTTCTAGGAATAGTCAACCATTGTTCTAGGAATACCTTCTCCTCGAATAGAAATTATGTGGAAAACTCTTAAATGTATCATTTCTTCCACCTAAAGCACCAAAGTAGGCAGACCGACATGCATAGTCATGTACTATTGTAAAACTGGTGGTGGAACTAGGGGTTATCCCTTTAGAGGGAATTTTTCACTTGCTTCTCCAAGTGGTCCCAATAGATTTATTGTAGGTGGAATTTTTTATAATTTCCAATGAATTCGAAGAACATCTATAACAACATACGTAATATAATAACCAATGTAGTTTATCATCACATGAAAGGGATTTCTATGGAAAACAAATCCTTGGAGGCTATAGATAATGATAAAACATATCTATCATATTACTATTTTAGGCTTAATCATTGTTCTCAATACCATCACATTAGTCCCAATCATAAACAGTTAATAATAAGCATGCTCGAGTTAAAATAATCAAAATTCTAGTATAGATATATCAAATATTCACTAAGCCTAAATCATGAAATTTAATTAATTTAAATACTATTGATAAAAAACAACATGTATAAATGAAATGTTTTCGCACATTACTATCATAATTTTTTAAAACACCGAAATACCATAAACTATGATAACACAACAAAATAATATTAGCTTGAAACTATAAAAACAAAACTATATCAAACATCCCATAACTAGTAACTTAGAGGTCCATCATATAATATTTTTTTAGGGACATACGTAACTCCCCTAACTGAGTTCTAGAAAACCTTAATCCTTTCCACCTTTCCCCAAAACATATCCAAGAATAAAAGAAAGGAAAAATTCCTCGAATTCCACATTGTAATGGGTCAACCCAAATCACCTGGCCTAGGTCGATGTTCTACATGACCACATGCATGCCTCCCCATATTCAAGAGGCTATTAACTAGTAGTGAGGTTTTGAATGATGAAATGGGGAGACTATAACATTAGTATGAATTGATACACCAAAATTATTATATGATATGAATGATAAAGAAAATGGAAAAATATAAGTAATCATAAAATTGATATAAAAAATGAAATGTCATGTACCTCAAGTTAAACAAGTAATAAAAAATGGACCCCAAAAGTGGAAGGTCAACTTGAGTATAATCAAGAAACATAAAGAAGATTAAGATGCCCTCAAATCACTCCACCATCCATAATTATAACTCTTATGAACATCATGCTCTGAATCCTTAGTTTTATATCTCTACAGCATTTCCCTTTCTTGGATCCCATTTAATGAATTATACATGATAATTGAGAAAATGTGTCATTTTGTGTATAAATCCATAAAATACCACTAATTCTTTCTTAACATAAGTACATTTTCATAAGAGGTGTATTTCATAATAATAGATAAAGTGGAAGAAAATAACAATTAATCATGTTCTAAGTTACTGTACACTAACCAAGAAACCATGAACTATGACCGTACTAGCTTCATATCCATTCAAAAAAAATATAAAATAATTCATGATCATAGATTGATGACAAGACCACTACATATATTGAAATAACCTAAACACCATTATCCTAAAGTCGATGAATTACTTTATAACATTGTTACAAATACAAGATTCAAATCCGAAAGGTTCAAATAATTCAACCATTTTGGAAAAAAAATATAAAATACTGGATACAAATATTACATTGGGAAAAAAATAATTTATAACAAAAGTAAAAGATCAACACACTTGAAGACTCATTCAAATGATTCCTCTTCACAATCTCGAGAAAAGAATCAAAATAATGGTGAGGTAAAATTCTCAATAAGAAATATGTACAATGGAACATATCATAAATTAATACTCATAATAAATATAGAAATGTAGATAACTAAAAAACATTCTATATATATATATATGGATAAGTCATAATCAATATGGTAGGTTAAATAAAAGAATCAAATATCATTTACTCAATAAAATTTGAATGAAATACATCTATATATATTTTAAAAACAAATATCCCATGGATAATAATAATAACTATATTCTCAATGAATTTAATGATTAAATATTAGATTCCATGTTTCCTAGGAACATATAAAATTTACCATTATGATTTTCACAAGTTGAGTTAAAACATACCGGGTAAAAACCCATCTTATTTGGCCAATGGATTCTGCTTATGAGACTAATGATGCTTAAAGGGGATTAATTCAAACACCTTCCAAAATGTGTCATACCAATCTAAATCATTCCTCATATATCAAATAATATATTTAATTCATAATCAACACGCCTTATCAAATATCCATATTGAGTAAAGGATACATATTTATTAATATTTACCCAATTAATCAAAATTATTTAATGAAAACACCACATGTAAAAATTTCAAATAGTTTTGGAAATAATAATATAAATTATACAAGAAAACAAGTATTACATAAAAATATAATTTCCTATGAAAAATTATTAAAATAAAGTGAATTTTTAATATAAATTTAACAATCACAAAAGAATGTGAGATTTCACAATAACTTTTACCACATGGTAATTTACATGTAAAATCTTCATAGGAGAGATAATTAAGATTGGAACCTAAAATACCATGAAGGATAAATTATTCATGATATTACATGTTTATGTGGAAGTATTTACAGCAAATAAATTTGTGTTGGTTCATAATAACAAATAAGTCTCAATAGAATGTAATTTGAGACAAAATCCTTTACCATACTCTTCGTTTTGGTTGAATACTCTTTAAAATAATGTATAATTGTCTTAATAAAGTTATTAAATTATACCAAAACCATATTAATATTTTAAATATCATATATGGTTTGTTTATTACATATTATCACCCATTTGTCAGTAATCTTTCATTATTTTCATTATATCGCGAGTTAATTACCTTATTTTTCGAGAATGTTTTCACATGTTATTTTGTGTTCCCCTAAATTATATAATAATTTATTCATCTTAAAAAAGTAAAATATAAAGTATATAAAGTATATATTTATTATATATGTATTTAGATTAATACCAAAAATTTGGTGAAAGGAAATAAATTGCACTATTCATTGAGAAGGTAGGTCGTACGTACACATGAATGTTGTTTCCATTTTGGTATCATATTAAAAGAAAGAAAAGTAAATGTTATATATATATATATTATAATTAAAGTATAATTATTATTTTATATACATATAATATTTTTTAAAACCCATCCTTAATACATTACATGCAAAGCGTGAATGAATCAAATTGCTCTGTGAGGCAGTAGTTCACCATATAAATGAATGGAGTTATCATTTTAACAAAAATTTATTTCATAATGGTATGTATTATATAATATTTATAGAAGAATAAAAAAACCATAAATATCATAAATATTATATATAAGTAGTCGTTCAATAATTATTCCCCACATTTAAAGGTGGTTATGGGAAAACGACCGACATCGGTTCATGAGACAAGAGTCCACCGTACACACAAATGATGATTTCATAACCCATTTGATGGATGTGTGTAAAAATTTAGGTATTAACCTTAACAAAACAAAATAATATAAAATTCAATTTATTAATGATATTATATAATAATTATATAAAAATAAATTGAGGAGGTGGAGAATGAAATAAAATAAAATCACTTTTAGAAAAACATTACCTCTTATTCAGGTAACCTTCTTCGGTTTGTTCTAATAAAATATGAAGTTGGATTTTTGACCAAAATAATTTTTTTAATATGAGGTACAAGAATTTGGGGAGTGAGTTTTGAGGGGTTTTATGAGACAAATGGAATATTAGGTGTGAATAAGTGAGGGGAGTGAGTGCCCTTTTATAGTGGAGGAGGAGTGGAATTCTCATAAATACCAAAAATTAAACACTATTGGGACGTAATACTTACTTAAAGTGCCTAAAATAATGAAACATTTTTTATAAAATATTTCATATGGTCTATATATATCCATAAAAAAGGTTTTTAGAAGTTTTGGGTCATTTACACACATTAGGTTTTAAGATTAACCACTTAGTAAACCCATTTTTACCTTAATAGTTGCGTTTTACATTAACTATTTTCACTAATAAATTTTTAAAAAATTAATTTCAAAATATTAGACATTATAAATTATTATTATTAAAAAAATTATATCAATTATTTAAAATTCAAATCACATAAAAGTCATAATTTAATTTAATATTTATCACGTAGACGTATTGACAAAACAAGTTTTTAAAGTAGAAATATTCAAAAGTTTGAAATATTTTTAAATCAAAATTCAATATAAAATTGACTTAAATAACCTAAATTTTGTTAATATATGTATAATTTACTAATTTAAATTTAAAATCAATTTAATTCATAATTTATTATTTAAAATTATTTAGATTAAAAGTCAATCATCAATTGAGTTCAGTATTTTCACTATTAATCAAAAAACGAAACTTCTAAGAAAAATACCCAAAATTTACCTAATATAGTTTTTAAAAACAAATTAAAAATTTTATTTTTATTTTGAAATAAAATTTATAAAAAATTTAAATTTTTTATTTAAAACAAGTGAACTCTTAAAAAGTGACAAAATTACATTTTAGAAAATATACCCTTATATGGGTAAAATTGTGTTTTTTATTATATTCCTCCTATAAAATATATTTTATTAATTTAAAATTATTTTAATGAATATGAAATATATAAATTTAATTAATATCATTCAATAGTATTAATTTACTTAATTTATTAATATTAATAACCTTTGGGCGTATAAAGAGTTCATTATGAAAACATTTTCTTCAATTCATTTTTAATTAATTGGTAACTAATGAATTTAAACATATATTTTCAAAATTTATTTAAAAATATTCATAAACTATAATTTAACATCTAGGAGAAAATTTTCAATTTAAAAAATAATTTAAACAGTATATAGTTTTTGAGTGAAACCTAGCCTGGCACGTAACACAAGATTTCGAATGAACTCATCACTGCATGTAATACAAGATAGACTCATTTTTGTATTCATTTCATTATATATAATGTTTTTATTTAAATTAGTAAATATATCTTAGGTTCTTGGGATATTATATTCCTTTCTATTCTTGGTGTTTCATGTCACATGCACTATTAAGTAAATTATTATTCATTTATAATTTTTTGTTGTTATATTCTCCCTAACTTAAATAAATTGAATCCTCACAATTTAAACATGGTATTTAAAATCTGGGGTTTGATATTTGTAAATACCATTGTTGAAAACCGTACATCATAGAATATTTAATAAAATTTCCTCTTTATAAGAAATAATTTTAAGTACAAAGGTAAAATGGAATAATATATAATTGGGTTTCTATGTAGGAGAACATTAGTGGAAGGTGAACATATGTACATGGAGGAAAACAGTAAATAATTATAGGGAGTTATGGAGGTCATTGGTCATAAGTAATTAGATGATAAATGGAAAGTTGAGGGCCTCAAATCCATAAATATGTGATGATCTAAAGGGATGTTTTATTCATCACTTATGAATGTAATTTGATGGAATATTATTTCATGGTCTATTTTATAAATTTGATAATTTTTCTTAATATATAAAAATATAAGGAAATATAATTACTTGAAATGTTTCTATTTTATTAACATAATTTCATCCTTTGGTTTTTCTTTGACTTCATTATAAAAGAAATGAACATCCAAAAATTATATTTTGATCCCTAAAGCAATAAAATTTAACATTTAATAGATCATAATATATATACAAGAGTTAAAAGTCTTCATTTATATCTCAACATATTTCGAATAATAACATGGTTAATACATTAATCTCTAAACCACAAAATTAAAATAATTGGTTCATCATTAATATTTTTTAATCAAATTGTTTAGCTAAAAACTATGAAAGATTATCTTGGGCATTGTATAGGTTAGTGGTTTGAGTTGACCCCTTATCATACTTAGGTTATGGTTTTAAGTCCTATGGCCTTTCCGGATATGATGGGTTGTCACCCAACATACAAGGTTTCTTTTTTCTAAACAATATTCCTATAATGTTCCCAAAAATAAAATGTTGAAACCTATAATAAAATTAACCATTAAATATCATTTCTATAAGGTTTTAAATGTAATATTTTCCCACAAATTCTAATAATATTATTTTTTATCAACCCTAATGTTCATCAATACCTTCAAACATATTTCAATAAAATATAAAGGAATTATACCACAAATAACTAAAAATTATACTAAACTAATGGGTTGTGTTGCCATAGATTTTATCAAACATAACCTTAATCATGGTATATTTCTATCACATAAAATCAAAAAAGTGGTGTTTATGAATTTAAAAGAATGATTAATCTTAAAAATAGTAGCCCATGGTGGCATCCATAACTCTTAAGATAGTGAGTAACACAAGGTTATAAAATGTAACACAATACATAAAAGTTTCAGGATTATTATTTCCGAAATACCATTGTTGGATTTCTTCAATAATTTAATTCTTGTATCCCATTACTTCATCAATTTTATTTCAACCTAAGTTCTTCCTTGGTCTGCTGGTTTTCTAAGAAATTCATTATCATGATATATTCAAATACATTATAATATCTTATAAATAAAATGTGAATTATCCTAAGCATATCACTCAATAGTATCAAACCAGGTGTATATTAAGGCCCATTTTTGGGTACCAGGTAATTCTCTAGTTAACAATGACACACAATTTTTTGGAGTTATAACCCCAAGGTGCCTCTATGTCAGAACCACATACGCTTGTAGTATCCATACATGGATGTGTTTCTAGAAAGACCCACATAATATCTACCTTACCAAAACATTTGTATGTTCTCCATACTTATAATATAATATTATCTTAGTGTTATGTTCAATAATATTTGTTTTTATAAATCTAGTTCCCAAGGTTTCTATTAAACTTGCACTAATACCAACCTTAATGGCCCTGACCCCCATAACATGGAGCTGGTGCTTTACTTTATTACATTGGTATTGATACAAGATAAAATTCCCAAATAACTAAACTATTTATTAGTTTTGTAAAACCAGATTACATACACAATACACCTATTACATTAGAAAATAAAACAATTCATAACCAAAATAAAATCTTAGCATCCTTGAAATCTCATTTATAGGATTTCTCTTTATAATATGTGAAAAATAAAAAAATAAGGGCTAGATAAAATTATCAGCAAGGGTTAAGTATAAAGGATCGTAATATAAATTAATAATAATAATAATCAATATGGAAAGGTAGATAACTTAACACACATTCCATATAAATATATAGATATGGCATAATCAATATTGCAAGGTAAATAACTAAAACACCTGACACTTAATTAATAAACTGAGAATGAAATGCATAAATAGATACTTTCATAGTATAAATATTATGGATAACAATAATAAATAAAATATAAATTAACTAAATGCTTAAATATTTTATTCTTTGTTTCCTAAACACATGGAAGCTTTACCATCAAGACCTTTCATAAGATGGTTTAAAATATACCTGGCAGCAACCCAGATCATTTGTCCAAATGACTTGTCTAATGAGACTACTAATGCATAAAGGGTCATACATTAAATGGTAGTTATCCCATGTCATACCAATCTAATTCACTCCTCATATATCAAAAAATCTATTTAATTAATAAATAATGTACCTTATAAAATATCTATATTGAGTGAATGATACATATTTATCAATATTTTTCCAATTAATAAACATTGTTCAAACAAAAAATTATATGTAATAATGGTATAAGATTTATGAAATAATAATATCCATTAATTATTAATAATTATGTTGAATATAATTGTAATTTCAAATTAAAAATAATTATAATAATGTTATTGTTTCATGATAATGCGAGTAATCACAAAAGAAAGTGAGATTTCACAATAACTTTTACCTATTGGTAATTTGGAAGTACAATCACCTTATGTGTGATAATTAAAATTAAAAATAAAAATAATATGAAGGATAATTTATTCATGATATTACATGTTAATGGGTAAGTATATACACCACATAAATTTTAATATCTTTATAATAACAAATAAATCTCAGTGGAATATAAATTGAGACGAAATCCATTACCTTACTCTTCCTTTTAGTTGAACGTTAATTAAACACATGTATAATGGTTTTAAAAATTTTATTAAATTTTATTAGAACCATATTAATATTTATAATATCATATATTATTCTCTTATATCATCTTATCAACCAATTTTTAATAATCGTTCATTATTTTCATTATTTATGGTGTTAATTTCCCCGTTTTTTGAGTATGTTTTGAATCTTTATTTTTTGTTATTATTACATAGATAATGATTTCATCATATCCAAAATGTAAAATATGATAGAAATATTATATGTATTTATTATATATGTATTTATAGTGATCCATAAAATTTGATGATAGGAAATGGAATACACCGTTCATAGAGACTATAAGCAGTACACACACATGAATATTGTTTATATTTGCTTATCATATTGAAAGAAAGAAAATTAAATGTTATATATATATACATTATCATTATTGTATAATTATTATGTAATATATATGATATTGTTTCTTAAAACCATCTTTAATACATACCATTTAAAGCGTGAACGAATCACATCGCATTGTGATGCGGTATTTCGATGTACACACGAATAATGTTATCGTATTCCCGAAAAATTTAAAGAATGAAAATATATGTTATATAATAATTATATAAGTATAAATAAATCATAAATATCAAAAATATTATATATAAAAAGTATTTTCATTTTTATTCCCAACCTTGAAAGGTGGTAATGGTAAAATGAATGATATCGATTCGCGAGGTGGTAGTCAACCATACACACGAACAATGATTTCATAAACCATTTGATGGAAGTTTGTGAATTTTTAGATTGTAACATCATAATAAAAAAATATAAATATATTTTATATACTGATGTTATTAAATAATCATGACATAAAAATAATTGAAGGATATTGAGAAGGAAACAAAATAATTGTTTTTAGAAACAACATTACCTCTTCATCGGGTATCCTCTTTAGGTTTGAACTAATTCCTTGTTAATTTGTATTTATGAATAATATATGTTTTATTGTATTATTGAAGGAATTTTGGGGAGAAAATTATGTAGGGTGTGGAAAATCTAATTTTTTTGGAGGTTTGAATAAGTGAGTGGAGTGAGTGGCCTTTTATAGTAGAGGAGGAGTGTAATTTTGGTAAATAGAAAAAGTTAAAAAATATTTGGAGGTCTCTATTACCTAATGTTCCTAAAATAATGAAATATTTTCTATAAATTTGGTACATTTTTTAAATATGTTAATACAATGGGTTTTGGACATGTTTTGGGTTATCTGAACAATCTATCATTCACAATTAACCATTAAGTAAACCCATTTTCACCTTAATCGTTGTGATTAACATTAACTAGTTTCACAATTTACATTGGTAAAAAGTTAAACTTACCTTATTATACATTATAAATTATTCTTATTACAAATATGGAATCCATTTTCCAAATTAAACTCATAAAAGAGATAGAATTTAATTTAAAATTTACCTCACATACATGATGACAAAGCATATTTTTGAAGTGAAAATGTTCAAATGTTTGAAATGTTTTTATATAAAAATTCAGCATTGAATTGATTAAAATGAAAAAAATTGGATTAATATATGTATTAATGAACTAATTTAACTTTAAAAACAATTTAAAATATAATTTTATGTTATAAATTATTTAGATGAAATGCCATTTTTCAAATAAATTTTGTATTTTTCACTATTCATCAAAAATAAAACTTCTTAGAAAAATACTAAAAAATTCACCATAAGATAATTATGATATTATTTTTTAAAAATATAAGAATATTTTTTCAAATAAAATTTATAAAATTTATAAAATTTTGGTTTAAAACAATTATACCATTAAAATGCAGTAAAAGTTCATTTTAGAAAAATAGACCTTTTTATGCATAAAATTGGATTTATTATTATCTTATTAATATAAAATCTATTTTATGAATGTAAAAATATTTTATTGAGTATATAATATATAAATCTAATTAATATCATTTAATAATATTATTTAATTTAATTCATTACGATAAATCTCTTTTGGACGCATAAAAATTATATTTTATAAAAAAAATTCCATCAATTGGTTTTTATATGTCTTTATAATTAATTGGTAACCAATGAATCTTCAGAAGTTAATAAATCTGATTAATAAACTCAAAAAATCTATAGGTGGTAATTTTATTTTTAAATAATAATATTAACAGTATATAGTTGTTCAGTAAAACCCTGTCTTATGTGTAACACAATCTTTTGAAGGTAATAGTCATTGAGTGTAACACAAGATAAACATTGTTCTGCATGCATTAATATATATATATATAATGTATTCTATTTAAAATAGTAAATATTTCTTAGGGTCTCATGATGTTATATTCCCTTCTACGCTTGGTGTTTCATGTCACATATGAAATTAAATAAAATGTTATTCATTTATAATTTCAGGGTGCTACATTTATACCTAGGTATACACAAGGGAAATAAGCCTTCAGTCGGTCCATAGGGATTGTGGGACTTGTTTCAGTCATGGGTCAGTCCACAAGACCATCACATTCCATCTAAGTCATGGGTCAGTCCACAAGACCATTGCACCCCATCTCAGTCATTAGTCGGGACTCATGGCTATCACATAAATTCCCTATGTCTCATTCCATTGTCATCATCATCATATGTCTCACATGAATCCCATATAAGGGATAACCATGCAATGATGGTCCACCAGTCATTTTCTACTAGAATCAAACCCTCCAAAGTCCATACATTCAGACATAACATGGAATAAAAAATATATGAATAATATACCATATCACACATGAATCATGACATCTATACACACATATAAACATATAATCAATTTCAAGAATGGGTCACGTGGGATACACACATAAAGACATATGATTAACATGAAACATGGGTCTCACAGGCTACACACATACACAAATGTGATCAAAATCAAACAAGGGTCTTACAGGCTCCACATGAACACACACGCAATCAAATACAAGAATAGGTCTCATGGGATGCACACACATGAGTAAAAAGTCAATATTGGGTAAAAGCACAAAAACACATATCATTATACCTAATTAAAAACTATATAAAAGGGATATTTATGGTAAAGTTATTCCTTCCTCAAATTTATTATTGTCAATGTCAAGATTAACTAAGAGTCGATAACTATGTAACACTCATGTTCCGACCGGAATAAGAACTCACAATAATTTTCCTTAGAATAGATTCAAAAACAATATTTTAAGGGTTATAAAATGAGATTCAAGAAGAAAAATAATTCTAAGGGGGTAGAACCATAACAATTACCCAATAAAAACTCTATCAATTTTAGATCCAGGTCCAATCAAAGGAAATGAACCCATCTCTCCTAGAATAACTAGAGAAGAAATCCTGAGATCCCCATGAGCCTATATTAGCACGAAAATCCCCCCTATTGAAGGGATATCCCTAGTATATTGGTTAAAGAAGGAATAATTACAAAAATATTCACTATAAATTCATCTGAAATCATCAGGATCAAAGGAACAAGAAATAGAAGGAGGTATAATCTGTTAATAAAAGTAAGATCTTAGTTGAAAGGGTATTAAACGTCCTTCATTTATGATAACATACATTTACTCTTTGAAATGAACAAAACCCAAAAAGACTTGTGGCTAAATAAACTATTTTGAATATCTAAAACTAGTGCCAACATGGTGTAGTGACACCCACCATGCCCATCATGTCCTCGATCATGCTACAACCAGGTGCTCCACCATAGAGAGCCTCTATGGTGTGGTGTAAGATCCTTAGTCATTTTGAACTCACCACGCACTCCACCATGGTTTTTTGAGGCCTATATTTCAATGGTCTACACGAGGGCTTGAATCACTACATGTTAGAGACCATGCCCAGCTATGAGAGTTTTGGTATTACCCATTTCACATAGGTAGGTTCTAATAATAAAACAATCTACACTATGTCATAGTTCTTCTTTTTATACACCTAAAATTACCCAAAATCATATTTTGGCCAATGGAAACCTCTAAATCATCACAAAACCTATTTTACTATCACATGGCCCAAAATTACACACCTTTAAAAATTTGGATGTTATAGTATGTACCATTCATTTATATTTTAGTGATGGTATGTTGTTAACCATATTTTATAATCTATGTTTTCAAATGTCAAGAAAAAATAAAAAATAATTGGTAATATAAATTTAGATATTTTTCTTATAGGACAACTCGAAGTTCTTTGTGATTCATTATCATTATATGGATTATTATTTTAGCATCATTACACAACTTGATTAGTTTTTATCTATTTTTTTCTAATATTATGATTTTTTGGCAGAATAAAAATCTATCTAATTTTTGTTTTTTTCAAAAAAATATGAGTTCATTAGAATTTGTGATGGATAATATGGGTGTGGATTATTATAATTCTTATGTGGTAGGTGATCTTATAATTTTTTATATTTTTTACATTATGAACGTATTTATGCATGATTGGGGTTGGAAACAAACATACGTTACAAAAAATGGAACCCCAAGTGTCTATATATTTATAATTTTCATCTTGATCCATGAGGAGATCATCATTGTGGCAATGTGATGATATGTGAATTTTTTTAATGAACTTGTGACAATTTATCAGAGAAAAAATTTAAAAAAATTGGGAAAATCAATCTACACATTAAATTTAGGTTTCCTGATAATTATAAAACAATTAACATGTGACATATTGGTAAGAGATATCTTCTAATATATTGATAATATTATTGGGTGGTTAGTGAATGTGCTGGATTTTGCGGCCTAAAGTTAGTTTTTAGATGTTTTTTGTGGGATATTTACAGTACTAAGAATATTTTGAAAATATTTATATGAGTAATGAGACTTTATAGGTCATTTTTTAGAAAATTAATATCAATTTGGGAAATCAATTATGATGAATCCTTTTGAGGTTGATAAACATTTCAATTGTGGGAACTTCATTTTAGTTTTTTCATTATGTATTTTTTGATATTGACTGTTATTATTTATGATCCTCTTGTTGTGGTATGATATGTTATATTAGCTAAAATATTTTTATTGGTGTTATATTATTTTTTTAATTAATCATAGGTGTTTTCATTAACATGAATGATGATGTGAGTAGTATTACATTTGATGATTCATAACATATGATATCATTGAATGTTTATATATGGTGTGGTGCACATGACAAATTTTTTAGGGATGAATTTTTGAATTTTTATTAGTTAGATAATGGTATGGATGTTGTGGTTCCCTAAATATATGTGATTGCGAGTTATTTTTCCTCTTATCATGACTAGAGGGAGTTTAAATGTCATATTACCTCATAGGATGACAATTTAAAATATGTAGAATATTTTTGGTAGTACCATCCGATGATGGAAAAAGTAAGTATGATAAAAAACCATGTTGGTGTGGTAGATCGATGAGGGTTGACATGTATATTATTTTTCACTAATATTTTTTTTAATGTATGCTAAAAAAAATTTAGGTTTATTTTTTCTTGTTTTTGAATTATTTTTTGATTATTATGTGCTACCATGTTTATATGGGAGGCATCGAGTTATTTCTCATAAAAAGAATCATGAAATAGGCACATGTATATACATGGTTATTACTAAATTTTTAGTGTATCATTTTGGTTCATAATAAGAGATATACTAGATACTTTTAAGGAAACATTCGTGCACATGAAGTTCTTATATCATCATTATAGGATTACAGAGGTATTCTTGGTTAGGATGATGAAGGTATTGAGGGCCTATGGGTCTAATGAGGAGTTGTGTTATTGAATCAAAATGGATCTTTAGTTTATTAATTTATTTGTTGATTAATATTTGATTTTTTTAGGCAGATATATATTTTATATAGCAATATGTAACCCCACATGGGTAATTTAGGTTATATCATTACATTAGTCATAGTGATTTTAATGAATCAGTTTTCATCCACTATAATCTTAAATGATTCTTTCTTGTCATGATAAACCAGAGTAAAATGAATTTTTTTCATACATAACCACTTTACTAATATCATGATCTTCTTCAATGTAACTCCACCTCAACATCAACATATTCTCAACTTCTCCACAATCCTTGAGATTTCCCCCCTATGTCACCTCCTCTTAACTCCCCCATTGATAGACCTTATCTCTCCATTTAGTATTTATTTGACGAAAAACTATTTTATCCCCCTATGTTATATATCCACTTTATTATAATAGTCAATGATACTTGTAATTTTTTCAGAAAACCCTATAATATCATATACATTTTTTTAGGGAATCAATAACCCTAATGATATAACTTAATAAAGACAACTCTTTTTATATGCCACTTCTTGAATAATACCACTTTTAAGTGACACTAATTTTTAAAAACCATATTTTTAATGAAACAAACACATGTTATATCTTCAAAAATATATATAGAGAAATAATTTCGATAGTGGGAGTTTTCTTGAATACATTATTTAAATAGACACAACTACGCTCCAAGAGTTAATTGATGCTTTTCAAAACTCTTCCTTAGTAATTTCTTTTTTTAAATACTCTAAACCTGAAATTTTGAAGGTAAATATTAATATTTCACTATACCTTTATCTAAATTTTCCTTAATAAATTAATTTTTGATCTCAACATTTTATTCTCTGGAGTGATGAATAAGATTTTTTCCTAAATTAATAATACTCATGTTTTTACATTTAATAACAGAAGGAGAAAATACATCTTCAACATATCTCAAGGTTATTAATTAATTCATGAAATTTTTGTACAAGATTGAGTAGTGGTGAATTATTTATCTACCATAGTTCTAAATTATATGAAATATTGGTTCTTTATAATCAATGATATATAGAATTCTCCAATATAGAATCACTATTGGAAGTTAAATTTCTATCATCCAATGATATTTTCTAATTGATATCAATGAATTCCAAAAATTACCACCCCATATCCTTTATAGAATAATATAATGTTCACAACACATTTTATATATCACAATATTAATTTCACCACAAAAAATGTTTGTTTAAACCATTGTTTTTCATATCTAGAAATAGATTGTGTCATATTTGATATCAATCCACACTCAGGTTGATCATGTTTTTTCAAGGTAAGTGGTATTAAAGTGTATGAATAATCAATGTTGAAAGTGGCATTATTTCCTGGTGTTTTCAAAATTTTTGGAGCTCAAAATCCACAGGGAGGGTAAGCTTTATGATTCATGGTTTTATAGGACTGTCTCTTCAATTGTATTGTAAAGTATTGTGTTTAATGAAGATTGAATTTTCACAAAGATGCAGATCACCGTGAAGGAATCTAGTGTCACAAATGGTTTGAAGGATTAGAGAATTGGCTTTATAAAAATGGCTAAGTCATGCTGGGATGTAAGTAAATATATATGTCTATGAAAAGCTTCACGAATGGAATTATTTCACTAGATATTCACAAATAGGAGGACATTCATGAATATAAATGTTGATGTTTGTGAAAATTCATTGGTAAGATTAAAAGATTCTCGAAGGAGGTAGTATATAAATAAAAACCACCGATCAGTTGAATGCATGGAGAGAATTTTGGGAAAGGGTGAAACACATTGGTTGTGTGAAGGTAATTTGTGAAGAAAATCCTTTTGAAAATATTGAACTCTTTAGAGACTAATGATTTTATAAAAGTATGGCTTAGAACTAATTAAAAATAATTTATTTTACAAAAGAGGTTTTCACAAAGATTAGGTGCTTCACAAAGCTTGTGAGCTTTGTAAAAGGTAGTAGGGTTCGTGTATGTTGAAGAATATTTGAAATAAGAAGGGGGTTTTGCGAAGGCTATGATATTCATGAATAATAGCATTGAACATATGTGTTTAGTTAATAGTTCTTCCAATTGCATCAATTTAGGAATATAGTACAAGAAGAATTTCATTCTAATCTAGAAAAATACATAAATTCATAATCTATTGAAGTGACCTTCAAGTCGATAAACTTATTAATACATTTCCAAATGCAGTGAGAAAGGGGGAGTTGATGGAAGTATTCTAAGGGAGGTATTTTTGTATCCCTAAATTTCATGCAATGGTAGTATTCATGGAATGAAGTGATTGAGTCTGAAAAATAATAATCCATAATAAATATTGAATATTAGGGGATTTATATATAATCAATGTACTTTTAACACATGATCCTTGGGCTAGAACAAATTTTTGAACCAAGTAAAATTATTATGTTCTGTTTCTATTTCAGTATATGGGTGTTTGATTACTACGATATTTCAACAGATATGTTTAAAAGGTTCCTACCAACAAGGGGATATGATCAATCAAATTTGATGGAAAAGTTGAGTCCTTGATTCACCCCTCCCCTCTCTAGGTTCAATTGGGACCTACAATGTGGCTCTCCATGGAATTATTTTTATATCTTATATATTGAAATGTGGTAAACATAAAATCATGTCTTATTATAATTATGTATAATAGTTTTATGATTATTTTCCAATACTCTATAGTATTTAAAAAATTTACACCATTTTTTTAAACATTTGTCGAGTTGAAAGAGGTGTCACCATTGGATTACTATCCTCCAAGAAAAACCTTTTCCATTTCCTTCTTTTCAAAAATAAAATATGAAATAAATGTTTTATGATTTTTTAAAGTAACATGTATACAATGGAAAAAAGTTAAATCATTAACGTTACTAAAATTTTGGGCATTTGAGACGAAAAAATGCCCCATCACAAATAGTATTTGAATGTGGAATATTTGTGATAGATGTAATACTCCATTGAAAATAGTAGTTATTTGTGAAGGAATATTATATATATCTCAAATAGTTCTAGTAGGATTTCCAGCCACCGTGAATAGAATATATTCATGATGGGAATTTGCGATGGAAATAGTAGTATATCAACAATTTCCAACAAGTTGGGATTATTTGTGCGGGAATCAATGTCTGTCGTAGATAGTTTTGACCGAAGAACTTTCTACGACAAAATTAATCTGTCACAATTAATTTATCACAAAAGTTTTATCGATTTAATTTTGGACAACCCTCTTTCTATCTTCCTCTCCTTTCATCTTCCTTAAACCAAACTACAGTGAATGAAAATCCTCATTCGCCCCACCCTGTGCAGCTCCAAAAATTTCCATTTATTCTGATTTTGGCTAATTTCATCTTAGATATTCTAGGTTTATACTCTCCTTCTATCATATTTCATTTTTTTCCATATTTTTGTTTATGATTATAAATACTAGTTTAGAAGAAATCTATGTTTAAAAATTTTCCTATTTTTTATAATTTACTTGAAATTTAGGGATAATCTAAATTTATTATTTCCTAGTTGAATGTCCTAGTTCAGAAAAATTGATTTAATTTGATTTAATATACTTTGATAATTTTTTGATCTTTAAATTTAATACAATATTTTTCTCGTGTTTAGGGTTTCTTTTAGTTTACTATTTTATATTCTTATTTGAAATCTGATAATTATTGAAATATATTGTAAGGTTATAACCATTTGTAAATATCCTACTATGGCTAGAAACTACGTTTATTTTATTTATTTTTGGTTTTTAGGGTTGCTGGATGTTTATTATAAATTTACCTACTTTTTGTGGTTCATTGTATTTTTGGTTTTTGTAATCATTTTTGTGTGTCCCTATTTCTGATTTTCGTGTGTGCAAGCATGCATGTATATATGTATATAGATTTTGCATTTTAATTTGTTTAAAAAATGTGTAATAATTATTTTAATGCCAATAGATTTGATTAATAATTTTTTTAATATATATATATAACTTATGAAATAAATATAAATGATTATTTTTTTATTAATTATGTGAATATTATTTTATAGAAAACATTTTAACAAAAAATTATTTTCATGATTTTTTATAAAAAATCATAAAAAATTAGTTTAATGAAAAAAATAACAACTTAAAATTTGTAATATTTTTAAAAACATATTTAATAATAATTAGGTTATTTTTTATAATAATTTATAAAATATATTAAAAATAAAAAGAATTATTAAAAATGAGTAAAATATAATTTTTTTATAATGTACTATTAATTTAAATAGTTAGTAAAAAATATTAAATAATTTATAATATTTAATAAGTAGCAGGTCATTATTAATAACAAATTTTATATATTATTGATAATTATAAAATAATAATAACAATTTTTAAAAAAATTATAAAAAATATAACTATTAAAAATTCAGAATAATTAATATAAATATAGTATTAATTAAAATAATTAGTATTTATAATTCATATAAATGCTGTAAAAACAATCGAATTCTAAAACTATAATAATACATAGAGGGTAAAAATTATTAATTCAAAAATTATTAATTTTGAATAAATATCAATTCAATGTAATTTTTTATTCAAAAATATAAACTCTAAATTAATTATATAAATTATTAATAAAAGATAATCAAATTTATTTATAATAAAAAATAACTATAAGAAAAATTATCTATAAATTATATATATATATGTTTATATAGGTTTGATATTTTTATATTTGTTTGAAATTGAGATTGAATATATTTGATGTATTTATATTAATTAAGAAATTCTGATATATATATATATATATTAATTATTAATATTTTATTAATAATTTAAATAATTAATAATAATCATTACTTAATTTTTAATAATTAATAATTAATTAGTCAATATTATTAATAAATTATAATTATTAATCTTATTTTCCAATTACTGTTTTTTATATTTTTTTATAATTTTTATAAAAATTATAATATATATATATATACACATAAATAATATATAAAAAAAATATGATAAAAATATTAAAAATGATACCCTTATGCTCGATGTTACTAAACACCCAACACTCAGAAATGTTATGTCGAGCCTAGGGTACACACCGCATCCCAGTCCTAATGGTTGTCTTCGATTTTTCATATGATACACAGTTTGAATGATACATTAAATTTTAATAAGAATTTATAATGAAAGTATTTAATGAAATATTCTCATGTGTGATGTAACCAAACACCTAATGCTAAAAAATGTAATTTTTCAAAGAGAGAAAACCCCACATTCCATACCCAACAATGGTCACCAATTTTTCATATGATACATAGTTTGACTGACCGTAAAAATTTTAATAATAATTTCTAAAAAAATATTAAATGAATTACCCATGGATGCAATGTAACCAAATTACCAATGCTCACAAATGTTTTGTTGCACCTATGGTAAAACCCACATCCTGGAACCAATGGAGTTCTCCAATTTTTCATATGATGCACAACTTGAATGACAAATTAAATTTTAATATGAAATTTTAATAAAAATATTATATGAATTACCCACGCCTACCATGTAACTAATCCCCCAAAGCTCACAAATGTTATGTTATGCCTATTGTAAACCCCACATACAAGACCTAATGGTGGTCTATGATTTTTTATATGATACCCAATTTGAAATATAATTTAAATTTTAATAAGAAATTATAATTAGAAAACTAAATGAATTACCCGACCATTCCATGTAACTAAATATCTGACGCTCACATATATTATGTCGATCCTACAGTAAACCCGACATCCTTGTCTCAACAGTGGCCTATGATATCTTATATGAGACACCATTAAAAAGAAATTATATTATTTTTTAAAAATAGATTGTGTCTTATATAATATATATAATATTTGGGTTCTATCCGTGTCAAGCCTCTATGGGCCCCGTAATCACGTTCTGACCTAGAACGTCACTCTGATCATTTTCTAAAGAATATTTCAATATGTTAAAATATAATAATATTTTTTTAACTTGTAAAAGTGATTGGTAATAATTATTCTTATTTCTATTGTTTTTGGATAACTATGGAATTAGGAAGTAGAGATTAGTTTCTATTAAAAGATAGTAATTGGAAAAATCATCATAAAAATTCAAATGAATCTAGTATAAATCCTATCTACATTGATGATGGTAAAACATTAATATCATTTGTATAATTTAATTATGATTTTATTTCTTAATGAGAAATTAAATGTCCAAGTCAGAAATGTGATCTCAGGATTTTCAAAATGCTTTAAAATTTTGAAATTAATCTGTTGAGTTTTAGTTTTTAAAAAGATTATATTTTTTGTATCAACATGTGGAAATGAATGTAGTATAAAATAAAAAAAATTGTTTTTGGATCCATCATTTTAGAATTTAGTACTTGAGGATGCTAGTGGATCTATTCCTGAAACAAGAATCCAGAATAATATTCCAAATCCTGAATCAGAACCTTCTCAGGTTTAAAATTTGTTGTAATCTGCTGAGGAGGCCTTATATCAGGGATGAAAGATGAGAAAACATGAAGATGTTACAAAATTTATTGCTATTAAATCATATTTTAGAATGTAAAATAGTTGTTTCAATCAGATTTTTTCTTTGGTTAAATCGTTGTTTACTGATGTAAATACAATACCATCATGTTATTAAGAAAGTAATAAAATTTTTCATAATATTTGGATTTGTTATCATAGAATATATGCATGTTAAAATTATGTCATATTACATTATGGTGGTTAACAATCCTTGGTTAATTGTCCAACATATGAATAATCGAGGTATAAGGAGGCACAAAAATGAAAGTCCAGAGTTCCTATGAAACAATTTATGTATTTTACAATTACACATCGTTTATAGTGTTTATTTATGTCTGACAAAAAAAATATATGGATGACATTGAATAAATTAAATATTTCAATTAGTAAAAGATTAAATCATCCATGTAATTGTAATTCATGGAAACACATTGATTAGACACATCATTATTTTTCTTATGAACCTCATAAAATATTACTGGGCCTTTCCATTGATGGTTTTTTTTCATTTGGTGCTTATGATAGTCAGTATTCTTATTGGCCTATTTTCAATACTCTTTACATATTACCTCCATGGATGTTGATGAAAGTCCCATATATATATTTTTTCTATTAATTATAGGACATCCAAAGAAGAATATTGATTTTTATTTTAAGGCACTAATTGATGACTAAATTTAATTACGGAACAATGGTGCGACTAAATTTGATATTTTTTCATATTCGAATTTTATAGTGATGTTTCCATTATTAGGAATTATTAGTGACTTTCCAGCATATGGTATGTTTTCTAGATAGAGAAAACATGGTCTAAAATCATGTCAGCACATTATAGCTGAGAAAAAAGTTTTTATTCTTAGTAATGGGAGAATGGTTAGTTTTTTTGACTGTCATAGGTGATTTATTCTTGCGGATCACCCCTTTAAAAGAAACAAAACTAATTTTAAAATAGGTTGAATTGAAAAGATGAACCTCCATCAATGCTCTTAGGTAATCAGGTAAAATCTATTAACTCTGTAATACCTCTTGTTACTTTTGGAGCAACTATAAAGGAAAAAAATAAATGGTTTTGGGAGAGATCATAATTCGATAAATCATAGTACTTTTTAGAATCTTCTATATTGGTCTAACTTTTGCTTTCTTTGCATGTTATATGTAATGAATATGGAGAATAATTTTTTTGATAACATATTTTATATCATGTTTAACACACCTGGAATGACCAATGTTAATGTAAAGGCATGGTTAGATCATTCCGAGATTTTCAACCAACTTGAACATCAATTATTTGAAGATGAATGATCACAAAAATAAATGAATCTAAAAGAATATTACTCACTTAATGAAGAAAAACATTTATTATTCAATCAAATAATTATGTATTTTAGGTCACTTGATGGTTATGCTATTAATTTGTCTCATTGTGTCATAAATGGGTATATTACTGGGTTAAAATGTCATAAATATCATTTCATAATTGAAAGATTACTGCCTTTTGGTCTTTGAGGGATGTTGAATTCTTCAATATGGAACATGTTGACTGAAATATCATATTTATTTAGATATTTGTGTATAAAAATTGGATTATGAGTCACTGAGTTTGATAAAAGATTTTGTTATTTTAACTATATTTAAATTGGTGAAAATATCCCAAAATGGATTCATTGATTCCATGGAACATTTAATAGTGCATTTTATATATGAATCATGAAGTGGGAATCTAGTAAAATTTTGGTGGATGTACCCATTTTAGAGATGTATGAAATAATTCAAGAAGAAAGTACATACCAAACCATCAGTTAACAATTTGATTACAGAAGCGTATTTGTAGGAGGAAATTTCAAATTTCTGCTCTTATTATTTTTAGTGGAAATATCCTTTAGAACATTATTTTATGGGTTTCTATGAGTCAAATGTTGATGTTGTAACATAAATTCACTTTTTAGTTCTTAATCATCCCTATCTTGGTTTTCCGAGTCATCATAAATGATGGATTATAGATCAAGAACTATATAGAGCTCATAAGTATGTTATACTAAATTATTAAGAAATAACATGAATGTTGGAATAAGTACTATTTTTTTATTATTTTGTTAAATAGATATAAAATATACCTTTATTTACACAAACATTATTATAGTCTATATGATGACTATATAAAAAAAAATTTATACAAATTACATCGGCTTTTATTGAACAACATCTTTAACATAATTTTTCATATTAGTTTCAAATATTTGTAATAGATGTTTCTTTCGTTCAAATAGTTTATAAAATTTTCAATGATATCAATTTTTAATAAATTTTATATTTTATTGGAAACAAAAACTAAAAAACATTGATAGTGGATTGTGTTTTCTCAAAAACCATTCATTGAATTTGGTAAAATCATATAATGGGTATATGGTTAATATATTTTGATTCCATACATACATATATAGTGACACAAAATAATTCAATAAATAGTGGTGTTTTTTTTGAATGGATACCATAATAAGGAATGTGATGTTTACTTTTTTTGTATAATGGATGAAATAATTGAGTTATGTTTTCTAGGAAAAAATTATGTAATGATGTTTAAATGTCGTTGGTTTGATATTGATCGAGTGTTGTGAGTTCATCCAGGACAAGGAGTCATCAATATTAAATATATCAGTATTCTTACATAAAATGAACCACATGTGTTGGAAAATGAAGTACATCATGTTTATTATGAAAATTATTGTGATATTTCAAGAGATTTGATGGATTGGTGGAGTGTGATAAAAATAAAATCATGTGATAATATGTTTATTAAAAATAAAAATGTTTATGTGGAGTTGAAAAATATTGAAATTTTTGGTGAAACATCACAAAATATATCTCTTACATAATGAGATATAAATATAGTTGATGAAACCCCTCCTTTAAGGGCCAATGATATAGATAATGTTGATGAAATAATCAGGAATTATGAAACTGAAAGTCATATAGATGTTGACGATGTTGAAGACGTGGATAAAGACATTGATCTCGATGAAAATGATGAAGAATTTGACAATTAATGTATTATATTTTTCTATTTAGTTATAGATAATTATTATATTATGATATTTACTAGTTTTTATATTGATATTTTTATTAACAATTTGTTATAGGTAAGATTATTATATTTTCATATTTATTAGTTTTTTATATTTTATATCTGTATTAATAATTTCTTACATGTAAGAATATTTTTTTCAAATTACTAAAGATGATCCTGATGATTTATTTCATTATCTCACTAATTTCATACTTTTTACTGATGTGTCTGACTAAGCTGATCCTTATGCAGGAGCGCCAATTAAAAGGGGGTGTGGTCTTGTTTGATTGATGATTATCGATCCTCTTCTAAAGAGACGAATATCTGTTGATTTTGATCCTTCTTTACAAAGGTATGTTTATTTTTTATGATATTTATTTTATATTAACTCTATATATTAATTTTGGTAATAATTTAATGATTATAATGTCTTTATTTGAGCACCATTTTGTATTTATCTATTGGGAAGACTAGTGTTATTATATGAAATTATTTTTCTACGTCGTGGGTTTCATGGGACCCAATTCCCGTCACCACGCATCACCAGATGTTCGACCACAGGGTTTTACATTATTAAATAATATAAATGTTTTAAAACTCATTTAATTTGTGACATATATTTTTTAATTAACATATAGGATTTATTTTTCTCCATTTCATGATATCCTTGTAGGTCCTATCCAAGAGGAATTAGATATTTGTATATGTAATATCTTTTTTCAGTTTCTCAAAAACCATAGAAATTGAGCTATGGATAATGTGTGTGCCACTAATTTAGACTAGTCTTCCATCTCCCATTGGCCCCACTATATATCAACTCAGGTATGGTATAAATTATGCTCCTTTTGTCTAGGATAAAATTTTAGGAGGAGGGAATCATCTGGACATCAGAGACGGGGGAGGCAAGAGGTCGCACATAGGTTTGGAAGGCTTACATTTAGCATAAATTGACAACATATAGTGAGGAACATTATTTATTAATGTATATATACTTTAACTATAAGATGTTTTTTAAATTATAAAGGCTGATACGGACCCATATATTTAGAATTTTTATGGGTATAAGGAGATGTATTTTTATCCCCATATTGGAGAAGTTGTAGAAGACTGATAGTTCTATATTGTGGTTAGTAATTTTTTTTAAAATTTCTTGGATATTAATTTTATTATTATTCAAAATTTTCATTATATTTAAGGGAATCGTACGAGGCAGTTACTTCTCATTCACAAGAGAGTCAAGCTGAGAGTGAACAAGATTCCACCAGTGATTCGGGTTTTGATGAAGGGGCCTAGGTACAAGAGGATTCTTAGGGTCCTGAGAAAGGATGGGTTATTGGTTTTGGTTCACAACTAACACATACATGTTATTATGGTACTTTTACAATGACATCAATAAGTATGAAGAGAGATCACAGAGTCATTATCGATGTCATCATTTGATTCACAATATAAGGAGAGGTTGAGAGATCATGATGAGATGATAAGGCAGATGTAGAAAAAGAGGGAGGTGTTGTGTGAGTAGAAGTGTCTGAGATATGAGAATATGTTGGAGTATATGCAGTGGCCTGCGAGTGGTGTTGGTATGGGGTTTTCTCCACCTAGTCCTTTGAGTGGTCCTCCTCCACCTAATGATAGTTGATGATTTTTGATGTTTTATGATTATTTTGAAATTTGGTATGACAAACATATCATGTTTAAAATTATGTATTAATTTTATGACTCTTTTATTTACTTATTTTTTTTTATTTTTTAATGATTTTTAAATATTTGTAATTTTTTTCCTTAAATTTTAATATTTTAAAATTTTTATCTTTTTTAAATAATTTTAATAAATTTTTAACTTGTTTAATTTTTTTTTATTTTTTTATTTGAATTTAAATATAATTAAATATTTTAATTATTCTAATTTTTTTATATAAATTTAATTTTTTTATTTATATAAATTTATATTAATTGTTTTTAATTACATTTATTTTCTAGAATTGTTAATTAATTATTAGGTTTTTTAATATTTAAATTATTTTTAAAGATATATATATATATATATATATATTAATTAATTTCTTTTTTAATTTATTTATTTTTAGTTACTTTTCATTTTGATATTTTTTTGGAAAAAACTAACATTTTCAATGGATGGACAGCCCTTCAGAAATAATCAATTACAATACACCATCATGATTGGGTATTTAAAAGAATTCTGCCACTTATTTGCGATGGATGCAACATATGTCAGAATTAATCACTAGTTGCGACTATCCATCAAAATTAACCACAATTGTGATGTGGTTTTTTCCCAGTATGTATTATAAATAGACTCTCTTCACAAATAACTTTTTTTAACTGTAGTTAGTCACTAATACTCTGTCACAAAAAAAAATCAAAACTCTTGTAGTGTAATAATAAATTTTTAGAAAATTATCTTCATAAATTCAACCGACTCTTTTCATTTATATTCTCCCAACACTCCATGAATTATTCTATAAACATATATATGAACAATACTTCTCTTATATAAATTATCGTGATTAAATCCACACCATTGGAAACTAAGATTCTCAAAAAATTAATCAGACCATGAATATCATGGTATTGGTACTTGTTTTAGTCGATACAATTCCTTCTATAGTCAATATTATTTGTTATAATTTTAATTTATGAGAAATAAATTTAGATACTCAATATTAACTTTCATTTATTATAATAAATTGAAAAAAACTAACTTTAAATCCATTTAGAATACATTAAACCTTTTTTGGGCATCTATAACAAAAAATAACCATGTTTCCTATAACCTTTCTATAGGGGAAAACTTCATACCAATGTAAATGTATCCAATATATGAACATAACTTGTAAAAGAGTTATTGTTTTCTAAAAATCACTATACTATCTCTATATGATCTTTTTGGAAAACCAATTTTTTACAGGTTCTTGTCAAATATACTTAGAATAATCTTCCAAATCATATTTTATCAACTTTTCCCAACTTATCAATCAATTATTTTACCCAAATATCATTTTGAGTAGATTTATCATTTTTTTGAATTAAAATCATAGAGAAATAATCATTGAATTTTTACTAGATTAATGTTTTCACCAAAGATATTTTGTTCATTGAGTTTTTTTATTTTCCTGGTGATAATAAACATGATTTTTTCTTATAATCATCAGATCCAATACCTAAATCATTTTTTAACCCCTAAACCAACCACTTCTTAAACTCCTTATTTATGAGTTTCTAAACTATATTTTTGATTCTATTTATTATCTAAAATAGTGAAGTCTTGAAATTTAATAATTTTCTTAGGAGGGTTTTATATCACTTATAGGATTTGATTTTCCATGGGTAATAAAGAAATATACATTCATCCCCTCAAGATTCAAACTTCATAAGGATTATATCATTATTGAGAACAAAATATTTACAAAAAAATATTTATATGTACTTTAAATTAGGTTTCCTACCAATCCTATCTTATATGGGTAATATTTAATCTAATCCAAAAACACTCTATTACTGATTTAGACAATTTTCAAGGGAACTTCTTTCCAAAACATTATAAGTGTGACTTTTCCAATTAACATCCATTGATCCATTTTATTAATAATACAATACCTCCTCTATAAAAATATATTTTGTGAGTATTTTTCCCCACTTAATCATAGTGTCTTATCTAGTGATTATCAAAATAATATTTCTCTTAGATATTTTTTAAATATCAAATCATTTTTTGTTCCGAATTTCAAAAAATTTCAATTAACCATGTCTTCAAAAAATCATCAACAAGATATTATACAACTAAATACCTTGATTTTTTGAGTTATCAATATCATCCATTCCATTACACTAAAATCAGAAATAAAATGTATCTAGTTCTTTATTCCATTAGAAAATCTTGGATTAATTGACATACAAACTTCCACAAGCTCTAATTCTAGTTGAATTGTCAAATTTACTTTAATTATATATAATTTTTATTGTTTAAAATTTATATAAAACATTACATGTATGAATATTATCTTGTGTGAGTATAGGAATATAATAAAGGATGGTTCCTCAATATTTTTGATCCTCTACCTCTCTCTAAACAATGAATTGTCACTTTTATTAGGGTTCATGTATGCATATTTATCAGTGATGGCGCTCCTTCACGTCACCAGGACTATCATTCTATTCTCATCTTAGTGCTTTCCCTATTATTGGGACTATATTCTTGGACATCCCCCTTATTTTATATTATTAAATTTGAGTTTTTTTTTCTCATATTGTTACATCATTCATGTATTATGGTTTCCAATTTTTCTATACCCATTATGTTGGACCACACCTTTGATCTTTTTTCATGATACTCAAGGTGGTTTGTGATGTACTGGTGGTCACATATGGTGTCGTTTAGTGGGATTTTATGTTTTTATTACATCTAATATCCTTATGGTAGTAGTTATATTTCAACTATATTCTATATATTATATTTCATAATCCAGTATTGGCTATGAAAAATTTATAAACCAACCTTTTGGAATGAAAAAATAAACATGGATTTGAAACTATTCACACAGGTCAGATAAAATTTATAAAAAGTTCTTTACTATGAACCACCCTCAATGAGAAGCTACGTAATATTATAATTAAATTGATTATGAAACTATAAAACCACCTATAATAGTCTATGAGTTAGTGAATAAGAATAAGGGTATATCAATACACATATATGGAATACATCCCCTTTTGTAAATGAAAACTCTATATCCCCTTGAATAAAAAAATTCATTTCACTACCAAAGTACATTAATAATATATATCAATGTATTTCAAATCATATAATGTCACACAAATAATTTAATAACATATACATATTCCAACATCTTCTCTATACCTTAAGAAAGGAACACTATAATCCATCTTTATCAATGAGTATCCTTTGTATAGAGCTATGATCAATCGACAGCACCACCAAATATATATTGATAATGTAATAAAAATATTATATATAATCTTGGTTTGTTAATATAAATATACTTAGTAGGTTTATCCCTAGAACTCTCATGTTCCAATGCCAGTGAAACATACTAATCCTTTAATGCATAGAATAAATAAAACACAATAGTCAATCGACATCTATCTTCCAAATATTAATCATCCAACCATTAATATTCCATGCCACACAATTATCTCACATATAAACTATAACCCTTTCCCCATAATATATCATTACATAAACACCATTATATTAATAACCACCATCAATTCATATCCAAAAACTTAATATTTGTCCACTTGCAGTGATATCACTATGATATTACCAATGTAGCAATCCAACCACATGAACCATACTATAATATTACCACTACGAAGAAGCTACCCACCCATTAGAAACTATCAATATTATCACTACATTACCTCCCACCCATAGGGGACCTTATATAATATCCACATATATAATTTGGGATGGTGTCCACCCACTGGGACTCAAACCAGTTTTCTCGATGTCCACCCTTGGGGACTCACCCCACCATGACCATAATTTGTTGGATACATTTATCCCTTTATGACACTAATTACATTATCATGTGTCCTCTATTAGTGACATTTACCTATTAAACCTATATTATCACCATCACACATCACATATCCATTATGGATACTCATATCATCCATACCATTATCACCATAAATACCACTATCACCACATATCTCACAACAATGCCACTATATTAGTCCTAACATCCCTACCACTATAAAATATTGTAAATTTATTTTTATACACACCATAAATTTATTATCTTACCTCAACCACCACACATATAATGGCCATAGGGAGTATAATCACACCACATTATTATAATTTACAATCATATATGTGTTCACTACCTTTAGATCTAATAGAATAATTCCCCATATCACTAATATTCCTTTTATCCCATGCATTCATAACTATATTCCAATATATTAAAAATACCCTTCAACCAATTAACACCATCAAACTCATTGTTCAACAATCTTACCTCAATCTATTTTAACAATAGAGGTTTATTTGGGGGTTTTAAGAGATTTTAGTGCCACCGCCACTTCAATGCATAGACCATTAAATTTATACAGTAACCACATTACCAGATGGCACAACCCTTATAGAAATCACACCACTACAATGAAACTCTATATCAAAAAGTCCATTTATTCTGAAATTTGGAATAACCCCATTTTTAGGTGGAATGGAAACAATGTAACTCACTACCACTTTATCTCAAACCATCACTAACACTTTAAAAAATATCCATATAGAGTGGCCCAACTCATATAAAAATTGGCACAGACTATGGAAACTTTTTTAAATCCACCAATGTCCTGGATTTAACAATTTTAGAGTATAATTAATAATTTTAAGCTAAATACTCAACATGGGAACATAATAAATATTTAAAAAGTATTCATAAATTAATAACAACACTTATATCTATCATAAATAACTCATAATTAATTCACACATCAGTCTTAAAAATTAATCAATAATATTTTATTGATTTCTAATTAATATCTACCATTCACCATTTTACACCACTAATTTACATCCATAATAATTATATAAAATTGTTTTATCACAAAATTATATTTCCAAATCCTTTCTAAAATTTATTACTACCGATCATCAAATTCCTATTGACATTCTATAATTACAAATGTATATTTATAGAAAATATTCACCATGAATATTTATTCCATAACATTAACATTTATCATTAAATTTAAAATCTAATAAAGTGAATAATAATTATCTCATATTATTATGAATCATCTACCCATAAAAAAAATTCAAGGTAGATCATTATTCCATAGAGGTCATGTATGAATAAAAAGTGAATGAGTTTTCTACATGTAAATTATAGATTTTAGAGGTAGGGTAAACTATAATGTCAAGGGAATAATTTATAGAGTTTCAATATTGTTATCATTATAAAATTTTGATCTCATTACGATGAAATGAGTTCAAGAAAGTGATTTAGATTTGAAATAACTGCTGAATTATTTTAGAAACTACACCATGATTTTATGAAATTTGAGGAAGAAAGAGGATGGAAATAAAGACAATAAAATTTTATTAGATATCAATCCATAAGACATGAAGATATAGACTTTGAATGAAATGATAAATGAGGTTGGTGGAACAATGATATGATGAACTTAAGTGATACATGAATTATTGTACAGTGAGTAGTAACATTACCTGTATTTTCCACATGTATAAATGTTTTGTGTTATAGAAATTGGAATAAGACATAGAAACTTTTGGAACTTTTTTCTATTCTACAGAGTGATAGTGTGTGAGGAACAATACATTAGAAGACATAAATTTATGTTTTTATATAATTGATTTTTTTTATTATCCTACATGATTTATTAAATATTTTATTTAATTTTCATATTTTTCACAATATTTGTGAGGATTTATTCAAAGGTGATTGATATCTCGTTAGTCATGAGTGAGTAGTTACATAATGGATGGTTAATTAAGAGAAAATAATATTATTTATGTTAAACAATTGAGATTTTCATTTAGAGAAGTGATTTTATTTTATTATTTTATTATGATTAATATGTAATATATTTTCTATTGACTCTTTTTAAAAGTAATGAATAGGTATGGAAAACCAATGTGGTAGAATATGATTTTGGTTATGAGAGTAGCCATTATAATTTATTAGACCTAGATATTGAATATATAATTAATTTTAGTTTAATTAGATTCATTTATTTATAGAAAATAGAGTTAGGGTTATATTAATTGAAATTAAACCAATATAGGCTGATTACATTAGAAATATCACAATTAATTTATTTGATTTTGAAAACAAGTAAATGAAATAATATTTAAAAATTAATTTTCCATCCCTATTATATATATATGAAGTATTCATTGTTTTTGACATCTTTTTTAACTTTATATTAACATTTTAATTCTGAAATATATTAGTAAACAATGAATAATTTAAATGGTTTCATAATTTTGGAGTTCCATGTGATATTTGGTTTAATATTATACTTAAATACTATACCATATTCTAGTTTTTTTTAAAGGGGTCATGATATTTTTTATTTTATGATTTGACATATTCCCTTGGTATTTAATAGTGCCCATGGATAATTCATGTTTTAGTGTAATTATTGTGGAAAAAAACATGATATAGAACTAGTTTTTTTAGCAGTATATTGTTTTATTATCCTATTTATATTATTTTTAATTATTCTTCATCTTATTTGTTATTTTTAAATTTAAATGTGTCTCCATTTTTTATTTTTCAAGTCACTGGTGCATGATCTAAAACCTATCCCTCAATCAGAGAGTGTTGATACTTTTGATCCATGAAATTTTAACCCCATGATAAATATTTATTTTTCTAGTCACTAACAATCAACATTGGACGAATGATTTTTCTTCAACATGAATAATAGTGTAAAAGGGAAATTCATTAATTAAGTCCAATGAATACAACATGATATGATAATTGTAGAAAATATATATAAATCAACCAATATATATTCTAAATTAAACTTGAGACCACCTACCCAATAAAATAATAATTAGTTGAAATGTTGAATTTATAAAAAATATGAAATTTTATACAATTATTTGGAAAAAAATTTAAGTTCATCTTGGAATCTGTAAGATTTTTCTAGATACTTTTGAATTTTTTTTGAAAAAGGGGTTCTCCAATGATAATTTAAGGCTAATAGTCTTCCCTTTTCATTGAATCATATTTAAAATGGTATATTAAAAGTATTGAACTATAGTTTGATCATCACATGGAATGATCTTGTAAGGAATTTTTTAGAGAAGTATTCCCCTCCATCATAAAATAGTGGAAATCCTAAATGAAATTTAAAAATTTTCTCAAATCAAGGATGATTCACCATTATTTCACAAGATCACATTTTATATATTCTTATGAACTTAGAACCTCATAAAGTACCCCTTTTTATTCAGTTATAAATAATTTATTTTGGTTTTCAAATTGATTCTCTTATCATTGTTAATGAAACAATTTAATAAATACAGGTGAAAAATTCACTTCTATTATGTAAGAAATTTTTATGTATTATTCAATAAAATAATTTCATTAGAAACAAGAAAATTTACTCAAATAATTATTTTTCACCACATGGGGGAAAACGCTAAGTTAACAGCCAATGTGGAAGCAATGTGAAAATAGTTAATGGTTATTCTAGTGATTAAAAAAAGAATATAATGGCCAAATAAATAACAATAATGTTTATATGAAATTTGTACAGGTCCAAACCCAAATATATATTTTCAATATGATATTGAATTTAAATAAAAATTTGATGTATTTTTTTAGAATAAATAGTCTCAACAGTATTTTAAAAATTAGTTTAGATAAAACCATAGGCCCATAAATCTAAATCAAGGTTCTAAATAATAATTATTTCAAAAAAATATTAATTTTTATCACGGTGCAATATGTTTTTCCAAACTACAATAAGGTAATCATACAATTGGTCAACAATACCAATCCCCAAGATAAAAATTATTTAGTAGAAATAACCATAATAATTCTAGGATCTTGTTCAAGAGTCTCAACCCTATTTGAAATCATTTATGAAATAATTTAAAAAATTACCAGTGTCATAATAAAGTTTATATAGAGATATAAAATATTTAAACATTCATGAAATCACACATATTTAATTTTAAATATTTAGATTCACTTAGGATAAATTTACCGAAATATTTTTCAGATACCATTTTGTTTTTTATTTGATAACACTGATGTTTTGAAGGAGTAGGTGAAGTTTGTGACATTTAGTAGTTGAATAGATTTGAAGTAAAATTTAGAGAACCAAAGATAATGTATTTTTAAAGGATAAGGAATCCAAGGACATACTAAAAGAAAAATAACCTCGCAATTAATTTGTAAGGATAAATTACAATTAATAATGACTGATATGGATACGTCATAGTCCCTCAAAGTGAAAATCTACTAGAAATATTTTCCCATTCCAAAGAGGATTTACTAAGGTATGGTAGAAGATTAAATTGAAATATTTATGGATATGTTCAAGTAACTACACATAAATATCCTATTCACCAAAGACATGTTAAAAGTATCAATATATGGCAAATTTTTCAAGGAAAATTTATATGAAAAGAATAAATTATAGAAATCATGAGTGATTTGATTATGTAAATATTGATAAGGTATAGTTCAGATAATATTTCCACCTTATATTCAAGATATAAGTTGTATCTCTATTCCATACACCATTAGATCTTGTAACTTAAGTAAAGACCTTTTTATTTAAGGGAAAGTGTTAATATCATGACATTTAATGTTTTTTTGAATTTTGGGCCATGTATTTCTAATCCCATGAGAGTAAACCTTAAACTAGTGGACCTATTCATTATGTACCCTATTTTAATACAATAATAAGTTTTAGTAATGTTAGAAAACAATTCTCATTTATTTTCTTATTATACAAAAATTAGAAGATGGAGAGGTATTATAAATCATTGTTTTGAATGTCTTATCAAATAGGAAAGATCTTATTGATGTATATAATTGATGAATAGCTTTCTTGGTCATATTATCAAAAATTAAATTTTAATTTATAAAAAATAGTAAACCAATGAGAAGAGGTTTAATACTTCCTTTTAGTAATCACAACCGAAGAAGTGTACAGACTGATGAAGATGAAATTAAAAGAATGAAATATATGAATTATCCAATTGATAAGGATATTTAGAAATGTGAAAAGCAAAAAAATAAATAACCTGAACAAGAGTAATATGACACTAAATAGTAATGAATTTTAAGTTAATTCTTCTTATAATTAGTTCCCTTGATTGCGGAATCCCCAAATCATGAGATAAAGTAACTCCCACGTAATTTGTGAGACTTATTATTTTGATAAAGGGAGAACCTACCAATGATTATGGGTAATAGAATTTTAAAATAAGAAATAATAGGTATATTGATGTGTTAAAGTAACGTAAGAAGGATATTTAATATAAAATTATTGAAATAAAAGGTGAATCCCTCCACTTTACACTAATAATGTGATACTCAAATAAGTATGAAAAATAATATAAAAATAATAAATAAGGTTGTAACCACCCTTGAAGGAAGTTTTTAAGGAAGAGTTTTTTGAATCTCTTAGGTTTAGGGGACATCTAATTGATCTATTATAATGAATGGGGGATCCCACAAAAAGTATTAACAAATAATGGAGGGACTACTATTGTGAATAAAAATGATAATATGTTCTCAACCTATGTTTTAATATGTTAAAGATATTGTATAGATTATAGCAAGATAAATTATGTAGTGAGGAAGTATCACATTCCCAAACTATTTATTCATTAAATAATGGAATGGTTATCTAGACATTAGTATTATTACATTATTGATTAATACTATCGATATAATAAAATTATTATGGAATGGAAATACCATGAAATATTTTCATTCACTAGACCTTATAGAACATTTTACCATCATTTAATGTAACATAGAATATATAATTAACCCACTACATTTTAGTGGAGTGTGTCACACTTCTTTTAATAATTTATAGAGGAATTTATGAAATATTTTATTCATGATTTATCACTCTACAAGAGATAAATTGAAGAATGTATCCAGAATATTGATTTTTTTTGGAATGATGTGATGATATATCTATTGTGAAAATTTTTGGGACATTTCATCTTATGATGAAGCATGGGATAATAATAGAGAACTGAATTTTAAATTAAGGGATATTGGTTAATCTCATTAAGATGAAGGTGATAAGATAATTTTCTAAATCTCCAATAGTGATGGAGACATGAATATCTCTGGGATATTTGGTTTCTATTATATATTTTTCAAATATTTTCCATATATTTACATTCCTCTAAACAATATTTATGAAAAATATTTGGAGTTATTATTTGACAAAATCAATAAATAATCATTCAAGAATATAAAGTATAGGTTTATTAGTACCCTAATCAAGATACATAAAAATGATAGTGATTCATTTGAGTTCACGCGCTACACCAATAATTACACCATGAGATTAATGCTTGAATAAATCAATGATAAATTTTTTGAACTATCTACTTTGAAAGTAAAAATTTTATAAAGATAGAATTAAATTACACCATAATTAATAATTAATTACATACAATAGTATTTTATCTTAATAAGTTTAAATCCAATATTATTATCTCTAACGTGATTATAAAAACTAATCAAGAAGATTTCATATATATACTAAATAAGTTGGATATAAATCCATTTGAGGTTAGGTGGATCTTGTTACGTTCAGAGTTTATTATTGAGATCAAGGGTAAGAAAGGTTTAGAGAATGTCATAGTTGACCATCTATCAATGATAGAATTTATAAATATAATAAAAGACAAGAAATTTTAAATTAAAAAACAATTTCAAGTTGAATTTTTTTACAATGGATATAACATCATGAACATGGCATAAAGACATCACAAATTACTTTTTAATTGCTTAAATCTGCCTAAAATTAACCTATTGATAGAGGAAAGTATTTTTAATGTAAAAAATTAATTTGGGATGATACTTTACTATTTAAAAAATTATATGATGGGTTGATTCACTAATGTATATTAAAACCAAATGTGTAAAACCCATTGAAATTTTATCAATCCTCACTAATCAGGGGACACCATGGTCTAGAATTATTAATAGATAAGAAACTATAAAGAGGATTCCTTTGGAAAATATTACATTGTGTTGAAAAAATCATTGGGGAACATTTTTTTCACTACAAAATAAAAAAATATATTATCATAATTGTTCAAATAAAATAATGAAACATAATTGAGGTTTAAGTGTTCGATGTTTGTGGAATAGAATTCTTAAGTATCTTTCCAAATTATTTTATTTACATATAAATTTTTATTTTTATACATTATGTTTCTAATTCTTTTGAAGTATAATTCTCCTAGGATAACACAACAAATATTTTAGAATAATACTAAATAATAATTTCTTCTCAAAATTTGGATTCCCCAATTTGTTAGTCATTGATTTTGGAATTCAATATGATAACTATTTATTGATTGGTGTGTATAAGAAATATAACATTTTTTAAAAAAATAAGCATTTATTTCACTAATTTTTAATGATAAGATCTCTTGAATGATGATTTAGATTAGTTTATGGAAAAATAATTCAATACATGATGAAAATATTGGTTCAAGAAACTCAACGATGACTTTTTAGCCTATAAAATAGCCACCGCAACTCTATTAGGTACATTTTTTCTATTTAATATATGGGTAACCCTTCTGAAAATGGTTTATATTTCCCAAAATTATTCATAATTTGTTAAATTTTTGAATAAGAAATTAGATAAACCAATGAATTAGTGATTTATAGTGACATTAGAGTTATAAGAGATCTATAGAGATGTTTATGTGAATGAAACTATCTACATAGTGAAAATGAAAATAATTGGAATAGCCAACACATTCATAGTATGGAGATACACATGAGAAAGAAGGTATTTTCGACTCATGCTAGTGATTTTTCTTAGGGAAGATTAAATCACGATGTCTATGTACCTTCATAGAAGTGAGATAATTTCTACATAAATTAGTATAAATTTAGAGTAATGAATAATCCCCCATTTAGGTAAATGAATAACACCTTAATAACTATATTAAATATTTTCAGGTAGGTTGTATCATATACTTGTGATTTAATTTATGAACTCCAAAGTAAATCAAGATTTCTAAATTTTAATTATGATCTTGTTGGGACGTAACATGGGTATGCTTTTTTTACAATTCCTCTTTAATTTTTGGAAGAATAATTGGACTTTCATGATAGATTTTTTATTTCAGTTACTCTGGGGAATATGAATCAAAATCGTTATCTAATATAAATACCCCAGTCCTAGTGGCCCAGAGTAAGGGGTACATTTTTACAAAAATACTATATATGAGTGATCACATCCAAAATAACTGAATAATTCCGTAGTCTTGTAAAAATATATACATATGTGAATTTCAAATTACATTTAATGAATTAAAATAAAAAATTGTATTTTCATTAAGAACACCATTATCCCCTTTAACATATCCCTGAATATCAATCATAAAATACTTCCTGCAATATAGTGGAAATGAAAAATAATAAAGGGGTTGGATCATATGACTGATAAATGTTTGTGTACAATGGAATCCATCATGAATAAATAAGCAATAATCAATATGACAAGGTAAATATCTAAACACACATACCATTCAATCAATAACTTGAGAAAAATAATAATATTGTGGAAAGAAATGACAATGAAATATCACTATATAAATATTCACATGATCTTGAAATATATCTATGGATATCAAAACTGATAAAATAATAAGATGGAAATCAATAAATAGTCTCACAAATGGGGAATGTAAAAATCCAGAAATCATAAACATAACATCAACGTCTCATGCCAAGGTATCTTATATAAATGGGTAAGGACTTATACAAATGTACAATATAGTTTGTCTTGTGATACCTATTGATACATAAATGGGATATATAAAGACCCACCCATCACATGCCAATTTCAATTCATTCCTTGTATGAAAGGGGTGAATCATAATCAATGTAAACATTTTTATTAAAAAACTAGCATATGAAATTTTAATAATTTTCCCAATCAATTAAAATAATCATAAACCATCTTGAGTATTATAGAGAATGATATTAAAATAATTTAACCACATTAAAACATAATATCCACAAAGAATATTGACATAGATTAAAATACATTATAATTATAAATGAAATATTTCATTAGGAAAATACCCTACACATTTTGAAATAACAATGTCAAAATATTAAAATTTCTCAAATATTATGAAAGAAACATTCTTTGGAAGGAACCATTGAAACATAAAAAGGAATATTTAAAACAATGAGTAGTAATGGTTGAACAAATTTTATTCATGTCATATAAGTAAAAATAATTCAATTTACACATTTTATATAAGTGAAAAAGTACCTTTTTTGGAAAAGTATTGGAATATTCCTTTGAACCCATTATGTAAAACCATGTGTAGAATTGTCTTTAATAAGTCATTAGGGAATAATACAAACATTATTTAAAATATTTTAAGTAAAAATATTCCAAAATATATTATAATTTAATGTGGGATAAGATAGAGTCAAAATATAAACAACCAATTGTATTTTCAATATTGTAATTCGAAATCTTACCCTTATCTTTTGGTTAAAACCCCTGTTAAACCAGTTTTAACCTTAACTGTGGTAATTAATTTTTACATTTTCACTACTTGTCATGAAAAAAATTAAGTTGACCTTATTACCAAATATTAATTATGCTGATTCATAATATAGAATCTATTTTACTAAATTAAATTCACATAAGTTTCATAATTTAAATTAATATAAAACATTCAATTTTGATGAAAATGTGGTTTTTTGTAGAAACAGATTTCTTAAGTATATAAAGTTTCTATATATAAATTATATATAAATTTTATTCTAATAACATTAATTAGGTAAATAAAAATATAACAAAACTAATTTTTAAAACAATTTTAAAATAAAATATAACTTTGAGAAATCATTAAACAAAAAACCACTTTTCAAAAAAAGTCAATATTTTTCACTATTCATCAAAAAATAATCCTTTTATAAAATTCTATAAAATTAACCCTTAGGTAATTTTAAAATTATGATTTTAAAAATTAAATTAAAATTTATAAATATGTTTTATAAAAGTGTAAAATTTTATTTTAAAATAAGAACATAAAACATGATGAAACCACTTCATAGAAAAATACAGATGTATGTATAAAACATGATTTTTCTCTGTACTTATCCAAAATATTAAATGAATTGTAATATTTTTGATTTAATATATAAAATAAATATTTAATTAAAATATTTCACCAATAGTTATTAGTTCAATTTATTAAGATAAAACCCATTACATGCATAAAAACAATTTTTCAGAAAACTTTTCTTTTTCATTCAAATGAAATTTATTTTCATTTTAACTGATAACCAATAAATTTATATTATATGTGTGTAAAATATATAATTTCCATAATTTAGTTAGTCTTATTCATATGCACCAATTTATTAACTAGTTTATAATGACATACTATATTACGAGTCTTTTAGTCTTGGAGTTGCATGTTCTGCAAACTATCAATGAGATAAATTTATTTTAAAAAAATATATCGAAATGCCATAGGGTGTTATATTGTTCCCTTATTAAAAGAATTATATCCTAAAAAATTTCCATAATGTCACCTCATGGAAATATTGGTGTATTTCTTTGTCCTAATTTATTCAGGTTCCCATATCAAATCTTCTATCTTATGATTTCACAAAAATACCTTTACCAGTCGAGTTGTCTGTTTCTTCAATACTTGTTCTACAGTGTCCAAAATTTGGATAGGATATTCCCAATAAGATATATCATGTTATTATTCTATTTCTTCCATAGTGATCATATACAGTGGTTTTTTCATGTACTTTCTTAATAATTATATATGTTACACATCATGTACTTTAGAGTGACTCGGTGGAATTGGTAAACAGTAATGTAAAGTATGTGTCTTGCGCATGTCTTTTGGTCCTCTAGATTTTCTCTGGAGTCAGTCAACCAGTCATCCCCTCCCATCCCGGTGGGAAAGAGATGTAATGAAATCTATCCACATTCTCTTAATAGCGCCTCCCTTCGTATTTCTCCCTTCACCAACCTAGGGTTTCTCCCTATTTTTCATGTATTTATTTATCCCTGATATTTCTCAATTTCTCTAATATAGCCCCTTCACTTCTGATTTCCCTCGTGGAGTTCTCAGAAGATTCTTCCTTACACAACCTCACCATTTTAGCTCATTTTGGTCAGTGGAGGCCTTCGATGGATGTTGTTGACAGATTCTTTAACACTCAATGTGGCCTTTGACAGCACGAGGTTGTGGGTTTGCTCAAATATCATCAAATGATTATTTGATTCTCCTCTGATGAAAGATCTATCTCTTGTGTTGTCTTACATATTACGACATGTCAACAATTTCTAGTTCTATATTTTTCATTGGTCCTTTGACATGGACTTGAATCACCACCAGAAGACAATGGTGATTTGGGGTCATCTTCCATGTTTGCAGCTCTCTTTCCAAAATCATTCAATATTTAGGATTCTAGGTAATCTTGTAGGATGATTCTTGGTTGCAAATATTGGGAACCAAACGGTTTGCCATCCCATATAAACCTGATTTTTTGATGAGTTATACATTTATAAACTTCCTCTAGATTCATCTGGATTGAAATCGAGGGTGAATACAGACCCAAACAGCCTGTCGTATATACATTGTGGACCAATTATTATTCCTCCGTTTACCTCCATGGGAATTTTACCCAGAAATTTCATCAAAGTGGAACAACATAGACTTTTTTAATTCCAACTTATGCAACCGACTCGATGCAAAAGGAGGATGTTATTGGGAAGGAGATTTGGTTTGTAGAGGGTCAACCTCCTGATTGTAACAAGAAAAATGAAGGTTCATGGGTTTTTTTTGAAAGTGAAGTGAATTCAACTCACCTCTCAACAATGAGATTGGGTGAAAAGTAGACAGAGGATTGACCTGAAGGGCCAAAAAAATTTCCCACTCCAATGGCTAAGTGAGGTTAATGTCTAGGCATGGGATGTTCTACCTAACCCTGAAATGAAACTTGTTAAAGGGAAATCGAGAAATCCTTCCACTGAAATTCTTAATGGAATAGGAATCCAGAACAGATATGCGAGGCTAGTAGCTGATGATCATACCTCTCTCGAAGGAGGAAGTAAAAATGAGATAAATTGTTAAGGGAATCAGTCCCTAGGAGATAGGTTGAATGATATGGAGTCTTATATGGATTCAGTTCTTGAAACTAGGTCTTATGAGAGAAAGGAAATGAAATTATAGAAAGAATAGCTTCATTCTTCATCAAAGAAATAGAAATCATCATTATTTATTCATATTGTTTCATCAATAATGTGAAGAGATTGAGGCTACAAAATGATTACTCAAAATTACCCAGTCCTCCAGTAACAATATTGGATAACAATGGTTCCTTTTTTATAAGAAACCTTATATTTCTATTGATTATCCAAAGAAAAAAAATATTTCTCCCCTTTATCATAAATCAAGTAAGTAATAGGGGCCAAAATCCCTGGATACTCATGTTGACATGGAATTTTCAGAAGGATGTGACCAAGAGGACATAGACCAAAAACAAATCCCAGAGCATATCCTTTATTTTAAGGAACAGAAGCTCAAAGAGTCTTCTGGATCAACATCCCAGAGGAAGATGCTCACAGAATGTTCGAAAGACTACTGTGAGTGGACTGGAATGAATAACATACTACTCGGCTTGATAAACATAATCGTATTTTGATCCGTGGTTCGAATGAGGAAAAAAATCATATAGGGAACATGTTCAAACCTAAGAAAAAATGGCATACCACATTGAGGACCTTATCAGAGACAATACAGAATTGAAGGTTGACTCTATCAAATTGCGTTTATACAGGTTTTACAATTCCAACGCCTTTAAAATTTTCTGGAATGTTCTGTTTATCTATAATGTAGTTTGAAGTCCATTTTCATTTGTGATGTTTATTGGTTTCCCACTTTTCCATTAGTTTTCTTGAAATAATAATTTATTTTGTGAGTAAATAGTAATCCATAACTCCAATTATTTCTAGAATTTCAAAAGATCCAATGTACATGGGGCTCATTTTCCCTTTCTTACTGAACCTTATAACACCCTTACATAGAGATACTTTAATGAAAACATAATATCCCACTTTAAATTCCAAATATTTCAACAGGTTTTTTGTATAGATCTTTTTCTTGATTTAAGTTGCTTTGATAAGGGTTTGAATAGTCTTCACCTTTTTTATTGACTCCTTCACAAGTAATCATCCTATAATCATCCTTTCACTAACTTCATACCAACATGTTGTTGACTAATATCTCTTTCTATATAATACTTTATACGATTCCATTTCAACACTTGAATAAAATCTATTGTTAATGGTGAACTCTACCATAGTTAATTAATTATTCTACATACCTTTAAATCCAAGAGATAATGACATCAACGTGTATTAAAATATTTGAATATTCTTTTTGGACATTCCATTGGTTTGAGGGTGATAACCGGTGGTAAAAAATTCCTGATATTAAGAGACTTATAAATACTTATCTATATTTTTATGTAAATCAGAGGTTATGATTAGGCACAATTGAAATAGGTGCACCGTGATGTTTTAAAAATTAATTAATATAGAGAAATTTAGGTTTCTCAAGAGGTAAAATTTCTCTTATATAAAGGAAATGTGAAGCTTTGGGGTGGTGATCAACAATAACCCATATTGTATCAATATTTCTTGGAGTATTTTGTAATCAAAGGACAAATTTTATAGTAACTTAATCACATTTCCACATTAAATAAGTAGAGTTTTCATGACTCCTGTATGATATTGTCTACCTTCCTTCACTTGTTGACAATTCAAACATATTAACACATAATCACTAATTTACCACATCATATTATCGCACAAAAACATTCCTTTAAATATCTACAAATCTTGGTGCTACCAGGGTGTATAGATATATTCAATCTATCAAAATCCTCAAAAAAATTCCTTCTTCCACTCAGGTATAGATGGAAGACATAGTTTATTTAAAAAAATACATAATTCCATATTTGCAAATAAAGTCTTTCAATTTCACAAAATTCATGACTTTAATTTTATTTTAAAAAGTCATATCATTAGGTTGAGAAATTTTTACCATTTTTAACAAATATGGGTTGGGAATCATTTAAAATATGAGTGATCTCTTCCCATCCTTAATAATTCCCCTCTCCATGTTTACTAGATCCAAGAACATAATACCTGTTTCGATCATCAATTTAGTTATAAATCTATGATATTTCCTACTCAATGCATCTGCTACCTTATTTTACTTCCTTGAGTGGTAGTTTATTGTGAAATAATAATCCTCGAGTAGCTCAATCCATCACCTTTAACTCATGTTGAGACATTTCTATGAAAATATGTATTTAAAACTCTTATGATCCACATATATATTATATTATTCACTGTATAAATATAATCTCCATATATTCAAAGAAATTATTATTGATACTAACTCAAGATCATGGGTTGGATAGTTTTTTTCAGGAATGTTTAATTGTCATGATGTATAGGAGGTAAATTTATCATTATTTATAAGGGAACAAACAATTCCATTATTTGATGCATAACTATATATTGAAAATTCATAATTTCATGATAGTAGAGTTAAAATCAGATCATTCAACAATATCTTCATCAATTTTCCAAAACATTCTTCACATTGCTTTGTTTATATAAACTTAACTCTGTTATGATTAATATTGGTTAACAAGTAAGACAGTCAGGATTTTTTTATACAAATCACAGATACTAACATTAAAAAAATAGTGAAACTATACAAATTAATAATGATGATTAGTGTAGGATATTCTTGGGATGACATTGTCTTCATAGTATCAATTAAGATTCCATACATTGAGAAAATGTTCCAATGAAAATAAAAATTTTAAATTAATAATGATGATTAGTGTAGGCCATTCTTTGACTAACATTGTCTTCATAAGATCAATTGAGATTCCATACATAGATAAAATGTTCCATTGAAAAGAAAAATTATAAATAAATAATCCAAACATTGTAAATTTCCCATGTAATTATTTTCTATTAAGAGTCTCAACAATGATCCACAAGATTTTTTCATGGTCCTCATATTTTTTATAATAACAAATGGTATCATCAATAAATACCAATAAAAAATCCATATGATATTACTTGAATACTCTACTAATGAGATCTATAAAAATCGAGGGTGCATTTGTTAATCTAAATGGAATCACTATAACCACATAATGTCCATACCACATTCAAAATACTATCTTTAAAATATCTCCCTCATTTACAATAAATTGATGATACCCAAAACGAAGTTCAATCTTGGAAAGATATTGATCTCAAGGAAGTTAATCTCATAAGTAGTTAATGTGATGTAGAGGACACTTGTTATTTATCATAATAACAATAATTTCCCCAAAATCAATGCAAAGCCTCATAGATCCATATTTATTTTTTAATGAAAAGATATGGGGATCCCCAAGGTGACATTATAGGGAGTATAAATCCTTTATTATAAAACTACTCTAAATGTTTCTTCAATTCCACCAATTACATAATTGTCATTCTTTATGGATTCATTGATATACCACTTTCACCATAGTGGAAAACTAAATTCATGCTCTTATGTATGTCCAGATAATTATTTAATAAATATATATATGTATTATTATATAATAGGTAAATCCACCATATGAATATTAACTTTTCCATAACTAGATTTTCCCAGCTTTTATTATATAATGATCTCATTTTAAAGAACTACTGGGTGTGGATCTAGACATGACATAGGTGACGATGTTTCCCATTTGAAGATAAAGAATAAAAAAAATTCATGATGAATCATAATTTCCTTCCCTTTGAAATAAAATTTTCACCATATTTCGAAATACATTCCATAAAATGGATTATATCAAAATCGACCATAGGTATAATAATAAAGTTATTAAATAGGGCACATTTATGTTTCACAATGGGAACTAACTAACATATCATTCTTGTAGTAAATGTTCAATTATGAGTCTTGACAGATATCTCCCAAATTAATGTGTTAAGGAAATATCTAATTTTCTTGGTAAATGTGGAAGATATAAAGGAATGGGAAGATATATAATCAAATAAATAATTATCTAAATTTGAATATGTGATTAAAGTATCCACCACTATATCTTTAGGAACTTCAACCTTAGCTATTGTGATCGTAAAAACATGGTATTGATCCCTTATAATTTTATAAGGTAAATTACCTTGAAATGAAGGGAAATAATTTACAAAATTCCTCATATCCTTATATTTGAATCATTGAACAATGGAATATTCTTTCTTTAGCTTGAAATAATGATCCTTGTGTCATTTTTCTCCACACTTGTAGTAGAGTCACATTCCCAACAAGTATGATCCTCTATGTTTCTTTCCAAATTTATTACATGTAGAAAATTCCACCCTTCCCTTCTTCCTATTTTTCATATTTATTTTTCTAGATTTCCCAACATCCCTATTTTTATCTTGTTTGCCTTGAAAATCATAATAAATGGAAAATTATTTCAATCTATTGATAAAACATGTTACTAGATTGCATTTGATTAAAACGTGTGGGAGACTAGTTCTCTCTGATGTATTGTCTTAAGATCATAAAAAATTACTAACATTTCTCTATAAATTATGTGAATAGTCCACATGATACCTTTATAACCTTTAAATGTTGGAATATTACTTATCAACATTTCCCCTTACTTTTTTCACACACACCTGATTTTTTTTCTATATCCACTCATTGTTAATGAGGATAATTTTTTCCATGAAAAGTTACTTAAAATTCTCCCATTCCAAGATCACTATTTCATCCTCGTATTTAGTTTTTTGAATAAATTAACACTATTAATATATATCACATAAGGAATGATAAAATTATATAAAAACCTTCCCCCCTTAATACTTCCGAAAGTGAGAAATACCTTCCCTATAGAACTTATCCAATATGAGGCTACAAATGTATTTTTAATACCCTTAAGTGATTGAGATTGCTAATATATGAAGCATTATAACATATTTACACCATTTTTTCAATCTGTATGATACTAAATATGGGTAATGTAATTTCTTATAACCTGAGTCAGATACCCCAATAATATTAAAATTTATTCATCTCCAACTACATCTCTATCTCCAGCTTTATTATTTTTCCCGTGATATAATTCCCTACCTAGATTACATGCATTGATAAAATTCCAATTCCTTCCACTAGGTTCCATTTAAAAACATTGGAATATATTATATTAGATCATAAAATTATGTATCATAATGTATAATTTCAAAACATGTGAAACACTTAAATTGAGAAATTTATGCATAGATAATCTCATATTCTTATACTTGGATTCTTTGGGAATATTCTTAATTAATGAAACTATTTTCAAATATTTCATTATGGTTTGTAAAAAAATGTAAATTAACTTAGTAATATCCCCTAGGAGTGTCAAACCATGTTTGTAGAATGTTTATAATGACCGTGCAACAGAATGATGGATACGATATACTTAAACAAACTCTTTTCATGGTTATTAATTCGAGATTCATCTATACCAAAACAATGTCCATTTATAGTATCCAAATAGGGTTGAATTGTTGGAAAAAACAAATAATATATACCTTATAAAAACTTAAGGAAGTAATATTATACTTATTCTTATCCTCAAACTCATTCAAAGTGTTATATTCCCTATTTTTTGTTTTCTTAAACCAATTTAAAAAGGTTTCTACTAAAAATCCTTTATTACCAAATATAAAACCCTAATTCTAGTATACCTAATTAAATGGTTAATTTATTTCATTGGTACTATATACATGGGTTCAAATCCCAAAGGTTCAAATAGTTTTGTAGTCTTGGAAGACATGACAAATAATTTAATATCAAATTGCATTTAAAAACATAAATAAAAAAATAGTATTATATTTGAGAACACCATTATTAAATTTAAAATATCTCTTTAAATATATTATAAAAAAACATCATATAATCATATGGAAATTAAACATAATAAAGGGGGATCTAATATTCTTAGTAAGGGTACACATAGAGAAAAAACTATCATGAAGAAATAAGGAATAATCAATATGGGAAGTAAATATCTAAAAACACATTTCATTTAATCAATAAATTGAATATAAATAATAATATGGTAAGAATAAATGATTATAAATTCCTTATAAATAATCACATGATCTTGAAAAATATCCATTGATATCATAAATACACAAATAATCTCATGAACATCAATAACTAGTCCCATAAATAGGGAATGTATAATGCCGAACATCATAAACATAGTGTAAAGGAATGATTCCAAGACATATTACATAAACGAGAAAGTAACAGATTAAATACCAAAGAAATTTTATCCCAAGAGACCTATATATGAATTTAGGGCTTATATTGGGCCTCTCTAATCACTCATTAAGTCGAATTCATTTCTCATTTAAGTGGGGTGAAACATAATAAATATAAATAATCATATTTAAAAACGAGAATATGAAATGTAAAAAATTTCCCCAATAAGTAAAAATAAAAAAAAACTATCTACAGTAATATGGATAATTATATCCAAATAATACATCCCAAGAAAAGGATAATATACTCTAGAATGTTAACATAGATGAATATATTTTTAAAAGATCACTGAAATATTTCTTCTGGAAAATACCTTCTTTATTTTGAAAAAAATTATTCCAATACCAAAATCTCCAAAATATTAAAAAATAGACATTATTAGAAGGAAGCTTTGAATATTTTAATGGAATATTTAAATAAATGGGTGGACCTTAAGGAATAAATTTTTTTTCATTCCGTATAACTTAAAAAAACATTCTTTCCATGCTTTTCTAACAAGTAAAAAAGTTACACATTTGGAAAGAAATAGAAAGATTCCAATTAACCCATTTTATAAAAATAAGGTCATAAATATCATTAAAAAATAATTATAGAACAGTATAAATATTCTTTAAAACATTTTAATGAAAATATGGATATGTAAGAGAAATATTCCCTATCGAATAAAAAACAATGTTGGATTTCATTAAAAACATGGTTTCTAAATATTTAATACTTATGTAGTGAAAAATGAATGAAAAATTTTAATTTCCATAAATAAGAAGATTATAATAAAATATATTAGTTTTAAGAGATAAATATTCAGATAATTCCATTCTTTGAGACAATAGAATAAATCATCCCAATTTATGATGAGATTGAGAAATAAACCATTACTTTAGGTATGAATTCCTCCATATGTGTCTAAACATCCTTTATAAGAAATAAATAAATATTTTATACATATATACAATAAGTATACAGATAGAAAGAAAAATTTCAATTATTTTATTGTTAAATTAAATGTTTTTAATCCCACAAAAGTGTTATATCAAGGGAAATTGTCACATTTTATGTTTTAGGAACCTTTTTGAGCTTAATTGGAAATATTACATATTTTGGATTTAAACAGTTTTAATTTATTTTAATGTTTCAGATATAACATTTTTCAAATTGATCCAAGTTGATAAATTCTTCTTTTATAGGTTTCTATGTTCGATGTGCCTCATTTTATCCTTCTGGACCCAAAGCACAATGAATCATTTGGAAGCTGAAATCTTCCTCACAATATAGTCCTTGAAAACTGTGTAAAGAACTGGAGAATTTTATTGTTGGGACCATATCCCATAAATGGAGGACACATTAGATCTGAACATTTACATGGAGCTGGGAGAAATCCCAAGGAAGAACTTTCATTAATATATCCACATCAGGTTATTTCATTTTCAAATCCATTAATGTGATGGAGCTCGGTGTATTGGAATAAGAACAGTCGGCCTGTCTAAATTAAATGTCATGAGTGAATCGACCATATCTCTCTCCACACTTTTCCAATAAAGCTGAAATTTCTTGGGTCGACTTAAGCAATGTCGGGGATGAACTTTCAAGAAGGCACAGGTTACCAATTCTATCATTAAGGAGGTCCTTCACACGCCTACATTCGGATAAGATTTTGAAGCCAAATTTTCACCCCATGCCTATAAAAATGTACTCCCTCTTCATTTCAAGGGGTTGGAAAAGTGGTTTCCATTTTTTTGTAGTTTTATATTTTCTTTTATTATGTAGTATATTTTTAATGTTTTAATTTATATTAGTCTTCTTCTTCATACCTCATTCTTCCATTTTTACTTTTATGTGTTTCTCCCACCGTATTCTCTTCTAACTCCATGAGAATGGGGAACTAACCTCGATGTTTTTTCAAGGGGGAGAATAGTGGTTGATTGAGTTTCATTGTGTAAGGACCCAGTTGAGGTAATGAACCATTGAGAGGGGGGGGGGCGTGAATTAGTGATACCCCTTTTTGACTTTTTATGTTCCCTTAAAAGAGAACAACCTTTGTCTCCTGTTAAAGATATACTTCCCTACTGAGAAACAAACAAGCGCACATCCAAAGGAACACAACAATTTACAAGGTTCACTATTCAATACGAATAGCTACGTCCTTGGTATGGTTCGAAATAATCCAGCTCCATAAAATCCACTATGAAAATAATCCTTGGATTACAACGAGTAGGATATACCCTTACACTCGTGAAGCATTGTGAAAAAATCACTCCAGTGCATGTGCACCCTCTTAGCCCAATAGGACCAAGCCTCTTTTCTTGTAACAACTTATGTTACCTTCACTTCCTTTCAAATACACAAGTGTAAGAATATTCAGCACAAATCTTCACTTCCTCACACAGAAGAGAGGCAAGGAATCCTTGGACTTTAGATAGATCAATTAAAGTTTGAACTTCCCAGTACGGATATCCACTCCGAAATCTCCACTCTGATATTTCTTCTTCACTTTGATTCTTCAATCCGAGTCTTCCTCAGTCTGAGAAACTCAATACAGTGACATCCAATACTAATTCCCCATTCCGAATATCCACTCTGAATTCTTCACTTCGGATTTTCTTCTTCACTTTGATTCTTCAATTCAAGTCTTCCTCAATCTGAGAAACTCAATACTATGACAGCCAGTACTGATTCCCCATTCTGAATATCCACTCCGAATACTTCACTCCGAATTCTTCAATCCGAGAATCTCAATACGGTGTCAACCAGTATCAAATTCTCATTACAATTTAAATCAAAATAAAACTCTATCATTAAAACAATTCTTTCTCTCTCTATATTATCAAATCATCTCTCACTGCTTCATCATCACAATTTTACTTTGCACTATGATCTCATTTTATAGGTTCTCCAAAGTGTGCTTAGGCGAGAAACCAAAATATTTTCCCGCTCACTTAAATTCACCCAAATCTGAATTTCTTCTGAAATCTCGGACTAATTAATACTATTTCAATGCTTCTAGAATCTTATCGAATCTTCTTCCCCTTATCTTGATTTAGAGCTTTGTCCTTTTCCGGATTCGACCTTGTTACGCAGGTTTCTCAGAGTAACACTCTTGAATCTACTCTTCTTTGCATCCTCAGCATGACACCATTTCAATTATCGGTATGTCCCTTCTTTATTCATCGGTACCAAAGATTTTGAACTCTTGGTATGACTCCTATGGATCTCGGTATGAATTCTGGTTATGACTTCACCAATTCTCGGTATGGCTTCTCGTTATGACTTCACCAATTATCGGGATGACCCCGCACTTCTGGCTGCGAACTTCAGGTTCAGGAAGTCAACTCTGAACTTCCCGCTACGAATTCTGATAGTGGATGTCGACTCTGAACTTCTCACTACAAACTTATTCTTCAGCAAGTCGACTCTGAACATCCTGCTATGAACTTTTGACTCAGGAAGTCGACTCCGAACTTCCCACTTCAATATTATGAATCAGGAAGGTGACTCTGCAAATTCTGTTCAGGAATTAGACTCCTCACTTCTGTTTCTTTTAACGACTCTTCCTGATTCTCAGAACAGCTCTTCATGATTCTCAGAAGGGCTCTTCATGATTCTCGGAATGACTCTTCATGATTCTCGGTATGACTTCTCGATTGAACTTTTTATTACATCATGAGTACTTGAATATACTCACAAATTAGAGTTACAAAATAGCAAAACATCATCACAATTAGTGCCTTCACATATCCTGTCATCCAGATTTTGAGAATTAGCAATTTCCCAGTTTCGAACTTCTCAATTTCCAGACTCCGAATTCTAGACTCCGAATTCCAGACTACAAATTCCAAACTCCGAATTCTTCAAACACCAAGGTGTATTTCCTTTATGAAAACTTCCTTAAGATCAATAAAATAAAATCCTTTCAAACAAACTCTTCCTTCAACTTGGTCCTAACAATCTCCCCCTTCAGATTTTGTTTTCAGCCAAGTTTTCATAAATAACCAAACATTGTAACCTCAAGAAATGGATTACTTATCAACAATTCTATTCCTACGTGAGATAACTCATTTTAGGAAACAAGAATCATTGATAGAAAAACCATGCTATCCTTAGATAGTGACGATGACATCTTAAACTTCATACATCTTTAGCTTCATACATCCTTTAAACAGGTTCAAGTTATTTCCTACAACCACTGCAACAAACAGTTAGAATAGTTCACATACACAAGCAGTGCTGAGTTCACAGCTTACCCACAAATATCTCTTTAATCAATAGACTTATGATACAAACAACTTCTCCCCCTTGACAAAACAATCCAAAAGTAAGAAGAGATAGGGGACGACGCAACAAACTTTATCCTTGAAGAGAAAGAGGTTGGACACCCATGTTCAACCTCAATCATGAGAATGATTCCTTCAGCAAGGGTTTTGTGAAAATATTAGCAACTTGTTCAGAATATGAAACATATTCAAGTTTCAGTTCATACTTTTCCACATGCTCTTTAATGAAATGATATTTGATGTCAATATGCTTCGATCGAGAATGTTGGACTGGATTTTTGGTAAGATTAGTTGTTCTTTGATTTTCACAGCCCAAGAGCAAGGGAAACTTCACTTCAACTAACAAAACATCCCACTGTGTTTTCATCCAGATAAGTTGAGTATCAGCCATGGTTGCGGCAATAAATTCATCTTTAGCTGTACTGAGTGTCATAGAATTCTGCTTCCTCTAGTGTCAGCCAACACAACTTTTTACCATAAATAACACTCCACCAGATGTGGATATTCTATCATCAACATTTCCTACTCAATCTGCATCCGAATATCCAAACAAATCAATGTTATTTTAACCACTATACATAATTCTAAATTCTTTTGTGCCTTTTATGTATCTGAGAATTCTTTTTCCAGCAACAAGATGTTATTGTTTAGGAGCACTCTGGAATCTTGAACATAAGGTAACAACAAAAACAATATCTGGTCCTGATGCAGTCAAGTATAATAAACTTCCATTCACCTTTTGAGATTCTTTCTGATCAATTTCTTTTCCTTCATCATCTTTGATTAGCTTCATTCCCACTGAGATAGGAGTTGATACAAGTTTTGATTTTTCCATCCCAAACTTCATAAGAAGTTTATTAGAATACATTTCTTGGAAGAGAAAAATGAATTCATTTTGTTGCAAAATTTGTAACCTAAGAAATAATCTGAGTTCACCCAACATGGACATCTCAAAAACATTATTCATTTCTTCAGCAAACCTTTCACAACATTTTTCATCACTTCCAGCAAAAATAAAGTCATCAACATAGGTAATCACAATGAGAGAAAGATGTTGGATTTCCTTGATGTAAAGATTTCTATCAACTCTTCCTTTCTTGAATTTATTCTCTTTTAAGCAAGTATCCAGTTTGGAATACCATTCTCTCGGAGATTTCTTTAGCCCATACAAGGATTTCTTAAACCTACGCACATAACATTCATTCTTCCCAACAGCAAAGCCACATGGTTGCTCAATATAAACTTCTTCTTTGAGATCACCATTAAGAAATGCTGATTTGACATCCATTTGAATGATTTTGTAACCTCGTTGTGCAGCAATATCAAGAAAGATTCAAATAGTTTGAAATCTTGCTACCGGAGAAAAGTTTTTTCAAAGTCAATTCCTTCAATATGAGAGTAGCCTTTGCAAACCAATCTTTCTTTATTTCTGATAATGTCACCTTCTTCATTTAACTTTTTCTGGAAAACCCATTTGGTTCCAATGATGTTCTTATTTTCGGGCTTGGGTACAAGTTCCCATGTGTCATTCTTTTCAATCTGATCTAATTCTTCATTCATGGATTGAACCCATTCCGAATGCTTAGAGGCTCCTTTAACATCATTTGGTTCCACTTTGAAATACAAGGAAGTATGTGATATTGAATTAGTTGTTCTTCTTGTTTGAACCATGTGACGTTGATCACTAATAATATTCTGAGCTTGCACTTGTTTCATCATCCATGGATAAGTTTTTCTTGTGCCTTCCTCATCACTTGATATGGCTGAATCGAATTCTTCATCTTGATTAGGATTACAATTCATTGCATCCTTATCAGAATCGTCAACTTCATCTTCCTTATCTTCTTTGTCTGTCTGGGCATGCTTATCTTTCCCTGTATTTTCAATGACTTTTACATCAATTTTATCCACAATTCTTCTTATTTATTTGTTAATGCATCTATAACCACTTCCTTCTGGAGCATAACCATGAAAAATTCTGTCTTCTCCTTTCTGCTCGAATTTTCCACTACTTCCACCTTTCTTCTTTATGATGCATGGGCTCCCAAAAACATTAGCATGCTCTATGCTTGGAGTAATACCATAGAAACGTTCATAAGGAGTCTTGTTTGATTGGGGCCTGTAGAAACATTGATTTTGAATATACACCATTGTACTTGTAGCTTGCCTCCAAAATTTATGAGTAAGGCCATGTTCAAGTAACATGGTTATTCCTATTTCCACCAAGATTTTGTTATTTATTTCAGCAACCCCATTTTGTTGAGGTGTATAGGGAGCACTGCATTCATGTTGAATCCCATGTTTTTCAAGGTAGTCTTAAAATTCTTCACTTCTATACTCACCACCATTATCTATACTCAACTTATTTACAGAGTACTCACATTCTTTCACAGCTTTCCTTCTGAAGCTTTTAAACATTTTCTGGGCGTCTGACTTGTGCTTCATAAACATAACACATGTAATGTGAGTAAAATCATCAATGAAGGTGATGAAGTACTTGTCTCCGTTTTTTGATTGTTTTCTCATCGGACCACATATATCAGAATGTATTAGTTCAAGGGGTTGTTTTGAACAATTGTCAACCTTCTTATGCATAACACTTGTAATCTTTTCTTTTTTCCAGGTAGTGAAACACCAATCTCTTCTTCTTGGAAAATCTGGAATATCTCAAACACTATCCCATTGAGATAACTTGCTCATATTTCTCTGAAACATGTGTCCAAGTCTTCTGTGCCAGAACTGATTTTCTACCACTATGCTCATGTAATAAGAGTTTTGGGAATGTCCAACCTAAAACTGATTTTCTTTGGTTCGTTGGACTCTTGTAACAATCTTCCCATATTCTTCACTTTTCACAATAAATACATCTTTTTTGAAGATAACTCTTTTACCCTCATGAACCAATTGTGATACACTCATCAAGTTTTGCTTCATCCAATCAACATACAGAGTTTTCTTGGACTATAATTTTTCCTTTCCAATAATGGATGATCTAACACCTTTGATTTTTAAAGATTCATCATTGCCAAATGTCATAGTGCCTTCTTTAAACTTTTTCATATTCTTTAGAAACTTAAAGTCTCCAATCATATGTAAAGAACACCCACTATCAAGTATCCAAGTTCATTCTTTGTTTGTAACTTTTAGTGCAATTTCAACAACAAGAGGTTTTTCTTCTTTCACATATTTCTTCACCTTAAACTTCTGAGAATTAATAACTTTTTCTTGAGCTGGTAACAGCACAAGACATCCTTTTGCAAGGTGTCCAGGTTGTTCACACCTTTAAAAAATGGTCTCCAGAAGCTGGAACCTATTTTCTGTCTTGACTTCATTCTTCTCAACTTTCTTCAAGAAAACCTTCTCACCCTTCTTCCTTTGAGGAGATTGACTCCCTTTTAATCTCTGCCTTTTATAACATGTGGGGTGGTGGTAATAATGTTGATTGAACCAACACAAATTCTTTGTATGCCCGAATCCACCACAATACCAACAGTACCCATAGAAGGAGTACCTTCCTCTAAAGATTTTGTTCTGATACTTCTTTGTTTCGCTTTCTTCAGCCCAAACAACCATTCTTTTGTTAGTAAGATTGCTATGCTAGAATTATGAATTCTCTGATTTTTCTTGTTTTTCACCAGTGTTAGACTTAGGTTTCCTTGAAACTTCAGAGTTCCCAGTAACACTGGTCTTGGCCACATAAGTAACATTCTCAGCTTTCTTCTTCACAACAACCACCTTATTCTTCTATTGAATTTTCTCAGAATGTGCTTGTTGAGAGGCTTCACCAACATTAGTAGTTGAGTTTTGAAAACAATGTTTTTTTATTCAACTTCTGAGAGCTTATTTTGAACAAGCTCTAATTATTTATCTTTTGCCTTCAGCTTTACTCTCATGTGCTCATTTTTATTTTTATCATCTTTAAGAGACTTCTTCTCAAGTCTTCAACCTCTTTCTCAAGTTCTTCATTATCATTGGCTTGATTGGATGCTGAGGAACATTCATCTTCCAACTTTTTGTTAAGATTCTCCAGCCTTCTGATCTTCCTTAAACATTTCTTCAATTCTTCTTTCAGATGCATCTCAAGCTGAGTTTCTTCTTCTTCCGAGGTGTTGCTTCCGAAATCTTCATCATTCACTATTGTAATGAAAGAATTTTCCACACCATGATCAACTTATTTTTTGGATTCAACATTACTTTCTTCATCTTCTTTATTTACAGATATAAAGCTTTTTCTTTTTGATTTGAATAACTTCTTTTCGTTCTCTGACTTTCATTTTCCACCTAGATTCTTCCATAACTTTCTTGGTTTTCTTTGTTCACTATCACTGTCTTCCTATTTCTCCCTTAGAGGAAAATTATCCGCAATTTAGCCAATGCCTCCACATTCAAAACACTTCAAGGGAAGTTTTCCCTTGCATTTCCCTGCACCACTTTTAACATTTTTTGAAAAAAAAGGATAAAACATCATTTAGATTTTTACATACCTTGATTTTAGAGTCAGAGTACCCACCATCTTCTACAATAAAGATCTTCTTAGAATTTTCCTACATCATGGTCTTAAAAGATAATTCTCTTTAAACATTTGTCTTGGTCTTCATAGCCTTTTACCTTCTCATTTAGTAAGTAATGAGTGTGCTATACAAATCATCAAGAGATAGTCTCTGAATATCTGACTTCTAATGAAGATACCTTCACATCGAATTTATAAAGAAGTATCCTCAAGATAATTTCCACCACAGTAGAGTCTTTCAGCTCTTCACTAAGACATCTGATGGTACGAACAATATCATTTACCCTGGTGAAGAAATCCCCAATAGATTCATGCTCTCCCGTCTTCAAGTCTTAATACTTCTGTATCCATATTTGAAGTTTTGCCTTTTTGACTTTTTTATTTCCTTCGTATATGTTTTTTAGTTTTTCCCACATACCTTTGTCTGTGGCCACTGCTTTTAATCTCAAGAATTCACTTTTAGAATGTGATGAAAATATAGTATTCTTGGATCTTCCATCATTCTCAAGAAACTTCTTGTCAACAGGTGTGAGTGGAACATTGTCTTCAATGGGGGGAAACCCAATTGTTACATCTTCAAGAACTTCATAACTAATAGATATGAGATATATTAGAATTCTATCCATCTAGATGTGATAGTTCTTCCCATCGAATACCGGAATGCCTTTACTATTCACACAATTCAGATTCTCCATCAGCAATGAATACAAAGGCAACCTGGATCTGATACCACTTGTAAGGACCCAGTTGAGGTAATGAACCACTGAGGGTGGGGGGGTGAATCAGTGGTACCCCTTTTTAAATTTTTAAGTTACCTTAAAATAGAACAACCTTTTTCTCCTATTAAAGATATACTTCCCTGCTGAGAAACAAACAAGAACACATCCAAAGGAAGACAACAATTTACAAGGTTCACTATTCAATAAGAATAGCTACATCCTTGGTATGGTTGGAAACAATCCAGCACCATACAATCCACTAAGAAAACAATCCTTGGATTATAACGAGTAGGATATACCCTTACAGCCATGAAGCACTGTGAAACAATCAATCTAGTGCGTGTGCACCCTCTTAGCACAATATGGAAAAGTCTCTTTTCTTTTAACAACTTATGTTACCTGCACTTCCTTTCAAATACCGAAGTGTAAGAAAGTTCAGCACAAATCTTCACTTCCTTACCCAGAAGAGAAGCAAGGATTCCTTGGACTTGAGATAGATCAATTACAGTAGGAACTACCCACTCCGAATTTCCACTCTAAAATATCCACTCTGATATTTCTTCTACACTCCAATTCTTCAATCCGAATCTTCCTCAGTCTGATAAACTCAATAAGGTGACAACCAGTATTGATTCCCCATTCCAACTATCCACTTAGAATTCTTCACTCCAGATTTTATTCTTCACTTTGATTCTCCAATTAGAGTCTTCCTCAGTCTGACAAACTCAATATGGTGACAACCATTACCGATTCCCTATTCCGAATATCCACTCAGAATTCTTTAATCTGAGAAACTCAATACGATGTCAACAAGTATCAAATTCTCATTATGATTGAAATCACAATGAAACTCTGTCGGCCAAACACTTCTTTCTCTCTCTAGATTATCATAGATTCTCTCACTCCCTCATCATCATAATTTTACTTTGCACTCCGATCTCCTTTTATAGGTACTCCAATGTGTGCTTAGGCGGGAAACCAAAATATTTTCCCGCTTATTTAAATTCACGCAAATCTTAATTTCTCCTGAAATATCAGAGTAATTAAGACTTTGTCAACACTTATAGAATATTACTGAATCTTCTTCCCCTTCTCTTGACTTAGAGATTTGGCCTTTTATGGATTCGACCTTGTTACGCAGGTTTCTCCGAGTCACATTCTCGGATCCGCTCTTCTTTGCTTCCTCAGCATGACACCATTTCAATTCTCGGTATGACCCTTCTTTTTTCATCAATACCGAAGATTTTGAACTCTCGGTATGACTCCTCTGGATCTCGGTACGACTTCTGGTTACAACTTCACTAATTCTTGGTATGGATTCTTGTTACGACTTCACCAATTCTCGGCATGACTCTGCACTTCTGGCTGCGAACTTCATGTTCTGGAAGTCGAATCCAATCTTTCCGCTACGAACTTCTGACTTAGGAAGTTGACTCTAAACTTCTCACTATAAACTTCTTCTTCAGCAAGTCGACTCTGAACTTCCCGCTATGAACTTCTGACTCAGGAAGCCGACTCCGAACTTCTGGCTACGAACTTCTTCTTCAGAAAAGTCAACTCTGAACTTCCCGCTATGAACTTTTTGACTCATGAAGTCTACTCCGCAATTTTTTTTAGGAAGTAGACTCTGCACTTCTTTTTCTTGTAACAATTCTTCCTAATTCTCAGAACATCTCTTCATGATTCTCGAAACGACTCTTCATGATTTTCAGAACGACTCTTCATGATTCTCGGTATGACTTCTTGATCCAAATTTTTATTGCATTGCGATTACATTCATATAGTCACAAATTAGAGTTACAAAATAGAAAAGCATCGTCAGAATTAGTTCCTTCACATCTCATATCATCCTGCTTTTGAGAATTAGCAATTTTCTGGTTCCGAACTTCTCAATATCCAGACTCCGAATTCTAGAATCTGAATTTTAGACTCCGAATTCTAGACTCTAAATTCTTCGAACACCAAGGTGTCTTTACTTTATGAAAACTTCCATAAGATCAACAAAAGACAATCCATGCAAACAAACTCTTCCTTCAACTTGGTCCTAACACATTGTACTTAAATTTTAATCTCTTTATTTAATTCTGAGGATTTAGGTGGTGGTTAAGTTTATTATGATGTGCGATTGCCCCATTTTCTATACTACCGAGTTCTTCTTCTCATTCAACATTTGTTAGTACCCTCACTATCTATGTCACGCATATGATGGAGTATGGCTTGGGTAGTGATGGTCGACAAAGATATCTCTAGGCTGACTTTAAAAAGAGTATTTCCCTACATGCAGAGATCTCGGTGTTTGGGTAATAACATTTCGAATGAGAGGGTGTAGTGTGATAGATCTTGATCACTACATTGAATTGACATTGAGAATATTTTAATAAACAATGATATCAACCATTAGGATCCCCCAAGAACAAATGTCTTCCTTATTTCTTTTTAATATAATTCTGTTCACATTTTATTTATATATATATTCATATTTTATAATTATTTCAAACACATATTTATATTTTATATTTGTTATAAAATAAATAGTGACAATAGAATTTTGGTGGTGTATAAGTTTCCTCCTTGAGACCGACCCTGGGAGTGTAGTATATTTCATGCTTAGATAAATAATCTTTTGATCAGGTATCTGCAAAAAATTACCACGCATCAAATTAGCGCTGTTGATGGGAATTCGTAACACTTTTAGACATTGTTTTTCATAAAAAAATCATAAATTTAAAAAACTAAAAAATGAAATTTTTTTCATGATGTATTTCAATTGTGATTATTCTGCATAGACTAAAAAATATCAGCTGAAGCAAGAATATGAAATTATAAAATCTCATATACAAGAACTTCATAAAGGCCTTAAAAAATTGAATAGAAATGCTAAAAGGTTTGAGGAATATATTCATTTAGTGATGGTGAAACCTGAGGCAGGTGAGAAGGAGCTTCTAAAGGAGTTAATAATATCATCCCGTACTCAACCATTGCTCGAGGAGGTCCTTGATGTACACATTCCAGCTACTTCACTTATGGGAGTTCAACATTTTTTGATAGAATCTTAGAATCACTATGTTGAAGACAACCTGAAACATGATCATCCCATTCTTGATATTGAAAAATAAGTACCTTTTGACCTCTCTCATGATTTGTAAGATGAAGATGAAGCTGAACCTACTAAGATGGAGTTTCCAATGGTCTTTCCAGAAGAGATAAATTTGCAAGCTTACTTGAAATTTAAGATTTCCTGATTGATTCTTCATGTTTTAATTTTATTCCAACTGAATTGTTTTCGGAATTCTCCTTTCCTAAAATTTATGATAAATTAAAAATGGAGCAGGCCATGTATGTTAATGACAAGACCACCCAAGTGGTGGAGATCGAGGAAGAAGAGTTTGAGAAGCTAGTGGTGGTGCGAATGCCTCCTCTACAACAACTTTCATACCATTTGGTGGATGACACCATAGAAGTTCACTGGAAGCACCCCTATTTTCTATTACCTCCCACTCTGGATCTCAAATTCTTTCTTTATTCTTTCTTTGGGGTTTTGAACTTTATTATTTTCATTTCAGTTCTCTAATATTAGTTTCTACTAATGGACACTAGAAAAATTCACATGTGGTGGTTTATCTCACAGACACCATATCCACCATCTGATTAGGGATAATCTACTACCACTACCTGAATAGGGGCAGTAAAAACCTAGCATCTGATTGGGGGTAAAACCAAGAATTATATCTTTTATATACCTTTTCTCTTTCTTTTTATTTATGTTTATTATGTTTTGTCATTTTTTTGTGCTTTAATTTTATATTTCATGATGTTTTTTTTAAAATTTTCTTGTTTTCCTTTTTCAATTTTTTGGTGTGTTTTAAGGAATCATGAGGGAAATTGAAAAATTTGGAAAATTCAAACCATATTTGTATCTTTGTAAGATTTATTTATTTTAGTATTTTCGGATTTAAATTTTTGATGAATGTATTTTTTTTCAATTTTTTGATCTTTTCATTTGACGAAGTTTGATTGACTGTGAAACTCATGTGCACCAGTACTGTCCAAATCGAAAATCTTGGCCAACCTGAGAGGTTTTTAAAACTTTTTGACACCTTCTTACATTTCTATTTTTCTTGAGAGTCTTAAGACATGTTTTTTGATCTATAAAATGCTATTTTTCTCTATTTCAAAGCTGTTAGTGTTCATGGATTTTGTTAAGTATGATTGAGGCATTAATTTGAAATACCTTTTTCATTAAATTCTTATTTTGGACTACCTTTTAATCTGAACTTCATTAATCCCCTATTAGACATGAAATACCTTGTTATGAAACCACATTACAAGACATTTACCCCTTTCCATCCTTCTATATAATTTAAATGCATTATTATTGTTTAACTCATGTGTGGGGGAGGGAGAATATGGGTTTTGTTTTGCTTTCCTGAAGAATCTGTTTGAGATGAATTGAAAGTGTTGCCATATTTATTTTTGTTTGGGTGGAAGAAATGTCATGATGGGAAGATTAATGGGTGGAAAAAAATATCATTAAAAATATGGAAATATTTTTCACCAATTTTTTAATATCAAAAGTTGCCTATCTTTTCCTCTAAAATATGATTTAGATGAGAAATCTAGATCTGAATTCAAGCTGAAAAAATGCTTCAATTGGGGAAAAGAGGGAAGATATTCATTTATTCTGAAATTAAAAGTGTGAACTTTCCAAAATAAGTGGTTTTTGGAGCTGATTCATTTTTGATCTGATTTAGGAGCACACCATTCTTGAGGAAAACTGTTTTCATGCATTTGCTTCACTTTAGAGCTTAACCCTCCTCATTATATATCAGATGTTTTTACATTTTAAACCTTCCAAAACTAAGCCTCAGAACAACACATGAAAATAATCTCATTATTGACACATTTTTGGAACAGTTAAGTGTGGATATTAGGAGGATATCACGACTATGGAAATCACACATGTTCTTGGGAATGAGAAAAACACCACATTAAAATTTCCTTGAGTGAGGAGAGAAATTTTTTTCCAGGGAGGTAGGTACGAAATTCATGTGAGTATTAACATGACATTGAATGGATTCATATTATTTTGGAGGAGTTATTAAATTTTGATCCATTTAGGAGGAATGATATTTTCTCTGATATGATAAATGAGTTGTGTTGTCATTTATGCTTTGAGAAGTTTGTTTTGACCTTAGTATAAGATGATTTCCTAGGAGTAAAATGTTTAAGTGTGGGGGAATTGATAGAACAAATATTTTCAATTATTTTATTCTTAATTTAAATGTTTTTAATCCCCCAAAAGTTTTATATCAAGGGAAATTTTCACATTTTATGTTTTAGGAACATATTTCAGCTTAATTGGAAATATGGATTATTTTGGTTTTAAACTGTTTTAATTTATTTTAATTTTCCGGCCTTAAAATTTTCTAAATTGATCCAAATTGAGAAATTATTATTTTTTATGTTTCTATGTTCGATTTTATTCATTTTATCCTTCTGGAACCAAAGCATAATCAATCATGTGGAAGCTCAAATCTAGCTCACAAACCAGGCCTCGGAAACTGTGTATAGAACTGGAGAATTTTAGTTTTGGGCCCATATATCATAAATGGAGGACCAATTAGAGTTGAAATTTTTCATGGAGATTAAATACATCCGAAGGAAGAACTTACATTAAGATATCCACGTCTGGTTCTTTCATTTCAAGGACATTAATGCATTGTAACTCGGTGTATTGGAATACAAATAGTCAGCCTGGCCAGATTAAATGTCATTAGTGAATTGACCATATCTCTCTCCAAACATCTCCAATAAAGCTCTAATTTCGTGGGTCGAATAAGGAGAGGTAGGGGAACAACTTTTAAAAAGTAACATGTTCCTAAATCGGTCATTAAGGTGGTCCTTCACATGACTACATTCGGAGAATATTTTCGAGCTAAATTTTCACCCCCTTGCCTATAAAAATGTACTCCCACTTCATTTGAAGGGCTTGGAAAAGAAATTTCCATTTTGTGTAGTTTTATATATATTTTTCTTTTTTAGTATAATTTTAATTTTTTAATTTATGTTAGTATTCTTATTCATACCTCATTCTTCCATTTTTACTTTTATGTGTTTCTCCCACCGTATTCTCTTCTAACTCCATGAGAATGGGGAACTAACCTCGATGTTTGTTCGAGGGGGAGAATGGTGGTTGATTTAGTTTCATTGTTCTTAAATTTTAATCTATTTATTTAATTATGAGGATTTATTTGGTGGTTAAATCAATTATGGTGTTCGATTTACCCATTTTCTCTACTACTGAGTTCATCTTCTCATTCAACATTTATCCTTCCATTCACTATCTAAGTCATGCATACGATGGAGTATGGCTTGGGTAGTGATGGTCGATAAAGAGATCTCCAAGATGACTTTAGGAAGAGTATTTCCCCACATGAAGAGATCTTGGTGTTGGGGTGATAAAATGTAGAATTAGAGGGTTTAGTGTGATAGATCTTGATCACTACATTGAATTGATTTTGAGAATATTTTAATAAACAATGATATCAACCCTTATGATCCCCCAAGAAAAAATGTCTCCCTTATTTCTTTTTTAACATAATTTTTTTCACATTTCATATATATATATATATTCATATTTTATGCTTCTTTCAAACTCATCTTTATATTATATATTAGTTATAAAATATATATTGACAATAGAATTTTGGTGGTGTGTACGTTGCCTCCTCGAGACCGACCCTGGGAGTGCACTATATTGCATGCTTAGGTAAATAATCTTTTGATAAGGTATCTGTGACAAATTCCCATGAATCATATACTCATATATATCATATAATATTTGTGTAACTTATAAACTTTTATCATTAATTTAATAAAAAAATATTTATTAAAATTAATATTCTGAGTGATAATTGTTTCGTTTTTCTTGTATGTTTTGGTTCTGTAGATTCGGTAATTGAACCTTGATCATGTTTAAATAAATTAAAAAATTGTTAATAATTATTTAAATATCATATATATATATATTCATTATATACATATTTAGAGTTATCCATAACATTTTGAGAAAGAAAAAGGAATTACACTATTTATGGAGAAAGAAAACTATACGTTCACAGGAATGTTGTTTCCACTTTTCCATTGAAGGAAAAAAGAAAGAAAAATTATAATTAAACATGAAATATTAATTATTATATCATATATATCATATATTTTCTTGTAATATATCCTTATTATATACCATTTCAAAACAAAACCAGAAACATATCACATCGCATTGTGGAGGTTGTAAACCATACGTACACATGAGCAATGTTATCATTTTCAAATGGATGATATATTATAACAATATAAGTATAAATATGTAATAAATAATATATTTATATTTATCTTCAATACATTAGTGCATAAATAATTAATAGGTGGTTATGGAAAAATAATTACATCGGTTTACATGACGGTAGTTCGCCGTACACACGATTGACAGTTTCACTTCTTATTTGATGAAAGAAGAGATAGATTTAAGTTATTCATTGAAATAATAATATAAACTTATTTGTAATAAAATTTTATTATTATTTAATAATAGTTTTGTAATATTTTTTTGGGTAAGAGGAATAAATTAAATGACAATATGTGGTTAAGAACAATACCTCTTATTCGGAGATCCTCAATAGGTTTACAACTAAAGCCTTCCTAAGATGTTTTTTGATCAATCCTGGGACTATAGGTCATGTGGAATTATCTAAGGAATAAATTTAATAACTTATAAGATAAAAAAGGGGTTATTTATGTGTTGATAGGAGACGAGGGTGGGTGTTTTTTTATAAGTGAGGGTGAGGACCCACTTTGAAACCACGTGGGAATTTCCTAAAATTATACTAAATTATAATTTTCCCAAGAAAAATGATTCCAAATGAACATATATTCAATGTTGGGTTAGAATTAGGTAAAAATATTTCTATCAAATAATATTTATGTAAGTTTAAATATCACAATAACCCTTAAATTTTGGTTTAACACCACGATAAACCCGTTTAACCTTAATTTTGGTAATTAATTTTAATTTTTTTACTTTTCATTACGACCAAAAATTAATTTGGCCTTATTACATAAACTTTATTATTATGATTACAGATATTGAACACATTTTATCAAAAATAAATTCACAAAAGGTTTATAATTTAATTTAATAGAAAACCCACAAGCACGATGAAAATGCAGTTTTCCAAAGAAAAAGTTTTCTCACGTATAAATTTTATTTATATCAATATTCATCATAAAATTAATTCCAATGAACTAAATCGAGTAAATAATAATACAATTTAACTAATTTTAATTTGAAAAAAACTTTAAAATAAAACATAACTTTGTAAATTCATTAAACGAAATGTCATTTTTCAATAAAAATTAGTATTTTTAACTATTTATCAAAAAAATAATATTTTTAGATTTATTTTTTAAAAATTATATCTATTATAATTTATAAATTATGATTTAAAAAATGAATTTCATTCTATAAAATTTATTTTCTAGTAAAATTTATTAATTAATTTTAAAATAAGCATTTAAAAAGCGACAAAACTATTTTTTTGAAAAATATAGATGTTAAGCATAAAATTGGATCACCCACGTACAAAGAAAAAATATTAGATTAATTATGAAATAATTTGTTACATATAAAATATTTAAATTTTATTAAAAAAATTTAATTATAGTGATTAATTTAATTTATTAATAAAAAAATATCAATCATAAAAATAGTTTTATCATAATTAATTTCTTATTCTTTCATATGAATTTCATTTTAATTTCTACTGATAAGAAATGAATTTATTTTTTACATGTGTAAAACATATAATTTATATAATTTAATTATATGTATTCATACCCACCTGTTTTATAGCTAGATTATAATGATATACTATATTATAGTTCATTTAGACTATGGGTTTTGTGTACTATAAGTTATTAATAAAATTAAATTTATTTAAAAAATTAATATCATAAAGTCTTTGGGTGTTAGATTTAATCCCTAAAAATATACCCTGTTATGATGATAAAGGTAGTTTATTAGGGGAAATTCCCTTGGTCATCATCATTTCTTCCCCCATGAGTTGGGATCATATTATTTTTTTTCTATTTGTATCTCAATAATAAAAAGATAATTTTCAATTAATTTTTATTTGAGGGAAAATAAAAATATTTAGAGATATTAAAAATCATGATATAATGTCTTAAATTACACCATTATGATGATCCCTATAAAAATTTGAAATTTTATATTATGGGCTCAAAATCCACATTATGTGTTAATATGTGGGGGAGAATGGATAATATTGAATGAAAATTTTTATAGGATAACATTACGCTACATTTACACCATGGAATAATAAGGGAAAATTTCCCTAGATAATTATTACATTAAATAACGGTGTATATACTATGTCAAAATGGATAACCTGGATAAAAGTTTCTTTTTGGGTGTTGTCATACCGCAACATAACAATGTAATTTCTTGAGGAGTTGGAAAATTAAAATTACATTTATTAATCCATGGAACACATTAGGTAATAAGGTATAATGATGTCCATAAATTATCACGGGGTTAGTATTACACCATAATGTAACCCCATAGTGTGATAAGGTTTAGTCAAGGAATAAATAAAGGTATGAAATTGTTCCATAATCTCTTGGTTGCGACATATTACTTTGTAATAAAAAATATCAATGTTTTGAAGTAATAAATATATTAATTTATTTTATTGAAGAGTAATTCCATAATTATTTCAAAATAAAATTTGGAAAATATAATAAAAAATTGTAGTTTAAAATATTAATATTATGACATGATTCATATATTACATTATTTTTTAAAAAATCATGGTTTTGGATAAATAAATTAAGGAGTAACACTTTTACATTGGGCCACAATATTTTATATTCTAATACATTATTGGAATAAATCCTAGGTTTATTCAACCCTACCTATGAACTCTCTATCTCTTATTTCTTCATCATCTAAGGCAATATTTACCCTAAATTTCCCCCAAAAAACTTATATTCATAAGGTTTCAATTTCTTATCCCTTATTTTTTTGATTCATTACTCACTCCATTCCAATTATACTCCCATTATCACCCCATTACCTTAATAATAAACTATTCCCCAATTTCTCATTGAAATCAACAAAACCCTTCACTAAAAACCACCAACAGCTATAATTATACCCTAAATCCACCAATCAATACCATTACTAAACTACATAACAAATGGATAAAAAATGTATCCACCAATTATTAAGAGTAAACATGTTCGTATACATAAAAAACACCCTTTTAACATGATAACAAATGAAAACATGACCCACTCCAGACATCTTGAGAATCCTAAAGCTCTACCCAAACCCAAACCCAACAAAAAAACCAAAAATCCACCCCCACTAATTACTGAGTAATGATGAGTCCCAAAAAAATATTCACCATTTAAATGTTAAAAATGAAGTCAAACCATGATATTTTGAGTAGGATAGTGAGGATGATGATGGAAACAAGATGTATTTCAGGTTTTTATATTTAAGAAAAGATTGGGATACAAGGGCCTATGAGAGAGTCATGTTGATCAATTCACATGGATCACATTTTCTATGTATGAGATGAATCATTTGAAGATATTAATTAATATTTAATCACCACCTTATTATTTTATCATGATGAAATAATGTTTTGGGATGGGTGATCATATTAGAAATTTAAATTGCTCAACTTCAGCATGGGATTGTCCATATATATCCGTGATTATTTAATGACATAGGAATATTAAAATCAGGTTATAGAACCTATTAAAAAAATATTATTTCAAATATTAGAATATTTTTCAATAGATCCTATGATATATCTTCATTCAGAAAAGTTAATGAATGCACATCTAATTAGATATATTCCATAGACACTTTATCTGACAATTACCTACTCTTGTATTTCCAATGGGAGTTATATCTAGAAGTGTATAATATTTATACATTTTTACACCAGCACTATTATTAGAGTACTAAACATAACTTTTTTTGAGTAATTCACTAATTATTTTTACGACCAAATAAAGAAGATATAAGGGACCAATATGGGAGGTATTTTTATTAATTTTATGACCAACAACCTTTGATCCTTCAAAATTATACTTCACACTCTTATAAAGACATAAATAATTTTTCTAACCTGCTGGATGAATATGCAACTATTATTGAAGGAAGGGAACACATACATCTAATGTTAGGAGTATTCTTACACTAAAATCTCACATACTCAATGTACTCTAAAAAATACACTCTAATCCCAAACAACTTGTTACCTTTCCACTCATACATCCATCTATCAACTAAAAAAGTTTCAATTTGGAGAGGATACATCCATGTAAATCTTGGTAATTTAAGCTACTATTTTCATAAAGTTGGAGAAAATGTTTAATCCACCAGTAGCCCATCATTTTCCCCAACCATGAATCCATAACCATATCCCAAATATAACCAACCCCATTAAACATGAACATTTTTCTTACTAACACCTAATTTCCTACCTTTTTAGAATTTTGAATCACCAACCCACATCACTTTAACCCCATCCCCATACTAAACGCCTTAACTAAGACTAAACCATCTAGATTTACCTTATTTCATGAGATAATGGACACCATTTATCATACCCTGTGTAGTTCAATATATTTAAGTAGAGGAAGATGAAGATTAATATATTTTATTTCTCCACTGAGGTCCCTATTATCTATCATAAAACATGACACTAGTCTTCCCACTTGACCTGGGGAAGCTAACAGGTGATCAGAAACTGGATAAAGATTCTATTCTTGAGAAACACATGGGTATGACTATTAATATAAAACCCATCATAGAGGCCGCCACATCCAAGTCCCCCAATTTGGAGGAATATAACTCTAAGGGTTACTTGAGTTCATATGTAGTGTTATTAGTATCCCCCATTATTTTATCCACACTTATTAACATGAATCTATCATGGAGACTTATTTCCATTCTAATTTATTTTTTATAAACATGTAAAACACATTAAGATATTCTTTTAGTGGTGATAAGACTCAGTTCTAGTTGAACAAACTTTTGAGAAACAATCCAATTTTACAAGTAGATATAAAATCATAATGGCTATTATGTATTAGGTCAAAATATGAAACAAGAATCCCTTTCAGGAGAACCCTCATGAAATAAACCCAAAATTCATAGGCTACACCTTTCCCCTATTTCCATATATTCATCCATCATTTTAGATATTTTTCACATATTTTGGACACCCCTTTTATGTATTTTCTTCTATAGCTTATTTGATAACATTACCATCATAATATTATTGAAATATATTGAAGATTACATATTTTTTAAAGTAATTCAATATTGAGAATTTTTTATAAATCCATTTGATTATAATTTTTTTGAGAATAAGTTTTTTAATACACAAATTTAATAAACAAAAACCCCATAAAATGAAAGGAAATTTAAGGAAATAAATACCCTAAAATTATCAAGGAGTAAAATAATTATAAAAATATAGAATTATTTGTGTTTCTTTTATTAATTTTAGGATATTTGTTATTATACATGAATGATTATTACTTCTTATATCACTAAACTTGGTTAACCATTAATGAACATATTTAATATAAGTGGAGATTGGATATTTAGACCAAAATAATTTCCCCCTTATTGATGAAAAATAATTCATCATTTCGGATATTTATTTTACTTTTTCTGAAAATTTTGATTCATCATAATCATAAATGTTATGTATATATGTGAAAAATAATGAAACTTTTATGTTGGTTCAAATTTTTAGTTGTTTTTAAAATCATTATTGATATAATATCATTCATTGATTCTAATTTTTAAAACGTTTTATTACTTATATTGACTGTTACTATTCATATCATGATACAATTGAACAAATTTTTTATTTATCAATCATAAGAGGTACTCTAAACTCTATGTAATATTATTTTTTTCAATATATTTTATGATATATTAATGGGATATATATCACTAATATAAAATTAAATTTGATATTTTTTTTGTAAATTATAATGTTTTTAACCACATTAGGGTTATTGAGGTATCATTTACTTACATTTATCGATATACCTTTGGAATTACCATATATTTAATTTATCATTAAACCCATTAAAAACAATGGAAAACCTTGAATGAATCAGTTTTATAAGTTAATTTTCTTTCCAAAACTAAACTTAATACTTTTGCATGATTAAAATGAAATAATGGTAATGGAGATCTGGTTTTATGATGTCGTTTGGGATCAAAACCATTAAAGAGATAGAATTAAGTAGAATTTAATTAGTTTTGGAAATTGGATAAAAAGATATATTACACTGTAATTTCATGAGTACCCTCTAAAAAGGAAGAGAAAAATATGGTGAAAAGAGGGAAAATGTTTTTCTAAATTAATTATTTATTTATGAGGCAATGATTTTAAATAAAATGTTAAAGGATTTTATATAAGAAATTTCAATTGAAAAGTCCCCTGAAAGTGGTATCTTCTGTGATCTTTGGATTTTATATTAATTAGTTGATTTTTTAAAAAATTGTTTATAATATATTTTAGTAATTTTAAGGGATTTCATTCCAAATGTATTTTTACACATTGAGTTTCACATATTTCTAGTTTTACACATTGAAATTTGGAAATAAGTAAATAAACACCTAATTCTAGTCATTTTTGGAAAAAATTTGAGAAATCCTCTTTGAACATACTAATTACGTACGAAAATACAGTTTTTCATGATTTTAATCATATTCCATATGTATTTTATACTAATTAATTCATTTATTTGATTTATTATTTAATAATAATAATTTTTAAGTAATTTTCAATGATATTTTTAGTTTTTATTTAGAATGCTAAAACTATTTTAAGGAAATGACATTGTCTCATGGAAACACCCAATATTGTGTTCCCTAGAAATTTTAGTCCATAGATTTTACATGATATGCAATTGACACACCAAATGATCTAGTCAGAGACCCCTGAAAATTTGTCAAGAGGAAAATGTATCCTTTTAGAAAATTTTGAGAAGGTGCTACTACACAACTCTTCGACATGATGCTACCCAGCCTTATATTTCTACTTCATTGTATCTTTTTGGAGAAATATTAAGCAATATCACACAATAAATTTATCATAGAAACACAACACACACTATAAAGTATATCTAATTCTCATTTTATTGGGATACTTTGTTTTTGGGGGAGTTTGAACACTAAATGTGACACATCATTGGTAGGACCAACACAATCTCAAACATGACACTGAGAGTACATACTACTACCAATATATCATAAAGATTTAATGTTTCCTGCATTATAAATCCAATTATTCCTCATATAAAATCTCTACATTCCCTTAATAGTCAGATGTAGTCCTACATCTAGTTATAAAATTATAGTTTATGATTAATATAATATGCATCGATCAATAGGTTTTCTTGTAATTTCATATTCACTATAAATTCATTTCAAGGATATTCATTATTATTATAGAATGGATATAAATATAAGATGCTGAATTTAAACTTTAGAAGAGGATAAATCTCCCAGGTTTTTATTAGGTACTACATATATGTCCAGATATAAAAACTAGAAGGAACTAAATAATATTCACTCAAACTATGTATCCATATAGGGTAAATTACAAAAAAATAATTACCACATGTTAAAAGATTTAGGAGATAGAGAGAATAAGTAAATCATGATGCTAGGAAGTAAAATAAATGAGTGATAAATTACACATCCATGAGAACCATATCTAGTATATCACATGTTCTATATTTATATATTTCATTGAGTATGTCTTGATCCTTTCATAACAAATACATGGGAGTTATATTTTAATTAAGTAGTAATTTGTTAATATATTGTGAGGGTTTTATTATATGAATATGATTAATTTTATAATGAATATCTTGATTTATTTTGTTTAGATAACCTATTTCCATGAGTGATGTAATTTGAGTGAATGATTACAATCTCACTTGGGTATATGTACCACTACTATAAGGTATATGTTTTCGAAGAATGGGGTAAAAATGTGAGTTAAAGCCATAATTATCACATTAGGTGAGATATTTTTAATTTAGAGATGGAGTGTGAGGTGTGAACCAACATAAAAGTGATTGGAAACCAAAACATAAAGGGCATGACAAACTAAAGTGTATCACCCACACTTAGAGTGGAAGTTCCATCACGATACCATGAAATTGAGAACTCACTACTCTAAATAATTATATTTTGGAAACATCATGGGGAATTTCATTCTTATTATAGAGGCATAGATATTATATCTAAATCAGTGCCTCTAGGCTGTCAGTAGTGTATTATCATGATAGTTAATTGATAAGTTAGAAGGCATGGGTAAATTTTATTGAATTCATTCATCCCATATAAGTGTTTTACTACTCTAATAAAGGAGAATCACATGTTTAACAACTCTTAAAAATGATTTTTTTAATTATCTACTTATCTCAAACTCAGAACACAACCGATTTAGTTTTTTCTGATTTTTCTATAACATTAAATCAAGAATACTTGTAAATAACCTATCCTAGTGAAGATAAATGACTTGATACTAATATGTACTATGCTATGATGACCATGTTCACATATAATTTAATATTTAGTTAAAAAATAAACATTTCCTTCAATCACTTTTGAAATTTGGTTTGGCAACAATTTGTGGAGATATATGTTTTTCAAGGGGAAAAATAGAATAAATATAAAAAAAATAAATTATAAAACCAAAAACCCCAAAACATATAAGAAATTAAATGTTATATATATTTAATAAATATTATGATTGTTTTAAAACCATTATTATTAAATCATTTTGAATAGCTCCCATTTTTTTTAATTATAAAAATTTCTTTTGTAGAGGCACGAACATGCTTGGGTAGAGTTGTCATTATGAGATTCCACGTTACATATGTGGAGGAACTAGCAATCAATTTGGGATCTATATTGGATTGAGTAAAAGGAAATCCAAACTAGTATAGAATGAGACTAATGATGCCACATCCAAAACTCAATCAATTGATACTATAAAAAATCTATGAAACTAAAGATGACCAATAAACCGGGTAATCCTAAATGATAAGAATGGATCCTATCATTTCTGACAAGATAAAATAATTAATTTCTATACTTATAGAACAAGATATTTAAATCAAATAGCTTTAAGAGAAAATTATCATCCTAGTACAAAAAATACAAGTGGAGCGGGAGACATATTTTTTTTCAAAACATCAAGAGTACATAAAAAATATGGAAAGGGGTATAAAAAAATAAATAGACGAGGAAAACACATTGGAATTGAAAATATATTAGGTCCACTAAAGTATTTAACTAGAGATACTCACTGAGGGGGTTGAATAAATGTATTATTATTGTTCTAATTTATATAAATTAATCATCTACTCTCAACATGATAAACAATCTTGAACTCATAGTTAGCATATTCACTCTTATGTTTATGTTTTGAGGATGATCCTTTTTCTGGTTTTCTTATTTTTCATTAATCTAATTTTTTCAGTCATAACTTAACACACACACATTTATATACGAATATTAGAATTTTAGTAAAACATGTACACAAGACATAAAAATTTTACTTGGTTTATCCACTCTAGGATAATCCAAGGATCATATAATGGAAATGTTATTATGTATTAGAACAAACTCAATGAACTATTTTCTTATGAGTTTTGGTAAGGTCCATTGAAGCTAGGGGCCAATCCCTTTATAGGATTTATGGATGGTTTAGTACATTATAATTTTTACTCCCTCACTCTAATATATATTCTCAGTACTTAATAATGGAATTTGTTTACACAATCCAGTATTAGAACAAAATCACCATCATTGTTGATACAATGAGTATAGATAAGTGTTCATTGATATCAAATTTTCAAATCCTATTTAAAAGAAAGTTTTGAATACATATAAAAATGAAACTATATGTTCCATTATAATATTATAATAGTCTTAAGGGAATAAATCCCCCCCCCTTTGATAAAGAATTCAATGAGTTTCAATGATATATTATATGTCACCTCTATTTTCAGAATTATTTTTCTTTTCTAATATTTCATTTTAGTTTAGTATTAAACCCCTTACACAATAATAATCACCATATAATTATAGATATATTAATCTCCAAAATTTTATCTTCCCTAACTTTGTATTATCCATTGAAGATAAATTCTTTTTCATTAATATTGATTAAATTCTATATTAACCATACGAAAGACAAGAAAATTCATCCATCTATATTCTTAAAATTAGAGTCAGTCATCTAGGGACTTGTCATCCACATAATGATCTAGATATTCTATTAAAATATTATTCTTTAATCAAAAACCACATCTTGGAAGAATATATTTTTTCAATATATATTTCCAATATTAATGTTTCAAAAAATATCTAATTCAATATTTCTATATGACTAGATCTCATGTCAATCCCAAATACAACAACACTCTATCTCCAATAAATCAATGAACAATAACATCAATGACTTTATACATTTTATCCAATAAATCATAGTGAAAGATAAATAAAAAAATATGAGTATATAATTTCTATTTCCTCTTATTCCAAGTCAAATTTCCATATTAGTCAGTGATATTCTTTAATGAATTATCCTTAATAAAAAAATATACTCTACAATCCCATTTCATATGATATTACCCATTATTTATGAAAACACATTTCAAAATTTCACCTTTTAATTCATATTAATTACGTAGATAAGTCTCTAAGATGTTATCCAATAAGACTCGTTGATTTTCTCTATGAAAAAATACCATGAATTCACCCATAAATGAGTCTAATTTTTTTTCAACCTCCTTTAATTCTTATCTCATAAAATACCTAAAATATTGGAACTTATAGTTTTAGAAATTCTTCTTGACATGAATATTTAGCTGTTTGATCATCATCTTCATCGTGAAACCTCCATTCCTCTTAGATAAACAAAATCTAAACATCTATCGATCTTAGTAACTTTGAATTGAAAAACAATATGTTATGAAATAATAAACCTGATCTCTAAAAAATGCGTCTTGGGTTTAGCTATCATGGTATGGTGAAAAATTCAGGAACCGCCTTTGAATATTATGTTTAGGCATAGTTATCCTCTTTATGGCATAATATTTTTCTCTAGTAAAGCACTAAAATCATATGTCCTTTTTTCCATAGTGAAACTCATAGACTCCAAATCATTTAATATTATGAACCATTTATTTTAAATATATTATCAATCCCAACATCTTAATATTATAACTTTTTATTCTTATATAAATTCATTATTTTCATTTGTATATTCATGTTACTCTAACAAAGACCATAGTTAATCTTATATTGAAGTATCTTCTAACATCTCTATTTTGGCATGTAAATCCTTAAAATATATGTAATTATATTTATGAAGGAATTAATAGAGGAAACACAAGATTATAAGGCCCAGAGGGTCTTGGTAAATATATTATATAATTATTAAATATACTAATGTCACACATGTGATGTTTTTTGGAATAATGGAGTGACAACTAAATAGGGACTTAGATGGAAATATTAGACATCAATTGATTTAAAAACATTGGTTTTACCCTAGGAGTGAGTAATATTTTTCATCATTGGATTTTTTTTGATAATGTTTAGTTGCATGTGAAAATTTTAAAATTAATTAATTAATTAGTTAATTTTGTTTTGTTTAAACACAAATACTAATATTCATTATAAATATATAGTTATTCCAAATCCTTTGGGCTATTCACTTAACCCGAGGATTGTGAGGTGAGCCATTGGAGGACATATTGGTTAAAAAGGGTCAATGAATGTTTTCATCCATGGTATTCAAGGATATCACCAATGATAACAAAATGTATTTGTTCTTCCTTAGTGATTAATCGTAACCCTAAGTTGGTTGTTTTTTCCATTTTTTTATTTCCCCATTTTTTCCTGAAATAAAAAATAATTAAGTCAACTAAATGACTGAATAATGGGTTGATAATTTGTGGGTGCGGGTCTATTTACCCTAGTATTTGGGTAAATTATTTTTGGTTGTTTGTATTTTCATAACATTTTTCATTATAATGAAAAAAGTATCAAGGTCAACCTATAAAAACACCATAGTGTATTCATTTTTTTTGTTTGTTGGATTTCTTCACACATTCCTCACATAAATCGTCACTATTATTCCCTTTCTAGGTGATTTGACAAATATACATTATTTGATCATTGTATGACCGTTATTTGACATAAATAATTGATGACACATGTTCATGTTGGAGATTAAAGTTGTAATTGAAGTGAATCAATGAAGAAGGATGATCATAGGTATATTATAATTGGACAAGTTATTCTGAATTCATATTTTGATGTGTAATAATTACTTGGTGTGATGTAATTTGTGATTCTTGTAGATTGAAGGTTGGATTTATAGGAGAAGTGATGGAGAGGGTTATACAAACCCAAATCCATCCTTTCTGTGATAATAGATATCTAAATCGATGACGGTGGAAGAGAAACCAAAAGACTCATGATGTAACCATAGTTTTCATAAAAATATTACATTACATGGTGTGTAGTTTGAATAAAAATTTATGTGCGAGGTCCATGGATGGAGTTCAAGGGTTTATCCATGAAATAAAATATCACATAGTGTATGAAACGTATTACACACCATGTGAATCAGAGTTGGAAGATTGAAATATATCAAAGAGGGAACACAAGCACAAACTTCACCAGACACACAAGCCCATTTAGAGTTCATGGGCATGACCTAGTACATGTACATAAACATATACAGGGGAATGATCACAACCATGTTTACATGGGAATTAGAAGGTGTCATGAAGAGTGTCGGCCCAAACTCAACATGTTATTTACCCTAAGTACACACTATGCATTTCTTTTATGACAAGTTAAGGTCTTATTACTATTTAGTATAGACCAGGAAAAATTTTTAGTGATCCATTGGTTTGTCCTGATAATGGTACATTGTGGAATTACATCCTTGGGTATGTTTTTTTCCAGTCTATAGGATATATTTTAGCGAGAGTTTATAGTAACACTCCTTGATTCTTGGGGTGGAATACACTTCCTATCTTCTTCCCTAGGTAGGGTTCATGGTATTCTAATGAAATCCATGCATAGGTTGTTGATCTCATATATCATATATTGATATAATAGAGTGTTCAATGTCCCCATATGGTTCGAGGTGTGATTCCCTACCAGGATGTCGACATCTTCAGAGTTCTATTGAGTAATTCCTTGGAGAGACCACATGAGAATGATATCTCAGATGAGCACCATAAGTTATAAAATGGATAGGGGAGTGGATTCTCCTAAATGAGAATTAACTGAATTCCTCAATAAAAATATTATGGTTGGAAATATGGTTGAGACCTTTTTGAGACATTGATTCTAGTATGAGTATATATAGGTTTTTATTATCATTATGTCTCATATATTGATTTTCACACCTAAATATTGATGATATGAATACTCTTGATCAATTATGTTTCGTGTTTTTAGGGTGTCTGTATTTATACACTCACCCTGACATGGGTTCTATCCACACATGTCAAGTCTTATACAGATGAAATGCTTTTTGACAGTGTCCTAGGAAGACCAAGAGTAGGTAAAGTGTATTTTTTTCTATGTAGACCATGGTTCATATCGTTGTTGCATTTGATAATAGTCACATCCCTCTAATAAGGGTGAACTTTATTTACACTTTTAATGGGATGTTATTTGGAGTTGTGAATTATTTTATTTTTCAGACTTTAATAATTGGATATAGTTATATGCACGAATTTGGTATTAGTTTCACTTTACATTCATCATTTATGGGTTTGGATATGTGTGTGCGCATGTATGTATATTTGTCTAATGACTAACATTGGGGAGAAATGACTACTTTGAACTGGTCTATTTCCCATCTCTTATTAGAGGTGGGATTGGGGTAGTCACAATTTGATTATGGCTGGACAGGTAGACCTTGGTGGGTTAGGTCATGACATAGTGGCATTAAAGGAGCCATTTCTACATTATGAAACTAGTTGCAGGGTTTGGTTTGGGACTTATGGAATTAATGTAAAAGTGTTCTGTGTTTGAATTTTTGGTTAGGGAATACAATGTTGGTAAAATGAATAACTTATCCATTCACCAAGACACTAATAACTTTTCTATTGACTCAGTACTTGTATGTTTTACTTACAAGGAAATTTTTTGGTACATGCATCACACAAGAAAGAGTTATTGTTTTCATGTATTTATTGTGTCAGCTTCCCAGATATATTCACTATATTTGGTTTATCTTTTTTATATTAGGAAGCCTCTATGAAAATATCTAGAAGGATTCTACTGCAGGATATTAATGATGATCCATTGAGGGATGAGGCCTTCAAGTTCTTCTACAGGAGGTAGTACATCTCGGTGGATTGTTACTTTTTCCAAAACTCATTGTGAAGCCACATTCATTAGAAGTACCAAATGGGAATGTTCATGGGATGATTTCAATTCATGAGTTTCAGTGGTTGTGGAATCCTAGGTTTTTGGTCATGATTGAACCCATGGTATTGAAGGACTAGCTACAAAAAGTCACCCAATTTTTCTTCCTTATGATAACAACTATATATCCTATGGTGTTCCAAATAGTGAGTAAAATTCAGGGAACTGCTGGATGATAGTGGGGTATGATTATTTAAACACATGATGTGATGACTATAAAATATTTATATTTTGAGCTTCTATTTAGGGAGTATTTCTGTCCAGAAAAATTGAAATTGGTGAAAATCTAGGAGCATCTGTAGATATTATAGGACAATATGACTGTGGAAGATTATTCATGAAGGTTCACTAACCTCTCATTAAACAAAACATATATGGTTTGAGATTTATTTTACTAAGCATAGAACATTGAATTGGGACTATTCTTAAATACTAAGGGATCAGTGATATCTCTTTGAATTACCACCTTTATTTAAGTTCCCAAGTGAGCTTTAGTGGTCGAGAGATTTTTCGGCGAGTAGATGCCGAAAGAACGTGATTGTAGTTGGCATGAAGAAACCGAGACACCAATTTATTACATCCAAATATAGTTACAAGGATATAGTTCTGTGAGACACTTTATATGGAAATACTTGGATATAGGGCTAGTAGTTTTGGGATTTTAAGATATATCCATTAAGCCTAGAGAGAGGTAGTGTTTCTATTTTAATAGTCAAGGACATATTGTGTAGGATTGTCTGACCCACCAAGAAGCTAAAAAAGCAACAATCAATGGACCTCCTAGGAATAGATATTAGTGGGAGTAGTGAGGTATGAAGTGGTGAGAAAGGAACTGGAGAAGGGATAGTACTTGTAGGTTGTATGGTGTGAAATGCTTTTACAAGCTCCTCAAGGATGTCCATGCCTGAGTGAGAGGGCTAGTGGTCAGGGATGAGGGTAGATACACTCAGTAGAGTCCAGTTACCCAAAGGCTCCATGTATGATTATATTTTTGTTCTATTTCATTTATAATTTTTCAATAGTATTGATAATCATGGATGAATTCCAATCTTTTATTTCCACTTATCTTGTTCAGTACGTAGATATTCTATTTGAGACCTTACCTCAACTCATTTACATAGAGACTCCCACATGAGGTTACTCAACAATCACACACAGCTTTCAACCATTTTACATTAATCATGGAGGATATTTATTCTCTTTTTATCTCTTTATAATAGTGATGACGACATACATCATCATATTTAGTATGGAATTTCTCTCTATAATTCTTTCCCAAATTGAATATTTCAAGTGGGAGATAAAGTGCACCCGTGGTGATGGAATGAGTTTTAATATCATGGGTAATATGGAAACTATGATAGAGAATCATGGGTTCATATATAGAATGATATATCTGATAAATCACTAGTTGACTAGTATTACCCTCAGAGTAGTAGATACTATGATCATTTAGTTTCCTATAGTGGTGGTGGAGTATGTAGATGTCTTTCTTGAGGATCTTCGAGGCTTACCTCCCTATCAAGTGATATAATTGTTCATATAGATTCATCCAAGTAAACCCCCAATATATTTTCCATCATATTAGATGGATCCCATAGATAATTGTGACATGAATATTTATTAATAGGACTTGTAGAATAATGGATTTTATATCCCAATGTTTTCCCCTAGGAATCCATAGTGTTGTTTTCCAAGAAGGTGGATGAGAGATTAAAGATTTGTGTAGATTAACATCTCCAAAAAAAAGGTGACCATAAAGAATATGTATCCACTTTCAAGGTTCGATGATCTTATAGATTAGTTTAGATGGGTGAGATGGTTCTTAAAGTTATACCTTAGAGGGGGATATCACCATCTTTGAGTACAAAATAAGGATATAAAAAGAGAAAATTCTGATGTAACTATGGTCATTATGAGTACTTTTTGATTTCTTTCATCATGATTAAATCCCCAATAGCATTTATGGTATTCATGAACCAAATATCTCATCCTTTCCTATACTAATTTGTGGTGGTCTTCATAGATGAATTTTTAATGTACTCAACAACTAAGGAGTAGCATGAGAGACACTTGAGAATAGATTTGGACTTACTTTGTGAGATCCATATTTATGGGAATATCTTTTGGTATTAGTTATAGATTAAGGTAGTCTACTTTTGGGGAAATGTAATCTCATTAGTGGGTGTAGTATTAGACCTGATGAAGGTTAAGATATTGTTATCTTGGGAGCCACCCAAGAGTGCAACATATGTGTAGAAATTTATTTTTTTAATAGGATTCTATCACAAATTAATGTATGATTAATCTAGTATTTCATCTTACTTTTATGATTTGACCCAAAAGAGGTATTATTTTTAGTGGATGATGAGGTGCCAACAGGCCATTCATGAATTGTGGAAGATGTTAATGAGTGCTCGAGTGTTGATATTTCCAAATGGTGTTAATGATGTAGTGTTATGTGATATATCAAGGATATCAATTGGTTGTTTTACGTATCAGAGGTAAGAGGTTATTGCATAAGGGTCCTAGATGTTGATACCAGAAGAGATGAACTATATGAACCATAATCTATAGTTGGAAGTGATAGTCTTTTCTTTTGTGGTGATATTATATATGGGTGAATAGTTTATCATTTATTATAACCACAAGTGTATCAGGTATATCTTATCTCAGTAGGATATTAACTTGAGATAGAGGTGATGGATAGAGTTCCTTTAGGAGTACAAATCTGAGATAATATATAATCATAGAAAGGGGAATGTAATTTAAAATTATTTCAGTAATATATATTGTTCATAGTTGTTGACAAAGTCTCCAGATTAATTATCCTAATTACAATTGTCCTTAGTCGATGAGGATAATGTAGATTACCTATAGTCTCTCATTGCTACCTCATCACTTCTAATGAATGTTAGGGTGGATCAATATAATGATACTGATTACGAGACCATTCATACTTAGATATCCACTAGATGTGCTCCTAAATAATTTTATAAAGCTAGAGAACATGCTATAATTTTAAGAGGATGGATGAATGTATAATTGAGGTTTCATGAGGAGTTTACAAGAGTGATTCATACTCCCCCTGGAAGTATATCATATTGTGTAAATGATTTTCTAGGTACTTTAGTGTAATTTTTGGTGGCCAAGGGTGATGATGTGTGAAGTATAGTTTGGCTCTCTAGGGCTCACTTTTCATAAGGTGAAGGTTGATCACAAGGTGCTAGTTTGTTTATAGAGAACCCTTGAGGTGATAGAGTGGAATTTGAATGGTGTATCAATGGAATTCATGAAGGGGAATCCTTGATCACTTAGAGGACATGATTAAATCTTGGCGATCAAATACAAACTAACTAAAATTGTACCACTTCCTATTTATCCAATAGAAAAGTTTACTAGAAATTTTGGGAAGCCTTTACATGTAAGAGAATGTTCAGCTATATGGAGTTCCCTCAATGATAATTTCTTACTGTGATGCTTGCTTGACATCATGTTTATGGAGAGGATTGGAGGGGGTATTTTTGACTCAATTGTGTTCAAAGATGGTGTTCCGCCCCCATAATAATGGCTAGATTGAGAGAAAAATTAATGTTCTAGAGTATATATTGTAGGATTTCATGTTAGACTCTGGCTATTGTTGGGACAATCAACAACTCTTGTTTGATTTTTAATACAACAATAATTACCATTCCACCGTCATTGTGGTACCATTGAGGCTTTGTATGGGAGACCAAGTTGGTCACCCCTATACTGGACTGATCTAGGTGAGTTAGTGCTTATGGGGCAAGAGTTGGTGTGAACGACGACAAAGAATGTTAAGATCAAACCATAGAAGATGAAAACAACATAGAGCCATCATAAGTCATATGTGGACCAACAACACAGGGCCTTGAAGTTTGACGAGAGAGACCATGTGTTCCTGAAGGTCTCACCTTATCATGGATGAAAATTATTTAGATGGGGTTTCATGTTATCTATGAGATTGATTATCCCCTTTAATATAATATTTTTGGTCAGCGATGTGACATTCTGTTTGGCCCTACTTGTAACGACCCAAACTTTTATCAATGAAAATTCCTCTTGATATAATTAAATTTATTATTATGTAAAATGGTTATATAAGAAATATGCACTACCGTGGTTTTATGTTTTTGGATTTTAAAATACCGTTGATAATTTTTACTGTTGATAATATAGTCTTTGAATAGTGATAACATGTTTTTTATAAATATAGGGCTTTAACAAATCCAATTTACACAGACAAAGGCATCAATAGCCTCATATAGTATAATTGCTCAATATGAAGTCTACATTTCAGAGCTCAGATTGGAGGTAGCATCACTGGGATTTTCTCTTGACCAATCCCAAGATTAGATTCAATATGTTGAGGTTTAATGGAACTACCTATAGGAGAAGAGGATGTTGATAGAGATTACCACCTGAGTGATGTTATCCGAGCCACCGCAAGGGTTTGTCACCATCAAAGACCTTACCCTTAGGTATTATGTGGGTGTTATAATGGGTTATGTAACAACACCCTATCACTATGATTATGTGTGTTATTGTTTTATATAATAAATAATATACATTCTTTTTATTATTGTTACTTTGTAATAATTTTTCTGAAGAAAAAATAGTATTTTTAGTGAATATTCAATTAAGAAATCTTTTTTGATAAATTAATGGATTTTTGAATTAAATAATATTTTATGAAAACATAATTACTAAACATGATTTTATTAAATATAAATTATCATATAATGTTTATGAATACGATTGGAACTTTTATTAAGGTTTGAAAGTTGTTTTTGTCAAAACCCATGAATTTTCGATAAATGTCAGTTTTTATTTTAAAAGAAAAAATTCACATAATGATAAATTTCTTTAGATAAAATAAATATTATTTTTGGAATCATGATGTCTAAATTATCCAATGGTGAATTTTTCATAATTTTCTGAAACAGTCAAATTTTTGGGTAAAATTAAATATCGTTTAAATATATAATGTGTTTTATGACACCATAATGACCTAATAGTGATGTAATAAAATACTAGAAATGGTTCATTCATCCAATATAAGTTTTAAAACTAAAATAATGTGATTTTAGTTTTGTTTTAGTTTTTTAACAAAGCTTTAGTGGACCCTCCAAGATTTATAAAACATTTTAACTTTTAAAAATGATTTCCTTGAGAGTGTGACTCACCTCCACATAAGAAAGCCTAATATTTTAATATGTTCGAACATTTTCCTCATAAAATAATATTTTCCACTCCCCTTTGAGAAAAACCATGGGCAAAAGCATGGGTTGGTTTGTGGTTTTGATTTTCTTAATTTGTGGTGTCCAAAACAAAAATAATAAAGAATTCCCACTCTTTTGTTATTTAAAACCACCAAAGCTCCCACATTCTATTCACTCAACGCCTTTGGGTCTTGACCAACCCATTCCATAATCTCTCTATAATCCTCACAAGTATCCCCAAGATCCCAAAAATCCTCTCTCAGGCCTCTCCTAAGCCATTGGAATCACACTTCCAAGTATGGGATTTCTTCCTTTCTCATTTTGTCCAAATTTCTTTATATTGTTATTCGCTTTTATTTTCAATTAAAAATGTTGGGGTATGATTTAAAACCTCACCCATACATTCTAACTTATTTTTAAATTATTAGATACCCATTTATATATCATTAATGCTTCCCATGTACACCCGTAACCATGCCGAAATTCTGTAAGAGATTTCTCTCTCTTCATTTACATTCATTAAATTATTTTGTTTTAGGAATATAAATTCCATTACTTCTATTGGTAAATGTATCTATATGACCCCCTTATGGTCCATTTAATATACATATTAGGAGACACCCCTTTCTCATTCATCAACCATTTTATGAATTTTTATGTCACGTCATTATATTGTTGAAATTGCACCGCACTTTTCCTAGCCAAAGTCATTGTATAGTGAATACCAAGACCATTTCTCTATCAAGGGTATTCAACTTTATTCACATTTACTTATAAATTATATAATTTAATCTATTAATTCCAAATTTATTTATCGTGGAATAAATGATAATGTTTACTGAATCCATGTTATATGATCCATGTGGCACACTTATGCATGAAATGAAATGATTAAGAAGGGTGCGCCCTGATAGCACTTCAATGCATTGAGTAAAGATTAATATCACAATACGTTAAATGAATTGAGGGTTTACCCATTATAATTCATGTGAAATGAGGGTTTACTCATTCTTTATGTGAGATGAGCCCTGGATCATGTTAATATCATGTCAAATGTTGATGCCACATTTCCTTGTTATAAGAATCATTCTAAAGCATGCCTTTTTGTTCTTGATTATCTTATACTCGACTGATATGACTATTGCCTAACATGTAATGTATTGTTCAAATTATGTCTTGTTTACTCCATTATTGGCTTTTATAGCTCATCCTTTTCTTATTCATGTCCTCATGTTATCCCATGCAAAGCTAAGTACGAAGGAATGTGTCTGGCTATATAAAAGATGTTTTCAATAAAGATGTGTATTTCTTATTTTATATTGTTATGTAATTTTCTTTTTCCCCAATGACCCTAGAACTACCGATATTCTATATTGTATCATGTTAATATTTTATGTAATAAATTATGATTAAGGGTGAAATTAAGATAAGGGTTGTTATAGTTGGTATCAGATGATATGTTTAGTTATTTTTGGGATTAGGATTAGAAAAACATAGTGAAAGCCGTAGGGAAATGACTAAGTATAATAAAAATATCCCTAAATTTTGGTGAGTATTTATTAAGTGGTTTATCATGAAAATACATCCCTATTTGTATAAGAGTAGGTAGAGGCAGCTCTGGCACAGATCTATCCATGGGTAAAATCTGAAAACACCTCTTTGAGCTATACTCGAATGGGAACTGGTGCACAAAAATGGGCCTTTCTGAACTCCTCGTTACAACACTCTTGAGGGATATTCATTGGTAAATTCATAAGATTAGTATGAACCATTATTAAGGGAATTAATAAAATTCCCCTAAGAAAAGACGTTGGGAAGTAGATCACAGTTAACATAGATTGATGCCTATAAATTCAAAAGTTATAGAAATAATGGTAATTTATTGGTCAACTATTTCTGTGTTTGGGTTAAACTTTATGTGTTACCCATAATTTTTCTTTTATTCCATCCAATTTCCGGTAATAGGAGGACTTGGGATGACAACTGATGCGAATATCAATGTCATGACTATTCTTATGAAATACCCAATTGGATGGGAGCAAGATCACCAAATTTATCATGATACACCCTCAGTTGACTTATGTTTTAAATAGAAACATGGTTCGATAGGAACATTCAACCCCCTATGAAATAACAAGTCTCAATCAAGAAATTCATGAGATAAAGACCTCCTACTTTTAATTGATCATCTGATCCCTCAATTTCCAAAAAATGGATCAACTCCATTGAAAAGATCTTCTCCATCGTTCAATGTTCCATATAAAGAAAGGTTCTTCTGGATGCTTATCATATTGAGGGTGAAGATAATCAATGGTGGACATTGATAAAAAATAAAAATCCAATGGAGGAGATCGAGGAATTAGAATGGAAGGATTTCTAGAAAAAATATTTTGATAATACTTTCCTTGCACCCTCCGACTTAAGATGGCAAGGGACTACCTTTCCCTCAAGAAAAAAGGTGGAGAATCCATCAGAGTGTATGCAGAAAAATTCACAATGCTTGCACGATATGCCTCCAAATTTTCCATTACCCCAAAATTCAAGGTTGACTTCTTCTTTGGTGGGATAAAACCTAGCCTACGGAATCCCTAGCGATTCGTGACTTCAAGAGCTATAAGAAAATTTTCCGATTTTCCCTCAAAGATGAAATGGAGATCAGTGAATATTAGGGGTATCATGGGGAGAAGAACCGTAATGTGGAATTTAATTCTGGTGGTTTGATGGTTAAGTCAAATGGTGCTATGAAAATCCAGCACCCCACTTTCCAAAGGTGTGGAAAGAAACACCCTAGAAATTTCCTGAAGGGGATGAGGAAATGCTTTAGGTGTGGAAGAAAATGGAACCTGGCCATAAACAACTGACAAGAAAAACCTACGGTTGTGATAGTGGAGAGGAACACTCTATTTGAACCTCAACACGCTATTCATTGCTTCAACTGTAATGAACCATGGAACTTTCCAAACTAGTTCCCTAAGCCAAGGGTTTTCAGAGGAAACCGATAATCTCCAAGGCAGTAGGGTCGATCTTTTTCCTTCACTACTATTGAAGTGAACCCTGAAAATGAAGTGGTGATAGGTACACAATTTATTCATTGAAAAATAGTAAAAATAATTTTTTATTCAGGTTATATGCATTCTTTTATATCCTAATAGTTTAGTATAAAAATTACAACATCACCACAAATCATGGAAGTAAAGATTTTGGTGAGAACAAAAAATGGGGAAATCATTGTAACCCATGAATATAACTCTTCCCCTTTCACAATTTGTGGTTTGAACTTCCTAGAGAACCTTTTTATACTCCCTTTGGTGGAATTTGATGCAATTCTTGGTATTGATTAGATTTCCTTATATAGATCCAACATAAATTTCCATGAGAGGGAAATCACTCTACATATGGCTAATAAACCTCTGATTCAGTACAAGTGAAAGGAGGAAGCGGAATATTATTTAGCACCATCATCTCAAGAATGGATATTACTGCCCTATGAGCACACATATCTTTCTCATATGATTGAGTATATGGAGGAAACCATCCTCAAAGTCATGCCTATTGTGAAGAAATCCGATGATGTTTTTCTTGAGGAATTACCAGGTCTTCCTCCTAGAAGAGATGTTAAATTCTCAATTGATCTTATACTTGGGGAATTTTCCAATGTCCAAGAATCTGTATAGAATTTATGTTGTGGAGTTTGAGGATCTAAAGAAACAACTACAAGGGAATTTGGATAAAGGTTTTATATGCCCAAGCGCATCACCATGCGGTGCGCCAATCCTCTTCATCAAGAAGAAGGATGGGCCAATGCACCTTTGTATTGATTATTGTGAGCTAAACAAAATCCCGATAAATAATAAGTATTCTTTTCCATGAATTGATGACTTGTTTGATCAGCTACATGGAGCACAATACATCTCCAAGGTGGATTTACGATCAAGATATTACCATGTAATGGTGAAGAAGGAGGATATCCCCAAGACTACTTTTTGTACAAGGTATGAGCACTATGAATTCACAGTAATGTCTTTCGAACTCACTAATGCTCTAGAAATATTCATGGACTTAGTGAATAGAGTCATTAGATATTATCTAGAAATGTTTGTGGTAGTATTTTTAAACAATATTCTAATATACTCCAAAACCATGGAGGAGCATGAGGATCATCTAAGAAATGTACTAGAGACCATGAGAAAGGAGAAGCTCTATGGAAAGTACAAAAAGTTTGTGTTCTGGTTGAAGGAAGTCTCATTATTGGTTCATGTCATCATAAGCAATGGAAAATCTATGGATCCCTCTAAGATAGCTGCAATAGAGGGATGAACGAGGCCAACATTGGTAACAGATATCTGTAGCTTTATAGGTTTAGCTGTATATTATTGCTTATTTGTGATAAATTTCAAACAATTTTCAAACCATCTTACCAAGATAAATCAGAAGGGAGTCAAGTTTTCTTAGAGTGATGAATGTGAATAGAGCTTCAAATATTTGAATAGGATTATTATTATTGTTCCCATGCTCACATTACCAACAAGTGGAGAAATTTTTGTTGTATTTAATGATGCTTCGAAGAAGGGCATGGGTTGTGTGTTGATGAAAAATGAAAAATTCATTGCCTATGATTTATGGAAATTGAATTTTCATGAAAAAACTATCGAACAAATGATATGGAGTTTGTTGTAGTAATCTTCAATTTAAAAATTTTGTGACATTACCTTTTTGGGGAGAACTCTGAAATATATACGGATCACAAGAGAATCAAGTATATATTCACACAGAAAGATTTGAATATGCTCCAATGAAGATGGCTAGACCTGATCATAGAATATGACTATTCAATCCATTACCACCTTGGGAAATAAAAATGTTAGAACCATGGTCTTCTATACATGATTTGGAGTAAGCATTGTGTTTTTTGTCAATCCTCAAAGGATGTTTGGAAAGTGTACCAGCAAAGAGATCATACAGTTCAAGCAGTCAACAGTATTGAAGGTGGCACTGTTTCCCAGTGTTTGCCAAATTTTTGGGGTCCAAAATTTGGATGTTGGTGAGAATCGCGAAAATAGGATTTCCATGAATAGCATAATTAAATATGGAAATGGCATGAATTTCAGGAAGAGAGGCTTAATGGTTTGGAATTCAAAAAGACCGGAATTATAGAGGAGGTGATTCTTTGTGATTACGTCAAAGCTTCACGAACGGCAGAGGATGAAGAGCATCGCGGTGATGAAGAGCTTTCCGAGGGAGCTTCACAGCAAAGGCATGAAGGAAATGATGGAACACTCCGCGATTACGACAAGCTCTACGAATGGAAAATTGTCATAGTGCTTCACGATTTTGAGAGATTTTTAGTAGGAACTTCGGAGCATCGCGATTTGAGCTAACATGGCGCTGACTTCACGCAGAAGAGTCAAGGGTTGGTGGAATCGCCTATAAATACCTGTTGACCCCCTCGAGAGAAGTAGAGAGAGCTCTCAACAAAAATCCTTTGCTCTCAGTTCTCAAAGGTCACACATGAAGGCAGTGTGCTTCGCGAAAGAGGGGATTCACGGCGGCTATTCTAGCTCCACGAAAGTCGTGCACCTTGCGTTGGCTTGGTGAGCTTCATGAAGAGGTTGGAGCTCCGCGACAGCCGAGCATTGAGAAGGATTATGCATCGTGAGATTTCTTCGTGATTGAGCTTCGCGAAAAGGCAGGGTCTCCGTGAAGGCTTGTTTGAGATTTGCAAAATTGGGAGCCTTGTGAAGTAGGGTACTTTGCGAAGGCCCTTTCCAAAGGTTGTTTGCCCAGTGGACAAGGAAAAGGAAGTATTTATCAGTGGATGAAATTTAGAATTTAACAGAGCATCAACTCAGGACTCTGATGCAAGCAAAGTCTCATGCTGAACAGGAGACAAAGAACTTCATGTGTATCTATTGATGAGACCTTTACCTCTAAAAACCGAGTGGGACTTCTCCAACGTCAGTGAGCTAGGGGGAGTCAATGGGAGTGACCCGAGGGATGAAGTGAGCTATGTTGAAACCATGGTCTTCTATGCATGATTTGGAGTATGGTTTGTGTTTTTTTTCAATCATCAATGGAAGTTTGGATCGTGTACCAGCAAAGATATCATACCATTCAAGCAGAAAACAATATTGAAGGTGGCTCCGTTTCCCAGTGTTTGCCAAATTTTTGGGGTCTAAAATCTGGAAGTTGCTGAGCATCGCAAAAAGTGGATTTCCATAAAGATAATAATTAAATATGGAAATGGCATGAATTTCGCTAAGAGAGGATGCATGGTTTGGAAATCGCGAAGATGAGAAGAATGGAGGCGGTGAGTCTTTGCGATTACGTCAAAGCTTTGCAAACGACAGAGTTCAAGAGCATCGCGATGGTGAAGGGAATTATGAGGGAGCTTCGTGGAGAAGGCGTGAAGGAATGATGATGGCGATACTCCGCGATTATGACAAGCTCCGCTATCCGAAATTTTCCAAGGTGCTTCGCGATTTGGACTGAATTCAGGCGGAATCTTCGGAGAATCGCAATTTGAGACGACGTGGCGTTAACTTCGCGCGTAAAGTTCATGGTTCGGAGGAATCACCTATAAACAGTGGCCGACCCCCTCAAGATAAGTAGAAAGAATTTCAGAGAAAATCCTTTGCTCTCGATTTTCAAAGGTCACTCGCGAAGGTAGTGTGCTTCATGAAAGAGGAGCTTCGCGGCAGCTATTCTAGCTCCGCGAAAGTTGTGCGCCCCGTGTTGGAACAATGAGCTTCGTGAAGAGGCAGGAGCTCCGTGACAGCCATGCATTGCAAAGGCAGGATCATCGCGAGAGTGCTTCATGAAAAGGAAGGGTACTTTGTGAAGACCCTTTCCAAAGGTTGTTTGCCCAGTGGACATGGGAAAAGGGGGTATTCATCAGTGGATGGAATTTGGACTTTAACGGAGCATCAACTCAGGACTCTGATGCAAGAAAAGTCTCATGCTGAACAGGAGACAATGACCTTCACGTCTATAAACTGAGTGAGACTTCACCAACGGCAGTGAGCCAGGGGGAGTCAACGAGAGTGACCCGAGGGACACAGTGAGCTATCCCTGAACGTTTGTAAAGGCAGTGAGCCTGGGATAGAGTGAATGTACCCGAACCTTTGTAATCTACAGCTAGTGAAGCATAGTGGATTCAGGTATGACTGAAAACCTGTCGGCGTATGCTCCTTGGACGTAGCCCTTAGTGGTGAACCAAGTAAAATTTGTTGTGTCATCTCTCTGCATGTGAATGATTCATTACTGATCATATCCATCATACAGATTTAATTAGTTCCTACCAACGTGGGAACAAGATCCACAAATTTAAGGAGAAAATGTTGACACCCTGATTCACCCCTCCCCTCTCAGGGTGTCCCGGGGTCCTACCAGTGGTATCAGAGGGTAAAGGTTGTTGGCGTTGAATCTGTCCTTTGTCACCTTGGAGAATGCAGTCAATGTTAGGGGAGTCCCTCTCTTTGATGGAAAAAATTTTCAGTTCTGGAAGAACAGGATGAGATCTCATCTAAGATCTCTTGGAATGTAAGTTTTGTTTTCTACTGTGCAAGGAATACAAGTCACTAATCTAACAGGCCTGGCTATGACTGACACAGATAGGAAAATTCTTGATGCAGATGCTAAAGCACAAAATGCACTCACTACAGCTCTTTTTGACCAGATCTATCTAAAGGTGATGAGTTTCACTTCAGAGAAGTCTATGTGGGATAAACTTGAAAACATTTATGACGGAGATAGCACGATAAAGGGGGAAAAACTTTAGGTTTTACACAACAGGTTTGACGATCTAAAGATGCATCCTAATGAGAATGCAGATTCATTTTTTAATCGAATTACTGAAGTAGTGGGGACAATTCGAGGTCTTGGAGAAGAAATCAAAGACATTGATATCGTAAAAAAAATCTTGAGAAGACTTCCTCCCATGTACAATTCAAAGGTGTCAGCCCTTTAAGAAAGAGATATATCTGAACTATCTCTAGATGATTTGTTATGTAGTTTAGTGGAATATGAGATGAGAGTCAAACCCGAAGATGCCAAGACTCGCATAAGAAAGGAAATGACATTCAAAGCCATTGAAAAACTGAAAATTTCAGAAGACAGTGGTGGTGAATATGACGAAGAAAAATAAATTCTTTCCCTAATTTCCGAGAAGTTGAAAAAGCGGAAAGGTAAATTTAGAGGTAAGCTACCTCTTGCATGTTTTCATTTTGGAAGAGTTGGGAACATTGCCTCTCAGTGCCAAAGAATGTTAGATGATGATGAGAGCGAAGCTGAAGACATTGAGAAGCCTCGGAAAAGGTTTTTCAAAAAGGCTGACTTCAAATCTGGAAAGAAAATGCGGAGGAAGAGTTTTGTCTGTGAAGAAGAAGATGACGATGTTGAATTTTGTGAGGAAGAAGAACCAGAATTTAAAACAGGAAACCATGCTTCCATGATGGCTACCACTGAAATATCAGAAGCCTCAATCAATAAAGGCAGATATAATCAGACTACTACTATTGGTAATCCAAAGATTCAAATTAAGGATACTTTCTCCAAGCTTGAGAGTAAATGTAAGAGATGTAATAAGTAGAAGGAAATGGTGGAAGAATCATCAGAATATGTTGATGAACTTGAAGCTGAAATTGAACGTCTGGAAGAATTTGTGAAAGTTCAGTCTAAAATCCTTGAAAGCAGTGATGATGTAGTGGAAATAAAGCTGAGAATTGAAGAGCATGGAACGGTCATCAATGACCTTACTTCAAGACTAGAAGAAAAGTCTAAGACTGCTGAGGGTCTTGAGGAGGAAGTTGTTACTCTTAGGAGTAAACTTGAGACTAATTTTTTTTCAAAAGAATCAAGGAAGAAAATACCGCTTAGAAGATTCTCAGATGAAGAATTACTGGAAAGAGCCAAGTGTGGTTCAGATGGGGTTGAAAAAATCTTGAGTGTTCAAAGACCCGCCTATATGGGAAAGCGTGGAATTGGATGTGAAGCTGAGACATCAACTACTGGAAATAAAGAGAGCCAAAGGAAATACAAAACGAAGGTTGAACATGTTGAAACATTTCCTGAAGTGCTGAAAAAGAAACCCTCAATCCAAACTAGAAGGAGAACAGATAGTTATCCTCAAACATTTATAAATGATAGGCAGTTCAACTATTCTCCCAAGGATGAAGGTATGCGGAGAAATTCAGGTGAGAAGACATTCCCTCTCATGAAGTGTCAGTTCTGTGGCTATCTAGGTCATACCATGTCATATTGTGAAGAGGCAAGGAGATACTTGAATGGAGAAGATCTGGGAAGTCAACAAAGGAGACCGATTTCATATCCTCCATCTTATAGAAGAAGTAGCTTCTATGGTTACTGTTTTAATTGTTCTATCTTTGGCCATAAAGCTATGTATTGTAGGCAGCGGTACGACAGGAGAAATTCATAAAACACTCAAAGACGGGACAATGTCCATCCTCCTGATGATGTTGTTCTCACAAATATTTTTTCCCCTCTAAAAGAAGATTATGGGTATGAAGAATCAGATTATGTTGAAGAAAGTATTAAAAGGACACCAATATCCTATGCTCAATCCAATATCTCATGGAAAGAGAAGAATAAGATCGAGAAATCCAATCTTTCAGAAGTAGCACTCAAAGCTACAAAGAGCAGCAGCTCCTGGATCCTTGATAGTGGATGCTCTTCCCATATGATGGGAAATGCTGGCCTTTTGATGAACATTGAAAAGAAGGTTGATGGAACAGTACGGTTTGGTAATGATGGTGCTTTGAAGATTAACGGCAGTGGGAATACTGCTCTCACCAACGGGGAGCTGAAGAAGACTGAGGTTCTTTATGTGGACTGTCTATGCCACAATCTCCTTAGTGTAAGTCAACTCTGTGACTCAAGGCTCATAGTAACCTTCAATGAAAAAGGCTGCACTATAAATGGAAAAATAGGAAATTCTCTTATGAAAGGCTGTAGAACAGATGGAAACTTATATCAGGTTGACAACAAAGTGAACTCTTGCTATTTGTTTATTGAAGAAGAAAACAATTTATGGCATCGAAGGCTAGGGAACATTAACCAATAATACATGGAAAAGATATCTAATCTGAAGATAGTCATGGATATTCCCATTCTAAAATGTGAACGGGAAAAGTCTTGTGATGCTTGTATTCGTAGAAAACTGGTTTGTAGTTCATATCGGCCAAAGAATAAAAGGGCATCACATCTTCTTGATCTCATTCATATAGACGTATGTGCCCCAATAAATGTTGTCAGAACCTATGGAGAAAGGTACTAAGTCCTTTTCATTGATGATTATAGCATAATGGCTAGTGTAATGGTGATCTACAGGAAGCGACAAGTACTTGATTGTTTGAAAACTTATCGAAAGATTGCTGAGAATGATACTGGACTGACAATAAAAGTCCTGTGATCTGACAATGGAGGGCAATACACATCCATCGAGTTTGAAAATTACTTGAAAAAACATGGAATACAGCATGAGGTAGCTTCTGTGAGAACTCCACAACGAAATGCAGTTGTTGAGTGTCGTAATTGACAGGTCAACAATATGGCTAGGACTATGCTGATTGAGAGTGGTATCTCTCGCCATTACTGGAAGGAAGCTGTTGAGGCTGCAGTGCACATTCAGAATCGAACATGGCTTTATATGGGATAAATGAAGACACCATACGAATTGTGGCATGGAAGGAAGCCTTCATTGAAAGACTTTAGTGTTTTTGAAATAAAATGCTTCATCCGGAATAAAGAAAGAAACCAAAGAAAGTATGGTGACAATGCTGATGAAGGAATTTTTCTTGGGTATCCAATGAATAATAAAGCTTACAAGTGTTTCAATAAATGCTTGGGGAGGATTGTGGAAAGCAATTATGTTAAGATCATTGAAGGAAAAACTCCAAATGCTTCAAATAGTACCTATTCCAATGAGATAGAAGATGCGAATGAATGTGATCATGGAATAAATACAAATACAGAAATAGAGGAAGGGGTACAAAACACTCAGGGGTCACATCATGATGTCGACTCAGACGAAGAATCTGAAGTGGAAATCTTGGATGGCGAGAATGAGACTGAACCTCATAAGAAAAATCGAAGAGCAGAAACTGATCCATCTAACATAATTGGAGACAGGAATGCACCTACACAAACAAGGAGGATGAGGAATAACACACCATCTGCATTTCTGTCAGTTGTGGAGCCATCCTAATTTGAAGAAGCTGCAAAGGATGAATACTGGGTGAAAGCCACGAATGAAGAGTTAGATCAGATTGACAAGAATCAGACATGGGATCTAGTCCAGAGACCCAAAGGACACAATGTGATTGGAACAAAATGGATATTCAAGAACAAGTTTGATGAACATGGAAGTGTTATCAGAAACAAGGCTCGACTGGTATGTAAAGGGTATTCTAAGATTGAAGGTGTTGATGTTGAAGAAACCTTTGCTCTAGTGGATAGACTGGAGTCAATCAGGTTGTTCCTTTCCATGGCCCTCCAAAGAGGATATAAAGTATATCAAATGGATGCCAAGACATCATTCTTAAATGGTTTTCTCGAAGAAGAAGTATACATTGAACAACCAGTGGGTTTTTTTCTTGGTACTGATGAATCAAAGGTATGCAAGCTGAAGAAATCACTTTATGGATTGAAATAGGAACCACAGGCATGGTACTCTAGAATAGATTCTTATATGAAGAAGATAGAATTCAAAAGAGGAGGATTAGATCACAATCTCTATGTGAAGAATTCTCCAAAAGATCGTTTCATGGTTCATGTTTACGTTGATGACATTATATTTGGTAGCAGCAGATAGAAATCAGTGGATGAATTTTCCAATCATATGAAATCAGAATTTGAAATGTCAATGATTAGAGAGCTCACATATTTCTTGGGACTACAGGTGACTCAAAGGAAAGAAAACACTATTATCTCTCAAGAAAATTATTCAAGAGAGCTCCTCAAGAAGTTTAATATGCAAGATTCCAAACCAATGTCAACTCCGATTGCAATAGGAACCAAACTTGGAAAGCATGAGGATGGGAAATCTGTAGATCTCACCATGTACAGAAGAATTATTGGGATCCTACTATACCTGACAGCGACACGACCAGATATTGTCTTTGCCACATGTCTTGTAGCCCGCTTTCAGAGTAATCCAAAGGAGGAACATATGGAAGCAGTAAAAAGAATCATGAGGTATATTCATGGTACTCACGATTGTGGATTATACTTTGCTGCAGGAAGGGACAATGAATTATCACCATTTTCTGATGCCGACTAGGATGGTGATGTTGTGGACAGAAATTCCACCAGTGGTGGAGCATTATTTATTGGGAATAACTGTGTTGGCTGGTTGAGAAAGAAACAAGAAAGTACTTCACAAGATGAGTAAATATCCACCACAAAAGAATGCACTCAACTACTATGGATGAAGCAACAATTAACAGATATTGGTGATGAGGTAAAGCAACCAATGGTGATTTACTGTGATAACAAGAGTGAAATTGATCTTACAAAAAAATCATTTTCACTATTCTCGTACAAAAAATATTGAAATCAGGTATCACTTTATCAAAGAAAAAGTTGAGCAAGGGGTGATTAGAATGGATCACATGGGAACTGATGAGCAAGTAGCTGATATCCTGACAAACCCACTATCAGCTGCTGTGTTTGAAAAGCATCGGTTGAACCTCGGTGTTCAACCACCTCCTACTGCACAAGGAGGTTCCGTTATTCCCCTCTCCCCGTTTGTGATAACTGATTTTATCTGTTTATGGCTCTGATGCAGGTTTATGGGGGAGATACTATCCAGGGGGAGTATGTTTTGAGCTGAACGTTGAACAAATTACTGGTCTTTGGATTTATTGTCAATGGGAAAGAAAGGCGAAAGGAATAAATTCAGGCAACTTCTGTGATGATCATAATTAGAAGAAAAACCATGGAACCCAATTCAAGCCTCCTATCTTGTTTTCTACACCGAGCATTGCTCACGTAGACTTAGAGTGTTGTCTAAGTTGATTCCTACGTTTTTGGTTTTCACATAGATGGAGATCTATTGAATTTATTTTCTGATTGCCAAAAAACCCAAAGGGGGATATTGTTGGAACCATGGTATTCTATGCATGATTTGGAATACGGGTTGTGTTTGTTGTCAATTATCAATGGAAGTTTGGATCATGTACCAACAAAGAGATCATACCGTTCAAGCAGACAATAGTATTGAAAGTGGCGCCGTTTCCCAATGTTTTCCAAATTTTTGGGGTCCAAACTCTAGAAGTTGCTGAGCATCGCGAAAAGTGGATTTCCATGAAGATAATAATTAAATATTTCAAAGGCTTGAATTTCACGAAGAGAGGATGCATGGTTTGGAAATCGCTAAGATGAGAAGAATGGAGGTGGTGAGTCTTCACGATTACGTCAAAGCTTCGAGAACGGCAGAGTTGAAGTACATCGCGGTGGTGAAGGGCATTGCGAGGGAGCTTCGCGGAGAAGGCGAGAAGGAATGATGACGTTGATACTCAACGATTACGACGAGCTCTGCGATCTAAAAATTTCCGAGGTGCTTCGCGATTTGGACAGAATTCCGGAAGAATCTTCGAAGCTTCGCGATTTGAGATGACGTGGCGTTGACTTCGCGCAGAAAGTTCTAGGGTCCGTGGAATCACCTATAAATAGAGGTCGACCCCCTTAAGAGAGTAGAGATAATTTCAGAGAAAATACTTTCCTCTCGGTTCGCAAAGGTCACTCGCGAAGGCAGTGTTCTTCGTGAAAGAGGAGCTTCGCGGCGGCTATTCTAGCTCCGCGAAAGTCGTGCGCCCCGCATTGGCTTAGTGAGCTTTGCGAAGAGGCAGGAGCTCCACGACATCCAAGCATTGCGAAGGCTGGAGCATCGCAAGAGTGCTTCACAATTGAGCTTCGCGAAAAGGTAGGGTACTTTGTGAAGTCCCTTTCCAAAGGTTTTTTTCTCATTGGACAAGGGAAAAGGGGTATTCATCAGTGGATGGAATTTGGACTTTAACAGAGCATCAACTCAGGTCTCTGATGCAAGCAAAGTCTCATGCTGAACAAGATATAGAGACCTTGACATCTATAAACTGAGTGAGACTTCACCAATGGCAGTGAGCCAGAGGGAGTCAACGAGAGTGACCTGAGGGACGCAGTGAGCTATCCTTGAATGTTTGTAAAGGTAGTGAGCCTGGGACAGAGTGATTGTACCTGAACCTTTGTAATCTACAGCTAGTGAAGCATAGTGGATTTAGGTACAACTGATAACCTGTCGGCATATGCTCCTTGGACGTAGCCCTTAGTGGTGAACCAAGTAAAATTTTCTGTGTCAGCTCTCTGCATGTGAATGTTTTATTGATAATCATATCCACCATACAAATTTAAGTATTTCCTACCAACGTGGGAACAAGATCCACAACTTTAAGAAGAAAAAGTTGACACCCTGATTCACCCCTCCCCTCTCAGGGTGTCCTGGGGTCCTACAAGCTATCCCTGAACCTTTGTAAGGGAAGTGAGCTTGGGACAGAGTGATTGTGCCCGAACATTTGTAATCTACATCTAGTGAAGCATAGTGGATTTTTGGTACGGCCGACAACCTGTCGGCGTATGCTCCTTGGACATAGCCCTTATGGTGAACCAAGTAAAAATAGTTGTGTCATCTCTCTACATGTGAATGTTTCATTACTGATCATATCCATCATACAGGTTTAATAGGTTCCTACCAACGTGGTAACAAGATCCATAACTTTAAGAAGAAAAAGTTGACACCCTGATTCACCCCTCCCCTCTCAGGGTGTCCCAGGGTCCTACAAGTGGTATCAAAGGGTAAAGGTTGATGGCTTTGAATCTGTCCTTTGTCGCCATGGAGAATGCATTCAATGTTAGGGGAGTTCCTCTCTTTGATGGAAGTATTTTTCAGATATGGAAGAACAGGATAAGATCTCATCTAAGATCTCTTGGAATGGAAGTTCTGTTTCCACTGTGCAAGGAATACAAGTCACTGATCCAACAGGCTTGGCTAAGATTGACACAGATAGGAAAATTCTTGATGCTGATGCTAAAGCACAAAATGCACTCACCGCAGCTCTTTCGGATCAGATCTATCTAAAGGTGATGAGTTTCACTACAACAATGTCTATGTGGGATAAACATGAAAACATTTATGAAGGAGATAGAAAGGTAAAGGAGGAAAAACTTCAGGTTTTGCACAACAGGTTTGACGATCTAAAGATGCATTCTAATGAGAATTCAAATTAATTTTTCAATTGAATTACTGAAGTAGTGGGAGAAATTCGAGGTCTTGGAGAAGAAATCACAGACATTGATATAGTAAAGAAAATCATGAGAATACTTCCTCCCATGTACAATGCAAAGGTGTCATCCCTTGAAGAAAGAGATCTATCTAAACTTTCTCTGGATGATTTGTTAAGAAGTTTAGTGGCATATGAGATGAGAGTCAAACACGAAGATTCCACGACTCGTGTGAACAAGGAAATGGCATTCAAATCCATGGAAAAACTGAATATTTCATAAGACAGTGGTGGTGAAGATGATGAGGAAAAAGAAATTCTTTCTCTCATCACCAAGAAGCTGAAAAAGGAAAAAGGTAAATTTAGAGGTAAGCTACCTCTTGCGTGTTTTTGTTGTGGAATAGTTGGGCACATTTCCTCTCAGTGGAAAAGAAAGTTAGATGATGATGAGAGTGAAGATGAAGACATTGAGAAGCCTTGTAAAAGGTTTTTCAAAAAGGGTGACTTCAAATCTGGAAAGAAAATTCAGAGGAAGAGTTTTGTCTGTGAAGAAGAAGATGATGATATTGAATTTTGTGAGGAAGAAGAACTAGAATTTAAAACCAGAAACCATGCATCCAAGATGGCTACCACTGAAATATCAGAATCCTCAATCAATAAAGGAAGTGATAATCAGATTACTGCTATTGGTAATCTAAAGATCCAAATTAAGGATTATTTCTCCAAGCTTAAGAGTAAATGTAAGAGATGTAATAAGTGGAAGTAAATGGTGGAAGAATCATCAGAATATGTTGATGAACTTGAAACTAAAATTGAACTTCTGGAAGAATTTGTGAAAGTTTAGTAAAAAATCCTTGAAAGAAATGATGATGTAGTGGATCTAAAGCTGAGAGTTGAAGAGCAGGGAAAGGTCATCAATGACCTCACATCCAGACTGGAAGAAAAGTCCAAGACTGCTAAGGGTCCTGAGGAGGAAGTTGTTACTCTTAGGAGTAAACTTGAGACTAAATCATTTTCAAAAGAATCAAGGAAGAAAATACAGTTCAGAAGATTCTCAGATGCAGAATTACTGGCAAGAGCCAAGGGTGGTTCAGATGGGGTTGAAAAAATCTTGAGGGTTCAAAGACCCGCTTACATGGAAAAGAGTGGAATTGGCTGTGAAGCAGAGACATCAACTTTTGGAAATAAAGAGAGCCAAAATAATGACAAAACAAAGGTTGAACATGTTGAAACATTGCCCGAAGTGCTGAAAAAGAAACCCTCAATCCAAACTAGAAGGAGAAATAACAATTATCCTCAAAAATTCAGAAATGAGAGGAAGTTCAACTATTCAACCAAGGTGAAGGTATGATGAGAAATTCAGGTGAGAAGACATTTCCTCTCATGAAGTGTCAGTTCTGTGGCTATCTATGCCATACCATGTCATATTGCGAAGAGGCAAGGAGCTACTTGAATGGAGAAGATCTGGGAAGTCAACAAAGGAGAACGATTGCATATCCTCCATCTTATAGAAGAAATAGCTTCTATGGTTACTATTTTCATTGTTCTAACTTTGGCCATAAAGATATGTATTGCAGGCAGCGGTATGATAAGAGAAATTCATACAGCACTCAAAGACGGACTAGTTTTCATCCTCCTGATGATGTTGTTCTCACAAACAGTTTTTCCCCTCTAGAGTAAGATTATGGGTATGAAGAATCAGATTATTTTGAAGAAATTATTAAAAGTCCATCAGTATCCTATTCTCAATCCAATATCTCATGGAAAGGTAAGAAGAAGATCAAGAAATCGAATCATGTAGAAGTGGCACTCAAAGCTACAAAGAGCAGTAGCACCTGGATCCTTGATAGCGGATGCTCTTCCCATATGATGGTAAATGCTAACCTTTTGAAAAACATTGAAAAGAAGGTTGATGGAACATTACGTTTTGGTAATGATGGTTCTTTGAAGATTAAAGGCAGTGGGAATACTACTCTCACCAACGGGGAGCTGAAGAAGACTGAAGTTATTTTTGTGGACGGTCTATGCCATAATATCCTTAGTGTAAGTCAACTCTATGACTCAGGGATTATAATAACCTTCAATCAAAAAGTCTGAACTATAAAAATAAAAACAGGTAATTCTCTTATGAAAGGATGTAGAACAGATGGAAACTTATATCAGGTTGACAGCAAAGTTAACTCTTTCTATTTTTCTATTGAACAAGAAAACAATTTGTGGCATCGAAGGCTGGGGCACATTAACCAACAAGACATGGAAAAGATATCTAAGCTGAAGATATTCATGGATATTCCCATTCTAAAACGTGAACGAGAAAAGTCTTTTGATTCTTGTATTCGTGGGAAACTGGTTTGTAGTTCATATCGGCCAAAGAAGAAAAGGGCATCGCATCTTCTTGATCTCATTCATACAGATGTATGTGGCCCAATAAATGTTGCTGGAACCTATGGAGAAAGGTACTTAGTCCTTTTCATTGATGATTATAGCAGAATGGATTGTGTAATGGTGATCCACAGGAAGCGACAAGTACTTGATTGTATGAAAACTTATCGACGGATTGCCGAGAATGATACTGGACGGACAATAAAAGTCATGTGATCTGACAATGGAGGGTAATACACATCCATCGAGTTTGAAAATTACTTAGAAAAACATGGAATACAGCATGAGGTAGCTGTTTTAAGAACTCCGCAACAAAATGGAGTTGTTGAGTGCCGGAATCGACAGGTCAACAATATGGCCAGGACTATGCTGATTGAGAGTAGTATCTCTCGCCATTACTGGAAAAAGGCTATTCAAGCTGCAGTGTACATTCAGAATCGAATAGGACTTTATATGGGTGAGACGAAGACACCATATGAATTGAGGCATGGACAGAAGCCTTCTTTAAAATAATTTCGTGTCTTTGGAAGTAAAAGATTCATTAGGAACAAAGAAGGAAATTAGGGGAAATATGGCAACAATACAGATGAAGGATTTTTTCTCGGATACTCAATGAACAACAAAGCCTACAAATGTTTCAACAAGAATTTAGGAAGGATTGTGGAAAGCAGTGATGTTAAGATAATAGAAGAGAAAAGCACAAATGCTTCAAGGACTTCATATGCTGATATGGTAGAAAGGCAGAAAGAAAGTGAGTGTGAAGAAAATACAAATGCAGAAATATAGGAAGTTGTTCAAAACACTCAGCAGTCACATCATGATGTTGACTCAGAAGAAGAATCTGAAGAAGAAACTATGGCTGAAGAGAATGTTATTGAACCTCGCAGGAGAAATCGAAGAGCCGAGATTGATCCATCCAACATAATTGGGGATAGGAGTGCACCCACTAAAACAAGAAGGATGCGGAATAACACGCAATCTGCATTTCTATCAGTTGTAGAGCCATCCTCATTCGAAGAAGCTGCAAATGATGAATCTTGGGTAAAATCCAGGAATGATGAATTAGATCAGATTTACAAGAATCAGACATGGGATCTTCTCCAGAGACCCGAAGGTCACAATGTGATTGGTACCAAATGGATCTTCAAAAATAAGTTTTATTAGCATGGAAGTGTCATCAGAAACAAGGCACGACTGGTATGTAAAGGATACTCCCAGATTAAAGGCATTGATTTTGAAGAAACCTTTTCTCCAGTGGCTCGACTGGAGTCAATCAGGATTTTCCTTTCCATGACACTCCAAAGAGGACATAAAGTATATCAAATGGATGTCAAGACAGCATTCTTGAATGGTGTACTCAAAGAAAAAGTCTACATTGAACAACCAGTGGGCTTTGTTTGGGGTACTGATGAAACAAAGGTCTGCGAACTGAAGAAATATCTATATGGTTTGAAGCAGGCACTATGGGCGTGGTACTCACGGATGGATTCATATCTCAAGAAGCTGGAATTTAAAAGAGTAGGAGTTAATCACAATATCTATGTGAAGAACTCTCCAAAATATCTATTCATGGTTCTAGTCTATGTTGATGATATCATATTTGGTGGCACCAGGCAGAAATCAGTGAACAAATTTTCCAACCACATGAAATCAGAATTTGAAATGTCTATGATTGGGGAGCTCGCATATTTCATCAGGATGCAGGTGATTCAAAAGAACGAATACACTTTCATTTCTCAGAAAAAATATGAAAGAGAGCTTCTAAAGAAGTTTAATATGCAAGACTCCAAACCAATATCAACTCCGATTGCAGTTGGAACTAAACTTGCAAAGCATGAGGATGGGGACCCTGTTGATCCCACCATGTACAGGAGGATCATGGGGAGCCCACTATACCTTGCAGCGACATGTACCGATATTGTCTTTTCCACATGCCTTGCAGCCCACTTTCAAAGTAATCCAAAGGAGGAACATATGGTGGCAGTAAAAATAATCATGAGGTATATTCAAGGTACACATAAAATTGGGTTATTTTTTGCTGCAGGTAGGGACAGTGAATTATTAGCATTTTCTGATGCTGACTGGGATGGTGATTTAGTAGAAAAAAATTCCACTAGTGGTGGAGGATTCAATATTGGGTAGAAATGTGTTGTCCAGTTGAGCAAGAAACAAGAAAGTACTTCTCTTAGTACTGCTGAAGCTGACTATATCTCTGCCAAAAAGGCATGCACTCAATTGCTATGGATGAGGCACCAGTTAACAGATATTGGTGATGAGGTAAAGTAACCATTAGTGATTTACTATGATAACAAGAGCGCAATTGATCTTACGAATAATCCTGTTCAGTATTCCTGTATGAAACATATTTAAATCAGGTATCACTTTATCAAAGAGAAGGTTCAACAAGGGGTGATTAGAATGGATCATGTGGGCACTGATGAGAAAGTGGCTGATATCCTGACCAAGCCACTGTCCACAGCTGTGTTTGAGAAGCATTGGTTGAACCTCAGTGTTCAGCTACCTCCCAAGGCATAAGGAGGTTACGCAACACCCCTCTCCCCATTTGTGATAACTGTTTTTATCTGTTTATGGCTATGATGCAGGTTTATGGGGGAGATACTATCCATGGAATCTATGGTTTGAGATGAACGTTGAACAAATTACTAGTCTTTGGATTTATTATCAATGGGGGAGAAAGAAGAATGGAATAAATTCAGGCAACTTCTGTGATGAGAAGAATGATAAGGAAAATAGTGGAACCCAATTCAAGCCTCCTCTTTTGTTTTCTACACCGAGCATTGCTCATGTAGACTTAGAGTGTTGGCTGAGTTGATTCCTACGTTTTTGGTTTTCACATGGATGAAGATATATTGAATTTATTTTTTGATTGCCAACAAACCCAAAAGGGGAGATTGTTGGAACCATGGTCTTCTATTCATGATTTGTAGTATGGTTTGTGTTTGTGGTCAATCCTCAATGGATGTTCGGAACGTGTACCAGCAAAGAGATCATACGGTTCAAGCAGTCAACAGTATTGAAGGTGGCGCTGTTTCCTAGTGTTTGCCAAATTTTTTGGGACCAAAATTTGGATGTTGGTGAGAATCGCGAAAATAGGATTTCCATGAAGAGCATAATTAAATATGGAAATGGTATGAATTTCGCGAAGAGTGGCTTAATGGTTTAGAATTCGCGAAGACCAGAATTATAGAGGCGGTGATTCTTTGTGATTACGTTAAAGCTTCGCGAACGACATAGGATGAAGAGCATCATGGTGATGAAGAGCTTTGCGAGGGATCTTCACAGCGAAGGTGCGAAGGAAATTAAGGAACACTCCATGATTACGACGAGCTCTACGAATGGAAAATTGTCGTAGTGCTTTACGATTTTGAAAGATTTTCAGCAGGAACATCGGAGCTTTGTGATTTGAGATGACATGGGGATGACTTCACGTGGAAGGGTTGAGGGTCAGTGGAATTGCCTATAAATACAGGTTGACCCCCTCGAGAGAAGTAGAGAAAACTCTCAATGAAAATCCTTTGCTCTCGGTTCTCAAAGGTCACTCGTGAAGGCAGTGTGCTTCACGAAAGAGGAGCTTCGCGGCGGCTATTCTAGCTCTGTGAAAGTCGTGTGCCCCGTGTGGGCTTGGTGAGCTTCGGGAAGAGGTAGGAGCTTCGCGACAGCTGAGCATTGAGAAGGCTTGTGCATTGCGAGAGTGCTTCGCGATTGAGCTTCGCGAAAAGTCAGGGACTCCACGAAGGCTTGTTGGAGCTTTGAAAAATTGGGAGCGTTGCGAAGTAGGGTACTTTGAGAAGGCCCTTTCCAAAGGTTGTTTTCCCAGTGGAAAAGGAAAAGGAGGTATTCATCAGTGGATGAAATTTGGAATTTAACAGAGCATCAACTCTGGACTGTGATGCAAGCAAAGTCTCATTCCGAACAGGAGACATGGAACTTCATGTCTATCTATTGAAGAGACCTTCACGTCTATAAACTGAGTGGGAATTCTCCAACAGTAGTGAGCCAGGGGGAGTCAACCGGAGTGACCTGAGGGATGAAGTGAACTATCCCTGAACCTTTGTAAGGGCAGTGATCCTGGGACCGAGTGATTGTTCCTAAACATTTGTAATCTACAGCTAGTTAAGCATAGTGGATTTTTCATACAACCGAAAACCTGCCGGCGTATGCTCCTTGGACGTAGCCCTTGTGGTAAACCAAGTAAAAATAGTTGTGTCATCTCTCTGCATGTGAACGTTTCATTACTGATCATATCCATCATACAGGTTTAACGGGATCCTACCAACATGGGAACAAGATCCATAACATTAAGAAGAAAAAGGTGACACCCTGATTCACCCCTCCCCTCTCAGGGTGTCCCGAGGTCCTACACAAACAAGGTGGCAGATTATCTAAGTAGAAAGGACCCTAAAATTCTATCTTTAATGAGAATTGAAAAGGTTATAATCTTCTTATTTTTGATTAATATGGAAATGTGAATCATAAAGAAGGGAAAATCTTCATTCCTTTCACAAATTATTACTCAACCCTCTATTCTGGAAAGGACAAAGGATGTTCAAAAGGATGATGTGGGAATTCAGATGATATTGGAAACTACAGTAAAGGGAAGTCCTCAATGTTCAATATTATTGAAGAAGGAATTATGAGATTTGGGATAAAAATAAGTGTTCCATCAAATGTGGAGTCAAAGAAACAAATTTTGTATGATGCACATAGTAGGAATTTCTCTGTTCACCTTGGAAACATAATGATGTATCAAGATATCTAAGATATTTATTTGTGGGATTACATGAAGAAGGAGATAGTTGCGTATACATTAATGTGTTTGGTATGTCCGCAAGTGAAGGATAAGAGACATAATTATAAGGGGATGATGCAATGATTACCCATACCAGTAATGAAAAGGGATAACATAACTAGAGACTTTGTCACTGAACTTCCAAAGACATCCAATGGAAACACTGATATATGGGTTGTTGTGGTTTGTCTTAAAATATCTTCACACTTCATTTCAATTCGAGAGGATTCTAATTGGATCAACTAAAACAGATATATATTAGAGAAGTTGTATGGCTGCATGGAGCACCACTTTCTTTGATATACGATCGAGATCCAAGATTCGCCTCTATGTTATGGAAGAGTCTTCAACATGCTCTGAATACTGAGCTGAACCTCAGTACAAATTATCATCCCAAAACTGATAGCCTATCTGAGTAGACTATCCAAACACTTGAGGAAAAGTTGAGAGAATTCTCAATGGACTTCATAGGAGTATGGGATCAACATATTCTTCTAGTTGAGTTCTCTTACAACAACAATTTCCAATCACGAATCCGAATGGGTACTTAAGAAGCCCTTTAAGGGAAAAGGTGTAGAGGACTGACATGTTGGTATGAAGTTAGGGAGCAAAAACTCCAATTTTCGGAAATGGTAGAAGAAATGGTGGAGAAGGTTAAAGCTATCTAGTAGCACATTAAAGATGCTAAGAGTTGACAAAAGAGATCTACTGATAATCGTTGATGAGACCTAGAGTTTGATTTTAGAGACATGGTATTCCTCCTCATATCATCGTGGAAGAGATCTATGAGATTTGGGAATAAGGGAAAGCCTAGTCCAAGGTACATCAACCCTTTTGTGATCCTTTATCACATTGGAGCAGTGGCCTATCGACTAGAACTCACACTGAACCTATCTGATGTTCATGATGCATTCCATGTATCACTGTTGAAGAAGAAAATACCTAACCCATCGCATGTACTCAATCTAGAGGTGGTACCATTGGATAATGACCTCTCTTATGAATAGAATCCAGTGAAGATCTTAGATAGTAGGTAAACAATTCTAGGAAATAAGACAATACCCCTCATAAAGGTGTTGTGGTAAAACCACAAGTTTGATGAAGTAACATGGGAATCAGAGGAAGTGATTAGTAGAGTTATTCTCATCTATTTTAGCATGGGAAAATAAAATTTCGATAGAGAAATTTCTTATGGGGGAAGATTGTAATGTCCCAAACTTTTTTCAATCAAAATTCCTCTTAATCTAATTAAATGTCTTATTATGTAAAATGGTTATATAAGACATATGAACTTCCTTGGTTGTATGTTTTTGTATTTTAAAATACTGTTAATGAGTGTTACCATTTCTAATATAGCCATTGAATAGTGATCACATGATTCATATAAGTATAGGGTTTTAACAAATCAAATTTACTCAGAAAAAAGAATCGATGGAATCATCTAGAAGAATTGCTTCATATGAAGGCCATTTGTCGGAGCTCGAAAAGGAGGTGGCATCACTGGGCTTCACTTTTGACCAATACCATGTTGAGCTTCCACATGTTAATCTTGAGCAGAACCTCCTATGGGAGAAGTGGATGCTGATAGAGATTACCACTCGAGTGATGATATCTGAGAAACCCCAAGAGTCTATCACCATCGCACACCTTGCCCTTAGGTACTATGCATGTGTTATAAGGGGTTATGTAATAAGACCCTAATACTATGATTAGATGCGTTATTTTTTTATATAATAAAGAATATACATTCATTTTATTATTGTTACTTTGTAAATAGTTTTTTTAAGCACAAATAGTATTTTTAGTTAATATTTAATTAAGAAATATTTTTTCATGAATTAATGGATTTTTTAATTTAATAATATTTTAAAGTAAAATTTTTACTATATTACGTTTTATTAAATATAAATTATTGTATAATTTTTATGGATACAATTGAACTTTTTATTAAGGATTGAATGTTGTTTTTGTCTAAACCCAATAATTTTCAATAAATGTCGGTTTTTATTTTAAAAGTAAAAATTCACATATTTAGAAAATTATTTAGATAAAATGAATATTATTTTTTGGAATCAGTATGTCAAAAGTTTCTAATTGTGATTTTTCATAGTTTTCGTAGATAGTTGAATTATTGGTTTAAAATTAAATACTGTATAAATATATAATGTGTTTTATGATATCATAATGACCCAATAGTGATTTAATAAAATACTATAAATGGGATTTTCTTACAATATACGTTTCACCATTAAAATACTGTGATTTTAGGTTTTTTATTTCTTTTACAGAGATTTATTTGACCCTCCAATACATATAAAATATTTTAACTTTTTAAAATTATTTCCTTTCGAGTATGACTTACCTCCACATAAGAAAACATAATATTTTAATAATTTCGTCCATTGGAGTTATAAAATAATTTTTCCAAATCCGATTTGGTGAAAAACATGGGAATACTGTGATTTGATTTGTGGTTTTGATTTCTTTATTGTGTGGTTTCCAAAACCTAAATAATAAAGAATTCCCTCCATTTTCCTATATAAACCCACCCATGCTCTCACTTCCTCTTCACTCAAAGACTTTGGAGCTCAACCAAACCCTTAGCTCTTCTATCTAGAATCCCCCAAAGGGTCCCTAAGATCCAAATAAGTCTCTCTCAAGCCTCTCCCCAGAATTTTGGATCACACTTCCAAGTAAGGGAATTCATCTTTACTCATTTTGTCCAAATTGTTTATGGTTTATTACTGTTTTATTTTCAATTAAAAATATTGGAGTATTGTTTTTCACCTCCACATAATTCAACCCTTATGAGTGAATGTTGAGACACCCATTTCTCTCTCATTAATTCCTCCCATGTACGCCCGTTACCATGTAAAAATTCCGTATGATACTTTTCTCTCCTCATTTATATTCAAGAAATCATTTTGTTTTATGAATCTATATTCCATTACATATGTTAGTAAATGTATCTATATAAAACCATTATTATCAATTTCATGTATATATGATGATACACCTTTTTGTTTCTCATCAACCATTTTTATGAACTCTTATGTCACATCATTATACTGCCAAAATTGCACTGTAATTTTTCAAGACAAAGACATTGTGTTGTGAATACCATGCCCATTTATCTTTTAAGGGTATTCACCTTTATGAAAATATACATGTTTATTATATAATTTAATTTATGAATTCCACATTCTTTTTTTCATGTAAAAAATGACGATGCATAATGAATCCATGTTATATGATCCTTTTGGCACACTTATGCATGAAATGAAATGATTAAAAAGGGTGTGCCCTGATGACGCTCTAATGCATTGGGTAAAGATTAGTATCATGACAAGTCAATTGAAATGAGGGTTTACTCATGGTAATTCTTGTTCAATGAGGGTTTACACATTCTCTATTTGCAATGAGCCTTGGATCATGAAAATATCATGTTAAATGTTGATGCCGCATTTCTATGTTATAATAATCATGTTATACCATGACTTTATGTTCATGTTTCTCTTATGATCCATTGTTATGCCTATTGACTAACATGTACTATATTCTTAATATTATTCCTTGTTTACTCCCTTAATAGGATTTATAACTCACCATTTTCTTATTCATGTCCTTAGGTAATCCCATACAATGCTATGTATGAAATAATGTTTGTGGTCATGTAAAAGATGTTTTCAATAAAGATATGTATTTCATGTTTTAAGTTGTTATTTATTGTCCCTAATCCCCAATTACACTATACCTCTTGATATTATCTGTTGAATAAAGTGATTATTTTATGTAATAAATTACATTTAAGTGTGAAAAAAGAGCAGGGTTGTTATAGTATCCTTACAGTTTAACTGAGTACATGAATCTCCCATGTGTCATAGCTGAGGATGTATAATCATGAACTATCACATTCAATAAAATGGTGACATATGGTCTTAAATTATGGATATAATTTCACAAAGTACATGATTGAGATCGAGGAAATGTAGGGGAAACCCTATTTAGATGAGTTATTTCCTTGGTGTATATATGGCGTCAGCATGTGAATCTTCTGGAGAGAACCTAGGAGCAGGTGACCCGGATGCGAACTCAGTAGCCACACATTTTTTAGTTGTATTTTTAAACTTTTTGAGATGAAAATACCAAAGGTGGGTCGAATATAACATCTCTATTTTTTCCTTATAAATCATTGGAATATATCTAATAATATTTTTTTAAGCTGGGTTCTTAGATGATGTGATATTTAGAGGTATTGAGAGGCTCCGTATTGATATTATATAAATATTAAATATATTAATATCATGATCATGTAGGTTTTTTAAGTAATGGAATAACTCATGAATATGAAATCTAATGGGAAATTTGATATAGTTTTCGAGTCCTAAATGTAGGCATTTCATTCGATCTGATATAATTTTTTTTGGAATAGACCATTTTGATAATGTGTTGTCATGAGATAAAATGAGAAAAAAATAAATAAATTTATTTATTTATGTTTTACCACAAAGTCATAATATCCTCTATAAATATATGTTTATTCCAAATCCCTAGGGTTAGATGCATAACCTTGGGAATGTTAGAAGAACAATTAGAGGATATCTTAGTGACCAAAAATGGATTGATTATCATTTTCTCAAATGACATTTTAGGATCTCACTATTGAAAATAGAATAGATTTATTCTTCATCCATAATTTATCATAACCCTATACATGGTGTTGTTTTTCTTTAGTTTATTTCTCTATTTTATAGCCCCTGATGAACATGAATCAAATAAACTAATAGAATGATTCATGGGTCCACCTTATTATGGATACAGAATAATTTACCTTCTATTTTTAGAAATTATTTTGGTTGTTTATTATTTCTTTTCATTCATCATTCCAATAGAAAAAAATCAGATCCATCCCAAAAAATCACCAATGTTCATTCATTTTTTTTCATTTATTTCCCCCTATTATTTTCATTCCTTTTCAATGGTATTTCCTTGGTCAGTATTTTTAACAATACCAGGCATTCAATCATTTCCTGAATGTTATTCAGCATAATGGATCGATATCTCAAGTTCAAGTTAAAAGAATATCCATTTCTTACAAAACAATTTTTTTAACACAAAACAACAAAATGATTTCATTTAAAAAATTTCCTAAAATTTATCACGAATTCCCTTTTTATCTTAAAAATCCTTATAACCTATGAAAAACATTTAAAAAAATTGGATGAGCATATAAATCTTATTAAGGGATATAAAAAATTTAAATAAACCATTATACCATAAAATCTTATAAACATATTATATCCTTTTCACAAAGACATACTTCTCACCCATATATACTTTGTGAAAGATGAAATTTCCATAAAAAATTATAGAACATATGTAAATTGATAAGGGAATTTTTTCCATTACTTAATTATATTGAGTACCCTATGGCTACCTTATGATTTCTAACCCTCACTAATACCTTACAATATAACCCTCACAACAACCATATCATGTAACCATCACACTTACTCTGGGAGTAACCATACATATGACCTCAAACATAAACATGACCACGCATTGGAGAGAGATATTTATCCCACCCTTCATCATAAAAAATTACCAATAACCATAAAATAAGAATAAAGAATGAACACTTGCATAAAAACATTTCTTTCGAATTTTGGAAAAAATAGAAAGTTAAAGTGGATTTATAAAGAAGTGTCCCTTACATATACAATATCATTGAATAAAGAGATAAAAAATGAGATTAATATGTATAATAACTATAAATCCACATAATAAAACATAATATAATATAAAAAAATTACACAAATAATCTTATTATTACAAAATAAAATTAGTAGAAGGATAACCCAATGAATGGAAATTGGGCTAGGAATTCCCTTACCTCATGTTTGCCTTACTTAAAACCTATTTAAGCATACTGTATAATGGTTAAAATGGTGTTATTAATATTTTTTATAAGTATAATCATGTTTAAATAACCCTATATTATCATTTTGTGATACCATTCATCCCATTTAATAATAATATTTTGTTATTTCCATCGTTTTCTGGTGCGTGCATTACATGATTTCCATAGTCAGATCGTAAAATATTTGCTTGTCAAATGGATGAGAAACATCAAAAGTTGAACCAAATGGTGTTAATATTTTTTTATAATATTAAATTATTCCATAAATAATTTTGTTTATATGTTATTATAACAAAACATTAGTGATATTCATTTAGATCATTTTTTCGATTCTACAATAATCAAGAACTTGTTCCATTATAAACCTTTGATATTATATGTATAAGTTAATTAAAAAAATAAGAGAGGTAATATAATACAATTTACAATATATTTCATCCATTAAATTTTTTTTCAACAATTGTTTAATGAAATGAATGAAATTAATGACAAATTGTCCACGATGTCGGTAAGTCAACTCGTCACAGGTGATTTATTTATTTTTAGAATAAGAGGAAGAGGGGAGGAAGAATGATGATAAATTTTTCTATAAACATGATAAAAATGTAGAATATATATAATAATAGATATTTCATTCCAATTGGATAATATTAGGTGAATATATTATATGAATGGAAACCAATTGAAAAAAAAACATAAGAAAATGAAAGAGGATTTTTACCTCTTGATATCTTCTCCTTGAGATACTCCTTAAGGCCTTTGGTTTAGCCATTTGGTTAGACCAGAAGGACTTATAAATGGGGATGATCCTTGGGAATTGTATTTGGATTAATTTAATCAATTATCAAATTTTTAGAGGTGTGAGGGAAGAGGGGGTGAGGGTGGTATTTATAGTGAAGGAAATGAGTGGTTTTCCATTATTTTAATCACTCGGTTAATATTTTTTCTCAGGAATATGAATAGTTTTGATTCATGTGACCCAAAATAGTAATAATATTATTTTATTTTGAAAAAAAGTGTTCTTACATCATCCATGATGCTAGAAATAGTTTATTTAAGATATAATGTACAAATATGATAATTTACCGAATTTCACTCTACATAAAAAATTCTAGTATTTCCAATAAAATCACAAAAATTCAACATAATTATTTTTCGATGTGTAGAATTAACATATGAAATCCATTTTCTCAAATTAATTTTATAAATATGAGAACATTAATTTTTAGATAAAATCACTTTTTATTCCAATAAAACAATTTCAATACTATTACTCATTTTATATCACCTTGAAAAATTAATCAAGATCTAATTATATTATAAATTTAAGATGATAAAATAATAATAAGATTTAATATTCATAAGGTTAATATTATAATTAATAAGGTTATGTAACTATTAAAGAAAAAACAATTTGGTTTCTTTAGACTCTAAAAAACTTACTCGTCGCAACTGTAGATGTCTATTTTTCAAAACTCAAATTATAGAGGTGAAAAAATTATGTTTGATAGCTATTTTATATATATCTCATTAAAAAAGTTTCATTATGAAGAGACTCATTGTTTCTTGCATTACAATTTATTTTTAAAACCATAGGGTGTTACATTCTCCCCCATATACTGGAATTTGCATCTTTGCGATTTTATTTACTTATTAAATAGGTGAGGGTATCTTTACCTCATAACAATTTTAGGTTATAATGTTTCTACTTAAACCATGTGGTTTTTCTACAAAACCTTTACCTAGTAGATTACCTTATTCCAAAATACATTTTCTATTTGATCAAGAATATGAATAGGTTTATCTTTGTAAGATAGGTTCTCTTCCAGCTGAACTACTTCTAGTCTCAAAACATGAGATGAATCTACCACATACTTTTTCTACATCGAAACACGAAAAAAAATGTGATCATAGGACAAACTTAAAGGCAAATATACTCATTTGGAAACCAGTCTAACTTTCTCCAGGATTTCATAAGGTTCAATGGCTTTTGGACCCATCTTTCATTTCTTACCAAAACACATAAAACTTTTCCTTAGTGAGATTTTAAGAAAAAAAATGATCACCCACCTCAAAAGAAAAAACTTTCCTCATGTTCTGGATCATTTTTATTTTCTCAGAGACTTCCTCTACTAATTATGCTCCCATCAAATTCCTTTCCATGAATTCATCTCAGAAATTTGTAATTCAACAATGCTTTCCATATAATTACTCAAATGGCTCCATATTTATAATGGAATGAAAACTGTTATTATATGAAAATTATACAAAATAAATACTTTGATCCCAACTTTGGTGGTAATCCATTGAACAAGATTGAAGTATATACTATAATGTCTTAATACTTTGTTCTGACTGAATATCTAATTGAGGATTAAAAGATATACTAGAATTAAGATATGTTCCCAATGAATTCTAAAGCCATTTACAAAAGTTATAAGTGAACCTGATATCACAGTCAGATACAACGGAAATTTGAACTCCATGTAACATGAAAATATATTCAAGGTATAGTTGACAAAGCTGATCAAAATACATAGTATCTAAAATTGGAATAAATTAAGATGATTTAGTCAGTGGATCATCAATAAATGAGAATTATTTCTTACCTTGAGAAGTATTTGGTTGTCCCATCATGAAGTCCATGCATATATTTTCCCATTTCGACTCTAGCACTGGAAGTAGCTAATGAATTCCCTTCGGTAACTGTCACTCTAATTTAACCTATTTACATGTAAAACCTTCCATGGTAAAATATGAAATATGTATTTTCATTCCATCCCACTAGTAGTACTCTAGAATGTCTCTATACATCTGTGTGTGGCCAGGATGAACTAATAACGGAGAACTATGAGCTTCGCACAAGAACCCTTCCTTCATCTAATAATCACAAGCCACACATAATATATTTCTAAATCTAAAAAACAAATCTTCATCAATGTTAAATTCTAGGAAATTACCCATTTTAACCAATACTAACTTTTTCTATAACTCCACATCTTCCTTTTTCTCTTGATTAATTCTATCTGACGAAGTTGACTGTACTGAAACATGAAACAAAACAAAATAATTCCATACACCATCAACTTCCAAGATAAAATTCATCAAATAATTAATCAAATGTTCTCATTCCTACCATAACATAGTTAATAATTAATGATTTTCTACTCAAGGAATCTGAATATTTGTTTTCTTTTACAATATGGTAATTGATCATGAATCATAATATTTTATGGTATGAATTCATCTTCACTTCATCATGTTTAATTCCTTTTTTGTGAAAATATAATTAATACTTTTGTAGTAAGTATATTTTTCACATTTGGATTTGTATAAACGTTGTATCCAAATTTTTAGATTGAAAACCACAGTTGATAATTCCAAATCATGTGTGGGATAATTTAACTCATGGGGTTTTGAGTTGCCTTGAAGCATAAACAATTACCAGATCATTCTGAAACAAAACCCAACCAAGTCCCTTTAATGAAGCTTCATTGTAGATGATGAACTCTCCATTTCTATAAGGTAGGGTCAGAAGTAGATCCTTAACCAATATTTTATTCAATTCCCGAATACAATCATCATATTAATTTATCTAGGTGAATTTAAATCTTTTTCGAGTTAACTTAGTCAGTGGACTAGATAACCATGCAAAGCATTCAAAAAACCTCTAGTAATAGACTACCAATCCAAGAAAACTTTGAATCTCCGATATATTTGTGGGTCTTGGATAATCCTTAAATACTATCATTTTATTAGGATCAATAGTTATGCCATCTTTAGAAAAAATGTGACCAAGGAAATAATTTTTTTGCAACCAAATTGCACACTTTCAGAATTTTCCATATAGTTTCTTTTATTTTACTATTTTCAAAACAACCCTTATATGTTTTTCATGCTCCTCATAACTTCTATAATATACCAGAACTTCATCAATAAAATCAACCAAAAACCTATCCAATAACTCATGAAATATTATATTCATAAGGTGTATGAATATAGCAGGTGAATTAGTTAACAGGAACGACCTAAAAAAATTCATAATGACTATATCTAATTTGAAAAGCTATTTTTAAAATGTTATACTCTCTCCACTTCAGATGACGGTACCTAGATCTCACATCGATCTTGGAAAAATATTTATCTCCTTAGAGCTAATAAAACCAGTCATCAATGTGAGTAAAGGGATACTTATTAATAATACTAATTTTAATCAATGATCTATAATCAATGATCTATAATCAATGCAATGAATCATGGAACTATCTATTTTTTAAAAAATAAAACAGGTGCTCCCCATGGTGGATTTCTAGGATGAATGAAGCCTTTATCAGGAAACTCCTGCAACTGAATTTTCAATTAAAGAAGTACCATTTGAGGCATTCGATAAAGGGGATTTGAAATTGTCATAGCATCAGGAACTAATTAAATTGTGAATTCAAATTTCTGATCAAGTATAACATTGGGAAACTCCTCAAAAAACATCAAGGTATTAATTTACAACTAGAACATCATTAATCTGAATAGTTCCCTTATTTTCAACAATATGAGTAAGAAAACTTTAATTTATATCTTTCAATAGTTTGTCAAATTCTCGATATGTTATCAATTGTATGGGTTATTTCATGTAATCAAACAGAAACTATTTCTAAAACACCTCTTTATCTCTATAATCAATCTTAGCATGATAAATATAAATCCAATCCATACCCATAATGACATAAAACTCCACTAAGGAAAAAAAACAAGGTTTTCAGGTAACATATTTCTACAGATAATAATATGTTTGTAATAACCTGAGATTTTATAAGAATTATTCTTTTTACTTTCTTTAATGTCACTTGTTGTACGCTACACCAAGATTATCTTGTACTATACGCAACACCGTATTATCTTGAAGTATATGCAACACTATTCTTGGCTCGTGTTACAAACAATTTCAAGTTAGTTTTGTGGAAATTATTCTACGCAACATTAAGTATAGATTTTGTTTAATGTATATATGAAATAAGTGTTGATTATGTTATACGCAACCCCAAAAAGAGATTTCACTGCACGTAGCCCTGACTTGTCTTTCATTACACGCAATCAAGACCTTCTTCAATAGAGTGTGTAGTACGCAATACCAAGTTTCACTAAAAGAGATATTATTATAATATTATTATGAACTAGCCGTTATGAATAGTAATACCCACTTTTTGAATTTTTATAAATTTTATCTTTCAAAATGGACTTCATTTTTGGATTTGGAATATCGAAATTAGCCTAGGGTGATATTTTTGTATTTTTCTGAAAACTTTAAATTTTTGATAAATAGTGAAAACACTGGGTTACTATTGAAAAACTGACTTTTTATTTAAATAATTATTTATTTTATTTAAATTTATTTTAGGTCAAAATTGATAAATAATACCTATATAATTTCAATGTAATTCATTGGAGTCATTTTGTAATAATTTTAGATATATAAAAATTTTATTGAACATTTCACCGTCTTTTACCCACCTCCTAGGAGAATTTGGAAATTCACATAAAACATAATTTTACCACTTCTATGAGTGGAATTTAAAAAATCCAAGAGGCATGGTTAATATCAAGGACTAAAATGTGGTTCAATGAGATGAAAATAAGTTTTTTGTGAATAGAAACTTTTTACTCTTTATTTACCATAGTTAAAAGTAAATAGGGTGATTAAGGGTACAAATGATATTATTATTACCCTAAAACATGTATTAATTCTATTGGATAAGTGTAATTAGACCAAAACCAACCTTAGGAATAAAATATGACCATTTAGGTCCACTTGGATTAGATTAGGACATTTATTATTAATTTATTTAAAGAGGGGTTAAAATAGTTAGAATCAAAGTTTAATAACTAAATTATTTTTAATATAGGGTTATTAAAAAGATAAATCTGACTATAAATATTAATTAGAAATATAAAAATATTTCCTATATAATGGAATTTTATTTATAATTTTTAGACATTATATAATCTAATTTATTAATGACACAATGATGATGCAATAATTATCTTATTAATGAAATATTAACATAATTGATGGTATAAATACCCAAATAAATGTAATTTGAGACTTTTTATGAATTACACTAATTTTATAGGTTAATATGACATGTTATTATTGATTTAATTAACCTTTTTAGAACTAATAATTCTGTTATGATTTTTACAAAAATTAAGTACCAAATAGTGTCAAAATTGTCATAAAATAGCATTTCAAACAAATATTGTATTATTAATTGTTATTTTATTCCTAAAAATCTAAGGTTAGGACAAATGACTTAGATAAGGATATATATATTAATAATGAACCACTTGGGGTTCTTTTGGCTTGTAATAGTATGTTTATTAACCATATAGTGTAAGAAAATGAAAAGACACGGTAAAAGTTAAATTATTTAACTTAAAGTTAAATCTAAAGGATAAAGACAAAATAGTAACCTAATCTTGTCTAAAACCTATTGGTTGAGAGGATTTCTACCCATACCCACTTATTATTCGATATAAATCAATTTTTACCTATTAAAAACCGAATATGACTTTATAATAAAATAATATTTTTAGTTTTTCTTAAGGTGCCCTTCTCCTCCCTTATAAAAAGGGCACCCCTTCCCTCTTCTCTTCACTCCCTTCTGAGCCTTGAAGCTCGGCCAAAAACTATACATTTCTATTCTCCACATCCCTAGAAACATTCTGGAGGTTATGTTCTTCTCAAAAGACAAACTCTAGTCCCTTAAGAGCAAGCTTAAAGAAGGTGCGTCGAAGAAGAGGTAATCTCTTCTTCCGATTCTTTCAAGTTTCTTTCTTCTTCAACTTATTCTTATTTAGTTGTTTAATTATAAATTAATAACATCAGTATCTCTAATATACTGATATGTTATTATAAATTTGATAAAACCCTAATAAACCTTCTATCCATCCTATGGAAAATGAAATCACTGCGCGTCTGTATGTACAGAATACCGTCTCCACGCCGTGGTGTAATCTGTTTTCCCCCATCACCTTACATGGATGAGTATAATGGTGTAATGAATAAATATATATAGATACTATAAAATCATACTTATTATGAGATATTATATCATCCACTCCAATTCCATTCAAAAATTATGTGAATGATATCATCGCTCGTGCGTACGTACGGAATACCATCTCCAAGACGTGATGAGATTCAATATCCATGTTAACCATTAAAGAATGATTATAAATTATATATAATGAATAATAACGAGAAATATGAAATAATAATGATACTTGATTTATGTATATATATATATATATGTATTTCATCTACTTAATTCCATTCAATTCAATAAGGAAATTAAAATAGTGTTCATGCGTACGTACGACCTACCGTCTCCATGAACGGTGTATTTTATTCCATTTATCGATCTATCATATATATATATGTATATGATGAATATATATTATATATAAATCATGTTTTACATTCTGTAATTAAGTAAATCAAGATATAAGTAATATTATCAAGAACAATAAGTCCAAACATGTATGATAAATAAAATGATTTTACCCAAAACGTTACTTTAACATGGAACTTACCAAAGAACGGGTAATATAATGTCATAAGTGAACCATATATGATATCATAACAATTAATATGATTCTATAATAAGTCAATGAAATTATATAAATCATTATACAGGAGTTTCAGATACATACAAAGCATATAAGACATAACGTAAGGGATAATTATTCCAATCTCATTCTTATTTGAGATTGTTTATTCGTAAGTATTTACTTGGGTCATGTTTATCATCAATGTCCATGTTTTCTAAAAATGTTTTCATAAAATATTTAATATTATTCCATGTATTTTTAAAGACATTTTTACCCTTTTATGACTTTTACCACAAGGTTTGGAAGGAATATTTCTTTTGTTTACCATACGAGGTAATTTTTTACTTTTCCGGAAAAAGTATGAGGAGAATGATTTTTTTAACGTATACGGAATGAATGGATTTTTACGATTTCATAACGCCTCATTTTCATGAAGCTTACTCTACAAGATTGCATGATTATTTTAAAAAAACCTTTCCTTTTAAAATTGAATGGCATTTTGTGAAAAGAAAATGATTTTGAAGAAGAAAAGATATTTTCCTCAAGAATTCATTTCAATTGTTTTATCAAAACCATTTTCCATCTAAAATGACATTATTTAATATGTTGATGTTTCAAGTATAATGTCTCCATTATTTACATGGTTTTATTCTTCTTATGATGAAATTATATCCATTTTTTTATATGGATTATGTTATGATGGCATGATGTTTAATAATCCCATTCTATTACATGGGTTATGCTATGATGTATGATTTATGATTTTGTGGCACACGAAAGAATGATTTCATTATGAGATGGGTGTAGCCTATATCTCCCTACAATGAATTGGGTAAGGATTTATATCTCATGAGATATGCATGGCTAGAATGGTAAGTTAATCCGGTTCAGTGTTACAGGACTGATATGAGGAGAGAACTTGGTTCAGAAAGGGACTTTGTCCACTAAGATGGTCTTGGCAGCAATGCCATGGCTACCATGGAAATCATATCATGTGCTCAATGTTTCTCCACTATTACATGTTTTATTTACAATCTATTTTATCATGATTGATGTTATATTATGATATATGCCTTACGTACTACCATGTATTATGTCATTCCTCAAGATTTCGATGTTTAAACATTATGTTCATGTTTTTATGTTCAAATGTATATGGGTTGTTTTATCTTCTCCATGATTACCCTTAATGAGCATTTGAACTCACCCTTTATATGTTTTATTTTCCCCAGGATATAAAGAAAGGTTTTAGGTAAGAAAACAAAAGAGTAAGATCTTTATGGGAGATGTTGAAGATCTTTCAACACGATTAGAATATTTTCTTCCAAGTTTCCAAAGATTCTAAACTAGTAAGGTCCTTCGGTTTCTGTTTTTGTTACATATTAAGTATTTTGCAAATGTAATGTAATGTCTATGTACGTCATGCTTTGGGTCTCTACAATGTTGATTCTTAAAATTACATTTTTCTATAACATTTCCCTTGGTGTTTTAACCATAAGTCCCAATCTCATTTCTTAGGGTAAAATTTCAAATTTACTTGATAATTTATCCGAAACAAAGGAATGTGTAGACCCTGTATCAAACAAGACATTAAAAAATCTAAGTAAATAAAAAAATTACTTAAAAAAACTTCATTATATGAACGAAATTTGTTGATGTAGTTGAAATGGATATCACTACACTATTCTTCATATAGTCTATCTTCTTTCAATCACTCAGATCATTCTCTAGGAAGAGATTTTCATAATGACCCATCTACCGACATTTGAAAAACTATACAGTTTTTTATCATGATTAATACTAGGATCATTTTCTTTTTAATATTAGGCCATATTTCCAAACAATCCAAATAGAAAATACTTATTTGTTTTGGTAATACATTACCCAGGGTTCTTTTTACCATGCTTTTCAAAAAAAGGAAACTGGACTTTCTTACCATCAAATTACATTGACTGATTATTACCCATAACTTTCCATATGGACTTCTTATTATATATGTTTTAAAAGTAAAAATTGTCTTTATAAAATTAAATTTCTACCCTCTTAGTACACCAGACACATTTCTCATAACTTTTTAATTATTGGGAGGCCAATTCCCTTTGATATCATGGAATCAATCCTAAGTAAAAGCAATTAATTTTGATAGAAAGATACCGAATAAGATTTGGATCATACCTTTATATTAGGGTGAATCATTATTCATACACAACAATTAAATATTTCTCTATTTTCTTGAATTCAAGTAATTTCATCTTGATCCAATGTCAGAACACCTTAGAAAAATATTTTTCAAGGAAAAGACTTAAATTCATCCCACTCTAAGGATTCAATCTCCCCATTATCCCTAATATTCTATAACATTGAACAGAAATAATCATATTCAACTTAAAAATTATAAATGGAAAGATATAACTTTTTATTATTTAAACATCCCATGACATTGAATATCTTTTTAAGGGATTTAATTGATCTTTCAGCTATAAATGGATCAGAAGATCCATTGAAAGTAAGAGGGTGTTGCCTCAAAAAATGGTCCACTATCACCACATTAATTTTTGGTTGATCTGGTTGTTCTATTGTATGGATAACACTTCCATTTATCTCCTATGTCATCTAATCCCTTACTACCGAAAATTGATTAGTTCTAATTCCCACCCTTCCTGATTACAGATTCGGAAAGATATCAACCTCTCAGTTCCTTCCAACTTCAGCTTCTCTATTTCTGCAATATAAAACTATTTTGAATAGACATATATTCGATGAAGCAAAATGGTTGTCATTAAATGACAAACCATTTCAGTATAAAAATAAGGTAAATATTATTTATGGTATTCTATTAACATCATACTAACTCTTAATGTTATCTAAATCATGCTCTGATACCAACTATAAGGACCCCGCCTTAAACAATACGTAATCTAAGTATTTCAACTAGAGATCACATCTTCACATTCCAAAAGATCCTTTCAATTTAAATATTTATTAATTTAGGAAATAACTCATACATATCAACCCAAAAGCATAAAAAGTGGGCACCATTAAAACAGTATCCTATTCTTCCAAAAGTTAAATGTTTTCACACAAAACTACAACATGATTTCTTTGACAAATCTTCATAACGTTTAAACTCACTTCCTTATTTCTCTTACACATCCTTATAACCTAGGAATAACATTTGAAGATGTGTAATGAGAATAAAAATCTCAGTATGGAATATAAAAATAATAAAGAAAACATTAGGCCATGAATACATATAAACATATGAAATTCGTTTCACAAAGACATACTTCTCACCCATATATACTTTGTAAAAAATGAGTTTTCCCTAAATTATTAAACATATATATAACTCGGAGGGTATATTGAGGAATTACATTATTTTATTGTAAATGTTACAACTACCTTATTATTTTTAACCGTCATGACTACCTTACAATGTAACTCTCACAACTACCTTATGGTGTAACCATCGTAGTTACACTTGGTGTAACCATATGATCGAACTACAACATACACTTACCCAATGCATTGTAGAGATATATAGGTCCCACCCTTCATCATAAAAAATTCCAAATATCCATAACGTAATAATAAATAATTAACACTTGCATAAAAATATTCCACTCAAATTTTGAAAAAAAATAATATTTAAAAGAATATTTTTAAAGAAGTCACTTATATATACCATATCATTAAATAAATAATTAATAAAATGAAATGAATATGTATACTCACTATAAATACACATAATAAACCATAATATGATATTAATTCATTTAACAAATAATCTTATCATGACAAAATCAATGAAGTTGAAGGATAACCCAAAGAATGTAAATTGGGTTAAGAATTCACTTACCTTGTGTTCGGCTTACATCAAACTTGTTTAAACCCCTTGTATAATGGTTAAAAGGGTGTTATACATATTTTAAATAAGAATAATCATGTTTATAAAACCTTATATGATAATTTTATAACATCATTCAACCCATTTATTAATAATATTTTGTTATTTCTGTTGTTTTGGTTGCTGCTTTACATGATTTCCATCGTCAGTTCGTAAAGGATTTTGTATTCAAATGAAAGTGAAACTCTATAACTGGAAATAAATGGTGTTAACATTTTTTCATTATATCAAATTTTTCCATAAAAAATTTTTGTTATAAGGTATGAAAATGTATCATTAGATGAATCACTAATGATATTTGTTTAGATCATTTTGGCGGTTCTTTGATAATCACAAATTTTTTTCATCCTATACCTTTAATATTATGAATATAAGTTAATTATAAATAATAATATAGGTCATATAATATAAATTAATATATATTTCAACCATTAAAATGGTATGTCAACAAGATTTGAATGAAATAAGGAAAATTCAAGACACATCGTCCATGATGTTGGTAAATCAACACATCATGACAATGTATTTTTATAATAATAGGATGGGGAGAGGAAGAATGATGATAAGATTTTCATTTAACATGATAAAAATCTAGAATATATATAATAATAGAGATTTCATGCCTATTGGATAAGGTTAGGTGAAGATAGTATAAGAAAAGGGAAAAATTCCAAAGCAAACACAAGAATATGAAAGAGGATTTTTACCTCTTGATATATTCTACTTGAGATCCTCTTTAAGGTCTTTGATTTTGGACTTTAAGTGATACCAGAAGGTCTTGGACATGGGGAAGATCCTTAGGAAGGGTACTGAGTAGAATTTATACATTTCTCAAAGCTTGATAGGTGTGAGTGGAAGCTGGGGTGGGGGTGAGGGTAGTATTTATAATGTAGGAGAAGAGGGGTTTTCCATTATTTTAGTCATTAGTTTAATATTTTTTTATCAAGACAATGAATTGTCCTAATTCATGTGATCCAAAATAGTAAAGAGATTATTTTATTTCGATCCATGTTTTATTACATCATCCAAAATTTTTGGAATAGTGTGTTTAACATATAATTCATATATATGGTAAAATATCGTATTTCACTTTTCATAAAAAAATCATGAATTTTAGAAAAATACCAAAAATTTATGTGTACCATTTTTTCAAAATGTAGAATTATAAAATAAACTCTATTTTAACAGAATAATTTCCTAAATATAATAATTTTTTTTTGAATAAAATCATAATATATTCTAAAAAACAATTTTAAAACTATAACTTATTTTATATCACATTGAAAAATTAATCAAGATATCACTATCATATAACCATAAGAATATAAAATAATAACACGATTTACTATTCATAAGGGTCATATTACAGTTCACAAGGGCATGTTACTATTCACTGATAAACAAATTTGCTCTATCAAACTCCAAATAACATATTGATTGCAACAATAGATGTCCATTTTTTAATATTCAAATCACAGAGGCAGAAAAATTGTGTTTAATAGCTAGTTTATAGCTATCTCCTTAAAACAAAGTTTCATTATATAGAGACATAGTGTTTCATGAATTTATATTTATTTTTAAAACCATATGGAGTTACACTTTCATTATTACATGTGTATAGTTATGTGTGTGTTCATATAGGTACATTAGGATAATTCTCCCTTTATGTGTGATATGATTACTCTATGTTGGTTTCTACCCAAAAGCCTATTGGAGTTTGTCCTCGGGTAGTCATGATCATATTACCACTATCCAGGAGGACCCCGATTGGTTGGTTCATGATATGAGTAACTTATAAGGACAACCATGAATATTATAGAATAGACAAGAACATTTTAGATGATAAATCATAGCCCTGGAGGAGGAATAAACCCCCTGTACATTTATGGGAAGCACTTGATATATGGATTTCAAACACAATACATGGGGACTAAAATAATATTCACTGAAAATATCTAACCAAATTAGGTAAAGGACATAGAAAATATATATGTTTCAAAAAATCATGTTGAGAGGGAGGATAAAGAGATCATGGATCTAAGAACTAATGTAAATGAATATAGAAGTACATTCCAATTTAGAGGATTATCTAGTATACCGTTATGCCAAGTAGCAGTGATTCAAGAGGTCAAGGAAGAAATCCCCAAGGTTGTCGATTATTTTGGAGGAATAAATAATAGTGAAAATAATTTTCAATCTTTATTATTTGAAGAGGGAAGAGATAATATGGGCCAGAGGAGGATTGTTAATATAAGAGGAGATATCAATTAGTAATCCTAGATATATGAGAACATCACTAGTAAATGGAGATGGATATATTCACTAGAGAAATTGATATTTCTTTTCACTTGTTTTGTATGTCTATATTGGATTGAATGTGTCTTGGGTCATTCATAATGAACATATGGGATTTGGATTTTAATTGAGTTACATTTTTTAACCTATTATGAGTGTTTTATTTTGTTATTTTGATTTATTTTCTACTTAATTAAAAATAAATATTTCATGGAGACTTTATGACTGTTAGTGATGTAATAGGAGTGAAAACCACAATCTCACCGGAGTATCAACATAATTTCTATTAGGTAGAGTTCTTCACTATGTTGTATAAATATTAGATTAGGTTTCATACATAAGAAATTAGGTAGACCATTTGTAATCATAGAGATGGAGTGTGGGGAGTGACCCACACACTAGTTACAGAAAACCACACCATTGATGGCCTATAAAACCAATGTTGATCCCCAAGCTAAAATAGTAAGTTAAAACATGACACCATAGAATTGAAAACTCATTCCTTTTAATGAGGTGAGTTGGGAAACCTCTTAGAGACTTGAATTATCATTAGGGAGGCTTAAAGATCATATATAACTATGTGTATCTATGTAGTTGGTCGTGTATTCTCATGATAGTTTCATGATCAGTAGGTTGGAATAATTATTATTTTTTTAAATTCATTCCTCCCTTTGAAGTGTTTTCTAACTCTAGTGAAGGTGAATCACATACTTATCAAATCTGGGCTAGGATCCATTCTATTATTCATATACACTTACTCATACACAAACACCTCTATAATGTTCTCATTTTACAATGTTAAATATATTTTCAGATTATAAATTTTTCATTTATTTTTTTTCATCTTGATATGGAATGTGAATATGATGGTTTTTAGAGAATAAGGTTCTAGGAACTGAAGGTTGAACTTTTGAGAAAGGCATAGCCTCAGGGTGTCTAGAAAATAGCCACCAGTCAGCTAGTAGGGTTCTAGTGGATCTGCATTTATTTTTACACCCCACTAGTTAGATGGTGGGGATCCATCTACCATTCAACGGATATAGTTGAATTAACTTCATTTTACTAGGAAGAACGAGCAACCAGCGAGGCCACCAACCTTCTAATGTTTCCCACCAATTCTTCAATGTTCCCTTTCAAAGTTTCTATTAAATACATTCCATATGATTTTATTCTTCATGGTTTAACCTTAATTTAATATGATACTTCCAATCCCAAGGTGCCTAATTAAAATACGATTCCTTTCAACTTTACTATCTAACTCTTCAATTAATCTCCCCTTTCCCCTTTATCATTTGATTGATTTGGTGATTATATAAAGGTTGTTTCCCCTTAGATCTACAAATTTTTTTCTTCTTTTAGAGGTGTAAATGTATCTATTATAGAATTATGTTTTCCATGAAGATCCATTGTTTTTTCTCCATTTATTTATAGACTGAAAAAATATAGTGTGTTGATGATGGTTCAATAAGGAATCAAGATCGACTAATGAAAATTGTCATTCAATTGTATGTGTTTATAAATCATCATCCCAGAACTCTTATTTAAAGTGTATTGATGATGGAACTTTAATCATTGATTATTTTTTGGTAGATGTTTTGAGGTTTCAACATGTCAATGGTGTCTCGTTGACCAGAGATTAATTCTTCAATAATAGTGACATTTCCTATTTAGATTATTTAAAGGGATCATTATGAGATATTATTCTTCTTGATTCTCATATTTAATAGATTTTGTATTGAATGTTTCATGATAAGTCAATTCGTTTTTTCTACTACTGAGGCCCTCTTATATAATTGAAAAATAATTCACAATCTATTATTTGATCATTGATAGATTTAGTGAATTGGTGTTCCTTACTCTGATATACCTCTAAATTAATTCCATTGATGGATACATTAAGGTATTAATCTCTAGAATGAAATTAAAAACATGGAATTAACTTTCTTTTATGTTTCTAATCATCATCACTATTAAATAGAAAAAGATATAGGAATCATTGATGTGTGAGATGATATCCATCATTATGCAATGTGTTTCTTCTTTGATTACTTGATGAAATTTTAAGTTCTTTTTCAACATCCTTGAGTTAGTTACTATCTTATTTATTGGGGATCTTGTATACACTTGTTTCTAGGGTAGGATTCTTGTTTTGGTTGGGATGTTTTCCATACTTGAGTGCAATTTCATGTGGGTATGTGTGTTTTCCATGAGACTTTTTTATGATGTTTGATTGTAGGAGTTTTCTTGTATCTTGTTGACCATGTTCATTATAATTAAATGTCTTATTGAAACTATTTTTATCAGGATGATATGTTATTCCTTTATTTTATACATTTCTCAATTATCTATGTCACCATTCCATTAGAGGTTGTTATTTCTAGTCTTAACAGGTGGACCATGGTAGTATAATTACCCCTAGAGGGGGAGTGTGCATGATGCGCAATGATATGAATAGTATAGAAATACAAAGGATAAGAGAATGATATCCTTGTGTCCCAACCTATAACTCAATACCTATTAGATATTGAGTAGACATGATAATACTCAATGTTGTGCATATACTAAGTATGTTCTTTCTAGTTTTCCTTGTAGAAAGACATGAGACTTTATTCCTTAATGATACCGGGAAGCATGTTTATGGGCGCATGGTATTCTTTTTACCATTATTTACATGTTTACCATCTTTTTGTCATAGTGGTGAAGCTGGTATGACCAGGGCTAATGGTTGATTTTTTAACACGTAAGTACATAGTCTGTGATTCTTATGATTTATGAGGCATTTATTATTATCATGGAATAAACCTGTTATACATGTGGAAATTTGTTAAAGATTCACTAGTGGTGTCCTACTATGGTTTATTACTCAGACCCTATACAAGAATTTCAGTGCATTTGACGACATCACGTATATATATATGATTAATGGAAAAGGTAATGTGGAATACAACAAATACGAGGAGTAAGAATCATAGAGATTTACTAGGAATCACCTTAGAGGATACTACAATTTTTTGTTTATTACTATAACTATGTATACTTGCATTGTTTTCACACTGGGATCCCTGTTTACTTGTTTTTCTACAATGCGAGCCCTGTTTACTTGTTTTTATGACTGGGTGATCTGTTTCCATAGTTTCGACATCAAACTATAATTATTATTTTATATTATAATATATTATATTATTACATGTGAATGGAAATGATATTGAGGGTATATTCTACCCACTTATGTACTTATACCTGAACTACTAATCGAAAACCTCTTATATATGGGGAGCGACGTATGAGGTCATGTGACTCTCCAACATGAACCTGATGGCTTGACTTGGGGTTTTACAAAATAGTATCATATAACACTTTTCTTCATTTCTTTTTAGACTAACATATGAATTGGTGTAAAAAATATAGTGATGTGGGACTCAAGTAGGGAAGTTTTCATGTGCATCATTATCTCATGTGTAACATACATGTGAGCTACCATTGATGAGATTGGTGTTATAATTTTTATGGTATTTCAGGTGCATTCATGCTTCATGACTGAGAATATAGGATCATATTTCATATATATATATATATATTTGTGTGTGTGTGTGAGTGTGAGTGTGTGTTTGTGTTACACAGTCATTCTTAATTTAATGCCTTTATAATTTCTATGTATTCAAGATAGACTTGTATGCTTCGATTCCATGATATACCAATTTCCTTAATTTTTTGATATATCTATGTTCATTAATTAGTAAAAGATGACATTTTTTATGTTTGTATATATATGGTTGTGACTAATATTTTGGGATTGTGACCTTGTTTAGCTCTAGGAGAGTTATAGATTTGGTTTTTGATAAACTCATTGGGAAATATTTTTGTGATCTTTTAGAATTATTAGAATCTATTATAAATGTTAAAAATCATTCCATTCATGTTATAGAAGTTTCTAAATCAAATAAGATTGATAGAACAACCCATTGATGTGGGTTTGGGGTACTCCCGCAAGGGAGGACACTTAAGGGGGTTGTAGTGTATTCCCCCGCACATACTCTAATATCCTATATAGTATTTCCAATATAGTTAAGAGTCCTTCTACTCATTCCTACCAAGGGATGAGGGGAACTGAGGTCTATGACCAACTATACTTGTGAATTACAGCTCCATAATCCACTATCCTTTTAGGGCCCCAACAAACCACAAGATACTAATGAAAGGAAAGATATCATTGAGGGTAAATTCAACATCATTGGGCCACATGATGACCAGAAAGTGATGATTTCATTGTTTGTGATACAGGGTCCTACTAGGTGTTGGTGGGGTGTGGTATGATATGCTGGAATATGTGAGGGTCTCACCTAGGAGACTTTCAATAACATTTTCTTTGGGGAATTCATTCCTCACATTCTAAATTTTGACTAAGAACATGAGTTCATAGAGCTATATTAGGGTTCTATAATGGTATCTAAATACTCTACTCATTTCACAGAGCTTCTTCAGTTTTCTCCACTATTAGCTAAGAATGATGCACATAAGGATAAGAGGTTAAAGATATATCTTAACTCTGACATCATATGAAATGTTTGGAACCTAGACCTAGTAAAATACCTAGAGGTTCTATACAAGGACATGACCAAAAATAATGTTCTGGAAGATGACAGAGTAATTTTTATTATTTTGTCCTTCATTACTCAGGTGGGTAGACCTCCAAATTCTATGATGACTGTTTCCTAAGGTAGTAGGAAGTGAAAGACCGAGAGTGTGAATCCGGGTTGTCATACATAGGTTTAGTAGAGTGTGGATTCTAGACCCCCCTCTAGACGATTTATATAGTGAACATACTATAAATGGTCAAACATTACCACGGGTTTTATATATCATATAAGACCACCTATTGAATGTATATAAAAATAGGGCATCTCTAATAGTTATTCTTAGAGGATTTGAGGATGAGGTTCCAAAATGTTAGAAGATAGATGTGATCCATAACCTAAAGATCCATCCAAGGTCCTCAATAGTGTACTAAGATGATGAATCAAATATGACACACATATTAGGTATAGGGTCATGGAGTTGAGGCAGTCTGTGTTTATAGAATAGATCTAACTCTATCAGACAGTGGTGAGGGAGAATCTACTATTTAAGGTATGGTTTTGATCACCTCTATGTTATCTACAAAATTTTTTGATACTATTTCTTTCCATTCCATTATATATGAACAAATGTTTACTATACTTGACTTACCATCCTTGTTTTATTATGAGTTACTTTTCCTTGATACACCATTGGGAACAAAAGTGGACAATATTTAATGATTCCCAACATGTCCCATAGTTTTTATAAATTAGGGAAATATGTGGAACATCATGATACTATAGATGATGGGATTCGATTTGATTTTCTATATAGACTAGTGAGAATATCCTGAGATCACAAAGAAGGCTATTAAAGATAAGTGTCATTTACTAAACCGAAGCAGGAAAAGTATGTGAATACAGGACATAGTAGAGACAAATGGATTTTCAGAATGAGAGGGAATGGTTATCCCATCGGTACCAGCCTGTGATTGCATTGGAAGCCTAGCCAGATGGTCATGCAAAGGTTGAGAGCTACTATCAGGATACAGATGTTGGGGATGGGCAGTTCCTTTTAGATATTCTGGTTGAATTCCCTCAGACCTTCGGGTCATGTAATCTCATAAGCCTATGGGCCATGTAATCTCTGAGCCTACATGCATTGTAAGGGTTCCCCCTCATCCCTTGAAAGTGGGGTTATCAAAAATCAATAAAAATGAAGGACTTTGGGCCATTCAGGCCTTATGATTTGAAGAATCTCAAGTTGAAACTCAAGTACTTTGAATGGAAGGGATTTATTATGTTGTGTAATTCACTATGAGGGGGGTCCTATCTTGTTTTACATGAAGGTGGATGTAGTATTAGACTCTATATGGATTACTAGAAGATAAATCAGGCGATGGTGAAGAACATATATACAGTACATTGGATTGAGGAAATCTTTGGCCACTTGTGGGGAGTCTAGTGGTTCTATTAGATTAAAATTTGGTCGAACTATCACCAACTATGGGTAATAGAGGAGTACATCCCATAGATGTAGTTTTTGAGTATGTTTGGACTGTATGGGTACTTAGTGATCACATTTGGAATAATGAATGCACTAAAAGTGTTCATTTATCTTAGGATGAAGATATATCACATATATTTAGAATTATTTTTTGTGGATTTAATTTATGAGATCCTCATATACACTGTAACCCCATAGTAGCATCCAAGACATCTTTAGATAGTGCTGAGATCATTTTGATCATATTAGATTTATACCGATCTTTCTTGGAATTTGAATCACTGGTGAAATTATTGGGGAATGTGGTTTCTAATATAGGTATATCTATTAAACTAGATAAAGTAGAGGAAATTATTTCTAGAAAATTCCCCCAAAAACATTTTCAAGACTAGGATTTTTCTAGGTTTAGTTGGATACTAATGAATTTTTATGCATGACTTATCCCATTTTCAGCACCTAAAACGACATCGACGAATAAGGGAGTGATGTTCCACTGGTAAGAATAATGTGAAGTGGTCTTTCATGATATAAATAAGAGGTTTAATATTGATCCTCTGTTAATAAATATAGTGACCCATTTTTTTCTTCCATTTACATTACATTACATTTGGTGAACACTTAACCATTATACAAATAGATCCCCAACTACTGCAATTGGAATAATGCCTTTAGACATTTTGAAACATGAACACTAGTACATATAAGAGATACGTCATCTCCCTATAGGTTCTTATTCAATATCACCCTACTTAGACATATCATACATAATACATATATTCAGAACCTGTGGGAAAGGAAACATAAAAGGGGTGAGCTAAAATGCTCAGTATGGGTAAACAAGGGTGACATGTAACCATAAACAAGAGAATAAGGGTATGAAAATGTGATCATTAAAATAGAAGATCATACCATTCATATCAAAGATCATATACATGAATCAAGATATAAAGCTTTCAAGTTCAGAAGACAAGAATAAAATATGAACTAAAGGACATAATCCATCAAAGAATAATATTAGAGTGAGACATGGAATTGTGGAAAACTTATAAAAATATAATGATTACTATACTATCCAAGGAATTACTACCAAGGATATATTAGTATTATGTGTTCACTCCCATACCATCATAGCAATCATGGTTCACTCCCATGTCCATCATAGTATCATAAGTTCACTCCACATACCATATTAGTAATCATGGTTCACTCCCATGGCCATCATAGTATTCATGGTTCACTCCCAAGACCATCATAGTTTATCTCATGAGATATAAAACTCTACCCAATACATTGGAGGGAGATATGCGTCCCACCAATCACATAATGAAATAACACATACATGTTTCACAGGATTATAAATAAATATATCACAACCCGTGAAATTAAATGGGTATCATAAACATGTAAACATATCATAACCTATAGAAAAATTATAGGTTTCATAATAACTTCATCAAAATCATAACTCATGATAGAATAATAGATTTCATATACATATTACCTATGAAAAAGAAATGGGTTTATTAAAGGCCATTAAATTAATCATAACCCATTCATAGAAAGGATATGAATGGAACCTTTATATTGTCATGAGTAACATCAATATTTTTCATCATAGATAGAAACTAATTGTGAAATATCATTTAATAACATTTATTTAGAAAATAATATTTCTTTTTTTAAATTTTTTTTAATACATAAAACCATTTAAATATATTTTTCTTAAAAAATTATATGAAAATTTATAAAGAATTCGTAAAATCATTTTGAAAACATTTTTCATTGAAAACATATAAAATAATATTGAAATAACTTCAAAAATGATTTTCACTAAAAATATATTTTAAAAAAATTCTTAAAGATTAACATTTTAAAAATGAAAAAGGAGCTTCGAAGAAATTATGTTGGGTAAATCTGTACATGTTGTATGAGGTCAAAAGAACATTTCTTTTCCATGATAAAAAGGTCAGAAAAGTGACTTCTTTAGAGAGAGAAAAAAAGTTTACCATTAATATATTGGTAAAATAAAAAAGGGTAAAATTTTAATTTAAATCATTTTGGATAATGATATAATATATTTAGAAACCCTTTTTAGAAAACATATATTTTCAACCAAAGAAAGGGTAATGTTGGAATTTCCTAAAACACATTATTAAAACATTTATGTACCAAAGAGTATAATATGTTACCAATACATGAGTATATCATGATATGATATTTTATAATGTAACTCATGAAGATTCTTGAGAGATGGATCATAATATTTCATTAATGGAAGCATAAGCATAAACAATCTCAAAAAGCAATGAGATTGTCTTGAAAAAATATTATGAATCGGTATAATGGGTTCATAATCTCCATGTAAGAAATTTAAATTAAATTAATAATATAATATCATCAAAATATTTAGATTCAGGATGTTCCATAAAAAATGGAAATATATGCACCTTGAAAAAGAGTTTAGGATCATAAAAAACATGAGTCATAAAGAGGGAAAATTGAGACAAAACGTTTTATTGATTTCGTAAATTTTAAAGTTAAACCCCATGAAAGAAGGATCATAAAATAAAATGTGAATAACCATAAATTTATGTATAATATAAATATAATACAATCATGGTCAGTACCTACACCACAAAAATATAAATAGTGGAGAACATAACAAGTATCTCTTTGAAATTAAAAGTGAAATGAAATCCTCTTACCTCGTGTCTTGACTATCTCCGTACTCGTACAAGATTCCAGTATAATAAATATAATATTACTATAAATATTTTAAATAATAACATTATTATATATATTACCATATATGGTTAGATTATGACCTTATAATACCTTCTTGTTAATGGTCATATGTTATGATTTCACTTTGGGTAATAGTCTATTTGTTCTTTGCATGTGTCTTAATTTATTATATAGTTTTTCCTTAGGATTATATAATGATTCCAGAATATAGAACATGAAACAAATATCAATTATAATTAGTATATTTATATTAGAATAATTTATATCATAATGATGTGTGAAATGGAATACACTATTTATGGAGATGGTGAGCCGTACGTACGCATAAACGTTGTTTTCATCTTTATTATTATTTTGAATGAATGAAAGTAAATGAAATAAGTATATATATGTATAATTATTAATGTAGTGTGACTATATAATATATATCATATATGTTCACTATACCCATCATTAATAAATTCCATGGGGGGTGTTAATGAATCACATCGCTTTGAGGGGATGATAGTCCACACTAACTCAAATGAGATTATCGTATTAACAAAAAATGGAAAGTAAAAAATATTTCTATTGTAAAATTAATAAATAAGATTAAATAAATAATATATACAATATTTGAAATATGTGAACATAGTTTCCATCATTATGGTCACAATGATTGGTGGTAAATGAAAAATGAACAATCTTCATTCAGTGCGGTAGTAATTCACAACACATAGAAACAATATGTTTGATATCCATTATATGGAGGTGTGTGTAAGTGTAGATCAAAAAATTAGCATTAAAACATATTAGTATATTGAGGATACAGGTTTTTTCACAATATAATGGAAAAAATACTATAGGGGTGGAGAAGTAAAATAAAGGAAAAGACCTTGGGAGAAGACATTACCTCTAAATTGGGTAACTCATTTTTGTTTGTTCCAAAAGGATTCTTTGAGAGCCATTATTCCATAAGGGATGATTCAAGGTCTAAGGTAGGATTTTTTGGATGATACTTAGGAATATATTTTCTGAAATTAAAAGGTTTTATATGTGTGAGTAGTGGGTAGAGGTGGGGGCCTTTCATAATGGAGGAGGGGTGGTACTCTTGTAAATATTTGATGAGAGAATTTCACCCACGTTTTTAATGATTCAAGTGGATCCAATAATGAACCAATATAGAAAAAAGTTATTATAGTTTCAAAATAGGGACATAAAATTGGTTTTGGACATGTTTTTAGGTCGTTTTGTCCCTTAAATTTTACATTTAGTACTTTAATAACATGTTTTTTCTCTTAACTGATGTAATTAATTTGTATTACCTTCACTAATATTTTTGGTAAAAAACAAAGTTGACCAAATTAGAAATTAGAAATTATTATTATTCCAAATATGGATTATATTTTTTATAAATTCTAATCATATCAGTGGCATAAATTAATTTAAAATTAATCTTTCTGTTAGGATGACACTATGTGTTTTTAAAGTAAAACCGATCAAAATTTTTCTATGTTATTTTTATTGAATTTCAATGTGAAATTAGTTAAAATGACCTAAATTTGATTAATTGGTAAAACTATCACCTAAATAAACTATTAAATGATTTAAAAATAATATTAATCCTTATAAATAAACTAGATGAAAAATAATTTTTGAAATAAAATCTAGTATTTTTAACTATTTATTAAAAGGTGAATCCATTTATAAAAATACCAAAAATTTATACAAACCTAATTTTTATGTTTTTATTAAAAATATAATGATTATTAAACATATTAAATCTATAAAAGTTCCAAAAATTGAATTTTGAATAGGTTCCCTATAAAAATTTAGTAAAACTACATTTAAAAAAATAGGTTTTTATACAAAAAATTGGGATTTTTCTTATCTTAGGTCTATCAAATATGTTGGATGAATATCCAAAATATTTTATTTATTATATGAAATCTGTAATACATTAATATAGCTTACCAATTTTAATGAATTTAATTTACTAGTTCAAAATAGCTTTGTGACTAAAATAATATTTTCCTTTTTGTTCAATCTGTTTTCATATTCATTAATTAGTAACTAGTGAATTCATATTATATTTGTGTAAACCATATATTTTGATAATTTATTTAACTCTATTTTATATATCTCAAATTAATGTCCAGGTTATATTCCATTATAATTAGATTTTTAATAATAAGTTATAGTTAGGTAACACTCAGTTTTTCGTGTTACGCAAGCCATCTATGAAGGTTAATATTGCATGTAATGTATGATATCCTTGTTGTTTAATGAAACATATTCCATGTTGGGATTTCATAAAACATACACCAAGATGGATTTGTGTGAAAGTAATGTTTGACTTAGTGAAATATTATTTTCATTGTTCTGTGAACTGAATAATATCCAATGATTAAATTAATTCAAAAAACAGTATCACCAAAATATATAGGTGTTACATTCTACCCAAATTAAAATGTATTTTACCTAAAAATTCTTCTAGGTTATCAATTTTTTAATCCTTAAGTTTCATTCATAGAAACCCAATAAGAAAATTGGATATTAATACTTCCCTAAGAAAGGTAATGTTGGAACCATAAATATTTCCCAAAGTAACATATATTTGGGTTTCCATATAGGAGAACATAAATTGGGATTGAATATTGGACATAGAAGAAAATGATAAATATTTATAGGTATTGATTTAGGTCATAAATCAAAAACAATTGAATGATCAATGGATATTTGATATCCTCAAAGTCATAAATCTGTGATGATTTAAAAGGCAATCAACTAAATGAAAAATAAGTTATTAGGAAAACAAAATTGTTTGATCACTTTCAAAATGTTGAGTAATTCATGATAAAATTATATAAACAAAATTTAATTCTTGGGTTTTTCTTTGAAAATTTCTAATACATCCATTACCCCATGGAATTAATTTCCATAAATTAACATTTATGAATAAATCACTAGAATAAACTTTTAGCTGATCTTAAGGTCCATAAAAGAATGAAAAGGTATAACTATTTGTCAATTCAAAATTAAAATTCATAAACATAAAATGTAACAGTACTGGTTCATTATAATTATTTATTCATTAAATATAAATATACATTAATTAAGACATCACGTAGGCCAGTGGTAGGCATAAAACCCTTATCAACCTTCAGTCATGGGTTCAATACCCACAACCTTTATGGGTTTTATTGGTTTCCAACCAACATACATGATGTCCTTTTCTAAAAATATAAAATATAAACATCTTTGATATAAGGTTAATCAGTAAATAGCCTTTTAACCAATGTTTTCAATAAAAATTATGTGAATAAATACATCCTATGAATTTTAACTTAATCATTTCATTAATGGTTATCCTTATCATTCTTCCAAAAGATAAACAACCAAAACATTATTAATGTATTCATGAAATCATCTTAACATTGATTCCCCTATATTACAAAAAGTATCTCATGGTTTTCACATTGAATACCTGTGAATAACCTCATCATATATTCCCTTGAAACATGGTAACAACCTAAATTACCATAAATACATTTGCAAAACAAGAATTATTTGTCATTCGGACATATATTGGATTTACTCCATAAATCTAGAAATGTTTTAAACTTCATTAGTGGTAGCATAAACAACTTATAAAGAAGTCCTTACGTCGTTCCAAGGCAATCAATAATGTTCAATTTACCTATTCATATCCCACGTATCTTTATCCATAAAACCTTATATTATCATAAAAAAATATTCAGGGGTAAATTCCCTTAGTAAAAAATATCATCTAATTATTAAATCACTTCACCGGTCCATAGGGAACATTGAACATAATCATGTAAACAATGAGTGAAAAAATTAGTAGAAAAACCCTTGTAAATTTAATTATTCAGAACTTTTGAATCCAAATACCTAAATACTTCGATTAGGTCATCCTTAATCCGTTAACAATAATACCTCTTTCCTTTCAAATTTCATCTATAGTATCATCATCATCCACAATGTAACTATTACTCGCACCACATTGCATATTCTCTTGTAGAACATTCCTCTTCAGATATTAAGTTTCATAACGACCATTTTCTCCACACATAAAACACTTAACCTTCGGTAATGACTTAGGGTGGACAAAATTACCATCCATTTCATCAACCAAACACTTCATTTCTCCCTTACAATCAATTGATTTGTTTCTTTTTCCAATGTCAAAAAACTTCTTATTCCTCTACGACATTCACTTAGGTGATTTATTCTAAATTTAGGGCACAAAAGAAACCAAATATTCTTTCCTCCATGGTCTCTATTACTTGAACTCTCAGCGAACACCTCCTTCCTATTCCTTGGTGTGTCTAAGATTTAGTTAAGGTATACATTGTTAATCATGTTCCTTGAAAACTGATTAGGCATGAGTACAACATCTTTCAATCCAGTTATCATCCCATTTGACTTTCCATGAGAAAATATTCCATCACATTCATCATTAATCCAGTTCCTTTGTGGTCTTTCCATTGACTAAAACCATAAACATGGTGTGAGAATTACTTATCATAGAAGAAAAAAAACATGTCCGTGAAAATAAATTAATTTTAGGATTTAGTAATCATGAAACCTTCAATATTATATGTCACCTTTGGTTTTTCCTAGTTTATTCATTTCTAACTTATATCTAAACCCTTCATGATGGTTCATGAAGAGTTTATGAATTCCCAAAGCATATCCCATAGGAGTGTGAAACTAGGTGTGAATAAAGGCCCATTGTCATGTACCAGATTACCCTAAGTCAATCCCAGAACATATTTTCAGAGTTGTTACCCCTCGGTACATCTGTTCCAGAGCCACATCCACTTTTAGTATCTAAACAAGGATATATTTATTGAAAACCACTCACTTTATCCTTTACCAAAATACTATAAAATGTTCCTAAACCTTAACCCATCCTTATAATTATCCTTAGATACATCCATAGACATTTACTTAGAAATATACCTATGGATATCATTATTGTTTTCTCATCCTAGTTTCTAAATTTTAACTATACCATTATTATAATACCAACTATAATGACCCTCACATTTCAACCATTGACATTACATTCCATTTGCAGAATACCTAAACATTATAAAAATAGACTCTCAATGACTATGATTGGTATAGTGGATTTGGAAACATAGAAACATAAACACTAGTATATAAAAGAGCTACATAATCTCCCGCTAGGTTCTTCTTGACTAGCTCCCTTCTTAGACATATCATATATATTACATATCATCATTACATGGGGGAAAGTAAACATAAAAAGGGGTGAACTAAAATTCTCAGTACGGGTAAACAAAAGAGACATGTAAGTTTCAATATGAGCATAAGTGTTTGATAATGATATCATGAAAATTAAAGATCATACCTTTCATATCAAAGTTCATATAGATGAATCATGACATAAATTTTTGCAGTTCATAAGACATTAATAAAAATAAATTAATGGACATAATCCATAAAATAATAACATAGGAGTAAGATATAGAATTATGGAAAAAACATAAGCATATAATTATTTCCATAGTAGCCAAGGAATTTATTACAAGACCATATTATTAGTATGGGTTCACTCCCCATACCATCATAGAAGTCATGGTTCACTTCCATGGCCATCATAGTACCATAATGTCACTCCTCATACCATCTTAGTAGTCATGGTTCACTCCCATGGCCATCATAGTATTCAAGGATCACTATCAAGACCATCTTATTTTATCTCATGAGATATAAAACTTTAACCAATGCATTGGTGGTAGATATAAGTCCCACCAGTCACCTAATGAAATCATAAATAAATGTTCCACAGGTTCATAAATAAACATATCATAACCCATGACATGAAATGGGTATCATAAACATGTAAACATATCAAAACATGTGACAAAATTATAGGTTTCATAACAATTTCATAAAAATTATAACCCATTAAATATTAAAGGATTTAATATACATATTATCTATGAAGAAGAAAATGGTTTCCTAAAGATCATGACATTAATCATAACGCATTCAAAGAAAGTGTATTAATAGAACCTTTATAATTGTATGAGTAACATCAATAGATTTCATATTATATTGGAAATAATTTTGAAATATCTTTTAAAATAACATTTCTTGAAGAAATATCCTTTCTTTTTTAGAAAGGAATTTTAATACATAAAACCATTTGAAAATATTTTTCCTAGAAAAAACCATTAAAATTTATAAAGAAGGCATGAAACCATTTTGAAAATATTTTTCCTTGAAAATATATAAAAGAATCTTGAAAACATTTTGAAAACAATTTTTTATCAAAATACCTTTTGAAAAAAATTTATTAAAGATTAAACTTTTAAAAAAACAAAGGGAGATTCAAATAAATGACAACGGGTAAATCTATACATGTCGTACATGGTCAAAAGAACATTTCTTTGTTCACGATAGAAAGGTTATAAAAGCACCATCTTTGGAAAGTGACATGAATATTACTTTGAATATATTGGTAAAATAAAAAATCGTAAAATTTCTTTTAAATATTATACGATAATGTTATAATATTCTAGGAAACCCTTTTTCAAAAACATACATTTCTTACCTTAGAAATGGTAAAGTCGGGTTTTCTTAAAAACAATTTTTTAACAATATTATTTTCTAAAGAGTAGAATATGTTAATAATAAATGAGTATATCATGAAATAAAAGATTATAAATAAAGTGAGTAATATTATTGAGATATGGATCATACTATTTCATCAAGGGAAGCATAAAGATAAAAAATCTCGAAAAGCAATGAGATTGTCTCAATAAACTCATATAACTTGGTATCCTGGGTTTATACTCTCCATGTAAGAAAATTAAATTACATGAAGTATATAATATCATGAAAGTATTTAAATTCATGATATTTAATGGAAAATGGAAATATATTCACTTTAAAAAATAGTTTAGGTGTATAACAAAACCTGAGTCTCAAAGAAGGAAAATTGGGACAAAACATTTTACTGATTTGGTAACTTTTAAAAGTTAAACCCCATGAAAGAAGGATCATAAATGGAAATGTGAATAAAAATAAGTTAAATTATAATATACATAAAATAAAAACCATTTTATGTTAATACACCATAAAAAAGAAAAGAGTGGCGAACATAACACGTATCTCTGATAAATTAAAAGTGGGATGAAATCCTCTTACCTTGTGTCTTGACTCTCCTTGTACACGTACAAGATTCCTGTATATTAAATATAAGTTCATTATAAATCTTAAAAAATAATTATATTGTTATATATTACCATATATAGTTTTATTATGACCGTATAATACCTAATTTTTAACGATCCTATTTTAAGGTTTAACTTCAGGTAATATTTGTATTGTTCTCCACATGTGTCTTAATTTGTTATATCCTTGGTCCTTATAAAAATATAATGATTCTAGAATTTTTAAAATGATATAAATATAAATTATATAAATTATATGTATATTATAATAATTTATCTCATAAAGAAGTATGAAATATAATACACTGTTCACAGAGACGGTAAGTCGTACGTACGCATGAACATCATTTTCATCTTTATAATCATATTGAAAGAATGAAAGTAAATAAAATACGTATATATATATGTATGTGTATATATATGTATAATTATTATTATATACTAAATGTATAATATATAACATAAAATTTTATTATACCCATCCTTAATAGATTCCATGTGGTGTGTGGACGATTCGCATCGCTTTGAGGGGGTGATAATCCACACATCCTCAAACGATATTATCATATTAACACCAAATGAAAAGTAAATAGATGTGTGTTTTAAAATGAATAAATAATATTAAATAAATAATTAATACAATATATTACATATATAAATATATTTTCCATCATAATGGCCTCCATGATTGGTGGTAAATGAAAAATGAACAATCATCGTTTTGTGAGGTAGTAATTCACCATACACAGAAACAATATGTTCAATATCCATTAATAGAAGGTGTGTGTAATTTTAGGTAGAAATATTATCATAGAATTTTTTTTTATATTTATTATACTGGGTTTTTCACACAAGAATGTATGAAAAAAATTCAGGGTCAGAGAAGTAAAATAAAGGAAAAGAGTTTAAGAGAAGATGTTACCTCTAAATTGCGTAACTCCTTTTGGTTAGTGCCAAAAGGATTCCTTGAGAGGTGTTATTTTGTAAGGTAGGATTAAAGTTCGAAGGGATGATTTTTTGGAAGATAATTTTCTATAAATTTTCCAAAATTAAATGGTTTGAGAGGTGTGAGAAATGGGTAGAGGTGGTTGCCTTTTATATTCAAGGATGGGTGAAACTATTGTAAATATTTTAAGAGTGAATTCCACCCAAAATTTATGTGTTTCATGTGGAACCAATAATTGACCAAGGTTGATACAATTTATTATAGGGTCTAAATATGGACACACAATTGGATTTGTACATGTGTCCAAGTCGTTTGGACCCTTAAATTTAATGTTTATTACTTTATTAACCTAATTTTTCTCTTAACCGATGTAATTAATTTTATTTAAATTCACTAATATTTTTGGTCAAAATTAAATTTTATCTTATTATAAATTATAAATCATGATGATTAAAAATATTAAATCTAATTTTCCAAATTATTATCATTGATGTGGAATAAACTAATTTAAAATTCATCCCACTGTCCTGGTGACACTCCTGGTTTTTAAGGTAAAACTAATCCAAAGATTGATAATTTTGTATATCCAATTTCAAGGTGAAATTGGTTCCAATTACCTAAATTGGATTAATTTGTAAAAATATTATCTAACTAAAATATTAAACCACTTAAAAATAAAATTTAACCATATAAATAAGTTATATGAAAAAGCAGTTTTGAAATAAAATGCAGTATTTTTAACTATTCATTTAAAGATGAAACTTTTTATAAAAAATACAAAAAATCTATCACAACCTAAATTTTTTCACTTTCTAAGATAAATTTCATTTTTACATATTATATATATAAAATAAAAAAATTTATTTAATATGGTTTCTCCATTAAAAGGTGGTAAAACCACCTTTATAAAAAATTAGGTTTTATGCATAAAATGGGGTTTGTTCTTATCTTATATATATCGATTCTATTGGATGAATATCAAAAATATTTTATTGATTATATAAAATATTTATTTAATTAATAAAACTTACCAATCATAATTTATATAATTTTCTAGGTTAAAATATCATTGAGACTATAATAATATTTTCCCTTATATTCAATCTGTTTTCATATTAATTAATTGGTAACCTATGGAGTCACATTATATTTTATGTAAAACATATATTTTCATAATTTATTTTACACTATTTTATATCTTTGAAATTAATGGAAATTTTATATTATATTATAATAATATTTTTTTATAATTTATTATAGTTAGGTAATAATATGTCTGGCATGTTACACAATCCATTGAGTAAGTTCAATCTTGCATGTAATGTATGCTATACTTGTTATTCCATGAAAAATATTCCACGTTTTCACCATGTGAAATTAATCATTGGCTTAGTGAAAATATATTTTTAGTGTTGTGTGAAATGAATATTTTCAAAAGATTAAATTAATCCAAAAAAAATTTAACCAAAATATTGGGGTGTTACAATATATCCTATGCATGGGATCAGTTATGTTGTTTACTGAAATGCATCGAGTGTTTGTTTGGGAGCATTATTGATGTAGTGAGATAAGGTATTAGCTTATGGGTAATTCTATATTATACCCCATTATATCCAACCAAAGACTTGTATATGGAATCTATGGTCCAATATTTGAAGTATTGGCGACATTATAAATTAATTATGTGGTGTTTTTTCAACTCTAACTGTAAGAGTATTTACAATATCATCACACAGTGAGACCTAATCATTAGTAAAAGACATTGGTTTGAGTATCTATGGATGTTGATCTTCAATATGAATATTTCACAAGGGAAGTTAATTGTTATTGTAGAAACTATTATCCATAATACATAGGTAGCATAGTAGGTTATTGAATAGCATTAATAGGAAAAATAGTTCCATATGTGCTTGTTGTATGACTATTGGATGAATTATTATAATTACTATGGATAAAATATGTGTACTCAATTGGTTGTAAAATAATATCTATTATATGAGGTAATGGTTGGATATGAGTTTGAACCAGAGCATGTTATGATATAGAAACAACTTGCTGGTGGTAACTCATTACCCATGTTTTAATTGGATTATATTGATATTATCCTTGAATTCCATCAAGGATGAGTAAAAAAGAGACTTCAATACCTATAAGTTGGTGGTACACCCTAGATTAAAAAAATATTCTATGACTTTAGGATGTAGTTTTGGTGGATAGGGATAAAGAAGGGCATCAATGCTTTTATTTCCCGATGTCGTACCAGCTAGAGGAATAATGTTGAGTACTAACATCTTAGTGGTTTGGTTCATCCATTTCCTATTCCCACATATATGTTAGAGGATTCCATGATGGAATTATTATGGGGTTTCCCATGAACTTAAGGAACCATGAAAATATCTAGGTGATTGTTGATTAGCTGATGAAAGTTTCCCACTGAGTAAAAAAATGGGAAAGATATATCTTCATACTATAGTATGATTACAATGAGTTCCATTGAGAATCATATCTGACAAATATTAACATTTCATTTAATGGGTTTGTAAGGTATTATATAATCCCTTAGGATATCAGTTGATATTGATAACATCCTATCATCCACATACAAATGGATAGTTTGAGTGAATGATTCATATACTGGAGGATAAGATTTGGCCTTATGCTCTAGAGTTCGAATGTGATTGGTATGATCAACTATCCTTGGAATAGTTCACATACAACAATATTTACTAGGATTTTATTAATATTACATGTTATGAGGCTCTTTATGGGAGGGAATTTTTTTCACTGCTCTATTAGCATGAGGATGGTGAGGAATTAATTTGGGGTCCTACTATGGTACATGAGACCTATGATACTATGTAACCAATCCAGAAGAGGTTTATCAAAGCTCATGGTTGAAATAATTAATATTAAAACCATAGTATGAGGCCTTAGAATATTACTATAGGTGATTAGATATTTTTAATAGTTATTCCTCAGTTAGGCCATCAACGTTTGAGGAAGAAGTGGAATATAGAACCTCCCTTTTTTAGACCCTTTGAGATTACCCCATGGGTTAGGATAGTGGTGTGACTTCTAGATATTCCTTCTCACTAATGAGGTATGAAATATGTGTTTCATTTTTTCATAGTTCTAGATTTACATGCCCAATATAATGCATGTCATTAATTTCATATATTTTTATGATGTAGCCTGACGTATCATATACAGAGAATTTAATGAAGATCATAGAACGGAGAGGGAAATTATTTTAAGGAATGATGAGACCATTTTTTTTTGAATTATATGGTATCATGGATAGATCCAAGAGGAGACATAAGAGTAAGACGATGTGGTTTTGGATCAATGGACTAAGTTTTTCAAGCATAAACATTGATGGTACTTATTGCGGATGAGAATTCATTTGATGGGGAGAATTGTAACATCCTCATTTTATTTCAATGTATGTGATATTTAAAGATTATTAATTTATCATTTTTCTTTTTGTTCTTCACAGATATGGGTTGTAAAGAGGAAGATATTTTTAGACTAGTGGTCCAATAATTGATGGTTGAAGTGTTTTAGAGGGCCTGGCCTTAAGGTGGCTAAAAAATAGCCACCAACTCACTACTGGAACCCAACAGCCAGCCAATAGGGTTTCAATGGGTTTGGATCTTTCTATAAAACCTCTATTCCTGCCAATAGTAGGGACAAAATTCCCATCATTCTTCTGAGTTCACCAACCAAAAGTTGTTCAGAAACTAGCTCGCCAGTGAGGCTCACCATGTGGATGGTTCAACTTATTTAAGGGTGCATTAAATGAACCTTGTGGGTATTAATTAGACACATTTTAACTTCCATGTAATACCTTTATTACCACCATAAGGAACCTAATTTTAATATGATACCTTTCCTCCCTTTTCTTTAATCTCCCATTCATCTCCCATTTCTCCTTCATTATTGTAATGATCTTGTGATGCTAAAAAGATAACATATCAATGGATATACTCAAATTATTCTTCTTCTTTGATATGTATACATGTATTTATGTCATATAAATGTTTTCAATGAAGATATAATGAATATTTCTCCTTTCATTCATATTTCAATTATAGATTTAGCATGTTAATGATGGTTCATCACCAGATTTGATCTTCCAATGATAATTAATCTTCAATGTGTATGTGTTATTAAATAATAACCATATTTTTCATCTTGATAGAGGATTGATGATAGAACATTAATCCCTTGATGATATCATAGTATATTGCTGGAGGTTTTGATGTGTCATGATGTTTCATTAACCAAAGATTATTTCATCAAGAACTCAAACATTTTTGGGTAAGAATTGTTAGGGAGATTATTAAAATATATTCTTATTCATGATTCTCATATTGAATCATTTTACATTAAGTTATTCATGATAGATCAATGATCAATGTATAATAATTGGTCCCCCTTAAATAATTGATAATTAATTTTATATATTTTCTTCAATCGATGCTGGATTCATTGAATTGGAATTCCTTCCTTCGACTAACATCAAAATAATTTTTTTTGATGAAAAACATAAGATATGTGATTCTAGACTGATGTTCCTGACATTGGATTCTCTTGAGTCCATATTATAATCATCTTTCTTGATAATCTAGAAAATTATATTGAAATACTTGACATTTAATACATTCTTTGTGGGTGTATAATTTGTTTTTTTTCAATTCCTTGAAAATATTTGGAGTTTATCATTAATAAACATGAGGTTAAAATTTCCTTAACTTTTAAAGATTTTTTATACACTTGTTTACATGGTGTTATTGTTATGTTGAATTTTTTTTTCATGAATGAGTGTATTCACACATGGGGGTGTGTGTATACCATGATACTTTTTTATGATGTTTGATTCCATGATTTTCCTTGCAGTATGTTGACCATTTTGATTATGATTACTTGAATTGTTGTTGATATTATTTTTCTCATGATGAGATTCTATGAATCACATGTATGATTTTACCTATTTTTTATGTTACTGTTAAATTGGAGGTTTTTCTTGGTAATTTTTATAGGTGTACCATCTCAAAAAAGTACCCATAGAGCAAGAGTGTACAAGACATGAAACAGTGATGAAAAAATACATATACATAAGATATGAGAATGATGGAATTATGTTCCGACCCAGAACTCATTTACATGAGGACACTAAGTAGATTTGTTGTAATGTCGCAACTTAGGATCCACAGAAATGTTGCCTTGAGTTGGTCAATCACATAGCATCAAGAGCACCTCCCAGAATAAAAGAATTTTCTAACTAGTAGCGAGGGTTTAATGATCGTACAATGGGGATACTATAACTTCATAAATATTGTATGAAAATAGAAAAAAAAGGTAATGAAACAATCAACAATTGAGTCATTATGAATAAAATACTAGTATACATCCAATAATAAGCCTATAAACTAGCCACAACAAATATACAATCATGCATGAATATATAGATGGAGATATGTAATGTAAGTAGTAATCATACATGAGGTATTACAATAATAAATAGTACATCTATAATAAAAATGAACCAAAAGAACTACGATCTAACTCTATGAGTATCTTGACCTCTAGATATGTCATGTGATATTGTGCTCCCATGAATAAATGAACAATATAAGCATAATCTATACACATGAACCTATAAACCTTACATATATTCGGCACCTCAATGTAGTGGATTCCCAAATAGGGCGTGAGATATATTCAGTAGGCCATAACGAATGGGGTATAAAGAAATCCATTATTTGAATATATAATAAAATATTGTAAATTTATATTAGTAAAGAAGAAAATGAATAATTGTAAACCAACCAAGATTAGGTTCCTCAAAAAACACATGACCGACCATACCTTCCATGACATTAGCTAGAATATCCCTAAAAAAGTGTCACCATATGAATTTATATATATTTTTAATAATATTTATGTATATTCACTATATAAATTTGAAAATATATATCCATATAAATAGTTACATAATTCCAACCAAGACCCAAGGTGTAACTCAGACATCATTGCATAAGAACCTAGTCATGGGTTTTGGATAAGGGACATCATGCCTAAGAGTCTTAATGAATGTTGGAAATTTATATATTGAATAAGGTATATAATATCAATAATCTAATAAAGGAATTCAGTATGTCATGTTTCATATCCAAATAAGATAGAACCACTAAACATACTTAATAAATAAATATGGACCATAGAATCTGTACATCCTATGAGTATGTCCCAGGAACCCAAAAATGATGGACCCAAGTATCACCAAAGGAGTCATGTAATTCCATTAATTCATTTTCCCATACTTGGTATTATGTAATGAGTAAACCTAAGTATCACCTGTAACATACAACTTCCCTATGATACCATCCTTGGTGTGCCATAAAATGAAAACCCAAGTATCACTCAGAGCATATGAAATGTCTTATAGCATATGAGCACATCCTAGGAATTCTGTAAAAAGGGGCCCAAGTATCACTTAATGAAAACATAATTAATTTAATAATTTAAATTTTAGTTATATGGAAGTCCATGTTATTAAAAATTCCTTGTCATAATTCATAAATGAGTAATAAATTGGTTATGCCTATGTGTAGTCCATATTACCAGTCATGTATAACCAAAGAGGACCATTTCAATTAATCAATTAAATTATCCCATTCAATTTCCCCATTTTATTAATGAAGACATCCCACTTATAAGGTGGGTTTATTATAAAATATGGGAAATGGATACAAGCCATATCATTATCAATTCTTTTAATTAAAGTTAATTATCCCTTACAAGAGTGTTTATTCAACACACCAAAAAACGGGATAAGGTGTAAGAAATAATTATAATTAGAATCATTGAATAAAACCCCAAGAATAGATGTTTAATTACCTAAATAGCAATAGTGACAAGGAAATATAAGAAACACACCCATGGTGTGCTTTAAGTCATGGTAAGCAACCAAGAATGTTGAAAATTGGATACATAATGACTAAGTAATTTTAGGAATCTGGTTCTACATATGTAATTTCACATTTTATGGTATCACATATAATGTAAGGCATTCATGACACAAATAAGAATGATATAAATGATGAGACTTTAAAATTAAATCATATAGACCACCTACCTTATACCAAGGAAGTTCCACTAATCTATTATCGGCCTTAAACATGATCTAAATTGATAGAATTTAAAAGATTTCAAAAATTCCATAAATATAGGGTAAAATAAATTAAATGGATTTAAAATTTTACATGGGAAGATAAATGAAGGAAATAATAATTTTGACTAGAGATTTTACTGAGTGTTTTCTATCATATCTGACGATGTTCGATTAATATAATTAACAAAGGATATCCAAGGGAAACCTAAGATAGGGGTAAGGAGATGCTACCACCTAGGCACCCTCTCATGCATGAGGGAAAAAATATGGGTATGATTCCATGCTTCCCTTTTTTAAATCCATCCTATAGGATTCAAGATCTGAACTAGTTTCACATCAAGTAATAAATTCATGACATGAACTAGATACACATCGTGAATTACTTGGGGTAAAAACCCTGAGATTTCACATCATGTATGCACTGGACACACCCTATAAAACCCTTTCACCTCATGAATGAGATATATGATGTTAACTTCCTACTAATGTTATTTCTAATAGCCTGGCACATCTGTTCTTCCTCTAGGGTTTGCACGAACTATCAGTACTTCCACCAAAACATAACCCACACCAAAAAACATCATTTCTGAATGATCAAACCATTAGATCCTTCCAATAATTCCTAAAATTCAAAATTATCCATATTTAAAATTATGATTTTAAATTACATTATAAATTTCATCCCTATCCAATACAATGGATGTTAGAACCATCCCACCATAGAACTTCTCATCCAAAATAATTGTTGGGGAAAACAATGAAACATCATCCAACTTACATGGTTCATGGAACTTTTTTCGAAATGACCATAATCTATTTTAAATATACAACACACCTATAAGAAATACCTTTAATCATATGGAAAATAAGTTGTTAAAACTTGTGATTACACTTATATTCATAAGTGAACACTGCGAAGGTTCTTACCCAAAACCTTCTAACCCATGACATGGTCATGTCACTATCCCTTTCACGACACAACCATTGGTTTTTTCACCATAGGATCAAACATTTGACATCCAATTCTTAGTCACCATACTCATACCATCATAGTTTCCTAATGACCAATCCTTTATCATTACAATGATTCTCTCGAAATGATTCTCAATTGATCAAACAGTTGATTCCCAATCAGAAAAAATTATAATGGCCATGTCAGATTTTCCAATAAGCATCAACTAACCATTCACTACAATCATCTAATTGGGACTACGTGACTGATGTGGTACCTCACCAACCATATGTAACAAAATCAAACTCATTTCAGGCTTCCATTATGAGACCATATTAAACAATTATCAACTTAGATATATGATTCATTTAAAAAACTAGATGATGGTTCCTTTTAATGAATGTAAATAGATATTTCTTTGATCACTCATATCAAAGACAATAACCGGATTCCTATGATATATCTAGACAAAATTTTAACATAATTTTTCATTCCTCCACATGATTATGGATGTATACCCAATCCATCAGCCTTGAGTTATCACACTCTAATTAAAATCAACCAAGTGTGAATGTAAGTCTAGGGTGAACATAGAATCATCCATGGGAGTCATAGGATCTCATCCAAGGTAGTCCATTGTCTATTTTTTACTAGTTAAAAATCAGTATATAGTTGATCCATCTATGTGTCAAGAATAATAATTGATCCCAACAATGATATCTCACCTAGAGATGGATTCAAATAATCGACTGGTGTTTGGAATTCCATCTTAGTAGTTCCTACTCGGGAACACTTGTATCCCATAGGACTAACCATGAATCTATAAATGACCACACTTATGGAGAATAACTCCCATAGTGTCTATTTATCAAAAAATTACTTCATTTTAATTTAGACTGGTGTATAATCAATGATCCCTTAATACAACTTGGAGGATTTCAAGATGAGGGGCTTAATCATCACTAATCCATGAGTACCCCCAATAAGAGATCAAATATTACCATGAAGACCCAATAAACCTCGGTATTATCTAGACAAAGTCCCCATTATGGTTTTAGACCAACCATTATCCAAATATGCACTAAAATTATAGTTTAACCATCTCTGGATGACTTCCATTAAAAGAGTTTAGTAATAACTGTTGATAATTCATCTTTAACCAACCATGGTGCCTCTACCACCTGAGGTGTCCCGTTACCACTCGAGCATAACCAAAAAGGTGTATCCTTGAAAAATGATGAATTCAATGGTTTCATACAAAACCAACTATTTTATAATCATGCAGAAATACAAGCACTGTCACATTTCCAAACACACCAACCCAATGGGAATTCAAAAGAAGTGCTAAACATTTCCAACTACACCTATACTATTTTGTTCCCTCAACATGTAAGGATATTATAAAATCCATTTGAAATGATTCTTAACAACATAATAGTCTTATATTATTCACTAAAAGAGAATGTTATCTCATCAAATAAAACATGTTCCATAAACCATTGACTGAGGATCTTGGACTTGGCCAACACATTATTACCAAGAGCCAAATTGAAAAGGAAGGAAAACCTGCTTCTTTATTCACCATCAAATGTACACATGAAACCCCTCTCGAGTTATGCCCACACACACCATAACATCAAGTGTAAAATCTAAAACAACTTGACTAGAGGTGTTATGACACCCTGCACTTTTATAACATCATCTCAAACGTTGGGATGAGTCATATTTCTATTAACGCTCAGGTCACTCTACCTCAGAGTTTACCTTTGATCGAAGTACAACAGCTCATCTATTAAATTATTTCCACTAAAATTATATGTTTTGTCACACAATTTTTTATTAACTCAACATGTACCACATATATCGACACATAATACACTATGAATTAACAACAGAACAACTAGAACGTTTATATTCCTTGATTTTATAGGCTTGATGACACTATGCATCTCTGAGAGGGGAACAAATTATATGATCTAACAAGTAGATTAACATTACCTAGGCATTTCTAAACTATTAAAATTGAGAATTACATGGTTCTAATTCCCATAAAAAGGGTTGATTCATCGCATAAAGACCTCTCAAATATAGGTTTCTTTTTAGAAATAAGATTCCAACATGGAAAAAATGACACACAAATGACACTGAACTTCTAAAAAATAATCACAACATTTACCAATGCATTATTTTATATGGGAGCTACCACAACCAAGATATCCCTATCCTTTTTATCACAAGTCATCAAATCCTGCTAATAGATTCTTGATAAATATATCATTTAGCTCTACCACCTATCATATTTTTTCTAGATAGAAAACATTGTCTATGGTAAATGCTCATGATCTTGTTCTAATGAAATTATGAAATAAACATAAGGATTAACCCATGCATGACAGTTATTATATGCAGACAATGTAATGTAATTTAAATCACTTAACTAATTCATATTTATGAACATTAAGTACCTTTTAGATGGGAAAAGTTTTTTGTATTTTATTTAGCTAATCCCAAAAGGACATGAAAAAAATTTATATTAAAAATCCTTTCATGAATTTATAGTATAATTGACATCTTATAATAATTAGGAACTTTATTTTTATCGATTTTATTTATCAAAAAAGTATTCCCAAAATTAGGATTCATTAAGAAAAATATCAATTCTGATCTACAGTGGAAAACCTGTAGAGACCCGGAGCTTGACGTACATGAACATTACATTAATTTTGCGGAATACTTAATACATAAGAAAAACAGACACACAAGAACCGTATTAGTTTAGTGTCTTTGGAATCTTAGAATAAAATCTTTTAATCGTGGGGAAATATCTTCAACATCTCCCAATAAAGATCTTCCCTTTTTTTCTTACCTAAAACCTTTCTTTATATCCTGGGGAAAAGAAAACATCAAAGGGGTGAGCTCAAATTCCCAGTAAGGGTAAACATAGAGAACATAAAACAATCCATAAACATTTGAATTCAAAAACATGAACAAAAAATCTAAACATCAAAATCTTGAGCAAAGACATGAATGTTGGAAGTATGTAAGACATATATCATAAGGGAAAATCAATGATGATAAAATATCATGGGAATAAAACATGTAATTGTGGCATCCATTAAGAACATGTAATGATTTCCATAGTAACCAAGGCATTACTTCCAAGACCATCTTAGTGGACAAAGTCCCTTTCTGAATCGAGTTCACTCCTCATTCTAGTCCTGTAATACTGAACCGGATTAACTTACCATTCCAGCCATGTCTATCTCATTATATATAAATATTTACCCAATGCATTGGAGGGTGATATATGTCCCACCCATCTCATAATTAAATCATTCTTACTTGTGCCACAAAATAAACTTAAAACATTCATCATAACACAAAGAATAAAATGGGTTTCATAAACATCATTCCATAATAACATAATCTATCTAAAACAAATGGATATCATTTCATCATAAGAAAAGTGAAACCATGTAAATCATATAGACATTATACTTGAAACATAAACATATGAAATAATGTCATCTTAGATGGAAAATGGTTTTGATAAAACACATGAAATGAATTCTTGAGGAAAATATCCTTTTATCTTCAAAATAATTCTCTTTTTACAAAATGTCATGCAATTTTAGAAGAAAAGGATTTTGTTGAAAATAGTCATGAAATATTATGGAGTAGGCTTCATAAAAATAAGGCTTTATAAAACCGTAAAAATCCATTCATGCCGTATAAGTTAAAAAAAACATTCTTCTCGTACTTTTGTCGGAAAAGTCAAAAAGTACCTCGTACAAAAAACGACAAAATATTCCTTTCATATATTTTACTAAAATCTCACCGAAGGGTAAAATTGGATTTAAACAATTGTAGGTGGATGAAAATAATATTAAATATTGGGGAAGCATGGATGTGGATGATAAAATACACCCCAGTAAATACCAAAGTATAAACAATCTCGGATAAAAATGAGATTGTGATATTTTCCCTTACCTTAGGTCTGATTTGCTTCGTAAGTTTCCGAACCTCCTATATAATGATTTAAATAATATCATTGACTTATTCCAGAATCATACTCATTGTTATGATATTATATATGGTTCACTTATGACTTTATATTACCCGTTCTTTTGTAAATTACATGTTAAAGAGCATTTTGGGTAAAATCGTTTCATTTGTCATCCGTGTTTTGACTTGTAATTATTCATATGATTACTTAGATCATGATTAATTAATTCCAGAATATAAAACACGATTTATATATCATATATATTTATAATATACATATATATAATAGATCAGTAAATGGAATGAAATAAACCGTTCATGGAGACGGTAGGCCGTACGTACGCATGAACGCTGTTTTCGTTTCCATATTGAGTTGAATGGAATTAAGTAGATGACATACATATATATACACATAAATCCAGTATCATTATTATGTAATATATTTCATGATTACTTATTATATATACTTTATAATCATTCATGAATGGTTAACGTGGAGAATGAATCTCATCGTGTCGTGGAGACGGTAGTCCGTACGTACGCACGAGCGATGATATCGTTCTCATGATCGTGGAATTGTATTGGATTGTATGTATACTATTTCAGAATCAATATCAATTTAAAATAATCATATATATTCATTATTTACACCATTATACCCATCCAAGTAAGGTGGTGGTGGAAAATAGATTACACCACGGCGTGGAGACGGTATTCCGTACGTACGCATGCGCGGTGATTTCATTTTCCGTAGGATGGATAGATGGTGAAATAGGGTTGTTTCATAATTATAATAACATATCAGTATATGAGTGATACTGATGTTATTACTTCATAACGAAACAACTAAATAATAATAAGTGGAAGAAGAAATAAAGATGAATGAATCGGTAACGGACATTACCTCTTCTTTGAAGCGCTTCTTTGAAACCTCCTTTTAGGGAACTAAAATTGGTCTTTGAAGAATACCAGGACCTCTAGGATGTCTCTAGGAAAGTGGAGATAAGAAATTGGCAGGGTTTGGCCGAGCTTGAAGGCTCAAAGTGGTGTGAGGAAGAGGGGGAGGAGGTGCCCTTTTATAAGGGAGGAGAGGGACTCCTTTGGAAAAACTAAAAATATTATTTTATTATAAAGCCAAATTCGGTTTTAAATAGCTAAAAATTGATTTATTTACAAACTAAGGTGGGTATGGGTCTAAATAATATAATACAATATAATTTATACATGTTTAGGTTCCTATTTTAACCTTATCATTTAGATTTAACATTAAGTTAAATAATTTTACTTTTACCGTTTCTTCTTGTGTTCTTACACTATAAGGTTAATAATATTACTATAACAAGACAAAAGAACCCCAAGTTGTTTATTATTAATATATTTAACCTTATCGAAGTCATTTGGACGAACCTTAGATTTTTAGGAATAAAATAACAATTAATAATATATTATTTGTTTTAAAAACTATTTTATGTCAATTTTGACACTATTTAGTAATTCATTTTTGTGAAACTCATAACATAATGATTAGATCGAACCAAGTTAATTAAATCAACAAGAACATGTCATATTAACCTAAAAAATTACTGTAATTCATAAAAAGTTTCCAATTACATTTATTTTGGTATTTATAACATCAATTGTGTCAATATTTCATTAATAAGATAATTACTACACCATTGTTATGTCATAAATAAATTAAATTATTTAATGTCTAAAAATTACAAATAAAATACAAATATGTAGTAAAGCTTTTTATCTTTCTAATGAATATTTATCGTTGAATTTATCTTATGTATAACCCTATATTAAAAATGATTTACTTATTAAACTTTGATTTTAACTATTTTAACCCTTCTTTAAATAAATTAATAATAAATGTCCTAATATAATCCAAGTGGGCCTAAATGTTCATATTTTATTCCTAAGGTTGTTTTTGGTCAATTTAAACTTATCATATAGAATTAGGACATGTGTTAGGGTAATAGTAATATCATATTTACCCTTAATTACCCTATTTACTTATAACCGGGGTAAAAAAAGTAAAAAGTTACTATTCACCAAAAATTATTTTCATCTCATTGAACCACATTTTATTCCTTGATATTAACCATGTCTCTAAGATTTTCGAAATTCCACTCACAGAAGCTGTAAAATTAAGTTTTATGAAAAATTCTGTTTTTTAACTACAACTTAGTGGTTTCACTATTCATCAAAAAATGAAAGTTTCCAGAAAAATTCCAAAAAATAGCCCTACGATATATTTGATATTATTAATTCAAAAATCATTTCTATTTTACCAAATTCAAAACATATCAGTTTCATTAATTAATTTAAAAATTAGTTCCTGTCGTCAAAACAAATAGCATGTTTTTAAGAGATAATAACTATCAAAAGATTGACACTTGTTTATGTCTAGTTTAAATTTGAAATTACATACAATGAACAAAATTGTATTAAATTGTAAAAATATATTCTAAATATAATTTAAAACCACTCAAATTAATAACTCATCATTATTAATTATTTCGATTAAAAAAGTTGTTTTTAATTAAAATTTAGTAATTTCCACTATTCATCAGAATATGAAAGCTATCCGAAAAGTACCAAAATTTCACCCTAAGTTAATTTCGATATTCCGAATCCAAAAATGAACTCCATTTTGAATGATAAAATTTATAAAATTTCAAAAAGTGATTATTACTATTCATAACGGCTAGTTTTAATAATAGTATATCGTTGTTTAGTGAAACTCGGTATTGCGTACTACACATGCTATAGAGGAAGGTCGGGATTGCGTGTAATGCAAGGCAAGTCAAGGATGCGTGTTGTGAAACCTCCTTTTTGTGTAGCATACAACAAAGGACATTAATGAAATTAAAAAGAATATTTTTCATAAAATATCGGGGTGTTACATAAACCCCCCTTAAAATGAATTTCACCCTTGAAATTCGTCGGGGTTATAAATGGTTTACTACTCGAATGTTTCTTTAATAGAAACCCACATTGTAAAAAGGAATACCAAAAACAATCTTTAAAAACAAAAGTATGAATCGTAACAGTTACCCAAATAAAATAATCACTGGGTTTCCACATAGGTGAAAATATGGATATAGAAGAGAAATCTAACCACCATGTTCTGATGGAGAGTGGTAGAGAACATGGATATGGAAAAGCCATCAATCACAAAGCCATAAATTTGTGACGATCTAAGGTACCATCTGATTCATTCGATATAAGAGGACTAGGACAACATTTTTGGTCTTCAAGATCATTTCACTAATGTTAATGAAATTGGAATTAGAAGAAATACATTCGTGATTTTGGTATAGTCTCATTGTTGGTCATTATTTGGACAATTTCTACATCATCTCTTACATAAATGAAGTTGAATTTGTCATTCGTGATGTGTTAGTAGATCATGTGATAGAATGATGGGTCATTCCATCTGTCTCAATCAAAAGGTTGGAAAAGATATCAAAAAATACATAAGTCCATCTATAGTGAGATTAATCGTATATGGTTCCTAAAATAGACTTATACTTCATATATCATAATACTCAATATAATAATACTAGTTTCTACTAAACAGGGACTTCCTGTAGGCCAGTGGTAGGCGATAAAGGCCAGTCGAACTTCGGTTGTGGGTTCGATTCCCACAGCCTTGTCCGACGCGATGGGCTGTCGCCCGTCCTGCAGGTTGTCTTTTTTCTGAAACTACATTACTATAACATCCCATAAATAATATCGGAAAAACTTCTATCCTTAAGCAATACTAACTTATTTCCAACATAATCCATTCCAATCTTTAGGATTATCCAAAATAATACTGTCTAATCTCATATTATAGTGAAAACGATTACCAAAGAGTTCATAAAACTAGCATGTTAATACCACTGTTGATCCCCATATATCATGAGATATGACTTGTTGGTCACATTCCAAACATTCGAAGGCCTTAATCATGTATTCTCTTGAAAAAAATGAATACCCATTGAACCTTATTTAAAACATGAGTGCTGTTAAATGTTAACTCTTTCCACATACCAAAATCTTCAAAATTATATATACTCAAACCATGATATCACTTAGTCCTTATATCAATCATGAGCTCATGAATACTGTCAAACATTTCATTTTCTCATTTTCCCTTCATTATGCGCATATCATCTTTTTTTCCGAAAATATCTCAATCACATTCCATGGTTACCGGTACCATTGAAAACCACAATAGACCAATACATAAATATTCCAATATTCCACGATACTATATACAACATTATTTTGGAATCCCATTACATAAACACTTAATCATTCCACCACATTGTTGTCATATTCAACATCTCCAATAGTGATTGCATGTGACTTCCCTTTGTCCTTTTCCTTAAGTGGTTGCTCATGTCGATAATCACTAACCCTGGGATTAGGGCATTTATTAGCATAATGCCCCATTTTCTTGCACATGAAGCATTGAAGTGTTGGTGGTGAGTTCTCTGCAGTCTTTTCTTTATTCACATCATTAGAAACCCTTTTTCCACTACTTCGACGCTCAGCTGCTCGATGAACTTCTTTTCCACACTTAAAACATCTTTTATTCCCTTTAAGACAATCTCCACCACGCTTCATTCCACACTTTGATCATAATGAAACATTCATCTTCTTTTCACCATTATTCTAAGGTTTCTCCTTGAACTTCATCTTTCGTTTCTTGTCAAAACTATGAGATGGATAAGTAACACCAAATTCCATTTCTACCTTGATAACACAACGCACAATTAATTCATAGCTACTAAAGTCTCTTATAGCTAATGCCCTTCGAAGATTTGGTTTTAAGCCACTGAAGAATCGATCAACTTTACTTTCGGGTTGGATGATAAATCCAGATGCATACCTTGAAAGCCTTGTAAAATTCACTTCATATATACCAACATATTCATCATCCTTTTGATTTAGTTCAAGAAACTCCTTCTTTATCTTTGTTCAAAGAATACGAGGGAAGTACTTATTGAAAAATAAGTTCTTTAACTCGTCCCATTCCATGGACTCAATTTCATCTCTTGGCCTCGTATTCTTGATAAGATTCCACCATTGATCAGTATCACCTTCCAAACGATACACTGCTAATATGGATTTATCATGTTCAGAACATTGAAGAACTGAAAATATCATTTCGGTAGTACTGATCCATTGTTGAGCAACAGGTGGATCAAAAGACCCACTGAAAGAAGGTGGACATTGCCTCATGAAGGACTCAATAGAATATTGTTCCTTTCTCTGCTCATTTAGAAGTCCACAATGATTCATAGCTTTTGTATGTATAGAAATAAGATTTTTCACTCCATCTCCCATAACATTTGTTTGTTCAGGAGGACAATCATTGCATTGTCCATTACATCGATCAACACGGTTCCTTCGGGTTCCAGCCATCGTCTAAAACCCAAAAAGAATAGTTGAGAGGAAAAAATCATGCTAGGGAAAACAACATAATAAAGGAGGAGTACCTTCAATATCTAACATCTTAGGATTAATTATAATATTGTTAGCGCAATTCCAGGACTATAACCTATACTTATACATAAACTTAGGGACATCCCTAGACATACCTTAGAAATATCTCTAGGGATCTCACTAAAGTTCTCGCATACAGGTTTCCAAAGGTTGACTAAACCTTCCCTCTGATACCAACTGTAGAGAACCGAAGCTTGACGTACATGAACATTACATTACTTTTTCAGAATACTTAATACATAAGAAAAACATACACACAAGGACTGTAATAGTTTAGTGTCTTTGGAAACTTGGAATAAAATCTTCTAATCGTGGTGAAAGATCTTCAACATCTCCCAATAAAGATCTTCCCTTTTTTTCTTACCTAAAACCTTTCTTTATATCCTGGGGAAAAAAATCAAATGGGTGAGCTCAAATGCCAGGTAAGGGTAAACATAGAGAACATAAAACAATCCATAAACATTTGAATGCAAAAACTTGAACATAAAATCTAAACATCAAAATCTTGAGCAAAGACATGAATCTTGGAAGTATGTAAGGCATATATCATAAGGGAAAATCAATCATGATAAAATAGCATTGGAATAAAACATGTAATGGTGGAATCCATTAAGAACATGTAATGATTTCCATAGTAGCCAAGGCATTACTTCCAAGACCATCTTAGTGGACAGAGTCCCTTTCTGAATCGAGTTCACTCCTCGTTCCAGTCCTGTAATACTGAACTGGATTAACTTACTGTTCCATCCATGTCTATCTCATGAGATATAAATATTTACCCAATGCATTGGAGGGAGATATAGGTCCCACCCATCTCATAATGAAATCATTCTTACTTGTGCCCCAAAATAAACATAAAACATTCATCATAACCCAATGAATAAAATGGGTTTCATAAACATCATTCCATCATAACATAATCCATATAAAACAAATGGATATCATTTTATCATAAGAAAAATGAAACCATGTAAATCATATAGACATTATACTTGAAACATACACATATGAAATAATGTCATCTTAGATGGAAAATGGTTTTGATAAAACACTTGAAATGAATTCTTGAGGAAAATATCCTTTCATCTTCAAAATCATTCTCTTTTTACAAAATGTCATGCAATTTTAAAGAAAAAAATTTTGTTGAAAATATTTATGAAATATTATGGAGGAGGCTTAATAGAAATAAGGATTTATAAAACCGTAAAAATCCATTCATTCTGTATAAGTTAAAAAAACATTCTTCTCATACTTTTGTCTGAAAAGTCAAAAAGTACCTCGTACGAAATATGACAAAAGATTCCTTTCATATATTTTACTAAAATCTCATCGAAGGGTAAAATTGGATTTAAAAAATTGTAGGTGGATTGAAATAATATTACATATTGAGGAAACATGAATGTGGATGATAAAATACACCCCAGTAAAGACCAAAGTATAAACAATCTCGGATAAAAATGAGATTGTGATATTTTCCCTTACCATAGGTCCGATTTTCTTAGTACGTTTCCGAACCTCCTGTATAATGATTTAAATAATTTCATTGACTTATTACAGAATCATACTCATTGTTATGATATTATATATGGTTTACTTATGACTTTATGTTACCTGTTCTTTTGTAAATTCCATGTTAAAGAGCGTTTTGGGTAAAATCGTTTCATTTGTCATCCGTGTTTTGACTTGTAATTATTAATATGATTACTTAGATCATCATTACTTAATTCTAAAATATAAAACATGATTTATATATAATATATATTCATAATATAAATATATATAATAGATCAGTAAATGGAAGGAAATACACCGTTCATGGAGACGGTAGGTCGTACATACGCATGAACGCTGTTTTTGTATCCTTATTGAATTGAATGGAATTAAGTAGATGACATACATATATATACACATAAATCCAGTATCATTATTATTTCATATATTTCATGATTAATTATTATATATACTTTATAATCATTCATGAATGGTTAAGGTGGAGAATGAATCTCATCGCGTTGTGGAGACGGTAGTCCGTACGTACGCACGAGCGATGATATCGTTCTCATGATCATGGAATTGTATTGTATTGTATTTATACTATTTCAGAATCAATATCACTTTACAATAATCATATATATTCATTATTTACACCATTATACCCATCCAAGTAAGGTGGTGGTGGAAAATAGATTACACCACGACGTGGAGACGATATTCCGTACGTACGCACTCGCGGTGATTTCATTTTCCGTAGGATGGATAGATGGTGAAATAGGGTTGTTTCATAATTATAATAACATATCAGTATATGAGTTATACTGATGTTATTACTTCATAATGAAACAACTAAATAATAATAAGTGGAAGAAGAAATAAAGATGAAATAATCGGTAACGGATATTACCTCTTCTTTGAAGCGCTTCTTGGAGACCTCCTTTTAGGGCACTAAAATTGGTCTTTGAAGAATACCAGGACCTCTAGGATGTCTCTAGAGAAGTGGAGAGAAGCAATTGGCAGGGGTTTCCCAAGCTTGAAGGCTCAAAGTGGTGTGAGGAAGAGGGGGCGAGGTGCCCTTTTATAAGGGAGGAGAGGGGCTCCTTTGAAAAAACTAAAAATATTATATTATTATAAAGCCAAATTCGGTTTTAAATAGCTCAAAATTGATTTATTTAGAAGCTAAGGTGGGGATGGGTCGCAATACTCTCATCAAATAGAATTTATACAAGTTTAGGTTCCTATTGTAACCTTATCATTTAGATTTAACATTAAGTTAAATAATTTTACTTTTACCGTGTCTTCATGTATTCTTACACTATAAGGTTAATAAACTTACTATAACAAGCCAAAATAACCCCAATTTGTTTATTTTTAATATATATAACCTTATATAAGTCATTTTGACTAACCATATATTTTTAGGAAAAAATTACAATTAATAATATAATATGTTTTTTAAAAACTATTTTATGTCAATTTTGACAATATTTAGTAATTGATTTTTGTGAAAGTCATAACAGAACGATTAGTTCGAACCAAGTTAATTAAATAGATACTAACATGTCATATTAACCTATAAAATTAGTGGAATTCATAAAAAGTTTCAAATTACATTTATTTGGGTATTTATAACATCAATTATGTCAACATTTCATTAATAAGATAATTACTGCATCATCATTGTGTCATAAATAAATTAAATTATTTAATGTCTGAAAATTACAAATAAAATACTATTATATAGGAAATCTCTTTATATTTCTAATTAATATTTATAGTAGAATTTATTTTATGTATAACCCTATATTAAAAATGATTTACTTATTAAACTTTGATTTTAACTATTTTAACCATTCTTTAAATAAATTAATAATAAATGTCCTAATCTAATCCACGTGGGCCTAAATGGTCATATTTTATTCCTAAGGTTTTTTTGGTCGAATTAAACTTATCCAATATAATTATGACATGTGTTAGGGTAATAATAATATCATTTTTACCCTTAATTACCCTATTTACTTTTAACCGTGGTAAAAAAAAGTAAAAAGTTACTATTCAACAAAAATTATTTCCTTCTCATTGAACCACATTTTAGTCTTTGATATTAACCTTGTCTCTCGGATTTTCAAAATTCCACTCATAGAAGCGGTAAAATTAAGTTTTATGAAAAATTCAGTTTTTTAACTAACACTTAGTGGTTTCATTATTCATCAAAAAATGAAAGTTTCCAGAAAAATACCAAAAATTAGGACTAAGCTATATTTGATATTATGAATTCAAAAATGATGTCTATTTTACCAAATTTAGAACATATCAGTTGCATTAATTAATTTAAAAATTATTTCCCGTCGTAAAAATAAATAGCGTGTTCTTAAGAGATAATAACTATCAAAAGATTGACACTTGTTTAGGTCTGGTTTAAATTTGAAATTACATACAATGACCAACATTGTATTAAATTTTAAAAATATATTATAAATATACTTTAAAACCACTCAAATTAATAACTCATCACTATCAATTAATTCGATTAAAAAAGTTGTTTTTAATTAAAATTTAGTAATTTCCACTATTCATCTGAATATGAAAGCTATCCGAAAAGAACCAAAATTTTACTCTAAGCTAATTTCGATATTACAAATCCAAAAATTAACTCCATCTTGAAAGATAAAATTTATAAAATTTCAAAAAGTTGTTATTAGTATTCATAATGGCTAGTTTTAATAATATCATATCGTTGTTTAGTGAAACTCGGTATTGCATACTACACACGCTATCGAGGAAGGTCACGATTGCGTGTAATGAAAGGAAAGTCAAGGATGCGTGTTGTGAAAGATCCTTTTGGTGTAGCATACAACAGAAGACATTAATGTAATTAAAAAGATTATTTTTCATAAAATATCGGGGTGTTACAAAACCCCTTTCTGTTTAAGTGGAATTTTAATTAACCTAAGCCTCATAATAATTAAGTTCAAAAGTAGGAAAAAAATATTATCAAGTAATATTAGACTGTCCAAGTAAGATGAAAAAAAATTCTTATATGTAAAACCATATAAAGGCCTACATACACTTTAAATAATAATCCCTATGTAGCATGAGTATACCCCCATGTGGTTATGCACTAAGAAATATAAAATTTATGTGTGACCAGTTTGTGTCCCATCACCACCCTGGGTCTATTTTAAGGAAACCCAACTATATTTAAAACATGATTTTAAAAAATCCCGTATGAATTTATCTAGTAATAATTAATCCCCATGAACAAACTACTTGGGTTGATTTATGTCCATCTTAGAACAATAACACGTCAAGACAGACTACTTGTGTCGAGCCATGTGAAAGGTCTATAAGAAACAATTTCACTTACTGTCAAATTTAAAAATATTTAATATTTATAAAGTGGTCTAAAGGTATATAAAACTAATATATTATAGTTCAATTATATAGTTTACCAAATCCTAATTTATAAATACCCGGTACATTTTTTATAGATTTCAAATTGGCTTCCATTTTCTTGCAACCAACGTGTTTATTCCCATAAAACCAATGGTTCATGGGTGAATGATATCATGATTTGTTAATTAAGGTGCCAACATTATTTTATATGAGAAAAAACCATTTACGTTGATTCAGAAACATTAATAACCAATTGAATATCAAATTTACATATATTCATGCCATCAAAAGTAGTATATATAGGAAAACATGTAAATTATCACAAAAACATGAAAAACAAGCATTCCATACATGTAAACATGCTAAATAATCACATAAAAATGGTATAAAGATAAAAAAATATAAATACAAATGCAGTATGGGAAAATGATCAATGAAAAATGATGCATATGAAAACTGAATAAATAAATCACAGAAGCATGGAATAATACTCATGGTATATACCACACTATCAGGGAGTCTAATAATGCAACCCATATGCCATGTCATATTAATGGAATGTGAATCTCAATGTTCCATTAATGATGCATGCAATGATACTCCCTTTTCATACCAGGAAAAGGGTAATATACTATAAATCTAAAAAAATTAGTAATAGTGTAATGTGCATTATTTAGTCAAGTGGAAATAATAATCAATAATCATGATGAATTGCATGAACAATAATCCCATCCCTATACACTTGGTCTTTTCCCCATGCATGGGTTGATCAATCATATACATGAAAATTTACCAATCAATAAAATATTAGTAGTCATTTGTCTACCAAACCAGAATTTTCAGATAAAGGAAACAAAACTCATCTTAAACCACTTTGTAACATCTCATGATTTGGCCCAGGTGGAAATTTATAATGGAATATGAAATATTCATTTGATTGATGAATTGTTTTGAATTTTGGGAATCATATAAATTTTATGAGGGTTTGAAGATCAATAAATGATGTTCCATAGGTCATAGGAACAAAAACTCCCCTAATACCACTTTATTATGTCCTGACTTGAGAGCCATTGAAACGGTGCCCCGAGTCGGTCGGTCACATGGACTCAAGTGTTTTTCCACCAATGCCAAAGGCTGTCAACTAGTTGTGAGGGTCTAATGATGGTAAAATGGGGAGATAATACCAACATGATTAGATTAGAATAATTGTATAAGATATAATGAAACAAAAAATAGAAGCATTATGAAGAAAATACAAGAACAAGACTAATAATAAACAAATAAAAAGTCCAAATACAAATATATATTCATGAATACATCTAGATGAGGCTACATAATCTAAGAAGTAATTGTAAAATTAGTGGTATAATACTAAAAGGTACAAGTATAATGAAAATGAACAAAATTACCCAAGGGATAATTAGATGAGCATCATGAGCTATGACTCAGTCTTGTGCTCCTAATCTCCCATGTACAAATGAAAAATTGAAACATAAACCATAGACATGAACCTGTACACATGAGGTTTTTTTGGGTACCACCGTGTAATGGATAGTTGATCTGGGTGTGATATATTCTTAGTTTTCCACCACCAATGATGTTTAAAGAAATAAAATTCCTGAATATAAATTACACAATGGTGCATGTATATCAGTGAAGAAGTAAATGAATAAATGTAAACCGGTCAGGCTATGGTTCCTCAAGGAAACCATGCCAACCATACTTGCTTCATCCTTAGACATAATATATCTTAACACGATTCACCATATGAAAATATATTTATATAATAATATTTGTGAATATATCTATTTATCCATTTATATTGACTATATACATAGGAACACATGTAGTCATATACATAATTATGTAATACTATACAAGACTCGAGGTGTAACTCAAACATCCATTCAAAAGAAATATAGTAATGGGTTCTTGATAAGGGATGTCATGCCTCATAATCTTAATGAATCTTAAGGTTTTATATTTTGAATAAGGGATATAATCCAAAATCACCTAATCGAGGGATCTGGTACTTCATGTCCTACATCCATATAAGGAATTACTATTAAGAATAAGTAATAAATAAACATGAATATTATAATTCATATATCCTCTGAGCCCATATAAGGTGTATCATAATTAAGGACCCATGTATCACCTAAGTAGTCAATTAATTTCAAGAATTTATTAGACATTCTTTCTCATTCTGTAACAATTAAACCAATGTGTCACTCATAACATCCAATTTCCCTATGATTCCATCCATAAAGTTCTATAAAAATGAATCCCAACTATCAATCAGAGCAAATAGAAAGTCATATATCCTATGATCCCACTGTATTATATCTATAAAAAGGAACTCGTGTATCACTCAAGGTGTACATAATTCATTTAATCATTTAAATTTATGTAATATGGAATTCCATGTTAGTAACCATGTATTATCATAATTAGTAAATGAGTAATAATGTGGTCATTATTAAGATCTTGACATCTTACCAGTCAAGTATACCCAAATAGCATGTGTATGTATATCAATTCAGCTATCCCATTCAATTTCCTCATTTGATCAAAGAATACAATTCACATCTCTATTATTTTTCTTATAAAATGGCGGAAACTGATATAAAACATATAATTTTCAATTCCGGTCATTAAAGTTAATTATCCAATTCAAGAGGTTTTATTCATGAAACATAAAAATATTATCATGATTAAGGAATAATTATAATTATGAGAATTGAATAAACACTCTAGATGTGTGTTTTAATTACCTAAACATGCATACTAGTAATGTTATATAAGAAAAAACCATGGGGGTGGTGGTTAATTAGAGGTAAGAATACTCAAAAAAGGTGAAAATTAGAGAAAAAACATCGAGGTAATTTGGAATTAGGATCTCAATATTTAATTTCACATTTTATGGAAATGTACAGAAAGCAAAGTGTGCATGGATAAATGACACATGATATAACCGATGAGATATTAAATTGAAAGAATATAGAAAACCAACCTTATAAAAAAGGAGTTACACTCATCCATTATAATCTTTTAACTCGATTTAAATCAATAGAAATCCAAGGAAATGAAAAAAATTCTTGAAAATAGTGAAAAAATCTCCGATGGATTTAGAATTCCATACAAGTTGATAAACAATGGAAATAATCAAGAGGACTCGAGATATTACCAAGGGCTATCAACAAATATAACGTTACATGATTCAAAAACTAGATGGAGGTAATCCAAGGGAATCATTGGAGAGGAGGAGGTTCCACTAAGACTAGGATGCCCTCTTATTCATAAAAAATAACAGGCCATGACCATTATTCATTTTTCAGAAAATCTATACCACATGATTCATAACATGAACTAGTTTCACATCATGAACCGAATTCTCAATGTGAGTTATATACACATCATGGATTCCTTATGGAAATCCACCAAGAATTTAATGTCACGTATCAACTATCCAAACCCCATGAAACCCTTCCTTGTATTGAATGAGGTTTTTTATGTGAATTTCCTTCCACAACTATTTCTAGCATCCTAGAACATGAGTTTTTTCATCGGTGTTCTCCCAAACCCCCCAGACCTCAACCAAAACATATCCCATGTGTGAATTTTTATTTGGATTTTTCAACATATAAAACCTCACTATGATTACAACAAATCAAAATGATCCATTTTTCAAATAATTATTTCAAATCCCATTAGAAATTTAAACTTGGTCTAAAACACATGATATTACACAAGAGGAAACTTGATGTCATGAGGATTTAGAGTACATGTTTAGCAGTATGCCTTATGTCTCGAATCGATACACAATGCAATGAGTATACTTAGAAACATGTTGATAGACTTGTGTCTAGTTATTGACCTTATCAACATCATAACCATAATTTTATCATTTATCAGAATCAAGTTTGACCGAGGATCATAGTGGCTTGGTTAGAAAACAGGTTCTCAGTATGTGATTTTTATGATTTATTGTGCATTTATTATTATCATGGAATAAAAATATTATAAATGTGAAAAAATTGTATGTATGTATTGGTGGTTTTTGACTGGATTTTATTATTTAAAACTTTTTTGTGAATTTATATATGTCTGTATACATCATGTATACAGTTTTGAGAAAAGGAAAGGGTGTGGTGGAAGATGGATGAGTGGAGGAGCATAGAGCTTGGTGTGGTACCAGGGAATAATTCAAAGGATACGAAAATTTTATTTATTTGTCACCTTAACTCTATATACTTGGGTTTGGATTTCCTCGATATAAGACCCATTTATTTTTTGGTATAACTCATATGTTATCGACATAGTTTATGCTTTTTTACTCTGATTATTACATTTTATTTTATTTTATTTTATTATTATATGTGCAAGAACATGATACTTAAGTTATAGTCTCCCCGATTATTGGATTATACCTTGACTATTAGTCAGAAGCCTCATCCATATTGGGAGGCATGTGTGAGGTCATGTGACTCTCTATGCTGATCTATTGGTTCAGGGTTAAACTTTACAACTTTAATATTATCTTTTTTTTCTTTTTATATAAAAATTATTTGAGATAACTTGTAAAACACTAGTAAAATTGGAGAAAAAAGGACTCAATACTCACAAGTATCATTATGTGATTACCCAATTCACTTGTTAGGTAATGTGTTGTTAAAAACTACACATTTATATCAAGAAAATAGAATTAATTTCAATTAAGTTTTATAACACCTCTTATAGATATGAATTCTATTTTCATGCCAATGACATATAAAACTTCAACCTCATAACAAAAATTGTAATGACCCGACCCTAGTTACCCAGAGTCGGTGCTTTATTACATAAAAATGGCATGATACAAGGAATCCTGTCACAAATGGATAATCAGGTTAGTATTATTGGAAACAAGATAAATACATAAGTTCAACATTACAACATGAAAAAATTTACAACACTAATTTATTCCATTAGAAATATCCAAACCTCCAAGATTATGTCTACAAGTAACTCATTACTGACTTTTTAGTATCCTAGGAAAATGAAATATAAGAAAGGGGTGAGCTCAAACACTCAGTAAGGGTAAGAAATACAACGAAAGATAACATAAATATTAGGTATAGTGAATAATTAAAAGCATATGCCTTTACAAATAATAAACATGAACACTTTATAGTAGGAATATGAGCTGAGTAAATAATGTCATAATAAAACATGGTCATGGGTATTCTACTAGTAGAATTACCACATGAATCGTCATTATTATTGGTATAACGAGGGAATGTATAATTCCAAACATTCTAAAACAACTTGACAAGGCCTCGGCCAAGACGTCTAAAAATGATTTTGTCCTTGGCTAGAACCATATATCAAATTGGGAAATACCTCTGCCAATTCCATGTCTAATTGTCTCATGAGACCTAGAAATGCACCGAGTAGCTATAAAGGGCTCCACCTGTCACATACTAAGTCCAATACATTCTTCATATAAAAAGGTTGAAATATAATATAAACATTCGCCTTAAAACTAACATATTAAATGTCAATACTATAAACATAAACCATGAATGGTATAAAAATAATCACATCCATAGTCAAACCTATAACAAAACCTTTAATATAATATGGAAGATTTGTATCAAAATATATAAAATTAAAACAAGTTTAAAATACATCAAAGGATGTTGACATAGATGAACTGAAAACTATTTGAAAGAAATACCTCTTTCTATTTTGAAACCATTTAAGAGCCACATATTTATAAAAGAAAACATTTATTTTTAAAATATTCTTATAAGATCATAAGGTAATCTTAGAGGATGTTATAATGGAGAAAAATATCCTCACCCACCGTATATGTTAAAAAACATTCTTACCTTCATTTTGTTAAAAAGGCCATAACATACCTTGTTTGGAAAAGGATGGAAAGACTCCTTTCAAAACATATATGGTCAAATAAGTGCATAAATGACCTTAAACCATAGTTTATTAAATAGTAAAAATGATTTGAAATAAATTTTTAAAAAATATATGTCTATGATAAAGAATTCCCAATAGATAATTACGTAAAAACAACCTCAGATGATAAAGAGATTGTGAAATTAACCGTTACCTTGTAGTTTTTGTTGGTCGAGGGTACGTTAACCACTAGTATAATAGTTAAATAATAATTATTAATTTATTCAAGAAATATATACCTAAATATGATATCATATGTGAATTTCTAACATTTCTTTATTAATAAGAAATGTAAAAATCTTCATTAATTATATAACCATGAAAAACTATAAGAAATAAAATTTAAAGAAGTTATTTATAGGGAGAGAAAAGAGAGTTATTTATATTTAAGTATAGAATATGTTACACACTTAAGATAATTCCATATCTTTATCTCTTATTTAGAGACCCATTTTTCAATATTTGACTTTGAAATGTTTCTGTATATATGTTTGAATCCAGGCACTAAGGTTGTGTGCAATTTCGAGGCATGGTGAGTCCAAAATTAATTTTATAAAAAATATTAAATATATCTAATAATAATCATGAATGTGTTCTCAAATAAAATGAGATAAATATTAAAACATTTATCAGAGCAAAAATATAAGACTATAGTTGAGTCTGGAATGCGACTTTCACCCTAGCCACAACATAAAATAGGTTAGGGAAAATCGTTCAGATAAGGAGAACATTGGTGGGTGTGTTTAAATGAAATAAGTAGTTACGTTTATATATTTTAATTGAATTAACCTATTATAAAATTACATTAATACATCATTATATAAATTTATCCATGTTTTATCCACTTGTACTTGGGAGAATTGAGAGCTTCTCCTTCCTCATTCTTTTAGCGAATCACATCCGATAATGATGAATCTCTAGATTAGAGCAGACCAGGACACAACAAACACAATGACTTATTACATTAATTGCGGGGCATGTTATTTGATTAAAACGATCCAATCTCCAGGTAGTACTCTATAAATTATTGATTATTCACTTTTTTATAAAATTGATTGAGTATGATCATCCCTTTTATGATCTTCACTAATTGTTGAACCTTTTCATACACATATATACTGATTTAATTGGTGATTCAAATATTTTATATCCTCAGATATCCCCATTATCGATCATTGAAAAATAAATCTTAGAAATGATCAATTAAACCTTTTTGTGGTGCTTTTCTCCATTTCTTCTTCATGTTCATCACTAATTTCACCCCCACGGTCTCGATTCGTCATTTTTGGGAGGTACCGAGCCCGGTTGTTCCCCCATATTCCCAAAAAATCATGTGAATGGGGGAGGGGGAGGGGGAGGGTAAAAAAACTTGGGTTTTTTTCAGATGGATTATAGGTTAGGGGAGATAATCATAATGACCGACATTCAAATAATCAACAATAGAAGAACCTGAGGTTTTAATGTTACGAAGTGGTGCATGTGACATTATAGGATTTGGTTTTCCAGCCATGAGATGGATGTAATCAAATGGTTAAAGATAAACACACCACTTTCAAGAGGACATGAGGTTGTATTTTAATGCGGGATGACTGAATATGGGGTGCAGAGAATGGATATGGAATTTTAAAAAATTCTCGACTAAACATTGTGTACTTTAAAGAACACACGACATGTTAAGCCAAGGCTATAGAAGCTAGGTTATTAGTGACTTATAAGTATCACAAACCTTGTGGGACCCCCAAACTATAATGAACCATACATTATGTGTAGATATTACATAAAAATTTAATGATATTTATTACAAAACATAACAAAAACTTTGCCAGGACAATATATGTTTAATGTCCTTAGAAACTGGGAAATATAAAAAATTGGTTCATAAAACATCTACATTGCCTCCCACTTATTTCTCTAAAACAAGACTCCTTTTTTGACATATATTACTTAATATCCTTCTTCAAGACCTGAAGAAAATAAAAATATGAATGGGTGAGATCAAATACTCAGTAAGGGTAAAAAAGGGAAATATCAATCATATCATAAGTATAAGAACATAACATTTGTAAATCTTATCCAGCATATAAAAGATTAGAACATCATGTCATGGGTTAAATCATAAAAGTGAAATGTAATCCAAATTTTCATAACAGGAGAGATGAAATTTCATGTCATATACACATAATATTAAAAATCATTTCATATCAGTCATGGCCCATTTCCAAGACTATCATAGCAGACAAAGTCCATTACTAAACCATGTTGACTCCTAGTTCCATCCTAGTATTACTAAACAAGATTTACATGTCATTCCTGTCATATATATCTCATGATATATAAATATTTAACCAATTAATTGGAGGGATATATAGGTCCCACCCATCTCATTATGAAACCATTCATACGTGTTCCATGAAAAAATAATGACAATCACGATAACATTACCCATGAAATAAAATGGGATTATTAAACATCATTCCATAATAATTGATATAAAACAAATGGATTTCCTAAATAAAATTTTAGAATAAAAAAATAAAATCATATTAATAACAAGGGTAGAAATATAAACCTAATTAAATATTTTCATCTTAGATGGAAAATAATTTTGAAAAAACACTTGAAATTTATTCTTGAGGAAAATTTCCTTTCCTCTTCAAAAACATTTTCTTTTCTCAAAATACCATGAAATTTTAGAAGAAAATAATTTTATTAAAAATAAACCTGAAATAGTGCAAAAGAATATTCATTTAAATAAGGTGTTATTAAGATGTAAAAACCCATTCATGCAGTATATGTTAAAAAACATTATCCACGTTCTTTTTCGAAAAAGTCAAAAAATAACTCAAATCGAATAATGTCAAAAGATTCGGTTCATTCAATTTTATTAAAATTCACCAAATTGTAAAATTAAATTTAAGAAATTATATATGAATCGAAATAATATTACATAATTTGGAAACATGGTTTTGGATGATAAATATACCTCATTTAATACATATGTATAAAAAATCTCAGATAAAAATGAGACTGCTAAATTATCTCTTACCTTAGTTCCAATATTCTTCGTATGTATCCAGACCTCCTGTATAATGATTTAAATAATGTAATTGAATTATTCCAGAATCATAATCGTTTTTTATTATATCATATATGATTATACTATCATCTGTTTATTAGTAACAATTCATTATCACTCGTTATTCAGATATTAACTGCTTTATGTTCTTATGCAATATTTGTCAAATAAGTTCATGTTCTACTTCTTAGGATATAGTATTATTATATAAAGAATTGTATTAGTATTATATATATCATATTTATTCGTCCAATTCATGTATATATTCATGTTTTAATGAAGATCATGTATAATGAATCACATCGCATCATGGAGACGGTAGGTCGTAAGTACGCACGAGCGATGATATTATTCTCAAAACAGTTGACTAGTATTGAAGTGGATGGTGTTTAATAGTACATAATTAGTAAAATATTATAAAAATAATATATAGTTATTATTTCCATCATTATACCCATCCATGTAATGTGGTGGTGAAAAATAGATTACACCACGACGTGGAGAACAGAAGCTGTACATACACACAAGCAATGATTTCATTTTTTATAGGATGAATAGAAGGTGAAATATAGATGTTTCAAATTTATAATAACATATCAGTATATTATTTATACTTATTTTATAACTTTATAATGAATCAACTAATGAATTGGAAGTATAAGAAGATAAAAGTTTCAATGAATTGGTAGAAACGATTACCTCTTACTCGACATGCTTCCTCTAAATCTCTTCTTAGAGCACTAGAGTTGGTGTTGGAAGATGACTAGAACCTCTAGAATGAAAATAGGGAATTTTATAAGGATAAATGGTAGGTGATGAAGTCATTTAAGGAGTAAAATTAAGTGAAAAGTTGAGATATGATGTTCCCTTTTATAATTGAGGTTAGGGGAACTTTTGGAAACACCATAAATAATAATTTTAACCAAATCTAAAACCTCCCAAAAACCAATAAAATGTCCCAATTTTAAAATTGAGAGGAGATTGGGTAGTAATCTCATAAACCAATAAATTTTGGACATGTTATTTTTTCAATTTAAACCATATATTTTTAATTGGAACTTAGTTATTCTATTTAGTTTTAATTGTGGTAATAATATCATAAATATTTAATGGTTATAAATATTTACTTATAGGTGTTAATTTACAATAAATTGATATTTTATAAAATTCTAGATCTTATAATGATAACTTTGTAATTTTTAAATAGTTTTATTTTTTAAAATTATTTAATTAAATATTATTTTTATAAGATATCAATAGTGTTAATTTTGATACTATTCATTGATTTGACTTTTAATAAAATCCAAAAAGAATATAAATTCCAAAAAATATATATACTAAACTCCTAACATGTCATATCCACCTAGAAAATTCGTGTATCACATTAATGTTTTCATATTTTTTTTAATATTTTGAAAATCATTTGTTTTATATTTCTATTAATAAAGTAATTTCTATAAAACAATTGTGTCATCATTAATGGTAATTATATAGCTTCTAAAAATTATAAATTAATTTCTATGATGTCGGTAATATTTTTATCTTTACATATACTATATATAGTTGATATTATCTTCTATTTATCCATATAGAAAAATTAATATACTTATATAAAATGATATAGTAACATTTTTCAACATTCATTAGTTTTTATTATATTCATGTCATATTCAAAGGTAAGTGGCCATTAAGAGATTTCATTTCGAAAAAATAGATGATAAGTGTCGAATTTAGTCATAAAATAGGATTTTTACCAGTGTTAAGGTAATTTTATTGTATTATGTTTACCTTTAATTAACCGATTTTTCATTAACTATGGTAGTAATAATAATTATCAATGTAACTATTCATAATGGCCAAAACTAAAAGTATAATATTAACATAATTAGGACCCACTGATTCAAAATATGGAATCCATTTTTTGAAATTCAAAATACATAAGTTTCAGTAATTAATTTAAAATAAATCTCGTTGTTGAAATGAGAAAATAGTTTTTAAAAGTAAAAATATTGCAAATGATTGAAATTTTTTTACATATGAACTTAATTTAAAATTTTTTCCAATGAACTAAATTATATAAAATGGTAAAAATATATTATATTTATACTTTTAAACAATTAAATAATTTAAATTAACTATATAAATTGTTTCAATGAAAAAAAGTTATTTTCAATTAAAATTTAGTGTGTTTTTACTATTAATCAAAACATGAAAGACATCCAAAAAATATCTAAAATTCATCCAAAGTAAATTTTTATATCCCACATAGAAATAAAATTTTTATTTTATCATATAAAACTTATTAATGTGTAAAAATATTTATTTAAAAGTGGGTTTCCATCCAATGGTGTAAAATGAAATGTTTTTAAAAAAATAGGTTCTTATACATCAAATAGGATTTTATTCATATCCTATGACTGAAATATTCATTGAATAAATATTATAAATACTTTAATAAATATATAACACATATATATAATAATAATTCCATTACCAATTTCAATTCACTCAAATATATATATATATATATATTTAATTGATTTATATTTTCATAAATTATTGATATCCAATGAATTATCAATGCATTTTAAAAAGTTTGATATAATTATTCCCGCTCACCTAAGGGATAGAATATAATGGTAATTTTATACTGAGGGAGTATCTTGGTTCGTTTTAACTCACAATTTCTTACAATGCAGGATACTGAAGAATAAAAATTATTTAAAGAAAATATTTCATAAAAAAACGTTCGGGTATTGTACAAACACCATATGAAATTATGATAGAGGACTCAATGGGTAATCTAGGTGTTCATGGGCATGGTATTCTATAGGAATACTATAAATCTCCATCCTTAAACATTACATAATCTTTATTTAAGTCAAGAATAAACATTTAAGATCTTTTTAGATTTAGAGTTTTAGAGAATTTGGCCATAACTATTAAGTAACATCTCAAATATTACCAAGTAGACACTTCTACTCAGTGTATTTTTTTCATAAAATAAAAACTCTTAAAAAGAAAACAATAATTCTTTTCTTTATAGAAATATAATTGAAATTTTCCTTTCTCTTACCCTGCCTTATACCTAGTGAAGAACATTTCAAAAACATGGGATGAGCATTAAAAGCTCAGTAAGGGTTATAAAATAAAGAAAGAAATAATCATTGCATCAATACAAACAAACCATAATCTCTTTAATAAACCTCATGAAATAATAATATTTGTGAATAACACACAGAAATCATAAATCATAAAGGTAACTTGTGGCATCCATAACATACTTACATTGTTGCTTTCACGGCTATATAGGGAGTTATGTTTGGAATACCCATCATAGTATATTCCTTGAATGTATTAAGAGAAACATTAATGTTTACCTTAGTCATGTTACCCAATTAATTATAGTGCTATCTCAGGCTCACCTACAATAATTTTATCACAGAACCACCCATATATGTAAACAATTCCAAAAAACCATAATATAATCATAACAGATGAAATAGAATAAGAGAAATATAACATATCTACATTTCAGTCACAATATAGAATTTCAATATATTGACATAATCAATACATTCCCAAAACTATTTTAAATACCAAAAAATATAAAAAGCGTAAATGGTATTTATTTTCCTTTTAAAAACATTACAACTTACCAAGGAAGCTAAATATCAAATAATGCTCACTCCGGCGGAATGGTCGTTGTCGTCACGTACATTCAAAATAAAAATTATTTTGGTAATTTAGTAAAAATTTTCTTAAAAAAGTATTACTTTTGAATATAAGTAAAATTAAAAGGGGTTTATTATAAAACATATAAAATAATGTCGTGTGTAAATCAAAGTATACCTCAATGAATGGAGATTGAGACGAAGTCCCTTACCTCATGTTCGACTTGACTCATTCATTCATTGATCTTATGAGTAATAAACTAAAGTTAAAATATAATTTCTTAAGATACTTTTTTCAGTTTTATTATTCCATTTATATAACTTATTACCACCTTATAAACATTACATAATCATTTATGTCAATAATGGTCGTTTTGTCAATATTTGGTACTTGAGTAAAAAATAAACATCTTATAATTAAAATTTTTCCATGTGGTCAAAATTAAATTATATAATGAATTATATTCATGATTTAGATATCATATATATCATATATATATATAATATATATATATATTTATAATAGTACATAACATTTGGAGATAAGAAATGAAATGTACTTTTCATGGAGATGGTAAGTTGTATGTATGCATGAACACTACTTTCATTTATATTTCATATTTAATAGAATGAAAACATATTGATACATAGTTATATATATAATTAAATTATAATATCACATATAATTTCATTAACTCCATCCTTTATACGTTCCACGCATGTCATGAATGAGTCATATCACTTTGAGTGGGCGGTAGTCTACACTTCCTCAAATGAAATTATCATACTTACCCATTATGGAAACAATAAATGTATGATGTTAATGAAATATGCATAATTATATATATATATTATAAATATAATATATATCACTTATAAATTAAGTTCCATCATAATGGCTACCATAAGAGGTGGTAGAAGATAATTGAACAATCATCATTTCGTGAGGCAGTAGTTCGCCGTCCACAAAAATAGTATGTTCATATCCATTAGATGGAGGAGTGTGGAAGTGTAGTTTGAATAATTATCCTAAAAAATAATAGTATATTTAATACACTATTTTATTTATAAATAATGGAATAAAATGATATTAGGGGGTTTGAGAATAAAAATAAAAGAAAATAACCTGAGAGAAGACTATAACTTTAAATCAGGTAAATCTCATTAGTTTGCACCAAAATGATTTATTTAATAGTCTTCTACCCAATGTAATACATATAGGTGTAATAGAGGGATGTTGGGGGATTATTTTTGTAGAGGTTGAATAATCCAAGGGGCTTTAGAGGTGTGAGTAATGAGCTAGAGGTGGTTTCCTTTTATAAGAGGGAGGAGGGGCACTTTAGGAATGTTGGAAGTTATTATTTTATTATAACATTAATTTTGGTTTAAAAAGGTTAAAAACTCATTAAATTGTAAGATAATATGAATATAAGTGGAAATAAAATCATCTTATTATAATCGGATAGGTTTTAGATATTTTTTAATCCTTACCTTTTTTATTTAACCCTTTTTTACTCTTACCATTTTATCAAGCATTTAACACTTTGAGAATCAAACTAGTTACCAATATATGAAAAATATGCAATTAAATAGTAAATAATAAAATTTTAGACTTATGATAACTATTTAGATGAATATTATATTTCTATGGAAGTTTAAAATATTTAATGAAATATTTTATATTTTACAATTTGAATTATGTTGATTTTGACACTATTCATAACATGAATTTTTAAAAATACATAACTAATTGATATATTCGAACAAAATTAATTAATAAAAATATAACATGTAATTATCATCCTTAAAATTTGTGGATGATTTCAAAATAAACAAATTACATTTATGTTAACACTTATAATATCATATATTTGAATCTTTTATTAATGAAGCAATCAATACATCACCATTCTGTCATAACTAAATTTATTTATTTAGTGTCTAAAAATTATTAATAAAATACCATGATCATGAAAATATTATAATATTTCCAATGAAAATTCATAGTTGAAAATAAAACTTATATAACCACATATAAAAATTGTTTTACTAAAGGATATATGTTTATGTTTAATTTTCATTAACTTTAAATTAATTTGAATAAAATGTCATTTTCACTTAAAAGTGGCTCCATGGGGTCTCAAAATTGAACCAAGGATTCCCATGGTCAGACATGTATCATCCAATAGGGTTATGACATGTGTTAGGGTAATTTAATATTAATATAATATTATTTGTTACCCTTATTAACCATATTTACCCTTAAATCATGGGAAATAAAATATTTACTGAAGTTACTATTCATAAGGAATAAAAATAAAAGATACCTATTAATACAATTTGGGCCTCATTATTAATAATATGGAATCAATTTTTCCAAATTCGAAACACATAAGTTGCAAAAATTAATTTAAAATTAATTCCTGTTGTGAAAACCAAAAAACATGTTTTCAAGAAATAATGACTATCAAAAGATTAACATGTGTTTATGTCTAATTAAAAATTGAAATTACTTAAAATGAAAATAATTGTATTAAATGGTAAAAATATAATCCAATTACAGTTTAAAATAAATTTAAAGGACAATCTACCTATATAAATAAATCAGATGAGAATACAGTTTTGACTTAAAATGCTGTATTTTTCACTATTCATTAAAAAAATGAACTTTATCAAAAAAATACCAAAAAAATACCAAAAGTAAATTTTTATGTCCCTCTTGTAATTAAGATATTTATTTTGTCAACTAAAACATATATAAGTGAAAAAAATAGATCTAAAAGGGCTTCACCATCAAATGGTGGTAAAATGACATTTTAAAAATATTAGAGTTCTCCATGCTTAAAATCATATTTATTCTCATTTTAAGAAACTAAATTATATATTAAAAATTTAAAAACATGTTAAAAACATGTATAATTATATAATAGTTAGTTCTGTACAATTCTTCTAATAAAACAACAAGGCCTTAACTACAATTTAAAATAATAATTTTATATTTCCATTATGAATTAGCATTGTGTGCAACATAAGATTTCAGAGAAACTCATTGTTGTGTGTCAGGTATGCCATCAAACATAGAGTCCCCTTTAAATTAAAATTAATATTTAATTCAATAATTTTAATAAATATGAAAATATCATATCCTTTATTTACCTGGGATGTTATATCCTTCCCCCTTTTGGGAATTGCGTTCTCAAAATTTTTAATCACTTATCAAATAAGTGGGGGTATTTATCCCTCATAGCATTATCATATTCCCATATCACCTCTTCAATGATATGGTTTTCCCAAAAATCGTTTACCTTATGAATTATTTTATTTCACAACACTTTCTCTCTTCGGTCAAGAATCTGGACAACATGAAAAAAATTGTGTACCTGGGATAAACATGGAGGTAAAGCCAATCTAGAGGAAACTGATCCAACTTTCTCTAGTAGTTCATAGGGTCTAATGAACCTTGGAGTCAACTTTCCCTTTATACTAAAATGCGTCACACTTTTACATGGAGAATCCTTGAGAAATTCATGACCACCAACATCAAATGAACTATCCTTCCTCCAATTATCCGCATAACCTTTCTTCCTGATTTGACCTGTTATCATGTACTTCTAAATAAAATATACTTTTTCTACCATCTATTCTACCAATTATGGTCAGATAAACTTCCTTTCACATACTTCATCCAAAAAATCTGGAGTTTGATGCCACTTTCCATATATTGCGTCAAATAGAGCCATCTGTATATTGGAATGAAAACTATTATTATAAGAAAATTCAACCAAAGAATGATATTGGTTCCAACTTCCCTGGTAATACATTGATAAAGCACATAGAATATCTTCCAATGTCTTAATTGTCCATTCTGACTTCCCATCTGATTGAGGATGAAAAATTTACTAAAATTTAATTCAATACCCAACGAATTCTAAAGGACTTTCCAAAAGATATAAGTAAACCTAGATTCAAGATCAGATATAATGGAGAGGGGAACTCAATTAAACCTGACTATATCTTTAACATACAACTGAGAAAGTTGATCTAGATTCAAAGTATCTCAAATAGGATGTAAATGAGAAGATTTAGTCAATCGATCAATAATAACCCAGATTGCGTTGTTACATTGAGATTTCATTGGTAACCCCACAATGATGTCGAAGGATATATTTTCCAATTTCAACTCTTGTGCAGGTAAAGGCCGATCCACCCCTTTGGGCAACTTCCCCCCTTCTTTAATCTTTTGAAAAGTCAAACAATTCACAGTAAAGTAAACAATATCTTTTTTCATTCCATCCCTCCAGTAATACTTCTGAAGATCGCTTTACATCTTGGTACTTCAAGGATGTACTGAAAACATGGAAGTATGAGCTTAACATAACAACTCTTTATTTTACTTTGAATCATAAGGAACACAAAATCTCTTCCCAAATTGCAAAATAAAATCATTATAAATGTTATATTTAGGAAACAAACCCTTCTTAACGAACTCTAAATTTTTCTACAACTCACAGTCTTCCTTCTGTGATTCATTAATTTTGTCAGATAGAGATGATTTCAGTGACACTTGAAAAAAAAAACAGAGGAATTTCTTGCACCAACAACATCTATAACAAAGTTCAACAAATCGATAATTAATGTATCTTGTTCCAAATGTAACTTGGTTAATGTAGCATTACCTTTTCAACTCAAATAGTAAACCACTTTATTTCCCTTTCCTGGATGATAATGAATCATGCAATCATAATACTTGATTAATTCCAGCTATATCCACAGTCTCATGGTCAATTCTTTCTAAGTGAATATATACTTCAAACTTTTATGGTCAGTATATATTTTACAATTTACTCCATACAAAAGATGCATCCAAATTTTTAAAGTAAAAACCACATCAGCTAAATCCAAATCGTGTTTATGGTAATTTAACTCATGAGGATTCAACTGATGTGAAGCATAATAAATTACCTGATTATTATACATAAGGACACAACCAATTACTTTCTACAAAGAATCATTGTAGATAAAAAATTCACCATCTCTGGAAGGTAATTCCAAAACTAGATCGTTCACTATTCTTCTTTTTAATTCCTGAAAACAAGCATCACATTCTTTTGTCCAAATGAACTTAACACCTTTCCATGTTAACTTATTCAGTGGGCTAGATAACTGTGAAAAATTTTCATCAAACCTTAGATAATAACCTACTAAACCAAGAAAACTATCGATCATGGTTATATTTGTGGATCTTGTACATTCTTCAACAACTTTTGTTTTAGTATGATCAATAGTTATGAAATTTCTCCAAACAATGCGACCAAAGAATGAAATTATTTGTAACCAAAACTCACACTTTCTGAATTTCCCATACAGTTTCTTTTCTTTTAGTGTTTTAAATACAACCCTTAAATGACTTTCATGTTCTTATTTAAATTTGGAATAAATCAAAATATCATCAATAAACACAACCAAAAACTTATCTAAGGACTCACAAAAAATTCTATTCATCATATCCATGAATACAGTATGTGAATTGGTTAGCCCAAAATACATAACTACAAATTCATAATGTCCACATCTAGTAAGTAACATGTTCATTTGAATGTATTATTCCTTTACTTTCAACTGATGGTACCCTGACCACAATTCAATCTTCAAAAAATACTGATCTCCCTGGATATTATCAAACAAATCCTTGATATGTATCAAAAGATAATTTTTATTAATAGAGATTTTATTCAATGCTCTAAAATCGATGCCAGTTCTTATTGAACCATATTTTTTTTAAAAAGACAGGATCACCCCATGGTGATGTTCTATGTCGAATGAAACCTTTATCTAATAACTCCTATAATTTCTTCTATAACTATAAAAGTTAAATTTGAGCCATTCGATAGGGGGTTTTGAAATTGCCTTAGCATCAGGAACTAATTCAACCGTAAATTCAACTTCTCGGCCAGGTATTATATCTGGCACCTCCTTAGGAAAAACATAAAGAAACTCATTTACCATTGGCACATCATTAATCTATACATTTCATTTTTTTCAACAATATGTGCAAGGTATCATTCATTTCCATATGTTACTAGTTTCTCAGCTTCCTGATATGTTATCAAAAGTAAGGGTTCATTCATGCACAAAAACTAAAATTCTTTCTGAAAAAAACCTCTTTAGCTCTGAATTCAAACATTGTATGATAAAAAAAAGCCAATCCATTCCCAAAATGACATCAAACTCTACTAAATAAAAAAAAATATGGTTTTTAGGTAGATTCTTTCCGCACACAAGGACATGAAGGTTCTTATAATTTATTTTTGTCTAAATTTTTACTCCCTATACTTTTACCATAGGTTCAGGATTCGTATCTTGAGATATAATTTCCAATTTACTGGAAAATTTCTTAGAAATGATCGAATTTTTATACCCTGAATCACACAACACATTGGTATATTCTGAATAATCAAACAGTGTAACTAATACTACTTCATTAAATGGCCTAACATCTGCAAAAGTTGTTGAAAATGATTTCACCACCCCTTTATTCTTTCAGTATGGATGCTTTCCTTTAGTTGGGTTCTTCGTTGGACAATCATATTCATAATGACCCATTTAATTACACTTAAAACATGTTACTGATTATAAATTTGATTTTGTCTTACCATTACCTTATTCAGTGTAATTACAATCCTTATTCCCCATTTTATCACATAGATATCACTTAATAGAATTCAATAGGAATTCCTTAGTGATACTTTTACCATAATTTTCACCTACTGTAAATTTTATTTTATTACCATCATGTTTTTATGAAGAGTTCATCCTTTTCTTCTTCCACCTCGACCCCTTATTCTATTTTTTTTTTCAAAGAAAACCTAGTCATTCAAAATATCTGTTTCCACCTTCTCTGAACATCAAACAAGTTTTTCATAACTTTTGAACTCATGAGAAGCTAAATCTCTTCAATAATTTGGCTTTAATTCTGAGTAAAAATTATTGATTTTACAATCAAGATCTCATATGAAATTTGGATCATACCTATCCAGTCGAGTGAATTTTTCATCATAAAGAGCTACTGAGTCATCCTCCTGCCTCAATTCTAGGAATTGGTTTTCCATCTTATGATGGACCACCTAAGGAAAATATTTCCCAAGAAACATTCCATAGATTTATTATGGAACCACCCGTATATATAAACAATTCCCAAGAACCATAACATAATCATAACACATGAAAAAGCATAAGGAAAGATAAAATTTCCACATTGGAATAAAAATATAACATTTCTATATATTGACAATATCAATCCATTATCAAAACCATTTCCAATACCAAAATATTTAAAAAGAGTATATGGGATTTATTTTTCTTTTTAAAACATTACATCTTATTAAGAAATATAAATATCAAATAATGCTTACGATGGCATAAAGGTCATTGTCGTCACGTACGTTTAAAAGAAACATTATGTTTTTCATTTAGTTAAATTCTTCATAAAAATAATATTTCTTTTTAATAAATGTAACAGTTAATGGGGTTTATTATACAAAATATAAAATAAAGTCATTTATAAATCGAAGTATGCCTCAATGAATGGAGATTGAGACGAAGTCCATTACTTCCTGTTTGACTTGACTCGTTCACTCTTTAATCTCCTAAATATTAAACTAAAGTTCATTTATACTTGATTAAAAAAAATTCAAGTTTATTTTTCATTTTATATCAGTTATTACAACTTTATAAACATTACATAATCATTTAAGTTAATAACGGTCATTTTGTTGATATTTGGTACTTGAGTCAAAAATGAACATCTTATAATTACAAGTTTTCCATGTGGTAAAAAGTACATTAGATAAAAAATTATATTCATGATATAGATATCATATATATCATATATATCTATTATATATATATGTTTTTATTTATAATTTTACATAACAATTGGAGATAATAATTGAAATGCACCGTTTATGGAGACGGTAAGTCGTACGTACGCATGAATGATACATTCATTTATATTTCATATTTAATGTAATGAAAAATTAATTATACATTGGTATATTATAATTCATGTATAATATCATATATAATTTTATTAACTCCATCCTTTATAAATTCCACGTATGGCATGAATGAGTTATATCACTTTGAGGGGGCGGTAGTCTACACTTCTCTAATGAAATTATCATATTTACCCATTATGGAAACCATAAAGGTGCGCTATAAATGAAAAATATAGAACCATAGAGAAAATATAAATATAATATATATAACATATAAATTAATTTTCATCATAATGGCCCCCATGAGAGGTGGTAGAAGATAATTGGACAATCATCATTTCGTGAGATAGTAGTTCGACGTCCACAGAAACAGTATGTTCATATCCATTAAATGGAGGTGTGTTGAATTTTAGTTGGAATAATTTTCATAAAAACATCCAAGTATATTTAATATAATTTTTTTGTTATAAAATAATCGAATAAAGATAGATTAGTGGGTTGGAGAAGGAAAATAAAAGAAAAGAACTTTAGAGAAGTTGTTACCTTTAAATCAGGTAACTCCCTTTGGTTTTAACCAAAGGAATTTATTGAATTTAATTATACACAAAGTAAGACTTATATATGTATGTGATGGATGTTAGGAGATTATTGGAGTATATTTTGGATGATCCAAGGGGATTTAGAGGTGTGAGTAATGAGTTAGAGGTGGTGGCCTTTTATAGGAGGGAGGATGGGCTCTTTAGGAAAGGTTGAAAGTATTATTTTATTATAAAACTATTTTGGGTTTAAAAAGGTCCAAAAGTCATTAAAATATAATATATTACTAATATAAGTCAAAATGAAACCATTTAATAATATTTGGACAGGATTTTGATATTTTTTAATACTTTTTTATTTAACCCTTTTTTACTCTTACTGTTTTATCAAGCATTTAACACATTGAGAATCAAACTAGTTACCAAAACATGACAAACATCCAATTAAAGAGTATATAATACAATTTTGGAATTGTGATAACTATTTGGAAGAATATTATGTTATTTTTATAATTTCATAATATTAAACAAAATATTTTATATTTCAAAATACGAATTATATCAATTTTCACTCTATTCATATCAGGACTTTTTAAAAATCCATAATAACTTGATTGATTCAAAAATAATAATTAATAAAAATATAACATGTAACTATAATCCATAATATTCAGGAATTATTTCAAAATAACGAAATTATATTTATTTTAACATTTATAATATCATTTATTTGAATTCAATAATAATGAAGAAATCACTCCATCACCATTATGTCATAATTAAATTTATTTATTTAATGTCTAAAAATTATAAATAACATACCATTATTTAGATAATGATTTATTATTTATAATTAATATTTATAGACTAAAATATAACTTATATAACCCCATATAAAATTCATTTTACTAAAAGATATATGTTTATGTTACATTTTCCCTAACATTAAATTAATTTGTATAAAATGTTATTTTCACTTTCAAGTGGCTCCACGGGGTCTCAAAATCGAACCAAGGATTCCCATGGTTTGACATGTATCATGAAATAGGGTTATAACTTGTGTTAGGGTAATTTAATATTATTATAATATTATTTTTACCCTTACATACCAGATTTACCCTTTCACCATGGTAAATATAATATTTAGTGAAGTTACTATTCATGTTGTATAAAACTAAAAGTTACCTATTTACACAATTTGGACCTCCTAATTCCAAATATGGAATCCATTTTTTCAAAATTCAAAACATTGAAGTTTTCAAAATTAATTTAAAATTAATTCTCATTGTCAAAACTAAAAAGCGTGTTTTTAAAAAATTATAAATATCCAAATATTGACACGTGTTTATGTGTAATTAAAAAGTGAAATTACAAACAATGACCAAAATTGGATCAAATGGTAAAAATATAATCCAATTACACTTTAAAACAAATTAAAAGAACAATATAACTATATAAATAAATCAAATGAAAAGACAATTTTGACTTAAAATGCAGTTTTTTTCACTATTCCTAAAAAAATAAAATTTATCTGAAAAACACCAAAGAATTACCCAAATTAAATTTTGATGTCCCTATTATAAATAATAAGTTTATTTTTTTAAATTGAACATTTAAAAGTGAAAAAAACTAGATTTATAATGGGTTCACCATTAAAAGCTGGTAAAATGGCCTTTTAAGAATATTAGAGTTTTCAATGCTTTATATCATATTGATTCTCATTTTAAGCCTCTAAATTATATTGGATAAATATAAAAACATTTAAAAAATATTTATAATAATATTTTGGTTAGTTTTTTTCATTCCAGGAAATAAAATGGATAGGCCATAACTATCATTTATAATAATAATATTATATTTTCAGTATGACTTAGCATTGTGTGAAACATAAGATTTCTCAGAACCTCATTGTTACGTGTCGGGTATGCCATTTAACAAGGAATCCCCTTTAATGTAAAATTAATATTTAATTCAAAAATATTAATTAATATGAAAATATCATATCCTTTATTTACATGGGATGTTACTCACACTGTTTACCAAAGTACACAGACACTGGGTAATGTATATAGACACATATTGAGTACACAGACACCAGATAGATACACAGACCCCACCAATCACCATGGTGGGACCCTGAGTGGAATGGGAACACCATGTATATCCCCTAAATGTTGTGTATACCTACACATTTGGAGATCCATGCACCTAAATGGACATGGCCAATTGATGGAGTGGGACCACCATAGTGCAGGTTCTCTAACACGCGGTGTACCCCTTGGTTCCTTTAGAGGAAGCTTCAAACTCTCATATCTCATTAATTTAGAATCATATTTTTTAGTATCTTATCCTATGTTATTATTTTGTACATAGAACATAATTATTCCCTTCATCGTGGATTTTGGGATATGATTCAAGTTATTATTGGAACAACACATATTTAGTCCACCTTTGAGGATGACAGTGATCACGCAAGTTCACCAAAGGAATTCAATGAGAAACCCTCTAATTGGGTTGGTAATGAGTCCTCAACCTTCATATTGGTGACCTCATGATGGGATAAGGTTTTTTTCATCTATGTTATAGAGTTGAACCGTCTAACCGGGCTAGGAATGGTCCCTCTATCGATCACTAGAGTGGAACTGTCCAATATAGACAAAGCATGGGTCCACTAGTAATAAAGTGGAACCCTCCAGCTGTCACATGGAATGTTTATTCTATCAATATTTTGGAATGGAACACTCCTATTGGAATATTTAATTGGTCATCCATGTTTCGTAGTGTAACCCTACTGTGAAATTATGGCATGGGTCCTCTACAATTAGAGTAGAACCAATCTAATTGGAAGGAAAATGTGTCCTCTGTAAACTAACTAGAGTGGAACCCTCTTATTGGAATAGGATATGGTTCCTCTACAATTAGATTGAAACCCTTCTATTTGGAATTTAATGTGTCCTCCATTTACTATTAGAGTGGAACCCTCCAATTGGAATATGGTATGGGTCCTCTTTCTATCAACTGATTGGAAACTTATATTGTAGAAGGGCATGAGTCCTCTACCTAGAGATTGTGGCCCCTTTACTCCGGGAAATATGGGTGACATGTGGCCTGGAATTAATGTTTTATAATGGGAATATTCAAGAGATGTTGGGCATCATTGGTTTACTTCTGGAACTATTGGAAACACTTTTCTAGGGTTAGGTTGTGAGATAGAGATCTCCTTTATCTCCAATTAGAGATTATTTTGAGTATATATGTATATATACATTTTCATCCATACCTTTAGATTATGTCACTATATTACCATGTTTCATGAATACGTGTGAGGCATTCCACCTTTACCATATGTTTAGTTTATCATGCTTTGATGAGGTTACTCTCATACTATGGGTGGAAAAGACACGATGTGTAGTCTATCTAGACACTGTGTTGAGCCTGTTGTGCTTGAATAATGTTTCTCTTTATCTTGAATTGGATTGAGCTGCATCCTATTTACTTTATACATTTAATTATTATTATATCTCTTACTTCCCACACTTTCATCTTTCAGGATTTCCTACTAGGTATGTATATACTCCCCCCTGTATTGTCTTTTCCAGTATATGTCTTTTCTAAGGAAGACAACTGAATGGTCGTTAGTGACTTTAGAGGAGTTTATGGATACTGTGTGTTGTAGACCTCGTATTATTTTTATTGATCAGAGTTAAAAATATGGGCTCTATAAATGGTTTGCTTTTCATTTTTCTCATTTTGGGACTTATTTTTGGTTGGTAATGTATTTTTATCATTTACATTTTATTTTTCACTATCACACTATTGTTCACCCTAGAGGTTTAGCATGCTTGGTTTAGTTTCTTAACGATTCATATTTTTATTATTATTCCCTTGCACTTCTAAATTTATAGGGTCAGCTGTGTGCATACAAGTACATTAGGAAATGGTCTCTCATTTAGGATATAAATTTTATTACTTGTCTCCACCCCTAGACTATAGAGGTAGGCTTGGTGTAGTGGTAGCTCGAGCCCTAGTTTTCATTAGGTCATTAAAGATTGGTAAGAGAGTAGTTAACTTTTTAATATGTTTAATGGAGTAGTCCCCTTATAAGGGTTTTTTTGGGACTAAGGAAATAATGTTAATGTTTCCCAAGTGTGGCTCTTAGTCTAGATAATCTAGTGATGGTATGAGCAACTGACATATCCATTCAAAAAGACCTTGACTATCTGTTTATCAACTCATCATACCAAGTAATTGGTTACCAGAATCATTGATACATGAATCAAATATGATTCACTGTTTAAAAATACTTCTTGAGTTATATTTCCATTATATGCATTCTCATCTGACCATGGTACATCATGATTATAATTTTGGAATGCCTCCATGATGAAAGCCAGTCCTGATACCAGTTTCGGAACATGATGACATTCTGATGAGTGATAAGTCCTCAATTTAGGGTACATCCAGTGATATATTTCCTTTGGGTGGATTTGTTGTAGAACCACAACCTATAAAAAAGTAGATTATCACAACATAATTAGAATAGTATTTGCATAAGATTAGAACACTTCACAAATTCCAGCACCTGAGGATGTTGTGGTTCTATAGTGAGACGTATCCCGAGGAAGTGGAGAATTGGATACAGTCAGTGGTCCACATATTTAGGATTATTTGGACCCTGAAGGATCATGTGGTTGTGTTGGTATCTTGAATTTTCCATGGATTATCTGAGCACTGATGGATTATTTTTACCCAGATGCATGATTATGTGACAATCTAATTTCCTGACTTCTAACAACTATTTCAAGAGAAGTTCATACCCTCTTATTTTCACTCAGTTTGGTTTCAAGAGATTATACTGCTACACCATGTAGGTATGAAAGTGGATGAGTATGATATGAGTATCATATACCAAAAACAATACTCCATTAACATGTTTCTGGATGGCTATTAATGAGCATGGATGTTTGTGTAGGGTCTCCCTAGAGAGGTATGTGCTAGCATTGTTCCCTTGTGCATCCCCCCTTATGTAAGGGTGTTGGAGAAGGCATAGTGGTATAATTTCATGATAGTGGGATGCTATAAATTATATATAGAAGTGTGCATCAAAGGGATGAGTCATCTGTAGCAGCTATTAGGAGCTAGTTGGTATGATCCGGGCACTGGAGACCCTATTGTGATCAGACTCAAGTACTTGATCATGAAATATAGGTATTTTATAGAGTAGAATTGAATCTTTGAGAGGGTAGGTGTTATGATTGTGATGGGAGAGGTCACGTAGAACATGAATTTCCAACTAGATGAGCTGAGGAGAATAGGCAGGTAGCTGACGAACTTCCATGACTGTGTCAACACCATGACTTGGGATCTCCTAGGTGAGGGAAGGGTGGCCCCATGTGAGGTAGAGAAATAAAAGGAGGGGAAATCTATTGGTGGTGGAAGATGTTATAAGATACTTACACCATTAACACCAAGTGGACTGTAACAGAAACACATAGATGGTGGTTGGGGGAAAAGACAACTATAGGCTATGGAATCTTATGACTCTACAGTGAATGAGATGATCTGATGTATAATCTGTGTATTTTATCCTCTTTCTTTAGTGTTTTAGACACAGTTTCAGTCTATCCTTTATCTCCATACCGTTGGTTTGATAGGTGGTTCTCCCAGTTTAGGTGCTACCCTCATATCTTTTTCTTGAATTTTCTACATGGAACTCTTATTATATATATTTTATCATCCATAAGGGTGAGATATTGCTTGGTGGAAAGAGATTTATCTGGGACCTTTTGTTCACCATGATGGAGTGATATGGTGTCATATTGGGTATGTATTGGCTTTCAAAGGTCCAAACCCATATTTACTGTCAATTCAAATGAGTGATATTCCTTCACACTCATGGGACAAGATTCTCCTTTATGAGAAAGTGGGATCTCATGGATGGATGAATGGGTTCTATGAGGAGGAGGCTACAAACCATCACCCATTGGTTAGAAAGTGAAACCCTTGGTAAAATTGGCTCATTTGGCATATCAATTCTTTCATTCATGTAGGATTATATAGATGTTTCCCTTAAGGACATCCCCAGACTAAATCTAATGAAGGATATACAGTTTTCTATTGACTTTAATACAAGGACCAACCCAATATCTTTTATAGTATATCGGTTGGCCACTAATGAGCTTTGGGAGCTCCATTTGTAGTCGGAGGACCTTTGAGAGAAGTGCTTTATCAGGCCCAGTGTGTTCCACTGGGAAGATCCAATGTTGTTCAAGAAAAATTCATACACGAGCTTATAGATTTTCATGGATTGTAATTTCATGAACCATTCCATAATAAAAAATAAGAACCCCATACCGAGGAGTAAAAAACACTTTGACTAGTGGCCATGTAGGAGATATGTTTGGATAAATAATATCTAATTTGGCTACCACCAGTTTAGGGTTAACAAGGATAATATTTTAAAGATGAAATTCCATTTTTACTACAGAGACTATGATTTCTTAGTGATTCCCTTTGGTGTGAATAATTCTTCTACTATGTTAATGTCTTTTATGAACAAGATATTCTAGCGGTATTGGGACCAATTTTATTTTTCTACATCAATGACATAATCATCTACTCTACATCAGAGGAGGATCATGAAAATTACATATGGATGGTTCTAGATTTTCTTTAGCGGAATGATTTTTTAGTAAGCTCATAAAGTTCTTGTTCAAGATTCTTGATGTTCATTTTGTAGGGTATTTCATCCATGAGAATTGTTCAACCACAGTCCTAGTAATGATCGATATTGTGAATTCTTGTAATCCTTCCATGAATGTGTGATAGTTTTAAATATTTCATTGAATATTAGGTTACTAATGGATTATAATTGGATAATACTCCAGGATATTATCCCCTTTGTCCACCCGAATGTGGAAAGGGTAGTTGTTTACTTAGACCAAGTAGTTATAGAGTGACTTATAGGAGTTGAGGCTAAGACTAATGAGATCTATAGTGTTGAGACTACCAGATGAGCGAATGATGTATATAGTTTGTTGTGATGCCTCAAGATCTATCATTAGCTCCATGTTGATGTATAGGTAGGTAGTTATATTCAAGTCAAAGTAGATGATACCCCATGAGAAGAACTATGCGACTCATGACCTAGACCTATAAGCATTATTATTTACCCTAAGGATCCATATTCACTACCTTATGGGGTATCCCATTGTCATTTAATCATAACATTAGATTCCTAGTTACATATTAACATATTGAGACTTCATCCTGAGACAATAGTGCTGGTTGGAGTTCCCACAAGACCATGAATTTTATATTGTCTATACTCTTGGTAAGGGAAACATGGTTGCAGATTCACATAGAAGGAAGTCCTGGGACCACTTGATGAAAGAGGATTTGGAGATGTTGGCTTCCTTGTATCTCACCCTATTAATGTAGGAGGGTTTGTATTTACTTCTTTATATGGTGTTGACTTCTCTTCTTTCTAAGCATGTGAGAGAGTAATTGCTAGGATACATTATTTATGATGTCTTTCATTACTCGATAAACACAACAGATTCACCATATAGGATTTCAAAATGAGATAATCACAACATCATTTTCTAGTGGTGGATAATGGTCTTATTCATGATGATGGAGGAGGGTATGTGAGAGTTCCACACATATCTCATGGATGTACAACCTGGTGCAGGGAAGATGTACAAATACCTTCAGTGGTAATCATGGTGTCCTAATGTGAGATTAAGCATGGATTATTTTAATTAATGGTGCTTAACCTATCAGTTTGTGTAGGCTAAGAACTAGGTTCTGAAAGGTTTTTTGTAGATCCTTGGCATCTTAGAGAAGAATTATGATATAATAACTATGCAAATTGTGACAGGGCTTCCACATACAACGATGGTGTATGATAACATCTGGGTGATAGTTGACACACTCATGATGTTAGTACACTTCCTTTCTATCAGGGGTCAATGTTTGGTGGATATTCAGGAGCAGTTTTATGTGAATAGAGAATATTATCCTTTATGGGGTTCCCTCAATGATTTTTTATTATCATGATGTTCAGTTCACATCATAATCATGGAGAGGTCTGTAGGAAGAATTTGATACCATGATGAGGATGAGTGTATCCTTTGAACCCTAGATCAATGGGCAGACTAAGCACACTATTCGGGTTTTGGATGATATGATGAGGTTTCTCGTGATAGACTATGGACATAGCTATGAGCATCACTTTCCATTATTAGAGTTACCATAACATAATATCTATCAATATACTATCTTCATGGAACTTTTTGAGTCCTTGTATGGGAGACACTTAGTTCACCCTTATTTGGGACGTAGATAAGAAAGATGTATCTTATAGTTTATATTTGGTACAGGCGATGACAGAGAAGGTCAAGGACATCCCTAAGTATATGAGGATAGCCCATAACAATGATAAAACATACAAAAATCTACATTGTATGATCTTGGATTTCAATAAGGGAGGCCAAATAATCTGGAGGGTATCCCCATGATGATTATTACGGAGGTTTGACAAGGGAGGTAAGAAATCCCCAAGGTTCATTGGGTTATTTGTGGTATCATAGAGGATTGGAAAGGTTTCATACCACATATCCCTACCCCCATAGTTGGATATGGTGAACGATGTATTCCATGCATTATATATAAGGAGGTATGTGCATGAACCCGCACATATCATCAATTAGGGTGATCTGGACATTGATGATGGATCCAAATTTATGGAGCACCAGGTGGAAATCGATGATCGATGGGAGAGGACCCTTCATGTGCATACCATACCCTTGGTTAACATGTTTTTCACCATTGGAATGTGTTAAAGATCTCCTAGGAGCGGGAGATCCAGATGTGGGTTTTGTATTCTGAGTTATTTGTGTAGTTTTTCTTTTCATGTAAAAATATCATGATGTAGGGAATAATATAGAGACCTATTATTTTTTAGGAAATAATTTTAAATATTTATATATATAATTTCAGAATCACATAATGAGATGACATGCCATTCTGAGGATCGGTTTCCCCAAAGTTTAATTTATAAATAATAATAGATATATTCTATATTATACTTGCATAGTTTATTTAAAAAATGAATAACTATTAAATGATATATTGGATAAGAAATATGAGAACATGGTTGATACTGGAATGTAATGTTTACACTAGGCATGAACTAAAATAGGTTGCTACAGGGTGTTCAAATATGGTGACCATTGGAGGTTATGTTTAGTTAAAATTAATTATTATGTTTAATTATTTTAATTATATTAAACCATTATAAGATTTTATAATAATTTTTTTGAAGAATATTCTCTTTGATTTATCCACTTGTTCTTGGGGGAATTTAAAGGTTTTATTTCATCCTTCCATTATAAAATCACATCAAATGATGATGAATATCTAGATCAAAGTAGATCAGGACCCAGTGAAAACAAAAAAGTATTCCATTCAATCGAGGGAACGTTATTTGATAAAAAAATATGCCAATATTTAGGTAGGAATCTTTGAATTATGGATCATGATTTTTTTTATTAAATATATTGAGTAGGATCAGCCCTTTTGTGATCTTCTATAATTGGTGAACAATTTCAGGCACATATATACCAATTTAAATGGTTATGCAATTGTTTTATAACCTCATGTAATTCTGTTCTTGATCGTTGACCATGAATGTTTGGTAAAAAAAATTAATCTTTTATTTTGCTACTTTTCTCCCTTGGTTCATTGTGTTCTTCATCGATTAGACTCGGCAGTCTTGGTTTGACATTGATGGGAGGTACTGAGCCTGATCAGACATCTATATTCATAAATGATTCAAATGTATGGGAAGGATAGAAAAACCGGGGATGTTTTCAGACGGATGGTGGGTTGGGGAGTTTATATTAGATATTGAAATTCAAATCATCAATTAAACAACAATGTGAGGCATGTGAGGTGTGGAGTAGTGTGGAGAAGTTATGAGATTTGGATTTCTGGCTATTGGATGGATGAAATCCAATATCGAGAGATAAATCTACCATTTTAGAGGATATGAAATAGGACTCGAAGGCAGGACAACCAGATATGAAACAAAAAATAACATATATGGAATTATAGAAAAATCCTTACTATGGGCATTGTAGTTCTATGTACACATGATGTTTCTGGCCTTAGCAGTGACATATAGGGTTTAAATGAATTATAAGTGTCATAATCCATGTGGGAACCCCACATGTTGTGTGACCATGTGCATGTGGACTCAACATGTACTCTGGGATTGCACAAGAATGGGAATGACCATGAACGCCATGTACAAATGTACTCAGACAATGGGAAAAGTACCAAAACATAGCCTGAGTACAAAAACATGATATTGATACATGGTCATTGAAATGCACATGGGTGGGTCCCTGAGTGACATGGGTATGCTGTGCAGTTCCTCTACAAACCATGTTTCCCTACACGGTTCAAGTGCCAGGTACCTCTAGAGACACAAACATGTGATGGATCCATAAAATGCACGATTTGGGTCCTCTAACACACCACATAGCCTTTTATTCCATTTGAGGAAACTTCAAACTCTCATATATCCTTCATTTGGACTCATATTTTTTCCTACGAGAAGCCTATCCAGAGTTTTTCCCCACATAGAATGCGTTGGTGGAATTTTTGTGAATTTTGTGATATAGTGTGAATTGTTCTAGGTATGGAGTTTATTTTTCCAAAACATGATGATGGTAGTGATCACACAAGATCACCAGAGACATTTATAGTGGATCCCTCTAGCTAAGATGGGAATGGGTCCCCTGCCATTGGAGGGGAACCCTATTGATGGGATAAGACATGGTTTCTTTATGATCCAGGGTTGAACCCTCTAGATGGATAGGCATGGGTCCTATATCAGGAACTAGAGTAGAAGCCTCCTATAGAGATAGGTAATGGGTTGTCTAACACTAGATTGTAACGCTCCCACCAACATAATGAATGGATCATCTATTTTCCTATCAGAGTGGAACCCTCCTATTGGGACAAATCATGGGTCCTCTTTATTTCAAATTGGAACCCTCTTATGGAATTATGTCATGGGTCCTCTACCACTATAGTGGAACCCACCTATCAGGTAAGGAATTGGGTCCACTATCAAATATTAGAGTGGAACCCTCATATTGTAACATGGCATGGGTCCTCTTCTGTAAGAGTGGAACCATCCTTCTAGGCAAGACATGAGTCTTCCATCGAAAAATAGAGTGGAACCCCATTGTCTAAGTAGGGAATGTGATATCTGTCTTCCCACATAGTGCACCACTATGTTATACTAGGGCATGGGTCCCCTACCTAGAGATTGTGGCCCTCAACTATGAGGCATAGTGAATAGGTGTAGTTATACATTTTTGTTTTCTACATGGTATACGAGAAAGATGTGGGGAATCATTGTTGGACTTCAATATCTATTGGCGGTTCCTTTCCAAGGTTGGGTTGTGTAATGGTGATCCCCTTTCTCTCTCATTTAGGATTATTTTTCTAAGAATATATATATATATATATATATTGATACCTTTGAATTTTCTCACTTTCATTCCATGGGTTGGGAAGACACTCAAGGTATCCTACCTCCTTTCTATTTTTATCTTATCAAGGTTAGATGAGGTTACTCTCCTACTATTGGTGGTAATGACTTGATGTGTCATCCATTTTCACACAATGTGGCGCCTTTTTTCTTGTATGAGGTTACTCTATCATTATTTGGGTTGAGATGAATCCTGTTTACAATCTACTTTTTATTCTGAATATATCTCTTACCACTCCCCCTTTCAGCTTTCAGGGTATCCTACTGGGTATGTATATAATCAACCATACATGGACATTCCCAACATGTTTCACATGTTATAAATATAATTGATAGATCAGTGGTAAATTCAAATGATATTAGGGATACTGCGTTTTTTGGACCACGTACGGTGGTTATAGCTTTAAGATTAAGAGTTGAGCACTCTTAACAATTTAATATTCACCTTTTTTAGGATGGGACATCATTCTAGTTGTGCAGTGTTTTCCCCATTACATTTCAATTTTTACTATTTTACTCTTACACTCCCTGGAGGTTTTTCATTCTTAGTTTAATTTCTAGATATTTCATCTTAATATTATTATTCCTCTTCACTTCTACACTGAGATGTTCATTTTTGTACATACATGTACATTAGGAAAAGGCCCCCTGTTTGGAATTTTCATTTCAACACTTCTCCCCACCCATTATGTCACACCCGACCTATTTAGTTATTTTATTTTTTATTTTATTTAGATTTGAATAGTTTTTCTGAGGTTAGGGTTAAATTCTAAGTGAGAATGATGATTTCTGTTTAAAAAATTGGGTGTTTATCAGTTGACATCATTGGGTGCAAGGGTGGAGCGCATCTTGGTAATGCTGGATGGCTTCGGCCTGGAAATTTCGTGATCTGACTCCCTTTGAATAATTAAAATGAATGAATTTTGTAATTTATTGCATATTTTAAAATTTTTATTGTAATTAATAAATATTTTTATTTTTATTTTGGGTGAATAATTAAAATTGTAAATTTTATGATGATGATAATGACGATGAAGATGACGATCATGGTGATTATTATTCGTACTATTTCTTTTAGTTTTTATTTTTTTATATATTAACAAAAAAATGACATTTAAAGAAAAAAATGGTGCATGAAGAACCCTAGTAGCGCCCCCACCCCCTTCTTCTGCAACTTACCTAATCACCTCTTTCTCACAACCACTATCCGTCGCACCCACCAGATGAAACTCCCATCATATTTTTCCCTTGCACACGCTACACCAACACCGACCACCTCATCTTCTCCTCCTATGCGCAACTAGCATCAGCCCCCGACATCTCTTCCTCTCTTTCCTTTGAACATGCCTATAGTGTAACACCCCAAGATTTTATGAAAAATATTCTTTTTAATTTCATTAATTTCATGTGTTGTACACTACACCAAAAGGAGCTTGCACAACATGCATCCTTGACTTGCCTTTCATTACAAGCAATCGCGACCTTCCTCAATAGCGACTGTAGTACACAATACCGAGTTTCACTAAACAACGATATGCTATTAAAATATTATTAAAACTAGCCGTTATGAATAGTAATAAACACTTATTGAAATTTTGTAAATTTTATTTTACAAAATCGACTTCATTTTTGGATTTGGAATATCGAAATTAGCTTAGGGTGAAATTTTGGTACTTTTCGGATAACTTTAATTTTATGATGAATAGTGAAAATTACTAAATTTTAATTAAAAACAACCTTTTAAATAAAAATAATTAATAGCGATAAATTATTAATTTGAGTGGTTTTAAAGTATATTTAGAATATATTTTTACAATTTAATACAATTTTGTTCATTGGATGTAATTTTACATTTAAACCATACATAAACAAGTGTAAATCTTTTGATAGTCATTATCTCTTAAGAACACACTATTTGTTTTGACGACGGGAATGAATTTTTGAATTAATTAATGTAATTGATATTTTTTGAATTTGGTAAAATAAACATAATTTTTGAGTTCATAATATCAAATGTATCTTAGGCCTAATTTTTTGTATTTTTCTGGAAACTTTCATTTTTTTGATGAATAGTGAAACCACTAACTGGTAGTTAAAAAAATGAATTTTTCATAAAACATAATTTTACCTCTTCTGTGAGTGGAATTTTAAAAATCTGATAGACACGGTTGATGTCAGTAAGTAAAATTTCATTCAATGAGATGAAAATAATTTTTGGTGAATAGTAACTTTTTACTTTTTTTTACCACGGTTAAAAGTAAATAGGGTAATTAAGGGTAAAAATTGTATTATTATTACCCTAACACATGTCCTAATTCGATTGGATAAGTGTAATTCGACCAAAAACAACCTTAGGAATAGAATATGACCATTTAGGCCCACATGGATTAGATTAGGACATTTATTATTAATTTATTTAAAGAAGGGTTAAAATAGTTAAAATCATGGTTTAATAAGTATATCATTTTTAATATAGGGTTATACATATATAAATTCGACTATAAATATTCATTATAAATTTAAAAATCTTTCCTAGATAATTATATTTTATTTGTAATTTTTATACTTTAAATAAGTTAATTTATTTATGACACAAAGATGATGCAGTAATTATCTTATTAATGAAATATTGACATAATTGATGTTATAAATACCCAAATAAATGTAATTTGAGACTTTTTATGAATTCCACTAATTTTATAGATTAATATGACATGTTAGTATTGATTTAAGTAACTTTTTTAGAACTAATAATTCTGTTATGAGTTTCACAAAAATCAATTACTAAATAGTGTCAAAATTGACATAAAATGGTTTTTAAAACAAATATTATATTATAAATTGTTATTTTATTCCTAAAAATATGAGGTTCGGCCAAATGACTTAGATAAGGCTATATATATTAATAATAAAAAACTTGGGGTTCGTTTGGCTTGTTATAGTAAGTTTATTAACCGTATAGTGTAAGAACACAAAAAGACACAGTAAAAGTAAAATTATCTAACTTAAAGTTAAAACTAAATGATAAAGTTAAAATAGGAACCTAAAATTATCTAAATTCTATTGGATTAGAGTATTTAGACCCATCCCCACCTTGTGTTCTAAATAAATCAATTTGGACTTATTTAAAACCGAATTTGGCTTTATACTAAAATAATATTTTTAGTTATTTCAAAGGTGCCCCTCTCCTCCCTTATAAAAGGTCACTTCCTCCCTCTCTTCCTCACACCACTTTGAGCCTTCAAGCTCGGCCAACCCCTGAAAAATTCTCTTCCCCACTTCCCTAAAAAAATCATAGAGGCCCTGGTCTTCTTCAAAGACCAATTTTAGTACCCTAATAGGAGGACTCAAAGAGGCGCTTCAAAGAAGAGGTAATGTCCCTTACCGATTCATTCATCTTTATTTATTCTTCCACTTCTTCTTCTTAGGTTTTTTCATTATGAAGTAATAACATCAGTATAACTAATATAATGATATGTAATTATAAGTATTAAACAACCCTATTTCACCATCTATCCATCCTACGGAAAACAAAATCTCCGCGCGTGCGTACGTACGGAATACCATCTCCACGTCGTAGTGTCATCTATTTTCCACAACCACCTTACTTGGATGGGTATAATGGTGTACACAATAACTATATATAATTATTGTAAATTTATATTGATTCTAAAATAGTATACATACACTCCAATACAATTCCGCGGTCATGAGAACGATATCATCGCTCGTGCGTACGTACGGACTACCGTCTCCACGATGCGATGAGATTCATTCTCCACGTTAACCATTAATGAATGATTATAAAGAATATATAATAAGTAATCATGAAATATATGACATAATAATGATACTGGATTTATGTGTATATATATGTATGTCATCTACTTAATTCCATTCAACTCAATAAGGAAACGAAAACAGTGTTTATGCGTACGTACGACCTACCGTCTCCATGAATGGTGTATTTCTTTCCATTTACTAATCTATTATATATATGTATATTCTGAATATATATTATATATAAATCATGTTTTATATTCTGGAATTAAGTAATCATGATCTAAGTAATCATATGAATAATTACAAGTCAAAACACAGACGAAAAATGAAACGATTTTACCCAAAACATTCTTTAACATGGAATTTACAAAAGAACGGGTAATATAAAGTCATAAGTGAACCATATATGATATAATAAAAATGTGTATGATTCTGGAATAAGTCAATAACATTATTTAAATCATTATACAGGATGTTTGGACACTTACGAAGCAAATTCGACCTAAGGTAAGGGAAAATATCACAATCTCATTTTTATCCGAGATTGTTTATACATTGGTATTTAATGGGGTGTATTTTATCATCCATGTCCATGTTTCCTCAATATGTAATATTATTTCCATCCACCTACAATTTTTGGAATCCAATTTTACCCTTCGGTGAGTTTTTAGTAAAAGATATAGAAGGAATCTTTTTTCGTTTTTCGTACAAGGTACTTTTTGACTTTTCGGAAAAAAGTATGAAGAATGTTTTTTTAAGCTATATGGAATGAATGGATTTTTAAAACATTATTTCCAAGAAGCTTCCTTTACAATTTTCAAGTTTATTTTTAATCAAATTATTTTTGTTTAGAATTGTATGACATGTTAAGAAAGGAAAAGTGTTTTTGAAGTAGAAAGGATATTTTCCTCTAGAATGGAGTTCAAGTGTTTTATCAAAATTATTTTCCATCTAAGATAATAAAGGGTTCTGTTTCTATCCCTATTATTACATTGATTTGATTATGTTGTGATTGAATTATTTTTATGAATTCCTCTATCTTATATGAATTTATTTAGGATGTCATGATGTTTAAGATTCAGATTTTTATTACATGGGTTATGCTATGATGTATGGTTTATGATTTTGTGGCACACATAAGAATGGTATCATTATGAGATGGGTGGGACCTATATCTCCCTCCAATGCATTGGGTAAAGATTTTATATCTCATGAGATAGACATGGATGGAACGGCATGTTAAACCAGTTCAGTGAAACTGGACTGAAACGAGGAGTGAACTAGGTTCAGAAATGGACTTTTTCCACTAAGATAGTCTTGGAAATGAGTCTTTACTAATAATAAATTATTCTCTATGATTATATGTGTATGTCACAAAGTTTCATGTTTTATGTTATGATTATTGTGATTACATTTCACTACTATGATTTATCCCATGATATGAAATTATGATTTCTTTTGCAGGTTAAGATTTCTAAAAGTTATGTTCTTATGTATATGATGTGATTGATATTTCTTTTGATTACCCGTATGGAGCATTTGAGCTCACCCTATTATGTTTTATTTTCCCTAGGACATAAAGAACGTTTTTAGGTAAAAAAAGGAAGATCTTTATGAGAGATGTTGAAGATCTTTCACCACGAATAGAAGATTATATTCTGAGTTTCCAAAGACACTAAACTATTACGGTCCTTGTGTTTGTGTTTTTGTTATGTACTAAGTATTCGGAAAAAGTAATGTAATTTCCATGTACGTCAAGCTTCGGGTATCTACAGTTGGTATCAGAGGAAAGTTTTAGTCAAACTTTGTAAACTAGGATGCAAAAATGTTAGTGAGATCCCTAGAGATATTTCTAAGGTATGTATAGGGATGTCCCTATGGATAAGTATACGTATAGGATATTTTCTTGGAACTACGGTAACGACCTTAAAATTTAACCTAAGATGTTAGATATTGAGGGTACTCCCCCTTTACTATGTTGTTTTCCCTAGCATGATTTTTCCCTCTCACACTATTCTATTTGGGTTTTAGAAAATGGCTGGAAAGAGGATGATTCATGATAATGGAGGATATGACGGAAAATGGAATGATATTCTTCATGAGAAACCAAATGAAACGGGATTTGGAAGAAAAAACATCATTATTATTCCTAATCAGCAATCTCATAATATGATCAATAATCTCAACTTTGGTAAGTTTCACGACTCCGATAATAAGAGAAAGATGGAGTTTCATGATGATCAGAGAGGAAAGAAAGTTCAATTTCCCTCATGTAAATCATGTGGGAAGAGGCGTTAGGGAGATTGTTTCAATGGAACTGGAAGATGCTTTGGGTGTGGAAAAGAAGGACACAAAGCCAGTAAGTGCAAATGAAAAGGTTCAGTTAACACCATGGATGAGGATAATGGTATTTCTACAACATCAAAAATGGTTAAATGTTTTAAATGTGGAATGTACGGGCATTATACAAACCAATACCCTAAGGGAAAGTCCGATGAAGAGAATCAGTACGGCCGTATGGGTAGTATTTATGTTGATAATGATGAAGAGACTACAAATGATATGTGAGATGAAAGAATTGTTGAAGCTTGGTCAATGGTTTAAGAAGGTAGTGGAATTATTTCTTGTTTATCAAGTGTAATGTTGTATAAGTAATCTCATGGTACTATGGAATAAAGAGGCATCTAAGGATTGTTACACTGTTGTCTTTCCTAAGTTCTGAAAGTGTATGATTAATGGTATTAGTAACCAAGAAAGGTTATTTAGATATTTTTGGAAAGTAGATGATATGCACATAATGAAGGGATAAAGACAAAATTAAATGTTTGATGGTATTCATGAGCTCATGATTGATTTAAGGAGAAGGTTATATCGTGGTTTGAGTATATAGAATTTTTGGATTTTGGTATGTGGAAAGAGTTAACTTTTGACAGCATTCATGTTTTCACTACGATTCAATGGGTATTAATTTTTCAAGAGAATACATGATTAAGGCCTTAGAATGTTTGAAATGTGACCAACAAGACATATCTTATGATATATAGAGATCAATGATGGAATTAACATGCTTGTTATATGAAATCTCTGGTAATCGTTTTCACTATAATATGAGAGTGGACTACAGTATTATGGATAAGCCTAAAGATTGGAATGGATTATGTTGGACATAAGTTAGTATTGTTTAAGGATAAAAGTTTTTTTCGATATTATTTATGGGATGTTATAGTAATATAGTTTTAGCAAAAGGACAACCTGCAGGACGGGCGACAACCCATCACGTCGGACAAGGCTGTGGGAATCGACCCCACAACCGAAGTGCGACTTGCCTTTATCGCCTACCACTGGCCTAGAGGAAGTATCTGTTTAGTAGAAACCAGCTTTATTATATTAAGCAGTATAATATAATAAGTATAAGTCCATTTTAGGAAACATATATGATTAATCTCACTATAGATGGACTTATGTATTTTTTTATATCTTTTCTAACCTTTTGTTTGAGACAGATGGAATGACCCATCATTCTATCACATGATCTGCTAACACCTCATGAATGAAAAATTCAACTTCATTTCTTTAAGAGATCAAGTGGAAATTGTCCAAAGAACGAACAATGGTGAGACTGTACCAAAATCACGAAAGTATTTCTTCTAGTTACAATTTCATCAACTTTAGGGAAATGATCTTAAAAACCAAAAATGTTTTCCTAGTGAACTTATATCCGATGAATCAGATGGTACCCTAGATCACAAAAAATTTATGGCTTTGTGATTGTTGAATTTTTCATAGAAATTTTCTCTACCACTCTCCATCAGAACAAGATGGTTAGATTTCTCTTCCATATCCATATTTTCACCTATGCGGAAACCCAGTGATTAGTTTATTTGGGTAACCATTACGTTTCATACTTTTGTTTTTAAAGATTGGTTATCGTATTCCTTTTTAAGATGAGGGTTTATATTAAAGAAACATTCGATTAGTAAACCATTTATAACCCCGACGAATTTCGAGGGAGAAATTCATTTTAAGAGGGGGTAGAATGTAACACCCAGATATTTTATGAAAAATATTCTTTTTAATTTCATTAATGTCCTGTGTTGTACGCTACACCAAAAGGAGCTTTCACAATACACATCCTTGACTTTCCTTGCATTACACGAAATCGCGACCTTCCTCGATAGCGCGTGTAGTACGCAATACCGAGTTTCACTAAACAATGATATGCTATTAAAATATTATTAAAACTAGCCATTATGAATAGTAATAACCACTTTTTTAAATTTTGTAAATTTTATTTTTTCTAAATGGACTTCATTTTTGGATTTGGAATATCGAAATTAGCTTAGGGTGAAATTTTGGTACTTTTCGGATTACTTTCATTTTCTGATGAATAGTGAAAATTACTAAATTTTAATTAAAAACAACCTTTTTAATCGAAATAATTAATAGCGATAAATTATTAATTTGAGTGTTTTTAATGTATATTTAGAATAAATTTTTAAAATTTAATACAATTTTGGTCATTGGATGTAATTTCACATTTAAACCAGACATAAACAAGTGCCAATCTTTTGATAGTTATTATCTCTTAAGAACACGCTATTAGTTTTGACGACGGGAATTAATTTTTAAATTAATTAATTAAAATTATATGTTTTTAATTTGGTAAAATAGACATCATTTTTGAGTTCATAATATCAAATATATCTTAGGACTAATTTTTGGAATTTTTCTGGAAACTTTCATTTTTTGAAGAATAGTGAAACCACTAAGTGGTAGTTAAAAAAATATGAATTTTTCATAAAACATAATTTTACCACTTCTATGAGTGGAATTTCAAAAATCTGAGAGACACGGTGGATGTCAGTAAGTAAAATGAGGTTCAATGAGATGAAAATAATTTTTGGTGAATAGTTACTTTTTACTTTTTTTAACCACGGTTAAAAGTAAATAGGGTAATTAACGGTAAAAATGATATTATTATTACCCTAACACATGTCATAATTATATTGGATAAGTGTAATTGGATCAAAAACAACCTTATTAATAAAAGATGACCATTTAGGCCCACTTGGATTAGATTAGGACATTTATTATTAATTTATTTAAAGAAGGGTTAAAATAGTTAAAATCAAAGTTTAGTAAGTATATCATTTTAATATAGGGTTATAAATAAGATAAATTCGACTATAAATATTCAATAGAAACCTAAAAATATATCCTACATAATTATATTTAATTTTTTATTTTTAGACTTTAAATAAGTTAATTTATTTATGACACAAAGATGATGCAGTAATTATCTTATTAATGAAATATTGACATAATTGATGTTATAAATACCCAAATAAATGTAATTTGAGACTTTTTATGAATTCAACTAATTTTATAGATTAATATGACATGTTATTATTTATTTAAGTAACTTTTTTAGAACTAAGCATTCTGTTATGATTTTCAAAAAACCAATTACTAAATAGTGTCAAAATTGACATAAAATAGTTTGTAAAACAAATATTATATAATTAATTTTTATTTTATTCCTAAAAATATATGGTTCGGGGAAATGATTTAGATAAGGTTATATATATTAATTATAAACAACTTGGGGTTCATTTGTCATGTTATAGTCAGTTTATTAACCTTATAGTGTAAGAACACAAAAAGACACGGTAAAAGTAAAATTATCTAACTTAAAGTTAAAACTAAATGATAAGGTTAAAATAGGAACCTAAACTTGTCTAAATTCTATTGTATGAGAGGATTTAGACCCATCCCAACCTTAGATTCTAAATAAATCAATTTTGAGCTATTTGAAACTGAATTTGGCTTTATAATAAAATAATATTTTTATTTATTCCAAAGGTGCCCCTCTCCTCCCTTATAAAAGGGCACCTCCTCCCTCTCTTCCTCACACCACTTTGAGCCTTAAATATTGGCCAACCCCTGAAAAATTAGCTTCTCCACATCCCTAAAAACATCCTATATGTCCTGGTCTTCTTCAAAGAACAATTTTAGTACCCCAAGAGGAGGACTCGAAGAGGCGCTTCAAAGAAGAGGTAATGTCTGTTACCAATTCTTTCAACTTTATTTCATATTCCACATATTCTTATTAGGTTGTCTCATTATGAAGTAATAAAATCAGTATCACTCATATAATGATACGTTATTATAAGTTTGAAACAACCCTATTTCACCATCTATCCGTTCTACGGAAAATGAAATCACCGCGCGTGCGTACGTATGGAATACCGTCTCCACGCCGTGGTGTAATCTATTTTCCACCACCACCTTACTTGGATGGGTATAATGTTGTAAATAATAACTATATATGATTATTGTAAAGTTATATTGATTCTGAAATAGTATACATACACTCCAATACAATTCCACAATCATGAGAACGATATCATCACTCGTGCGTACATACGGACTACCGTCTCGACGACGGGATGAGATTCATTCTCCACGTTAACCATTCATGAATTATTATAAATTATATATAATAAGTTATCATGAAATATATTAAATAATAATGATACTAGATTTATGTGTATATATATGTATGTCATATACTTAATTTCATTCAACTCAATAAGGAAACGGAAACAGTGTTCATGCGTATGTACGGCCTACCGTCTCCATGAACGGTGTCTTTCTTTACATTTACTGATCTATTATATATATATATATATATATTCTGAATATATATAATATATAAATCATGTTTTATATTCTTGAATTAAGTAATCATGATCTAAGTAATCATATGAATAATTACAAGTCAAAACACGGACAATAAATGAAACGATTTTACCCAAAACACTCTTTAACATGGAATTTACAAAAGAACGGGTAAAATAAAGTAATAAGTGAACCATATATGATATCATAACAATGAGTATGATTCTGGAATAAGACAATAACATTATTTAAATCATTATACAGGAGGTTAGGACACTTATGAATCAAATCGGTCCAAAGCTAAGGGAAAATATCACAATCTCATTTTTATCCGAGACTGTTTATACTTTGGTATTTACTGGGGTGTATTTTATCATAAAAATCCATGTTTCCTTAATATGTAATATTATTTCCATCCACCTACAATAGTTTGAATCCAATTGAACCTTCGGTGAGTTTTTAGTAAAAGATATGAAAGGAATATTTTGTTGTTTTTCATATGTGGTACTTTTTGACTTTTTCGACAAAAGTACGAAGGTTGTTTTTTTAAGTTATAAGGCATGAATGGATTTTCAAAACATTATTTCCAAGAATCTTCCTTTAAAAGTTTTAAAGTTTATTTTTAATAAACTTCTTTTTGTTTAGAATTGTATGACATGTTAAGAAAGGAAAACTGTTTTGAATTAGAAAGGTTATTTTCCTCAAAAATGGAGTTCAAGTGTTTTATCAAAATTATTTTCCATCTAAGATAATAAAGGGTTCTGTTTCTATCCCTAATTTTACATTGATTTTATTATGTTGTGATGGAATTATATTTATGAATTCCTTTATCTTATATGAATTGTTTTATGATGTCATGATGTTTAAGATTCCCATTTTTATTACATGGGTTATGCTATGATGTATGGTTTATGATTTTGTGGCACACATAAGAATGGTATCATTATGAGATGGGTGGTACCTATATATACCTATAATGCATTGGGTAAAGATTTTATATCTCATGAGATAGACATGGCTGGAACGGCAGGTTAAACCGGTTCAGTGAAACAGGACTGAAACGAGGAGTGAACTCAGTTCAGAAATGGACTTTGACCACTGAGATAGTCTTGGAAATGAGTCTTGACTAATAAGAAATGATTATTTATGATTATGTGTGTATTCTACAAAGTTTCATGTTTTATGTTATGATTATTGGGATTACATTTCACTACTATGATTTATCCCATGATATGAAATTATGATTTCTTTTGCAGGTTAAGATTTCCAAAAGTTATGTACTTATGTATATGATGTGATTGATATTTCTTTTGTTTACCCTTACTAAGAATTTGAACTCACCCTTTTATGTTTTCTATTCCCCAGGATATAAAGAAAGGTTTTAGGTAAAAAAAGGAAGATCTTTATGGGAGATGTTGAAGATCTTTCACCACGATTAGAAGATTATATTCCAAGTTTCCAAAGACACTAAACTATTACTGTCCTTGTTTGTGTTTTTGTTATGTACTAAGTATTCCGAAAAAGTAATATAATGTCCATGTACGTCAAGATTCGTGTCTCTACATGCAGTGAAGCCCCTCCTGTCGTACGCTCCATCGTTGTGCCACCTAGCCGACACACACCTACCAACAACCACCATCCAGCCCACTGTCAACCTCCCAGGTGCCTCTCCATCTGCACGCCCTCCTCCACCTCCCTGCACCACACACACCGGCATGTCATCCTCCTTACACTAAACTCCCATTGACCCTTTTTTTGTTGTTCCGGTCAAGCGATCCCGACCCCCAGCCTCTTTCTGTGCGCCACCTTCAGCATGCACTATCCGGACGCCGTATTCCATCTGGCGCAACAACCTTCCTCACCTCTGTCGAGTAGTGCAGACCCCTATAGCATGCATTATTGTTCGGTTTATCCACTTGCTGGTGATTTACGCTTGTCGCGCGCCCTCTCATCTAGGCCACACCCTTCTCCAACACTTCCTCGGATCCCATCATGTTAAACGATAGATTCATGGGTAATATTAATACATCGTTTCCATGTCTTTTCAATATCATAATTTTAATTTAGATGTCTAAAAAATAAAAAATAATGTGGTTGTGATAATTTGGATGCATATAATTTCCTGGTGAATTGGCTGGAAAGGTTTACAGAGTTCAAAGACTGTGTCTTGTATATTCCTAAGGAGAATTACGCAGGTGAAGTGCCCATATTCCATGATAGAGATTTAATCAAGATGAGAGAGTTTGAGTAATAATATATAAGAATTCTTTACCTGATTGGTCTAATAATTGGGTTACAGAAAAATCCCCAGAATGAGCTAGGGGACTCCGACTACACTCCTAGGACGAGTCGCCTCCACAGGCTAAGGCATTCCAACTTCCAACAAGCCAAAATAAGGAATTGAATTCCTCCAAGAAAATCCCCCTTATCTATACCACTCTTTACATAAAAATACTAAATATGAATATTTGTACACTTCCCCTAAGAGTCATTCCATATACCTTCCCTTACCGACCTGATACGCACCGTCTGGCTTGCCCTGCCAGTTCAATGTGCGCACTTTCGTCTAACGCGCCTCATGTTTAGTTGTCACACATCCTCCTAGTCGAGCTACATTAATCACCAAAATTCTCCCCTATAATTTCCTATTTCAGGCGATCCCTTTGATCGAGCACAACCCCACACTGATGCTTGCATAATTCTTTCACATCATTTTACCTGCCCTAGTGTTTAAGCGAGTTTTGTACTTTTTTCACTTGGATTATGTTATATCTATGCTTTGGTGTTTTAAGTTGTTTTGGGGTTTTCTACAACATGTTGGTATAGAATGTCCACGATACTATGGTTGTTAGCTTCTGCATGCTTGTGCACCCACTCAAGGCAGGTTAAGTCGTCGTAATCAAGCAGAGTGTCGATGTAGGTCCCCCACGACACTCACCTTTAAATTTAGAATTTTTTAATTTCTTGATATTTTATTGATTTTTAATCAAATTAAAAAAGTCTTAGATAATTATTTTTGTAATAATTACATAATTTAAATGAATTTGTTTATTTTATTCATGACACTAGAATTATTTTCTTGATGAATTGACACTCAATAGTGAAAGAATGTTCATTTTGCCTTTTAAAATAATTCATAGATATTTATGTGTGGTTATGGTTTGATGGTAAATGTTTTCTTCTGAAATGTGAGAAAATGATTTAATCTCACTTGAGAAATCTTGTTTCTTTTAAAAGTTTCATATGGCACATTTGGCACTTTGATAAAATAAATTATATTGGGAAACATCCTTTGGTGCAACTCATGGGTGATCTTGTTGTGAAAGTAGATTTTTTGGTGTGTTGTGCGTGATGTTTGTGCATTGGAATTTTTTAGTTTGACATTTTTGAATCAACCCCTTTTTTATTATAAATATGTATATGGGAACCTGGAATAGTAAGTGAATCATTTGAGAACAATTATTGCACTAGTTTAGGATACACATTGGCTAGAGACCCTTAGTATGAACTATTCTTTACTGGGGGATTGGCCCCCTCGGTTAGGCCAAGTAGGGAAACACCAAGAATTAGGGCGTTATGATGTAATCGAGTGTAGTCATGCCTTCAAGATGAGTGAAATTTATAGTATGTTTTGGATTGTTCATGGGTTCATAGGTTCGACCCATGTATTCTTTATTGCTTATTTGTATGTGGAAGATGATCATGGGGACTCGTTCACTCGTTGGTCCCCATTTTCTACATTCCTATTTCGCTTATAGTTTTTTTTGTGTGATTTTACTCTTGACTAACCACTAAACTTTTACTTTTTAATTTTTTTTTGCAAAAAATGTTTTCAAATTTAATGCACCTTCTTCCTTTAAATATTATACTTGTTTTTTCAATTAAAAAGTTAAATGGATTGTTATTTGTTTTATAAATGAAATTGTGTGTCGAAACCCATATTTTGTATAACTTAGTTCAAAATTGTTATTAGTAAATTCTTTATGTAAAGGTAGTGCTTTGGGAATATTTTTTTTGGGCATGCCTACTGAGTTTTAATATTCATTCCTATAGTGTTTTCTTGTTTTAATTTTCTATTGTAGGTTTGACCTGAGATTTCTCCCCATGGGAAATAGTTGGTTTTGGATTAGTGAGTGACTCTAAAGGTCACATGGTTTTTAGATGAGGGAATGTTAGTGTGTTGTTTTTGGTTGTTCTTTTTCATCTGTGCTGTGTATTTATTTTGTGTGGTTCTATTTTATTTTTAATTCTTAGTTCATTTTTAATGGGATAAATCATTCACCTTTCATTCACTGTTGATGCCATAGTTCTTGTCTCTATCCTTGGAGTATTGGGATTGCCTCTCGGTCCATGCCGCTGGTTGGCTTGGGTGACCAGTTTAGGGTCAACGCAGGTTGTTTCATGACAAAATGGTATCTAATTAGGTTAGATCTTGAGAGAACCTTTTTTAGAGATCCCATAACTATTTGGGGTTTTCATGCTTAAAAGAGTGGGATTTTTAGGGCTTTAGGTGTAGGAACGAGAAGGACATCATGAACCCTTTCATGTTCAAAACCTTGGGTTACCATGGGATGTTCAGGTTTGTTAGTGTCCTTTGATTCTTATGGTTTTTTTGGTATTGGGAAATGAAATAGGAGTCAGGAAAGTGAAATTTGTGAGCTCGCATGGTCTGGAAATCCATGTGGAATTGGGGACATTACCCTAGAGTTCTCTTTGTGATGGTGATGTGACTAACATATGGCTGCCAACCATATGTCCGAGTCACCCATCGGTACTAGTTTCCCCTTATTGATCATTTGGGTCTTCTTTACTTATAATAAATGTTTTTTAATGTTTTATTTTAGAAATTTTGAAAAGTTGATTTTTAAATGGCAATGACCATGTATTCATAAAACTAATTGTTTCCTTGTTCTTTAGTTTTCACACCCACAATGGTTTGATGATTGTCCAAAGTGATGCTTTGGGTGGTGCACCTTTAAAAAATCCTCTAGTTGATCAACCCATAGACTATGTTATGGAATTATAGAATTTGAACCCTCCCCTGTTTTATGGTCAAGAAGATCCTCTTGAGGCGGAGTGGTGGTTGTGGAAGATTGAGAGGAACATCAGATTCATTGGGTCACCTGAGTCATTGAAGGTGAAGTTGGCCACCTTTATTCTTGAATGTCTAACCTAGAAATGGTGGAAGTTTGGGTCTCAAATAAATCATCAGGAAGATTTCACATGGGAGTTAATCAAGTATTCATTAATCCATCAATATATCTCTAAGTTGAAGAAGAAGATGAAGAGGATGGAGTTGTGTTGTTTTCAGTAGGGTGTTGAACCTGTACTTTAATTATATTGAGGTTTCATGGACTTATATCTGTACAACCAATGTTTTATTGCAAAAAATCCTAAAAAGGCTTGACAATTTTAGTTTGGTCTCCATCATGAACAGTAACTGAAAGTGGTAGAGCTCAACCTAACCACCTTCTCAGATGTTGTATGGCAAGCCTTTATGGCCAACGTTATGTTAGTAGAAGGACATGAGTTGGAAAATCCTCTCCAAAACATGGGAAGCAATGGAGAGGATGACGATAGGAAGAATGGGAAGTGACCTGATGCAGGATTCTCTTGTAGGGAAATCTAGAGGACTTCAGACCTTTAAACATCTTCTTCACAACATAATTCCTTGATCTGTCACTAGTGTGGTAATTAGGGACACAAGAGGATGATGTGCCCGAGTGCTCTGAGACCCTGCCATGCATGTGGAAGTCTGGGTCACTTGAATCGATTCTGTCGAGGTGTTTCCAAGAAGTGTGCTGAAGCTAGACCAGGCTCGTCGAAGGTCACCTCAGCCTGTCAGTAGGAGTAGGGAGATGTTTGTGGATTAGTTTGAGGTTTTCTCTCTATATTCCTCTTTTTTATGTAGTGGTCGTATCTTGTATAATTCTATGGTTTTTGTTTTCCATAATTTTAAGAATGGTTTTTTTCGAACTTCCTTGAAAATTTTATTGAATGGAAGTGTGTTTGGTAAAATTATGGTTTGTGTGATATGTTTGTGAAATTTTTGAAGCCTTAATATGAGGTCTGAGATTCTTTAATCATTGGTACTCCAGCCATAGGTTCCCAAGTGAACCTTGTGCATAGCTAGAAGAACCCCGGTGGTGAAGAATGGACTTGGTTTAATTTTTTCCCTAGTGTGGCATGGGTTGTGTTCTTCCTAGGGTTCGACATTATTGATATGGAAATGATTGTAGTTTTTATGCTCTATTAGTTTGACCCTTCCCTTTACCCACCTTATGGTGGGGGTTTTCGGTCCGCATGGAATGTCATCAAGTTTGTCCAATCTCATCAGTTATTATGGTGGGGATACTCACGGTGGGTCTCACAGAGGATCACATAAATTAATCAAGTTTTAGCCTAGTCTTTATAGTGGGCAGTCTATTTGGACCAACCCATGTTAGTATCCGAGTTTATGTTAATGCATAATTTGGTGGTAGGTGGTCTTGTGTGGAACAACCTTATCCTATGTTCTTCCACTTGGGTAAAAATTGGTATTAGAGTACACCCAATGGTTCTATTGGACTATGATTATAAGAATAAGTGTTAGAGGTGGTTTAAGTTCATTTGATTCTTGGTTGAGATGGATAGTCTGGGTTCTTCTTAGTAACACTTAAGTTGATCATGTTTTAAGGATGACTTGTGTGTCATGGTTTTTCAGTGTCTGTTTGTATCGATCAACTGGAGGAACTTAAACTTCTGGAGGTGGGTGACACTTATGGAGCTTCATCTTTAAGACTAGGTCTTATTGTGGACTTCCGAGTGTGGAATGTTTTATGGTGAGGAGAATTTTCCCATGCCGACCTATTCAGTTATTTTATTTTATTATTTTATTTGGAATTTAAATGTTTTTCAGAGGTTCGAGTTAAATCCTGAATTAGATTGTTGAGTTTTGTCTAAGAAATTGGCATTTATCAGTTGAATTCATTGGGAACAAGGGAATAGTGCATCTTGTAAATGCAAGATAGCTTTTCCCAAGAAATTAAGGGATCCACCTACCATTGAATAATTAAAATGAATGAATTTTGTAATTTATTAAATAATTTAAAATTTAATTGTTATTAAGAAATTTTATTATTTTTATTTTAGGTGAATAATTATAATTGTTAATTTTATGAGGATGATGATTATTATTATTACTATTATTTGTTATTTAATTATATATTTTATTTTAATTTATTGAGAAAAAAATAAATTGAATGGAAAAAATGGGGCCATGCAAAAACCTAGTAGCGCCCGCCCCCCCTCTTGTTCTGCAACTCACCAAGCCGCCTCCTTCCCACACCCACTGGGCATCACACCCACCAGCCTCAACCCCCCTCTTCTTTTTCCCTTCCTCGCACAATTCCTACACTAGGCCACCTCGTCTTCTCCTACTACGCACAACCAGCATCAGCCCTCTACATCTCTTCCTCCCTTTCCTTCGAGCATGCCTATGATGAATCCCCTCCCATTGCATTCTCTGCCACTGTGCCACCCTTCCAGCTCACCCTTACTGGGAACCACCTTCCAGCCCACTGCCGACCTCCCAGCCGCCTCCCCATTTACACACCCTCTTGCGCCTCCCTACACTGCGCACCCCGGCCAGCCATCCTCCATGCACATGCCTCCTACTGACCCTTTTTTTCCTATTCCGGTCGAGTGAAACCGACCCCACGACCACCTTCCATGGGCCACCTCTAGCTGTCATTGTCTGGGCTACGCATGCTAGCTGACACAGAAATCCTTCCCCACCTCTGTCCAATCACACAGACCCCTCTTTCACACACCGTTGTCCAAATGAGCCCCTAGTCGTTGTTGTATGGTCCCCACGTGCCCTCCCAGGTGGGCCTCACCCTTCGCCAACACTTCCTTGGATTCTAGCATGATAAGTTATATCTTGGTGGGTAACATTAATACTTCATTTCTAAGTCTTTTCCATATCATCATTTTAATTTATATGTTATAAAAAATAAAAAAATAATTCATGTGGCTGTGATCATCATTAATTTAGTCGGGGATGTGTATAATTTCTTGGTGAATTGCCTAGAAAGGATTGTAGAGTTCAAAGACCTTGTCTTGTACATTGCTTGGGATAATTATATAGGTAATGTTCCCATATTCATTAGTATAGATTCCATCAAGATAAGAGAGTTTTAATAAAAAGATAGAAGAATTTTTTACCTGATTGGTCTCCAAACTGGGTTACAGCAGACTCCCCCGAATAAGATAGGGACTCCAGCTACACTCTTTGGAGAACTCTCCACTACAGGATAAGGCCTTTTGACTTCTAACAATCCAAAATAACCCTTTTCCCCTCTCTAATAAAATTCCCCTTATCTATACCCATAATTACATAAAACTACATAATATAAAAATTAGGACACTTCCCCTAAGATTCATTCAATAACCCTTCCCTTACCGACCACCATACACCGTCCGACCTACCCCACCAGTGAGACGTGTGCGCTTTCGGCCGACACACCTCCTGTCCAGCCATCGCGCCCCCTCCTAGTCGAGCCACTTTCTTCACCGACACCCTCGCCATTCATTTTATATTTTGTGTGAACCCTTTGATTGAGTGCAGCCCCGAACTCACTCTTGCCTCCTTCATTCACGTCATTTCACCTGCACTAGGATTTAAGTGAGTTTTTTACTTTTTTTTGGATTATGTTAAGTCTGTGATTTTGTGCTTTTAGTTGTTTTTCTGTTTTCTATGGTATCTTGGTAGAGAAAGTCCATGATATTGCAGGAATCAGCTTGTGCATGCTTGTGAACATGCTTAAGGGGTGTCAGGTCATCGTAATTGAGTTGCAAGTCGAGGTAGGTCCCCCACTGCACTCGACTTTAAATTTAGAATTTATTAATTTCTTGATATTTAATTTATTTCTAATAAAATATAAATTGTATTAGATAATTATTTTTGAAAAAATACATTCATGTTAATGAAGCTACCTATTTTATTCATGGAACTTGAATTATTTTCTTGATGAATTAATGCACAATAGTGAAAGAATTACTGCTTGGAATTTAAACATAATTCACGGATTTTCATTTGTGGTTATAGTTTGATGGTAAATGTTTTCTTATAACAATTTAAAATAATGTTGTGGTTTCACTTGAGAAATGGTGTTTCTTTTAAAAGTTTCATAAGGCATATTTGGAACATTGATAAAATTAATTTATTTTTGAAAAAATTCTTTATGGTGGCTCAGGGGTGATCTTGTTGTGCACATCGATTTTGTGGGTTGTTTTGCATGGTGTTTGTGCTTTGGAATTTGTTGCTTATTTGAAATTGCTGACTCACCCCTTTTTTTATTATACGTGTTGACATGGGAACCCGGCATAGTACATGAATATTTTTAGAACAATTTCTGAACTAGTTTAGAATACTCGTTGGCTAGTGTCCCTTAGTACAGACATTGATCTACTAGAGGATTGTTCCCCTTAGTTAGGTCAGGTAGGGAAACACTGATCATTGGGGCATTAAGACATCATCAAGAGTAGGCATGCCTTCAGGATGAGTCAAAATGTATAGAACATCTTGGATTGTTCATGATCTCTTAGGCTAGACCCATGGTTTCTTTGGTGCTTATTTGAATGTGGCAGATGATTGTGGAGCCTACATTGGTTCCTGGTCCCCGTTTTCTACTTTCCCATTTCCCTTATTGTTTACTGTGTGTTGTATGTTATTTTCCTCTTGAATAACAACTGAACTTTTAGATTTTAAATTGTTTGGGAAAAAAGTTTTAAAATGTAATGCACCATCTTCCTTTAAACAATAAACTTGTTTTTTAAATTAATAAGGGAAATGTAATGTTATTTTTTTTAGAAATTAAAGTGTTTGTGGAAACCCATATTTTATATAACTTAGTTAAAACATGGAATTAGTAAATTCTTTTTTTAAAGGTAGTGATTTGGGAATTGTTTTTTTGGGAATGCCTATTGAGTTTTAATACTCATTCCAATAGTGTTTTCCAGTTCTTAGTTTCTGTTGAAGGTTTGGCCCAATCATGCTCACCAAGTGTAAGAGTTTGTTGTTCATTTGTGAGTGAATCATAGGGTCACGTGGTGTTTGGAAGAGGATAGGTTAGTGTGTTGCTATTTGTTGTTCTTTCTTTTCCTCATAGTTTATTTATTTTGTGTGGTTCTATTTTATTTAGCTACTTAGTTCATTTTTATTGGGAGAAATAAATCTCATGTAATTCTATGTTGATGCCTTGTTTCTTGTCTCCATCTTGGGAGGATCAAGAATTCCTCTCGAGCCTTTCCACAGATAATCTTGGGTAATCGGTTCAGGGTCGACCCGGGTTGGTTTCTGACACATTACCTATGGATGTAGGCTCAGGGTAGTTGAGGCATGATCCCTTATTTGGGTATGTTTGTGAAATATCCTTCCCCTGAAATAGAATTTAATAGACTTTTAATACAAAATAAGAATTAATTAAATATTATTGTGACTATAATATATCTCAATCCACACGTGAGCATCCCAACCAGTGTTTCTTAGATCATCCTCATAATTACAGTGTATTATCAAGAATTAAGTTTTATTCATATAAATTATTATGTGTTTTCATTTAATTCATCTTTTATCCTTATTAAAATTCTTACTAACATTACCTAGGCATGATATAGTCCTATTTTGAGCTCAAAATTCTTTTATAGGCTCGACTGATAGTTCTTAATCTTTGACTAAACTTTAAATTTGTTCAAATTTGCTTTAAGCTTGATGTTGGGAAAATTGTTTCCCATACACCATTAAAAGTTCAAATGAAATTCTATAATACCTATTGTGACACACATGTTGAATCCACTTTGATAGTTCAATATTTTGGAGTCATTTTTTTTGTTTTGTGTTTTTAATATTGGTTTTTTGTAGAGACTATGTGAAATGATTGATTGATGTTGTTGAATTTAGAATATAAAATAAATAATTATTTAAGTAATTTTATTATTGTGGATATATGTTAATTATATCCTCCACATTGGAAACAGATATTTCATTAATTTAACAACCACTTCAGAAACCCATTTTAATCGAAATTCTATTTTTTTGAATTTAATGCAATTCTTAAATAGGCTTCCAATCATTATCAATTCACAGTCATGGATGTTTTAATATTTCATAAACACATGTGTATATTTTTGTACAATAATATATCGAATCCCCATGTCAATGAAGTCATGTAATTAATCTATAACATGTTTTTTTCTTATGTAGAAAATATTAATTCAAAGAATGTTGAATGAGTGAAAGCTCTCAAATACTTAACATTCCAAAATTATTTCTCACCAAAATGGGATATTTACTCATCCATTTTCGTGGTGAGTAGTATGTTTTTTGATGTTTATGGTAATGAGTTAAATTAGGATAATAATAACAAGACAAGATAATAGTTTTGTGTCAAACACACACATAAATGGAAAAGAGAAGTAATACAATCACTTTTATTGAATTAAAACGTAAAGGAGGGCAGGATTTACAATATAATAAAAATATTTTTAAAAATTACTAATAAATATAAATAATTTTTATTAGGATTTTTTTTTATTTTATGGAAAAATTAATTACATGAAATTGAAATAAAAATAACTTACGTGATTATAATTGAAAAAAAAACACAAACAAACATGAAATGAAAAGTTGAGGAGAGGTATCTCTTTCTAAAATGAGAGTATGAAAATTATTCCAAGACCTTTATCATGGATATCTTTATTCCAATTATCCTTCTTGTTTTTTGAATAACTGATACCTTTAGAGTAGAATATGTGAATTTATTTATATCCTCAGGTGGTAGAATCATTTCATTCTAGCACTGCCCTTCAAGATGGATCAATAATTTGATCATTTAGAACACTGAATATAGAGACATATAATTATATGATGTTTTATATATGGATGAGGAGAGCCCAAGCTCCAAATTTTTTGTCCATTAGACTTTTAGAGAAAATTTTATGGCTATTTTCCTATATCACACGTTTTTTTGGTTTTATCAATAAATTTTCAATGGCCACAATGTAGAAGAATATATGGATATGAAAATGAAACCATATTAAATCATAATATTCTAATTCTTTTTTCAAATACCTCCTAAATTTATACTCGCAACATTTCATTTAAAATGGGAAAGTGTATAGAGAGAAAAGACTGAAAATTTGATCTATTTTAAAATTATGGACAGAATTTTAGGATTAACATTCATGCATGGATTGGGAACCATCAAGGAATAATTTAGAAATGAAAATTTTATCCTAGATGTATTTGGATATACTAGAACATAGTTTTTAGTTTTTTAAAATTTTGGATTATTTATTAATCCTATAAATTTGACCTTCTTATATGGTCTCATTTTAATTGTTAGATTCACTGGGCCTTCTTGTGTTGTCCTTAGATTCATTGGGCCTTCTTGTGTAGTCCATACGACCCTTTAGATAGACAAGTCGTCCAATTCTCTAGTTGAATTATTTGTATAAAATTGATTTAGGAAGACTAGAATAATAATAACACCATTTGAATTAATATATTAAAATATTTAATCAAAATAGTAAACATTAGTTTAATAGAACGAATTTGAATAATGCCCCTATAAATGTTTGTCATAAAAACATGATCAGTTAATAAAAGTTAATAATTTTTATGGAAAATATATTGATGGGAGTAAAATAAAATCATCAATAAATATTTAATATGAGCTCACTCATAATTAAGGTAGAGAATTTCCTCATTAACACAAATGAAAAACACACAAAAAATCCAATTTCACTCACCAATGACGATTATGTTTTTTTCTCCAATTAGGGGGGTTTAGACTAGTTCTATCATGCTTAATGAATTACAAGAATTTTTTTTAAATAAATAATGTGTAAAATGAAATTAAAAATTTATAAAACGATACATGGAGTGAAATAGAAACACTTATTTACAAGGGTTTGAATGTTTCAAGAAAGAAGAGAGAGAGAGAGACAGAATTTAAGGAGGATTAAAATATTCAATATGTATAAAACATAGTACATCACTTAATGACTCAATAAAACATGATGGAAGTGTTTTTATTCTCTTTTTTTCTTTTTTTTTCTTTTTTTGAATATTATGATTGGAAAAATATCACACTCATATTCCTACCCTTGTTTGACCTTCTCATGACACTATTTATAATAGTTATATAAATATAAATGGTTTAAGAAGAGTTATTCCTATCATTCCCATGACATAACCCATATATTTATTTTTATTTTATTTTTCATTATTTTTTTCATTTTTTTGAACACTTTTCAACATTATTTGAAGAAAATTACATAAACATAAATCCAACACTAAACCTAACAAAATAAAAAACTGTCCCCATAATTAAATAGATATTTTCCCTCAATTATGTAATGATTTATTGAAAATTAATAAATGTTTTCCCAAAATAAAATCCATTCCCCCACATAGAAATTTTAATAAATCATCCATTGGAAATTAATGAATATTTTGGGTATGACATTTTTTATTTCTTCTAATGTGGCTAAAAAATATATTTCGTTGACATGATGGTTGTTTTAAAATGTGGATCAATGTAAGAGTAATGTGAGAATATTTGAATATTTTAATTCACTTGTGGTTAAGAAAAAGAGTCTATCATATTAATTCATATCAAAGAAGGAAATTCAGTACAAATTTCCATAAAATCAAGTCTCACAATCAGGGTTAAGAAACACATACTATGGAATAATGGTTTTAGGCAACCTTTGCATGAAAATTGACATTGTTACTCATGTTATGGAAAAATAATTTTCATAATAAAAAAGTGAGAATTCCTAATTTTTGGTATTTATATGAAATATTTTAACCATTTTTACATTAAAAATACAAAAAAATTGGGAAGAAAAATAATTTTTTGAATCCCAAAAATTGTGGGAAGGTTTTTCAAAATTTAATGCTGAGTAATTTTAATTATTTTTTTAATTCAGAATCCTAGAAAAGAGAAACAATAATTTTTTTATACAATCTGTTAAAAAATGAGAGAGAAGGTGAGAATGATAGATTAGAAAAAAGAAAGGGATTTAATGAGAGAGGGATGGAAAAAGAATAGACTGAGATAGAGTTAATGGGAAGAGGTTTCCCTTGGTATTGATTTTATGGGTCACCATATCTATCAAATTGTTGATCTACTCTTGTAGTTGGTGATTCGGTGGAATTCGATGTGGTTCCTAGGGTGTGTGTACTATGATAGTAGTTCTTTAACTGATTCCCATTAAATTTGAATGTCCTCTTGGAATAAGGGTTTTGGATTTGGACTACACCAAATGGGTAAGCATTAATAACTATAAAAGGACATTCCCAATGAGAATTAAGATTACATGGGTAATTTAAAGATATATTATTAATGAGAATTACCTTTTCACCATCATGAAATACCTTTAACATGATTTGTTTTTAATGGAATAACTTGGACTTTTCTTTATAGAGATTGAAATTTTTATATGAATAAAGATATAAATCCTCCAATTCATTCAACTATAACATTATATCTTCAAACAAATTTTCACAATAAAAATTAAAACATTGAAAAGGAAAAAAATAACTTTAGGTTATTTAAAAAATTAAATAAAATGTGTTAAAACTATCCATAAAGGAGATATACTAATGGGTGCTTTCTATGTAGTTTGATAAGAACAAAGTGTTTCACTAGGTATTTTAAACCAATCTAATCCCATGGTCTTAACAATTATCTCAAAACCTCCTTTCACATCTCAATTGGAAGTTTCCAATATAAATTTTTTTGGGGGTGATATGTAGTTTATGTATTATAAATGATACCATTTTTTATTGAATGATACAATATGGTTTGATTATTGAAATTTCTTCTTATGTCACATATCAAGGCACTCAGAGTTTGAAATCGATGGAAGATATGTTTTTTTGGAAATCACTAATAGAATGTTCCTAATCCTTTGTATTGGGTTTGGCCTTGAATAAAAAGGATCATAGTATACCATAATAGTAATGCACAATAATTCATTGGAAGGGGTAATTTTTCCATTAAATCAATGCCCCAAAAATCAAATATCTCATCAAAACATATGTGATTTTAGTGATATTTAATTTATTTTATAAACTTCTCAAGCTTTAGGAAAGTGAGACATGATTATAATAACTCATGTGAGTCCTAGAAGAGTGGAGACCAAAAGAATCCAAATATATTTAAATTTTGGGTGGTCATTTGTGGTCCAAAGTGTCCACAACCAAGCATTGAGTTGCAAAATTCTAAGATGGTGGAATATTCATATTCGTTAAAAAACATATTAATCAGAAGATTATATATTGTTTTCCAAATTGTATTATCCTAAAAAATAGTATTTTTAATCATCTTTTATTGTTACTTTCCTTTGGAATATTATTCCTGAAAAACACATATAACCATGTAAATTACAATTGGGGATATTGTGGGAACTTTGGAGTGAGATATGAGAGTTGTTCAGTGGAAAATTAAGGTTCGATGATTTTAAAATGTAAATAATTAGAAATTATAGTTAGTTGATCAGCCATATGGTTTTTTAGGTCTATCATTGATCACAAGGATAAACTCTTTTCTCATTAGGATCCACCTTATTATCCCTGGTTTGGAATAACCTTTCATAAGTAAGAACATTAAAGACAAATTTTCTATAAATATGATATTTTTTTCACGTAAGAGATTGGGATATAAATTATGTAAGGAAAAAACACATCTAAAAGTTACTTTTCAATGACTGTACTGATATTGAGAGTCATCTAGTTTTTTCAGACATAATAGATGAAATGAAGAATTTTTTCTCTTCTTTGACTAAGAATGGCCCCAATGGACATATTAGAAACATTAGACATCAATTCAAAGGGTAAGTACTGATCTATGGATTGGATTATCATGGAATATATAATAACAAATTTCAGTTCAATGAATGGTCTCTTCCAAGCCTCATCAAAATGGAATGTATCCTCATTTTAGAGTATCCAAGTGATAAAGAGATAAATACTACTAATTTTATTGATGAATCAATAATTGAAACTTGCATAGCGAAGGAATGATTAAAATTCATGGACTGGCACAAGTTCAAAAAGTGATTGGATCAGATCTATCTTATCCAGATCAGATTGAACTATAACTTGAGAAATTATGTGTCCCTGAACTACCCCATTACTAACCATGAAGTGAAAATTTTCATAATTCAAAACATGGCTACAATAGATATTCAAGTAGGATTCAAATGAGTTAACATAAATTGTAAATTTATCAATGTATATATTCATACAATACTCAATGAATGAAAAAATATACTCATTATACACCTTTATAATGATCAAGGAAAATAAAAAGTCCAAAATAAATTCTTCTATATGAATAAGTTTCAAAGGGGTAAAGGATTGTATTATTTTCATGGTCTTGAGGTGTGATGGGGATTTAGAAGTATCCAATGTATGAATAAAGAGATAAATAATGTGGCTTTCAATCTAAATATTCTACAATATAATCAATTAAAGAAATAGGGTATTGAAATTTAATTATTTCAATATTCAACTCTTAATAATCAATGCACACAATTCATATTCTTCACTTTTTTGTGACCAAATATCTATGTTCGTTGGTGACAATAGTAATCCCACTCTTTTTAGTGATAAATTGAATCAGAATAGCCAATTCAGTATCATAAATTGGTCGATAATACCAACTTATAGTAACGTATAAATAGATTCCCTAACAGTATCATATATAAGTGTATTGAGAATTTATTTAGGTTTCCTGATTGGTTTGGATTATCCTTCTAGATCTATATGATGCATGAAAATTGAAGGGATGATTCTTGGAATATTATCAGGGGGATAACCTAGGGAATTCTTGTTTTCTTATAACACCATAACGAGATCAGATTCTATTGTTTTTTTAAGTGTGGTAGAGATAATTTTAGGGTAAGAGTGATCATTTAAAAGTAATAGATTATAAGGACCCGACCATGAACAATAAATAATCTTGAATTAAGTCATGAATCCACATTGAGGATCTTTTCATGTTTAGAGAATTAGAGAATTAGGCCATAACTATTACATTACATCTCAAATATTAGAAAGTAGACACTTCTACTCAGTACCCATTTTTTTCATAGAAAATAAACTCATAAGAAAAAGGGTGATGTTTAGTTCCATGTTTTAGACAACATGACTTTTCAATGATCCCATCCTTGACCCTATTTATCTTTATGTTCTGTGAAAAACTGTTCAAAAATGGGATGAGCATAAAATGCTTAGTAAGGGTTATAAAACAAGAAAGAAAAACATTAGTCATCAATATATACAAGTCAATGAAATCATTCATTTCAATATTTGACATACTATATAAGATCATGAGATTTATTAATAACACATGGAAATCATAAATCATAAAGGTAACTTTTGTCATTCATAACATTATTACATTGTAGCTTTCACTACAACATAGGGAGTTACATTTTGAATACCCATCAAAGTATATTCCTTAAATATATTAGGAGAAACATTAAAGTTTAGCTCCATCATTTTACCCAATGCATTGTGGAGCTATCTTGGGCTCACCCACCCCAGGTTTATCATGGAACCACCCATATACATAAACAATTCCCAAGAACTATAACATAATCGTACCACATAAAACAAGCATAAAGGAAAGATAACATTTCCACATTGGAATAAAAAAATCCATTTAAAAATATAGACATAATAAATTATTTCTCAAAACCATTTTTCATACCAAAATATATAAAAAAGGTATATGGTATTTATTTTCCTTTTAAAAACATTATGGCTTGTTATGGAAGCCAAATGTCAAATAACGCTTGGGGTAGTGGAAATTTCATTATCACCGCAAATGTTAAAAAGAAAAATTCCCTTTATCATTTAGTAAAAATCTACATAGAAAAATATTAACCTTAAATGAAATGAAAAGTCAAAGTGGTTTATACACCATGTAAAAGAATGTCGTGTATAAATCAAAATATTCCTCAATGAAAGGAGATTGAGACGAAGTTCCTTACCTCACATCTGACTAGACTCGTTCTTTCTTTAATCTCCTAAATAATAAACTTAAGTTAATTTATACTTGATTAAAAACCTTTTTCATGTTTATTATTCCTTTTCTATTACTTATTACCATGTTATAAATATTACATAATCATTTATGTTAATAACGACCATTTTGTCGATATTTGGTACTTGAGTCAAAAATGAACTTCTTATAATTACTGGTTGTACTTGTTGTCAAACTTCCACTATATCCAGAATGATATTCATGATTTATATTTCATATATATCATATATTTACAGTATATATATTTATTTATAATAATACATAACATTTGGATATAAGAAATGAAATACATAGTTCATGGAGATGGTAATTCGTACGTACGCATGGATGCTACTTTTATTTCTATTTAATATTAATGGAATGAAAACATAATGTTACATAGGTATATTATAATTCCATTATAATATCATATATAATTTCATTAACTCAATCCTTTATACATTTCACATATTGCATGAACGAGTCATATCTCTTTGAGGGGCCGTTAGTCTGCACTTCCTCAAACGAAATTATCGTATTTACCCATTATGGAAACAATAAAGGTATGATATAAATGGAACATACAGTAGTATAGAGACAATAAAAATATAATATATATCACATATAAATACAGTTCCATCATAATGGCCACCATGAGAGGCAGTAGAAGATAATTGACCAATCATTATTTTGTGAGGCAGTAGTTTTCCATCTACAGAAACAAAACGTTCGTATCCATTATATGGATGTGTGTGGAAGTATAGTTAGAATAATTCTCATAACAAAAACCTATTATATTAATGATACTGGTGTTTTTATGTAATTAAATAATAATAATACTATATGTATTGAAGAAGTAAAATAAATAGAGAAAACTTGAGGGAAGATGTTACCTTTAAATCTGGTAACACAATTTGGTTTGAACCAAAATGATTTCTTGAAGTGCATTTTTCCTTTATTATAGCTTATAGTTGGAAGAAATGGATTTTGAAAGCTTATGTGGGAATATTTGGTACGAGAAAAAGGGGCTTGAGAGCTGTGAGTAATGTTAAGAGGTGATGGTTTTTTATAAGGGGGAGGAGGGGCTCTTTAAGAAAGTTTGAAAGTATTATTTTATTATAAAATTATTTATGGTTTCAAAAGGCCTAAAAATTATTTAATTTTAAGATAAGGTGAATATAAGTCTAAATAAAATCATCAAATAATAATTGGAATGGTTTTGGATATTTTTTAATCCTTATCTTTTTTATTTAACCCTTTGTTAACTTATTTAACTTTTACGATGTCCTCTTATATATTAATAATATATTGTTAATATATTTACAATAAAACTACCAAAGACCCAAAATGGAACTTTATGACATTATTAACATTATTTATGTCATTTTTACAAATCATATATTTTTAGGACTATTTTATCATTTAATAAAATATTATTTCTTTTAAAAACACATTTATGTTAGTTAATAAACTATTCATATCAAGACTTTAAAAAAAATCCAAACCAACATGATTAATTCAAAAAAAAATTCATTAATTCAAAAATAACAAGTCATCCTCATCTCTAAAATTTGTACATGGAATAAAAAGTTTCAAAATAAATTTATTTTAATATTTATAATCTCATTTATTTGAAACATTCATTAACAGGGCAATCATTACATCATCATTGCGTCTTAAATAAATTTATTTATATGATGTCTAGAAATTATAATTAAAATACCAAGATGTAAGAAATCATTTACTTTTCATAATAATATTTATAGTCGAAGTGATAACTTACATAACCCCATATAAAATTGTTTTTCTAAAACATATATGTTTATATTACTTTTGTCTTTACTTTAAATTAATTAATATAACGTTTCTTTATCCCTCCCATGTGGCTCCATGGGGTCCAGAAGTCGACCTAAGTATGCCCTTGTTCAGGAATATCTCATATAATAGGGTTAGGACAAGTGTAAGGGTAATTTATTATTAATATAATATTATTTTCACCCTTATTTACCAGATTTACCCTTTAACCATGGTAAATAAAATATTTACTGATGTAAATATTAATAATGTCTAAAAATAAAAGTTAACTATTTAAAAAATTTGGACCTCCTGATTTCAAATATGGAATCCATTTTTCAAAATTCAAAACACCGAAGTGGAAGAAATTAATTTAAAACAAAATTCCGTTGTCAAAACAAAAAATATTTTTTAAGAAATAATCACAATCAAAAGATTGACAATTTTTATATCCAATTTCAAAGTGAAATTACTTCAAATTACAAGAATTGGATTAAATGGTAAAAGTATAATCCAATTACACTTAAAAATAATTTAAATGGTTCATATAACAATAGAAATAAATTATATTAAAAGGCAGTTTTGAATTAAAATGCAGTAGTTTTCACTATTCATTAAAAAATGAACATTATCAAAAAAAATATCAAAATTTTACCCAAAGTAAATTTTGATATCTAGATTCTAAATAAGAATTTTATTTGGTCAAATATAAAACATAAAAGTGGAAAAAAACTATATTTAAAAATGGATCTCTATCAAAAGGTGGTAAATTGACCTTTTAATGAATATCAGAGTATTTATGCTTAAAATTGGATTCATTCAAATTTTAATCCTCTAAATTTTATTAAATGAATGTAAAAACAGTTAACAAGCTTGTATAACCATATTGTAGTCAATTCTATTCATTCCTTCTAATACAATAGATAGGACTAAACTACCATTTATAATAATATTATATTATTATTTTTCAGTATGACTCAGCCTTATGTGCAACAGGAGATTTTCTAAGAAACTCATTGTTGTGTGTTAGGTACGCCATCAAACATAGCATCCCCTTTAAAGTAAAATTAATATTTAATTCTAATTTATTAATAAATATGAAAATGTCATATTCTTTATTTACCAGGGATGTTACATCCTTCCCCCCTTTTGGAAATTATGTCCTTGAAATTTTAAAATTGGGATTAGAAACTTCATTGAAAGTCCCACATCGGAAAAAGTGTAAAAAACTATCACATGAAAAGAAAGAAATAGAAGTAAGAAAGGTCACCCGATATTACCCATACTAGTATTCCATGAAAACATGGATATTGAGGAGAAACTAAGTGTCATATTCAGATGTAAAGTGATATAAAACATAATCAGGAGAAAGTAAACCACAAACTTATGATCATTTAAACGGTCTTTGGTTTCCTAGTATGAAAAGTAAACGTGAAAATTTTGGTTATTAGTTTAATTTAGTAAAATTGGAGAATTTATTTATTATATTTACTGAGGACATAAGGAAATATACTTAATTTTCAAGTAGAGTTTCATTCTTTAATAATTTTCTACCAAAAACTCTTCTGTTCTCCAAACGATCAGTATTCAAGATGACTTGGTAACATCGAAAGTGCTAGAATCAACTTCTAGAGTATCACATAATCCAAAAATATGATCTATATATTTACATTGTCTTTATACATCAACCAAAACCAAATTGGTTAGTACGAGATCAGATAATCCCCAAAAAGTATAATCCTTTATAAAATGAAATACTGCTATTAATCTCCAAAATTCAACAAATAGTACCCAATGTTCAAAAAAGACCATTCAATACACAATTGCCCTTAAAACTACTTTATATAATCTAATATAATATTGAAACCCAAAACTGATAATAATTTGATCACATAGTCTTCCACGATAAATCATAAAATTTATCTCCAAAAAACATCGACTACTCTTAAAGTCTCATACTAAAGTGTAATTAACCTAATCACATATTCTCTATGGTAGGTTAATCATTTCCATAAATAACCAAAATCACCATATCTAAATAATTAAAACATATAATCTTACAAAATAAAATTTCAACCATTAAACCACAAATGAAATCTCATAGTATTATATTTCCCTTAAGAATATAATATTCCCCAAAAGAGAGAACGTCTTCCAAAATAACCATTATCACTTAATCACCAAATTATTTTTCTATATTCAGGATATCTGTTTGATAAAACATAATTTCATAAAAAGAATAAGTCATACTAACCAGTGACTTCATGTAGGCCAATGATAGGTGATAAATCCCAATCGTACTTTGGTTGTGGGTTTGATTCCCACAGCTCTATCTCATGCGATGGGATATCACATGGTCTGTGTGTTTTCCTTTTCCAAAGACTATATAATTTTATAAAATTCCCAAAAAAGAGATAAATTCCTCAAAAATAACCATAAAATATTTTAACCACCAAATGTGTTCTTATACATTTAATTTTCATCCCAATACACTAAGACCTGAACGTCTTATATATTTTCTTTTTTTCACCACCATATGATAAAATAAAACTATACAAAATAGAAAGAACGTAATACATTGATCATGGTGTCCATATTGTTTCATCGGGATCTTATTCTCATAGGTAGAAGTTCCATGCATTATAATAATGACTTAGAGATCCTTCAAAATCATTTTCTTCCTTTATCCAAATAAAACTTATACAACTTGGGTCATATGGGTGTTCGTAGAAAAATAGTTTTTTGAAAATAATCATGTATGACATATAATTTAAAAACATCTGATAAAACATGATTTTTATAAAATAGTCAGACCTAGTTTGAGTTGAAAATTTCAATCAATAGTCCTTTTAAAATACCATAAGTATGTTCTGAGAGACTATATTGTAAAAGAAAATATAAATAGGTTTTGAAAGGGTCTCCTTCTATAGAACCTATTTCAAAATCATAATTTTCATCAAAATCTTGTGACAAGGTAAAATATTTAAAAATTCCTTGATAATATATACCTTTCTTAAAAATAAGAGAAGATGGTGAAAATAGGATTCGATTAAATACAACCAATGATCGATGATGATATCAAGGTATAGTGGAGGTGTTTGATATCTCAAACAACAACTTGCCAGTAATTTGTATGATACAAAAAGTTTCATAATCATATGAACATGAATTTGCAATAATTATTTCAAACGTTCCATAAGTAAGAGATAAGAATATTATTTGAGATCCTTCTACTTCCATTTGTAACAGACTTTACATGATCTGAAAAAGTTATTAAATAGGGTTTTAAATGAAATAATAGGCATAAGGTCTAACCTTGTGTTTAACGAAAACTTCTATTCCTAAATTTTGTCTAAACTGACCTATGATACCAACTATAAGGACCTGACCATGAACATTAAATAATCTTGTATTAGGTCAAGAATTCACATTGAGGATCTTTTCGGGTTCAGAGTTGTGGATAATTAAGCCATAACTGTTACATTACATCTCAAATATTACAAAGTAGATAATTCTAATCAGTATCATTTTTTTCATAAAATAAAAACTCTTGAAATAGAAATTCATGTTCATTTCCATGTTTTAGATAGTATTACTTTTCATTGATCCCATCCTTGACCCTATTAACCTTTATGTCATGTAAAAAACATTTCAAAAACTTGGGATGTGCATAAAAAGCTCAGTAAGAGTTATAAAACATTGAAAGAAAACATTAATCCATCAATACATAATAGTAATTGAAATCATACTTTTAAATAATTAATATAACACACAAGATTATAAGATTTATAAATAACAGATAGAAAATATAAATCATAAATTTAATGTGTGGAATACATAACATACTTACATTGTAGATTTCATAGCTACATAGGGAGTTACCATTGGAATATCTATCATAGTATATTCCCTAAATCTCTTAGGAGAAACATTAAAGTTTACCTCCATCACATTACCAAATGAATTGGAGACATATCTCGGGCTCACCCACTATAGGTTGATCACAAAATCACCTGTATACTTAAACAATTCCCAAGAACCCTAACATAATCATAACACATAAAACAAGAATAAAGGAAAGATAACATTTCATCTTTGCAATCACAATATATCATTGAAAAATATTGACATAATAAATTCTTTCTAAAAACCATTTTCAATACCAAAATACATAAAAAGGGAATAGGTATGTATTTTCCTTTTAAAAATATTATGGCTTGTTAAGGAAGCCAAATGTCAAATAATGTTTGTGGCGGCGGAAAGGTCATTGTCACTGCATACATTAAAAAGAAACATTCCCTTTTTCATTTAGTAAGATTCTATGTAGAAAAAGGTTCTCTTCGAATTAAATTTAAAGTAAAAGGTGTTTATACAATGTATAAAATAAATTTGCGTATAAATCAATATATTCCTTAATGAAAGGATACTGAGACGAGGTTCTTTACCTCATGTCTGACTTGAATCGTTCGTTCATTAATCTCCTAAATAATAAAATAAAGTTAATTTATACTCTCTTTAAAACATTTTTCAAGTTTATTATTACTTTTTTATTACATATTACCACGTTGTAAACATTACTTAATCATTTATGTTTAAAACGGACATTTTGATGATATTTTGTACTTGAGTCAAAAATGAACTTCTTATAATTACATGCTGTCCATGTTGTCAAAATTAAATTATCTCCAGAATTATATTCATGATTTATATATCATATATATCGTATATATATAGTATATGTATGTATTTATATTAATACGTAGCATTTGAATATAAGAAATAAAATGCACCGTTCATTGAGACGATAAGTCGTATATACACATGAACATTACTTTCATTTCTATTTCACATTTAATGGAATGAAAACTTAATGTCACATAGGTATATTATAATTCCAGTATAATATCATATATAATTTCATTAAGTCCGTCCTTTATACATTCCACATGTGGCATGCACAAGTCATATCACTTTGATGGGGTTGTAGTTCGCACTTTCTCAAATGAAATTTTCGTATTTACCCATTATGGAAACTATAAAGGTATGATATAAATGAAAAATACAGAAGTATAGAGACAATATAAATATAATATATATCACATATAAATATAGTTCCATCATAATGGTCACCATGAGAGGCAGTAAGAGATAATTGAACAATCATCGTTTTGTGTGGCAGTAGTCACCGTCCACAAAAATAGTATGTTCGTATCAATTAAATGGAGGTGTATAGATGTGTTATTATAATCCTTCTCATAAGAAAAACCTATTATATGGAGGATACTGGTGTTTTTTAAAGAAAAAATAATAAGATAATAGGGAGTGAAGATGTAAAGTAAAAGAATAGAACTTTAGAGAAGACATTACCTTTAAATCGAGTAACACCATTTGGTTTGAACCAAAAGGTTTTCTTGAAGTTAATTATGACTAATTTAAGGTTTCTATCTGGAATATTGGGATTTTGGGAGCTTATTTGGAAGACATGGGATTATCCAAGGAGGATTTAGAGGTGTTAGTAAGGGTTAGAGGTGATGACGTTTTATAAGGGGAGGAGGGGCTCATTTGGAATGTTTGAAATTATTATTTTATTATAAAATGATTTTCAGTTTAAAAAGGTACATAATATATTTTATTTGAATATAAGGTGCATATAATTCTAAATAAAATCATCCAATAAAAATTGGACTGGTTTTGGATATTTTTTCATCCTTATCGTTTTTATTTAACCCTTTGTTATCTTATTTAACTTTTACAATGTCCTCTTATATATTTCCTACTATATGGTTAAAATGTTTACCATAAAATTTCAAGAGTGACAAAATGGATAATTTATAAAAATTCTAACATTATTAAAGTCATTTGGTCCAATATTATATTTTTAGGACCATTTTAGAAATTAATAAAATATTAATTTGCTTAAAAATTCATTTATGTCAATTTATAAACTATTCATATCAAGACTTTTAAAAAAATTCAAATCAACTTTATTTTTTCAAAACACCTTCATTTATTCAAATATAAAAAGTCATAATATTCTATAAAATTATTGGATGGCATAATATGTTTCAAAATAAATTTATTTTAATATTAATAATCTGATTTATTTAAAACATTCACTAATTAGGTAATTATTACATCATTATTATTTCATAAATAAATTTATTTATATGATGTCTAAAAATTATAGAAAAATTACCAAGATATATGAAATATATTTTTATTTCAAATTAATATTTGTAGTTGAGCATATCTATTATATAACCCCATATAAAATTGTTTCAATAAAAGAAATATTTTTTTGTTACTTTTGTCTTTACCTTAAATTAATTAATATAAAGTGTCATTATCACCACCATGTGGCTCCACAGGGTCCCAAAATGTACCCAAGTATGCAATTGATCGGAAATATCTTATCAAATATGGTTAGGACAAGTTTAAGGGTTATTTAATATTATTACTATATTATTTTTCCCTTATTTACCAAATTTACCTTTTAACCATGGTAAATAAAATATTTACTAAAGTAAATATTCGTAATGTATAAAAATAAAATCTAACTATTTACACAATTTTTACCTCCTGATTTCAAATATGGAATCCATTTTTTCAAATTCAAAACACATAATTGGCAAAAATTAATTTAAAATTAATTCCCATTATCAAAACAAAAACGTGTTTTTAAGAAATAATAATTATAAATAAATTGACACATCATTATATCCACGTACAAAGTTAAATTACATATAATGACCAAAATTAGATTAAATGGTAAAAATATAATCCAATTAAACTTTAATATAATTTAAAAGTTTAATCTAACCATAGAAATAAATTATATTAAAAGGTAGTATTTTTCACTATTCATTTAAAAATGAACATTTTCAAAAAAATACCAAAATTTTTTCCAAAGTAAATTTTGATGTATCAATTCTAAAAGAGAAATTTATTTTTTCAAATAGAACATAATAAAGTAACAAAAAGTATATTTAAAAAGGGTTTTCATCAAAAGATTATAAATCAACCTTTTAAATTTTATTAGAGTATTTATGCTTAAAATTATATTCATTCACATTTTAAGCCTATAATATTTAGTGAATAAATGTAAAAACATTTAAGAAACCTAGATAAAAATATTTTAGTTAGTTATGTTTACTCCTACCAATAAAAAAACAAGGAATTAACTTCCATTTAAAATAATATTATATTATTATTTTTTAGTATGACTCAGCCTTATGTGCAACATGAGATTTTTGGAGAAACCCATTACTGCGTGTCAGGTATTCCATCGAACATAGAAACCCCTATAAATTTAAATTAATATTTCATTCAAATTTTTTAATAAATATAAAATTTCATATTATTTATTTAACTAGGATGGCACATAGATACTTGATGTGTACATAAGGAGGTTTCAAATCAGTTTCGTCCATCATTTTTGGTTCAGATAATAAAGGAACAAAAGAAAGGATTCCAGTGGGTTTTGATTCATTTTTATCAATACTATTCAAGGCATACCAATAGATATCATAGCTGATATTGGATTCCAAAGAGTTTTCAGGATACTTTAGATCAATGATGTTTATAAATTAAAGGCCAACATCAACTTCTCTATTTATAGAATGGTTAATAATGATGAAAATTTCAAAAACATGTCTCGTATTAGAACATCATGAAAATTGAGAAATAAGGTTCAACAAAATAAAAAAAGTGTCCTCAAAAGAATGGATAGATAATACAGAGTGATCCTATAACAGGTATCACATGAATTGACAAATATTGATCTTGACTAGTTCGCTACTAAATTCCATGTATAATATTCCCTAATGGACATCAATTTTATATTAATATATCATAAGGAATGGTCATTAGATAAATTTTGGGAGATCGGTAAGAAGATTCATCAACTTCCATGTGGAGGAAAGAGAAATTAATTTGGAATATATGATCGTTGATATAGAAGACCTCATATTAAATTATTCGCTCAAGTCTACCAGTTATTTGATTGGATAACTAGATGAAAATAATCATTGGATGTAAGGGACATAGACCAAGGTTGGAGAAGATGGATTTGGGAACGAAATTTATCGAGGATTATAGGTCTATGAGTGAATCAACAAAAATGAAAATCCCAATTTTTTAATGAAACAATAATGTTACATGGATATTTTCACTATATGGGAATAAATAATTGGGTTGAAACATTTTCAATGATTCTATGTTTTCTCTTATAAGTGAACAATTATAAAAGAAGATTATTATACTTATGGATTTTTTTATTAAATCCAAGATGGTAATTTTTACATCCACATGCCAAACATTTTTATCATTTCTAAATCTAGTTCAAATGGATTATTATGAATAAATACAACTTGAGGAAAAGGAATTGGGTTTTATAGAGGGACTAAAAGAGGTGAGAGAGTTGTTTTGGGTTCTTTTTCTGGATTTTTTTGTTTCTTTTTCTATCTGATCACCTAAATGGGATTTATAATATTAATCATGAGGAATAATGATTATATTTAAACATCTATGTTAAAATTCCCCTATGTTACACATGGGGTTGTGAGAAGGTCGATCTTGTAGTCGGGAAGAATTGGATTACTTCTTTTAGTGTAGGTGGGATGAATGTCTTACAATTTAATATTCAATGTTTTTGAGGATAGAATGGGTGGAGGATTTATGATATTACATTGTACATTCCTACTGTTTCTTTAAATAAGAGGCCTATTCAATATTGGGATATCATTGACTTGGGTTTTTGATAAATCGATTATATTGGGTTGGAAATTGAGAAGGGTCACTAGGATACTAGAATCTTATAGGAGGATTATTTATCCGTTTATATTGATTAACTAAATGATAAGGTTTTTGGAAGTCACTCAGGCCATAATTATACTAAAATTGGTTTGTATTTTGTGGTGGAATTTTTGGTGGATGAGAAACATGAATACCATATATTAGGACTGGATAGTCTTTCTATTATAAGTTATAGGTTAACGTGAAGGGATCATAGTGGGCTTGGTTAGAGTTTCTAAAAAACTGACCTGGTTGTTGAGGGTTGGTGTTCCTATGATAAAATATATTATTGAGATCCATTATTCAAGAATATTCCAAGGGTTCATCTTGTATAGGTGGAAAAGTTTCAGTTGGGTGAGATGTTGATTTCATAGTTTTTGATATCTTAGTAAATTGAGATTTTGTAGAAGAAAAGGTTAGGGATTTGGAAACCACAACTAGTTTTCAGACAAGTCTTATAGGATAACTCATCCACTTAGTCATCTTGTTTGGATATGTCGATTGATTCTCTTTATCATATTTGGATTGCGAATATGGACGAGTATGGAATTGATGCATTTTTATAGCCATGTTTCTTATGAGATCTTGTGTAGCTATATGATATTTTCTAATGAGATCACAACCACATGTGGAAATGAAGAGATTTCTATACATCTCTAATAAATTCTAATATAGGTGTTATATTAAGCATTTTTTAGGGATTTGGTGATGTAGGAATGTTGATACAAGATTTTTAATACTCTCCTAAAAAGATTTTTGTGATTAATTATTGAATTTATGGATACTACTAATTTACTTTGTGATAGAAGTTGTTAAATAAGATGGAAAAAACATTTCTAAAAAAGAAAATTTATGTCATTCCATTAGTTTATTGAACTAGGATGGAGGAAGTATATCCATGCATTGGTGAAATCTACTAGATAGAAAGAGAATTCATGAAGTTTGAATTTTTTTCAGAAACCCCTTTAATTTTTATGGTAGAGACAACCACTTGGAAATATTTGAGATAAATACAAGGAACTATTTGATATAAGTTTTTGGATCTTAACTAAATAGAGAATCAAAATGAGGAACAAATTAATCAAGCACGGTTTGAGTTTGAAATCATTGTCAGTGTAGGAATATTAATACCAAATGGTTGGTATTTTATATTAGGGAAAATGAGTTCTTTATGCGTTTATTCCCAAGGATTGGCCCTATTTAGATCAATTAGACAAGAAATGTATTAATTATCCTTAATGTTACCACAATGTTGAAAAATAGTTCACTGATTTTATAGGTCAAAAGAATATTATTGATTTTTTATGAGGGTATAAAACATTTGTACAAATTCTGAAAAGATGTTATAGGGGTTTTTATGATCTTTTTGTTTATGCATTCACTGTTTTATATTTTTTTTCTTTTTAAAAACAAATAAAAAAAATCTGTCACAAATTACAATATCCCTAGAAGTGGAGCTATTTTAATCAAGTATTATTTTCTCCTATAATCTATTAAATAGTTATATTTTGTGATATAATGTGTATATAATCCCTTGGGTTGAATCCTCGATGATGGTACTATATCATGGAGTCAATTGATTCTAATTTATGTTTTGAATGGGGTCTTGTTTTTCAACAGATCTTAGGTGAAATGATTAATTGATGTTGATGAGTAAAGATCAAAAATTTAAAATTTATTGGGGTTATTTCATCAATGTGGATGTATGTTTCTGATATCCTTGAGCTTTTAAAAATGTTTTATTAAATTATCATCAAATTCACAAGATGATTTCAATCATAATTCCCAATTGATTTATTTTGAATCCAATACATAACTAGGGTTATAATAATTTTCAATTATAATTAACTAGTACTTGCCCGTGCATTCACACGAGGATATTATTCGACGGTTATTTTCAATAAGAGATTAATCATTTTCAATTTTAATAGAGTTCATTAATATTGAGTATTTTTAAATCAAAATTTAGCAGTACATTACAATGGAATAAAAGTGCAAAACATATGTGGACATCATCAATATAGAAGAAAATGTTAAGTATAAATTTTAAAAAATGATTTCTTTTTGAGGATGGATATTTGAATTACATAAATTAACTAAATTTGAAAGAACTTTCAAAGAAATATTGGTTTGTAGAGTGAAATAGAAATTAATAGAAAACTAAGATATAAGTTTCGAATTTTTCAATAAAAGTTAATGAATTGTTTGGAAATCATAAATTAAGTATAAAACAATTAAGATAATTTATAAGGAATATTTTTTTTTGTTTTAGCATGAAGAATTAAAATATTAGAATGAAATCACTATTCAAAAGTATAATTCATATTCTAATCATTATGACAATTAATGAAGGATGTGAGGATAGACAACTCTAACATGAAATAGTAAATAAAAAACATATAGAATAAATTTTTCTATTGGAAAACGTTATATATTAAACACATAACACATATCACCCAAAGAACATTTTGAGAATAGAATAACTGATATAATAAAAAAAATTAAATATAGTCAACTCAAATTTAATAAAAGTAAAAGAAACTAATAACTAAAAAAGAAATAAAATGATCCATAACTTCAAAATACACTACTACTCCCCTATTCCATTATTCTGTTTCTACAAATAGTAGTGTGACCTCACCCTGTCTCCATTTAAATTGGATCAAGACCATTTATCCCAAAATGGGTTGTGTTCATTGAATTCATGAATTTTAATTTAACTACAGTATAATTATTTATGGCAGCAAAATATAAAATGAATTATTATAATAAAAAGAAACTTCTAGAAAATACATCTCTTTTTGTACATATATTATTAATTTTTAATATAATTTTAGGAAAATTATATATGACATTTTATAATTTTAGGGAAATTATGTATCTCATTCTTTTTAATAGTGCATAGTACACATGAAAGATACCATATAACATAGTGGCTGGGGGGGTTCATATGATCACATTGCATTATCATATTTACTATTACATAGTGATATTTAATTTATCTATATAATATAATATATTTATATATATATATCTATTCTATTTTTAAAAAACAATGAAAGTATTTTTAACCATGCCACATATTAAAAATATCAAAATTAAAATCATGTGATATTGCCGTAGAATATGTCTGTCCTCAGTGTTTGAAAATCAAATACATTCATTCAATAAGCCAAATAAAATTGATCAATCTTAAATATTATCTATGCATGGATGAGAAAAATTGAAGTATGTCCGATATCTCTTTAGATATCACCCATTGATCTACACTATTTAATCTTTTTGGTAGCTTCATTGTCTTTTCCTCTGAGTTCAATATCCTATAATGGAGAAAAATCTTACTGAATCCCAAAATAATCTTCTAAAAATACCACCTTGACATGGATTGGAAAATTTAATAAAAAACATAGTATCTAGTAAAATTATACACTAAAAAAACTAAAATTAAAGTCACATAAACATGTTGATCACATTTAAAAACCACAACCTTACATGAAAATCCTAATGATGATAGAAACAAATGTGTAGATCACACTTCCGAACATAATTTATCATCAAATTATAAATGAGGAATCAAAAATAAAATAATTGTGTAGAAAACTATTATAGGGGGAAGAAACTAAGTAATGAAACAATATGAAAATGAACACACCCACCCAACCAACCCACCTAGCCAACATGATCCATAGTAAAAATATAAGTACAAACAATTTTATTGAAATCTAAAATGATATAAAAAACAATTAACCTTTTCATGATATGAAGATTCTCTCAAACTACACTACTACTTTCGTGGTTTTTGGGCACGTCGAATTAATGTGAATGAAATTATAATAACCTTTCAATGTTTCGTATGGAATGAAATGTTTAAATTTCATATAATGTTACAATAATGATAGGAATATAATCTTTTTTTTCTAAGGTAATTCCACATTTCAAAAATATCATTCAATATTAAAGGTAAATTAAATTTGTGGTTATAGATATTAAAACACATAACCAATTGAAAATTATAGATTGATTGGTAATAAATGAGAAAGGTAAAGCAAGACAGATAAAAAAACCACAAACCAAATATAAGGAATGTGTTTTCCACTTTTCTTTCCATTTATTCTAAAGATTTTTATTTAACAAATATATAATCTTTGGAAAAAATGCATACCATTACATCTAATTACATGTGGGAAATATATATAGAGATGGTTGATAAAAGAAATGTACTTGGGACTCCTAGATTGAAATCTCAATGTAATGAATCATAGAGTAGTATCACTTAGGTTGAGTTGGAAAATGTGGTTCTCATAGAAGTAATTCGTGATTCCATTACGACTCTCTACAGATTCAAGCACCATGAAATTTTCTATTGTTAACCAACCAAACTGGTGAATTCCTTTAAATTAAAAAGTAGTAGGGGTAATGTGGTTCAGGTTAAACCAAGAATGGATACCAACATCTATTTTATTAATAATGATGACATGGAAGACTATTTTTTAGTTATAAGAGATGTGTTCACATCAGAAGAAACCACAACTGAAGAATCCTGAATGTTATGAATAAATGAGATAAAGCGGTATTGGTAGTTGTCTTAGAGAAATAAAAAAACTCTAAATAACCCATATATTTGTGTGCATTTGAATCAGAGGAATATTCCTCAGTAAATACTAGAGAATGATAGTGGGAATCTCTAGGAATAGAAGTTACTTTAATGTTCTTGTTTTCCAAGTATTCCAATTTGGATTCCTTAAATTCCTTTTCATACTTCTCTATCTATACTAAAAATTCAAATATATTGGCATGGGAGGTTGGAATAAATACATGCATCCATGAAAACATGCATATTTATGTATGTAATTATATAGAGTATATCTAGGGATAGTGGGGAAGGGAAAAATGTTTTTTAGATAGAGATATTCTAATTTCCCTTAATAAAGTACGGAAGGAAACCTACAGTTCACTTCAATCACTATTCATTAATAAAAAATTGAGTTCAATACATTAAAATCCATGCATAATTAAAAGTAATTCTAATAGTCCATAAGACTTTAATGGATCCAGTAGGCTAAATAAAGTGATATATGAAGTTATCTTCAACCAATAATGAAAATAATTCAATAAAAGGATAAGATTACTGATCATGAATTCAAGAAGCTAAGCTGAGATCTATCCCAATTTTCCAAACATGAACAACATAATTAAGTCCATCAACATGAGAGATGAAAAGCTAAAACAAATAATCACCCTAGAAAATTGAATAATCTTACATATGATGTAGTTTAGGATTTCCTAGTACCAACTTCAACTGAACCGTTAGTTTTTCATGAAAAAAATTGTTCTTCGATGCATAGCAATATCTTGGAATCAATTAAATTTAAACATAAAAAACCATCGAATGGAAACAAATATAGTAATCCATAATTAGATAATAAAAGAATAAAAAATATAGTATTCATTTACACATAAAATTAGTGGTAAAGCGAAGAAAACTATGACTGTACAATTACAATCGGGTACCAACTTCATCAGGATAGACACCTTACCAAGAAAAAACCAATTCTTCGATGTGAAACCATCTCCTAAAATTAATATAATCAATACAACACAAAACATACAAAGAAAAAATAACTATATGTTTACATGAGAGAAAAAATCTTTTTATGTTCACTCTCATGAATAGACCTATTAGACCACTCAAACTCCTCTCATTTAGATGTTTGATTATCATAATAAAAAATATTGTAAAGTTTTATGATAACTACATGAAATGTGACTTCAATCATACATAAAATATGTGTATAAGAATTTTAAAAAATGACATTGGTAATAACACTGACCTTTTTAACTATTGCATCAACATTGTAATCATAAGGCAAAGCTTGATTTTCTGTATCAAAATCTTGACCTCATAAGTCTTCATCCAAAATAAATATATAATCATATAGAGCAATGATACAAGGATGCAGAAACCTCTTGGAATGCCTCATAATAGGGTTCAAAAAATTAATATAAAACACCCAAAATATGGAACAAATGATTATATATTATTGTCTAAAATAGTCAAATATTAAATGTTGCTTACCATTTAATTTTTCATATGAACACACATGAATATCCCTTTGAGAATACTCAAACACATCCCATTTTGATGTTCTATTATAATAATAAAGAATCAAATGATTTATGTTTTAGAATAGGTAGTTAATCTCATTCTTGATGTGTGAATAGGTGATACCGGAAGCGAGCCGAGATGAAATGATCAAGGATCTAAAATTTAGCACAACAAAAGTTTTTTATTTTAAAACATTACATGAAAAATTAGAGAACTAAATTTGAACCTGATGTAATATGTGAAATGATATAAAAAATGAATAATTAAAAATTTAGGTTTTAGAATATGTAATTAATCTCATATCTGAACTACGCAGCTTGTGCGGGAGGGAATAGGAGATGCAAGGCATAGTGGGAGTAAGAAATTCGAGAATAATTAATCAAAAACCTGAATTGAATAACAGATGTGGGATGGAATAGGGGTTACGATCCATAGTCGGAGAAGGTGAGCCAATAATAATTGATTCATGCATGATGTTTCAAGTGGATGTGGACTGAAAGAGGTGTTGTGATGAATGGAGAAATCCATAAATATCTATATATGACTAATAGGGAAACAATTACATATAAAGTAGAAGAAAAAACCTTTAAAACAAAAAAAACAGAAAATATTTTTAAAATAGTGTTATGTTTTTTATGTTAAACAACAAAAGGCAAAACTCAATCCTTCCTTCATTCATAATAATCAGTTTCTTCTAAAAACATCAACACATCAAAACAATAATTTCTCAATAGAATTCTTATGTATATAAAGAAAAACCCTAAAAAGAAGAATATTGATTCCTGAAAGATTTATATGGAACACATTTAAAATAATTAAATTCACTAAGATCACATGATACATGTTCATTTAGGATGCCTTTCCCTTGTACCTTGGGTTTTCATAGATGAAACACTTATGGGAATACTGAAAAAAACATGAGAAACCACTGTATTCTATAAAGGTTGTGAGATAAAGTCATATTTTTATAAAGCAATAATGAAGACATAAAATATGTAATCCACACAAAAGATGCATGAAGATAATTACAAAATTCAATCTAAAAAAATGATAACATTCAATAACATTGTGATGGTATATGCAATGGGTAAAGTGATTATATACTGAAACGAACATGTATGGTTGTAGGAGTAAAAAATTCAAGCAGGGTCGTTGCATTGGAATATAATGCATGAATAATTTCACCAATTGTATGTACATATGTGTACAATCAGATAATGATTAATATCCACTTTAGTTCATGGTTACTACTATAGAATTGGAGGAATCAGAGGATCTGGACGTGGAGCAAATAGAGGGGGAGGTAGAGAAGACTGATGCACTGAGGGTCATTATAGAGGTAGAGGGGGCCAACGATGGAGGCGTGAAACCGAGGTTTAGAGGAAGGGACCACGAGCAGTCGTATATGGATGATAAGACTTGGTCAAAGATGATGTAAAAATTAGAAGCAAGGTGAGGAAACAATTTTCATTCGTAAATCTAGGATGGAGGAATCACGGCTGGAGAGGAGAATCGGGAATTGGAGGAGATGGAGACTACAAGTGACATGGAGAAAGAAGTAAATAAGATGAGGATCCAGAATTATGAAGTATGGGTAGCCGAAGGGAGGTCACCGGGTTATGGGGTTTCAAAGGCGGTACCAGAGAACTGGGATCAGGGAAGCCAAATAGTAGGAGAACCAAAACCCTAGAAAGGGGGAATGAAATGTTGAGGGAAGGCGCCACGCATTATGTGGGGTGGTGGAGGAAATATTCACTGAGAGACATCTCTGAGAGATGTGGAAGGATACGGAGGTTACATGTCAGCTTGGAGAAGGCATGTTTCGTATATATAATAGATATCAATAGAGGAAATAAGATAAATAACTCAAATAAGATAAGAGACAATATACACTGAAAAAGTATTTCTTGTCTTAAAAGAATTGAAATAAAATCATATTCTTACCCCACAGGGAAAACATAAAAAATTGGAGTCCAGATCATAGATATTGTGATCCCAAATGTCCACTTGAGAACCAGCGGTGGAAAATAGGTATCTTTCCCAGTGATACCAGCCCTGAAACATAAAGAAGTTCAATAGAGTAAATAATATATAAAATTCAAATTAGATAAGAGATAATATAAATTGACAAATGATTTATTGTCTTTAAAGCATTGAAATTAAATCATAGTCTTACCAGAATGAATTCTTCCACACATAAACTGTCAGTGGATGATAGCAAGGAAAAAATATATTCCACAAGGGGATGATAAATAACAAAAGGTTTCACTGCATAAGATATGCCTACTCTGAGAAAGAGTTCACCTTGAAATGATTTCCATATGCATTTTTAGGGCCTACAACATGATTATAATATGATAAATTTGATCCAATGATGCCCGGTTGAGGAAACATATGAATTTTAATGACATAAAAAAAATTTATTAAGAACCAGAAAATTATGTAGAATATTTAAATGTGTTTCTATTTTCAGCAATATGTGAAACCAATGCATATATATGGATGTTTTTCATGCATTGACATGGTTAATACAAGAGAAATGTAGGAAGAAACTAAAGAAAACAATTTATATTAATATTTCCCCTACTCAATAACTTGTAAGATTATTAATGCACCTACAACTCAAACCTTAAATCCATATATTAGGGTTTTAACCATTTTTTTTGAAATGTTATCATAGTAAAAACCATTATAGTTGTTAATCTATAGAAAAAATACAGTTATTTTATTGAATCAGTTTATGCATTGTTAATCACTAAGAACTAAACTATAATGTAGAGTACATAAATTTTATTCTATTTTCATCAATATGTAAAACCAATTCATATAGATGTATGGTTTTCAAGCATTGACATTGTTAATACATGATCTAAAAAAAATTCATGTATATAAACTTATAAACTGCCAAATATTTGTATTTTTCATGTCCATAACAACTATTGAACATATACACTAGAAAAAACATATTTAATAGTTCAAAAAACAATAATTCTATTAGTTGAAAAAATAGTTTAAAACGTATGAAACACATAAATTGATGTTTTTTCAGTGAAATCAAGAATTCATTGAATGGCTCACCTTATCAGTTCAACTTCACAACACTTTAATATCTTCTTGAGCTATATTCATATTATTTATCATCTCTATCATCTGTTTGTTTGATCCATTTTTGGCTGAAAAGTCTTTAGCAGGATGGAGAGGCATAGCCCCACCTCATTCATTGTATCTTTCTTCAAAATTAAATATCGGGATAGGATCAATGGATAAAAAATGAACAAAAAAACTAAAGAAATCAATTTATATTAATATTGCATCTGCTCAATAACTTGCAAGATTATTAACAGACCTCCAACTCAAGCCTTAAATTAAGAGAATAGGGTTATAACCACTATTTTTGGAAAGGTTATCATAATAGAAACCATTAAATTTGTTAATCTGCACTCACATAAATGAAAATACATACAGAAATAGGATTATAGGAATCACATTGTTCATAAAAATCAAAATCATTGGAACACTAACAATGGGATTGAGGGCTTCATCTCTAATGAACATGACTGAGAATACTCTATTTTTCTGTCCCAAAACCATCTGCGCTACTCAGTTGGTGTAAGAATGGGTAGGAGAACCAATTTCCTAGTCCATTAATCCATATTCATTTTGTATATATTATTGCTTATGGAAGGACACAGTTTATATTTTGTGACATACTGCTTTTAGTAGTGTTGATAAAATATTCAAAAGTAAAAATCACAAGAATCGACTCATATTATTACTGATATACTAAAATAAAAAGTGTATCAAATCAAAGTACATGTCATAGGTAAAAAGAAATCATGAAACACCTCAGATGAAACCACAACATGGGTAAATATAAATTAGATTGGAAGAACTGAAGATAAAATGAAGGAAAGTGGTTAGTTTTTAGTAGATAATATCAAATATGGATGAACTGATGGGTTACAAGAGGGAAAATGAAGGATAGTGGTTGTAGAATGAATTGAATGACTAAGTCCTGTCGCACATAGATCTGATATTAAAATAATGTATAATTGTGAAAATTTCTACGGAATTATGAGAACATACCTGTTTCAGAGATGTAAATCTATAAATTTTTTAATATGTTGTTTGTGATGGTAAAAGGGTTTAACAAAGTGGTTGTTGTGGGTCATCTTCGGCGGTTGACAGTGGAGCAGGTTTTGGAACAGAGTAGGTTCTTAGCAGTAAATCGAAGGTGTGGGTAGACTAAGGAGGTGAATGTGAACAGAGATAGGGAGCCAATTTGATGTGAAGGAATTCCAGATTCTAAGTAATGGATTTCTGTAAATGAAGATGGAGATGAGGTGATGAGGAGACAAAGAGACGAGGACTGAAGGAGATGAGGAGCAGCTGGAGATGAAAATGAGCATCAAGGCATTCTAGAGACGGGGATTCGAAGGGTGATGTACGAATACAGTGTTCCAAAGGCGGGAGTGGAGAATGTGAGGAAGTTGAAAACCCAAGCATGACAGGAATGAAAATTGAGGTAGCTTGGGTTGGTGAATGGTGGAATGAAATCGGGAGGAATTCATAGGAGTGTCATTGAAGAATGTGGGGTTGACACGTCAGTAGGAGAAATGCATGCTTTAGTATATATATAGATATAGATATAGATATAAGGTTTAAAATTTCAAAAACCCATTTGTATTTTTGTTTTCAATGTTCCATGGAACATATATGTATAAAAACATGCTATTTATCTATTACATATTTTGTTTGAAACACACAATATTAATTAAATGAAGTTGTAATAAGAAAAATCTTCCTTTCAGTTAACATATTCAAATTATTACTCACCCAAATTAAATATTTATTCATCCATTTAGTTTTTAATAATATATTTTATGATTTTTAGGATGTTGAGTTAAAAATATACTACAAAGAATGGGTCAAGATAAGAGTATTACACCGAACACACACATGAATGGTGAAGAGAAGTTAAATAGTCACATTGTATTGAATGATAAAGTATAGTGTGGAAGAAATTATACATGAATTGATTGTATTTTAATAATTAAATAAAGTATATAAATAATTTCTATTAGGAAAATATTTTATATTTTTGAAAAAACTCAATAAAAAAATTAAATGAAAAGAAACTTATGCAATTATAATTTGAAAAAAATAAAATAAAACATTAGAAAAGTGGAGGACATATATATTTTAGAAAAAAGTGTTTGGAAAGACAATCTAAATATTTGGAAAGTATATGGACATTACAATTCTTCTAATTTAATTCAGTAGTTCGTATCCCTTGAATGGAGGGTAGGGGGTGAATTTATAACACAAGGTGGTGAACTATTTTACTTCCAAAACATCCCTTCAAGTTGGATCAACAATTTTTCTATTTGAAACAATGATTCTAGAGAAATATTCTTCTTTTATTTTTTATGTATTGATATGGAAAGTTCACCCTAAAATTTTTTTGGTCGTTGGACTTTTTGAGCCAATGTTATATTTATTTTTCTAAAAAATTTGTTGTTTTCTTGTTTTTTCTAGAATTTATCAAAGCCCACAATGTGATTTCATTTATAGATATGAAAATTTTTCCATATAGAATATACATATTCTATAAAATTTTTCTAAAATATCTTGAATTTATATCCACAACATTACAGATTATGTGATAAAGTGGACATGGAGGAAAGTCAATATTTGTTGTCTATTTTAAAATCCTGAACAAAAATATCGGATGAACATTCATGGATGGATTGGGCCTCGTTAAGGATGACTTCAGAGTTGAATTTTTTTTTCAAGATATATCTAGATATACAATAACATATTATGGGGTTTCATGAAATTTTGGATTCTTAATTGAACCTATAAATTAAATCTTCATTCTAGTGTAGTTTTAATTGGATGATTTATTAGGCCTTATTATGTGGTTCACAATGCCTATTAGAGGACCAAATTATCCAACACTTCGGTTTAATTATTTATAGTAATATGATTCAAGAACACTAATAAACAATATTCAACTCATTTGGATGAGTGAATTGAGGGATATAATCAATCTAGTAATATATATAGAAATAGAATGAATACAAACATTTCTATTCGTATATGTTTAAGATCAAAACATGAATATTTCCTAGAAAATAATTTTTTTTCAGTTGAAATTAAGGGATGGGAGATACTTAAAATCCAAAATTACTATGTAATATCCAATCCAAATTCATCTATTCAAAGAATTTATTTCCTTATTTTGATACTAAACCTTCAACTTAAAAGAATTGATAGTGTCCCAACAACACCAACAAAAATTAGGTATGTATCTTAGATAGGTTTTATTCATTATATCATAGTTGCAAACAAGTAAACTCAAATTAAATCTTAACATTGAACCAAAAAATATAAAATAATGATTCTAATGGAAACATGAGCAAACAATTTACCAGAAGACTTATGTCGGAGAAATAGACACCCTAATTAAATTGAAAAGAAGTTTAATGAATAAAATTATCAACATAAAACAAATTTTCAAGCATTAAGAACTCCTATAAAATAAAAAAGAGACTCTCCATGTCCTTCAAAAAACCATGATCTCTTTCGAGATTATATTCTATTTTATTAGGGAAAAAACATGAATAGAACTTGAACACTACTTCGGAAATAATTTAGAATAAACATACCCAAATCAATACCCAAGCTCAAAAATTCATATATTTAACAAGAAATGAACAAAAATACTATCTATATTAACCCATGAATGAGAGCTATTATATCCATCAATTGTCATTAAATCATGCACAGGAACACCCCATTGTAATGAAATGATAATGATTCATAATAATGAAGCTTGGAGACTTTATCTTCTATCTTGATACCTCTCAAGTGAAAACCACCAGAAATTTCAATTCAAAATAAATACATTATATAGTTATAGATTAATATATCTTTTTTATCCTTTAAAATCTTTAATGACATTGGAATCTCAAATAGACATTCTCACTTCATCATATCACCCTTCAAGCTAAATATTTAAAGCAAAAATATCTTCTATAAAAATGACAGATGATACAGACTTCATGTTTTTCTAACTTCTAGTGAACCAAATAATCTCCCAAGGTATTCTATACATGTTTCATCAAGTATATAGTGAGATTTTTCCTCCTTCAATGAGGCCAAATTAGTATCCCAATAATATTTTCAAATCCTAAATCCACCTCATATTCCATTTATCAGCACAATATCCATAATATATGTATTATTTAAGGCATATAAATATACATAATACTTTGATAAAAAAATATATTTTACCACATAAGAATGATTTTCAATATTCAACATAAATTTATATTTTTTTAAAATTATTAAAAAAAGTTATTTTGTAAAAAATGAAAATAAAATTTTCAATATATTAAAAAAATATTGAAATTTAAAATCATTATCTAATAAAATTATTAAAAATTCCTAAATTTTATCTATTTAGATCCAGAAAATAAAACATAAATAAGATAATATCAAAAATAAAACATATCATAGAAGAACATGAAAACAAAAGTTCGGTCAATAATTAAAATAAAAATACAATTCAATCTATATATCAAAAAATCAACAGTTCAACTGAATTTTCATTAATAAAAACATAAAAAAAAATTATATTTTGACTTATTATTTGAAAAATATGATTCAATAAATATAAAAAAACTTATGAAATATTATCATATAATTGGATACCATTAGTGAGTTCTACATAAAAGAATAAAACCATTTAATATTTATCAATTACCCTAAACTACCATTATGATCTTTGGAGAAGAATCATTAATCAAACCATATTAATTCCTTTCATTTTAAAAATTATAATTTACATCCTCAGTAAATATATATTTTCCTAAGAATGTGTAGTTTTTAATATATTTACCCTTCTTGATATCTAACCAATTTAGAAAAATTATTTCCACATAAAATTGAATAATTTTGGTAAAAATATAGATAGAATTTTTTTAAAAATAAAATAAAATATAGAATTAATAAAATGAACTAAACCAACTTTATTTATGATTTTAAATATTTCTTAAAACTTTTTAATTTCCTCCATATATGATATAGACCCAACTCAATTCTTACCTACAATTAATTATAAAGATAAATCAATTAAATAACACTCAAACATAAAATAGATGAGTAAGTTTAAGAAATATGTAACACATTACCATAATTAAGAAATACCAACCCTCAAATCTAAACAAAACACCACTCTTCCATAGATTAAGTGTGTATTTTATACGTTATTTGAAATCATAATTTAATATTTCAATTAAAATTATAATTAACAAATTTAAATAAAAGATTTATAAATAAAAACCAGATATCACCAATAATTGTTTTTTAAAGGATTAATATTTAGAAGTATAAAAGAAGGAAATAACGGTGGAAATAAAATAAAAATTTCACATAAAAGTTTGAAAAAAATCATTGAGGTTGTAACATATATATATAATTTTGTTCATCTCACCTGAAAATACTTCAAAAGTGTTTGTTTATTTATCATTTAATGTTTAAGAGGATTTATAATCTAAAATGAAATAAATATGCTGGAAGGATTCATAAAAATTACATACAATAATTAGTAATAAATTTCAGATTCATTACAAAATATGACTTATTTTAGAGTTAATAAACAAGATTAAAGTAACAATTTATAATTTTCTTAACATAACATAATAATTTATATGTAACACTCATTTCAACATGCATATATTTAAAAAACCAGCCAAATTCTATAGAATTTATCTAGAGGTAAAAAAACATTCGCCTATAAAATTTCAGAAACACCCCTTCCCCAAACATATATTTACACATATGATAATAAATTACACTTTTAATAAAAACATTTTTGAAGGATCTAAGCTATGTGTTATATGTTGAGGTGGATAACTACATGAGATTTATTTAAAATTTATGGAAAAAATTTCTATATTTGATTTACTATAATGTAAAAAAATAAAAATTTATAAAATTGAAATAAAACAAAATTAATAAGTAATTTGTATTCTTGGAATAGGGAAAACATAATCATTTTATGTACATGGATATACAATTAATTTATAATAATTAAATATAAGGATATTTAATCAAAATAAAAAATAGTCTAAAAATCTGTTATCATCTTCCTCATATTTATTTTATATGATTTTTTCATTTGAAATTATATTAATATACTAAATAAATGTTAAAAAAGAAAATATAAAAACCCAAAAATAATTATGGGATGAAACAACATTGTGATTTCTATGGTATTCAACTTCTTTAGAAATATCACATCCCCTAGATGCTCATGGATTTTCTCTCTAAAAACATCATTTTATTCCCATTCAAAATGAGTGTGGTGTAGTTTAATATATTTTTAATCTTAATATCACCAATTGAAAAAAAAAAGAGTCACTATAAATGGACTATCCCATTTTGAATGAGATTTACTCATGAAACTTCTAATTCTAGAATTTTTTAACCACACTTTGACTTCCTCCTTTAACCCCTCATTCATGATAAAATAATTATTGGAATCATTTTTCACTAATAATGTCATGAGTTCTCACAGAAATTTTTCCAAATATCCTCTAAATCATATAATCAAAGATTTATCTCTTTTTTATCTTTAAATATGATGAAATTATTGGTTTTAACAACCCATAATGATCCATTATCTAACTCCCTAGGCATGTGACAAGCTCTCCTAGACATTAACCTTTAATATGGTTTTCTTATTGGTGTTTTATAGGGTTTAATTATGGAGTAATGTGCTAAATCCACACACACACACACACACACACACACACACACACACACACATATATATATATATATCTGTGTGTGTGTGTGTCTATGTATATGATGTGAAGATGTTAATATCATTGTGTATGGTAATGATATGTTATGAAATACAGAATATAGAACTAAATGATATTTTATTTCTTTATTTGGGAATATAATAAATCGTGATATCTTAATATCATGACACTATCTTTCGTCATATCATACAATAATGTTGTATCATAATATTGGATTGTCATATCCTATAATTAACATAATATCCTATAATTTATTTAGGGTGGTGAATGTCACGTTTCAACTTTTGAATCAATTATCCATGTAATCTATCATTAAATACATCATAAGATAAAATGTTCAGAGATAAAAATGGACAAAGTTTACTAGTTCTTATAACTATATATCATTTACTCATATGTATCACTGCATGTGATTAAATTCATAAAGGATTGGGGAGCGTCCCAAAAACATATATTAAGAGGATGAAGGCCATAAAAATTATTTGATTCATTATATGAATTCTCCCAAGGGAAGCTATCTTCTTCCTCCTCTATGACCCTATCAGATAGTTATGTATCATTGATGGAAGAATGATCCAACACAAACATTAGGGGATTAAATTTACCTCATAGATTCACAATGGAGGAGGGATTCCAACTGATACATCTTTGTGATGTTCTTAAAATGTATAATTGAAGATAGTATGAATGAAATTCAGTGATAAAAGTCATATAAATGTTCTTAATTTTAATATTTTACCTGGGTTCTGATTTAATTTTTTGTTAATCTTGGGTTTGAGGTTTCAAAAATATTCTTATGTATTGAATGTGTTTAATTCAATCCTTCGAAACCAAATATATCCAATTTTACTAAAGATCATTATCTAGCCTCACACTTTAATCTTTTTTGTTTGGGTGACAAGTTTTATTAATAATGCATTTTATTTCTACATTAAAAATTTTCTCAATTCCATTATTTTTAGGCTGGTAATGTGTAAACACCTTATGGAGGACTCTATTTCTTTATAGAAATGGGGTTTCCTTTTTATTATAGAAATACATTATTTGATAACATAAAATAAACCCTGAAATCCATAATTAAATAAAAATATTTATTTAAAAAAATTATTTAAAAATGTTTAAATCATAAATTATATTTGGGAAAAATTAAATTAGGGGAATGTATAATTATTTAAAATCATTTAACGACATGAATTTCAAAAAGTTGATAAAAAATCATTGTAACTCAAAAAAATGATCAATAATTAGTAGAAAACCAATATAAACTAAAATGACCAATCTACATCAAATAAAAATTGTCTAGGTTGGTTGAAAAACATAAAGAAAAATTACCTGATCTAAAATTGTCTCATAATTAACAATAAAACCCTTTTATTTCATAATCAAGGCATATAAAATAATGTAAAGGTCATGATTAAATTAATATTAAAAATAAATTATCATTGAAAAATTGATCAATTCAATAATAAAATAAAATATATAGTTTGATAAAAAAACCAATCTATCAACACAAAAAATATACAATGTGATTAATAATATAATAAAAAAATTCATTTGGTTTTTTACATAAATAAATTTAATCATCACATATGTTTATCATGTTTAATTATATAGATAGATCAATAATTATTTATATTATATTCAACATTAATCATATGAAGGTAACAATAAATTGTAATTTCAAAAATAATTTATATATATGTTTAATTTTTTGGTTATGAATAGTTAAGAATTGTTAAGGTTACCTAAACTGAACCAAATAAAAAATTGAAAAAAATAAAATATTCATAAACTAGTTTAAACTCAATAACCAATTTAAATTCAATTCCATCTAGTTAATTTAATCAAGCATACCCCAAGATTCAATACACTTAAACATATACTTTATATCAAAATGGATTTAAATATGCCCAAAATAGTTGAAAAGTGAGCTCATATTGTCTACCCTCAAAATAGTAAAAATGTCCCAAAATAATTATAGATTTTATAAAATTTCATTTTTGAGAGATTTTTACTTAGAATTATAATTCTCTATAAGTCCCATATTATTAAAATGAATCCCTAAAGAGGGTAGGGTAAAATGATATATTATCAATGAATTTCCTTTTTATCCTTTATGGTCTGATGTTTCCACCACAAAAGAGATTATTTTATAATTTTAACAGGGGGCATATTTCTAAATTTGAAACACATCACCTAATTATTTGATAATTTATTAAGTTCCATAAATAGGGATAATACAAATTACACTTCTTTATATCACTAACTATCAGGGAAGATTATTGTTTTGATATCCATTAGTGTATTTTTTTAGGATCAATGTAGTTAAATATGTCTCAAAATCATGGTATTTGACCAAAAAAATCACAATATAGATTTTCATTAGGGGATAAATCTCTAGTGGGAATAAAAAGTTTGTTTTCCTCACTAAAAATAGTAGGAAAATTGATGAAGTGGTTTTAATCAATTTATTACTCCCTTCTTTGTCATAGATCATAATATAAAACCCTTGGAGCAACAAGATCCACCGAATAAATTGTGGTTTCCCATTTGTTTCTTTATGGGATATCTAATAAATGAGTCGTTTGTGAAAAAAAATTAGTTTTGACCCAATTAGGTAACATATAAATTCATTATGAGATATTAAAATTTCTAAAAAAATCATTTTTAATTTTATCTTAATTATCTTAAAAATGATCTAGTGTTCTAGATTCATAATTTCTGACATCATATTTTATATCCACTTATTTCTCTAAAATAGACCTTATAAAAAAATTAGAGGCATCAGTCATCAACTAAAACATTAATCCTTAAAGTGGTGGTTGAAAAATTTATATGATTATAAACTCTTTATCAACTCATTAAAATCTAGTCATTAATTTCAAATACTAACACCATTTAAATGAGTATTTAAAGGGGTAGAGAAATCATAAAAAATTACGTAATAAACCATTTATAGAACATGACACGAAAAATGAAATACCCAATATCCTTCGTAGTCTGTTGGTAAATAAAATGTCAAATTATATACATATTGGACTAATAAACATGTATTTAATCCTAATAAATCACATGGACTATGGATACACCATTCTCAAATAAGAAATTAAACTTTTTCAAGGTCATGAAAATGTTTTTATCAATGAAAATCTTCAGAGAAACCCTCATAATCTAATAAACCTCATAAAATATGACATATAAATAGTGAAATGATCCATGAAAATCTCTATATAGTCATTTGGAAACTAAAAAAATATTATTATCGTTTATATTTGGAAGTATAAGGTATATTAAAAATCCTAAATTAAATTATCATATTGGAAAATATTATTAAAGGGTGGGTAATGGTGGTGTTTTCCGGATCCTCCTATAAAATTAGGATTTTGAATTACACTAGGAATACATATATGAAATAATATTGGAAACTATAAAATATTTATACATATAATGATAAAGGAAAGTGATCTTTATTAGTTAATATGTTCATCTTCTTATAGTCAATTCACACCCTACATTTATTTTTAATCATAGCAGGTACCTTCTCACCACATTCTTTATTCACCAAAGTGATTCCACTATTGTTTTTCAACAATATGGACTTTCCATAACCCCTAGTTATTTGAAATTAGAAAAATAATATATGTTTTCATTAAGTTAGTAACCTATTTTTTAACTGTCTATGAAATTATATGATTTATTATGATTAAAAACTACTAAATAGGTAAATAATTTTCCTCCTAAATTATTCTATGAATACATATTAAGTCGTCAATTCTTAGTAAATCATTAATTGGATAACCAATGAAAATATTATTCTTTTTAATAACTCTTAACGTTATATTTTTTTTCTATGTGGATAAACCCATATAAATGATTATATAGAGATTTTTGAGATATAATATGATTCCACACAATAGATATCTACACTTCATAATGTTGGTTTTATTGGATATTTTCATCTCAAATAAACCCTTAGAATAGATTTTAAACAACTAGGATTAAAAATTCCAATAATATAGAACCATTTTTCATCATATTGTATACTTATTTTAAATCCATTATACTCACCATTTTCAAAAAACAAGTTTTTATGATATCAAAAATCAATATGTTAACTTGTTCTGAGCTTATAGTACAGGTTTATGACAAGTTTTAGTATACATAGAAAATTTAGAAGATGAAAACATTCAAAAAAATTACAACCATTCCCCAATGTTTTTGAGTTGAATACAATATATTCACATTAAAATTTGTTAAATTGATAAAAAACAAAAATAGGTAATCTAAATTTTTAATTTCAAATTCCAATCCAGTATCATTCTAGTAAGAAACTTTATCATTCATAGTAGTTTTAACATCATGAAAATGATCATTTTGGGATGTTTTATAATTTTTAAGTACATGTAAAGTATAGAAATTTTTTTTGTAACAAAGTGATTGTTATAGAATAGGTTGAGTTCAACAGTAAAATATATTTAACATAGAGAATATATGAAGTGGATATGGTTCTTATATTGTATATCATTGTCAACACATAAAATATGTTTAAACTCAAGTGTTACATTGTGTTTTTCTTTTTATGTGAATGCGTTAAAGGATTCTTGTATTAGAAATAAAGGTGCTTATATTTAGAAACATGGGGTTTGTGTAAATAAAACCATAATTAATGTAATTTTTACCTAAATCATGTGGTTTAAGAACTAATCTGACACATGTGAGAGTATAAGCATGTTGTGTAAGAGTGAAATATTTTATTGGTAGAGTAAAGTTGAATAAACATAACAGATCATGATATAGTAGAATTTATATCTAAATATGGTTGATATTTTATGACATGATGTCATGCCATAATAATATGACATGATTCTTTGTATTTTCACTATTCTATTAAAAATAAGTGGTTGCACCGTGACACATCAAACTTATTCCACAATGAACCGAGATGAAAATTTACAGAGGAAAGAGCTAAATATTTTCATTATATAAAGGTAGTGAACATAACGCAACCAACAACTTCTCGACTTCTGAGAGAGTAAACTAAGGTTGTGTAATAATAATAAAAAAAACATAAATATTGATTTTAGTGTGAATAAAGATATTATTATGTGAGTTAACATGTATTAGTGTGAAAATAATGATATGGAAGTGTAAATTTTAGAGGATCAAACAGAAAATTTATGATATTGGAATTTATTTCATCTATGAAATTGATGGAGTAGGTGTTCACACTACAGTAGAGACTTTCACACTCTGATGAAAGATTAGGTTTTCAATAGGATAATGAAAAACTGAGTTTTTCATTAGAATGACAAATTCCATTCTATGGAGTGTTGAAAAATATAAAATTTAGAAACATTAATGTGATCCACATACATATTTTTGGGAAAATGATGATTTATCCTTTAAATTACTTAATAATATCCAAGTATGGACAATCATTTTAATAAATTGGATGAAAAATAAAATAAGTGGGAATTATTAAAGAAATTTGTTTTCATATAAAAAAAGTTGGAATTATATTTTTGAGTGGGGGAAAAGAGATATAAACATAAAAATTTTTATTTATAGTTTACCAAAAAATAAATTGGAGAAACTAAGGGAAAAATTAAAAGAGGAGGAGGAGGAGGGAAAAAAATAAAAAATTGATGGAAGCCTATGCTTGGTGAATACACTATTATTGTTAAAATTTATTTTTTATATCTATAATTATTTAGAATAAAATTACATAATTCAAGAAAAAAATATCTATCACTTGTGTAAAGATAACCCCTACTTATTTTTAATTTACATCGTGACTCTAGTGAAATGTGCGATCTAGGGTTTCCTCATATCATGTCAAGGATACAACTACTCATTTAGAGTAGTAAACCTTGTATAATATAGTATTGAATAATGTGTTTTTGTCTTAAAGTGTGTGTTATGTGTATTCATAGATTATATCATGCACACTAATAGGTTTTGAATATTATTATTGAATGAAAAATGTATTAGGAAGAAGATTCACATATTCACTCCCATCTCAATGAATTCTCACTATTCATTGAACCCTTTTGAAGTGGTAATAGATAATTTTAGGAATCATTCAAAGATAATTTTATGTTTAGAGTTTGGGTTCAAAATATTTTCTCTGTATTTTAATATTTGAGATCTTAATTTCAATTATTTAAATGGAAAAAATTAATTTAGTGAATATTGATGGGATTGTCACTTTTAATAGGAAGAAATATTACATTTATAAAGAACAAATGCTACTATATCTTATATGAATTAATTTATATTTGTCAAAATATATTATTGATGGGTTTTCCCCACATGATAAAGGTTCTCCTATGATCACATTAAATAAAATGTATTTAGAGAATGGTGTTCATGATCAAAATTTCATCTTGTTAACTCTTTTAGAAAATCATTTTCTCAAAGTAAAAGGGAACAAAATAATGAAGGTAATTTTGTATAAGTTGAAAAAAAAATTATAAATGTATTGAAAATTTAAATAAATCATGGAAAAATGTTTTGAGATATATGTATGAATATATCAAGAAAATTTATTATAAAATACTAGAAGAATTATTCACTAGAGTTAATGGATACCTGAGCACCGTCAAAGGTTTTGTTGAAAATCTAATAGATTTTATAGTTTTTGAGATGATAGTAGGTGTCTAACTAGATTGATTTGTTATAAAGGTCTCAATTATTAAAGACCATGATAATGATACACTACCATTTTATGAATTTTTTATCATCCCACCCTCACCCATTTTATTTGGAAAGGATGAGGTGATACTGACCTTAAGTGACATCCCTAAAAAATCAAGGGCTATAAATAAGTTCCAAGAACATGAGAGAGCATTGGGGGATGATTTTACCTAATAGACCAAACAACCCACCAAAATAAAATAAATAATACCAAAAAACATATAATATGCATGAATAGAATATATAAAACTAAAATTTAAAACATAGTAAACTACAATATCTGAGTATCAATGGATGAAAAATACACTAATCAATAAACAAAATGAATGAAAAAAGAACCAATGACACTAATGTGTAATCCTCTCAAACAACACATAAACTAGCTCAAAGCTCCAACACATCATGCCTCAAAAAAGGTATCAATATTCATCACTTGAGAGGTATGATACCTTTTAAATTTCCTATTTCTTCATATAAAATATCAAAAAACACACCAAAGATACCTAGATGGGGGTGAGTATAATCACAATATTAAATCCCCAAATACCTCCCAATACACACAACTAGGATAAGAACAAGTTAATAAATTTTATATACAACTTTTGAAGATAAGATAAATAGTTTATGTTGAATCTATAAACATATTCCATGTAAAATATTTAAAAAGAATTTGAACCATTTTTTACCACTGGGAATAACCATTCCCGTGTAAAAAAGCACAACCACCCATACCCCTAGACAAACTTAGGCTTGGGGTTTGACATTACCATTGGTTCTTCATGACCAAAATCTACTCCCCATTTAGGGTGGTACTTTCTAAACATGTCACTTAAAATTAAATAAATTCCAACACATATAAACCAAATTCCATAACAAGTAATTCCATAATTCTAAAATTTCCTAAAATAATTTCATGAAACATTTTACTCAGATCAAAATAAAACTACAATATTAAAAATATAATTATAAAATTCAATATAAAAGTTTTTTGAAAATTCATCAAAATTACCTTATTTCTAAAACATAATGAAATTTGGTTTTATTCATGAATAATGCAATGATTCCATTTTTAGTTTAATAAAAACATTAAAAAAAACCAAGCCTTCATGTTCTTGAATAGGTGTAGATAGGAGAAAATCAACCTACCTATCAAAGGATGAAAAATTAATAATGAAACTATGAACATCTATATATAGTATTATAACACCTTATATTAAATAGATAAAACAAGATATCATCAAGATTCACATCATAGCTTATAGATCTATCAATAAAATATTTTATCCATGTCTCTAAGAGAGAGTGAGATAGGAGAAGAGTGGATATAAGAAGAAAAAGGAAGAATAAGGACTTAACATGGATTCTAGATCTACAACACACATTTGATCCTCAAAGAACTCATTTGTATCAAAGGTAATCACCGAGGGAGTTTAGGGAGGAAGAGGAGTTATAAAAACTTGAGGAATATAAGAATAATGATTATTTTATGGCCTTAATTATAATTATATCATAAATTTTAGAGCATTGATTATAGTTTGAATGGTATTTCAACCCGTGGGCCAATCATACGCATACTAATAAAAACACCCTAGTGGACTCTTAGTAGTTCCAAATGGTTTAAAAAATCATGTTTCTACCATGTCGTGCTACTGTATCAAGTCCATCACCTCACATGGTTGGCTCACACGGTTAGAAAAACTGTATTCCAAATTAGATGCCCCCATTTTATCTATATATATTATTTATATTATAATGCAAATAGTTAGTAAAAATAATTATTCATCCATTTCACTTTCCAGTTACATCCAACATCACCTTTTATAGTTTCATATTGATATTTCACAGTTTCCACTAATGATGGTCAAACCACGCACCTTTGAAACACTTCCAAAACACATAAAAACAAACAAAAAACAACTCATATGTATCCCAAGTATCATATAATCTCATAATTAATATTAAATGGTTAATATAGATAAAACTATGGGTGTTACATTCTCCAAACCATTTAGTCTTTCCATCCTCAAAATGTTGGGTCTTTTCAGTGCTTTAGAAGAGCTTAGGCCACTACTCTAGCATCTCATTATCATGATCTCATGTCTGTACCTAAATCAGACTATGATGTTATAAAACATATACCTAACCAATGAATTTCCCATTCAATATGTTTTATTTAATATCCAAAATTTGTATAGAACCTGAATCAACACAGAATATAGCAACAAATCATAATGGTCCTATCAAATCTCATTGTTATGATCATATTGGTACATCATTAATTGAGATACATGAAATAAATTGTGCACATAACTAAACCATGGAGGTAAAAAAAAATTCATATCTATATATAAAACGCATAAAATTATCTCAAAGGGTCAATTTAATGAGGATAAATATTTCATTTCTTACCAAAATAACGATGCTCAAGCCTTGGAGATATTCTTAAGAAAACATGATCATTCACCTAAAATTAAAATGGTCAGTAATGATGATCTATATAGTATTTTTTATGACTCTAATCCATATATAGAGTCTTCATGATATCTAAATATTATTCATTGTATCATTCACAAGGGTAATTTAAATAAGTGAATTCTGACCCATATCCACTAAACAATGTATAGAATGATAATGACAGACATAAAATTCATCAGAAGGATCCATAAACACCGAGACTTGGTAGTTATTATTATTTTAGAACACCAATAATGAGATATTATCCTCCAATGATCCACCAAATTCTATAACATAAGATCTAATCATGTATTCAAATGTTTAGATCATACTTTCTTGTGTTCTATCCATTTGAGTATGATAATCTATTATCATGGTCAATTGGGTTCCAAGGGCATCCTACAGTGACTTCTAAACAAGAAATATATATCCTGGGTCCTCATAAGACACAATTGAAATTGGTACACCAGACATTATTAAAATTTCCTTAATTTTGAGTTTAAACATGTATTCTACCGTATTGGATTCATGAATATGTATGTAGTGGAATAGCTTCATAAGATGATCCACAATCACCCAAATGAAATCATGTTTCCTTACTCTTCTTGGTAGACCTATGATGAAATTACTGTATATATTCATCAATTTATTCATGGGAATATATAAATAATACATCATAAAATCTAGACGTTGGTGCTCTTTATTGACCTTCTAACATGTTAGGAATCTTGAGAAAAACTCCACTAATTTTCTCTTCACTACATCCCACTAAAACTATTCTCCCAGTTTCTTATAAATATTTTCAATACCAAGTTATACATACCATATTTAATGGTGGTAGTAATTAATTAATTTTTCATGATATTTTTTAAGAACTGTAATACAATATCTAAATAGTAACATAAATGTACAGTATAATATCCATCCCTCAATGGTCTCTCCAAAATTTAGTTTCGAGATCATGTTTAAACATTACTGAATAGATCTTTGAGAATCATTTACCTAATCAACCAAATTAGGAAAAATATAAATATGAATGAAAAATTTTATATCACATTTTCAAAACATTCCAGTTGCATATCATCTATGAAAAACATTAGCTCACATAAATCTGAAGCCTCTCTAAAAAACTTTTTTTATGAATACCCACTTAATTTGTCATCTATATAATTCCATTTTCTTGGTTTACACATTAAGACAATGATTAACATATATAGACAATATATTGATATTTATTTACTCATATTTAGATCTCATTCTGAAAAATGTGTTCTATCGTTTTATGATCTATAAACACGATAAATATCTCAAGAATACGTTAATGATACTATATCTTCAAGGAAAAGAAAACAAAATATAATTATAAATCATGCCTCCACTAGAAAATTAACCTTTTTGATTATTCAAAACTATTCAAAGAGGGTATAAAAATATGTTCGTAGCCTATGGCCTTGGTTTTGGGATCCTTGGCTATGTATGCCTTTGTAATAGGTCTCTAGCCAAAGGCCAGAATTTAAAAACATAGCCTCAGGATGGTAATGTTTACAGTCCATGTTGGTTGTGGTGATAGGCTATGCCAATGGGACCTACTGTCACATATTAATAAATCATGGAAATATGTTGTTCATCAGCACATTCCACAAGAACTGTGGCTATAGCCACACAATATACACATATAGTAATGATTATGTAAACTATTTCGGTAACCTTTAAAAAATAATATGGATCAACCATTTTTTGATCTCGAGACCTCTTCCCAAATTCTCATAATATGTTACAACTATGCTATTCACTCTTATATGTATAGATAAAGAAAATTTTATATATATATATATTTTTATTTATAACTATATATAACTATAAATTTTAACATTTTAGAAAAATAAAAAATATATTTTAGATAAAAAGACTATTTTTATGATTTTTAGAGAATGTGGAAATAGACATTTCCATGTAGCCTATTTCTATAAATCTTTAAAATTATGGAAATAGGTATCATGTATTGCCACATTTATTAAAATCATGGCTATTATTGGTATGGAAGAGGCATGTTTCCATGGTTATTTAATATCATTGAAATTTGTATCATGTATTTCCAGTGGTTGTAAGTAATATTTATGGTCATGGTTTTGAAAAACTATAGAAATATGCATTTTCCTCCAACATCCAATATAACTTTTGTGGTTCGCATGAAATTTTGGTTGTTACCATGCCCACCAATTTTAGAGGTTATGTAAAACCATGTCTATATGCTAACCTAGGGAGATCTAATGACTATTGCTTTACAAAAACATGGATCTAAAACATCGTCATTGGTATATTGTCTTGTTATGTGTATTGGGTAATTATTCTCATGCACCTATAATTGTCATGAGATATTATCTATAACATGATTTACCTAAAGCAGAAAAAACCAATCCTAGATCTTAATGTATCAAATTATACCACATAAATCAGTCCTAAATCTAAAAACATAATTATGGGTTATAATATAAGGAAAATAAAAATATCTTGAAAATAATTCTTATAAGGGGTGATCCATTGGAATTGAACACCCGATCTTGTCAAAGCTTACATCAGTGTGGAAAATTGTGATAAATCATTAATAGACGATCAGTAATATACTTCATATTAGAGAAAATTCTTATCTTGATGAAATTATTTGTTGGTTTCCAAGAGTTAATAACCTCTAACATTTTAGGATCCATGGAGACTCTATTTTAATAAATGACATGAAAATGAAACATACCTCTTATATATATAAATCAAACTTTTAAATATTAGCATAAAGGATCTATTCCCACATTATACCCAACACTATAGCCAAGTATATGTAGTGATCATACATAGTTCTAGAATATAGTAGAATTTTATCAATGAACACCACTACAAAGAAGTAAAGATAATTTGGAAAGATTCGATTCATCAGTTTTGTAAACACTATAGGGGAATTTGTAGGACTAAATTAAATAACTAAATACTCATAACGGCCACAATGACTCTAGAAATATATTTTTCTAATATCATATTTTTGAATATGATGTTTATCAAACATTGATCTTAAATATATTTTTTTAGAACCACTGATCATTTTTCAATTGACCCAACAGGTCATCAATTCATGGAAAAGGATATCAATTTTTTATAACAATTTTACTAAGATTAGGATAATTCATGTAAAGATCATAGGTTATATTAGCCTTATTTACAAAATTAACTAGTGTGGTCTATGGAGAAAAACTATGTCAGATTAACCCTATACTTTACAAAACATCTAGTTGGGTTTTCAATTCCCTTAAATCTGTTGGGTTGATCACATAATAGGGAAGTAAAATACAACTAGTCCCAGGGATGAGTTAGATCATGAATTACACTACTCTTACTAGTGGAAACCCAAATAAATTATCAGGAAAGACATTTAAAAATAAGTAAATGAATGTTAAAAAGTTAATAAATTTGATTTCATTAATAGATTATAATTTAACTAATGAAAACTAATTTTTGATATCCCAAACCCCCATTCACAATGGTTCTTCTTTGATTTCATTCAGATTCCAATCAAATTTATAGATATTTTAAACACCGTTGCAATATATAAAATATTATTAATTAAAAAATATTCAATCTGGTCAATGAATGTTTTCAAATAATCAATTCCACGAATCATGACATAGATGCCCATCTCAAGAATGGATAAATACTAAATCACACCCAACCCGTTGATAGTTATTGAATGCACTTCACACTTAAATAATCAACACTCTCATTGGCCAAAATGAGTTTAGCATTTCAAAACAGAAGGAATCATTTCAACATGAAAACTAATGTGATAAAAAAAGAAGAAATAAAATTATGTGATTAATCAATATCAAACATGGCCTATACAAGGGTTGAATTCTAAAAAAAATATATCCCACACCATTGGAAAACCATATTGATCATATGTGATCATATAATCAATACCATATAATTTAATACTCATTATACCTTGTTCATTTTTAACCAAATAATTTTATGTAGCATAGTGAGTCATTGTGTTCCTTGAATCACCTAGTCTCACTCAGTTTTTGAGGAAAATAATTTTTCTGAGGATATTTTCCAATTGAATCACTGGATTTCTATGGAACATTAGATGCATATCTAACACCAATCCATGGATAACTATGAAAATAACATTGGGCATGTTTCGTCTGATGATAGTTATTACACTCTCTAGAGGGTTTTATATACTCTATTAATTTTTTCAGGGGAAACACTTTGAAAAAATCATGACATGCATTTTTTTCATGGAGGAGCGTTTTCTGATCCCATGGTCTGATTCCAAGATACTCCACCACCTTGGAAATATGTGCCCCACTTCCTCTAATTACCAACATTTAGGTTCCCCTTGTTCTCATGGGGCTAAAAATACTCCCTCAAATCATATTCTCATATATATATATATTTCTTCCATAGTCTCGTTATTTATTATCCCCATAGAGTTAGTATTACAATTGTTAGAAAACATAGAGTCAATATACAGTTTCATTATAGATGCATAGATATGTTCTTTAATGGAGGAAATTACCATAACCTCTATTGAAAACAATACTAAGTTCATAAAATCAACACCATAATATTTTATCATTAGTTTTTCTTTATATAGGATGATGATATCTGTTATTCCAGTGATATGTAATGTGTTAGGATGGAATTTTCTATTGAGATATTATTTAAATTCTTTATGTATAATAATGCGGTAGACATTAGCTTGGAATTATAAATAAAAACATTTGAATTATAGATCATCAAGAATATTATTTTATATTTAAACTTTCTATTGATATGTTGTACCAAGGAGCTCGAATATTTTATTTATTCATTTAAGCCACACATTTAATTTTTTAGGCTCAAAATCCACCTAAAATATGGGAGAATGATGTCCATGAAACTACAAAAAATAATCTAATTTTCAAGAAACATCATTTCAATTTCCTCTATTAATGACCTAGAAATAATGAACAACGATTTAGACCAACTATTGGTTCACCAATGGCTTAGGCGGAACCAAATTTTTTGGGGCCTTTTCTAGCTGATTTCTACATTATCTAACATGTTCCTTTTTATATAACAAAAAACACTATTTAGTCACCACTGACTAGAAACTAAGGGATTATAAAATTAAAATTAACCATAAGAAACAATAATTTTATCCATTTTGACAATTTTCCATAAACCATCAAACACAAAATATACAAAATGGTTGTAATGGTAAATATCTTTATCAATGAATGGAATGTAATGATCATTATCTATATCATATTTATTTGAATAAACACATCTCTAATTTTATTAGAATATTTTTATCCTAATACCCCCTAATAAATTAATTTTCAACATTAAATGGTTAGCTATATCATTTTAATATTTTTATTTCATATTTTAATCTCCATAAAACTATCAAAAAAATAAATAGATGTATCAATACAGATACTATTTGTTACATTCCACCCCTCACCAATGTATTAGCTAGAGGAAGAGGTTTTAATGATCATATGTGACATCCTAAAATAGTATCTTTATTGATCCATCTTTTTAGTGATTGATCTTTGGCGAGTTTACATATATAGTCCCATATGTTTTAGAACAAGTTGATATGGGAGTGAGTCTACATGTTTCTCAGTAGAAGAAAAACATTTATAATGGAAATAAGTAATTCCAGAACCAGGATCACTATACCTTCCCTTTAATAGATCCAAATAGATCCCATCAAGTCTTATGTTATAACACATAGATATATCCATAAAAAATAGTTCTAGGGATCTGAGAGAGAGAGAGAGGGGACAAGAGTAGATATATGAAGAAAAAGTAAGAGCAATGAATTATCATTTATTTAAGATCACCAATTCACATTGGATTGTTCAAGGATGCCTCCGGGTCAATGGTAATCACTAAAGGATCCATGCGAGGAAGAGGATTTTGAGGATTGGGAAGAATAGGACTATTATAAGTGTTTTCGGTCATTAATCTAAATTAAATCATAATTTTTGGAGCATTGACTACAAATACTATAATTAGGAAAAAAAGGTTTTTCAAATCATGTTTTAACTGTACAATTATTCTAGAAAACAACCTGGTATCCACATGATTATTCTATATAGTTTGAAAAACTATATACCAACCATATATTGCTACAATATCAAGGCCACCACATTGTATCATTGGGTCGCAAGGTTAGAAAAATTATGTGCCATCTGTTGTTCCACAACTATCTCCATCGACATGATTTCCCTTGGAATGAACATGTTTTGGAAAAAATGTTCCCCAACCATACATCTTTTCAATAACTCATTTCATCACCTTGAAAGTTTTTATAGATATAAGGCATGGTTTAAACTAACTAGGATCAATCCATACACCCTTAAAAAATATCCAATAACTTTAAAACAGACTAGAATCTTCTGAAACATAAACCATGTATTATATAAGCTCAGTGTACATAATAAAAAGTTAATGTACATGAAACTGGGGGTGTTTAATTTTTCATATAGTCTTATAGTTTCAAATGAAATGACAAAAGGGAGAGCATTAGAGAATAAGAGAATGGATGATTTGGAAATATCCTTTAATGATTTGATTTAAGACATGGGTATGAAAAAATATGATAATGAAGAATATTTTAATAAACAATAGGACATTTGAATAAAATGTAACAAACCCATTTAATTCATTTCAAGCATTTAGGGAGGTGAAAAATGAAATTATTAAAGAAATCTACCATTGAAATAATTTTAATATAGATATATTATACATTTTTAGAAAATTTTCCATGACAAAATTAATATGAAGAGTTTGAATACAATGGTAAAAATCTAAGAAATTAATAAAAGATGAAAGAGTCAATTTTATTATTCAAATATGAAACTTAAGTATTTTTATAAACCTAAAAAGATAGATTTATATTTATTTTATTTATATAAAAATAGTAGTGAGTATGAAGATAATGTTTAGTCATCTTGTAAATGTGTTGAAAATATTTTTATTTCAAATATGACTGATGAAAATATTAAAATTAATGAGAAAATCAAGTATAAAAGTTTAGAAGAAAATTAAATGGATTCCATGGTTAAGTGAATACTTGTGGAATTTTTTTCCATCTATTTGGAAACTAGAAATTTAGAATAAAATAATAAATAAATATGATCAATCCAAAAGAAAAAAATATTTCTTATATACTAAAATGGATTCAATGTTGTTGAATATCATCTATAACTTGAAGAATATTCACAACAAAAAAAAATTGAATTTTTACATGGAATAAAATGGAAAATAAAATTAACATGTTCATAAAATTGATTAATAGAAATTTATTGATATTGATAGTAAACATCTGGAAACATGTTTCTAGTTGGTGAAAATAAAAATTCATGCCCCTTGATATTGAAGGATGAAAATTAGTTTTGGAATTAAAGACTTATCCAAAAAAACTAGATATATTACCTAAGGAGTTTATATTTATTATGTTACTATATTTAAGAGATAATGAAATTTTATGTTCTTTATATAGAAAAATGGTAATATTCTTAATTCTTTACATAAGAATGTGAATATTTGAACAGATCACCCATTGGAGATCATTTATTCCTATATTTAGGGACCTATGAAGAAATAATAGACCCATAGAAATAAATATTTATTTTCATTTATTTATGAAGTAACTCATATTACATGGATGATGTTAATAAAACATAAATCAATGTACATGGTTATTTTTAATAATTTAAAAAAATTATAATAAAAGGAACATTGGTTTCTCTTTGAATAAACTGAAAATGGACAACGATGTTGTATAAAAAAGTGTAAAAATTAAATAATATCTTACAAATCATGGTATTATTTATTTATTTAGTACATTATATAACCTATAACAAATTGTTTTTTTATAGAATAATATGATTTTAGTGTAAATGGATCACACCATGTTCATGGAATATTAAACCTGTTAATTTTTATAGAGGCAAGAAATTAGACCAAAAATTTAGATTAAAAACATTTATTTATACTGATCCAATTAAAATATTATTCCATATGATCTGTATTATTATAATATCCTAGGATTTAAATACATTAGGGTATTTGGTAGACCTTTTATTTTAATGTTGTTAGGTGAAAATTTATTGATGTTTGAGAAAAGAGGAGTTATAGGCATCATTCGTGGTTATCCCTAAAATGTGAGAGGATATTGTTTTTTAAGAAAAATAATAAATATTGTGTATAATTCCAATGTGATGGTATTAAAACACTCAAATAAATAAGTCCCACATCAAGAAGCATGTTATAAGAGTAAAGGTGAAAAAAAAACTGGTAGAAAATAAAGATGAGATTTTAGAAATAAATGGGAAGTCATAAGGTGTCCATGTTTAATATAATTATTTATCCATTTATAATGATGAATAAAAACCTTGTTAAAATCCTATAATTCTATGAAAATAAGTGGATGTACAAAATATAATTTTATATCAAGGAGAGTCAATTCAATGTTTGAGAACTTTTTATAAAGGAACACAAACATTTTGGATTTTGTCGGTAAGGAAAAATATGTAAATGAATCATTGGAAACTAAATATTAGACATATCATATGAACATGTAGTTAAATAAAATAATGTTGGATATTAAATAATATTTTTAACCAAAGACAATAAATAAGAATGTCACCAGAACAATGTTCCTCTTTCAAAACAAGTTGAATGAAAATAGAGAGGCGATAAGAAACAAGGAAAGTAGTGTGTGAGAAGGTTACTAATAGGTGTATGTAATTGATTTTAATTATAATTTAACATATTTTTCAAGTATTTAGACCATTTTTTTTCTACTATAGTAAGAAGATAATAAAAAGTTCTTTTAAATAAACATTATGCCAACCTTTATCAATGCAGATTTGGGAGGGGAAGTGTACATTATAAATATAAAAAAATTCACTAAAAAGCCAATGAAAAAACTAGGTTATAAAATTAGGTTGATAATTGGAGTTCAATATCATTGCATTATAGTATATGGTATTGTATTACATTCCCTATTTTATGTTATTTCTATTTTTATTTTTAATGGTGGAGTAGAAAAAAATTCATTTAATGAATATGTTTTCCCAAAGGGGAAAAATATATTTAGGGGGTTTAAAAGTGGAAATATGTGAATTAATTTTATATGAGTGTTAGTTAGTGAATTGTTTGATATGATCTATAAAGATTGTTAGAATGAATGAAGGTAATTTTTATAAATAAAAATTAGAGAATAGTTTTATGATAATGGAGGATGATTTGTTTTAATAAGTTGATCTTAGTTAGTTTCAAATGTAGTGAAGAAGAGGATATTGGCCTCTTTAATGAGAAACATGAAATTATGATTCAATATTCTTTTTTCATACCTCTGGTTCAATCATTTTTTCATATAATTATAAATTTTTAATAATTTATACTGAAATGTTATATCAATTTAATTATAAAAAAATACAAAGTGGGATATTTTTGAGTCCAAGAGTTGGTTATGGGAGATGTTGTGTTCAATATTGGAATAAGGATTCTATAAAGAAGATATTAAGTTGATATGGTTCATGTGTTGTCCTTCATTATCAACAAAAAAAATTAAAACAGAGTATTATAAAAAAATGATTTGATGTGATGGTGTTTTTGATGTTTGTTAAAGAAAACATAGGTGTATGGATTTCGATTTTTTGTGTTTATAAAAGTTTTAGAGTTGAGAAAATTTTTTCAAATTCATGGTAATATGAAGTTCCTAGTGGAATGATAAGGGAAACTGAGCGGCGGTGAATTAGTGTAATCAAATTTTACTAAGTTTTAATGTCTATTTAAACTATCCCCTATTTAAGATAAAACCGTTATCCTAGTTAAGTGAATGAATCTAGTAATACTCTATTAAGACACAATATAGTATGAAAAATAGGATGTAAAATATAACATCATCATATCGATTTTTATATGGGTTGGAACCCTCATTGAAAACCTGATCCTTTTTATGATTTTTCTATAAACCTGATAATAGATTTTTTAACTACACATTATAGTGATTACAACTTCTAAATAATCCAAAAACTAGGGTTGGGAAGATATCATCACCATCTCCAAGGAGAAGGTATCATCCAATTCTCAGATCTCCATTGTAGTGATAAGTAAATAAGTCTTTATATTTCATCCAATAGTCTTAACTCTACTCAAATATAATGAAATTATTTATTTTATAGCCACATATTTCCCATGGTTATTCATGAAATATTTAAAATGATATATCATTGCTACTCAAGATGTTTCAACATCACCATAATAGATTTTATTCCTAAATGAATATATCTTCAATCACATGAATATGGTTAGCTACAACACATGTGAGTTAGGATTATTCATTAACTTATATTCATTTTGATCTTTAATTGCAAAGCGTTTTCTATCTCTATGAGTCTTAATGCAAAGATAAATAGTAGTAGTGTAAATTTCATTTATTCATAATCTCATTATATGATATAGTTGTATTATAAGGATTCACTTATTCTTATAGGATGTATAGGTTTTTCTTCTCAAATGTGTTCATTTTCTCCTCAATATAAAAATATTACCTCTTTAATTAAGTATTCTTTCCTATATAGTTTCTTATTATTCCCCTATTATAATTTTAAATTCATATAAACACTTTGAATATAGTTTCTAATATTCTATTTTGGAATCTCTATAAACATCAGTGGTTGGTGATCTTCTTATTTAAATTGGTAAGTATTTTATAATTTAAATTATCATTAAAAATCTCTCATAATATATTCCATAATCATTATTCAAATATATCATGAGACTCAAAATTATTTTCCATTATATTATATTAAAACACTACAATCTTCTTCTCAATAAAATCCATAACAATTGATTATTTTAATCTTATTTCATTTGTTTATGGTATTTTTTATTATTATGTGGATATTTTTTTATATTGTTGTAATCTAAAACATCAACATCAATAAAAGTACAATTTTTTGTGATTTATATGTAATAATGAACAACACCAAAGCATTATATGATTTTAATATATTTTATTTATAATAGTTTATTATTCAATTAGTCAATATTTTTTATTTTATTAATCTCACATTTCATTAATATTTCACCAAGTGAGGAACCTTATAATGGTTTATTAACAAAATTATGAAATTGTTTTATTGAAATTTATGATGTTCTGTGTTGTACCTTATAATGTAAATACACTAACAGTTAAAATTGTAATGATAAATTTACAAATAATCATCTTAAAATTGGGATGATTTATCTCAAAATTGGAAAATATTGTCTTATCTATACCCCGTTATGTAATTTACCTTACTAATATTATATAAACCTTATAAATCCTTAAATAAACCTTAAAACGTTCCCACCCACCTTGGTAAGTTGAGAAAAAAACCTTATGAACAAAGGGTGACTCATTCATGCCATCTCTATTTTTCTAGATATTAATGAATCGTATGAAGTCTGTGAACCATGTAATGATTTTATAAATTTGATATTTTTCATTTCTAAAAAATAATTTCCAGATTATAAATTAAATTATATTGTTTTCAACTCTTCTTAATACTTTATCAACCACTCCAACTCAACTCTAAAACAATTTAAATGTATTTGAAAAATCATAAAATATATATAAACATATTTAGTATTATTTTTAATGACTTAAATTATTTAAATGCTCAACTTTGAGTATTTTCATGTATTTTGACTATATAGTTAATTCCTTCCATGTATAACTAATTTTAATTTTAGTTATTCACTTCTTCCATTTAGTCAACCACTCAAAAATTCCTAGAAAACTGTTGAAGTTAGTATCTATTATGGAAATAGTTATTGATCTTAATCATCATGATAATCATATTCACTATAATTAGATTTAAATTTGTACTTCCTTAGAATCTTTGAAGACTAATTTTCCATGTAGTAAAACAATTTATGTAGGAGTAGTAACTCATTCACTTCTATTAAACGTATTTTTCTAAAATACATGTTAATAACCACACTTTATATTAGCATAATTTTTAATTAACAAATTATTAAATCCTTCAATGATTCATTCATTTATTTAATATCCCCCTATGGATTCATTATCAATACAACCAATTCTATCTATATCAATACATATTTTCATCACCTTTTATTCTTCTCCCTTTATTGATAATAAATACAGGGGTACATATAGGGAATAAAAACCACCCATATTCAAACAACTAATTCTTCCTCTTTTATTTATACTCTTTAGCGTTGTTTAATAATATGAGATAATTATGAAATGACATGAATTATATTTATGAGATATTAGTTTATCCACTATGTGTCCATGTGGCATAACATGGTATAGAAAACAAGAGAGAATAAATCTAGAAATAAAAGATGTCCATTAATATGTACAACATGTGATACCATTTCAAAAATATCATTTTTGGGGATACATAATTTAGATTTATCAAGACTTATAAATCCTACACTCATATTAAAAAAATAAAAATATCAAAAATAAGACAGATAAATCCCCCATTAAATATTATTCCCCATCAACCATCACTCAACATTTTTAATCAAACATGGTATAATCTATATAAAGATAATAAGTGTGGTTTCCAAACCTCAGATACAACTTTTAAGGGATATTAAGGTTTCAAGTTCCTATAAAATATCAAATCCTTATCACTGCCTTCTTGTTTGATCCCTCTTAATGGATGAGGTTTATAATATCCTCACCATTGAAGTTATTCTTCATGGTAATATTCAAGGAACTTTTAAAAAATTTTGAATATAATTGACACTTTGATGGTTGATATATTATACATGTATTGTAATTACTGACTTAATTCAATTTTCTTTTAAAATGTAACATTGAATTACCTACTAGAAAATTTATACAGACTAATATAAATGAATATGGTGAGTTATCAATTATATTCATAATGATTACATCTCAACTGAGACATGGATATCAATATATAAATATTTTATTTGAAACTCTAAATTTTCAATAACTCTTTAACATTTTAATTCCATTGATCATATAGTTGTGAACTTCATTAATTGGCATGAGTTTACTTTTTTCTATAAATATATCCCTTTCTTAGAATATTTTGATTTACCTTTTCAGATAAATCACACTCATCCAATGGTGTTTTCCTTTGTTTTATATCTTTTTTTATTTCTTATTGATCAAGAATAATAATAATATATATCCATGAATTATTAATTTTTCAAATTTCATATATACCGTAAATAACTCTTGGGGAATTGATCATAGAAAACCTCTCTTTAAATTCATTCCTTTCATGTAAAATTACGTATTTCCCTTTAGTATATACAATTAATTATAAATTCTCTATGTGTATAAATATTTCTAATTTATATGGTCAAAAACTCATGCAATCATTTCTAATAAACTCATTTTTCATATAGTTTTCAAATTGTTTCTTAGAATTATTTTTAAAAAAAAATTATAACAATCATTCAAATCTTATTCAGATGCTTCAACAACTAAAAAAATAATTTTAAATGTTTATAGAAGTGATTACCTTTTTAATTTTCCTAAATTATAAAATTCTAAATTACAAAACCTAATTATGTTGGCCAGTGTTGTGTCCCTTCTTTCCACAATTTTTTAATCTCCACTTAGTTTTTTAATCTTCTAATATTTTCTTCATGGGTATAGTTTTTTTCTCTATCCTATTTTTTTGACATTTTTAATCATTTCATACAACCTATGGAATATTAATCCCTATTTTTACTTGATATATTTTCCATTTTGGCTTTATTTTCTCATCACAAAATTGTTTGTACTTGATTTTTACATATATATAATAATCATAATTGTGATAAACGTTAATTTAATTTATCCAAGCATGAAAATATGTTATTTGTGTATTTGTTTCCTTTCATATGAAATATGCTTCTATTAAACATGAATTATTTGTTTTTTAAGATATTTTAGCCATTAATATTGTCTTGATATATTCTTTTTAGGGAGGAATATTATTTAACACTCAATATTAACTTACAAAACCTTACAACAACAAAAACAATGGATTATTAATCTCTTTATATTACTCGTATATACAATCTCGAAAGAATTTGAACCTTGTGATATTTTCTATTTTTTAGTATAAACACAATCATTTTAGGTTATTATTAGTGATATTATCTTCTTGAATATGCTATTATATACAATTGACGACTTGGTGGGATTCCAAGAAACATTATTTACCCAGATATTTTCATTTTTTAAGTTTTAACGTGCACTTGTGAAAGAGAAATTAACAGGACAATGGGTTAATTTTTCAAATATCATTTTCTATATTGACCAGGACATAATTTTATCCCTTTTTGGGCACTAATATAACATCCCTTTTAATATATTTTCATTATAATTTTGTGTTGTATCACTTTTTTTAAGTAATTTGAGAGGTATTGACTTAGTTAAATTCAATATTTCATAGTTTCACATTATTTACAAGAACATTATTTTAGGGGATTTCTTCACATCCTCAACTGATCTAAAACAAGCTTCAAAATTTCTCTTCATTTTCTTGATCTAAACCTCTTGGATTTATCTCACTTCTTGTATGATATTTTAAATATCTCTTACACTTTTTTATTTAAACACTAATTAACAATTTTAACATTATAATACATTTTATATTGTTTTTCCATTGCACAAGTCAATTCATCAAGTTCATTCTTAGTTAAAACTATCTCAAAACTACTCGTTTTACATTCCTCTTTGATAACATATCATTACCTATTTTAAGGTAATCATCAACCCTTGTTTTGATCATGCTTTGGTTGGATCTTTTTTCTAGGTTGATTTTATATATCAGAATTTCCATTGTTATTCACTGGTGAAACTAGTTGCTGGTGTTGATTGTTGATCATTGTTTAAATTTAAGTGGTCCATAAATTCTTTTCTTAACTATTGGAATCTTTAATAGAATGATTAACTTGAAATATATTTTAAATTTATTTAAAAAAAATTAGATTTGATGATTGATTCTTGGTTTCAAAGGGTTTTAGAAATTGATAAAAAATCCCAATGTAGATGGAATTTAAATTATTGGGAGGATTTATGAAAATTGATGTCTTGACATGTAAATATTTTTGATTAAATGATTTCATATTGATTTTTAGAAAATTTAATAAATTTTAATGTGATTTGAAAGGTCATGAAATGATGAAAACCTATGATATGATTTTGAAATGAATAAGGCATTTTTAAAATTGAAATTTGGAAATTGGATTTTTAAATTCTTTGAAATGATTGATTTCCAATTTTATTTATTTTTGAAGCACATGTTAGCTTGGGTAGTAAGCGGTAACTAGGAAAAGCATGCTATGACCTATCCACCCAAGTAATGAATTGAAAACCAAAACTATTACTAAAAAATCATTAACATGAATAGTGGTAATGGGTTCCTATAGTTAGGTTTAGACAACCCATGATGGGTTCCCCTATTAGAGTATATTTGAGTGTTCTCATCTTATAAGAGGTGTGATCACTATAAGAAGTGTTAGGATCCTATTACTAGATAAATTGACTTACCAAAGGACTTTTGTACACAATTATGTATTTTCTATGATTTTATTTACTTGATATACTATCTATTGATTGGTTTACCTGTTTTATTCTTGAATGATTATTTATATAAGAAAATTTATATTTAGTTTTAATTTATGACTGTCTGAAATTTGATTCACTATATCTTCCATTTTTTTTGAAATGAAAGTATTTTTTGATTAAAAAATAAATTAAAATAAAATTTCTTATTTTATTTAAATTTAAAACATATCTAGTTTACTATATTAATGAATTTATTATATAATACATAGTGAGACCATACTATAATGTATTAACCAAACCTTATACTATAATTTTGGTGTCTATAGTTTTTTGTATGTCATGTTTGAGAACAGGGAATGCACTAATTAGAGGTGGTGGATGTTATTGATCCTTTGGTCCATGTATTAGGATGATCTTTCCTTTGGGATGTATGATATTTATCTTTCTAGTGTATATAGTTTGATGATGTTCTGATTTTTTTAATACTTTTTTTGTTTCTAGTACTTTTTTCCTTTTCAATGTTGATCATATTGACTTGTTTCTTTTATATTATATTATTTTTGGTAAATTCATTCCCTCTTGTTCATGTATAATGCCGGGTTTTAGTCTCGAACTAGTGAGGATTAGGAAATACCATCAGGCTATATATATACTCAATTATGTATCAGGGTACCTATGTATCTATGATGATTTGTAAAATAGTTGTATCTAAGGAACGTTTAGAATTTTTTCATAATGTTAGTTTCATGTTCGGGATGTCCTTTTAAGACGTTTGAGGTAGTTATGAGAGTGTACCAAGCTAGATCTCATCATAATGAGCCTTAATTCATCCTGTGTGGTTTGGGAAAGGCGTATTGAGAAACAATTTGATCTAATTATCTTGTTTTCCCATTTTTTGGATAGGTTGAAATGAAAATCATGATCTCTTATGTGATGGGATTGATTTTATAATTTATCTTTTTTGAGTTTTTGATTTATGTAATCTCCTAATGTCATTAATTTTGATTGATTATATTTTTTAGCATCATGTCCCTGATAAGAAATGTGATTAGTCCCCAAGAGGAAGGTGCTAGTGATCCATAGTGAGTGATTCCTCTCATGGGATAGAGCCTTGTTGAGATTATTGTGTGTGTTATCCATGATTTGGGACAAGCACCATCACTTGTTCACATTTGGGTTCTTATTGGGGAACCTCATTGGGATGAATCTTTGAATCATTCGTAGGAGTTCCTTCACTAGAAGAAAGTTTTGTTTTAAAGAAATAATGATCCTCAAGGGGATGAGGATTGAATGAGAAAAATAAATCTTCTATTTTATTTCTTATAAATTATTAATTCCATTAATGTGAAATTTTCATCCTTTATGATAGAGTGATATTGTATGTAATAGTGGGACCAAATATTGATAGTATAGAAGAATGAGGATTTAGAGTTTAAGGAATTAAAGGTTCTTTTCATTGATCTGTTATATCCTAGGTCAATGATGCTAGCTATGGATATAGGGTTTTTCAATCTCTAATAAGATGACAGGACCCTAGTGGATTACATTTATCACATTCCCAATCATGTGAACAATTCATATGAGATTGAATTGGATGAGAAGATAATGACTCTACAGTTTAGAATGGTTCTTTAACCCATTATATATTCTCCAGTTTTCTTATTGAAGATCACTTCATACACTAACCTACTGGATAGGGGATTGATGGTTGAGCATGATCTGGATAATATTTCAGGGTTTTAGGAGTTTCATTTTATTCCAGTGATGGTTCTATGAGTTAAATTAGATGAAAGTGTAATCATGATGAATATTGTGGTGGTTATATATAGTAGTAGTGCTCCTAAAAACCTTCAGTTCATAGAATATTCCCCACCACTTGATTTTAGTGTTGAAATGTAGTGCATTTGAGATGTGTTTATACTGAGGTGCCAAATATCTTTTTTTTATGGTTCATCCAGACACCAATATAAACTATACCATTAATTTTCCGCTTCCTGTTGTGGAATGGGTTCATCAGTACCAAAAAGAACTATTGTGAATCCATATGCTTCACAAACAAAAGGGTTCATTCCATAGTATTCTAAAAGGAAGAATATTCACATAGTTGAAGAGTATGCAAAGAAAGGTGATATAGGTCCAATGACTATGAGATGTACCATCACTATAGCTTCATCTTTAGTGATTTATTTATTTGATACTAGGTCATCCCACTCATTTATATCAAATTATATTGTGAACCTTCTAAATATTTCTATGAATATTTTGTATTATGTGATTGATAGTACTATGCCTCTTGAAATGAATAATGTTCAGGGTAATTTTTGTCATAATGAAATTTTTTATTTATAAAAAATTCTGTATACATGGGATTTTATTTTTCTCGATAGGAAACCTCCTATTATCAATCTCATGATGGATTGGCTCATTGCTAATAAGGCGTGAATTGACTGTTATCTATAATGGGTCTCTTTTACCACACCTGATGGGGTGTGCCAAATATTTTAGGGTGAACAAGACCCATGTTCAAGTTTAGAAAGAACTTTTTATCCAGTATTATGGAATGTACTATCAGTTTTCTCTTTTGATCTAGATTATTAATCTTTGAGCGATGATCTCCCAACATTTTTCATTAATTTTACCGATGTTTTCCTTATGATTCTTTTTACATCGGTAAGATATGTAGAGTTATATATTGATTTAGTTCCTAGTAATTGGTTTAATTCTATACTTTATTAACATATGGAACTAGCATAATTGAAGCATTTTAAGACTTGGTTGGAGGATCTATTAGATAAAGGCTTTATTCACCTAAGTGTTTCACCTTGGGGAGTACCTCTTCTCCTTTAAAATAATGTTGATGGAAGAATTCAATTTTTTTGATTACAAGAAAATAAACCATGTTATAGTAAATAAAAATTATCTATTACCATGTATTGATGATCCATTTTAGTAGTTTAAAGGGATGATGTGGTTCTCAAAGATTTATCTTCTATTTGGATATCACCAGTTTAGAATAAAACGATATCACATTGATAAATATACTATAGGAAGTAGGTATGGCCATCATGAGTGTCTTTCCATTCCATTTAGTCACACTAATTATCTTTCAGTCTTTCTATATTTGATAAATAGGATCTTTTATGAGTATCTTGATACTTTCATGGTGGTCATTGTGGATGTTATGTTAGTTTACTTAATATCTTAGGAAGATCATGGGAGTCATATGATAGTAGTTTTATTAATGTTGAGAAGTCATCAAATTTTTTAAAAGATATTAAAATGTTACTTCTAGAATTGATAAGTGATGTTCTTAGGATAAATAATCTTAGAACATGGTATCTTATTTGACCATGATAAGGTTAATGTTTTTACAATTAGGGAGAAACCATGTAATTTTTTCGAGGTTCATAGATTTGTTTGGTCTCATGGTTTATTAAAACTGGTTTATAAAAGATTTTTACTATTTTCTTCTTGGATTACTGATATCACTTGATAGGGAGGGAATATTGCATGGGATGAGAAATATCAGAGTTCCTTTGTTGATATTAAACATATTTTTACTTCTCTATCAATTGTGAGTCTCCCATATATGGGTAAGGGCTATGTGTCCTTTTTCAATGCATCAAGTTAATGGTTCTACTAATTTATTAGTTAATTTTATTATATAGTGGACTATGGTTATCGTTTTCTTATCCCACATGAGAAGAATCATCCATCCCATGAACATGAACTCACATCCATGATGCATGTAGTTATGTTTTGGTGGAATTACCTTTTCGAAGAAAGGTTTACTATGTATTATGACCATAAAATACAACATTATAGTATCTCTAAAAATTATTTGAATCTACGTCAGAGGTGTTGGGTGGAGTACCTGCAATATTTTTATTTTGACACATCATATACCCCAGGTGAAGCAAATGTTGTCAGTGATGGATTGATTATGAACCATTAAACCCACTACATGAAAGAATCATCAAAAGTGTGGAACTTGATTGATATTTTTTTCACAATTGGATATATGATCTCATGAAATAGGGGTCTAGGTAGTCTTGTAAAGTATTTAGTTGACCTATAATCTTCTATAGATGACTCTTCAGAAGAAGAATCTTGATAATGATTTCCACAACATTTGGGACTATGTTTGTGGTCAGGATACCATTGGTGAATGGTAATTATCATATGAGGGAATCCTATGATTCCAGAACAGGTACATTATAACTTTTCCAAATAAAATTCTGTGATGGGTAATATCCAAAATACCTGGTGGAAATGCATCCAGGAAACAAAATGATATCTTATTACATGCAATGATGATTTTGGTTGCAAAGTATGAGCCAAAAAATTTCTCCTTTTGTATCTCATTTTTACTCTTTTCAATAGTTCTAGGATGAGCACCAAAGACCTTTCAGTTTTCTTCTCCACATCCATTAATGATTTAGAAGTGGGATGAAATTTATATGTACTTTTTGGTTGGGTTTCCATGTACCTCTAGAAAGAAACACTTCATATGGGTTGTGATCAATATGATGATGAAATTATCTCACTTTATATCCATTCCTGCACAACCAAACATAAGGAGATAAGAAATATCTATGTGAAATATATTTTTTATTTTCTCAGAGTTCTATCAACTATATTATCTAATAAAGGTAACCATTTTACCTCTTATTTTTGGGGAGTCATTTAGGAGGCGATGAGATATCAAGTTTTATTTGAGTCTGGAATACAATATGTAGATGGAATTCCTGATATATAGGTATATAAATTTTTTTGAGGATATGATACATGCCTACCTTCCTGACTTTTGTGGAGCTTCATATGAACATTTGGTGCTGGTTTAGTTTTCATATAACAATAGTTTCTAGTCCACAATAAAAATGGATCTTTTTGAGACCTTTTATTGAAGGCTCATTAAATATACATTGTGCTGGTTGGATATTGGAGATAATTCCTTTGTTAAATAGATTTTGGTATAAGATATTACAATGATGATTTTTTTGATTCATCATAGAATGATTATGGAACAAAGCTTGTATAAATCCTATGCGGATAGTCATCAGAAACCATTGGTGTTTTCTATTGGTGACTGGGTATTCATGAGAGTTTCACCTCAATTGGGTCACTAATTGATATAAAGGTGAGGGAAGCTTTATCCTGGTTATTTTTACCTTTTTAGGTTGTTGAGATGGTGTGAAATTGTCATACATTTTTTCCTTCAACAATAGTTAAATTAAATACCAAAATTGTTCCATGTATCACATCATTAGAAGAATCTTCCAGACCCATATAATTTCATAATATGGGAGGATATTTATGTTTATCTGGATTTTTCCATGACTATGAATCCAATAAGTATAATTTATTTGGGTAAAATGGTACTTCGTTGGAGGATGAAACCATTGATATGTGTTATATGTTAGCATGGTTCTAATTCTAATGAGATGTGGGAGTGTGGGGCACTTATGAGCGAGAAGTTTCCTTATTTTTATGATATGGTAACTTGTTGAAAGTATTTCTAGTGACAAAAAGTTATTATGATGTAGAGGTTGTAACATCCCTTCACTTTTTTTTCATGTATTCATCAACCCTTGCTTTGATCATGATTTGGCTGAATCTTGTTTCTAGGTTGTGTTTCTATATCTCATTCCCCTTCATCATTATTAGTGAATCCTGTTATAAGAGTTGATTCTTGATATTTTTTTACACATTGGTGGTTGAAAAATTATTTTCACTACATTTGATACCTTGAATTTTATATTAAATTCATATGCTTTTATAATTGAATTTAAAACATAAAACTGTGATGATTTGATTATTGATTTGAAAGGGGTGTGGAAGTTGATAAAAAACCAAATTTAGATGGAATTGAAATTGTGGAGTGGATTTATGAAAATTGAGGGACTGATCTTGAAATTGTTTAGATTAAAAAATTTGATGTTGATTTTGAGAAAATAGTTTAAATTGAAAAGTTATTCGAAATTTATTGATGTCGTGAAAAACTATGATTTGGTTTTGAAATGGAGACAACATGTCTAAAATTGTAATTGAGTAATTGTGTTTTTTAAAGTAATTGACTTCTAGTTTGATTTATTGATGAAGAATATGTTATTCAAGGTATTTTTTGGTAACTGGGAAAAGAATTTTACGACCTTGAATCACTATAAATGGATTGATGATGGAAAATGTTAACAATAAAAATTCGGCCTGACTTCTCTTATTGGGTTCCCCTAATGGGGTTTAGACTGCCTATGATGGGTTCCACTATTGGGGTGTATTTGTGTGTTCACACCCAACCATATTTTTGATCACATTGAGATGTGTGAGGATAATATAACATGATAAAAACCCATCTACAAGGATTTGGTATATGGTTCTTACTTTTATATGAGTTTTTTACATGATATACGTGTCGATGAATTTTTGAACTCTTTTATTAATGCTAAATTATTTATATAATTTTTCTATAAAAAATGTTTATTTAAGCCTATTTTAATGTTGATTGGTGATATTTCCTATCTTTTTTAAATGAAAGAATTTTTTTAGTATGAAATTTAAATTTCAGGCACTGTTTTATTTAAATTAATAGATTATTCAGCTTATTATTTTTTGGAATTTATTATAGAATTCACAATGAGGCCCTACTATTCTTTATAGATCACTCCCTATATTTTCTTTTTGAAATTTTCTTATTTTCATATGTTAGTCTGAGAGAAGGTAACGTTCCATAGGGAGGTGATGGACGTTCATGTTCATTTGGACTATGGAGTGAGTTGATATTTCAATTAGGATGCTTGAGATTTATAGTAATAGTGTTACAACATAGAGGATATAATTATTTGGGGTTTTATATCTATTTTGTTTCTATTACATTCCCCTCTTAGAGTGTATAAAATATTTAATTAATTCTTTTATATTATATTGTTTTGTGGAAAATTTATTTTCTGTGGTTCTTGTATGATGCCAAGTTCTAGTCACTAACCTATGTGGATCGAGAATTCCTTTTAAAATATGTCAATGTCATCTTGGGTGTCAGGGTAACATGGTAACTAGGATGGTTTGTGACATATTAAATTTGAAAAATATATTCATTGAAAACTAATAATATTCTTCATGTGATTTAAAATGTTGCGTGAGATTTTAAATCTTTGTAATATCTTTCCCAAAGCACTCCCTATTTCATAAGCCCCTATTCTAGATGTTATTTTTCATCAGGTATTCCCTTTATAAAACCAATGATATATATAAACACTTCAATATCTAATTTATCTAAATCATATTTAACTTAATGGTATTGGCCTTTATCTATTTCAATAGACGAATCATCATTATACACCCATAGCTTTAGATTATTGTTAAAATAGATTTATCTCAACCGATTTTGTTATTGACCAATTATATCCTTGTGAAACTTCAAATAAGGATAGATCATTATTTTCATCAATTATATGTTTTAATTTATTTGCCTTTATTTTCATCACATTCCTTATGTTTTTGGATGAGATATTCATAGTAGTTACATAAAATATTTTAACTTAGTTCTCCATGTGATAATATTGATGTAAAGATTAATATTAGTAGAAAAATTGAATCCTTAAATTCCCAATCTCCTTATATGATATAGTTTTATCATAGTAATCCTCCTCTTCTATTTCCTCCATGAATGGTTTGTTATTATTAAATTTAGTTATGTTTTACATGATATTAAGATGTCCTCTCATATTGAATATAATTATTGGTTCTCTATTTTGGAATTCAGTATCAGGTTCTCTCAAACTCTTGTTTTTATCATATTCTTATATAATTTTATTTCCATAAAAATTCTATGAATCTTATTCCCAATATTTGAATATTTAAAATCTATAAATTTTGGAGATAGATGATATTAAAATTTAAATCATTGGATATTTTCCATTTTCAAATATCATTAAAGACATCAAAAAATATTAATCATAAGATTTTACCTAATATTTTTTGAGACTTGAAATTATTTCTTTAATGTGGAATTTAAATATATCAATATTATTCTCCAAAAAAATCTGCAACATTTAATTATTTTAAACATATTCAACATGTGATTGTATTTTTTTTGTGATTCGGGGCATTTATTCATGGAGTGGAACTCTTAAACATTATCTTGAATCAAAATCATCTTTTTGTGATTTATATTCAATGAAGAACAATTAAAAAAATCATATTATTTTAATCACTTTTCCTTAAAATATTTTTTAAAATTTTACTAAAAAATATTTTTCATTTAAGTAATATCAGATTTAAATTGTATTTAAAAATGCATGTAAACTTATGAGGATGAACTTTATAAAGGTTTATTAGGATCCATACAAACATCTGACAACAAAAATTATAATGTTCTGGGATGTATCTTATGATGTCCAAATATTAACCTTAAAAAATATTATAGCATCCTTATAAATGATTTCCTAAACCTTATTATGATCTGTTCCAATATGATGAAATTTTTACATTAACTTATGAAGTCAAAAAATTTACCCTATAGAGATATTTTCAAACTTATTAAGTCATACATGAACCTTATAATGTTCCTACCAAAAATAAAAAATTGGGGATTCATCCTTATGTTCATAGAGTGACATATTCATTCCATTCCCATATTTCTATATATGAATAAACCTTATGAGGTCTTTGAAACAAATTAAGTTTTCAGTCTCAATATAGAATTTCAAAACTTCTTTAAACTAAATTAGAATTCATTTAGATAATCTTAAAATTGCTTTAGAAACTTCAATTAAACTCTAAATAAATTTAAATCTATTTAGTAACTACCATAATATTTAAAAACCTGTTAATAATTATTTATGAAGACTAATATAATTTATAAACTCAACATTGAGTATTTACTAGTAGCTTCATGGATTATTTAATCCCATCCATGATTATATTCTATTAATTACATTTCACCAATTATGACATTAATCAAGCTATGATAAACTTCATTTTAATCGATTATAGTCAATGTGTCATTGGATAATGACATTATTATTTAATCTCTTTGATTATTAGCTTCAAAGTCATCAAATTTAAAGGTTTTCTTATATAGAACCTATATAACCAGATGTTTTAAGCAGTAGCACAATTTATGTATGAGTAGTACATTTTTCAAAGACATTCATTGGATTATTATTTAATTCACATTAATGAAATCCTTACATATTATCATCATTATAATTGATAATAAATATAATCTCCAAGTATCTATTAGGTTCATTATAGTTACACCATAATTCATGTTTCATGATATTTAGTATAAGATTAATGAGATTAAACACATGTTCTATAAGAATAAAAAATTTAAGAGGAAGAGGATGTCATACTGCAACATTAGGGATCATGTAATGATTTATGTTAAATATATTGTTTTTCTAAGATAATATGTAATGATATGGATGAATTTACCTAATAATAATCCATGATTCTTGTTTAGTTTTCAATATTTTTAGAAGAAGAAGTGGTTTCACCATGACACATGAATGTGTCACCGCAATGAATTGGGACAAGTAGTTAAAGAGGAATGAGATGAATTATTTCATGACATGAATAAGGTGACTATTCTACATCCAATAAATTATAGTTTTCATTAGTTTATATTTAATCAATGTAATAATAAACTTGTTAAATTAAAATTTATTAAACTATGAAGTATGAAACCACAATATGATTTTGTTTTCATAGAAGTGTAACTCAAGCCATAGAAGATTGAAATTCAGAGAATAACACTAAAATTATTAAATAGTGATAATTTGGTTCATATTTTTACATTATGGAGTAGGTGTCCACACTACATTAGAGTTTATTAGACTGTGTTGGGAGAAAAATCTTTAATTGATTGAAGAAAAACTAGTTTTTCATGCATCAATGACACGTTTCATGCTATAGGGGTGGGAAAATATAGAATTAATGTAATTGTTATGTGTACAACTTGATTATTAAAGGTACAAAAAAAATTATCCTTTAATTAACTTAACCATATTCAAGGTTGGATAAAAGTTCATGATATATTTGAGGGGTATAAAATAAACGAGAATAGTTTAAAGTAAGAATTTATCATAAAAGATCATGTGGGGATTCCTGTATAATAAGATATGAAACAACACATATTCCTATTATGGGAGTAGATAATGTCATATAGTAATTAAGGGATGAAGTGGTAATATATGTATAATTGAAAGAATAATAAGAGGTGTAGGTGCTGGAGGACGTACAAAAAAATTGGAGGGAAGTTTATTCTTGGTAAGGACTCACTTGTTTGTAAAATTCAGATTCATCTTCTCTATTAATTTTTTACTACATTAATATTTTAATAAAAGTCATTGTGTTTCAAAGGTTAAAGGATAATACCTACTCATTTTTAATCCACATGGTTATTCTAGTGGAATTTGTAATAATTAGTTTTACTGGAACATGATAAGGATGTAGTTGTTCAATATAAATAGAAAATATTATAAAAATAAATTATGTGTGTTATTTCATTCTATGAAGAATGGGTATTTTATATATAGTGATCATATCATTCCCTTTAATTGGTTTATAATATCTTTTATAAAGAAGAAACATATAATGAAGTAAATTCATCGATTCACCCCAGTGAATTATCATTTTTCATGTGACCCTTCTCAATTCAATGAAAAACAATTAGTTATATTAACATAGTACCTCAAAATTATTTTCAGTACATATATTATATAGAAAAAAATTTATGATTTTATAACTTTCCTTACAAAATAATGTGATAAAATTCCATGCTAAACATTTAAGATGTCATTGTAATTTTTCAAAAAAAAAGAGAACACATTGATCAATAGTTCATGAAACTAAATCATTCTTCATCCATGTGAAACATATGGTCTTCGAATATAGTTAAAAAATATTGGGTGATTCCAATAGGTCTTTTAATACTCTGATTAGTTAATTATATCAAAATACCTTCTATTTTTAGCTTTGTAATACTTAATGTGAAATACATTTAATATAATACCCGTTTACTCTAAATACAGGCTTGGAATCCTGGAATTCATAATCACCTATTGTGAATGGGATAAAAAAATTATGGGTTTATTTCATTTGAGAGAAAGAGAAAATTAAATCATTAAAGAAGCTTTTTTTAAAATATTAACCTTCTTTCATCCACTGTATTCTACCTTATGATTTCTAATTTTGTGTATACATTTTACATAATTAATAATATGTTTTAAAACATGCATCTAGGATGTTTTAACTTGAAACATATTAATAGTCTAAAAAACCCCTCTATATAAATTACTTCTATCATTTTACTGGATTTTGAGGACTATTATGACTCTAAGGAATTATATTTTTGACCCTTTTCATGTCATTTTAAACAATATTATTTCAATCCCATGGCCCCATTATTTTTCTAAAGTCCATGTGAGATCTTTCAAGATGAATGTCCTTTTTGAATCTTGTATTTATTTAAAATTTGTTTTATCTAAATAAAAATGTTAAGAGTATTAAATAAGTTTTTTACCTTCCTTTAATAAGCTCCAAATCAGTGATTTCATGTATCAAACTTTCTCATAAATGTTTTGTTCTATAAATTATAGATTGTAAAGTGTAAATCACATATCCATTGATAAGGTTCTTGGAAACCGCATTATCCTTCCCTATTGGATTTATTAATTGTCATAATGGAATATTTTCACTACTTTGGTCCTTTAATAAATTAATATCATTATAATGTTTTCCTATTTTAGTGGCCATGATTAGTCGGAAAGTCTACTAGTATTTTATAATTTATTCCATGATTGGTTTATATTTGAGAGTTTTACATAGGCATGTAGTCTCTCACAAGTTTTTTATTTTAATATTAATATGGATGGAAATTTATAAATAGAAAATTATCTTTCTCCTAATAGTATATCGACTACTAAATATTGGTTAGGTTTTTCAAAATCCTCCCTTATTGTTAATTTTTTATTTTCTAATCAAATTATTTGTTATTCCATCATTAATTGATGTTATGATTAAATTTTTATATCTTATATTGTTTTTTAGAAGGGAATCCCTAGAAATCTTCCATTGAATATTATGGAAAAATATTTCAATTAAGGTAATTGGTTATTGGAGAGTTATTTTAAGGAAAAAATGTCACAATTCATTTTATTTAATAAATTTAACTAACCTAATGTTTGTTATTAGACAGGGATATTGTTAGAAAATATTATTTATCATACCATAGTGGTAAGATAACTCAATTGGCCAACTATTTAAATTTTTTTTATTTATAAATAATCAATTGAAGGGTTTTTTAGAATGAATAAAAACATTTGAACCAAACTATTGAACATCTTTTTCTCTATTTTCTTTTAAATTAATATCCTCATTTTGTTTTTATTAAATAAAATTGACCATATTCCTAGAATCAATAATTCTACTATCTAATAGAACTAGAAACAAATAAATTTTTTCAAATAAGATCTAGTTAATAATTTGTTTTTGAGGATAGAAAGAATAAAATATCATAAAAAACCTCTAATATTCATGTAAATTTTTTCCCTTCACTTTCGAAATATAAAAAATGTTCTTCCTCAAGGATGTTATCATAGAGTCTAGAAACAAATTCTAATAATATTATTTAGAGCTCATAACATGTTTCTATGGAAGTTTATTATGATTATAATAACCGCTCTTTAACAACATTATGCAAGGAAAATTGTAAGATCATATATTAATTTCATCATCCCTAACCTCCTAGGGGTTCACCGTGATTTAGACCATATGGAATTCTTTGAATTGATTGAGCGCATCTTACCTAGATGTTAATTTGACTTATAATAATGTAAAATCATCCCTAATCTATATAAAAATCCAATAAATATTTCAGGTAATCCTAGAAACTTTTATTGGTTATATATATGAGGAGTATGTACATCCTTCAAGGTTCTTATCTATTATATTAATCTAAAAGTTTCTTGAAGTTCTGTTCCCTAAGGATTACTGTCTTCGCACCCAATAATGGATTATTGAGGTTTGTCTTATATATTTATTCACTGTAATATATCAATAAAAATCTTATTTTATTTATATTTATCATATTTTCTAGACATTAAATGAAAATTTATAACTATATTAGGGTTTAAAGGTTCACGTTCATTGATAAGAAGATCAAGGATAAAATATATAGCAATTTATGTATATTTTAATTTACAAACAAGAACATATATGAAGGTTTTTGTGGATATTTTTATATAACCACATTTAAAACTAAAATTACAACACCAGTTGGTAATATTTTACAAATATTTAGAAAAAATATATTAAAACATGTAATTTTATAAAAAAACAAAAAATACACCAAGAAATTTTCAAAAAACTGTTACTTAAAACTATTAATAGCAGTTAAAAAATATTTCACCCAATAATTTTCCAATTTCAATAGGAAAATTATAAATATAGTGAAGAACATGAAATAAATTTAGTAACTAGTGTTTATCAATTATCAAGGAACCATATAGTATATTAGTTCACAATCATAAAAATGAATGAATTAATTTTTAGCATTTAAATTCAATATTTTATATTATTTTTAAAATATTTTAATCAAATTCTAAATTAATATTATTTTTATATTTAAAAAACAAATTAAAATTAAAAAACAAATTATTGAATTTCCAATATATAAGATCTAATTTCTATTAATCAACTCAATAAATTTTCTTAATTTTTTTTATTAAAGTATTTTAATTTTAATTTTTAACTCCTTTTTGGTTATCTTTCTAATAATAGTTCCAATTGAACAGAGGGTTTTTTGGTTTCTTATTAAACCAATTTTATTGATCCCTTATTTACTACAGTACAATAACCCATTATTTTTTCACAAGTGAGATTAGAATATTAAGCGAATTTATTTAATTTTTTTATGAATTATGTTGTTTAGGGGTGTTTTTTAAAAATAATCTTTTACTAGAAACAAAATGTGATTAAATAATTAAAAAAATTAGAGAAGTTGTGATAAAAAAAATCCAGTGAAGGATTCCTACTCATAGTTTTAACTCATTGTTATTTATTCTTTTATTATCTATAATATTCTTTTTACTATATTTATCAATGAAATTATTATGGTTATAAGTCAAAAAAATATATAGAACATTCCACTAAAATATTTTTTTTCTTATTTTTAATAAACATAACCAATTAATCTAATAATAATCAAATTCAATGACAACATTGAGTATTTGAAATTATTTCCACACTTAATTAAAATATTAAATGTTTAAATATTAATCATGATTCTTATTTCATTATCTTGTATAAAGAATTTACAAGAAAAATTTAATAAATTAGATTATTATGTCATATATAATCTTGTTGATAAAATGGGAGGAAAAATGTAATGTAATTTAAAAAACTATAAATTAACATTAAACAACATATTAAAAAAGAAATCATCAATATAAAGAAATTGAAAAAATATAAAATAAATAGAATAAAAAATAATTCACTAATGTTTTGTTAGGTTTGAACACATAAGATGTTTAAGATGACATAAACTGTGTATAAATCATGGACATCATTACATGCATGGAGACCTCTAGGAAATAAAATTGGTTGAAGTTTATGATATAGAGATAAAAGATAGATATATTTAACTCTAAAACCGTAATATAAAACATGGTTTAGAGATAGATAGAATGGGTATCCAGCCTATCCTTTAAACACAATTGCCTATAACTATAATTGAATATAAAAATAATTATACTTTACCTTGACTAACATATAATCTATCCTTCTGGAAGGGTCTTGAACCTTAATCCTTAGTTCGACTGTATAGTCATAGATGGTTCTCCTTGATTTATTTTTATCATATCCACAAAATTTTTTCCTTCATTTAATTATTGTTTATATCAATGTTAGAATTAAATTGGGTATCCTCCATTCTTGATAATATCTTCTGTTGAACTAATGATTTATTAATTGAAATGAATAGTAGTTATGTTTCCATAATTAATCATTAATATGCTTCCATTTTGGTTTTAAAAAAAGGAACATGGTAAATATTTTTTTAAACAACATTGATATGTCAAACTGTTAACTTCATAGTAGTGTTTTAGTTTTACTAACTCTATGTTTCATCATAATTTTATCACTAGTTGGAATTATTTAATATATTATAGTCTGAAAAATATAACATTGACTTCCAACTTATGAGCGAACCACCATATCCTAAACAATATTCAATTGAACACATGGTAATACCATTATCTAGTGATCCTACATTTACAAACATTAACCATAGGAAACATAAATAGGTGATCAATGAATCAAATAACTATATTAATAGCCATGTTTTAGCTATATAAACCCTTGGATAGTTACCCAAAGGCTCTTAGTTCTAGAAACAACCATGAACTATTGGGAGCTCAAAATCATTTGTAGAAATGGATAGTCACAAACAAAACCCAAACACAAAATGAGATCCAATTTAGAATCATTTCATGTAGAATATCTCCCAAGATCCATGATTCATATTCCAATGATAAATAAATAACAAAAAGTTCCTGATGAACCCATGAGAGAATATTATTCCCTCTACTAATTCGGCTATAATTCATGTACACAAACACTCCAATACAAACAGGAAGAAGATATTTATCCTAGAAATTCATTGAGCTTTATTCTTATATCAATTTCAGTCTTTATTGAACAGATTAAATAGTATCACTTAAGACCAAATAATCTACAAAATTCCAAATCATTCCAAATTTTATGGACTTTGAAATACAAAATGGCACTATGATATCACATAGAGAACCTCTATACATCATACCAATATTTTTCCAAGATGATTGATGAAACTATTTTCATAGGTATCGAGATTAGATAGTAAGAAACTCAAGATTATCATGTTTTTAATGAACCAAAAAATCTCCCATGGTAGAATCTTTTCATGTCTTCACATGTATAGTGGATTTAGTCTCATGAAAACAAGAATTTTTAATAACCCAATACAATTTTCATGGCCCAAATATAAATAATCATCTTTTTAACAACAAAAAACATAATATAAGTATTAACAATATCATATAATTGATTATATAAAACTTTTATATAGATTAATTTAAACATATAAGAAAAATTTCCCACATCCAATGTATATTTTCATTTTATAAAAATTATTAATAAAAAATTTAGTATAAAATGAAAATATAATTTAAAAAATAAAAATATGAACTAGTAATATCATTATCTAAACACACTATCAATAATTAATAAATATTTTGTATTTAAAACCATAATAGTATATCACTGATAATAGAATAACAAAAATGTTACTCATCATAAAAGAATATGTTGACACATTTTCAATATAGAATTAAAATAAAACTACTCTTAAAATAGAATTTTTAAAATATTACAAATATTTTTATTTCATTATTACCAATGACCCAAAAGATCATATTATAGCTTTTTATTTTCAATCTTTGATTCAAGACATATAAATTAAAACCTAATAAATATTATAAAATAAGGGACTAAAATGAGTCAATTTTAAAGATAAAAACAACCATATAAACATTTATGAACAAGTTCGTTCATAGAGATAGTGTTTGTGATGTTTTTATTCATTAGGGAGAAAGGAAAGGGATTTTTTCATATTAAAAAAGTGGGATACAATGAGTTATTTATATAAAAATAAGAGATTCAAACATAAAATCATTTAGAGCATATCTATTAAGTTTTTTTTGAGGCTGATAATGATGAATATGATAAATAATGATAAGTAATATATCTCATTTATCAATGAGATTACATTAATGACATCTATTAAGTTCATGAAGTATAAATCTAATGAATTTAATAATAATTAATTTTTCATGAGAACTGATAAAATCTAATTTGGATATTCCACGAAGGGAGTTGGAGTTGAAAATATATTTGAGTACTTAAATAAAATAATTTCATTCTATCAAGATAAGATTATAATTTTTCATGACCAATGTTCATAATATACCCCATTAATAAAAGGTGTAGTTGAGTGAAAAAAGATGATAATGGTGAGGATGGATTGAAAGATGTTTTTGTGTCATGGTTTATCACATTAATTTTTGGGGAAAGTTATTGGGAAATGGGTTGACATTTAAAACTAGTGTTTACGTCATCCAAATTATAAAATTTGCCCATATGGTATGTGTTTTAAGAAAACTTTGATATTGAAATACATGTGGGTGCTTGGAAGACCATGTGTTTTCAAAGAGAAAATTACTAACACAGGTTTATCTAAAAAAATATGTGTAGATGTAATCTTTCTTGTTTATCAATTGATTGGAAAAGGCTATCACTATTCAAATAATGAACACAAAATTAAGTTATTAATTTAATGTGAATTTGATTGAAACCCCATTTAAAGAGTTGAAATAAAAAAAATTTATATCCAATATGAAGAAGATGAGGAATAATCGGTTGGGAATCATTTTGATCATTCATAAAATGTTAAATAATTTATTGGTGTGAATGAAAAATATATTGATTCAATATTATATAGTAATCATTAAGGAATAAACTGAAATTATTAATAGTTGATAAAGTCAGTGGAACTTTGTATCATCATAGGTGACCATGAACAATCTACTCAAAAAAATTAGATATTTATGGAAGATATCACATCATTTATGTCTAAAATTGAACTAGGGTGCATGGATTATTATTTAAAGAATCAATAGTGTATTATTTCCATGAATGAATAATTGGATCACTTAAATAAGAATAAGACTTTGGAGTTGGTTATAATGATGAAAACCAATACTTTTTATGACATAATGTGTGTTTTACCTAATAAGTAAAATGAGAAAGGAGAAGTGATGAGTAACACATAAATTATTGTTTGAAATTTGTATTCATCAGTTCAAGGTATTGAATTTAAGATAAATCTATATTACTTTCCTTTCTTGAAACTATATTGACATTTCATATAATCATTTCTCAAATAAGATACAAGATTTTGGAAATAGATTTCAAGTGGGATTTATCTCAATGATGAAGTCAAAGATGAAGTGTATATTGAGACGCCTAGAGGTTTTTTAATTATAGATAATGAATGACGTATTTCTATATTAAATAAAATAATATTTTTTCCAAAAAAAGATCTGAGATCATTGTATTCAAATTCTGACTCATGTTAAATGGTGTGGGATTTTATAAAGGTAAGAGTGAATAATTCCCTATATATCAATGAAATAAATGTGGAATATTTCATTGTTATGATCTATGATGATGATATTACATTTCTTGGAAAATATGATTGTATTTAAATGTAATATTCTAGTAAAATGAAGGATATTATTGATATGTAAATTCTTATAGTGATAAAAAACATCTTATTTTTCAAATATATTAATTGAAGGACCATATCTTACATTCTAAAATGAATTATACTTGAGAATTGATAAATAATTTTTAAATGGAGGAAGGTATGTATTTTTATAAATAAATATCAATAGAAACAAAACATTTAAAATATTAATATATAAAGGTGTTTAATCAAAAAAATAGAAATCTTATTTTCATTTTTCAATACATGATATATTTTACATTGGATGTTGTCATTACTACTACATTTTTGTGGAATGTAGAAAAGTGATCCAAAAGAGTCTAAATTCATTATAGTATTCAGTATTTTAAGGTTCATTAATGGAAGTAAATATTATTTTTATTATATAAAAATAAATTAAATCTTTATCTTTTTAGTAATGCTAATGTGTAATGGGATAAAAGGGATAACTATAAATATATCAGGCCTGGTAGAGTATTTTTCTTGGGAGAAAGAATGTTATATGGCGCACTATGAATTTGAAAACTTTCACCATGAGAAAAACTAAATCATAATATATTTTTGAACTCAATTAAAATCTAAATTAATATTAAAGAGGATAAAACAAAATGATCTCAATGTGGAAGTGAAGTTACCGTTGGACTTAGGCTATTACAATTGAAATGCTATCAAACTATTAATAAATCCACTTCATCCTTATCAATCAATAAAAATTAATATCATGTATTATTTTGTAAATGAGATTGTGGAATCTTTATTTTTGAAGATGGATTTTCTTCCTAAAAAGTTGAAAGTGGTGTAATTTAAAAACAAACCATTTCCTAAGGATTTAATTAAATAATCAATATTGGTGATGAGAGTTAGACCTATATATTTTTAATGAAAAGTTATGTTTCTTGTCCCCTCTATAAATTTTATTTTTATTTTTAGGGTAAAATCGTAATATAACAGTATAAATTTAAATGACATATTTTTCTTTAAAGAGAGTGATTCCTTGTAGGGAAGAATATTTTTAGGTGGATACTTTTAAAGGGGAATGTTGTGAGTTTAGTGTACACATATGGTTATTTGTGTGTAATGCTATTATTTCAGCATGTGCATTGTCTTTTTTTCATGTGTGAACTATTATAATGTGTATTATAATAATGTGTAATTAATTTGTTTTTTTAACATAAAAGGGATAATATTTATAATAAAATAACAAGAAAATATATTTGAAGTAAAAAACAGGATATGAAAGTGAATGTGAGTTAAGAAAGAACAATGTTAATGTTATTCTTTAATCATCCTTATTTCCTACATTATGTATGAAAATATAGTCATATAATTGATTAAAAAATATTATTTTACAAAGAATTTATGGATCTAGAGTGAATAATATGTTTAGTGAATGGTTAATTAAAAAATCCAAAGAGGGGTGTTGATGATGATATATGATGAAAATGATGTTTTGGAAGGAATATTATGAAGTGTGTGTGGGATTTTGTTTCTTACACATGATTAACGTTTATCAACATGTAAATGAAGGGTTATAATTTTGTGTGAAAACCATTAAATGTTATTTATGTTGATCTGATAAGATCATATTTAAAAATTGTGGTTAAAATCTATTTTTTCTGAATTTGATATAAACACATCAGGGTGTCAACCAAACTACATCATAGTTTATATATCAGAAAAAATGAGTTGTGAAGGATCAAGGGAAATCGATAGAGTAAGGAATATTGTTTTTATTGAAATTAATATTCTCTATATGGAATCAAAACAAATTCATGTCTCTAGTAAAACTGATCATGGTTTTTAGATTATAAATAAAAATGATTAACCCATCACACCATGGTGCATCAATCATGGCCACGTTTAAATAATGGATAATCCATGGTTTTTCAATAAAAGTTATGTAATAATCATAGCTCTATTTGGAATATGAAAATAGTGAATCCTATATGATTTTTTTTATTTGGTTTTTGTTTTTTATTTTGAATGAGTTTTTCAAAATCTTTCAAAGTTATTGAGAAAAAATACCATAGAGAAACCTCAACACACCATAGTGTGCTAAAAAGTCTAGTTTGAAGAGTTTTATATTATGTGGAAATGTGAATTCCACATCGGCCACTCAAAAACATTATGGAATTTTTATTGACTATGTAAAAGGTGGAGATAAGTTTTCAGATATAATGATGCTGGAAGATACATTGAAGGTTGGATTCCAAAATCTAAAATTTAATATTTGAATAAAATAAAGGAATTTTTTTAGAATTTCATACTAAATGAATTTAATTAGGATTAATAGGGAATAAAATGAAGTAAAAAATATGTGTATATGAAGGAGAATAATAATGAGAATATATGAATAGATGGTCACACAAGTATTTGTGTTTAAAGATGGAATCATCACATTGCTGATATTTGTTGATTAAGGGGATTAACTCATACAAATTATAATTTTTTAAGAGTTATGGTAAAACAATAAGTTATCTTGATACATTTTTTATATCCTGAGATTAAGTAAAAAAACATAATTATACTATATGATTGTTGATGTGTTATGGATTGTGTGACCATAATTTTTCTAGATCAATCCAAGGATATATATATATATATATCTTTATTTGGAATGGTAAAACCTATATATTAAGTGTCTCTTTAAATATTTTTCTACCCAATTAATTTGTGTACGTGCATTGTATCATGGTGATCATTCACTCTAAAAAGTAAATGATGTTGATTTCAAAGAAACCAAAAAGGAATGTCATAAATCAGTTCACTAATAAACCATACTCTTAATGAACTCTCATCATGTATGGGATACCTTAGGGATAATATTTTGAATACCACATGATACACTATAAATATTTCATTATTTCATGACATTTTAGAGAAAACTCATAATGAATTTCGTAACAGTAGGATACAAATTATAAGATACTTTAGTGTTTTTTGGATGCATTTTTTTTAAACTAACGATAATATTTCAAACAAAGATTTGAATTCTGATAAAAAAATTATAGGATATTCCTTTAAAGGTATTTTATGTAAGTTTTTTTATAAAACGATATATACCTTTAAAAAAATGAATCATTTCACATTTGATAAGACAAAACCATCTAAAAACTTAATTTAAAAATATTTAATGATAATTTGAATGATATTTTAAAATTTAGTTATAGTTTATACAATTTTAAGATTGAGATTATATAATTTATAAATAATGTGTCAGAAGGTAGTACACTAAAAGAAGACATTTGTTTCGGTTAACTAAGAGAATATATTGTTATAATTATTAACATCATAAAAGAACATCCTAATTTAGAATATAATGCCCAGTAACCAAATCCCAAAGCATAGATCATTTTATAGGATTTAATTTTACTTATCTAAGAGCCTGATCTAAGTTATGGATAAAAATGTATGGTTGTTTGAAGTAAGTCTACCAAAAATTGTTAGAGGAGGTTCGTTTCAGGTGGGTTTAATTCATGGAGGTTCATTTCAAGGATGTCCCATCTCTAGTGGTCCAGTATATGGATGTTTAATTCACATAGGTTTTTTTGTGTGGAGGTCTCATCCACAGGTATCCTATCCACAAACAGCTTGTTCAGGGAGGTACGATTCTAGGAGGACCCTTTCATGGAGGTCCAGTCTGTGGATGTGTGGTTCTTGGAGGTTCCGTTCATGATGTTCTGGTTCATAGAGGTGTCATTTAATAATGTGCCTAACTATCAAAATACTTGATGATAACCCTAAAAAAATATAATTCTATATTCACAGAGCACTATTAGTGAATGTTATAGGTTTTATGGTAATGTTTGTGCAATGTAACTCTGATTCATGGGGTCCCATCTATTAAAAAATCTCATAACGGTTCATGAACATGGACATACTTTGAAAAAACAGTGTGCCCTATAAGTGCCACCCTCATTTCATCTTCAATAGGAGGAAACACTAAGTTGAATCATTATTCTCACAATTTATCAAGCTCTAGATCTTTACGAATTAGTGTACCTCATTACCCAATCGGTAATCTTTCATAAATTACCTCATGAAAGCCCTTTCAAATATGGGTTAGTGTTTGATGATGTTTTGTGAAGATTATATGCATGAAGATAACTGTATTCATAATAGTCAAATGAATTATGAACCCCTAATTTTTTTTGAAGCTTCAAAGAATCACAAAAAAAGTGTTTTCTACATATATTTGGATACATTCTTTCATTTAGATTACTTTTAAAAAGGCTGAGAATTTTCAAAAAACTCATATTTTCATGAACTCACTAACTTCACACCCACAAGTACATACATTGATGGATGTATTACAACACCCATGCTCAGGATCAGTGTCAGGATGCACTCTTAGTCCTCTATCTTGATCCCTTTTCTTCCACTACTTCCCCCAATGAAAAATTGATAGTCACACAAAAAGCATATCAAGCCAGATTATGAAACTTTTTTGTTTCATAGTATACAAACACAATAACCACCTGTATAATTCCATGAGTCAACATACTCCTATACACTCCCTAAAATATATGTAGTCGACTTACTCCTATTGGACCCTTCCTCATGTCATTAATTGAGATTACCCTATTTTATCCCCAGATTACTTTGAGTCCAAACACTCATCAAAAAAATCCTAATACCCTCTCACCAGACTCCCTTGTATGGTTGAACAAAAAGGGCCTATCTTTCATAAGTCCCATGCCAAAAATTTATTGGCATATTCCTCCTATTATTTGTATCTATATGATGTTAAACTATAATCTACCTTATATGACCAACATAAGATACCTCACGTGACACAGATTAGTTATGTTAGGTTCCAAAAAAGTGATGAATAATGTAATGTTCTTGATTTGGCCACCAAATAGCTACCATAGGCCTCCTCATAAGGTTAAATCCATAATAATATCACCAAACCTATTAGTATCCTAATATTCCATCATTTCATAACATGAGGAATAAAGGATAAGCACCATCCATGCATAATCCCACACGCTGTGTCCTTTCACATGAAATTATACTATAATATTACCCCATGAAATGGAAATGGGATGCCCTCATAACCTAACATTATGAAGAAAGGATTTAAATACTCCATTTATAAACCTCATACACAATCATCTTTCACATGATGTTAAAATATAATCTTATCCATGAAATGGACATGGGATGGCCCCATGACCTGTCGTGTGGAAGAAAATATAGAAAGTTCAATTCCTATGCCCCACACCACACATCCATCCACATGATATTAAACTGTAATATTACACCATGTAATGTAAATGGGATTCAATAATGACCTAACATTATAAATATAGGATGGTAAACTCCATGCATAAGCCTTGTACACTGCATCGTTTCACATGAAATTAAACTGTTACCATACCCAATTTAACGAGCATGAGATTACTTTCATTATAAGTGCTATATTAATCATTCAAGAAGATCATTATGCATCATTTGATATGAATGACATGATAACCAATCATCACGTAACTCTAATGTGAAAGACCCATTCACATAATTGTTTCCCTCTAGCAACACCTTGAGCAAATCCCATGTGTAATTGTCATTCACATCATCACCCATCATACTAGAAACCATGTCAGCTTCCATTTTTAATCCCCACAATATGTTCCCATGTTTGGTTCTCTTATATCGGGCATCTTCCATGTGTATGCCCCACACTAACCCTCATCAACAATCCTTCCATGTTGTGAGCACCCTTACCACATGATTTTAAACCGCAATGACTAGTCTCATCACAAGACCCAAAAATATTGTATCAATATACATGGGTTTTTGTCCTTATCTCTCTAGAAAGTTATGTAGGATTTCATTATTAGAATCAATCACAACCATCATTGAGTGTTACATCATCCCTTATATGGACACAATTAGCCACCTGACCTACCTCTACAAGTTGTCCTAATCACCCAACCATCATCAAGTATTAAATCTTCTCTCATAGGGAGACACTAAACCACATAGTCTACCTTTACAAGTCATCTTATTCACCCAACCATAATTGAGTATTACATATTCTCTCATAGGTACACACTCAACCACATGGTATGCATCCACAAGGTGTCCTAGTCACTTGAAAACACCCTAGTGTGAAACCTTCCCTCCCAGGGATACACCCCTAGATCTAACCCTATAAGGAATTATGATCTATCTCCAAAAGATATTAAACTCATGCCTCGATCCCAAAATATATGGAATTATAATCCATCTCCACCATTTGGTAATTTTTTCACTATATCCGCCCCTATAAATAATTTTGATCAGTCTCCAAAAGATATTGAATCCATGACTCAATCTATCTCTATAGAGAGTTTTGAACCATCTTCATAAGACATTAAACTCATTCCTCAATCTTCCCCCATAAATAATTCTGATACTTCACTAAAATATGTTAAAAATAAACATATTTTTTCCTTACAAGACATCAAATCAATTCCCGTTATGTCTCCAAAATATATTAAAATTTGGACATGATCTAAAATCCCTTCCCCATGAAACAAATGTGGGATGTATGAGGTAAAAAATCCTAATAAAACTTACATCCCATGCATCAACTACCTCACATTCAACATGATATTACTTTGATTTTTTGAATAAGACACCTCATACATGAGATTCCCTCTAATAGAGGATTAATTTTATGTTTCCCAATGCACCCAAAATCCATTGTTTCCCTGACATGTCCAACATTACTCTATAATGAAACAAAAGGTTACAACCCTCTAGAGACAGAAGTAGCATAATTAATTAGAATGTACCTTGATATGAAAGAAATAACAAGTTTCATGGATATTACTCAAATATATGAGGGATACCTAGAATAGGATATGAGATCCAATGAGGAATCTATGGAATGTATACTCGAAATCCTTTCAATACATTATGATCAAGGGGCCAAAATCACCCAAAAATTATGGTGGAGGCCACCAACCTTTGGAAAATGATAATTTAGGGAACGAAAGACACATTGCTACAAATATGTGTTCCCTAGCTGAAAAATAACTTGAAAAAGTCCTCCAACTATTAATCACATTGGAGATATTGATCAAAAAATTTCAATTAGAAGTTCATCTAGAAAAGAAATTGATGACCTAGTATTTTTTGTACCTATTCAAACTAAAAACAATATCCACTTGTAATAAAAAAATTGATCAAAATAAAATAATAGGTGAATCATTTTAAAGGGAACCATGTTTTGACACTAATTTAAAGACCTAAGGATTATTTGGTTATAGGTTCAAAATATGTGTTCCAAAATATGTTCCATGGAAATATTGTGATTATTTTCAATAAATCCAAAATACTTTCTAAATGGAATGATAAATAATAAGTCATAATTTATGAAGAATCATTTACTATATTAGTTAGAATTTAATTTATTAAAATTTTACTTTCCTTTTTTATCTATATTTCACCATTTTAAAATGGTTTTATAAGTAATTTTTTTAATGGTTTTGTTCAAAAGGTAATTTGGGTTGAATAATATTATTATTTTCAAAAGATCTGTCTTCTAAAGAAGGTGTTCGGACATACTAAATATCATTATGAACTTAAAAAAGATCAAAGATTATGGTATGAGTGGTTATAAAATTTTCATTCATAAAATTATTTTATTTAATGTATGGAAAATAAAAAAATATTTATTAATAGTTTTTTTTGAGGATTATATGACATCTCTATACTATAAAGATTATGTTATACTATAATCAACTCAAAATGAAATTGTAGAACACTATTAAAAACATAAACATAGTTGTAATGAGTATGATGGTTGTTCATGATTTATTTAATAGTTTTAAAATGTAATATATTGTAGAATGTAAAATTTTATCCCAAAAAATTATATCATTTGATTAATTAAATGATTCAACTTAGATAATTATTCTTGTATAAATACTAATAGTATATGATATTTTAAATTTAATCCCCACAAATTTAATAAACTAGTAGAATAAAAAATTTAGATAGGAAAAATTTATAGTCTACTCTACCTAATAGTATTTTTCTAGAAATTATGTTTTCAATATGTTTATGTATAGGATTCATTGAAAATATAAATGAATCCCATATTTTCCATGAAACAAAATTTGACACTTAAATGTATCTCTTGACCTTAGTTTGTTTTATCTATCTAGAATAGATTTCATCTTAAAATATTCTCTGATTCTCACTTTATATGAACATGAATATATAGAAAACATATATTAAATATTTTCATGGAAAATATCATATTCCTTTTATAGTAATAAAAAGCACTTAATTTCAGATACCACTCTTGAAGATGGTTATGTTGTAGATGGATTTTGTTGGGAATAGTTTTTGTAGATGAAATAGACTATTTCCAATTTTAGTTTCAAATAAAATAATATATAGATACTATGTGTTAATACTAGTTCCATATCATAACCTAGAAATACAAAATATCACTTTATTTATAAACACTTAAATATTCAACATCTCTTCATTTGAGACCACACATAAAAAAGATATAACATGAGAGTTCATAAAATAATATGATCAACATATAGAAATTTTTAGAAATATATTAAAATCAGAGAGGATTGAATTTATAAATTGAATTATGGGGTTGAAAGGATTTAAATGATTATACATAATCCCATAATATTTTTTAAAAATGAACACCAAATCATTTAGAAAGAGGGATGGAATTTTATTTTGGAAAAAACATAATTTGATCAAAAAAATCCAGAAACAAATATTATTTATCATTTATAAAAAAATAAGTCACTAATCATATAATAAATGATAAAAAATATTCCCCCAATAATGAAAATATTTTTGAACTTCCTTATGTATTTTGAAACCATTTGATTTAATTTCTCTATCTTAACGTTATTAAAATATTAAATATATGCAAATATTAATTGATTCTTGAATTTTGAAACCATCCCCACTGCGTTATAAAAAAATCTATATACCACAACTTTAGATAAAATTTAACACATTATTATTATGGGATAATAGTTAATAGTAAATGAATAACTATCAATTTTTTTAAACCATTGGTAAATGGGAATCAATATGATCATTTCATCCCCTTTTAGGATTTTATTTTGTGGTAGAGACCAAATTTCATTAAATATCACTTGTATTTCTCCTCTGGTGATTTTTTGCAACCATTAATTCTAATAAAAAAGAGGCTTGAATTAATTAAATGGTAAATTCTACTTTTTTTAAATATAAATTTTCCTTTCACACCTTCAATATTATCATGTTTTGGATTTATAAAAAGGTGGAGATTGTTAGTTCATTCTATGAAAATATTTTATTTTCTCATTGGTTTTTATAATAATAACAACATTTTATTATTCTAGTTACAATTTACTTTTAAAAATTTTATATTGAAAAAATTATACTCTATCTTAAAAAATCACTCTCTAGAAATGTGTACAACATTTAATGTAAAAGGGAATAAAAAAGTTTTATACCATCAATAAGTTGATAAACTAGACTATTGAACAAAACATAGTACAAACAAAAGATAATGGAATCACTTATTAGTGAAAGTACTATGTTTTGGTGTACCTATCAAAATCATATCTTTGATGACATATATATAGTAGTATTCATTGAATAAAACATTTATAATTCTATTTCAATGGAATTGGATAGTGATTGAAGAAAATTACACAACAATTACAAAATTATTCTTGAGAAATTAAATTAACCCCTGTGGATGATATAGATACTTTTATGACATCAATGAACAATTAACATATTATTTAGCTTCAATATTCTATATTATGAGATGGTCATATTGTGATGTCTATGTCATGGACAATAATTTTTACTTAGAAAACATTTTTATAATAATAATTATCTCAACTCCTGATGAAACAATTCTTCTGTGAATTTCCTTTATTCAGAAAGTGACATTGTATTTTCAAGGTCACACCACCTTTTACTATAAAATTCATTATAGTTTTTATTTATTTAAAATTTTATCTTAACACTTAACACCATATATATCTTCTATATCCACACTTAAAAAGGCACGAAGGATCTGAATTATTTGTATCACTCCATCATTTCCTATATCATTCATTATAATAAATAATTCATTATTGGATAATTATTATAAAACTGATAACAACGATTATTTGGTACTGATCTAATAGATTTTGTTATAAGACTCACTTATTTTAATGGTCCCCAATCATTGATGTAAAATCTGGAGATTGGTAATGCCACTAAAGCATATATTTGTGGATATTTTTGTAGACATTGGATGGTTTTGAATCTTGGAGACATTTTTAAGATGGGTAAGAAAGACGATATTATAGGAAAATAGTTGGAGAGGCCCCCATGTACTTGGTGTAGGTAACCAATAATCGGGTTGATGTAATCTAGACATAAAATACAAGATATGGTGCCTAAATAAAATCATCACACATATGAGTTGATAAAAACTATGATGACCAAATCACAACTCAAATATATTTTACTTCATTTCTATATTATAATATGTTCATATCACAAATTCACACAATCTCAAAACAAGAATGATTAGTGGAATATGATATTATTTATATTAAAAACCAATTTAAAAATAGTATGAACATTTTCCCATAATCATAAACCACTAGGTCCCCTACTAGATTTTTCATATGTCACACTCTTCTTCATGTCTTGGAGAATGGAAACATAAGTAAGTTGTGAGGTTAGTTTCTTATTAATAGAAAACATAATAGTTGAGAATAAAATACAATAAGGGGGGATAAGATGTGTTTCTTGGTAATATAAATTAAACAAGGTTAGGGAATATAACGTAAGTAAATTACACCAATGAAATTATATATCATATAGTCATGATTAATTGTAAAAATATTTTCTCATATCACAGTAAATGAGAAATATATATATAGATTTATGAATCAATAATATTATGTGAAAAATAGTCATGATGAAAAGTGTAGTGATGTGGTATAAGAATAATAATAAAAAATCACAACATTAATATAAAATATAATAATTCCCACACATTTCATTGTAATAAATCCCAATGATTTCCAGGTATTACGTTATGAGAAAACCCAACGATTTCCACCAATTATGTTATACAAAAAATTAATTCCAATATGTTAATTTCTGGGAAAACATAATGATGATTTACACATTAAGTTATAATAAAACCCAATGATTCTCATCCATTCAGTTATGAGAAAACCTACTGATGCCCAAGAACTATGTTTTGAGAAAACCAAATGACTACATTTCATTAAATTTTGAAAAAACCTAATGATTCTAATGAATTAAGTTGTAATAAAACAAAATAATTTTTATGCATTAAGTTATGAAAATCATAATTATTCACATTCAATATATTTTCATCGAACCTATTGATTCCACCACATTAATTTGTGATAAAACCCAATGATTCATATGCTTTAATTTCTGAGAAAATCTTATAATTACCATGGGAAGGAAATTCATTTCAAGGAAACATATAATATATATTATCTTAAACAATCAAAAACGAAAGTGATTGGTATTTAATCATGGTGGATTGTCACATGTTGACTTTTCAAAGGTCTGGTTCTTGGATAATGTGTATAGAGCCAATCAGGATGAATCATTTACATTGGTACAAATTTTATATTTGATTGTATCAATTTTTTTCCCTTTTTAATGGTATTTTTATTGGTAGAGCTTAATTAAATTAATTTATGGATGATTTTTGATATAATAAATTTATATATATTGGGGTGATTTCATTATTGGGGGGTTAATATTGTGATATCCTTGATCTTTTCATTATATTTCATTAAATTAACACCCACATCCCAAGATTATTTTGTTCATAATTCCTAAGTGGTGAGTCTTTAATGCGAAAAATAAATAAATAAGGTTTTAGTATCAATAAAATATTTTTATGGTACATTATTTATGTTACCAATAATCCATGTCATCCCAAAAAAACATTCCATTAATCTCATACATTTTATGTTTAACATACATAATGTTATCTTAAAGAATATTCATCGAGAAAAAGATCTTAATCACTTAACATCCTGAAATTATGACTCACCCCAAAAAAATATTTACTCAAAATTTTTGTTAGTTATTAATACCATTTAATATGATTATATAGATGGGTTAAAAATAGAATAAAAAGAATGGTAAAAGATTAGGGTAGTGTTCCAAACACACAGATGAATAGTGAAATTAGTTAAAAAGATCCTTTTGATTGAATGAGAATACAAAATAAGGGATGGGTTTTTAACTTTAATAAAAATATTTTAAGAAAATTAATATTAGAAAATAGGGGGTTTATTACTATAATAGAATATGAAGATAAAACATTATTTAAAATTCAAATGAAATTGAGAACAACTTACATGATTTTAATTGAAAAGAATGAAAAATAACATTATACAGTCTTGAGAATTACCCCATGGGAAAAAATACCAACACAACCACTTTGAAGAAGGAATAAATTAATACTACAAGTATTTAAAGGTGAATGGACTCAAATTGAGTTTAAAATTTCAGAAAAAACATGAAGGAATTCATGTTTTTAAAGGATTTTCAAGTTGCTCGCATGTCACCACTGGGAAAGGTTCACGGACTGCCTGGATTGTGAAACACCAGGTATCTGAAATGATCCAAAAACCACTGACCCACGGAGCTATGGTGAGCGAGCAAGGAGAACCGCGAACGACATGACCGAAGGACTTGTGCGCATGTAGGAAATCTGCATACCGTCCCAAGAACTTATCAGTTATTGAATGAACCAAATCAACAGGGTTCTGCAAACCATTATCACGAACCAAAGCCTTTACAAACTCTAGTTGAATGAGTCTTCCGTGGTTCTGGATATCTTCTCATGGGACTCCATAAATGGTGTCGCATGCCCAATAGATAAGATTCCCCTACTGCTCTATAAAAGGGTGTACATAATGAATTAATAAAAAAAGAGGAGAAAAGGAGAGGAGGAGACCAAAGAAGAAAGATTCAAAGGGACTTAGAGGCTTGATGTAAGAACTTGGAAAACATTCCATCTTCAGTCTCAATTCAGCGACAAATCCTGAATTAAAAACCATTCTCTCCGTACATACAAATAGCCACAAACCACAAAATGGGGGAATATAATAATAAAAGGATAATTTTTAACCTAATTTATGAACTATGAATCACATAACTCTTGTAAATGAACTCCCCGTTAATGATAATCCCCTGGACCCTCTTTCAATATGGTGGTCCACGTAGTGTACCTCTATGAAGACTGAACCCGGTGATGCAATACAACAATAGTATACAGATGGAACCCAAAGTAGTGTGTTGGGTAGCATTACAACTATGGTATGTAGTCATCTATAATCATGCCCGCGTACCACATCGGTATTCCAACGATCCCTATGTCTGCATACCACTATGGTATACAAAGCCTCCCCCATCCTGCATAAGAAATAAGTACATTGAATTGGGTATTTTCAGGTATAATTTCTCCAGTTCCAACCTCACCCCTCCATTACCATAGATTCCTCCATACTCCCTCTGTGAACTAGTCCTCCGAAATCCGGCCAAAGCATCCTCTAATGCCAGTAGACCCATTTTATCATCTATTGGGTGCTCCAACATTCCTGTTTGAGTCTACATATCCATTGTAAGTGGAGTCACGAAGTCTCTCCCCACAATGGTTCGGGCTTTGGGAATGTATGGGGGTCTACATTTCCAAGGTATCCCAGAGTCCAACCATGGGATTCTGACGTGAACTTCCCTATTCTAGGGATTAAGGGTGATCACTTTATTATCTATTTAATGAGTAATAGTGATTAGTCGAAGGAGTAATTTTTGTTTCTCCTTTGAGAAGGATGAAACTCCTCCCATTTCCTAGAACATATTTTAGGGCCCTCCGACAAAGCTATGTCCCTAATCTTATGAGTCCATGCCACATGACCATTAAGGACATTTCACATGGAAAGGTTCATCACTCTGCATTCCCGCCAACAGTCACCCAGACCTCATCCTCTGTAGGCTCTCCCTCTCTCACAAGTATGATAGAATGCATTTCCTTTGTTTAATCTTTCACATCCTCTTGTTTCTCACCCTGATCATGACTCACATGGGATTAGTGGATTGTGATGATTACAACATCCACATAATTATGAACTATGAGAACATTGATTCATGACCAAATCAGGATCTGTAAGATGCCTACCAGAAGGCCTGAACTCCAAAGGGTGCCCTCCCACAAAGGGCCCACCCAATCATGTCTCCTTAAATGGTAATCTTCCACACGTAAGCCCCACACATCTGAAATATATGGGTTCTAATTCATCTCTCGAGGATATGTTGTAAAATCGTCTTATGGGTATGATACCAACATCAAACCACCTTCCAACCCCTAGATGATGATAAACTCCCTAGCTCCTCATTATATGCTTCAATTCGGTAGTACCACTGTAGAATCAATCATATGTGTGCTTACGATGAGCCTGGAAACCAAAGGTATCCCATGGACACACTCTTCGAGAATGAACCAAGGATTCACCAACATTTGAACACAACTTAAATCTTTAAGAGAGTCCCAGAACATGTAGCCATCCTCCCCCAAAATTGTTCGGTGAGCTTGAACTCTCATCCTTTCAACCAATGGAGTCCTCAAGTGCTTTTGGCTGAATCATCAATCAATGACCACCTGCCGTGGGAAATAAGGTCCATGAATCATGGATACCTAGGCTATTTGGTGTTTCTGACTCCATAGATAAACCCATTAGAGACCATCTAAGGAAATTATATCAGAGGAGGACATATTCCACAAGTAATTGACCCCACACAATTGCCTTCTGGGACCAACTGACTATGGAATCTCCTTCGCAATGCATAGGGGGAGAATTGCCCAGTCCCCGTGGGGTTAATCCATCTTTATTCTAAAGGATAATGATGTAAAATGAGTCGAAACAAAAGAAATGGTGAATTTGATTGGAAACCGTCTTTGGAAAAAGGGACAGATGATGATCCTCTATGGACCATTTCTACACCACCCAAAACATGCCACCTCGGAGGAAGAACAAAAATGGTGAACCTGACATGAATCCTTAACCAAGGTGGAAGTTCTACCTCAATGATAACAGAAACAAAATGATGATGCATGTCAGAAATTTTTTTTCTCCTTGGTATGTTCGAAATGCGCCACCTTGAAGGTGTAAAAAAATGGTGAACCCAACGTAAATCTTTAACCATGGTGGCAGTTCTACCCCAATGATAATAGACACAAAATGATACTACACGTTGGGCCATTTTTTTCCCCAGTACACACAAAACGCACCACCATGAAGGTGGATCAAAAATGGTGAAACTGACGTGAATTTTTATCCATGGTGGTGGTCTTACACAAATCATGCCCCTTTTCCCCACAAAAAAAGAAGAGGTCAAGGGGAGAAATCTAAATGGTCAAATATGCATATATTTAAATGAATGATATTTGATGAGATTTTGTGGTCTTTATGTCATATATGTATGTCGCAAGTTCCCATAGAGCAACCTTAGATCCAAATGACATCTTGACAACAAATGAATACATGCACATCAATAATCCTATCGTAGGATGGGGTCCAAACAAAGAGTAGAACCCCCTTGCCTACCCAACATCTTCAACACAGGGTATCCAACACGCTGATCAAAGAGTACCACCAAAATGTTACTCCCCCATGATGGAGGATGTGATACAAGCCCACTAGTCTGCAAAGGTCCTATAATAGCCACCTCAGCCATGGCAGATACCCCATCACAAGGCATCCCTGGTAGTCATCTCAAACCATTTCAGGAGCCTGTCCCCGGAACGTGACAATGAGTACCTCCCTTATCTTAGGGAAGCATATGGAGTTGATGATGACAACTTCATCTCAACTGCACAGGGGTCCAACTCACAGGCACCCTCCAGAGAGCATTTCCTCCAACACCATTGGACTAGACCTCCACCAGCAGAAGAGGAACTTATGTCGAGGGCACCTTCTAAAGTCCAGGAGACCCGGTCTCTTGGGATACCCGGCAAGGGGGGAGAATATATAATCAAGAACACGCTATCAACCAGGTTCTTGAGGGGCAACTCCACCGTAATAATGTAGATACATTCAACATCCTAACATACAACTCTTCCTGTAGAGACCCGAAGCTTGACATACATGGACATTACATTACATTTGCGGAATACTTAGTACATAACAAAAACACACACTAAAGGATCGTAATAGTTTAGTGTCTTTGGAAACTCGGAACGTAATCTTCTAATCATGGTGAAAGTTCTTCAATATCTCCCATAAAGGTCATCCCTTTTTTCTACCTAAAACCTTTCTTTATATCCTGGGGAAAAGAAAACACAAAAGGGTGAGCTCAAATGCTCAGCAAGGGAAAATAAAGGAAATAAAAATCATATCATATCTTTATGAAAATCAAAACCTGCAAAAAAGATCATAATATCTTAACATGGAATAAATCATAGAAGTAAAAATGAGATCCCCATAATCATAACATGAAACTTGAAACTTTGTGGCATGCACACATAATCATGGAAAATCATTTCTTGTTAGTCATGACTCATTGCCAAGACTATCTTAGTGGACAAAGTCCCTTTCTGAACCGAGTTCACTCCTCGTTTCAGTCCTGTATCACTGAACCGAAATAACCTTCCGTTCCAGCCATGTCTATCTCATGAGATATAAAATCATTACCCAATGCATTGGAGGGAGATATAGGTACCACCCATCTTATAATGAATCCTTTCTTATGTGTGCCACATAATCATAAAACATACATCATCGCATAACACATGTAACAAAAATGGGATTCTTGAAACATCATGACATCATAAATCAATTCATATAAGATAAAGGAATTCATAAACATAATTCCATCACAACATATTCAAATCAATGTAAAAATATGGATAGAAACAGAACCCTTTATTATCTTAGATGGAAAGTAATTTTTATAAAACACTTGAACTCCATTCTTGAGGAAAATATCCTTTCTTCTTCAAAAACATTTTTCCTTTCATAACATGTCATACAACTTTAAAATAAAAGAAGTTGATTAAAAATAAACTTGAAAACTTGTAAAGGAAGCTTCTTTGAAGTAATGTTTTAAAAATCCATTCATGCCGTATAAGTTAAAAAAAACATTCTTCGTACTTTTGTCGGAAAAGTCAAAAAGTACCTCGTATGGAAAAACGACAAAAGATTCCTTTCATATTCTTTACTAAAAACTCACCTAAGGGTAAAATTGGATTTAAACTATTGCAAGTAGATGGAAACAATATTACATATTGAGGGAACATGGATGTGGATGATAAAATACACCCCAGTAAATACTTACGAATAAACAATCTCGGAGTAAAATGAGATTGTGATATTTCCCTTACCTTAGGTCCAATTTGCTTCGTATGTGTCCGAACCTCCTGTATAATTATTTAAATAATGTCATTGACTTATTACAGAATCATATTAATTGTTATGATATCATATATGGTTCACTTATGACATTATATTACCCGTTCTTTTGTAAATTCCATATTAAAGAAGCATTTTGGGTAAAATTGTTTCATTTATCGTAGGTGTTTTGACTTGTTGTTCTTGACATCATTATTACTTATATCATGATTTACTTACTTCCAGAATATAAAATATGATTTATATATCATATATATTCTGTATATATATATATATATATAATAGATAGATAAATAAAATGAAAAACACCGTTCATGGAGACGGTAGTCCGTACGTACGCATGAACGCTGTTTTTCTTTCCTTATTGTCTTGAAATGGAAGTAAGTAGATGAAATACATATGTATATATATACATAAATCCAGTAGCTTTATAATGTCATATATTTCATTATTATTTCTTATATATACATTATAATCATTCTTAAATGGTTAACATGGAGAATGAATCTCATCGCGTCGTGGAGACGGTAGTCCGTACGTACGCACGAGCGATGATATCATTTCTATAAATATTGAATTGAATTGGAGTGGATTATAAAATATATCAGAATCAATATGATGTTGTAATAACTATGTATAGTTAATCTTTACACCATTATACCCATCCATGTAAGGTGGTGGTGGAAAATAGATTACACCACGGCGTGGAGACGGTATTCCGTACGTACGCACGCGCGGTGATTTCTTTTTCCGTAGGATGGATAGATGGTGAAATAGGGTTGTTTCATACTTATAATAACATATCAGTATATGAGTGATACTGATGTTATTACTTCATAATGAAACAACCTAATAAGAAGAAGTGGAAGAAGAAATAAAGATGAAAGAATTGGTAACGGTAATTACCTCTTCTTTGAAGTGCCTCTTTGAGACCTCCTCTTAGGGCACTAGAATTGATCTTTGAGGAAAACCAGAACCTCTAGGATGTTGCTAGGGAAGTGGAGAAGGAATTTTTTCAGGGGTTGGCCGAGCTTGAGTGCTCAAATTGGTGTGAGGAGGAGGGGGAGGAGGTGTCCTTTTATAGGGGAGGAGAGGGGCACCTTAGGAATATCTCAAAATATTATTTTATATTAAAGTCAAAATTGGTTTATAATGGTTCCAAAGGGTCTTATTTCGAAGATAAGGTGGGTATGGGTCGAAATCCTATCAACCAATAGAATTTAGACAAGTTTAGGATATTATTTTAACCTTATCAATTAGATTTAACTCTAAGTTAAATAATTTAACTTTTACCATGTCTTTTTGTTTTCTTTCACTATATGGTTAATACACTTACTATAACATGCCAAACGAACCCCAAATTGTTTATTATTAATATATATATATCCTTATCTAAGTAATTTGGCCAAACCTTAGATTTTTAGGAATAAAATAACAATTAATAATATAATATTTGATTTAAAAACTATTTTGTGTCAATTTTGACACTATTTGATATATGATTTTTGTGAAAGTCATAACAGAATTATATGTTCGAACCAAGTTGATTAAATCAACAAAAATATATCATAGTAACCTATAAAATTAGTGGAATTCCTAAAAAGTCTTAAATTACATTTATTTTGGTATTTATAATATCAATTATGTCAATATTGCATTAATAAGATAAATACTGCATCATCTTTGTGTCATATATAAATTAAATTATTTGATGTCTAAAAATTACAAATAAAATACCATCATTTCGGAAATCTTTTTAGCTTTCTAATGAATATTTACAATCGAATTTATCTTATGTATAACCCCATATTAAAAATGATTTACTTATTAAACTTTGATTTAACCTATTTTAACCCTTCTTTAAATAAATTAATAATAAATGTCCTAATCTAATCCAAGTGGGCCTAAATGGTCATATTTTATTCCTAAGTTTGTTTTTGGTCGAATTACACTTGTCCAATAGAATTAGGACATGTGTTAGGGTAATAGTAATATCATATTTACCCTTAGTTACCCTATTTACTATTAACCGCGGTAAAAAAAGTAAAAAGTTAATATTCACCAAAAAATTATTTTCATCTCATTGAACCACATTTTAGTCCTTGATATTAACCGTGTCTCTCGGATTTTCTAAATTCCATTCACAGAAGCGGCAAAATTAAGTTTTATGAAAAATTTAGTTTTTTTAACTCCCACTTAGCAGTTTCACTATTCATCAAAAATTGATGTTTTTCAGAACAATGCCAAAATTTCATCCTAAGCTATATTTCATATTCCGAATTCAAAAATGAAATCTATTTTACCAAATTCATAACATAGAAGTTGCATTAATTAATTTTATAATTAAATCCCGCTTTTAAAATAAATAACGTGTTTTTAGGAAACAATATATATCAAAAGATTGACACTTGATTATGTCTGGTTTAAATGTGAAATTACAACCAATGACCAACATTGTATTAAATTGTAAAAATATATTATAAATATACTTTAAAACCACTCAAATTAATAATTTATCACTATTAATTATTTCGATTAAAAAAGTTGTTTTTAATTATAATTTAGTAATTTTTCACTATTCATCAGAATATGAAAGTTATCCGAAAAGTACCAAAATTTCACCTTAGGCTAAATTCGATACTCCGAATCCAAGAATGAAGTTCATTTTGAAAAATAAGATTTACAGAATTTTAAAAAAGTGGTTATTACTATTCATAACGGCTAGTTTTAATAATATTTTAATAGAACATCGTTGTTTAGTGAAACTCGGTATTGCGTATTACACACGCTATTGAGGAAGGTCGTGATTGCGTGTAATGAAAGGCAAGACAAGGATGCGTGTTGTGCAAGATCCTTTTGGTGTAGCGTACAACACAAGACATTAATAAAATTAAAAAGAATATTTCTTTATAAAATCTTGGGCTGTTACATTCTACCCCCCTTAAAATGAATTTCGCCCTCGAAATTCGTCGGGGTTATAAATGGTTTACTATTCGAAAGTTTCTTTAATAGAAACCCACATCGTAAAAAGGAATATCAAAACCAATCTTTAAAAACAAAAGTATGAAACGTAACGGTTACCCAAATAAACTAATCATTGGGTTTCCACATAGGTGAAAATATGGATATGGAAGAGAAATCTAACCATCATGTTCTGATGGAGAGTGGTAGAGAACATGGCTATGGAAAAGCCAGTAATCACAAATCCATAGATTTGTGATGATATAGGGTACCATCTGATTCATCAGGTATAAGATCACTAGGACAACATTTTTGGTTTTCAAGATCATTTCCCCTAAAGTTGAAAATTTGAATTAGAATAAATACTTACTTTATTTTGGTACAATCTCACTGTTGTTCGTGATTTGAACAATTTCCACTTCATCTCTTAAATAAATGAAGTTGAATTTGTTATTCGTGAAGTGTTAGCAGATCATGTGATAGAATGACAGGTCATTCCATCTGTCTCAAACAAAAGGTTAGCAAAACTTATATACATAAGTCGATCTATAGTGAGATTAATCATATATGGTTCCTAAAATGGACTTATACTTCATATATCATACTGCTTAATATAATAAAACTAGTTTCTACTAAACAGGGACTTCCTGTAGGCCAGTGGTAGGCGATAAAGGCCAGTCGCACTTCAGTTGTGGGTTCGATTCCTACAGCCTTGTCCGAAGCGATGGGCTGTCGCCCGTCCTGCAGGTTGTCCTTTTTCCAAAACTATATTACTATAACATCCCATCAATAATATCGAAAAAAAAATTCTATCCTTAAACAATACTAACTTACGTCCAACACAATCCATTCCAATCTTTAGGCTTATCCATAATACTGCAGTCCACTCTCATAACATAGTGAAAACAATTACCAGAGATTTAATATCATCGTTGATCCCCATATATCATAAGATATGTTTTGTTGGTCACAATCCAAACATTCAAAGTCCTTAATCATGTATACTCTTGAATACCCATTGAACCTTAGTGAAAACTTGAATGCAGTTAAAAGTTAACACTTTACACATACCAAAATCCTCAAAATTATTTATACTCAAACCATGATATCACTTAGTCCTTATATCAATCATGAGCTCATGGATACAATCAAACATCTCATTATCTTCTTATCCTTTCATTATGCACTTATCATCTACTTTCCAAAATATTTGAATCACTTTTCATAGTTATTGGTACCTTAAAATTATTGAAAACCACAATAGACCAATACTTAAATATTTCAATACACCATAAAAGTACCTCAAAAACATTATTCTTGAATACCAAAACACTTCAGTCCATCCACATCAATGATTATCTTGGAATAAGTCCTTCCTTGATTTAGAAGTAACTTTTTAGGTCTGGGCATTGAGTTGGGTAATGCCCATGTTCTCCACAAATAAGACATTGAACTCCATAACAGTCTGTCACTCTATGACCCTTTTCTCCACACAGATAACATCGGTCCCTCCATTTGAGGTATTCCTCAAGGTTCTTCTTCCCTTCTTTAGAAATCTCAATCTTCCTTTCTTTATGCTCCTCAACATGCGAACATGCATAATAGTCTATCTTCCTCTTCTTTGAAGAATTAGGCATACCACTAAATTTCACCTTGTTAATCATATATCACGATGATTGATTCGGCATAATCACAACATCTTTCTCTCTAGGCATTACACAATTTTGTTGCTCATAGTCACCAATTTGTCCATTGGATTCAATGTTAACTGAATTCCTTTTGGTTCCCTCCCTTAACTAAAACACAAAAATAATTTTGTGAGAATCAAAAATCATGCTAGAGAAAACAACATAGTAAAGGGAAAGTATCCTCAATACCTAACTTCTTAGGTTTAATCTAATATCATTACCATAGTTCTAGGAATATATCTTATACGTATACTAATCCTTAGGGACATCCCTAGACATACCTTAGAAATATCTCTAGGAATCTCACTAACGTTTTCACATCCTAGTTTCTAAAGGTTGACTAAACCTTTCCTATGATACCAACTGTAGAGACCCGAAGCTTGACATACATGGACATTACATTACATTTGCGGAATACTTAGTACATAACAAAAACACACACTAAAGGATCGTAATAGTTTAGTGTCTTTGGAAACTCGGAACGTAATCTTCTAATCGTGGTAAAAGTTCTTCAATATCTCCCATAAAGGTCATCCCTTTTTTCTACCTAAAACCTTTCTTTATATCCTGGGGAAAAGAAAACATAAAAGGGTGAGCTCAAATGCTCAGCAAGGGCAAATAAAGGAAATAAAAATCATATCATATCTTTATGAAAATCAAAACCTGCAAAAAAGATCATAATATCTTAACATGGAATAAATCATAGAAGTGAAAATGAGATCCCCATAATCATAACATGAAACTTGAAACTTTGTGGCATGCACACATAATCATGGAAAATCATTTCTTGTTAGTCATGACTCATTGCCAAGACTATCTTAGTGGACAAAGTCCCTTTCTGAACCGAGTTCACTCCTCGTTTCAGTCCTGTATCACTGAACCGAAATAACCTTCCGTTCCAGCCATGTCTATCTCATGAGATATAAAATCATTACCCAATGCATTGGAGGGAGATATAGGTCCCACCCATCTTATAATGAATCCTTTCTTATGTGTGCCACATAATCATAAAACATACATCATCGCATAACACATGTAACAAAAATGGGATTCTTGAAACATCATGACATCATAAATCAATTCATATAAGATAAAGGAATTCATAAACATAATTCCATCACAACATATTCAAATCAATGTAAAAATATGGATAGAAACAGAACCCTTTATTATCTTAGATGGAAAGTAATTTTGATAAAACACTTGAACTCCATTCTTGAGGAAAATATCCTTTCTTCTTCAAAAACATTTTTCCTTTCATAACATGTCATACAACTTTAAAATAAAAGAAGTTGATTAAAAATAAACTTGAAAACTTGTAAAGTAAGATTCTTTGAAGTAATGTTTTAAAAATCCATTCATGCCGTATAAGTTAAAAAAAACATTCTTCGTACTTTTGTCGGAAAAGTCAAAAAGTACCTCGTACGGAAAAACGACAAAAGATTCCTTTCATATTCTTTACTAAAAACTCACCTAAGGGTAAAATTGGATTTAAACTATTGCAAGTAGATGGAAACAATATTACATATTGAGGGAACATGGATGTGGATGATAAAATACACCCCAGTAAATACTTACGAATAAACAATCTCGGAAAAAAATGAGATTGTGATATTTCCCTTACCTTAGGTCCAATTTGCTTCGTATGTGTCCGAACCTACTGTATAATGATTTATATAATGTCATTGACTTATTACAGAATCATATTCATTGTTATGATATCATATATGGTTCACTTATGACATTATATTACCCGTTCTTTTGTAAATTCCATGTTAAAGAAGCGTTTTGGGTAAAATTGTTTCATTTATCGTAGGTGTTTTGACTTGTTGTTCTTGACATCATTATTACTTATATCATGATTTACTTACTTCCAGAATATAAAATATTATTTATATATCATATATATTCTGTATATATATATATATAATAGATAGATAAATAAAATGAAAAACACCGTTCATGGAGACGGTAGTCTGTACGTACGCATGAACGCTGTTTTTCTTTCCTTATTGTCTTGAAATGGAAGTAAGTAGATGAAATACATATGTATATATATACATAAATCCAGTAGATTTATAATGTCATATATTTCATTATTATTTCTTATATATACATTATAATCAATCTTAAATGGTTAACATGGAGAATGAATCTCATCGCGTCGTGGAGACGGTAGTCCGTACGTACGCACGAGCGATGATATCATTTCTATAAATATTGAATTGAATTGGAGTGGATTATACAATATATCAGAATCAATATGATGTTGTAATAACTATGTATAGTTAATCTTTACACCATTATACCCATCCATGTAAGGTGGTGGTGGAAAATAGATTACACCACGGCGTGGAGACGGTATTCCGTACGTACGCACGCGCGGTGATTTCTTTTTCCGTAGGATGGATAGATGGTGAAATAGGGTTGTTTCATACATATAATAACATATCAGTATATGAGTGATACTGATGTTATTACTTCATAATGAAACAACCTAAGAAGAAGAAGTGGAAGAAGAAATAAAGATGAAAGAATTGGTAACGGTAATTACCTCTTCTTTGAAGTGCCTCTTTGAGACCTCCTCTTAGGGCACTAGAATTGGTCTTTGAGGAAGACCAAAACCTCTAGGATGTTGCTAGGGAAGTGGAGAACGAATTTTGGCAGGGGTTGGCCGAGCTTGAGTGCTCAAATTGGTGTGAGGAGGAGGGGGAGGAGGTGTCCTTTTATAGGGGAGGAGAGGGGCACCTTAGGAATATCTCAAAATATTATTTTATATTAAAGTCAAAATTGGTTTATAATGGTTCCAAAGGGTCTTATTTAGAAGATAAGGTGGGTATGGGTCGAAATCCTATCAACCAATAGAATTTAGACAAGTTTAGGATATTATTTTATCCTTATCAATTAGATTTAACTCTAAGTTAAATAATTTAACTTTTACCATGTCTTTTTGTTTTCTTTCACTATATGGTTAATACACTTACTATAACATGCCAAACGAACACCAAATTGTTTATTATTAATATATATATCCTTATCTAAGTCATTTGGCCAAACCTTAGATTTTTAGGAATAAAATAACAATTAATAATATAATATTTGATTTAAAAACTATTTTGTGTCAATTTTGACACTATTTGATATATGATTTTTTTGAAAGTCATAACAGAATTATATGTTCGAACCAAGTTGATTAAATCAACACTAATATATCATAGTAACCTATAAAATTAGTGGAATTCATAAAAAGTCTTAAATTACATTTATTTTGGTATTTATAATATTAATTATGTCAATATTTCATTAATAAGATAAATACTGCATCATCTTTGTGTCATATATAAATTAAATTATTTGATGTCTAAAAATTACAAATAAAATACCATCATTTAGGAAATCTTTTTATCTTTCTAATGAATATTTACAATCGAATTTATCTTATGTATAACCCCTTATTCAAAATGATTTACTTATTAAACTTTGATTTAACCTATTTTAACCCTTCTTTAAATAAATTAATAATAAATGTCCTAATCTAATCCAAGTGGGCCTAAATGGTCATATTTTATTCCTAAGTTTTTTTTTTGGTCGAATTACACTTGTACAATAGAATTAGGACATGTGTTAGGGTAATAGTAATATCATATTTACCCTTAGTTACCCTATTTACTATTAACCGCGGTAAAAAAAGTAAAAAGTTACTATTCACCAAAAAATTATTTTCATCTCATTGAACCACATTTTAGTCCTTGATATTAACCGTGTCTCTCGGATTTTCGAAATTCCATTCACAGAAGCGGCAAAATTAAGTTTTATGAAAAATTCAGTTTTTTTAACTCCCACTTAGTAGTTTCACTATTCATCAAAAATTGATGTTTTTTAGAACAATGCCAAAATTTCATCCTAAGCTATATTTCATATTCCGAATTCAAAAATGAAATCTATTTTACCAAATTCATAACATAGAAGTTGCATTAATTAATTTTATAATTAAATCCCGCTGTTAAAATAAATAACGTGTTTTTAGGAAACAATATATATCAAAAGATTGACACTTGATTATGTCTGGTTTAAATGTGAAATTACAACCAATGACCAACATTGTATTAAATTGTAAAAATATATTCTAAATATACTTTAAAACCACTCAAATTAATAATTTATCACTATTAATTATTTCGATTAAAAAAGTTGTTTTTAATTATAATTTAGTAATTTTTCACTATTCATCAGAATATGAAAGTTATCCGAAAAGTACCAAAATTTCACCTTAGGCTAAATTCGATACTCCGAATCCAAGAATGAAGTTCATTTTGAAAAATAAGATTTACAGAATTTTAAAAAGTGGTTATTACTATTCATAACAGCTAGTTTTAATAATATTTTAATAGCACATCGTTGTTTAGTGAAACTCGGTATTGCGTATTACACACGCTATTGAGGAAGGTCGCGATTACGTGTAATGCAAGGAAAGACAAGGATGCGTGTTGTGCAAGATCCTTTTGGTGTAGCGTACAACACAAGACATTAATAAAATTAAAAAGAATATTTCTTTATAAAATCTTGGGCTGTTACACTTCCCCCTCCACTAATGCCCAACCCAAAAATAGGGTGGCACAATATGAGAACAAGGATGTTCCTACTAGTGCTCACCAGTCCGACCTTGTAGTCAGATTGGACAACTACAGGAAGATGCAGATATCAGCCGATGCACAACAAGCCCTTCAATCAAATACGAAGAAAAACAGCTTTACAAAATCATAAATACCGACCGGAAAATTTTATTCCTTCCATATAAATAGGGAAACAACTAGCTACATAGAGGCACAAATATCTACTAATTCATATTAGCCCTGCCATCCAAATAGGGCGGTAAGAAAATACCAGCAGAGTTTAATTCATGAATATGCATACAAAGACCGTCAGATAAATACAATGGCAAGAAATTAGATGAAAATCCCCACTCGTGAATATGAAGACCACCAGTCAAATATGATGTAAACCGAAGAAGACAGCCGTTGGAAGACTCGGTCCTCTGTCCCAACATAGGAGAACTACAAGTATCAACTAACAGCTCATGGAGGACCGAAGTAGGAACAAACTCCTGCTCTGACATCATAATGGGACTACATACCCATTCCACCCAAAGATGTATCTTAGAGAATCCTGGAAATTATTGATGATCAGACGTCGATCCCAGACCATATCATCCAAACATTCCATTACATTATTGAATCAATAGAAAAGGCAAGAAATATAGCCCATGACCCAGTTTCCTCGAATGAAATGACTCACTTGAAAAATTATTTAGTCACTCCAAAGTAGTTATGAATCCCTCCTCTAGTCCGGGATGGCCTACAGAAATATCCAGTGATATATGGACAATTGTCTTGGGAAGAAATACTTGTTCCAACTGGAGGACACCGGTCCAACGTGGTGGCCGCTCCAGGGAAGGCATATATCCCTGCCAAAACTAAATATGTATGCTGGTGTATCCTGATGATATCATGGGACCCAACAAGGTAGAGGACTATATATAATGTCTATTACCAAAAGCAGATATCCCTATTTACCTACATGAGAGCACTAAAAAATTAAATGTGCCAAAGGAAAATAGAAAATGAAGCACACATACATGATCATGCTCTACTAAAAGTTGGGGTTCTTGACACCCTCAAACATATATCAATTAAATCCAAATACCCCTTCAGTCTGTTGAAAAATTATGTATGTGGATGTAGTAGTTTTGAAGGACCTCCCTATAATGTCGATGCCAGTAGTTCTAAAGGTCCTCCACAGAGCAGCCACGAGGTTTTACTCCATGGGGAAGGAATGATCGATCATGAGAACTGATCTCCTAATGTGTGTCGGGGTAGCCTCCCCTTGAATTTTAGATCATATGGTAAGAAATTCCTCCCCTTGTTGTAATCCACCCTAATGGTCCTACCTACGGTATACGTTGTAGATATGCTTCTCTATGTAGTCAGACATTGAGTCATGATGGTATTATTCCCCATGATGGTGGTCATTGCGAAGGCCCTCCATGCAATGGTTTTTTCTATGAAGTCCTTCTTCATAGTAATTCAAAAAAATGAGAAAGTCTTCCACTCATTAAATTACATCGTGAAGGCCCTTCCCAGGATGTGCACTGTAGAAACTTTCCCTACAGCCAGGTGTTAAGTCATGATGGTAGTCCTCTCTATAATGAAAGTCATTGCAAAGTCCCTCCCCACAATAGTAGTTGTCGTGAAAGTCCACCCCTTAGTGACATCAAGAAAAAATAAGGTCCTCCCATCATTGTAGCCTTCCCTAAAGGACCTACCTAAGGTATACGCCGTAAGTACGTTTCCCGTGTTCGGGAATCAAGTTGAAATGGTAGACCTCACTATTGCAGAACCAATTGTTGAGGTCCTCTCCACAATCAAGATTCATAATGGAAGGAATTTCCACCCCTTTCTAGAAATAATGGGAGAAAGACCTCTTATGCCGAGGCACTCGAAAAGATGGAGTCAGATATATCATTCAACCTATCCATCATGAATGATATCCTTTCTCAACCAGGGGATGGCCTGGGGCGACGTTCATCTTTTGAGCCACCCCTGTACTATTCTCATTTCAATAAGTCTCCCACCATCCTAGTTTCTTGGAACGAATTTATTAAGAAGCATTTGAGTTGGGAATATCAAGTAGAGGAGCCCCTAGAAGAACAAAAATAGGATATGTTTCTTGTGATAATACATCCAAATAGGGGCAATATACCAGTGATTTATTGGTCTAATACCACTTCTCACTTTGACATACACAGAGAGTTGTCTGGGTAATGAATGCATGACACTCGCCTCAATATATGGATGACCCTTCTCTAGCTGAAAGAAAAATCCCAACCCCATGAAGAGTATGTGTACCATGTCAACACATTAGGGGTGCTTCACTGTCTAATCGGCCTAGAATCCCTCCTGTCCTCATGGAATCCACAATCAGAAAACAAAAATTAAAACCTTGAACTGGCTTTCCCATATGCACTGCATAAGTTATATCGCCTCATTGGCGACACCCCATATGGAGTTCAAATTCGGGGATGGAGAGAACATGGAGCACTACACTTCACCCCTAGCCCCTTCCAACAAATTACATTAAAAATGACATCCTACAATGTCATCACCAAAAGGTAGAAATTAAATTAAATCCATACTCAAGAAATATGGGATACTTAACAAACACCGGCCTAGAGTAAGTCTCAAAAGAGTCATGGCCAAGTGATCAAGCCATAAAAAAGCTTCTGAGTCAGGCAACCGAGAATATCTGGAAGGCTTCCAGCCTATGGGAATCAAACCAGCAAACAATGATAATTTATTCAAAAGACCAAAGACTCTATGCAATCCCAATTCCACACTCAGCTTATACACGCATAGGAGTATATGAAATTGAATAGGTTGTGATACCAGTGGCTATAGTCGCAATGCAAGAACAACCCCAACCAATAGGGTTGGGGAAATTTTTAAATCAAATTGCCCTCATAAGACCAATGAATCTAGGCGGTAACACATCGACAGAAGAACAAGAACAACCCTAGCCCATAGGGCTAGGGGCACATTTACCTCATGTCCCCGCACAACAGATATCTTTATTACACAATCTTAAAAGGATGAGGAACATAAGAGTCACCCATTCCACCCCTTCTAATGGTTCACCCCCTTAGATAAAATGGTGTGTTATGAGGTCAAACCAAGGCTCCTGTAGTGACACTCTTCGTTAAAGAAACATGAAGAATACTACAGAATGGAAGGAGAAAGTCCAAAAAAGGACACAAAAAGCCTTTTGACCATTTGGCGCCAGATACACCACCCTAATGCGGAATACCTAATTGAATGTAGTAAAATTCAACTCCATGGATCTCACAGGAAATAATAGACAGGGAGAGAACGCGAAAGAAGATGGTTCCATCCTAGATGCATACCACACCGAGCCAAATGGTATAAATTCCTAGAACTAGAGTGTGATCCTAAATATGGGTACCCCCTCAGTAAATCTGATGTTACCTACCACTCAAAAAACCAATAAGAAGAAGAATAAACCCAAGGGAGTCTATGACACACCTTCTCCTACCCCAGGAAATGTGTCCCTCACCCTCGAAGAAGGGTTCTCCAAAAATGAGAAAGAAATGAAAGAGCTCGGTTGAAATAATGTTGAGCCGCATCGAGGTATCTACTTTCCATATGTGTTTCCTCTAGATAATGTCATTAGGTAATCCTAGACGAGGTTCATTGACCACATGAACTCTTCTCGAGAAATGAATCCATGCACGAAGGCCCCTCCAATCTAGCATCGGGTCTGGTAACCTACTTAAACTCGGATCTAGAAGGACATCAAGACTTCCCCCCACTGGGAAGACATCCAAAATATATTCACGTAAACCAAAAAATGATACCCTTGGCTGGGTATCCACTTCATATTTCCACAGAATAGACATGCCTAGTCTTGGCCACTTCCCCACCAGCCCAAGATCAAGCATGATAGGATATTCCTCAATGGATCTTGAATATCATTACGAAACTAACATCTTGACTAGAATCCATGGAGGGGAGGCACGCTTCGATACAGCAAGAGCACAAACCCTACCCTGATTGGGTAAACAATGTTCCGCCATTACTAAACTTCTAGGACCCCATATTCCTAGTATTTAATGGATTAGTGGGGTGGATACAAATAACATTTAACGTACTATAACTCTTATTATGACCCCATGATGGGAACTCCAGAGCAGCAAGAGGAAGTAAAACTTTGGAGCATCATATGAACCCTGTAGGTCTTGGCTTTCATATGGTATACTGGCCTGCCAACCAATTCAATCACTAGTTGGGAGGACCTCCAGCAACAGTTTCTCTTCAAGTTCAGTTCAATTCATCCTTAGATGACGATCAATGATATCATGAACTAAAAATAGCAAGAGGGTGAAAGAGTCTTATAATTCATTGAGAGATGGAAAGGCATGACTTATTCCTTGAATGGACCGCTCCCCCAGGATAAGATGCTTGGTATATGAATTGGTAACTTTTGAGATGAAATATGAACACCGAACATCCTCGTGAAGTACACAAATGGGTTTAGAGATTTCTCTATAATTTCCAAAAGAATAGAAGACTCCTTTAAATGAACCAATATTAAGTTCTGAGTGGCCCCATTAGACCCTAGGTAAAGAACAGGAAAAGATGAAGTGGCTTCCCTCATGCTTAAGCCACCCTTGCCACCAGCTCCATTTGTGAGGACCCACAATGAACCTTACCAGACTCAATGGATTCCAAAATCCACCCCCACCTTGGAAACATGAGCGATAAGGTTATAAAAGAAATTAGTTTGAAGAATGAAGTTATAAATTTTACTTGTTTTGAGATGACCAGGTCTGCAGTTATTTTATAGCCACTATAAATTGAAATTTTCTTGAGATACTGAAGCCAAAACGATTCAATGAACTGGGTCTAAAATACCATCCATATTATTGTCCCTACCACTATATAATCGTACATACCATCCATGAATGATTTGTTTTTATGTATATACTACAAAATATGGTGGATTCCATGCAAGTTAATTTGGGCCTTCCACCAGCACAAGTGTTGTTTGTTTCCACCTCTGATTAAAGAGAGGAAAAGTAATGGAAAACAAGTGTCATTAAGAAGGAGAAAAGGTTTGGTAATTGGATGTTTGGAAATACTATCAACCGAGTCCATGGAATCTTCTAAGCAAAGTTGAAACAACCAACTACGCCTCCAAAAGCTCCAAATACAGCACAACTCACATCCCCATCCCAACAGTCCTCTAAAGTCCTAAAGGAAAGAAAGAAGGGGGAAGAATATGGGATGACACCAAAACTGAAGTTGGTGTTGAAACATTCAAAATTCATTCCAATAGACTTGGTACTACGGGCACCACCCAGCCAAATGGTACTATCATAAAGAGACTGTCAGAAAGAATCAGTGTCAGATCATGAACTGATCTTCATCTCCATGAATTGCATTCACTTGATGGACCCCTTATCAGTTGGAGAATATGTTCACAAACCCAAATTCCACACTCCCAACAGGAGATTCGGAGGAATATCCCATAGAGGCCAGTGGTTTCCATGAAGGAATGTTCATGGAATGAGTCAGATTACCAACCACACCATAATCCAAACCATTAACATCACAAAAAAACATGAGAAGACCCTACAATTGACCCAAGAAGAACCTAGATACTCTACCTCCCCCATCGGAAGAAATACAAGTCCAATTATCTTGAAATATCCATTATGGGAAGAACAAATATCAAATTTCACAAGGCATTCAAGAAGACCTATTCGGCCAAAATTGGAATGGACCACAACACTACCGACCCCAGATATAGAGGCCAAACCATCTGTTTCCAATGCCAAAACCCCTAATGTGTTTGTGAAAGAAAACCCCCAAACTAGGAAGCACTGACCTTTAGATTATACGTATGATATTCTAAACCAAATGGCATTAGTAATGGAAAAAATTTCAATCCTTGATGCGTTAAGATTATCCACATATCATAGGGAGGCACTCATCGAAGCCTTACTATGTCCCTACAAGTTCAAGGTTGAAGTATCAGAAGATAAACTCTATTAGATGGAGACCAGTCCTGAAGAATGTCTCGTTGTACTCTCCTTCATACGGGGTGAATTCTCCATCATGCAAGGGAACATCAAACCCTTATAGGTGTCTGGAAAGATAAATGGAATTGATGTTTGGAGGATCTTCATCAACAATGGAACTAGTGTCAACCTACTCCCATGGTAAATGCTTCGTCAGCTGGGCTATAATTAAGACATCTTGACACCCTGCACTAAAACTCTATAGGGATATGACAAAACAAAAAATAAACCATTGGTAATAATCATGCATAAAACTTGTCTCGGAGACCTCATGTAGGATTCTGAGTTCATTTTAGTATGGAAATTTTAAACCTTCAACATTGTATTGGGAAGGCCATAGTTGCATCAACATGCTGCAATTCCTTAATCTTACTATCACTGCATCAAATATTTCACTAATGGAAAAAATGGGACATTGCATATTATTAAATCCACATTTCAGTTTGGTGAGTAACATTACATCGATGCAGGGTTCCTTGAATCGGAAGAAAAATATCTTTCGTCCAATGACAATGAATGGATCACTACCCCAAATGGAATGGAAATGGCTCCCGCGAACCCCCCCCCCCAACAGCTTCGGGAAGAGTATGTATTACCCATTAACCAAGTCAAATGTACAAGTGCAGGTTCAGATGCAGACTCAAATGTATGCATGATCTCTATTGCAGCCACCTAGTCCAATGACATTGAAGTGTGGGCTAACTCCCATGATTTTCTAAAAATCCCTATCAACGATGCTCTATGCCAGCCCACGGAACCTCAAACTAACCCTTTCTCACTCACTAAGGCAAACAACAATTTCTCTCCCAACATTGGAGAGTTTGTATAAAAATATTATCTCTATTAAAAGAGGAAGAAGATGATGATAATTAAGAATAATAAGAATAAGAAGACCTCATAGATGTCACTCCTACATTCAAATAATGTGTCTCCACCACAATCGATGAACTTAAGGATCGACCTAGGCACTGAAAATAACCCACGTCCCAATCTGATCAATGTGGCTATGCCTATCAAGGAGCATCAGGAATATTAATCCTTCATAAGGAAGAATCAAGATGTGTTTTACTATAATTACACAAAAATCCTAGGCCTTGATCCTGATCTTTCCACTCATCATCTAGGTTAACTAGAAAATCACTAGGGACATAACCAGGTAGCCAGAAGGACCCGCCTGATGCATGCTACCTAAATAGAGGCGGAAGGTGAAAAGCTAATCAAATCCAACTTCATAACAGAGGTCCAATATCTGATCTGGCTGGAAAATATAGTGCCTGACAAAAAGAATAATAGAAATATTAGAATCTACATTGATTTTAAGGAACTTAATCAACAATTCCCAAAATATGTATTTCTAGTCCCAATCATATAATTTTTTATCATTGAAACAACCAGATATGAGGCTCTCTCTTCCATGGATGTATATTTTGGATACAACCAGATCTGGATGGTCCATGAAGATGAAGAATCTACTGCATTTAGGGCCCCTCAAGGAGGGTTCTATTATAAAATGATTCCCTTTGGTATACAGAATTTCTACACCACATTTCAACGTGCCATGAATCACATCTTCAAGCCCTTATTGGGAAAATTTTTCAAGTGTTATGTTGATGATATAGTGGTCAAATCACGACAGTGCTCAAACCACATGTCCAATATCGAAACTATCTTCAACAAATTGTAGTATCATACTTTAAATATGAATCTATGGAAGTTTGAATTTGGAATTACCTCAGAAAAATTCCTTGTCTTCATCGTACTCTATCACATCATCGAAGTCGGCCCCAAGATTACAAAATCATTCCTTGTCATGTCCCAACCTCACAACCTCACCGAGTTGAGGGGTCTTTAGGGGAACCTTTCCTTCATTCAGTGCTTATAGCCAACCTAGCAGGTAAATGATTACCTTTCACTAGGCTCGTGATGAAAGTAGTTTTATATGAGTGGGATAGTTACTAACAAAAGTCTTTCAAAAATATCAAAAGATATCTTCTAATCCCGAAAGTGTTGATTCCACTAGATTAAGGGAGACTACTCGTTATTTACGTAACCACCTTGGAATATTCAGTAGGTGCCTTCCTCACACAGATGAATGATTCCAATTACAAGAACAACCCCCATTAACTCATCTCAACAATGATTGAGGTTGTAACTCATTATTCAAAAATTGAAATGAATTTCCTAGACCTAATCATTTCTATTCAGAAAATATGGAATTAACTGTGTCACCATGAGATCCAACTCATCTCATGTTGCAACTCACTCAAATCTATCCTCACCATCCCAGGATAAATGGGTGCCCCCCAAGATTGACAGTCATCTTAAAATAGTTGGACATACATTACATACCCCAAAATTCCATTAAAGGCTAGGAATTGAAAAACTTTTAAGAAGATCACCCTTATGAGGAAACAAAACCATTGGACGACAAGCTTCTGGATGAAGAAGTGTTTTTTGTCCAGGATGACCCCCAGACAAGGGAAATGTATTTAGATGGTGCCTCCGAAAGTCTAATAGGGAAGAGGATAGAGGATCCCAAGATCAACAAAGTGGGGATTGGAATTATAACTGTATCACCCAAAATGTCCATCCTTCCATATTCTTTCCTACTTTTAGAAGGTTGCACAAATAATAAATCAGAATATCAGGACGTCATTGCAGGCCTAGAACTGACACTTCATCTTCAAGCCAAGCACCTAAGAAAAGGTGACTCAAATCTAGTCATCAAACATGTCAGTGGTGATGATTCCATCAAGAAAGAAGTATTGGTCCCCTTGATAAACCATGTTTTAGAAATGATGGAATAATTCCTGTTAGACCCAATATTGACCTATGTCCCCCGGTCACAAAATGATCAAGAAAACACATTGGAAAATGCATCCATAGTCATGGATGATCCAGACCAAGATGAAACTATCATTAGAATTTCCAACCATGTTATGGTTTCTCCATTAATCCAGAGTAATATGGACGAGAATGATGAAAGTAGTCCCATTTTTTATCCTTACGCCTGCACCATTGGCTGGATGACACCCATTACAAATTACCTTTGAAAGGGGGAACTCCCACTAAATTGGGCTAGAAGAGAACATGCCTGAAGATGGGTAGTCATATTCATCTTATACAATGGGTTAAATGATGAAAAGGTTCTCTTCAAACTAGTCCTTGATGGAGTCCTTATATAGTGCATTGAGGGAGAAGAGATTTTTTGTATAATGAAAGAAGTGCACGATGGAGCTTGTAGAGCGCATCAATCAGTAACCAAGCTCTCTCAACCAATCATAAGGTTTGGGTATTACTGGACCACTATGATCTAGGATTGTGCCATATTCACCAATAAGTGTCATTACTACAAATTTCATGCTAATTTATTACACCGACCCATAGAGTTACTTCATACTGCCATGTAATCCCCGCCATTCATCCCTAGGAGATGGGTGTTGCGGTACAATATCCTTCCACAACAGCCAAACAATTCAAGTTCAAACTCACAAAGACTGACTTCATTTCAAAATTGAATGATGACTTACCCCTTAAAGAAGTTGGAAAAAAACATCGTTAGCTTTTTGAAGGCCAGCATAATTACTAGATTTGGTGTCCCTCATACAATAATGATAGACAATGGCACCAATTTCTGCTCTGCTGAGTTGGACAAGCTATAACAAGAGTATGGAATCTAAGACAACTGATCATCCCACTATCACACAATGACCAAAATGAAGATAAAGGCATCAAATAAAACCCTATCCAAATTACGTCACCATATGTTTGATAAGTATAAGAAATCAAGGAAAAACAAGCTCTTTTGTTGTTTGTGGGCTTAGCAGGCCATGACCTGCACCTCTACCCAGGAAACCCCGTACTCACTAGTATACGAGGTAGATGCGTGTTTTCCTATTGAAATCCATGTTCCATTACTTCATGTGTCCATTTTTGATCAACTATACATGGAAGATAAATCCCAAAAATAGTTTTTTGACATAGAGTATCTAGATGAAAAAAGGATGCACATGGTACACCATTTGGAAATCTACCAAAACTGGATTTCATGACCCTTCCAAAAAAATGCTCTCCTTCAATCATTCATTGAAGGAGAAATAGTGTTAGTTCCTAGAACCCTGATAATACTCAAGAAGAATCCCCCAAAGCATGAACCAATGTGGGAAGGACTATATGTCATACATAGGGTTTATTTAATGGGATCATACTCCCTGATATCATTGGACATATAACTCGTCATAGCTCCCACAAATGTGAAGTACCTGAAGAAGTACATTGCGTAATGGCTACACTCATGTCATTTCCCAAGCACTAAGACCTTAAACTATGAGTAGTAAAACCATTAATTCATGGTCCAATATATAATACCCTAGACTATGATTCATTGTATTTTCCTCATGATGTTAAACTGTAAGGAACTTGTCCCTGAAACATGGCATTAAATTGAGGCTCATGTCGTCGCTGTAAGACATTAAACTATGTGGCACAAGGAATCCTAATAGCATGAAAATAAACTACATGATCTTTCAGAGAGCTACGTATGGCATGATTCCTACCATCACTGGATACTTACTGACACCTCGATCTTTGATCTTGGCCTAGCCTCCACCAAAAAAATCTAAGCATCATATCCTCTACCTCCCAACACATGAAAAATAAACCCTATGTTCACTCCTTGTTTCTCACATTGTGTATAACTCACATGAGAATAGGATTAGTGGTAAGGATTATATTAGGAAAAAAATTATAGGGAAATAAGGTAGACCTAGAATCCATAAAAAATGAAACAAAAATTCCCCCACATATCCTCACACATGGACTGAGCCAAATCTGTATAGGGAATGTTCAGAACTATGTCTGTCTTGATTCCTTCCCCTACAGGATACGCAGTGATTCCAAGATTGGGAACCTTGGGCCATCCAAAATAAATAATCCCTAAAATATCCCTACTCATCAAGAAAATATTTGTAGGTAACATTAAGAACTATGTCCGGATTAATTCTTTCCCTTGCAAGATACATAGTGATGCCCGGAGATGGAATCCTGGACTGATCACCAAAAACAGATACCTCTTTTCCCCCATACATAGTTCAAAATTGTATGAGGAGTTCATGGATGGTCCTATTCAGATTATGATAAATGGAAAAATTCTTCAAGAGTTATGTGGGGCCCAGTTCTCTATTTCACGAGATCACGCACAAGCCCCTCACTCATGAGAAGCCAAAAGATCCTCTTCCCCCCTATACATATGAGTTATACCTATGTGGAATCTCTATTAGTTCATAGTTATTCATGGTTTGGATATTCTTCACATTCCTAGGAATGTCATTCCCATTTGTCAAACTCCATACCGTAGAAAACATGGATCCCTATAATTATTCAAGGCCATCTGAGATGGAAGGCCAGTGTCCTACAGACACCTTTGATTGATAATGTACATCATGCCCTGGGAGATCTTTATATGTTTCCCACAAAATGACCATCAATCAAAGTAAAATTTATCCCCAGGAGATTCCTCTCACATCTATGTACCCCAATGGATTCCAATCCCCATGTCATTATTCCTGATTTAAGTCCCCCCCCCAGGACTATGGTTTACACCATATATCAGCACTCACATCCAAGGAACATCAGAAAAATCATGATTGTGATTTACTCAAAACTACTAAATATCTTTTTGACAACATAATCTTCCTCACTGCATGAATCTAAACTACATATCATTGTGTACTCACTGCATGACATTAAACTGTGAGGCCAAAATCGTCCTTGTTGCATGACGTCAAAATTCTTAGCAGTGGTTTAAACCTAATGTTCCCTCTGAGGATTATTTTTCTATTCCAAGGTAATGGCATGAAATCCTTGTAATACTTTGTTTCTCACAATGATCATAGCTTATGTCAGCTTGGGAATCTTAGTGAGAGATCCACTGTGGCATATGGAAAAATAGTCCAGTGATTTTGTCCTAACAGCACCACTCTAAAAGGAATATCACGGTTCCCATCCCCGAGAGGAACCCCACGTACTAGCCATGTGACATTAAATGACCAGGTAACCCAAAGACGGAACGAATGCCTCACACTATGTATGAGTCAGATATATGTGAGGGAAACCTAATTCCATGTGTAAATCATATCCCAAATGTCTCCAATATGTGTGGATACACTCCTCCCATACCTCAAAATCCATGCTTTGAGTGATCTTGAATCCCCATAATCATTCAAGGCCAAATGAGATGGATGGAAGGTGTCTTGCGAACACCTTTGTTTGAATATGCTCATCATACCCTAGAGGCTCTGCATATATTGCCCACAAAAATAGCTGTCAGTCAAAGGAAAATTTGTCCCCAAGAGATTCCTCCCGTATCTCAGTACACCCAACGGAATCCAAGACTCATTCCACCCCTCCTGATTCAAGGGCCCTCAAAATCCTGGTTTACATTTTACTCCCTACACACATCCCGGATATATCAGTACATGTGGGCCTGATTCCACTCTGGTCCCTTTTGAGGGTTTTAAAGATACCCCATATAAATTCATGATGTTGATCTCCATACAGAAGAAGAGTTCCCCTAATCATTTCTAGGGTATTTTAATATAAATCCCCCCTTCTAGTGATCAGATTCACCACTTGTCAAAAATCAGACACCTTAGTCAAAAAGTTCTCAATCTCTATAATCGGACATAGCCCTCAGAAATAATAGGTCAGCATCCTATAGAAATATTTAACTAACTGTGCACATCATGCCCTAGAGGCTCTTCAAATGATTCCCACAAAAATGGACGTCAATTGAAGAAAAATTAGTTCTAAGGAGATTCCTTTCTAGTTTCTGTATGATTGGAAGACATTAATGTCTAATTACACCCACAAATTTGGAAATATTCTAGATAACATATTACATGTAACACCCTGAGATTTTATGAGATATATTATTTTTAATTTCTTTTATGTCTTCTATGTTACACTACACCAATATTATCTTGTACTATACGCAACACCATATTAGCTTACAGTATACGCAACACTATTCTTGGCTCGTTTTACACACAATTTCAAGTTTGTTTTGTGGAAATTATTCTACACAACATTAAGTATAGATTTTGTTATATGCAACACCAAACAGAGAATTCACTACACTATGCCCTGACCTGGCTTGCATTACACACAATCAAGACCTTTTTCGATAGCGTGTGTAGTATGCAATACTGAGTTTCATTAAATGATATATTATTATAATATTATTATGAACTAGCCGTTATGAATAGTAATAACCACTTTTTGAAATTTTATAAATTTTATCTTTCAAAATGGACTTCATTTTAGGATTCGGAATATCAAAATTATCCTCGGGTGAATTTTTTGGTATTTTTCTGAAAACATTAAATTTTTTATGAATAGTGAAAACACTAAGTTACTATTTAAAAACCAAATTTTTATTTAAATAATTATTTATTTTAGTTAAATTTATTTTATGTAAAAATTGATACATAATATCTATATATGTTCAATGTAATTCATTGGAGTTATTTTATAATAATTTTATATATATATAATTTTTTTCGAACTTTTCACCGTCTTTTACCCACCTCCTAAGAGAATTTGCAAATTACATAAAACTTTATTTTACCATTTCTGTGAGTGGAATTTTGAAAATCCGAGAGACATGATTAATATCAAAGAGTAAAATGTGGTTCAATAAGATAAAAATAATTTTTGGTGAATAGTAACTTTTTACTTTTATTTACCACGGTTAAAAGTAAATAGGGTAATTAAGGGTCAAAATAATAATATTATTTCTCTAAAACATGTCCTAATTCTATTTAATAAGTGTAATTCGACCAAAAAAACCTTAGGAATCAAATATTACCCTTTAGGTCTACTTGGATTAGATTAGAACACTTATTATTATTTTATTGAAAGAATAGTTAAAAAAGATAAAATCACAGTTTAATAACTAAAACATTTTTAATATAGGGTTACACATAAGAAAAATTCTACTATAAATATTCATTATAAATCTAAAAATATTTTATACATAATGGTATTTTATTTATAATTTTTTTACATTAAATAATTTAATTTATTTATGACACAATGATGATGCAGTAATTACCTTATTACTAAAATTTTAACAAAATTGATGTTATAAATACCCAAATAAATGTAATTTTAGACATTTTATCAATTACACTAATTTTATAGGTTAATATGACATGTTAGTATTGATTTAATTAACTTTTTTAGAACTAATCATGCTGATATGATTTTCACAAAAATCAAGTACCAAATAGTGTCAAAATTGACATAAAATAGTTTTAAAACAAATTTTATATTATTAAGTGTTATTTTATTCCTAAAAATATAAGGTTCGGCCAAATGACATAGATAAATATATATATGTTTATAATGAACCACTTTAGGTTCGTTTGGCTTGTTATAGTAAGTTTATTAACCATATTTTGTAAGAAAACAAAAAGACACGGTAAAAGATAAATTATTTAACTTAGAGTTAAATGTAAATGATAAGGATAAAATAGTATCCTAAACTTGTCTAAAACCTATTGGATGAGAGTCTTTAGACCCACAACCACCTTATATTCCAAATAAATCAATTTGGATCTATTAAAAACCGAATATTACTTTATTATAAAATAATATTTTATGTTTTCCTAAGGTGCCCCTCTCCTCCTTTATAAAAATGGAACCCATTCCCTCTTCTCTTAACTCCCTTTTGAGCATTGAAGCACGGCCAAAACCTAAACATTACTCTTCTCAACCTCTCTAGTTATATCATAGAGGTTCTGGTCTTCTCAAAAGATCAACTCTAGTGCCCTAAGACGAAGTTTAAAGGAGGTGCGTCGAGGAAGAGGTAATCTCTTCTACCGATTTTTTCAAGTTTTATTTTTTTCTTCAACTTCTTCTTCTTTAGTTGTTTAATTATAAAGTAAAAACATCAGTATCAATAATATACTGATATGTTATTATAAATATGAAGGAACCCCATTTCACCTTCTACCCATCCTACGTAAAATGAAATCACCGCTCATGCGTACGTACGGAATATCGTCTCCACGCCGTGGTGTAATCTGTTTTCCACCACAACCTTACTTGGATGGGTATAATGGTGTAAAGAATAACTATATATGGTTAATATAACATTATATTTTTTCTGAGGTATTATATCATCCACTCCAATTCCATTCAATAATTATGGGAACGATATCATCGCTCGTGCGTACGTGCGGAATACCGTCTCCACGACGCGATGAGATTAATTATCCATGTTAACCATTCAATAATGATTATAAAGAATATATAATGAATAATAATGAAATATATGATATAATGAAGCTAATTAATTTATGTATATATATATATGTCATCTAATTACTTCTATTAAAGTCAATAAGGAAAGGAAAACAACGTTCATGCGTACGTACAGCCTACCGTCTCCATAAACGGTGTATTTAATTTCATTCAACTATCTATTATATATATATACTGAATATATATGATATATATATCATGATTTTAATTCACTAAGTAATTAAATCATGATATAATTAATAATAATATCTATAACAACAAGTCCAACATGTACGATAAATAAAATGATTTTAACCAAAACGATGCTTTAACATGGAATTTAAAAATGAACAGGTAATATAAAGTCATAAGTGAACCATATATGATATAATAACAATGAATAGGATTCTGTAATAAGTAAATGACATTATTTGAATCATTATACAGGTGGTTCAGATACGTACAAAGCATATCGGACCAATGGTAAATGATAACTTTTCCAATCTCGTTTTTATCCGAGATTGTTTATTCGTACGTATTTACTCGTGTTTTATTTATCATCCATGTCCCTGTTTTCTAAAAAAATGATTTCATGTATGTTTAATGTTCTTTTTACTCATTTTTTATTTTTAATACATGGTATGTAAGGAATCATTCTTTTGATTACCATATGAGTTACTTTTTGACTTTTCTGAAAAAAGTACAAGAAGAATGATTTTTTACTTATACAGCATGAATGGATTTTAGCGGTTTTATAACACCCTATTTTCATGAATCTTACTCTACAATATTTCATGATTATTTTCAAAATAAAATCCTTTTCTTTCAAAATTTCATGGCATTTTGTGAAATGAAAATGATTTTGAAGACGAAAGGATATATACCTCAAGAATTCATTTCAAGTGTTTTATCAAAACCAATTTCCATCTAAGACGAAATTATTTTATATGTGTATGCATCAAGTATAATCTCACTATGATTTACATGGTTTAAATTTTCTTATTATGAAATGATATCCATTTGTTTTATATGGATTATGTTATGATATGATGATGTTTATGAAACCCATTATATACTTTGGGTAATGATGAAGGATTTATGATCATGTTGTGGAAAAAGTAAGAATGATTTCATTATGAGATGGGTGGGACCTATATCTCCCTCCAATGAATTGGGAAAATATTTATATCTCATGAGATAAACATTTCTAGAATGGAAAGTTAATCCACTAATATGGTCTTGGCAGCAATTATTTGGCTACTATGGAAATCATATCATGTGCTTATTGGTTTTCCACATTTACATGTTTTATTCCCATTCTATTTTATCATGATTTATGTTCCTTTATGATATATTCCATGCGTACTTTTCTCAATATTTTGATGTTTCGATTTTATGTTCATGTCTTTGCATTCAAATGTTTATGGATTGTTTTATGTTCTCTATGTTTACCCATACTGAGAATTTGAGATCACCCTTTTTATGTTTTCTTTTCCCTAGGATATAAAGAAAGGTTTTAGGTAACAAAACAAAATAGGAAAATCTTTATGGGAGATGTTGAAGATCTTTCACCATGATTAGAATATTATGTTCCGAGTTTCCAAAGACACTAAACTATTACAGTCTTTGAGTGTTGGTTCTTGTTATGTATTAATTATTCTGAAAAAGTAATGTAATGTCCATGTACATCAATCTTGGGTCTCTACAGTTGGAATCAGAGGAAATTTTTAGTTAACCTTTGTAAACTAGGATGCGAAAAAATTAGTGAAATCCCTAGAGATATTTCTAAGGTATGTCAAGGTATGTCCCTATGGTTAAGTATAAGTATAGGTTATAGTCCTAGAATTATGGTATCACAATTATAATTAAACCTAAGATGTTAGATATTTCTGGTATTCCTCCTTTATTATGTTATTTTCCTAGCATGATTTTTGCATCTCACACTTATCTTTTTGGGTTTTAGATGATGGCTAGAACCCGAAGGAACCTTGTTGATCAATGTAATAGACAATGCAATGATTGTCTTCTCGAACAACCAAATTTGATGGGAGATGGAATGAAAAATATTATTTATATACTTACACAAGCTCTAAATCATTCCGGATGTCCAAATGATAAGAGAAGGTAACAATATTCTACTGAGTCCTTTATAAGGAAACATCCACCGTCTTTCAATGGGTCTTCTGATCCACTTGTTGCTGAACAATGGATCAGTACCATTGAAAATATATTTTCCATACTTCACTATTCAGAACATGAAAAAGTCATTTTCACTATTTACCATTTAGAAGGTGAAGCAGAACAGTGGTGGACTCTAATTAAGAATACAAGGCCCCAAGATGAAATTGAATCCATGGAATGGGATGAGTTCAAGAACTTGTTTTTCAGTAAGTACTTCCCACACATTCTTCGAAAAAATATGGAAAAGGTGTTTCCTTGAGCTTAAGAAGATAGATGATGAATCTTTGGCTATATACGAAGCGAATTTTACAATACATGCAAGGTATGCATCTGGCTTTATCATCCAACCTGAAAGTAAAGTTGATCGATTCTTCAGTGGTTTAAAACCAAGTCTTCTAAGGGAAATAACTATAAGAGACTTCAGTAGTTATGAAGAAATTGTGCGTTGTGCTATCAAGGTAGAATAGGAAGTTGGTGTAACATATCCATCTCATGGTTTTGACAAGAAACTAAAGATGGAGTTCAAAGAAAAACCTCAGAAAAATGGTGAATAGAAGGTGAAAGTTTCTTTATGCTCAACGTGTGGAAAGAAGCATGGTTGAGATTGTCTAAAGGGTACTAGAAAATGTTTTAAGTGTGGAAAAGAAGTTTATCAAGCAGTTGAGTGCCTAAGTAATGGGTAAAAGGTTTCTAATGACGTGAATAGAGAAAAGACTAAAAAGACCACTCGACCAACACTTCAATGCTTCAAGTGAAAGGAAATGGGGCATTATGCTAACCAATGACCTAATCCAAGGGTTAATGATGATTGACATCAACAACCTATTAAGGAAAAGGTCAAAGGGAAGTCACATGCGATCACTATTGGAGGTGTTGAATATGACAACGAAGTGGAGGAATGATTAATTGTTTATGTAATGGGATTCAAAAATAATGTTGTATATAGTATTGTGGAATATTGGAATATTTATGGTCTATTGTGGTTTTCAATAAATTTATGGTACTGGTAACCATGAAATGTAATTTTGGAAAGTAGATGATATGATAAGGGGAAAATGAAATGTTTAATATTATTCATGAGATCATGACTATTATAAGGACAAAGTTCTATCATGGTTTGAGTTTATAGAAATTTTGGGATTTTGGTATGTAGAAAGTGTTAAATTTTGGCAGAATTCATGTTTTCACTAAGGGTCAACGAGTATTCATTTTTCAAGAGAATATATGATTAAGGTATTCACATGTTTTTAATTTGACCAACAAGATATATCGTATGATATATGGGGGATAAATAGTGGTATTCACATGCTCAGCAGATGACTTTTCTAGTAATTGTTTACATTATACTATGAGATTGGACAAGAGTATTTTGGATAATCCTAAAGATTAGAATGGATTATGTTGGACATAAGTCAGTATTGTTTAAGGCTAGAACTTTTTTCGATATTATTTATGGAATGTTATAATAATGTAGTTTAAAAAAAGGACAACCTGTAGGATGAGTGACAACCCATCGCGTTAGTCAGGGCTGTGGGAATCGAACCCACAACTAAAGTGTGACTTGCCTTTATCGCCTACCACTGGCCTACAAGAAGTCCCTGGTTAGTAGAAACTATTTTTATTTTATTAAGCAGTATGATAGATGAAGTATAAGTCCATTTTAGGAACCATATACGATTAATCTCACTATAGATGGACTTATGTATATTTAATAACTTTTTCTATCCTTTTGTTTGAGACATATGGAATGACTTACCATTCTATCACATGACCTGCTAACACTTCACAAATGACAAATTCAACTTCATTTATTTAAGAGATGAAGTGGAAATTTTCCAAGGAACGACCAACGATGAGATTGTACCAAAATCAAGAAAGTATTTCTTCTAATTCCAATTTCTTAAACTTTAAGGAAATGGTCTTGAAAACCAAAAATGTTATCCTAGTGACCTTATATCAGATGAATTAGATGGTACCTTAGATCATCACAAATTTATGGCTTTGTGATTGTTGTATTTTTCATATCCATGTCCTCTATTACTCTTCATCAGAAGTTCATGGTAATATTTCTCTTCTATATCCATATTTCCACCTATGTTCTCCTATTTGGAAACTCAGTGATGAGTTATTCTAGGAAACCGTTACATTTCTGAATTTAATTTTTAGAATTATGTTTTAGTATTCATTTTAATATGTGGGTATTTACGAAAAAAAACTTTCAAGTATTAAAAAATTTATAACCCCGATGAATTTCGAGGGTGAAATTCATTTTAAGGGTGGTAGAATGTAACACCCCGAGATTTTATGAGATATATTAATTTTAATTTCTTTGATTTCTTTTATGTTATACAACACCAATATTAGTTTGTACTATACGCAACACCGTATTAGCTTGTAGTATATGCAACAGTATTCTTGACTCATGTTACACACAATTTCAAGTTCGTTTTGTGGAAATTATTCTACGCAACATTAAGTATAGCTTCTGTTATACGCAAAACCAAATAGAGCTTTCACTACATGCAGCCCTGACTTGGCTTGCATTACACGCAATCAAGACCTTCTTCGATAGTGTGTGTAGTATGCAATACCGAGTTTCACTAAATGATATATTATTATAATATTATTATGAACTAGCCGTTATGAATAGTAATACCCAATTTTTCAAATTTTATAAATTTTATCTTTAAAATGGACTTAATTTTTGGATTCGGAATATTGAAATTAGCCTTGGGTGAATTTTTGGTATTTTTATGAAAACTTTCAATTTTTGATGAATTGTGAAAACACTGGGTTACTATTTAAAAACAGACTTTTTATTTAAATAATTATTTATTTTATTTAAATTTATTTTATGTCAAAATTGATACATAATATTTATATATGTTCAATGTAATTCATTGGAGTCATTTTATAATAATTATAGATATATAAAAATTTTATTGAACTTTTCACCGTCTTTTACCCACCTCCTAAGCGAATTTGAAAATTTACATAAAAAATAATTTTACTTCTTTTGTGAGTGGAATTTAGAAAATCCGAGAGACACAGTTAATATCATGTAGTAAAATGTGGTTTAATAAGATGAAAATAATTTTTGGTGAATAGTAACTATTTACTTTTATTTACCATGGTTAAAAGTAAATAGGGTAATTAAGGGTAAAAATTATATTATTATTACCCTAATACATGTCCTAATTCTATTGGATAAGTTTAATTTGAACAAAAACAACCTTAGGAATAAAATATTACCCTTTAGGTCCACATGGATTAGATTAGGACCCTTATTATTATTTTATTGAAAGAAGAGTTAAAAAGTTTAAAATCAATGTTTAATAACTAAAACATTTTTAATATAGGGTTATATAAAAGATAAATTCTACTATAAATATTCATTATAAAGATAACAAGATTTCATACATAATGGTATTTTATTTATAATTTTTATTCTGAAATAATTTAATTTATTTATGACACAATGATGATGTAGTAATTACCTTATTAATGAAATATTAACATAATCGATGTTATAAATTCCAAAATGAATTTAATTTTAGAATATTAATGAAATACACTAATTTTAGAAGTTAATATGATTCGTTTTTATTTATTTAATTATCTTTTTTCGAACTAAAAATACTGATATAAATTTCAAAAAAAATCATGTACCAAATAGTGTCAAAATTGACTTAAATTAGTTTTTAAAAGAAATATTATATTATTAATTGTTATTTTATTACTAAAATTATATGGTTTGGCAAAATGACGTAGATAAGGATATATATATTAATAATTAACCACTTGGGGTTCTCTTGGCTTGTTATAGTATGTTTATTGACCATATAGTGTAAGCAAACAAAAAGACACGGTAAAAGTTAAATTATTTAACTTAGAGTTAATTCTAAATGATAGGGATAAAATAGTAACCAATACTTGTCTAAAACTTATTGGTTGAGAGGATATTGACCAATCCCAACCATATATTATAAATAAATCAATTTGGAGCTATTAAAAACCGAATATGACTATATTAGAAAATAATATTTTAAGTTTTCCTAAGGTGCCTCTCTCCTCCCTTATAAAAAGGGCACCCCTTCCCTCTTCTCCTCACACCCTTTTGAGCCTTGAAGCTTGGAAAAACCCAGACAATTCTTCTTCTAAATCTCTCTATTAATATTATATAGGTTCTGGTCTTCTCAAAATACCAACTCTATTTCCCTAATAAGAAGTTTATAGGAGGTGCGTCGAGGAAGAGGTAATCTCTTCTACTGATTCTTTCAAGTTTTCTTTCATCTTCAAATTCTTATTCTTTAGTTGTTTCATTATAAAGTAATAACATAAGCTTAAATAATATACTGATACGTTATTATAAATATTAAACAACACCATTTCACCTACTATCCATCCTATGGAAAACGAAATCACCACGCGTGCGTACATACGGAATACCGTCTCCATGCCGTGGGGTAATCAGTTTTTCCACCACCACCTTACTTGGATGGGTATAATGGTGTAAATAATAACTATATATTGTTATTATAACATCATAATAATTATGAGGTATTATATAATCCACTCCAATTCCATTCAATAATTATGGGAATGATATCATCGCTTGTGCGTACGTACAGATTACCGTCTCCACAACGCGATGAGATTCATTCTCCATGTTAACAATTCAAGAGTGATTATAAAGTATATATAATGAATAATAATTAAATATATGACATAATGAAGCCAATTAATTTATGTATATATATATTTCATCTACTTACTTCCATTCAAGTCAATAAGGAAAGGAAAACAACATCCATGCGTACATACGGCCTACCGTCTCCATGAATGGTGTATTTCATTTCATTCACCTATCTATTATATATATATAATTAATATATATGATATATATATATATATAATTATTTACATTCTGTAAGTAATTAAATAATGATATAATTAACAATAATATCAACAACAACAAGTCCAAACAAGTATGATAAATAAAACTATTTTACCCAAAATGCTGCTTTAACATGGAATTTACAAAAGAACGGGTAATATAAAGTCATAAGTGAACCATATAAGATATAATAACAATTAATATGATTCTGTAATAAGTAAATGACTTTATTTAAATCATTATACATGATTTTCGGATACGTACGAAGCATATCAGACCTAGGTAAGGGATAACTTTTCCAATCTCATTTTTATCCGAGATTGTTTATTCGTAAGTATTTACAGGGGTTATATTTATCATCCATGTCCCTGTTTTCTAAAAAAATGGGTTCATGTATGTTTAAAGTAATTTTTACTCATTTTTTATTTTTACTACATGGTGTGTAAGGAATCATTCTTTTGTTTACCATACGAGGTAATTTTTTACTTTTCCGAAAAAAGTACAAGAAGAATGTTTTTTTACTTATACAACATGAACAGATTTTTATGGTTTTATAATGCACTATATTCATGAATCTTAATCTAAAATATTTCATGAATATTTTCAACAAAATTATTATCTTTAAAAATTTCATGGCGTTTTGTGAAAAGAAAAATATTTTGAAGAAGAAAGGATATTTACCTCAAGAATTCATTTCAAGTGTTTTATCAAAACCATTTTCCATCTAAGATGACATTATTTCATATGTGTATGTTTCAAGTATAATGTCTCTATGATTAAATGGTTTCACTTTTCTTATGATGAATTGATATCCATTTGTTTTATATGGATTATTTAAGGATTGGATGATATATATTAATCCCATTTTATACATTGGTTTATGATGAATGATTTATGATCATGTTGTAGCACAAGTAAGAATGATTTCATTATGATATGGGTGGGACCTATATCCCCCTCCAATGCATTGATTAAAGATTTATATCTCACGAGGTAGACATGGCTGGAATGGCAAATTAATCCGGTTCAGTGATACAGGACTAGAACGAGGAGTGATCTCGAATCAGTAAGGAAATTTATCCACTAAGATAGTTGTTTCCGATGCTTTCACTGGGGAATGTACATTCGTCCTCTTGGGCACGAAAGGTTTGGATTTTGTGTTTCCCTGCATTCCTACTTTCCTAAGGTAGGAGGCATCCGCTCCTTATTCAGGGACATATGCTTCTTGATCAATATCATGATAATGTGATGTTGGTTCTTCCTTATGTGGATTCATCCTCAGAAGTCATCACCTTGTCCGAGTCTCCCTCATCAATTTAATACATTGTTTGTGAAACTCTTCTCAGTGCCATGTTTCCAGGGGCGCTGGTTAATTACACTGCTTCTGTCAGGACATTACAAAGGGTCCGGTCTGGACAGCAACCTTCAGTCAGGGGAGTACTCACGTCGAGGCATCAGTAACATGTCTGAACATTGGGGAATTGGCGTGTCTATCTTTTGTCCCTTATTATAGGGCTTCTTGAGGGTGCAGAAGCCCGAGGAATCACACATCGAGTGAGGGTAATCGTATGCCATAGGCATGTATCTGAGGTTTTTTTCAGCTTCCTATGTTTAACACAGGGTATGCCGTAAGTTTAACATCCAGTGGAGACGGATCGGCCTGATCAGAACACTAGCTGGAGTTGATCAAATTGAGGAATCCACCTTGAGGGAATGCTGATATCGGGGGAAGCCCGTGGGCGGATTCCCGAATGATATGGAGGGGAATGGGGTGGCATGATCTCACTGGGATGTGGTGGCCCGGGTAAGAATCAGGGTGGATAATGGAGAATTGCGTGGATGCGGTCGAAACAACTAGGTGGTGGTCCTGAACCTCACGAGGCTTCCTACGTACCATGCCTTAGCAAGGATCAAAGTCTATGTAGTTTGAGAATAGGGGTGTTATACTGACACAAAGGGGTGTTAGAACAACTGGACAATAGGGTTACAATGGCATACCACAGGATTGGGATGCAGTTTAACGTCATGCGGGATGGGGGCGCGTTGGAGAACCGACATGAAGAAGGACCTTGGTCTAGGTGGATGGTGGGATTGAACCTCGTGAGGTTTCCTATGTACCATGCCTTGACAAGTATCAAAGTCCTCATAGTTCATAATGGTGTGTCGGTGAACCGACGCGAGTGATGACCTTGGTCCAGATTGTGTGGGGATTATACACTAGGCTTCCCAGGTGTTGGTGAACTGACATGAAGGTGGTCGAAGTGACCAACGAGTGGTGGGATTGAACCTCGTGAGGCTTCCTAAGTACCATGTCTTGGCATGGATCAAATTCCATGTAGTTTAGGTGAAAATGGTGGGTGTCGGCGAACCGACGTGAAGAAAGGACCTTGGTCTGATGGGTGATGGGATTGAACCTAAGGGATGCTTCCTACGTACCGTGCCTTGTCATGGATCAAAGTCCTCATAGTTCCGGTTAGTCACAACGGCTTACCGTCAGACTAGAATGCAGTTTAACATCATGTGGGATGAGGGTGGAACCTGACGTGTAGAAATGATAGGTGGTGGGCTTTAACCTTTTGGAGGATTCCTACGTACCATGCCTTGACATGTATCAAATACCAAATAGTTCAACATGGATGTACAGTTTAATGTCATGTAGGACAGGGGTATTCAGTTTAACGTCATGCTGGATGAGGGAATACAATTTAACATCATGCTGGATGGGGGAATTTCCATGGTTTATGCTTACTCTAAGCCCACGTGAGTTGTGCTCGGTATGAGAAATAAGAGGTAGCAGAGACCTAACGATCACGTCTTGAAGGGTGCGTCTGTGAGAAGCGAAGAGGGGAATACACGTTAGGCGGCCCATGGTGCTGCGAATTAATCCAGGATGGAGGCCCAATCTGTGGAAAAGCACAGCATGATAGGGATTTGGGACCAAATATGGAAGGTTCTTCATTCCCTATCGTGCCATCCACTGGCCTTGGTAGTGGGGAAATACGGAGGTTCATGGGTGCTACCTTCCGCAAGAGGGGCTAGGGGTCTTACACCAACGTGGTTTCCCTTCTCTCGTGGACATACGCCACTCTGATAGGGAGGATATAATCCCATGTGTGGGTGATTCCATTTATGTGGATATGAGCGGTGTAAAGAATGTCTGAGCTGGGGGGACCCTGCGTGCGAGGCACGGGGTCAGGTCACATTTTAACGTCATGTGTTGAGGATGAGGTGCATGGCAGTTTAATGTCCTGCAGCTTGGACGAAGTGGGTTTACTCTACACCCCTAGGAATTACATGACCGGTACCCTCTACCCCTTAGGGCAGTGAAGGTACTGGCAATTCCATGGTAAGGGGGGGAGGGCGCAGAGCGAACCATTGAGGGGTCTACGTTAGCATGGATATGTGATGAAGCAATATCCGTTAGAGTACCTATGCGAAGAAGAATTAGGCGAAGCAATTCTACGGGTGGTGTCGTCCATGGTACTTTGAAATCACATCGTGCAAACCTGGAGGGTCGCAAGGGAAGAGGAATTTCCAAGCAAAGGGGTCCACAGGCAGGGACCTTATGGAGCTTGGTTGCTTTGCATAGTGGAGAGAACTTACAAAGGGGTGTGATTCGCAAAGTGGAGTGCCACAGCCTTAGAATGGGGTAGAAGTTTGAGTGGGAGGTGTTTCGTGAAGTGGAAGGGTGTTCGCGGAGCACAGCCTCACGAAGTGGAGGTGCCTCATGAAGTAGGGTGCTGTGAAGCAGTGTGCTTCGCGATGTATAGTGACCCTGCCTTGGCACGTGGATCACTGGTACAGGATGGGTGTTTCATGAAGCATAAACGCTTTGTGGTTGCTCGGGTTCCCTTGGGAATCCCCTTCCTTTGCATAGGCCCTTAGGCTTTGTGAAGGTCATCCCTCTTGGAAGAGGGGCACAAAACGAGACAAGGCAAAGGCATCTCGTGAAGCAAACATACCTCGCGGAGATCATGATTCCTGAGGAGAAGGGTGCTTCGCGATTCGGGAGTTGAGAAGCAGAATGGTCAGATTGTCCATCTGGAGAGATCAGGGGGAGCATGGTATTTATAGGCAAGGGGTGCCACAGAGTATAACTCATGCAGCGAGAAGGGGGCCTCGGTGGCTTCGCGGCGGTTCGCGAACGTCAACCGGATTTGCGGAGGGGTACCGCCTCCTCTGCTTCGTGGTGGGTTATACACATCAGGCCGTTCGCGGAGCATTACCGACTCTAGGGGTTCGCGGTGCGTCGCAAAAATCAGGCCATTCACGGAGTGTTACCGCCTCTAGGGCTTCCTGGTGGGTCGCAAACGTCAGGACATTCGCGGAGTGTTACCGCCTCTGGGGCTTCGCGGCGGGTCGCGTTGCTCGGGGGCCCTCCACGTCTGCACTTCGTGAGGCAGCGCGCAGGATTCCTTTTCATATTCCCTCTGCGTCCAATATTCTGGTGCCAACAAATTCCCCCTCTTAGACTTGGAGCCGCGGAGGGGCCAAGGGACGAAGTCTGAGGGAAAATCTCCAAAATTATCGGCAGTTCACGGTGCTGACTCGCGAAGCGAGTGTGTGGGGCGGAAAGCGGAAGTGCGGTACGGATGCACCGTGATGCTTCACACAGGCGGGATGTGTCGTGATGCTCTAGGGTCACCGCCTATAAATATGGGGGAAGACCTCTCTTTTGTCCTCTCATGAATTTTGTCCTTTTGCACTCTCAACTTTGCGAAGCTCTGCGTACGCCGCGTCTGTTCACCACGACTCGAGCTTCACGGTGAACCATGAGTCTCCGACTCTGCGACTGTGCCAAGCGATCTTCTGCTTGCAAACCGAGGCTAGGATCCACGTCTTGGATTTGCGTGCGAGCGTAATGAGTGACCTTCACGAACAACCTCTACGACCCGACCCAATTTTTTTTCCGAGTTCTGAAACTGTAATGGCCCATCAAGTAGCTGTGCTGGGGGTGCTTGCAGACGCCACCCAGAGGGATGAGATGGCCAACCGTCTGGGCCTTGGAAAGATGGTCCTAATTCACTCGGAGCATGATTCTTTGACATATCTCCTATCAGAAATCCAAAAGAACTATCTGATGTGCAAGATGCTACCCTTGTATGGCTTCGGGCTGAGGGATGATGTATTTATTCCTGGGGTGAGTAGGGAAGAACCATCTTGCTGGTTCAGGAGCACGCCATGTCAATGCCAATGGCTTAGGGTGGCCGATGGTCATGCGCGGGAGGAATTCACACCCGTCACCACCGAATGTCTGTACAACCATCTGAACAACATCGACGGGGATCCACTGCAACTAGAGATGTCCCCTCCCCTGTACCGCACCATACTGAGGGCGGCTCTACAGGATCCGAAAAAGGGGTGGTCTGATGAGTGGGACCTGCGCCAAGGCGGTAACTTCACCAATGACTGGGCATGGGCCTACTGGGTAGGTGTCTCATGTGAGGAGTTTGGGGTCAAGCTGATGGGAGTGGGCCTGTACGAGGCGACATGGGCCTCCCTATTCCACAATTATCAACCGAAACAGCTGATGACGGAGTTTCTGAGTAGATGGTCATCTAGGACCAAAACTTTTCACCTGCACCATGGGGAGGTGGGAATCAGTCTGTGGAATGTCCATTAGATTTTGGGGGTGCCGATCTTGTGGTCATGTAGGATGAGTTCCTCCCCGTCATGAGGGCATGGGAGGATCCGGAGCAGATGTCACGACTGGAGTCAGCACTGATGGCACTGGTCCATGGAGAGGACAAGGAGGCAATGAGAGATGTCCACTTTAAGAAGTGGTTCAATTGGATCCTGAACTTCCCAGAGGATCGAGAGTTCCCTCCGAGGCCTCGAACTTTTCTGAAAGGGGCTCAACTGGGCAAGGAACACTTGTATTGGCGGCTCTTGGAGGACAGCCAATGGAAGACTTGGGGTTTTAGTGTCAGCACTGAGCATCGGCCAATAGTTAGGCTGGCAGCGTTCATCGCGGCCCTTATCTGCTGTTGGATCCTACTGATGAGGGATACCAACATGGGGGTGCGTCCCAGCTCTTTCATTATGGCATCCATGCTGGCCATGGAAAGGTGGGTCAATTTGGGGATTTCGATGCTTGCACGATTGTACAGGATGCTGTGGCATGTCAGCGAGGGCAAGAAGCCACCGAGAATATGTGGGCCCTTACAACTTCTGTACGGGTGGATTGCAGTACACATCCAGGGGTTTTACGAATACCCAAACCCTATCTCTCCATTAGGATCAAACTTCCACCCTTCCATTCTGAACGCAGTCGGGAGCTTCCAAGTCAAATTAACCATATCGATGGTGCTGAACTGGGTGTGGAAGGAGGATGTGTTCAACTTCCACCCATATCTATTGCCAACAGGGGTACTCACTGATGATGAGCAGGGAGCAGAAGAGCACCGAGCTTATCTCCTGGCCTTTAGAGGTGGAGTATTGGTGGCATGAGTGGACCGTGAGCCGCTCTATGAGCCATACACCCCACATCGGTTTGCGAGGAAATTCTGGTGCCTGCAGCGGCTTACCCCACAGGTATACTGGGAGGTTCGCCATGAGGAGCACCCATGTGTTATGAGAATGTTGTGGCTCATGTTCACACAGAAGGACAGGAAAATGAGAATGGCATTGCCTCCGTCCACCGCTACTTTTAAATTGGTGAAGGAGTATGCCATCAGCTGGGAGGCAGCTTATCCAGGGGAGATATTGATGCAGCCAACCGTTCGTACTGGTGATAGCGGGACTCCCATGTCCCGAGGTCAGGTTCGGAGGGAAGCAAGGGCCTCTCGTGGTGGTTGGGCTGCCACGGTGGTGAGACCTGCACCTGGTGAGGATGCGGCAGCGGCGGCAGATCCAACAGTGGTAGTGGACCTGGTGGTTCTGGAAAAGTAGAGACATCCGGAGGAGCGACCATGTAGGGGGTTTCGTAGGATATCCACGCAGGCTCCGGGGAAGCGACTGCGCCACATCGACATGCTAGAGGATGCCCTCTTCCGGGAGGCCTGGGACATTTGGGACGTCAACTGGCAATTCCTTAGTTCACCTGAGATGTGGGCACACTTGAATCATCTCGAGATGCAGTTACCGGGCATAGGCCCAGTCTGGGCTGGTTTCATGGTGTCTCCGGTGGAGGGGGAGCAATACATGGATGAGTTGGAGGGCTACATTCACTCTAGTGGTGTCCCACGCCCAATGACAGACCGGGTGAGGGTACTGCTGGATCGGACGGTTCCCCCACAACTATCAGCCGCTGATCTGAGGGAGTGCATCCCCCTACTGGAAGAATCATAGGAATCCCCTCGGGAGGATGAGGCTAGAAAAGGGAGCCAATTGGAGGAGGGTGAAGTCAGAGATCAATACTCAGATTCCGATGATTTTTAGAGGCTCTCAAGGTAGAATTCTGAGCTTCTTTCCTCATGGTTCTCTCTCAGGACATCATGGATTTCATACCAATATTTAAACCATGTAGGAGGAACTTGTATGCATGCCTCACTCTCTCCCTTTGGCGGGTGATGATGCAGGACCTTTAGAACCCGCGCCTGCGGTTGCGTCTAGTTCTATATCTGGCAGGGCTAGAGTACCTGAGGTGGCTCCTCCAGAATCTCCAGATCTTCCGACAGTATACGGAGGGCCATGCCTCGGGGTCGCATCAACATCAACTCCAGAGCAGCACCAGGAGTTCAATCTCCATAAGTTTTCTCCACTGGATTCATTGCTGCCATATATAGATCATGCCAACTGAAGTTCATACCCTTCTATGTCATACAGTTCTCCAAATGGCATGGGATGTTGCGGCAAGGCTAGTCGGGATGTCTGGTGGCATCCCTCCTAGGGTCATGCCGGTGATGGTGGAGATAGTCCCCCATCTACCCGAGTTGCAACACTCCCTATCATTGGCAGGACCACCAGAAGGGTTGTTCTCGAAGTTATTTAGGTGCAGTCAAATGATGAGGATCAACCAGCCGACCTAAGTCTCGCCGCCATGCCCGCCCCGGTGCCAAATGTCATGCCAGATTCAACGCCAGATGCAGATCCTACCGAATATTTCCTACGGGCATATCCTGCATACGAGCCTGCTAACCGTGTGGAATAGGATTAGACGGCCTCTAATGAAGAGTAAATCAAAAATATTCTGTCTCCAATCGTAGAATCTAATCACGTGCTTCATCAATGAAACCCCCCAAGCGCTATGGCTGAATGAAATGGACAGACTTCACTCGTGGCTGCATGAACTATGTGCTGGGGGAGTGGATGCCTAGCATCCTCATATGCTCATTCGAGATCTCAGGGAAGAGAAGATCCGGGAATACTATTGCGGGCTCAGCATGGGCTGGTAGCGGAGGAAGGAGATGAATGTCAAGAAGCTCCAGGAGGCTAAAAACGAGGTCCAACTGCTGCAGGCCTGGGCAGATGAGCACTCATCCTCTCTTAATGCACAATCTGAGCTGATCTTGTGGTTGATGACCCAGTTGGCAGAGGAAGAAGAGTGTATGAGGCAGGCTTCTGGAGAGATGGCTGTCATTCAGGCTGACATAGAGAGGGCCCAAGACGAGGCTGCCGAACTGCACCCCGTCTCTGCTGAGGAGGAGTGGGATCTGAGTCAGCGACAGCAATTCCTAGATGCCACAAGTCAAAGTGTGGCGGAGCTGCAACGCATGTTTTATGGTGTCAATCCGTCCATGGGGGGAGTCGACCCCTGGGTACTGTGACAATTTCAAACCCTTTAATTTTACTCTCATTCTTTGAATTTCTTCTTTCATTGAATGTCATAGCATGCACAATTTCCACTGTTTCCATCAGTTCATTGCATCCTTACAATGTTTGGGGGGTGTCCGACAACAATTCCTTAAGCTCACGTGGGTCAAGACTGACGTGAGAAACAAGAGATAGTTGCCTCATCATCCCATCCAATATAGGTTTGCAAACCAAGATTTGCGTATCCGGGGTTTGGATAACCAGTCCGGATTTCTGGAAAATAGGAGAGACCTGGCCGGAGAAGGATGTTCTAAAAATAGACGAATTACCGTTTCTTCACTGTGCTCTTATGCACGAACGGTGCAACGCTAGGGGTGCTGAAATCGGTCCGAACAAATGGAAATGGGAAGTTTGAATCACGATACCCATGATTCGGAACATTGTGGGGATGTTGTGACAATAAAGGACAACCGTTAACCATGGAGGAGAAACGGTATCCCTACTGCATTAGTCTGAAATGGGGAAAACAAATGAGGTTTGACCGTTGACCATGTTAGAAACACCAGACCATGTCACAAATGCAGTCAATCAATCCTTCAGGATGTTGGCCCATGACAGTAGGTAGACCCTAGGTCGATCATCCATATAGTTAGGGGGTCCTTCAAAACATGAACAGTCTTCCAGAACATAGGCCCAGGACGGCTGGGGAGCCAATGCGGCATTGGACCAGGCCATTAGGGGGTCCCTTTAGACATGAAAGAATATGGGGATCCGAATAACGGGCACGCGAAGTGTGGAATATGGAGTGATGGTTTGTCCGAATAGAATCACACACTTATGTAATTTCACCACTGCGGTGGGAGTACACTAGATGGGCGTATCAGTTTGATCATGGATCATTCCTTCTTTAAGATAGTGCCTCTCTGGAGAGGGGGTCTGTTGCATCCCAATGTAATCTTGGGGCATCCTGAACTTGTTCAGAACAGTGTCATAGTTACACGGTCCTCTACAAGTGGTCCGGATAGGGGGATAGAAAGGGGAAGAACAAGATTAATGATTCCTACGAGCTTGACCATAAGTAAAATACCAGGGTGTCCTTACGTAACCCATAAGGATGGGAATCAAGCCACACATAGTTCTGGAAGCATAGTTTAACGTCATGTGGGACGATGAGAAGCCTGACAGCGTTGGTACACATCCTGCCAAAACCACTACGCCCACGTGGGTCGTGCTCGGTGTGGGAAACAAGAAGTAGTGGTGGGACTTTCCCGACATAGAAAAGGGAAGGTTATGGTGAATGGACTCTCAGTGAATATCGGCCCCATGACACTACCATGTGGCACACCTATATGTGCGAAGAGATAGAGACGAGTATGTTGGAATTCCACTTGAACATGAGGAAATGGAAAAGTGTGAATCATGACGCTCGAAATTTGGATCACAATGATGGTGGAGTGACAATAGAGGATAACCGTTAACCATGGTGGAAACGCAGCATCCATATCGCGTTAGCCTAGAATGGGGACAGAAAAATGATGGTCGAAAATTGACCATATTCGAAACACGGGACCATGTCACAAATGTCGCCAGAGATCCTTAGTGACGTTAGGCCGAAATTATAGGAGATCCATTAGGCCCAACATCCATGGAGATCCCTTAAGCCTATCATCCCTGTCGTACGAGTGTCCTTTTAGATGTGGAAGAGGATGAGGATCCAAATAGCGAGCTCATGAGGCTTGGTCATGGGGCGGGGAGAATGTACCCATAAAAATGCCACACTTCAGGCTCTATGTCAAAACGCATCTGAATACGAGAACGAGATGTATTAGATAGAGGGAGAAGAGTCCTTTCCCATAGGGATATCTTAGTTTAGGGTCGTAGGATTCAGACCATGGATGGGAGGAAACACAGGAGGCACGTGGCGGGTAATTATGAAAAACCTGATGTGTATGGGAACCGGGGGTGTGTACGGTGCGATGAACAACTGACATGGATGGGGATATAATCCCACATTATACCGTAAAACCCCAATTGAGAGAGATTTTAGTTCAAGGGACCGGAAACAAATGTTGAGCTGGGCCTGAGCAAAGTGCAAAGGCTTTCCTACGTACCCCATGGGGATGGGGATCAAGCTGCACGTAGTTCTTGAGGGGTGGCATAGTAAGGTACTAGTTCTAGGGAATAAGGGGAGTGCGGGCAAGGCCCTTGAACCAAAAGAAGCAAAATTTGATAAATCTTGTTTTTCCTTTAAGGTGAGTGGTTTTTTTTGTGAAGCAACAGGCCTATGGAAGTAAGCCCTGGTGTCACCACAAGAATCAATCCATGAAAGGCGTTGAAAAATGGCATGGCACGTGACCAATACCCATACGTGATGTCCTCTACAACGAGGTCATCACAATGCATTGCTTTTTTTCGTCATGCGGCCAGGATGATAATGTCACAGTTTAGGGTCGTGTGATAGGACCAAGCATGCATTTTAACTTCATACAGCGCAGAAGTAGTAGAGACGATGCTAGACGGGGGATGTGTACGGCGTCATGTAACATAAACAATGTGAATGGGGACATAATCCCACATTATACCATACGAAATCCCAAGAGAGGAACCTCAGGCCGAGGGGCCCACATAGATGTGAAAGGTGAAGGGGGAGAGATTAGCTCCCAAATGAGCTGGACTCGAAAACGATACATTCGGGCGGTCCTACGTATCCCATGAGGATGGGAATCAAGATGAATGTAGTTATGAGGATATCTTATTCGTCTTAGAGCTCGGATTGTGGGAGCCCCGAAGGATGCCATATTGCAGCTTTGTTCCCCTGATATGCAAAGGTGCACTGAGGGGTAGTGCCAAGAGTGTCAAGATTCCACCTGGACTCGATTGGGTGGAGAATAATGTGAATCATGTAACCAACATTAAAGGCCGGGAAGGGCCAGCATGATGATAGAGGATTACTGCTGACCATGTTCGCAATACAATATCCTGTCACATTAGCCTGAAATGGAGACAAAAAAATGAGCATCGACCACTAAACATATTCGCAACGTAGGATTTGTATCAATTTTTTGTTGAAAACCCTCAGCGGCGTTGGCTCATAACGGTAGGAGAGCTCTTAGGTGTATAACCCAGGCCGTTCTTGGGGGTCCCTTCAGGTGTGAAAGGTGATGAAAGCTCGAATGAAGGGGAACACTGAGCATGGAAAGTGGAAGGAACTTGACCAAGTTGAATCTGACACTCCTAGTTCGAGACCTGAGTACTCTTAACACCTAGGTGAATCCCTGCAAGGTGTCGAGGGACTCAACTTGAGGGCGTTCATGAGATGGAGGATTCCCGGAAAAGAGGGCATAGTGCCAAAGAATCTGTATCATTCCTATATATCCCCCCCTTGGAGAGTGACAAGCCAAGGGGCCTAGGAGACTAGGAGATCAGGAGATCACTAAGAGGTTGGGCTGTACCTGAAGTCTAGACATTCGGGTGGTCCTACGTATCCCATAAGGACGGGAATCAAGCCATATGTAGTTCTTGAAGGTGCCTTTTAATGTCGTGCGGGACAGGTGATAGGAGGGCTAATTCTGAGAACTGGGTGCACGTGATGCGGCTATTTCAACCCCAATGTGAATGAGGATATAATCCCATATCGCACCACGCAGTCCTATATTCAGGGTCCTGAAGGCATGACAAAAGAGACAAATTAGCTGAACTCAAGTTGGGCCCATAGACAGGAGGTCTGGGCATTTCTACATATCCTATGAGGATGGGAATCAAGCCAGACATAGTTCTTAGGAGATCATAGTTTATGGTCTTAGATCTCGGACTGTGGGTGGATGACAACTTTCCAGGTGAGCGAAGACCTCAACCAGATCCCTAAACCCATGTGAGTTAAACTCAGTGTGGGAAAAAATGGGGGACGATCCATATCGCAATACCCGAAACATCCATCAAGGGAAAGTCAATGAAGAGCCCTGAAGGACACTTCTAACACGGATTTGTTCTCCTAACGCGCAGATGTGCACTGAGGAATAGTACCAAGAGTTTTGAAACTCTACTTAGACATGATGATAATGGAGAAGGATGTGAATCATCTAACCGAAATTTTGGGCTTAATGGGGTTGGAGTGTCAATGGAGGATAACTGTTAACCATGGTGGGAAAACAGTCTCAATATCGCGTTAGCCTAAGGTGGGAACAACGAATGATCATCGACCACTGACCATATTTGCAACATGGGATTTTTATCAATTTTTTATCTGAAACCCTTAAGGGTGTTGGTCCGTAACAGTAGGAGAGCCCTTGGCCATGGTATCTAGGCCGTTCTTGGGGGGTCCTTCTAGGTGTGAAAGGTGATGAATGACCTAATGAAGGGAGACACGAAGCATGAAAAGCGGGTGCGGATGCGTTCGAGTAGAATCTGACATTCCAGGTAACTTAAACCAGAGTACCATTAGGCATATCAGTGAACCGCTGTAAAGGGTCGGCAAAGTGGCTCGGGAAGGGTATGCCAAGGGGCCAAGGTGGGATGGAGATTTTCGAGAGATGGGGCTGGACCTGAAGCTTAGGCATTTTGGTGGTCCTAAATATCCCGTAAAGACAAGAATCAAGCAACATGTAGTTATAGAAGATACCCAGGGGGAAAGATACCCTAACAAGGATGTGTGCGGCACGACGTGTAACCTAACATGAATAGAGATGTAATCCTGCACCGCACAATACAATCCTGTAGGAAAGAACCTGGGCCATGGGGCCCAAAAAAGGCCAAGGGGCCTGATAGTTGGGTTTTGGTCAAGAAGGCTTGTCATACTCGTAGTTTAATGTCTTGTAGTGAGGACAATGGTCGGGGAATAAGAGTCCCCAAATGGAGGAGGTGTACGGTACGGTGAAAAAACTGATGTGAATGTGGACATAATCCCTCACCACACCATACACTCCTAGTAAGAACTTGGGCTAGGGCCCGAAAAGGCCAAAAGGCTTGATGCTGGGCCTTGGTAAGGGAATGCGTACGACATGGCGGGTAGCCCAACTTGAATGAGGACATAATACCACACCACACCATACAACTCCTTAAAAAAGAATCAGGTTCGTGCGCCCGACCGTTGGCACCACCCAGAGGGAAGTTTTTCGCTTCGTAATGGGGTAGAACGAATCACTGCACTCGATGTTTGGGACATCTTGGTGTGGACCCAATGATCTGGGACACTACTAACCATTTTCAAAACACAGTGTCCTTATGGTGACCTGGTATAAGAGCAAAAAATGAGCGTCAACCACTAACCATGTTTGGAACGCGGGACTTGTATCGGCTTTTTTCTCGACATCTTCATAGGCGTTGGCCCGAAGTGGTAAGGGGGCCTATAGGCCAGGCATCTGTACCATTCAGGGGCCCTTCCAGATGAGGAAAGTGGTGGAATCCCCGTCAAGGAGTTGGTGTAGCATAGTCGTACCCATCTACGAGAGAGGTGAACATCTACAGGGGAGGGGATGTACAGCCGGGTCAAGGCTTGATCCACGTGAGTTGTGGAAAAAGTGTGCACCCTACCATATGTCTTAACAAGAGGGGAAGATTTTGGATTTTGGGCTGGGCCAAAAGACAAAATGTCTGGGCATTCCTACGTATCCCATGGGGATGGGAATGAAACCATTTGTAGTTCTTGAAGGCCATGCAGTTTAACATTGTGCAGTAAAGACATGGGAGGATAGAAGAACAGGAGTGGGAACATGGTGTGACCATTATAATCCACGTATGAGTGGGGATAAGGAAGCCTACTCCTCATCATACAAGGATCCTCTGAGGAAACTATACCCAGGGGGGATAGTTAAAGAGAAGAGCTCGAGGCTGGCCTCATGATGAGACATCTGAGTGTTCCTACGTATCCCATTAGGATGGGAATCAATCCATACATAGTTCTTGAAGAACAGTTTAACGTCATGCTGGACGAAAGATGTATCTCATCTGGGGGAATGTGTGGTACGATGGGTAACCCGACGTGAATGGTGATGTAATCCCACACCACACTGTATGATCCCATAAGAGAGCCTAAGTCGATGAAGGCCAAGGGGCTTGAGGCTAAGCCTTAGACAAGAAGGCCTGACGGGCTTGCAGTTTAACGTCTTATAGTAAGGACGAGGGAGATCTTAGTTTAAGGAGATAGAGGTCGGACCATTTTGTAGTTTATTGTCTTGCAGGATGATATCACATTTTTAATGTCATGCAGGACGGTGGTGCAGTTTAGGGTCGTGCGGGACCGTACAGTTTAAGGTCGTTCATGATCAAGGGGCTCATGCAAAGTACTACTTGAGGAACTTGGTGTTGGTGGGAGGAGTTATGCACTCACCATCTATGGTCACCAAGGAGTATGCTCTGTTGGGGTAAACCTTATAAATGATGAATGGTCCTTCCCATTTGGGCTCAAACTTTGGTGGTTTTCTACTGGGAATCATTGGCACTCAAAGGGACAACACAAGGTCGCCTTGCAGAAAAGAGCGAAGGAGAACCTTCTTGTTGAAGGATCTAGCTGTCTTATTCTGATGTATTTCCAGATTGTGCAGGGCACAAAGCCTGTTCTCGTCCAGTGCTTCCAATTTAGCAAGATGGATTTTAGCCACCTTATCTAGCACCTGCTGGTCATAGACTGCAGTGAGTAATGATGGAAGCTGGATCTCAATGGGCAGGATGGCCTCAGCCTCATACACCAGGGAATATGAGGTTATCGGGGTGGAATTACGAGTCGTCGTCCGATAAGCCTAGAGGGAATTGGGGATTTTGTCCGGACAACTTTTCTTGTTCTAACCAACCATTTTCTGCATAATCTTAGAGAGGGTTTTGTTGAATGCCTCGATCTGTACATTGGTCTGTGCATGATAGCGAGAGGTATGGTTCGTACAAATATTGTACTTGGCATACAATTTCTTCAGATCGGCTGCTCGAAAGTTGGTGTTGTTATTTGGGAGGATAGTGTGAGGGACTCCAAACCAGTGGATGATATTGGAGCTCACGAAGTCAATGATTTAACGGGTCTTGACCTTTTTGAGTGGAACTTCCTCTGCCCACTTGGAGAAAAAATCTGTAGCAGTTCGGATGAACCTACACTAGCGAGCTGTCGCCGGTGGATATGGTCCCACGACATCGAGTCCCCACACCACAAATGGAAAAGAATGCTTGGTGGAGTGGATAGGCTCTAGAATCCATTTCAGGAAGTTAGCATGAGCTTGGAACGCATGGAATATCTTGGTAAACTCGATACAATCATGGATCATAGAGAGCCCGAAGTACCCCAACCTTTGGATCTGATGGGACAGCTTGGGCCAAGCTTGGTGGGCACCGCAGGAACTAGCATGAACCTCTTGCATGACTAGAGAAATCTTGTCTCCTTGAATGCAACAGAGGAGAACACCATCGAAGCTCTTCTTATAGAGGATCCGCTCAAGATTAGGACCACTCTGAAGGGTAAATTGCAGTGCGCGACATCGGACTCGCTCGCGCATGGCCCGATCACCTGGGAGGCAACCATTTTGGAGATACTCAACAAAAGGTGCTCTCCAGTCGGGAGTGGCCTCAACCACTGTTTATGACGAACCTGGGACCCTTGACGTAGAAGGTATGGCGATAAGATGACTTACATGCAGGCCGTCATTGTCCTCTGGGGTGACAGGGGCAATGAATCTCCGGTGTTCCACATGTATGATCAAATCATCTTTCTTGGGTTCTGCAAGAGACGCAGCTAAGCCGTCCAAAGCGTCAGCTCGACCATTCTGTGACTGAGAGAAATGGGTAACCTCTGGTCGAGAAGAGAATTGGGCCATTAGATGGAGGGTGTACTCCAGCAATGGCACAATATTTGGATTCCTGACGTCATAGTCCCCATTGACCTACTTGATGGCCAGTCCAGAATCCCCTTTCACATATAGATGGGGCACATCGATCTCAAGGTCCTGCTCGAGACCAGTGATGAGAGCCCGGTACTCTGCCTTGTTGTTGGTGCAGCCTTCTGACAACAGGAATGAGTATGGAAGAACGACTTGCGTCGGAGTGATGAAGACGATACCCAGACCCACTCTGTTGAGCTTAGGATCATTGAGCCTCCTACCGATAGGGCTCCAGGAGGCACCTTCGAAGTGAATTTTCCAACATGAGACGACATGATCGACTGAGAGGATCGCCTCATCAGGAAAATCTAGATCCAGGGATTGATCCGCGAAGGTTGGATGAGCAGATAAGAAGTCTTCCAATTCTTGTACCATTATGGCCTTCTGAGGCACAAACCTGATGTTGAACTGCTAGAGGATCACTGCCCACTGCGCTAGCCGACTTGTTAACATAGGGCAGTTCAGGATATACTTCAGTGGGTCTACCCGAGAGACCAACTGTACATCTTGGTGCTGCAGGTAATGCCACAACATCTGTATGGCGAACACGAGCGCAAGTCATCTCTTTTTGATAGGGGAGTATCTGATCTCTGTATCGAGGAGCATGCAGCTGAGATAGTAGAGGTTGTTCTTTTCCCCTCATTGTTCATTTGGGCGAGAAGCGTGCCGAGGTACCATTCCAGGGCGGTCACATAAAGGACCAGCGGCTTTCCAGAGATGGGTGGCATCAAGACCAGAGGTTGGAGCAGATACTGCTAGATTTCCTCAAGGGCGGTCTGACACTCTTCATCCCATTCATAGGTGGCACCTTTCTTTATAATCTGGGAAAAGGGATTACACTGTCCATCTAGATTCTCAATGAATTGGAGTATATAGGCTAAGTGGCCTTGGATACCTTGAAGCTCCCGAATATTTCTCGGGGGAGGCATCTGGCTGATGGCCTTGATCTTCTCTGGGTCGATCTCAATGCCTCGGTATCTAACAACAAATCCACGAAACTTCTCAGAGGTGACCACAAAGGTGCACTTAAGCGGGTTCATCTTCAGGAGGCGGGTACAGAGTAAGCCAAACACTTTCTCAAGGTCCTTGAGATGGTCCTGGCGCTGGCGGGATTTTAACACTAGATCATCCACATAGCATTCCACTAGAGTCCTGAGAATCAGCTTGAATATGCGATGCATGGCCCGCTGATAGGTGGCACCAATATTGTTCAGGGCGAAGGGAATAACCTGGTAACAAAATGTACCTTGGGGAGCCTTGAAGGTATTGGACTCCTTGTCCTCGAGGGCGATCCGGATCTGGTTGTACCTGGAATACCCATCCATGAAGGAGAGGGATTGGAATCCGGCTGTGGCATCAATCAACAACTCTGTCACTGGGAGGGGAAATCATCTTTTAGACAATGGAGATTGAGATCGTGGAAGTCGATGCAGACTCTGATCTGCCCATTCTTCTTCCTGACTGGCACAATTTTGGCAAGCCACCTGGGGTACTGGACTTCCTTGACAAAGCTGGATTTTATAAGCTTGTTAACTTCGGCCTCAACCATGGAACCATGATAAGGGTGCATATTTCTAGGAGGCTAATTAAACCCGCGATGGTTTTTCGGGAGACCAAGGTGGTGGACAGCTAACAGGGGATCTAGTCCTGACATCTCATCATAACTCCAGGAAAACACATCAAGGTGCTGTTTGAGAAAGTCCATGTACTGTTGCTACTCCTTGAGGGGCACGGATGCACTGATCAATGTGGGTCTCAGATCTGCCTCACTATCAAGGTTCACCTGTACCAGTTCATCAACCGTTTTAGAGACGCCTTCTTCAAAGGTGGGGGGATGATCCTCCATATCCTCCTCTCCACCACTGGAGGGATTTCCCATAGGGGGAGCTGCTTCTGATTTATCAAACCATGATGGGAAGCTGGTGTCGGCCTGGGCAGTAGTGGTCATCATATCAGGAGACCCATATGCCTCTGAGACCATAGCGATGATGACAGTCCATCCTATCTTGTCTAGCCTTCAGGCCAAGGGGCCACATTTTATGACATCAAAGCAATAGTGACACATCGGCCAGAGCCGGTTGATTCCAGCCCGGTGAAAGAGACACGTATGGCGTACTGCCGTTTCCATAATCCTGACATTCCGATACCACATAGGCGTAGGAGGTTCCGGGATCACTTGAGCCTAGTTTGTGTAGGAGTACGAGGCGATTTTCCACCATCACTTGGACATGGGAACATGCCTTCCTCTTGTACCTGAAACAACAAAACACTGCCCCATGTCTGGGGTCGTGTCCTCCAACCGATTGATCGGGAAGATGTAGGCATCATCCAGGTCTTCCTAGGGATCACTTGTGACCGGGGTTGGTTCATCCTTACTTGCTAGGATTTTCTTATCCTTGCTCTTGTAATAGTTGGCATCAAGATAGAGGGCATCACAAGAGGTGAAAGGAGAAGCATCTCCTTGTAGCACACCTACTCGACCATTGAGGGAGTACTTGAGGCATTGGGGATACAACAAATGGACCGCAAAATGCATATGGATCCATGGCATGCCCATCAATGCATTGTATATGGTGTCCTGGGAGACAACCATGAACTCGTTGTTGTCAATTAGGCCACCGAACTGGGTATTCAGGCGGATCCTTCCAACTTGGGATTGTTCAGTCCTATCGTATCCTTGGATTCTGTGGACGGAGGGAGTTAAATCATCCTCAAACAAACCCAGCATTCGCATTGTCTGGGTTGGGATTATGTTAATCCCAGAACCTGTGTCAACAAGACAAAGGAAGACCTCCATGCCATTCAACTGTCTAGTGACGTATAGTGGGTGAATATGCCCTGTATGGGAGGGTATTCGTCTTCACCAGAGAATGAGACAACTGCCTGGCATTCAGCGTTCTCAATTTCCACAGCATGGGAGGCTTCTGTAGCTACTACCTCTGTCTCAAACTGGAGGGGGATCCTTAGGGACTCAGAAAGTGCTTCATGCCTTTGAGATTATAGGATAAGATCCTAAAGAATATACAGCTTTGATGGAATGTAGGCCAGGTGCCTCAGGACATCATACTTTGGTGCCAACTGCGAACCATTGCTGATAGGAGGTCGCTCTGCAGTTGGAGGCATAACGGGCGCTGCCGACTGTATGGTGCTGGGTACATACTGCTGCCCACTAGTTTATGCCTGAAGAGTAGCTATCGAATGAGGACCGGACAATTAAAATTGTCCTGTAGTCAGGAATGTCTGGCCACGGTAAGAACGAGTCAGCTCTGCCTGATCTAGTAGCACAAACGGCGGTGGAGGTAGATCTGAGGGCACCCGATGAGGTTGTGCATGATAAGCTCTGCGCGAGCCTACTATCTGGATTCAATAGCGTGCACGACTTGACTGGTGGTACCCGCAGACATGCCTCGATGACCCATGTGGTTGCGGTTCCACTGACGTTGACGTCGTCTGGGGACGTTGGGGAGGTTCGACTGGTGTTCCCCCTCATCGGGGGTCATATAAGGGTTTACCAGCTCCACGGTATTAACCGAAGCGTACCCCTGTCTTTCACACGAAGTATTATCCACCACTAGGGGGATTCTGGGAGAAATCATCATTTCAGGGGGCATAAAGTCACCAAGAGTACGGGATGACGACAGTAGTGGTGGAGCGCGTTGCTTCTTCTTGCGTCATCGCTACATGCCCTTTTGGAAAGAGGTCGGCTGTGATAACGATGCAGAGGTAATGGATGCATCTTCTGAAGGCTCTAGCTGATTTAGACGTTCCTGAATGATTGCATGGGCACGTGCGATGTTTTTACGGGCCATCCAATCGTCATACTTCTGGGACCCATGGCTGGGAACCTGCTGCCACTCGCCTTCACTGTCGGTACCAATTTATGACCCTACAAAGACACCTGCCACTTGTGTCGGGGCCGGGCACAACCTGAGTATGTTTTTATCGACACAGTCTTGAATCCAGTCTTTAAACACATAGCACTTCTTGAGGGTGTGCCCCAGAATCCGGTGATAGGGGAAGTAGTTGTGGCGATCGGTGAGATTCGCCTCTGCCGGCCTTCTGTACTCGGGTAAGCACACAATCCCTTGCTCTAGAGCACTTCAGAAGTAGCTAGGGGCCTGATTTTCATTGAATGAGTAAGCCTGGTGCCTTTATTCTAGATAGGGGCCCCTGGGATCCTAGCCCTGACGAGGGGCCGGAGGGGCCAACCAAGGAGGTAGAGCCTGATTGTCCCACCTAGGTGGTGGTGGTGCATTGTGCGGGGGAACCTGTCGGTTCTGAGGTGGTCGCTGTTGGGCAGGAGCCTGCGCATGATGTGGAGGGCCTCTGTGGGGTTGCAGGGATGGTGCCACTGGCAGTAATTCTAGCTGCCTGGGGGCTTCTATTTGGGCCACTGTGGCGGGTTCGGCCATGGCAGCCCTCCTGGCTAGGATCACAAGGGGTAGTAGATGTGCCTGACTAGCCTACTACAGAGCTTCCTTGAGGAGCTGAGCCATATCTGAGAAATCCTGGAACCCTCTGGGGTAGTTCAGGGTGTTCAGGGAAGGAACCATTTCTATTTTATCATTCCCTACGCACATCGTTAGTAATTTCTCCTAAGTCAGTGGCATGTCAAGGGAGTATGTAAGCCCCTTCCATCAGGCGATGAAGTACACAACTCGCTCATCAGGCCTATGTTTTCACTTGAAGAGGTCTGTGATACTTGTCTTTCACGTGGTGGAGCTGAACTAGTATACGAACTTCTAGCGGAGATCCTCCCAGCTGGTCACCAATCTAATAGGAAGATGGCTGTACTAGACGAATGCAGGGCCCTCTGTTGTCTGCACAAACATCGGAGCTTGGAGGCTTCCTGTTGTGCCGGGGTCCCCAACATGGGGCCACAACTGGAAGAAAAATGAGCCAAGTGCTGCGGTGGGTCCCCAGTCCCAATAAAGGGAGAGAAAGTGGCATTCCTAAAACCCAGGGTTGCAGGCATATCATCCACCCACGTAGAATATGGATTGCCATCTGGTGGGACCGCCACCTACCGCGTTGCTAATTCATCGAGGTGGGCGATGAGTGCTTCCATAGGATCACTCAGGTGGGGGTCCCTATCTTGAAGGGGATCCCTAACTAAGAGTGCATTTCCGGGTTCTTCGACATGGTAAACGACTTCAATGGATCGTGGAGAGACTGGCGAAATGGCTCTTGTGGCGGCTGGGGGAACTCAAGATGGATTCCTTGGATTGTCTCGCCATTACGAAGGGTTTGGAGAGACGTATCACGCCCTCTTTCCGTGAGTTCCGGCCTCTACCCTTTCTGCAAGAGTATCATTATCAGGGTTTCCCGGAGGCATCTCATTGGGGGGGGGGGATTTGTTCCTGCCCCTGCTACCCCAGTATAGGATCACCATAGTCGGGTCGTCTCTCGATAGCCTGTTTGGATAAGAGTTCGTCAACCAGCCTCTTCTGCTCAGCAAGCTTCTGGCACAATGCGTCATTCTCGGGGTCTTCGTCCGTCTTCTTTACAGAGGCGGATGGGTCGGAGTGATTGATGGTTCTGACATGCTCTTTACCCATACCATCATTTCGGATGAGTACCAGCGACTCGGTGGGTGTAGGGAGGCCTAGAAGGTTCCTCTGCTGATGAGTAACCCTCCCTGATGGGTCCAACAATGGTGGTACAACCTCAGGGGGTAAGTCTTTATTGAGAAACTTCAGATCATCCTCTTTTCCCACTATGTCAGCCATATAGACCGCAACCCTTTCTGGGGGCATATCCTCAATGTCGCAAAACGAATTGGGCTACTGTCGGATAGGACTGAAGAGGAGGGCAACATACTATCCCCAACCACGGACTTGCACATGGGGGGTAGCTTCCCTGATTATTTTGCGGAGTACCGTGATACTTTGAATGCATTTTTGTTGGAGGGAGCTCTGGTGACCTGGTGACTCAGGGTGTTGGGCCACAGGGAGTGCAACCCAATCAACCAGACGACATTGATTGAAGATTTCCTCAAATTTTACTTAGCTATGAGGGTACAGTACTCACTGATAGTGAAGAATAAAGTGCGTCACCCATAGGGTTTGACGGAAGCACTTGATTTCCCCCAAGGTGAGGGATTCCGGCGTAAATAATTTCTGCGTGGCCACTGGCCAGAACTTCTTCGGGAAGTGGTCCGCTGCGAGAATGTTCCAGAAACTCCTGGGCTCGGATTGAGGGTCTGGCCCTATATTTCCCCACTCATCAACCAAGGGTGGCTGAGGGACAGGTAGAAGTACTGTGGCGGACCGCTGGGACAGTAAACTGGGCGGTGGAGAATACAACAAACGAGTTGACTGGACACCGAATTCCAGGCCTTTCTCTGAAGAGTGATGTGACCTGACCCCAATGTCACGATATGATGGGATGATAGCCACAGCCTCTGGCACCTAAATTGCGGTTAACGATGATGGGTCCCCTTGTTGATCAACCACCAACATCCCCAAAATAGCTCTTAGTGATCTCTGGTTGAGGTAGAGGGCGCTTCTGGTGACGACAGTGGTGACTGTACGGTTGGATCTTGCGGGATTCCCACAATTTCCTCCTCCTAGATGTATCTTTGAAGAGAAGTTGGAATCCAGTGGACCTTGCATTCTGGAAGGATGAGGCTGACAGGCCTTGTTCCTACCCTGGTCCTTAATGCGGAATAGCGGGGGAAGGGTTCCGATGCTGAGTCTCATTCTTCTTCAGAATATGAGAATTGGTCCAGTTTGATATCCATCTTGGATTTCCCATGATTCTTCTTGTGGTGGCGATGACCCGACCTCCTGCCTCTAGATGGAACTTTGGGACAAGGCTGGTTCCCATCATGTAGTCTCGGGGCCATGTTGACACCATGGAGGAGAAGACTTCCGCTTGAGATAGATGAGGTATGAGGGGCACTGGGGAAAATGTCGAAGGGAACATGGGGAGGACCTCCATGGACATCACCTGAGCGGGCGAAGACTCCATTGTAACCGAAGGGAGCATGGGGAGGACCTCCATGCTTGGTGCGGGTTGAGTGAGGCTGACCATCAACCCTTTGGTTTCCAGGGCGAGGAAGACCTTCACTAGTTGCGGAAAGAACATAGGGAGGATCCCCACGTTGGAGACGGACCAGATGGCAAATGCCTTCACATCGACGGTCGGGGGTAGGAGGAGGAATTACATACACAATATGATGGGCACGGGAAATACTTCCGCTCCGAGTGTCAATGCCGCGGGGCATGTCTTCATTCGGGTTGGGGGTAGCATGGGGCATACGTCCATGCCGAACATCGGAGTGGGGAAGGCCCACGCTCTGTGGAGTGGTGGTATGGGGAGGACCTTCGTACTGAGTGAAACTACCATGTGTTGGTTCGCGACAATCACCACTGGGGACTGCGTCCTGGAGAGTCAACCCAGCCTGCCCATGGGGCGGCTAGGGCCTCTACCCCGGTCGGGCGTAGGGGTGTTCTTGATCAGTGCATGCAGGGGATTATTGATATACGTTAGTGGTGGCTCGGGCCACAGTAGCTGTTGACATCGACACCCCTTCATGGGTGCCCTCAGCTTGGGCCTGACGCTGGCGTCAGGTCAGAAGAGCTGCTGTAGGTGGTGTAGGGGCATAGCCAACCTGCTCCTCTAGAAAGGACGGATGGTGGTGCTGACACAGCTGGGTAAGGGTCCTTTCCTGGAGCCCTTGGATTGGGACTCTGACCGGGCTGAGCTGGACATCACCCACCTCATCATCATAAGGTGAGGAATCGTCGAGGTGTTCTGGGGACAGGCTCCCGAAACGATTGAATGTTGGGGTTGGGAGAAGGGGCTCCCTGCACGGCCCTCAAGGGCGACATTGACGATGGGGCCTGGACACCTCTAGGTACATGTGGTCCATATCCCGAGTTGGGATTATGCCCACCTCCTCGTAACGACGTACGAGGTCGTTAATCACCCTTCTTTGGATGACTTCTGATGGGGAGGGGGGGCGTGGGTTCCCCACGCTCGTGGATGTAGACACTGTTGTAGAAGGAGTGGAGCCACACGAAGCAGTTGTGCTGGTATTTCCCTTTCCCCTGTGTAGGCGGGTGGGCGACGATCGTGTCCCTGTAGCAGAAACCTGATTCCTGAGAAGCATGGAGATTAACTCATCAACACTACGAGGAAAAGAGCTTGACAACCAGTACCCCAACGTCATCCCGTATTCCGTGGTCGGAAAATAGGGATCCACGCAGACAACGTTGCAGGAAGGAATGCCCCACATTCTACTACCCCAACTTCTGGTGAGTTTCACGCTAGGCCCACTATTTTCTTGGAGGGACCTGGCACAGGATATCTGGATCCGGTGACACGTCTATCTACTGATTCTTCGAACACTACTAATCTCCACATTGAGGAGATGACCTTCATGTCGGGTTCACCATTTCTGTTTCCGATGATTTCTCCGGGGCACGCACATCCGTCCGCTTGGGCGCGATAGGTGCGACTTTTGTGTTGCCCCGCATTCCCTCTTTCCAAAGGCGGGCGGCATCCTCTCCTTATTCAGGGATGTCTTCTCCTTGATCGAAACCGGGATGATGGGATGTCGGTTCTTCCTTCTGTGGATTCCTCCTCAGAACTCATCACCTAGTCCGACTCTCCCTCATATTTTAATACATTGTTTATGAATTTCTTCCCAGTGCCATGTTTCCATAGGTGCCGGTTAATTACACTACTTTTGTCCGGACATTCCAAAGGTTCTGGTCAAGGTAGCAACCTTCAGTCGGGGGAGTAGTCACGTCGAGGCATCAGTAATGTGTCTGAATGCTGGGGACTTGGCATGTCTATCTTTTGTCCATTATTATAGGGATTATAGAGAGCACGGAAGACTGAGGTATCCCACATCGAGCGTGGGGAATCATATGCCATAGAAATTTATCTAAGGTTTTCCTCATCTTCCTATGTTTAACACAGGGTATGCCACAAGTTTAACATCCAGGGGAGACGGATCGGCCTGATCGGAACACTAGCTGGAGTAGATCAGATTAAGGAATCCCCCTTGAGTGAATGCTGATATCGAGGCCAGCTCGTGGGCAGCTTCCCGAATGCTATGGAGGGGAATGGGGTGGCATGATCTCACCGAGATTTGGTGGCCCGGGTAAGAATCGGAGTTGATGATAGAGAATTGCATGGATTTGGTCGAAATGACCAGGTGGTGGGATAGAACCTCGTGAGGCTTCCTACGTACCATGCCTTGGAAAGGATCAAAGTCCGCGTAGTTCGAGAAGATGGGTGTTATACTGACATGAAGGGGTGTCAGAACAACTAGACGGTAGGGTCACAATAGCTTACCATTGGATTGGGAACCAGTTTAACGTCATGTGGGATGGGGGCACGTCAGAGAACCGACGTGAAGAAGGACCTTGGTCCAGGTGGATGGTGGGCTTGAACCTCGTGAGGTTTCCTACCTACCATGCCTTGACCTGGATCAAAAACCTCGTAGTTCATAATGGTGTGTCGGCGAACCGACGCGAGTGAGGACCATGGTCCAGATGGTGTGGGGCTTACACACTAAGATGCCCAGGTGTTGGTGAACCAACATGAAGGTGGTCAGAGTGACCAACAGGAGGTGGGCTTGAACCTTGTGAGTATTCCTACATACCATGACATGACATGGATCAAAGTCCACGTAGTTCAGGTAAAAATGGTGTGTGTTGGCGAACCGAGGTGAAGAAAGTACCATGGTCTGAAGGGTGATGGGCTTGAACCATAGGGAGGCTTCCTACATACTGTGCCTTGACATAGATGAATGTCCTCGTAATTCAGGTTAGTCACAACGGCTTACTGTTGGACTGGAATGTAGTTTAACATCATGTGGGATGAGGGTGGAACCTGACATGAAGAAATGACAGGTGGTGTGCATGAACCTCGTGGAGGCTTCCTACGTACCATGCCTTGACATGGATCAAAGACCTCATAGTTTAAAATGGATGTGCAGTTTAACATCTTGTGGGACAGGGGTATTCAGATTAACGTCATTCTGGATGAGGTCATACAGTTTAACATCATGATGGATGTGGGCATTTCCATGGTCGATGCTTACTCTAAGCCCATGTGAGTCATGCTCGGTGTGAGAAACAAGATGCAGTAGAGACCTGATGATCACTTCGTGAAGGGTGCGTCCGTGAGAAGCGAAGAGGGGATTATGCGTTAGGTGGCCCATGGTGCTGGGAAATACTCCAGGATGGAGGCCCAAAGTGCGGAAAAGCGCAACAGGAGAGGGATTTGTGACCAAAGATGGAAGGTGCCTCGTTCCCTATTGCGGCCTCCACTGGCCTTGGCAGTGGGGAAGTACGGAGGTGCGTGGGTGCTACCTTCTGCAAGAAGGGCTTGGGGGCTTACACCAAGGTGGTTTCCCTTCTCCCGTGGACATACACCACTTCTATAAGGAGGATATCATCCCATGTGTGGGTGATTCCATTCCCGTGGAGAGGAGCGACGTAAATAATGTCCGAGCTGGGGGGACCCTGCGTGCGTGGCACAGGGTCAGGTCACAGTTTAATATCATGTGTTGAGGACGAGGTCTTGAAAGTTTAACGTCCTGTATCTCAAATGAAGTAGGTTTACTCTACACCCCTAGGATTTACATGACTGGTACCCTCTTCCCCTTGGGGGAGGGAAGGTACCGACAATGTCATGGTAAGGGGGGGTGCAGAGTGAACCATCGAGGGGTCAACGTTAGCGTGGCTATGTGAAGAAGCAATAGCCGTTAGCATGTCTATGTGAAGAATCATTATGTGAAGAAACGCCATGGGTGGTGTCATCATGAGACATTGAAATCACATCATGCAAACCGGGAGGGTCGCACGGGAAGAGGAATTTCCAAGCAAAGGGGTCCACAGGCAGTGACCTTGTGGATCTTGGTTTCTTTTCATAGTGGAGAGAACTTGCAAAGGGGTGTGCTTCGTGAAGTGGAGTGTGTAGTCCTTAGCATGGGATAGAAGTATGAGTGGGAGGTTCTTCGCGAAGTGGAACGGTGTTCGCAGGGCACAGCCTTGTGAAGTGGAGGTGCCTTGCAAAGCAGGGTGCTGTGAAGCAGTGTGCTTCGCGAGTCGCGAACGTCAGGCCGTTCGTGGAGCGTTACCCCGTCTGAGGCTTCGAGGCGGGTCGCGAACGTCAGGCTATTCACGGAGTGTTACCGCCTCTGGGTATTTGTAGTGGGTCATGAACGTCAGGCTGTTCGTGGAGCATTACCACCTCTGGGGCTTCGCGGCAGGTCGCCTTTCTCGGGGGCCCTCCGTGTCTGCGCTTTGCAAGGCAATGCACGGGCTTCCTTTTCTTCTTCCCACTGTGTCTAATATTTTGGCGCCAACAATGGTCTTGACAGCAATTCCATGGCTACTATGGAAATCATATCATGTTCTTAATGGTTTTCCACAATTACATGAATTATTCCCATGCTATTTTTTCATGATTGATGTTTCTTTATAATATATTCCTTACATACTTTGCTCAATATTTTTATGTTTAGATTTTATGTTCATGTTTTTCCATTCAAATGTTTATGGATTGTTTTATGTTCTATATGTTTACCCTTACTGAGAATTTGAGCTCACCCTTTTTATGTTTTATTTTCCCTAGGATATAAATAAGGGTTTTAGGTAATAAAACAAAAGGAGAAGATCTTTATGGGGGATGTTGAAGATCTTTCACCATGATTAGATGATTATGATCCGAATTTCCAAAGTCACTAAACTATTACGGTCCTCGAGTTTTGGTTCTTGTTATATATTAATTATTCCGAAAAAGTAATATAATGTCCATGTACATCAAGCATGGGTCTCTACATTACATACCTTCCTTTTTCTAAATTCCTCTAACAAAATAGAATTTCTAACTGATCCAATCATTCACCAGCTATCACTTACACAAGTAAGAACCATATGAGAATAGTAGACCACTAAAAGGCGATATGAATGTCCCTAATGTTTTCAGACATCACAACTCCAGCTAACCACCCAATATGGCTCCCAACATAAAAATAAATCCAAAGTTATTAACAACCATACTAGGCCATCAGTGGTGGAAGGATAGTGTTATTTGAAAACCTTTCTTGACTATGCACATCTTTCCTTAGTGGATCTACATATGTCACATACAAAACAAATTTCAATCAAAGGAAAATTGGTCCCAAGGAGATTCCATTCCAACCTATGTATTATTAAAATGGATCTTGAGACTCATGCATATCCATACTCAAAAATACAGGTTCAGGAAAAGTCCCTAATCCTTATTTGAAGGATATTAGAACATCACCGGCTAAAAAATCCCCAATTGGGGCCTCTTACCAAATAAGTTTGGTCAAATTTTCTGGACTTAAAACATCAACAACAATTTTTATTAGAAAGACTGTGAACTGACAGTAAAAAATATTCCATACATTCCAAAGCTAAAATCCACATAAGGTACCTCTAGATAAAAGTAATTTATTGGTTCATTAAAAAATGTTGAGAAATCAAAAAAGGGATAAATATTGTTAGAGTGAAACCCCAGAATGGGTGGCCTAAGAAAAGGTTAATTATAACCTCTAACCCCCCTTTTAAGTAGATTTGGGAAAAAATAGTGAAACAATTAAAAATACATAAATTTTCATGAGGTTGTTCCATAAGACCTCAAAAATAGTCAAACTACGCTCGTTGAGCACTGTGGCTTCAGAAAAATTATACTTCTAGTTGATTATTCCAATTTACTAGTCATGGCTGAAAATTAATACCTTATTGGAATGATGTTTATATGATTTATTAGTCAACATGAAAGTAAAAGTAAAAGAAAAAGGATATAAAGGAAAATAAGTTTCATTAAGTTCAATAAAAATGGAGGATCATACCAAGTTCAAAGCCTCTCCAAACTAAAAAAGGGAAGAGTACATACCATGATTTGGGAAAGGACTATAACAAGTCTTGGTTATACCTTTCCAAGAGGGTGGAAAGTTATTTCTATGGGACGTCAATAGATTTCTTCAAAGAATATCCTCCTCTTTGGCCGTGACTGTCAGACGCTCCTGCTCGAGAATGACTTTAAGGTCCAACCCTTTCTATTGGATGATTTCATAGTTGGTAGGTGAAGAGGCTAGTTGATCCCTCACCCTTTTTGAGTGGGCTTCACACTCCAGAAACTATTCTTCTTGGGTTTCCACCAAATAATGAGGCTTCTCTTCCTTGGTCATCATATGATCAAATTCTTCTATAACATCTCATAAGGTCACCAGCTGGTGATTGGAAGAATTTAACTTGGCCATCTTTTCCTTGCAGGAGGAAATGTCTACATAGGCTAAGACAATGTTGTATATGAGGAGGTGTAAGTGATGATAATCAAAGCCTCTAAAATCCCTCTCGGTGAATATCCATTGAATACTATCAGTCTTGTCAGCAAAATTGGTCAGAGGTGTCTCCGCAGAAAGAGCACATAACTGGTGTCATGCTTGCTTTTGCACTGCTTAGTGCCTCCCCACAACACCAGTACCTTGATCCTCCCCCACCTCCACATGTCTATAAGTATGAAGCTTCATCACATGAGTGGTTAGAGACTTATGAAAGGTCACCAAAGATGGGGGACTATCTTTTCCCTTAGATTATTCAACTGCTGGAGCCGGATGCGGAGGAGTAGCCACAACTTCCTGGGTGATTGGTAATACTATGCTCGTGCTTGCATCATTAAGATCTATGGTGGTATTCATAGGAGGGGAGCAGTCTGAATCACTCCCCACTAAAATAGGTTGCACCGATGTGGCCCCTTCTTAGACACTTCTGACAATGAACAGAGCATCTTCTTACCACAAGGGTAGGAACAAGTGGTGTATCCATCATAGATTCTGCAGGGAAAGAAGTTGAAGGTGTAGCTATCACAAACTTCATAATAGAAGGAATGTGTGGAATTTTCATTAGGGCAATGAAGGTGTAGGAAATGGTTAAAGGTTTTTACACCCACTGAATTGGTTCTTTCAGCATCTTGCTGGGGTAACAATCCTCTCAAAGTTGGGCATATTGAAAATATATGAAGATGGATCCCGTTAGGTTAGGAATGATAACTTACATAGTGGAACCTTTATGTATCATCATAAGCCATAACTAGTGACGAATTATGGAATGATACTCTCCCCTTAACTGAGCAGCAGGAGGTAGTGCAACTTGTTTGAGGCATGTTAATTTCTTGGAAAACTAGAAGGGGAGGTATGTCTCACAAATGAATACTCAATCTATATGAGCAGTATCCATCATGTCCCGAATCATGATGAGATACAGACGTTCATCTATAGAACCATCCCTATAACCTCTTAATGACCCATGAGTGGTAGAATGTGGTGGAAATGAGAAGTGAGAAGAATCATTCAATAGACTAAACGTATCAATAATGATTAATGTTTTAGGAATAACAATGAAAATGTTGATAATGGCGATTTGAAAGATAGAATGAGGAACCTTTGTAGTATGCTTGTTTTCATAACAAGGTAAGTTTCATTCCATCCGCCAAAATAGAAATTGAAATGGTCCGCTGAGACGGTGTGGAGGCCTTCCTTCCTATAATTTTCCTAACAACTCATAAAGTAGAGTGAGAGTGGGAAGATCCAACATAATGGTTTAACCCTCTTTTTGTATGGCCATCATCATCAATGTACATGTCTGAACCCCAGTATAGACGTCGCAGGATGAGAAAAGCCATCCACTCAGAAACATGGAAATGAAAACAGCTAATCTAAGCATAGGTGCTATGTCTGTTTAAATCTCATATCCCTATGTGGTATATCATCCCACTTCATTTGTATCTCAATATGACCCTAGAGTCTGGTAGGGCTGATTGGATGGATGGTTTCCACTGTGGAGAGCCCTTAGTTTGGGTCTATTAACCTTCAAGAATAACCCTATCCATGCCTTGAATGTGATAAGTGAGCATGATTGAAGAAGATGATCAAGTAATCCCTTTGATGTGACCAATAAAATCCTTGTCTAGGGGGACACATGGTTAGTGTCATTCCAAGTAGTGGATATTGAGAGAAGCTTGTCATACACCTCTCCAAGATCGTGAGTCCTCTAAGCTAGTAGATATCCCATAAGATGATTCCCACCTTCACATGAAATAATTTGAAGGTGTTTGTGATTGAACACTAGAAGATTAGCAATTCAGGAAGGATTTCTCCTAGGGAGAAGACAACAAACATTGAAACCCGGGCTTCCTGATATAGGCCCACTGCCTCCAAATGGTCTCGAAACTCCAAAGAGGTCTGATTTAGCTTGAATTACTAGGAACATTCATTAGAGAAACATCCTCTAGATCATATATCCCACTGGGTGCTCCACCCACTTTTTGGATTTTCTTGGGAGGTGTTGATAAAATATGGTTACTTTTGGGCGATTAGTCTTGGGATAGCATTGTGACTCCCACAGTTTCCCTCAGCCTAGGTCGAGAATCCTCGTATGAATATGTTCTACTGAATTGGAGTGGAAATGACTTCTCCTACCGTGGAAATGATGACACTATCATATATTTAAAGTTCCTATAAGAGAATGAAATGGGTATCGAGGTCAGCCAAGAGAAATGGAATGTATTTAGGGAGACCTAAACCTTAAAGTACCAACTGTATAGATAATGGATAGGCTTGGAGCTCTAGGATCAATAATTCCTTTAAGAAGCTATCACAAGGAATGATGTGGGATTCAAGATTACCATCAATATTCCCTACCATGGTTTCCCTTATCTTCATTTTGTTTTATCCCAGCCTGTGAAGCAACCATTATAGCTTGCATAGAAAGATCCATATGTTGTCAAAGAGTTAGTCCAATAAAAAATTATTGGATAAAGTCTGTGGATGAATGGACAAAGGACTTAAAATGTGTCCACATAAGGCTCCGTGTAATGTTCATGGAAACGGTATATGGTAGGAATGATCTGTGTACTACATGATACACAGAAGAAATCCCACCTATAGAAATGGTTTGTGGATGAATTTCAACTCATACAACCATGGTACATGAGCCATCCACGTGGCATTGGAACAAAGATAATTGGATGGTGACCAGAAAAGATTGAGAGAGGTGTATACCATGAACCTAGGCCTCATTAAGTTCATGTTCAGATGTTTTAGATTAAATTATATGTTCTGATTATTAATCACAATGTTCAGTTTTCAAATTAAAGATCGGTATACAGAAACACATGTAGTGTAGCATTCTCCTACACAGAATCTAGATTTATATTTTAGAATTCCATAGCACCGTTCGAAAAATCCAAAATACTCTACGTGTATAGAGAAATGGTGAGAAGATCGGTTCATGGTACATATAAAGTGGTTCAATAACATATTTTTCACAAGGATCATGGTACACAAAAGCAGAAGGGTCCAAGGGAATCAAGGTAACTTTTCGCCATGAGAAATGGTAAAATATAAATGTCATGATCCCCTATATATAAGTGTATTCCCCTCCTACCAGGGCCATATGTTCGACCACGAACCATTTTATTTTAGGACATCTTCTACATCAATATAGTCCCCTTTTCATTCTGAATGGACACCATTCTGATGGGGGGGGGGATTTTAGGGTCTTGAAAATTCCACCAAGGGAATAAAATACCCCCAAACCACTTTGAAGTAGGAATAAAGTACTCCTAAATGTCTAGAAAGGTGAATATACTCCAATTGAGTTTCAAAATTGAGAAGAAACATGAATAAATTCATGTTTTTAAAGGATTTTCAAATGGCCTCTTTACCAACACCAGGAAAGGTTTGTGGACCACCTGGATTTCAAGATTCCAGGTACGCGAAACGATCTGCGAACCACTGGCTCATGGATAGATGGCCAACGAATAAGGTGCACCGCGAACCGCAACACCGAAGGGCTTGTGTGCGTGTAGGACATCTGTATTCCATCCTGTGAAATTATCAGTTCATGAACGACAAAACTAATAGGGTTCCATGAACCATTATTTCAAACTGAAGCCTCTGTGATCCCTGGTTGACTGATTCTTCCACAGGTTAGGATATCTTCTCACGGGCCTCGAAAAATGGTACAACATGCCCAACAGATATGATTTCCCTAATGCCAATTAAAAGGGAGAACAAGAATGATTTAATATAAAAAAAGAGAAGAAAAATAAAGTAAGATCTGGTAGGATAAATATTTAAGGGGAATAAGGGGTTGGAAGTAAGAACTTAGAGAGGATCCTTGGTTCAGTCTCAATTCATCGATGAATCCCGAATTGCGATCCATGCTCTCCACAAGTACCACCGGTCGTGAACCACAAAATGGGGAAACATAATAATAAAATTAAAATAGAGAACCAAATTGGTGAACCATGAATGAATAAATTATTGTGGATGAACTCCAATAAAATGATAATCCCCCTGAACCTCCTTCAATATGGTGCTCCGCATAGTGTACTGCTACGCGGACTGAACCTAGGGCCGTGTACAACATCAGTACGCGGATGAAATCCAAAGAACTCTGATGGGACACATGCCACTATGGTAAACGATCATCTATAATAATTACTGCATACCACATTAGTACACGGATAAACTATCTTCCCTAATACCACTATCGTATGTGGAGCCTCCCCTATCCCGCATAAGAAACCTGTATGCAGAATGGGGAATTTTTAGTTATTATTCCCCCTTGTTCCAACCTCACCCCTTCATTACAATCTAGTCCTCCATAATCCCTGCATGAACCAGTCCTCTTGCATCAGGAAAAATCATCCTACAATGACACCAGAACCATATGACCAGACCATCGGGTTCATCAGTGTGCCACTTTGAGTCTACATACACATGGTAAGAGGAGCCACAATGGATCTCTCCACTATGGTTCGGGATTTGAGAATGACTGTGCGTCTAAATTCTCATGGTAACCTAAATTCCAACCTTGAGATTCTAACGTGGACCTACACATTCTTGGGATTAAGGGTGATCACTTTCTTTTCTATTCAATGAGGAATAGTGATCAATCGAAGGAGTTATATTCACTTCTCCTTTGACGAGGACAAAACTCTTCCCCTTTTGCAGAATGTTTTCTGGGGCCCTCCCACTGAGTTAAGTCCCCATTCTTCTGAGTTTGACCCACATGACCATGAATTTAATTTCACATGTAATGGTTCATCAATCCTCACCCTTACCCATGGTCACCCGAGCCTCCTCTTCCATAGGCTCACCCTCTCCCACCAACTGGAGAGGAAGTATGTTCTTTCTTTAATCTTTCACATCCTCTTGTTTTGTCAAACTGAGCATTACTCACATGGTCTTAGATTTTTTTGATGATTACAACTTCGACATAATTCTGAAATATGAGAACTTTGATTCCTAAAAAAATTAGGATATTTAGGATGCCTACCAGAAGGTTTGTGCTCTAAATGGTGCCTTCCCGTAAAGCGTCCACTCAATAATGTCTACTTAAATGGGCAACTTCCACTTGTAAGCCCCACACTTCCGAATAATGTGGTTCTTGATTCCATTATTGAGGATACATAGGATACCCATCCAATGGCTCTAATCCCAACATCAAATCACCTTTCATTCCCCATGGATGACGATTAACTCTAGAGTTCCTTATTGTATGGCTCAATTCTATAGTACCTCGGTAGCATTAAACATATGCGTGCCTACGATGATCCTACAAACCAAGGGTAGCTCGTGGATACACTCTTTGAGAAAGAACAAATGATTCCCAAACATATGAACATGAATGAAATCTATAAGAGAGTCTTAGAATAGGAAATAATCCTCCCCTGGAAGGTTGCTATGAGACTGAACTCACATTCTCTTGACCAATAGAGTCCTAAAGTGTTGTCGGCTGAATCATCAATAAACGAGTGCCTGCCATTAGAAAGAAGGACCATGAATCATGGATACCCAATATTTGGGTTTTTTTAGCTCCATGAATAATCCCGTTGGAGACCATCTGAAGAAATTATATCTGAGGAGGATCGATTGTACAAGTACTTGACCATACACAATGGCCCGATGGGATCGAGTGACTGTGGAATCTCTTTTAAAATGTGAAATGGGTGAGTTTCCCAGTCCCCAAAGGGTTAATCAATCTTTTTTCTAAAGGATAATGATATTGAATGGTCAAAAAATGGTGAATTGGATTGGAAACCATCTCTAAAAAAGGGGACTGGTGATGATCTTCATCGAACCATTTCTGCACCACCCAAAATGTGCCACCTCGAAGGCGAAACAAACATTAAAATAAAGGGGGGAAGAATGATATATAAAATTAACAATTGAGTTCAAAATATCCTCCAAAGACTTTGGATGATCCTTTTCCATTCCAATATATCCTATTATTCTCTGAAATCCCAAATCCCATGATGGAGAAAAAGGGGATGCATTTATATCCAATGGTTGTGGAATATTTTAATTCCAAGTCTAACCCTCCACTTGGATCACCAATTTTTAATCAAGAGATTTCTATATAGAGATATATTGTTCATACATGATTTATATATTGTAGAGGATTTTGAAACCTAATAATTTCATAGAAAATGATATTTTTTAGCCAAGGTTATGGATATTTTTATAAATAATCTCAATATGTCCATTTTTCTATCGGGTTTTTCATTGGTCTATATGTGAATGAATTTTAGGCCACAAATATTCCATAAAATCCAAAACTTTTATTCAAAAAGTCAGTCTCATATATCAAATCATTTACACCATAAAAACTCAGCTCAATTTGAAGATTGTATTTGGGGGAAATGTCAAGAAAGGTGTGGTGTTTTTAATTCCCAAACAGAACGGTGGGATAGAAATCAAAGAATCCACTTGGCCCCTTTTGGTGGAGATGGGTCTTAAATTTTTTTATCCAAAATCATCGAGGATATTCATTAATTTATTCAGTAGTTTCATAAAATTTTGGATTCTGGTTAGAGCCTATAAATTTTATCATCATGGATGGTCTAGATTCTTTGATAGATTCATTTATACTTCTTGTGTAGTCTATATGACCCTTCAAATTTTCTATTTTTCCTAAGATTCTATTTAAGGATTTGTAGAATATAAAATTAAGAACACTAAAAAATAAGAACACAAAAATTTGGATAATTAGGGTGAGAATTATAATTAACATATTAAAATGAATCGAATCTATATTGATAAAAATTATACTAAAAAATTATATTTAATATTATACAAGGAATATTTCACACTAATTATGCACATTTCATTGAAAATCCGTAATGGATGTAAATAAAAAGTTACGAATGAATGAGTAAGATCATGTATCATTTGATAGTAGCCCCTATGAAGTATAACATACATTAATAGATGCACATTTACATGAAAAACACTTTTATAAGAATAATGTAAAATGGAGTTGAAAAATAAAAAATAAGAATAGTTTCATTTTGATAACATTTAATATTAATGAAAATAATTTATAAATAATTGGGAACTGAAATTTCTTTATAATATCAAGAATACATTGTGAGGGAGAATCATAAATAAAACTACTAAATTCATTTTTACAATTCATTTTTTTTAGAAAACACTTCAAAAATATATTGTTCAATTAACATTTTAAATAAAGTCAATGTCAGTAGAAAACGGATATATAGAAAATGTTAAAAGAAGATTAATTTTTAAAATAAAGTAAATTTTATTGAAGGATACATTATGAAATAATAGATTTAGAGATAATTTCATCGATGAATGATTATAAAAAATATGGACATAGAGGATAATGATTCCGAAGAAAAAAAATTAGTTTAATCATACTTATAAACAACATCTCACTCGAACTATGAACCAAATTTGGATGAAATTGTAATAAAATATATGAACCCTATAAATAAAATTAGGATAAAAAATATATGTGGTTTTTATATATAAATGGAAAAAAATTATTCATAGTGTATGTTTAAACATAAAAAATCATGTTTTCAAAGTGACATTGAAAAATAAACCCTTACATCTTTGATAAATTTTGAATCAATAGAAATTTAAATAAACAACAAGATTTGGATTTTTAAATCCAATGAAGTAAATGAACAATGTGGCATATTAAATTCAAGTGGAATTATATAAAATGTAAAATAAATAATTTTTTTGATATAGAATATATCTCAGTGGGAGAAAATTGAGATGAGAAAATTCATACCATTACTCCTGATTTCCACAAAAGAGATTTGACCTATTTTGTTATAAAAAACTCATTAATAATATTATTAAATACTTTTTCATGTTAAATAACTTTTTTATTAATATTTTATACTCATCAATTACATATTTATCACTTATTTTTGGTTGTTACCATTCGTCAATTGATAATAGTTTCAACTATTATTTTAATATTTTAGTATAATAGTTTTTGTTATATATTCAAGGTCATGAATTCAAAATATATAGAATATTAAAATCAAAATTATATAATTTACATAACTATTTTTGAAATTACAGTTTCATTCCATTGGAGTTTTAGGTACAGTTATCTAATATGAAATATATAATGTACATGTTTCATTGATTTTTTACAAACATGAGGTTGCATATTAATAATGTGTTAAGCTTTGACATCACCACTAAAGAACCATATTTATTAAATTATTTTCACATTAATATCATATATTACCATTAATTATGTTTTCATAGTCTTGTATGAAGTAAACATATACCATTGTTAATGTAGGTGGTTAAACTGATTCAAATAAGAACATGACATAATCCATGGATGAATTTGATTATGAAGTTATTTTGATATAATAAAATTATTAAAAAATTATAATTATATTATTTATTTGACATTAATTTGAAATATAATAAATTTTAAGATTTAAAGAAATAAATTAAACCAAAAAGAAGGATGAGATGTCATTTGTTGAAAGAAACAATTATATCTTCTATTTGAAATATTCTCAAATATGAAAGAATTGGGAAATTCTAATATGGAATGACCACTTCCAACGATGAAGAGGATGATTAAAATATTAAAAATGGTAGATTATAGGAAGGAATTACATTTTTTGGTATTGAAGTGCACTGTGTTGCATTTGTTGTCAATGAGACATGTTGTTGTCTTAGAATGAATGGATGTCAAGAATTGTCAAGATGTGAATGCCAAAGGTTGTGATGGTGTTGGTGGTGAAGGAGAATGGCCATGGTACTAAGATGCATGTCACTTAGGAGATTCACTAAGTGGTATTGGAAATTATGGTTGAAACATTCTCCATGGACATCTGACGATTGCTGAGCTGCTCTATAAGTTCTAAGAACTTGTATCAAGATGATACAAAGTCACAACATGATTATAAGACCATGCATTGTAGTGACAATGCATGAGGAGTTGAAAGTGATCCATCCATAAGTTCTAAGTGGATGAAGTGGATTACAGAAGAACATGTACTAATTCTTAGTGCATGACAATGTGAATGTGATCCAACTTGACCTCTAATTGGATCATTGAAGAACATTGAAGAATTATTTGATTCAGGAGCTTCGGTTGATGGTGAACCTTTTGAATTCCATATCCTAAGTGAAGATCATGTGAGGAGAAGAAATGGAGGAATTCTTAAGAAGAATAAGAAGAAATGGAAAGAATGGATTAGAAGAAGGAATGGCATTTGAACTTGGTTACTTTGTTTTTAACAAAGTACTTGTTCTATTTACTTGCAAAAAATTAGCCATCCCAAGCCAGCCTTAAGGGTTCAACCCCCAAGGCACATGTGGGCCTAAGGCGCCACGCCCAAGGGGGGATCCCATGTGGCCAGCTCGAGCGGCAGGGGGCCGTGTATAAGCCCCCGAGGACACGCGGTGGTGAAACCCGCGCGCCCGAGGTGCATAGTGGGCGCTAGGAGCGTGCCCGCAGAGGCGAGAGTGGGCGCAGAGCGCGCCCACAGGGAGAACACAGTGCGGGGCGGCACCGTGGAGGGAGGAGTTCAATTGCGGTGAAGCGGGCAGCGCTTGTTTGTTAAACCGTGAGAAATCCCGCGGCGTTTCGATGTGGGACGGCGAATTTTTCCGCGGGAGCGATCCTGGCCGCACGATTGATCGCGCACCAGATCTTGGCCGCACATCTGATCCGCGGCGAGGCGATCTGATCCAGGCCGTCCGAGGATATTCAAACGCCTGATCCAACGGCCGTGGCTCGTCTTCCACCTCGAGCTCGAGCTGAAGCCACCCGCGAAGCCGCCGCTGAACCAGGAGCCTCCCGACAACTGTTTTTGAGATTCCGGCCATCTCCGAACAAACCGAAGGCTCCATTGAGCTCGTCTGGACCTAATGAACCGATCCATGCTTAAAAAGACACTTGCATGCAAATGTTTGGAGAAGTTTTGGTATCCGGCCGAGGCAAGACGAAGTTGCCGAGGTTTGGGTGTTTATGCTTGCATGTTTTGGATCGAAGGAAGGCCGTGCATGCGTTCTATGTCGCATGCACGTGGAGGAAAAATAAATAATGAAGGAAAAGAACCCGCGTGAACAGAGAGAAAGAAACGTGATTTTCGGATCGAGTTTAAAGATTTTCAAGAACCGAAAATACCGGTGGTTCAAGATTTATCCCACGCGGATGAACCGAGGCTCTCCTCGCCTATAAAAAGAGAGGCCGAGGCTCTCAAAAGGCTTGCTGATGCGCTGAAAATTTGAAGAGAGTCCCGCGAGCACCCTGTGCTTTGCGAAGCTTTGAAGCCCCGCGCATCCCACTTGCGCGGCTGTTGTTCTCGGTGCCACTCGAGGCCCGAAGGAGTCCCCTGCGCGCTATCCTTTGCGCGACAGGAAGGAGGAAGGGCAGCGCGATCTTGCGCACTCCCTCTGTGCACCGCGCCCCCTGCGCGGTAGGCACTTGTGCGGCCCGCTTGTGCCCTTGAACTTTTGTGCCCGCGGTGTTGCACCTTGAACACTTGCGCGGCAGTGGCACTTGCGCGCCTGGTTACACCCTTGTGGCTTGTGCTTGCGCGGACAAGAAGTGAAGAATTGGCCGCACCCTCTTGCACGGCTTGCTTGAGGCAGTTGTTTGTGCATTTGAAGAAGAAGGCCGTAGCCTTTGGCTTGGGTGTGTGCAAAGAAGAATAAAAGAAAGAGAAGGTCGAGCCTTGTGCTTGTGTGCAAAGTGAAGGAAGAACACCCTACGGGCAGTAGGTGTGCAAAGCAAGAAGACCCGAGGCATAGTGCCTTTTGTGTGCAAGATAAAGTGGAAGGCCAAGTGTGTGCCAAGTGGTTAGAAGACCACACTCATTAAGTGTGTGTGCAAAGTGAGTAAGAAGTTGGCCGAAGCCTAGGTGTGTGCACAAGAAGGGAAGAAGGCCATAGGCATTTGTGTGTGCAAAAGAACTAAAAGGCCGAACCTAGTGTGTGCACTAAAAGTGTAAACACCTAGAAGTAAAATAAGGAGTGACCCACACTAAAGTATAACACACATTAAGTGTGTAAGCAAATTGAATTAAGAGTTTGAAGGAAGTGAGTTGGTATGTGCTATAATTGATTACAACCTTTGTGGGTCTACTGCACCAAGAAGAGGAAAGGAGGAGTGCATGCATGCATGCATGCACGTGCACACGTGAACAGTGCTAAATCAGTTGTGTGCATTTGATTTGTCCAAGACTTGAAGTTCTTGAAGATATTGAGAACCCATGCTATCAGTGCATGAAGATGAAGAGTTTCCATGCACCCAGTGCATGAAGTTGAAGTGACTGAGACTGGACCAGACTGAAGTTAAAGACATCATTTGTCTGAGTATTCAGTAGTTGGAGAGAAGCCAGGTCATCCTTAGAAGAAGGAGATAAATCATGAGCAAGACGAGAAGACCTGATCATCACAAGTGATCAGAGGTACAGAGCAAGGCCAGCAGTCTTTATCCTAGACTGCTGAAGATACTTGAAGAAGCTTAAAGTGGAGAAGAGCTACTCGTGTGACTCGAGGAGCCAGGAGAAGACCCTGTGGGACTCAGGGAGAAGAAGTCTTCAGTGGGATTCTGGAGCAGGCCAGTGGGACTCTGGTAACACTGTGTGAAGCAGTATAAAGACCCTCCTGTGGGACTCAGGAGAGATACAGTGGGACTCTGTATCGACCATTGTAATTCTAACAAGTTATAATGGGAGAATCCATGCTGGGAGAGCATGGCAAGGATGTAGGCCTTTGGTGCCGAACCTTGTAAATCCTTGTGTCCTGTTCCTTTTCATTACTGCATCATTCGGGAAAGGGTGAGTGATACAAGAAGAGTGGATCGAGGCTTTAACCAGCCATAGAGGTTTAATTGATAAGAATCAATTAGTAAAAAGTTTTAAAGGATCACTGATTCACCCCCTCCCCCTCTCAGTGATTCACACTGATCTGGGCACTTCAATTGGTATCAGAGCGAAGGTTACCTCTAAAAGATCCAAGGGAGTCTTTATGGAGTGCAGATTTGAGGAAATGAGTGACCAGCCTCAAATGGAGATATCTGCCAAGACTCAGAAAAATAGAAAGATGAAACAGGCAAAGAAGATGAAGAAGAAGTCCGGTGCAATCAGAGAAACTCCTTCTATGGAAAGAAATGTGAAAGTCACATCAGATGACAATTCCTTTTATCATTCTTCTGATGAAGCCTGCTCTAGCTGTGATGAAGATGGAAGAAACAATGATCTTCTAAATGCAATCAAATATCTTCAGAAGAGAGTCCCCAAGGAAGTTGCAATGTGTATAGCTACAGGCTTCCTTGATCTTCAAGAAGAAAAACTACAGCTAGAAGATGAAGCCAATTCTCTGGAAGTCCAATTGGCAAAAAGGGTTGGCATAACCAACACTCTCAGAAAGCTGGTGAAGGCTAAAGATGAAACTGTTTCTCTTTGCAATGAAAGATATGAAGACACTACTGAAGAATTGCAAAGAAGCCTTTCTGAGAAAGAATTCTTTAAGACTGTAATCAAAGATGTTTTCCGTGCACTGGAAAAGAGGCACAGAGTTTCAATGATTGTCAAAGATTCTCAACTTGAAGACAAATCAAAAATGGTAAAGGAGCTTGACAATTCATTGCTTGAATTGAAGACAGTGCATGATGACCAGATGAAGCAGCTTGAAGATAAATGGGAAGGAAGGCTAAGAACTGTTGAGGATGAGAAGAACTCCCTTAACATGAAATGTATAGAACTAGAGGTGATATTGAAAACTCAGCAATCACCCAAAGCCAAAGCCTCCCAGTCAGCTGAAAGGAGAAATGTTGCTACTCAAGTATGCATTGAGCAGGATGATTCTAAAAGAAATAAATCCTCTAATAAAAGGGCAACAACTTCTAAAAGGAAGGTACCATCCATCCCATCTTGTACTAATGCTTCTAATTGTGTTTCCACAAAAAAGTGCAGGATGGAAGAATGAATCCAAACAAGTATGGATGAAGACAGTGAAGAAGGAATGCTCTCCTGAAGCAGCACAACAATTCAAGAAAAGAACCCTACAATCAGAAGGAATCAAAAAGTCAAGATTTGTGGGTCAATGTTGGTGTTGTAACAAGTATGGGCACTGTGCAAAGGATTGTTGGTACAATCCACTGAATGTCAAAGCACAAAGGAAGCCCATGCCAAGGGGGAGCAAGCCAGAAGAAAAGAAGCAGCATCCACAGGTCCAGAGACATCTGTTTACTGCAAATAGATTTGGATTACTTGACAACATCTGGGATGATTGCAAAAGTGGTCAAAAAGATACATGTCAGTCTCCAACTGTATCCAGAGCTCAAAAGAAGAAAAGATCACAGAACCTGGCTAAGAGAGATTCCTTTGGAAGCAAGAAGAAAGTAGAAAATGCTCCCAAGAAGTGTTTTAGAAATGAAGAGAAGTCCTTGGAGTCTGAGTCCAAGAAGGGTGATGCATCCAGAAGGACCACCAAGAAATGCTTCTACTGTGGGAAGAAAGGACATACCATGGATCTTTGCAAACAAGCCATGGAAATTAATAGAAGCCAACTGAACGCAAACAGACAATCAATCCAGAAGAAGCAGAAGGGATTGGTTGAAAATAAGTTGCCTAAGAAAGGTGGCTTGACAGTATCAAAAGAACCATGTGGAATTTCCAAAACTGAGGCCTCACTTCCAAAGGACATATTAGTCATATGGCCTAATCAGTTGCAACTTGCCAAAGATCTGCAGAGAGCTGAAGATGAAGTTCTGGCAATTGCTAAGGCAAAAGGGAAGAAGAAGATTTCACATGAAGATGTGTTAAGATCCACACCAGCACAAACATCAAAGAAGATCAGATGTGCAAGTGTGAAGAATGGTGAAAATGGGACATCTCGGTTGAGAGAATCTTCTCAACCTTGTTGTTCACATTGATGAACCAAGGAGGTTCCATCTTATTCCCTTATACTATTGGTATTTACATGTGCTGACATTGCAGGGAATTGAAGATGATGATCATTCTCAACTGGAGGATGATTTGAACAGAATGGAGTGCACCCCTTGAGGGGGAGCCAATCTGAAGAAGATGGGATTCTAAGATTTAATACCATCTTGAGAAAAGTGAAGGTATTCCAATCATACTTTCATCCCTTGTTTCTTAATTGAGTTTATCTTGTCAATTAAGGGGGAGTATGGATTGAAGACAAATGGATGAAAGGGGGAGATTTATCTTTGCATCTGAACTTTCTAATGAGTTTTGTGAAGTTGTGCAGGATTTAGCAAATTCATTGTTATATCTGAAAAAATTTCAAACCCCTTGAAGCATGATCTCACATGTATAGTGAATGTTGGACAACATTGAGAATCTTGGTTATATCACTCTTTTTTTCTACACCGGGTTAGCCCAAGTAGACTTAGAGTTGATTTACTAAAGGTTCTTTGCTAAAGAGAACATGTGACATCATCCCTCTCTTAGTGATTTTCAAGAAAATGCTATTCGAAGGGAGGAAGTGATTTTTGAAAGTGAACCACACCACACCTTTGCATTTGATTGCCAATAAGGGGGAGAAAATATTGGCACACATATTTACCCATTCATATGTGCTGAAGTGGTGTATTGACAACAAATACAAAGGGGGAGATTGAAGTGCACTGTGTTGCATTTGTTGTCAATGAGACATGTTGTTGTATTAGAATGAATGGATGTCAAGAATTGTCAAGATGTGAATGCCAAAGGTTGTGATGGTGTTGGTGGTGAAGGAGAATGGCCATGGTACTAAGATGCATGTCACTTAGGAGATTCACTAAGTTGTATTGGAAATTATGGTTGAAACATTCTCCATGGACATCTGACGATTGCTGAGCTTCTCTATAAGTTCTAAGAACTTGTATCAAGATGACACAAAGTCACAACATGATTAGAAGACCATGCATTGTAGTGACAATGCATGAGGAGTTGAAAGTGATCCATCCATAAGTTCTAAGTGGATGAAGTGGATTACAGAATACCATGTACTAATTCTTAGTGCATGACAATGTGAATGTGATCCAACTTGACCTCTAATTGGATCATTGAAGAACATTGAAGAATTATTTGATTCAGGAGCTTCGGTTGATGGTGAACCTTTTGAATTCCATATCCTAAGTGAAGATCATGTGAGGAGAAGAAATAGAGGAATTCTTAAGAAGAATAAGAAGAAATGGAAAGAATGGCTTAGAAGAAGGAATGGCATTTGAACTTGGTTACTTTGTTTTTAACAAAGTACTTGTTCTATTTACTTGAAAAAAATTAGCCATCTCAAGCCAGCCTTAAGGGTTCAACCCCCAAGGCACATGTGGGCCTAAGGCGCCACGCCCAAGGGGGGATCCCATGTGGCCAGCTCGAGCGGCAGGGGGCCATGTATAAGCCCCCGAGGACACGCGGTGGTGAAACCCGCGCGCCCGAGGTGCATAGTGGGCGCTAGGAGCGCGCCCGCAGAGGCGAGAGTGGGCGCAGAGCGCGCCCGCAGGGAGAACACGGTGCGGGGTGGCACCGTGGAGGGAGGAGTTCAATTGCGGTGAAGCGGGCAGCGCTTGTTTGTTAAACCGTGAGAAAATCCCGCGGCGTTTCGATGTGGGACGGTGAATTTTTCCGCGGGAGCGATCCTGGCCGCACGATCGATCGCGCGCCAGATCTTGGCCGCACATCTGATCCGCGGCGAGGTGATCTGATCCAGGCCATCCGAGGATATTCAAACGCCTGATCCAACGGCAGTGGCTCATCTTCCACCTCGAGCTCGAGCCGAAGCCACCCGCGAAGCCGCCGCTGAACCAGGAGCCTCCCGACAACTGTTTTTGAGATTCCGGCCATCTCTGAACAAACCGAAGGCTCCATTGAGCTCGTCTGGACCGAATGAACCGATCCATGCTTCAAAAGACACTTGCATGCAAATTTTTGGAGAAGTTTTGGTATCCGGCCGAGGCAAGACGAAGTTGCCGAGGTTTGGGTGTTTATGCTTGCATGTTTTGGATCGAAGGAAGGTCGTGCATGCGTTCTATGTCGCATGCACGTGGAGGAAAAATAAATAATGAAGGAAAAGAACCCGCGTGAACAGAGAGAAAGAAACGTGATTTTCGGATCGAGTTTAAAGATTTTCAAGAACCGAAAATACCGGTGGTTCAAGATTTATCCCACGCGGATGAACTGAGGCTCTCCTCGCCTATAAAAAGAGAGGCTGAGGCTCTCAAAAGGCTTGCTGATGCGCTGAAAATTTGAAGAGAGTCCCGCGAGCACCCTGTGCTTTGCGAAGCTTTGAAGCCTCGCGCATCCCACTTGAGCGACTGTTGTTCTCGGTGCCACTCGAGGCCCGAAGGAGTCCCCTGCGCGCTATCCTTTGCGCGACAGGAAGGAGGAAGGGCAGCGCGATCTTGCGCACTCCCTCTGTGCACCGCGCCCCCTGCGCGGTAGGCACTTGTGCAGCCCGCTTGTGCCCTTGCACTTGTGTGCCCGCGGTGTTGCACCTTGCACACTTGCGCGGCAGTGGCACTTGCGCGCCTGGTTGCACCCTTGTGGATTGTGCTTGCGCGGACAAGAAGTGAAGAATTGGCCGCACCCTCTTGCACGGCTTGCTTGAGGCAGTTGTTTGTGCATTTGAAGAAGAAGGCCGTAGCCTTTGGCTTGGGTGTGTGCAAAGAAGAATAAAATAAAGAGAAGGCCGAGCCTTGTGCTTGTGTGCAAAGTGAAGGAAGAACACCCTACGGGCAGTAGGTGTGCAAAGCAAGAAGACCCGAGGCATAGTGCCTTTTGTGTGCAAGATAAAGTGGAAGGCCAAGTGTGTGCCAAGTGGTTAGAAGACCACACTCATTAAGTGTGTGTGCAAAGTGAGCAAGAAGTTGGCCGAAGCCTAGGTGTGTGCACAAGAAGGGAAGAAGGCCATAGGCATTTGTGTGTGCAAAAGAACTAAAAGGCCGAACCTAGTGTGTGCACTAAAAGTGTAAACACCTAGAAGTAAAATAAGGAGTGACCCACACTAAAGTATAACACACATTAAGTGTGTAAGCAAATTGAATTAAGAGTGTGAAGGAAGTGAGTTGGTATGTGATATAATTGTTTACACCCTTTGTGGGTCTACTGCACCAAGAAGAGGAAAGGAGGAGTGCATGCATGCATGCATGCACGTGCACACGTGAACAGTGCTAAATCAGTTGTGTGCATTTGAGTTGTCCAAGACTTGAAGTTCTTGAAGATATTGAGAACCCATGATATCAGTGCATGAAGATGAAGAGTTGCCATGCACTCAGTGCATGAAGTTGAAGTGACTGAGACTGGACCAGACTGAAGTTAAAGACATCATTTGTCTGAGTATTCAGTAGTTGGAGAGAAGCCAGGTCATCCTTAGAAGAAGGAGATAAATCCTGAGCAAGATGAGAAGACCTGATCATCACAAGTGATCAGAGGTACAGAGCAAGGCCAGCAGTCTTTATCCCAGACTGCTGAAGATACTTGAAGAAGCTTAAAGTGGAGAAGAGCTACTCGTGTGACTCGAGGATCCAGGAGAAGACCCTGTGGGACTCCGGGAGAAGAAGTCTTCAGTGGGATTCTGGAGCAGGCCAGTGGGACTCTGGTAACACTGTGTGAAGCAGTATAAAGACCCTCCTGTGGGACTCAGGAGAGATACAGTGGGACTCTGTATCGACCATTGTAATTCTAACAAGTTATAATGGGAGAATCCATGCTGGGAGAGCATGGCAAGGATGTAGGCCTTTGGTGCCGAACCTTGTAAATCCTTGTGTCCTGTGCCTTTTCATTACTGCATCATTCGGGAAAGGGTGAGAGATACATGAAGAGTGGATCGAGGCTTTAACCAGCCATAGAGGTTTAATTGATAAGAATCAATTAGTAAAAAGTTTTAAAGGATCACTGATTCACCCCCTCCCCCTCTCAGTGATTCACACTGATCTGGGCACTTCAGGTATGGTTCAGATGGGTTGGTGGATGAGTCCTTTTTTATGTGAGAAGGGGTCACATTTTGGTTAAAATTAATTCTTTAATGGAAAAGGGATGAAATTTTAAAATAAAGTGGCTAAAAAGAATAAAATAAAGTAAAAGGTATAAGGCATGGATCATGAAATCCCACATAATACCTTTTATGGATAATGTTTCATGACATTTGAGGACTTTACCCCTTAGTTAAACCGAATTACCTCATTTTACCATCACTGTGGTAATTCAAATTTTATCTCGATAACTTATCTATATGCCTCAAAATTAAATTTACCCTATAAAATATTTTGGACATTTTGATTTAGAATTAGAAACATTTTTAATGGAATCAATTTCTATAATTGTTAAAAAAAATAATTTCTTATAAGAAAGCGTAACACCTCAAAAATAATTTAAGATAAAAATGTATTTTTAAACATAAAATAAATTTATAGTTATTCCTTTCTAGGTAATATTCATTAAATTTATGGTATCTTATTTAATTATATAAATAGAAACTATATTTATTTAAAATTATTCTTCAGTATTGGCCAATATAATTTATTATGATAAAAATATACAACATAAGGAATAAAAATTATTTGAAAAATATATTTTTTACTATTTAATGATTTTATCTTCATTTATATCCAATTTATAATCAACGTATGAATTACGATTTATTATTTTATATATTTTAAGAAATAAATTCCCTTAAATTTTATACTCTAAATATGAGAAAATTAGCTTCAAAATACATATTATATATATATATTAAATATAATATATATAGTCAAAATATGTTTTTATTAGCCATGAATTATTAAATTGGTTTTACTAGAATTTTATTAATTGTTTATTTATTATTATTTACATATTTTAAATAATTTGACATTAGTTTTATGAACAAATTTTATTGATATTATTATTTAAAATTAATTATTGAAACAAAATAATTAATTAATAAAACATTTCTTAACAATAAATTCTATTTTTGAAAATGAATTATTACCGTCAAATTTTATTAAAAAAGAATTTATTTTATTGAATAATGATTATTTATATGGAAAATTTAAAATTTAACACATGGATGAACAATATATATCTTATCAATATACCCATAATAAAAAATCGGTTACACGTTTTTTGATATTATACATAATGAATATATACCCATTTGTAGAAGCTTTATAAAAACGATTAGAATCCAATTTAAATTTTAAAATTCATTAAATTATAACATCTCAAATATGGCATCTCATTCCTTTAGTTTTTATTTTTGTTTTTTTTTGATGTGTTTTCTCCTTCAATGGTGGGTTTTTCATTTTAGGTTTAGTTCTACTAATAGTGATTCTCATGGGTAAATATGATCCGAAGATTTACTAATTATAAAGATATTATTATTTTCTATTTATTTTCCCACATTAATTTATGCACTTTTATGTGATTCAATAATATTTGGTATATAGTATTTCATTTTAAGGAATAATTTGTATCAAGTAGTTTTATTGTAATGTTCTATTATGAGTGAATAATGTGATATTAGTTTGATTTAAATATTATATGGATTAATTCTTAATAATGTTAATATATTTTATTATAATATGAAAACATAATTAAGAATGAGATATAAAGTTTATGGGAATAAAATGTGTCCTAAAATCAAGGGTGTATCGTTTTCTCCAACCAAAATAAATTGCATCCTCAAAATTTGAAAAAATTTTCACAGATGAAAATATTTAAGGGTATCAATAACATTAAAACATATCAAAATATAATATCTAATGATATATCTAACTCAAAATATTTATAATTACATAGAAACTCATATTTTACCTAATTATTTCAATAATATACTCCACATGATTTGGTATTAAGTCCCATTTAATGGAAGTTATTTTGAAAGAGATTTCAAATTCATATTTTCATTGACATATGATCATAGGTTTAATTGAGATATAAAATTCGATTTTGATTTTAAAATAATTGATACATGATATATGTATTGAGAGCCAATCCATTACTAAAGTCATAAAAATTGACTAAAGGAGTAATAATATGATTTTCTCAAAGCACATTCCCACAGACTTCTGGGAGAGTTAAATAATTCAAATAAAATAATTTTACCACTTGTATTTTATTCAATAATTCAATAAATAATCACCAGGGTTGTGATTTATGTTCTATAGAAAACATTACAGATATAAAATAATATATAGAACTATAAACAAATAGGGAATTTTTAATTCTTGAGTGGATGATGACTTTACCGTACATCAATTTATTTTTTTGGCCAAATTTAAAAATCTTGATTTAATTAGCCTTCCCTTTATACCTTGTATTAGGTGGTTAATGATGTTTATTTTCATTCTAAACCCTTGATTTAGTGATCAAGTTGACATTATGTGTATACTCATTATAATTCAACCATTAGTGTGTGGGTAGTGAATTAGGTTGATCATTATTTTCATTGTATATATCCTAAAAACATTCATGGGATTGATGGAATTATCCCACAAACATGAAAATTTTTATTTCCCTTTAATGGAATTTCCACCATGCTTCTTCTCATATTCTTCACATATTGAAAGATACATTTTCTTTCCTCCAATAGTTTTATCTTCTCAGTTTTTTCATAACTCTTATCCTCAAAACCAAGATATTAATGATTGTATATATAATTTACTTCAACACTGAGAGAACATATAACACTTACTTCATGGCTACCAATATCCCGTATAATGAACAGATTTCAGAGACATTGTTTTATTCTACTAAATAAATTATCCATTTTGGTTTTAGGGTTCATGAAAAAACTAGATATGTTTTAGTAAAGTCTCATAATGTATTATTGATAGGTGTAAATGGATTTAACAACCATTTTCTTCATCCATAGTAATTCTATCTTCATTTTAGTGTGAATAGTTTAAAGAAAATATTTATTGAAAAATTCCACCTTGAACTCCTCTCATTCAATGGATTGCATTTATTTTTCTTTCATGAGGTTCTTTATCTAATTCCACTACCAATTTTATTTTCCTTACAATATATAAACATCCATGATTAATTTTTATCACTCCATGAATTGAATAAAAATATATATTTTTTATCAAAGTGATCTATATCTCAACAATTAATGGATCAGAATACCCACCAAAAGAAAAATGGTCATTCAAATATGAAATAATCAATAATGCGTTGCTAATTTTTTGGGGTGTTCAAGAGTTCAAAAAGGTATATGTTATTATTGATAGCCAAATATATCATTTCCATAAATGTTTTCACACCATTTCCCATCCCATTTTGTTTATAATTGGGAAAATAAATGCATTATCCATCACACCCTTTGTTAACTCAGTTCATCCTAATTATAACCATTTACTAAAACCAAAAAAGATAATTTATTTTTAATGTAATTATAAATGGAAAAATAAATTATATGATAAAGTAATTCTATCCTTGGATCTCCAAAACTATGACACCTTCATGATGGCCTATGATGCTTTCAGTTCAACATGGGACTCTCTATGTTTGGATCGTAATTAATTATTAACATAATCCCCATAAATAAATAAAACCTTTTCTAATTGATGTTTTCCAGAGCTTCAGTCTTATATCTGATGTCAAGGTACAAGCTTCACAAATATTCATTGCTACAAATTGTGATGACCTGAGCATAACTAATATGCATTTTACATCATCTCTATAATTTAAATTTTTCATCTCAAACATTCACACCACCCAAAAAACCAAAAGCATATTTTTTTGAAGATTATATTTCTAAACAAATTATTTTACAACACTATGAATAATTATATATAGTCTCACCCCACTATACCCCTTTCTTGAAAGGCTATCAGTGACAATCCTATTTATATCTTGGGGAATGGAATCAAAATAAATTGGTGAGATCAGATACTCAGTAAGGTTAAAGATAATAGATAATAATAAAAAATCAAAATTGAGCATAAGATAAGCATGTGGGTATGGGAAAATAACCAATGTTCATGAATATAAATTAAGATAAAAACACCAAATAAAACATAAATCATAAAATCATGAGTAATGAATTTTTTTTTTCATAACATAATAAATGAGATATATAATTATGGACTTGTGATTCATAATCATGACAATAAAATAGTTATGATGCATAAAAAGTTTATGTGGAACAAATATAAGAACAAGAAATATAAATCTTTTGAGAAAACACAATAATTTCAATATATTTAGTTATGTAAAATCCTAATGACATCGAAATCATTGGTTATGAGAAATACAAATTATTTCTACACATTAACATGTAATAAAACCTAATGAAACCAAAAATTAACTTGTAATAACACTTAATGATTACAAAACGTTTTTTTGGGAAAACCTAATGACACCAACATATTAATCTGTGAAAAAACACATTAATTATTATCACTTATGGAACGAGTAAACTCAATGATTCCCATGCATTAAGCAGTCAGAAAACCCAATTAATACAATGTGTTATGTTAAAAGAAATCCCATTGATTCCTATGAATTATGTTGCGAGTAAACCCATTGATTACCATGCATTATATTTTGATAAAAATAATGATTCACACACATTATGTTTTGAGAAAGAATAATCACAACCCTGAGTTATAATAATATCCCAGGATGACACAATTTAATCAGTAACTAGATCTGTGCTGTTATATGACATCAGGCACTCATCCACTTACCGCAGAGGCCACTGACTATTAGTAGGGGTCTCAGGTGGTACTATGAGTTGACTATACCCTCTATAATAGAGTATATATTGTAGTGAAAATTAAAATATATCATCTTCATCCTTCATATAATAGTACACAACATAGTAGAAGTTAAGGCATATGATAATAAAATCGAATTAATTCATATAAGAATACACGATAGATCTACAATGGGAATATCAAACATATAAAATTAAAAAATATACATAAAAAACGATCCAATAATAATAAATGCCATAACTCATCCTAGTCATCCAACATCATCCATGTTAACTAGTCGAATGATATCAAACTTAGGGATTCCACCCGACATGTACCAGAAACTATGTGAGAGTATGCTGAGGTTACCTAGTGAAATGGATTACCAGGAAGGGTGTGAATAACAAGCATAGCAGGGATCCACCAACAAAATTCCTTAGAAACTAGAAAATGAATTTTAATCTTCATATTTTATACTTTCAATTAGTACATAACTACTAAAAATAAATAAATATAACTATATATATATATAAATAATCCTCTTTTGATAATTAGGTATCTGACCATAAATGACCAAACCTTATTTGGAAAAAGTCAGTGTGTACCTAAGCACATCATGATGACTGTTTGAACCATAATAATAATTTAGGTGTATTTAACCCTACTATATAGTTATAATGACATGAACACTGAACATACCCCATTATATATGATAACAACATATGAAATGCTCTATCTCAAATAACAACATGTGTAATTCTCTATCCTAGTGATAAATTGTTATGGGAAGCTATACAACTACAATATAGGAGACTCAAAGACACTATTCAAAGATAACAAAATCCCAATAAGCTAGCATATGTCATGAATTATCCGCTTCTATGAACCAATGTAACCATGGATCTAAATCCATGGTATCTTCACTAGTAGTATCACAAACCTCCACCCCAAGGGAGTTTTATTTTTTATCACTAACCTCCCCATTAGGGAAGTTTTCTATATCAATAAAATAAATATCATCCAAAGGGATGTTTCTGTTTTTATCATATCAGAAGAGACAATAAAAGAATAAATAATAATGAACATTTAAAAAAACCCATACCCATTTCTATAGAAAATTAATAAACATGTACCAGGTGGTATCTACCATCTATGGGCTTCTAATCTATTTGAATTTTGCATTTTATTTATTATTAAAATTTACATAGTACTAACATAGCCTTAAGGGACTCAGGGGTCGATTTAATAATTCAACAATCTAGAGATGAAATCACACCTATCCTACAACTCATAAAAACTCAAGGGGGGAGGTTCACTCACCCCATAATCAAATAAATGTGGCCAATGACTCTAAGGTATCACCCAGTCACACAATTCCTACCAGTAAGATGTTTTTTCCAAAATAGCACTCACCCCTATATAAATTTAGTTGAGGCTCATAACCAAGGGCTCCAGGTTCATTCACTTGAGTTAATTTAAAAAAACTCCTCAAATGGTTTTAGGTATCAATGGAAACCTCCTATAATAAAGATATACGTGGGTTAATAAAACTAAACAATTAATAATCTCTACTCAGGGGGGATCAAGGAACCTATGATCATGCCACATAATTCCTTTAATTTAGACACACCCCTAATTTTGGTTCATTTATCTCATTGTATGCATATTTCATTAATCCCAAACCATCGGTGACCAGGGATATAAAGATGACGCTCAAGGGTCCAACATGGCCTGGAAATTTGTTCATATACTCAAGGAATTTCATTTTATATTAACCAAATAATTTAAATTAAACTTGTAAATTCAAATTAAATATTCTCCCAAATAAAAGGGGTTTCACTCATTTTACATGGTGGTGACACACATACCACATGCATATATCAAGTTCATAAAACCATAGCTCACATGAAATTACCACCTACCATAATGAAGTAGAAGTCACCCAAATTTTCCTCAATAGGACAAAAACTCATCCTAGGCCTTTCAAGCATTGTATAAGGTCTTTTCCCATCACCCAATATTATGAATCTCTTCAAAAAAGGAAAAAATTATTATTTATAAAATTTATAATTAATTAAAAATCTGAATTCCAAATAGATATATTTCCTTCAACTCATTATGCATCCAATGATCACTGATTTTTTGGTAAATAGAGTTCACACCATCCTCCAAACACCCCTAAACATACACTGAGCCCAATTACAAATACACATCACTATTAACAACCTTAAATTTATTTAATTTTAAATATAAACCATAATAAATTGGTTTTGAAATGTATCTTCAAATAATTGATGAGAAAAGGCATGTAGATGATATTACATGACATAATATATCAAAGACACATGATTTCCCCATCATTATAGAACAATTCCATCATTATATAATTGAATTCTTACTCAATCCTGTAACTGGTGAGAAGAAAATTAGGGATGAACTGAGGAGATGATGGAAAATGGTTTCTGAAGGTGAATTTATACCTCACATCATTGAAGAGTGGATCTAAAACCCTCCCCACATCATGGCATTAGAAGAAGGATGAATGAGGTGATGGGTGGGATTTTTATGCACCATAAAATGAGGAGAAATATTTCTCCTCTCTAAAGGAGAAATTTCTTAAATTACCCCTTTAAAATCCCTTTTGGATAACCCATGAGCCTAGCTTGCTGGTGACTAATGGTTTCTACGTACCAGAACACCAACCACACAACCCTTCCTCTGATGCCCACCCAATTCTGTTCGAGACTTACCAAAACTATTTCCTATCCAAACACACCATCTCGAGGTTCTCAAACTCACATAATACTAATTTGAGTCAAAGATCACAAAACCTTGCATCAACCAAAAAAATAAAATTATTTACAAATATAATCACCCAAACAAATAGGGGTTCTAATAACCTACCCAAAAGCACATATCAACATCTAGAAGTCTCAGTGGTTTTCTAAAAATGTTTCTCCAGCCAGCACAATCATAAATTCTAATGTAAATGGATGTGTTTCATTTTTTATACACAAATCTCCTATAAATCACAACTTTGAATTTAAGGTTCTTAGTTTACTAAAACAAATTTATCACTTGTAACCAACCATTGAAAATATGGGAAGGAACATACTCGAGCATGAATTATATTGAGACACATGAGTTTCATCATCTAGTTAATTATCCAAAACATGGTGGTCCCCATGATATGAAATATATAAAACAGTTCAGTTCAGATCTATGGTGGATTCCACCATAAGAATTATCTATTGAACATGGTCCTAGTGTCCAAAGGATTCCCCAATATTATTTCCAACATTCTCATACAAAAATACAAATGAAAACACATCAATGCTGATAATTCCCCTCACTTATTTAATTTTTAATGGGAATAAATGTTTAACCATAATCCATAGAAGAATCCTGAAGACATCAGTTTTTCCAAAAATATATAACTAGTTACTTGAAATACACCTATCAATTCAGATCTTATGTTCTTGATAAACACATAAGAATTCACATTCAATTACATGAAAGAACATAAGTCAAACCTATTATGAATGTCTTCTCTAAAGAAACAACTCTAGCCATTGAAACATCATCAAAACACCTGATCATAACGAATTAAATTTTAGATACATCCTGTAATCAACCAGAATGGTCACCAAAGTCCACACTTTACTCTTAGTGAAATTCCCCTTTAGAAACAACAATTGGAACAAACCACTATCACAATCCCACCCTAGAATCTTCAAATCCTAAATCCAAAACATTTGGATCCCTTTAAAATATCCTAATACTAAAACCCATGATCAAAATCCACCAACTATCATATCCAAATTATTTACTTAGAATACTTCAAGAAATTAATATAAAATATGACTCATCAATCACCATAATTTCAACACCAAAAATATTTATTGATGAATGGTCCCACATTCCATTTACCCTTCCAATATGAAGTTTAAACTAACCATGATCTATATAACACTACTCACAAATGAAGTGTCTTTATCAAAGCTATATTGTACCATATCCTAATCTATTTGGACCATGATCTATCCAATACCAAATATGATGGCTGGATACGAATGACACCACCCATTTATGAGCACCATAACATAATAATGTTCATTTCCATTTTTTCCCAAAAAAATTTTATTGACATCATTCAAAAAACATTAACTGATAATGAGGGTTATGAACCTTAACCAATAATTTTGTAATCCCCAACATATATATTTACAAATTATATCCCTTTAGTACAATCACAAAAATTTCCTCCACTAAATCACCTATTTATCTCTTTCCTAGCCATATTAATCAATTTCATCTCATAACACATTGTTGTCTACAATATTCATAATTTTATAGAAAATATTGAAATTATCAGTCATGTTTCAAGGATGATAGGCCAATAAGAAACTCATTATGAAAAAAATAACCCATTACCTTCTCAAGGAAAATAGTGATTCAGAACTCTATAAGGACCCACACATAACTAGTGCATTATATCGACTTCATAATGCCCTGGGGTTTAACTCTCTCAAGTAACCAATTACATCACTGATTCACAATCTCATGAATCACATGCTGTCAAATCATTGAAGGCTATTCTCCATGGAATGTCAACCTCATCAAGTTTTTGGTATCCTTAGCGATTCAACCCAATAGTCATGAAATCTCACTTACATCAAGGTCGAAAACCCAAAACCACTAACAATGAACCTCCCATATTCTTGTTCCACCGACAAAAATATCCCTAGGAACACTACTTAAATATTAGGAACTTCACATGTTCTGTGATTATACACACATAAATTCATCTTCTAAAAGCACTCAAGAAACAAAAATGTATACCAATTTTCTCAATCTATAAAAAAATACATCAATAAATCATTGAGTTAGGAATAAGAATGGGAATTCCCAATAAAACATGAATTTATAACAAAATGAACCATTACTCTATGTGGTTAACCACAAGGAAATATTTGGAATTTCAATGCCAAATCCATATAATTGATGTCACATTTCATTCATTGATCCCAGAAGTTGAATAATTCAATATGCTAGACATTTTTAAGGACACTCATAAACCCATGGAAAACCCTCTCATTGATCACCCTTATAATAATATTTAAGAACCAACTCACCAAATTTCTCAGTCACATCATAGGCACACAAATTCCTCCACATATACTATAAACCAAAACCCACAAAGGTCAAAACTCATGCCAACTCTTCATAGTTATAAAACAAACAAAGTTATACACCAACAAAACTCAAGTTCTAGAAACCCAGTCTCAGAACTCACATAGAAAACATCATAAAATAATACCCAACCACCCACTCCTAGGTCACCAATCATCTCTAAAAATATATATTAGTACACTATACCTTAGAAGATCATGTATCATATAAGAATAGATGGATACAAATGAATCACCAAAATAAGATCCAAATCAAAAAAAAAATTAGTCTTCGGTTTGGTTATGTATAATAGAATTCCAAAAAATATAGGTTACTACTATTTATGTGAGACATTAAATAACTAAACCTATATAATAGTCATCCACAGGTGTTTTTTCATAAGGGAATCTAAAGCCCACATCGACCTACTAGGGTCACTACACCTCTCATGCACATGTAACAGCATCATTATCCTCATGATCAATAATCTGAAAATAAATATCCTCAACCTAACACCAAAGAAGACACACACACACAGCTATATATATATATATATGGAAGTCAATCTGACTAAAATTTCATGAAAAACATATATAGAAAAACATCATATGATATGTTCCTAACAATTCGAATCACTTCTTCTATGACGTTAATGGTTAAATAACACAATAAAATACCTACACATGCTATTAGAATCCTACGTTCCTAATAATAATGCATGAGACACCTCATTTTTGTATAGGAAAAGAGTAAAAGTATAAGTGAAATCCCATATCTAACACCACATTCTTCACATGAAGTGAAAATAACATAACTATAACAACAAACACCAATACCGATAATCCTCAACCCCTAGTAAAATAGAAATCCTTCCTTAAAATGTATTCATGACACACCAGTATGAAATTGATCAGAGGATATGAAACATTCCCATTTCTCATTTATACTATATCCCAAATAGTAAGGAAAAGAAAATTAAAACCTATGATATCAATTTTTAAAGTATCAGTCCAGCTCACTATTATAATTTATCGGATCGGTCGAACAATGTGACCTCAAGAATTCCTCTTAATATAGTAGAGGATATCAACTTAAAAGTGGATATAGTGTGGTAAAATAGGGTTAATATACCCTCTATATCATAGTATCAATATTTTGAAAAAATACCCAAATATCATGTGCAACCAACACATCAATGTATGCATGTAATGATACAACCCACCAATGGATTCCTATTAGGAAGATGGTCAAGTCATCATAACTATATGCCCACCTATAACAGGATAAGGGTTGGAGACAAGTTCCATGACGGAATAACATAAATGGGAGGACATTTCTTATTATACCTATAAGCATGCACCTGGATGTCTACTTGAAAAAGGGAAGAGTAATAATATTAAGACTATAAAATCTGGATAAACCCATGAAATAAATAAATTCTAGGTAATAAAAATTGTAAAATAGTATGAACCCAAATGAAAATGGAAAGAATACATTCCAAAAAAATGTATTCCCGAACTAAAAAAACTAGAATAATAGAATTCTAATAGATCATGACTTATGATCTCCATGTCTAACAACCATATGCGGCTGATGCACCTAAAGTTCACTATTCTTCGTTGATTTCAACATAAAATTATATTTTGTTTTCATAAGACATAAAAGGTATAGGAAAATACCATGTAGGGTGAGTATATAAAAATCATATAGGATACTTGAAAATTAAAAATAGATCATGAGAAGTATACAAAAATGTTCATTTCAACCCATAAAAATAGGGAAATGAAACCCATAGTAGAAATATGATAAAAAATAAAACTAAATGATAGGGAAAGAGGATATTTATATCCACAACTAATCCATGATAATGAGTATTCCTACGACATAAAAGGTTTGTCACTGATGCCTAGAATCTAGTTTGTCATTCCAAGAATTTCATATTGAGGACCCATGCGCCACTATTTCTACACAACACAAGTGGATAAAAATTACAATAGATTTCCCATGTCGTAGTATGATATGGGATTTACACTAAATAGATAGGGGACCAGTGCCCTAGTATGATAAGGAGAAATCAATAAATAGAGAGACTACTTGTACCCTAGTGTGACAGGGGAACTTGATAGGTAGATGAACTATAACCTAGTAAGACAGTGTGCTGCCAATCAATTAATGGAGGAACGACTCCCTACTGCGATATGGGGTGTAACTTGATAGGTATTAGACCAATAATCTTGTGTGATAGGGGGTTCCACTCAAAGAAAATAAGATCCAGGCCTTAGAATGACAGGGGTGACACATGATAGGTAGAGGACTGATTCCTTGGTGTGATAGGGGTTTTCACTCAATCAATAGAAAAAACAAACACTTTAATGATAGGGTTACCTCTTAGTAGATAGAGATGAATATGGGGGACCCAAGCCCTAGTGAGACAAGGGATTTCTAACTTTGAGATACACAGATGATACTTACTTGAACAATGGAATTTTCAAGCATCGCCTGAAGAAGTACCATGCTTAGAAACCTTTATATCATATCTCTTATTCAACAATGAAGGGGAACATCTAAATTTATGTGTAAAATAGTACAGTAAGGCTACTCAATGGTCAAAAATTGAGTCCAGAAACAAGGGATACATTATGAATATGTTTCTGGAGGAAATAAATGATGTGTAGGGGGGGAAATAGTTTGTAACCCTACTAAATAGTGTAACACCCTGGTAAGTTATGAAATATTTTTTCAGATAAATTTAATTTTCTTCGATTTCATGATTTACAAGTAACATTGAAACTTGATATACTAATAATTTTTTTATTTAATATAATAGTATTATCCTAGTCATTAAAATTAAATCTATAAATAGTATTAAATAAATTATGAAAATATATGTTTTACACATGTATATAAAATTAATTCTCAGTTGACTAAATAATTTGAAATTAAAATAAAAAACATTTTGAAAATAAAAGATTTTTTTCTAAAAGAATATTTTTTAACAAAACATTTTAACTCCATAAATTTAAAAAATAAAACTTGGGGAATGATTTTATTGAAATTTATATATTATATATCCAATTAAAAAGTTAAAAATTAATCTATTTTTTTCAATGTATGAGATATGAATAGATACAATTTTATACAGAAAAATAATATTTTTTTCTAATAAGAATTTTAAACCAAGATTCACAAGCATCTAAAAATTTATTTTTTCCAATTTTAGAAGATTTTTTTTAAATAATTAAATTCATTTTTGAAGTAATAATTTAAAAATAATAATTTATTTAATATTTTATATTTTTCTTTAATGATAAAAGTTTTAGTAAAAAGTTAAAAATACCAATTATATTTAAAAATTAATTTTCATTCAAAGAATTTATGTTATAAATATTATTTTAATATGGTTTTAAAAGTATAATATGTAAAATTATATATATATATTTTAATCTAATTTATTTCATATTAATCAGTTTCATAGTGAATCATTATATAGTATTCTTAAAACATTTGATGATTTTATCATTCGAAAACAATATTTTCGTCGTGTCAGTATGTTTAATTTTAAATTAAATTTTCCAATTTTTTGAATTTAATATTTAAAAATTGAGTATATATTCTGAATATTCATAATTTAAATTATATATTATGGTTAATTTATTTTCTGATCAAATTTAATAGTTAAAATAGAAATTATTAACTAACATGGTTAAGTTTAAAATGGTTTTATTGAGGGAGTTAAACTAAAATAGTAAGGGGTAAAATGAACTATAAAACTATAATCACCAGATGGTATGGACAAATATGGACCTCAAAACCTAAAATGTTTGATAATTACCAATTTTGAATCCTATTTTTCTATAAAAAATTTGGGTATAATTTATTCTTTTCAATACATTCATGTGTGTCCTATCCCACACTTATAAATAGCCACCACCTCTCCTCCCCTATACATATATACAAAATAAATTTGATCATAAAAATACATAAAAATAATTCTTCCATAATTAACTCCCAAAATACTTGATGACTTTTATGATAATAAATCCAATTTATTAAGGATTTAAAACTAAAGACGTTGTCTGAAGAAGTGGTATTTTTTATAACTATTCATTTTATGTTTTAGTTTTTCTAACTCTGTAAAACATTAACAAAATATGGTAATATGAAAACACATGTATCTACCATATAATTAAATGTTATTATTATAATATCATAAAATATAAACATATTTTAATAGAGATGGTGTGTCTACCATATACATAATGTCAGCTCTAAACTTTGGAACATTTTTTCTCATATGAGTGGATCTTCTTGGTACAATCTCAAGTTCACCTATTGAAACTTCTATGTAAAATAGTTGTATTTATTATAGAGTCATGTTTGATCAGTATTCATTACATAATTTTCTATGTAATATGTCTGTATTTGGTAATATTCTATCTGATTGTTCTATGTATGACAACATTACTATCAAAGAACCAAACATTGATTTTTTCTAGGAAGTACACAGGTATAGAGTCCATATAGTAAACGTTTTCTGATATCCTTTAACATCAACTGTTTATCTAACCTAAAATTTCAGCTTATACAATTTATGATCATTCAATAGAGTCTTTCCATTGAAAACAACATCTCTACACAAAATTATTTGTTTCTTTTTATCATTGCACAAGTTATACTAAAATTTATAAACAACATATCCAATGAAAAAAATGAACTTTTTATTTTTTTTCAAACATATCTACATCATTTTCATCAATACTAATATACCTAATAATTATGTATAAATTGATATGGTTAATATTTGGTATCTTACCAGACTAATTTTTATCAGTAATTACTTGTTACAAAGTTAAATCCTGACATCCATTAACTAAACACACAATTGTATTAAAGGATTTTCCCCAAATTCCCTTAGAAATTACAAAGTGATGCCTCATAAATTGAGCTTTATCTTATTGAGTTTTATTAATCCTTGTGTATATTCAATTTTTTAGGGAGTTTCATTAATATAATTTTTATACATAATGAACTTCATCAAAAAAAGTTAACAGATTTTGATCTGTTGTAATCCCCATTGTTGTCTTCTTAGAGACACTTTTTCTTTCATTTTCATTATTTTTCAGCTAAATTATTCAACTAAATAATAACCTAATAACGCCATATTTATTATTTAGGATTTAAACCGAAAATATTTAAGTAATACCATTATCAAAAGATTAAAATTATATTGATCCTCCATTAGTGTGAATTTGTGTAGGTCCCTAAACATCATAATAGACATGTTCTTGATTTTTATTCCTTATCATTCTACCATCAATGATAAAATAAAATCTATTATAATAACCTATAATATAACTCTCACATATTCAAAGGCCCAAGTGATCATATTTTACTATTATATTCACTATTATAATATTAAGAATCTTTTTGGAGGAAAAACCTCCAAATCCACATTTCCTAACCAACATATAATGTGCTTATGATTAATATAGATTCATCCGGGCATTAAATCATGTACAAAGTTCAATTATTTAATCCATTATAAATCACCAAGTTCCCTTTTTCAATATTCCAGACTCAATTTGAAATATTCATTATGAATATTGTATCATTAAGTTGTTCTACGGATATAAGGTTCTTTTAGAGACCGATAATTTATCTAACATATTTTATTTTAAAGAAACATAATTTTATCATTTGAATATTAATGACACCATTCCTTAAAATATCAAGAAATTAAAAATCAATAAGATTTTATATTCTTAAGATTCTAGATATACAATCAACCATACACCCTCAAACATTAGTTTAATAAAAATATGTACTTGCATTAATAACCCATGAATCATATAAAATTTCCATACATTGTATAAAACTAGGACCTCCTTCAATTATACATACTGAGTTTTTCTATTTGAAAGTGGTTTTTTCTATCTAATTATGATGATATTAATCAAAGTGTCTGTTCTTACCACAAATCCAACATGTACGCCCTTGAATAGTTAATTTTCCTCAACTTCTTCTATGAGAGTTATCATCAAATTACTTCTTCTTATATTGCTCCTTCAAATTAGGTGGACATCCCTTCATGATAGCATTGAGGTAACTTTTTGATGATTTTTTAACTTTATTCAACCTAAAATATTCATTAAAGATCATGTTTTGAATATCATCAATCATTAGATATTCCTTCCCATATGAAAGTTTCAACAATATTTCTATGAAATCACACTTTTATATAATTTAATAAAGATGTATAAAATCACATACATGATTAGTCAATGTTAACTTAATTTTTGTGAGCTTCATTTATATTATATCAAATTCATTCATAAGATATTTGGAGGGTTTTCTATACAATAACCTCATGTCAAATAATATTGGAGTTATAAAAAACTTTTTAGGAGTTATTGAAATCACATTATTTTTAGCCAAATATTTTGTGACCTATATAGTGGTCTACTTATAAATAATGTTAAATGGAAAATTATGAGAAAGTGGCATCTTGGTCAGGGATAAATATTTCATATCCAATTGCTCATATGTAATCTTATATTAGTTTTTTGATATGTATCACACAAAGTAAATTCCAAATATTTTTTTAACAACTGTTCCTCTAGTTTTCCTTCCCCAAAAGGAAAATTCCATTACATCGAATTTATGAATACCATTATTCCCTTACATTAAATTCATTATTCCAATAATAGAAGGATTTAACTGAAATCAAGTTTCATTCAATCCAATTAGAGGAGACACATGAATGTTGTGAGTGTATTAGAATCTTTTTATGATACCACATGTAAAGAGTTGAATTCAAGGAGTACATCACTTGATTTGTTTAATAATATATACACAACAATCCTCATATAAACTGGATATACATATGGCTTATTTCCCTAACTTGTATATTAGAACACTACTCAATGATATCAGACTAAGATTTTTCTAATTATTGAATCATTCAATGTTTGATCACTATGAATTGGATTAACACTGACCTAATCAACACAAAATCCTTCTAATAAAACTATAAACATATAAAACCCACAATGAATATAGAAATATAATCTTTAAGTTGTTTGGAAAAACATCCTACATCAATAGAAGTACACTACAAAAATTTTCATTATAATCAACACAAGAATATAAATAACTCATCACTCACTACCTTTTAATATACAAATTTTATTTAATTAAGTTATAAAATACCACTATTTATCATACACTTATATAATTTCCAAAAAAAAGTGATGACTGGGGAACCACCTCATTTATGGATCTATTCATCCTATGAATAATTTTCATATATTTATGGGATTCAAAAATAAACCTCATGTTGACAATGGAAATATATGATTCTCTATTGAATAATCAGAAAAAAAAAATAATACATAGTACCCTAGAATATATCCGATGTAAAGATACATCACCCAGGTGAACAAAAAATGAGGGAAAATTTTCAAATGGACTTTATTTCATGGAATCATTATGATGACTCTTCTACTCAACTACATTGAATCCACATAGTAGGAAGCCACTATAAATTCATCTCTTTCTGATGAACTATGTTTTATCATCTCTATCTGATGATCAACATCTATTGAGATCATTTTAGTGAAACTTTTTTTGATGAAAATGAATAATTTCCCAAAAACCCAACTAATTAACCCCTTTTTATATCCATTTCGTGAATAAGTATTGGGTTGTGGTGTCTAGTATCTTATAGTGAATCCCGAAGAAATTTCACATAGAGTTGGTATATATTTTTGTTTTTTATTCCTAAATTTTGTAAATAATTAAAATGTAAATAGTGTTTATATGTATATGTTTTGACATATAAAAAAGTCACCTTTATGATCCTTTGGAGTTACCCTAGGAATGGGATGTGGATTCCCCTATAGTATACAATTCTTTTGTTATTCCTCAAGATGCCAAAGAGAGGAAAGATAATCAATATTTGGTGGATGATTTTATGGTTCAATTAGATACTACACTATAGCTTGGAGTACGTCATATCATACAAGTTAGAGGTATAATTGTACATTGAGTTGAAGCTACACAGGTTGAATTATCCAAACATATTTTGATATAGTATCCTATATATTTCTATGGAAATATAATTCCTTAGCATTCTAGGGAATATTATGAAAAAATATATGGTATGTTAGAGATGATAGAGGTTTCTGATGAGTGGCTGGTGATGTTACCAGATTTCAATTTTATAGGGATGAAAATAATATAGTGGGTTATTATTGTTTATGGTAATAATCTTGTGCATTTGTAGTTGAATGTATTCAAGGAAATCCTCTTTGAGATGTTATTTATTGATTTTTTTTTGGATGAACCAATATTAGGAGTTTATGGAGCTTCATATATGTAAATTTTTATTGATGGATTATGAATCCTATATAAATATTCTATATTATTAGCTGATAATGAGGATATTAAGGCCCATATGTTTGATATTATCCTTTGGTTGGATTTGAGGCACACAGTTTGAATATTAAACTTGATTTCTAGTTTTTATATAGCTCTCAAGGATCTTATTACATAGAAGATCTATTTTCAGGATACTGCAATATATTCCATTCTATTTCATAGTGGTATTATGGGTGAGAATTCATGTGGTTCTAGTGATGCCTCTTCCATTGGTAGGAAAATTATGGAAGATAATGTGTCCTAGGGTGGAGGGAGGTATTAGAGAAGGGTATAAGTTCTTTTCTTTCTAGTTTATCAAGACTTCCCATGTGTAGTTTCATTATGGGTGGTTTGATAAATTTCCATTATGTGTGTCCAATCTCTATAAAGGAGCTCCATACTTGTGGAAGGATTTTTCACCTTCAATAATTTATATAGGATATTTAAGAATTGTTTTGGTAGAGGTTCAAGGTAAACATAAGATTCTCAATAGCAGACAAGGATACCTCAACAGACTAATAGTATTCCTTAATTTAGAATCTTAAGGAGAAAAGATGGTTTAGGATCTCAATAGAAGAAGAAACAAATACATCACATGACTATTCTTTTGTGCAGTTAATGATTATTCATGAATGTATATAGATTTAATGAATGAGACATGTTTGTGTTGGACTAGGATAAAAAATATTGGGAATTGGTTTTTTCTACCATGATAGGGGTGGTTATTTCCCTTTATACCCTTTTATTTTTCTTTTCTGTTATTGGAGTGTCTCATTAAACCATATATTCCCACAAGGATTCTGGTATACGGATGGATGTGGAGTTATATTTTGGTTTTTTTTTTGGATCTTTATATACCTCACAATAAGAGGATGGATTATATTTAGAGATTCCAATGGTGTGATATAGTGGAGTGGGGATATGGAAACTTAAGATAGTTTTTCATCCAAGACATAGTTATCCCTGGAAAGGATTGGTTGATTCTTCTACCTTCTTGCATTGATTTCTATGGAAGAACTGTTTTACTCATTTCTCTTTCTAGGAATGAGTACACTATTGTATATGAATGGGATATTGAGGAAGATAGAAATGGACTTGAACATAGTCAATGAGGATCAATTATGTTATACATGAATGTTTCTAGGATATATTCCCCAATGATGTCTTAGTTTTTCTTCTAAATAGAGCAATCTAATTCACCATTGATATTATATGTGGTGTTCAGATCTTATCATTATAGTCTTATTGTATGGAACCCGTCATGTTGAGATATTTTAAACCATACTTTTTGGATCATGTAGCAAAGGATTTCATTCAGTTGATAAAATTAAAGGTATTACTAAAGGAGCTTTATTTGAAGGGTTTCATGAAATAGAGTACCCCCATGGGGTGTTCAAGTCCTTTAATTTTTTAATTCCAATGATAACATAAGTTTATCCATGTTTTACCTGAATCTTAATCAGGTTATGGTGAATAATAGGTTTATATTTCTTTCTATAGATAATCTATTTTATTATTTTAGGGGATTATTAGGGTTCTAAATGATTTATCTATATTTTTTTTATCATTATCTGATGGTTTAAATATAATATATACTAAATAATGAATTTTTAAGAAGTAAAACTCATAGGCGGGTTTCTTATCTCGCATGAACTGTATTTACCATTACTAAATAGAATCCTTCATCAGTAAATTTTTAACACCCGAGACTTTTATTAGAAATATTTTGTTTTAATGTCATATAAATCATCAAAGGAATCTTTTGCTGCACGCAATCGCGACTTTCTTCGATAGCGGGTGTAGTAAGCAATACCGAGTTCCACTAAACAACGATATATTATTATAATATTATAAACTATCCATTATTAATATTATTAACTGAATTTTAAATTTTACAACATTATTATTCATATTACACATTTTCTAGAACATGGTAAGTTAACAAAATAATTTTTTTGGGTAAAATAATTATTTATCAAAAAATGCAGTTTTGCCGCCTTTTGATGGCGCACCCACATTAAATCTAGTTTTTGACACATTTATAAGTTCAATTTGTCAAAATAAAATTCTTCTTTTGAATCAGGATATAAAAATTTACTTTGGATAATTTTTTGATATTTTTCTGATGACTTTCATATTTTGATGAATAGTAAAAATATGCCAATTTTCAATTAAAAACAACTTTTTTCATTGAGATAATTTATATGGTTAAATTATAATATTGAATGGTTTTAAAGTATAGATATAATATATTTTTACTATTTAATATAATTTATGCCATTATCATTAATTTCACATTGAATTCCTAGGTAAAAACATTTCAATCTTTGGGAATGTTTTAACTTCTAAAACCCGTTTTCTTAACAACGAGATTTATTTTAAATTAATTACTGAAACTTATATGTTTTGAATTTTGAAAAATTGATTCCATATTCAGAATCAGTGGGTCCAAATTATGTTAATAGGATACTTTTTATTTTTGGGCATTATGAATAGTAACTACGGTAAATTTTATTTACCATAGTTAAAGATAAATCTGGTAATTAAGGGTAAATATAAGATTATAAAATTACCCTAACACCTTCCAAAATCCTATTGGATGACTAAAAGTCGACCCATATCACCTAAGGGTAGGATTAGATTAATTTAATAGACTTTTGTCCATGAAAATAATTTAATTATTATTAAAACCAAAGAATGTGACAACATGTCACTTTTTTAAATCTTATAAGTATAAAAATTTTAATTTGGTGATAAACCTAATGAAACATCGAAAATGAATAGTCTCCAGAAATCTAGAACACTTTTCTACATCATAGAAATTTATTTAGAATTTTTAGGGATTAAATAATTATCATTAATTATGACACAATAGTGATGTTGAAATTATTTTATTAATTAAAATATCAAATAAATGGTTTTAAAATATTAAAAGAATTATTATATGCACTATTTAATGTTCTCCACTAATTTTCTAGATACATATGACATTTTATTAATATATTAAAGCTTTTAGTTCGAACATATCCTCTATATATATTTTATTTAAATTCAAATAATTGAATAGTTACAAAATTGACACTATTGTTATTTTATAAAAATAACATATTATAAAATTGTTTAAAAATAACAAAAATATATTAAAATAATAAATTTAAATTTATATGGTCTAAAATGTCATAAAGTGTAAAATTATGGAAAATTCAAAACACATACGTAATTATTAATAATAATTTAAAATTTAGAATATTATTACCACAAATAAAAATAAATTGATAAATAAGGATAAATCAAGTTGATAATGTTTAAAATAAATTCCTAACATGTCTAAATTTAATTTTATGATGATATTACAACCCTATATCATCTAAGCTTCGGATATGAGTCATTTTGAAAGTTTTTATGTGGGGTTGGGATTTAATATAAACTAATATTTCTTATATTTCCAAAGGTACCCCTATCCTCCTTTATAAAAGGGCACCTCCTCCCTCTCCTCCTCACACCAATTTGAGCCTTCAAGATCGGCCAAACCCTTCCCATTTCACTTCCCCACTTCCCTATAATCATCCTAGATGTTCTGGTCTTCATTAAAGACCAACCCTAGTGCCCTAAGAGGAGGTTAAGAAGAGGTGCTTCAAAAAGAGGTAATATCCATTACCGATCCTTTCCAAATTCCTTCTTCTTCAACTTCTTCTTCTTGAGTTGTTTCATTATGAAGTAATAAAATCAGTATCACTCATATAATTATATGTTATTATAAGTATGAAACAACCCTATTTCAACATCTATCCATCCTATGGAAAACGAAATCACCGCGCGTGCGTACGTACGGAATACCGTCTCCACGCCATGGTGTAATCTATTTCCAACCCACCTTACATGGATTGGTATAATGGTGTAAATAATTACTATATATTATTATTTTAAATTTATATTTATTCTGAAATAATATACATACACTCCAATACAATTCCACGATCATGGGAACGATATCATCGCTCGTGCATACGTACGGAATACCATCTCCACGATGTGATGCGATTTGTTATACATGATCTTCATTGCATAATGATTATATAAATGAATTGAATGAATAAATATGATATATAGTACATTAATACCATTCTGGAAATGATGTATCTATAACCTAAAGTGAAGAATAAGAATTTATTCGGCAAAACACGCATAAGAACAAAAAGTTATAAACACCCGAATAACAAGTAACAATGAAATATTACTTCTAAGAAGCTAGAAATATGACCATATATGATATCATAACAATAATTATGATTTTTTAATAAGTCAATAACATTATTTAAATCATTATACAGGAGGTTCAGACACTTACGAGGCAAATCGGATCTAAGGTAAGGGAAATATCACAATCTCATTTTTATCTGAGATTGTTTATACTTTGGTATTTATTGGGGTGTATTTTATCATCCACATACATGTTTCCTCAATATGTAATATTATTTCCATCCACCTCCAATTTTTGAAATCCAATTTTACCCTTCGGTGAGTTTTTAGTAAAGGATATGAAAGGAATCTTTTGTCGTTTTTTGTACGAGGTACTTTTTGACTTTTCTGACAAAAGTACGAAGAATGTTTTTTTAACTTATACGGCATGAATGGATTTTTAAAAAATTATTTCCAAGAAGCTTCCTTTAAAGTTTTCATGTTTATGTTTAATCATCTACTTTTATTTTAGAATTGTACGACATGTTTAGAAAGGAAAAGTGTTTTTGAAGCAGAAAAGATATTTTCCTCAAGAATGGAGTTCAAGTGTTTTATCAAAATTATTTTCCATATAAGATAATAAAGGGTTCAGTTTCTACCCCTATTATTACATTTATTTGATTATGTTGTGATGGAATTATATTTATGAATTCTTTTATCTTATATGAATTGTTTTATTATGTCACGATGTTTAAGATTCCCATTTTTTTTACATGGGTTATGCAATGATGTATGATTTATGATTTTGTGGCACACTTAATAATGGTATAATTATGAGATGGGTGGGACCTATATCTCCCTCCAACTAATTGGGTAAAGATTTTATATCTCATGAGATAGACATGGCTGGAACAGCAGGTTAAACCGGTTCAGTGAAATAGGACTGAAACGAGGAGTGAACTCGGTTCAGAAATGGACTTTGTCCACTAAGATAGTCTTGGCAATGAGTCTTGACTAACAAGAAATGATTCTCTATGATTATGTGTGTATACCAAAAAATTTCATGTTTTAGGTTATGATTATTGGGATTACATTTCACTATTATGATTTATCCCATGTTATGAAATTATGATCTCTTTTGCAGGTTAAGATTTCCAAAAGTTATGTTCTTATGTATATGATGTGATTTATATTTTTTTTGTTTACCCTTACTGAGCATTTGAGCTCACCCTTTTGTATGTTTTATTTCCCCAGGTCAGGAAGAAGGTTATTAAGTAGGATATGCCAAAAAGGGACTCTATATATGATGAAATGAATGGGAGGAAAAGTAGATGCTTTATGAACCAGTTGTTTATGTTTCCCAGTTTCTAAAGACTCTATAACTATACGGTCCTTTCATGTTTTTGTAATATGTTGTAATAAGTGTGCTTAAATTTTGAATTATTAATAATTTATGTAAAGTATGGGTCGTTATAGTTGGTATCAGAGGAAAGGTATAGTCAACCTTTGGAAACTAGGATGTGAAAGCATTAGTAAGAATCCTAAGGATAAGTCTAAGCATAGAACACAATCTTAGTGTTTTAGAAATGGCCATGAACAACCTATGATAAGACCTTAAGTGTGAAATTTTATTCTTGATTATTTGGTTTTCCTATTATAATTAATGTTGCTCACACTATTCTCCTTGGTTTTAGTCAATGGTCGGAACCCAAATGAACCGTGTTAATGCGGAATGCGACGGGCAGTGCAATGATTGTCCCCCTGAGCAACCAAACTTTATGGGAGATGGAATTAAAAATCTTGTAGCCATGCTCACATATCTTTCTCAAGCTATGAATCATGCAGGACTTCCAAACGAGAAAAAGAAGGAGTAACATTCTGTTAAATCCTTCTTGAGGCAGTGTCCACCTTCTTTCAGCAGGTCTACTGATCCATTAGTTGCTGAACAGTGGATTAGTACTACTGAAAAGATATTTTCAGTTCTTCAATGTTCTAAACATGATAAAGTCATCCTAGCAGTGTATCGTTTGGAAGGAGATGCTGATCAATGGTGGAATATTATTAAGAATACGAGGCAAAGGGATTAAATTGAGTCCATGGAATGGGACAAGTTCAAGAACTAATTTTTCAATAATTAGTTCCCTTGTATTCTCCGAACAAAGATGGAGAAAGAGTTTCTTGAACTGAAACAAAAGGATAATGAATCTTTTGGTACCTATGAAGCAAATTTTACAAGACTTACAAGGTATGCTTCTGGTATTATTATCCAACCTGAGAGTAACATCGATCAATTCTTTAGTGGCTTAAAACCAAGTCTTCGAAGGGCGTTAGCCATAAGGGACTTCAATAGCTATGAGGAAATCGTTCGATGTGCTCTCAAAGTCTATATGGAGTAACCCATCAGTCATATGGGTTTGATAAGAAGAGGAAAATGGAATTCAAAGGAAAATCTAAAGAGCACACTGAAAAGAAAATGAGCTTTCCCTTATGCTCAAAGTGTGGAAAGAAACATGGAGGGAGTTGTCTTAAAGGGACAGGGAAATGTTTCAAATGTGTAAAGGAAGGTCATCGGGCATTTGAATGCCGCAATGACGGGAAGAATATGTCTAATGATGAAAAAAAGTAAAGGACACACAGAATTAACCTACTACACTTCAATGTTTCAAGTGCAAGGAGATGGGGAATTATGCCAATCAATGCCAAAATCCAAGGGTTGATGATGATGGTCTACATCAACAAACTCTTAAGGCTAAAGACAAAGGAAAGTCACATGCAATTTCTATCAGCTATGTGGAGTATGATAACGATGTGGTGAAAGGTACACTTACCATCCAATCTAAAGTAGAAAATGTTTTATTTGATTCTGGATCCACCCAATCCTTTATTTCTGAAGAATTTTCTAAAGATATCACCATATTACCTCAACAATTAGACATTGAGTTAGCTATGACAACCCCTAATGGCACAACAGTTGCATCAAATGTTTATAATTCTTCTCAGATTAAAGTTTGTGGGAAAGTGATTCTTGCAAATCTTGTGATCCTTCCTATAGTGTAATTTGATGTGATTCTTGGCATGGATTGGCTTTCTCTACATGAATCTCATATCAATTTTCAATGAAGGGAAGTCACATTTCATATTCTAGATCAATCTATGATCGTCTATCGATGCAAGGATGAACAAAACCTTCTAGTGGAAATTTCTTCCATTTTTTGGGTATTGATTCCACTAAATGAAGGTTATTTATCTCAAATGGTTGGTGAGAAAATCACAATTAAGAATATTCCTATTGTACGGGAGTTTGATGATGTCTTTATAGAGGAATTACTAGGTCTTCCACCAAATCGTGAAGTTGAGTTTTCAATAGAACTCGTACAAGGTGCTTTGCCTATTTCAAAGACACCTTATAGAATGGCCCCAATTGAGTTGCAAGAATTGAAGAAGAAACTCCAAGAGAATCTTGATAAAGGGTTCATATGCCCTAGTGCGTCACCTTGGTGAGCACATGTTCTGTTTGTTAAGAAGAAAGATGGATCAATGAGACTCTGCATTGATTATCGAGAACTTAACAAGATCACTATCAAGAACAAATATCCTCTCCCATGCATTGATGACTTATTTGACCAACTACGAGGAGCTCAATACTTTTCCAAGATTGATCTTCGTTCAGGGTATCACCAATTAAGGGTAAAAAGGGAGGATATACCAAAGATGGATTTCCGTACAAGGTATGGACACTATGAATTTATAGTGATGCCATTTGGTCTTACTAATGCCCCGGCTATCTTCATGGATCTGATGAATAGAGTCTTTAGAGACTATCTTGTTCAGTTTGTGGTAGTCTTTATAGATGATATTCTTGTATATTCAAAGGGCAAAGAAGAACATTATGATTACTTGAGAATTATATTGAAGACCCTGAGAAAGGAGAAGCTTTATGCCAAATTTACCAAGTGTTAATTTTGGCTTCAAAGAGTTTCATTTTTGGGTCACATAATCTCAAAAGAGGGGATATCTGTGGATCTAGCAAAAACAGAGGTTATTGAAAGATGGTTAAGACCAACAACAGTGACTGAGATCCAAAGTTTTCTTGGTTTGGCTGGATATTATCGATGTTTTGTGAAATATTTTTCACGATTATCTAATCCACTTACCAAGTTGACTCAGAAATGAGTTAAGTTTGTTTGCACGGAGGAATGTGAAGTGAATTTCAAGGAGTTGAAGAGAAGGTTATCCAGTGCACCTGTGCTCACACTGCCTTGTAGTGGAGAAAGGTTTGTCATCTACAGTGATGCATCCAAAAGGGTTTGGGGTGTGTTCTTATGCAAAATGATATGGTGATAGCTTATGCCTCACGGCAGTTGAAAATACATGAGAAAAATTACCCAACTCATGATTTGGAGTTAGCTACGGTAATCATTGCATTAAATATTTGGAGGCATTACCTTTATGGTGAAAGGTGTGATATTTATATTGATCATAAAAGAATAAAGTATATTTTCACACAAAAGGAGTTGAATATGCACCAAAGAAGATGGTTGGAGTTGATTAAGTATTACGGCTGCTAAATTCATTACCACCCTGGGAAAGCAAACAAGGTGGCAGATGCATTAAGTCGACAAGACCATGCCAGTTTATCCATGATGAGGATCACAAAAGATCCAATATTTATGGATTTACAATGGATGGATCTTGGAATTATAATTGAAGGGGGGAAATCGTATCTTTCTCAAATGAATGTTCAACCATCTATACATGTGAAGATTAAAGAGGCACAGAAAGAAGATGTCAAGTTACAAAAGAAGGTGAGAAATGTTCCTGAATTCAACCTTGATTGTGATGGGATAATAATGTTCTGGAATCGGGTTTGGGTTCCTCCCATCCCCGAATTAAAGAAGGAGCTGCTGGATGAGGCTCATAGTTCTTCATTCTCTATTCATCCTTGAAGCACGAAGATGTATAATGACCTGAAAGAGTACTTCTAGTGGGATGTCATGAAAAGAGATGTTGCTAAATATGTCTCTTGATGCTTAGTTTGTCAGCAAGTTAAAGCTGAGAGACAGAAGTCTAAGGGGATGTTACAACCATTACCCATACCTGAATGGAAATGGGAAAACATCACTATGGACTTTGTCACATGACTTCCTAAAACAACCAAAGGCAATAATGCTATCTGGGTCATAGTTGATCGTCTTACAAAGTCTTCACACTGCATCGCTATTAGAGAGGATTTCTCTCTAGATCATCTTGCCAGGATATATGTAAAGGAAGTGGTAAGATTGCATGGAGTACCACTTTCTATTATATCTGATCGGGATCCGAGGTTTACCTCAATGTTCTGGTGAAGTCTTCAGCATACTCTGGATACAGAGTTGAGTTTCAGCACTGCTTATCATCCTCACACAGACGGTCAATCTGAGAGAACAATTCAAACTCTAGAATATATGTTGAGAGCTTGCTCTATGGATTTCAAAGGTTGTTGGGATCAACACCTACCTTTGATAGAATTTTCTTATAATAATAGCTTTCACTCATTTATTCAGATGGATCCTTATGAATCTCTCTATGTAAAGAAATGCAGGACTCCAACTTGTTGGGATTAAGTTGGGGAAAGAAAGCTATTAGGACATGATATTGTTGATGAGATGGTAGAAAAGGTCTGATCTATTCAACAACACATAAGAGCAGCTCAGAGTTGACAGAAAAGTTATGCTGACAACCGAAGAAAAGACCTAGAGTGTGATGTGGGTGATAAAGTGTTCTTACGAATATCTCCTTGGAAGAGGGTCATGATATTTGGAAATAAGGGGAAGTTGAGCCCCAAATATATCAGTCCTTTCGAAATACTGGATCGTGTTGGGAAGGTAGCTTACTGATTGGTGCTTCCACCGAATCTCTCTCAAGTTCACGATGTGTTCCATGTATCTCTCCTGAGAAAGTACATACCTGATCCTTCACATGTACTCAGCTCAGAAGTTGTACCGCTGGATCAAGATCTTTCTTATGATGAAAAACCGATAGAGATTCTAGATCATAGTGAAAAAGTCCTATGAAACAAGACCACTCGCTTGGTGAAAGTTTTATAGAGGAACCACTAATTAGAAGAAGCTATATGGGATCTTGAGGATATGATTAGGGAGAGGTATCCACATCTGTTTGTTACAAAGTGATGAATTTCGAGGGCGAAATTCATTTAAGGGGGGTAGAATATAACACCCAATACTTTTATGAGAAATATTTTGTTTTTATGTTATATAAATCATCGAAAGAATCTTTTGCTGCATGTAATTGCGACCTTCCACGATAGCGTGTGTAGTACGCAATACTGAGTTCCACTAAACAACGATATATTATTATAATATTATAAACTAGCCGTTATGAATAGTATTAACTGAATTTTAAATTTTACAACATTATTATTCATCTTACACATTTTCTAGAACATGGTAAGAGAATAAAATAATTTTTTTGGGTAAAATATGTATTTATCAAAAAATGTAGATTTGTCACCTTTTGATGGTGTACCCACATTAAATCTAGTTTTTGACACATTTATAAGTTCAATTTGACAAAATAAAATTCTTTTTTTGAATTAGGATATAAAAATTTACTTTGGATAAATGTTTGATATTTTTCTGATAACATTCATATTTTGATGAATAGTAAAAATATGCTAATTTTTAATTAAAAACAAATTTTTTCATTGAGATAATTTATATGGTTAAATTATAATATTGAATGGTTTTAAAGTATAAGTAGAATATATTTTTACCATTTAATATAATGTATGTCATTAAAATTAATTTCACATTAAATTCGTAGGTAAAAACCTTTCAATCTTTGGCAATGTTTTAACTTCTAAAACCCATTTTTTTCACAATGAGATTTATTTTAAATTAATTAATGCAACTTATATGTTTTTAATTTCGAAAAATGGATTCCATATTCAGAATTAGTGGGTCTAAGTTATGTTAATAGGTTACTTTTTATTTTTGGGCATTATGAATAGTAACTACTGTAAATTTTATTTACCATAGTTAAAGGTAAATCAAGTAATTAAGGGTAAATATAAGATTATAAAATTACCCTAACACCTGCCAAAATCCTATTGGATGACTAAAAGTCGACCCATATCACCTAAGGTTCGGATTAGATTCATTTAATAGACTTTTTTCCATTAAAAATAATTTAATTATTATTAAAACCAAAGAATGTGACAACATGTCACTTTCTTAAATCTTATAAGTATAAAAATTTTAATATGGTGATAAACCTAATGAAACTTAGAACATGAATAGTCTACAGAAAGCTAATAAAATTATCTAGATCATAGGAATTTATTTACAATTTTTGAGGATTAAATAAATATCATTAATTATGACACAATAGTGATGTGGAAATTATTTTATTAATTAAAATATCAACTAAATGGTTTTAAAATATTAAAATAATTATTATATGCACTATTTAATGTGCTCCACTAATTTTATAGATAAATATGACATTTTATTAATCTATTAATTTTTTTATTTCGAACATATCCTCTGTATATATTTTATTTAAATTCAAATAAATTAATAGTGTCAAAATTGACACTATTGTTATTTTATAGAAATAATATATTATAAAATTGTTTAAAAATCACAAAAATATTTAAAAATTATAAATTAAAATTTATATGGTCTACAATGTCATAAAGTGTAAAATTATGGAAAATTCACAACACATATTTAATTATTAATAATAATTTAAAATTTAGAATATTATTAACACAAATAAAATTAAATTGATAAATAAGGATAAATGAAGTTGATAATTTTTAAAATAAATTCCTAACATGTCTAAATTTTATTGGTTGATGATATTACAACCCTATATCATCTAATATTCAGATATGAGTCATTTTGGATGTTTTTATGTGGGGTTGGGATTTAATATAAACTAATATTTCTTATATTTCCTAAGGTGCCCCTCTCCTCCCATATAAAAGGGCACCTCCTCCCTCTCCTCCTCACACCTTTGTGAGCCTTCACGCTTGGAAAAACCATGCCCATTTCACTTCCCACTTCCATAGAATCATCCTAGAGGTTCTGGTCTTCCTCAAAGACCAACCCTAGTGCCCTAAGAGGAGGTTAAGAAGAGGCGCGTCAAAAAGAGGTAATATCCATTACCGATCCTTTCCAAATTCTTTCTTCTTCAACTTCTTCTTTTTAGTTGTTTCATTATGAAGTAATAACATCAGTATCAATCATATACTGATATGTTATTATAAGTATGAAAAAACCATATTTCAACATCTATCCATCCTATGGAAAACGAAATCACCGCGCGTGCGTACGTACGGAATTCCGTCTCCATGCCGTGGTGTAATCTATTTTCCCCCACCACCTTACTTGGATGGGTATAATGGTGTAAATAATTACTATATATTATTATTGTAAAGTGATATTGATTCTTAAATAATATACATACACTCCAATACAATTCCACGATCATGGGAACGATATCATCGCTCGTGCGTACGTATGGAATACCGTCTCCACGATGTGATGCGATTAGTTCTACATGATATTCATTCCATAATGATTATATAAATGACTTGAATGAATAAATATGATATATAGTACATTAATACCATTCTGTAAATGATGTATCTATAACCTAAAGAGAAGAATAAGAATTTATTCGACCAAACACGCATAAGAACAAAAAGTTATAAACACCAGAATAACAAGTAGAAATGAAATATTACTATTAAGAAGCTAAGAATATGACAATATATGATATCATAACAATAATTATGATTATGGAGTAAGTCAATAACATTATTTAAATCATTATACAGGAGGTTCAGACACTTACTTGGCAAATTGGACCTAATGTAAGGGAAATATCACAATCTCATTTTTATCCGAGATTGTTTATACTTTGATATTTACTAGGGTGTATTTTATCATCCACATACATGTTTCCTCAATATGTAATATTATTTCCATCCACATAAAATTGTTTAAATCCAATTTTACCCTTCGGTGAGTTTTTTGTAAAGGATATGAATGGAATCTTTTGCCGTTTTTCATACGAGGTACTTTTTGACTTTTCTGAAAAAAGTACGAAGAATGTTTTTTTAACTAATACGGCATGAATGGATTTTTAAAACATTATTTCCAAGAAGGTTCCTTTACAAGTTTTCAAGTTTATTTTTAATCAACTTCTTTTAGTTTATAATTGTACAACATGTTAAGAAAGGAAAAGTGTTTTTGAAGCAGAAAAGATATTTTCCTCAAGAATGGAGTTCAGGTGTTTTATCAAAATTATTTTCCATCTATGATAATAAAAGGTTCTGTTTCTATCCCTATTATTACATTGATTTTATTATGTTGTGATGGAATTATATTTATGAATTCCTTTATCTTATATTAATTGTTTTATGATGTCACGATGTTTAAGATTCCCATTTTTATTACATGGGTTATGCAATGATGTATGATTTATGATTTTGTGGCACACATAAGAATGTTATCATTATGAGATGGGTGGGACCTATATCTCCCTCCAATGCATTGGGTAAAGATTTTATATCTCATGATATAGACATGGTTGGAACGGCAGGTTAAACCGGTTCAGTGAAACGGGATTGAAACGAGGAGTGAACTCGGTTCAGAAATGGAATTTGTCCACTAAGATAGTCTTGGAAATGAGTCTTTACTAACAATAAATGATTCTCTATGATTATGTTTGTATACCACAAAGTATCATGTTTTAAGATATGATTATTGGGACTACATTTCACTACTATGATTTATCCCATTTTATGAAATTATGATCTCTTTTGCAGGTTAAGATTTCCAAAATTTATGTTCTTATGTATATGATGTGATGGATATTTCTTTTGTTTACCCTTACCGAGCATTTGAGATCACCCTTTTATATGTTTTATTTCCCCAGGTCAGGAAGAAGGTTATTAAGTAGGATATGCCAAAAAGGGACTCTAGATATGATGAAATGAATGGGAGGCAAAGTAGATGCTTTATGAACTAGTTGTTTATGTTTCCCAGTTTCTAAAAACTCTATACCCATATGGTCCTTTCATGGTTTTGTTATGTGTTGTAATAAGTGTGCTTCAATTTTGAAGTATTAACAATGTATGTAAATTATGGGTCGTTATAAAAATCAAAGATGATACTTTTATATATTCATAGACATTAGAGTTTCTTTCTAAGAACCTAGTTATCATATTGAGTATTCATTGATCATAGTTTCTGTATGTTATTATTATAAAGTGTCACTTTAGTATTTAGGATTTTCAATTTTCAAGGAATGAGACACCATAGACATGAATATAAGTTTACCTGGAAAATGTGGATATGGGGATGTCTTTAATTTTACCCTAAAACTGTATGCTATTTATAATTTCATTGGTTTGCCTAGGAATCATAGACTAGTCATTTGAAATATCATATACTTGGTTAAACATATGATGGTCCAGATCAAGAAGTGTATGAAATTCAAATGGATGTATTATTATGAAATCAAATTTAGGATTTTAAATTGATATTTAAAGATATATGAATATTGATTAGTTTAGTTCTATGGAATGTTATTACCACAGACTAAAATATATATAGGGTTTTTATGGGATCTAATTTCATGTTGGGGGATCACGTTGTCACTTATAGATATTATCAACACTAAACCCATGAGAAAATATACCCTACCCATTTTTGGGATTATCTAAAGTGGTCTATGATCTGAAGTATTGGATCCATTATATCTTCAGTGAAGTATATTATATCTACATTGTCAATAATAGATTATAATATATCTTATCATAATGGTACATGAACATTTAATTGATGTGTTTGGGGTCGTCCTTATTGAAATTACAATTTGGGATGGTTTAATCATTTGGGTAAGGGAGTTTTAAGACAGTTTCCTTTTGTATAATTATTAAGGAATAGGTGTTTTAAGAGTTCAATGAGGAATGGAGGTTGATAATACATTTTTAGAATGGAAGGTGGATATGAAATTGGTGCAGGAAGACATGATTTTTCACCCATAATAATTATTTCTCGGTAAGTAGATTAGGTCATGGCTAGACCCAATCCTAACTCTCGTTGTCTTGCATTGTAGGAATCTCTCTTGGCTAAAGAAATGATTATAGCATGGTCTTTATATGACTATGAGGTGGTGTGTTATAATAGATGGTTGGTGGTTCATACCTCTATGAGGGAAAATTTAATAAGTTATTCTCATGATGCTTAATGGTATGTACTCATAAATAAGGCCAATATATACCAAGATATTAGATATCACTTTGGGGGTTATGATATAAATAGGGACATCACAAGTAATGAAATAATTGTTAAACATACAAGACATTGATGTTAGAGAACCAGTGACCTGAGGGTTTACATTATCTAATTTCTATTTCCTATTAGGAATTGCGATGAGTGACCCTAGATTTTTTTGGTTGTTTTACTATGACATTAATGATTTGTGATGTTATACGTGTTGGGACAGACTGATTAACAATGTCTATGTGTTAATTTCCTATCAGAGATATATAGGTAATGGATGATGTAATAAGGTTTAATAATACTAAGGTAATATTGATTTCTAGGACACCCATGAAAATTTTATCAGGTATGTATGCATATATTATTTCCTATCTCATTAAGAAGATATAGAAAGATATAATGTCTCAACTGAAGATAAGAATGATATATTACCTATATATAGAAAGACTTTTTGAGAGGATAATTTATACTCTCGAGGGCAATATGAGGGCCCACATAATAGATTTTGGGGAATTTTAGGATGACTATCTAAACTTGGATGTGATTTTTTATAATAACGGAATCTAGTAATTTTTCTAAATGTCACCATACAAGGCCATGTATTGATAAACTTATTGTTCAACCTTGTGATGGATAGAGTCTGTCGATTTTGTTATATGTAGGCCAATAATAGTGTATTAGATGAAAATGATGTTATTTTCTGATTAATTATAAATTTCATACACTCATAATATATGACACTGATATACTAAAAAACATTATATACCTTGTATTTTTATGTAGATTATCGAATACTCTAAAGAGTATCACATCTGTTAGTTCATTGTAAGATATGGATGATAGGGATGATCTCATATTTATTTTTCAATCCAATTGAGATCATGAAGGGGCTTGGTACCATTTACTAATGATTGGACCTTACTCTGATATAGTTGTATATGGATGATGTATTTCATATGAAATATCTCTGGAAGCCTAAGCTAGATCCATAACCCATGGTTATAAATGCTGATTTTGAGTTACCCACTTTTATACCTTTTAATGATAAACCAATATGCTTTTTCGATTATATTTATATGGTCATGATATGAAAAAATGTACCTCATGTTTAGGTATGAGGGAAGCACATGCATAACAATGAGGAAAATTCGTTGCAGGAGTTGGATATTTGTGCTCAGTGTCTATAGATGATCAGTGATTATCCATAGATATGCTTCAAAAGGATGGGAGTTCCTTAGTGGTGAGATTTTTTAATAACCCCTAAATTTTTAAATAGTTTTTAGAGATCATTATTTTCATTTAAGTTATCAATTTATGGGTTTTTAATTGAGTTTTCTTGTGGTTCTTGGTCATGGAGACATTTTGGAGAGGGGTACATTGTGCCTTGAAATTGGAAAATAGTAAGAAAGGGAACTCGAAACATAGTTCTATGAACCAGATACCTAGTGACCAATATAGGGGCCTTATATCCCACATATCCCAATTTACTATACATTAGGGGTGGAGAGGTTACCTGATAGGGTACCATGTACTCCTTCATGGTTGACAAGAAGGGCGGTATGTTCTTGGTTAGTTTATATGGGACTTTTTGTAATTTCTCCATTTATCAATAGTTTAACTCACCCTTTCTCCTCCCATAGTCTATAATTTCTAAGCCCCTCCTTTAGGTTCTCCTTATCAAAGAATCTTTTTTAACAATTATATGATGGCTATATTTAGTGTTGTTTATTGAGGCGGATCTCCCATGGTATGTTTAACAATTCCAAATCCCTCGATACTAGTATTAATAATAATTTATTCTCCTATTTTATTAAATCACTAATTTTAAGGCCTTATATCTTAATTATTGATTTTTGGTGGTTAGAATTGTATTGAATAGTATTACATGGAAAAATTATCTCTCTATGTCATGAGGTATAAATTCCATACCATGTTTAGGATCATCGATGTTATTATATGGGAATGTCTTGCATAAAATTGTGTGTGTTTTTATTTTGAATTTGTTTTCCATTCATATCAATGGGAATGATTCTGACGTAGATGATGTAATTAACCCTAATAAGGGTGGATAAGATAATTTTGTGTTGAATATGGTCATCTATAGGGGAAGGGGTGCTTCAGTTTTGTACTTTCCACCATAGTGGACAAGGATTAGTGTGGTTTTTGGTATTCTTTATAGGATTTTATGTGGAATGTTCGTTAGTTATAAGATTAATCTATTCCATTTATCAACGGAGAATCAATTAGAGCTGGTGAGTGTACTCATTGGATTTTCAGTATATCCCATATTGAGTTATAGATTTCTATTATGGGGATAAACATTAATTAGATCATGTAAGAAATGAAACAGTTGGTGAGTGTTAGTAATGAGACCTCACCCTAAGTGATATGTTATTAGAATTAGTCTTGGAATGAGACCTCACCCTTAGTGATGAGGTGTTAGTATGGTATATAGTTATAAGGACTCTCCTTGTGTGAATTTGTATTGATAGGTGACTTAGATCTATTTCTTACATTGAGTGATTGGGTATTGTTCATTCGAAAGGAGAGGTTATATATACTACACCCTCCATAGAACTACTTCCTATGTTCTCTATGATGGATCCATGGTAAGAGATGAGAAAGCTATCTACCATGGAGTGGAAGTTGGTATGGTCAAGATTTATAGTGTCATGGATAACACCAAATGACCTGGATTTAGTTTATGCATATTTTATTATTTATTCCATTCAGTGAATATAATCACATATATGTATCATTGCTATTGTAAATATGAATTAGTGTGTACTACTAGGATATATGTTCACACCCTACATAGGGACCTTGGTGTATGTGATGAATTTTTGTTAGGGATCTATGTTATAGGAAGCCCACTGTGTGGTTTAGAGTGGTTGAACCTAAGAAGTTATGGAGGTAAATAAAATATATACTCTATCATATTTTTTTTATTCCATATTTTTTATTTTCTTTATCTATTTATTGAATATATTGATCTATTTCCTGTGGGTATTACCTTTTGACCAACTTATATAATGGGGTTTTTTTTGATATTATATTTGATGATGTTTATATGTTCATCTTAAAACTATTATTATATACTTATTATCAAACTAATTATTACATAATCTTCTCCTTGTAATGTTAGACAACACAATAACAAGGGAATAAGCTTAATAATGTATTTTTTTAGTACATCACAACTAGTTTGATGCCTCTTGCATATGGTGAGTCATGTATAAATCCATATATCAATCCATCTCCAACCTAGTTAATTGGGTTGGGGAATTATATTTTCTTCCTTTATTCAAGAGTGAATAAGTCCTAGGAATATGATATTGGGATACATTATATATAAATGCAAGAGACATAACTGATTTTTATCCTGAAATTATTTATCAATTTTTAAATTAATTTCTTTATGTATTCAATATTTATTGTTCTATTCCAAAACACTTAATATTACTATTTTTGTTAAAAATATCCATTTCATTAAACATCATCTTTTAATTTTTATTCTTCAAAATTTTAATATTTAAATTCAATTCACTTCTTTTAAAACATTTTTGTATCCATAATATTTGAAAAATCTAGTATAAATTTTATCTTTCGTTAAAATTATATAATTCACCTTAATCTTGAAAAATTCCATTATATGGAAATAATAATTATGAAAATTAATTTAGATTAATAAAAAGTTCCTATAACTGGAAACTTCTTTGCTTAAAAAAACTAATAAGAGGATCTTATGTCTAGATACAGAAAACAATGAGAATTAGTAGTGTCCAGTTTCGAAAAAAATAGAAAATCCCTTATCCCTAGTACTTCATTAACCATGGAATAGAAGATGATAATTTCATATTCCTAATTCACATTTAATTAAGTGACTAGTAGAAGGGAAGTCCATATTCTTGAAACATATTTTTCAAAAGTACAAAGTATGAACTAATGAAATGAATACAATGGATAGATTCATTGTGATATTTTTAAATGAATATAGAAAAAGATATGGATAATTAATAAAGGATTTAAGATGTAGAAAATAATGTGCATAAAAAAAATTATCTTTTAAGGGTCGGTTTAGAAATACAAGCACTAAGAAATATCCATGTATATGAAATTTCTATGATGATCTCTTCTGTACTCAAATATTATGCATATAATATATTAGGATTCACTATTATCACATATTTAAAATATATCTCTTCATTACTTTGTATAGATTTAAAATTTATCCATCAAGAAATATAACCATTAGATCATAATATATATATATATATATGAGCACTGATCATTTGACCATTACAACCATCTTGTATTCTTTTATATCCATTCATTTTTCAAACTATTTTAATCGGTGTGGCCAAATGTTAATAATGTTTTATCTATTTATAATTTATAATCGATGTTGAATATTATTTAAAAATTTAACATTTTATAGAATGAACGAGAAACCTAAAAGAAACCTTTAAATGTGTCTAATAATTCTATTTAAAATTTCTATTCTTCCAACAAATTTAAAAACCCCTCAAGTTTATTTTTGGATTCTAATACACGACCATTGCAATGTAGTAATGTAGAAATATGAATTAAAATCCCACAATAGATACCACTAGGTACCTGGTACCTATCCACTGGGTATATTATGCCACTTATAAACCTACAACATTTTCTATTTACTCCCCATTCATTCAATTTCTATTATCAATCTTTGAAAACATCATTTTTAGTAATTTAATATTTAAAGTTATAATTTTTTAAGAATATACTAATAAAAAATGGTGTGGGTAATTTCATGTAAACCTCCCCATTGTTTACCTAGGATAGTTATATTGGATGAAGTTTACAACTAAAGGTATCACTATATCACTAAAGAGTGTATTAGAACATTATAAGGCATAGTGGAACACTTGATAAAATGATGAAACAAAATATTCAATTATATACTCTTGAAAAGCAATTCATTTAACTTATATTAACCAATCCTACACTCATTTATGCCCCAAAAAATGTAGAGGGAAAAATTTGCATTTCTCTCTTAGGGGCTCTCACATAACTATCTCTCCAATTTAGAATATATTTTTAGGTTTTAGGGAATCATTTTAATTTTTTAATCTTATAATAGATATGACAATTCCCTATACTTCATTTTTCATCATACCTAATTTTATATAATCACTTTTAAAATTTTATTAAAAATGAGTAATTTTTATATTTCTATTGTAATATCAATCATTTTATACATCATAAATTAGACATCATATATTTCATCTTCTTATTCCAAAGCCATAATTTGTTTTTATGAAGAAATTATTCCATGATACATGAATCTCAACTTTGTTCCATCTTCTAAATCCCAACGTAGTCTATGAATTAGTGGAATTATGAATATTAAATTTCTAATTGGGGGATTCTATCATTTTTGGGCTATGATATATGTGGTTTAGAGAATATATTGATGGAAAATCTTGTACTTATTGTATTAAAAAAAATTCAACCATCTATAACGATGCCTCAAGTATAAATAGTTCTTTATTTAACAGTTTTATTACCCCAAAACAAATATATGTGTGATACACACATTTTTAGAGGTGTTTAATCCATCAATACAAATTTATTACCTTATTATAATACTTTTTATGAATTTAAAATGATAATTTATTTTATCAATACCTTACTTTATACTCAATTTAGAAGAATAACTTCCATTAAAATTTTTATACCTCCCTATGAATAGCTGTGAACGTAAATTTTTTAAATGAAAATTATATGTATGATTATGGTAGAATAGCCTTTTATCTCTCCAAGTCAAGGTCAAAATTTTAGTTTTTCATTTATTAGGGCCTATTATGGATGAATGACGATGGATTATCCTTGATAGTGTTATATAATATTGATTTGTTGAAAATATTTTTCTATGACTTATTTTGACAATTAAAAAATACAAATGTCATATACTCTATGAATAAAATATTCATTATTTTATTGTAGGGTATTAATCATTATTCTATTATCATATTTTTATTGGTGATTTCCAATCTTGACTCCCATATCAATAATTCGTGGGTTAACAATGATTAAATAATTGATAGGAAATCTTTTTTAATGTTATGATCTATGAATCGTATTGATTATTGATAATATTTTGAGGTTAAGGGGCTAGAAATTATATATCCCACCTATGATTTGAATAATGTATACTATTAATATATACTATAAATATATTATGATTATTATATTGTGGCATAAGAAGATAGCCTCATTATAGTATACCTTATGATACAATGACTTGGAAGATATCATTTTCATAGGAAATCTTTTAAAAGTACAGTTTTGATATTCTAGTTATCATGCATTAGTTATATATAATTTATTAAATATGTATCATACGTTTTACCAAGTTTTGTGATCATGACATAATATTGTGTTATATGGATACATTTTCCTTGAAACACTTCCATGATTATAATTGTTACCTTTGGTAGACTATTTATCTCACCTCTTTATTTTTATATGAAATATTTAGGAAATAAGTTATATTATTGAGGATAGATTGACCAAAGATTTATAGATATTTCATAAAGATGTTTAAAATAATTATTAAGGTAATATTTCACTTTATTCATTTGTGTGGATTTAATAATTCTCATAGATATTTAATGTTTGGATTTTATTAGTCTCTTTCCAACACAAAACTACTAAATCATTATATATTGGAATTAATATTTTTGGAGTTTTTTGTTCTCTATTTAATTAAAACAACTATTTGTTTTAATGATCACAGGAACCCAATGTATTTGTTTCTAAATATTTTTTTATGTTTGAGTAGTAATTATTAATAATATTTAAGAATGAATAATTTTTTCAATGTATAATATTGACCATCTAATTTGTTTATCAGAATAAATATGTTTTGGATGTGTTTTAATACTTGTAAATATTCAATATAAATTTAATTTAATCTTACATAAACTATTTTAACATTCTATTATGTTCATATTTCCCGATATTTCATTTAATAATGTATTATTAAGTTACATATAAGTATTAAAATATGATGATATCTTTAAATAACTAATGAATTTTTTATGTCTCATTTATGTAATGTTTTTTATCATGGTGAATCTTATATTAATAGGTACTATGTAGTTTATTCATATAAAATATTTAATTTCAATTATGCATGTAACATTATAAATTGAGTGAGTTAGTTTCATTGAATTAATCTTATAAAACACTTATTCAAATGTTTTGTTCTTATATTGATTATATATTTATGGATCCATTCTTATACGAGTTATTATTTTATATGATCAATGTTACATATGTTCATGTTACAATTTAAATATGTTATCTTTTAGGATTTTACACATATATAAATACTTTTAGTTATATATTTTTATTAAATATATATTTATTTAAATTATATATTGTTTTTTTAATTTAAATATATTTATAATAATATTTTTGACCAAGTTACAATATTGGACATTAATAATTTTTATTCATAATTATTTCGTATTTTATTTAAAACCATCAAAGATATTATTTCATGATTTTGAAAATGAATATTATAATATGATATGTTTTTTAAAATCATTTTTTAATATGATGAATTACTAGAAATTTCATTGGACAACATATAACAGTCTTCAATGATAAATGTTTTAGAGGTTGTGAAATAAAAAAGATAATATTGATTATTTTTATACTATTTTAATCAAAAAAAGATTATATTGATGAGAATATACTTATTAGTGTTGTTTTTGATATTATCCAAAGAAAAAAGTTAATTTTATGATGATATTTCTCTTATTATATCATCTAATATTAATTCTATTCAAACACAATTATGTGTTGAATCTAAATTCTCAAATCTAAGTTTCTATTTTTCTCTATAGATAACAATCATTATATTTCTTGTGAAGAAAATGGATTGGGATGTCCTATTTTAAAAGTTCCTAAATGAAATCTATAAGGATTGTAAAAAATAAATGAAAATTAATTTCACTCAATTGTGAGGTTACTTGTCAAAATCAATCTTGAAAATTACTCATAAAACATAAATTGGGTTTATGTAGAGTTAATTATGGGATTGTCTTGGTGACCTTAAACCATTATAAAACACCAATATACCACTATATATTTTTTATTTTAAAATATTCATGTACGTTAAAATACAAACCCATTATTAATGTGCATGGTGAGTTTAAATTTTTTAATTAAAATTTTTGGACACAATTCATCCTCCTCTTGATACATTTGATATTATAACTAGGAGAATATTTTATATCAGGGTTTAAACATATAGTTCATAATCAATATTAGTTTATATAATAATATTTATCACATAAAAATAATATCATATTGAAGGAATTTTTTTGGTTAGAGCATTCTTAATTAATGGATAAATATATAGATATTTCAAAACTAAGATTACTATATATATTAGAAATTTGTGTTGGTATGTGTTTATGAGAGTTTTGAAACCTTGTAAAATTTATACATGTTAAGCATGTTATCTATAACTTATAAAGATGATAAATATGATATAAATTATAGAGTAATTAATGTTACTGACAATTGTTTTGGCCATAATAAATACAATAGAGTGGCACATTGTATTATTTCTTATAAATATTGGTGGTTTATTGTTTTCAACTAAGATGGTGCATAAAATTTCATGAAATTGAAATGTAATACTATTAATACAAATCATGATATATTTTTATAATTTATGAATAAATAATTATAAGTTGAATAAAATACCCATTAATATTCATAACCATGTTACTTTATTAGGAATAACTATTCGGGATCCTAGTCAACCATTATATGTTTTAAATGTATTACTGGTAAAGAATAGTATAATTTTATATCAATTTTATATTAGACACCAATTAAAGAGCTAAAAATGAATTTTTTGGTTCATTATTGATATATGAATATAAAATATAAAGTGGTACTTGATATCATAATGTAGTTAAGAATAAAAGGGTTTCTCTTCATGTTACTATAATAAATGATGTCATAAAAGATCAAGAAGAATTTATTGATTTTTACGATGAAGGAAATTTTAGTAGTCTTAACTATGATGATTATATTTTTATACTGGAAAAGTATTAAAAATTATATATAAGATGAGAAAATGGCCTACATCACCTTTTAAAAACATTAATAAGGATAGAATGACTTCAAAGGGAGTTATAAATTATTAGTATAAAAATGTGAGGGCATACAGAGACTAATTATCCTCTACTAAAATATAAGAATAACTCTAATAAAAAATAAAAAAATGGATAATTAACAAAGGGAATGAAATAAATTATTAAAGGATACCACGAGATCATGAAATATTTGTGGGATATATCCCATTTAAATTTTAATAATCTAAAAATTATTCTATAATAAAATATTTTTTCATATCTATTCATTTATTTCATATAATTATTAATTTCCTTTTGATGAACCAAAAGATTAAAACTATATGATTAATAGTAAATTAGAATTATTGAAAAATGTGTGTAAAAGTCATTGAAAATATTTTAACTCTATTGTTATAGGAAAAAATTATTTATTTAAATAGGTTTATGTTATTGAGTGTAAACTTCTGTTTTTGATTCCTATTCTTCTCAATATGATAGTTAAATTAACGATCTTTCATTTGAGATTTATATATTAAGATTTTTTCAATATGTTCTCTATAAGGGGGGATACCTTAATAAGATTATAGTTTTTCAAATGATTATTTATGGGATTCATGTAATTAGATACTCCAGTAAAAAAAATAAATCTATATAAATATAATTCTTTCTATGATTATTACAATAAAATCATTTTTAATTGTTTTTTACAATTCTTTTGTATTTATGGAAATTATAAAAATGATTAAATCATGAGTTTAATTCAATTTTGTGGCATTAGTAATGTATATTTATATTAAATATTCTACTCTATTTTACTTTAAAATTGTTATTATAAATGAAATTAAATTTGGATAAAAAATTATTTCCATTCTAAAACAACATGACCCAACATAATATGGGTAAAAATCATACACTCACATAAAATATGAAGGGATGTTTAAAGGGACTTAAAATTAAAAATGGTATACAACTAGTGGCTCTTCCAATCGTATGCATGAATTTTATCAAAAAACTTTTCACTCTAAAAATTAAGTTGTAAAATATTGAATTATTGTAAAGATTAAAAAGGATTTATTAATGGGGTTTATTTTATTTTAAATTATAAAAACCTTTCTTATCAATAAAGATCACTATCATGAGGCATTAAAACATAATAAGGTATATATTTATTAACATTAGGATGATGGTTATCCCAATGATTTCAATAATGAGTAGTTATTTTTATAGGGATAATTATATTATAATGAAAAAACATAGAAATGATTTTTTCCCATTATATCTTAACAATTTATATAAAAAATGAAAAAAAGAATGTTGAAATTAATGAATCTTAGATTTATCATAAAATACATTTACATTGTAATATTTTTTCTTTTAATGGTTTCTTAAAAAGGAATATGATTTAAAATATGATTGATATTAATTTTATTGAAAATGTTTTATATTATTAATTTCATGTGTTTAATAAAATAATATTACATTTTATCCAATTAATATGGTTTCTACTGAAAAGAGGGTTGAACTTACTACATTGATATTTTAGGCCTATTGGAATTTTGATCTTTATAGGTATGATTTATTCTTGGTAATAAATTATCAAAATTTTATTGGGTTTAATTATATTAGAACAAAATTAAATCTTATAATGTCTTCATGAATTTCATTAATCGTGTTAAGAATAAGAAAATGAAAATTTTATTTCATTAAAAGATACAATGGTAGAGAATTTAAATGTCACGAGTAGGAAATCTGGTATTAATATTATTTCCTTTGTATCATGAACTTCTCAGTATAATGGAATTATTTAAAGGAGAAATTTAAATTTATAATAAATTAGTAATATGTTGTCATGTGATTATTTATTACAAACACATCTCTGGGAAAAACAATCAATTTAACATGTAATGTTATAAAAAATTTCTAAAAAAACCTATTTTAATGAAAAATAATAATGAGATATATATTGGAAGGAATAAAAACATTGGATACATTAATGTTTTTGGAGAAAATGTTTGTATTCTAAATTCCATGGATAATAATGTTAAATTTTATACAAAATATAATGAAGGAATCTTACATGGTTTTTGTACTACTTAAAAACTGTATATATGTATTATTATAAATTCATTTATAGTTATCAAATATATAAATTTAAAGGTTGGTGAAGGTGATAGTTGTTGGATTAGAAGTATTAATATTTAAATTCCCATTCCTTTAGTTTTTAAAATCACAAACACTCTCATAAATCATTTTTTATTACCTTTTAATGTCCCATGTATTTTAGTAAGTTTTTAAGAAAAAAATATTTTGTCACACATATAAAAAATTGTAATTTATTAATAATATAAACCTATCATTCTTCAATATGATCCATCTGATTAGGTATGTGTCTGATTAAGTAGAATTACCTTTACAAAGACTAGTAGTTAGAGTTTTTTCTTGTACATCTTAATGACCAAAGTCATGACCATCAGACTAATTCTAGTTCTGATACATCAAACTAACCCTCACAAGGAATATCATGTTAACAAATTATAGGGATTTACATCAGACTATCCTATTTTTATATTAAGAATATATTAAACTATTTATATTATATGTAATAATAGTGATAATTAAAATGATTTTAAACAAAAGAATGTCAAGTAATTCAATTATGCAAGAACAAATTTTCTTGTGAAAGTGCCAACTATCTGAGGCCATTGAAAATAACTTGAAAATATTACCATTAGAGATTTTCCTATAAATATCCATTCATTTAAATAGTTAGATATTGATATATATTTTTTCAACTCAATTCTTATGAATATTTCTTATTGTAGAATGCTCATTCTTTGTCTAGGTAATCATTTAGACAGTTATCGTTCTAAGGAATCCCTATTAGGGATGTTTCCTTTAGAACATCTTCCGTTTTTATTCAATGTCCAAAAACATTAATTTCAATCCCTTGTAAGGATAGGAATATGGTGATTCAAATGCATAATATCGAGGAATTATGATGATAGTAATACATACAATGGTCATCATATCAAGGACTTCTGAGGATAGTAAGAAGGAGATTATTTTTATCATCATAAGGAGGTGTTTCCTGGTAAAGGAAGAAAATCATTATAGAATGAATACAAAAATGGATACCATTATTCTAGGATATTGACTACCTTTACTCATAATTCTATAAGATTTTATTAATTTATTATATATTGAAAATCATTCTTACTTTTACTAGCTATTATATTTATTTTTTTAAAAGTATTTTTCTTTTACAATGTATATTGTAGAATGTTATAATTCATACATACATATCTATAATTTTTTTATCAGTGTGTCAATGATTATGATAAAAAATACATTGATATAATCAGATAATATGTGAATTTTATTATTTCACTCAGATTATAGGATAATCTATGAGTCATATATTTTACATTAACTGGTATTTTTTTTTATTTAGTTTAATTTTCATAAACTAAAATTCATCCCCCTTCATGTAATTGTATCCATATTACTTACTCATTCAAAAAAATAGCTGGTATTAGATTTGGTTCTACTGATTAGATACTTGTTGAATATATTTACATTCTTTACATTATGATTTTTTTACGTTTTGATATAAACTACCTATTTAGAAAACTTTTTATAAAATATTTGTATTTTTTATAAAATATATTCTATTTTAATTAAGATGGAAATTATGAATATTAGATCTCTTGAAAATATAAATCCCAATTTACTAATTATTTTTCATGGGAATTACTATCAGTCTTGGATAGATAGAATAATAGATTTATTGATCAACACTACATTTGATAACATCTTAATGATTAAGGGAATATACAAGATTTTTTATAATGAAGTTTATGCTTTTAATAATGTTGAGAAGTTAGAATATCAGTTTAACTACTATTTTAGAAAAATATTATTGTGTTTTATTATGAGGAATATTTAACGTCCAATATCATATTCAAAAGCTGCAAATAGTATTTGGAATAAATTATAAAAACACCTCTTTTTAATTTTAAATTTATTGAAACACCAATAGATTTTATTTGTGATGACTATTAAGACAATGATTTTCTACATGGTGAGACATTTTATAGGATAAATAAAAGTTTTATGACTATTATAAATGGTTTATGATCAATTGGAGATAATTTACATGAAGATAAATGTTTTTTTTGAAAATATTATTAGCATAATTCCTAATGAGTGGGAGTCTGAAATAATAGTTGTGGATGATATAAGAATGATTACAAGTGTTACTCTTGATGATATTATTGGTACCCTCATGAAATATGATGTAAGAAAAAAATATATACTAAAGAATAAAAAAAATAAAATAGTGGATTTTTTTCTTCAATATCTATTATACCTTCAAAGGTTTAGTGAATAGTGAAATTAGTGATGTATTCAAGAAATAAGAATGTGGTTGTTGAATCTAATTCATGTTCATCACCACCTATTGAAAATGATTTAGAAAATTTTTCTAGAAGAATGAATGAAATCATGGGAAAGAAATACCTCTTAATAATATATAAAAAGGGTTATAAGGATAAAGGAGAATATATGGATTCGATGGTCTCTTTTTATTAATTTAAAAATGAAGGAAATATTTGAATTAATTCTATAAATATGAAAATAAAATATAGAAAAGAAATAAATTTACAAAGAAATTCCCAGATGTTTTATACTTTTAATAGAAATAATTTATTGAATGATTCTGATACATGGAGTCTGATTGGTTGAGATTCTTCTGAAAATTATTCTTATAACAAATGTTCTGGACAATGGAACATTGTAATTTTTTCAAAAGTACCTATGTTAAATCATTGTATCATTGATACGGTCCATATAGATGAATCAATTACAAATTTTTCTTTAGTTGATAATTATCCTAAATGTGATAATGAGAAAAATTCTTCATCTTCAAATAAATAATATTCCTTAGTAGGTGAAGATAATAATTTATATAGTCATGAATAGGTTTTTCTATTTTCCAAACTGTTATAAAAAAAATTTATTATTTTTAAAAAACATGATATTACTAACTAAAAAATTGCTAAAGAAGATTAATGAATAAGTCCTTTAAATAATGAAATGTAAAATCTTTCTATAGATCTTGAAAATGATAATTTTGAAAAGGATATAATTTCAAAAGATTTTGAAAAAGATATATATAAGAAATATACTTTATAAAATAATTTTTAAAAACATATTTCCAATACTATTTCTATTAATGATAAGTATATAGTTGTAAAAATAAAATCCTAAATTTATATCTTAATGAAACTTTTATCTATTTTTAGAAAAAGTATCGAATGTTTTGATAAAATTTATAACAAAATTAGACCTTATAGTGATAATATCTGATTTTTTTAAATAAGCAACATGTTTCTAATAACAATTGTTTATTTCCTAATATAAAACTTTTTTTTACTAATTCCAAAGTGGTGTCCAATGGAATAAAATAAATATTTGAATAGAATATAATGTCTTGGGTTTCACAAATAATTCTTTTCATAGAAAATTTTATTACCAAAAATGTTATTTTATAACAATATCAGATCCTATATATTTTGAGTTCCCAAATACTAATATTTTAGTTTACTAAAAAACAAGGAATGTACCCACAAAAATTTGATACATGGATAGATTTGTTCTTAGATCATGACTGGGAAAAAAATATTTCTTCATGAGGTAATCAATATAGAAGGTGGAAACAAAATTTTGGAGATAATTCTCAAGGAGAAATAATAGTATAGGTAAAAGTGTACTTCTTGGAAAATCTCTTATTTCAAATGCTTTATCTATTGTTTGACTTAATCCAAACAGAATATGAATATTTTAATTATTTGGTTCGGGTTATCTTATGAATGCCATGAATGATAAATTTACTATACATAGTTCAAAATATTATTATATTCTTCCTTCCAATTGACATGATTAGTATTTTCACACTAAACATTAAAGAACATAGGATCTATGGTCTTAAATTCCTAAGTGAAATGGAACATCAATATTGGATATGGAAAATATGGATAGGAAACTATAATATAATATCTATATAAAAATTAAATAAGAAAGTACTTATTAAGGATCTACTAAAACATATGTTTGATAATAAGAAGTCTCTAAACCATGTTAATTTGGTAAGAAACATAATTCATGTTTTAAATCTATTAGTGAAGCCCCAACATATAATTCTTTACAGTTGGTGAACTTGGAATTATTTAGTTCTACACACACTAAGAGTATTGGTGGTAAATTATATGTATTTATCTTAGTTAATGATTACACTAGATACACATCAGTCTACTTTCTATCAATAAAATATGAAGCCTTTAGTTATATTAAAATTTTTGTAGTTAGAGTTAAAAATGAGGAAAATTTCTCTTTGATAACTATTTGTATTGATCATGGTGGAGACTTTAAAAATTATGATTTTTAATATTTTTAAGTAATAATGGTATTGATTATAAATTTCCATCACCTAGAAAACAATATCAAATGGTTAGTTGAAAGAAGAAATAAAATTCTATATGATATTTCTAGAACCATACTAATTGAACAATCATTTTCTAGACATTTATGGGTTGAGTAAGTCTGTAATTCTTGTTATATTATAAATCACGTTTTAAGTATACATTTCATTAATGAAAATCTTTTTGAGTTATATATTGGAATAATTTTTTTCTTACATTAATTTTCATGGATTAAATGTATTTATTGTTAATACTAAAGATAATATACATAATATCACGCCCAAATATGATGAATGAATATTTTTATCTTATTCCACTACTTCCATGTCTTATAATGTTTTTAATAAAAACAACACTACTGTTGGGGAAATATTTCATTTTAATCTCAATAAAACCTTTACATTTGAATTCAAATAAACCTAACATACATCCATAGATATTATTTCAAAAAATTATTTTTAACCTATAGTATAAAATACTTCACAAAAGAAAATAACACAAAAAATTTGTTTTGAAGTTATTCTTCAAGAATATTTTCAACCTCATGTTGAAGAATAGACTATTGAAAAGCTAATAAGTTAGTTTTTTCTTAAGAATCATCCTAGTAAAAGTATCATTTGTGATGTAGATCGATCATTTAGAACAATAAGTTCATGAAGAAATGAAATTTAACATATATCTTTCTTATCCATATATTATCCTGAAAAATTGATGAAGAATTAGGGATGAGGATTGGATTAAAGCTATGCAAGATGATCTCAATAAATGTAAAAGGAATAAACTCTAAAAATTAGTTTATATACCTATAGAAACTTCTATAATGGAGTAAAATTGGTATTTAATAATAAATATGATGAAAATATCATAATAGTAATAAACAATTTGGACTTGTTTCAATAGGATATAACCAGCAAGACAGAATATATAATGAAGAAACATATACACCAGTAGAATGAATTTAAGATATTCGAATACTTCCATCTTTTAAAGTATTCTATAATTTCAAACAATTTCAAATGGATGTGTAGTTTTCATTTCATTATAGATATGTTTAGGAGGAAGTTTATATAGATAAACCCCCTACGTTTGAAAAAAATAAAATCTATTATATGTTTATAAACTTACCAAAGAAATATATAGACTTAAAAATCCCCTAGATCTTGGTATGATTGATATAATAAATTTTTTTTAAAATAATTTTGTTATGAGTGTTGTGGATCTAGATATTTTTAATAATGAATTTAATAAAAAAAATTATTATACAAATTTATGTTGATTAAATTATATTTGGTTTACCTCAGAAATAATTAATAGATTACTTTTTGAATCTTATGAAGTCTATATTGAAAATGCGTATGATGGGTGAGTTAATATATTTTCATGGGTTTCCTTTATAAAAAATAAAAGGTACTTTTATATCTCAAAATTAGTATATAAAAGAAATACATAACAAATTCGGTTGAGAAAATACTTCAAACAGTAGTATTACCATTGGTACCACCAATACATAAGATATTAACTAGGCTGGGAAACCAGTTGATCATAATACTTTTCCATGAATAATAGGAATTTTAATTTAGATAATAAGTAGTCAACTAGATTTAATGTTTTTAGTTTTATTATGTGCTATGTATCAAGACAATTGAAAATAATCTCATTTAAAATATGTAAAATTAATTTTTAACTATCTTAAGGGAACTATGTATTTAGGCATGCTCTATTATTCTGTAGAAAATTGATATAAATTTTTTTTATAAGATGAATTTTGGGGATGTAAAGTGTATAAATAAAGTACATATGAGAATTTTGATTTCATAAGATATTATTTTGATTCTTGGTAAAGTAAGAAACAACACTCAGTTGCAATTTCCACTATTAAAGTTGAATATTTGGAAGCCGGAGCTTATTAATCATAGGTGTTGTGGTTCCCCCCAGACACACTGACTATGGCTTGAGTTTCACTGAAACTCAAATACATTGTGAAAATATAATTTTAATTTCTCTAAGTTAGATCCCAAAAAATTAATAATGTGCTCGGGAAATATATATAATACATGAATTCTTTCAAGATCACACACATAAAGGAGATACAAATTTACAATTCATAGTAACCCAAGAACAACATGCAGATATTTTTAAAAAAACCCCTTAGTTATAATAGATTAGAATATATTAAATTGAGGATTGTAATGATCAACATAAATTTATTATTCATATATAATTAATGTTTAACAATATACTTAAATTATTTTACTCCTTTTTACAAGGGGTGCACATGATTTGTTTTTAAAAAAACTCAATGTTTTTCTTAAAATTTTTTGTTAGTTTTCTAAATTTTTTGTATCATAATGTAATTTCAAAACTCAATATTTTATAAATTTTTTGAGGTCAGAATTATCAAATTGTTTTCTACCCTAGAATTTTTATAAAAATTTCAGATTCAAAATAAGTTACAATCTTTTCTATATTCTCAGTCATTGAATTTTAAAACTACCATAATCAGGTTTGATTTTCAATATATCGTAAAAACTATTATTTTTAAAACAATCCTAAATAGTTTGTGTAATAAAATTATTAAAATTAATTTCTTTTACAAAATATATGATGAATATGTTACTCATACCAATAAAACATTCTACATGAAAAGGTAAACTTCTATTCTTTTAGTTTTCACACTAATTCATTACATTAGTTTGTAATTATAATAATAATTAGTATTTCAATAAAAACATTTATTTTATTTCAAAATTTTATAAAGTTTTCCTAATTGGCATGATCCTCACTCTGATAAAAATTATTAAAAGTTTGGTAGTTGAAATAAAAATTGAAAACATTCATTGACTAAATATTGGTCATGATATCAATAAGGGTTTCAATTTTAACCATTGATTTAAATATGGAAGATGAACTATCACCCCCATAACCTATATAAGGGTGTTATAACCCAAGTTCCTAATCATTTTCTAGAGTTTTTTATCACCTCTCCCCACCCTTCAATGTCACCAGTCTGATTCTTTTATTATTCATCCATTATTTTGCTCAGTTCTCAGTATGTTAGAAGCCAAATAAGATTATTAAAAAAGGAATTTTCTAGAAAAATAGCCAATGAATGGTCTTGTTTTGATAAATATGGGACTACTCTCAAATGGATCATTTATCTAGATGGTCATGAAAGTGTTTTTGTTGAGAAACCAGATAAATATTTTTATTTGTATTATCCTCAAATGGTTAGATACTTTTTATAGCTCAATTTATTTTGTTAAAAAATAAGGTAAGGGTAATGTAATAATTTCTATTCTTGCAAGGAGATATATTATTTAATTAAAAAGTGTAATGGATTTAGTCAACATTCTTTCTGATGGTGATGAATATTTACATTCACACATGTTTCCAGACAAACATTGAACATTCTAGAAAAAAGGTCAAAGCTTCTTTGTTTTCATTCTATGAGAAAGTAAGGAATGATTCAAATATTTCACTAAAAAATATAGTAATATATTTGTTGATTCAAGTATATATAATCAAAAGTATGGGTGACAGGGATATGTTAAAAGTTTTTTATTTATTTTTTGTTGATTACTTGGTTAATATGAGTAAAATCAACTTAGTGAGTTATATTTACATTAAGTTAATAATATTAAAAGGGATTTGATAAATTCCAATATTATATTTCCTTATTTCATAAGTAATTTTATTTTGATTTTCATGGAAATTTTAAAGTTGAGGGTAATTATTATCCATTAAGAGTGAATATTTTTTTCACTAGTAAAGACAAAATTTCAATAATGAAATTGGTTTTTGATTGTTAATCAAGAATGTTTTTTGAAAAGGATGTTTGGGTTAGATTAGAGGAACAACCATCATTGAATGTTAAAGAAATTAAGAAATATAAAAAATAAAAATATTCCCTACCAGGGAAAAAAAAGAAAATAGATTTTTCAATGATGAATTCAATAATTAGATGATGAATAAGGTGAAGAATAAACCAAGGGATCCAGAGTTTTATCTTGATCCTACAGAAGAAAAAGCCTTGAAAATTATGATAGAAAAAAATAGAGGAGGAAGAGAAAGAAAAAGAGCAATGGAAAAGGTTAGTATGAGCTATAGTTTTTGAAATCTTTTTGATAGATGTTGGAAAGGATTATAAGAATATTGTCCTTTTAATTTCTCATAATGATCTTGAATTTCTAGTGGATAAATTTTTTTTCATGAAACATCAGTTATTATAATATTGGTTCATTCGATGAAAGATAATGGAAAATAAAAACTTTTTTTTAAAGAATTCGTTCATACAACACCTAAGAGACAATTATTATTTCAATCAGTTGGAAAAGGAGATTTATGAACATCCTGAAAATATAGAGAATAACTTGAGAAACACATTGGAGAAGAATTATAAGAATATGGTTAAAAAGATTTCAAATAAGAGGTTAACCAAGAAATAGAAGAAAATATAAAATAATAATTAGAGGAGGAAGAGGAAGAAAAAGAGGAACATGTTTAATAGGAAAAGACTCAAACTGATAAATAATAAAAGAAAAAGAATTCTTCGGAGTCCTAATAATCCTATACAACTTTAAATTTATAATATAATAAGGTTACAAAAAAAATTCTCTCTAGAAAAATAATTTTCAATAAAAATGGAGGATGTTCCATCGTATAATAAAGAAGAACCAAGTAAAAAATGAACATAAAAATTGATGATAAAGTAGACTTAGAGAAAATTCATGATATTATCAATGATTTATAGGGAAAAAATGGTATAGATAAAGTTTCAAATTAAGAGAAAATTAATGGAAAATCAGTTGATTTCATAACTAGAAGACCATAACCTCTTTAGGTTGATCTCGATCAATCAGAATCATAATCTAAGGTATTTAAAAATTGATTTTATTATATCTATATTACATTGAAAAGGATGAGTGATCATATTCCTTATTTATCAAACATAGAGTAATGATGTAATTTGATTCATGAATCATTGAATGAGAAATCAAAATCACTAATCGATTTTATTGAATCATTGATCTGTATCAATGTATATTTTAAATTCTATTAATAAAAATATAAGGCACAAGATTCTTCACATAATAAAATAGTTTAGTGGTCGAATCAAGTCAATAGAAAATTAATAGAACGCAATGAACAGTTTTTCAAAATGAAAAATCATACTCTAGAAATTGAATATTCCTAAAAAAAAGTTGTAAAACCTCAATATTTTTATGAAATACATTTTTAAATATTTTTATTGCTTTAATTTGTTGTATTGAATGGTACACCATGTTAGGATTGTGCATCACACAACACTGGATTATCTTACGTTACACATAACATTGTGTTTCAATGAAACATAATTTTATTAATTTAATTTTTTAAGAAATAAAATATTAACAAAGCCATTATAATGGGAATTATGAACAATATTAACTAAAATATAAAAGTATTTTTTATAATTAAAGAAACTCTTTTTCTGAAAAACATGTTAAATATACACAAGTGTGTTTTATACCAATAATGTAAACAAATCACCCTTTTTGGTTTTTATTAAAGAAAAAATTTTATTTAATAAAAAATATAATGTTTAACATTCATATTAGGTGTTTTCTAAACATGATATATAAATACATCCAGTTCTATACTTGAAAACTACATTTTTTTAATCATGTTTTATGGCCCATTGATGGCACACTTGTTTTAAATATAGTTTTTGAAACTTTTTTGTATTATATTTTAAAAAATAAATTTCTTTTTTGAAAACATAATATCAAAATTTACTTTGAATGAATTTTTGGGGTTTTTTTGAAATGTTTCATCTTCTAATGAATAATGAAAATACAAATTCCAATTTAAAACTATATTTTAATTTATAGTCTTTTCAATGTAAAATTTTGTTTTTAATTAATTTAAAATAACTATCAGTTCATTTTAATTTTAAATATTCAAAATATTATTTTTAAAAGTATTTTATACGTGAATTTATTATAAAAAAATTTTATGTTATAAAAGGGTGTTTTTTCTAAAAATAAATTTTCTTGTCATTTTACTATTTTTATATTAAATTATGTACTACAAATTCTGTATTTTTTAATTTCAAAAATGGATTCCAAATTTGGATTCAAAAGGTCTAAATTTAGTTAATATGTTCTTTTTATTTTTGACCAATATGAATTGTAACCTAGTTACATTTTTCTACCACGGTAAAGGGTAAATTAAGTAATTTTGCCTAAACATAAAAATTATAATGACAATAAAATGACTCTAACTCCAAAGAATATTTTATTGGATGAAGAAAATTCAACCTACAACACAATATGATCGACTTTAAGTTGTTTAATGGATTCATTCCCATAAAAATTACTTCTATAATATTTAAATCAAAGAAAGTCACAAAATGTAACTTTCATTGTCTTTAATATTCTGTGTTTTTCCAAATGGGGAAAAATATATTCTATTAATTAATATAAATTTAAATTTTTATCTTAATAATAATATTTTCATGATATATTTTTTTGAATTTTATTGTCACTTAGATGAAATTATGGTATTTATAATATTTTAATTTATGAAAAATTTAAGATATCATATTATTGTTTGAAATAGTATATTTTTTTAAATAGTGTTACATAAAAAATATATTAATTAAAAAAATATTATTATTAAATCAATAAGAAAAATATTCTTCATGGTATTATAATTTTTACTTTTAGAGAAGAAACAAGTGTATTATATAATTTCACAACACTAATGCAGCAATTATTTTATTAATGGGGATATCAAATAATAGTTACCATAAATATTAAAATAAATACAATTTGAGATAAATAATTTGATAAATTAATTTTCTAGATGTACATACTCTCTTGTTTATATAATCAAATATTTGGTTCCAAGTTAATTTTTTAACTTGATTATTTTAAAAGTCCATGTAATGAATAATGTCAAAATTGAATGTAATGAGATTTTTTCAAAATAAAATATTATTAAATTATTTCAAAATCATAAAGAATCATTAAAAATAAAAAAAAATATATGGTCAAAAATGGAATAAATTTGTCATTTATTATTTAATGTAAATCACAAACCTAAAAATTGCATCCTTTTAATATTAAAAAATTTGATACCTTAGTTAAAACTAAAATTGGTTAATTAAGGGTTAATAAAAATTATATGGTCTAAATTAATACCAAAAATGTCCAAAATATCTTTTTTGAATATATTATAACAATATAACATCTTATATTATAATAATTTGTCTTTTTAGGTATTTTTATTTTGATTTAATTTATTATACATTTATATTTTTGGAGATTCCCAAAGTTCCCCTCACCTCGGTTATTTAAGGGAACCTCCTAAATCACTTCTTCATATCACATTTATCCTCCATGATAAACTATCCCCAATCAATATCTGTTATAAAATTCATTAGACACATTATAGTGGATTTTTTCTTTTCATAATACCAACCCTAGTGTCCCTAACATGAGGTCTATGGGAGGTTCGTAAAGGAAGAGGTAATCATCTTTACTGACTCATTCAAGATTATTTATTCTTCTACTTACTATTCACTGTTGTTTCCATTTTAAAGTAATAAATCTAGTATCAAATATTCGATGATATGTTATTTTAATTATGGAACAACCATATTCCACCTTTTATCCATCGTTTGAAAAAACAAAACCACCACAGGTGCATACGAATGACTGACCGTCCCCACCCTATTGTGTTTTGTTCACCCATAATTTACTTAGAAGAGTACAATGTTGGAAAATAGATATTTATAATAATTATAAATGATATTTATCATTAAAAATATTTATATAACATCCACTTCCTTACAATTTTAATATTAAGGGAATGATACCATTGCGCGTGTGTACATACGACCTACCGTCTCCACGATATAAAGCAATTCATTTTCCTTATTCGCTATTAGAGAGTTGTTATAAAAATGTATATAATGAATAGAAATTTAATATATTTATTTAATATAAATATTTAAATAATGAAATAATATCCTATTCAAAATAATTAGTACATATAAAACAAAACATGCATTTGAAAATGAAGCAGTTAACACCTGAAAGAAGAGTAATAATCAAAATATTATTAACAAATTGGAGATAATATGATCATATATGATATAATAAATATAAATATGATTATATAAAATAATAATAACATTCCATAATCCATTATATAGTAGGATTAATTATTTATGATGGAAATCATACCTAAGGTATGTGATTTTTGTCTCACTTTTTTCTCTCTAAGAAACATGTCTTATCCAGTGCATGTTTCTTCAACATGGTGTATATGCTGCCCATGAATATCTTTTATGAGTATTATACATAATATTATGATATTTTTATATCCTTATAATTTTTATTCTTTTATGGGTAATACAATTATACTAATTATAATGTGATGGGTGTTTATTTCAAAATTTCAACAATATTCAGGATTATTTCATTTAAAGTCCCTATTAGGGAAATATTTATCTAAAATTTTTATGTTTTAAAAAAATAAAAAAAGTTTTTAGATTTCTCCTATTATTACTTATATTTATTTTCAACCATATATTAAATTGTATGGATCTATTTGAAAATAATATTTTTTTTTCATTTTTTAAACATACACATTGTTTCTTTTTGGACAAAAATACTAATAGAATGTTTTTTTCTAAATTATACAACCTAAATATATTTTTAAACATTCACGAAACCTTAATGACCTAAATCTCCCCTTGAATATGACATGGTTAAATTTAATAAAAATATATTATAAAATGAAAAAAAAATTATGGAAAGAAAGCATTTTTAAATAAAAAAGAGATATTTTCATCAAGAATTATTTTCAAGTGATATCTCTAAAATTTGAATCTATCTAAGATAAAATTCTTTGAAGTTACTTATGTTTCAATGGGGATAATTTTGAAGGATACTATATATGTTATATCTATGGATAGCTAATATTTATTATTGAATGATATCTATGAAAACCATTTGTTTTATATGGGTTATTTTATATTATAAAATGTTTATGAAACGTATTTAATTTCATCAGTTATTTTATGATGAAGTATTTATGTTCTTGTGGAACATTAAAGTTTGGGTTTATTTAGTTGATGGGTGGGACTTATATCTCTAATAAATTCATTGGGTAATTATTTATCTCTCATGATATAGACAAGTCTTGAATAAAAAATTATCCTAGTTATGTAATATAGGGCTAGAATCAGATGTAAACCTTGTTCGGTAACATAGAGTAAGAACGAGGAGTGAACCCAGTCTAGTAATAAAAATTTTACACTTTGATGGTCTTTTAAATAGTACATCACTAATATGAAAATGATTTTCTTTGCTTATGTGTATGACACAATTTTAGTCTCATGTTATGATCTCATGGATTATGTTCGTTGTTTTCTTTTATACACTTCTTTGATTTATTATATTACATAATATCATGATTTTTGATATTCAATATATGATTTTAAAATTTTTTATTTATGTAATTATGATACATGATTATGTTTACCTTTTCTGAGCATTTGAACTAACCCTTTTCATATGTTTCCTTTTCCTGGGTTATAAAAACGATTTTAAGTAGGAGTATTTTATGGAGATGATATTTATGGGAGATGTTGATGATATTTCACCAAATTCAAATAATGTACTCCAACATTACAAATTAATTAAATTATTTAGTTCCTTGGGAAAATGTTTGTGTAATCTAATGAATGTTAATCTAAATATATGTAATATCCATGTATGTTATGCTTGGGTCTTATAGTTGGTATTAGAGGAATGGTTCAACCAAACATTGGAAGCTAGGATGAGAAATATTTAGTAATATACGTAGAAATTTTTTTAAGGATATGTCTTGGGATGTCATTAAGGATAAGTATATGTATAGGTTATAATACTAGTGTATTTCTAATAATAATTAATGAACTAGTACTATAAATAAGGTGTCATAGATTAAAATATTATAAGTAGATTCCCTTAATTATGTGGTTCTACCTCTATCATTAGTGTTTCTCACACTTTTGTTTCTGGTTTAACTTATTGGATAAAACTCAAAAGAACAATGTTAATTATTAATGAAGTGGGAAATTAAAATATTTTACTCTTAAACAATTGAATGATGTTAGAGATGGATTGAAAAATATTATCTATATACTTACAGAAGCTATGAATAATTCAACACTCCCAAATTGGCTGAGAAGGAGAGAATATTCTAATGAGTCCTTATTAGGAAACATCTAAATTCTTTTAGTGGGTATTCTAATCCACTTCTTTTTGAAAAGAGGATCAGTACCAATGAAAAGTTTTTTCCTGATATATCAGTGTTTAGAACATGAAAATTTATTTTGGTTGTCTATATTTTTAAAGGTGAATTGGATTGGTGGTGGAATATAATAAAAAATACAAGGCAGTAAGATAAAATTGAATCCTTAGATTAGGACAAGTTCAAGAAATTTATTTTCAATAAGTAATTTACTTTTATTCTTTGTACGAACATTGGAATGGATTTCCCTATTTTAATAAAAGATGATGAATCTATTGGCACCTATGAGGATAATTTTACAGTAATTACAGGTTACATTTATTATATTATCTCCCAACAAGAAAGTAAGGTTAATATAATCTTTAGTGGAATAAAAAAAACTATTTAATGGGTGTAATATATTAGATAATTCAAAATATATGAAGATATTGTATCTTGTTTTATCAATATAGAAATGGATGATGGATTTAAAAATTAATCTCATGGTTTTGATAAGAAACAAGAGATATAGATTAAATAAAAATAACAAAAACTTATTGAAAATAAGATGACCTTTCATTTATGCTCAAAGTGTGGATGGAAATATAGAGGAAATTGTATTAATGGGAGTAATTAATGTTTTAAGTGTGGGAAAGAAGTTCATAAATACATTTACTACCAGATTTATTGGAAATAGAAATCTAATGATGCAAATAGAGAAAATGCCACACAAGAAGAAACCTCCCACACTTCAGTGTTACTAGTGCAAGGAAAATGGGCAGTATGATAACCAAATCATTAATCCAAGGATTATAGACAATGATCGATGTTATAAACCTCTTAAGGCCAAATAAAAAAGGAATATTTCATGTGATAACTATTTACGAAGAGGAGTATGACAACAAAGAATCATAATTTTTGGGTGTTTATGTAATAAAATTCAAGAATAATGTTTGTAGAAGTAATTTTATGGTATTATGGAATAATGAAATATATAATTATTGGAAGACTATAGTTTTTTCCTTGAGGATTTTAATTAATTTTTTGAATGGTACTAGTAACCATGAAAAGTGATTGAAGTGGAAAGTTGGTATTTTTTGAGAACACAAGATTAAGGGAAGGATAAAACATAATATGTGAATGGTGTTTGGGTAATCAAAAAAAGTAATTATTGATTATGATAAAATAAATGGGATAGTATTGAAGACCCTAAAACTGATTATAAATATGATTATAATGTGGTTAATGATATCATGGAATGAGTGTATATATTTTTTGATTTATGGCACAAGGAAAGAGTTAATTTTAAAAAGAATTATTATTTTCATTAATGTTTTATGGTAATTTTGGTTATTACCATGTTTACAAAGAATACATGAAAATAGTATTCATATGTTCATTATCTAAATATTAAGACGTTTGTAAAGTTGTTTGGAGGATTAATTATTAGTTGAATTTGGAATTTTAGTGACCTTGTTTCCTATTTTCTAGATTTTATACTTTTGGAAGGATCATATTGGTAACCATTTATGAATTTTTTATATTGAAATTAAGATGATATTTTAAAGATTAAAATATTATCTTTCCATATGAGGATTTATGCACATTAGATAACCTAGCTTAACCTTTTGGATGTGATGTCATGATTAATGGAATAACCTTTAATTCTATAGATCTCATGATATTTTAATGATTCATGAATAACATATTCTCTTACATTTATTGGAATAAGAAATGAATTTGAATTTTTTTAAGGCACAGCCAAAGGATGAGATTATGATTATTAAATGTAATCAAATCAAGTATGTATGCATTATCAAAAAAATATATTCAAATCTTGGGTAAGGATCTTGAAACCAAAAATTTTAAACTAGTACCATCTTTTTTTATAAATAAAATTTTCTCTTATATCAAAAAAGATTTATGTATTTTTACTGTTAAATTTATCATGATCATTTACTCTATCCCTCTAAATCTGAACTTAAGAGTTAGAATTGTCTTTCACATCCGTGTTTTCAGTTTCCACATATGTTCTCCTTTGTGAAAACATAATTTTGAGTTACTGTAGGGAACCATTATGTTTCAAAATTTCTCTTTTTAATGGGAGTTTTAGTATTCATTTTTATGATGTGGGTTTTTGTGAAAGGAACTTTCAGGTATTAATCATTTTACGACCCCGGAACATTTTCAGGGAAAATTAAATTTAAGGGGGTGGAATGTGAGACCCTGAGATTCTTATGAAATATATTTTTAAATATTCTGATTTCTTAGTATATTTCATTGCGTGCTACACCATGTTAATCATGCACCACACGTAACATTGACTTAGTTTGAATTACTCACAACACCGAGTTTATATGAAACATAATTTTATTATTGTAATTAATAAAAAATACATTTATAACCTAGGTGATAGAATATTGGTTATGAAAATGATCAAATGAATTATGAATGTATGGTTTACAATTAAAAATAAATATTTTTTAAAAAAAATATTTAAATACACACAAGTGTGTTTTATACCAATAAAATTAACAAATCACTATATTTGTATTACAGTAATGAAATATATATATATATATTATTCAATGAAATTTTTAAAATTAATTCGATGTGTTTTTTAGACATGATATTAAAATAAATCCATTTTTATAATTAAAATATACATTTTTTAACAAGTTTTATCACCTTTTCATGGTACACTTATTTTAAATATAGTTATTGAAAATTTTATAAAATAAATACGAAAAAAATTATTCTTTGAAAGGGTAATATCAAAATTTTTATTGATTTAATTTTCTGGTTTTTCTGACAAGTTTAATCTGGTAATTATTAGTGAAACTAAAAATTTTAATTGAAAAATGTATTATATTTTAATATTTTTACAAGGTCAAAATAGGTTTTCGATTATTTTTAAATATTAAATAGTTAATTTAAATTTAAAATAATCCACTTATTGTTTTTAAAATTATTTTACACATGAATTTTTTACAAATACATTTTTATGTTTTATAGTGTATTTTTTTTGAAAAACAGTTTTTTCATATAATTTTAGTGTATTTATATGAAATTAAATTATAGAAATTCAATATTTTCAATTTGGAATTTTTTTTTCAATATTTGGAACACAACGGTACAAATTTATTAAATATTTTTCTTTTATTTTTGGGAAATATGAATAGTTACATAGGTAAATTTTAATACCACGATAAAGGGTAAATTGAGTAATTTTGTTTAAAAAAATTATTAAGACTACAAAATAAGCTTACATATGAAAAAAAAATTATTTCGTGAATAAAATTATACCCCTAACATATATGGACAAAGGAAAGTTTCTTAATGGTCACTTTTCCATGAAAATAACATCTCTAATAAATAAATCAATGATAGTCACAAAATATCACTTTCTTTGTCTTTAATATCCCTTTTGTTTCCACATGGTGTTGATGTTATTTTATGAATGAATATAACATGAAATTATTAAATTAATAAACATGTTTTCATGATATAAATTTATTTTTTACTTTTTTTTCACATAGATTTTATTATGGTATTTATAATATTGTAATTAACGAAAATTTTAATATACCACAAATATGTTTTAAATAATATATCATTTTTCATGTCGAGTTACCAAAAATATATATTTATACAATTATTATTCATATAAAATTTAGAATATTCATCTTCCTAATGGTATTTTTATTTTAATTATTAGTGAAAAAATACATATTTTAATTAATTACACAACACTGATGTAGTAATTATTTATTAATGGAAATATCAAATAATGTTTACTAAAAATATTAAAATAAATATAATTTGGGATTATTAATGTCCTGAAAGAATTCTGTTGAAGCAATTGATCTTTTATGGATATAGTAAAGTATCTTTTAGATTTTAAATAGTTATATTGATATTTTTAAAAGTCCAAGTGATGAATAGTGTCAAAATTGATAGTTATGACATTTTATTATAATAATATTATATTAAATTATTTAAAAGACATATAACTTATTTAAAAATAAAAAAATATCACATGGTAATTTTTTTAATAAATTTTTAATTTATGATTTAATTTATAAAAAATAATTTAAATTTGTATACTTTTAATATTTAATTTTGTTTACCTCAGTAAAAATTAGAATAGGTTTGTTAAGGACTATTCTAAATGATATGGTTTAAAATAATACCAAAAATGACCAAATTTTTTTACTTGATAATATCACAAGATTATATCATATATTATTTGAATAAATATCATTTTTCATGTATTTTTATTGAGATTGAATTTATTATAAATTAATATTTTTTGAGATTCCAAAATCACCCCTTACCCCAATCAAAAAAGGGAACCTCCCCCCATCACTTATTCACATCGCATTGTTCATTAAATATCTACCATACCCAAAATATTTATCTTCTAAATATACCTAGGCACATTCTATAAGTATTTTTATTCTCAATAGAACAACCCTATTGTCCCTAATAAGAGATCTAAGGGATGTTCACCAAGAAAGAGGTAATTGTCATTACCGACTCTTCCAAGATTATTTCTTCTTCTACTTTCTCTTCAGGTGTTGTTTTACTTATAAAGTATTAAAACCTGCATCAGATATATGATAATATGTTATTATGATTATAAATCAATTTTTTCCACCATTTATCTATCCTATGAAAAATTGAAAGACCCACACGTGCGTGCGTACGACTTACCATCTCCACACCATCGTGTAGTATGTTTTTTCATCACTAAATTACCTAGATGCATATAATTATTAAAATAATATATTTTTTTTCATAAAAATAACATTATATTGATTACAGAAAAAAAATATATACCATAAATTGTTGTACCCTTTTACGATTAAGGGAATAACATCATTGTTCGTACGTACTTACGGTCTATCGTCTCCATGATGCGATGCGACTCTTTTTTCTTATTCACTATTATTAAATGACTATATAAATATAGATAATGAGTATATATGATATATATTACATTAATATAATAATGGAAATTATTTAACTATATCCTATGAACAAGCATTGGGACTTATATGACAAAACATGTATAGGAAAATGATGCAGTTAACACATAAAATAAGAGTAATAGTGAAATATTATTGAAAAAAAGGAGATAATATGATCATATATGATATAATAAATATGAATAAAGTTTTTTAAGTAAATAATAACATAATTTAATCCATTATATAGATGTTTTAAATACGTATAAAGGAAATAAAACATAAGGTAAGGGATTTTTGTCTCAGTTTTATTTCTATGAGACAATATCGTATATACTACTTGTTTCTTATACGTGGTGTACATATTTCCCATGAATATCTTTTGTTATTAATATCTAGAATATTATGGTATTTTTATATCCATATAATTTAATTTCTTCCATGGGGAATAAAATTCTTCTAATTATAATGTTATGGTTATTTATTTAACAATCTCGTCAATATTCAAGATTTTTCCATTTTATCTCACTATTGGGGAATATTCATCTTCCATTTTCATGATTTCTAAAAAATATATTAAAAATGGTTTTTACTATTTTACTAAGAATATTTGAATTTATTTTTATGTATTTATTACTATTTACAAAATAGATTGAAACAAATAACTTTTTTTATTTTCTAAATAGGGATATTTTTGAATTTTTATACAAAAATATATTGAAGGAATGTTTTTTATACCATATATGGAATGAATATTTTTTTACACTCTCATAATTCCTTCATTCCCTAAATATTCCCTTATAATATCACAAGGTTGTTTTCAATGATAAATTTTTTCTTATAAAATTGCATGGCATTTTATTAAAATAAAATGTTTTCAATGAAAAAATGATATTTTCCACAATAGTTACTTTCAAGTGATATATCAAAATTGTAAACCATATATTGTAACAGTATTTCATGTTACTTATGTTTTAATGGGGATATTTTTTAGGGATACTATCTCTATTATTCCTATGATTGGTTGATGATTATCATGTAATGATAATTAAGAAACCTATATATTTTCTATTGGTTATGTTATGATTGGGTGATGTTTATGAAGCCCATTTCATTTCAGGGGTTCTAATTTGATAAATTATTTATGTCCTTATGGAACACATATATGTGGTTCTTATTATGTTATTGGTGAGTCCTAAATCTCCCTCAAATTCATTGGGTAAAGATTTATATCTCATGAGATATACATGAAATGTTTTAGAAATGATATTGGATTAGTAATAAAGAGAAGGAATAGGAAGTAAACCTTGTAAAAAACATTGGGCTAGAAAGGGGAGTGATTGATGTTCTATAAAGATTTTTTTTTGCTAACATGGCCTTGGAAATATGACCTGAAAATATGGATATTATTTTCTATGCCTATGTTTAGGCCATAATTTATAGTATTATGTTATGGTCTCATGGAATAGGTAATTTTTGTCTGTTATGGAGTTCTATTATTTGTTCTATGACATGATATCACGATTTTAGAGATTTGGGATATGATTTTCAAATGTTTTTTTTATGTACATATGCATTTTGATTTTTTTTTACCATAACCAAGAATATGAGATCACCCTTTCAATTTAATTCTTTTACCCATGTTATAAAGAAAGGACTTATGTGGGATTACTAAAGCGAAAGATCATTATGGGATATATTGATTATAATTTACCAAATTTGATGAATGTGTTCCATTTTCCCAATAAAATAAACTATTTTAGTCCCTATGCATGTGTTTATGTAATATAATGAATATCCATATAAAAATATGTAATATCCATGTATTCTAAGACTGGTTCATTATAAAAGTAACCCTCATATTTTTTTTGAAAGAGTAATGTTCATAGTAGAATACAAATATACAATTTATAACTGGATAGAGGATGTAAATATTTTGAATTAGAAGATTCATGATATGGAGTAGGAGATGATAAGTCTAAGATATGTGGAAATGAATTGATTATAATAATGATATAGAATAAAATGTTTATAAAGAAGATAAAAGGTGCAAGTCTCATGTCTAGATACAATAATTGATATAATAAAGAATAATTAATTTTGTAAAGGATTGACAATTAATCAAAAAGATAAAGTCTTTAGTTCAAGAAGGTGATTAGGAAAGAGCTAATACTTTAAATTTAGAAGTCTCAAAGTATATTTTATTAAATTTTTGAATCATTGATGTTTTTTAATATATTTTCAAAAATTAATTTATAATTTAGTGTATTATAATACTTTTGGTTATATTTTGGTATTACTTCTTGGATGATTACTTATTTCACTTACGAATGGTTTCTTAGGTTATCTCATACTGTCTTTTCAGGTTATATACTTTTCCTTCCCTTTGTAAAATTAGAAAGGGGACAAGGTTTTATAAAAAGGGGATATATTAAACTATGCTGGAGATGTTTTAATACTTTCCATCATATTATAAAAGAGTTGAAAACTCGGGGGGAGTTGTAAAGAATAACTTTATATTTCTTAATTGAACAAAGGGTTGTATTTTAAAAAATCATTTATATTTTTGTTTTTTATTCTTCCCAAAAAGGGGGATATTTTTTAGGTAGAAATAATAATTCATATATTTTTATTCCTTTAGTTTTGGAAATCAAGGACACTTTAAATCATTTTTTTCTAACGTTTCTTATAACCCACATATTTTAGTATGTTTTTTGGGAAAATTTATTTACTACCATCTATAAAAATGATATATTGTATTATGAATATAAACATGTCATTATTAAATATGATCCAAATGATCAAGTATACATCACATTAATTTTATTTAACCTTATACAAACAAGTGGTTCGAATGTCATGTACATCATAATAACAAAATTCAGGACCATCAGAATGATTCTGGTTGAAATACACTATACTAACCCTCATAACGATCACTGTATTGAAAAATGATAAGGAATTCCATTAGACTATCCTATCTTTATAATGGGAATATAAAAACTTGTTTTATTTGTGAGGAATAATAGATATAACTCTAATTATACTAATCAAACAAATGTTGGAAATTTTGTTATGTTAGAACGTTGTTAGATGTCAAAGAGCCAGCTGTCTGAGCCTATTGAAACTAACTTGGGAATATAACATTTGGAGCTTCGCCTATAAATATCTGATCGTTTAAAGTGTTGGGTTCTGATACATTTTCATTCAACAAAAGTATTTTAAATATTTATCTGTAGTAAATTCTTTTTATTTATCTTCTTAATTCCTTATAGAGTTTTCATTATAATGAATCCTTTTCAAGGTTGTTTTCTTTAGAAAAATTTCATTAGTATTCTATGTTTGATCACTGTTACTAATGGGGGATTCCAGGGATAGGAAAATGGTAAATCTGATCCATCATATCAAAGTACTATAAGGATTGGAAAACTGATTCTGATCATCATATCGATGGATTTTAGGGATAAGAAGACAAATCTTATTCTGATCATCACATCTAGGGATTTCCTATTAATGGAAGAGAGACTTTGATGTAAGTATAAAAATGTGGATACCTTTATTCATGGTTATTGACTACATTTACTCTTGAGACTAAAAGAGTTTATTCATTTAATATAACTTGTATGTCATTCTTAAATTTACTAGCTATTTTATTGCCGGTTTTTATGAATATTTTTACACTATTTATGAAATAGAAAATTAGTCTCCATAATTATGTTTCCATACATTTGGTTTCATCGGTGCATCTATGATTAAGAGAAAAATATACTTTGATATAATCTAATCATCTTTGACTCTGATCCTTTCACTCTCATCATCAAAGGATCTGTGAGTCTTATCGTTTTTACAATTAGATGTAATTTTTTATACTAAAATTTTTTAACTAAAATTCACCCACTCTTGTAATAGTTACCATCTTAGATACTATTTTGATCTATAAATATTTTTTATTAAAACAAATATTCCTTAACAATATTTATGAATATTTTGATATCATGAGACTTGACTATCTTGGTAGCACTAAAAAATAAGAAAATTTAGAATATGATCTTGAACAACATAATCTGAAAGAGTTAGAAACTTGATAATTGAGAGTGTATATTCTAGAAATACCAAAACATTAAGAGGCCAAGTATTATACTTTTTGATATGAGGTTTAGATAAAGGGGTTATGATTGGTATTATTGTTGGAAATTTATCTAATATGTCTAATTTTATTTCATTTCTAAAACCCAAAACCAGTATTTAATCCTTGAGTGATGATAGTTCAGTTATAAAAATACAAGTGGTGATAAATTACTTATCACATGGAATAAGGTTGGGATAGAGGTTAGACAATATATTTAAGATGACCGAATAAATTATGAGGAAACCCTTATAATGGTTTCCATGTTGGAATCTATTAAGATCCTCTTTTCTTATGTATATTATTTTAATTTCTAAATTTTACATTTAGATATTAAATATTCTTTTTTAAATGGTTTTATTATAGTGAATTTTTATATTGAACAATCATATGGTTTAAAAAATCCTCATTGTCATAAATCTATATTAAAACTTACTAAATCATTGTATAAACATAAATGGAATAATATAGATTGATAAAAAAGGATTGTTTATTTTATATAGATAAATGGTTTTATAATTGTTAAGGAAGACCCTAATTTATATAATGAAACCAAATCAATATATATTTTTCTAATTTTTATATGTGATGAGGATATGATTTTTCATTCAATGAATCATATGTTCTGAAATGACTTTTTGGAACTTCTATAGAACAATATTGAAATGAGAATGACACATAGATTTGGTTTTCTATAATGGATTTTAAATTTTTAAATACTATCAAAAATGTTTTGAATCAATGAAAATACATACAAAATTTATTGACAAAATTGGATTTGAAAATAAAATACCCTTTTATATACAAATGAGTTTATAATATTAACTATGATATAAGTGAAGCTGTGAAACCTATTGATAAAAGGTTATATAAATTGTTGGTATTTTGTTAAATATTACTTTTATTAGGGTAAAAATCATGTTATGAATGTATTTTTTAAATTTTTGAAACAAATAAAAACATAATCTCATTTTAATGAAATAAAAGGATTTTAATTTATTTGAAGGGGACTATGAATATTCATCTAAAATTTACTTTTTTTCATACATTGATTCTAGTTTTAGAGTATGTACATTATATAGTTAGAGAATCATGATAACATTATATTTTCTTTGAGGATCTATTGTTTTCGGTAATGTATAAAATAATATTTTGTTTCACATAAAATATTTGACGTTTAATATGTGACATTGGGGATTAATTATGATCAATTGTTATGCATGTAACATACTATAAATAATTATATTACTATTTTAAACATACATGTATCAAATATAACAAAAAAAAACATGCTTTCAATATTTAAAAAAATCATTTAATCCATTTTAGAAAAAAACATCATTTATATAAAGAATCATTTATGACGACATCATTCTAAAAAGGTTATATTTCCAATGTTTATTGAAACTAGACATTAGTTGGAAGATATATTCACAAAGAATCTTATTTTTAATGATTTCTATCTTATTTTGAGTAGTTTTTGATTGTGTTGAAGTGATTTCTTCTATTTTTATGCATTTGTGATTTTTTTATGTTTCTTTAAATTTTTTGTTATATGTTGTGACATAAGTAACTCTTATAGCTTTTTTTACTTACACGACTAGGATAAAGTTTATTTAAATATTATGAAACAATTATCTTTATCTTATTTTTTTGAATGGTCTCGTTAAATATTATATAAATAAATCCATAATTAATATTTTTTATGTTTTCAATGAATTATTTAAATAATAAAATGTTTATATAAGATTCATTTTTTTGAATAACTCATAATTGAGTTATTAGATATTTAATTATTATATTTTCTATTTTGATTTGTTTACATATGTGGAATATACAATAAATAGTCACACTATGTATAGTATTTATTTTATAATATTTTTATTCCATTATCATTATTCAATATATTTTTACTATATATCTTAAACCAAAATCTCATCACACCTTGAATGAAAACATAAAATCACCTAATCTTATAATTAGTAAAATCTTCTAACTATGATGGTAATGTTGAAGAGGAGGGATAATTATCCTTTAATTTTTTAAAAAGGGTCTGAAATATAACTTGAATAGAAATAATCTTCTATATAATGATTTTGATATCATATTTTTTAATTTCTAGAGCTATAATTAAATAAATTATTATAATTTCTAAAGTGAGAGAATGTTTATTATTCCAGATGAACTATATTATTTTATAAAAAGTGGTTGAATAGTTTTATAAGGAAGGTTTTTTAATATGGTAATTAAATATTATATTTCTTAATATATTGTGAATTGTTAATAATTTCAACATACAAATTTTTAAATGATTAATTTTTTTAGATTCGTCATAAATGTTTATTTATCTTTTTTTAGAATTTGGCTAATATTGGTGAAACAAAGGATTCTAAAAATATTTACTTTTTGGTACAGATGAATTTATAAATATATTTTCTAATAATTTTATTCTCAATGATATATTGAGAACAAAATTTTCTCAAACGGGAATTTCCTTAAGATATTTAGATTTTAAGAAGGTAATATTTAATGATATGTGAGATATTAATGATATTTGACATTTAATATATTATTTCATATTAAATATGAACATAATGATGAACATAATGAAAAATATATTGATTCAATTGAAGGAGATAAAATTAATGTATTTGAGTGACATGTTTTTATACCTGTTGAAAATTTTCAATGGGAGTATGCTAGCAAAGCAAGTAATGTTGGTGAAACAATTCAAGATAATAGAGTTGGTCAAGCATGTGAAGGTAATGATGGTGAGTAGGTACTTCCTACTTAATAAATAAATCAATATATTTATTTCTTAAAAATTGGAACAAGTAGGGAAACATAAGATATTACAAAAGAAAATTTCACTGAACTTATACATAATTAAATTAATTTAGTTTATGGTCATGAAAAAGATCTGAATATAATTTTTTCATATACTAATTTTATATATAATGCAGTTAGAGTTTCTAATGTATATGATATAAAAAATTCTAAAAAAGGATCATAAATGATTAAAAAATAATCTCATCCAAGTGAATATATAGAAACAAATATTATAATGGTTGATATAATAGATATTATTATTTTTGGAAGAAAATATATTAGTTGGATCCACTTATTTGGATTGGAAAATTGAGTTGAATTTATTTGATATTATTTCTTAAAATAAAAAACGGTAATAATGTTATTGATACAAATATTATTAATGATACTAAAGATAAAGTAATGTTAGTAATGCATTATATGATGGATTAGGTTATAATTTATATAGAAATATTGATAACCTTAATTTGTATTTTTTTAATAATTTAATTAATTGAATGATAGAGTTATCAAAAAAAAGAAAAATTTAATAAATTTTGAAGTGAAATGGTGAGAAAATATAATTTAAATATGTTATTGAATATTTTTAAATTATATATATATTGAATATTTTTCTTATGGATGATTCCATCCTTCAAAAGCATATAAATAAAGAGGAGGTTTGCGGAGTAATATTTTATAGTGACAATTTTAAATGAATTTTTGGGATAATATTAAAAATATGAAAGTGTATATTGATAGTATGCTTGATATGGAATATATTTGTATGGATTTCAATTTTTATTAAGAGAATAATGTTTTTATAGATAATATTTTCAAATAATTTATGAATAATATACCTATAAAAATTGCATGTTTTTATAATCTACTCTTATTGTTTATTAGTTTATATTTTCAAAAATTATTACATATTTGTAGACTATAATATCCTCAATCAATAAATTAACAGAAAATATTAAAATATAATTTTTTTTAAAAAAAGTAATTTTGAGTGTGAAGGTTCCCAAAAATGCATTTGATATGAGAAAGGGAGATTGTTGGTTAGATATCAGATACAATATATGTGGTTGAAAGTTATTATATTTTAATTTTTTTTAATATATGGAAAATATTTACAATTATATGAATACATGTATTTCATATAAGATCAAGTTTATTTGGAAATGAATAGTTTGATGGGATTTCAGATGTGGAGTTCTATGTAATATGAGAAAAAGTTGATAAGAATATTCTAGGGGGGGTTTTCAAAACAACATTGTGGTTTCATTAATGAATCAAAATGGTAAGTGATGTTGAAAAATTACAATTTCATTGGTCATGGTTTTTGGAGTATTTTGTAATTATGTATGTATTATATGGGGATATTGAATTACATCTTGGTAAGGAGTGTTCTGACCATAGTCACTGGTAGATAAATAAAAACAAGTAATAAATTATTAATGGTTTTCTAAAAGTACTCTTTGTCTAAATGATGAAATGATTATATCCTAATTATTTGGTGATGAAAAATGATAACTAGTCATCATTTTTGTTAGGAAAGAACAATCGGTATGGTTCCATGTCATGGATTAACTTTTGTGTTCATGAATATATAGTGATTTTTTTGTAGTTATTCAAAACATATAGATGTTTTCATCATGGGTTTTCTAGAATGTTAAATAAGAAATCACATGTCATGGTTTTTCATTGTTTTCATGTTTTATATAAATTTCATAATAGTTTATTGTGGATGAAGACATAATTATTTGACAGTTTTAGCTTGACACACTATGATATATCTGTAATTCAAATTCCATGGTTTTTTTGAAGTGAATTTTGGGATTGATCTTGTATTCCACCAACTTGATCCATCATATCCATAGTTTTTATTATGTTGATAAAGTGGGAGGTATGAATCCAATGTCACATATTGAAGTGATTGTGGTTAATTTTTTATGGTTATTGAAATTTAAATTTAAATTTAAAATTTAAATGATAGAGGAAGGTGTTACTATTATATAATGTAGAGGTTTTTCACGACTTAGGGAATCAAAAATATATATATTACAAGGGGAATATAAACCTAGAGAATAATATTAATGTGATTAGATACTAATTATCACAATTTCTTGAAGAGGGAAATTTATATAAGGAATATCTAAGTCTTGATTTGAAAATTTTGGATTTCATTGGTTGTGTAGTTAATTTTTTAATTTTCTTTTCTTTTTTAATGATCATTTTTCTTACACTTTAGGATATATCACATAAATAATAAAAAATATATTTGGTGGTCCAAAAAAGTGTTTGGTTAAAAAATTTAATGTTTTTTATGATCATATTATATAGGGAAACATGATACTCTATGGATAGAAGATTCAAATATTCTTATTGGTATTAGGAGATCCTTTTTTATTTCACTGAACAATTTTCATGATCTGTGTTTGAGAACTTTTCAGATTTTTGGGATATATTTATACACACATAATATTCAAGGATAAACCCAATTTGTTATAATCCATTTGTTTATTTTAGTGGATTATATATAAATATATGATACCATTCCATTCTAGGAAAATAACATTTTTTTGAATAATTATCACTATAAATTTATGTGTTATATTTATTTTATTGATGAAAATATTAAATAAGTGGAATAATTTGACTATGTTTATTTTTTATTGTGTTATAGAAGCATGTTTGGAAACTAAATTCTTTTTATCATCTTAACTAGTGATGATGGTTTATTGGTGAAGAATCATAAGTGATTATTATTTATTGATTCAATACCCCTTAGTGAATGATCATGTGGGAACTCACTCTTATTATTTTTATGGTAATTTAAAATTATTATTATAGATGAATGTTTCTATTAATTATATTATGTTGTTATAAGGTAAAGGTTTAATATTATATATATTTTTTAATATTTATTGTTTTAATTTTTTTTAGTAATGAATTATATTAATTTAATCCCCAATAAAAGAGTTATCACATTTAAAAGAAAACAATTAAATTTTTATAAATAAATAATGTTTTCATACTTTCACCCATTAATTAATGGAGGTATTAAACATTATATCTAATGGTTTAACTCTAATTAAAAAAATTAATCTAATGAATTAATCCAAGAAGATGAATATATAATTTGATGGACATGTATGTAATGTTATCATTTCCACACTTTTATAGAATGGTTTTATAAAGATCACGGGGATAAATATAAAAAAAGTAATCAATGAGAATAAATAAAATATTCTTGGTGATAATGTTTGATTAAGGATTTAAAACATTAAATTTAGAATAGATAGTTTTAAAAAATTCAATTGGTTGAGGGATAATCTATGAAAGATTTCTTTTCTATGATTAAGGAAATTGTGAAATTTATCATAGGTTTTAGAGAAACATTATTGTACTCAATGATAGTTAAAATGTCATTTCATATCTTTTCTGCTACATTTGATATGAATTTTATCTTCTCTTGAACATCATGATGTCAATAAATTACCACTAGATAATTTACACAATTTTTTTATGTATGAAATTAAGAAGGATTATAATTTCAAGAAGATACATAATGGTAAGAAAAATATATTTTTTAAGGATCTAAATAATGAGAGTTATTTTAAAAAGGATAAGGAACAAAGTTATTATCCAGATTTAGATAAATGTATTGACTTGACATTTCTAAATCTCATGTTTCTTAACTCAAGGTGTATTAAAAATGATAAAGGGTTATATTGTGGTAAAAAACCTTCATGGTATTTCAGCTATATACGAATTTCATTTTATTTGGAATTTATAAAAAAATAATAAGAAAAGGATAATGATGGTGAATGTGTGTTATTGAATAAGTTCTCTAAATGGAATAATTCCAAATTCTTTAAGAATATATCTCCTTTTAGTGAAAAATAAAAAAACTAAAAAATTAAAAAACAAGACTTATTTTTCAAAGATAGAGGAAGAATAATGTCATTATATTTAATGTAAGGAATATTAATCATCTAGTCATCATGGTGAAAAAATACTGGTCACGAAGGTAAATGAAAACAAACATTCTAGTGATGGATTCGGAGAAGAAACAAATATAAAAATCAATATAGAGATTAAATTAATGGCATGTCACATGAAAATATCTAAATTAGAAAAGGAGAAATAAAATTTGGTATGGTTCCTCATATTCCAAATGACGTTAAAAAATACAAAGATAAAAGAGATCAAAAAATGGTGACAGGTGAAATGTTAAATGTAAAACTAGTAGAATAATAAAGATAAATGATGAAAATAAGTTTAATATTAGAGAAAAAGAAAAATTAGATTTTTATTTTCAAAAAAAAATGTATTATAGGATGAATAGAAATTGAAAATTATAATTTTTAATAAAAAAACTATGCATGAAGTTAAAGAAGGATATTAGGGAACTAAGAATACTAGTGAACTATAAGATAATTTTTTTGATCACTAGAATCATAAAATACATCATTCCATGGATTCAAAAAGTCGTAATGTTAACATATAAATGGAATAAAAAAATAAATGATAAATAAGAATAAGAATGTTCCATCGCACGGTGAATTCATTAAATTTATTGAATTAAGAAATGTAAATTTAAAAATGAAATATGATATAAATAAAAAATAAAAAAATAAAAAATATTTCCATAATAAAGAATAATATTTCAGGAACATCACATAAAATATTTTTATAAAAAGGTGAAAAAATGAGTTTTAAAAAGGTAAAGGAAAGAATGATTTATAGGCTACTCCTTAGTATTTTTTAATAATATTTTCATTTTTTGGATACTAATGGTTGTTTGGATTATACTGGTATATGGATATCAGATTTTGGTTCATGTAAATATATTTAAATGTTTATAGAAGTGTTATATGGTGGAAAATTATGGGAAGACAATAAAATCAATGAATAAAAATTCAAAAAGATATCGGAAATTCAAAAGTTCAAATGAAGAAACAGTTCATTTCTAAATTATTTCCATGGATTATGTGGTAAGATGATCACATGGGTAAGGAATTTTACACTTTTACAATGATAATTTTGTATGATAAATTCTCATATATTTTAAAAAAATAAATAGTTTTTAAAGGATATAGCTTTTATAGTGGATGTTTATTTGAATGTATCTCAAAAAGGCCAGTCAAGGATACCCAAACATGGGTGTTTATCATATATGGTGGGAGATATTAGATTAAGCAAATTCTATTAAAATTATTAATAAGAATTTCATTCATTTGGTAATGATATAACACTAAAAATAGGGATATTGGGTCAATAACAATTGGAGGAAAGAAGTTGAAGTTGAGGAGTAATCTTTTTTTTGATGGTTGGAATCAAAATGCTATAATAATTTGACAACTATTTAACTATGGAAATTAGTTTAGATTTTTGAAATATTTATATGTGGAAATGAAAATTAAGCATTAGGTGACATAAAATTTTAGATTTAGATGAAATATGGTATATTTTAAGTGGGATAAGTTGAATATTCCTATAACTAAATCATGATACATGAGAAAGAGTTATGTCTTTGATATCGTGGTTTCATTGACCAAATGAGAATAAAAAAGTCCCCTTAAGGAGATAATATTATTAGTGTTCAATTAATGAGGTGAGTTATGAAATGGTACTGAATTATATGTTAAAAGGGGGAATGTTTTAATTTATTACCTAAAAGAGTGTAGTTCCAAAAAACTTATACCTTAGAAAATTTACATTAAGATATTTATAAAAAAATAGTGAAGAAATAAATATATGTTGATAAAAATTTATTTTAATTAACTAATTACATTACATGATTATCAGGGTATGTTACAATTCAACAAGAAAACAAGTTGGTTCTATCAGACTCTAAATAACCTTCAGATCGTTAATGTAGATGTTTATTTTTCAAAATTCAAGTGATCAGGGAGGAAAAATTATGTTTAGTGGCTTGTTTATAACAATCTATTTAAAAAACGTTTCATTATATATATAATTAGTGTTTCATGAATTTAAAATTTATTTTTAAATCCTTGGGTTGTTTCATTCTCTCCACCTTCTGGAAATTGTGTCCTTCCATATTTATTTACATATTAAATAAGTGAGGGTAACTTTCCCACATTTAATTTCCATACTCCCATGTTGCTTCTTCAACCATGTAGATTATTCACAAAAACATTACCTGGTAAAATACCTTATTCCACAATACTTTTTTCTCTTTGATTAAGAATCTAAACATGTTTCTTTTTATAAGAATGGTTCTCTTCTAACAAAACTGATTCTGGGATCCAAACATGAGATGAACCTGGAACATAATTTCTCAACTTCGAAATATTAAAAATATTTTGTACCTAAGATAAAATCGGAGGGAAAGATACTCGGTATGAAACCAGTACAAATTTATCTTGGATTTCATAAGGTCCAATGGACCATGGACTCAACTTTACTTTCATACAAAGACGTATAACACTTTTTAATGGTGAGACTCTAAAAAAATGATCACCTAACTCAAAAGAAAAATATATCCTACTATTATATGCACAACACTTCTTCCCACTATATGTTTTCTTCATTTTTTGCTAGAACATCATCACTTTCTCAGCCACTTCCTCTACTAATTATGGTCCCATCAACTTCCTTTCCCTGACTTCATTTCAAAAAAGTTAGAGATTGACACCGCTTCCCAAATAATCTCTTAAAAGATTCCATCTATATGTTGGAATGATAAATGTTATTATAAGAAAATTAAAATAAATAAATATGTTAATCCCAACTTCCCTGGTAATCCATTAGAGATGCTCAAAGGTTATCCTCCAAAATCTGAATCATCCATTCTGACTTCCCATCTGATTGAGGTTGAAAATTTGTATTTAAATTTAAATCTATAAACAATGAAAATTAAAGGAATTTAAAAAAGATATAAGTGAAACTAAGATCATAGTCAGATACATTGGAAATTGGATCAATAAGTAACATAATAATATCTTTTACATGCACTCGAGAAAGCTGATTCAAAGACATAGTTTCTCTAATAGGAAGGAAATTAGCATATTTAGTCAGTCGATCAAAAATAACTCAGATTGCATTGTTACGTAAAGAGGTATTTGGTATTCCCACTAAGATGTCCATGGATATATTTTCTCATTTCCACTATAAAACTGGAAAGGGAAGAATCATCCCTTCCGATAACTATCACTCTTCTTTAACCTATTGACTGGTTAAACATTTCTTGTTAAAATATTCAATATCTCTTTTCATTCCATCCCACCAGTAATACCCCCAAAGGTCTCTTCACATCTTTGTGTTGACCAGATTAACTAAAAATATAGAACTATGATATTCCCACAACAACTTTTTAATATCCTGAAAATTACAAGGAATGCATAATATCTTTCCAAATATTAGTAAAAAATCCTCATCAATGTAAAATTCTAGAAACATGCCCATTTTAATCAATTTTAACTTTTTCTGTAACTCCCCATATTTCTTCTATACTTTCTTAATTATGTCTAACAAAGATGACTACACTAAAACCTAAAAAATAGTGGAATTTCCTGCACACACAAATTCCAAGAAAACATTAATCTAATAATTAATCAAAGGGTCATGTTTAGTTGTAACATAGTTAATGATGCATGATGCCTTCGACTGAAGGAATATTTCACTTTGTTTTCTTTTCCTAGACTGTAATTGATCATCCAATCATTATCTTTTATAAATTCAACCCATCTTATCTACCTCATATTTAATTCATTTGAAGTGAATATATACAAAATAATTTTGCAGTTAGTATATATTTCACATTTGGATCCATATAATTGATGCCTTCAAATTTTTAAAGTGGAACCCACAACTGATAATTCCAAATAATGTGTTGGATAATTTAACTCATGAGGTTTTAGTTGTCTTGAAGCATAAGAAATTACATGATTATTTAACACCAAAATACAAAATTTACCTTTAATAAATAATCATTGTAGATGAACAACTCATTAAATTTGGAAGGTAGGGTCAAAACATGAACATTAAACAAATTCATTTCAGTTCTTAAAAAAAAATCATCACATTATTTTGTGTAGGTAACTTTAACTATTTTTTTAGTTAAATTAGTCAGTATAATAGATAACTGTGAAATGTTTTAAAAAATCCTCTAGTAATATCCTACCAAACCAGGAAAACTATGAATCTCAGTTTTCTTTGTCAGTCTTGGAAATTATTCAACAACTTTCATTTTAGCAAGATTAATATTTATTCCATCATTAGAGGCAATGTGACCAAGGAAATAAATTTTTTGCAACATAAATTTACATGTTCTGAATTTTCCATAGAGTTTATTTTTGTTTAAGGTTTGGTAAAAACCCCTTATATGTATTTCATTCTCCTCTTTACTTCCCAAATACACTAGAATTTCACCAATAAAAACAACCAAAAACATATCCAAAAACTCATGAAATATTCTTTGCATATGATGCATGAATAAAATAGGTTCATTACTTAAAAAAATGCAATAACAAAAAATTCATAATGACCATATCTAGTTCGAAAAGATATTCATGGAATGTCATCCTCCATCACCTTCAACTGATGGTACCCTGAAATCAAGTCAATCATGAAAAATACTGAGCTCCCTGGAGCTGATCAAACAAGTTATCGAAGTAATGAAAATGATACTTATTCTTAATAGTAATTTTTTTCAATGCTCCATGATCAATAAGAAGTCTCATGGAACCATATTTATTTTTAATGAAAAAAACACAGAACTCCCCAGGGTGAAGTGCAAAAATAAACTAATCCTTTATTATGAAAATACTGTTACTAATTTTTCAATTAAAGCACGCCCATTTGATCCATTAGATATGGGGGATTTGAAATTGGATTAACATCCGAATCTAAGACAATTAGGTATTCAACTTCCCAATATCAGATAACACGGTGTAAATAATCCAGAAAAATATCAATGTATTCATTTACAACCACCACACCATTAATCTGAATAGTTCCCTTATTTTCATCAATATATGAAAGATAACTTTTATTTTCATCTTTAAATAGTTTCTCATATTCCTAATATGTTATCAATTTTATGGGTTTGTTATTATATACAAACTAAAAAATATTCTGAAAAACAAATTATTTAGCTCTACAATCAATCTTAGTATGATAAACAGAAATCCAATCCATACCCATAATGACATAAAATACTACAAATGGAAAAAAATAAAGGTTTGAAGGTAATTTATTTCCACAGATTACAAAATAAAGATTCATAAAATGAATTTTTTCTATTACACCCCCATATTTTTTAACAATAAGTTCTAGTCTCATTTCTTGGGGTGAAATATCCAATTTATTAGAAAATTTCTCAGAAACAAAGGAATGTCTAGACCCCATATCAAACAAGATGTTAGAAAAATACAAGTAAATGAAACAATTACCTAATAAAACTTCTTTGGATGAACCATCATCTATTGATGTATTCTCAAAGTATCTCACTACACCTTTTCAAATATATTATGGCTGCTTTTTCTCACTTGGATTTCTCTTTGGGATGACATTTGCATAATAACCCATCTCACAGCATTTGAAACACTTTACAGTTTTCATATCTTGATATATATGGTGAAAATTGTAATTAAAATGTTGGTCTATATGTCTAAAATTACCATATTGAAATATCTTCCCAATTTTTATATGACATTACCAAGGGTTATTTATACCACATTTTCCACAAACTGAAAATTGGACATTCTTACTATCAGATTTCACAGACTAATTATTACCCATCACTTTCCCTATTGACCACTTATTCTGTTTACTAAGTATATTTGATCATAAAAAAAATTCATTTCAGCCCTATCTTCACATTATAATGTTTTCTCATACTCTTTTAATTCCCATGAATCCAATTCCCTTCAGTTTTATGGTTTAAATTCTGAGTTAAATCGATTGATTTTTCAATCAAGATCCCAAATAATATGTTGAGAATACCATACCAGTCTGGTAAAGTATTATTTATATGAAACTATTAAATCTTCCTCCTTTGGTATCAATTAAATGAATTTATTCTCCATCCAAAGTCAAACCACATTAGGAAAATATTCTTCAAGGAAAATACTGTTAAAATCATCCCACTCTAAGGACTAAATCTCCTCTCTATCTTTAGTATTCTCAACCATTGACCACAGATAATCAATATAACATTCAAGATGATAAATTTAATGACTTATCTTTGGATTATATAAACATCCCATAACATCAAATATCTTTTTAAGGTCTTCAAACCATCCTTTGGCTATTACTAGGTCAAAAGATCTATAGAAAGTAGGATAGTGTTGCCTCATAAAATCTTCCACTATTATTATAGTTATTTGTGGTATCTATTGTTGTTCTATTACATAGACTACACCACCATTTATTCCCAACATCAGTTGACCCATTAATTTCACAAACTGGTCAGTTTCAATTTCCACCCTTCCTGGTTGTGTATTCAAAAAGATATTGGCCTCTCGGTTCCTTCCAACAATAACTTTCTTGTTTATTCTGTAGAAAACCATTATAAAAAGATATATTTTAGATTAATAGACATGGTAATCTATAAATTCTACACCATTTCAACATAATCTTAAGTTAAAAATCATTTATGGTATTCTGTTGACATCATAGTAACTCCTAATGTAATCTAAACTGTGTTCTGATTCCAACTATAAGGGGCCGACCTTAAACATTACATAATCTATCTATTTCAAATAGATTTAATTTCTTTAAATTACCAAATATATTTTCAGTTTATTGTTTTATAATGTTATAATAAAACACATACATATCAACCCACAAGCATACAATGTGGGTACCATTAAAATAATATACATTTCATCCAAAACCTAAAATTTTTAACACAAAACAACAACATAATTTCTTTCAAAAAAAATCATAACATTTAACATGACTTCTTTATTTCTCTTACAAATCCTTATATCACAAGAAAAACATTTAAAAACATGGGATTAGCATAAAATAATTAGTAAGGGATAAAAAAAATAATGAAAGAAACCATTAGTCCATGAATACTTATAAACATATGAAATATTTTTTACAAAGACATACTTTTCACCCAAATATACATAATTTTTGAGACATGAGATTTACATAAAAAATTTAAAGAACATATATATAACCATAATTTTTAATGTGGAACTACATACTTATATGGTAACAATTGTGTCTACCTTGTGATTTTTAACTATGATTGATACCTTAAAATGTAACCATCACAGTTACACTTGGAGTAACTGTACATGTGACCTAAAACTTAAAAATACCCAATTAATTGGATGTAGATATAGATCACACAATTAGTCATATTTATTTCCCAAGAACTAGAACATAGTCATAAAACATTAAAACTTACGTAAAAACATTCCATTCAAATTAAAAAAAAGGAAATTTAAAAGAGGATTTTTAAATATGAGTCCCTTACATATACCAAATCATTTAATGAAGAAATAATAAAATGATATTAACATGTATAATAACATTAAATAAAAATAATACAACATAATATTATATTAATTTATTTCACAAATAATCTTATCCTGAAAATAGCAAAGAAGTAGAAGGATAACACAAAGAACGGAAATTGTGTTCACAATTCCCTATCCTCTGGTTCGTATTACACTAATTTTTTTTAAAAATCATGTATAATGGTTAAAAAGTTCTTATTAATATTTTAAAGAATAATAATCATGTTTATAACACCTTATATGATACTTGTATAACATAATTCAACCTATTTATTAATAATATTTTGTTATTTACATTGTTTCGAGTGTGTGCTTTACATGATTTCTAGGGTCGGTTCGTAAAAGATTTACTGGTCGAATGGAAGAGAAAATCATGAAGGGGAACTAAATTGTGTTAATATTTTTCTAGAATGTTAAATTATTCCATAAATCATTTTTGTTATACAGTGTGAGGATTAATAATTTGATGACTCATTAGTGATATTTGTTTAGATCCTTTATGTGGTTCTCTGATAATCAAAAAATTGTTTCCTCAATTATTTTAGAATTATTAATATACATTAATTCAAGAAAATAATATAGGTGATATAATACAATTTATAATCTGTTTCAACAATTCAAATTCATTTAAAATAATATTTTAATTATGTATTGGAAATTCAATACACAACATCCATGATGTCTGTAAATAAACACATCGTGGATGGTGTTTTTAATTGTATTATAAGAGGAAGAGAAGAAGAATAATGATGATGAATGCTTCAATAATAATGGTACAAATCAATAATATATATACTAATGAATATTTAATCCCTACTAGAAAATGGTAGCAGAATATGTTATAATAAAATAGAATAATTGAAAATAAAAGGCAAGAATGTGAATGAGGAATTATTACATTTTTATGTCTTCTCCTTGAGATCATCTTTATAGCCTTTGTATTTTCTATTTTGGTGAGAAAATTAGGTCTTAGATGTGTGGAATAGCCTTGGTAAGGTTATTGGGTAGAATTTAGACAATTATAAATTCTTGAGAGGTGTGAGATGAAGAGTAGGTGAGGGTTGTATTTATAGTGGAGGATAAGAGGGGTTTTTAATTATTTTAATAATTAGTTTAATATTTTTTCCCTGGAAAATGAATAGTATTGATTCAGGTGACCCAAAATATTAAATATTTCATGTGAGTTTTAACCTAGTGAGTTTACATCATACATGATTCTATGAATAATATATTTAACATATAATGTATATATACAGTAATTTACCAATTCCACTTTTCATAAAAAATATAAGTATTTTAGAAAAATACCAAAAATTCCCCATAACCAATTTTCAACATGTAGACTTCAAAAAATGAACTCTGTTTTATCAAAATATTATTTAAAATATGAGAAAATTATTTTCTAATTAAAGCCATAATTTATTTTAAAAATCGATTTTAAAACTCTAGATCATTTTATATCACCTTGAAAAATTAATCAATATCTCTTTAACTTGTAAACATAAGACAATAAAACAAAAATAAAATTTATAATTAAAAAGGGTAATATTAATATTAATATTAGTATTAATAAGCATATGTTACTATTAATCAAAAAAGCAAGTTGGTTCTATCGAACTCCAAATAACTTTTTGATTGAAACTGAAGATATCTATTTTTTGAAATTCAAATCATAGAGGCCACAAAATTATTTTTAACAGCTATTTTATAACTATATCCTTAAAACAATGTTTAATTATGTAGTTACATAGTGTTTCATTTATTTTAATTTATTTTTTAATCCTTGGGTGTTACATTCTCTAAGCCTTCTGGAAATTGCATGCTCACAATTTTATTTAACTAATAAATAGGTGAGGTTACCTTTCCATCCTAGAATTTTTAGATTCCCGTGTTGCTTCTTCAACCATGTGGTTTCTCCATAAAATAGTTACTTGGTGTATTAAATTAAAACACAATACTTGTTCTCTTCAATAAAAAATCTGAACATGTTTCTCTTAATAAGAAAGGTTCTCTTCCAATTGAACTACTTCTTGGCTCTGAACTTGAGATAAATCTAGAAAATACATTCTCAACATCTAAAAATGAAAATAATTGGGTATATAAGATAAAATATAAGGAAAAGATACTTGGTAGGAAACCAGTCCTACTTTCTCTAGGATTTAATAGGTTCCAAGGAACAATGGTCTCAACTTTCCTTTCTTACTAAAACATATAACACTTTACCATTGTGAGATTATAAGAAAAACATGACCACCTACATAAAAAGAAAAGTATTTCCTCATATTATCTACATAAATTTTCTTTCTAATATGAGCATTCCTCGTGTGTTGCTGGATCATTTTTACTTTCTCATCAACTTTTTCATCTAAAATGGATCACATCAACTACCTTTCCCCAACATCATCCAAAAAATCATTAGTTTAACATCACTTCCCATATAATTCCTCAAAACGTGCCATCTAAAAACTAGAATGAAAACTATTATCATAAGAAATTGTATCTATAGAAATCTATTGATCCCAACATCTATGGTAATATAATAAAAAATCTCAAATGATATCCTCAAAATTCTAAATCATTCATTCTTTATGCCAATCTAATTGAGGAGGAAAAGTTTTACTAAAATTTAATTTTGTTACCAACGACTTAGGAAGGCCTTTCTGAAAGATATAAGTGAACATAAGATCAACATAAGATACAATGGGAAGTAAAATCCATGTAACTTGAAAATATATTTGAGGTATAATAAATAATGTTGATCCAATTACATAGTATCTCAAATATAAAATAAATGAGAAGATTTAGTCATTCAATCAATAAAAACCCAGATTGCATTGTTACCTAGAGATGTCTTAGATAGTCCCACCAAAAATTACATGGATATATTTTTTCATTTACACTTTGGAACTAGAAATAGATGAAGCAACCCCTTCCATAAATTTCCATCTATAATAACCTTATAACATGTCAAACATTTCATGGTAAAATATGAAATATTTCTTTTCATTCCATCCCACCATTAATACTTATGATTGTCTCTGTTCACATTTATTCTACCATGATGAACTGAAAATAGAGAATTTTCAGCTTCACATAAGAAATATTTCTTCAGATGAGAATCAAAAGGAACACAAAATTAGTTTCCAAATATTAAAAAAATTTATTATCAATGTTAAATTTTTACAACTTACCCAATATAACAAATTATTCCTTTTTCTATAACTCCATAACTTCCTTCAATGCTTGCATAATTCTTTCTGAAAAAGATAACTACAATGAAACATGATAAAAAAGAGGTACATTATACAAAAACATTATACATGAAAAAACACATCAAATCATTAATCAAAGGGTCTTTTTCATGCCTCATCATAGTTAATGACTCATTATGTTTTTGACCCAATGCATAAGCCACATAGTTTGTTTCTCCAGGATTGTAACTAATCATGAAATCATAATAATTAATAAACTAAATATATCTTCCCTATGTCATTTTTATTCCGTTTGAGTGAATATATACTTTGGATTTTTGTGTTCATTATATATTTTAGATTCGGACTCATATATATGTGGCCTCTAAATTTTTAAAGTGAAAACCATGACTGTTAATTCCAAATCAAGTGTGGGATAAGTGTACTCATGAGGTTTTAGTTATCTTGAAGAAAAATAAATTACCTAATCATTCAGCATAAAAACACAACCAAGTCCCTTTAATGAAGTATCAATGTATATGACAAGATGTCCATTTATAGAAGGTAGGGTTAGAACTAGAGAATTCACCATTCCTATATTAAATTATGGAAAACAAATATAAGATTATTTTTTGAGGTGAATTTAATTATTTTTTGATTTAACACAGTCAGTGATCTAGCTAACCATTAAATGATTTGAACAAACCTCTAGTAATAGCCTTCCAAACCCACAAAAACTGCAAACCTCGATTATATTTATGGGTCTTGGTCATTCATTAATGACATTAATTTTAGAAGGATAAAAAATTATGCCATATTTAGAAACAATTTCACCAAAGAAAGAAAATTTTCCCAACCAAAATTCTCACATGATGGATTTTCTATACAATTTCATTTCATTTAAGGTTTTCAAAATAACCCTTAAATGTTTTGCATGCTCCTATTTACATCAAGAATATACCAAAATTTTATGAATAAAAACAATAACATACATATCAAAGAACTCATGAAATATTGTTATCATAATATCCTTGAATACATTAGGTTCATTAGTTTACCCAAAAGTTATAACAAAAAATTCACAATGACCAAATCTAGTTCAAAAAATGTTTTTGGAATGTATTCCTCCTTCACCTTTAGCCGATGATACCCGAATCTCAAGTGAATCATAGAAAAATTCCAAGCTCCCTGAAGCTGATCAAACCACTCATCAATGTGAGGAAAAGGATAATTATTAATAATATTAATTTCATTCAAATCTCTATAATCCCATAAAAGTATCGTGGAACTGTTATTATTTTTAATGAACAAAAAAGGATCTCTCCATGGTGAAGTGCTAGGATGAATGATTCCTTTCTCAAGAAACTCTTGCAACTAATTTTTCAATTCATGAAGTTATATTTGAGCCATTCAATTAGGGGGATTTGAAATTATCTTAACATTAGAAGTTGATTCAATTGTCAATTCAAATTCTTGATCAGGTATAACACTGTGTAACTCATCAATAAAAACATCAAGGTATTCATTTACCTCTGGAACTTCATTAATCCGAATATTTCCCTTGATTTACACAATATGAGAAACATAAATTTCATTTCAGTATTTTAGATGTTTCTTATCTTTCTGATATGTTATCAGTTTTATGGGTCATTCTTCTATAAAAAACAAAATATCTTTCTAAAATACTCCATTTTCTCTACAATGAATCATACTATGAAAAATAGAAATTCAATCTATACCTATAAGGACATCAAAATATAGTATAGGAAACCACCAAGGTTTTTAGGTAATGTATTTCCACAGATAAAAATTGGAAGATTATGAAAATTCTTTTTTGTTGTAGTATTTCCCCCTTCTTTAACAATATGTTCTTTTCTTATTTCTTGTTGTGAGATTTCATATTTACTTGAAATTTCATCAGAACAAAGGAATGTATAGACCCCATATCAAACAAGACTTTAGAAAAATATGAGTAAATAAACAAAGTACCTAATACCACTTCATTGGATGACCTTATATCAATTGACGTAGTCAAAAAGGATCTTACTACACCTTTCTTCTTATAGAATGGTTTATTTCATCACTCGTATCTTTGATTGGGTAGGCATTTTCATAATGACCCATTTCAACACATTTGATACACATTATAGTTTTCTGATTAGGATTAATCTTAGAATCATTTTTATTACAATCTCAATCTATATGTCAACAATTACCATGTTGAAAAAACATCCTGGTTTTGGTAAGAAATTACCCATGGTGATTTTCAGCACACTTTTCACAAGTTAGAAACTGGAAATTCTTACCATCATATTTCTTTAATTGATTCTTATCCATTACTTTCCATCTGGAAATCTTATTCTCTTTTTTTCAAAGTATAAGTGATCATCAACAAACTCCATTTCTAAACTATCATAACATCTGAAAATTTTTTCATAGATTTTGAATTCTTGGGAGGCTAAATCCCATTAGTATCTTGGATTCAATCTTGAGTAAATGTGATTTATTTTTCTATTAAGATCCCGAATAATAGTTGGAGCATACCTTTCCAGTTAGGTGAAATTTTCTTCATACATGACCACTGAATCTTCTTTATTTTTCCTCAATTAAAGTAATTGATTATCTATCCTAAGTCGAAGAACCATAGGAAAATTTTTTCAAATGAAAATACTTTTAAATTCATCCCAATTTATGGTTTCAATGTCCTCTATATCTCTATGATTCTTGACCATTGACCAACACTGATCAACCTCACCTTCAAAATGATAAATGGAAATAATTTTTTTTATTATCTTAACATTCCATAACATGAAATATATTTTAAAGGGATGCAATCCATCCTCCAACTCTTAATGGGTCATAAGATCCTATGAAAGAAGGAGGGAATGGATTTATAAAATGTTCCACTATCATCAAGTTCATTTGTTATAGCTCTAGATACTCTCTTTCATGGATGAAACCACCATTTATTGCATACAAAAGCTAACCCAACACTTTCACAGGCTGCTCAGTTCCAATTCCAACCATTCATGGTTGCAGATTCAGAAAGATATCAGCATCCTAGTTCCTTCTAACATCAGATTCCTTATTTCTTCTACGGAAAACCATTCTGAAAAGACATATCTTACAAGAAGCAACATGGAAATCTTTAAATACCACACAATTTTAACATAAAAATAAGATAAAAATAATTAATTGTATCTTGTTAACATCATACTAACTCATAATGATATCTAAACAATTCTATGATTCCAACTATAAGGACCTGGCTATAAAGGTTACATAATCTTGCAATTTCATCTAAATTTATCTTCATTACATTCTGAAAAAAATTTCCAGGATAGGGTTTTATAATGTTAGGACATAACTGATACATATCAACCCATAAGCATAAAAAGTGGGTTCCATTAAAATAGTATACATTTCTTCCAAACCATAGATTATTTAACCCAAAAAAACAACATGATTTCATTGATAATTATTCATAACAATTAATGTGATATCCTTCTTTCTCTTACACAAAATTATAACCAATTAAAAACATTTTAGAACATGGGGTGAGCATAAAAATATTATTAAGGGATATAAAAAAATGGAAAGAGACCATTAGACCAAGAATACTTATAGTCATATGAAATCATTTTTATAAAGGTGTATTTCTCACCCATATGTACTTACTTTGTGAAACATGATATTTCCTTAAAACATTAAATAAAATATATAAAATGATAAGGGTATATTGGGGAACTATTCAGTTATATTATAACCCTTGAGGATACCTTATAATTTGTAACCCTCACAGCTACATTACAATTAACTCTAAAACTACCTTATGGTGTAACCATCATAGTTACACTTGGAGTAACCTATAGTTGACATCCAACATACATAAACCCAATGAATTAGAGGGAGATATATGTCCCACTCTTTATCATAAATAATTCCCAAGAACCAAAACATAATCATAACACATAAACACTTTCATAAAAAAATTCCTTTTGAATTTTGAGAAAAAAATAGAAATTTAGAAGAGAATTATTAAAGAATATTCACTTGAATATAATTTTTATTAATTTCATAAACAATATTATCATGAAAATATCAAATATTTACAAGGATAACCCAATGAAAGGAAATTGGGTTAAGAATTCCCTTACCTCAGGTTCATATTACTTCAAACTTGTTTAAACATCCAATATAGTGGTTAAAAGGGTGTTATTAATATTTTAATGAATAATAATTATATTTATAACACCTTATATGATAATTTTATAATATCATTCAACCCATTTATTAACAATATTTTGTTTTTTCCATTATTTTGGGTGCATGCTTTACATGATTTCTATTTCTAGTTTGTAAAGTATTTTCTTGTCAAATGGAAGAGAAACAACAAAAAGTGGAAAGAAATGGTATTAATATATTTCTAGAATATTATTTAATTTCATAAATCATTTTTTTATATATTATAAGGAATAATAATTAGATTTATCATTAGTGATATTCATTTACTTCATTTTGGCCATTATTCGATTATCACAAACTTGTTTCATCATATACCATTAATATTTTTCATATAAGTTAATTTCAAAATGTATGAGAGGTTATATAATAAAATTTAAAATCTATTTAAAGCATTAAAGTGGGTTTACAACTTTCTATGAAATAAGTAGAAGAAATTCATGACACATCATCCATGATATCGGTTAATCGATACATTAGAGATGATGTTTTTATATTAAGAATAAGAGAAATAGGACAGAAAGAATGATGATGAATTTTTCCATAACCATGATAATAATATAGAAGATATATAATTATAGATATTTAGTGAATCTTGGATAATGGGTTATGGGGATTTTATAAGAAAAGAAAATAAATGAAAATGATAGTGGGTTTTTACGTCTTTATATCTTCTCCTTGGGATCCTCTTTAAGTCCTTCGGTTTTGGCCTTTTGGTGAGACTAGAAGGTCTTGGACGTGGATAATATCTTTTGGAAGAGTATTGGGTATAATTTAGGAAATTTTAAAATCTTGAGAGGACTAAGAGGAAGTGGGGTGAGGGTGGTATTTATAGTGGAGTAGTGGAGGGGAATTCCATTATTTTAATCATTAGTTTAATATTTTTGCTCAAGAATATGAATAGTATTGATTCATGTGACCAGAAATAGTAAAGAGATCATGTGAGTTCGATCCATGCCTTCATACATTTTCCATGAAGCTAGGAATAGTTTATTTAACATATAGTGCACATATATAGTAATTTAATGTATTTCAATATTCATAAAAAATTTGATTATTTTAGAAAAATCCAAAAAAATTTCCATGAACAATTTTTGATGTGTAGAATTCATAAAAGGAAATGAATTTTATCGAAATATTTTTATAAATATGAGAAAATTAATTTATAAACAAAATCAACATTTATTCCAAATTTTTTTTTTAAAACAGTAACTCATTTTTTATCACATTGAAAAGCTAATCAAGCTCTCATTATATTATAAACTTATGAAAATAAAATATTAATATGATTTACTATTCATAAGAGTCATATTACTATTCATATTAATATTTATAAGGGTATGTTACTATTTACCAAAAAAAACTTGGTTCAATCAAACTCTAAATAAATTATTTATTGCAACCATAGATGTACATTATTTCAAAATTCAAATCATGAAGGCAAAAAAATTATGTTTAATGACTAATTTATAACTATATTCTTAAAAATCTATTATGTAGATACTCAGTGTTTCATGAATTTAAATTTATTTTTAAATCCTTGTCATGTTATATAGTATGATTTATTTTATTAAAATATCTCTTATTAGAAGAATCTAAGTGTATTTGGAATCCCTTTCCTCATCAAAATTAAGGGGACAAATATAATAAGTATGAGTAAAGACGGGTAAAATGGATTTTCTTTGGATATCCACCAAATGATATTTGATACCACTGTTATAATACGGAATCAAAAAGATGTGTTGATGTTATTTATGACAAGGTTTTTTATTATTCATTTAATTAGTTTTAAAATTATATAAATTTTTTCAAAATTAATAGACAATACAAATAAATTATTGGAAAACAATAAGAATGTTTTGGAATAATGAATGTAATAAATTATGGGAATATAAAATAAATTTATTTACAACTATATATCGATTAAGAATAAATAATTAATAATTTTATGTTATAGTATAGTACTCAGGAGGGTTGAATTGAGTCCCAAAAATTGTTTTTGTCAAAAAAACAATTGGTACCAAAATCCCCTAGTTTGAAATCACCAGGTTAACTTATATGTAGGTATATCTAATTTAATTATTTTAAATATCCTCTAATAAGTCTCATAAAAATTGATTTTGAAAAAACATATGATTATCCCAATCTTTTGAGACTACTCTATATTATATAAAGAGGTAAAATATCACATCTAAAATATAATGGTCGATGTACAATCTTAAAATAATATTTCAAAAGACGTTTTAAGAAAAGAGTAAGAAAAATATTGAAATTTATAGAGGAATATAAAAATATAAGAACTTCAGTTGCAGGATGAGACCTAATCCACACCACAAGAAAGTTACGCAATTCCAATAATGTTTATTAGAATATAAATTGATGATACATAACTTAGATCGATTATATATTGCTGTAACACATAGGGATGTCTGAGATTATACAAAGCCTCTTCAATAGTCTGGACAGGTCTATAAATAATATGAAAATCAGAGTTATAATATATATGTAATTTCTATTCTATATTGATTTTATTACTTTAATATATGTATATAAAATTAAATCACAACTCAATGTTAATAAAAACATATCGAAATATAATTAAAATTAATTTCATTTATAACATATTGATGATTTGTTATTCTGCTAATGTCCTTATCTCCATGATATCTTGTTTTAGTTCATTGATTTCATGGGAAGAAAATAGGTATTTATCATATCATGGAGTAAGTTCTCATGAAATATTAGTATCGTTATTGTTAATAACATAGTTTTTCATGTTTTCCACACTTGTAAATTTTTTCATAAAAATTCACCTAAAAATATTAATTTGTTCTCTATTCTCAATATTCAATAAAATTAAATATTCCTCTAAAATTGCCATTGAAAACCCATCATAATTGGTCCTCTTACATGACCTAAAATATGAGATAAATAAATTAAATAGTCCAAAAACTTAGTTATTTACAAAAATGTAGTTGTTATTTATTATATTAAAATATACTTCCTGATTTTAGACATGGTCACATGAATTGTTCCATGGAAGAACATCCTATGTAGCTCTAACATTTAGCAAAATTTCTAATTAGATTCCATCACAATTCAAATAGTCTACTTCTCTAAACTAGTGGTCAATCCCATAACTTGAAATGATTTTGAATACATGACATTGTTTCTTAAATTAACCACACAATCCCTTGAATTCTATATAGAATCTTCAATAAAGATCCAAATTTAAATTCTCTCACGCAGTCTCTTTGCATTAAGTTGTGGTTTCATGAAGTATCATGGCATATCTAGTGGTTTGAAAAAAAAATCAACACTATTATATATTCCCTTTGACTTAATCATGTACAATAATTGTAAAAAGAAAGGAGTCACTTCAATACATAATGATATTTCAAATGGATAATCCATGTGGCCTCTTCATGTTGTCTTAATTGTCACCTAGTTTCTTATGTTATCGATTGAGGAGTTAGTAAAATGTCCCCCATAGTTTTTCAAAGAGAAATTCATTTGATCCACATGGAAATTCAGTTGATTCAAATCTCTGAAAATTTTCTCAGACTGTTGTTGTTTGTCTTTGAAATAATGGGTTGTCACTCTGATTGGTCTTGTGGTTTCTTGATTATTTATTGAGGCTTCCGACACAATGAATTAGATAGTCACATAATCAATTCATTTTACATGCATATTCTCTTGTATATTAGGAAATTTAGACTCTCTATATTTTTTTGTATGGTCGATAGAGAGTCTTCATGGAGTCAATAGATTCTCCTTATGATGGATCGATTACATAGTGAAATTTCACTCCTTCAAAATCATGGTCGGTTGTATGTCATGTTTTTTATTACGGTCTCATAGAGAATTTTTGAAAATTTCAAAATTTCTCATTAAAATATTTAACTTCTATAAAAAAACATTATTAGAAACACATAAACAAAATTTTTGATTATTAAAAAAGGAATTGTGAGATTAACTAATAATCTCCCCTTTTTGATGATCTTAAATCAATCAATAAATTAGTATATATAATATAATAGTGAAGAAATAAAATATAAATATGGAATTATGATATATCATACTATATTCCAATCATAAAATATTAAAATATGAAAATATAATATGTAAAACTATATTCCATTCTTTACTCCCCCTTTTGGAATTATCAAAAATGACATATAATATGTGAGATAGTAAAGTTAAATAGTAATGAAATAAAATGCAGAAAGTTTAGAGCCTAGAAGATGAATTAAAGAAATATTTCATTGAAATTCCATAAATAATATATTACATAAGACCCTATCATAGTACAATATTAGAATCAGATTCATCCAAATCTAGAAGGATAGAAAAATGATTAATGATTTCCAATAATTAGAGATGGAGGAGGTTGAATGAAATAGGTAGAAGATGCTCATAGAATCATAATATATTTGAAATTTTTTCTTAATTACTGAATTGATTGGGGTAGTTTGTAAATAAAATTTAATATAGGAGGTTCAATTGTTGTAAGAGTAGAAACTAGAGTATATTTAGTTGTAGAAACTATAGATAATATAGCTATAGAAGCTAGATCAAGAGAAGGAAATATACTAGGTATAGGGAGTTCATGAGGTTCTAGAACTAGAGCATTGGGGAAATTTATATAGGGATTCAATATCCACAAAATCATTATCAATACTCTTGAAACAAGCTATATGAACTGTAGAAACACATTCTTTTATTGTCATAAAATGATCCAGTAGAGGTGAAATAATCAATTTCTTATACACAATGGATTTGAAAGCCAAAGTTATGGGAGTAATTTTGAGTCTTCTATACAAAATAAAAATTAAAACGGCATATATGCCTTTCTATAAATACTATTGAGATAATGATTTATATCTACCTTATTTTCATCTTTGTCCTTAATAGCCATTAATGTTTTTTTTCTAAACCATGTCATAAATGTTCTCCCCATGAGAAGAAAATTCTATATAAACTTGATTGTTGGTATCCTTTACACTATCTTTCATAGTCTAGATTTCACCATACATAAATTTTCTAATAAGGTCTTCATCTATAGAAAAAAATGAAGGAGAAGAAGAAGTAGAATTTCAGGAAGGACTAGTGATTGTAGAAATATATATCTTCCTTATCTTAGCCACTATATCTATGAGTTCTTAAATATCTGTAATTTATCCATATGAGTATAAAACATTGGAGATCACGATCCATAATATATATCTTTAGAAAAATCATGTACTATATTAGAAACTACAAATTGAATTGTAAAGGGAACATCTTCATGTTTGTCATATATATTTACATTGTAGATACTAAGAATTATTTCCTTAAACATATACATAAGAACATTCTTTAATATGATAAATTTATTAGAAGTAATATATAATGTAGTAGTGGTCGTAGATGGTTGAGTCCGAGATTGAATAACTTGATGAGACGAAATGGTACTATGATTAGGAGTTGAGTCACTAAACTATAACTCTAAAGGTCATAATATATATCCATAATCATCTAAAGGTTTATCTGATGGATTCTAAATTTACTTAATATAACATTATTAATCATCCAAAATCAAAACCTCAGTTACATAAGATTAATTATAAATAGTATCACCATAAAACTGCTTATCTAGGTCATGTACTTGAAAGGATGTTTGGTCTAGTTTCATTGGAGTGGGTCCAAAAAAATTGAAATATATAAATAAAAGGCTCAAGCCTAAATTATTTTGATAGAATAGGTGAATAAGGGTTTGTGAAAACATGATAATGTATATTGGAATTGAATTGTATAGAACTGGAATCTATCTTAGGTTGTATATATTTATTCTGATCATCCTTATTATAACCATTTCCCTAATTAGGTGCATCCACGTAAAGATAGGATTCTGAGTGTATGAAAATTTTCTATGAAATTATGAATACAAAATATGGGATTCCACTATTATAATCATATAAGAACTATCTAAAACTAGATCACCATAATTATCACTATCAATGTATTTGAGTAATGATCCCAAAAGTATAGAAATTCTAATTTACCCCCTCATGAGTTTATACTCATTCTATTATTGATACAACCTCTATTGGGACTTTTGTATCCATTGAAAATTTTGAACTATGAGATCATAACATGATTTATTGATAATATTTTATTACTCTTCATCAACATCAATAGTATCGTGAAATCCATTATCATCAGATGAGAAATTATTTTCAATAATCTGGTTTGGATCTAATATAGTATATATCGTAGACCTTTGTCTAGTAGGGTTTATTAGAGGGTTGTAGTGCTCATAAATCTCATTCTTATATGCTACCCACATATTTTTCCAATGATTTGTGAAATTCTCATCCCATTATATGTGTTTATGTAATAAATGATACTTAAAAGTGTTTACTTTCCTAATCCACTATGAATATGTATCTTCTATTTCTGTAGAGAAGAAATAACGTTGGGTGAGGAAATGTTAAACATTGAAATAATAGTACTGAAGTCTTACATGTATATCATTATAAATTAGGGAAACATTATCTGAATACCATATAAACATCAATACATAAGGAAGATTTATTATTTATTAATTGTGCTAAAATGTCTCTTTTTAGGGAATACGGTATACTATATAATCTTTAGTAACAACCTACACTCTCTATTTAACTCAATTAGACTTAGCCAAAAACATGTTCAATAACTGGGTAAATCTTATAAAATATTTACAATATAAAAATGTTGATGGATTAATGGATGGAATGTTTGGTAATCTTTATAATAACCATGATGTATTACTTTAAATATCTTAACCCAAACAGTTGAATAATACTCAAATTCACGAATTTCAACAAATTTTATAAGGAAACTAAATTGATATCTACTGTTAAACATTATATTCACCAAAAAAACTTTTACTAATTGAGGGGTAAAATCCAATTATCATCCAAAAATCAAACGTTCCATCATTATAAAATCATGTAATTCAATTAAGGTTCTCTACTAATTTTACTAACATTGAAAAAAATCTACAAGATTCACTTTTTTGATTAAGGAAGTATACCCATGTAAACCCTGAATAGTTATCTAAAATTACATAATAATTATTATTATGTTCTAATATTAAAAATAAATATGTTCCCAGAAAATCCATGTAAATCAATTCTAGTTGTTGATAGGTATAAACCTATTTTTTAGTTTGAAAGAAACTTTGTGTTTCATTCCATTTTTATAGAGATTGTAGACATTCCCTTTTAGGAAATCTATCATAGAATAATTCTTGAATAAACCCCTTTTTCATAACTTTATAAAAGTTTTTATTTTATAGTGGCCTTGTATCATATTACACAACCAAGATTGATGATGTAATGAATTTAAAAAGGGAACATTTTGAGAAAAAATAATAATTTAAATCCACTGAATAAACATTATATTTTCTTAAAGAAGTAAACACTAAATTAAATATGCAACAAAAGTAATACAAGTATTATTCGCAATAGTAATCTAAAATATATTATCAAAACATTTTCATGTTCTTTGTAAAATGTACTTTATTCGATAAATGAGTAAAACTACATAAATTAAACCAATTTTAGAGTTACCATATTGACCAAGAAAAATAATCTTTCCTTTTTCATTATCAACAAAGGTGAAATGACCAACATATACTCTCATAAAAAATTTAGATGCTTGATAAGTCCCCTTTCATGTGTATGGATCACCCACAATCAAAATTCCATATCTTTGGTCAGAATATTATAAAAAAATTATCAAAAAATCAATCAAATGAACATCGATTTTTGTACCCATATAATTTTGGGTCAAAATTTTTGAGTAATTAAAGAGTTTCAAATCCACATCTGTTTGATAGATTTATTCTCATAATTTTTAAAACAATTAATTGAATTATAAGACTAATCCCTATTAGTCCCAAACTATATTGTTCAAAATTTATATGTTGCTACTATATTATTTATTATAGATTTACTTCAATTATTAGAATTATAAATGATATATTTTTTAAAGATTATTTTTCTATCGATGTTGTTAATGAAAACCCACTCTTGAATTGGATACAACAATACTACCTAGTATTTTATTTAGGTTCTCAATTCTTATAGAAGAAATAAATATCTTCCTTCAGTTTCCAATATACTAATTTCAAATCCATTGTTTTATTGAGATGTTATTGGTTATTTTCATTTCAAAAACAATATTATATTATATATAAATAGATAACTAATTTGGTTTCTCGAAATTTTTATATTTTTCTTAAATATCATTAATGTTCACATGAGAATATTGAGATATTAAAAAGATATATTCATTAAAAAAAGTTTCATCATGATTTTCATTTTTAGTGATATTAGAAATATGTGAAGAAGAATTAGGGATAACATTTATTACATCAGTTTTTTATACTATTAAACACAAGTTATTTTATTTTTATTTTCCCTTTCTTGAATTAGACTCATTAAGGCTATACTCAGAAGAAACTCAAGAGTTTTTCAAGGATTTGTTTTTATTTCTTCCTATTATCCTAATTTATTTTATATTTATGTTTTTGAAAATGTACACTGATATTTATTTTTCTTTTAAAATAATATATGGTAACTTCGAATATACCATATTTATTCAATTCTCCTTTTATTTAATAGTTTCCTTTGTTGTATAATTTCTTGAAGAACATTTTCATTAAATATAATTTCTTGAAGATTCTTGCTATATGAGCCATCTCTCCATCATTGTCAGATTAACCATCACATCCACAAGTGTTCCCTTCATTGACTATTTAACTAGCCATTTTATAGGATTCCTTAAATGAAGTTGATTTTATTATTTATAGTCATCAAAATTTACGTAGAAATATTCAATATACATTATTTTTTTTCCTTATAACTCTTTTATTGGAATATTTCCCACATCATATTTCTTTTAGATAGATATAATAGTACAACTCCATATTTATATTAAGAATCTGAAAAATATCATCACTTGTGATTTTTCATAAATGGTCATTCAAAATTAATGCATAATATTGATAATCTAATTATAATTGAGATTAATATTATAAATATACTCACCATGATTCATTTTAAATGTATCATATTTAATATCTTAAGTGTTTAATATCATTTTAATGAAAGTTGTTGTGACTTTATTTAAAGATAAATTTTTCCCACATGTAGTTATTTTATTGAATTCAAAGTCTCAAAAGGAATAATATAAATCATTCATAGCTTTTTAATTATAATCATAAGGTATCATTGTGGATTCACTCTAGTAAACTCTAGAAGATTTTGTTTTTTGTATTTATCTTCATTTGCTATTATGATTTTAGAGCTCGTGATTTTAAGATATATTTTTATTTAAATATTCCATTGAGAATAATTAGTACAATTTAATTTTTGGTGTATGATAATATCAATTCAATCTGGTCTATTATTATCTATAAGTATATAAATTTATAATTGATAGAAATTTATCCATTTGGGTAAAAATTTAATCAAACATTTATATAGTTATGTAAAAATAAAAATGAAACAAATACTATTGATACCCCATTATTTTCAAAGTGGATTACTCGTGATGGGGATTATAGGATTATCTAAAAACAATTTCTGTTTAAAAATTACACAAATAAAAGCCCACATTTTTAAAATCACCATGTTCACTAATATAGTAGGTATATATAATCTAATGATTTTGAATATACTCTCATAAGTATTCTCATAACTCCATTATAAAATAATTATTATCATCCCAAACTTTTTATATTTCTCTATTAACATCAAATAGTAGAAATGTATCATGTAAATTTTAACTATAAAAGTACATTTTTTTTCAAAAGGTTTTTCAAAATAAGGTTTAAAATGAAGTAAGAAATAAATTGAGACATAAATATAAAAAATGAAATACATTATCAGGGAAATTTATAATCCTTTCCACTTGATAGTAACTATAATCCAAGAACATTTATTAGAAAAAAACAAATGATCTGTAATTTGGATCTTGTATAGATTACAACAGCGTAGAGTGTTGTCCAGGCTAATACACATCTTCTAAAACAATTATACTCGGAGTAAAAGTATAATAAAAGGTATATTAAGATTATCTCAGTAACCTTATATGATGTACATAAGTTTTTTCTTTATGAGATTTATAGAAAAATCTATAAAAACTCAAAAGAAATAAAAATTGGGAGAAATATAAGTGAATAAAATTTTACATAGAAAAAGATTGATTTAAATACTTTCTATAGATTTAGCTTTTCGTATAGATATCTTATTTTAGATTAGAAATGGTATGGGAAGATATGAGAATGATCATAGTTCATGTAGTAAAATCCTCATGAAATTAGAGGATAATTATCATCAAGAACACAATAGTTCACATTTTCCCTGCTAATAAAGTTTATCATAAAAATATTGTTAATTTTTTTTCGGAAACATTAGTATTCTATAACAATGAAATATTCCTCCAAAAATATATTTTTTAAACCCATCATTAGGAATCTTTCTACTCATTATGAAATATAGGAGTAATAAATGCCTCTAATCCTTAAATTATCTAATAAAAAATTCATTGAATGTATTATATTAAAATCAAATTACCACAATTAAAAATATTAACAATATATTTTCAACATGATATTATCCATGGTAGGTCCAACACTAAGTAAAAATACTAATCATATTCCATGACAAGTCTTACAGTTAATTTCTTTATATATACTAGCAACCCATTACATTGAACAAAAGTTTTCTACATGACCTAGTCACTTCAACATACCATGTGGACTCTTAAATTCCATATGGTTTCTTTATTCCTTATACTATATCCTATTATACTATATGATCACATAAAATCAATGATCTATAGATTAAAGTATCACAGTTTCTCTAAACATTTCTTAAAATCTAAATATTATCATATGGTAACCTTAATATTATCATGCAGAAGATTGGAATGAACTGTGTAGTCTCTTATATTATTAGTTGGTTTTTATATAGATAAATTTTTTATTCACTTCAATTTTTCCAAGATGCCACATGGTTATTAAAATGTTCAATTGAGTAGGTAGCGATAAATATGCCACAATTAATGAAATAGGCATATAGTTGATCCACTTGGTTATGCACTAAATTTAACATTTGTGAAAGTTATGAAAAAATGATTTTTACATTGTGATATAGAGGTCACTTTCTCTTATTAGTTTAGTGGTATCTTTAGTACATCATCATATTTCCACCATATTCAATTAGATGGGAATAAAATTGATGCATTTTTTATATGGATTCTCTTGTGATTTTTGAAATTTATCCTCCCTAGATTTTTTGATATGGTAGATAGAGATACATCATGAGATTAATTGATTCTATTTATGTTAAATCAATTAATTTGTGAAATTTCACTCATTTGGTCCGAGGATCAATTGTATGGATTTATTGGATTTATGGTCACTTTAATAGTCTAGAAAATTTATAAAAGTCTCAAAAACTATTTAACTTGTATAAAACAATGAATTGATTTGGGACACATAAAAATGATTTTTGATTATTAAAATAAGTAATTTATAAACTAAGGACACAAAATACATCAAAAGTTAAGGGATTATGTGATGTGATAGAACATAATTGGCGTTCATTGTAAATAAATAACAATAAGTTTATCTTTAAGGATTTATCACACACAACATCTATTTTTAAAGTAGAGTCATGGAGTGTAGTCAATGAATTAAATAATCAAGAATGGATTCATTTTATGATTAAGGAATTTGATTAAATTGGGAATAATTAAATATGGGAGTCATTTACAATGATGATTAAAAAAATTATGAATATAAAGTGGGTTATCAATTATAATTTAAAAGAAAAAAGGAAATTTATTAGAAATATAGAAAGTAAGATATGAGAAGGTTATTCTTAGATTAAAGGAATTGAATATAATAATACATCTACTCTATTTTATATTATATAAAATATAAGTATTTTTATTATTATAGCTTCCCAAAGAAGGCACAATATTATCCAAATTGATAACAAGTCAACCATTCTCAATGGTGATCTTGAAGATGTGTTATAAATTGAGAAACATGAATTTTTTTTTATGATTAGAGATGTGTGTGTTGGTTGATGAATATATTTAATAGTTTCAAAAATTTAATAGATAATGGCGTTAAAATATTGAATCATGCATTAAGTAAATTGAATTTGATAACGGAATATTGGACAAAGACCCATAACATAAATGAATAGATAGGTTATCTCTCATTATTATTGCCTATATTGCCGATGTAAAGTTATCTAAAAATAATGAATATGTTTGAACCAAATTTTACTCTTAAATTTAATATAATTTTAGGATATAAATTTTTTTTTGAGATGGATTACTTCTTAGAACATAAATTTTATCAATATAAGGAAATCATTTTTCATTTTATATATGATTTTTCACTAAAATTATTGAATAATTTTGGAATATAAGTTTCTAATTTGGTCTCTAAACTATTACAAATGGGAAACATGGTTTAAAATAATTAATATTGAAATGTGGTTTATTTAATTGAGTTTATAAAATTTATCGAATGTTTTCACTATTTAATATGTTCAAGACTATATGGTTTATATGTTTCTACATAGTGTTCCAAGTATAAACGTATGACTAAGAAATTTCATTTCACTACAACCAAAAGGATTCTATGGTAGATTAAATTATTGACTGAAAACATGTTTTTTCTAGTTAATCTAATTTTTTTAATAGGTTTAGATAGAACCCTATCCTGACCCAAAGGCCCTTAGATTGCATGGCCTGAATACCTAGTTGAATATAGTCCAAAAAAAACTCAGTGGCCAAATTCTATGTCCCCAACTTATAAGAAAAACATCCAATCTTCTTACACATATCTAGACTAGATTTTGATATCCTAAATTTCATGTTTTTGGATTGACATATCTTCCTCCCTAATTAAGGTCTTTGATATGATCATCTTACAAACTCTAAGTAAGTAATATATAATTCAACTAATCACCAAAGACTGAATTTTCATCTCTATGTTATCCACTAGTTTGGAATTGCATCTCCATGAATCCACATGGCCGGAAATTAATAGATTAAAGGCCCTATGTCCTGAAGGCACACTGGCCTATAGACCATTGATGTATTGAAGGCCCTATAGATAAAATTCCATAATGATTGTAGGCCCTATATGGTAGCCATAAATCACAATTTTATGGATCAGTGCCACAACAATATTACTAGGTAAACTAATGCTATATTATCACTATAGTGACTCAAATAGAATCCCCTGCTTGGATTACATCATTGGTATATTTGGATGAAAGATCACATGGGATACAATTCAGATGTTCCCCAAACTAATAATGTCACATCAAAACATTTATAAAAAAATTTAATGGACTTTTTAGTTTTTTAAGGATACTTGAGTGGTTAGATGACTGTTGAAATGATTGGAGTGGTTGTAGAACATGGGTTATTATTAGAATTGGTCTAATAAGGTCATCGGTCGGAATGTGGTTTGGGTAGTGGTGAGTAAAATATGATTTATCCACCATCTATGTAGTGTAATGTAGAGTGGATATAATATAATGTTTTGTAGCCATCAACTAGTCAGTGAGGACCATCAAATAGATGATTGAATTTCTGGATGCAAAACCTAGTAGTAGCTCGTATGTATTTTCTCTGACACCTCTACTTTGTTATTTGTATCACCTTCCTTAACCTATCCTCAACCTACTAAAACCTATTATCTCTTTGTGGATTATTTTGTCTTTTCCAACCATAGTTCATGGTAGATTATATGTGTCATTTATCATGGTGGTTCTCGATTGGAATGTATTTCTCTATTTTGGTCATGTATCCACTTATTATTAACGTTCTTACTGATCTACAGATAGGGCATCCATATATATTAATTATATACATGTTTTCTTATAAGAGTTTTCATATATATGGATCTCCCTAAAATTTCACTATGTTTATTCTCCATATATTGGGTTTTCCATCCAATGATTGGGATTTCTAGAAATTTTGATTTTGGTGTAGAAATTATCTCCCTTTGGAATTGAATCCATGATTTCTTGTTCATTTATCTCAAGTTTTCGTTATCATGGAAATTTTATTCCTATATCTAGTAATTATATTAATTATGGGTGAATTTTTATGTTTTTTATAATACTAGGGAAATTGGATTATTGATATAGTTTTATGTGAAACAAATTTCTAATGAAATGGATATTTAAAAAAAACAAAAAGTCCTAGTTTGATCTTGACATTGTCCTTGATGTTTTTTATTATCACAAAAAATCCTAGATACCATGTTACACTATTACATAAGTTAGTCCTGACACAGCTATAAGGGTGTTCCTGATTCCCTTGGGATAGAAACGTGGCCCTAGGAATCATCAAAAGATCAAAGGGAACAATTTTAACATGAGAAAAATAATTAATAAATAACAATATATTTTAAAGTAGTGAATAGTAAATATTCAAAAATAATACTCAGGTATAAAAAAACACTAGAAAACAATAATGATCTGAAAATGGTATATCATCCCATAAATTTCATAAAATAAATCAATCCCAAAACTCATAATCTCCATGTAATGGGAGGATATCAGCTCCCTCAGTCACCCCGTCACCTAAGGTTCCTCTAGTTAAGCACACCTACCTCCTCTAGGTTGTACATTCCATTTACTTGTACCTATAATAACATGGTCTAAAAATTCCCATAAGAAATCGTAGGGTGTTAGAATAGTGTCCTAATACAGTACTGCCAAAGGTTTATCAATATGTTTTACGACAATTAAATAATAAATTCATAAATTTAATCAAAACATGAATGAAAATAAATTTAACCATTAAATAAAAATATGTTATCAAAAGATATAGTTTGTATAATGACCTAGGATTTATGCCCATTTACATTACATAATATTTTTTTGCCGAAATTTTCATAAATTACAAAAAAAGCCCAATGTCGATATTAGTTTAGTGCCCATTAAAACATAGAACACATTCTTCAAAATTGGTAAAAGAAAATTAATGTTTCCCAAAAAAATCTTCCCCTTTAGTCCCACTTCCTAAAACCATTCCTTATAATGTGATAAAAGAAAACATATAAAAAGGGTGATCTTAAATGCTCCGTAAGGGTATACAAGGAAATATGATAACATAATAATGATTATAATGGTATAATAATGTGATCATAACATTAGAATATCATACCATTCATATCGAAGATCATATACATTAATCTAGGAATCAATATTTGTAGTTCATAGGACATGAATCATAAGATAATCAAAACACTTGAGCCATGAGAGTATAACAGTGGCATAAAACATGGAAATTGTGGAATACAAATAAGCATAGAATTTCTTATCATTGATTCCTACCATGACATTAATATTTAATTATCCTTTTGTTAATCCCTTGTGTACCCACATCAAGAATGTGATGGCCTCCTCTATACCTTCTGGTTTGGGGAATCAAATGACCTCATATGTACCCTCTTGTTTTGGGCTTAGGAGGATCTACCCTATAACCTATTATTACATGTTTATGATGAAATTCTATGTACCATCTATTTTCTGGCTATGGATAACCTCATGTGTACCCAACTGTTGTGTGCTTAGGATGACCTCCCACATACCCTCTTATTGTGGGATTTGGATGACCTCTAGTGTACCCTCTTGAGCTCATAGAACATTTATCATTACCCAATACATTGGAGGGAGATAAAGGTAAAACCTATGACATAATAAAAGCCATACATATTTATTCCAAAATTTCATTTATCATTCATCATATCATAACCCATAAAATGAAATGGGTTTCATAAATATCCTTCAATCATAACACATCCCATGGAAAATAAATGCGTTTCATAAATATCATTCCATCATAAATATAAACCATTCGTAGAAATAATAATAATACATTCATGGAATCTTACCCGTAGTGAAACACATGAAATAATGTTATCTTTGATCGAAAATAATTTTGAGAGAACACATGAAAAAAATTCTTAAGGAAAATATCTTTTCTTATTTGAAAACATTTTCTTTTCTTAAAATGGTGTGAAATTATAAAAAAATTATTTAAAAGAAAATAACCATCTATATTTTTATGGGAAGCCTCAAACCATTGAGGAGTCATGATTTAACAAAAAATATTTTTATATCATATAAGATAAATTACATTCCTTTTATAATTTTTTTGGAAAAGTTTCCAAGATCATTATTTGGAAAAAAAATATTCCCTTAAAACCATGTAGTAAAAAGTAAAAATTGGTAAAATTAATTTAAACATACATATGAAAATTGAAAAAAAAAATTTGAAATCATTTCTAAAAAACATGAATGTGGAAGATAAACATACCCCACATGAGGCTTAAAATGAAACAATCCCATATATTTATGAAATTGTGAAATAAATAAACATCACTTTATAATCAGTTAAAAATATGTCCCATGAATGAAATAAAATTATATTTATATAAAAAAAAACATAATAATCTGGATATGAATCATAACATACATTGAAGGGTAGTATATACAACATGGAGAAAAAATGATTGATTTATATGAAATGTGTCCCAAATAAATATAAGTGAGACGAAAATCCCTTACTACATGAGTAACATTTTAATCATAAGATCCATTAAATAATAAAATAAATAATAACTTATAATATCATGAAATAATGTGAAATTAATGATATAAATTTTTTTAGGTTAGTATATACACCACATAAAATTAGTGGTGAATATGGAATGAATCTCACAGACATAAAAAGTGAGATGATATTCCCTTACCATAAGTTTTGACATATTTCTCACATAATAAAACAACATGTATAATAAATATTAGTTTATTATAAATCTAAAATAGAAACATATTCAGATATTTAAAACCATATATTATTTACTTATGACTATATATTACTCTTTTATTAACAATTCAATGTTAATGTTATGTCTCGGTTAATAACCACATTGTTTTTTATTTATTTTTTGAATTCTAATCCTTAGTAATCTAACATATCTTATAATTTCATCACATATAGAATAATAATTGTGATATAAATATCAGAAATATATTCATTATATTTTTATTCTTCGTGATTCAATATATTTGGAGATAGAAAATAAAATACAACATTCATGGAGATAGTAGGCCATATGTATGCATTGACACTATTTTCAATTTCTTGTTGGGTAAAAAGAAAGAAAATTATGTTATATATTATAATTAAAAATTATTTTTATATAATATATATATATATCATATATATTCATAAAAATCATAATTATTTCCCTCTATGTGAAATATAGTTATAATATGAAGCACGTAACATTGTGGAGATGGTAAGCCATATGTACGCATTAGTGAAATTATCATTTCCAAAAAGTTTAGATTGTAAAAAGGGTAGATATGATATAATCATTAAATAATAATAATTATATCATAAATATATTATAAATCATTAAAAAGTGTTTAAATCATGATGCCCACTATGATAGGTGGTAAAGTAAAAATGAACAACATCATTTTGAGAGGCAGTAGTCTGCCATACAAAATAACAATAAGTTCATTACCCATTAGATGGGAGTGTTTGTGAGTGTTGGTATAAAAATAAATATAAAAAAATATATGTTTATTTCGGATAATTAGTTTTTTATATAAAATGAAAGAAATATAATTGATGGGGTTTAAGGAATAAATAAAATAATAACGTTCTTTGATGAACATTACCTCTTATTTGTGTATCTCCATTTGATTTTCACAAAATGACCCATTTGTTTATATTTCTTCCTAAATAAAGGATTCCATGATGATGGGAAGTGTGTTTTTAGTAGACTTGTGTAGTTATTTTCTGGTGAAAAAGGGATTTAGAGGTTTTAATAAAATAGAAATAGAGGTTCCCTTTAATAAGAGTGGGGAGGGGAACTTCTAGAAACACTAAAATTATTGATTTCTAATAAATTAAATATCAATAAAAATATATAAAAAATAATTTCTATTCAAATATAAGATGATATATGGTTGTAATATCATCATAATTTTTTTTAATGTTTTAATGTAATTATAATCCTTTTGAATTTTATTAACCCTTAGTTAACCTATTTTAATTTTAATTATGGTAACAATGTTTTTATTGACAAGAGGATGTATTTCTTACAAATATATCTTCAATTGAATCATAAATTGTAAATTTATGATATTTTAAAGCATATATCATCACTTTGTTCTTATTTAATATTTTTAGGATTCTTAAATAATTTACCAAAATATTACATTCATAAAATGTCATTAGAATCAATTTTGATACTATTAATTCTTTTCATTTAAAAATATAAAAAAATCATTATATATTATAAAAAATATATTAACTCATCCTTAAAATGTAAAACCCTACAATTTATTTAATTCATATTTCAACTTATTAAATAATTACAGTGTCATAACTGTAGAATCATTTAAGATATTTATTTTTTTAATAAAAATTAAAAATAAATTTCCATAAAAAATAAAAACATGTATTATTTAAATTGAATATATATTGTCAAATTTTTATTCTCTATAAAATTATATTAAAAATTATATAGTTATTGAAAATATGGGTGTTTCATCTTTAAGGTTTCATTAAATTTGATATAATAAATGTATTACTCTCATTAAGTAGGCTCAAAAGGAGTATAATTTGGGTCCAATGATGGTTTGGTCCAAAAACTCTCATAAAATGAAATTAGAACAGGTGTTAGAGTAATTTTATATTATTTATAATACTATTTTTAACCTTATATATCATATTTACCTTCTACCATGTTAACAAAAAAATTACTGAAGTTACTATTATTAAAGCCAAAAAATAAAAGAAATATATTAACATAATTTTTACCATCTGATTAAAAATATTAAATATGTTTTTCAAAATTAAAAACAAAAAATTTGTTGTAATTAATTTAAAATTAATCCAATTGATGGTGTGAGAAAATGGGTTATTAAAGTTAAAATATGAAAATGATTGAAATAGTTTTTATCTAAATTCAATGAAATATTAATGTCTTTGACCTATATTATACTAAAAGATAAAAATTTGATGTAATTATTCTTTCAAATAAATAATTAATATAATTTAATACTATAAATTATTTCAATGAAAAAAATTCAATTAAAATTTTGTGTTTTATACTATTCACCAAACCATGAAACATTTCAAAAAAATAACAAAAATATAAAAACAATTAAATTTGTATATCCCTCTTTCAAATAAGAAGTTTATTTCTTCATAAATACTATAAAAGCACCAAAAAAATTTATTTAAAATAGATTCTCCATTAAAGATCATTAAAATTACCCTTTTGAAAAATATAGGGTGTTATGCATAAAATTGGGCTTGTAATTATTTTATGCCTATAAAATAAACTGGATGATTATAAAAAACAACTTATTAAATATGTAACATAAATATTTCATTAATACCATTAACTAATTGAAATTAATTTAATTTGTCATGGAAAAATGACTTTGGGACTATAAAAAATTAAAAAATCATTATAATCAATTGCTATATATTTTCATTTATTAATAATTGGTATATAATGAATTCATATTATAACCCATTTATTTTCATATGTTTTTTAATAGTATTAATAGATTATAATTTAATTACTAGGTTATATCCAATTCTATTAAATAATAATATTTTAATAACATACTATTGTTTGGTAAAACTCGGTCCTCTGTTTAATGAAAGCTATCAAAATAACTTGATGTAGTGTGTACCAAAACACAAATATAGTGTTGTTTATACCTAAATATAATATAAATGTTGTGTTTAAAACAATATCGACTAGTTTTTGTGCATAACATAATAAAAACATAGTGTTTTTCAGATAAAAAATCTATATTCCGTATTGTGTGAAATGAAAAGTATCAAAAATATTAAACTAACTCAACAAAAATATTTGAAAAAATACCAATGTGTTGCATTATACCCCCTTCAAACGAAATTCACCTTTGTTATTAATTAGGGTTATGAACGTTTTAATACTATAATGATCCTTTTATTGAAACAAACCTCATAAAAATGAATTATAAAATATTTTTTTAAAAAGGAAATGTTTGAAAATAAAAATTACCCAATGTAAATCATAACAAGGTGTCTATGTTGGAGAATATAGGTGAAGATTTGGGAATGTGGGAAAATCATAAATAATCATAGAGACTGATAATGATCACTTATAACAAGAAAGTGGGTGATCCATAGAATGTTAACAATCAAAAAAACATAAAATAAATAAGTATTAAAGAGTATGTTAATGTCATCAACAATGATGATAATTGGACATCATTTTGTTTCAAGATAATTTTTTCTAAAGTGGAATAAATTTTACAATGTGATATACTTACTTTATTTCAGGAAAACATTACCCTTTTTTAACCTTGATCAATTTCCATTTCATCTCTTATTTAATGAAATGAAGATGAATTTTTCATTCGTAAAGCTTTAGTAAATCATGAGATCAATATATAGAATGATATTTCATTCCATATATCTTTGTCATAATAAAAGTTTATCAAAAGTTATGAAATATTCATAAATCCACCAATGGTTAGATAATACTTTAATATCACAAACTTCATCTGAATTGTAACTTAAACATTCCATAAATGGATAATCCTACAATCCTATTTAAAGATAATAATCCAAAACGTTATAAAGAAGTGCTCTAAATCGGCTTAAAATTTAACTTCCATATATCATAAGGTATCTTTTGGTTGTCACATTCTAAACATGTGATGTCCATCAAATATTCTCTTGATACATATTAATGGACTAAATTACCATAAATCCTTATTGAAAAAAATTCATTTTTATATTTTCTAATGTTTTTTAGAATATATTGGACTTTACAAAAATGATGTAAACATAATCCAAGGTATTATATTCCCATTTTCAACAAATCCTTTATTAGTTGTAAGGAAATTAGTACGATCCAATTTACTTATTCATATCCAATATATCTTATATGACAAAAAAATATCTAATCATTAAGAATATATTATTTTCTATCTTCTATGAGTAAAAAATTCACTATGCCAATAAATAACATTTTTAGTCCATCAGAACCACTGTATATAATAATGTATATCCTAAGAGAAAACAATTAACTGAATAATACTAATATATTTCATAATTCTTGAATCTAATCACATAAACACTTCAATACATCCACTCCAATGATTTTCATGGAAAAGGTACTTCCATGGTTTAGAATTATGTTCTTAGGTCAAGGCATTGAGTTGGGTAATTACCATGTTCAGTACAGAGTAAACATTGAACTCAATGATATTTTTTCTCTCTAAGACCCTTTTTTCTGCTAAGATAACGTATTCCCATAAATTTAATTTATTCATAAAGGTTATTCATACGTTATTCTTAACATGAAGGAATATTAATATTCTTTCCTCTATATTGGTCACCATGTGAACATTCATAAAAGTGGATCTTACTCTTATTCAATTTCTTAGGAATACTGCCAATGTTCACATTGTTATTCAAATATCATGATATAAATTTTTTAATAATCACAAAATCTTTCCCTCTAGTCATTACTTAATCATGTTTCTCTTATTCCCCAAATTTTCTATTAGATTCAAAATTAACCCAATTCTTTTTGGTTCCCTCTATTCATTAAAACAAGAATGAATAGTGTGAGGAACACTTCTTATAGAAGAAAGCCATATAAATCTTGAATATCGCTTTTAAAATTTAAATATTATGGAACCTTCTTGAGACACATTAGGATTATCATTACAGATATCACTAGACATGTTCTTAGAAATATCCCTACGGATCTCAACAATGGTTTCCCATCTTAGTTTCAAAATTATATCAAAAAATTTTATGTGATACCAATTATAATGACCTAGGATTCACATAAATTGACATTACATCACTTTTTGGGAGAAAAGTTCATACATTACACAAACAAATTCCCACAGATTGTATTTGTTTAATGCCTTTTGAAACATGGAACACATTATTCTCATTTACTGAAAGTTGTTTAATGTTTCTCAGAAAGATCTTCCCCTATAGTAGCCCTATATAAACCAATTTTCATATACTAATAAATTAGAACATATAAAAAAGTGCGATATCAGATTATCATTAATGTAAAACAAGGAAGATATGTAAGGATTTGGATGAGAATAATGGTATGAGAAAATGATCACAAAAATAAAATATTATACCCCGCATATGCAAGATCATATACATGAATCATGGCGTATATATTTTTTGTTCATAAGATATGAATAATAAGATAATAAAAACACATTAGCATGACAGTTTAACAATGGAATACGACATAGAAATTGTGGCATACACATATGATTATATTATCTTATGTAATTTATTCCTACTAGATATTCGTAGTATATTAGGCTTGGGTTTATCACTCATGTAGTAACATCATTTTTGGGATTGCCTACCTTCTACGTTCTGGTTTCAGTATTAGGATGACCTCATGTGTAACCTATTGTTATGGGCTTTGGATGGCCCCCCATGTATAATATTATTTCCATATTAGGATGACCTCCCATGTACGATCTTGTTTTTGGATTAGGATGACCTCATGTGTTATCTATTATTATGGAATTAGGATAACCTCATGTGTACCCTCTTATCGAGGTCTTAGGATTCCCTCTTATAATGACCCGAAATATTATAATTAAAATTAACTTTTAGATTAATTAAAATGTCTCATCATGAAAAATGTTTATATAAACCACATGAACGTATTTTGATTATTAAATAAAATTGGGTTTAATAGACCATTACGAATCATTATAGTTGATAATATAACCATTGAATAGTGATTACGTTATTAGAATAAATATAGGCTTTTAAAAAAATCAATGAACACAAAAAAAGGATGTGATGGCATCAAGAAGTAGGATCGTACCCTATGAAGCCCATTTTTTAGAGCTTCTATGGGAGATATAATTTCGGGTCCTTTACCTTGACCAAGTCTAAGATGACATCCAATAGCTTAACCATGAAAAAAGGTGTTTACAGGGGAAGATCAAGATCATCAACATCACGACCCAAACCAAGTTTATTGAACCAAACCATGAAATTCCAACCATTATGCACCTTACTCTTGGGGAATTATATGATGTATTAAAAGGACATGTATCAAGAACCTTACAATATGAGTTTGTATATGATTTTGTATAAAATAATGAATATATTTTCATCCTATTATTGTTAATTTGTAGATGATTTTTATTTTGATACCATAAATAACTAATTGTATTTTTGTTTAATATTCAAATTTAATTAATAAATTAATAAATTAATGTATTTTTGAAATAAATAATATTTTAATGAATTATTATTATTAAATAATTTTTATAAAATATAAATGACCATATAAAAGATTATGAAGTCAAATGTAATTTTTTAGGGTTCAAAAACAATAACTATAAAAACCTATCTCTTTCAATAAATTTAGGTCATTTTTTAAAAAGTGAAAATTCACATATTTATAAAATTATTTAGAAAAAATAAATATTATTTTTGGAATAAAATCATTAAAATTATCCATGAGTGAATTTTTCATAATTTTCTGAGATAGTCAAAATTTATGGTTAATATTAAATACCATAAAAATATAATTTGTGTTTTATGAGTAATAAGTAATAAAAAATTTGTCCATGAAAAAAATATATTTTATCAATTTAAAATAATGTGAATTTAATTTAATTTGATTTATTTCATAAATCCTTTAAAAATCCTCCAAAACATATAATATATTTTTTGGATTTAACATCACTTATTTATGAGTGTGACTCCCCACCACATCAATAATCATATTATTTTTTTTATTTAGATCCCTTTCCATATACAATAATTTAAACGTCTCCTACTTGGTAGAAACCATGGTATGGTTTGTGGTTTTGGATATTTTATAATATAGAGTCCAAAACCTAAATAATAAAGAAATCCACCACCTTTGCCATATAATCCTACCCATGTTCTGATTTTTCTTCACCCAAACTCCTTATATAACATCCATACTCTTCCCTACAGTCTCTATAGTCCTCAAAATGTTCCCTCATGCTCTTAATAATTCTTTCCCATTCCTTTGGATTCACACATTCTAGTAAGGGACCTTCATCATCTCATCTCAAAATTAAGCTAACTTCATTGAAATTAATTCTTTCAATTTCAAGTGGTAAGTTTTAGTTCATTTATAATCATCATCTTATTGTATATTAAATATTATTTCAATTATTTATCATTTATCCTCACCCATTTGGAACCTCACCAAAGTCATTAATATTCTAAAATATCATAATGGTTCCCCACCTTCTCTTGTTTATTCATGTTCATTTATAAACTTATGAATTCTATTTACATTTATTAATGTTGGTACATGTACATTCATGTCCCTATTACTTCCTATATTATTTTTCAGTTATGAGAGTTCCCTTTCACTCTAATCGGCGATTTTTTTAATTTTTATCTAACATCGTTATGCTGCTGAAATTTCACCGTGATTTTCCATGCCAAAAGAATTGTGTAGTGAATACCATACCCATTTTTCTATAAAGGGTAATCACCTTTATGAAAATGTTCAAATTTAATGGATACATACTTATATTTATTCCAAACTCCATAATTGTGGCATAAACTGTGATTATTACTGAAACCATGTTGTCTAATCTATATGGCATTCTTAAAGATGAAAATGAAAAGAATATGATGGGTGTTCCTAGATAGCCCTCCAATTTATTGGGTAGCTTTTATTATCTTGATGTGTCTTGTTTGGACAATAAGTGAAACCAATTCCTTTATGGGAAATTTTCAACTATTATTTCTTGGTAAATTTAGCCTTTACCTATGTTTATGATGTAATGTTTTATGTTTTTTCCACATTTCCCATGTTTCCTTTTTGATTAGGATTATATATCATGTCTCATTGTTCATGTTTATGATTACTACTATATTTATGACCATTAATATGGTTATTGTCTAATATGTATCATATTATTCATGTTATGTACTGTTTATTACCTTACTAGGATTTCTATCTCAATTATTTCTAATGTTTATCCCCAGGTTATCCCATGATGTTTTTAGTTCATTAGAATATTATGATCATGTCATGGAAGTGTTCAATAATATTTTATATCCCATGTTATCAGTTGTTATGTAATGTAAAAAAATTTCAAATACACTATTCTTCTTAATATTTTGGGTTGTATTAAGAATACTTGTATGTAATAAAACATATAATAATATAAAATAAAAATTAGGGGTTTTATATTTGGTATGAGAGAAAAAGTGTATTTATTTTTGGGATTATAATTAGAAAACTCATGTGAAATATTTGAGGATAATACTAAGTAGAAGAAAACATCTCTAAATTTTGGTAAGTATATATTAATTGGGGTTTCAATAAAATACACCCTTTGTATCAATACTAAAAGTGGATGTGGTTTTGGTATAGACAAAAATAAGAGTAACAACTCCCACAAAGTGTTCCAGGCCTGACTTGGGGTTATGTGGTATTTGAAAACTAGCCTTATTACGTACTTAGTTAGTCACTCGAGGAAGATATACTATAGTAAATTCATAATCTCATTATAAATAATTATTAATGGAATAATAAAAATTCCCACAATAATATATGTTATGAAATATATCCTGAACAAAATAGATTGAAGCCTATAGATTCAAATAAAATAGTTCATCTAGCTCAATTTATTTAGTCTAATTAAGGAACCGTCCTTAGAGAGTTGCCTATTAGGAGAGAATACACCGGTGTGTTTCATGAAAAATTTTCTAGTCTTCCTCCTAGTCAAGAGGGTGAATTTTCAATTGATCTTATTCCTGGGGTGTTTCGATTATTAAAGTATTAAAATTTAATGTATTTTGTGAAACTTTAGGATCTTGAGAAAAATCTATTGGAGAATATTGATAGGGGGTTCATACTCCCATGTGATTTACTATGGGGTGGACTAGTCCTCTTCATAAAGAAAAAGGTTGTGTAAATTCCCCCTTTGAATTAATTATCATGTTTTCAATAGTATTAACATAAACAGAAAGTATCATATGTAGTGTATTGAGGAAATGTTCAATCAACTATGTAGAGAAAAATACTCATCTAATGTGAATCTTCAGTTGGGATATTATCAACTAAGCGTGAAGAAAGACAATATCCCCAATACCATATCCGTATAATTTACACGCACTATGAGTTCATAGTGAATCCATTGAGACTCACTAATTCTATAGGATTCTTTATGGACTTCATGAATTGTGAATTTAGATATTACTTTGTCAAATTTGTGATTTTTTAGATGATTTTATAATATAATCCAGAAGAAAGGAGGAGCATGAGGATCATTTAAACACTATTCTAAAGACATTAGAAAAGGACATGATTTATTCCAAGTATAGTAAATTTGACTTCATTTTGAAGGAAGCCTATTTCATATGGAATATCATCACAATAAAATGTATATATCTTGAGCCTTTAATGAATGAAGAAATTGGATGGTGGTCGAGGCCATCATTTGTGGATGATATTTGTAGTTTCCTTGGGTTAGATGGGTATCATCGTTGATTTGTGAGAAATTTCTTGGGAATATTGAACCCTCTTAAGAAGCTAATTTGGATGAGAGTCTTGTTTTCATGGAATGATGAATGTGAAGAAAGCATCAAGGTGCTAAAAATGAGGCTTATCACTACCCCTATTCTCATACTACCAACATGTGGAGATCTTGTCTTAGTATTCAGTGATACTTTGAACAATGGATTGTGATCTGTCTTAATGCAGAAATAAATAGTCATTACAATCCCATCAAAGCATATGAAAATTTGTGGGAAAAACTATCCCACACATGATCTGGAGTTGGCAGCTGTGATCTTTTCATTAAAAATATGGTTAAATTATCTCTATGGGGAGAAGTATGAGATAGATACTAATCACAAGAGCTTCAAATATATATTCACACATAAAGATCTTAATATTCACTAGTGAAGATGGTTCAATCTCATCAAGGATTATGACACCTCAATCTACTAACATTCTGATAAATAAATTAATGTGAAGGATGTCCTCTGTAGAAATGATCCTATATATTTATCAATGATGACAATTTAGAAGGATCTGATCATATTATATTTGAAAAGGATGGGAATGGGAATCATAATGGAAGGAAAATCATAAATATAATCACAAAATATTTATACACCATTTGTTTTGAAAAAGATAAAGGATGCATAATGGAATGATTGGGAAATTCCGAAGAAAGTGGACACTATAAGGAATGGGAAATCCTTGGAGTTCAATTTTGATGAATAAGTAATTGTGATATTTGGGTCAAGACTGTCTCTTACATAAAATCCTAAATTAATGAATGTACTATTGGAAGATGAAAATAGTTATAATTTCTCCATTCACCAAGGAACCAAGAATTTGTATCAAGATCTTGGTTAGCACTATTAGTGGGATAATATGAATAAGGATGTCACTATACATCAATTTTCCTGGTATGTTAGAAAGTGAATAATGAAAATATTATTTCAAATGGGATGATACAACCACTACCCATACCTAAATGGAAATGGGAGAACATCACCAATGACCTTCTAATTGTACATCAAAAGACATCTAGGGGAAACAATTCAATATGGGTTGTTATGGATCATCTTATAAACACATCTCACTTTATCACAATTCATGTGTAATTCTCATTAGACTAACATGAATGGATATACATTAGATAAGTGGTACGAATGAATGTAGTAACACTATCGATTATTTCTGATTGAGATTTTATATTCACCTCTAAGATCTGGAAAAGTCTCAAACACGATCTAACCATTGAGATGAATGTCAGTATAAACTATTATCTTTAAATTTATAATTAATATGATCAAACTATTCATTCATTGGATGACATGTTGCAAGAATTTCATTTGGACTTCTAAGAATGTTTGGACCAACATCTTCCTCTAGTCGAGTTCTTATAAAAAACCAATTTCCACTCATGTATCCAAATTTCCCTTTATGAATACCTATATGGGAAGAGGTGGATAACACTAACATTTTGTGAAGAAGTTTACAAATGAAAACTGCTAGGTCCTAAAATGGTCTTAAAATGGTGGAAAAGGTTAATACTATTTAGTAGAAAATTAAGGATTCTCATATTCGATAGAAGATATATGTTGATAATCACTAATGAGACATAGAGTTTGATGTTGGGGACATGATATTCCACAACATATCTCTATGGTATAATGTTATGAGATTTGGTAATATGTTAAATTTTATTCTATGATACATCAACCCCTTTGAGATCCTTTATAGCGTTGAAGTGGTGGCATATCGAGTTACACTCCCACTAAACCTATCACAAGTACATTATGTATTCCATTTATCCCTCTTAAATAAGTATATCTCACATGTACTCAATCTAGAGGTTGTATCGTTGGAGAATTACCTTTCCTATGAGTAGTTTTTGTTGATGATCTTAGATCCGAGAGAAATAGTTCTATGAAATAAGACAAAATACCATGACAAAATATTGTTGGCAAACCAAAAGTTTGAAGAAGCAATGACAGAACTAGAGGTAGTGATGAAGTAGAGTTTCCCTCATATATTTTATTGTGAGAAATGAAAATATTTAGGGTCAAATTTCATAGGGGGGATATTGTAACATAAAAAAATTTAGAAATATGATTCCCCTTTGTTATTTATTTAAATGTCTCGTCATGAAGAATGGTTATAGAAAACACAAGAACTTATTTTTTTTCATATACCAAATTTGATTTAAAAGACTATTATTAATAGTTACTATTGATAATATAGTCAATGAATAGTTATTACATGATTAGTATAAATATAGTGTTCTAAAAAAGCCAATTGACATAGAAATAGGATTTGATGACCTCAATCTGTAGAATCATACCCTATGATGCCCTTATATCAAAGAACTCATGGGTGATATAATTTATGGACTTTTCCCTTGACTAAGCCTTAGCTGAGATCCAACATCTTAAGCACAAGTGAAATCATCTATGGGATATGTTCAAGCTCCAAGAGATCACGACCCATAACATAATTTCCAAACCACACTATCAAAGTACAAATATCATGCACCTTACACTTAGGGTTTTTTGGAGTATTAAATGGATATGTATCAAGACCCTAGTAATATTAGTAGGTACATGATTTTTTATCTAATAATTAACATATTTTCATCCTATTATTGTAACTTTAGAAGATATAGTTTTTTTATACAATAAAGCTCAAATTGTATCTTTGGTTAATATTAAAATTAAATTAATAAATTTATGAATTAATGTATTTTTGAAATAAATAATATTTTAGTAGAATTTTATTATGTAGTAATATTTATAAAATATAAATGATCATATACGTTTTAAAATTTAATTTTTTAGGGTTAGAAAACTATTATTCTTAAAAACATACCATTTTTAATAAATGTTGGTTATTATTTTAAAAGTTAAAATTCCCATATTTATAAATGAATTAAGATAAAATTATTACTATTTTTGGAATCAAAATTTTCAAATTATCTGATTTTTTATTTTTCATAATGTTTTGAGATAATCAAATTATTGGGTAAAAAATAAATATTGTATAAATATACATTTTGTTTTACGACATAATAATGAACCCAATGTGATGTGATATGTAAAATAAATTGAATCCATGATGAAATAAATTTCTACCACCTAAAATAATTTTATTTTATATTTATTTGATTTATTTTATAATGACTTGTGAATCCTCTAAAACACATGATATATTTTAAGGTTTTAATATCATTTATTTTAAATTATTATTCTCCTACACATCACCAATGGTAATATTTTAAAATTTAGCCTCTTTTACTTATAAAATAATGTAAACCAATTCGATTTGGGAGAAATCATGGGCAAAAACCCATGTATGGTTTGTGGTTTTGGATATTTTATTATGTAGATTCCAAAACCTAAATAATAAATAAATATCTATTCTTTCACTTATAAACCCTCCCAATATCCTATTTCACTTCACTCACAATACTTTTATAACTTTAATACTCTTTACACAACTCTCTAGAGTCCTTCTAATGTTCCCCCAAGCTCTCAAAATTTCCTCCCCAAGCCTTTGCAGTCACACATTCAAGTAAGGGACCTTCCCCTTCTCCTTTCAAAATTCAAGAAAATTTATTGAAATTAGTTCTTGTAATTTAAAATGGTTATATATTAATTCATTTTTCATCATTTAATTATTGTTTATTTTATGTTATTTATATGGGGTATCATTTAATTTCCCCCATTTTGACCCTCACCTAATTTATTACAATGCCGAAATTCCATAATGGATCCTCACCCTGTCTTCTTTATTCATGTTTATTTATATACTTATAAATTATATTTAAATTTTCTAATGTATTGAAATGTACTTCCATGTCCCTATTTTTTCCCATTTGATGTTTAATTTATTATATACCCCTTTCACTCTCATCAACAATTTTTATGAATTTTTATGTAACGCTATTTTTTGTAGAAATTTCAGAGTTATATTCGATGCGAAAACAATTGTGTGTCGAATACCATAACCCTAATTCTATAAAGTGTATTAAAATTTATTCACATATACATATTAATTGGGGATGAAATTCTATGTTTTTAATATTCTGTAATCATAGAATAAATTATGTTGATGAATGAACCCATGTTGTATGATCTATGTGGAACATTCAGGCTTGGGAATGAAATGAATATGATGTGTGAACCCAGATAGTAATTTAATGAGTTGGGTAATTTTTAGTATCATGATACATAATATTGGGACATGGAGTGAAACTAATTTCATTATGGTACTTTTTCTAACATTAGGTATTTTTTGATTTAGCCTTGACCTATGATTATGATGTAATGTTATAAGTTGTTTCCACATTTACCATGTTGTCTTTAGGATTAAAATGTTATATAATGGTTCATTTTTCATTTCTATGATTACTACTCTTTTTATTCCCCTTCGATATTCCAATTTTCTAACATATTTCTTATTCTTCATATTATTCTTTATTTATTCCCTTATTCGGGTTTATATCTCACCCATTTCTTATGTTTTTTCCTAGGTTATCCCATGCAGTTTTATATTCATTGGAATATTTTAATCATGTTAAAGAATAGTTTAATAATTATTATATCCCATTTAATATGTGGTAATGTAATGCACCTCATTCCCAAAGACACTATAACTCTCAAGTGGTTGGGTTATATTAAGTGTACTTTTATGAAATAAAACATGAATTAACTTGAAATAAAGAGAAGAGTTTTTATAACATCAGTGTACCCTTTTGAGCTCATAAAACATTTATAATTACCCAACTCATTAGAGGATGATATTGGTCCCACCCTTCACATAATAAAAAAAAATATGTGTTCCAAAAGAATATAAATCATTTATCATATCAAAACCCACGTAATGAAATGAGCTTCATAAAACTATTTCAATCATAACATAATCCATTGAAATGAAATGGGTTTCGTAAATATATTCTCATTATGAACATAAACCATTATTTTAATCAATAATGAAATTAAAATTGAATAATACCACCAGTAAAAAATATCATATAATGTTATCTAAGATGGAAAATAATTTTGAGAAATCATTTGAAAAAAATTCTTGATGAAAATATCTTTCCTTATTTGAAATTGTTTCCTTTTCATAATATGATGTGAAATTATAAACAAACAAAATTTTATTAGAAAATAATCATGTAATATTGTAAGTGAAGCTTCAAAACATTATGGAGTCCTAATGGAGGAATATTCCATTCATGTCGTATATGATAAAAAATATTATTTTCATACTTTTTCTAGAAATATCTCGAATATCCTTTTTTGGAAAACAAAAAAAAAATAATCACTAAATAAATTTACTAAAAATTAAAAATATTTAAAAATTGACTTTAAAATTACATAAAAGAATTATTAATATAATTTTTAAAACATTTTCAGAAAACATGGATCTCTAAGATAAACATTTCCCAATTGAGATTTCAAATGAAACAATCCCAAATATTGATGAAATTGTAAAATAAATAGTCCTTACCTTATAATTAGTAAAATCATATAACCAATGATATAAATAAAATTATATGTAAATAAAACTAAAATAATCTTATGGATAGGATTCATAAAATACATTAATGGGTGGTATATAAACCACATAGAATAAATGATTTTTGTATATTAAATGTGTCCCACAGAAATAAAAGTGAAATTTCAATCCCTTACTACTTGAGTATATTTTGAATCCTAGTATAATTGAAATAATAAAATCAACTAAAACTTAAAATATCATAAAATAGCAGAATTTTCATGATATAAAATTTCATAGTTCAGTATATACACCCTATAAAACAAGTGCTGAATATGACATGTATCTCAGATATATAAAATGTGAGATGAATTTCCCTTAACTTAATTCTTCACAGACATTACTCATATTTAATAATCCTATATAATAAATACTAATTTATCATATATCCTCTATATATGTATATTATTATAATTAATACAATATGTGATTTACTTATGACTTTATATTGCTCGCTTATTAAAAATTCAATGTTAATGTTATGTCTCAGGTAATAACCACTTTGTTTCTTATTCACGTTCAGACTTCTTATCCTTAGTAATAATACATAGATAATTATTTAATCATATCTAGAATAGTGATAATGTAGTGATCTAGATTTCCCCGGTCCATTCCTTTGTGAAAATCTTGTGCTTGTGCTGTTCTAGGGGGACGTAGTGGTTTGTTTTTATAGTTTTCCTAAAATATGGTTGCACCAAAATGGTGGCACACTGAGACAGTGGAACCATAACAGTAGCAAAAAAATGGTGGAACACTGCAAATGTGGCACTATAATAGTCTGATACCAAAATAGTGGCACCGTAATAGTGGCACAATAAAGGTTTCACAGTAATTATGGCACATCGAAATGATGGCACCCTAACAGCCACTCACCAAAACTTTGACACCATAATAATGGAACACTGAAACAATGGAACTGTAATGGTTGAACTATGATGGTGTCACACTGAAATGATGTCTCGCCCTTTTCCAAATTTCTTGTTTCCCAAGATTTTATAGTTTCACCCATCTTACATTTTTTATGATGTAAACCAAGTTTAAATCCTTTGTTGGGAATTTTATGGGATTTTAAAAGGATATTAAGTATATATATATATTTATAATATCCTAACACTCTAAGAACATTGGTTTACTCTATCCACATTATCTTGAAAAGTTTCCCACATTAATGGCTTTTGAAATCATTCATCATTTAATATAGATTTTGTCTCTTCAAAGCCATGATCTTCCATTCCTGGTGTATTTTCTATTACATGTTGGTTCACCTATAACATTCCTCTCTAGACGAGTCTACACCTATGAAAGAGCTCTCTCATTCTAAATTTTCTTTTAGTTTCTTACTGCACATGTGATCCCTTATTTTCGTGCCAATAAGAGTTTTGGTCCACTGTATTTCCAAGTAGGGATTCTTCTACCTCTCTTTATTTGTTTATCGAGCGTGGTGGGTGTAATAATGATTCATTATGAAAAAATGGTTGAATACGTTTCTCAAAATAGTAATAAATAGCAATATATAATATGATGACTAAAATTAATATGTAGGGAATTGAATGTGGTTGATGTTGTTTAATTGTTTTATCTACAATTTTTGTTCCTTTTTATGAATTGTTTTGGTTATAAGGACTTTTGAAAATCATGGCCATTGGTTGTCCATGTTTTTGCATAGGTTATGCTCTTAATCTGTTATGTACACTCTCTTTAATGGTTGTAGCATGAAATATTTTTATTCATGTATACTTGGTTAAATAAATTAATTTCTTATGGTCAAACATGCTATGTGATCACCCCTATTATTTAATGTGGAATTTAAAAACCCTTGTTGGCTAAACATTAATATGCTTGGCTTAATGGTGTGGTTGTGTGCTGGGTTTGGTTGTAATTTCTACTTATTGGGGGTTGTGTGAAGTGGTTGTTGCTAACCTTGTTATGGGTATGGGGGTGGATAGGGGGTTGGTCTTTTAAATGGGGAAGGGTGTGATTGTTCAGTGGGGCTACTATTTGGTTGTGTTTTTCTATGGGATTTGTGTTTGAGATTATAAATTGGTTTTTTTTGTATCCCAATTTGAGAGACTGATTAATTGTGGGATGGATGGACTTGTAGGAAGTGGGACATCCTTTTCTTGTATTGTGGTCGTCGAGCGATTCTGGGCAGTGGGACAGCAATGTGGTCATAGACTTGTTATGCAGCAGGAATGCATCTGTGAAATGCTTGGCCAATAGGGATATTGGACTTGGTTGGGTTGGGTCATGACTTCATGTTTATCGGTGAGTTGGGAGCCTTATTTTTGTGTTTTAGGGATGTCGGTTCTAGTTTTTATAGGATGATTAAGAGAGATCACTTTGAAGAATGATAGTTGGTAGTGGTTACATTGGTGTTTTTGGAAAAAAATGGGTGTTCAATTGGACTATAGGTTGGTTCTCTCTATTGTTTTTCTGAATTGGTGTTAAAATAGAAATTCTTTACCTAGGACCATCTTCCCTTGTTAATTTTTGTCAATGTCCAAGAACAAAGTGGTTTGGTTACAGTGTGTTTAGTTAATCTATCCCTTCACCTTCTAAGAACAGTTGCAGATGTTGTTCTAGAAAGATTCCATAGGTATTTCTAGAATAAATTAAATTTAACCCTTTAATTAATGAATGGAATGTGGTTAAATGAAAAAGGGGTAGGTTTTATTATTTCACAGTGGCTATTTAAGTAGTTGTGCATATAGGGGTAGAAACAAAAGTCGTTCTACTGTGTTTGTTATTTGTTTTGGGACTAGTAAGTTGGGTTGAGTGATTGTTTACTTATATGTACAAATTTATGTTCTTTTTGATTTATATATTCTCCCAACCCGTGTTGAGAACCATTTTCTGAACACCCCCATTTCATGGGGGAGGCTGTCTTTCCCAAAATTCTGGTGGGAGGATGGATGGCTGGTTAATGAGTTTCTTCTTCGCACCCTCTTCTAGGTTCTTACCACTTGAGTGTATCTGGGTAGGCGGTAATGGATTGAATTTGACCATATCCAAATATCCTTTGGGCAAGTTTTGTTACAGATGATGGGCCTAGGTGTTTCTTAACTAGTATTGTTTTTCCAAGTATCTTCAGGATGAGGTCTGGGTGTCTTCAGGTGAGAGGTGTGGTTTTTGTAGCCTTGGTGTCTGTAGGAAGAATTTGTGGTGTTTTTGAGGCCCAGGTGTGTGATGGTAGGATTTTTTAGTGGGAATTCATATTTTAAGAGTGGTAGAATCAAGATGTTATACATTAGGAATTAGAAGCTTACCATAGAGAAATTGTTATGGGGTACCAAAATATTGATGTGGTTATAATACTACTTTACTTGAATTGAATTATTGGGTGAGTGTGCCTTGGTGAGGAAGGGATGGTTAGTGCTCCTTGGTAGGTTCTTTGAGGTTCTACTATTTTCACTGGGGCATTTGTAAGCTTCTCCCACTTGCGTAGGGGTGGATTTAGTTTTCTTAATTGGTATACTTGTATACTCACCCTATGTTTGAAAAACTATTTTTAGGTTTCCATGTGGCTTTTGATGATTGTGTTGGACATTACTTTCTTAAGAATTACTATAGTTGTAGTACTAATACTCATTTTCTTTCTTTTGGTATTTTCTTTAGTTCTTTTGCTGTACTTTTGCCACATTTTTTGTTTAAGTCATTCATGGGTTGTATTTTCATTTCTGTAATATAAATGTTTAGTGTTTTTTGGGATTTTTACTATTTTATCTCATGATTCTATTTTCAATAAAAAGTTTAATACCTTACCTTTTGTATGATATTTTATACCCTTGGTGATAGACTCCACCTATGGGCCTATTGAAGACAGTACAAAATGGGTCATTATATCTCCTTCATGATGAAGAATGATGGGCGTGGCACAATGATGTCACATCCCTCATCTTGAGGAAGGAGGGTCATGATAGAATGTTATCAGAGTTGATGGTTGAGAGATAGGATGGATTTCAATGTTAAGTACAATGAGGATTGCATGTGATGGTATGGAAATAATGTTAGGTAATATTTGTGTGTGAAATAGTCCAGGGATGACAAGATAGGACACAGGATTTTAGGGCCACCAGTGTTTTGATGTAAGGACTATAGACCTACCAAATGACAATATGAGGCTAAAATGATTTTAGGTTAGATACCCTTGGAAAGGTACATTTATTATAATGACTTGTGTTCGTCTCTATCATGGGAGATTTGGGAATTTAATTTAAATAAATATATAATTTTTTTTAAAGAAAATGTCATACTACCTGGGCTTAGGAGTTCCTTGTTTATCCTTTCCAGCTATGGAAACTGAACATTTACCACATGTGGTATGAGTAGATGAGGCCTAGCAGGCTGACTTGGTTGATTATCAGTGGGCCGATTAAGAGGAGTAAGATGAATTGTACAGAATAACCCTTCATGCATTCTAGTGGATAACCCTGGGAAAGTACGAACTCAGTGTTTAAAACTCAAAGATGGAGGGTTGTCTTGAGGAGCTGACAATGACCTTTACCATGATCCATGATCTGATTGAGTACTAGGTTCCTTTAGTAGTGAACCATATGCAGGGAGTGGCATGTCATTGGTGGACATTTTACCTCAGATAGAGGAAGGAGACCGATGTATCATGGGTTGACATTGAGAAGGATTTTCGAGTATAGTATCTTTACTTGATGATAAAGGATGAAAAGAGGAATGAGCAGCTCTGCCTCTAGAAAGGGAGTATGTAAGTGATGGAACTAAGGATGATGTTCAAGGATCTCATATTCTTTTCTATAGATCTCTTTCCGGATGAGGAGTCCTGGTAGAGACGCTTGGAGAAGGCACTCTGACCTTCTCTTGGGCACTTCGTGACTCCCTTTACCCTAAAAAAATATGTAGAATATCAATTGAAAGATTAATTAGTAGATACGATGCACACGTTTGGAGGATAAACACGAGAGGGGGGCCTACCATGTTCTTTGAAGGGGAAGATATCCCGCATGAGGTATCCGGTATTTGGGCCTTTCATCATTTAGCCAGCGGGAAGTGGGCCTCCAAAGTTCCAATTCTAATCTCCTGGTCCTTTCCCTTTCCCCATGGGTCCAGGACAGATGTGCTCTGTTTGTGGAGGCAGTTGACATCTTCGTAGACAATGCCTAGTTGAATCTCAGTATTGTGGGATTGGGGTTGTTCAGTTCCCACCTTAGCAACAATGGTTGCTTGTCATGCCATTTTAGCAGTAGGGCAACGGGCTCTCACTCTTATGTGGGTAGACGTTTATGGAGGAGGCCGAACTCATCTTTCTCCTTAGGGACCTCAAATAGGGAATGGTTGGGGAGGCGGTCAACATGAGAGGGGTAGAGGAGCTGGGAGTGAATAGTTGCATGGCGCTAAGCTAATAGTTCGAATGGGGATAGAGGTTGTTCGAGGTACGATCAGTCTATTTTGAACTATTGATTACAATTTATTTGATTCAAGAGATTCTCATTCCATTTTTACTAGATCTAGACCATTATCTAGTACTATAGATAGATAGACTTCCCAGGTCCTGGTGTTGAGCACTCTAGTTGGGAGTAGGACTAGATTTTTTGATTTTTTCTGGGGATGTAGTCTAATCTTGGCACCACATTAGTCCAGTGGGGATCTTCTTCTACTACAGATGCAGGCATACGATGCCATCTATGGTGTTTTTTGTTTGTCCTCTATGAATTCCATTATCGACTACTTTTTAAGGAGAGTCGTGTTCTCCGATATGGATGGCCAGTGTGTGGAATTTTTTGGTTAGCACAGTTGTCGAGAGTTTAGCCAGCATATAGAGCCCCTTCTTTCTGTATTGCCAACCTTCCAGAGGGAAAAATGGATTATAATATGGTGGAGGTTCAGGGTGTTGTTAGAGAGTTCCAATATTTTTTCCCCAAATAGGTTGTGGATCTACCCGATCTACAAGATGTTGAGTTTGGAATAGAATTGCCACCCTATGCTTGTATGATTTCAACAGCTCAATATCAGATGATGCCTCCTATTTTGAGGGAGTTGTGGATTCAATTTGACGACCAGATGAAAAAGGGTTTTGTTCGGTCAAGTATGTCACTATGGGGTGATCCTGTAATTTTTTTAAAGAAGGTTGATGGAGGTATAAGGGTTTACATATACTACCATTGACTGAATCAGGTAATGGTCAAGAAATGTTACCCTCTCCCAAGAATAGATGATCTTTTCAGCTAGTTAATGGGAGAATGTTTGATCTACCATAGAAATCTATGGTTTGGATATCACCAGTTGAGGGTGAAGGAGGGTGACATCCTGAAGAGAAATTTTAGGTGAAGGTTTGAGAACTTTGAGTTTGTGGTCATGACGTTCATTATTACGAATGCACCGACGGTATTTATGGGCATCATGAACATTATTTTCCAAAAATTCTAGCACTGGTTTATCTTCATGTTCATTGAAGACATCCTAATCTACTCAATGTCAAAGAAAAAAAATTTATAATATATGAGGACAGTATAGTGGTCCTCCGGCACCACCATCTCTATGGGATGTTTTCCAAGTGCATATCCAAGACATGAGAGGTGAACATCCTTGGAAATGCGGTGTCTCAGTAAGGGATAATTGTGGACCCATCAATGGATATGTAGGTGGTATCTTGGTAATCACACAAGAATATAGTAGAGGTTCACAGATTCCTTGGTCTATCAGGGTATAACCGGAGGTTCTTACTCTAATTCTCTTGGGTGGAGGCTCTAATGTCAACTCTGACCAAAAAATACAAGGACTTTGTGAGGAGTGAGAAGTGTCAGGAATCATTCATTTACCTGAAGGGGAAGCTATTCAGTTCTCTGGTTCTTATGTTCCTATAGGAAGGGGTGATGTTTGATGTGTTTTGTGAGGCTTCGATTCTAGGTTTTTGATGCATGATAATATAATATAGGTGAGTGATCTCTTATGGGTCTAAGAATCTATGTCTACATGAACATAACTATTCCACCCATGATATAGAGGTTTTATTAGTCATTTTCATACTAACTTTGTGGCAACATTACCTCATCGGGGAGAACTTTATTGTATTTATGGATCACTAGAGTTTGAGGAATATTTTCTCCCAGCAAGACCTGAAATTTCAGCAGTGGTGGTGGATGGTGTTTCTCTAGGAATAAATCATTGAGATCTATTACAAATTTGGAAGGTGAATTTTGTGGCCTATTCCTTAAGTAGGAAGTTATAGATTGAGTTTGTACAGAAATTCACTGATACTTGGAAGGAAATGGAGGAATTGGTCTCATTGTGTCTGGATGCAAAAGTGGATTACATTATAGGTTGTCTATTTCAGATGAAAGTGAAATCTTCCCTGGGGAGATAGGTAGAGGAGTCTCAGTGGGGATACTCATGGATTGAAGTGATGCATGATGGAACTGTACAGGGGGATTCTCTAGAGGGATGGTTTGAGGATATTCAGAATCAGATGTTTTTGGACCGGAAGATATTCATCCAAGTGGTAATGAAAAAGGGAGTTCTCCATGTCTTCCTTATCTCACCCTTGGCGGGTCATCCAAGAAATTATAAAATGTACCAAGGCTTGAGAAAAATGTTTTAGTGGCCCAAGGTGAAGTGGGAAGTGTAATAGTCTGGGGTAAGGTGCCTAGTTTGTCACTATGTAAAGGTTACGGACTGTGTTCCCGATGTTTTTTTGGTTCCCTTAAATGTTCCTAAGTAAATGTCGGAGGAAATATTGATGGATTTCATCATAAGATTAACCATGTCTCCTAGAGGATGTGATTCTCATATGGTATTAGTTGATTAGTTAATGAAATGAGCTCACTCTTTGGTGATCAAGGAGTTGAGTGTAGTTGATGCCATAGTATTGAGGTATGTGGATGAGGTGGTGCAGCTACATGGAGTTCAAAGATCCATTGTCTTGAATCTAGATACACATTTTATGTCATGAGTCCAGATTGGATTATTGAATGCCTTCAGCACTCAGTTACACCTCATCACTACTTTCCAGCCTCAGATAGATGGACAAATACACAGACATAGAAAACCATCCAGACGTTGGAGGACGTGTTACAAGCATTTTTTTCTGGATTGTAGTGGGTCTTGAGTGAGACATATTCCCTTGGTATATTTTTCATAGAATAATATCTATCACTGTTCCATTAGTATGGCTCCATTTTAAGGTCTCTATGGGAGGTAGTGTCATTCACCCTTATGCTAGGTGGATGTTGGGGTGGCAACTATTCTTGTTCTGGACATGGTGTAGAGTATAATAGAGAAGGTGGATCTTGTCCTTGAGAGGATGAATGAATTATAAGACTAATAGAAGTCATATGTCGATCATAGGAGGAAGCCTTTTAGTTTGAGGTTGGGTACCATGTATTACTGAAGGGTTCCCTTTAATGTGGGTAGTAGAAGTTTTTGGAGAGGAAGAAAGATTTCTCCTAGGTTCATCAGAATTTTTGAGGTGTTGGTATGAGTTGGAAATGTGGAATATTAGCTCTCATTTCCACCACAGTTGGAGAGGATTCACAATGTATTATTTGTCCCTCAACTCCACCAGTAACTAAACTATGTTTGAGGGGAATGTTTCTTATCATGGACGACACAGAATTCGTGGAGAGGCCAATAAGAATCAAGTATCAGAAGGGGAAGGTGATTCGTAGATGGACCATTAAATTGGTCTTTGTGTTATAGAGTTTTGGTGGCCTCAAGGAGAGTACTTTGGAGCGGGAGACATATATGTGTACCCAATAACAAGGGTTTTTCTATATTTTGTTTCTATGTCTTACATTTTTTCTTCTATTTATGATGCAATGCTTAACCTTATTTGTTACCATATATTTTGTTCCCTTGTTCTTAGTTTTGTTTGGAAAATCCTGACATGTGGAGAGGGCATGACCAAATCTCTAATCATTACAAATTAATTTGGATGTGATTTAACCCATGCAAGTGATTCAACGCCACCCAAAGTTGATAATATCTTGACATGGAAGAAGGTATTCCCTAATCCATATGTTCAAGTTGTGGGTCCTTCGTGTTTGTATAGTTTTTCATGAGATTGATGTCAAGGAGGTGTTCATGAATGTTGATGTTTTCTCTCCAGTTTTTGAACACCATAGGGTGGTTTTTCCATAAGATTTATCTTATGGGGTGGTTATTTAGACCCACCATTCTTCTAAGATTGGTATTAAATTATCTGGGATGAGAATAGTTTGAGAGGTATCTGATGTAATGAAATTGATTTACCAGGGCCATTCCATTGTGAATATCCATTGCTTATGGTTCTCTTAGGGGTTGTAGTGTTTTATTTCAGAAATTTTCAAAAAATATGGTTGCACCAAAATGGTGGCACATAAAAATGGAGGAATTATAAAGGTTTCACCAAAATGGTGGCTCTCCAAAATGGTGGCACCATAACCGTGGAACTAGAATGGTCTCACACCAAAATAGTGGCATTGAAACGGTGGCACCAAAATGGTGGCACCGTAATGGTGGCACCATAATGATCATGCACTGAAACAGTAGCATCGTAATAGTTTCACCATAATAGTCACACACCGAAACCTTGGAACCTTAATGGTGGCACTGTGATGGTGTCACCCTGAAATAGTGTCTCACCCTTTTCCAAACATCTATTTTTCCAAGCATTTCCAATTTCTCCCCTCTTATGTTTTTTTGAAGTAAAATGAGTTTAAATCCTTTTTTGGGAATTTTAAAGTTTGTTTCAAAGGACATTAAGTATATCTTCAATATCCTAATGCTTTATAGACATTGAGATCCTCAAACCGCATGACCTTGACCAATATCACACGTTAAGGACTTTTGAAATTGTTTTCCCTTCAGTATAGGCTATGGATCTTAAAAGATAGGATCTTCCCTTCCAAGTGTGTTTAATGTTCCCTCTTAGTGGACTTAAATCCTTCCTCTCTAGATGAGTCATGTTTCTGTGCTTAAGAACCCTTATTATTAGTATTCTTGGAGTTTCATGCTTCTCGTACGATCACCTATTTTGGTGCAGAGAAGAGTTTGGTTGCCTATATTTCCAAGCATGGATTCATCTACCACTCTATATTTGCCTATCATGTGTGGTTGGTGTATTAATGATTCATTATATAGAATGGGTTAATAATTTCCTCAAATGAGTAATATATGATGTAGGGAATATGATGATTAAAATAAAATAGGTATGCAATTGAAGATGCTCAATGTTGATCAGTTGTTTTATCAATTATCATTGTTCTTTTTTTTATGAATTTTTTGGTTGTATGGCCTTCTAAAAATCATGGTCATTAGTGGTCCTTGTTTACACACATGTGATGCGGTTTTTTTGTTGATACTATATTGAATGAATGTAATTAGAAATCTCCTTATTCATGTATACTTAGTTAAATAAATGAATACCTAAGGATCAAATCAGTTCTGTGATCACCTATGTCATCTATAGTGGAGTTAAAGAACCCATGTGCGATAAACTAGAATATTCTATGTCTAATGGTGTGGCTCTGTGCAGGGTTTGGTTGGGTTTTGTACCTTGGGGGGTTGTGTGATGCAGTTATTGGTAACATTGTTACTCGTATGGGGGTGGACAAGGGGGTTGGTCCAGTGAATGTGAAATGCTATGTTTGTGTAGTGGGGATACTGTTTGACGGTGTTTTGATGTGGGCTTTGTGTATAGGGTGGTACAGGTGGTGTGTTGGTATCCCAATTTGGGAGACTGGTTGATTGTGGAATGTATGGAATTTTATGCAGTGGGACTTCCTTTTCTTATGTTGTGGCTGTCAATAAAAGTTGGGAAGTGGGACTGCGATGTGGTTATGGACTTATTATACAGTGGAATTACATCTGGGAAATGTCTGGGAAGTGGGTCTACGTGAATGGGTTGGGTCGTGACTTCGTGTTTATGGGTGTTCATGGTGTTATATTTTTATGTAGCGGGGCTACCGATTCTAGTTGAGAGAGGATGATAGAGTGGGATATCATTGAATAATGACAGTTGGTAGTGATTTATAGGTGTCTAGGGAAAAAAGGGGCGTGCAATGGGACTACATTTTTGTTGTTTACTTTTTATTTTATGAATGGTTGTTAAAATTGTAATTCATTACCATGTTCTATCTTCCCTTATTCATTGTTGGCAGTTCCGAAGAATGATATGGGTTGGCTTTTGTGTGTTTACTTAATTAGGCTCCTCAACTTCTATGAATGGTTGAAAATATTGTGATAGGTTGTTACCCAGATAATATCTATAATAAATTAATGTGAACCCATTATTTGATGAATGGTGGTGTTTAAATGAAAAAATTGTTGGGTTCATGCTTTGATAGTGGTTGTTTGTGTAGTTGTGTATATTGGGGTAGTAGCAAAAGTGGTTTCAGTGATCTAGTTGTTTGTCTCAGGACGCGTAGGTTGGACTTAGTTCTTATTTACTTATATATATTTATTCATGTTTATTTGTATTATTTAGTGATTGAAAATAAAATACATTGATCGTGGAGAAATAAGGTCGTGCATACACATGAAGGCTATTTTGATTTTCATGTTGGGTTAAAATAAAGGAATATAAATGATATATTATTATTACCGAATAAATATTTATGTAATATATATCATATAAATTACTAAAATTTATCCTTATTACAATACATGTGAAATATAGATAAAAAATGAACCAGATCTCATTGTGGAGATGGTAAGCCATACATGCGCATTAGCGACAATATCATTTCCCAAAAGACTATATGGTAAAATGGGTAGATATGATATTAACATTAAATAAGTATAATTATTTTAGAAATATCATATGTATATCATAAATATTGTTCCCATCATAATTCTTACCAGGAGAGACAGTAATTGAAAAAGGAACAACATCATTTCGTGAGGTGTTAGTTCACCATACACAAGAAGGGTAAGTTGATTACCCATTTGATGAAATTGTGTGTGATTGTAGGAAGAAAAATTAATAAAAAAAAATATATGGAATATATTTATGTAATTATATAAACAATAAATATGTATAATTAAATGGATTTGATGAATAAATAAAACTATAACGTTCGTTAACGAACACAATATCTTCTTTGGGTATCTCCATTTGATTTTCAAAAAAGGACTCCATTGGTAAAATTTTCACCCAAATAATGGATTCTAGGATATAGGGAAGGAAATTAGAAGGAGACTTGGTCAATGTTTGGATGATAAAATAGTCTTTACATGTGTGAATAAAAGATAATTTGTGGTTCCCTTTAATATGGGAGGGGAGGGTTACTTTGGGAAACACAAAAATAATTAATATATAATAAATTAAATATCATTAAAAATACATAAAAATGAAATTTTTTGGAATATAAGATGATATAGGTTTGTTATCCCATCATCTAATAAATTTTAGAACAGTTTTGATGTAATTTTCAACCATATCTATTTGATCAACCCTTAGTTAGCCTATTTTAATTTTATCTATGGAAACAATGTTTTAATGTTAAGATGATATAATTTTAACATATTAAGGTTCAGTTGGACCATTAATGGTATATTTATGATATTTTATATATTATATCAATTCCTTGTTCTCATTTAATAAATTTATTATTTTAAATAATTTAATAAAATATTACTTTCATAAAATTTCATTAGTGTGAATTTTGATACTATTCATGATTTATCATTTTAAAAATTTAATAACAATAATATATCATAGAAAAAAACTTTATTAACACATCCCTAACATGTAAAATACTTATAGAAAATTCATGGATAACATTAATTATATAAAATTATATTTATTTAAATATTTTTATGGTCATTTATTTCATATTTAGATTAATGAATCAATTATTTCATCATCACTGTAGAAGCCATTATAGTATTTATTTATATCCTAAAAATTAAAATAAATTATGATGAAAAATAAAAAAATAGCTCTCAAATGACTATTTAGAGTATAATTTATTTTCTCTATAACCTTATATTAAATGTGATATAGTTATTTAAAAGATGAGTATGACATATTTATCTTTTTTTAAATAAAATATAATAAATTTATTACTCTAATCCAAGTGACAAAAAAGGTTATAATTTTACCCTACGAATGATTTTCTTCAAAACCCACTCATTATATGAAATTAGGACAATTATTATTATAGTTTTCTATTATTTATAGTATTATTTTTACCCTTAATTACCTGATTTACCTTTTAGTGTGTTAACAAAAAATTACTAAATTTACTGTTCATAATTCCCAAAAATATAAGATACCTATTTAAAAAATTTGAAACAATTGATTCAAAATATTGAATAAATTTTTGAAAATTCAAAATACAAAAGTGTCAGTTATGAATTTGAAATTAATATCATTGATGGGGCTTGAAAGCAGGTTATTAATGATAAAACATGAAAAACAATGAGATGTTTTTATATCTAAATTAAATGTAATTTCTTTATAATGACCAATATTAGATTAAATAATAAAAATTGTACATAATTATACATTAAAACCAGTCAAAAATATAATTTGACACTGCAAATTATTTCAAAGAATAAAATTGATTTCTATTAAAATTTAGTACTTTTTATTATTCATCAAAACATGATACTTATTTGAATAATACAAAACATTCAAATAAAACTTAATTTTTATATACCAATGTCACTAAATTAGTTTTTTTCCAATTAAAAACTATAAATATGTCATAAAAATTTTATTTAAAATTGTTTCACCAATAAAGTTGGTAAAATTACACTTTTGGAAAATATGTACTTTTATGTAGAAAATTCAAGTTGTCCTTATGATATGGAAATAAAATATATTCGATGAATATAAAAAATATTTGATTAAATATATAAAATATGAATTTCTTTAATATTGTTCACTAATTGTAATTAATGTAATTTATCAAGAAAAAAAGACATTGGGAGTATAAAACAAAAAATTTTCCATTATAAACAGTTGGATTATTTAATCATTTTTAAAAAATCTGTATAGAATAAAGTCATCTGAGAGACCATATATGTTCCTAAGTTATTTAATAATATTAATACATTCGAATTTAAAAACTAAATTATATCTTATTATATTAAATAATAATATTCTAATAATATACTATTGTTAAGTTAAAAATTATGTTGCACGTAACGAAATCTATCCGAATAACATGGTGTAGTGTGTAAAAGAATCCTAACATAATATTTTTTATACTAAAAGCTAATATAAATTTTTCATTACAGAAATTTTCAATTTCTGTTGTGTATTACACAACCCAAAAATTGTCTTTTTCTTATTTAAAAATACATATTCTATATTGTATGAAATTAAAAAATATTTGATTTATTAAAATAACTCAAAAAAATATTTCCAAAGTCTCAGGGTGTTACATTGTACCCCCCATAAAATTAATTTCTCTTGGGAAATTTATTTGGGTTATTAATGGTTTAATACTAGAATGTTCCTTTCATTGAAACCCATATTTTAAAAATTAATTCTAAAACATCATTTTAAAAATGAAAGGTTAGAAAATAAAAATAAACCCAATGGAAATCATAACAAGGTTTCTATGATGGAGAACATAGGTGAATATTTGGGGATAAAATGAAACATAAATAATTATAGATATTGATAAGTATCACTAATCACGATAAAGCGGGTGATCTAGATAATGTTAATAATCACAAATCCATAAACTAAAGTACCATGAAAGAGGTCGTTGATATAATCCCTAATGATGATAACTGGACAACATTTTATTCAAAGATAATTTTCCAAAAGTTGAATATTTTTTACAAATATATTATTCTATGAAATAAAATTGAATATTTCATTCCTAAAGTGTTATAATATCATGAGATCCATAAATAGAACGTTTGGTAATTCCACCTATCTTTATCACAAAAAATGTGAGTAAAAGATATCAAATATGTATAAATTCCCCAGTGGTGATATTATACATTAATCTCAAAAACATCATCCAAATTTTAACTTAATATTTCCATAATTGGATAATCCTAAACTCCTTTCAAAAAATAAAAATCCAAAACATTATAAATAAGTACAATAAATTGGGTTAACATTAATCTCACTTATATCATAAGGTATCTCTTGTTTGTCACATTCCAAACATGTGAGTACCTTCATCTATTTTTCTACTAAAACATGTCAATAATCTAAATTACCATAAATACTTATTGAGAACATTCTTGTTTCATTATTCAAATGTTTTTTGGATATATTCCTTTTGACTAATTTTTTTTAAACTTTATCCATGATAGTATAAACCACTTTTCAACACATCCTTAATTAGTTGTAAGGAATTTAGTACCATCCAATTTACTTATTCGTATCAAACATATATTTATCCAAACTTTATTATCTAATCATTAAGAACAAATTAGAGTTATCATCTAACAGTAAAATTTTCACCAAGCCATCAAATCAAATGTCTAGTCCATCATAACCATTAAATATATTCATCTAAATACTAAGTGAAAAACACATAAAATAATAAATCATCATATATTTGATAATTATTGATTGAAAATACATAAACAATTCAATCAATCCTCTTCAATGTTTGACATAGAAAAGGTCCTTCCTTGGTTTAGAAGTATGTTCTTAGGTAAGGGCATTGAGTTTGGTAATTCCCATGTTCTTTACAGATATGGCATTGAAGTCCATGATTGTTCGTCACTCTATGGCCCATTTTCCCACAAAATTACATTGTTCCCTCTATTTGAGGAATTCTTAATGGTTCTTCTTCCCCTCTACTTGACATTAAATCATTTATGATCCTCACCATGTGAACATACATAAAAGTCAATCATCCTCTTATTAGATGTATTGGGAATACAACCCATGTTCACATTGCTAATAATATTTTTAAATATATTATTTTTTGTAATCACAATTTTTTTCTCCAGTAATTATCTAATCGCTCTTCTCATAGTCACAAAATTTTCCATTAGATTCAATGTTAACCGTGCTATTTTTGATTCCCTCCATTGTCTAAAATCTGAATTCATTGGCTGAGAAAAAAATAATATAGAATAAACCCATATAATCATGGAAGATCACTTATAAGATTTTTAAATTATAACACCTACCTAGGGAAACTTAAGATTATCATTAGATACATCCATTGACATATCCATTAAAATATTCCTAGGGATATCACTAATGTTTTCACATCCCTATTTCTAATAGATAACTATTTTTTCTCTCATGGAAACTATAACGACCTAGAATTTATGTAAATTATCATTACATATTTATTTTTTAGAACATTTTATACATTTCACAAACAAATTTCGATAGACTATATTAGTTTAGTGTATTTGGAAACATGAAACACATTAATCTAATTTGGTGAAAGATCTTCAATGTTCCAACAAAGAAGATCCCCTTTAAACCCCTTCCCAAAACATTTCTATATGACCTAAGAAGAGAAAAAATATAAACAAGGGAAATATAATATCCTCTTTAACAGTAATCAAGGTAGATATATAAGCATAAACATTGAACATAACATTATAAATTCTTACCCTGCATATCAAAGATCATATAAATTATTCATGGAATAAATATAGGTATTCCATAAGAGATGAATCATAAGATAATAAAAACTAGTGGTCCATGAGCATATAAAAAATGAGTAAGACATAGAAATTCTAGAATACACATAATTTTATAAAATCTTATATCATTAATTCCTACCAAATAATTCATTGTTTGTTGGGCTTGGGTTTATCACTCATGTACCAACTTTTTGTCGGGAATGAACTTCTGTGTAAATTTTTGTTTTGGGGTTAGTATGAACTCACATGTACCCTCATATTGTGTTCTTAGGATTACCTCCTATGTACCCTATTGTTGCAGGCATAGGAATACCTCCCATGTACACTCTTATTGTGGGCATAGGATGACCTCTCATGTACCCTCTTGTTCTGTGATTAGTATAACCTCCCATGTAAACTTTTGAGCTTATAGAAAATTTATAATTACCCAATTAATAGGAAGGATAAATAGATCCCACACATCACATAATAAAATTCTTACATATGTTTTCTAAAAGAATAAAATCATTCATTGTATCAGAACCAATGGAATGAAAAGGGTTTCATAACGATAATTCAATTATATTAAAACACATGAAAAAGAAATGGTATACATAAATATCATTCTATAATAAAAATAAATAATTCATTAAAATAATATGATTAATATCATTGAATAATACCCCCAGTAAAACACATAAAATAATGTTACCTTAGATGAAAAATATTTTTGAGAGACCACCTAAAAACAATTCTTGAGGAAAATATCATTTCTGCTTTGAGTGATTTTTCTTTTCTTAAAATGATGTGTAATTATATAAAAATAATTTACATTGAAATTAAACTTTTATGTTTTAAGGTAAGGTTTAAATCATCAAGGATTCATGATGGTTGAAATTTTTTTTCATGTTTTATAAGATAAAAAAATTCCTTTCATTCTTTTTATAATAAATTCATAAAGTTCCTTATTTTTAAATCATCAATAAGATTCCATTCAAACAATTTAACGACAAGTAATAATGGGTAAAAATAAATTTAAAAATAAATATTAGAATAGTATGAACATTTATGAAATCATTTTTAGAAAACATGGAAGTTGATGATAAACATTTCCCATTGAATAGTTAAAATGAAACAACCCCAAATTTTGATGAAATTGGGAAAGAAATAATCATCAGTTTATATTCTGTAGAATTATATGTCACATGTAATAAATAAAATTATATGGATATGAAAATAAAATAATCCTCTTTATAAGATTTATAATATAAATTAATGGGTGTTATATACACCACATAGAATAAATGAGTGTTGTATATGTAATGTGTCCCACAGAAAGAAATGTGAAATTTAAATCCCATGCTACTTGAGTAAATTTTGAATCATGAGATAAATAAAAGAATAAAATAAACTAAAAATTATAATTTCAGGAAATAAATTAATTTTCATGATATAAAATTTCATAGGATAGTATATACACTGCATAAACTAAGTGGTGAATATATCATGCATCTTATAGATATAAATAGTGAGATGAAATTACCTTACCTTAAGTCTTGAATTTCTTCTCTCACATTAAAAACTCATTTATAATAAATATAATTTTATTATAAATCTTCCAAATAAATATATTCATATATTTGATAACATACATTATTTATTTGTTACATTATAATACTATTTTATTAATAGTTTAATGTCTAAGTTATGTCTCAGGTAATAACCACAATATTGTTTATTCCTATTTGACTTCTTATCCTTAGTACTCTTACATAGATCATGATTAAATAATCTATATAATAATATTAATGATTTAAATATCATATATATATATATATATTCATTATATCTTTATTTATGGTGATTCATAACATTTAGATTTATAAAATAAAATACAATATCTATGGAGACGGTGGGCCATACATACAGATGAATATTGTTTTAAAATTTTTTTTGGGTTAAAATAAAGGAAAGTATATGATATATTATCAATAAATAATAATTATTTATATAATATATATCATATATATTCATAAAATCAATCTTTATTACCATCTACATGATATATAGATGAAAAATGAACGACATCACATCATGGAGATGGTAAGTCATATATATGGATGAGAGAAATTATAATTTCCCAACATATTACATGGTAAAAGTAATTTAAATGATATTATAATTTGATAAGTATAATTAATTCATAAATATAATATATATCATAAACAACAGTGTGTACATCATAATTTCCTTTATGATAGGTGGTGAAAGAAAAATAAACGACATAGTTTTGTGAGGCCGTAGTTCACTGTACGAAAAAATTGATTATTCGTTACCAATTAGATGGAAGTGTTTGTATGTTTCGGTTGAAACATTAATAAATCCAAATATAAGTATATTTATTATACTTATATTATAACATAAACATCAAAATAAAAATACTTTAAGGGTTTTATGGAAGAAATAAAATAAAATCTTTTGTCTATGAACATTACCACTTCTGTGGGTATCTCCTTTTGATTTCAAGAAAGGGGATCATTTGGTTAGATTTATGCCCAAATTAAGGAAACTATGATAAATTAAAGGAATTTTGGAGGATATTTGGATATATTTTTTCTGATCTAAATTGATTTAGATGCATGAATAAAAGGGAATGAGAGATGACATTTTATAAGAGAGGGGATGAGTACTTTTGTAAACTAAAAGAATTATTAATTTATAATAAATCCATTATCTATTAAAATACCTCCAAAATTAAATTTATTTGAATATAATATGAGTAATGGTTATAATATCATCATTCAATAAATTTTATATAGGTTTTGATTTAATTTTAACTTTTCTCTTTTTCATTAATCCTTACTTAACCTATTTTAATTTTAACTACGATATCAATGTTTTTAATTTTTAGAGGAAGCTATATTTACATATAAAGTTTAAATTGGACTATAAATGTTCAATGTATGATTTTTAAAACAATATCTTATACATTTATCCTAATTTAATATTTTCTAATTTCTAAATAATTTAATAATATATTACTTTCATTAAATTTCATTAGTGTCAATTTGGATATTATTCACTATTTATCATTATTAAAATATCATAAAATCATGATATATTCTAAATTTATATATTATGTCATCCCTAATATGGAAAATTCTTCCATTTAATTCATGAATTACATTAATTATATCAAAATATATTTATTTTAAAATATTTAATATCATTTATTTGGTATTTACATTAATAAAATAATTATGATGTCCTCATTTATAAGTCATTAAAATATTTATTTAGTTTATAAAAATTAAAAAAAAATTAACATGAAAAAAAAATAATTTTATCTATAAAATACCTATTTATATTCATATTTATCTTCTATATAATCTTATATTAAAAATTACATAGTTATTGAAAACTTGAGTACGACATCTTTAACTTTACTTTAAATAAAATATAATCAATATATTACATTTATCAAAGTGGCTTAAAAGGTTTTTAGATCAAGGATACTTCTGGTCCAAACCCACTCAAGTGATGAAATCATTATAGGTGTTATCATAATTTTATATTATTTATAAAATAATGTTTTACACTTAATTACCTAATTTTCCATTTACCATGTTAATAAAAAATAACTAATGTTATTTTCCATAATTTACACCAATAAAATAATCATGTTTACATAATTTGGTAAATATGATTCCAAATATTGAATAAATTTTTTAAAATACAAAATATTTAAGTTTTAGTAATTAATTGTAAATTAATCCCATTGATGGGTTGAGAGAAAAGGTTTTTAAAGTTAAAACATACAGCATATTGAAAAATTTATATATATTAATTAAATATAAAATTAATTCCAATGAACTATAAAATATTAAATAGAAAAAAATTATCTAATTATACATTAAAACTAATCACACATAAATTGAAGAGTATAAAGTATTTCAATGAAAAATATTGTTTTCAATTAAAATTTAGTATTTTCTTACTATTCATCAAAACATGATACTTATAATAAAAATTTAAAAAATTAAACAAATGTAAATTTTTATAACTTAATTTCAAAGAATATGTTTATTTTATAATATAAAAACTATAAATGTGTCAAAATTGGATTTAAAATAAGGTCACCATTAAAAGGAAGTAAAATTACCCATTTGAAAAATATAGATTTTTATGCATAAAATTGGGTTTGTTATTATCTTATGGCTATAAAATATATTGGATGAATATAAAAAATAATTGATCAAATATATGAAGAATATATTTCATTAATATCATTCAATAATTATAATTAATTTAATTTATCATAACAAAACGACTTGGGGAGTATAAAAATAATAATATTTTGATTATAATCAATTGGTATATATATTTTTCTAATTCATTTGAAATTAATAAATTTATCTTATAAACCATATATTTTATTAATTTAGTTAATAATATTCATAACTTATTATTTAGTGACTAGGTTTTTTTTATTATATTAAATAATAATATTTTAATAATATACTATTATTTGAAAAAACACGGTACTGCATGTAATGAAATCCATGAAACACAATGTTGGGTGTCACACAAGCCAAAAATAGTTTTTTGTACATTGAATAATAATCTATGTGTTGCTTATAGCACAATCTCGAATTGGGGTTGTTTAAAATACAATCTAAACATAGTCAAAAACGCGACATTCATTTTTTTTGTGATATTAAAAATATCAAAATTATTAAACTAGTCAAAAAAATATTTACAAAAATGATGGGGTGTTATAGATTGAAGGCTTAGAAATAATTGTCTTAAAAAATATATTTCCTAAAATAACGTTGTATGAATAATGTAGTTCAATAAAAACTAGAATGTAATAACCAAATCAAAAAATTAAAATCACCATGGTCATATGTATTCAGGTTCATTGGTTCAACAATCTAGGATCCTCTCACTAATTAGTCAAAAAATCATGGCTCAATGTCTGCTCACGTCCATAAGGCTCATTTTATTATGACGAGATCAATCAACACACCATTAGGGAAAATAATGCATAGTACAGTTTATTTAGAGTTTTCACTGACAATCTATTGTGAGGGAGTCAGATTCCTTGAATTATTGTCTAAATCACACACTTTCTACTCTTTCTCACATGTGCATTAAATCAATAAACCATTCAATCATTGGGAAATATTTCATTTAAATTCATGTCATAAATCATAGTTCAAATTCTTAATATCAAGTTTGAATATTCAATTTAAATTTCAAAACCAAATAAAAGGTTTTTATGAAAATAATTCCCTTAAAAATCATCCTTCATTAATGCTAGTTTTTTTATCAATAATCAAAATAAAATATTTGTTCATATCATTTTCATTTAAATCCATCTATTCTAAAAAGAAATCCTATAATTTCACATCCTTTTTAATAATTTTTTCCTTAAATTATTTGTTGTTTCAAGTGGTTCATAAAAATATTCTCAATTGAAGGTATATAAAACAATTTAAAATTCATTTTTGATATCTAAAAAAATGGGGTTTTAGTCCTACTCTTATGAAACTAACTACCTTTAATTTCATGGTCAAACAACAAACTTTAATGGGAACCACTAAAAGAGATATAAAGGTGTGGAAGATAAAAATAAAAACCTAGAATTTAAATTCATCAATTAAATAATCCAATCCACCATTAAAATTCGGATTCATCTCTATCTCACATAATTAGATAAAGGAATAAAGGAGAATTCTCAAATAAATATAGATTTCACTTAACTAAGATGAATCAATCCCATCAACTATCAATTCAATCAGTGAATTAAGGGGTTGAAGGAACTAAGAATACCTCTACAAAGACTCATAAACTGAGAGGACAAAATTAGGTTTTATTAGGGAAATATTTGGATTTAAAATGGGGGAATCATTATTTTAATAAATATTTTATGGGTATTAAAACCCATCCCTTGATTTACTAGAGTAGTTAACATGATTAGTACTAATAAAAGACATAACCAAGTGACCTCATCATGTTTATCGATAGGGTTCATTGTTTGGGAACATGGTATGAAAAACCATGTTCCAAACATGAATACCCCAACTATATAAAGTTATATGATTTTATGGAGAGGTCGAATGAGTATTTCTAATAATGTTCCCTCTCATGAACCCAATGACATAACACATTGTTTATTAGAAAGAAACTTCTTGGTTTTTCCTAACCATGCACCAACCATGCATAGCCCTAAAACCAAAGATAATTGTTAGATGTCACTAGAAACACACTAGAATAAGATTAAAAAAAGGTTGATAAAAAAGGGGATGGAAATACTAGAATGTTAGAAACAAGATTCTATAATCTCCACACTACAAACATTTTCTACCACAATATATATTTTCCAAAAGCCTATATATTAATGATATGAGGTTACTTCTCTCTCATTAGTATCTCAATGTCCCATGTATAATGTGAATCACAACCATGTGGTCAATTCACATAAACTATTGGTGTCAACTATTTTTGAAGAACCTTCATATCAGAATAATCATTCCAGACAGGTTATTTATTCATCTATAGATCCGGTTCTAAGTCCAGATCTTCCCATCTCAAGATATGTGATTGGACAAAAATATACTTATTGAGTTAAAAAAACATTTAATATTGTGTGGATATATGTCATCTGAGGTGGATGTTCCAAATGGTAACCACCTTCCCAACCATATAAATAATATCAAAAGGACCCATGAATCATGATGATACATTCCCCTATTTTACAATCATTTAGTAACCCAACCATGTTGAAACTATTAAGAACTATTATTCACTAATTAAAAAATCCAAAGGCCATCATTAAAAATCAACATAAGATTTATACTAGAATTTTCTAGTCACCATCCTATGATAAACCATTGGAATCTTTATCTTCATCTCTTAGGCCAAGCATTGTCCAACAAATGAAGCTTCACCAATCCCTAACCAAAAAATTAGAGATTTATAAAGTTGATCATAAAATGAATAAAAATTTTCCATTATAATTTTTGAATTATAAATATTTTTAAATGAAAAATTAACCATTTCCAAATATTCAAACAAAGATCCACTAAATTTGATAACTCAAGCATGAAGCATTCCTTCCAAAAACAATATAACAATAATTTTTTGGGAAATATTCCTATAGATGATATGTCACAGTCAATATACAAATGGATATCATTTCCTCATAGAGGCCTCTAAAAATGAGATATAAAATTGGGAGTCCTATTAGAAACTATTTCATATTTAACTATATAAATCTAGATGGTCTCCATCAAATATGGGCTTCCAAATCCCTTAACTTTGGTTGTATTGTGAATAATAATAAAGTGAGATAATTTGGTTATACGATAGATCACTACCAATATCTAATTCTTATGTGGAGAGGTATGTTGATACCAAACCATGAATTCTATTTAATGCTTCTCCCAAATTCATGTCAGAATAGGAATAACATAGAACAAACATGAAGTTTTCTAGTTCTTGGACATGACCTACTAATAGGTATGAAATCTAGATTTTTTTTGAAATATTTCATTTCATAAATGGCCACCATAATAATTGTATAATATCATATGAAATCATCGTGGTTTTATAGTGGACCACCCATTGTGAATTATGTCAATTCCCCATCAATGTATTTCTCAAAGGTAAATGTACAACATACCAATTTAGAAAACATAGGATACCATCATAAGATAATTACTACTCATCAATGGTATCCCCAATATAATGAGTGTGTATTCCAAAATAACGATCTTGATAAGATATCCAGTCAACTATCCACTTCCCAGAATAATTTCAATCTCATCATCCTAAAATCCAAACTTCATAATAACAAAGATATCCATATAGTTACTTTATTAATATAATTCTTCCACGATGTGGTTTATATGTTTTTATATCAAAGAATAGACAACTACATTCCATCATTGGGGGTGTATAAAATTTCAAAATAATGACATTGTATAAATCCCCCCAATCACCTTTGGAAGAGATTCAAATAATTTTGTGAGAAGATACAACTCTTGATTTTATAACATCCCCAACCTAGAGGCCACTTGACCGGTGTCCTGAGTCGAGTATCAACATGACTTTAATCACACATCCCTATATACAAGACATTTTTTAATAGCAGTATGGGTATAATAGATCATGTGGGGAGACCATACTGTCTTTTTTAGAGTAATTCATAGCTGATAAACACAAATATAAGGAAGACATATTCAATAAAAAATGAACATACAATGCCAACATTCTCCAATACTGGTTTCAAGACCATGACCAATGTAAACAAGCTATATAATTTCATTATAGAACCATCTGTTGAGAAGGACCCAAAATAAAGACAAACTAAAGAATCAAAAAATGGGTCTTGACTCCCTATTTAGATTCCTCTACCATACACATCCCAAGCCCAACTCAACCCTCTAACATAGGTCCCATTCCCTTGTCTTGACCTCCAAGCATGAAGTATTCTCTATTAGCCAATATTTTCCCGAACAGGGAGTGAGTACAACTGAGTAGGCCACCACCAATGGTGTCTACAAAATTTCCAATCCAAACATATAGTGTAATAAAGTATAACATAAACCACAAGTTAAATAAAAGTATACCATGTCCCATTAGATATACAAGCTCACATAAATGACTACATCATTCATTCCTTGGGTTAGTAATTTTTCATTGATTTCACATCCATTTCACTATTTCCAATGCTTCTTGACTATAATGCATAAGGAGATATATCAAGCTCTCTATCTAACTATGAGAAAAAAAATTACAACAAAGCATCACACCTACCTTGTAGACTCGATTTAGGTAGTCTCATAAAATTAAATAGTTAAGGGAAGAAAGCCTCTGTGATCTTCCAAACCCATGAATTAATGGGGGTCAGTTATATACCCTCAGTCTTACATGACCGTGGGAAGAGATACTCAAGTCATATGCCCCTCATATGATTAGTCCATGTGAACATGATTATTTAATAATTTACCACACATATCAATTATTAAACTATATTAATTTAACACACATAATAGTCACAATTCATGGTTCATTAAAAACATAGATCATCTTTATGCCTTAACCCAATTTTTTATTATCATTTACATTATTTAATTCCAATTAACTCAATTATCATTTATGCTCCATTATCTAATCAATGAGTTTACTATCTTTAATCATTTTCTCGTTAAATTTAATAAATTCATACCAAAAAATGACTTTTTATAAGTTATCAACTAAATACAATTATAATTATTTTCATTCCATAACTATAGGTAACATATCAATACCTTTATTATGGGATCTATGTCATAAAAATTAAATTATACACTTATCATTTAGAATTTATGTTCAATAAGTGGCACACCCTAGGGATGTCCCATAATCTAGTAAAATTAACCACAACACATTCCATGGGGATCACGAAGGGTTCACTTCATCATTTAATCAGTATATTTACTAAATCTAACCAATGTCATTACACATAAACTAATAGGGAACCAATAACGAAACAAGATACCCAAAAAATTACATTAAAACTATAGGATATAACATGTAGAACACATACCTAGATTCTAAAGGTAAAAACACACTCAACCATATCCTTTTAGTTGGATCAGAAAACCACTCAAATCCCCAACCTAAGATCCACTGGGCAAGAGGTTTTAGGGAATTCAATGGATAATAATGACTACACAATCCATCATCTAAAAAAGAGAAGTAAGAGGGGCGATATACTTAATAGGATCTTTGATTTGAACCCAAAAATTCTCCAAACTGTATTAAATCGAAGAAGATTCATCCCTGAGAAGCCTTGGCAGTTTTGGTTTATCACTAGGGTTACAGTAGAAGAAATAAGGAGGGTAAATTGGGTACAACACATAAATCTCAAAGGAGGAAATGGATAATATCCATCTTTTAATGAGGAAAATGTTTTGGCTATATTGTTTTCCAAACCATGCACCAACTTTGTGTTAGCCTCTATCCAAGACGGCCCTGGTTGCACAATTACCTGGAGGTCCCACATGGTTTAGAAAACCATGCACCAAACATGAAAAATTCCTCTTGTAACGTCCCAAACTGAGTTACACACACTAGTTCCCCAAGAAAGTCGGCCACATGACCTCAAGAATGACTCTACATATTCTAGAGGTTGCCAACCAGAATTGAGGGTCTATTATTGAGCATGAGGAGACTATACTCTATTTTTTCATTCAAGTAATACACCAGCAGAAATAAATGAATAATAAACATAACATACAACCATAACCAGAAAGATTCCAATATCATATGATGACCAAAAATCGAGGTACAATATCTATCAGAACAATTGATATTTCATGATAATGTATGTGTCACATGTAAAAATGATACTCAAGAGTAATGACACCAATGAATCCCAAGCGGCTCCTGAACCACATCTCGTTACCTCAACTATGATTTATCAAATTTCATACATCTAACATAGGGACTTTTCCCATAACCCATCTGAAAAACAGAGAGTCTTGTTGAGTACCAATCTGGTAGCCCGAGTAGGTTGTGAGAATAACTCAATAGGGCACCACCAATGACGTCTAAAACAATATCTAGTCAATAGAAATCATATGCAGTTTTATATAGAAATAATTACAATTCATAGGTAAATAGTTATCACGTTATCAATTAATCTTTATTTTTTCACATAAACCCTAGAGTTCTCATAGACACTCATACCTGAATTCCTATTTTGGTTCATTCTTGATACTGAAGTACTCCTCGGGGATATCATATATTTATACCTTCATCAGCTCATGCTAGAGGATAAATTATTCCCATGTGATATAATATCTCAACTACTACTTCGGAATATGTTGGTTCCCAAAGTATTCCCAAGGGATTTCATTTCTCATAATTCCATTATTACTAATCTTTAATTAATTCATGATTTCCCATGTTACTATTCAGGCTTTACATGATAGAATGACACAGTTCCCATTCATTTATTCATACATGAATTCCCACATTACTATTCATACTTTATACAATAGATTGACTTGGTTCCCATTATTTAATACATACTTTAATGTCCATGTTACCATTCACACTTTAGAAAATAGAATGACCATGTTCTCCTTATCTATTTCCAGACTAAATGACCATGTTACCATTCATAACATCACAATAAAATGACCATGTTACCATTCATCAACACATAATTAATTAAAAAATTAATTATCCCCACCAACAACATTACTAATTGAATAATTAGTTAAACACAACAATTCCATTAGTTGACTCAACAATTAACTAATCACAGCAATAACATCAATTATTTAAAAAATTAATTATCACATCAATTCCTCTAGTTAATTCAATAATTAAATAATCACATTAATTATATTGATTAATTCAACAAATAAATTAGACACATAAATTCTTCTTGTTAGTTCAAAAATTAACTAATCACACCAATAATATTAATTAATTGAATAATTAACTAATCACATAAATTACACTATTTAATTCAAGAATTAGCTAATCACATCAAAAATATTAATTATGTCTAGAATTAATTAATCACTTAAATTCAATTAGTAAATTCCACAATTAACTCAACACATAAATAACCCTAGTTAATTCAAAAATTAACTAATCAAATCAATAATATTAATTAATTATTGAATTAATTAATCACATCAAATAAATTAATTATTAAAACATTCATTAATCACTACAATTCTATTATTCAAATCAATAATTAACTAAACACATTAATTAATCTTTAATTAATTCACCATTTAATTATCCATGTTAATTTTGATAATTAATTAATCACAATACTTCCATTAATTAATTCATCAATTAATTGATCATATTAATCCCATTATTTAATTAAAAAATTAAATAAACACAATACAACCAGTTATTAATTCTTCAACTAATTAATCCCATCAATTCCATTAATTTATTTCATAATTAATTAATCTTTTTTTATTCCAGTAATTAAATCACGAATTAATTAATCCATCAATTCCATTAATTAATTCTATAATAAATTAATCTCATTCAATTCCATTAATAAATTACATAATTAATTAACATTTTTATAAATAAAAAAATACCAATAACTAATCTATCTATTAATAATTTCAATTAAACAAAATAATTTTCCCAATCAATTCATTAATTAATTTATTCCAAGATAATCAATTCATTATCCCCAATTTATTCCTATTTTAATTTTTCTTACTTAATCAATTCAATATCCCTATAATTAATGTCACCGTTAATTATCTCAATTCAAGATACCATTATCTCATAAATAATTCCCCCACTAATAATATCTATTCATGATATCTTTATCCCATAATTAATTCCACCATTAATTATATCCATTGATGATATCGATATCATATAATTAATTCCACCCTTAATTATCTCAATTCAAGATATCTATATCACATAATTAATTCCACTATTCATTATCTGAATTAAACATATCATTATCCCTTAATTAATTCCACCATTAATTATCTCCATTCATGATTTGTATACCACAAAAATTAATTCCACCATAAATGTTTAGTGTTTTTTGGGATTTTTACCATTTTATCTCATGATTTTATTTTCATTAAAAAGGTTAATACCTTCCATTTTGTATGAGATTTTATACCCTTGGTGAAAGACTCCACCTATGCGCAGATTGAAGGCAGTACATAAGGGGTCATTATACCTCCTTCATGATGAAGAATGATGGGCATGCCACATTGATGTCACATCCCTCATCTTGACGAAGGAGGGTCATGATAGAATGTTATCAGAGTTGATGGTTGAGAGATATGATGGATTTCAATGTTAAGTACAATGAGTATTTCATGGGATGGTAGGGAAACAGTGTTAGGTAATAGTTGTGTGTGAAATAGTCCAGGTATGACTAGATAGGACACATAATTTTAGGGCCACCAGTGTTCTGATGTAAAGACTATAGACCTACTAAATGACAATACGAGGCTAAAATGATTGTAGGTTAGATACCCTAGGAAAGGTACATTTATTATAATGACTTGTCTTCTTCTCTGTCATGGGAGATTTGGGAATTTAATTTAAATAAAGAGATAAAATAAAATTTTAATGAAAATTTCATACTACCTCGGCTTAGGAGTTCCTTATTTATCCTTTCCAGCTATGGAACCTGAACATTTACCACATGTGGTATGAGTAGATGAGGCCTAGCAGGCTGACTTGGTTGATTATCAGAGGGCCAATTAAGATGAGTAAGATGAATTGTACAAAATGAACCTTCATGAATTCTAGTGGAAAACCCTGGGAAGGTACGAACTCAGTGTTTCAAACTCAGAGATGGAGGGTTGGCTTGAGGAGTTGACAATGACCTTTACCTTGATCCATGATCTGATTGAGTACTAGGTTCCTTTATTATTGAACCATATGTGGGGAGTGGCATGTCATTGGTGGACGTTTTACCTCAGAGAGAGGAAGGAGAACGATGTATCATGGTCTGACATTGAGAAGGATTTTCGAGTATAGTATCTCTACTTGATGATAAAGGCTCCAAAGAGGCATGAGCAGCTCCCCCTCCAGAAAGGGAGTATGTTGTTGATGGAACTAGGGATCATGTTCAAGTATCTCTTATTCTTTTATATAGATCTCTTTCCGGATGAGGAGTCCTAGGAGAGACGCTTGGAGGAGGCACTCTGACCTTCTCTTCGGCACTTCGTGACTCCCTTTACCCTTAAAAAAATATGTAGAATATCAATGGAATGATTAAGTAGTAGATAGGATGCACACATTTGGAGGATTAACACAATAGGGTATCCTACCTAGTTCTTTTAAGGGGAATATATCCAGCATGAGGTCTCCGGTATTTGGGCCTTTCACCTTTTAGCCAGCAGGAAGCAGGCCTCCAAAGTTCCAATTCTGATCTCCTGGTCCTTGCCCTTTCCCCATGGGTCTAGGATAGAGGTGCTCTATTTGTGGAGGCAGTTGACATCTTTATAGACAGTGCCTAGTTTAATCTCAGTGTGGTGGGAGTGGGGTGGTTCAGTTCCCACCTTAGCAGCAGTAGTTGCTTTTCATGCCATTTTAGCAGTAGGGCAACGGGCTCTCGATCCTATGTGGGTAGACGGTTCTGGAGGAGGCTGACCTCATCTTTCTCCTTAGGGACCTCAAACAGGGCATGGTTGGGGAGGAGGTCAACATGAGAGGGGTAGAGGAGCTGGGAGTGGATAGTTGCATGGCGCTAAGCTAGCAGTTCCAATGGGGCTAGAGGTTGTTCGAGGTACGATCAGTCTATTTAGAACTATTGATTACACTTTATTTGATTCAAGAGATTCACATTCCATTTTTACCAGATCTAGACCATTATCTAGTACTATAGATAGATAGACTTCCCAGGTCCTGGTGTTGAGCACTCCAGTTGGAAGTAGGACAAGATTTTTTTGATGTTTTCTGGGGATGTAGACTAATGTTGGCGCCACATCAGTCTAGTGGGGATCTTCATCGACTACAGATCCAGGCATACAATTTCATCTTTGGTGTTTTTTGTTTGTTCTCTATGAATTCCATTATTGACTACTTTTTAAAGAGTGTCATGTTCTCCGATATGGATGGCCAGTGTGTGGCATTTTTTGGTGAGCACAATTGTTGAGAGTTTAGCCAGCATGTAGAGCCCCTTCTTTCTGTATTAGCCAACCTATTAGAGGGGAAAATTGATTCTAAGATGGTGGAGGTTCAGGGTGTTGTTAGAGAGTTCCAAGATTTTTTCCCCAAATAGGTTGTGGCTCTACCCTATCTACATGATGTTGAGTTTGGAAAATAATTGCAACCCTATGCTTGTCTGATTTGAACAGCTCAATATCAGATGATGCCTCTTATGTTGAGGGAGTTGTGGATTCAATTTGACGACCTGATGAAAAAGGGTTTTATTCAGTCAAGTATGTCACTGTGGGGTGATCCAGTAATTTTTTTAAAGAAGGTTGATGGTGGTATAAGGGTATACATATACTACCATTGACTAAATCAGGTAATGGTCAAGAAATGTTACCCTCTCCCAAGAATAGATGATCTTTTTAGCTATTTAAGGGGAGAAGGTTTGATCTACCATAGCAATCTGTAGTTTGGATATCACCAGTTGAGTTTGAAGGAGGGTGACATCCGGAAGAGCACTTTTAGGTGAAGGTTTGAGAACTTTGAATTTTTTGTCATGACGTTCATTGTTACGAATGCTCTATAAGTATTGATGGGCATCATGAACTTTATTTTCCATGAATTCTAGGACTGGTTTATCATCATGTTCATTGAAGACATCCTAATCTACTCAAGGTCAAAGAAGAAAAATTTATAATATATGAGGACAGTATAGTGGTCCTCCGGCACCACCATCTCTATGGGAAGTTTTCCAAGTGAATATCCTAGACGTGAGAGGTGCACATCCTTGGAAATGTGGTGTCTCAATAAGGGATAATAGTGGACCCATCAATGGCAATGTAGGTGGTATCTTGGTAAGCACACAAGAATATAGTAGAGGATCACAGATTTCGTGGTCAAGCAGGGTATAACTGGAGGTTCTTAGTCGAATTCTCTTGTGTGGAGGCTCTAATGTCAACTCTGACCAGAAAATACAAGGACTTTGTGAGGAGTGAGAAGTGTCAGGAATCATTCATTTACCTGAAGGGGAAGCTAGTCAGTGCTCTGGTTCTTATGTTTTTATAGGAAGGGGTGATGTTTAATGTGTTTTGTGAGGCTTCGATTCTAGGTTTTTGATGCATGCTAATACAATATAGGGGAGTGATCTCTTATGGGTCTAGGAAGATATGTCCACATGAAAATAACTATTCCACCCATGATCTAGAGATTTTATTAGTCATTTTCATAGTAACTTTGTGGCGATATTACCTCATCAGGGAGCACATTATTGTATTTATGGATCACTAGAGTTTGAGGAATATTTTCTCCCAGCAAGACCTGAAATTTCACCAGTGGTGGTGGATGGTGTATCTCTAGGAATAAATTAATGAGATCTATTACAACTTAGGAAAGGGTAATTTGGTGGCCTATTCCTTAATCATGAAGTCATAGATTGAGTTTGTACAGAAATTCACGGATACATGGAAGGAAATGGAGGAGTTGGTCTCTTTGTGTCTGGATGCAAAAGTGGATTACAGTAGAGGTTGTCTATTTCAGATGAAAGTGAAATATTCCTTGGTGAGATATGTGGAGGAGTCTTAGTGGGGAGACTCATGGATGGAAGTGATGCATGATCGAACTGTATAGGGGGATTCGCTAGAGGGATGGTTAGAGGATAGTCAGATTCAGATGTTGTTGGACCGGAAGATATTCGTCCAAGTGGTAATGCAAAAGGGAGTTCTCCATGACTTCCTTATCTCACCCTTGGCGGGCTATCCAAGAAATTATAAAATGTCCCAAGGCTTGAGAAAAATGTTTTGGTGGCCCAAGGTGAAGTGGGAAGTGTAAGAGTTTGGGGTAAGGTGCCTAGTTTTTCAGTGTGTAAAGGTTGAGGACTGTGTTCCTGATGTTTTTCTGCTTCCCTTAAGTGTTCCTAAGTAGATATGGGAGGAAACATTGATGTATTTCATCATAATATTACCCAAGTCTCATAGAGGATGTGATTATCATATGCTATTAGTTGATTAGTTAATGAAATGAGCTCACTCTTTGGTGATCAAGGAGTTGAGCGTAGTGGATGCCTTAGTATTGAGGTATGTGGATGAGGTGGTGCAGCTACATGGAGTTCAGAGATCCATTGTCTTGAATCTAGATACACATTTTATGTCATGAGTTCGGATGGGATTATTGAATTCCTTCAACACTCAGTTACACCTCATCACTACTTTCCAGCCTCAGATAGATGGACAAATACACAGACATAAAAAACCATCCATACATTGGAGGACATGTTACGAGCATTTTTTATGGATTGTAGTGGGTCTTGAGTGAGACATATTCCCTTGGTATATTTTTCATAGAATAATATCTATCACTCTTCCATTAGTATGGCTCCATTTTAAGGTCTCTATGGGAGGTCGTGTCATTCACCCTTATGCTGGGTGGATGTTGGGGTGGCAACTATTCTTGTTCTGGACATGGTGTAGTGTATAATAGAGAAGGTGGATCTTGTCCTTGAGAGGATGAATGAATCATAAGACTGATAGAAGTCATATGTTGATCATAGGAGGAGGCCTTTGTAGTTCGAGGTTGGGTTCCATGTATTATTGAAGGGTTCCCTTTGATGTGGGTAGTAGATGTTTGGGAGCGGGAGAAATATTTCTCCTAGTTTCATCAGAATTTTTGAGATGTTGGTATGAGTTGGAAAAGTGGAATATTAGCTCTCATTTCCGCCACAGTTGGAGAGGATCCACAATTTCTTCTTTGTCTCTCAACTCCATCGGTATCTACACTATGTTTGAGATATCATTAACTGGGGAAAGGTTCATATCATGGACGACACAAAATTCATGGAGAGGCCAATAAGAATCAAGGATCAGAAGGGGAAGGTGATTCATAGATGGATCATTCCATTGGTCTTTGTGTTATAGAGTTTTGGTGGCCTCAAGGAGAGTACTTTGGAGCGGGAGACATATATGTGTACCCAATAACAAGGGTTGTTCTATATTTTGTTTCTACGTCTTAATTTTGTTCTTCTATTTATGATGAAATGCTTTACCTTATTTGTTACCAGATTTTTTGTTACCTTGTTCTTAGTTTTGTTTGGAAAATCTTGACATGTGGAGAGGGCATGACCAAATCTCTAATCATTATAAATTAATTTGGATGCGATTTAACCCATGTAGGTGAGTCAATGCCGCCCAAAGTTGATAATATCTTGACATGGAAGAAGGGATTCCCTAATCCATATGTTCAAGTTGTGGGGCCTTCGTGTTTGTATAGTTTTTCATGAGATTGATGTCAAAGAGGTGTTCATGAATGTTGATGTTTTCTCTCCAGTTTTTGAACAACAAAGGGTGGTTTGTCCCTAAGAGTTATCTTATGTGGTGGTTATTTAGACCCACCATTCTTCTAAGATTGGTATTAAATTATCTGGGATGAGAATAGTTTGAGAGGTATCTAATGTAATGAAATTGATTTACCAGGGCCATTCCATTGTGAAAATCCATTGCTTATGGTTCTCTTAGGGGTTGTAGTGTTTTATTTCAGTAATTTGCAAAAAAATATGGTTGCACCAAAATGGTGGCACATAAAAATGGAAGAATTTTAAAGGTTTCACCAAAATTGTGGCCCTCCAAAATGGTGGCACCTTAATCGTGGAACTAGAATGGTCTCACACCAAAATAGTGGCATTGAAACAGTGGCACCAAAATGGTGGCACCGTAATGGTGGCACCATAATGATCATGCACTGAAACAGTTGCATCATAATAGTTCCACCATAATAGTCACACACCGAAACATTGGAACCATAATGGTGGCACTGTGATGGTGTCACCCTGAAATAGTGTCTCACCCTTTTCCAAACTTCCATTTTTCCAAACATTTCCAATTTCTCACCTCTTACGTTTTTTTGACGTAAAATGAGTTTAAATCATTTTTTGGGAATTTTAAAGTGTGTTTCAAAGGACATTAATTATATCTTAAATATACTGATGCTTTAGAGACATTGAGATCCTCAAACCGCATGACCTTGACCAAGATCCCACATTAAGGACTTTCGAAATTGTTTTTCCTTTAGTATAGGCTATGGATCTTAAAAGACAGGATCTTTCCTTACAAGTTTGTTTAATGTTACCTCTTAGTGAACCTAAATCCTTCCTCTCTAGATGAGTCATTTTTCTGTGCTTGAACACCCTTATTATTAGTTTTCTTGGAGTTTCATGCTTCTCGTATGATCACCTATTTTGTTGCAGAGAAGAGTTTTGGTTGCCAATATTTCCAAGCAGGGATTCGTCTACCTCTCTATATTTGCCTATCATGTGTGGTTGGTGTATTAATGATTCTTTATAAATAATGGGTTAATAATTTTCTCAAATGAGTAATAAATAACATAGGGAATATGATTATTAAACGATAATAGGTATGGAATTGAAGATAGTCAATGTTGATCAGTTGTTTTATCAATTATCATTGTTCTTTTTTATGAATTTTTGTGGTTGTATGGCCTTCTAAAAATCATGGTCATTAGTGGTCCTTGTTTACAAACATGTGATGCTGTTTATTTTTTGTTGATACTATATTGAATGAATGTAATAAGAAATCTCCTTAGTCATGTATACTTAGTTAAATAAATGAATACCTAAGGATCAAACCAATTCTGTGATCACCTATGTAATCTATGGTGGAGTTAAAGAACCCATGTGGGATAAACTAGAATATTTTTGGTCTAATTGTGTGGCTCTGTGCAGGGTTTGGTTAGGGTTTGTACCTTGTGGGGGTTGTGTGATGCTGTTATTGGTAACATTATTACTCGTATGGGGGTGGACAAGGGGGTTGGTCTAGTCAATGTGAAATGATATGTTTGTGTAGTGGGGATACTGTTTGAAGGTGTTTTGATGTGGGATTTGTGTATGGGGTGGTACAGGGGGTGTGTTGGTTTCCCAATTTGGGAGACTGGTTGATTGTGGAATGTATGGAATTTTATGCAGTGGGACTGCCTTTTCTTGTGTTGCGGCCATCAATAAAAGTTGGGAAGTGGGACTACGATGTGGTTATGGACTTATTATGCAGTTGAATTACATCTGGGAAATGTCTAGGATGTGGGTCTACAGACTGGGTTGGGTCGTGACTTCATTTTTAATGGTGTTCAGGGTGTGATATTTTTATGTAGTGGGGCTGCCGATTCTAGTTAAGAGAGGATGATAGAGTGGGATATCATTGAAGAATGACAGTTGGAAGTGATTTATAGGTGTCTAGGAAAAAAGGGGCGTGCAGTGGGACTACATTTTTTTTTTACTTTTTATTTTATTAATGGTTGTTAAAATTTTAATTCATTACCATGTTCCATCTTCCCTTATTCATTATTGGCAGTTCTGAAGAATGATGTGGGTTAGCTTCTGTGTGTTTACTTAATTAGGCTCCTCAACTTCTATGAATGGTTGCAAATATTGTGATAGGTTTTTACATGGATTATTTCTATAATAAATTAAATTTAACCCATTATTTAATGAATGGTAGGTGTTTAAATGAAAAAATTGTTGGGTTCATGCTTTGATAGTGGCTGTTTGTGTAGTTGTGCATATAGGGGTAGTAGCAAAAGTGGTTTCGGTGAGCTGGTTGTTTGTCTCAGGACGCGTAGGTTAGAATATGTTTTTATTTACTTATATATATATATTCATTTTTATTTGTATTATTTAGTTATATTAAATAAAATACATTGTTCGTGGAGAAAGAAGGTCGTGCAAACACATGAAGGCTATTTTGATTTTCATGTTGGGTTAAAATAAAGGAATATAAATGATATATTATTATTACCGAATAAATATTTATGTAATATATATCATATAAATTAATAAAATTGAACCTTATTACAATCCATGTGAAATATAGATAGAAAATGAATCAAATCTCATTGTAGAGATGGTAAGCCATACATGCGCATTAGCGACAATATCATTTCCCAAAAGATAATATGGTAAAATGGGTAGATATGATATTAACATTAAATAAGTATAATTATTTTACAAATATCATATATATATCATAAATATTGTTCCCATCATAATTCCCACCAAGAGAGATAGTAATTGAAAAAGGAACAACATCATTTCGTGAGGTGTTAGTTCACCATACACTAGAAGGGTAAGTTGATTACCCATTTGATGAAATTGTGTGTTATTTTAGGAAGAAAAATTAATAAAAAATATAAAAAATATATGTAAGATATTTATGTTATAATATAAAAAATAAATATATATATAAAAATGTATTTGATGAATAAAGAAAACTATAACGTTCGTTAACGAACACAATCTCTTCTTTGGGTATCTCCAGTTGATTTTCAAAAAAGGACTCCATTGGTAAAATTTTCACCCAAATAAAGGCTTCTAGGATGTAGGGAAGGCAATTGGAAGGAGATGGTTGCGCCCAAATTTACCCTACTGGTAAAAGCGGTTGATGTAGTACATGTAGGGGTCGAATCCACAGGGACTGAAGAAGAAACCTTGAGACACTTTGATTAGATGCGGGATTGGCTATGAAGTGGTCATCTATTGTGTTGATTGGTTTGAAGAAATATTTATTTAAATTAAAGAAAAAAAACAATAAAATTACATGAATTAAAACAACTAATTAATGTGAGTTGATCCTAGGTTGTCTCTTGGGCTTGATTGGATGTATTTGTTTTTCATCTGATTTTCTGTTCATCGGTTCAAGAGGTATCCATTAAATGAAATAATTCTTCAATATCATTCTCCGATTTAATCCTTACACAAGTAGGGATCGAATCCACAGGGACCGAAGAAGTAACCTTGAGACGCTATGATTTATTGATGGATAGGCTATGAAGTGGCCAACTTTGAGGTAGATTTTAATTGGAGAACTAAAGATATAATTTAAATAAGATATAATAAAAAATTATGTGAACTAAAAAATTATTGATGGTGGGTTGATCTTAGGGTTTTTCTTGGGGTGGATTGGATGAATTTCTTTTCTTAGAAAATTTCATGTCATTAATTCAAGACATATCCAAACAATGAGATAATTATTCCAAATCATTCACCAATTTAATCCCTACACAATTATAAGGCCAATCACTAATTCACTTTTAGGATCACTTTAATGATCAATCAAAGGAAATAGATCATACTAGCACTCAAAATGTGTCATTGTTAAAGTTGGCAAAGATGAGAAAGAATGTAACTCATCAAATGGAAATCCTAAAATAACGAATAGATTTAAATATTAATTACATGAAATAACATTCAATCCATGACCTTGCTACTCCCTTGGATCAACCCTTAAAAGGTTATCCCTCCATTGATTCTATTCTACCAATGGAAGCGGGATGTATACTTATGGGGGCGGAATTGAAGAAAAAGAAAATTATTAAAAGAACGAACACTCCACCGTTGTGTGATGAATTCACAAGTGCGGGTGTGAATAAATTCACACCTAGATTCAACGGTATCAACGTGTGAATAAAATAAAAAGAAAAAATAAAGAAGAAGAACAAATTTTATTAAGATACTCAACGTGAAATAAAAACTTACATGGGAAAATTGATGATACGATTACAAATGGAAAGCAGAAAATTACAATTGAAAGGAAAATATGGATTCAAAGAAAAATGTTAGATTCAAAGAAAAATGTTAGATGATTATTCCCTTCACCACCAGCTCCTTATATAGGCATATTAGGAGCCTTATGTCCACCCCCAACATTAAATTCACCCCCAACAATTAATAGAGTCAAAAGGAGGGTGAAGAATCAAAAGGAAATTGACGTTTCGAAGTTGACCCAGAAAACTGTCCAGATTCGTCCTCCATTTTGACGTGTGAGTTTGACACTTCATATGGACAAATCCGAAGGTGTCATAAATATAAAATATCTTCGTCCATGTGTCTTCTAGAATCTCTAAAAAGTTCAGGAAATTTGGCTTCACCGTTTGGATGTTATGATCGAAATGGTGGAACGGATTTCTGTGCATTAATGACGAGTCCACCATTTAAATCTCAACTTCAGATCCCTTTATCATCATGAAAACATCCGAATTAGCTCTGGCCACAGTTTAATAAAATGATACTCATATTTTTATCTTTCTACTGTATAAATTTGAGCTTCATTGGGCTTGTTTTCTGGGCCCCACATTTGTTTGATGGGCCTTAGGCCCATTATGCTTTTTCCAGCAAGTTTCTGCCTTCAGGCGCAAAATTCTCCATCTCCCTTTGGGATTCATCCAGCGGACCTACAAGATAAAATGTTCCAAACAAAGTGATCAATCATATCCCAAAAGTTCAAATTCTGAAAATGAATATAATATTGTCAACAAACAAATGAATGATTGGGCCCAAATTTTCATTTTAAACCTGAATTGCATTTTTGATGAGAAATGAAGTTCTATTTATGTAATACACTAAAAACAATGTTTATGGACTTTGGAACAATGAATATAAAGATATTAACAATTAATATTAGCCACTTTCAGTGACTAATCAGGAGACTTGGTCAATGTTTGGATGAAAAAAATGTCTTTATATGTGTGAATAAAAGATAATTTGAGGTTCCCTTTAATAAGGGAGGGGAGGGTTACTTTGGGAAACACAAAAATTATTAATATATAATAAATTCAATATCATTAAAAATATATCAAAAATGAAATTTTTTGGAATATAAGATGATATAGGATTTCTATCACATCATCCAATAAATTTTAGATCAGTTTTGATATAATTTTCAACCATATCTATTTGATCAACCCTTAGTTAGCCTATTTTGATTTTATCTATGGAAACAATGTTTTAATGTTAAGATGATATAATTTTAACATATTAATGTTACGTTGGAACATTAATGGTATATTTATGATATTTTATAGATTATATCAACCCCTTGTTCTCATTTAATAAATTTATTATTTTAAACAATTTAATAAAATATTACTTTCATAAAATTTCATTAGTGTGAATTTTGATACAATTCATGATTTTTCATTTTAGAAATTTAATAACAGTAATATATCTTAGAAAAAACTATATTAACACATCTCTAACATGTAAAATATTTATAAAAAATTCGTGTATAACATTAATTATATAAAATTATATCTATTTAAATATTTTTATTGTCATTTATTTCATATTTAGATTAATGAATCAATTATTTCATCATCACTGTTGAAGCCGTTATTGTATTTATTTATATCCTAAAAATTAAAATAAATTACGATGAAAAATAAAAAAATAGCTCTTAAATGACTATTTATACTATAATTTATCTTCTCTATAACCTTATATTAAATGTGATATAGTTATTGAAAATATGAGTATGACATCTTTATCTTTTTTTAAATAAGATATAATAAATGTATTACTCTAATCCAAGTGACAAAACAAAGGTTATAATTTTACCTTATGAATGATTGTCTTCAAATCTCACTCATTATATGAAATTAGGACAATTATTATTATAGTTTTCTATTATTTATAGTATTATTTTTACCCTTAATTACCTGATTTACTTTTTAGTGTGTTAATAAGAAATTACTAAATGGGCCATAGAGTGACGAACAAAGGTTATAATTTTTTTGGAAAATGGGCCATAGAGTGACGAACTATCATGGACTTCAAATATGGGCTTCTAAATCCCTTAACTTTGGTTGTATTGAGAATAATAATAAAGTGAGACAATTTGGTTATACGATTGATCACTACCCATATCTAATTATTATGTGGAGAGGTTTGTTGAAACCAAACCATGAATACTATTTAATGCTTCTCCCATATCCATGTTAGAATAGGAATAGGATGAAAGAAACATGAAGTTTTCTAGTTCTTGGACATGACCTACTAATAGGTATGAAATCTAGATTTTTTTTAAATATCTCATTTCATAAATGTCCACCATAATAATTGTATAATATCATATAAAATCATCATGGTTTTATAGTGGACCACCCATTGAGAATTATGTCAATTCCCCATCAATGCATTTCTCAAAGGTAAATTTTCAACATACCAATTTAGAAAACATAGGATACCATCATAAGAGAATTACTACTCATCAATGGTATCCACAATATAGTGAGCATGTATTCCAAAATAATGATCTTGATAAGATATACAGTCAACAATCCACTTCCCAGAATAATTTCAATCTCATCATCCTAAAATCCAAACTTCATAATGACAAAGAGATCCATATAGTTTCTTTATTAATATAATTCTTCCATGATGTGGTTTATAAATTTTTATATCAAAGAATCGACAACTACATTCCATCATTGGGGGTGTATAAAATTTAAAAATAATGACATTGTATAAATTCCACCAATCGCCTTTGGAAAAGATTCAAATAATTTTGTGAGAAGCTACAACTCTTGATTTTATAACATCCACAACCTAGAGGCCACTAGACCGGTGTCCCGAGTCGAGTATCAACATGACATCAATCACACCTCTCTATATACCAGACATTGTCGAATAGCAGTGTGGTTATAATAGATCATGTAGGGAGACCATACCCTCTTTTTTAGAGTAATTCATAGCCGATGAACAAAAATATATGGAAGAAATATTCAATAAAAATTTAACATACAATGCCAACATTCTCCAATACTAGGTTCATGACCATGACCAATTTAAACAAGCTATAAAATTTCATTATAGAACCATGTGTTGAGAAGAACCCAAAATAAAGACAAACTAAAGAATCAAAAAAATGGGTCTTGAATCCCTATTTAGATTCCTCTACCATACACATCCCAAGACCAACTCAACCCTCTAACATAGGTCCCTTTCCCTTGTCTTGACCTCCAAGCAAGAAGTATTCTCTATTAACCAATATTTTCACGAATAGGGAGTGAGTACAACTGAGTAGGCCACCACCAATGGTGTTTACAAAATTATCAATCCAAACATATAGTGTATTAAATTATAACATAAACCAGAAGTTAAATATATGTATACTATGTCCCCTTAGATATACAAGTTCACATAAATGAAAACATCATTCATTCCATGGGTTAGTAATTTTTCACTGATTTCACATCCATTTCACTATTTCCTATGCTTCTTGACTATAATGAATAAGGAGATATATCAAGCTCTCTATCTAACTATGATAAAAAAAATTACAACAAAGCATCACACCTACCTTGTAGCCTCGATTTAGGTAGACTCATCAAATGAAATAGTTAGGGGAATAAAGCCTCTGTGATCTCCCAAACCCATGCATTAATTGGGGTGAGGTCTATACCCTCAGTCTAACATGACTATGGGATGAGATCCTCAAGTCATATGCCCCTCATATGATTAATTCATGTGCACATGATTATTTAATAATTTACCACACATATAAATTATTAAACTATATTAATTTAACACACATAACAGTCACAATTCATGGTTTATTAAAAACATAGATCATCTTTATACCTTAACCCAATTTCTGATTCTCATTTATATTATTTAATTCCAATTAACTCAATTATCATTTACGCTGCATTATCTAATCAACGAGTTTACTATCTTTAATCATTTTCTCCTTAAATTTAATAAATTTATACCAAACAATGCCTTTTTCTAAGTTATCAATTAAATACAATTATAATTATTTTCATTCCATAACTATAGCTAACATATCAATACCTTTATTATGGGATCTATGTCATAAAAATTAAATTCTACACTTATCATTTCGAATTTATGTTCAATAAGTGACACACCCTAGGGGTGTCCCATAACCTAGTAAAATTAACCACAACACATTCCATGGGGATCATGAAGGGTTCACATCATCATTTAATTAGTAAATTTACTAAATCTAACCAAAGGAATTAAACATAAACTAATAGGGAACCAATAACGAAACAAGATACCCAAAAATGACATTAAAACTATGGGAAATAACATGTAGAACATATACCTAGATTCTAAAGGTAAAAACACACTCAACCATATACTTTTAGTTGGATCAGAAAACCACTCAAATCCCCAACCTATGATCCACTGGACAAGAGGTTTTAGGGCATTCAAAGGATAATAATAACTAAATAATCCATAATAAAAAAAAGAGAAGTAAGAGGGGTGATAGACTTAACAGGATCTTTGATTTGAACCCAAAAATTCTCCACACTTCATTGAATCAAAGGAGATTGATCCTTGAGAAGCCTTGGGAGTTTCGGTTCATCACTAGGGTTATTGTAGAAGAAATGAGGAGTGTAAATTGGGTACAACACATAAATCTTGAAGGAGAAAAAGGATAATATCCATATTTTAATGAGGAAAATGTTTTGGCTATATTGTTTTCCAAACCGTGCACCAATTTTGTGTTAGCCTCTATCCAAGATGGCATTGGTTTCACAATTACCTAGAGGTCTCACATGGTTTAGAAAACCATGCACCAACCATGAAAAATGGCTCTTGTAACGTCCCAAACTGAGTTACACAGAATAGTTACCCAAGAAAGTTGGCCACATGACTTCATGAATGCCTCTACATATTCCAGAGGTTGCCAATCAGAATTTAGGGTCTATTATTGAGCATGAGGAGACTATACTCTATTTTTTCATTCGAGTAATACACCAGCAGAAATAAATGAATAATAAACATAACATACAACCATAACCAGAAAGATGCCAATATCATATGATGACAAAAAATATAGGTACAATATCTATCAGAACAATTGATATTTCATGATAATATATGTGTCACATGTAAAAATGATACTCAAGAGTAATGACACCAATGAATCCCAAGCGGGTCCTGAACCACATCTCATTACCTCATCTATGATTTATCGCATATCATCCATCTAACATAGATACTTTTCCCATAACCCATCCAGAAAACAGAGAGTCTTGTTGCGTACCAATCAGGTAGCCTGAGTAGGTTGTGAGAACAACTCAATAAGGCACCACCAATGACGTCTAAAACAATATCTAGTCAATAGAAATTATATGCAGTTTATATAGAAATAATTAAAATTCATAGGTAAACAGTTATCACATTATCAATTAATCTTTATTTAGCCACATAAACCCTAGAGTTATCATAGACACTCATACCTCAATTCCTATTTTGGATCATGCTGGATACTGAAGAATTCCTCGGGGATATCATATATCGATACCTTCTTCGGCTCATGCTAGAGCATAAATTATTCCCAGGTGATATCATATCTCAACTACTACTTCGGCTTATGTTGGTGCCCAAAGTATTCCCAAGGGATGTCATATCTCATAATTCCATTATTACTAAAATTTAATTAATACATGAATTCCCATGTTACTATTCATGCTTTACATGATAGAATGACACAGTTCCCATTCATTTATTCATACAAGAATTCCCACAATACCATTCATACTTTACACAATAGAATGACATGGTTCCCATTATTTAATACATATTTGAATGTCCATGTTACCATTCACACTTTAGAAAATAGAATGACCATGTTCTCATTATCTATTTCCAAACTAAATGACCATGTTACTATTCATAACATCACAATCGAATGACCATGTTACCATTCATCAACACATAATTAATTAAAAATTTAATTATCCCCACCAAAAACATTACTAATTGAATAATTATTTAAACACAACAATTCCATTAGTTGAATCAACAATTAACTAATCACAGCAATAACATCAAGTATTTAAAAAAGTAATTAATCACATCAATTCCTCTAGTTAATTAAATAATTAAATAATAACATTAATAATATTAATTAATTCAACAAATAAATTAGACTCATAAATTCTTCTTGTTAGTTCAAAAATTAACTAATCACACCAATAATATTAATTAATTCAATAATTAACTAATCACATTAATTACACTATTTAATTCAAGAATTAACTAATCACATCAAAAATATTAATTAAGTCTATAATTAATTAATCACTTCAATTAAATTAGTAAATTCCACAATTAACTCAACACATAAATAACCCTAGTTAATTCATAAATTAACTAATGAAATCAATAATATTAATTAATTCTTCAATTAATTAATCACATCAAATAAATTAATTAATTAAAACATTCATTAATCACTTCAATTCTATTAGTCAATTCAATAATTAACTAAACACATTAATTAATCTTTAATTAATTCCCCAATTAATTGTCTATGTTAATTTTGATAATTAATTAATCACAATACTTCCATTAATTAATTCATCAATTAATTGATCATATTAATCCCATTATTTAATTAAAAAATTAAATAAACACAATACAACCATTTATTAATTCTTCAACTAATTAATCCCATCAATTCTGTTAATTTATTTCATAATTAATTAATCTCTTTCTATTCCATTAATTAAATCACAAATTAATTAATCCATAAATTCCATTAATTAATTCTATAATTAATTAATCTCATTCAATTCCATTAATTAATTACATAATTAATTAATATTTTTATAAATAAAAAATACCAATAACTAATCTATCTATTAATTATTTCAATTAAACAAAATAATTTTCCCAATCAATTTATCAATTAATTTATTCCAAGATAATCAATTCATTTTCCCCAATTTATTCCTATTTTAATTTTTCTAACTTAATCAACTCAATATCCCTATAATTAGTTTCACCATTAATTATCTCAATTCAAGATATCATTATCTCATAAATAATTCATCCACTAATAATCTCTATTCATGATATCATTATCCCATAATTAATTCCACCATTAATTATACCCATTAATGATATCTATATCATATAATTAATTCCACCCTTAATTATCTCAATTCAAGATATCTATATCACATAATTAATTCCACTATTAATTATATGAATTAAACATATCATTATCCCTTAATTAATTCCACCATTAATTATCTTCATTCATGATTTGTATACCACAAAAATTAATTCCACCATTAATTATCTCAATTCAGGATATCTACATCACTTAATTAATTCCACAATTAATTATTTCAATTCATGTTATCTATATCATATAAGTAATTCCACCATTAATTATCTCAATTATATAGGTCTATATCACATAATTAACTACACCATTAATTATATGAATTTATGATTTTCATATCACCTTATTAATTTTATAATTAATTATCCCTAATTTATTATATCAATATCACATAAATAATTCAAAAATTAATTATCCCCAATTTAGGATATCGATATCGTACAATTAATTTTTCTCTAATCCAACAATTTCATAATTCCATCATTATTCAAATCACCAAAATTAAATAATTAATCAACAACATCAATTTCAAAATAACTGTAGAAATTCTATAATTTAAATACGCATAATAAAAATCATGATGAAGGGAATTGAATATTAGAACCCCTACCTCAATTCTTTGATGAACAATCGCCCAATAAAAAATCCCCTAAAGTTTAGTGGAATAATGATGTAGAACGAGATCTGTGTCAAAAATTCCTTAAACAAAATTGAAGAAAAATAGGAAAATTTCAATCTAGATCTAGATCTAGATTCAATGATATATATATCACTAGAAATATTTAGATCTTAACAAAATATAGTATTACTTCACTCAAAGAAAGTGATAAAACAGGGAGAAGAATGTTAAAAGAACAAATATAGAATTTATTAACTGGGAGAGGTGTGGATATTCAATTGAGGCTTGAAATTAGAAAGAATAGAGGTTACAAGATATTTGAATTCATCTATAGAGCACCAAAAATGTGAAATAACTCTAAGGGTTTAGTGGGGGTAAAAATGGGTGGGTTTTAGTGGTTCAGGGAATTAAATAATTAATTTTCATTATTATTTTATTCATATGAATGATTTTTTAGGCGAGGGAGCATGATTTTCCATAAACATGTGCCTAAACTGTGAACCACACTTGTAGGGTTTCATAGTTACTCATTTCAGGGTTCATGTTTTTTCAAACCATGTTCCAACTATGCACTACCCTGTTTTCATCCATTTTTCTAAAAAATTTCACCCAACATAGCCCAGGTAAGACCCAGATTAAGAGTACTTAATACAATACCTTTAAAAAATCTCGAGGCATTTCTAAAAAATGTTTGGATATTAAAATATTCCCACCTTATTATAGCTCATCCTCGAACAACACTCTAATACTTCACTAACATTACAATCCAAAAAGATCTGGGCACTAAGCTTGTATATCTGCTTCCCTTTCCTAGGTTTCTTCCAGTACATGCCCATGTTTCTACAACACAAAAATTATTGGCACAATCTTCCCCAAAACACTTTCTCATTACTATGAAATACACTTATTAGATTCTCTTTAATGAATTCATTGATCTACAGCTCAAATTTCACAACATACCTGACGTGTTTCAGATCTCACCATGCCCTAAAACTGCAAGAACCCCATACAACATTAGAACTAAGACTTTCCATAAAAAACTACATGTAAATGACATATAACCACTACCCACATGGATCACGTGGCTTTTCCATGTAGAATATAAACTTACACCAAACCAGTTCATTATTATTATTAAAATGACACCATTTCCAACCCATGGTATTTCTACTCACATCAACTTATGACACAAATGTACCCTCCTTTGGATATTTTTTATTATCACATTGTTAGGAAACTCATCCAACATGATATTCCTCGACCTATGGTCCATATTGAGATCCTCGGCTGCCAACTATCGATGGAATACCTTGCACGATCCAGATACACTTGTATAATACTTCATTAGCACAACATCCAAGGGTCTCCCTATCTAAACAAAACACTTTTAGGTGGAATGGCATAAAGGTAAAGCTTTCTCAATGTACCCAGGATGATTTCAAGGAAAGGGACATTATCGTTACTAATTAAAAGTTTTCTAAGAAGTTATCCATGAATACCAAAAAAAATCCTCCATTACTGATGTTACCTCCCAATATGGAAACACCTAAACCAATTGAACATCTCGGGCTTCCATTCGTGTCAACCAAAAACCACATCGATCCAAAATGATATAGTCCGTCACACAACTCACTACCAATTTCTCAAACTGGGGAATTTCACTTCCAAAACTACCCACATTAAGGGATAAATAAACCAAAAAAGGGATTCTGAATTCATAATATTAACGCAGTTAATAAGATGTATTTAAAAAAACGACAACAAATAATTTCCTCCATTTCTCTCCACAAAGTAAAAAACCAAGGCACTATCTCTACCCTTAACCATCGTACATATATGTCTAGGTTTACAAGTGTAAACACATGCTCATTAAAAAAGTTTCTCATTTATAAAACCATTTATTTTTATCTTGAATCATTTTACAATATTTTTAAATTTCATGTTAATCACCATTTTCTTTTCAATTTCACAAGAAAGGAAAAAATTTCATATTCAACAACTTACCCATATCCCATTTTCTCATGCGCACCAAAAATGATGCACGTCACAATAACCCTGATTTCCTATAATGATGCATGAATACTCAACCCTTATGACATAATGGGTCATAAGTCAAATATCATAAAAGGTCAACATTAATAATCACATCACACAACAAGTGAGTCACCCAATGTGAAATAATATTCAACTATAACAGAAAACAACAACAATAACAATCCCACCCTCGATACATGTGTTATCCCCCATACATGGGTTAGCTACTCCCATACATGAGCTCATAAACAAGGTATGGCTCTTCCTAGTATCATTTTTTCCTTTCCCAAAAAGTAAGACAAAAGAAATGTAAAATAAAAATGACTTATGTTAACACTTTATAATGTCTCAACCTGGGTGCCACACACCGATGCCTAGAGCCAGTCAGTCACATGAATTCAAACATGCATCCCTATGAATTAGATGATACAGAATAAAAGTCAGTGTCTATTATCAATAAAGGGGTGACTATACCCTCTTTTTTCATTAGAGTAATCTACCAGCTTAAATAAATGGATATTAACCAATAACAAGTAACCATACCAAGAATTATAACAATATAACATGATGCTCGCAACTAGAGGTACAATATCAAACTGAACAATAGATATTACCTGCTAATGTATGTTCCAAGTGTCAAAATGCAACTCAAAATTAATTACACTAATGACTCCCAAGATGGTTTAAACCCACATCTGGTTCCCTCACCCATGATCCATCCCATATCATCCATATAGAACTGGGTTTTTCCCCTTAACCTACCTTGAAAACACAAAGTCTATTTAGGTAGCGATCAGGCAGCCCAAGTAGGGTTTGAGAAAAACTTAGCAGGCCACCACCAATGGAATCTAAAACAATATCTAGTCAATAGAAAGTGTATAAAGTTGTATAAAGAAATAATTAGGATGCATATGTAAATATTTACTACATTATAAATTAATCTTTAATTAACCACCTAAAACCTCGGGTTCCCTTAAAAATCCATACCTCAATGCATTTTTTGTCTAATGATCTGACTCTAAATATTCCCATGTGATATCATATCCCAAAACCTACTTCATCTCATGCTATATACTGAAGTATTCCTATGTTATAGAATATCACAACAACTGCTTTGAATCATTCCAAATCATGAAGTATTCCCAAGTGAGGTCATATTTTACAATGCCATTATTACCATTTTTATTTCATACTTTAATTTCCAAGTTACCATTCATATATCACAAAATAAATTGACCAAGTCACCATTCATTAATTCATACATTAATTACCATGTTACCATTCATACATCACAAAATATAATGACCATGTTCCCATTATTTCATTCTTACTAGAATTCTCATGTTACTTTTCATACTTCACATAATTGAATTACCATGATTCTATTCACTATTTCGAAACAAAATCACAATTTTACCATTCATAAAATCACAATCAAATGACTATGTTACCATTCATCAACAAATAATTAATTCAATAATTAATTATCCACATCAATACCATTATTAATTCAATAAATTGTTAAATACAAAAATTCCATTATGTAATATCCTGAATCTGGATGCCAGTGAGCTAGTGCTCTATACCTAGTTAGTCACATGGACTCAAGAGAATTTCCCCAAATTTCAGAGGCTTCCGACTAGTAGTGAGGGCCTATGGCCTGATGGTGGGAAAAAATGCCCTAATTGACAAAGTGTAACACATCAAAACAAAAATATACAATATCGGATGTAGTAAATACCATATAATTGAAACAAATGGAAGACTGGTAAAAAAGATATACAGAACTCATAACATACAAAAAATGATGCTTCCTATCACATGTTCTAAGAATGTAGAAAAAACATGATATACTACAGTCAGATACAAAATAAAATATTAATGTCTAGAAGTAATAAAGAAAACTCAAAAGCAATGCAAGCCTCGACATGGTCCAATGCTCTCCTGCTCATAGGAAGCAAATCAAGTACCTGTAGTAGGTCACTTTAAATTATCAACACATGTAACAATATAATATATTTGGGACCAAAAGCATGAACCAAATAGTATATGAGAAATAAATCCTAGTCAGAAACCACCCAATATCTATGCTTATCTCTTAGTGAGTATATGAAATTGGTAGTGTACAAAATGGAAAAGTAGTAAACTAGGAAGTACTCAAAAGTAAAAAATCCTACAATTCATATATCCATTTATATTTAGTTCATGTTTGTTAAACAATTTGATTATATTGAATTGAAAACATCTCAGGATCTAGTCATAGCTAGACAGTCCCATGTATAAATTAATCATGAAATAAGTCTCTAAAGACAATCTAAATAGATATAAGTGAAGACCAAATCCATGATTGTGCTTTGGCTTTTCACACATGTCATAAGGCTTTCCAAAATTTATTCAGTTCATAACCCCACTTGCAGTTATTGAAAATACCGCCCCACATGTATAATATAACCACACCCATAGGAATTAAAAATTATTTCCCACATGCCTAACAAATCCCCACCCAAAGGCATAACAAATCCTCATCTACAGGCATAACACCACCTCTACTATAGGCATAACACATAACAAGCGCACAAGTAGATTAAACTATTACATTGAAAACAATGATCAACTCAAATGGTCAATTGAAAATACAAGTCTAACAACTAATATAACAATTATAAGTCTTAACAATTGTTTATATCAACCGGGTAAACATTTAATTGGCCAAAATTATTTTTAAACAACACTAAAAAGAGAAAAAATTCATTCCCAAAGGACTCCTAGTCCAAAATGAATAATCATTGGTTATCTGAAGGTAACACATCCATGAGGTGTCCCTCAATCCAACCCAAAAATCTCAACATGATTCAATTCAAATAATTAATCACACAAACATATTTGGGAATCAACACAGGTCAAAATATCAATAGTGAGACACCCTAAAAATAGGACAGAGGAATTACAGTACATATATACTACTCAAGAATTTGAAAAGTGAACATTTCCACCAACCTCAGCTCGGTTGTAGATAGCTCGTCCAGTTTCATGTCCGGATTCATTCTATTTTGTAATAAATATGAATAAGAGATGAATAATGATAAAATAAGTCATATGAGCCTAATTCCAAATAGAACATTCATTGTTCTGGGGAATCAAGAATTACTAAAACGGAATCGAGTATATACTAATGCAGTTTCAACATGACCGGCAGCAGAAGAATTAGAGTCCGAATGTATTTTTTATATGAATAACTAGTTTAGAGGGGTTTTGGGTTACAAAAATGATAGGAATTGTTCTATCTATAAAAATGAGGCTACTTCCTCTTTTATGAAAAATCCATTGGGCATGTACATGATGCATACCTAAAGTAAACGACGTGTAGGTACACAATGTGTACACTAAGTACATGGTGTGTACCTTTCCTATGAAGTTTTTTTTTAATTTTCTCCCCTTCATTTCTCAATAACAACCCAACCGGCCCATGGCCCATCAAAGGGATTACGACAAAAGAAAAGATCAGTACCTAAAATGTAGAACCAGATTATTACAGATGTTTCTTGTTAAAGAAATTCGTCCCCAAATTTCCCTTCCAAAGGTGGAAAATAAATATATGAGAATAAGTTTGGCCACTGAGTATGTATGTTGTCCTCCTGCTCCCTGGTCTCATCCTGCACTCGACCATGCTTTCATAGCACCCATACTAGAGGAAATGACTGGCCTTAGAGAACCATTGCACTCTTATCAATAATACGAATATGATGGTACTCAAAGAATGCATCAAGATGAATATCACCCTCAGGATGAAAAACATGAGAATGGTCTGAATGATAGTGGTGTAGTTGAGATAGGTGGAAGATGTTGTGCACAGATCTATATATCTAAGGTAACTGTAACTAATAATAAACTAATCAATGCTCTACAAAATCTCAAATGGCTAGACATATCATGGGAAATTTGACCCTGTCTCTGGATCTACATGTGTCCCAATCATGGTGAAACACACAAGAAAACCCATTCCCCAACCTCAAACAGTAGATGTCATCTCCAGCGATTGGCATAAGATTTTTAATGAGACTGTGCATTATCCATCCGCATCAAAATCAACTAGACCTACTCAGAATTCTGTTGCATGTGATGTGGTCCATGTAAATCTGCCACACCTGCCTCCAGCCAGTATATGGGAGATCATCCTAGCCTATCGTACATTGACACATAAGGATCCATCTATTTATATTCTTGGAAACTATTATTTTTGAAATATTTCACCAAGGTGATATGCTTCTTCCAAGAGACCCCAAATCTAGATGCATTCTTGCAATGTGTTCTCTAGCACCTGTAATTTACAATCTGACTAGGCATCATTCTGATGGTGGTATGATGTGCTCAGAAGCACCTATGTATCTGGTGCCCACTGAAAACTCTGCAAGAAATGAGACATAAACTAGGAATACCTATCTAAGATGATAAAATTTAGGGCCTCATGAAGTCATTCCACCTCATGAATATCTATCTTCTCAATCTCATCATCACCAAAGGTCTCATTGATCAACAAGAAGTAAGAGACCTTCATAATACTGTTAACCACCACCCAATCAACGTCGTTGCATCTTGGGGACCTCAGTAACATAGTCCTAGAATCCATCACCAAATCATCCCATTTCCACTCTGGAATATGTAACTACTGTAAAATCCTAGCTAGCCACTGATGTTCCACCTTCACCTACTGATTGGTGTAAGAATTTGTTAAATAACCTGCCACTTCTCTCTTCATACCCAGCCAGCAGTACTTATAGCAAATGTAATGATACATATTTGTAACTTCAAGCTACACTTCCCAAGATGGAGCATGAAACACCCACATCAGTTCATCACATATCTCCACTAGAACATAGACACATCCATGGATACACAAGATCTCATCATCACCTATCATCCAACCAGGAGGTGGATCCTCACCTTCTTCACTCTCCTGTAGAACTAGGCCCTCAAAATCTGATAGCTGTCTCATCCTCACTCTATCTATTAGGGTAGAAGTTACAACTAAAAAATATGGGAATTTATGTCCTTGAATATTGGGCCCCTCCAAGTACATCTCATAAAACAAGTAAATAAGATGCCACTCACCAATGGCCTCATGCACCACCGGTATTTGAGTCCTCCTTCTGAAAGCCTCATCCATTGCATTGCCTCTCCCAGGTGTGTAGGAAAGCTCAAAATTGAAAGGCTGAAGGTATTATACCCACTTTCACTATCTCAAATTCATTTCACAATGAGTATAGACGTATTTGAGGCTCTTTTGGGTCATGTACCCCATAAAACACTCTCCATGTAAATAGTGCATCCAACAACGCAACACATGTATGACATTAGCTATCTCAAAATTGTGTGTAGGGTAATTCCTCTCATAAGTCCTCAACTGTTGAGACTCGTATGCCACGACTTGATATCCCTTCATTAGAATTGCCCATAAACCAATACCTAAAGCATCGCTGTAGACATTATAACTCTATCCCTAATCTGGCAGAATCATGAAAAATACTAATGTAAGTCTCCCCTTTAGCTCTTGAAAGGTTTTCTTGCATGCATCTAGCCACACAAACATCACATCATACTTATTCAAGCCCATCAATGTTGCTACTAAGCATGATAAGTCTTGTATAAAACACATATAGTACCAAAATATCCCCATGAAATTCCACATGTTAAACATGTTCTTGGGATATTCCCAAAAAACTACTGCCATTACCTTCTCTAGGTCCACTGACAATCTTGTATTTGAGATAATGTGATGTAGAAAGTTAATCTTGTCTATCCAAAAGTTTCCCTATGTTTGATAAGCATATAACTGATGCTCTCTCAGTTTAATCAAAATGATCTCAATATGGTTGGAATGATCATGTTAATTTTGATAATACAACAAGATATAATCCATGAAAATTACCATAAAATAATTCATGTAAGAATGGAACCCTCAGTTCATCAGCGTCTTGAAATCTGGTAGTGTGTTAGTGAGACCGAACATTATTACCAGATACTCATATAGACCATATCTGCTATGAAACATGGAATGATGTATTTCTAAAAATCAAACACATACCTGGTCATATATAGACCTCAATTAAATTTTTTAGAACACCTGGGATCCTCAAATCTTGTCAAACATGTCATTTATCAATGGCAAGGGATATCGGGTATTAACCATCAGCTTGTTCAGTTTTTGATAGTCCATGTATAGCTTGAGGGTACCATTTGACTTTTTTCAAAAAGGACTGATTAACCCCATAGATAAGTATAGGGTCATATCATTCCTTTTTCTTCTAAATCTTCTAGTTTCCTATTGATCTCCTCCAGCATCGTTGTATCCATTAGGTAAAGTGGGATAGATACTGTTGATGATCCTAGAACTAGCTCGATCATGAACTCCACCTCTCTCACCAGAGGTAACCCTAGAAATTTATCTAGGAAAACATCCCTGAAAGGATCTACCACTGGACTGAATTATTTCTAACATGTCCCATGTTTATCCAGACAAAGACTCACAATCTAGTCTTTTAATCCACTCAACCCACAATGCTAGGTTCCAAATCTACCCGCCTTGGACATCCCATTCATCATAGTGTAGAAACTGTCCACCCTCTTCTTACATTAAAATCTCCCTACAATAATAGAAATCAACAAAGGCTTGAAAAGGAACCAACTAGTCCACTATGATAATGAAATAAAATCCTATAGTCTCTAAAAATATTGATCCCATAAGAACTGATACCCACCAACCTCAAGGGGGAACTCCTTACATAGAAGCACGCCTTCCATTCTGATCCCTAACAGAGTTTCTAGCATCATAACATCATTAGAAAATAAAAAATAGAGCCCAAGGCTCTCTAGAATAGAAACATATATAAAACTATATGAATCCCATATATCATAGAGTGAAGAAGATAAAATAGAGGTGACTAGAATTGTACCTCTGACTATAGAGGGTTCGGGATCTGGCTCATGCTGGGTCTGTTTCACTTCATAGGTCTGACCGATACCACGACCCTATGACACTGCCAGGATACCCTGAGTTGATCCTCCTTACTGCTGCTGAAATCTTGGGGTCTGGTTACCATGGCCACGACCAACACATTAGCTAAAATTCCATGATGCACCCCAACTACCTTTTTGAAGAGAATCTACCAACCCTTCTCCTAAATGTGGAGTTGGTGAAGAACCTCTCTCAATAGATACTTGTGGAAACACCCTACAGAAGCGTAGGAGATTGGACATCTTACTGCAAGCTCGACACTTGTCTTAGTCCATCAGACACTATAGTATCATATGCCTAGCTCTACCACAATGGTAACACCATTCCTAAATATTGGAAGAAACATTAGGAATACTCATATCACCGTAAGAAAGATCCATACGATGCTTCTTTGTCGCGGTTGAGAGAGAACCAGATCTCGATGCCAAACCACATTTGTTCAAACCTCCATTTTCCCACAAATTATGATTGTCAATAAACACCTTCTTCTTGGTGGAATATTCATAATAAAACCTAAAAATGTTCTCCTCTAATCAGTTTTTGTACCTGAGACCATCCTCGAATTGTATATCCCTCAACGTCTCCTCACCCATCAGAATAGGTGAGAATATTTTATGATTAGTGAAAAGGGGAGAGTAGTCTATAACAGACATAGCACCTTGCTACTGATGCATGAACTCCAAGCCTCTATTGGACCTCAACGTCTTGAGAAAATAGAAGTCATAGATGACCATTTAAATATCTCCCCATGCAATCTCTTGATGATGCTCTATCTAAGTGGTGACAACCCACCATATTTTGGCTGAATCATACAGCCTATAAGTCACGATCCTGGACCTCCTTCTAGTAGGAATCTTCATATGAATTAAGATAGACGGTGTGAATTCAAACCATGAATCTGCAACCTATGGTCCACCACCCCGTGAAAACCTAGTAGGATGATGCTGCTATAATAATCACGTCAGTTCTTCCATAGAAATGATGGGTTGAGGTACTCCATGTAAGGTTTGAATAATCCTCATGAATCCTTCACGAGACTATGAATTAGCTCTTGTGTCATGTATAATAGTTGGTGTCGCAACTGGCACGACTATAGGATTCAACAGTAGCCCATGGGCCCCATCTCTAATGTGTGGTCATCACCATCCTCAAAGTGCACCACCGATGGTCTTTGTTGGGGAATGTTTCTACAATCCCAATCACAAGCCTCATAAAAGAACAATCATTAAATCACACAACTTAAAAATTGTATGATAGGTCAAAACCCTCCTAAAATCTAATTCAATACACAACCTACTCCTAAACACAAGACTATATAAATAACAGCCAATGAACCACTAGAAACTATTCCTCTTGCCCACTCAAAATCTAGGTCTAGGTCAAGTATATATCAATTAGTTCAAGTTTCCATTTCCATTTCACTTTTAGTTATTCAAGAAATTCTACCAAGGGTTTACCAATTCTAAATTCATGAGGGACCATTACACCTCATGAATGAAAAAAATCATTCCCATTTAAAACAAACTTATAACAAGTACATTTAATCCATTTCATTTAATTTGTTTGTCATTTCCCAATTCATAAGGGACCGTACACATTATGGATTGAAAGATGATATCATATATTTATCTACTGCAGCCAACTAACCCAACAGTAGGCACTACTGTCACATTAACAATTACAATATCATAAAGAATGCATCCTAAATTGAATGAAATTCTGCATGGAAGGTGATTCTAACAAGATTCTATATGATGCATGATATGGAGAACCCTCATCTCATCTAGTTGAAACTAAAATAGAACCCAAAATTACATCAACATTAATAGAATAAATTAAGTGTGTCACCTAATGGTGAAATCGAATAAACTATAATAGTCTATATCTAGAAAATCATAATTCAATTCGTGGTAATTTGGGTTTTCCCTATACACAAGGTAGCTACTCCTGGGCACAGTTTATTACCAAATCCCATTTCCTTCCTATCCCAGTCTATTTTTTCCAAACTGTATCTAAAACTAGAAAAATCGTACCTCTCATAACATGTTGTAACATCCAAGATTAGGATGCCATAAACTAGTGCTCTGTACCCAGTTGGTTATAAGGCCTCAAGTTATTTCTCCCAAATTCTAGATGCTTTTGACTAGAGTCAAGGTACTAGGGTGTGATAGTGATGAATCTATTCCAACATTGGCAGAGTGCAACACATCAGAACAATAATATACAATAGCAGAAGATATAAATACCATATGACTGAAACAAAAAATGGAAGACTGATAATTACGATATCAATAAGTCATAAAATACAAAAGATAATGATTCCTATCACATGCCCTAAGAAAGCATCTGAAATAGGATACACTACAATTAGATACAAAACATAATACCATGGTAGATTAATAAAAAAAGAAAAATTAGAATCATCGTAAGCCTAATCTTTGTCACATACTCTCATGCTCCTAAAGAGAAAATCAAGTACCTGTAGAGGGGAACATTCCTTTATTAACACCTACAATAATATAATCTATTTGGTCCCAAAATCATGACCCAAATAGGGTGTGAGAAATAAATCCAAGTCTGAAACTACCCAAGATTTGTGCCTATCTTTTAGTGAGTTTGTGCTATAGGTAGTATACAAAAAGGAAAATCAGTAAACTAGGAAGAAATCTAAAGTAAACGATCATACAAGTCCTTCTTCGATTTATATTTAGTTTATGTTCAATAAACAATTCTATTACATTGAATTGAAATCTTCTCAAGATCCAGACATAGCCCAAAAATCCCTCATATCAAGTAAGCTCAACAGATTTCTTGAAATACCATCTAAATAGTTATATAGGAAGAATGGATCCAAGATTTTCCATTGACTTGAAAGATGCTTGATAATAAATTACACAAGATATTCATTTCAAAACCTTGCTCGGAGGCATAGAAAAAACCTGTTCGTAGGCATAACCCAACCCCACTCGTAGGCATAAGAAATCCTCCCCCACAAGAATAACCAATCCTTGAACATTAGCATAAAAAATCCTCACCAGTAGGCATGACACAACATCATCTGTACGCATAGCACCACATCACCTGCATGAATAGAACAACATCACCTGTAGGAATAGCACTTAACAGGCACTCATGTATTTTAAAAAATTACATAGAAAAAATTGATCAACTCATGTGGGTAATTCATAAAACAATCCTAACATGTAATGTAATAATTAAAAGGCTTAACAATTATTTATCTCACATGGGTAAACATTTAATTGACCAAAATTCATTTTAAACAACCATAAAAAATGATCAAAAAGGATTTCCCAAAGGCATCCTAGGCCCAAATGGCTAAACATTGGTTATCTAACAAAAACGCACCAATGGGGTTTCCCTTAGTCAATAAAACATTCTAAACATGCTTCAATTCATATAATTAATCACCCACACATCTTTAGGCATCAACACATGTCAAGATCTTAATAGAGTGACACTGAAAAAATGGGTGTACAACACTCTGACACAAATAAACCACACAACAATTATTGAAGGGAACAAGACCTCATACCTCATATCGGTAGTAATAGCTGATATAGTATCATTTCCGGATTCTTCCTAGTTTTGAAGAAATTTGAACAAAAAAAGATGAAGAACGAGAAAACCGGGCATATGAGCCAAAATCCAAATAACATTATTGTTGTTCCGAACAATCAATAATGACTAAAAAGGAATCGATTACTTAATAATGTGGTTCCAACATGACAGATAGTGGAATAATTAGAGTGATAACTGCTTCAAGATGTGAATAAATATTTTAGAGGGGTTTTGTGTTTCTAAAATGTGGGGAACTTATCTGTCCATAAAAAATGAGGTTACTGCCTCTTTTATAAATAAACCCTCTAGGCAAGTACACAACATTTGGTACACAACGTGTACCCCATGTACATGGAGTGTAACTGGCCTGCATCCATTTTTATGAATTTTTCCCCCTTCATTCCCAATAACAACCCAACCAGACCATGACCCAACAAAGGGTTTATTCCAAAAAAAAGATTTGTACTTGAAAAGAAGAATCAGGTTCTTACACATTAGTTCACTCAACAACTAACTAATCAAATCAATAATATTAATTAATTTAAAAATTATGAAATCATGTGAATTCTTTTAGTTAATTCTAAAATCAATAATATTAATTAAATAAATAAATAATTCCTCACATCAATTCCTCTAGTGAATTAAAAATTAACTAATCACACCAATAAGATTAATTAATTTAACAATTAATTAATCACATGAACTCCAATAGTTATCTCAACAATTAATTAATCACATCAATAATATTAATTAATTAAATAATTATTTAAACCCTTCCATTCTATTAGTGAATTAAACAAATATATAAACACATCAATCAGCCAAGTAAACTCAATAATTAACTAATCAGATCAATAGTATTACACAAATCAATAATTAATTTGTCACATAAAATAAATATATTAATTCAGAAATTAATTTTAGTCATTTAACAAATAACTAAACACACAAATTACTTTACAATTAACTAACCAATTAATTTCCCATGCCTATTGCATTAATTAATTCCCAATTAACTAGTCTCAATACTTTCATTAATTAATTCATCAAATAATTAATCCCATTGATCCCATTATTCAATTTAAAAATTATATAATCACATTACATCACTTAATTAATTATTTAATTAATAAATCCCATTAATCTATTAATTTATTCCATAATAAATTAATATCCTTTCATTCCATTAAATAATTCACCTATTAATTATTACATCAATTCCATTAATTAATTCCTCAATTAATTAATCTCATTCAATTTCACTAATAAATTCTACATATAAATAATATCTTTCAAAATCCTAAAATATCCATAATTAATATACTAATTAATTACTTCAACAAAACAAAATAATTTTCCTAATTAATTCATCAATTAATTTTTCTAACTCAATATATTCATTATCCTAAATTAATTACTCAATTAATTTTTCTAACTCAATGAAAACAGTATACCTATTATTAATTTCACCATTTATTTAATAAACTCAATATATAATTATCTCATAATTAATTCCACCACTAATTATCCCAATTAATGATATCATTTTCCTATAATTAATTCCACTGTTAATTTTCTCCATTCAATATAACTATATCACTTAATTAATTTCTAAATTAATTATCTAAACTCGAGATATTGATATCACATAATTAATTCCACCAATAATTATCTCAATTATATATATCATTATCCCATAATTAATTCCACCATTAATTATATCCTTTCAAGATATCTATATCACGTAATTAATTCCACCATTAATTATCTGAAATCAGGAGATCGATATCACATAATTAATTCCACCACTAATTTTCTCAATTCAATATATCTATATCACATAATTAATTCCACAATAATTTATCTCAACTAGAAATATCTATATCACCTAATTAACTCATCTATTAATTATCTCAATTCAAGATTTCTATATTACATAATTAATTCTACAATTAATTTTCCCCAATTTATGATGTCAATATCAAATAATTAATTCTACAATTAATTCTCTCAAAATCATGATATTAGTATCAAAATATTAATTCTACAATTAATTATCCACAATTTATGATATCAAAATCCAATAATTAATTCTACAATTAGTTATTCATAATTCCCTAAACTTCATAATTCCATCATTAATCTATTCACCCAATTTATTGAATTAATTAAGTACTTCAAGAACATCAATTTCTAAATAACTCTAGAAATTCTTCAATTTTTATTCACATAATCAAAATCAAAACTATGATAATTGAATATTAGATAATGACCTCAATTCCTTGATGAACAATCACCCAATGAAAAATACCCAAAAATTGAGCATCATAATGATATAGGACAAGATCTGATTCTTAAAATCCATAATCAATATTAAATAAAATCAAGATTAAATAAATCTATATATAGATCTAGAATAATATATCTATGTATCACCAAATAGATTTATATCTGACCCAAATAAAGGATTACATCACTGAAATAATGTGGGAAGAACATGAGAAGAATGATAAAAGAACCAAGATAAGATTCAATTACTCTGAGAGGTATAAGTCTTCAATCTAGGATTTGATTCATTAAGAACAGAGGTTAGGAGGGCATATATTTCATATGAAGAGCTCCAATAACATGAAAGACCACCAAGGACCAAATTGTTGTAAAAATATATGATTTTTAGATGTTCAAAGAATTAAATAATTAATTATTTGGATAATTTTTTTCCCATGAATGGTTTACTGGGCGGGGGTTCACGGAGTACCCAAATCATTTTCCTAATAGTGTGCCTAATTTATATGGGTGTATGGTTTCTCCTTTTAGCGAAGACAATTTCCAAACCATGCACCTCAGTATGAATCCCCTCTGCCAGGGTTTGCATTGTTTGTCGGGAAATTGTGCATGATTTTCGTTAAGCATGTTCCACCTATGAATAGACCCTTTATCCTAAATTTTACTCTAAATTCCACCCAACACACCCCATGTAAAACCTAAATTATCGTTATTTAATACAAGGAAAAAATAATACTTGTAATCTGGCCCGAGTCTTCTCCATAAAATCTTTGTATCTTATAGCTCTATCCCAGAAGAATGCTTTCCCCCCTTGTAAGGTTTACATAACTGTGCACCCCACCTCCTAGATAACACGCACTAGGAGCATGGTTACTCATAACCATGAAACAAACACTCGATGTCCATTTTTCCTTTTTATTCATGTCTTGAACCCCCAGAACCCCCTAAAACCTCCTAATACAACTAGTAAACATTAAATTGTCTATAATTATGGTATTTAAAGTTATTTTAAACAAGGAATTTCCTCATTAGAAGTCATAGATCTTATAACCTTCCTACCTTATAACATCTCATACTCAATATTTTATTCCCAACCATCATTGGTCTTACATGATAATGATACTAGGCCACTAGGACTACATATCTGTCTCCCACTCCTATGTATCATCCAAAACATTACCATGTTGTAAAAAAATTCGAACTAAAGGCATAGTATTTCCCAACAAGACATTATCACTACGATCTACAACATGAACTGTATGAACCTCAAAGGATTCTTTAGCATGAAGATCAAAGTAATCAATATCCATCACATGATATATGTTAGGGTGATACTTCTAAGGCTGTGATAGATAAAATACATTTTGAATACCAATATACCTCTGTAGGAGATCTAAATTTCTGGACAATGGTAAGATCCATTCCACAATCTAAAATGACCCCACATACCAAGGTTCTAACTTACCCTATTTCCAAATCTGATGGTGACCAAACCATAGAAAGACCAGAAGACACACAATACCACCAACCATAAACTCAATAGGTTGACAATGACAATCTACATACATCTTTTTTCTACTCTAATCCATATCCCTCCACTTCTAGATTAATAGAATCTACTCTGATCTTCCCTTTAAGAGAATTGTCCCCCAAAAATATAATTCCTTAGTCTCCATCCAATGTAATGGATATATACATTGTCTTTTATATAGTGTATCATAATGGTCCATATGAATCATCTACTGGTAATTATTGTAATAGTTAAACCCAACAAACTCTAAGTTATTTTCTAACCATCCCCAAAAATCTAGGACAAAAGCCCACAACATATCCTCTAGAACCTGAAATGTATGCTTGGATTTCCGGTTCATCTATAGGTGAAAATCCATACCCAAAAACACCTCGAAGAAAATATCTTTCGATAACCCCTACCCAATGTGAGAAGTAAATTAAAGATCTTGATATGAAATTGTTGTCTGTGGCACCTTGTGAAACCACATTTTTTCCCAAACATACAACTCACCCAAGAAGTCAATAATGAAGGTGTCTTGAATGAGTATGAAATGTTACACTAAATAAAATCGGTCAACTACTAACTATATTTCATCATTATAATAAGATTTCCTTATAAGAACCACCACAAAGTATGTTTTCACATCATCCCATTTCTATTATGGAATGGGAAAGTGTTGTAAAAAACCTCTTAGTTGCTAATTCTCATCCCTCACTGGCTAAAATGTGTAGCATTACAATAAAATACCCACAACAAATTTATTCATCCGTAGATGTAAATACTTAATTTAAAAATCATAATACATTTTGGTTAAACTTGGATGAACAACCAACTTATAGGTGTGGAACTCACCCATCATCTCTCCCCATATAAAATTAGGTGAGACAATATTACCATGAACATAAATGAAATCAGTGTAATTAATTTTCAATCCAGAAGATGACTCCCCACATTTATAAATTTTCCTTAGAGACCAGAACTTTACATCTTCATTTTGTATCTCCTTGATCTAGATCATAAGCATGGACTCAACTGCCAAGGATTCAAGAGGAACATGGGCTTGTCCATCATTCACCTCCAAATTCATCTCTTAAAACAACACCATCATCCTCCACTCGAAATAAGATTCCTAAACCACCTTTCTCTGAGTCTTCCAACTCAAATCATCTACAACACTTTTCACCTTTCATGATGTGTAAAACTACTCAAAATTGAAGGAAAGTATGTATTCCAACAATCTTCATTGCAAAAGATTAAAATCCCGGTGTGAGAATATTTTTAGGAGTATTTTATGATCAGTATACACAATAATCCTCTATTTTAATAAATAATGTTTCCAACACATTAAAGCGTAAACAACCTCATCCAATTAAATATGCCTTGGGTTATTTCATTCATGAGGTATCAACTGCCATGAATGATATTCCATAACCTAATCCCCCTACATATTTACTGCCCCAAGCCCAACACCGAAGGAATAAAAATAGGTACACTCCCTACCTGGCATAGGTAGGATCAAAATTGGTGCAAAAATCACCCACTTCATCAACTCTAGAAAATAATTCTCACATACTTCAGACCACTCACAATTTAATCCCTTCTTAGTTATACATGAAAGGTGTAATTACAAAAGGGAAAAGTCTTTGATGATACTATGATAATATGAATCCAAACTCAGAACAATTTAGACTGAAAAACATTATTTGGCTTCACCTAAAATTCAAAAACTTTTACTTTCTCTAGGTCCATAGACACACCTTCCTCTGAAATGATGTGACCAAATAAATATACATTTTCAATCCATAAACGACTTTTAGATAGCTTGGAATATATCCTATGCTCTAATAGTTTACTCAAGAAGATGTCAAAGTGTTTGGAATGATCATCATGAGTGGTGGAGTACACCAAGATGTCATCAATAAATACAACTACAAATTGATCTCAGTATTGGTGAAAGATTTTGTTCATTAATGTTATAAACACTATAAATTGATTGGTCAAAGTTATCAACCTGAAAACAAACTCATACAACCCATACCTGGAACTGAAGGTATATTATTGTATAAAAGATGGTTTCAACCTCAAATGATGATATCTTGGTCTTAATTCAATATTAGAGAACAAGGAAATATGCCATAGCTGGTAAAAATGATCATTTATTTGAGGAAGAAGGTATGTATTCTTAAATTTAATCCAATTCAGCTTCCTATAATTGACAAAAAACCACCAAGATTCATCATCCTTCATAGAAAATAGAACTATATATCACCATGTAGATGCTCTAAGATGAATAAGCCCCTTGTTAACCAATTCCTCCAACAGGGTTTTAGGTTCTTGGAGTTCTATCGATGCCATTATATATGGTGTAATGGGAACTAGTTATGCTCTGAGGATTAACTCTATCGTGAACTATACATCTCTCTCAGGTGGTATGCCTGAGAAGTCCTTATTAAAACTGATCCACCACAAGAGAAAAAGATGATTCTCTTCTCCCCCATCATCATGAATAAGAAAATCAACATGGGATATGAGTTCACTAAAATGTTGATTGGCTGGACCTATTCGGCCTTTCAAGATATCTCATTCTCCATGACAGACACCATCTTTTCATTACATGGACGTTAACATTAACCAAAATAAGTAACAAATAATAAGGTCTTATTATAAAACCATCCAGCCAGTTCACAAAATCAGATCAAAATATAACATGTAAAGGACAAAGTAGTCACAAAAAAATGGTACCCACCAACCTTGAAGAACACATCTTACATTGTCAGATATTTCCTGCTTCCGTGCCTAAAAATGTATCAATCGACATGACCCCGCACATATGTTCAACTAATTGGACCAACACACTAAAAACTGTGCATAAGTAAAACAATTCACGACACCTATATGAAATATAGTAATAGATAGAGTAGAACCTAAAAGAATCATACCTTGACCTGTTGATGGTCTCGCCTTACAGACTCCATGTTCTGAATTATCTACATGAAGCTGATGTGCCCCAAAACCTTGGGTACTATACTGAATTCCTCTTGATGCACTATCATGATAATAATGACACTCTCATCCCAGAGTACCACATCTTCCACCCAAATCAATATGGCCAGTAGGTCTCCAACTTCCCACATGATGTAGGGTGACTGTCCCCCTATATGAACTTTTCATCAACCTTGATCCTTCATGATTAACCATCCATAGAGGATTCAAATAAAACCACTACAGATGCCCCCACCATATTGTTTTCTCAAAACTCGACTGGTGGTTTGGTCAATGTCCAACCATGTGCCATGGCCTACTACACAAATATAAAAACCCATGTTCACCAAACTAATAATTTTTTCCTCTTCCCTAACAACTCTACACACCACTACCCTAGTGAGTACTCTAAAAGTGAATCTTCCTAGTCTTGATGTCGCACAACTAGATTGTCCCACTGAAACCACATGCCAACCACCAACAACCATCTTTATGTTTCCTTTTGAAATAAGTGAATGATCTGCCATCTCTGAAAACGTATTTATATGAAATATATTCACCTGGGACTTGATCTAATGTCTATTTCCATCTTTAATACATCTTTACATAACTTTCTCATCTTATACCTACATTGGGATAATGTGTCAAAATTCTATGAAGCATCCAACATAATATGTAACTGTCATGGTTCTGTATGTCATCCACGTAAACATCACAGCCTTTTTTATCTCAAGGTCTCCAGATCAAAGTGTTTTAGAAACCATTCCTGAAATTCTATCTATAGAAAATGATCTTCCTACTGAGTCTGAACCACAATATGCCACCAGTTCTTTTTTGTTCCCTACAACATGTATCATTCCAACATGATTATCTTCTGAGGAGGATTCTCAATGTTATCCAAAATCAATGGATGGACTCTAGCCTAAACTCTCTTACCTAAGGTCCACCTTATTCATAAAATTTTAGATGGTTTTGTAATTGAAACTCTCCATTCAGGATGACCATACTTGTAAAGACCTACAATGGGTCTCATTTCATCATCTCTATAAAATGATCAATGTTCTCATGGAATCACTCCTCCCTTCTGTTACCCTAAACCACCAGGACTTTATTCCCCATCTCTAGAGAAGAGTTATCAGTGATATATTCTTCTCTCCCAACTACAATATGTGTTCATGGTGGGATTTATATACAATTACAATCACAAATCTTAGAACACATAACATAAAATACCCACAGTTTTCAAAAATGAAGGCTCCCCACTATCCATAACCAACCCTTTTCACATTCTCTATCACAACAGATATCATCACACCTATATCACTACCCTTATCCTTCCCTAGCATGATCAAGGTCAGCATGGAGTAAAATAACTCACAAAACCATAATAACTTTTCATCAAGCATCATTTTTAACTTTTTTCACTTTCACAATGTATGTATCCCTCTTATAGACACCCTTTCATCCTTACAAGTTATTCTCACCAAAATTGTAACCAATTTACAACTTCAATTTAGCACTATACATTAATAATTAAATCACATTATATACATTTTACCATGTAATACATCCTCATAAGACACTAGTTTGTAAAATTTTTATATTAAAATGAAATACATTTTATCCTTCACATCCCACACATCCCCCCAGTGTGTACATACCATTATTAATTGCATCTGTATATTTAGTTTCTTAAACTGATACATGAATGAACATCCTTGTACCATTTTAGCATTATTAAAATATCATAAATTATTCACATCACACAATGAGTGCTTGACCCAATTGTGAAATATCATTCAATTATATCAACACACATCAAGACAAACAATTCCCACGATGTGTTTATTGGGTTTTCACTCTTACATGGGTCTGATACTCCGATACATGAGCTCATTACCAAGGCCTAACACATCCTAATCTACTATAAAGCATTGTAGAATAGTAATGAAACATAAAAGAACCTAATATGATACCACATTATAATATCCCCATCTCAAATGCCACTAAACCAGTTCCATATGTCGATTCACTACAAGACCTCATGTGCACCTCCTTGTTTTCGAGAGGTTTCTGACTAGTAGAGTGGTTTTAATAGATCATGTGGCAAGACTATACCCTATATCAAAATAATACACAATATAAAATAGTGAGAATTAGGGAAGAAACCTTCAATAAACAAGGAAAATTCATTACCAAAATTCCCCAAAACTGGGTATAATCCCTTGAACAAATTGAACATGCTATGTAATGTCAATATAGTTCCATGTGTAGGTAAAGCCCAAAAATAAATACAAACTAATGAATCCAAAAAATGGGTCCAGACACTATGTCCAGATCCCTCTACCATTCACAACCCTAGCTCAACTCAACCCTCTAGTATATATCCCTTTCCATTGTCCAGAATTGTAGCCATGATGTCTGCTCGGATACCAAAGTGAAGCTCGATTAGTGTGTGAGTACAAATTATTAGGCCACAAAAAATGGTGTCTAAAAAATATCCATTCTTAAAAGATAGTTTATGAAATTATGATAAAAACAACTAGAAAAAGAAAATTAAATCTGGATCATTATTTATCAACGTTCACATAAACCATTATATCATTCTTTCCATGGGTTTTTAATTTTTCATCCACTATGCATCCATTTAACTATGGCCTATAATAGCTGACTAAAATGAATATGCAAATATATCAAGTTCCATATATCACTATTAGAAAAAAAAAATTACAATAACGAATCACAATTACTTTAGAGCCTCAGTCCTATTAATCTCATCAAATGAATCCATTAGGGGAATAGAGCCTCAGTCCACTCCCTAAACCTTTCATTAAAGGGGGTGGAGTTTAGAGCCTCAGTATAAGCCATCTCATGGACATAGATCCTCATTTCCTATACCCCCAAAACATCATTCCATGTGAACATGCTTCATTATTCATTTACAAGATTTATCAATTCACAAATTATATTCTTTTAAGACACATAACATTCAAAATTCATGGATCATTCAATACATAGATCGTCCTCATTCCTTATCAGATTTACCAATTATCATTGACAATATTCATTTTAATTAACTCAATTATAATTCACATTTCCTTATCCAATCAATGAGTTTACACTTTTTAATCATTTTTTTCTTTTAACTCAATAACATCTTTCCAAACAAACCCTAATGCCATGTTATCAATTAATCCAAACTATCATTAGCTTTAATCCATAACCCAACTAACATATCAACACATTTATTATGGTCTATATGTCATAATAATTCAATTTTACACTTATCATTTTGAATTTCAATTCAAGTAGAAGTACACCCCATGGGTGGCCCTTGACCCTTTAAAATCAACCTCAAGACATCCTGGAGGGATAATGAGGGTTTCAATTCATCATTTAACAAATAAATTTACTAAATATTACAAAGGGAATCCAAATAACAACAATAGGAAACTAATAAAAGAATCACATAAACAAAAACCAATGTTAAGACTATCATATATAACTTATAGACTACCTACCTGAATTCTAAAGGCAATCACACACTCAGCCTCATCCTTTGAGTCAGATCTTAACACCAATAAAATCCCAACCCAATGACCATTTATAAAAAGAGGGTTTTATTAATTCTAAATGTTTATAACAACCATAGAATCCCAAATCTAAAAATAGAAGGATGAGGATTTTTTTACATACCTGTAGCTTCAATTCTCACCCAACCACACTCCAAATGGCATATAATTGGAGGATATTGCTCTTGGGAAGCCTTGGGAATTTTTTTCACCCATGGGTTGCTAGAGAATAAATGAGGATGAAAAATTGGGTAGAATGAAAAAATCTTGAAGGGGGAAAAGGCTGAAATCCCACTTTTAAGTAGGCACATGGTTTCACTACAAGTATTACAAACAATGTTCCAACCATGGGATAACATCTATGAAAGAGGGGATAGGTCCCACAATTTCCCGGTTATTCCACAATTCTTAACAAACCATGTGACAGCCCTAGAGAATGGCTATGTCCTAGACCTAATGATTTCATCTCCCCCGTTCACGGTTTACCTAACAGTGTATTCCTCCTATTGGCTAACATTGTTGGGGCACATGGTTACTCCTAACTATGAAACAACTGTGAGACATGTAATGGATGTCCATTTTCACTTTTTCCATCATGTCCTAAATCCAAAGGAGACCCTCAAACCACCTCATACACCCATTAGACATTTCATTAACTATAATTAGAGATTTTTAAAAAGAATTTAAACAAGTACATACTACACCAAAAGAGTAGTATCTTATACTTTTTTGATTATAATAAATGTAAAATGATTATCAGAAAAGGTAATGTCCTGAGCTCTTAAGAGAATGAATCACATTAGAATGTTCAATAACTTTAGTATGATAGTTATTCTCATGTGACCTAAGTTTTAGGTAACCGTAGGCCATCACATGGCAACCCTACAAGAAAAAACATCCAAAACTTAAATTGTAAGAGAAAAAAACTACAACATAGTCATGCTTGTCTTTTGAAAGAGTAAAAAATTTGGAAGAAGTATAAAATTTCATCAAATCATGAAAATAATTCCAATAATTTGTGTACCATAATAATTTTATAACTTTCCAAGTTAGATTGGTCGTGAAAGAATCCAACATTGGGAAATATTTAACTACCCTACATTAATACCCCACTAATCCCAATAATATCTGAATATTGAAAACTATGTGTAGTTTCTCCCTTGGTAAACAACCACAACCATTTCATGATCAACAAAAATACAAATTTTTAAGCCCATGTGTCATAATGAAATCACTTCATGTATCTCAAAATTAAATTTTTATAGCTTCGATTAAAATTGGAGATCTCCCAAAATATCAATAAATACTATCAAATAGCTCACATGATTCTCCTCAGTTTTAGAGTAAAATTATAATTCATTGAAAAATAGCACAATGAATTATTTTAGAAACTTATGGAATATCCTATTCATTAGCACCATGAAAACTATATTGTAATTGGTTAGGAAAAAAGGTATAACAAGGTACTTGTAATAACCATACATACTGCAAAGGTGGTCTTCAGAATATCAGACTCCTTATTTATAATATGGTGATAACCAGACTGATGATAAATAAATTAAATCTAATTTTCATGATTACAACTGGTCAAAAAATCATCAATTTGAGGAAAAATATTTTTTTTCTTTATCGTAACATGATTGAGTTTCTCTGAATCAATATAATGGTGAAGTGTTCCTTTAGATTTCATTAAAAAATCATAGGCACTGCCCTTAGTGACACACTCAATCAAATAAATACCTTTTCCATCAAATCATGAAAATAATTCTTGAACTCTTTTAATTCATATGGTTCCATGTGGTAAGATAAAATATAGATACTTTGAGTATTTGGTACCAATTCGACACAAAACACTGTCTCCCTCGCTAGTGGAAAGACTAAATGGTTGGATATACCCAAATATAGAATATCAATGAAAACTATAGTAATATATCCACTTAAAATTTACCACTCTTTGTCAATTGAAAACATAGATATCACCATAACCAACTATAGAAATGGTGGTCTTGGTATCTATGTCTTGGGTCCCATTATCCTCGAAAAACTCACGACACTCAATCAAGAACAGTAAAAGACTTATGTGGAAGATAATAATCAATCTGGGATTTAGGGAAAGAATCCAATCCCTCATGAGAATGACAGAAAAAAATTCGATATTTTGGACTAGAAAATTGTATGTGATACTAACCTCTAAAAAATAAAATTAAAATAATAGGAATTATAAAACCTATTATCTCTCTATTCCATGGGTTGTAAAAATATGCATCAAATATTAATTAAGAATATTTGGTTGATTCAACTGATTCACAATGCAAGTCGACATGGAAGAATATTATTCCCCAATAACAAATATATAAGTCAATAAATATAAATCTATAATGATGTTACCTCTCACTATCACTAGAACCATATCAACATTATCTAAGACACTTCAACCATTTTATGATTCTTTGTTCTGAAATCCTAGGGCTGGAACCCCTTTGGTCTTGAATCATCTATCTGAAAAACAATACAATTTTGTGTTGATGATTATGTACTACTATATAGGGTAGAAAATTCAAAAAATACATCTATAGGTGGCCTGAGTGTCATCTCAAACAACATATATTTGATTCCTTGGTATAAACCTTCTTTGAATTGTTGACATTTACACATTTAAATCATGTCAATGGGAATTTTCTAGGTGTTGTGGATTGTCTTAATGATGTTTACTATTGAGATACACCACAAGACTTATACTGAATCCTCTCTCCATTAAAGTAACTAATGAAATTTCAACTAGGAGAAAAAATAACTCCCATTAAGCAAGAATTTATAGCCATGTCAATTTTATGAATCAAATCTCTTTCTGTCACATCTTGGTAAGTGTTGAGATTATAGCTAGAAAACATGAGATCAGATGTTAGGTAAAATATCCATACTAAATATTTGAGTCATTAGTTTATCATTCCTACCATTCATAGGTGAAAACCAAACATATCCTTCAGAGTTGTTTTAATACCAAGATATGGTCTTATTACCTTTTTATAGGCTGTGAAATTATATCAACCTAAATAAAACCATGTATTCAAGATAGAAATTATCCATGAAAAGTGCTCTATAATCTTTCCATACCAAGACCTCATGTTTATTTATCATCACATAAAAATCAATTCTCCTCTTATTTGGGCCTTCAATATTGATGGTCTCAGACATCACCTTAATTGAATCAATATTTATGAACAACTCAATGAGAATATATATCTTTATTTAGGAATTCATATTATCCTAATATTATTTGGGCCTTTTAATGTAGGTTGTTTCTGGTAAACAAATTTCTGATGATGATCTCTGAATTCACTTATTCATGTTTCCACTACTATTTAATAAATCGGGATGTATTAGGCTACCTATATTAGATCTTAGATAGAATTCATTTCTATCTCAATAGGATTCAGGTCAACTAGAGGATTAACTTATTAAGGTCATATAATAGATTCCCTTTTCATCCTATTCAAAACATCCTTATGGGGAATGGTATTACACAACAAAAAAATGAATTATAAAAAATGTAGCAAGGATGAATAGATCATAAATAAAACAAATAGATAATTGAATACAAATTTCATGAGAAAAAATTCATACTTGGGATTTCAAAATTACCCAAATAAAGTTTGTAAAATGTCTACAAGGAGATCAATTTATTTCTCAAATATGATTTTCCAAAAACCTATAGTGACATAAGGCTCGTTATGATGAGATTTTCCCAAGAACTAACTCATAAATTATCCCTTAATCCCAAAAAAACCTACCTTCTATCTACTAGGACATCATAAACCACATACCAAAATCGAAGAGATATACAAAACCCCACATATCTAATACTAATTTTTCATGAAACATCTCAGATATACTCATACATGGGAACCCGATTCAGACATAAAATTGCATGAAGAGGGTTCATAATCCCTAGGGTCTAGAAATTTGCACTTGGTAACATCAAACATTCAAAGGGAATGATTTTATCCAGGAGAAGAAAATATTCAATAAAGAACATAACAAGGTAAAGTACTGAAAAATATCTATTCCAAAACACGCCTCAAAGAAAAAACAATATAAAAAAACAGATATCACAAAATGATATATCATCCAATAAACATCAAATCATATATCAATATAAAAATATATAATAATAATATAATTGGTGGATCTCATATCGACCAATCGCTGGAATCACCCATGTTTCTTCTAGTAAAGCACACCAACCACCTCTATGTAATGATTTTCCGTTACATGGACCTAAAAAACATAATATAAAAACTCTATAAGGAAATAAAGGCTATGTTAAAAGTATCTCAGTAGGATATCACCAAATTTTTCATAATTAGTTCCATAACAAATGAACTATTAATTCTTCAATTAAAAGAAAACTACGTGTGGAAATAAATTTATCATTTTAATCAAAACATAAAATCAAAATATTAATATTAAAGGTATATCAATAATACTATTAAATGAATAATTGTTATAGAAAAGATAAAAATGAATAAAGGTGTTAAATAAACATAGAAATGTAATAATCCAATCCTAGATTAACAAATAACAATGGTTAAATGCTTGTAGATTAATTTCTTATAGGATCTAGGATCCTCACACAACATAAAAAATCAATCATTGATCAATATGTGAACATGTCCCCAAGGATCTTTTGATTGGGATGGAATCAATCAACAAGTTGTTGGGGGTAATCATATAGAACATGCTTTTTTTAGAATTTTCATCATCAATGCATTAACAAGGATTACATGTTCTTGCATGCTTGTCCTAATCGACAACTAACTACATTTTAACACATGTAAGTTCAATCAACAAATCATTAAATCATGGGAAAATCATTAATTTCAATTCAATTCATAATTTATAGTTCAAATTCACAATATCAAGTTTCAACATGACATTTCAATTTCAGAACCAAATCATATGTTTTATCAAATTCATTCCTTTCAAAATCATCCATAATTTAATGTAATTATTTATTAAGAATCAATATTATATGGTTTTATCATATCATATTTCATTTCAATCCATATTTTATAAAAATATTAATAATATCAAAATCATTAAAATAGGGTTTTTCCTTAAATTATTCTCTATTTTAAATCAATCATGAAATATTCTCAATTCAAGGTCTATAAAAAATTAAAAACATATTTTCAATAATGTGAGAAATTATGGGTTTTGAATATGGGGAAAATATTTATGGAACCACCATCCATTATTCACATCATCAAAAAAATTACTCACAATGGAAACCATCAATAGAGATATGAAGGTGACAAATATTAAATAGAAAACACAAGAATTTAAATTCATAAAAACCAGCATACAATACATCATTAAAATTAGATCTCAAAACTATTAAATAAGGATAGAAAGGAAGAAATGATAATTCCCAAATTAGGATAGATTTCACAAGCCATATAGTGATTAATCTCACGCATTAGTACTTTAATCCATAAGAGAAGAGGATGAAGGAGAGAGGAATTTAAAACATGGGTTTTTATTTGTTTATTATGATTTTCATGAGGTTAAAAACACATCACACAATCTATTGGGTTAGGCCATAATGTTTATACTAACTTTTCACTTAACCATGAACCCTCAATAAGATTTTATAAAGGGTGCACAGTTTGACTACAATGTTTGAAAAAAAAATCAAACAACTCTGTAGACCCCCAATGTCCTAAGACACATGGTTTGAGGGAGAGGTTTTATTATTTGTTCTAACAATGTTCCACATTTATAACCCAAGAATATGGAACATGGTTTGATATGCCAATTTCATGGTTTTTTGTTACCGTGTTCCAGTATTTCATAATCTAAAAACCTCCAATTTGTTTTTAAATTTCACTAGAGACACCTCAAAATAAGATCTATAAAATGTATGATCCAAAGAAGGGGTTGAATTTACCAAAATGATTGTAACGAGAAGTTACATTTGTTATTTTTATTACAACAATGATAAGAAAAGTGTTTTTTTTTATTTTGGATGTGTTCAATCATTTTTAAAACGATTCATAAAAAATAAGTTTTTATTGAACTGAAATTATTTAAAAGTGTTTTTTAAATATAATTGAATGGATTTTCTAGCCCTGGAATCCTATGGGGAATTCTATAAAGACAATATGGAACATTAAATTATTTATATGGAAATGGAAAAAACATATTACTTTTCCATTTATGATTAATTTAAATTATGGATGCCTTAGTGGATGCACTGAGATTATCTATTTTTAGGGTGATGAATTGAATAGAATTGAATTTATATTCATAATAAAGGGGAGTATTCTTATGTCAGTGTTATAATTCATGAGAAAATATTTATGATTCATTTTCAAATGTGATGATAAGATATGATTTATAGAATGATACTATCTTTGAAAAACATACCTCCATTTGAATTCCATTTTTAGACATGGGTTTTTATGTGGTAATTCTAGGCACACATGTTCACTATATTATAATTATTTTGCAGATAGTGGCCCTAGGTTGGACATCAGTCAAACAAGGGGGTTACACTCATTTGGTCCATGAAGCATAGGATTGGGTGTTTGGGATGAGGTCAATTGATGTGTTGATTTTATTTTGACACATGAATTTGTTTAATCAAGGATTTTGTTAACCCCATTCTAGACCATTTAATTTTATCACATTTTATTTACATGATGGTGAGTTTCATATATTTTCCAAGGTATGAATATTTTATAAATTTTTGACATGATGTCTTGTATTATTTTGATGTTCCATTAAAACTATTTAACAAAAAATTAATATTTATTTTTGATATAATTAAAAAAAATTGTAGTTGTATTTAGAAAGTTAATGGTTGTGTGAAAATGGGTGTTTTCAGAGAAAATTATTGATACTTTTTTATTGAATGAAAATATGGAAACCATATTTTTAACCATTTTTTATACCTACATTATGTGTATTTTTTTAATGTGTTATACTTTATTTCAATTGGTGGAAACATAATGGGATTTTAGTTCACCTTTATATTTTATATTTTTTCAGGGTTCCTTGGTATAATGTATATTATCATATCATTGGGTTTAAGCTTAGTTAGAGGTTTTTGTAAAACATCCTCACTCACACATGAAGATTTTGGTTTTCTTGTATCTTTTTATTGGATATCAGTTTTATTGGCCTTTTTCATTATTATCTAGTCTATTTTTTTTCTATTGCTTCCTTTAATATTTGATATCTCATTTTAAACATTGTTTGACTTCTTATTCAACTATTTATCTATTTATGTCTATTTTTTGGGAGTAAATAATTCCCAATTTTTCTTGTACACTTTCACATGCTTGTGTTTAGCCTTTAGGGATAAGAAATTCCCTTCAAAATAGTGGTGGATTGATTTAGGTTCCATTTTAGATGGTTATATGTGTGGGTTCATTAAAATTTTTATTAGAGAGTATTTTTTTCATTATTATTCTAGTATGTTCAGTATAATGGAAGATGGAATATCATAATTCACATCAGTAGTCACATGAGGGTGCTTGATCACTGACCATATATGATGATAAATCTGTTACTATGGATTTTTGGGATGAGTATGTCTTAATTTCATGATTGACCCTTGACAGTTTTTAAACCTTTGACTTTTTTAGTGTCTCTTATGGTTTTCATATTTTAAGAGCTGTATATAGAATCTCACAGTCCTGCCATATGTCTGGGAAGAAATATATAGGGTGAATGTTTAAAATTCCATAATTAGATACCCATTCTTAGTCTATAAAGTTGAATCTAGATGATTTCTAGTGGAATTTTATATCGACGAATGATCTTTGTGGATGGTGGTATGGTGGGGATTCCAATCACAGGTGTCCCAATCATTTGTGATGTTTGGAGTCAATTTCATGGTTTTTCAACAATGGAATCTGATTATCTCTGTTAATAATGATGTTATATTTTGTTGATTTCCTGCCTGGGGATTAGTTTTTACATGTTCTTTTTCATTTCTAAAATTTAACGAGATGAAGGTGGAGGAAAGATCTCTAGTTTGGGGAATGATTCCTTGACAGTTTTGCATAATGGATTAATATCTCATTTGGTCAATTGGTTTGTAAGTTGATGGCTTGTCCCAGAAATTCAATAAGGAATTTCTTTAGATGAGATTTTAGAGCTAGTTTCATTGACTGTTCACGGCTATTCAGATTCAGATGATTGGGAGGGTATGGCACCACCATCGGTTCCCGACCTATGATTTTTTGTACAAGATAGCTTTTTGAGAATTCATGCAAGGGTGGAGGCATTCTATAATGATGTTGATGCATGGGAGGGGTATTACTACATAGTATGGTTCTGGTATGATTGCCCATATGTTTTTCAGATTATGTTAATGTCTCTATGTCTTTGAAGTCATGTAAGGCTTTCCCCTTTTCGCTTAAAAGGTGGTTTATCCAAAACAAATAAAAATTTAGGCCTCTGGGAAAACGAGTAACTTTCTAATAAAACAATATGGACTATATCCTAATTTATGATAATTTTTTACCTATAATGATTTTTTTATATTTGGTGAACATAAGATAGGGGTTCTGATTTTTTTTGTTTCGGATTATAATGGTTCGGTTAAAACAAGGTTATTAAAATATTTCTAACATGTTATGTTTTAATTTTTGGTATTTTTTAGAAAATTTACATTCAACCGTACAGAAATTCAGATACAAAAATTTTACACTATGAGATTTCAATATGTAATTATCATTGGAATAATACTATGTTTGATAGTTAATGTTATTTACCATACCAAACAAAATTGAATAATATTCTATTAATATTCAAAGAGAAAATAAAAAAATTTGAATATAAAATCTTTACAGAGATAAATTTTCACTCAACAGTAATTGATATGAAATATGGTTAAGAACACATTATGTTTTTAAGAGTCATTTATATATATAAGTAGTTTTCATTTTATTTTTAATTTTAATTTAAAATAAAAATTTATGAATTTTAGAATTTTAAATTGAACAAATGAAATTAATTTTTAAATTCATAATTTCAATATTATAATATGGTTATGATTTTGAGATATTTATGAAAAGGTTAATTTTTTGTTGAATAGATAAAAAACTGGTTTTATAAATACTGTCACTTTTTGAAAATTATCACATTAAAATAATGAAGTAAAATTTTATATAAAAATTATTACAAACCAAATATATATTATATATAAATTATAAGTTAATTAAAAATTTAATGTTGAGCTCAGAAATACATTTTTGATATTTTTGAAATCTGTGTAATTTTTCTAATCAGATTAAAACAATTTTTAGATCTTCTTTTTTAATAAATTATTTAAAATGTTATATTAATTATTTTTTTTAACTAAAATAAGACTCCTTCTATAATGAATAATCTAATTTATTTTGTGGGAATCAAAATTATACTCTATGTTTGTATAAAATCATTTATATTCTTAAAAAGGTTTTTTTTTCTAAAAACTATTTTCCATTGCATTACGTGTACTAATTTTATAAGTAAATTTTACCACCTCTAGAAAATAAATCATATAAAATAGATAAAATATTTTATATCATAATGTTCTAATTTTTTTAAAGATATTAATTTTAATTTTTATTCATAATGAGTTGACATCATGATAAAAAGTTTATCACCATGGTAAAAGTTAAGAGGGTTAATAAGGGTTTAAACAAAGGGATAAGGATCCACCTATCAATATGTACTGTCAATATTTTATTATTTGAGTGGAATTAGGTATTAAATGAAATTAACATAAAAAATTTTATTATTGGAGGCCACTTTCTCATGAAAATGAATATATATAATTTTAATGTTTTTAATATTTACAAGGGTTCCACTCCACTCACTTATAAAAGAGAATATCCTCTCCTAACTTATTTTCACACCTAGAGAGTCATAACTGGAAAAAAAATCTTCCCAAAATGCCCTCCAACTCTCATACACACATCCTATAGGTTCTTTTCCCACCAAAAGACCAATACTATAAGGCTTATAGTGTATCCTCGTGGAATATATTCAAGGAGGAGGTATTAGCCTAAACCAAATTCATTCATATTTATTTCTTCTTCAAACTCCATAAAATCTGTTAAAAGTATCTTAATATCTGTAAATATGTATTTTAATATACCTAAATGTAATTATTTTTATTTAAAAAAAATATTTTATACCCCCATATATCCTTTGGAAAAAAGAAAACATAGTTCATTCAAACATGAGGACTACCACCTTAATAAAGAGATATAATCCATTTTTCATATTTGTTTCTCATGGATGGTTATAAATATTGAATAAATTAATAGTTATCATATTAATATCATAAGTATGGTTGTTTAAAGATAATAAATTTTTTATCTTCTCTCTGTTTCATCTATTAGAATGCGAAAACACTACTCATGTGTATGGGTGGGCTACCGCCTCTACGAATGACAAATTTTATTTTCCATTATCACCTTACATGTATGGATATAAAAGGATATTTAATGAATAAATATGATATTTATAATATAGTTATGATTTTTAGAAAGTTATAATATCATTTAAATTAATTTTTCTTATATAGTCAACTGTTATAATGTTTTCTCATTTTAGTTAGTTTTTTAATATACACAAACATTATTATAAAGATTATATCATGATTTATTAAGGAATATTTTATACTTGTAATATTATCTAAAAATAATGAATTTATTTTGTTTTTAAAATTATTTAATGGTAATATATATATATGGGGGTACATATTTTTGATAAAATGAATTCATTCAATAAAACCAAAACTTATAAAAAATGGAATTTTTATGCTTTATTTGAGATTTTCTTCCATAAGATCCATGGAATATCCATTGAATTAGTGAATTATATAAAATATATATATTAAATCATCATTTATATTATGATGTTAATGAAACAAATATAGAGGTGTAAATAATGAAATCCCAGAGTTGAATCAACAATGGGAAATTAGATAGTTAACACAGAAACATTGATATTTAACAATAAATTTTTAATAAATACGTAATTATAAATTATAAAGAATAATATATATTAGTATAAGTATCAATATGGTTATATTATAGATTTATAATAGGTATATATTTATTATATATGAGGTTATAATGTGTTCGACCAAGAGGAATTTTGAGGAAAATGAATTTTTAACTCAATTTCATTTCATTGGGTTATATCACATATTAAATTACTATGTAGGGAAAATATTTTTTTATTTTATTGATTAAATGTTTTTATATTTTTTAAAAAAAAATTATTTGGAATAAAATTATTTTCTAGAAAATCATTTCATTGATGGATTCTAATTTAAAATATTCTGATCTTTGAAAGGGTTCTTGGTATCAATTTAAATTTCCAATGAAATGTTTCATATTATAAACCATGATTTTATTTATATAGTTTACTTGAATCCCAATTAATTTATTTTGACACATTATTTCAAGGAAATTAATGTTTTTACATAATCATATTATGTTCCTTTATTCAATGTATTTTTGATTCAATAATTACCAATGGTGAAAGGGTTTCTCATCTCAAATGTCTTTCTTTCATACATGTTTTGATTTATGAACCTCTATTCATTTATATGGTGTATATACTATGTATTTTAAATAAAATACCATGAATCTATTTATATAAATGGTAATTTAAATTCTTTCTACTGTTATTTCTTTAAAAATAGTTTTGAATTCTTAAATTTATAAAGTATGTTTCTTTAAAAACTTGTGTTAAATATTCTAAATTATTTTTCATTCGTGTCTATCTTATTTAAATTGATTTATAGAGGTTTTAATATATAAAAAATATCTTAAATAAAATTTCAACTAAAATTTAATATCATTACTAATGTTTAAAATAAATCTATTAAAATATTTTATGTTTCACTCATTTCAGACTTTTTTATAAATGTTTGAAAAGAGTGATTTTTATATAAAAAAGAATAGATTTTTAATCAATCATCACCTTTTTTCTTTTTTAATATTACTTTACAAATTTTCATGATTTTTCAAGTAAAATACTTTTTTCTATAGTTTTATGAAATATTTGTTTTAAAGTTTACCAAAATAAAATGATACTTCTTCTTGTTTTTAAAATAGTATTTTAATATTATTAAAAAATTATTTTTTTCATCCATGTAATCATCCTTTAATGATTGTTACAATTCATTATGGATATTCCCTAATGATACTATCCACCTTTTCCCCTAATGGATGATGATGGTATTTCATTGAGATTTTCGTGAATCCAATTTCTTTATCATGGGTTAATCAAGCTAAAATGAATTATGGTTTTTCAGAGTTTTATGTTAACATTAAATCCCTAAGAGTACTTTTCATGTTATGGTTATTAGATAATATATATTATCATGGGTTATCCATAGATATATTTTTCCAATTCATTGGGTAAATATTTATTGTCTAGATAAAATATGATTAAAATTAGCTAGTTACAAGTTATACAGTTACACATTAAACATGAGTAAAAATGTGTTAAGAATATAATATCATAAGCTAACTATAGATTTTTTTAAAATTCCTTATATATGTTTTTATGGTTCCCTTTAACAATGATTAATTAAACATGATTCATTATTGGTTACCAATACGACTATTGTTTTATATTAAAGATAAATGTTATGGATTTTGATTTATGAACCAAATTTTATGGGTTATGAGTCACTTTTTTTCACCTGATCTTCGATTATATTTTTATACCATTATACTCATTCTAATATCACTTATTATTTTATATTGGTAATTCCTATGTTCAACATTACTATATTTTGATCTCACCCTTCTTATGTATCGATTTCATTATGTTTTGAATAAGAATAATATTTATGTTATATCTATTAGAGTATAATTTGTATATAATTTTTATAGGTGATGGTGAAGAATTTCTGTAAAATAATAAATTCTTGTTATAATGGAAACAAATAAAATTTGTTAACATAGAAATGGGTTTTGGAAGGTAATGGTTCATTACAAATTCTTTGAGTCTCTAAACTTAAATTGACATGGATATATAACTGACTCAATTTTAGTTATTGATTTTCATATTTATATATGGATAAATTTGGGTCTCTTCAGTTGGTATTAGATATAGTAAATAATGATTTTGTTTTTACAGTAGATCCTAGAGTGTGTATCATGATAATTATAGTTGGAATCATATAAAGGTTTAGATAACTTTAGAGTTTATTATGTCAACATATGAGGATATGTTAAGAGCTTTTGATATCATCATGGATTAAAAAGTTTAAGTTTAGTTGTAAGACACTAAACCTCTCTTTAGGTATAAACCCTTATTTAATTTTCATTTAACCTCTTTAATATAATTAATTAGTAGTTATTAGGCTTATAAAATGGGTTTGAGAGGTCTCTGGTGCTAGTCGAGGGGTTTTGGATCTGTGCCAAGCCAGAAGGATAATGTTGCGAGACCACTTGCTAGCTAATGCTTATCCATTGATTGTCTAGTACCATAACAGTTTTTGAAATTCTAAATTAGTTTATTTTATTCATTTTACCTCACACACCTCTTAACACTTTGTTACCTATCTTAATCCTATTTGAGTAGGGTTAATCCCTCATCCCAACTCTTGAATTCTAGGGTCTCTTCTATTGATCCTCCTCTAATTTTTCTTTCATTTGTTATGATAGAAGGATTATGGAAATTCTTACACTCCAGTATCTTCTAATTATTTTCCCTTACAATATAAATATCTCCTAATATGTTTTACAAAAATTCAATATTATTATGGATTTTTTCTAATTATTAAATATATTTTGATTTAGCTTGAATGAAATCCCAATACCAGATGAATGGGTTTATAATGGGTAGATATAGGTGTTCTATGTGATTTTCTATTAAATTGTTATCATTTTATTGATTTTTTCCTTGTGTGGTCATTATGGATCCTATGATACTTGAACTAAAATTAAAATAAATGTTTTATTACCTTATTTATGTCTGGAAGAATCCACTTGTTTATTGGAAATATGGTTTTCTTAGGGAACAACTCCATTAAGGTTTCAAAAGTGGTGAGTTTTGTATTTACATTGGAAATGGTATAATTAATGGGGTGTTTTATGTTTTTACTTGGTAATGTATTAAAATTTCATTGAATTTGGGTTTACTAGGATTACCCTTAGGCTCCAATAGTTATTATGTGTAGGGAAATATTAAATGAAAATGTCTAATTAACAAATGTGGTGATCATGGAATGAATTATTGAATTTTATTGTATTCAAATATGGAAATGATGACTTGTTTTAATCTATTGAAATGTTTGTGAGTATTTAAATTCCTTGTAATGATCAAAAAATTCCTCATGAAATTTAATTTTGTAGAAATCAATCAAAAATACATGGATTCAAATAGTGGACTCATGTTAATAATGAGGTTTTAGAAACCCTTGGATTTAATGAGTCCCAAAGATACAAAATTCCTCATGTGATATCATATATTATGCTTATATTCATTATCATGAACTACATGTGTGAGATTCCCCATGTATTTGGGTAATATCTTCACTTTTTTAATTCTATGGATTCATGTCATGGGTTATTGTGGGGTACACTTATTGAATACCATTATATTATCTTTCCAAATTCGACATGATCTTATTAGTGGAATTACTCAGGTGTGAGCCATTTATTCCAATAAATATATGATTTTTGATGTCATTGATGGTTCCCTGAGTTTAGTCTATAAAAATTGATATATTTGGGAATTACTTGAAGGTAATGCATGTACGATCCATGTGGATTATCTCAAGTCACTTTATTTTGTTTTCCTAGGAGATTCAACTTATAATTTAACTGGTCTATGATACATCAATCATGTTTAGAGATACTATAATTAATTGATTTTGGTATGTTAATTGTCGATTTTCCCCATGAGAACCAAGGATTGACTTGGTTATATTTTTTCTCATTTTTTTGTCATTACTATTTCACTTATTTATTGAACTCCTTTATTAATTTTAATTAAAATTTTAATTAAATTATAATTCATTGGTATGGTTCTATTGAGTTATATAAAACACTTTTCAGGCATTAGTTTGTTATCAGAATTGATCTCATGTATGTACATCTCGATAAAGGCAAGAACTCTTCGACGTATTATCAATTGTATGGCTAGGATGGAATTTGGGAGTCAAGAGATGGGATATATCTTTATACATCCATGTTCATGTTGTCATTTACCTTTTTTACCATTAGAGAGGGTCTTACTTGGCCTATGTTATAAGAATTCCTAAAACATTATGTATGTAGCATTATTATGGTATAGCATGGGATATGACTTAGTGTTTTAGAGAATGAATTTATTTTTATGGTTTTTATATTACATGATGCTTACCTGACATATATTATGTTGATATCATACTAGAGGTTATTGTATCCCCATTACACTACTGAAGAATTTCATAACATTTAGGATGCCTATGGAATAAAAGTAGGTACACTTGAGGTCATATGTAACACAAGCTTAGGGATCTAGTTCTGTGGAACATGGGTCAGGGAGTTAAAAAATGGTATTATAGAATGTCATTCATCTTTTTACTACTTTCTTTTAGTATTCATGAGGTTGGATACATCATAACATGGTAATGAGATCATTCATGGGATTAGTTAACCCGCGTATAAGGTGAAATCGAATTTTCTTGGGGCGGAAACTACTATTTTTAGAATTCATTGTTACAGTTGATCAATTTTCACCATGAGTGAGGAACATGTTTTATGAGGTTATGGTTTATGTAATTCTCACTCTTGGGATAGTATGGAAATATGGTGTGTTCTCATGCATCATATTAAATACATAGGTATTTACATAACATTTACATTCTTTTATTGATTGTTTCCCTTGTATGATTTGTTATGACATTGGATTGGCTATTTGATGTGTATGTATTAACCCAAATAATGGTTTCATGTATCTCATAATGGTGGTAATCATTATAATATATCACTAAATAACTAAATATTTGAAATTTTTACCAATTAACATTCAATCCAAAATGTGTTAGTAAAATTTTGTACAAATCACAACATAATTGGTGTTTTCCATTATACATTATTATTTAAACGTCATATAATGGTTTCATGGTGATGTCATTTTAAATATAAGGTAATTGAAAAAATAATAAAGGCCTAAATGATTTTTTTGGGTTATGGATCAAATTTAATGATGAGATCTTGGATAAATGTGATATTGTGAGGCTTCTTTATATGTGTGACTTGACACAAATGAGGTTAGATGGTGATAGTGATAACACCCAATTTGTGTGTTTAGGGGCCTATGATCATTACTAATTTCCCTAAAATTGATATCAAGAATTGTGGTAGTTATGTGTTTTGTGATATTCCATTAGATTTATAGATAAATTTATATTATTCGACCACCATCTAGGAACCCATAAGGAAATGAACATAATTCCCCCATGGTAGAGTGGGAGATGAATTTTTTGTTTCATCTCCTAGATCCAAGGAAGGTTATGGATGTGCATCTTATGTAATGACTATTTCAATTGATGTAGGCAATGAGAAAAGAGTCACCTCATGATAGGATGATAATGTATGAGTCGAATATGGAGTTTTAGCTACAACATCCTCCAACATTCTTAGGGGAGGCTGGACCTAGGAATATGAGACGTGGCATGAGGGTATTCATACTATCATTGAGAATCTAGATACTCCCCCTGAGAAGAGAGTGAATCCTTCCACCTATATGATTATTGGATAGGTTAAGATATGGTGGGATGTTGTGATCTAGAATGATCACCATATGATAATGGTATAGAATAATTTCTTGAATAGTTTCAATGAAAATTATTCTTCAATACCCTATGATACCATAGGTTCAGGGAGTTCATACAGTTATATTTGGTGATTTTATCTCTCCTGGAGTAAAATGGTGGATTTACTGGGTTATAGTGGTTTTCCAAATCTATGGATATTGATGATTTAGCTAGGCCTTAGAGCATTAAGTATTCACTTAGGTAGAATAAAATGAAATAGATGAATGTATTATTCCTAACCATAGTCTTAGAGATAGTTAATTGAGATTTTATTAATGAGAGGAATATGGGAGAGGTGCAAAGCTCAGGGTGAGCAGCATTAGTTAGTAGTTGATCATCTAGTGGAATGAAGCACTACAATTATGGGTTGTGATAGGGAAGTAAAGAATAGAACAACAAAGGATATAGTATATCTATATAACATTATTGAATCAACACTAGTGATTACTATGGGAACAATGACAAGCCTCATCTCAACTGATGATATTGGGGGAGCATAGGTCATCTCTAGAGGTTTTATAGGAAGACATCACAAGAACCCAGTAATACAAATTATTTTCCATTTTAGTATCTTGGATCCAGATTCTATACTATGTTGAATGCCAGTAACTATAGTTAAACTATTCATAAAACGTAAGTCAATTTCAGGGGTCCTCAATATCAGAATCAGTGAAACCAATAGGATAGTGCAACATTATAGAGTTAGTTTGGTAAAAATTATTTTGGATGAGGGATGACGAATGCAATGCATCATACTCTCAATGATCATTATATTTGGCCTTCTATAATAAGATTTATGATCTTTGTATTTTAGAACAAAGATTCTATTTTATGTGATACAAGACCATGTCACACTTTAATATCAACTCAATTTTTATAGGGTATGGGTTTATCTATTTGGTTTATATGTAGGGTGATATCCATCAACACAAAATTTAGAGTATCTTCTGAGGGATTATATAATTTTATGGAGTGTTCTATCAATAATAGAGGTCGCTAATTTCTATTTGATCTTTTTATGCAAGATATGTGTAGATTTTGGTTGATTTTATGAATGTATTGGATGGTTCCATTTTTATTTTTTAAAATATTTCTATCACTGAGGGGTGTCTTTCATAACACCCAAAGGTGGAAGTTATTTTCACACGGTGGATTGAAACTTTGAAATAGGTTGAGTTGGTCCAATTCAATATATTATGGGTGTAGTGTTGGTCCATATTATTATCCATATGTTGGATAATGTAGGGGATAACTAGTAGTTTACCATTTAGTGGGGGACTAGTTTGTGGATGTTATCCAACATGACTTCTAAAAATTTCCTCCTGATAGGGAGATGGAGTTCACCCTGGACTACATGTTGGTATTTGAGCGTATGTATATTTCAACATAAATATTGCATCTGACAAAGCTTTGTGAGTTGAAGTGATGGCGAGAGGTCTAAATTTCTAATGGATGTATCCATCCTAGTATATCTCCATGGAGTTCTCTTATCCTTATTTCTAGAAATTATGAGTATATATTAAAGCATTTTTTTGATCATTGGCCGCTAAATAATGTGCCTATGAAGAACCAATATCCACTACTGCATATTGATGATATTTTTTTTTTATTTCAGGGGTTCTTCAATACTCTCCAAGATAATCATTAGGTCATGTTATCACCAGATTTAGGTGAGACCCTTCGATGTTCCACGTATATATTTAAGAGTACTTGGTGAATTTGTTCTTCTTGAAGAATGCACCATTAGTATTTATGGATTTATGTTATGGAAAAGAGTTTTCTCTCCATACATGGAAGAATTTTTTTGTGGGTTTTTAAATGATATCCTCATGTCTTCCATGCTGAGGGAGGAGCATGCACCACACCTAGATATCATTTTGGGCATACTATTGGAGAATAAATTGTATACCAAGATCTCAAAGTCTCATTCTTGAATTGACCAGGTACACTTATTGGGTTATATCATATCATAAGTGCGTGTATATATCAACCCTAAGAAAGAGAGAGATGTGATTTCGTGGGTGAATCCTAAGAATGTTTAGATATTTTGAGATTTTTGTCTTTGAATGATTCTATAAAATATTTAAATAAGAATTTTTCCATTTGGAAGTTCAAAATATAGTCCAGAAGAAAGTGGTATATTGATCAATTGGTCTGAGGCTTGTGATAATTACATCAATGATTTGAATGAGAGATTAGCTTCATCAGTAATCTAGGACATACTAGAGATATAAAGGGGATATTTTTTATATTTCGATGCATTAGATATCAGTTTGGGTGTAGTTATGAAGTATGTGGATCAATTCACGAGATACTGGTCTTGATAGTTAAGGCCCCATTGAAGGAATTACCACACACATGACATTGAGGTGGATGTTTTTTGAACATATTGAAAATCTAGCAGTATTATCAATTTAGGGATAGGGTTTTCATCTTTATAGACCATAAAATTTTGAATTTTATCATCACATGGAGGGACATAAACCACTAGTGGAGAAGGTGGAATGAGTACGTATATTATTTCTTCTTTAAAATGGCCTACAGATTAGGGCATGAAAATATATTTTTTACTGCTTTGAGAAGAATAAAGCAGTCTTAGGCTGTTCAGGAGATGATAAGTGAGTGGGAATTTATATAACTATATTCTGAAATGCATCATAATGTCTTGGAGGGCCATATTCTTACTTTTCATATATACTTATTCATAGTTCATTTAATTTTCATCTAGATTATGAGGAGGTAGCTTTTAGATCAAGTGTGTTTATAACTCAAGGGAAGCATTCAGGTTTGGGAGAAACCAAAAAACTAGAATATATATGGGGATGATATTAGCTATGTTCATGGGATGTTTTAGTTCCCACTGGCATGATAGAGGAGTTTCTAAGGGAATATCATTATTTTAGATATGCAGTAAACCCTAGATAAATGAAATTTTATCATGATCTCAGTCATCTATATTGGTTGTTGGGAATGAAGAATGAGATAATGGGGTTTTTACATGGTTCTCCACATTTAAGCAGGTAAAGATCTAGAATCATCATCCTCTAGTCTTCTCCAGTCTCTTTCTATTCCTAAGTGGATGCGGGGTGTTGTCACTATGGATTAATTATTAGGATTACTAAGCATGCCCTGGTGGGATGATGTAGTATATTTCATCATGTATCAATTTCTGAAGTTTTCTCAATTTATACTGATCCGAGAGACCAATACATTATATGAGGTGGGAAGGATGTGTGTTCAAGAGACAATATGGCTTCATAGGATTCCTCATAGTTTCATTTTCAAAAGATATTCTTATAACACATCATGGTTTTGTAAGGGGTTTGAAAAATCATCGGTGACTTAGAATATTTTTAGTAAAACCTACTGCCCATAGGTCGATGGATAATTTGGGTAAACTATTTAGTTGCTGGAGGACATGATGAGGGTGTGTTCTTAATATTTAAGTGGCTCTTTGGATAAACATACGGTGCTTCTTAAATTTTCTAATAAAAACAATTATAATGAAACGATTCAAATGGTTCCTTATGAGTCCATACATGGGAGACTATTTCATTCACCATTTTGTTTGCTGGAGGCTGGTTACATAGTGATGGTTGGGAAGAATCTCATTCAATAATCCTTCAAACATGTCCAGTTCATTCAGATGTGGATTATTTCTATGAAAAGTTAGTATAAATCATATGTTGATTAGTGTTATCATCCAATAGAATTTTAGATTGGGGTAGGTAATTTTTTGTTTGCTAGTTTAGGACACCATAATATATGGAGGTACTGGAAAATGGTTCCCAAGTATATATGGTTGTTTGAGATTTTAGATAGGGTCATCCAAGTAGAACATCGAATATCTATTTTATATAAGTTCAGTTCTATATATGATGTGATTTATATATCTTATATTATATGGTAAATTCATGTTCTATGTCCCATTATTGATATTGAGGATGTTGATATTGAGGCCAATAGCTCTTTTGATGAGCACATGGTTCATGTAATAAATCATTGTGAAATTATACTATCTTGAAATAAAGATCCCTTGGTAGGAGGAATATTAGGATATGGAGTTAAATATAAGAGCTTAGTGGCATGGAAATTTCATCGATGAGTATTTGTATTGCTTCTATGAAAATATCCCATATGAGATGTCATGAGGTGAGGATGTTCTAATACCCCACCCCTCTCTTCGGGTATGAAAAAACATTAAATTTTATTTTAAACTCGTAAACTATGTGAATTGTGTTTTTTGGGTATAGAAAATGGGTTCGATTGGTTTCAAGTATTATTCATTGATTTTTTACCACTTCCAATCTTTTAGCATGAAGCTATAAATACACCAACTAGATAGTGGGTTCTAGTACCCATTATGTTAAGTAGAAAATGCTCATTATAGCCATTTCTATTCCCTCTTAACTTGATTTTGTCCTATATTAGGAACTTTCTAGTAGCGTGAATCCATCCTCTCCACACATAGACTCAAAGCTTCTCCTCTATCAATATTCTACATATTTTTCTTTCTTCTATCATGATAGAAGGCTCATGGTAATTCTAAAACTCTACTAGTTTTTAATCTATTTTTCCTTTCCATATAAATCTCTCCTCACATAAATAAAGAAAATGGCCTAATTTCATGTATTTTTCTGGTTTCTCAATATCTATTGATCTGGAATAAACAAAAGGCCATGATCAAATATGTGGGTCCCTAAGAGTTTGATATAGGAGGTCTAAGTACTTTTCCATTTAGGTCTCTCCATCATATTTAATTTTTTCATGTGTGGTCTCATCATATATAAATATTCTTGAACTAAAATTAAATTAAATATTATGATACCGAATTGATTTTTGGAGACTCCTATTGGGATTATAAAATCTTTTTGTCTTTGGGTAGAAATATAATGAATACACTTAAGTAATGACTCTGGATTTTACTTATGAAATGGTTGAATTAATTGGATTCTTTAGGGATTCCATTACCAATTTAATGAATTATCTTAGAATATAGGCTTCCTAGGATGACCATTAAAACCTGATCGTTATCATGGGCATATAAATTATAAATGAAAATGTGGAAAATGAACTGAAGAAGTGATATTTTCCTAAATAATTAGATTATTTTATATTTAATTATTGGAATAAAATCTTGTTTAAACCACATGAAATGTTTGTAAGGATTGGAATTCGATTAAAAATCCTTTAATTAATCATAAAATAAAATAGAGTGGAATGATATAGAAAATACTAGGATATAAATAGAACACTTAAGTGAATATCGGTGTTTTGAGTACACCATTGGATTCAATAAGGTCCAAAGTTATGTAATGCCTCAAGAAAGCTAGTGAATTCTAGGTAGATTTATTATAACGAATTACATTGGGTAGATCAACCTTTGATTTGGGTAATGTATTCACATTTTGAATGCCACATATTCAAGTTATGTATTTCTATTGGGTACCCCCCATTTAATTTCCTAGGAATATGTGAATGGATTCAACTTTATCTTATTGGTGTAGAATGTCTCTAGTGTGAGATGTGGATTAGAATCAATTCGTTGTTCTGAATGTTAGTGATAGATCCATGATTATGAACTAGAAAAGTAGATTTGTCTTGAAATTTATTTAAGTGAATGAATGTATGAGCTACATGAATTCTCTCAGGTAACCTTATTAGGATTTCATCAGTGATTCCCCTTAAAACCAAGTTAATCCATGATACCTCCACCAAGTTCAGAGACACTGACATTAGCCGAAGAAGGTAGGCCCATCATCAGTTGGACCTTTGAGATCCAAGGCTCAATTCCATTTTTTTTTCAAAAACTAATTATTATAAATACCTCACAATTTTATTTCATACCATTATTCTTTACAAAAATAGGGTAGAATTGTAACACCTCAATATTTCGTGAATTCTTTTTGAATTAATTTAATCTTTTTGTTTTTTTTTCATTTCCCACAATGCTGAATATATGTTATGTTATATGAAAGAAACAAGTTATTATTACTTTTTAAGATACACCAAGTTAATATTTCATTTTAATATACACTAATATAATCTTGTTCTATATGCAACATCGACATGGTTTGCGTTATATACAATACTAAGATTCTAGAAAACAATATTTTATTTATATAACAAAGTTGTTATAAGATAGAAATTAAACATATTAAAATAAATAGTAAGAATTTAAATTTATATATTATTCATAATGGTTTTATATAAATAAAACATATTGATAATAAAGCATATAATTTTTGGTGAAGTCTTTATATGTTTTTGAAAATATGTTTTTCTCAAATGAAATCGGTTTTATGTCCTATAAAGAGTAAAAAATTAACTTTATAAAATATTATAAATTAAATGTGATAAAATAAAATAAATTTTTGTATTATAAATTTAAAAATTATATTGGGGTTAATTTTTTGGGTTTCTTTTGAAAATAACTTTTTTTGATGAATAATGAAAAATACTGAATTTTAATTCAAAGCAGCTTTTCATTATAATTTATTTATATAGTAAAAAAATATTTTAATTTGTTTTTAATGCGTAACTAGATCATTTTTACATTATTTAATCTAATTTAGGTCATTTTAAGAAATTTAACATTGAAATTGGATATAAAAATATTTCAATATTTTGAAAATTTTATCATTAAAAACCATGCATTCATGACACGTCTATGAGATTAATTTTAAATTAATTTCCACCAGTTATATATTAATAATGTGTAAAAATGAATTTCACATGTGGAATAAAAAAATATATAATTTCTAGTGAGGAAAAATCATTTTTTACAACTATTAGTGAAATTAATTAAAATTAATTACAAAGATCAAGGAAAATTTTATTTTACTCAGTGGATAAACATTATTATTAAGGGGATAGTGACCTAGAAACAATAAAAAAATACATTGGAAGACCATATTTCTTCCATATCTCATAAATTTATAATTTTTTTAGTTATCGGGACACCATTTCATATACCTGAATAATATAATAAGTTAATTAAGGAAAAATATAACCAAGGAAGCTTCCTTACCTTAAAAATTTATAAAGACTTGATATGTGAAAAAAGTACAACATTTCAGTTTTACACATTATTTGGATATTAAAATTAGTATTTTTATCATATTATTTTATATTTAATTTTTAAATATTATTATTTAGAATAAATATTTTCAGAATGCCAAATGTGATAATTATTTAGTTAATAATTTGCTTAAATTATGAATCCAAAAATATTATAAGTGAATTAAACTGATTAAATTATTATATTTTGATTTTTTATATGAATATATAATGTTATATTCTTATGAAATTAATATATTAAAAATTAATATTTTTCTGCATAATTTAAAATTTAAATTAGGTAAATAATGTCAAGATTAAAAATCAATGTTATTTTATCAGAAATGATATTTAATTAATAGATTTATAATTAACTAACAAAAATATATTTGGTCTACTAATTTTTAAATTATAATAAATAAAAAATATGGTCTACTCATATAATAATGAATATTTTATAATTAACATATTGAAATTTAAAAAGTAAAAACATTGTTAGCATGGTTTGGTTAAAGGAATGTTTTTGAGCGTTACAAGAACTTCTTTTAAATTTAATTTACAATGGACATTGGATTTTATTTGTAAATTAGATATAATATATATTCTTAATTTTGTTTAGATTATCTAATAAATATCACGTTTATTTATTTTTAATGGTCAATTAACTTATGTAAGAACACTTATTACCTTAATAAAAAAGAAAAATATAAAAATGGGGAAACATAGAAGTTATGGAACAAAATTATAAAAAAGAAATTATTTTTGTGTTCTGGTGGTTAATATCAACCATAAATCCCATTTAATAAATTAGTTGACATTTTTTAACCATATTATGTAAGGTAGACCTCCCAATAGTGCTTACCTTTTAGTATTTACAAGAATTCCACACCTCCTCTATAAAAAGGCATTCACACGTCCCCTTTACAACACCTCTCAAGACCCAATAGATCATATAAAACTATAAAAAAATAATATCCCAATGTATTTAACTTCATGTTATATGCCTAAATTATGGAATAAATATAACTAATGAAGCCCTTCGTGAAAACCAATAGGAGAAACCCTAAGAAGAGGGAACGTCCTTCCACAAGCTCTTTTGAATTATTTTAATTCTCTACCCTGTAATATTTTAATATAACATGAATATATAATGAAATAAGTATAATAAATATAATGAGATGTTTTAATTATGATTTTTTTAACTACTCCTATACACACATAAACAAAATCTATAAGGAACTTTCCATTCATGTGTATGGTGAACTACCACCTTGCGAAATGATGATGTTAATTTTTTCATTAAAACCTCTCATGGTTGGGAATTATGATGGAAATTCTAATTTTATATGATATATATGATATTCAAAATTTATTTATTATTTTTTAACAATTATATAAAACATAAATTAATTCTTTCCATTTTCGTAAATACAATAACTTCATTTGTAGATGTGTGGACTACTGCCTCCACAAAGTGATGCGATTTATTCATACTTTGCGTAGAGTGTATTAAGGATGGGTATTATAAATGTATATTATATGTATGATATAATAATTCTACTAGAATGATAATATATATATATATATATTTACTTTTTTAATAATATAAGAAATCATAAATATAATTCATGCATACGTACGACCGACCATCTCCAAGAATGTATATTCCATTTCATATTTATATATTTTAATGAATATTATAAATATTTATATACCAAAAATATTTGATATTTATATAATTTATTAAAATATTTAAATAATCAAAACACTATAAATGTAATTGTATCAAGACTAACATGTCAAATCATATAAAAAACAAAGCGTATATTACTCGAAATAAAATATTAACATGGAATTGTTAATAAAGGGGTAATATAAAGTCATTGTAAAATAAAAAATTTTATTATATATAATAGTATGGTTATTTTTTATATTTATAACAAACTTATATTTATTTTATAGAATTTTTTTAATGAATATGAATAAATACGACATCTAAGGAAAGAATGTTTTCATCTCACTTTTTATATCCAGGAGATACATCCCATTTTCTCCAATTGTTTATTTTTTGTTTTGTATATGTTTCCAATAAATGCATTCTATTATAATGATAATTAAATTTATGTTAATTTACATATCCATTTTATGATCTCTCTTTCATGGGGTTTATGCTTAAAAATTTACCAAATCGGTAAGGTAATTTTGAATCATGTTTCCGTCTTAGAGACACATGCTATATCAAGAACCTATATTAATTTTCTAGGTGTATAGAATGTTGCATTGAAATATTATATCAGGAATATTATACATTTCATGATATCATAATCTTCATATAATGTTATTATGATATGGGAATTAATTTTTAATGTTTCAAAATTGGTAAGAGTTTATTGCTAAAATATCATCATTTATCATGATTGTTTATAATTATGAATACATTGAAAAAATATATTATCAACCATATTTGAATAAATATCATAAATTTTCTTATCCTCTAGTTGTTCATTTTATATCCATTTAATGGTACCACTATTCTAGTCTTTGGTACCTAAGATAATTAATAAACCATTGTTATGAAAATATGAATTTATTTCTCTATTTCATCAGAAATCAATGTTCTTTCAAAACCTTGTTTTCAATATATGTTTTCGAAAATGTACTACTATTATCCTATGATGTTTATTTGTAAATTTCACACATGTTTTAGAATATTAATTTTTTTTAAATAATCCCCTATTAATTTTCCAATCAGTGCACTTTCTAAACATATTATGATGCAAAAGTAATGTTCTCCATGTGCAAGATTACATGTCATCATGGCTGTCATTTCCAGGAAAAGTCCTTTTTATTTTTACAATGTTATTTTTAAATAAACAATTTTCTAAATATTATGAAAAAAATTTAGGTTTATTTTTTTTAGGGAAAAAGTTATTAAAAATTGGTTTCTATTTAAATAGTTTTTTAAATGGATTTTCAAATCTCCCTTTATATTTTTTTGAAGCTATTTTAAAGAAAAATTTTTGACAAATGCATTATTTATAGAAAATACCTTTTTCAAAGGGGAAAAGATATTTTCCTCCAAAAATTTTTAAAATGAAATAGTAACATATTATTTATAAGAAAAGGATTTTTCAAATGGTTTTATGAAAAGGATTTTCCAAGATAGGATATATTACTTATGAAATGTTCGATATGATCATTCAAAATACTAATCCATATATGATGACATACATTATTATAGTACACTCTTTATTGAGGATAATGTCCAAGAATACCATCCATATTATTTATTAAATGGTTTGTGTTTTTATAGAATGATGTTAATGACACCAGTTTCTCTTGCATGGGTTATATGATTTTGAGAAATGCTTCTTTTCATGAGTTATGCTTTGATGAAATGAATATGACACCTATCTATTTTCCATAGGTAATTATATGATGAAATATTTATGATAATCATTTCATTTAATGGGTTATGATATGATGTTTATGAAACCCATCTCTATTTATGTGTCAAGACATAATGGAAGCTTTATTATCTTTTAAAACATGAATATACGATTTTATTCTGTGATGGGTGGGACCAATACATCCTTCCAATGAATTGGGTAATGATTTATATCTCATGATAAAATTATGGGAAACAAGTCGACAGTCTTGATCTATAATATGAAATAGGTGTGTCATCATCCAAAATGGGAATAGGTGCATCCTAATACACTATTAGAAATTTTGGAAACCCAATCTAGTATAGAATGATGAATAGACCCTATTTACTATAGGAAGATATGAGAACCTGATAAACTATGTGAAGAAGGGGAAACCCAGTCCATTATAAGGAAAGGACTATGATTTGGATGGTGGTGTGTACATCCCAGTATGTGCAGTCCCCATGAAGTTCCCTAATATGTTTTGGCAATGATCCATGTCTTCTAGGGTATTATTATTATGGGTGACCGCAATTACATCTTCACACTATTATTAGTAGACCTGGTTGTATGTCCAAAATTTTATGTGAGAGCTTGTTTCCATGTCATTAACTTAATTATTGAAAATATTTATATTTTCAAATGTTCACAATGTTATAAGATGTTGTGTATGCCACAAGTAAATCTTCTATTACTATGTTATGCTCTCATGGAATATGCTCATGATTCATCTATGATTCATGTTTTATGAACTACCAATCATAATTCCATGACTCTGGTGTATGATATTTTAGTTAAAGAATGTGATCTTTAAATTTTATTCTCGTGATCTCATACCCTTATGTCCATGTTATACGTATGTATCTTATTTATTAAACCTTTCTGAGTGTCTGATATCACCATTTAATTTGTTTCCTTTCCCCATGTTATGAATAAAGGTTTTAATTATGAGTAATAAAATGGGGAGATCATTATGAGTTTTGTTGAATACATTTACCAAAATTTGAAGAATGTGTTCTCAATTTCTAAAGAAACTAAACAACTACGGTCCTCAAACATTTATTTTTGTAATGTGATAAATATTCATCTAAAATTATATAATATCCCTAAATTTTAATCATGGGTTTCTATAGTTGGTATCAAATTATTTTTTTAGTAAAATTTGGAAACCAGGATGACAAGACTTTATTGAGATGACTAGGGATATTTATAAGGATGCTTCGAAGGATGTATCTAAGGATAAGTAAAATGAAAATTTTGTTATTAGGAAATTTGCATGGAATTTTGGTAAAGTATAAAGTGACTGGTTTCCTAGAAGTACATTCCCATATAGATACTAAAATTTGATGCAGTTTTGGAATAGATGTACATAGGGGTAACAATGCTAAAAACACCGTATTGAGATATAATCGATTAGGATCTGTTGCATGATAATGGTTCATGATGCACAGTGAGTTTTACACTTTCAAGGGATATCTTTTAGGAATTAAAAAACACATGTCAAACCATAAAGAAGTATTTAAATAGAATATGAATATAAATAACCTGAAAAAAATCTAAGGTTTCATATATTAAAGAATTAAGTGTCATAATTTAGGGGTATAATATGTAATTTTTAATGATTCGGTGGTTTTCTATTTTGATAAGTGTTTCACACACTATGATTTCGGGTTTCTGTCAATAGATAGAACAAGAAGGAACTGGTATATCATTAAATTTTTTAGATGTTGAATTTATGGGAATGATGAAAATAAAATTCTAAATATGAAATCCCATGATGATAATCCGGAAGGTCCATGAGTATTGGTTATAAAACTGAAGAGAAAGAGACAGTTAAGGAAATGTGTAAGGTATTAGATTTTTTAAAAGTATTGTTTACATTAATCATAAGAAACATGATTAAATTGATGTTTAGGAATCTTAATAAATTATTAATATTCCATCTTCTAGAAAAGCGGTATTATGAAATAAAAAAATTTATCTTGAGTAATTTTTATAGAATAAAATTGGATGAAAAAATTATTTATGTTTTGAAATTCAATTATTATATTACATGAATCATGAAATATATATGTACTTTAAGTATAAGTTTCTCGTCAAGGATTTGGAAGGATATGTTAAATGGTTTTAATGACATAGAAATGTGAATTCATGTAACAGTGGGATTTTGATTAAGGGAAGGTAAACCATAATGTTTTTAGATGTATAGAAAATGTTGTTTTTCTTGGATAAAGAGATGATTGGTTTAGATAAATCAAACTGTACTACGTTGACTACCCTAGAAACGAATAAGGATTTGTGGAAAAAGTGTCTTGTGTTATCATGTAAGACGTTTAAAACTTCTTGGATTTACATAATAAATCCATTAATCTTTGAAATAAGGAATAATGCAAGATTTTAAAAAGTATTTATGGTAACTTAGGTTATTACCATGTTTCATGAGAATATACAATGAGGGTATTCACATGTCTGGAAGGTGAAACCCAGAGATACATTATGATATATGGGGGATCAATGTCAAGATGATTTAGTGACAATATTTCAAAAGTTTTTGGTTTTCAAATTTTATAAGGTTTAAAAGGATTACCATTTATGGAATGGTTTATATTAAACATCAGAAGAGGTTTTACAAATTAAAGTAATATCTCACCATATGAGGATTTATGCATATTGGATATAATTTTTTAATGAATTTGTTGTAATGTTTTCTAAAGATAGCTGTAATTACTCATAATTCATCAAACTGATCTATTATCCCTTTAAGAATTAAAAATTGGCCATCATTTCGTAGAGTAAGATATTACATGGAAACCAAGAAAGGCACAACCTAAGGTTGTGATTGTGACTTTGTAAGTGAATGAACTCAAGTAATTATATTTACTTTTATTCTTAAATAGTAAAATAATTATTCAACGCTTGTAAAATGATATTGAAAATTATTTATCATAATACCTTTATTGCTATTGAATCTAGGGTCATATAAATCATCACATATTAATGTTTTTTAGGCCCATAAATTTCCATTGATTACTCTCTTGGTTGTTATTGATCATTTTTATCAGTCTATATAATTATTTTCACTTTTCTTCTATGACAAATATTCACTCCCAACATATGTTCTCATATATGGGTGTTTTAATAGTGGGTTCCCTAGACCCAACTCTAAAATAATTTTGATACCATATTGGGTATAGAGTTATATATACATTATTTTTACATGCTATTATAGTGTTGATTTTTTTTTCATCTATTGTTGAAATTGTAATGTCTATTGATTAATTTTTATATCAAAATGTTATTGGATATCTCAAGCTATTATGTGAACCTCGGGATACTATGACATCAATATTAAACTAAGGTCATATGGTATAGAGACATATAATTTACTAGACACAATTAATGTTTGAATATCAGATGCTGGAGGGATCGTACACATTGGGACTTCTTCTCATGAAATTCGCACTTGGTGATCTCTAGTAGTGAGATCATGAGGATAGACCCTCTAACAGGAACACTTATGGTTTTGGGTGTCATAGGATGTTCCTCTCTATAGACATGTGTAATGGTCTCCTGACATGAGATCATTTCCAATGTTTTTCATTTTATCCCGTACGTTGATGCAAGGAACCCGTTGATAATGAAATAGTAGTGAGGGGCTTTTTTTGTGCGAGTCTTTAGTGGTATAGAATTGGTTAAATGGAAAAGAAAGGATTTTTCACTCGTATGTTAAATATGTAATATATCTTAGTGCCCATTGATCAAGATGGCAGTACCTTCGTAAATCCATTTCCTTGTTAGTAAAGGGTAAATATGACCAGTTAGATCAAAAAAATAAAGCATTAAAGGACTATGGGGTGTGTTTTCATCCTACATTATGAGATATTAAAAGTCAAAGAGATTATATTACACAGTGTGTGTTCATAGTATGGTTATAATTTCTATGAATATGTTTATCTCTCTAGGATCCATGATGGATTTCTAGATCTGTCTCTAGGTCTATGAATATTATTCACTCCCACTGAAATCACGGCCTAGAGGGTCAGACACAACAACATATTCAAAAGTCTTCAGTATTATGGTGAATAGGATTTCATGACATTTTCAGCCCCACCCATTTGGGTCTATGTTTTATCTATGGTTGAATTATCACCAAATGTATAAATAAAATCATATTTTTCATGTCAAGAATAATTTGTAATTAATTTATTTTTTTTGAAATATATTACCTGAATGAATATTATTTTAATATTTTTAATGTTTATTTAATATTTTGAGAAATGAAATTCCATGTTAATGGATCGTGTTTTATCACATAATATATTTATTACATTACATAAAAGTGATAAATATATTAAGGATATTTATGTTTTAGTTTATTATTTGAAATATATCGTTAATTTGAGTGAGAAATAAATATTTGGGTATCTGGTGTATATTTCAAATATTTTTTGTCTCAATATAAATAGAGGGGAGAGATCTCATGCCAAAAACTATTCACAAAAAAATAGTGGGATCCTCTCCCTCTATTATTATCTCACCAACATTCTATAGAGATAATCTCTCAATCGATGTGATCAGATTGAGCTCTCCCTCGTGCATCGTAAGCAATGTGATGTGGTGATCATTGAAGATTATAAGGCACAATCAAATCTCCACTCTATAACCCTAATATAGATGGTTGGTACTCTCTATATTTCTTGATTAATTTTGGGATGATATAGAGGAATTATACTTTAGATTCATTGAGCAATGATTGTCGATGACAAACAGACGTCGAGCTCAACATTGGATCTAACTAGGTACTTTGTGGTTTTTATTTTGTTTTTAAAAGCTCTTTATGTATGTTCCTTAGGCTTATATCAGGTATTCCTTTTCCAATAATGATGTATACATGTCTATCATCGATAAAATAATTTTAAAATACCCTTTTTGGGGCATCCAGTATATGCTTTTTCCTTCAGTGGGAACCTAGTTTTGAGTTACTTAGGGTAACTGCTACGGTTCAAACATTCCATATTTAAATAATTTTTTTGTATTCATTTTTACAATTTTGTTTTCTAAGAAAGAAACATTGAACTATTAAAACTTTATTTAATTATAATAAATTTATGGGATAAAATCACTTTAAGGAGTGTATAATGTAACACCATGATATTTTTTGATTTTTTAATTAATTTAATCATTTTGATATTTTACATTTCACACAACAATGAATATAGATTTTATTATATGAAAGCACCAAGTTATTCTAGATTTTTAATCTACTCCAATTTAATATTTCTTTATATGCTATATCAAAAACATTTGGTGCTACACTCAACACCATCTTGGGATGCGTTTCACGCAACATAGAGTATCACAAAAACTACATTTTATTATTTTAACATGGTAGCTATGACATAGCCATTAAATATAGTAACATAAATAGTAATAACAAATTTTAAAAAGAAATTATATTTTTTATGTAAATAAAACATATTGATAATAAAACATAAAATTTTTGGTAACTTCTACATATTTCACAATATAATTTTCTCAAATGATCTAACTTTTATGTCCTTCGTTGAAAAAATAATAAAATTATTTTTAAAAACTTATAGAAATTAAAATTTAAAATAAAAATCATTTTTTAATTCATAATTCTAAATTATTATTGGGTTATGTTTTGATATTTTTATGAAAACATCATATTTGTATGAATAGTGGAAAATATTAACTTATAAATCAAAACTACTTTTTCACCTAATTTTTTATTACGAAATTATATTTTAATTAATATATATATTTTAATTAAATCATTTGTATATAATTTAATTAAATTTAGGTTATTGGAATAAATTTCATTTAAAAATTCTATATAAAAACATTTCGATCTTTTGAACATTTGACCAAAAAAATCGCTTTCACGACACATTTGTGAGAATACATTTAAATTAATTTATGCTAATTCTATGTTTATAATTTAAAAATATGAATTAAATATTTGTAATAATCATGTTTTATAATTTATATTGATGAAATATTTGTTTTTGAAAAAATAATATTAGTGAAATTATTAAAAATTAATTATAATGATTTAGGGAAAAATTAGTTTACCCATTGGTTCAACATTAATATTAATGGGAAAATTACTTAGACACCTAAAGAAAACCATTTCCTAACCATATTTCAACCATATCCCCTCATGGTTATAGTTTTATGTGCTATTGGGACATTATTCCATGAAAATGAACTATATAATATGTAATGTATCGAAAAGTCAAAAAGGAACTTTCCCTACCTTTAACAATTATAAGGCCTTCAGATATGAGAAAAACCACCTCAGTTAGGTTGTACATATTATTTTTATAAGGTAGTGTTATTTTTTCATCATATTAATTTATATTTTTTTTAGGTTTAATTTTTTAGATTAACTTCTTGAGGAATTCTAAATGTGATAATTTTTTTGTTAATAATTAACAAAAACAAAAGATACTAAAAATATTAAAAGTGAAATAAATTGATAGAATTATGGTATTTAATTTTTTTAGATGAATATATCATGTTAAATTATTGTGTATTTTATATATTTAAATTCTATATTTAAGATTATATTTTTTCAATTTATATTAAGTAAATTATAACACCCCAGCCCCAGTTACCCAGAATCGGTCAATTATTATATAACATTGGCATGATATAAGTAATCATGTCCTGAAACAAAGATTATTTTAGTAGTCTTGGAAGTACTAGATGCATACATAAGTTTTACATTACATCATGAAATAAAAAACAACATTGTGTCCCCTTTTAACACTCTTATATCTCTTAGCCAATTCATATTGGTCAATCATAATATAAATCTTTGAATCCTGGAAAAAATAAATCAAAATAAAGGGGTGAGCTCAGATGTAGAGTAAGGATAAAAATTTAGCAGGAACATTCATAAATACGAATAAACATTTAAGGCAATGTATAAGACTAAAAAACAAGCATTTTAAACTTAAACTTCAGCATAATATTGCAAAGATCAATCAAATAATGCCTTTTCATTATTCACATGGATATTCTACTAGTTGAATAATCACATGTAATATCAGTACCCAATTTCATAATGATAGAATTCATAATTTCGGACATCATAACCACATAGTCAAGGCCTTGTTCCAATACTACAAATAATATTTTGTCAAGGCCTTGTTCCAAGACACTAGTTTGTCTCATGATAGCTACCGATGTGTCAAAAAGATATAGCGGGCTCCAAAGGTCACTTACAAAGTCCAATGAATTTCTCATATGAAAGGTTGAAATATAATCTAAACATTTTTATTAAAACTATCATAGGAAATGTCAATATTTTAACCACAAACCATGAATGGAATAAAAATAGCACATCCACATTAAAACATAACTCATTAAATACAATATGGATGACTGTATTGTGATAAATCATCCTCAAACAAGAGGAAAATACACTGAAGAATTTTTACATAGATAAAAATATTCATTAAAAATATTTGATATAAATATCCTCGTTTTCTTAACACCATTTTAAATGTCCCACTATTTATCAAACAAGTCATTTAAAAAAGATTTTTGAATCAAAGTGTACCACAGTACTTTGAAACATTTAAAAGGAATTTTAGTTTCAAAAAATTCATGTATGTATAAATAAAAACATAACAGCATTTTTAAAACATTGACATTAATAAGAAAGATTAAGAAGAATAAATATTTAAAACATTTAAAACAATATTTTAGTTAAAGAGTTCCAAAGAAAATAAGAGATGTTTGAATATAAGTAATTGAGGAATAAATTTAATCAAAACATTATAATATCATGGGAATAAATGGATTCATGATATAATATGTTGAAGGACAATATGTACACCATATAAAAGTGAATTGGTACATAATGACAAAGAGGTCTCAAAGGAATGTAAATTGAGATGAAATACCTTATAAAGACCATATCCTTAGATTAAGGATGAATCCATGAAATAATTTTGTGTTAAAAATATAAATACACTAAATATAATGAGATAGTTAGTTAAAATAAGTCAGATTACATTCACACATATTCTTGTAAAAACCAAACCAATGACTTGGATGTTTAACTCTATAAATGGAAATTGAATTATGATTACCCGGAAAAAGTTCATATCAATGGAATGTGAATTTATCAATGGAATAATTATTTGTATCAAAGGTATATCCATAGAAAGGGAAGTGTTGATTACTAAATAAATTACAAATAGTGATTCCATAGATAATCTTGGAGTAAAATAATCAATGAAGTATGCGTAAATCCCAATGAGTGGAAATTGAAATTTTAAATTCCCTTACCAATTTGGTAACATACGAAACATACACCCCATGAAATAATTATAGTAAAATGAAGATGTAATTACCCATAAATTAATTTATATTACATAAAGAAGACAATCATGGACAATACATACACAACACAAAAGAGAATAATGGAAATATAGCATGAATCTCACGGGAATAAGAAGTGAGCTGAAAGCCCCTTACCTTGTACTTCTCCATAGTCGATGGTATGTTAACCTAATTTTTAATTGTTAAATAATTATTATTAAAATATATAAGAAAAACATAAATAAATATTATATCATATATGATCTTCTAATATATATTTGTTAATAATATTTTAGTTGTATCATTGTTTTGGGTGTAAACTGATTCATTTTCCTTTTTATGTTTTGTTATATAAGTCAAGTTTTTTTTGGATAGGATGTATTTGATTCATATATAAAATTATATCAAGTATTTAAACATTATTTTTAATCATAAAATGAAAATTAGTCTTTAATGGTTACAATGGGGCATGAATCTCATCGCGTTCGTGGAGATGGTTATCCGTACGTATGTACGAGTGACAATATCATTATATTGATGGTGAAATCATATGTAATTGGATGGTATATCATATATAAAGAATAATTATCATGTTATATTTATTATTTACATCAGTTATACTCATTATTATACCCATCCAAATAAATAAGTGTTTGAATAACAATCTACACCACGACGTGGAGACGGTAAGTTGTACGTACCGACATATGGTGAATTTTGCATTTATAGGATGGATAGAATAAAAAATACGGTTGTACCATATTTTTAATAACATAATGTTATGAAGAAGATCTTGGATTTATTATTTTGGTATGGAAGAAACATTGAAAGAGGTAGCGGAAGAAGAAAAGAACTTGAATGAGGGTGGTGAAATTATTAACTCTTCTTCGGTGTTTCCTTTTGAGTTGATCAAAAGGGATCCATAGGATGGATTTCTGATAAAAATAAGGTTTCTAGGTTTAATGGAGTATAGTTTAGAGGATATTAGTGCAGGGTTTGGCCAAGCCAAAAGGTTTTGGAGGTGTGAAATTAAAAGAAGGGTAAGTACCCTTTTATAAGAGAGGTGAGGGTCACTTTTGGAAAAGTTTGAAATATTATTATATAATAAAATAATTTTTAGTCTTAATGTCTCAAAAATACTTAATTAATAGGATAATGTTGGTATGGTTTAAAAAACTTTCATAAAATAGGTTTTAGACAGAGTTAGGTCACTATATTAACATTATTATTTACATTTAACTCTTAGTTAAATAGTTTGACATTTACCATGTCTCTTTGTATTTTTCAATTATATGGTTAATCAACTTACTATAACAAGCCACGAGAACACCAAGTGGTTCATTATTAATATATATAACCTTATATAAGTCCTTTGGATGAGCCTTATATTTTTAGGAATATTATATCAATTAATAATATAGTATTTGTTTTAAAAACTCAATTTTGTCAATTTTGACAGTATTTAGTATTTGATTTTTTTGAAGCCATAAAAATTGAATCTATACAAACAAAATTTATTTAATCAACCCTAAAATGTAATATTAAGTATACAAATCTGTGCAATTCCTCAGAATTATGAATTTACATTTATTTGGATATTTATTATATTATTTGTTTTAATCTTTCATTAATAAGGTTATTACCGCATCATCATTATGTCATAAATAAATTAAATTATATAATGAATAAAAATAATAAATAAAAAATAATTATTTATTAAATCCTTTTATCATTCCAATGAATATTTATAGTCGAATTTATATTATGTATTTTCCTATATTAAAAATGGTTTTGTTATGAAACATTGAATTTAACACTTTTAACTCTTCTTTAAATAAAATAATAATAAATGTCCTAATCTATTCCATGTGGACCAAAGGGGATCATATTTTATTCCTAAGGTTGTTTTTGGTCGAATTAAACTTATCCAATAGAATTAGGACATGTTTTAGGGTAATTATGATATCATTTTTACCATTAAATACCCTCTTTACATTTAACCATGGTAAATAAAAGTCAAAAGATACTATTCAGCCAAAAAAAAATTCATCTTATTGAATGAAATTTTACTTAATGATGTCAACTATGTCTCTCATAGTTTTGAAATTCAACTCACAGAAGTAAAAAAATTGTGTTTTATGAAAATATGCACATTCTTCTAGAAGGTGGGTAAAAGACGGTAAAAAGTTCAATAAAATTTTATACACCTACTTTTATTATAAAAATGACGTTAATGAATAAAATTGAACTAATATAGGTATAATATATCTATATTGACTTAAAATAAATCAAAAAAATACATATTTAAATAAAATATCTGTTTTTAAACAATAACGTAGTGTTTTCCACTATTCTTTAAAAATTGAATGTTTTTAGAAAAATACCAAAAATTTATTCAAAATAAATAATTTTGTACCAATTCAAAATAAAAATTTATTTTCATAAAATTGAATATATAAAAGTGTTAAATATATGGGTTTAATAAGGGTTCAAAATTAAAAGGTGGTGAAATTGAATTTTTTGAAAAATACTTCTGTTATCTGAAAAAATGAATTTGTTTCTATATTATATATAAGAAAAACATAATACGGATTCAAAAATTATATAGTTTATATAAAATTAAAATTCAGTTATACTATTCATAACCAGTTTTTGAACAGCTAATTTGGTAAGTCATAGTGCACTCGAACGTTTTTTTTCATGTTGCAAAACCTATTGAATTACTTTAATGAAAATAAGTTACTATGAAATCTGGGGGTGTTACATTCTTCCCCCTATTTGAAATTTTGTCCTCACAATTTTAAAATTGGGTAGGGGAAACTCATTGAAAGTACCACATCATAAAGAGAGTCAATAAAACTATCACTTTAAAAGAAAGAAAACAAAGGTCACCTAAGATAACCCATACTAGAATTTCATGTAGGAAAACATGGATATGGAAGATAAACTAGGTGTCAAGTTCTGATGGAGAGTGATAGAAAACATGATCCGGAGAAAGTTAACAACTGGAAAACCACAAACATTTGATGGGATAAATGGTCATTAATTTCTTAGTAGGAAATGTAAACAAACAAGGTTTTTTTTGTTTTATGTTCTATTTCATAAAGTTCAGGAATTTATTTACGAGATTGACTAAGAACATAAAGAGATATACTTACTTTTTATATAGAGTTTCATCCTTTAATAAATATATACCACTAACTCATATTTTTTTTTTAAAATTATGAGTATTCAAGATGACTTGGTAACACCTAAAGCACTAGAGTCAACATCTATAGAATCACATGATCCAAAAAGGATAAACTATATATTTACCTTGTCTTTAGAGATTAGCAAAAACCAAAATGGGTAGTACATGATAAGATAATCCCCAAAAAAGATAATCCTTTAGAGAAAGAAATTCTAATCTAAATTTCTAAAATTAAACCAACATTATCCAAGTTTCAATAAATACCATTCAATAAACAATTTTCCTTAAAATCCTTCAATATAATCCAAACTAATTTTGAAACCCAAAACATAGAATAATCTTATTACATAGTCTTCCACGTTAAATTGTATCTCCAAATAACATCGACTACTCTTAATGTCACATACTTAAAAGTAATTAAACTAATCACATGTTCTCTATGATAGGTTAATCATTTCTATAAAGAAACCAAATCTTTATAAATACACGATAAAAACATAGATAAAATTCCACCAATACTCCTCAAATTAAATCCCATAGTATTCTATTTTCCATAGGCATGGTGTTCACAACAGAGTGAACGCCTTCCAAAATAACATTTATCACTTAATCACCAAATCATTTTCCTATACTATGTATATCCATTTGATAATACATAAGATCCAAAATCAACTTATTAGTGATCAATAAAATTATTTTAATAAAAATATTCAGTCACAATAACTAGGGACTTAATGTAGTCCAGTGGTAGGTGATAAATCCCAATCACACTCTGGTTGTGGGTTCGATTCCTGCAGCATTGTCTGACACCATAGGTTGTGACATAGTCTGTATGTTGTCCTTTTTCAAAACCCATATTTTATAACAATCGAAAAATGGGTTAAATTCCTCAAAATAACCATAACATAATTTAACCACAAATTTTATCTCACACCTCGCATTTTCATCCCAAAAATTAATATCCTGTAATTTCCTAAAATCCAAGGATCAATTAAACCCAAATGGTACATTATAACTATATTCACAAAAGAAAAGATAATTCTTCCTCAAATAGAATTTTCACATAACAAACTGCTGGGTTGAACATAGAAGAGAAAAGTCTTCCAAATTAATCCCATCAACAAAGAGCACTAATACTTTTAAACATTTATCCATCCTTTTATTTACACATAGGCTCTTCCATGACCAAGAGGTTATCCTATAGAATAGGTAATTCACTCGGGTAATTCCCAAGTCCCTTATATTTATGGAAAATGACTGTAAATGGATTCCTGGGATGTTTTTTATATTCTTCCATAGTACTCTTCATTTTTTCTCGGCAATTCTTTACTTTATATCCTTCTTTCCCACACAGAAATCACTTCATTGTTCCATTGAGACACTTTCCTAGGTGTCTCCTTTCACATTTTCTGCATGATGGATGTTGATATTTATTTTCTCTATGGTCACGATTACTGGAGCTCTAATCATTCACTGCCTTTCTCTTCTTTATTGAGTATGGGAGTTGGTTAATATATATATTGTTGATCATATTTTTGGAAAACTGATTTGTAATGAACACAATATCTCTTAAACGTATCAACATTCCATTTAGTTTCTCATTTCCACCACCATTACACCTTTATACATCATGTTCAATGTTACTATGACTTCCTTAGAATCTATCCATTGACTAACACAAAAAAGCATAACGTGAGTCATAAAACCATTTAGAGAATATCATAACACCATATTTTCAATATAAAACAACTTAGGATTAACCAAGGTTATTTATTATCATCTTATATTAAACTCCTTCATATTAGTTTGTAAAGGAAATGTGAATTATCCTAAGAATATCCATCGAGAGTGTCGTTTCCAAGAATACAGCAAGACCAGTTGGCATGTACCAAGATACCCCAGGTCAAGCTCAAAACTCTTTGTCAGAGTATTCACTCCTAGATACATCTGTGTCAGAGCTGCCTCTACCTGCTTTTATCCAGACAGGAAGGTATTTCTTAGAAAACCCACATAATATTTACATTACCAAAAATTTTGGATGATCTTCTATACTAATCCTCAATTTCTATCTTAGGGTAGTGTTTTCTAATCAGAGTTTTTCTAAATCTAGCTTCTATGGTTTTTACTAAACTTCCTCTGATACCAACTATATTTCCCAGACCCTAGTTACCTAGAATCAGTGCATTATTACCTAACATTGGCCTAATACAAGGAATCATGTCCCGAATGACCAATCATTTTAGTATCCTTGGAAGTACTAGATATATACATAAGTTTTACATTACATCGTGAAATAAAAAAACAACATTGTTTCCCCTTTGAACACTCTTATATATATTAGCCTATTCTTGCAGGTTAATTGTAATATACTTCCTTACATCCTGGGAAAAATAAAACATAATAAAGGGGTGGGAAAAATGATCATTAAGGTTAACAATATAGCGTAAAATGTCATAAATAAGGATAAACATTTAAGTCAATGTATAAGACTAGAACACAAGCCTTTTAAACATAAAAATCATCATAATATGGAAAAGATAAATCAAATAATTCCATTTATATATTCACATGGATATTATACTAGTTGAATAATCACATCTAATATCAATAGATAATTTCATAATGATGGAATGCATAATGTCGGACATCATAACCACATAGTCAAAGCCTTCTGCCGAGACTACAAATAAGATTTTTTCAACAACATGTGCCAAGACACTAGTTTGTCTCACGAGACCTACCGATTCATCGGGAAGATATATAAAGCTCCACCCATCACTTACAAAGTCCAATGCATTGCTCATATGAAAGGTTAAAACATAATCTAAACATTAGTATTAAATCTGGCATAAGAGATGTCAATATTTTAACAACAAACTGTGAATGGCATAAAAATAGCACATCCCCAATCAAAAATAACTCATTCAATGCAATATAGATGATTGTATTATAAGAAATCAACCACAATAAAGAGTAAAATACACTGAAGGATATTTACATATAAAAAATAGTCATTAAAACTATTTGATAGAAATATCCGCTTTTTCATAAAAACAATTAAATGTCAGACTATTTATCAAAGAAGTCGTTTAAAAGATATTTTTTAATCAATGTTTCCCATACCACTTTAAAACATTTAAAATAAATATTTATTTCAAAACATTCATGTCCATAAAAATAAATACATAAAACCATTTTAAAACATGGACATTAATAATAACTATTTATAAGAATAAATATTTAAAACTTTTAAAAAAATATTTCAATTATAAAGTTCCTAACCAAATATAAGAAAGTTGAATACAATTAATTGAGGAATAACATTAATCAAAACATTTCAATATCACAATAATAAATATATTCAAGATATAATATGTCAAAGGACAGTATATACACTATATAAAAGTGAATTGTTGCATAAGGACAAAGTGGTCTCAAAGGAATGTTAATTGAGACAAAATACTTTATAAATACTGTATCCTTAGATTAAAGATAAATATATGAAATAATTACATGTGAAAGATATAAATACACTCAATATAATTAGATATTCAGTGTAAATCAATCAGATTACATAAAAACATATTCTAGAAAAACAAAACCAATGACTTGGATTTTAACTCAATGAATGGAAATTGAGTTCAGATTACCCTTAAAAGGATCATATCAATGGAATGGGAATATATCAATGGAGTGATTATGTGTATCAAAGGTATAGCCGTAGATAGGGGAGTTGAGATTACTACATAAATAATAAATAGTGATTCTGCACATAATCTTGGAGTAAAATAATCAATGAAGTATGCGTAAAGCCCAATGAGTGGAAATTGGAATTTGAAATTGCCATACTGATTTGGTAACATACGAAACATACAGCCCATGAAAGTAGAATCATATAATGAATATGTAAATACCCATAAATTAATGTATATTAAAAATAATAATAAAATCATGGTTTGTACATACACCACACAAAAGGAAATAGTGTCAATATAGCATGAATCTCACGGAATAAGAAGTGAGATGAAAGCCCCTTACCTTATACATTTCCTTACTCGTGGGTACATTAAAATCCAGTATAATAGTTAAATAATTGTTATTGAATTATACACGAACCACATACAGAAATATTATATCATATATGATCATCTAATATTGCCTTTTTAATAACATTTTAGTAGTATCATTGTTTCGGGTTTTAAGTGATTCATTTTACTTTATATTTTTTGTTATATATTTATTGTTTTTTTTGGATAGGATGTATTTGATTCATATCCATAATGATATCATGTCTTTAAAATTTATTTTTAATCATCAAATGAAAATTTTCTTGAATGGTTATGATGAGGAATGAATCTCTTCGCGTTTGTGGAGACGATGATCCGTACGTACGCAAGAGAAAAAATATCATTATATTGATGGTGAAATCATTTGTAATTGGATGGTATATCATATATACAGAATCACTAACATGTTATATTTATTATTTACATAATTTTTACTCATTATTATACCCATCCAAATAATTAAGTGTTTGAATAACAAGTTACACCATGATGTGGAGACTATAAGTCATACGTACGCACGTATTGTGACTTTGTCATTTATAGGATGGATTGAAGATAAAATATGGTTTTACCATATTTATAATAACATAACAGTATGTATAAGGTCCTAGATTTATTATTTTGGTATGGAAGAAACAATGAAAGAGGAAGTGGAAGAAGAAAATAACTTTAACGAGGGTGGTGAAATTATTACCTCTTCTTCGGGTGTTTCCTTTTGAGTTGATCAAAAGGTATCCTTAGATTAGATTTATGATCAATGTAAGGACTATAGGTTGAATGGAGGATAGTTGAGAGGATATTTGGGCAGGGGTTGGCTGATCCAAAATGCTTTGGAGGTGTAAAATTAAGAGAAGGGGAAATACATTTATAAGAGAGGTGAGGGTCTCTTTAGGAAAAGATTGAAATATTATTTTATAATAAAATCATTTTCAGATTCTAATGGAACAAAAAAGATTTATTTATAAGATAAGGTGGGTATGGGTTGAACACCTATCAACCAATAGGGTTTATAAAGGTTTAATTAACTATATTAACCTTATCTTTTAGATTTAACTCTTAGTTAAATAGTTTGACATTTACCATGTCTCTTTGTATTTTTATATTATATGGTTAATAAACATATGATAACAAGCCAAAAGACCCCCATGTGGTTCATTAATAATATATATATCCTTATCTATGTTATTTTGAGGATCTTTAAATTTTTAGTAAAGTTATATCAATTAATAATTTAGTATTTGTTTAAAAAACTAAATTGTGTTAATTTTTACACTATTTAGTATTTGGTTTTTTGGAAAGACATAAAAACATTATATATTAGAATAAATTTTTTTAACCAACCCTAACATGTAATATTAACCAATAAATTAGTTTAATTAATCATAAGTCTCAATTATCATTTATTTGGATATTTATTATATCAATTATTTCAATATTTCATTAATAAGGTAATTACTGCATCATCATTCTGTCAAAAATAAATTTGATTATATAATGTCTAAAAATTATAAATAAAATATCATTATGTAGGAAATATTTTTATATTTCCAATGAATATTTATAGTTTAATTTATCTTATGTGTAACCCTATATTAAAAATGGTTTATTTATTAAACTTTGAATTTAAAACTTTTAACCCTTCCTTAAATAAAATAATAATAACTGTACTAATCTATTCCAAGTGGATCAAAGGGGATCATATTTTATTCATAAGGTTATTTTTGGTCGATTTACACTTATTAAATATAATTATAACATGTGTTTGGGTAATTATGATATCATTTTTACCCTTAATTACCCTATTTACTTTTAACTGTTGAAATAAAAGTCAAAAGTTACTATTCACTAAAAAAAATTCATCTTATTGACCCACATTTTAATTACTAATGTGAACCGTGTCTCTCATATTTTTGAAATTCAATTCACATAAGTGGTAAAATTATGTATTATGCATATCTGCAAATGCTTCTAAAAGGTGGGTAAAAGACGGTAAAAAATTTAATAAAATTTTATATATCTAATTTTATTATAAAAATGTCTCTAATGAATCACATTGAACTAATATAGGTATTATGTATCTATATTGATTGAGAATAAATAAAATAAAATCTTATTTAAATAAAAAGTCTATTTTTAAACACTAACACATTGTTTTTTCACTATACATCAAAAATTAAAAGTTTTCAGAAAAAATCCAGAGTTATCCAAAATAAATTTTTATGTACCGATTCTAAAGAAGAATTTGATTTCGTAAACTTGGATATATATATATATATATAAGTGTCAAATATTGGTTCTAAAAATATTTCTCCATTAAAAGTTGGTAAATTGCGTTTTTTTAAAATACTTCTTTTATCTGAAGAAAATGAAATTGTTCTTATATTATGTCTAAAAACACATAATATAGATTCAAAAATTATATGGTGTATGTAAAACTCAAAATTCAGTTAATACTATTCATAACCTCTTTTTGAACCGCTAGTTTTGTATGTCGTTTTTCACTTGAACTCGTTGTTGCGTTTAGCGCAAACAATTAAATTACTTTAAAGAAAATTACTTACTATGAAATCATTGGGTGTTACATAAATAATTTTAAAATTAACATTAATGTTATTTTGTAATAAATGATATTTTATGGAAAGATTAAAAATTTACTAAAAACAGTCATTCTGAAAAATTATTTATAATGGTTGATAAATTTATAATATGGTAAATTCATGGACTCGTGTCTCTTATATAATAAAAATATTTACATTTAAATAGTAAAAACATTGTTACCATAGTTCATGTTAAAGTCATATTTTTTGCATGCGATAAGTACTTGTTTTAAAATTAATTTCCAACACACATGATATTTATTTTTTTATAAATTGTATATCATATTTCAAATTTAGTGGCATATATTGTCTAAATAAATCTAACTATATTTATTATTAATATTTTAATTACAATGGTTATAAAACTATTGATGTTAATAAAAACAAAAATGATAAAAGTGGGGAAAATAGAAGTTAAGGAAAAAAATTAAACAAATTCACTAAATATTGTGCAGGAGAGATTTTTCAAGACCGTAATTCTCCTTTAATACATTATGTTTTCGTTTTATGAAAATGATGTTAGGGATACCTCCCAATATTTATTACCTTTGGGTATTTACCAGAATTCCTCCTCTCCTCCTATATAAAAGGGTAGTCACCCTTACCCATCTTCACACCTATCAAGACACTTTGGCTCATCCAAACACTACCCAAATTATCTCTGAAATTATCTTAATTTATTCAAGAGGCATCAAATAAGGATTAAATCCAACCAAAGAATCCATTTGTCACAAACCAAAAGAAGTTTCCCAAAGAAGAGGTAACATCCTTTCACATGTGCTTTTGTTTTATTATCATTATAAACCACATAAAATATTATTATTTCATTATTATATATTAAACTAATTATCATAAATATAATGAGATGTTTTTATTATATTTATAGACCAATAATTACAATAATTCCATAAAATTTTTAAAACACTTATCGTCTGTGTGTACGGTGGACTACCACCTCAGGAAACAATGTCATTTATCTTTTCTTTTACCAACTCTCAGGGTTGGTAATTATGTTGGAAATAATATTTTTATATGATATAAATTCTATTTAATATGTATTTATTCTTATGTAACTACTATATAAAATATACCTTCCTGATATCTATCTTGTGTAAATTTGAAAACATCATTTCTTGACGTGTAGACTACCGCCTCCTCAAAGTGATGTGATTCATTAATAATTTTCATGGAATGTATTTAGTATGGGCTTATAAAATGTATAAGATATTTATGAAATAATAATTATTCAATAATTATAATATATATATATATATATTTTACTTTCTTTTTTTCAATATGATAAAAAAACAGAAATATCATCCCTGCATGCATATGACCTACTATCTCCAAGAAAGGTACATTCCATTTCTTATATATACCTTTTATATATTATAAATATTTATATACCAAATATATATTTTATTTATATCTTGTTATAAATTTTTTATATAAGTATATCATGCTATATTTAAGATAATCAAGATTAAATAGTTACAACATATACAAAAAACAAAGCCGATATTACCTGAAACATAATATTAACATGGAATTGTTAATAAATTTGTGGGTTATATAAAGTCATAATTAAATAATATATGACATTAAATATAATAATACGGTTATATGTTAGATTTATAATATACATATAGTTATTATACAGGTGGTTTCAAATGTGTACAAATAATGTCATGAATTAAGGTAAGGGTTTTCTCATCTAACTTTTTATATCCGTGAGATACATTCCAAGTTCACCATTCATTTACTTCATGTGATGTATATAAGTCACATTAATGTTTTATATGATAATTATTCTCAAATTTATTGTTATCTATATATCCATTTTATTATTTCATTCATGGGTTTTACAGTTAAAAAGGTACCAAATTTGTAATGTATTTTTTCTAAAGTTTCTTTCATTGAGGGACATGTCATATCATGAACCTATATTATTTTATGAGGTTTTTTATACTATCCCTTTGACACTTTATATTATGAATCCTATTTTTTATGATATTTTAATCATCATGTAATGTTATTCACTCATGGGGAGTATGATTTAATCTTACCAACACGGATAGAGTATATTGCAACAATCTTATGATTTATCAAGATTACTTATGATGATGATACATTGATTATTTATTTTAACAAATATCATAATAAATTAAATGAATTTTATTCTACTATAGTTATTTATAATATATCTAACTAACAATTTCATTTTCCAGTAATTAGTAGTAAATATTTTTAAGATAATTAAGAATTGTTTTACAGAAATCCGACTTTATTTCATATTTCAGTCTAGAATTAGTGTTCCCTAAAAAAATTCTAAATATATTCTCAAAAATGTTTTAGTATTATATTAAGGTTTTTGAAGGAAATTTTTACACATGTTTTAACTTTTTAAAAAATTGTTTTAAATTCAATATTCATAAATTTTTCTGATCAAAGAACTTTTTAAACATTTTATTATACAGAAAGAATGTTTGGCATGTATAGACTTACCTACCATCATGACCGTCCTTACTTTTAATATAACTTTATTTGTTTAACAGTATATTTTCTAAAACAATTCCCTAATAATCTGTATTTGTTTGGATTTATTCTAGTTTTTGAATACCTTTGTTTCAAAAAAAATTATGTTTAAAATGTGTTTTAAATTATTTTCAAAGATCTTCATTATATATTTTCAAAGATAATTGAAAAAAATGGTTTTCAAAATGTGTTATATTTTAAAAAATAATTTTACAAAGTGGAAAATTTATTTTACTTTATAAATGTTTTAAATGAAATTGAAAAACTTCCCTTATAAGAAATAATTTTTTAAATGGATTTTTGAAAAGGATTTTCAATGAATGAATATTTTCCATAAGAAATATTCAATTGTATCTTTAAAATAATTATCCATATATGGTGAGATAATTTTTTATTATTTATGCTTCATTAGGGATATGATCCAATGATACCATTCATATTATTTTACGAATAGTTTATGTTTTGGTGGAAGGATGTTTATAAGACCAGTTTCTCTTCTATATGTTATATGCTACTGAAACTCTCTAGTTTATATGGGAAATGTTTTGATGAACTTTTTATCATACCTATCTCTTTTCCATTGATAATGATATTATGAGATGTTAATGATACCCATTTAATATCATGGGTTATGATATTATTTTTATTAAACCAATATCTTTTTATGGGTAATGTTATGATAAAAGTTTTATTATCTTTTGGGACATGTTTGTTTGATTTTATTATGTGATGGGTGGGACCTATATCCCCCTAAAATTTATTATGTAATGATTTATATATCATGAGATAATGAATGGAAATAAGTTGACAAGCTTGATCCAAAATGGGAAATAGGTGTGTCCTAATCCAAAATGGGAAACAGTTGTTTTTTGATCCACTATAGGAAAATGAGGAAAACATATCCACTATGGGGTGATAGGTAAACCCAATACACTATGGGAAGATGGGGAAACCATATCCACTATGGGAATAAAGGGAAACCCAATACCTGATAAGGAAGGAACTATGACAGAGGATGGTGGTGTGTCCTGTATAGTAGGTTTAGTCCTCATGAAGTGTCCTAATATGTTTTTCAAATGACCATTTATGTCTAGAAAATGACTTTTATGTGTTTACTTAATTACAGGTTCAAATTTTAATACATGGATCTTCATTCAAGTCCATAAGTTGTTTCTAGAGCCTAATTCTATGTCTTTAACTTAATGATTAAACCACTTATTATTTACACATGTTTACGATGTTATATGATGATGTGTATACAACAAGTCCATGATTCATTTCTATGTTACGCTCTTAGGGAATATTCTCTTGATTCCATTATGATTTTCAATTTGTGAACTACCAATATTTATTCCATGAATTATTTATATGATCTTTAATAAGAAGGGTATGATATTAAAATATTATTATAAAGATATCATATATATATTTGCACATGTTATACTTTTGTATCTCATTTTTAACTCTTATTGAGCATCTAATATCACCATTTATTATGTTTTTTCCCGGTTTATGAATAATGTTTTTAAGTAGGAGTAAAAAATGTGAGATTATCATTATGGGTGATATTGATGTTATTTCACCAAATCAGAAGAATGTGTTTCTAGTTTCCAAATACAATATACTATTATGGTCCTTGGGAATTTATTTTTGTAATGTGATCAATATTCATCTAATATTATGTAATATCAATGTATATCAATCTTGGGTCTCTATACAAACTTCACTAGACATCATCAGTGGTGGCCTACTGAGTTTTTTTCACACCCTGTTTTGGATTCTGTTTGGTCCCCAAATTATATTTAGGGTTATAGGTTTAGACCAGGGAAATTTCTCTATTATTGATTCTTGATTGTATAGATAGGATGTAATTTCAAATCCTGTATCTGGGATAGAGATCATGACTTCATGGTTTATATGGTATTTTGGTATTTCATATTTTTTAAATTTTGTGGAAGGTTGTACATGACATGACTGACATGTATTCCCTACTTGTTTTGTGTGTTTCATTATAATGTAATATCATGGAATTTGTATTAATATTTTAGATTAGTCATTTATTTTATAGATTCAACATTATATTATGTTTCTTTAATTTTGATTATGTATATATCAGACCATATTGTATATCTCTCAACCATACAACCTATAGACAATTTATATTTGTTGGCAATATTTAGTGTATGGGGAGGCATGCATGAGGTCTTGTGGAACACTATATTGATGATCTTATTTAATGAATCCTAGGTTTGGGTGTTATAAAAAAAGTGAAACACGATAGGAAAAATTATACTTGCAAAAATAAATGTTACTACCCATGTAAATATAGCAAACCTTTCTTTTTAATAGACTACCTAATTAGAACTTCATTGTTAACCATGCTTGGAATAGAGTAGTGTCAGGATCGGTTACATCCTATGATATTTATATAGGTGTGTGTGAGTAAGGAAAAATAATATTTAGATAACATGTGTTTTCCAATGTAGATAGTAATTAGTATGATAAGTTTCCTTAGTTGTTAATATCATGTTGTTTCTATGGAAGAAAATCATGACATTATAGGAGACTATTGGGGTTAGATGATCATGTTCATCACCTAGGGAGGTCAGGTCATGAAAAATGGTATTATAACCCGTACCTAGATAGAATTTTATAGGCACTACCTTTATTTTAGGTGTGGGGTCTATAAAGTGGGAATTTTTTCATTAAATGGGGGAGTGTAACATCCATAGAAATGTGATATTTAAATGACTAAATATTACTACCTAGGTCGATAAGGCACAATTGTATTTTTAGGATCCTATTTGATTATAAGCCCATAATTATGTGTGATTGTCCTAGATTAATATCTAGATAGGTGACCTCCCATGATGTTTACCATGGTTTGTGTGAGTGGTGATAATAGACACTAAGAGAACATGTGTTGGCTTATGAGGACAATCAATATTATGATACATGACCCCAATGGGTAATATTATTTGTTTTTTTGGAAGAAAACTAATGTATTATAGGATACCCTTAGTATAATATGATCATGTTAATGTCCTAGAGAGTTCGGTCCATATCATTGATCATAATATTAATAGAATAGATACCATTTTGGGGTTTATGTAATAGGATTTTATGGTGATTAATGGTATTCTAGGAGTTTTTATTGGATTTTAATTCATTATTGAGGTATATGTAACCCTTATGTTTAACATGTGATCTATTGTAATGGTTATTTGGTTAATAATGACATTTTTTTAGACATTCTCATTAATGTATATAAAAACCATTATTCTTAATACAGTCATAAAATTGATGTAATTATGGTTAATTAAGATAATGGGTTATCTTGTTTTTGGAACATTATAAGATTAAGATGAATGGAAAATAAATTATTTTATTTCATAAAGGTTGATATTCTTTTAGGAATAAAAGTTGAGTCATTTTTTGAATGAATATAACATTTTGTTATAGTGATTCGTGTTATTTTTTCAAAATATTAGTATATTTTAGAGAATATATTATCAAGAAATAAGTATTATTGGTATGTTACATTATGAGTGATTAATAGTTCTTAGATATAAATTTTATGTTTGTTTTTTATGAATACATAATAAAATATATTTGATTATTGGGTTCAGGAATATTTTAAAAAAAATTAGGCTTATTTATTTTTTGAATAATTTAAGGTAACATTGGGTGTTTTATTTTGGATTTATAAAATAATTTATAATCTATTAATATTAAGGTTTATTATTATTTTATATTATCTTAGAGTATTCTAACCATTTTTGGGATAAGTAAATTTATATATAGAGGATTAATAACTTTCCATTGCTTTTACAAATATTTTGATATGTTGAAATATTATTTAAGTGCTTCAGGGATGAAACACTCATCATGGTTATTTATTTTTTATAATGCGAGATAAAGAAAAGGTGGAAAAATACTCAGAGCATGACAAAAGAATGAAATCATTCTTATATAATGGAAATAAATAAAGTAAGTCTATTTTATAATACACTATATCTTTATGGTAAATGAATTACTCAACTTAAGAAAGGGGATGATAAATCTATTGAGCCTTGTGTGGAAAATATAACTCAAATATCAATGTATGTTTTTTAAATTATTTCTAAAGAATAAATCTAATAATGAAACATACATAGTTTTATAAATATTTATTTAAAAAATAAAATGTTTACAAGTAGTTACGTAGTGTTACACCCCATGTTTGTATAAATTGTTATCTTTTGAATAAATTAAAATTCTTTGATAGATTTCATTGCAAGTTACACCTTGTTAAGAATTCATGATACACAGAAAAATCCAACATATTATATATGAAATACAGATTTTGTCATGAGGTATATAAAAAACTATGTTTTCTTGTGGTATTTGAAATACCATGTTAGGTTGTGTTACGCAAAATATCGATCTTATCATGTGTTACATGCAACACTGAGTTTCAATAAAACATGACATGATATTAAAATATTATTATAGTTATGAAATAGTTAGTGGAAAGCGGATTTTCAAAGGTATTAACTAAATTATAAATATATTTTTTATTAATTTTCATAAAATGATTTATTTAGTATTTAAATAATGTATAAATGACAAAAAAAATATTTTAAAATAAGAAGATTCATTTTCTAAAAAGAAATTTTTTATAAACAAACATGTTAATAATTATATAAAACTGTATTGATGATAGATATCAGTGTATTTTTTTTATTATATATTAAACCATCATTTTTATATGCATATTTTGTGTTTTCTTGATAAGAGATAAGAATATATCAAATTTCATGCATAAAAAGATTTATTTTTTTTAAGTAGTTTTACAAAATTTTAATGGAACACTTATTTTAAATATAAAATTTTAGATTTTTATATTTTAAATTTCAAAAGATAATATTTTTTAAATCAGAACATCAAAATCAGCTTAGGTTGACTGTTTTGGTTTTTCCTTAGAAGTTCTATTTTTTATTAATAGTGACGAATACTGAATTTCAATTTACATGTACCATTTTGTTAAAAATAATTATATAATAAAATTATATTTAAAAATTAATTTAAAGTATAACTAGATTAATGATACATATATTAATCAAATTTAGGTAATGGGAATCAATTTTACATTTAAATTATATAAAAAACCATTTCTATTGTTTGTACATTTTCACTTTAAAAACCTATTGTCCTATCCCGTTTATTGGACTAATTTTAAGTATCTTTTTACCAATTCTATATTTAGAATTTCAGAAAATAGATTCTCTATTCGAAATCATAACAAAATATTATTTTAAATAAGGTAAAATTAATTTTTCTTCCAAATTTATTAGTGAAAAAATTTATAATCAATTACAATTATTAAGAAAAAATCAGCATACCAAGGAACAAGAATATAAACTTAAGGGCTAATGGACTGTAAACAAGACCAAAAACCATTTTATGGACATATTTATACCATATACTCTAAAATAACTAAATTTTTTCATTATTTGAGGCACATGAGGTATGGTATACCTCCAAACAATGTTTACTTTTTTGGTATTTACAATAATTATACTCCTCCTGCACTATAAAAGGGAACTCACTCTCCCCACTTCTTCACACCTCTTGAGACTTTTGGATGGTTCATCCACTACCCAAATCACTTCCCATATTCCCACCCTTTATCTGAGAATACATAATTAGGGATTAAGTCTTACCAATTAAGTATTTTGGATCAATACAAAAGGAGATACCTAAAGAGAAGGAGGATTGAATGTGTATAAAGGAAGTTTAGACATAAGGTAGTGAGATTTCTAGCCTTACTTTTATTTCTAGAATAATTACTCAATATTAGTTAATCATTTCATTTTGGGGGAGTATAAACATTTCTATGACATTATATATTCCAAATTTACTTAATTACAATATTTTAAATGTTTAAATTGATTTTACTCTTATAAGGGGCTCATGATTCAAAAGTTACTCAAGTAGTTATGGATTTCAAAATCACATTTTACTTTTTTGAGATAAATGTTATATTCACCACCTATTTAATCTATGTTGTGAATATTATTCACATGAATATATTTTATTATGAGTGTATTAATTTTATTATTAGTTACTTATCCATTTCATAATATCTTATTCATGGGGATTACAGTTCAAACTTTACCAAATCGGTGTGGGAATTTTGTCTCAGTTTTACTTCTTTGAGACAAATGTTATGTTATGCACCTATATTATTTTATGAGGCTTATAAATTTTTACATTTAAAATTTATATCTTGAATGACCTTATTTTAATTATATTATATGTTTCATTTAATTTTATTCATTCATGGGGATTAGGATTCCACGTTACCAAAGTGGTAAGATTTTATTACTATAATCTAATATTTTATCGGGATTGTTTATGATTATACTTCTGTTGATGATATCATATGATCCATATATCACGAATTTTAATTAATTTTATTATCATATGGTTATTCATGATATATTCTAGTAATGATACCATTTTCATGCTTTTTGGTACTTAATATAATTTAGAAAGTGTCTTTAAGGGGATCTGAATTTATTTATATCTTCAGTCAGAAATCTACGTTCTTTCATAACAATGTTTAATAAAAAATCACTTTTTTTAAATGATAAATTATGATCATTTTTAGGGGAATAGATTTTTGATTCAATTTTTGTTTCAAAACGTGTATAAAATGGTTTTCAAATATTACTTTATACATCTTTAAGGTTATTTTTAATTAAAAAGGTTTTCCAAATGTTTTATCAATTAAAAATATTTTTTTAAGGAATAAATAATATTTTACTCATGAAGTGTTTTAAATGATCCTTAAAAATTATTTTTTATCTAAGATTACATCCTTTAATATAATTTTGGATTTACTAGGGATATGGTCCAAATATTCCATTCATATTCATCTTAGGAATGGTCTACATCTTCATGGAAAGTTGTTCAAGGAACCTGGGTGTTTTCCAGGACCTAATCATGCTACAAAAAGATTGTTTTGAAACCCATTTATTTTCCATGGTCTAATCATGTTATAATAGAATAATTGTTTATGAGTTTTTATGATAATATTGATGATATATGTATATTATCCATGTTGTGGTTCTCAATCATTTTCGATATGATGGGTTGTCCCAATTAGCAATGGCTAAGTCCATTAAATCATATGTGGTGGGGTGTTCCCAATAGTTCTAGGTAAACATTATATAGCTTAAATTACAGGGTGGACCAGATAGGATAGGGTGAGAACATTATAGCTTATACGATGGGGGACCCAGATAGTGACTGGAATGCCTATTATAGCTTATATTACGGGGTGGACTTGATCATATCGGTTTATCACATTATAGATTATATGATGGGGTATTTTTGATACCACAAGGTATTACCATTAAAGCTTATAGAATGGGTTAACTAAAATAGAACCAGGTAATACCATTATAGGTTATATGATGGTGTGACCAAGATATTGTCCGGTGAGCCTATTATAGGTTATATTCTGGGTGTTCCCAGATAACACTCCTATGAATTGGGTAAAGATTTATATATCATGATATAGACATGATATGGGATATGGAGTGAAATTAGTTTAGTAATATAGGGTTGGAAGGAGAAGTGAACTCAGTTCAATAATAACTATAATGGGAAGTGAACCTGATTTGGTAATGGAATTTATCTCCTATGATTTCTTTGGAAGTGATTATTTAATATATTTGAATTGATTTTCTATATTTTCTTATTTTCAAAAAATTCCATGAATTATTCCAATATTATTCAATCAAATCTTATGTTCTTGATTACCTAATGATTCATGTATTATGATATTCCATTATTTATGTTATGAATCATGTGTTTGATTTTTGATATGTAAGGTATGATATTCAAACATTATGATCATGTTCTAATACACTTTTGTTTTTGTTATACTTATGTATCTTCATTATTTACCCTTACAAATCATGTTTTCTCACCCTTTCTTATGTTTCCTTTCCCCGGGTTATAAATAATGGTTTTAAGTAGGAGTAGTAAATGGGTTGATATTTCTCAGAAACAATGAAGATATTTCCCCATGTTAGAGTATTTTGTTTCATGTAACCAAAGACACTAAACTGTTATGGTTTATGGGAATTTAATTTTTTAATGTTCTAAATTTTCATCTAAAATTATGTAATATCTATGTTTGAGAAAACTTTGCCTCTAAAGTAGGTATCCATGGAAAGGATTAGTTATCCTTTTATAAATATAATGAAAAACTATAGTGAGATATGTAGGGATATTTCTAAATATTTTTCTAGGGATGTTGCTAAGGATAAGTCTAAGGAATATTCAACATATAGGGAAATGTCCTAGTATTTTTGTAAAGGATAAAATGAGTATTTTCCTATTAAATACAAACCTATTTGGATACTATAAGTTGACGTGGCTCAGGAACTGATGAACCTAGGGATAATAGCCCCAAAAATTGTACTGAGCTACACTCGATCAGGAACAAGTGTAAAAACCTAAGTTCTTATATAATAATTTTTTTCATTATACAGTTAAATAGTAAAATCCATAATAAATTTTTAATGAAATAATTGATATTTATAGAAATTAAAGAATTTTTTCTGATGGAATAGTAAATTGAACCTAAGAATAGTAAAATGACCATTAAGAATAGTAATTTTGTCCAATAGAATAGTAACCTCACCAATGAGGATATAAATAAAATTCATATATCTTATAACATCAATAACTGCATATTTATATCCTGGAATTAGTAAATAAATGTTTTTTTTAAATGATTAATTAAGTGTAGGTAATTTTATATGTCAAAAATATTGAATTGGAATTTTATAATTAATTTAATTATTTAAAAGAAAATATATTTTCAAAAAATATGTTTATGAATTATTATTTTATTTCATTATCAGTATAAAATAATTTTATGAGACTTTAATAAATTTTTTAATGTGTTATAAAATTAGTTATAGTTTTAAAACTAGTATTTTTTGAATAAATTGAGATTTTAATTAAAATTTAAATTCCGCATATTTAAAAAATTATTTCTATTAAATGAATTTATTTTTGAATTCTCATAATTGATAAATGGTTGGGATGAATTTTTCATATTTTTTTGAAATACATGAATTTTTTGAGAATTGTAAAATATAACAATTTATGGTATATATACATTATAAAAACAAATAACCATTCCTTGAGTTGTAAATGATGCAAGAATCATACTATAAAACATACCATTTCTATTTTAATATATTTGATGATAATTATTTTACAATCCATAGTCTTGATCCAAAATAAGAAAATAATGAATAAAATAATGAGAAAACACCCTTCTCCTCCACTATAAATACCACCCCTCACCGCCTCTTCTCATCACACCTCAATGAATTTTAGATTGTTTAATTTCTACCCAAATACATTCCCAAGACTCTTCCCCACAACTAATACCTATTGGTCTCATCAAAAGGCCAAAATCTCAGTCATTATGGAGGATCTCAAAGAGGAGAGATCAAGTGGTAAAAATCCTATTTCATTTTCTTTTATTTCATTTCAATTTTTTTCCTTTTCTTATACTCTCTTCACATACACATATCCAAGAGTCATTAAAACTCTATTATCACATATACAATGTAATGTTTTCTTATTTATGAAAATATTAATCATCATAATTTATCTTCTCTCCATTTATTCTGAAAATAAAAACAGTTTTTGTGTTGTGTCGATTTATCGACATTATGGATGATGTGTTTTCAATTTCCATTACCAAATTTATTCTGGAAATAGAACCATTTTAATGGTTGAAAAAAATTATAAAGTGTAAAATATAACCTCTTTTATAGTATTTAATTTACATATATACATAATATTATGTTATATAATGAAACTAGTTGTGATTATCGAAGAACCGCCAAAATGATCTAAATGAATATCATTAATGTTTTCTCTAAGGATTCATCATCATATATGAAAAAAAGATTAATGATATAATTAAATATTATGGAAACATATTAATACCATTTTATTTCACTTTTGTATTTTCTCTTTCCTTCTAAAAGAAAATCCATTAAAAACCGACCATGTAAACCATGTAAAGAACGCACCTGAAATAATGGAAAGAAAACAATATTATTAATAAATGGGTGGAATGGTGTTTTGAAATGATCATGTAAGGTATTTTGAAAATTAATATTTTGCATTAAAATATTAATAACTCTATTTTATACATTATATATGAGGTTTTAAAATGATTGATTTAATATGAACCCAAGGTAAAGGAATTCTTAACCCAATTTCTATTCATTGGGTTAACCTTATACTTCATTGATTATTTAATACTAAGACTATTATTGAAATTAATTTTGTTTATATTATTTTTCATTATAAGAATTTATAGTTTGTACACATATTCAATTCATTTTATTCGTTTTCACTTCAAATTTTTGATATTTTGGAGGGACTTTTATTTTAAAGTCCTCTGTGAATTTTCTTTTTTTAAGGAATGATTTATATAATGTAAATATTCAGGTTTGATGATTATTTTATGGTTCTTGAGAATTTTTTATGACCAAAGGTGTGGAATATATCTCCCTCTAATTAAATGTGTATGATTATGTTATAGTTTAACCATATGGTTACTCCAAGTGTCGCTTTGATGGTTATACCATAAGGTAGGCGTTAGGGTTACATTGTAAGGTAGTTGTGAGGGTTATATTTTAAGGTAGATCTGAGGGTTAAAAATAGTATGGATTTCATGATGGTTACAATATTATGTAAGAAATGACCCAAGATACCTATATTTTTTATTTATGTTTTTCTATGTTTTTTTGAAATCTTTCATTTCCACAAAGTATATGATAATTTGTGGGAGATAAGTATGTATTTGTGGAAATTATTTCATATTTTTATATGTATTTATGTACTAACAGTTTCTCCCGTTTTATTTATTACCCTTATTGGGATTTATTGTCATCCCATGTTTTAGATAGTTTTTCACACTGATTAGTGATGGGTATAATAAAAAGGAGAATCCGAGATGAATGTTATGAAGAATTTTTAGGAATAGATTTCATTTTTATTCTTAATAAAAATTGTATTATGAAAAAATGTCTATGGTTTTTATATTACCCACTTTGTTTACATATTGGATAATATATATGAATTATGTTATAAATTTCTAAAACTCTAAACTGAAATGATCTTTGAGAATTTATAAAAGTGATTTATAAAATTATTTACAAGATTATGTAATACTTAAGGAATGATCCTTGTAGTTGGTATTAAGGAATGTTTTAGACACTTTTCAGTGATATGATGATGTTAATAGAATACCATTACTGATTTTTACAATATTATTATGTTTAAATGATATAGCATTTGAATATTACTATGTTTCTTCATATAATATATGTTAGTTTAGAATGGTTTTTCATAAAAGAAATTGGGAAGCTAAAGTAGAAAAGAACTGAAAGGCTAATATGTGTCTGAATCTACAACCTAGAATATTGGGAATTGTAAATGAATAGTTTTTGATAGTAATGGCTCAATTGATGTAGGTTATAAATGGTAGTTTAATCCAAGTAAGAGAACAACCTGATCTATCACAATGTAACATAATAGTAGTGGAATATTTTTTGGGGAAACACCCTCCTACTTTTAGTGGATCTTCTATCCAAGTTGTGACTTAATGGTGGATTAATTCCCTTTAAAATATATTTGATGATATGGGGTGTTCAGTTTATAAAAATATTAGTCTTTCCATTTATCTTCTTGAAGGTTAATCTGAATAGTGGTGGTCACTGGCCAAGAATATTCGTGATAGAGATGAGATTTTTTCCATAGAATCGAAAAAATTAAAAAATCATTCCCTTGAAAAATATTTTCCTAAGGTTATTCAAATTAGTATGGAAATGAAATTCACTTAATTTAATCCAAATGGGGGAAGATTTAGTAGTTGTGTATGATAAAAAATTCACCCGATTAGAAAGGTACACACCAAATCGTATTTGGTATATTGATAGAAAAATCAATTGCTTTTACACAGGATTGAAGAAAAGATATCAAATGTAATTACTCTCCCATGAATTAAAATGTTATGGGAAACATTTCTGATGTGGTGAGAGGGTATAAATGGAGTTTTTTGATGATAATGTGTACTTTTAAAATAAGAATAAGAATAATAAGATCATATTTCTAGTGATGGGTAAGAATCAATCAAAGAATCTGATGGTAAGAAAGTCTAATTTTGAGTTTGTGAAAAATGTGGTAAAAGGAACCCGAGGGATTTCCATAACAAAACTAGTATGTTTTTTTATGAATTATGTTTGGACACATGGATAGAGATTTTAATGAAAATGATCTTAATATTTATCCTTATAAGAAAACTATTAATTGTTTTAAATGTGGTGATAAGTGTCACAATATAAATACCTTCTCGAAGAATGACCTGAATGATGGAAACATGCCAAATTATAAGTATAAAGGTGCAGTGAGATCCTTTGAAACTACCTTAGTAGATTTTGGCCCATCAAATGAAGTGGTATTAGGTACTTTGTTAGTTTACTAAGATTTCTCTAATGTTTTGAATGATATGGGGTCTACACATTCCTTTATTTAAGATAAAGTTTTGGGTAAATTGGAAGTTTCACCCCAAGAAATGAAATTAGAACTTAAGGTTAGAACACCATGGGATATTTTATTGAAAAAATACATTATAAAAATCTTCCTATTGTTGTCTGTGGAAATAAATTACCTGAAAACCTAATGGTTTCTACCTAAGTTGAGTTTGATGTCATTTTGGGTACGTATTTCCTTTCTGTTTATCACCCTAAGATTTATTGTAGAGCTAAAGAAGTTTTTTTAGAAATAGTTTTAATTTTTATACAATAATGAACCCATACAGTTGATAACATATCAAGATGATAGTACAATGTTAAAATGTGGTAATGGAAACTTTGTTTATCATGTTGTTAAAAAAGGGAACTGTTCAGATTAATGATGTGTGTGTGGTAAATGAATACAAGGATGTTTTTTCCAATGATTTTCATAATATTATACCTGATAATGATGTTGATTTTTTTAATTAATTCTTGATGATAAGACAATATGAAACCCCCCCCTTATTGAATGTCTCATGTGTATCTTCTTGAATTGAAAAATTGGTTGCTTGATTTTCTTGATAAACAACTCATTCATCCTAAAACATCACTATGGGGTGATCTGGTTTTGTTCATTAAAAGGAAAGTTGGTTCCAGGAGGCTTTGTATTGATTATATATCTTTGAATAACATTTCTATTAAAAATAAGTATCATTTACCACATATCATTAAATTTCATTATTATCTCCATAGAGATTAATGTTTTTTCAATATTGTCTTGAGATCTTGGTACCATTATCTGAAGGTGACTGAAGTTGACATCCTGAAAATTTCTTTTTGCACTAGATATGGGAATTAGGAGTTTTTTTATGCATTTTTGTTAGAAAACCGCCCCTACTGTATGCATGGATCTTATGAATCGAATATTCCTTAAATATTTGGATAATGTTTTTTTCATTTTTGTTGATGATATTTTTTCTTTTAAAAAAATTATGAGGATCATGAAAAACATTTAACTATTATATTGAAAACTCTAAAATAAAATAATTTATACAGAAAATTTATCAAATATGATTTTTGTTTACAATAATTTTTTTCTAGGTAACATTGTAAATAATGATGGAATAACAGGTGATCCTTCCAAAATGATAGTGGTTAGATAATGGAAAAGACCTTCAAATGTTACATATAATCATAGTTCTTTTGGATTAGTTGATTATATTTGATGGTTTGTTAAAAACTTTTCATGTTTATCGATCCTTCTAACAATTTCAATGTGAAAAGGGTTTAAATTTATTTGGATATTAGAATTTATGTTTGTTTTTGGGAGTTGAAGAAGAGAATGGTGAATTTCCTACCATTGTCCCTTCCTTCTAGAAATGGTAAATTTTTCATTTATAGTGGAGATTCATTTATAGGATTGGGTTGTGTTATAATGTAGAATGATCATGTAATTTATTATCCTTTAAGACAACTGAAACCTCATGAGTTAAATTATCCCAAACATGATTTGGAATTAGAATTTGTTGTTTTCACTTCGAAAATTTGGAGGCATCATTTATACAGATCCAAATGTAAAATATATACTGACCATAAAAACCTGATTTATATAATCACACATAAGTAATTAGACATGACACAGATAAGATGGATTGGAATGATAAATGATTATGATTACAAGATCAATTACCATCCTGGAGAACCAAGAAATGTGTATGATTCCTTGATTCAAAAACCTCATGCATCATTAACCATGTTATGTTTTGAAAATGAACACTTGATTAATTATTTGATAAATTTGTTCTTAGATGTTGTTAGTGTAGGGACTTCCTTTTTTGTTTTAGGTTTCAATGTATTCATCTCTGTTAGATAAAATTACACACGCACAGAAGGAAGATGATGAGTTATAGAAAATTGTAGAATTTTTTAGAAAGGGTAAGTTAGCATAATTTAATGATGATAAAGATTGTATTTTGATATTTTGGATGAGATTATGTGTTCCTTATAACTCACAATTGAAGAAATATTTTTTAAGTAAATCTCATTGTTCTATTTGTTTAGTTCATTCGGGAAATACTAAGATGTACAGATACTTTAAAGAATATTACCTGTGGGATGGAATCAAAATAGATATTACAAATTTTACTATGAAATGTTTGACATGTCAAAAGTTCAAAATAGAGAAACTGTTACCAAAGGGGGTGCTTCGTCATTTTATAGTTCCATAATAGATGTTTTAAAATATATATGCGGACTTTATGGTGGAACTAGTAAAGGCTTCTCAAGGTAATAATGTGATTTGGGTTATTGTTGATCGACTAACTAAATCTACATATTTCCTTCCTATTCAAGATTCTATGTATTTAGATTATCTTTCTCTACTATACCTCAAAGATATTTTTTGGTTACATGATTTTCCTCTATCCATTGTATCTAATTAAGAACCTATGTTCACATCTAACTTTTGAATAGGAATTCATACGTCATTGGGAACAAAAGTAAACTCCAACAATTCTTTTCATCATCAATATAATGGATTGACCATCTAAAATATTCATACCTTATAGGATATGCATTGAGCTTGTTCGATAGAATAATATGGAAGTTGGGAACAATATATTTATTTAGTTTAGTTTTTATATAATAATAGTTTTTTTCCCGCATACACATGGAACCTTTTGAGGCATTATATTGTAAGTAGTGTAAACTACAACATTTTGGGATGAAGTCTGGGAAAAGAAGTTGATATGGACATAATTAGTAAAGAAAGTATCCAAGAATGTGAAGATGATCCAACAACACCTAAGGATAGCTCAGAGTTGTGAGAAAAGTTATACAGATAATAGGAGGAACACATTTTCTTTTGAGGAAGGTGATCATGTTTTTCTTAGAATCTCACCATTGAAAAGTGTTATGCGTTATGGTAAGAAAGGAAATCTAGGTCCACAATTCATTTAAACTCATGAAATCTAAGAGAATGTTGGACCAGTCACCTACTGAGTATATTTTCACCCAGGATTATCTCACATACACAATTTTTTTCATGTTTCGATGTTGAGAATGTATGTTTAAGATTCATCTCATCTTTCAAGCCCATAAGTTGTTCAGCTAGAGGAGAAACTTTCTTATCAAGGGAAACCCATTAAAATTATTCATTTTATAGATAATTTATTATAGAATAAGGTAATTTTCTTGGTTATGGTTTTGTGGAGAAACCACGTGGTTAAATAAGTAACATGGAAATTTGAAAATGCTATGAGGGAAAGGTGCCCTAACTTATTTAACAAGTAAATAAAAATTATGAGGATGTAATTTCTTAAAAGTGAGGATAATGATACAACCCAAGTACTTATAATATAATTTTTCTCATTATAGAAATAAATACTAAAATTCATTATATATTTATAATGAAATAATTGGTATTTATAGAAATTGTGAAATTTATACAGATGGAATAGTAACTTGACCATAGAAATAGTAAAATGAAAATTAGGAATAGTAATTTTATCCAATAGAATAGTGAACTCACAAATGAGAATATAAATAAAATTAATGTATCTTATAATTGTAATCATTGATGATTAATATCTTTGAATAAGTAAATAAATGTTTTGGAAAAGATAAATTAAGTGTTGGTTATTTTGTAAACAGAAAATATTAAATTACAATTTTATAATTAATTTTATTATTTAAAAGAAAATATATTTTAATTTAATAGATTCATGAATTATTATTTTGTCTTCTTAGTATTATAAGATAATTTTACGAGACTTTAATTAATTTTTCAATGTTTTATAAAACCAGTTGTAGTTTTAAAAGTGTCATTTTTTGAATAATTTATAATTTTCATTAAAAATTAATGTTTTAATATTTAAAAAAATTATTTTCATAAAATGGAATTCATTTTTGAATTATAGACATTATAAAAATTATTGTGGTGAATTTTTGGGATTTTTATAATATATATAAACTTTTTTGGAATAGTACAATTTGGTAATTTGCAGTATATATAAATTATAAGATAAATACACTATTCCATGAGTTATAAATTATGTAAGCACTATAGTCTCTAACTTAATGTCATTATTGGAATATATTAAATTAAAATTATTACACTATACATAGTCTTGATCAAAATTAATAAACTAATAAATATAATAACGAGAAAACACTCGGCTCCTCTACTATAAATACCACCCCTCACCACATCTTATCCTCAAACCTAAAATCCTTTTATCTTGATTAATTTCTTCCAAAGTATATTATCATTACTCTTCCCCAAGTCTAAGACCTTCTGGTCTCATCAAAAGGCTTAAACCTAGGTCCTTAAGGAGGACTCATGGAGAAGATCTGAAGAGGTTAAAATCATTTTTCATTTTCTTTTATTTCCATTTCAATTATTTTTTTCTTATACTCCCTTCACCTCCCCTTATCCAAGAGTCATGAAAAATAATGAATCATATATATATTTTAATTTTATCATGTTTATTGAAAATTTCATTATTATAATTCTTCCCATCTCCCTCTTATTTTTAAAATAAAAACATTATATGTGATGTGTCGATTTTCCAACATTGTGTATGATGTGTCTCCAATTTACATTAAATTATTCATGGATGGTCGAAAAACCATTCTAATGGATTAAAAGGATTGAATAATTTATGATATAACATTTTTTATGTTCTCTAAATAACATATGTACATAATATTATGTTATATAATGAAACTAATTGTGATTAGCAAAGAACCGCCAAAATGATAAAAACGAATTTCATTAATCTTTTATCTAATGATTAATCATCATAACTAAAAAAATGTTTTATTGTATTATTTATTATTCTAGCCACCCATTAGTAATCTTTCATTCTACTTCTATATTTTATCATCCATTTGAAAAGAAAATCAATTATGAACCGACCATGGAAACCTTGTAAAAACACACCCAAAATAATGGAAATAACAAAATATTATTAACAAATGGGTATAATTTTGTTATATAATTATCATATAAGGTGTTTTGAAAATTAATATGTTTCTTTAAAATATTAATAACTCTCTTTTATCCATTATAAAGTAGATTTGAACATGTTTTATGTAATAAACCCCCAATTTAAGTGAATTCTTATCCCTGTTTTAATTATTTGGGTTAACCTTCACATTGTTGATTTTATGGTGCTAAGACTTTTTGAAAATTGAAATTTTTTTATTATATTATATTATATAGATTTAAATTTTATACATGTATTAATTTTTTTTATTAATTATATCTTCAAATATATGTTATTTTTAAGGTAATTTTCTTATAATGTCCTTTTTTAGTTTCTTTTTTTAAGCAATGATTTATAAGATGTAAGTATTATTATTTTATGATTATGTTTGGGTTCATGGGAAATATTTTCGATGATGGGTATAACCTATATCTACATCTTATTCATTGGGTATTATTATGTTGGAGGGTGACTATATGTTTACTCCATGTGTAATTGGGATGGTTACACCATAATGTAGTTGTGAGAGTTACATTGTAAGGTAGTCATGAGTGTCACATTTTAAGCTAGTTGTGAGAGTTACAAATCATATGGTAGAAACGATGGTTATAGAATTAAGTATGGAATTCCACAACATACCTATATAGTTTATTTATGTTTTATATTTTTTTTTATCTATAGTTTTCAAAAATCATTCAATACTTTATGGATGAGAATTATGTCTTTGTGACAATGATTTCATAAGATTATAAGTATTCATGTATAAATAGTTTCTCTCCTTCTTTTAATAACCCTTGATAAGCTTTTTGCTCTCATCCCAAGTTTTATAATGTTTTTCATAGGCTTTAAGAATGTATAATATAAAAATGGAAGACAATATGAATGTTGTGAAGACTTTTCAGGAATAGATTTCATGATTTTTTATAAAAAAACATTTGTATTATGAAGAAATTGATATTTTTATTATAGCACACACTTTGAATGATTTTGTGTTGATATATATAAATTATGTCATATAACTCTAAAAAATATAATCCTGAAAGATATTTCTGAGTGTATCCAAGTGAATTCTAAAATAATTTACTAGATTTTGTAATGTTTAAGGTTAGGTCTCTAAAACTGGTGCATGATAACAGGCGTCGTTTCACACCTAGGTTGAAACACCATAGTGATATGATTTGGAAAATATAGAAACTGTTTAAGAACCATCATTAAAGATTTAAATAGAATATGACTTCAAATATCCTAGAATAAACTTATGGTTTTAGATATTAAATAATAAGTTGTCCTGATATAGACATCATATAAGTAACGTTTCAGGGTTATATGGTTTTCCTCTATGCTTACTGTTTCTTGCATTGTTTTTTTGTATTATTAATTGTCTTGAACCTGAAGTAACCATGTCAATGATGATTTTAATTGAAAATATAATGATTTTCCTACTAATAATGAAAATTATATGGGATTCGGATGTGAATGTCATTTTGATAGGAACAATCAAATTTTTTAATTTCTGAATCATTTACACTTTCCAAACAATAAAATGAATCAACCACAATTTATTAATTCCTTCATGAAGAAACACCCACATTCTTTTAATGGCTCCACTGATCCACTAGTTGTTGATAAATAGATTAGTACCTCTAAAAATATATTTTCCAATATTCATTTATCAAATCATGAAAAATTCATTTTAGCTACTTATCATTTGGAAGGTGAAGTGGGTCAGTGGTGTAATATTATTAAGAACGTGTGTGTAAAAGATGAAATTGAATCTATGGAATGATAAGTGTTTAAGGGGATATTTTTTACTAAATACTTTCCTATTATCCTATAAAAATGATGGATAAAGAATTACTTGATATTAAGTAAAAGGTTAAAGAATTTATTATTACTTATGGAGCTAATTTTACAAGACATGCAATGTATGCTTAAGGATTGATCAACAACCTTGAGAAAAAAAAGATTTATAATTTTATGGCCTGAAACCAAATATTCAAAAGTCCTTGTGTATAAGGTAAATTGGTAGTTATGAATAAGTCTTTCAATTTGAACTGATGGTAGAAATGGAAGTTAAATATTTCTACCATTACTCTGGTATTGATATGAAAAGAAAGATCGAGCCTCATGAAAACTCAAATAGTGGAAAAAAATTCAAGCGTCTATGTGCCAGAAATATGGGAAGAATAATCAAAAGAATTTCATGAATAGATAAGGTATTTTTTCTATATGTGTAAAGATAAGTAATAATTTCCATTAATATCAAAATAAATAAATTGTATAGTTAACTTAATAGAGTATAAGATAATTATAACTAATTCACCATAAACACTTCGGTGTTTTAGGTGAAAGGAGATTAAGCATCATGAAAATAATTTCCCAAGTCTAAGGGATAATACTGATGATAAAAAATAAAAAACTTTGATAAATATAGATTATGGTAAATATTATGAAATCATAATATATTATGTGAGTCATGAAAATTAGGGCACATTTATCCTCACCACCTTAGTTTGTGAATTTAATGTTTTATTTTATTTGAATAATCCTAATGAAAATATTATTATTCATCCACTAATGAAATTTCATGTTATAATCTCACACTACAAGGATTATAGAATAATAAAATAACATTTTATATTCTATCAATGTACGTATAGAACCATGTTTCCATTTATTTATTTTAGTATAAGACTAAATTTTATTTAAGGAATAAATGGAGAATTATATTTTGTAATGGTTATAAGGATAACTATTTATGGAATAATTAATTTTGAAAATTTAATGAGGTTTTATAGATTAATGTATTGTATATCAGATGAAAATCTATGCATATTGGATAAAATGTTCTGACCACTATGTTATGATCATAACTGAATAGACACTGAATAACTTATAATTCTATCCATGGATGTTATAATTTGTTAGTGATTCCTGGATAAAAATTCTCCATAATTTCTTGGAGTAAGATATAAATTTTAAAATGATCAGGGTACATAAAAAAGGTGATATTAGGGATATGAAATGTAATGAAATAAACTATGTATATATCCCTTTGAAAGTTCATCAACATTAGTAAAAGGATCTTGAAATAAAAAATTTATCATAATAACTTAATTTATGATGAATCAAATGGCCCCTTAGATCATCATAGATTTATAGTTTTTTGATTATTAGATTTATTTAAACCATCTAATTTGTTGTGATCAGTGATCTCTACCACTCTATATAATTATTTATTCTTTTCTTCCATGTCCAAATCATTACATCCCAATTATATCCTCTAATGCACGAACCCCATTATGAGTTACATTGGGTAACCATTATATTTCCAAATTTCCCTCTTTAAAAGATGTTTTAGTATTAATTTTTCTATGATGTGGGTATCTATGGTGGAATATTAAAATGTTAAAACATTGATTTCATAGATTAATTTTTGGAGAAAACTATTTTAAAGGGCTTCAATGTAAAACCCATAGTATTTATGAATTGTTATTTTGGAAAAAATTAAAATTAGTTGATGGATTTTATTGGATGTTAAACAATGTTATGCATGATTTATATACAATACCAAGTTAATGTTGTGATACATGCAAAGATGAATATATATTTATGTAAAAACATTATGTTTTTATAATGTTAAATGTAATACCATGTTTATATTGTGTTTCACTCAACACTGAGCTCACCTTTCCTTACTTACAACACTATGTTTAAATGGAAAATGAAATATTATTAATGTATTATTATAGTTTTCACTTTTCCATTGGAGTGGTGGGAAAGAAATTGATTAACTAAATTATGAAGATATTATTATGAATTTTTATAAAATGAATTATTTATTAACAAATTAGTTATAGATTAAAGAATGAAAAATATGAAAATAATGAAATTCCTTTTTTGGATTCCTATTTTTCTATTCATAAAAACATTGTATCTCAATTAATTAAACAAACCATGTTTGATGAATGTTTTTAATGAAATGTATTTATTATATATTCAATATACTATTTAACAAGTATCTTATGTGTTTTCTAGATAATATATAATAATAAATCAAATTGTATGTATAAAACATATATTTTTCTAAAAGGGAGTCGTACCACCTTTTAATGGTTCACTTATATTTAAAATAAAATTATAAAACTTCGTAAATTCCATATGAAAAAATAATATTTATTTATTAGATAATAATTTCATTATTATATTAGGGTTATGTTTTGGGTTTTTTCAAAGATGTGTCATTTTTTGATGTATAGTGAAAAATTATTGAATTTTAATCCAAATCTTCCTTTTTGTTAAAATTATTTATAATGTTAAATTATATTTTAAATTTATTTTAATATATAATTATATCAATTATAAATATATTAACTAATTTAGGTAATTATAATAAAATTGAAATTGAAATTTTATATAAAATAATTTTGAACTTTTGAACATTTTCACTTTCAAAACTCATCATTTAATCTCATCTGTATGATTAATTTTAGAATAATTTTCGAAACCTTTATTAATAGAATTTGGTAAATTAGAATGTATATTATGAATAAAAATTATTGATAATTTCTAATATGGTCAAATTAATTTTTTTCCATTATTATTTGAAAAAAAATTTAACATTAATTACAAAGATTTAGAGAAAAACAAGCTTTCCAAGGAAGTAAATATTAATCTTAAGTTTGAAAATTACCTAGAAACATGTTCCAAACCCATTGTATGGCCATATTTCAACCATATCGCATATTTTATATAAAATTTCTCATTATTTGAATGAAATGACGTAATAGAGACCTCCCAATAGTGCTTAATATTTTTGTATTTACAAGAATGTCACTCCTCATACACTGTAAAAGGGAACTCACTTTCCCCACATCTTCACATCTCTTCAACAATTTTCCTTGATCAAACCCTATAAAAAATCCCTTCCCAACTTCCCTCCCATCATTCTGGAATTCATAATTCAGACAAAATTCTATCTAATGATGTCCTTTGGTGAAAACAAAAATGAGATAAAGGAAGTAGAGGAGGCTTGAACATGTATGAAGATGTCAATACTTAAGGTAACAGGATCTCTAGACTCACTTTATTTATATGAGGCTTATTCTATATTCACCACAAATTTATTTTTTGTGATTCATATACTTCCCTATATCATATTATATAATGGATTTCAATTATTTCAGGGTATTAAAGGTTTCAATTGATTTTATTCTCTCATGGGTCCAATGATTTAGAAATTCCTTTACTAGTAAGGGATTTTAGTCCCACTGTTTACTTTTATGAGACACATCCTATATTCACTGTATATTTATTATATGTGGTGTATATACATCAAATTAAATAATTATTTTATTATTTTACTAAAATTTATTAGTATATAAATATCCTTTTGAGGATTTATCTTTAAGGGTGTTTATGGTTAAAAGGGTACTAAATAGGTAAGAGAATTTTGTCTCAATTTTCCTTCTGTGAGTCACATATTATGTTATGCACCTATATTAATTGAAGAGGATTATATATTAACCCATTATCATATTATATATTTAAAATATATCTTTTCATAAAAATTTATGCATCATGTAATGTTATTATTTTAGGGGGATTAGGATTCAATTTTACCAAAGTGGTAAGAGTTTACTTCTATAATATCATCATTTATCAGGATTATTTTATTATGATTCCATTAAAGAAATATTATGATACATCCCAAAATAATATTAATTAATTTTAATCTTCAATGTTTAATCATGATATCTTCAAGTAATGGTACTATTTTTAAACTCTTTGGTACTTAAGATAATTACGAAAATGTTGTTAAAGGACCCAGAGTTTATCGCTCTCTTCAATTGAAATTTGTGTTTTTCAAGACAATATTTTCTTAACATATTTTCAAAATGTTTTAAAATTATATTTTAATTTAATTTTTAAGGAAAATGATTTTGAAAATAAATTATTTTTTAAATAATTAATAAAATGGTTTTCAAAGAGTACATTATAAGATTAAAAGATTATTTTTTATGAAAATAGTTTTCATAATGATTTATATTTTAAAAATAATTTTTCAAATAAGAAATAATATTTTTCATAATAAATGTTTTCAGTTATCCTTTAAAATTATTTTCCACTTATGATGAAACAATTTGATAAGATTTATGTTTTTCTGGGGATATGACACAGGGATACCATTAAAATTCATCTTCTGAGCGGTCTATGTTTTAATGTATTGATGTTCGTAGAACCTGTTTCTTTTCCACAATCCAATCCATCTCCGAAGATATTTTTATTAAACCTATTTCTACCCAAGGGTTAATCATGTTAAAAATATAATGATGTGAAACCCATTTCTTTTCAATGGGTTAATCCGGTTATGAAATAATAATTTTTTATGATTTTTTATAATGATATTAAATCTCTTTGTACATTATTCATCTTGTGATTCATGGAAATGATTATAAGATGGGGTGGACAATATAGCACCAGGTAAGCCTGTAATGGATGATATTATGGGGTGACTTAGACTTCATAGTGTAATCACATCATATCTTATACAATGGACTGGCCCTGATAACACATGGTGAGCCTATTATAGATTATATTATGTGGTGGCCCTAATATCTATCATTAATATCATTATAGATTATAAAAGGGGTGACCTGGATATCACTTGGTAAGTCTATTATATCATATATGATGGGTTGTACCTGATAGATATATGTATGCCTGTTATAGATTATATGATGGGGTGTCCCCAATAGCACCAGGTTAGCTTGTTATGTCTTATACAATTGGGTGTCCCAGATAGCGTTGTTTGAGCTTTTTATATATTTTATAATGGGTACGCCAGATAGAGATCCAATGCATTGTATAAAGATTTATATAACATGGTATTGGAACAAATGAAATGGGGAGGGAACTTAGATTAGTAAAAATGGCCTAGAATGAGAAGTGAAATTAGTTTAGTAATATGGGGGTGGAATATGATGTGAAACTGTTTCACTAACGGACTTGTTCTACTATTTTTGTTTCAGTAATGATCCATGACAAATATGGGAAAGATTTTCTATTCTTACGTGTTTGAAAAAAAATTCACGCCTTATTCTTATGTTATTCTCTCTTGGATTATTCTTATCATTCAGTTATAATTCATGTATTATGATCTTTAAATTTTTATTCCATGACTCATGTGTATTCCCTTTGATATGCAGGGTATAATCGTTAAATTTTATGATCATGTTCTCATTAACTTAAGTTCATATTATGCTTATGTATCTCATTTATTTACCATTAATCAGCATCCAAGCTCACCCTTTCTTATTTTTACTTTCCCTAACATATGATGAAAAGTTTTAATATTTCATTGTACTATTTCTTGGTGAGAAACAAAATTATGATGATGTAATTTCTTTGGGGGTGGGGGTATAACATCTTTTATTTATTTTTTAAATTCAAACATGAATTGGTCACCCAATTCATACTGATATTTATTAAAATCAAATAGATCGCTACAAGAATGAGGTGTAAATAACTTACACCAGCACGGAGTGAAGGGGAAAAAGAAAAAAAACGAAAAACCTGAACAACTACAGAAAGCAAGAAGGGAACACCAAATTAAGTTGAAAAATTATTTATTAAAATTTAATGTAAACTTTAATGCATTATAAGTATTAAATTTTCAATCAAATAATTCAACACTCACATGCAATTGATAAGAAAAAAGGTTAAGAACACTTATAACATAAAAGGGTCAACTTTCTATAAAAGTGGAATTTATTTATTATATGTGTTATTAGTTAAATGTTAAATTTCATACATTTATTATTTTAATATTAATAAATGATTCTAATTTTGGAATTAAACATATAAAAATTCTCTAATGGTGAATTTTGCTAATTTTTTAAAAACAATGATTTTTGTGTCATACAGAAAATTATTAATTTTTTAAAAAATGTATCACTTTTAAAAAATTATTTGGATATGAGAATTAATTTTAACATTGTGAATCATTTTTTATACCAAAAAATATATATTTAAATATATAATTAATTTAAAAATATAATTTTCAACTTGGAAATATACGATTGATATTTTGAAATTTTTAATAATATTTTTATTCAAATAAAAACTATTTTTAGTTCATATTTTTTAATCAAGTACTCACAAGGTTACATTTAGTTTTGGTTTATTTTTAATCTCTTATAATTATCATTTTATTTAAAATAATCCAATAGATTCTATGAAAATAAATATTATGAATGATTTTGTTATAAAACCAGTTTTACGCTTAAAAGGGAATTTTTCTAAAAACTTTTTTTTGTTGCATTATACAATCATGTTTAAAATTATTTTTTAAACAATATAGAAGTTAAATACTATAAAATATATTTTTTATTTATTATCTACATTTTTCAATTTGGAAATGATTTCAATTTCATTTTTATTAATAATGAACTGTTTTCTTGGTTAAATGTTTGTCACTGTGGTAAAGGTTAAATGGATTAATAAGGGAGTTAAACCAAGATGGGTGGATTAAAATATCACTAAAACATTACTAAATTTAATTTTTAAACTTTAATATTACCCTCCATCACCTTATATTTTAACTATTTTTTATTTTTTTTTACATAAACATTAAAATGAATTTTATTATTTTAAACTTCTTAATATTTACAAGGGTACCACCCCTCTCACTTATAAAAAGTATCCTCCTCTCCTCACTCATTCACAAAATATAGTTCAACCAAACTATACCAAACTCCCCCAAAAATATATTTACCATGTCCAATAGAAATTTTCCTCACCAGAAGCCCAATCCTATAAAACATAATGTGTAAGAAAGAGGAAGATATCCAAGTATGAGTAGTAACTCTTAACTGAATTATTTCATATTTATTTCGTCTTATAAAAATTTTACATATGTTATAACAATACTCATATAATATTATAGTAATATTTACTCTATTTAAGAGTTATTTGGTTTATGTACAAATAATTTTCTTCTTCCTTTACATCCAAAGAGAAATTAAAGCATTACTTGTACTTATATGTGTACTACCTTCTCCACAAAGTGATGAAATTAATTTTTCATCACCACCTTACATGAACAGTTTCTAATATGGATTAAATGAATAATTATGATATTTTTTTGAAAGAATATTATTTGGGAAAATAAATAAATATTTACCTTATTTCCCTTCTATCCAATGGAATGTGAAAACATCGTTCGAGCGTACACGAAAATTACCACCTCCATGAATAACATATTTCAGTTTTCTTTATTTACATACATGGAATGAAATTAAAATAAATTTATTGAATAAATATGATATTAATAAATTTTTTGTTTAATTTTTTTATCATTATTCAATAAAATATTCTTACACATTCAACTATAATGAAGTGTTATTGTTTTTTGTTAGTTTTACAATCCACATGAACATTGATATAAATTTCATGTCATGAATTATTATGGAATGTTATATTCGAGTAATATTAGATAATAATGATATATTTATGATGTTTTATAAATTATGGATGAGTAATTTATATATATATATATATATAATCTAATGATTCCATGTAATCAGATCTTCTAAAAAATGTAATTTTTAAGATTTCAAGGTAAATCATATGCCTAATCTCCATGAAATGTCCATGGAACTAAGAAGTAATATCAAATTCATATATAAAATAGTTATTTACATTATTGAGGTAATTAAATCATAACAAAGGTGCATTTACTAAAGAAGTTTAATAGAAAAACACTTGGGAAGCAAGACATTTGATACATAATCATTGATTTTTTATGAAGAATTTTTAATAAATGGGTTACTAGAAAATATAAGTATATTATATAAAGTAATATAATTATTAATATGGGTCTAGTATATATGAATAATAATTATAAATTTTTTATTCAAAATGTTAGAACTTGTTTGACCCAGTGGAATTCATAGGAATTGGAATTTTAACTCAATTTCCTTTCAATTTCCACTTATTTTATTTGGATTTAAAAATTTTCCACATAATAATTTCATTGATGGGTTCCTATTTCAAATTTTATAGTATTTTTAAGGGTTATTGGTCTCTATTTCTATTTCATGAGACATTCTTCCAATTTTTTCCTTTATTTATTTTATATAATCTATATAATACACTATGGTTCTATTCTAACAAATTCTTTCAATAGAATTATAGTTTTTACAGAATCATATTATGTTAATTCATTCAATGGATTTTGTTTCAATAATTTGCAATGTTTTATGTTTTAATTTTCTAAAATATTCTTCCTTTTCACTTTATTTTTTATTCCACTATATTCAATCATATGGGGTATATACTATAGCTTTGACATATAATATCCTTACTATTTTTATAATTATTTTTTTTAATTCCATTATCATGTCCTTCATTCAAAAAGGTATTTTATTCTAGAATACATCAGGTATTTTTTAAGCCTTATTTGAAAAATTTATTCTCTTTTAATTAAATATCTATGTTCTTCCAAAAAAAATATAGAATTTTTTATATATACTTAATAATTTTTGGTAATGATTATTTTCATTAATGTTGTAATTCTTTAAAAATGATTCATATTAATATTTTCAATAATTTTCTATTGGACTCACTATTGCATTTCATTACAAAAGTTCAAAAATAATTTTTTTATGTATAGGACATAAACAAACATTCTCTACTTCATAAAAGTTTTCCATCATCAATATTCCATTTCACCTTTTCTTAGTTTTTTAGAGAAAATACTTTTTCCCAAAAATCGGCGAAACTGAAATTTTATTGCTTAAAAATGAAAGGTTTATTTCTTCTTTTTCAAAATAATATTTCTAATATTTTTATAAATTTTTTTCGTTATCTATTTCCATATCCTTTTATGATTTTTTTTCTTCCCAAGGGATTTTCTCTAGGGATGACATCCACCTTCATTCTCTAGATAACTCATGACGAGGTTTTATAGATATCTTCTACAAATTTATTTATTTCCCATCATTCATTAAATTTGTAAATGAATTATATTTTTTATGATTTTTATATATAAATAAAATCCAAATTATTTTTTTAGGTTATGAGTTTTGGAAATTAAATATAGTTATGGGTGATCTTGAGATATGGATCTGTTATGCCTTAGGTAATGATTTATTATCTTAAGAGATTATGATTGGAATTAATAGGTTATATTTTATTACATTTTAGGTTAAACTTGTGTGAAAATAGGTTATGAATATAATAAACCATGATACAAACATGGTTCATATATGTTTTCTATGAATTATAATAACCAAATTGAGAAAATATTAATTTTACATGGCTCGTGATTGGTGATTAATATTTCTCTCATCTTATGTTAATGACTTTTTCCATGATACCTAATTTATGATCCATTTTTTTAGTTATATATATCTTCTATTATTCCCAAGAACATTGATTATATTAAAACAATCATATTCTCATCTTATGCAGACATATGATCTTTTATTGGTAAAGCATATGTTTAACCTTGCTGATTTTTTAAGCTCTCCATTCTTATGTTTCTATTTACCAAAGTTATGAAGAAGAGTAATATATATTTTTATATATAAGGTATCATGGGTGGAGAATTATCCTAGGGGATTTTAAATAAATAATGAAAATTAAAAAATTATTTTTATAATGTAAAAATGAATATTTAATGATAAATTTATGGATTTTGTTAGATAAAGTTTTTTTAAAAATTCTCTAAAACTCTAAAACTATATGTTTTTGGGTATATAAGTTAATAAATGTTGGTTATTGGTTTTCTTATTTATGGCTGGTTAATATTGGGTCTCTTCAATTGTTTTCAATGTAAATATATATTGATTCTGTTTTTAGCAAGAGATATGAGAGTTTGTTTCACAGGCATTATATGAATTATGGTGTTTTATTTTATATTTTTTTGGTTTATAAATTTTTAGGGGAAATAATCTTGATGTGTTTTTTATATAACAAATCATGGTTATGGATCTTTTAAAGCACTCTTTTTTATTAAGTTGTAAGTGCTAACTCATCCATCAATACTCAATTATCGTTTTTGATAATATATATAAATTTTCATGAGATTTGTTGTAGATTTAAATTATTTTACCAATAAATCACTTAAAACAAATAATCATAGTCTAAAAAACATAACATTATATCCTTAAGAATAAAACTCGAGAAAGGTAATGTCCTAGATATTTACTTGGGTTACCTTTTATATAGTCATATTTTTAATTTTTTATGTATAATAAACCTTATTATATTTGTTCATTGTTAAAGGAGAGTATTAAATTGATATGAGAGTCCACCACATGTACATTAACCGCTATCTATTCACCTTAAATGTTGTTTCCCTCTATCTCTAAGCCTCTATCACTCTATAATGGTAGACTTGTATCATTTTTGTGGGTCCCAACCATCAAGATATTATATTTTAAAGGAAAATCGGTAATTAGAAATTTTTTCCTTATCTCTAATCCACTATATATATTTTCATCTGATTAGGTAGTGAGTCCACCTCTATATATTCTATTTTTAAATTGTGTAATTAACATAAGAATATCTTGGTATATACACATGATCATTAATTTATAGAAATATCTTCTTCCCATTTTCATAGTATAGCTTATTAATATTTTTTTACAACCAAAAATAATCATGTAATAACTCAAATAAAAGTTGTAATGCTTTCCTATACACAAATAAAATGGGTTAGGTCCCTAGTGGTGTATTTTTTTATGTCATTCATTTTATACAATTCATAACATAATTTATTTAACTAGTCATTCATAATTCCAATCACCATCTTCCCCCTAAAAATTTTATTTCATTGTAAGGAATTTCAACTTGTATACTCATTTATGGATGTCATGGTGGTATAATGTTTTCATATACTACACATTTTTCATGCACTACATTAAAATAGTAATTGTTAAAACTATTATTTTGATCACTTATTATGATATTTTAATGTTTAAACTATGGAATTTTGTATCTATTTATATTTTTATATGTCCAATTCTAAATTAGATGAAGTAACTTCATCATCGACTAATATTTAAATGTAATCAACATAACCCAATATGCATATGTGTCAAATGGAATTTGGGAAGGAACCTGTGAAATATATAACCTATAAATTTTGTAATTCAATATCAAAGATTGGTTACTATGAGATTTAATATCTATCAACAATATTTATTATTAGTGTTTCATAATCATTAGTTTCAAAATATTTTTATGTATTCTAGTAGAGTGAAATATAAGAGAACCCACATTAAATTATTATTATCACTCATCATTTCAAACTATGCTATTTCTTTTTTTTAGTGAAAATGATAGAATTCAATACTTCTTTTCAATTAAAATTAAGGAAAACATTGATTAATACTTATATATTAAAAAATACAGTGTTCTCTTAAAAGTAATATTAACCTTATATTAATAATTAATAAAGTTTTTGAAAATTAATGTGGTGGTATATAATATTGGTGGCTATTTATTTTTTGATATCTTTGAGCCATGGTCGAGCTAATAACTCCACCTTATGAAACAGTCCATCAAAAAATTTATTATTATATTAAAACATTTATTTATAAGTCAAATAATATAGTTTTAATATTTAAATATGATCAGTTTTATGGTTCCCTAATACCTTTTTATCCTTTATCTCTATATCAAACTCATAGAGAAAAAGGATCCACAAGCTTAAATGTGGTTTTTCATTTTAATTATTATGAAATAATTTCATGTGTTTATGGCCCATTTAAACATCCAATTTTGAAAGAAAAATATATGGTTTTAATATATAAAATCATAGAACTTAATAGGATATTAGTTTTCCCTAGTAATATTGATAAGTTGATGTTTCATAAGAATATGACTCGTGTACTAGATCAAAATGATTATGTTATAATATTGTTTTCAAAGGGATAATCTAATTTTATAATCACTAACACTGCACATTAACTTAAAATAATTTTCCTTATTATGTGAAACTATGGAATCAATTATTAACATCTATGTATGAGTTGTATTTTTAAACTCCTCATTAAAGGATAATGAAAATATTTTTCTAATTACTGAGTGATCCTTAGAAAAAATATGATAAAATTATTATGAAATTATTTTTTAAAAAAAAGAATTTATTAGAAAAATTTATATATCACATAAAAATGAATTGATAACCAAATATTCAGAAACTTTGATCATATTAGAATCCACCTCAATTCCATATTTACATTTGTGATATTCGAACATGGTACCTTATTTCACCATTAAATTGCACTTAGACTAATTGGGTTATATTCAAGTCTCATCACATCATTCCAAAACTATGTCATGATTATTGAGATATATATAAAATATTAAAAACTAAATTCATATGACATCTATGAAAACCTCTATAAATTTCTCAACCTTACTATGAAATATGTGTGGAAAGAAATATTTGAAAATTACAGATTCATTAACCAAGTCAATATTTGATTTTTTCTATATGGAAATTGAAAGTTATTTTACTTTTATCATTACCTCATACTTTAATTTTGTTATATAAATTCCACTCATCAAGTAAAAAAACATTATTTGTGCTCAAATGGATCTTCTAATATAAAATAAATGAATGATAGAGGGGAAGGAAATTGTCATGTTACTTCATTTAGTTTTTGTAATTATATAAAAAATATCTACCCTATATCCATTTTAGTGGATACTGGGTAATTATTATTTAAAAATCTTGTCCCTTATTTTTTACACAATTTGACGGGGGGTCACTCATTAATTGTTGGATATTACATAAATTATACTAAAAAATCTTAAAAACCTATTTCTCCATGAACACCTTCATGGGAGGGGTTAAAAATTATAATGTGTGCATAATTAGATGGATTCCTTCACTAAGTCTAAATTTATGAATTCATATAGAAGTGGTAAAAACATTATTGTAAGATATACTCCTAGAATTAGGCTTTTTTATTAGTTTTGATAACTATATGAGCATATATTCTTATTTTTTATTTATTTTTTTACCAACAATGACTAGTAAGTCATTTAATTCATCATAAAATTAGTTTCTCAAAGTGATTAATATATACCTGAGATCATTTTGATTTTTATCCACATCCAATAGACTATTTTACTTACTTTTTTGTTCATCCTCATTTATCCCCTTTGTTTATAATGTAACAAAATTACCCTCCTTCCTTATAACTTAAGTGTTTCCTAATAGTTTAATTAGTGGTATCATAAAATGTGTTTTCAATATTAGTACCTCATGATCTTTAATGTTATAGAGATAATATTGATGAATATTAAATATTTTTACAAGGGTTTTTATATTTTTAGTTACATTAATGAAGCACTGATCAATTTTCTTAATGTTTTGAATGGGAACTTATTAAAAAGTGTGTTTACCTTATTTTAGTTATTATAATAATTTTTTTGAGTTTGAAATTATTGTATTCTTATGGTTTGGTATTTTAGAGTAAGGGGATGAGAACTATATTCTTCTTGATGAAATTCTGGTATACCTCGACAACCATTAATGTTTTTTCTATTTTCTTTTTTATAAAACCAATGTTTTATTATTATTTATATTCTATTGTTGTTAGGTACTGGAAATTAATCATATAATAAGAAGACACTTTCCTAAATTTGACAAAGGAGAAAAATACATTGAAGGAAATGTTGAAAACATAGTTCATAAAGAAGATGAAAATTACAATTGAAGTAATTTCATAAAGCAAGGCTATGCTTAGAGACTGCTACTCCACATGGAAGTTTATTGAACAATGAAAGTCCTCGGAATAGAAATAGTTCATAGAAATTACTAGATTAGATGGCTCCCATGAATTACATAAATTCATTTGCGGAAAGGCGTGGTGGTATATGCTCTCATAAATGATCACCCCCCTGAATTAATTCAATCATGGGGAAAGATGCTGTTGTGGGATCCTGAAGATGAAATGATGTTGTCTGCAGAGCCAGGTAGATATTTCAGTGACTGTAATGGCCCCCACTGACCAAATCCTTCATGGGATTCTGCAAAATATGACCACAACCCATCAAATATTACCAGCTACAGTAGTATCCAGTTCCCCCATTTCTATATAAATATTACCCAAGGGTAACCAGATCAGGGGATTGATAGATTGACCAATTGAGAGATCAAGGAACAAAGATATTTATAGATCCACAAAATATAGACTCCTTTGATGATTTCCTATATATAAAACCATGATGTATAACATTAAGTAGAAGAAAAACTAAAATAACCTAGATGTCTATGAATTCAATATACATTGCAGGCATATTCCCTGCAAGGCATAGAACCAATTTCCTGTTTTCAATTAAGAATCCCGCATCGTATAATACTATATAGGCGGAACTCTACCCCATGTATGAAATCACTACACAGGAGGAACTCGATCCTGCATAGCCTATGCTTTGTGGTTTGAACCAATCGCACATTGAAAAGTGCTGCACAAACCGAACCCAGGTCCATATACTACAATGGTATATTGACGAGTCCTTTACCCAAAAAAGAAGAACACTATGTGGAGGGAACCTCACCCTCATAAGAACATTTTACATGGAATAGGGAATCTAAAGTTGTTCCACTCTCTGGCTCCAATTATGCCCTTTCATCGCATGATTAACTCTTAAGATTTCCCCTCCATGAACCAGTCTAATGGAATCAGGTTAAGGCATCTTACAAAGCCACCAAAAATGTATGATAAGTTCATCAGGAACATTTTTTGTTCCCTTTTGAGTCTACATAACCATGTTAATCTTAGTCATGTGGGTTACCCCAATAATGAGGAAGACCCTCAGAATTACCTTAAGTATTCATTCCCATGGTAAACGGGTTATGACCTTGGGGTACTACTATAAAACTCCCCATTACAAGGATTAAGAGTATCCACTAGCCTTTCCATTTGAATAGGATTAGTATTTACATCTTCCCCTTTTCCTTGTAATCGAATTCTGGTTACCCCTCATGAGGAACACTCTTATCCTTTCTTGTAGTAGGTGATGTTATTTCCCCTCTTCGCCTCATCTTGGGATGTATCTGAATAGATTTCCAAACATGAATATCCAGGATATGAAAATAAGAGAGGAAACAGGCACACTAAAATCCCTTCTCTCTCCCTATTTAGTATTTAGTTCCATCCACAATAAGATAAGATGGGATGTATGATATTCACATCTACTATATTCTCTTCTTTCTCACACCATGAATGACACACATGGGCTTAGAGGATGGCAGTGATCATGAAAACTGTGCAACCCCAAATCATATCACGGTCCTCCTATAATGTATATGCCCTAATCACGTCCCCCTTGATGGTCCTTATCCAAATATGTAATCACCAACAATAAATCAAATGGTTAACTATCATGCGTAAGCCCCACATCAAATCTGGTGAAGAGAAGTCTTCTAATAATGGTTCTCATATTCAGTGTAATCCCCAATCATGCCCACATTAATGGGTAGGTTCCATGTGTAACCCCCATAATTTAGAACTACATATAATTTGATTCTCAAAAAAATGGGATACGAAGGAAATATCCATAAGGTTTATGCCCAACACTTCACATATCTCATACATTCCTTCATTTTCATAACGGTTCACTCTCATCCTCACCACATGATGATAAACTGCGTTGGAAACCAAATTACGAGGGCTTTGATTCCTAACATAATGGAATATGTTGTAATTCTCACTGGGGTCCAAACCTGATATCCAAATACACCCTAATTTTTTCCAGGCCACATTCCAAGTAGAGTTATATCCACCTGGGAGACCATATCTATTTCAGGTACCTCAGGGCCACCATCGCATAAGTCCCCCACTATACTTGACCAAGAAATCACTTGCCTAGATTTCATGGTCAAAAGATGCTAAACTTCATGGTTGGTTCCTCATCACATGAGCTTAAAAGGTGATGTTTCCAATTAAGAAACACTGAACTATTTGGTTTCTAATTCCTATCGTGATAATACATAGGAATCCAATCTAATGGATTTGATACTGACATTAGTATAATTCATGTCCCCTAGATAACGATAAATTCTATAGAACCATCCCATGTGTCTAAAAACCATCATTGTCTTAGTGAACAACCATATGATCATTGATCTATCCATTAAAGGTTAATAATGATGGAGATACTCGAATACATATAGATCATTGATTTTATGGAGAACCTCATATACATATAGATGATTCTAGACACATCTATAGTCATGATTAACTACTACCCTATGAGTAAAATGTGGAGACATTCTTGGGAATGATCCAAGGATTAAATAATATATAAACATGACTTAGATCTATTATAGAGTCCCAAAAAAGGCAATAGTCCCCCCCCCAAATGGTGTGATGAGCCTGAGTTCACATCCTCTCAACCAATTTGAGTTCTTAAGTTTTGTTGGGAAAATCATCCAATAAGCACATGCATTGGGAATGTAGGTCCATGATTCATGCATGTGAGAACTGGTCGGTGTTTCTGGTTCTGAGAACAAACCTGTTGGAGACCATTCATTATTTTTATACCTGACACCAGTAATTACACATCAATTAACCCCCTATAATCAATCCATACAATCATAAACCCATGTTCTTCAAAAATTAAATGGTCAACCTAACATAAAATAATTAACCATGGAACATCTATTCTATGATAGAAAGGATGTATTGCCCTACCCTTATCATACCATTCTGTTATAGATACACAAACACCTTTGGGTTAATCAAAAATGGTGAACCTGACACAAATCATTAACCAAGGTGGTAGTGTTTCCCTACTATAGGCCTCTTTCGCACCCAAAAAGAAATAAGACCATGTGATATTATCAATTATGCTTATGGTCATGATATTATAAATTGAATAGGGTTTGGTTATTTACTTGTCACATATATTTCTTGCATTCTTCAAAGATATATCAATCTAATGGAATCCCAAATTTTTTCGCAGACACGCATGTCAACCACTGCACCAACCGAGTCCTCTACGAAGTAGAGCACTCTGTAACCTACACATCATCTCCTACATTGGGTATAAAATTCACTGATTTGGGAGTACCATCAGAGTATTACTCTCCCAACACTAGAGGTTGCAAGACATTACCTCCAGTCAATGAAATCCCACCAGTGTCCCACTCAACAAGACATGCCCTCCTATCCTTAGAACATGAAAATGAGTACCTTTGTTATCTTTTCAGGATAATTTCCACAAAACATGACAAAAGTACCTCTTTTATCATAGGTTGGTGGATAAAGTCGTCTCCCATGACTTTTTACCTACTACACAGGGGTCTGTCTAAAATTCACTGATTGGAAGACATCACTGCCAACGCCAACCAACCTAGTATCATCACCCTAAGGAGGATTCCATTCCAAGGGATCCTATTAAAGGTAAATGAACACAGGTCCCCCTAGCTAAATTCCAATGGAAACAATCATACAACCAAGAATAGGTAATTATACTTGTTTATGTTGAAGAAGCACGCCAAGGAAATATAGGGAAAACCTATGGACAAATATATATTCTTACTCCACATTATGATGCATTCCATGCCAATATATTGGAGATTTTTTAAAAAGTAAAAATTCACACTAATTCTCTCCAAGGTCATCATTAGAATAGGGTTTATAATTAAAGGTATATGTAAATACCTCTCGATGTGAACGAATTCCATCATCCAAATAGGGAAAAAACTATTATGAACAAAAGAAAATTACAACTAATACATACCAAGAAAATCAGGAATCTTTTTCTAGCTGCAGTTGTAGAACTCCTGCATGTGATCTAGTATGATGGAAATAATTTTATTCATAATAATTGTTCCTTAAATCTCAATGTAGGTAAAACGCGTATTCTTATTGCCATCAAGGATGTTGCCTCTCTTTAGAAGGATCATTATGAAAACTCTGTTAGTGAATTTGAGATCCTCTGCCGCCTTCGAATTGCGGGCTCTTATAGGAAACCCCGACACACCTTTGAGTTCTTCTGGAAATCCCTGCTTCTAGGATGGATCAAAGTGAATGTTGATGGTGCCTCTAGAGGAAACCCGGGTCCGGCAAGCTGTGGTTCCATCTTCAGAGACTCTCTTGGAAGATGCCTAGGCTGCTTCTTCAATGGATGTGATACGGCCTAGGCTTTGGAAGCGGAAATGTTGGAAGTCTTTCGTGTAGAAAACATTTCCAAGCAAAAGGGTTGGAACAAGCTGTGAATTGAATGTGATTCAACCACTATTGTCCAAGATATCTGGAAGGGGGTGGTGCACCTTGCTTGGCCACTTACCTCTCATTGGATGAAATGTCTTGACTCGCTCAGGGATCTCAACTACATTGCCACACATGTCTTCTATAAAGCGAATATGGTTGCTGATAGTCTTTCCAATAAGGGATTAAATCAGGTTGTTACCTAGTTGGATGATTTACCTAATGAATCAATCCATTTTTTTAACAACGATTATCATAAGATTCGATCTTTTAGACTTTTGTAACTCCCTTATTTTTTAGAATAAATTTTTCCTTGGTCTTTGACTGAGGCACCACCTCTTTAAAAAAAATAGGCAGATCTATATCCCTACCAAGGAATATCAAACTGACCAGTTAAATATGGTGATAATAAAATATAAGAAGAGTAAAATTTCTACAGATGCATTTCAATCCCATTAGACAAATACAGTAGCAAAAAGTGGACACAAATCTCTACTCACAAATATGAATCCCATCAATAAAATATGTTGGAAACCTAATAAAATAATTGACATATCTGAACAATAAATTAGGCCTTGACTCGTTCCTCTTCCCCGACAATGAGGAAAACCCACACCCACTAGAAAAATGTGGAGGACCCGTGCAGAAAAATATTTCTACTCTGAAACCGAAATGGGAATATATCCATGTTCCATAGAAATACATATCTCAACGCATCTTGAAAATGATATAGGACTATAAATCAATTCATGATCATATCATCTAGAACTATCAAGATTTAATCACATCCCCATCAATACCAAAAAGTCAAACCCACTACCCAATCTCCCCAAGTGGGGTGACTAATTCACAAAATAAGGTAGTCACCCCAAAGAAGTCCAACATCCCTACTCTAGTCTAAGAGGTTCATTGTCCATATTCCACAATAAATAGAAAACTTGATTGGGAGAAAATACCTATTCCAACTTGGGGACACCCATCCACCATATTGAACACTCCATGGTAGGAATATATCTCAAAAAGAACTCAAGATTATCATTAGAGTATCTCAATATCATCACAGGAACCACTCAAATAGGAACACATATACGAAGGTTATTACCAATGGTAGACGACCCCAGTCGCCTGCATGAGAGCACCAAAAAATAAAACACGCTAAAGGAAACTAGAAAATGAAGATCACATTCCTGACCCTACTCTGATGGAATCTAGAGTTCTTGATCTCATCAAACATTTTTCAATAGATACTCAGAATCCTTCCAATAAGTTAAAAATTTACAAAAGTGGCAGCAGTATTTGTGATGGTCCTCCACGCAATACTATTACCATTTTCTCTGAAGGTCCTACCTAGTTCATGTACTATAGAGTCTTACTTCAATTAAGAGAAATTATATATCATGAGAGTGTATCTCTTGATGAGAATCATGATAGCACTCCTAATAGGCATAAGTCGGAATAGAAAGAAGGCCTCTCATATCCATCATCCACACTGATAGTATTTCATTGGGTGTAAGAAAAAGAAATTCTCCTTGTAGTCCGACATCAAGTTATGATGCGACTCGTCTCTATAGTGGTAGTCACAATGAAGGTCATCTATGCAATGACATCAGGTAGCAAGAAGTTCCTCCCCATATTTTCGTCCACTCTGAAGGTCCTCCTCATGGTATACACTGTATAAATTCTCCTGGTAGTTTGACATAAATCAATTATGGTATTCCTCTCCATGATGTTAGTTTCTTCGAAGGTGTTCTCCATAATGAAATCAAGTATTCTGAGATTGATCTGGCACTAATAGACACTAAAAAGTACCACATAACACAATGAACAACTCCATGATGTTAGTTGCTTCGAGAGTGATCTAGCACTAATGGAGAGGACCTTCGAAGCAATTAATTTCTTCACGGTCCTCTCCATGATGTTAGTTGCTCCAAGAGTGATATAGAACTAATGGAACCTAAAACTGAAACAACAATGTAAGGGTGAGAACTAAAATTCTCATTAGTAAATCATTACAAAGTATATTCCATTCCATTCCCAAAAACGTTCCATTGATACTAATTTTTACTACAATTATAAAAATAGATTTTTACACACACAAGGAATTTGAAAAAAAACAACATGCACCATTCCCCTCATAATTTAAAACATGGTACAAGAAAGAAAAAGAAAGGTTTAGATTTCACTTTAAATAAATACATAGGAAATCCATTTTAAGCTAACCAAATATTCTGAGTAATTCTAATAAAAACAAAACCAAGTACAAAGAATAAGATTCCACACAATGTGGATAACGACTCTAGTAATAATTGTAATGGAGAAACACGAGAAACCCTCAAAATGAAAAGTAAGACTAGAACATATTATATGTGTGACTCATCCTAAAGGAATACCCTAAACAATGAATTCATAACATCCTATCACCCAACCATCACCCTACCTGTAATTGTTGAGCAGCCCAATCCTATTGAAATAATAATAAAATATCCTCTCATATGGGCCAGTAGCCAGTGCGTAATCTAAACTTGTGAAGAAATCATTCTTTGTTTTGTGAATTCATAACACCTTATCACCCAACCCTCACCCTAACTCAAATGGTCAATCAGCCCAATCCTATAGAAATAATAATAAAATATCCCCTCATATGAGATGATCATTCCATAAAATTTTTTAAATACCATTTGGAAACATTGAGTGAATTGGTTATATTTTTAACATAGTTTTGTAATAATGTGGATTTAAAAGAAAGGCCTGATTGGAAGTTGTAATATGTTTTTGAGTGTCTTTGGAACTCATTGTCATGTTTGGAAAAGATATAGTGAATTTTAAATCTGAAATTGATGGTAATGTTTTTCTTAAAAGTGTTTTTGGTAAATTTATTTTGGATGATTAAATCTAAACGCAGAACATTCATTTTGAAATAGTTTTTGGAAAATACCTATTGAGTTAGGTCTCTTTACTCATTGGTTGATCGTGAGATGGAAGGGTCCTTGTCATGGGACTTCCTTGAATGGTATTTATTTTGAGTCATGGGAAAACCCATTGAGGTGGCTGGGGTGGTGACAGATTGTGTGGTTCCTCTGGTTATATGTATGTGTGTATATATATATATATGTGTGTGTATTTGTGTGTGTGTGTGTGTGTGTCTGTGTGTGTGTGTGTCTGTGTGTGTGTGTGTCTGTGACTTGTTGTATTAATGGTATTAAACACAACCATGTGAAATATACATAGAACCTTGCATAGAAAACATGATTACTAAGAATGATTTCTGCACAATAATAGATTACGCACTGGCTAGTGGCCCATATGAGGGGATATTTTATTATTATTTCTATGCGATTGGGCTTCTTGACTATTCAAGGTAAGGTAATGGTTGGGTGATAGGGTGTTATGAATTCATTGAGAAGGTCATGCCTTTAGGATGAGTCACACGCATAATACATTCTGGTCTTCCTTTTCATTTATAGGTTTTCTCATGTTTCTCCATTATGATTATTACTAGAGTCATTGTAACAACCCAAAGTTTTTCAATAGAAAATTCCCTTCTTATATCTATGTCATAAAAACACAAAATAATGAACTACGAAGTGATAAGTGACCTTTAACCATAATTTTATCACCCCTATGTTTGGAATATTAAAAATCCGACATACACGGTTGTGTTCAAGATAGTTTTTGGAGTCTAATGAAACAAAAACAATTTTTGGTGAATAGTAACCTACCATTATGAATAGTAACCTACCCTTATGAATAGTAATATGACCCTTATGAATATTAAATAAGAGTAACATTACCTATGAATAATAAAATAAAATTTAGACATCATAGAAAGTGATAATTTGACCTTAGTAAACCTTTTTGGTATTTTTATAAAGTCAAAATAATTAATTATAATTAATTAATTAATTTAAAAGAATATTAATTTCCCTGAAATTTATTCATAAAGTATTGAATCAATTCCTAATAGTTTTTAGATAATTTTATAAGACCCTACGTAATTTATGAAAGAACTACAAAATCAGTTTTAATCTTAAAAACTGTTTTTTAGGTAAATTATGATTTTAGTTAAACATTAAATTAATAATATTTAGAATTTTTTTTTGAAAAATGGACATAATTTATGGATTCCACACATTGAAAAATTTTAAGGGTAAATTTTTGGGTTTATTCTGAAATACTTCAATTTTCGGGTGAATAGTAAAAAAAATACAGTTTTTCGCATAACCGGTGTACACTAAATTGCATCATTAATGATGTAATGATGACATAAACATTCTAGAACTTTAGTTTCGGCCAAAACATATTAAATTTCATAAATTGTTCCTTTAAATACAATAAATCCAATTTCCAAACCTAAAAAGAACTTTCTAAAGCCTAAAGTCAAAAGGTGATTTCTTAAAGTGTCTTTTTCTCTTTCTTTCACATTCCTTTTAATAAATTAATGAATTCATATTATAAAGAAGATTTAAAGCCGAAAAAGAATTATATTATATTGATATATAATTTAGGATGTCAAAAAACTACTATTACAAGTCTAACTTATGATATATTATTTTATTTAATATTTTATACCAAAAACACCTCCCTCCTCGTGTATAAATAATCCCTCCCCCTCCTCTTGTCAAACCACACCTCTCAAGATTCAAAAATTGTCTAGGATCTGCCCAAACATCTTCCCTATCCTCTCCACCATGTCCAAGATCTCCTGGTCTCATCAAAATACCAAGCATAGGCCCTTAAGGAGGTTCTTAAGAGGAGGATTCTAATGGTAATTTCTCTCCCTCTTCTCCTTTAATTTCCTTTCAAGTTCAAGTTCCTTTCTTGATCTATCCCTACCTATCTTCATCCAATTTTTTTTGTAACTCCAGTATAATACATATACTGTAATATTATTATTCTAATGGTATATTATATCACCCCACACCCTTTACCTATTCCTTTTATTTTATTAAAGAGAACGTTGCTCATGTGGTGATAATTTATCCCCTTCAAAAACGACATGTTCTCTTCTTCCATTTCTACCTTCAATCTGGTCATAAAACCATTTTTATGGTTGAACCAGAATATTTTATATGTATTATTTTCTATTTTATGTTCTGGAAATAACCTATGGCCTTATTACTAAGTTAAATGTTGAAACAAGATAGTTGTGATCCAAAAACCGCTCAAATTAACCCAAATAACCATCATTAAATTTTTATCTAATGATTCGTCCACTTGGATCTAATATAACTCATTATAAAATCATTCAAGATTCTGTAATATAATTAATAACATGTAATATCAGTTCTGGATGTTTACCCATGATCTACCCAAACATCAAATTAAGAATACAAGTGGGCCTCTCAAGAAAACCATAAAAACGTACATCCGCAATCAATGTTTTTAAACTCTATAAGTCATCCAAAGGAACATAATATGAAATAATGAAACCATAATGAACCCTATTAATGTATAAAAGGTTCTGGAATTTCTAACTAATGAATATAATGTCATTATACAGGACATTAAAGAGAAGGAGGCATTCGAGTACAAGGTAAGGGGAAATCTTGAACCCAATTTTCTTCCTTCGGGTTCTCCCTCTTTCACTCCATTTTTGATATTGTTACCCCTAAAAGATCATTTTTTCATAATTTACTTTACTTTTCTGGGATATATATGTTTGTCACTGGTTTTTATGTCTATCGAAATGTTTTCCAAAAGAACTCTTCTTTCAAGATCTCACCTTTTACCTCTCATTCAAGGTTGATAGTTCTTGTATCAAGTATGTTGTTCCATCATTCTTTTGGGAACCCAAATCTTATGAATGTGTTATTAAGAGATGAAACCCATTCCTTTAAATGGGTTATTTATGTACATGTTTGATATGTGTTCTATGTGGAAATCATGATAATGATAATGTTATGATGTGACCGGTGCGCCCGGAATTATATAGCGCAATATGAATGTTTAAATGTGACAGGTGCACCCAGAATTATACAGTGCCCCAATGCATTGGGTAAAGTGATGAATCTCATGAGTAAATATGAAATTATGTGTGAACATGATGCTAGCTTTGTTCACAATTATGTGTGGTAGTTAACCACTAAGACATGATGTTTCATTTTTATGCATTGCCACATTTCATATTTATTGTTTATGCTCCTCTCATGTTCATGATCTTTTGCCTATGTTATGATTATGCTCACCCCATGATGTATTGTTCTTATCTATCCTCTTACTGAGATTTTAGCTCACACCTTTTGATGTATATCCTCAGTTGGCTACATGTACTAATGAAAGGAAATGTGCTACTAAGAATATATAGAAGAAGAAATTAAATAAATGTTTATGGTTGATGTTGTATTTGTTATGTATGGTCCTTGTTTGCCCAAGACACTAAACCTCTGGATCCTCCATGTATAATACTATTGTGTTGTAGATCTTTAAAATGATTTAATAGTAATGTAAGAAAAGGTTGGGTCACTATAGTTGGTATCAAAGGAAAGGATTAGTTAATTTGGGAATTAGGATTAGTAAACCCTAGAGAAAACCTCAAGCATAAGAATAAGTACAAACACATACACAAGAATATTTACCTAGGGATCCCATATGTTATGTTTTTGGTATAATTGTATAATGAATAAGTTATTCATGACTTGTTTACTTATGTTTGGTTCTAACCTTTTCTATTTTAGAAAATGGTGGGAACTTGGAGAAATCAGGCCAAAAAATCTTGTGAGGGCCAATGCAACGATTGCCCAAACGACATCCCCAATGATTTTGGAGGTGGAGTTAAAAACTTCATGGAGATGATTACCCAAATATATCAGGTTATGAATAATAACCATAATAATGGGGAACGTCCTCCTCCACCAAAGATGGAGAAACTAGATATCGAATGTTTTATGCAGCAACGACCATCGACGTTTTGTGGATCTTCTGATCCACTAGTTACGGAACGGTGGGTCAACTATATGGAGAACATCTTTTCTGTTCTTCACTGTTCCACAATGGAAAAGGTGACTCTAGCCGTTTATCGTCTAGATGGAGATGCTGATCAATAGTGGGCTTTGATTAAGAACACCAAGCCAAGGGAGGAAATTGAAGAGATGGAATTGGAAGACTTTAAGATAATGTTTCTTAAAAAGTACTTCCCAAGAACTCTTCGCACAAAGATGGAGAGAGAATTCATATAGCTCAAGCAAAAAGAAGGAGAATCTGTCACAACCTATGAAGCAAATTTCACAGGGCTCACAATGTATGCTTCGGGTTTGGTTATCAACAATGATAGCAAAATTGATAGATTCCTTAGTGGATTAAAACCACATCTTCGAAAGGCTCTCGAAATTAGAGACTTTGGGAGTTATAAAGAAGTTGTTCGGTGTGCTCTCAAAGTGGATATGGAGTTTGGAGAATGGTCCCATGGCTATGGTGATATGAAAAGAAAGATGGAGTTTCAAGATGTTGGATCTAGTGACAAATGTGGGAAGAAAAATCGACCCACATGCCAAAAATGTGGGAAGTTGCACCATGGGAACTGCCTCAAAGGTACGGCGAAATGCTTTATGTTTGGGAAGGAAGGACACCAAGCTCAAAAGTGTCATAAAGTCATGAAAAGGAAGGATAATGTAGCCTATGAAAGGAGAGAACCACTCGTGGTTCAATGCTACAACTGTAGGGAGCTAGGGCACTATTCAAACCGGTGCACTAAATCTCGAGCTCTCGAGGGTAATCAGCGCCAACAACCACCAAATCCAAAGGAACAAGGGAAGGATTATACCATCACTACTGCGGAGGTGGAACATGATAATGAAGTCATACAAGGTACACTTCCTATTCTCTGAAGAATGGAAAAAGTCTTATTTGATTCTGGTTCTACGCATTCCTTTATATCTTGCAAGTTTGCTAGAACTATAGAATCAAATCCCCAAAACCTTGAAGTAGAGATATCTGTAAAAACACCAAGTGGTGCAATCATTGCAACACAAGTGTTTGATTCTTCTCCTGTTGACGTATGTGGGTCTTCCGGCAAATCTCGTAATACTTCCCTTGGTGGAATTCAATGCTATAATGGGAATGGATTGGCTCTCGTTATATAGAGCACATATCAACTGTCGGGAAAAGGAAATATATTTTCTTATTCCAAACCATCCCATGCTCCTCTACAAATTCAAGGAAGATCATGAATATCCTTTGAAAAATCCTTCAATGGTGTGGGTGTTGATTCCCTATGAAGAAACATACCTCGCCCAAATGGTTGAGTGGAAAGAAAGTGCCAACCTTGAGGAAATGCCCATCGTGAGGGAATACAATGATGTATTTCCCAAAAAGTTACCCGGAATTCCCCCGGATCGTGAGGTGGAGTTCTCAATTGAACTCATACCTGGAGCTACTCCTATCTCGAAGTGCCCCTGTAGGATGGATCCTATCGAACTGGAGGAGTTAAAGAAGCAGCTGCAAGAGCATCTGGACAAAGGGTTCATACGCCCTAGTGCATCACCTTGGGGTGCACCAGTGCTCTTTGTAAAGAAGAAGGATGGAACCATGCGTCTACGTATCGATTATAGGGAACTCAACAAGATTTCCATAAAGAACAAGTATCCTCTCCCTAGGATTGATGACTTGTTAGACCAGTTAAGAGGACCTCAATACTTCTCAATGGTGGATCTTCATTCTGGATATCATCAAGTGAAGGTGAAGATGGAAGATATTCAGAAGACTACCTTCTGTACAAGGTATGGGCACTATGAGTTTTTGGTTATGCCCTTCGGACTTACTAATTCCCCTGCAATCTTCATGGATTTGATGAATAGAGTCCTTAGACATTACCTAGACAAATTTGTGGTAGTGTTTATCGATGATATTCTCATCTACTCCAAGAGCAAGGAGGGACATGAAGAACATCTAAGACTTGTGTTGGAGACATTGAGAAGGGGGAAGTTGTACGCCAAGTTCAGAAAGTGTGACTTTTGGATGAATCAAGTCACATTCTTGGGACATGTGATCACAAGCAAGGGAATTTCTATGGACCCTTCAAAGACAAAGGTGATTGGAGAATGGCCCAGACCCTCTGGTGTCACAGAAATCCGTAATTTTATTAGATTAGATGGGTACTATCGATGTTTTGTGAGAAACTTTTCACGATTGTCAAGCCCCCTAACTAAGTTAACAAGGAAAGGGGTAAAGTATGTCTGGACGGATGAATGTGAGGGAAGCTTCAAGGAGATAAAGAGAAGGAAGATCACTGCACCTGTACTCACACTACCGAAAAGTGGAGAAATATTTGTGATATACAATGATTCATCAAAGAAAGGCTTGGGTTGTGCACTCATGCAAAATTATAATGTGATAGCCTACGCCTCACTACAGTTGAAGATCCATGAGCAGAACTACCCGACGCATGATCTAGAGTTGGCAGCCATGATTTTTTCCTTGAAAAGCTGGCAGCACTAGCTTTATGGTGAGAAGTGTGACATATACACCGACCACAAGAGCCTAAAGTATATATTCACACAAAAGGAGCTCAACATGCATCAATGGTGATGGTTAAAGATAATCAAGGATTATGATTTCTCTATTCACTATCATCCTGGGAAGGTAAACAAGGTAGCTGATGCTCTAAGTAGAAAAGAACCTGCTACTCTATCCATGTTGAGGATTGAGAAACACCCTATCTTCTTGGATATGCAAAAGATGGATTTGGGAATCGTAAGGGCAGGGCATACATCCTACCTTTCCCAAATTATTGGGAAACCATCCATCCAACAAAAGATTAAGGAAGCACAAAGGGATGATGTGGGGATACAAAAGAGGGTGAATGCAGTAAAGGAAGGGAAGCTGCAAGAGTTCCATATCAACGATGATGGTGTGATTCAGTTTGGAACGCGACATTTGTGCCTTCATCCCCCGGAATAAAGAAGGAGCTATTGGATAATGCACAGAGCTCAACTTTCTCTATTCATCCTGGAAGTACCAAGATGTATCGTGATATCCGAGAACACTTCTTGTGGGATAACATGAAGAAGGAGATTGTGGAATATATATCAAGGTGCTTGGTATGTCAGCAAGTTAAAGCTAAGCGGCAAAAGTCCAAAGGTATGATGCTTCCATTGCCTATACCCATGTGGAAATGGGAAAATGTTACAATGGACTTTGTCATGGGTCTCCCGAAAACGTCAAGAGGAAATAATGTGATATGGGTTGTGGTTGATCGACTCACCAAGACTACCCATTTTATCGCTATTCGGGAAGACCTCTCACTTGAAAAACATGCAAGGATATATGTGAAGGAAGTAGTGAGATTGCACGGTGTTCCACTCTCGATTGTCTCTGACCATGATCAAAGGTTCACATCTAAATTCTGGACAATCCTTGAACATGCTTTGAGTATAGAATTAAATTTCAGCACAACCTATCACCCCCAAACTGATGGCCTGTCTGAAAGGACTATTCAGACACTTGAAGATATGCTAAGAGCCTTCTCTCTTGAATTCAAAGGTAGATGGGATCAGCACCTCCATTGGTTGAGTTCTCATACAACAACAGCTTCCACTCGAGTATTCAGATGGCTCCGTATGAAGCTGTTTATGGGAAGCGATGTAGAACTCCAACCTGTTGGGATTAAGTTGGAGAACGAAAGATACTTGGTCTCGATCTTGTTCAAGAGATGATAGAGAAGGTTCAAGTAATCTAGAAACTCATCAAAGCTGCTCAAAGTCGGCAAAAGAGTTATGATGACAACCGTCGAAGGGACTTGGAGTTTGACGTCAGAGAGAAAGTTTTTCTTCGAATATATCCATGGAAGAGAGTCATGAGATTTGGGAAGAAAGGGATGTTAATCCCAAGGTACATTGGACCCTTTGAGATTCATGATCGTATAGGAGTCGTGGCCTATCGTCTGTCACTTTCACCGAATATGGCTCAACTTCATGATGTGTTTCATGTATCACTACCGAGGAAGTACATACCAGACCCCTCACATGTACTAAACTCAGAGGTGGTATAGCTGGATGATGATCTATCCTATGAGGAGCAGCCGGTAAAAATTTTGGACCAAAGTGATAAGGTTCTACACAACAAGACAACCCACCTTGTAAAAGTGTTGTGGAGGAACCGTAAGTTTGAGGAAGCAACATGGGAACCAGAAGAGGAAATGAAGGAGAAGTACCCTCACCAGTTTGTGTAAAGTGAAATTTCGGGGGCGAAATTTCTTAAGGGGGGAAGAATGTAACAACCCAAAGTTTTTCAATATAAAATTACCTTCTTATATCAATTTCATAAAAACACAAAATAATGAACTACTAAGTGATAAGTGACATTTAAACATAATTTTGTCACCCCTATGATTGGAATTTTTAAAATCCGACATACATGGTTGTGTTCAAGATAGTTTTTGGAGTCTAATGAAATAAAAAAAATTATTGGTGAGTAGTAATCTACCCTTATGAATAGTAACCTACCCTTATGAATATTATTATGACCCTTATGAATAGTAAATAAGAGTAACATTACCTATGAATAATAAAATAAAATTTAGACATCATAGAAAGCGATAATTTGACCTTAGTAAACATTTTTGGTATTTTTATAAAGTCAAAATAATTATTTATAATTAATTAATTAATTTAAAAGAATATTTATTTCCCTGAAAAGTATTCATAAATTATTGAATCAATTACTAATAGTTTTTAGATAATTTTATAAGACCCTACGTAATTTATGAAAGAACTACAAAATCAGTTTTAATCATAAAAACTATTTTTTAGGTAAATTATGATTATAGTTAAACATTAAATTAATAATATTTATAAAATTATTTTTGAAAAATGGACATCATTTTTGGATTCTACACATCGAAAAATGGTAGGGGTAAATTTTTGGGTTTATTCTGAAATACTTCAATTTTTGGGTGAATAGTAAAAAAATACAGTTTTTCGCATAATTGGTGTACACTAAATTGCATCATTTATGATGAATTGATGACATAAAAATTCTAGAACTTTAGTTTAGGCCACAAAATATTAAATTTCATAAATTTTTTCTTTAAATACAATAAATCCATTTCTCAAACCTAAAAAGAACTTTTCAAAGCCTAAAGTCAAAGGTGATTTCTTAAAGTGTCTTTTTCTCTTTCTTTCACTTTCCTTTTAATAAATTAATGAATTCTAATTATAAAGAAGATTTAAAGCCTAAAAAGAATTATATAATATTGATATATGATTTAGGATGTCAAAAAACTACTATTACAAGTCTAACTTATGATATATTATTTTATTTAATATTTTATACCAAAAACACCTCCCTCCTCATGTATAAATAAGCCCTCCCCCTCCTCTTGTCAAACCACACCACTAAAGCTTCACTAATTGTCTAATCTCTGAACAATAATCTTCCCTAGCCTCTCCCCCACGTCCAAGAGCTCCTGGTCTCATCAAAATTCCAAGCATAGGCCCTTAAGGAGGTTCTTAAGAGGAGGTTTCTAAAGGTAATTTCTCTCCCTCTTCTCCTTTAATTTCCTTTCAAGTTCAAGTTCCTTTCTTGATCTCTCCCTACCTATCTTCATCCAAATTGTTTTATAACTCAAGTATAATACATATACTGTAATATTATGATTCTAATGGTATATTATATCCCCCCACACCCTTTCCCTCTTCCTTTTATTTTATTAAAGAGAACGTTGGTCATGTGGTGATAATTTATCACCTTCAAAAACGACATGTTCTCTTTTTCCATTTCTACCTTCAATCTGGCCATGAAACCATTTTTATGGTTGAACCAGAATATTTTATATGTATTATGTTCTATTTTATGTTCTGTAAATAACCTATGGCCTTATTACTAAGTTAAATGTTAAAACACGATCGTTGTGATTCAAAAACGGCTCAAATTAACCAAAATAACCATCATTAAATTTTTATCTAATGATTCGTCCACTTGGATCCAATATAACTCATTATAAAATCATTAAAGATTATGTAATATCATAAATAACATGTAATATCAGTTCTGGATGCTTACCCATGATCAACCCAAACATCAAATTAAGAATACAAGTGGACCGCTCAAGAAAACCATAAAAACATACATCCCCGATCAATGTTTTTAAACTCTATAAGTCATCCAAAGGAACATAATATGAAATAATGAAACCATAATGAACCCTATTAATGTATAATTGGTTCTAGAATTTATAATTAATGAATATAATGTCATTATATAGGAAATTAAAGAGAAGGAGGCATTCGAGTACAAGGTAAGGGGAAATCTCGGACCCAATTTTCTTCCTTAAGGTTCTCCATCTTTCACTCCATTTTTGATATGGTTACTCCTCAAAGATAATTTGTTAATCATTTCCTTTACTTTTCTAGGATATAAAGGTTTTTCACTGGTTTTTATGTCCTCCAAAATGTTTTCCAAAATAACTCTTCTTTCAAGATCTCACCTTTTAACTCTCATTCAAGGTTGATAGTTCTTGTATCAAGTATGTTGTTCCCTCTTTCTTTTGGGAACCCAAAGATTATGAATGTGTTATTAATAGATGAAACCCATTCCTTTACATGGGTTATTTATGTACATGTTTGATATGTGTTCTATGTGGCAATCATGATAATGATAATGTTATGATGTGACGGGTGTGCCCGGAATTATATAGCGCAATATGAATGTTTAAATGTGACGGGTGCGCCCGGAATTATACAGTGCTCCAATGCATTGGGTAAAGTGTTGAATCTCATGAGTAAATGTGAAATGATGTTTGAACATGATGCTAGATTTGTTCACAAGTATGTGTGGTAGTAAACCACTGAGACATGATGTTTTATTTTTATGCATTTCCACATTTCAAGTTTATTGTTTATGCTCCTCTCATGTTCATGATCTTTTGCCTACGTTATGATTATGCTCACCCCATGATGTATTGTTCTTATATATCCTCTTATTGGGATTTCAGCTCACCCCTTTTGATGTATATTCTCAGGTGGCTACATGTACTAAGGAGAGGACAAGTGCTACTAAGAAGCTATAGAATAAGAAATTAAATAAATGTTTATGGTTGATGTTGTATTTGTTATGTATGGTCCTAGTATTCCCAAGGCACTAAACCTCTGGATCCTCCATGTGTAATACTACTATGTTGTTTATCTTTAAAATGATGTAATAGTAATGTATGAAAAGTCTGGGTCACTATAGTTGTTATCAAAGGAAAGGTTTAGTTAATTTGGGAATTAGGATTAGTAAACCCTAGAGAAAACCTCTAGTTTAAGAATAAGTACAAACACATACACAAGAATATTTACCTAGGGATCCCATATGTAATGTTTTTGGTATAATTTTTAAATGAATAAGTTATTCATGACTTATTAACTTATGTTTTGTTCTAACCTTTTCTATTTTAGAAAATGGTGGGAACTAGGAGAAATCAGGCCAAAAAATCTTGTGAGGGCCAATGCAACGATTGCCCGAACGACATCCCCAATGATTTTGGAGGTGGAGTTCAAAACTTCATGGAGATTCTTACCCAAATATCTCAGGTTATGAATAATAACCATAATAATGGGGAACGTCCTCCTTCACCAAAGTGGGATAAACTAGCTATCGAATGTTTTATGCGGCAACGACCACCGACGTTTTGTGGATCTTTTGATCCACTAGTTGCGGAACAGTGGGTCATCTCCATGGAGAAGATCTTTTCCATTCTTCATTGTTCCGAGATGGAGAAGGTGACTCTAGCCATTTATCATCTAGAGGGAGAAGCTGATCAATGGTGGGCTTTGATTAAGAACACCAAGCCAAGGGAGGAAATTATAAAGATGGAATGGGAAGACTTTAAGATAATGTTTCTTAATAAGTACTTCCCAAGAACTATTCGCACGAAGATGGGGAGAGAATTCATAGAGCTCAAGCAAAAAGAAGGAGAATCTGTCACAACCTATGAAGCAAATTTCACAAGGCTCACAATGTATGCTTCGGGTTTTGTTATCAACAATGATAGCAAAATTGATAGATTCTTTAGTGGATTAAAACCACATCTTCAAAAGGCTCTTGCAATTCAAGACTTTGGGAGTTATGAAGAAGTTGTTCGGTGTGATCTCAAAGTGGATATGGAGTTTGGAGAATAGTCCCATGGCTATGGTGATAAGAAAAGAAAGATGGATTTTCATGCTGGTGGATCTAGTGACAAAGGTGGGAAGAAAAATCAACCCACATGCCAAAAATGTGGGAAGCTGCACCATGGGAACTACCTTAAAGCTACGACAAAATGCTTTAAGTGTGGGAAGGAAGGACACCAAGCTCACAAGTGTCAGAAAGACATGAAAAGGAAGGATAATGTAGCTGATGAAAGGAGAGAACGACTTGTGGTTCAATGCTATAACTGTAGGGAGCTAGGGCACTATTCAAACTAGTGCACTAAACCTCGAGCTCTCGAGGGTAATCAGCACCAACAACCACCAAAGCCAAAGGAACGAGGGAAGGCTTATTCCATCACTACTGCGGAGGTGGAACATGATAATGAAGTCGTACAAGGTACACTTCCTATTCACTCAAGAATGGAAAAAGTCTTATTTGATTCTTGTTCTACTCATTCCTTTATATCTTGAAAATTTTCTAGAACTATAGAATCAAATCCCTGAAACCTTGAAGTAGAGATATCTGTAAAAACACCAAGTGGTGCAATCATTGCAAACCAAGTGTTTGATTCTTCTCTTGTTGATGTATGTGGGGAGATTCTTCCAACAAATCTCGTAATACTTCCCTTGGTGGAATTCGACGCTATAATGGGAATGGATTGGCTCTAGTTATATAGAGCACATATCAATTGTAGGGAAAAGGAACTATATTTTCATATTCTGAACCATCCCATGCTCCTCTACAAATGCAAGGAAGATCATGAATATCCTTTGAAAAATACTTCAATGGTGTGGGTGTTGATTCCTTATAAAGAAGCGTACATCTCCCAAATGGTTGAGTCGAAGGAAAGTGCCAACCTTAAGGAAATCCCCATCGTGAGGGAATACAGTGATGTATTTCCCGAAGATTTACCCGGAATTCCCCCGGATCGTGAGGTGGAGTTCTCAATTGAACTCATACCCGGAGCTACTCCTATCTCGAAGTGCACCTATAGGATGGCTCCTATCAAACTAGAGGAGTTAAAGAAGCAGCTGCAAGAGCATCTGGACAAAGGGTTCATACGCCCTAGTGCATCACCTCGGGGGGGCACCTGTTCTCTTTGTAAAGAAGAAGGATGGAACCATGGGGCTATGTATCGATTATCGGGAACTCAACAAGATCACCACAAAGAACAAGTATCCTCTACCAAGGATTGATGACTTGTTCAACCAGTTAAGAGGAGCTCAATACTTCTCAAAGGTGGATCTTCGTTCTGGATATCATCAAGTAAAGGTGAAGAAGGAAGATATTCAGAATACTGCCTTCCGTACAAGGTATGGGAACTATGAGTTTTTGGTGATGCCCTTTGGACTTACTAATTCCCCTGCAATCTTCATGGATTTGATGAATAGAGTCTTTAGACATTACCTCGACAAATTTGTGGTAGTGTTTATCGATGATATTCTCATCTACTCCAAGAGCATGGAGGAACATGAAGAACATCTAAGACTTTTGTTGGCGACATTGATAAAGGAGAAGTTGTATGCCAAGTGCAGAAAGTGTGACTTTTGGATGAATCAAGTCACGTTCTTGGGACATGTGATCACAAGCGAGGGAATTTCTGTGGACCCTTCAAAGACAAAGGCGATTGAAGAATGGTCCAGGCCCTCTAGTGTCACAGAAATCTGTAGTTTTCTTGGATTATCTGGGTACTATCGACGTTTTGTGAGAAACTTCTCATGATTGTCAAGCCCTCTGACTAAGTTAACAAGTAAAGGGGTAAAGTATGTCTGGACTGATGAATGCGAGGGAAGCTTCAAGGAGCTAAAGAGAAGGATGATCTCTGCACCTGTACTCACACTACCGAAAAGTGGATAAAGTTTTGTGATATACAGTGATGCATCAAAGAAAGGCTTGGGTTGTGTACTCATGAAAAATGATAATGTGATATCCTACGCCTCACGATAGTTGAAGATCAATGAGAAGAACTACCCGATGCATGATCTAGAGCTGGCAGCCGTGATTTTTTGCGTTGAAAATCTGGCGGCACTAGCTTTATGGTGTGAAGTGTGACATATACACCGCCCACAAGAGCCTAAAGTATATATTCACACAAAAGGAACTCAACATGCGTCAAAGGAGATGGTTAGAGCTAATCAAGGATTATGATTGCTCTATTCACTGTCATCCAGGGAAGGCGAACAAGGTAGATGATGCTCTAAGTAGAAAAGAACATGCTACTCTATCCATGTTGAGGATTGAGAAAGACCCTATCTTCTTGGATATGCAAAAGATGGATTTGGAAATCATAAGGGAAGGGGGTACATCCTACCTTGCCCAAATGATTGCGCAACCATCCATCCAATAAAATATTAAGGAAGCACAAAGGGATTATGTGGAGATACAGAAGAGGGTGAATACAGTAAAGTAAGGGAAGCTTCAAGAGTTCCATATTGATGATGATGGTGTGATTCGTTTTGGAACGCGACTTTGTGTGCCTTCATCACCCGGAATAAAGAAGGAGCTATTGGATAATGCACATAGATCAACTTTATCTATTCATCCTGGAAGTACCAAGATGTATCATGATATCCGGGAACACTTCTGGTGGGAAAACATAAAGGAGGAGATTGCGGAATATATATCACGGTGCTTGGTATGTCAGCAAGTTAAAGGTGAGATGAAAAAGTCCAAAGGTATGATGCAACCATTGCCTATAACCATGTGGAAATGCGAAAATGTTACTATGGAATTTGTCATGGGTCTCTCGAAAACATCAAGAGGAAATAATGCGATATGGGTTGTGGTTGATCGACTCACCAAGACTACCCATTTTATCGCTATTCGGGAAGACCTCTCACTTGAACAACATGTAAGGATATATGTGAAGGAAGTAGTGATATTGCACGGTGTTCCACTCTCGATTGTCTCTAACCATGATCCAAGGTTCACATCTAAATTATGGAGGAGCCTTCAACATGCTTTGAGTACTGAATTAAATTTCAGCACGGCCTATCACCCCCAAACTGATGGCGAGTCTGAAAGGACTATTTAGACACTTTCAGATATGCTAAGAGCATGCTCTCTTGAATTCAAAGGTGGATGGGATCAGCACCTTCCATTGGTTGAGTTCTCATACAACAATAACTTCCACTCGAGTATTCAGATGGCTCCGTATGAAGCTCTTTATGGGAAGCGATGTAGAACTCCAACCAGTTGAGATGAAGTTGGAGAACGAAAGCTACTTGGTCCCGATCTTGTTCAAGAGATGACAGAGAAGGTTCAAGTCATCCAGAAACACATCAATGCTTCTCAAAGTCGGAAAAAGAGCTATGCTGACAACCGTCGAAGGGACTTGGAGTTCAACGTTGGAGAGAAAGTGTTTCTTCGAATATCTCCATGGAAGAGAGTCATGAGATTTGGGAATAAAGGCAAGCTAAGCCCAAGGTACATTAGCCCCTTTGAGATCCTTGATCATATAGGAGTCGTGGCCTATCGTCTGGAACTTCCACCAAATATGGCTCAAGTTCATGATGTGTTTCATGTATCACTACTGAAGAAGTACATACCAGACCCCTCACATGTACTAAACTCAGAGGTGGTGCAGCTGGATGATGATCTCTCCTATGAGGAGAAGCCAGTAAAAATTTTGGACCAATGTGATAAGGTTCTACGCAACAAGACAACCCGCCCTGTCAAAGTGTTGTGGAGGAACCATAAGTTTGAGGAAGTAACTTGGGAACCAGAAGAGGCAATGAAGGAGAAGTACCCTCACCTACTTTTGTAAAGTGAAATTTCGGGGTCGAAATTTCTTAAGGGGGGAAGAATGTAACAACCCAAAGTTTTTCAGTAGAAAATTCCCTTCTTATATCTATGTCTTAAAAACACAAAATAATGAACTACTAAGTGATAAGTGACCTTTAAACATAATTTTTTCACCCCTATGTTTGTAATTTTAAAAATATTACATACACGGTTGTGTTCAAGGTAGTTTTTGGAGTCTAATGAAACAAAAACGTTTTTTGGTGAATAGTAACCTACCCTTATGAATAGTAACCTACCCTTATGAATAGTAATATGAACCTTATTAATAGTACATAAGAGTATCATTACCTATGAATAATAAAATAAAATTTAGACATCATAGGAAGTGATAATTTGACCTTAGTAAACGTTTTTGGTATTTTTATAAAGTCAAAATAATTTATTATAATTATTTAATTAATTTAAAAGAATATTTCATTCCCTGAAATATATTCATAAAGTATTGAATCAATGCCTAATAGTTTTCAGATAATTTTATAAGAACCTACGTAATCTATGAAAGAACTACAAAATCAGTTTTAATCTTAAAAACTGTTTTTTAGGTAAATTATGATTTTAGTTAAACATTAAATTAATAATTTTTAGAAAATTATTTTTGAAAAATGGACATAATTTTTGGATTCTACACGTCGAAAAATGTTAGGGGTAAATTTTTGGGTTTATTCTGAAATACTTCAATTTTCGGGTGAATAGTAAAAAAATACAGTTTTTTGCATAATCAGTGTACACTAAATTGCATCATTAGTGATGTAATGATGACATAAACATTCTAGAACATTAGTTTCGGCCAAAACATATTAAATTTCATAAATTGTTCCTTTAAATACAATAAATCCAATTCTCAAACCTAAAAAGAACTTTCCAAAGCTTAAAGTGAAAAGGTGATTTCTTAAAGTGTCTTTTTCTCTTTCTTTCACTTTCCTTTTAATAAATTAATTAATTTGAATTATAAAGAAGAGTTAAAGACTAAAAATAATTATATTATATTTATATATGATTTAGGATGTCAAAATACTACTATTACAAGTCTAACTTATGATATATTATTTTATTTAATATTTTATACCAAAAACACCTCCCTCCTCATGTATAAATAAGCCCTCCCCCTCCTCTTGACAAACCAGACCTATAAATTTCAAGAATTGTCTAAGCTCTACCCAATCATCTTCCCTAGCCTCTCCTCCACGTCAAAGATCTCCTTGTCTAATCAAAAGACCAAGCATAGGCCCTTAAGGAGGATCTTAAGAGGAGGATTCTAAAGGTAATTTCTCTCCCTCTTCTCCTTTAATTTCCTTTCAAGTTCAAGCTCCTTTCTTGATCTCTCCCAACCTATCTTCATCAAAATTGTTTTTTAACTCTAGTATAATACATATACTATAAGCTTATGATTCTAATGGTATATTATATCACCCCACACCCTTTCCCTCTTCCTTTTATTTTATTAAAGAGAACGTTTTTCATGTGGTGATAATTTATCACCTTCAAAAATGACATGTTCTCTTCTTCCATTTCTACCTTAAATCTGGTCATGAAACCATTTTTATGGTTGAAACAGAATATTTAATATGTATTATGTTCTATTTTATGTTCTGGAAATAACCTATGGCCTTATTACTAAGTTAAATGTTGAAACAAGATCGTTGTGATCCAAAAACCGCTCAAATTAACCCAAATAACCATCATTAAATTTTTATCTAATGATTCGTCCACATGGATCTAATATAACTCATTATAAAATCATTCAAGATTATTTAATATCATTAATAACATGTAATATCAGTTCTGGATGTTTACCCATGACCTACCCAAACATCAAATTAAGAATACAAGTGGACCGCTCAAGAAAAAATAAAAACGTATATCCCCGATCAATGTTTTTAAACTCTGTAAGTCATCCAAAGGAACATAATATGAAATAATGAAACCAGAATGAACCCTATTAATGTATAGAATGTTCTAGAATTTATAATTAATGAATATAATGTCATTATATAGGACATTAAATAGAAGGAGGCATTCGAGTACAAGGTAAGGGGAAATCTCGAACCCAATTTTCTTCCTTCGGGTTCTCCATCTTTCACTCCATTTTTGATAGGGTTACTCCTCAAAGATAATTTTTTCATCATTTTCTTTACTTTTCTGGGATATACATGTTTTTCACTGGTGTTTATGTCCATTTAAATTTTTTCCAAAAGAACTCTTCTTTCAAGATCTCACCTTTTACCTCTCATTCAAGGTTGATAGTTCTTGTATCAAGTATGTTGTTCCCTCTTTCTTTTGGGAAACCAAAGATTATGAATGTGTTATTAAGAGATGAAACCCATCCCTTTACATGGGTTATTTATGTACATGTTTGATATGTGTTCTATGTGGAAATCATGATAATGATAATGTTATGATGTGACGGGTGTGCCCGGAATTATATAGCGCAATATGAATGTTTAAATGTGACGGGTGCGCCCAGAATTATACAGTGCTCCAATGAATTGGGTAATGTGATTAATCTTATGAGTAAATGTGAAATGATGTGTGAACATGATGCTAGATTTGTTCACAAGTATGTGTGGTATTTAACCACTAAGACATGATGTTTCATTTTTATGCATTGCCACATTTCAAGTTTATTGTTTATGATCCTCTCATGTTCATGATATTTTGCCTATGTTATGATTATGATCACCCCATGATGTATTGATCTTATATATCCTCTTACTGGGCTTTTAGCTCACCCCTTTTTATTTATATCCTCAGGTGGCTACATGTACTAAGGAGAGGACAAGTGCAACAAAGAATCTATAGAAGAAGAAATTAAATAAATGTTTATGGTTGATGTTGTATTTGTTATGTGTGGTCCTAGTTTGCCCAAGACACTAAACCTTTGGATCCTCCATGTGTAATACTATTGTGTTGTTTATCTTTAAAATGGTGTAATAGTAATGTAAGAAAAGGCCGGGTCACTATAGTCATTATCCACGTTGTGTAGAATCTTATTCTTTGTACTTGGTTTTGTTTTTATTGGAATTACTTAGAATTTGTGGTTAGAATAAAATGGATTTACAATATATTATTTTGAAGAGAAATATTGACCTTTATTTTTCATTATTGTACCATGTTTTAAATTATGAGGGAAAGGTTTCATGTTGTTTGTTTTTAAATTCCATGTGTGTGAAAAAATTTATTTTTATAATTGTAGAAAAATTAGTATCAATGGAACATTTTTTTGAATGGAATGGAATATACTCTATAATTATTTACTAATGTCAATTTTACTTCTCACCCTTACTTTATTGTTTCAGTTTTTGTTTCCATTAGTGCTATATCACTCTCGGAGCCACTAACATCATGGAGAGGACAGTGAAGAAATTAATTTCTTTGAAGGTCCTTTCCATTAGTGATATTCCTCTTCATGATGTTAGTTGCTTCAAAGGTCCTCTCTATAAATCAAATCCATCCTTGAAGAAACCACCCACACACTTTTTTTAACATAATTAACAACTCCATGGAAACCACCAAATTTTACAAATCCACCTGAAAACAAGTTTACCAACTTTAATAAAATTATTCTAAATGTAAACCTTACCCAAAACAATTAAAAAATCAAATTAAAACCAAGTACAACTTAACCAAACTCAATTGCATTGGAAAAATCAAGTGTGTAAATGAGAGAACATATCAAAACCAATTTTTAGACACTTGAAGAAATTATAAATCATTATCATAAACTAAATATGATTGTAATAGAGGGTTGAAACATGATTTAGGAATTTATTAGTAAAAACCATGTGTCACATTTATTGAAATAGGAAGAATGTTCATGGAAAAACCTATATCAACACGTGAGAATGCGATAGAATCTCAACAGACAGAAGAACAATACCATGTTAACCAATCTGCAAACCCTTGAAACCAAGAAAAACACACCCAAGACCACCTGCGACATTATATTTTTGTTAAATTGAAAAGGAACCCCAAAAATTGGAAGAAAACACACTGATGGGAGGGGTTCACTATTGGGAAGGGAACTACCGGTGAAGGAGTGGTGCAGATACAACATAGCAGGGTATATCAAAGTGGTCACCAGGGTTTTTGTCGACCAAAGAGAGGTTACCCAACCGGGGGGGCTCCCATCGATGATTAGGATGGCATAGGGGGGTTGGAATGCTGGGCAGGGTGGTATAAATGGGGGAAATGTTGGGGTTGGGTGGGTGTGCCACCAGGAATGGGATGCCATATAAGCATGGCTGGTGCGCATGTCTCGGTGGGAAGTGCCATCATTATGGAACTGCACTGCCACCTGGGCTGACAACATGGTTACCGCCAACCGTGTCTTGCCCGTGCATCGGTGGGAAACCCATCAAAATTATTAAAAATCATAAAAGTTTGACCAACACTCATACCACACCTTAAAGAGGCAAACTAAATACATGAAATAATAAAATAATATAATGTTAAAGGTCCTGGTGTGACAATTCTCCCCACCACAACACATGATACCCCCAGAAAGCCACCAAGATGACAGTTAACAAAAACACAAGTCCATGACAACATAAAACTAAGAAAAAACAAAAGACATGGGGTGACCATTACCAACACACGTCAAAATAGATCGATTCATGGAGAACCATAGCTTGAGATTGATGGGATAACATAAGAGGGTTCTCCCTACCATACGAATTCAAATAACTTAGAGACCCTAAAGCCCAGACACACCACCACTGGAGGGTGGGGGTGCCAGAATTCCCAAACTGAACTTATTAACATCCTATAAAAGGAACTAATAACACCATAAGGAAATAAACTTAACTCCATCCACAATAACCGAACAAAACATTTACCACAATCAAGATTTAGGGAGTTCCTCGCCCGAACAAAACCCACTTCATCAGTACAAACAGAACAGCTCAACTACTAGGATTTAAACTATTACAACAAAACTCAACATTACAAGACATTAGAATAGAGAAATCCTATATAAAACTGAAACTCACTAGAGGAAAATTCAAGTAAAGGCACTCAAGTTATGAAAGGTCCTAGAGACACTACCCATTAATTTCATGAAACCAAACATCCTCCTTATAAAAACAACTGAGGCCAAACTAAAAATCAAAATGGTTCCATTTATTCATAGTCTTAGAACCCTTTAAGAAATATGAATGAGTTAGTAACCACACTAAGAGAGGATAAGGCTGCTTGGATTTCAGTAGAATGAGCTCATCACACCACCCCAACAAGGATTATCTTACCACAACAACAAGAATAGGAAAAGGAAACACTATATATTTCCATCCCAAAGCTAAAAGCATGATCTGGAATAAGATTACACACACCATCAGAAAATCTTTACTGTGTGCGACATTCACCCTGATACTTGTGGCTAGGGCTCTGATGAATGAAACATCTCATACCTAACAGTCATGCATTTCCATCCTCCAGTCCAAAAATCATCTATCGTCCTAATGATTCAAATGAAAACAATTGTAGTACGTTTTCAAATTGATGAAACGTGCCATTATAGAATGTAAGAACTTTCCAAACAAATGGAACACAAGAAAAAGGTCCATAAATCAGGGATCTGGCACTGATAAAGATAGATTCTTGGAGATAGATTCCTCCTGCATACACACCTTGACCGATGGGAAACCTTCATAAGAGACGACCATTAGCTACACCCCAAAATTCCATGATGGATGGACATCCAACCTCCGCTGGTCCTAAAACTAGACCCTCAAACAAACCTGATATGACACAAACCTTAATGACCCCAGGAGTTCCCAACAACTCCAAGACACACTCTATCTCCATGAACCACAAAACCGCCTCTTATAGAATTTGATTTCCTTTAAAAAGAGGAAACACATGAAAAGAACCAGGAACAGGGAATTGATCGTTGGAAAACATGGGGACAATTTTTGGGTGGAACATCCTAAACAACACTAGGAACACAAACTGAAATCGATATCAATCCCACAAAAAAATAAAACTGAAACACCCCGATCACAAAACAACTGGTTAGGAAGCCAAAAAAAATCAAGCACAACCAAAAATACCAATTCAAAAATACAATATCATATTAATTTTTAAAATCAACAAATTTCCAAACCACATATAAAATAATGAAACCCTACTTTTAAACCAAATCATGACCCCAAAATTCATTTCCCTTTTCAAAACCACAATTCCCCTTAAAATTTTAAAACTGACTTATGGTTTCTAATAAACTGTCACATGTGTGTTCATCTATTCCCAATTTCAACATCCTTGAATAAGTGCCCCCCACACACCCTCCATACATACCCACACACATGTGACCCTCCATAATGAATACCAAGGTTCACACATCTCTTTTCTTTATCAAATCCAAACATACACCAAATGTTTCAAAAATAGAAACACTTTATCTTTAAAAGCCCACTTCACCAATTTCAAAACAATTTTAAAGAAACCCTTTTTACATTCCAAAACCACATTTCATTGGAAAATGTGCATTCATTTAAAAATACACCATTTATATTCAACAGACACTCACATAAACTGATATTAAAATGAAACACAACCAACAACAACCAAAGAAATGGATAAATAATTCATATGCCTAACCCGACGACATAGTGGTGAGCCATTCCCTATGTAACGTATAACCCTATAAGGACCATGAACCAGGCACTAAGACTCCACATGGTTCAACAACACATGTGAGGCTACAAAATAACTAGATTCGCCACCATTTTTATCCCTCAATCCAAAACAACCCAAGACAAAAGACTCAAATCTCGGACTACCCCCTAGTGACTCGTAGATCAGTGCAAGAAAGATTTAGTGAAGCTCTCCATAAACCTACCTCCTAAGTCCCAAAAATCATAATATACTTATATCGGACTCCCCAAATATCATGGGCCTCCTATGATACCATTTTTTCATGAACCAACCCAGGTCAACCCTGAACCAGCCACTCGATCTAGTCTGGGACATGTCCATAGGGGAGTTCCTGATCCCTCTAGGATATAAACTAGTGTCGAGAATAAAAATTTTACTATTGGGAATAATTTGGACCACAAACAAAAGATAAATAGATAAATAAAGACTACTGATAAAAGTAAAAACTAGCAGCAGAAAGAAAATAAAACTGCACATACCTCCATGTGACCTCATAGGTCACCACCCAAACCTAGAACTAAGTTCCCTCCAAGAGTGATCTAGTACTAATGAGACCTAAAAATGAAAATATAAAGTAGGGGTGAGAACAAAAATTCTTAGTATGAATTCATCACACAGTCTATGAAATTTCATTACTAAAACCTTCCTTTGATACTAGTTTGATCTTCATTTATAAAGAAATATTTTTACACACATTATGAACTTTAGAAAAAACAACATGCACCATTGACCTCATAATTTAAAACATTGTTCAAGAAGGTAAAAAAGGAAGGTTTGGGTTTCTCTATCAAAAAAACTACTTAGGAAATATTTTTTATCTAACCAAACTTTCAATGCTTTTTCAATAAAACAAAATCTAGGTACACAGAATATGATTCCACACAACAAGGGAAACGACCCTAATAATACTCATAATAGAGAAACATGGGAAATATGGATAATGCAAAGGAAGAATAGAACGTACTATATGTGAGACTCATCCTGAAGGAATGCCCTACTCAATGACATTATAACACCATAAAACACGATTTTTTCCCTACCTGGCCTAGTCGAGGATCCCAGTCCCATAGTAATAATAATTAAATATCACCCAACTATAGGACACTAGCTAGTGTGTAATCTAAACTAGTGAAAAAATCATTCTCAGTAAGCCAGTTTATTATGATAGGTTCTCTTGTATATTTTAGAAGGGGGTGTTCCATACCATTCAAACAACATGTCACATATATATAACCACACACACCACACAATCCGGAACCACCATGGGCACCACAAGGGTTTTTCTCTTGCCTGAAAATAATTACCATTCGAGGAAGTCCCTTATCGAGGACCCTTACATCTCATGATTAACCAATGAGGTAGGTGAACTAACTGAAGAGGTATTTTCTAAAAACCATTTCAAAATGCCAAATGGGCCTTTAGATTTAATCATCCAATGTAAATTTACCAAGACCCTTTTAAAGAAAAACATTACCCACAATTTGAGATCACTATTTCACTATGCCTTTTCCAAACAATATATTGAGTTCCAAAAAAACACCCAAATATTTTAAAATTTCCAATCAGTCCTTTCATTCAAATCCACTTTATCACAAAACTATATTAAAATATACACAATGCATTTGATGGTTCCAAACGAGCTTTCAACTATTTTAATAAATGATCATCTCTTATCAGACACCTACAAGTCACACTTACCACATGGTTTTGAAATCACCCCAAGCCACTTGAAAATATATGGAATAGTTTATCAAATAGAAAGATAATAATAGCATATAAGAATTAGTTATTTAGAAAACCCTGGATTGAGAAAAGAACCATAACCAATTTCATCTTCATTTGAAGGACCATCCATGTGTGAACTCTAAAAACCCAGGGATTTTCCCACATCCAATGGAATATACAAGCAGTTATTTCCCTATCCATCATTGAAGAAACCACCCACAAACTTTTGTTAACATATTGAAACACTCTCTAACAAACAAAAAAAATTTAAAAATCCACCTGAAAACAAGTTTAACAACATTAATTAAATGATTCTAATAGTAAAACCTACCCAAAAAAATTAACAACCCCATTTAAAAACCAACTACCTCTTAACTAAACTCAGTTTCATAGGAAAAAGCATGTGCTTAAATGGAATAACATATGAAAACCTATTTTTAGGATGTTTAGCCAATGATAAATCATTATCTTATACTAAATAAGATTGTAATAGATTTTGGAAACATGGTTTTGAAATTAATTAGTAAAAACAAATAATCACATGGATTGAAATTGGAGGAATGTGATTGAAAACACCTACCTCAACAAATGTGAACACAATAGAACATCAACAGATAGAAGAACAATTCCCCACAAACCAATATGCATACCCTAGACACAATGAAAAACATACCCAAAAAACATGAGGAATTATAGTTTGCCTAAATTGAACATAAATCCCTAAATTTGAAGAAAACACACCCAGAGAGGGGGTTCACGACTTGGAAGGGCGCTTCCGGTGAGGGAGGGGTGCAGCCACGCTGCATCATGGTAGAGAAAAGCAGTCATTGGGATTTAGGTCAGATGGAGAGAGGTTGTCTGACCAAGGGGGGTCACGTCGGTGAGTGAGATGGAATAGGGAGGTCAGACCACCAGGCAGGGCAGTATGCATAGGGGAAATACTAGGGTCGGGAGGGAGTTTCAATCATAACAGGAGGTCCAACCAGTGTGGTTGGTGCACTGTAGGCTGGGTAGAAGAAGCTAGGGGAGGATGTGATGTGTGGAGTAGGTAAGGGGATGGAGGGATAGGGTATAATAGGCTTTAAAAAGTAAAAAAAAAGACTTATAATAACAATAACAATAACAATAATAATATATACATTAATAATAACAATAACATACTCATAATAATAAAAATAATACTATCTACAATAGAATAATAATAATAATAATAATTTTCATAAAAATAATAATAATTTTATTCTTAGTGATAATATTAATAATAATAGAATCATAACGATATAATTAATTTTTTTAAATAATAATAATAGTAACACTAAAAATAATAATTATTATAGTTGCTATTTTATTCATTTAATTTTAAATAATAAAAACATTAAAAATAATTTAATAACAATAAAATACATGTAGTATTTTCTATAATAATAATATTATAATTCATAACAAAAATATTATTTCTGTTATGGTTAAAACATTTTCTATTTTTTTTATTTTCATAAAAATTTATTTATTTTAAACATTAGGGAACTACACAAACTCCTAAGTCGACCGAACGGTTACCGCCAACTATGTTGACCCTGTACGACAGTGCGAAACACATAATAATTATTAAACATCATATATGTTTTGACCAGTTCTCAACTCGTACCTTGTTGAAGCTAACTAAATCATTGAAATAATAAGATAAAATACTTTTAATAGTTGGGGTGTCAGAGTCTTCCCCTTATCGAGTTGAGTATAAGTAAGCCATCATATTCTGAGGCACTGGGAAATATGGGGGTTGACATGATGGATACTCTACCAGTAAGAAGAGAAATACTTTCTTAACCCAAATCAGTCTTGGGTCCACACTCATTCTTTGAGAAGCCTCTATATCGTTCACATATCAATGAGACCTCTAATATCCCCACTACTTTTGATGATATCTTCAAGAACTACCCAAATTGGACAGATCAAGTTGATGAATCTCTAGGGGAAGAAAAAATGGATTTGTTACTCGTGATAATACAATTATAAAGTGATGAAATATAAGTTGTATATTTTCCCAAAACGACTTCTTAGTTTTACATGCCAAGAGAGGTGTCAAAAGAAAGCATAAATAAAATTCGTCTCAACCTCTATAAAACTCTATACCAACTGAAAACAAAATTATTTCCTTATGATGGGTATGCAGACCATGTCAAAATAATTTGAGATCTTCTTCATCAAAACAACCTAGAATTACTTCTTTCTTTATGATGGATAGAATCAGATAGGTGGAAAAAAGAACTTGAATTGACCTACCTCAATGCACTACATAAGTTGTGTCATCTAATTGGTGATTCCCGATCTGATGTTCATATCTATGGTTGTAAAGAGTATGGATCTTTGTAATTCACCCCACATCTCATCCATTATAATCCATTGGGAATGGAATCCTATAATTTTATTATACCAAGACAGATATCAAATGAAATCCCTATTCTAAAAATTCATATTTCTCGATAAGAATCGTCCTTGAGTAAATATCCAAAGCATCAGGCCCGATAATATCAATCCATTTGAAAAACTCTAGAACTAGGAAACCAATAACATTTAGTAGGATCCTCACATAAGAGAATCCAATCATCAATAATTGAAAATATCCGTAGAAGAAAATATTTCACATGCAGACCTTGCATAATATTTGACTTACAATCGAATAGGAATGTGTGCGATTAAGAAAGTGGAAACAATTGTAGAAACTATCGTGATACGAGATCAGCCCCAGCCCACAGGGATTGGGGGATTTTTAACACAAAATTACCTTTTAAAAGATACAAACCCAAGATTAGGTAGAGTAAAAAAATAATAGGAGAGACTCCATCCCATAAGGATGGGGGATTTTTACCTCAACTGACCGTCCAATGGATGTTAGTCTTTTCCTGGTTATGTGGGATGAAAAATATAGAGTTCTCCCATTTCCTCTAGTCTTGTGATCCAATCCCATTAGATGGGAGGCATATAACCATACTACATAATGGTTCCCTTTGAGTCATCCTTCGACAATAAGTCCAAATAGGAGCTCCGAAAGGGGGGGAGTGGCCCAAAAAATTGAATAAATAATCCTCTTATTACTCAGCATCTGGTATGCCACACATACATTATTGTGGATCAATGAACATCCTGGATATTAATAATTTAGACCACACACTAGTGCAGAAAATGTTATTTACGTCGGTTATTTTTCATTTTTTATGTCGTTTTTAGCGGACATTAATACGGACAACGTTATAAATAACGTTTTTACGTCCGTTATTTAAAAACCGATGTAAAAAACATAACATCGTGGTTTTTATCACGTCAGTCAATTAATAACCGATGTGAAAAAACCAGGGGTGTTTATAACGTCAGTTATTGTATAACCGTCGTGATAAACCGGGGGGGTTGTCACGTCAGTTATAGAATAACCGATGTTATAAACACGTGTCGAGGAGTTTATTAGGTCAGTTATTAAATAACCGACGTGAGAAACCATGCCACATGTTTTTATAATGTTATTTATTAAAAACACAATGTGATAAACGCTTCCGGATTTCTTCATCACGTCGGTTATAAAATAACCAATGTGGAAGCCAATTTTTTTAAAAAAACTAAATGCAGTCCTCTGCTCTCCCCCAGAAACAACCAGAAACCAAATCAATAATTCGTACCACAAAAAAAGAAGGAGATCAAAATAAGAACTAAAGAAAATTTAATCATTTACATTGATAACATATAAAACATACCCCACTTGACAGGCCCCATCACACCCCTGGACTACAACCCAACCCCCTGGACAGCCCCAAACACCCCAAGACAGCCCCAAACACCCTAGGAACCCCCCCCCCCCCACCCCCACACACACACCTTGGGCAGCCCTACCCAACCCCATCAGAACCCCCAACACACCCCTGAACTACCCCCGACCCACTGGACATCCCCAAACACCCCAGGACACCCCCCTGGATATCCCCAAACACCCCTGGATAGCCCCAAACACCTCGGGACAACCCCCCACCCTCATGTATTCCCCCACACCCTGAACAGCCCTCCCCCACCCCATTGGAGCCCCCACCACACCCCTAGACTGCCCCGACCCCCTGGACATCCTCAAACACCCCGAAACAACCCCCCTGGACTGCCCCAAACACCCCTGGACAACCCCAAACATCCTGGGACAACCCCCCCCCCCCCCACCCTCATGTTTACCCCTCCACACCCTGGACAGCCCTCCCCCATCCCATTGGAGCCCCCACCACACCGTTGGACTACCCCCGACCACCTGGACATCCCCAAACACCCTGGGACACCCCCCTGGACAGCCCTAAACACCCTGGGACAGCCCCAAACACTCAGGAACCCCCCCCCCCCACACACACACACCCTCATGTATACACCCCGACCCCCTTGACATCCCCAAACACCCCGAGACAACCCCCCCCCCCTCCACCCTCCTAAACAGCACCCCCTCACCCCCTAACCCCACTTGACAGCCCCCACCACACCCCCAAGACTGCCCCCTGGACATCCCCAAACACCCCGGGACAACCCCCCACCCTCATGTACACCCCCCCCACACACACACACCCTGGACTGTAACACCCTGAGATTTTATGAAAAATATTCTTCTTAATTTCATTAATGTCTTGTGTTATACGTTACACCAAAAAGGAGCTTTCACAACACACATCTCTGACCTGGCTTGAATTACACGCAATCACGACCATCCACGATTGCGTTTGTTGTACGCAACACCAAGTTTCGCTAAACAACGATATGCTATTAAAATATTATTAAAACTAGCCGTTATGAATAGTAATAACCACTTTTTGAAATTTTGTAAATTTTATCTTTCAAAGTGGACTTAATTTTTGGATTCGGAATATCGAAATTAGCTTAGGGTGAATTTTTGGTGATTTTCGGATAACTTTCATATTTTGATGAATAGTGAAAATTACTAAATTTTAATTAAAAACAACTTTTTCAATCAAAACAATTAATAGTGATAAATTATTAATTTGAGTGGTTTTAAAGTATATTTAGAATATATTTTTACAATTTAATACAATGTTGGTCATTGGATGTAATTTCACATTTAAATAAGTTATAAACAAGTGTCAATCTTTTGATAGTTATTATCTCTTAAAAACACGCCTTTTGTTTTGACGACGGGAATTAATTTTTAAATTAATTAATGCCACTAATATGTTTTGAATTTGGTAAAATAGAAATCATTTTTGAGTTCATAATATCAAATATAGCTTAGGCCTAATTTTTGGCATTTTTCTGAAAACTTTCAATATTTGATGAATAGTGAAACCACTAAGTGGTAGTTAAAATAACTGAATTTTTCATAAAACTTAATTTTACCACCTCTGTGAGTGGAATTTCAAAAATCCGAGAGAAATGGTTGATGTCAGTAAGTAAAATGTGGTTCAATGAGATGAAAATAATTTTTTTGGTGAATAATAACTTTTTACTTTTTTTACCACGGTTAAAAGTAAATAGGGTAATTAAGGGTAGAAATGATATTATTATTACCCTAACACATGTCCTAATTCTATTGGACAAGTGTAATTCGACCAAAAACAAACTTAGGAATAAAATATGACCATTTAGGCCCACTTGAATTAGATTAGGACATTTATTATTATCTAATTCAAAGAAGAGTTAAAAGAGTTAAAATCAAAGTTTATTTACTAAAACATTTTTAATATATGGTTATACATCAGATAAATTCTATTGTAAATATTAATTATAAATATAAAAATATTTCCTACATAATGGTATTTTATTTTTAATTTTTAGACATCAAATAACTTAATTTATTTATGAAACAAAGATGATGCAGTAATTATCTTATTAATGAAATATTGACATAATTAATGTTATAAATACCTAAATAAATGTATTTTAAGACTTTTTATGAATTACAATAATTTTATAGGTTAATATGACATGTTAGTATTGATTTAATTAAATTCTTTTGAACTTATCATTCTGTTATGATTTTTACAAAAATCAATTACTAAATAGTGTCAAAATTGACATAAAATAGTTTTTAAAATAAATATTATATTATTAATTGTTATTTTATTCCTAAAAAACTAAGGTTCGGCCAAATGACATAGCTAATGTTATTTATATTAATAATAAACAATTTGGGGTTCGTTTGGCTTCTTATAGTAAGTTTATTAACCTTATATTGTCAGAACACAAGAAGACACGGTAAAAGTAAAATTACTTAACTTAATGTTAAATCTAAATGATAAGGTTAAAATAGGAACCTAAACTTGTCTAAATTCTATTGGATGAGATTATTTCGACCCATCCCACCTTATACTCGAAATAAATCAATTTGGAGCTATTTAAAACCGAACTTGACTTTATAATAAAATAATATTTTTAGTTTTTCCAAAGGAGCCCCTCTCCTCCCTTATAAAAGGGCACCTCCTCCCTCTCTTCCTCACACAACTTTGAGCCTTCAAGATCGGCCAACCCCTGCCAAATTCTCTTCTCCACTTCCCTAGAAATAACCTAGAGGTTCTGGTCTTCTTCAAAGACCCATTTTAGTGCCCTAAAAGGAGGTCTCAAAGAAGCACTTCAAAGAAGAGGTAATGTCCGTTACCGATTCTTTCATCTTTATTTCTTCTTCCACTTCTTCTTCTTAGGTTGTTTCATTATGAAGTAATAACATCAGTATCAATAATATACTGATATTTTATTATAATTATGAAACAACCCTATTTAACCATCTATCCATCCTACGGAAAAAGAAATCACCGCGCGTGTGTACGTACGGAATACCGTCTCCACGCCGTGGTGTAATCTATTTTCCACCACCACCTTACATGGATGGGTATAATGGTGTAAAGAATAACAATACATAGTTATTAGAACATCATATTGATTCTGATATATTTTATAATCCACTCCAATTCAATTCAATAATTATGGAAATGATATCATCGCTCGTGCGTACGTACGGACTACCGTCTCCACGACGCGATGAGATTCATTCTCCATGTTAACCATTTAAGAATTATTATAAAGTATATATAAGAAATAATAATGAAATATATGAAATTATAAATCTACTGGATTTATGTGTATATATATGTATGTCATCTACTTAATTCCACTCAATTGAATAATGAAAAGAAAACAGCGTTCATGCGTACGTACGGCCTACCGTCTCTATGAACGGTGTATTTCTTTCCATTTACTAATTTATTATATATATGTATATTCTGAATATATGTTATATATAAATCATGTTTTATATTCTGGAATTAAGTAATTATGATATAAGCAATCATATGAATAATTACAAGTCAAAACACGGACGACAAATGATACAATTTTAGCCAAAATGCTCTTTAACATGGAATTTACAAAAGAAAGTGTAATATAAAGTCATAAGTGAACCATATATGATATCATAACAATGAATATGATTATGTAATAAGTTAATGACATTATTTAAATCATTATACAGGAGGTTCGGATACGTACAAAGCATATCGGACATAAGGTAAGGGATAAATTTTCAATCTCATTTGTATCTGAGATTGCTTATACGTAAGTATTTACTGGGGCTACGTTTATCATCCATGACCATGTTTTATAAAAATGTTTTTATAAAATGTTTACCATTCTTCCATGAATTTTTAATATCATTTTTACCCTTTATTTACTTTTTACCACATTGTATGAATGGAATCTTTCCTTTGGTTACCATATAAGGTACTTTTTGACTTTTCCGACAAAAGTACGAGGAGAATGTTATTTTTAACTTATAAGGTGTGAACGGATTTTTATGGTTTCATAACACCTCATTTTCAAGGAGCTTCCTCTACAATATTGCATGATTATTTTCAACAAAACCCTTATCTTTTAAAATTGCATGGAATTTTGTGAAATGAAAATGATTTTAAAGAAGAAAGGATATTTTCCTCAAGAATTCATTTCAAGTGTTTTTCTCAAAACTATTTTCCATCTAAGATGAAATTATTTGATATGTATGTTTCAAGTAAAATGTCTCTATGATTTAAATGGTTTCAATTTTATTATGATGAAATGATATAAATTTTTTATGGATTATAATGGCATGATGTTTAAGAATCCGATTTTTATTACATGGGTTATGTAATGATGTATGATTTATGATTTTGTGGCACACATAAGAATGGTATCATTATGAGATGGGTGGGACCTATATCTCCCTCCAATTCATTGGGTAAAGATTTTATATCTCATGAGATATACATGGCTTGAATGGTTGGTTATACCGGTTCAGTGAAACAGGACTGAAACGAGGGTGAATCTGTTCAGAAAGGGACTTTGTCCACTAAGATAGTCTTGGAAATGAGTCTTGACTAATAAGAAATGATTTTCTATGACTATGTGTGTATGCCACAAAGTTTCATGTTTTAAGTTATGATTATTGGGATTTCATTTCACTACTATGATTTATCCCATGTTATGAAATTATGCTCTCTTTTGCAGGATAAGATTTCCAAAATGTTATGTTCTTATGAATATGATGTGATTGATATTTATTTTGTTTACCCTTACTAAGAATTTGAGCTCACCCTTTTATGTTTTCATTTCCCCAGGATATAAAGAAAGGTTTTAGGTAAAAAATAAAGAAGATCATTATGGGAGATGTTGAATATCTTTCACCACGATTAGAAGATTATATTCTGAGTTTCCAAAGACACTAAATTGTTACGATCCTTGTGTGTATTTTTTTGTTATGTACTAAGTATTCCGAAAAAGTAATGTAATGTCCATGTACGTCAAGCTTAGGGTCTCTACAGTTGGTATCAGAGGAAAGGTTTAGTCAACCTTTGGAAACTAGGATGTGAAAACGTTAGTGAGATCCCTAGAGATATTTCTAAGGTATGTCTAGGGATGTCTCTAAGGTTAAGTATACGTATAGGTTATAGTCCTAGAATTGCGCTAACGATCTTAGAATTTAACCTAAGATGTTAGATATTGAGGGTACATCCCCTTTATTATGTTGTTTTCTCTATCATGATTTTTGCCTCTCACACTATTCTTTTTGGGTTTTAGACGATGGCTGGAACCCGAAAAAACCATGTTGATCAATGCAATGGACAATGCAATGATTGTCATCCTGGACAAACAAATGTTATGGGAGATAGAGTTCAAAATCTTATTGCTATAATTACACAAGATATGAATCATTCTGGACTTCCAAATGAGCAGAGAAGGGAACAATATTCTATTGAGTCCTTCATGAGGCAACGTCCACCTTCTTTCAGTGGGTCTTCTGATCCACTTGTTGCTGAAGAATGGATCAGTACCACTGAAAAGATATTTTCAGTTCTTCAATGTTCTGAACATGATAAAGTCATCTTAGTAGTATATCGTTTGGAAGGAGGAGCTGATCAATGGTGGAATCTTATCAAGAATACGAGGCAAAGAGATGAAATTGAGTCCATGGAATGGGACGAGTTCAAGAACTTATTTTTCAATAAGTACTTCCCTCGTTTTCTTCGAACAAATATGGAGAAGGAGTTTCTTGAACTAAAGAAAAAGGATGATGAGTCTGTTGGTATATACGAAGTGAATTTTACAAGACTTGCAAGGTATGCATCTGGCATTATCATCCAACCTGAAAGTAAAGTTGATCAATTTTTCAGTGTCTTAAAACCAAGTCATCAAAGGGAATTAGCTATAAGATACTTCAGTAGCTATGAAGAAATTGTGCGTTGTGCTATCAAGGTAGAAATGGAAGTTGGTGTTACATATCCATCTCATGGTTTTGACAAGAAACGAAATATGGAGTTCAAGGAGAAATCTCAAAATAATGGTGAAAAGAAGATGAATGTTTCATTATGCACAAAGTGTGGAAAGAAGCATGGTGGAGATTGTCTTAAAGGGACTAGAAAATGTTTTAAGTGCAGAAAAGAAGGTCATCGAGCAGCTGAGTGTCGAAGTAATGGAAAAAGGGTTTCTAATGATGTGAATAAAGAAAAGACTGTAGAGAATGCACCACCAACACTTCAATGTTTCAAGTGCAAGGTGATGGGACATTATGCCAATAAATGCCCTAATCCAAGGGTTAGTGATGATCGACATGAGCAACCGCTTAAGGCAAAGGAAAAAGGGAAGTCACATGCGATCACTATTGGCGATGTTGAATATGACAACGATGTGGTGGAGTGATTAAGTGTTTATGTAATGGGATTCCAAAATAGTGTTGTATATAGTATCGTGGAATATTGGAATATTTATGTATTGGTCTATTGTGGTTTTCAATAATTTTATGGTACCAATAACCATGGAAAGTGATTGAGATATTTTTGGAAAAAGAATGATATGCGCATAATGAAGGGAAAACGAGAAAATGAAATATCTGACAGTATTCATGAGCTCATGATTGATATAAGGACTAAGTGATATCATGGTTTGAGTATATAGAATTTTGAGGATTTTGGTATGTGGAAGGTGTTAACTTTTAACTGCATTCATGTTTTCACTAAGGTTCAATGGGTATTCAAGAGAATACATAATTAAGGACTTTGAATGTTTGGAATGTGACCAACAAAACATATCTTATGATATATGGGGATCAATGATGGTATTAAATCTATGGTAATCGTTTTCACTATGTTATGAGAGTGGACTGCAGTATTATGGATAAGCCTAAAGATTGAAATGGTTTATGTTGGACATAAGTTAGTATTATTTAAGGATAGAAGTTTTTCGATATTATTGATGGTATGTTATAGTAATATAGTTTTAGAAAAAGGACAACCTGCAGGACAGGCGACAACCCATCGCGTCGGATAAGGCGGTGGGAATCAAACCCACAACCGAAGTGCGACTGACCTTTATCAGCTACCACTGGCCTACAGGAAGTCCATGTTTAGTAGAAACTAGTTTTATTTTATTACGCGGTATGATATATAAAGTATAAGTCCATTTTAGGAACCATATATGATTAATATCACTATAGAATGACTTATGTATATTTAGTAACTTTTTCTAACCTTTTGTTTAAGACAGATGGAATGACCCATCATTCTATCACATGATCTGCTAACACTTCACGAATAACAAATTCAACTTCATTTATTTAAGAGATGAAGTGGAAATTGTTCAAGGCATGAACAACAGTGAGATTGTACCAAAATAAAGTAAGTATTTATTCTAATTCAAATTCTTCAACTTTAGGGAAACGATCTTGAAAACCAAAAATGTTCTCCTAGTGCCCTTATATCGGATTAATCAGATGGTACCTTAGATCATCGCAAATCTATGGCTTTATGATTGTTGGCTATTTCATAGCCATGTTCTCTACCACTCTCCATCAGAATATGATGGTTAGATTTCTCTTCCATATCCATAATTTCACCTATGTGGAAACCCATTGATTAGTTTATTTGGGTAACCATTATGTTTCATACTGTTATTTTTAAAGATTGGTCTTGGTATTCCTTTTTACGATGTGGGTTTCTATTAAAGAAACTTTCGAATAGTAAACCATTTATAACCCTGACGAATTTCGAGGGCGAAATTCATTTTAAGGGGGGTAGAATGTAACACCCTGATATTTTATGGAAAATATTCTTTTTAATTTCATTAATGTATTGTGTTATACGCTACACCAAAAGTAGCTTTCACAACACACATCTCTGACCTGGCTTGAATTACACGCAATTGCGACCTTCCACGATAGCGTGTGTTGTACGCAACACCAAGTTTCGCTAAACAATGATATGCTATTAAAATATTATTAAAACTAACTGTTATGAATAGTAATAACCACTTTTTGAAATTTTGTAAATTTTATTTTTCAAAATGGACTTAATTTTTGGATTCGGAATATTGAAATTAGCTTAGGGTGAAATTTTGGTGATTTTCGGATAACTTTCATATTTTGATGAATAGTGAAAATTACTAAATTTTAATTAAAAACAACTTTTTCAAACAAAATAATTAATAGTGATAAATTATTAATTTGAGTGGTTTTAAAGTATATTTAGAATATATTTTTACAATTTAATTCAATTTTGGTCATTGGATGTAATTTCACATTTAAATCAGTTATAAACAAGTGTCAATCTTTGGATAGTTATTATCTCTTAAAAACACGCCTTTTGTTTTGACGACGAGAATTAATTTTTAAATTAATTAATGCAACTGATATGTTTTGAATTTGGTAAAATAGAAATCATTTTTTAGTTCATAATATCATATATAGCTTAGGCCTAATTTTTGGCATTTTTCTGAAAACTTTAAATTTTTTATGAATAGTGAAACCACTAAGTGGTAGTTAAAAAAACTGAATTTTTCATAAAACGTAATTTTACCACTTCTGTGAGTGGAATTTCGAAAATCCGAGAGACACGCTTGATGTTTGTAAGTAAAATGTGGTTCAATGAGATGAAAATAATTTTTTGGTGAATAGTAACTTTTTACTTTTTTTACCATGGTTAAAAGTAAATAGGGTAATTAAGGGTAGAAATGATATTATTATTACCCTAACACATGTCCTAATTCTATTAGACAAGTTTAATTCGACCAAAAACAATCTTAGGAATAAAATATGACCATTTAGGTCCACTTGAATTAGATTAGGACATTTATTATTATTTAATTCAAAGAATAGTTAAAAGAGTTAAAATCAATGTTTATTTACTAAAACATTTTTAATATAAGGTTATACATAAGATAAATTTGATTGTAAATATTCATTATAAAGATAAAAATATTTCCTACATAATGGTATTTTATTTGTAATTTTTAGACATCAAATAATGTAATTTATTTATGACACAAAGATGATGCAGTAATTATCTTATTAATGAAATATTGAAATAATTGATTTTATAAATACCAAAATAAATTTAATTTAAGCCTTTTTATGAATTACACTAATTTTCTAGGTTAATATGACATGTTATTATTGATTTAATTAGCTTTTTTAGAACTTATAATTCCGTTATGATTTTCACAAAAATCAATTACTAAATAGTGTCAAAATTGACATAAAATAGTTTTTAAAACAAATATTATATTATTAATTGTTATTTTATTCCTAAAAATATAAGGTTCGGCCAAATAACTTATATAAGGTTATTTATATTAATAATAAACAATTTTGGGTTCGTTTGGATTCTTATAGTAAGTTTATTAACCTTATAGTGTAAGAACACAAGAAGACACGGTAAAAGTAAAATTATTTAACTTAATGTTAAATCTAAATGATAAGGTTAAAATAGGAACCTAAAATATCTAAATTATATTGGATGAGAGGATTTAGACCCATCCCCACCTTGCCTCGAAATAAATCAATTTGGAGCTATTTAAAACCGAACTTGACTTTATAATAAAATAATATTTTTAGTTTTTCCAAAGGAGCCCCTCTCCTCCCTTATAAAAGGGCACCTCCTCCCTCTCTTCCTCACACAACTTTGAGCCTTCAAGCTCTGCCAAACCCTGCCAAATTCTCTTCTCCACTTCCCTAGAAACATCCTAGAGGTTCTGGTCTTCTTCAAAGACCCATTTTAGTGCCCTAAAAGGAGGTCTCAAAGAAGCACTTCAAAGAAGAGGTAATGTCCGTTACCGATTCTTTCATCTTTATTTCTTCTTACACTTCTTCTTCTTAGGTTGTTTCATTATGAAGTAATAACATCAGTATCAATAATATACTGATATGTTATTATAAGTATGAAACAACCCTATTTCACCATCTATCCATCCTACGGAAAAATAAATCACCACGCGTGCGTACGTACGGAATACCGACTCCACGCCGTGGTGTAATCTATTTTCCACCACCACCTTACATGGATGGGTATAATGGTGTAAAGAATAACTATACATAGTTATTAGAACATAATATTGATTCTGATATATTGTATCATCCACTCCAATTCAATTCAATAATTATGGAAATGATATCATCGCTTGTGCGTACGTACGGACTACCGTCTCCACGACGCGATGAGATTCATTCTCCATGTTAACCATTTAAGAATGATTATAAAGTATATATAAGAAATAATAATGAAATATATGAAATTATAAATCTAATGGATTTATGTATATATATATATATGTATGTCACCTACTTAATTCCACTCAATACAATAACGAAAAGAAAACAGCGTTCATGCGTACGTACGACCTACCGTCTCCATGAACGGTGTATTTCTTTCCATTTACTAATTTATTATATATATGTATATTCTGAATATATATTATATATAAATCATGTTTTATATTCTGGAATTAAGTAATTATTATCTAAGCAATCATATGAATAATTACAAATCAAAACACGGACGACAAATGAAACAATTTTTCCCAAAATGCTCTTTAACATGGAATTTACAAAAGAATTAGTAATATAAAGTCATAAGTGAACCATATATGATATCATAACAATGAATATGATTCTGTAATAAGTTAATGAAATTATTTAAATCATTATACAGGAGGTTCGGATACGTACAAAGCATATCGGATATAAGGTAAGGGATAAATTTTCAATCTTATTTTTATCCGAGATTGCTTATACGTAAGTATTTACTGGGGTTACGTTTATCATCCATGACCATGTTTTATAAAAATGTTTTTATAAAATGTTTACCATTCTTCCTTGAATTTTTAAAGTCATTTTTACCATTTATTTACTTTTTACCACATTGTATGAATGGAATCTTTCCTTTGGTTACCATATAAGGTACTTTTTGACTTTTTCGACAAAAGTACGAGGAGAATGTTATTTTTAACTTATATGGTGTGAACTGATTTTTACAGTTTCATAACACCTCATTTTCAAGGAGATTCCTCTACAATATTGCATGATTATTTTCAACAAAACCCTTATCTTTTAAAATTGCATGGAATTTTGTGAAAAGAAAATGATTTTAAAGAAGAAAGGATATTTTCCTCAAGAATTCATTTCAAGTGTTTTTCTCAAAACTATTTTCCATCTAAGATGACATTATTTGATATGTATGTTTCAAGTAAAATGTCTCTATGATTTAAATGGTTTCAATTTTATTATGATGAAATGATATCAATTGTTTATGGATTATGATGGCATGATGTTTGAGAATCCCATTTTTATTACATGGGTTATGTAATGATGTATGATTTATGATTTTGTGGCACACATAAGAATGGTATCATTATGAGATGGGTGGGACCTATATCTCCCTCCAATGCATTGGGTACAGATTTTATATCTTATGAGATATACATGGCTGGAATGGTAGGTTATACCGGTTCAGTGAAACAGGACTGAAACGAGGGTGACTCGGTTCAGAAAGGGACTTTGTCCACTAAGATAGTCTTGGAAATGAGTGTTGACTAATAAGAAATGATTTTCTATGACTACGTGTGTATGACACAAAGTTTCATGTTTTAAGTTATGATTATTGGGATTTCATTTCACTACTATGATTTATCCCATGTTATGAAATTATGCTCTCTTTTGCAGGATAAGATTTCCAAAATGTTATGTTCTTATGAATACGATGTGATTGGTATTTCTTTTGATTACCCTTACTGAGAATTTGAGCTCACCCTTTTATGTTTTCTTTTCCCCAGGATATAAAGAAAGGTTTTAGGTAAAAAATAAAGAAGATCTTTATGGAAGATGTTGAAGATCTTTCACCACGATTAGAAGATTATATTCTGAGTTTCCAAAGACACTAAACTATTACGATCCTTGTGTGTGTGTTTTTGTTATGTACTAAGTATTCTGCAAAAGTAATGTAATTTCAATGTACGTCAAGCTTAGGGTCTCTACAGTTGGTATCAGAGGAAAGGTTTAGTCAACCTTTGGAAACTAGGATGTGAAAACGTTAGTGAGATCTCTAGAGATATTTCTAAGGTATGTCTAGGGATGTCTCTAAGGTTAAGTATACGTATAGGTTATAGTCCTAGAATTACGCAAACGATCTTAGAATTTAACCTAAGATGTTAGATATTGAGGGTACTCCCCATTTATTATGTTGTTTTCCCTATCATTATTTTTCCCTCTCACACTATTCTTTTTGGGTTTTAGACGATGGCTGGAACCTGAAGGAACCGTGTTGATCAATGCAATGGACAATGCAATGATTGTCCTCCTGGACAAACAAATGTTATGGGATATGGAGTGAAAAATCTTATTGCTATACTTACACAATCTATGAATCATTATGGACTTCCAAATGAGCAGAGAAGGGAACAATATTCTATTGAGTCCTTCATGAGGCAATGTCCACCTTCTTTCAGTGGGTCTTCTGATCCACTTGTTGCTGAACAATGGATCAGTACCACTGAAAAGATATTTTCTGTTCTTCAATGTTCTGAACATGATAAAGTCATCTTAGCAGTATATCGTTTAGAATATGAAGCTGATCAATGGTGGAATCTTATCAAGAATACGAGGCAAAGAGATGAAATTGAGTCCATGGAATGGGACGAGTTCAAGAACTTATTTTTCAATAAGTACTTCCCTCGTTTTCTTAAAACAAAGATGGAGAAGGAGTTTCTTGAACTAAAGCAAAAGGATGATGAATCTGTTGGTATATACAAAGTGAATTTTACAAGACTTGCAAGGTATGCATCTGGCATTATCATCCAACCTGAAAGTAAAGTTGATCGATTTTTCAGTGGCTTAAAACCAAGTCTTCAAAGGGAATTAGCTATAAGAGACTTCAGTAGCTATGAAGAAATTGTGCGTTGTGATATCAAGGTAGAAATGGAAGTTAGTGTTACATATCCATATCATGGTTTTGACAAGAAACGAAAGATGGAGTTCAAGGAGAAATTTTAAAATAATGGTGAAAAGAAGATGAATGTTTCCTTATACACAAAGTGTGGAAAGAATCATGGTGGAGATTGTCTTAAAGGGACTAGAAAATGTTTTAGGTGTGGAAAAGAAGGTCATCGAGCAGCTGAGTGTCGAAGTAATGAAAAAAGGGTTTCTAATGATGTGAATAAAGAAAAGACTGTAGAGAACGCACCACCAACCCTTCAATGTTTCAAGTGCAAGGAGATGAGACATTATGCCAATAAATGCCCTAATCCAAGGGTTAGTGATGATCGACATGAGCAACCGCTTAAGGCAAAGGACAAAGGGAAGTTACATGCGATCACTATTGGCGATGTTTAATATGACAATGATGTGGTGGAGTGATTAAGTATTTATGTAATGGGATTCCAAAATAGTGTTGTATATAGTATCGTGGAATTTTGGAATATTATTTATTGGTCTATTGTGGTTTTCAATAATTTTATGGTACCAGTAACCATGGAAAGTGATTGGGATATTTTTGGAAAAAGATTGATATGCGCATAATGAATGGAAAATGAGAAAATGAAATATTTGATAGTATTCATGAGCTCATGATTGATATAAGAACTAAGTGATATCATGGTTTGAGTATACAGAATTTTGAGGATTTTGGTATGTGGAAGGTGTTAACTTTTAACTGCATTCATGTTTTCACTACGGTTCAATGGGTATTCAAGAGAATACATGATTAAGGACTTTGAATGTTTGGAATGTGACCAACAAAACATATATTATGATATATGGGGATCAACGATGGTATTAAATCTCTGGTAATCGTTTTCACTATGTTATGAGAGTGGACTGCAGTATTATGGATAAGCCTAAAGATTGAAATGGATTATTTTGGACATAAGTTAGTATTGTTTGAGGATAGAATTTTTTTTGATATTATTTATGGGATGTTATAGTAATATAGTTTTAGAAAAATGACAACCTCCAGGACAGGCGACAACCCATCGCGTCGGACAAGGCTGTAGGAATCGAACCCACAACCGAAGTGTGACTGGCCTTTATCACCTACCACTGGCCTACAGGAAGTCCATGTTTAGTAGAAACTCATTTTATTTTATTACGTTGTATGATATAAGAAGTATAATTCCATTTTAGAAACCATATATGATTAATCTCACTATAGAATGTCTTATGTATATTTAATAACTTTTGCTAACCTTTTGTTTGAGACAGATGGAATGACCCGTCATTCTATCACATGATCTGCTAACACTTCATGAATAACAAATTCAACTTCTTTTATTTAAGAGATGAAGTGGAAATTATTCAAAGCACAAACAACAGTGAGATTGTACCAAAATAAAGTAAGTATTAATTCTAATTCAAATTCTTCAACTTTAGGGAAACGATCTTGAAAAACAAAAATGTTGTCCTAGTGCCCTTATATCGGATTAATCCGATGGTACCTTAGATCATCGCAAATCTATGGCTTTATGATTGTTGGCTATTTCATAGCCATGTTCTCTACCACTCTCCATCAGAGCATGATGGTTAGATTTCTCTTCCATATCCATATTTTCACCTATGTGGAAACCCAGTGATTAGTTTATTTGGGTAACCGTTACGTTTCATACTTTTATTTTTAAAGATTGGTTTTGGCCTTCCTTTTTACGATGTGGGATTCTATTAAAGAAACTTTCGAATAGTAAACCATTTATAACCCCAACGAATTTCGAGGACGAAATTCATTTTAAGGGGGGTAGAATGTAACACCCCGAGATTTTATGAAAAATATTCTTTTTAATTTCATTAATGTCTTGTGTTATACTCTACACCAAAAGGAGCTTTCACAACACACATCTCTGACCTGGCTTGAATTACACACAATCGCGACCTTCCACGATAGCGTGTGTTGTACGCAACACCAAGTTTCGCTAAACAACGATATGCTATTAAAATATTATTAAAACTAGCCATTATGAATAGTAATAACCACTTTTTGAAATTTTGTAAATTTTCTTTTTCAAAATGGACTTCATTTTTGGATTTGGAATATCGAAATTAGCTTCGGGTGAAATTTTGGTGATTTTCGGATAACTTTCATATTTTGATGAATAGTGAAAATTACTAAATTTTAATTAAAAACAACTTTTTCAATCAAAATAATTAATAGTGATAAATTATTAATTTGAGTGGTTTTAAAGTATATTTAGAATATATTTTTACAATTTAATACAATATTGGTCATTGGATGTAATTTCACATTTAAATCAGTTATAAACAAGTGTCAATCTTTTGATAGTTATTATCTCTTAAAAACACACCTTTTGTTTTGACGACGGGAATTAATTTTTAAATTAATTAATGCAACTGATATGTTTTGAATTTGGTAAAATAGAAATCATTTTTTAGTTCATAATATCAAATATAGCTTAGGCCTAATTTTTGGCATTTTTCTGAAAACTTTCAATTTTTGATGAATAGTGAAACCACTAAGTGGTAGTTAAAAAAACTGAATTTTTCATAAAACATAATTTTACCGCTTCTGTGAGTGGAATTTCAAAAATCCGAGAGACACGGTTGATGTCAGTAAGTAAAATGTGGTTCAATGAGATGAAAATAGTTTTTTCGTGAATAGTAACTTTTTACTTTTTTACCACGGTTAAAAGTAAATAGGGTAATTAAGGGTAGAAATGATATTATTATTACCCTAACACATGTCCTAATTCTATTAGACAAGTGTAATTCGACCAAAAACAAACTTAGGAATAAAATATGACCATTTAGGCCCACTTGAATTAGATTAGGACATTTATTATTATTTAATTCAAAGAAGAGTTAAAAGAGTTAAAATCAAAGTTTATTTACTAAAACATTTTTAATATAATGTTATACATAAGATAAATTCGATTGTAAATATTCATTAGAAAGATAAAAAAATTGACTACATAATGGTATTTTATTTGTTATTTTTAGACATCAATTAATGTAATATATTTATGACACAAAGATGATGCAGTAATTATCTTATTAATGAAATATTGACATAATTGATGTTATAAATACCAAAATGAATGTAATTTAAGACGTTTTATGAATTCCACTACTTTTCTAGGTTAATATGACATGTTAGTATTGATTTAATTAACTTTTTTCGAACTTATCATTCTGTTATGATTTTCACAAAAATCAATTACTAAATAGTGTCAAAATTGACATAAAATAGTTTTTAAAACAAATATTATATTATTAATTGTTATTTTATTCCTAAAAATATAAGGTTCGTCCAAATGACTTATATAAGGTTATTTATTTTATTAATAAACAATTTTGGGTTCGTTTGGATTCTTATAGTAAGTTTATTAACCTTATAGTGTAAGAACACAAGAAGACACGGTAAAAGTAAAATTATTTAACTTAATGTTAAATCTAAATGATAAGGTTAAAATAGGAACCTAAACTTCTCTAAGTTCTATTGGATGAGTGGAGTTAAACCCATCCCCACATTATCCTCGAAATAAATCAATTTTGATCTATTTAAAACCGAACTTGACTTTATAATAAAATAATATTTTTAGTTTTTCCAAAGGAGCCCCTCTCCTCCCTTATAAAAGGGCACCTCCTCCCTCTCTTCCTCACACAACTTTGAGCCTTCAAGCTCGGCCAACCCCTACCAAATTATCTTCTACACTTCCCTAGAAACATCCTAGAGGTTCTGGTTTTCTTCAAAGACCCATTTTAGTGCCCTAAAAGGAGGTCTCAAAGAAGCACTTCAAAGAAGAGGTAATGTCTGTTACCGATTCTTTCATCTTTATTTCTTCTTCCACTTATTCTTCTTAGGTTGTTTCATTATGAAGTAATAAAATAAGTATCACTCATATACTTATATGTTATTATAAGTATGAAACAACCCTATTTCACCATCTATCCATCCTACAGAAAAAGAAATCATCACGCGTGCGTACGTACGGAATATCGTCTCCACGCCGTGGTGTAATCTATTTTCCACCACCACCTTACATGGATGGGTATAATGGTGTAAAGAATAACTATACATTGTTATTAGAACATAATATTGATTCTGATATATTGTATCATCCACTCCAATTCAATTCTATAATTATGGAAATGATATCATCGCTCGTGCGTACGTACGGGCTACCGTCTCCACGACGTGATGAGATTCATTCTCCATGTTAACCATTTAAGAATGATTATAAAGTATATATAAGAAATAATTATGAAATATATGACATTATAAAGCTACTGTATTTATGTGTATATATATGTATGTCATCTACTTAATTCCACTCAATTCAATAACGAAAAGAAAACATCGTTCATGCGTACGTACGACCTAACATCTCCATGAACAGTGTATTTCTTTCCATTTACTAATTTATTATATATATGTATATTATGAATATATAATATATATAAATCATGTTTTATATTCTATAATTATGTAATTATGATCTAAGCAATCATATGAATAATTACAAGTCAAAACGCGGACGACAAATGAAACAATTTTAACCAAAATGCTCTTTAACATGGAATTTACAAAAGAAAGGGTAATATAAAGTCATAAGTGAACCATATATGATATCATAACAATGAATATGATTCTGTAATAAGTTAATGACATTATTTAAATCATTATACAGGAGGTTCGGATACATACAAAGCATATCGGACATAAGGTAAGGGATAAATTTTCAATCTCATTTTTATCCGAGATTTCTTATACGTAAGTATTTACTGGGGTTACCTTTATCATCCATGACCATGTTTTATAAAAATGTTTTTATAAAATGTTTACCATTCTTCCATGAATGTTTAAAGTCATTTTTATCCTTTATTTACTTTTTACCACATTGAATGAATGGAATCTTTCCTTTGGTTACCATATAAGGTACTTTTTGACTTTTCTGACAAAAGTACGAGGAGAATGTTATTTTTAACTTATACGGCGTGAACAGATTTTTACGGTTTCATAACACCTCATTTTCAAGGAGCTTCCTCTACAAGATTTCATGATTATTTTCAACAAAACCCTTATCTTTTAAAATTCCCTGGAATTTTGTGAAAAGAAAATGATTTTAAAGAAGAAAGGATATTTTCCTCAAAAATCCATTTCAAGTGTTTTTCTCAAAACTATTTTCCATCTAAGATGACATTATTTGATATGTATGTTTCATGTAAAATGTCTCTATGATATAAATGGTTTCAATTTTATTATGATGAAATGATATCAATTGTTTATGGATTATGATGGCATGATGTTTAAGAATCCCATTTTTATTACTTGGGTTATGTAATGATGTATGATTTTTGATTTTGTGGCACACATAATAATGGTATCATTATGAGATGGGTGGGACCTATATCTCCCTCTAATGCATTGGGTAAAGATTTTATATCTCATGAGATAGACATGGCTGGAATGATAGGTTATACCGGTTCAGCGAAACAGGACTGAAACGAGGGTGACTCGGTTCAGAAAGGGACTTTGTCCACTAAGATAGTCTTGGAAATTAGTCTTGACTAATAATAAATGATTTTCTATGACTATGTGTGTATGCCACAAAGTTTCATGTTTTAAGTTATTATTATTAGGATTTTATTTCACTACTATGATTTATCCCATGTTATGAAATTATGCTCTTTTTTGCAGGATAAGATTTCCAAAATGTTATGTTCTTATGAATATGATGTGATTGATATTTATTTTGTTTACCGTTACTGAGAATTTGAGCTCACCCTTTTATGTTTTCTTTTCCCCAGGATATAAAGAAAGGTTTTTGGTAAAAAAGAAGAAGATCTTTATGGGAGATGTTGAAGATCTTTCACCACGATTAGAATATTATATTCCGAGTTTCCAAAGACACTAAACTATTACAATCCTTGTGTGTGTGTTTTTGTTATGTACTAAGTATTCCGCAAAAGTAATGTAATGTCCATGTACGTCAAGCTTAGGGTCTCTACATGGACTGCCCTTCCCACCCCATTAGAGCCCCCACCACACCCCTGGACTTCCCCCAGACCCCCTGGACATCCCCAAACACCCCTGGGAAATCCCCCACCCTCATGTATACCCCCACCCCCTGGACATCACTTCCACACCCCTGGATAGCATTCCCACACCCCTGAAATAGACCAAAAAGTTACCAAAAACAAACCAGAACCCCCTCACCCCACTAGATTGCCCCCACCAAACCACTGGACACTCCCCCCCACACCCCTGGACATCACCACCACCCCCTGGAGATCCCACCACCCTCCTGTAGACCCCCACCCCCTGGACAACACTCCCACGTCCCTGGACAACCCTCCCACACCCTTGAAACAGACCAAAATGTTTCCAAAAACAGACCAAAACTCCTTCAACCCACTAGACAGCCCCCACCACACCCCTGGACAACCCCCAACCCCACTGAACACCCCCCCCCCCCACACACCCTTGGAACCCCTCCCCCATACCATAATCCATACCAGAAAAACCATCATAAGTAGACCAAAACAAGAAGTAGAACAAATTTAAACATTCACATATATAAAATTCAAAACTTACAATGTCAACTTCAAAAACAAAACAAAATCCAACCTAAACTACTACGAAATACATAATTACAACCAAAATATTAAAAATTACATTTTACATTAACAACTAAAATTCAATCAAACCTGTAAAATAATTTGACCACTCCACTTGTTAGTGTTTGATGTCTTCAGTAGTATCAAGTTGAGGGTCATCAAAAAGATACAAATGAAAAGGATAGTAGTTAACGTGTATAATGAATATATCAAATTGAAATATTATGGAAAAGTTTAAGAGGAAATTTTACCAGGTCAAAATTCACAACTGTCCCAGTTGTTATTATTTCATACATAAATCTTAACATGTAAGATCCGCATTCGTTGACGCCTTGTTGTTCATTACTATTCTGTTTGAATGAGTGTAAATTCAATATATTATTTTTATATAATAAATCAAAAAGTAAAAATTATAAATGGATATTTACCTTCACATTTACATATTTGATCTTTTCACTCATTTTATTTGTGTTTTTTCAAAAGTAGGCCCATGCCCTGTTAGAAAATAATACGAATGGGGTAAATTTAAAATTCATTATAATATATAAAACAATTGAGAAACCGAAACTTAATTTTCCATTATATTCTTAAAACTTTACCACACATCATCATGGACAGAGCATATCCAATAAAGTGCTTTCTCCCTTGGGAAAAAAATACCTAACATCCAATGTTCACTGATAAAAGGAAATTTAACTTTAGTGGTATTTTATGTTAAAAGATAATTAACTCTTTGAGAGAGATGTGTTTCATACCTCTCACAAAAAGGCATCATCCAACATTGTGTGACTATATTCTTTTCAAGTCTCTCAGCAATATAATGCATTTTTTGTTCCTCATCCAATGCACATGCTTCAGGGGAAATCAATTGCGGGTCCATGAATCCATATACATCTGTCAACTCATTCCTCTCAAAAATTATATAAATATACCTAATACAAAACAGATATAGGTATACATTTTTAATAAATATAATGCATGGAAAAGGTGTTAAGACATACATGGAAAATAATTTCACCATGTTGATGCCCAACTTATCTCCAGTAACAACCTTTATGATATCCGTTTTTATAATCCCCACACTTATTGAACGTCCACAAACATGAGCTTCCATTGGAAACTCATAATGACCCGCCAACAAATTTGAATATCTTGACAATCTATCAAGACTACTAGAATCTGTATCTGATGTCATAGCCATTGGTCTTTTTTGTTGTCTATAAAGTATTTCTTTACGTTTGATGCATTCCTATAAAAATAAATTTAAAAATATATTAGTTTTCAATTGATAAAACAACTTTAATAAAAAAATAAAATAAAAGTTATAACATTCATACCTCTATGGTAATGAGTCGAAGAAGTCTGGATGGAAAAATTAAAAAATGTCTGATACTGTGTCCAACGATAATCACCTCATCTGTAGGTAATGGTACCTGAGCTGATCTATCTATAATATCTTGCACAGTGACCCTATGATTCTCTACCTCTAATTGTTGATGATGAACTGTATCTCCTATACAATATACCAACCCATATGAAACTATATGATGTTGAGGATCATCAACATACAACTCTCAATAAGTAGGAAGCTACGACGAAGGATTTGGATAAAAAATGGGGTCCACAGGCTGAGTTGGTGGAGTGGGAGTTACTGGTGGAGGTGGAGGATAAATAATAGGGTCTGCAGGGGGAGGTGTAGGAGTGGGTGGTATAGTCTGAAATTGTCTTTGCATGTCGGTAAACATAGATTGTACCAACGCTCTAATCTTTTCCACCATCATCACATTAATATTACAAACTTCAGCCTCCAGGGATTTTATTTTTCTATAAACCCCCTCAATGTTAGATGTTGAAGAACATGGCAACACTTTTCTTACCAATACACTTATCAAATATCCTCTTATACGAACATGATGTTTAGGCTTTCCCAATGCTACAGATAAAATATCTTGCCTCCCAGTAGCTGTAAATGTCCACTGTGAACTCTGGTCCTCAAGAGAGTCTTGTATTAATTAATTGAACATTTTTGTATTGATTTAAATTATATGAAGAAAATAGTTAACTTAAATAAATAAAATAGATATCTGAAAATCCTCTCAGCTACGATTCTCGATTCTTCTGAAAGATATTTCCCTTTTTTCCCTTCTGAGCTCTCTTCCATTTTTCATGTCTAGATAGAGGGGATGGAGGGGCCACCTCTCCAGAGCTTGAAGACTCAGCTCTTAGTTGTTGAAATTTGTCCGCCACCATTTTTTCTTCAAAAAATGCATACCCTCACTGAGAAAAACTATGAGGGTATACATTTTTAGATTGGATCTCTTGATGATCATTCCTTATTTGCTATAAATTAATAATAAGAAATCATTAACAAAACATTAATAAGATCATTTATATAAGAAAGGTTATAAAAGTTTACATTGCCCTTACCAAAAATTACTCTTTTTTATACTTTCAAAAAACTATCTCCATGTGTCTTCATATATAAAAGGATACATACGACATGGATTGTCATGACCCCTATTACCATAAATGAAATCAGATGAGATTGTTGATTTGAAATCCCTTTATCTCCAAGTAGCCAACGATAGGCATTTCTTCCTAACTCCTCCAGTGTCATGAATATCAAATTTCATATAATAAAGAAGAGGTTGAACATATTATATATACTAGAAACCTTTATGGAATAATCAATCAATAGAAAAAAATCTTACCAAAATCATCTCCCACAACTCAGAGATTATTGCTTTATCCACACTTCTCCAGTCATCATACAGAATTCTTACTTTTCTCTTAGCCTACATTGCAACAAAACTCTTAAAATATTTTGAATTTGGACCTCTAGAAATATCATCATCATCAAACTCAATGAGTATCCTATGATCCTGCGTACGGGAAACTGCTAATTTTGGTAAACATGTGCACCAATATTTACCAACCTTTGAACTCTTTTTCGTAATAGGAGTACATGATGAATATTGGGGAACATCAAGAGGAGAATGTGAATGTTCCTCTCTAGAGGTAAGACCAATATGATCATCTTCAGAATCATGTGGTTGATCAACTAAATGATATTTCATTATCCTTCAAATCAATAAAACAAACATTAGTTCACAAATATACAAATTTAAATATTTTAATACTACTATAATAAAAAAATATAAAAGTGTACTAAGGTATATAATAGTAATCATTGGAAATATGGTAAGCATGATAAAAAATGGTAAAGATGGTAAAGATGGTCAAGATGGTAAATAAGGTAAACATGGTAAACATGGTAAACATGGTACACCTGGTAAACATGGTAAAGTAATTGTCACTGAACAAAAATAAAAGATATATAATTAATGTAATGGTAAACATGATAAAGTAAACTAAACAAACTTACAAAAAACTTAAAACAAACAAAAACATATAATTATTTTGTTTAAATACATGTTTTAATAAATAAAAAACATATAATATCTAACATTTTATGAAAAAAATAAATGTAAAAAATAAATAAACATATGTTACCTGTAATTTTAGGAATGTACAAATTGATTGTTTTCCCAAATTCCTTCATCACGATCATTCCTTATGGAACAAATCATGTCTTCAGCATGCTCATCATTGTGTTCTATTAATCTTTCCATGGAAGAAGGGATCTCACATAAATCAACATCTTCATCAAGTTCATCCTCACTAACATATTGTTTTTTCCCTTGTAAAACAACCACCCACTACATATCTGATTGATCTACTACATAGAAAATTTGTTTTTCATGTGTTTCAATTATAAAAGAATCAGTTGTGTCTTCCAATCTATTTAGATTAACATGTGTCATTCCAGATTCATCGTGTCTGAAATTGTTGTTATGGATAAACCATTTGTAGTTAAAAACATGAACTTTAATTTTAAATTAATCAACCTCATATATGTCTTCAATCACTCCATAATATGCACTTGATGAAGAAATTGGGTGTTTGTCCTTAGCACTCGAAAAATGCATTGCTTCTACAAACACCAATACACCGCTATTTTGAACTGCACATCTATTGTCCAGAGCTTTCGTATGAAATGTATATCCATTAATGTCATAACCGGACCATGTTATCACATTTAAACATGGACCACCCATTATCCATTTTAATGTCTTTGATACATCTAATCTACCAATCAAGGTCTTTTTAAACCATAAAAAAAATGTTTTGTTGTTCTTATTCAAAATCCACATTTCTTTCTTCTTTGGATGACATTGTTTCAACTCATTAATATGAAATGTGATATATGGTTGTGCATAAGCTATGTTATTCAAGATGTATGGTTCTAAATTCTTCATCTGTTCAGCTGACAATGATTTGAAATTCAAGCCATGAATCCCCTTTCCATCATTATTAACTCATTCATGGCAAGAAGGAGTAAAACCTATGTGTTGCGCTACAGCCAAGTAACTCGTACAAAACTCTTCTACCTCCTCATAAATATACTTCTCAATAATAGAGGCTTCAGGTCGATATGGATTTTTAACATACCCCTTTAATATTTTCATATACCTTTCAAAAGGATACATCCAACGAAGATATACAGGTCCACAAAGCTTTATTTTTTGAACCAGATAAATCATTAAATGCACCGTTATATCAAAAACAAATTGAGGAAAATAAATTTCCAATTGAAAAAGTATAAAAATTTCATCCTTTTCCAAAATGTTCAAAGCATTCACATCAATCAACTTGTTTGAAATTGAATTGAAAAAATAACACAACTTCATTATAGTCTTTATAACATGGATGGGCAATATTCCACGCAATGAAACTGGTAGAATTTATTGCAACATGACGTGGCAATCATGTGATTTCATACCTATCAACTTCAAGTCCTTCAATGAGGCAAAATATTTTACATTTTCAGAATAACCTTGAGGCGCTTTGATATCATGAAGACACTGAAATAAGATAATTTTCTCCCTCTTAGATAATTTATGACAATTTGGGGGAAGAAATGTTCATCTTCCTTTAAGAGTAGGAGCTTAATCCAAACGTATTCCCATTGATAGTAAGTCTAATCATGAATTCAACCCATCTTTTGTCCTTCATTTAATATCTAACAATGTTCCAATCAAACAATCACATATATTCTTCTCCAAGTGCATGACATCAATATTATGATTAACTTCATGATACCTCCAATATGGTAGCCCAAAAAATATTGACTTTTCTTCCAAATATGTCTATCATTACTAGATTTTTGTGTCTTTCCCAATGTCACATCAAGGTTTTTCACCCTTTCAAAGTACAGATCAGGGGATAAATGTTTTGGAGCAGTATCAAATTATTGTGAGCCATTGAATACATTTTTTTAGTCTTCTATAAGGGTGATCCATAGGCAAAAACATTCAATGACCCATGTACACTATTTTCTTCCCATGATGCAATTGATAATATGATGTCTGTTGTTCACAAATTGGACATGCTTTATGCCCTTTAACACTGTATCCAGACAAATTTCCATACGCTGGGAAGTCATTTATAGTGAATAGAAGAATTGCATGTAGTTGAAAATATTCCACTTTATAAGAATCATACACCCTAATACCATCAGCCCATAACAGTTTCAAATCATCAATCAATGGTGACAAGTAAACATCAATATCATTGTCGGGTTGCTTTGGACAAGAGATCATTATACTCAACATGAAATATTTATGCTTCATACAACATTCAGGAGAGAGGTTTTAAATTACCAATAAAACAGGCCATGAACTATGTGTGCTACTGAGGGTTTGATATGGATTCATTCCATCTGTGCACAACCCTAGTCTGAGATTTATAATTTCATTTCCAAATGTAGAATACTGCGCATCAATTTTCTTCCATTGTGGAAAATCAGCTGGATGATGTATTTTTTCATCACATACCCGCTCATCAGCATGCCATCTTGACCTTTTTGAATCATGTGAATTAGAAAATAAACATTTGGAACAATGAATTATAGGAAGATACCAAAATACCTTTGAAGGGATCTTTGTAATCTCTACATAAGCCTGTGTTTTTTCATTCACCTTATATCGTGATGTCCCACATTTAGGACACTCTGACAGAAATTAATATTCCTTCCTATATATAATGCAGTCATTCGGAAGATCGTTATCTTTTGGAAGAATTATATTCATCAATTATAGCAGCTCTATAAAACTTATGTCACTCCATCATTGTTTCAATATCAGGTTAATCAATCATAACACCGCCGAAAAAACTGTAAAATTTGCACAACCAGGATATAATGTTTTTTCAGCATCACCATATAGATGTGCAACTGTCAGTTCTATCTCAATTTGTTCTGCTATAATATCGTGAATCATTTCTTCAGTTCTATCAGAGATACCATCTTGCGAATCATCATCATCAGTGACATTCTGTCCAGTTTCCCCATGCCAAATCCAAGGGCTATAACTCAGATTAAAACCATGAAAAATCAGATGACCTTTTATCTCTCTAATTGTCAACTTCATCATATTCAAACATTTCAGGCATGGACATAAAAAAGTGTCACTACTTGGAACATTTCGTGTAGAAAATTCCAAAAAGGCATCAACACCTTCCTCAGATTCATTGCTCATTCAATGTGTCGTAATCCAACATCGAATCATTATTACCTATAACAAATATCAAAATTTTATATATTTTTACGGTAATACAAATATATGTTTATATGAAAAATATCGTAGTTTTAATGTAAAACAATTTTGAAATATAAAACAAATCTATGCGTATTTAAAAAATATATGATTGAATATTATTTTAAAAACATAATATAGTTAGATATAATAGTTTTAAATTCCATTAAATCAATGAAAACCATAGGGCCTATAGTGGTTGATAGAAAATTGGAGAAAATGGGGTAAACCTGAGAATCAAATCATATTTAAAATAAAAATTCAGATGGAGAAAATCACAATGTAAAGCCAATCATCAAGGCACAATCATAATGTCATAATCTTAGAAACCATGATGCAGTAGTCAATCCCAACTAACACTTATCTCCCACCCCTTGTACAAACCCTGTGTAACACCCCAAGCTTCCACGGTACGCATCTTTTTGAATAACACAGTATCGTGTGTTGTACGCAACTTTGAGTTCTAACACACACAACAACCAATCAAACTAGCAGTTATGAATAGTAATACCCACTTTTTCAAATTTTTTAAATTTTACCTCTCAAAATGGAATTCCTTTTTGGATTTGGAATATCAAAATTAGCCCAGCATAATATTTTGGTACTTTTCAGATAACTTTCATATTTTGATGAATAGTGAAAATTACTAAATTTTAATTAAAAACAATTTTTTTAATAGAAATAATTAATAATGATAAATTATGAATTTGAGTGGTTTTAAAGTATATTTAGAATATATTTTTACCATTTAATAAAATTTTGTTCATTGGACATAATTTCACAATTAAACCGGACATAAACAACTATCAATCTTTTGATAGTTATTATCTCTTAAAAACACGCTTTTTGTTTTAACAACGGGAATTAATTTTAAATTAATTTCTGCCACTTATGTGTTTTGAATTTAGAATAATAGACTTCGTATTTGGAATCAGGATGTCCAAATTTTTTAAATATGTAACTTTTATTTTTAGACATTTTGAATAATTACTTTGGTAAATATTTTATTTACCATGATTAAAGGGTAAATCCGGTAAATAAGGGTAAAAAATAATATTATAATAACAATAAATTACCCTAAGACATGTCCTAATCTTATTGGTTGATACATGTCCGACCATGGGCATCATTGGGTCGATTTTTGGATCCCATGGATCTACTTGTAAGTCATAATGACACTTTATATGAATTAAGTTAAAATAAATACAAAAATGATATAAGCATATATCTTTTAGAAAAACAATTTTTACATAGAGTTATATATGTTGTATTTTTGACTATAAATATTCATTCATAAGATAAAAATATTCCCTACATAATGGTATTTTATTTATAATTTTTAGACATTTAATAATTCTATTTAGTTATGATACAATGGTGATGAAATAATTACCATAATAGTGAAAAATTAAAATAATTGATATTATAAATACCCAAATAAATATAATTTGACACCTTTTGGGAATTAAAATAATTTTCTAGGTTAATATGACATGTTATGATTTATTTAATTTACTTTTTTTTGAGTAATAATTCTGTTATGATTTTCAAAAAAATCAATTTTCCAAATAGGGTCAAAATTGACATAAAAGAGTTTTTAAAACAAATATTATATTATTAATTGATATGAAATTCCTAAAAACATAAGGTTTGGACAATAGACTTATATCATGATATTTGTATCATTAATGGACCACTTGGGGGGTCTCTTGTATGTATATAGTATGTTTATTAACTATATAATATAAAAATGCAAAGTGACATGGTAAATGTCAAACTAATTAACTAAGAGTTAAAACTAAATGATAAGGTTAATATAGTAACCCAAACCTATCAAAAACAAATTTTTTGAGTGGTTTTAGACCCATACCCACCTTAACCTTTAAATAATCCACTTTTGTGCCATTAAAAACTGAATATTAATTTATATTAAAATATTATTTCTAGCTTTTCCAAAGGTGCCCCTCACCCCTCTTATAAAAGGGCATCCCCCTTCTCACTAATTCACACATTAAAAGCCTTTTGGATCGGACATAACCTTCCCAAATACTCTATAAACTTTCCTCAATTCAATCTAGAGGACTTAGTTTTATCAGAAAGCCAACCTAAGGAGCCCTTTTGATCAAAACAAAAGGAAGAACCCAAAGAAGAGGTAATGATTTCACCACACTTTTTCAAGTTTCTTTCTTCTTCATTATTTGTTATTCCCATTATAAAATAAAGACTCCAGTATCTTCTATATACTGTGATATTATTATAAATATGGCACAACCATATTCAGTATTATATCCATCCTTTGAATGACATGTAACCACACATGCATACGTACAGCTTACCGTCTTCACGTCGTGGTGTATTTGTTATTCAAAATATTATTATTTGGATGCGTATAATAATTATGTGTAATTAATGTAAATAATAAATATAACATGATAATGATTCCATATATATTATATCACATCCAATTATATATTATTTTAATATCAAAATAATGATATTGGCACTCGTGCGTATGTACGGACTACCGTCTCCACGAACACGATGAGATTCATTCTCCATCATATCCATTCAAGTATAATTTTATTTAAATGATTAAAAATAATTTTTAAGGACTTAATTTCATTCTGGATATGATTAATATACAACCTATCCATAAAAAACATGGCTTACGTAACAAAACATATAAAACAAAATGAGTAAGTTAACACCCAAAACGACAATAATATTAAGATATTATTAAAAAAGAAATGTTAAAAGATCATATATGATATCATATTAATGTATATGATTCTTGTATAATTTCAAAAAAAATATTTCATCGTTATACAGGAGGTTAACCTACACCTAACCAAGTAAAAGTACATGTTAAGGGTTTATTTTGCAATCTCTTCATTATCTGAGGTTGTTTATACGTAATAATCTACTGGGACTTATTTATCATCCACATCCATGTTTCTTAAAAATGTATTTCAAAACATTTTTATTATTTAATAGAATATGGGTAAAATTCATTTAAACCCTTATTTTACTTTTTATAATATGTTTATAAAAGAATCTTTCCGTCATTTTCCAAACAAGGTCTTTTTTAACCTTTTCGACATAATTAAGGTAAGAATGTCTTTTTAACTTATTCGAGGGGTGTGGCTATTTTCCACCGTTATAAAATCTTTGAAGCTTCCCTTAAAAGCTTATAAGAAAATTTTGAAAGTAAATGTTTTATTATTTGACTTTTAAATGATTTCAAAAATGAGATATTTCTCTCAAATAGTTTTGATTTCATCTATGTCAACATCCTTTGATGGATTTTAACTTATTTGACGTTTATTTATTATGATACAAAACTTCCATATTGTATTGATGGTTATGTGATATGTTTAATTGTGGATGTTTTATTTTTATACCATTCGTTGTTTATGGAGAAAGTATTGACATTTCGTATGCTAGTTTCAATAGGAATGCTTATGTTATGTTTAAACCTGTTCATATGAGGAATGTATTAGACTTAATATGTGATCGGTGGAGCCCGCTATAGCTCCTAGATTCATCAGTAGGTCTCGTGAGACAAACTAGTGTCTTGGAACAAGGCCTTGACAAAATCTTATTTGTAGTCTTGGAATAAGGACTTGACTATGTGATTATGATAGTCTGACATTATGCATTCCATCATTATGAAAGTGGTTATTGACATTGCATGTGATTATTCGACTAGTAGAATATCCATGTGAATAATTAAATGGAATTATTTCATTTTATCATTGACATATTATGATGAAGTTCAAGTTCAAAAGGCTTTTGTTTTAGTTATACATTGCCATAAATGTTTATGCTTATTTAAGAAAGTTTATGCAATATTGTTATCCTTACTAGACATTTGATCTCACCCCTTTCAATGTTTTATTTTTTCCTAGGATGTGAAGAAGTAATTTATGAATGAACTATAGGGATAGTATGATGGGATATGAAGAAAAGATGTTGTTGTAGTTTTTGTTTGAGTTTATGATGTAATGTAAGACTTATAAATATATCTAGTGTTTCCAAGACTACTAAACTAATCAGTCTTTTGAGACTTGATCTTTCTTGTGATCATGCCAATGTTATATAATAATGCATAGATGCTACGTAATTGGAGTCGGGGCGTTACACCCTGGACACCACCACCCCCTTGTACAGCCCCTCCACCCCATGGACACCACCCCCACACCCTTGGACACCTCATGGACACCACCATACCATTGGACCACCCCCAACCCCTCCTGGACACCCCCACCCCATGGACAGCCCCCCAACCCTCTAGACAGCACCCCCACTCCTCCTGGACACCACCTCACCCCTACCCCCTTGAACACCCCCAACCCTATGGACATCCCCCCACCCCCCAGACAACCCCCAAAACCCTCTGGACAGGCCTTCACCCCCTTGCATAGCCCCTCACACCCACCCACCCCCTTGGACACCCTCCTGGATACCTCCAGCGCTTTGGATAGCCCCCCCACCCCCTGGACAGCCCCCACCCCTCTGGACAGCACCCCCACCCCTCTTGGGCACCCCCCCCCCCCCCACACCCCTACCCCCTTGGACACCCCCTTGGACACCCTCAACCGTCTGGATAGCCCCCCAACCCCCTGGACACCCCCCCACCCCTCCGGGACACCACCCCCACCCCCTACTTGCTTGGACACCCCCAACCCTCTGGACATCCCCCACCCCTCTGGAAAACCCCCAAAACCCTCTGGACATGCCCCCACCCCCTTGGACAACCCCCCACACCCACCCACCCACTTATACAACCCCCTGGACGCCCCCAACCCTCTGGACAGCCCCCAGCTCCCGGACAACCCCCCAAACAATGGTTTACATATAAAAACTAGGCATGGTGAATAACTAAAAACACATGTATTTAATATATACTTAATCATGAAATAGAAGGAATTAAATATTATTAAATATGGCTACTTAAATGATTGTATGATAATGAAAAATAACCATTGATATTCAACTAGTAAAATGATCATATGTTTTCTCAATAACTAATATTATAATGAGGAATGGATAGTTCTAGAAATCTTAAACATATTGTCAAGGCCTTGGCCAAGGCCTCAATAAATACTAGGATAAGCCCTCACCAGAACCCAATTCTATTTAAAATCATGAGACATAGTGATGCATTGAAGGGACATAGAGGTCAATATCCAATACATTCTATGTCTAATAGATTCTCATATAAAAGAGGATAAACATAAGAAACAACCACACATGAAATTTCATTTCCCAATTCGCACATTTAATTAATAACCATTATATTAAGTAATATAGGTGAATGAGATTAGTAGTTGTCAATGACCACAAAAATTACCATCAATGTCAGGAATTTGTGAAAAAAACAAACTAAATAGAAGTAGGTGAGGCTTAAATGAATATTACGAGTCAATATAATAGATCTAGGGATAATAAATAAGATGATGATGGAAAAACAAGGTAAGAGGGTTCGAAATCGAAGATACTTACCTAGTTTAAAAAAAATCGCAATACGTAAATATAAACTATCCTGGAAAAAACGAACGAAATAAATTTGTCGGAGGCTTACCTACCTATTGCGAGTTGAGATTATAGATCCGAGGAGAGTAAAGATGATAAATGATGATGGAAAAATGAGCATAACACAACGAGATGGACGAGTCGATTAGGGTTTACCACGCAAGAGAGACGAGTCTCCAGACTGTCGATTGAAAAATTGTAAATGTTAATCCTCGGGGCTTGTTGATTTTTTAAATGTTTTAAAGCATCGGTTATGTAATAACCGACGTTATTAACGGTTTTTTACATTTATAACGTCGGTTATTATAATAGCTGACGTTATAAATGTATCAGATATGGCTTTTTTTACGTTGGTTATTTTATAACCGACGTAAAAAATCCACGTGTTGGTTTTTTACGTCGGATATTCTATAAACAACGTAAACAACACATTAGAAATCATAGTTTTTTTACGTCGGTTATTTTATAACCGACCTAAAAAATTCTACGGGTTTTTTTGTTACATTAGTTATCAAATAACCGACATCAAAAAGTCCCCAATTTCCACTTTTTTTACGTAAGTTATTTTAGAACTGACGTAAAAAATTCAAATATAGCTGGTTTTTTACGTCGGTTATCAAATAACCAACGTAAAAAACACCGTTCTTTGGTTTTTTATGTCGGTTATTTTACAACCGTTGTAAAAATGAATGCACGTGATTTTTAATGTCAATTATTAAAATAAACAACGTTAAAAATCTACTCACCACATTTTTTACATCAGTTATAATATAACCCACGTAAAAAACCACATTTCACCGATTATCTTGTCGGTTATATATAACCGACATAAAAAATGGTGACGTAAATAACGTTTTCTGTACTAGTGACAATAGAAATGATGCAAATATAAAAGACCTGGGAGATGATGGTTTCATCCAAAATCTGATCTAAAACAAACCTACAGGATTGGATACCTAAAACCAAATATCTAACCAAAATTATGGCACCCCCTTATCCAATCCCTCATTATCTCTTCCATGAATCCCTCATACCTAGCAGAACAAAAACAAGGTCTCACACGACCTAGGTCCTCCCAATTAGAAATAGTCTTTGAAGATTTAGGGGAGATTCTCTCAGCATGAAGAGGAAATGAAATAGTTGATGTGAATCCACACTGAGTTTCTTTGAGAAAGTTATCTCATCGAATACACCCCTAGGAAGAGCCTCATCATCAAAATCCATTAGGTGTACATCATCAACAAGGGTTTATCCAAGAAAATAAATAAAGGCGTGGATGTTCGTCCAACATAGCATCAGGACCGTGACTCTACCTGAATTCAATCTCAAAAGTATATCAAGGCTTACATCCATTAATAAATCAAACAAAAAAAGGTTCCAAAAAATCCTCTTAGGATGCCTCTGGTCAGGTATCCACCTCAAGTACCAGAATAATAGTCACATCTGATCTTAACCCATGTTTTGTACACCCATTCTCAGGTTTAACATGGCACACACCTAGGGCTCATCAATAACATCAAGTTGTTGGTTGCCCGATTGGAGTCTATAGAGGATTTATTCACTCCCAAATAAGAATAATTAAAACCTTACCCCGATTGGGTGAGTAACACTCAGCCACCACCAAATTTCAGGAACCATGTGTTCTAAATATTTAATTGATCAGGCAACCCGAAACAAAATCTAACACATTATGCATCTTATTTTGATCTCATGGTTGTAACCCCAAAGTAATAAGATAATGTGAGACTCTTATTCTTTAGGTCAACTCTGTAAGGATTAGACATCGTATGGTGCACCATTTTCTTAGCTCAGTCGATAAAAGGCTGGGATGATCTACGGTGATAGTTCCTTTTCTAGTTCTGCTCAACATTTTTAAATAAAATAGATAGAGACCCCCTGAACTAAAAAAATAGGGAGAATGAAAGAGTCACATAATTTTTTTCTTGAATAAAAGGGATGACATAATCTTTAAACTGGATGTTCCCCCAAGATGAGACTCTTGCAATGTGCATCGATAACCTCCCCAACAAGTAGTGAAGGTCACTCATCCCTGTGAGAGATACAAGCGGGTTTTGATATTTCTCCCCAATTTCCCAAAGAATAGATGATTCCTTTCAAAAAAACAAAGGCCAAGTATCAAGTATCCCCATGAGACCTAAGAAAAAGAGTGGGAAGAGCTGAAGTGGATTTTGTTACACTTATGCCACCCCTACACCAACTCCAGCTCCTAGGCCTTCACTAAATCATGCAAGGCCCCTGGACATCAACATCACCACCCACCATAATAAGATGATTGGAGAGGAACTAAGAGGAATCCATTCATGTAATGGAGGAATAATGTTTAATCATTCTAAGATGATAAATTATGTGGCGATTTTATAGCTGACATTAACTATAACTTGCTCCATCTACAAGATCCAAATATGGATGATGATGTTTTTCACGATGCTCGACTATATTATTATCCCTGACAATGGATATTCAAACACAAAATCTATGAGTTTTTCATCTTCAAATACCTCCTACAGAAAATGATAAACTATAGGAAAGTCAAGTTGGGACAACTGTCATCAAAATTGGAGTATGTTTCCACAATCAACCTTGGAGAATGATATGAGTAGAAAACGGTTGTTAGAAAAATGGAGAAGAATTTCAATAGTTTTATGACCTGAAAAACATTCATACGAGATCATGGAATAATCAAAGCATAGTTAAAGCAACCAACTATGCCCCAGTAGTTCCCACTACAATGCATCTGACATCCTCAAACCCATGATCCTCCAAAAAGTAGTTTGACCAAGTGAAACAAGATGAACCAGTGTCAAGCCCAAAATTATCAGTAACCCTATAATATATTTTTTTGTCAAATCTGAAATAATGGGAACCACCCTCCCAAATAGAACCAATATAAATATTCAGTCTGGCAGAATCCTCGTCAGAAGAGGAGACGATCATTGGATCCATTAGTTTCACTCACTTAGTGGATCCCTTCTCTGAAGAATATGGATATGAACCTGAGTACCCCAAACCTGATCGGGGAACTAGGGAAAGAGGTCGTAGAAGTTAGGGATTCCAAGGAAGACACAGTCATGGAAGATACTAGAATGATGTCCAAACCCATGCTCAAACTATCAATGTTGAAAAGAAACGTGGAATATCTTTTCAGTAGACCCAATAGGAATAGGAAAATTTTCCAACATCTCTTAGAATCGACTCTAGCCTGATCATTATGGAGTATCCATTAGAATAAGAATATTTTTATAATTACCCTTGATGTATGGGAAGACCTACCCAATAGGATCCACAAAGAGGGTAAGTTCCTCTAGGTCTCATATCAAGGGCTGATCCATCTTCATATAATGATCAATTCCATAAAGAACCTATAAAAGAGAATCCCATGCTGGGAAGAACCATCCTTTAGAAAAAAAATATGTAAGTCTGATGAAATTTACCTCAACACCATCCAAAATATCAATCCTGGATGACCAGAGTTTGTCAAATGACATTGGGGAAGCACTCATAGAGGCTCTACTAATCCCCTAAGAGTTTAAATCCTACATTTCCATGGAAAATGTGTACAGATAGGGACTTGTCCCATGGAATTTTATGTTGATATCTCCTTCACAAGTCTAGATGAATACATATTTATTCAAGGGCACATCAGACCCCAATGCCTGTCTGGCAGGACAAATAGTGTCGATGTTCTGAAATTTTTCATTTATAATGGATCTAGAGTTATCCTCCTCATAGAATGAACACTCCTCTATAAGAGTTGTGATAATAATATCCTACCACCTTCCTACATAAATTTTAATGGATATTACAATAGCCAGTATAATCCATTGTGAAAAATCAAACTCAAGACACAACTTGGAGACTTCATAGCTAACTCAGAATTTTTGTCTGTTTGGCAGAACATGGCATTCAACTGGTTATGAGGAAAGCCCTAGTTGCACCACCATCTTCCAATCTCCTCATCATACCATCAATGATTCAAATACAACAATAATGGAAATATTGGGACATTTCTTGCTAATAAGGCTCCATTTTAATCATACGAGTCACATTATATTGATGCAGTATTATATCAGGGGAAAGGAAAGAAATCTCTGGTTGATGGAATTGAATGGGTCACCGTGCTAAATTATCTACAATTGAATCTATTTGACCCCTTCAAGTATATTAGAGAATTCTACATACTACCCATCAATCAGATTAGGTGCATTAGACCATAGTTATATGTGTATTTAGCAATCCTCACGATTTTAGTTATGGCCACCAAGCCTAGCAGTGTTGAAAAATCCAATGTCCCCCAAAATAATGGTCAATGCTCAAATGTAAATGACCTAAATACACCCTCAGATCTCATGATAATCCTTTCCTAATACTATAAGGTAGAATATAAATAATACATATTCTCTTTCCCTTGCCTCATCCTCTCCAGTAATCTGAGTAGGCCCGTAGCTGGTAGCCAGATCTGAGTAATTCTCTCCATCTTTCAAATACCAAGGTATTGAATTATCTCTCATCTATGGAGAACTAAACCTCAAACATGTATCCCCACTAGATGAAGAAAAAGAAGATGATGTATATAAATAATAAGAGGAAGAGGAATAAGATCTTAGAGACTCCCCTATATCATTTGAGGAGGGTGTTCCTACCACCATTGATAAACTCAAAGAAATAAATCTCGACACCGAGGAAGTTCGACGGGCCATCTTGATCATCACACCATGTATTCTTAAGAACAAGATGTATATAGCTATTTACTAAAGAACAAACAAGATATATTCACATATAAATACAAAAAAAATATATGCCTCTGTATTGATGTGACCACTCACCACTTGGGCCTTCCATATAATCATTAGTGCTATAATAAACTAGCCAGAAGAATGAACCATTCACATGCTGCCAAAATAGAGGATGAAGTTGAGAATCTCTTAATAGATAACTTCATTTGAGAGGATCAATGTCCCTTATTTATGTCCAAAATAGTCCCCATGAAAAAGAATAATAGACAAATCAGGGTATGTATCAATTTTATAGATCTCAATCGGCACTATCTGAACGATGATTTCCTGATCCAGATCATAGAAATTTTGATTGATGTAACTAATAGATATCAGGGTCTTTATTTTATGAATGGATATTTAGGATGTAATGAAATTATAATGTCCTGTGAAGATGAAGAAGGCATCACCATTAGGTCCACTGGGGAGTGTTTTTATACAAGGTAATTTCCATTGGTCTGAAAAATGATGGGGCCACATATTAGGGTACCATGTATCACTTATTCAAACCCTTCCTAGGAATGTTCGTTGAATTCAATATTAATGAATTGGTGGTTAAATCATGACAAATCTCAGACTACTTATCAGATCATGAATTCTTCTTCAACAAACTATGAAAACACAGTCTAAAAATGAACCCCTTGAAAAAAAATTCTTGGTGTTACCTCATTGAAATTCGTTAGCTTCATTGTATGTAATTGTGTTATTTATGTTTACCCTAAAAGGAAAAAGGATATCATTGGCATGTCAACTCCTTGTAACTTAACTATGTTGGGAAGAGTTTAAGGAAACATGGAATAAATTCGACACTTCATACCCAATCTTTTAGGAAAATGTTTCCCATTTACCATGTCGATGAAAGAAGGGGTTTCATATTAATGGAAAGATTATTTTCAGGAAGCATTCAAAATTCTAAAGAAATATCTTTTATTCTCATTATTTCTAATGTCACCCATAAAAGGGAGACCACTTATTTTGTATGTAATTGCCTTGGAGTGATCCCAATAAGGATTCCTTGCATATAAGATTGATGCTGGTAGTGACACAATCTTTTAATATCTTAGATGAACGATGTTCGATTCTGAGACTCAGCATTCAAATATTGAAATTAGTTGTCTTCTGCTAATATTTGTTGTCTAGAAAATGATCAACTATCTACAGAACCATGATTTCCATTTGGTTTCATGCAGCATCCCACTTAATTATATTATTACCTTTCCATTGTTGACTGGACATTTTTCATGGTGGGCGGTCATCTTGTTATAGTATGATATACATTTTGTGCCTCTAAAATCCATCAACGTTTAGAAAATAACAGATTTATTGGAATATCCCCCTTGGTAGAAACAACTTCATTGGATACTAAACTACATGATGATGAATTTTTTTCTATTCAAGAATATCCTCGGATATAGGAGATACATTTCAATGGTGCATCTAGAATCTAGATATGAAAAGTATAGAAGACCCCATAATCAGAAAATTTGGGATATGACCCATACTCATATCCCCAACAAAGGTGTAACACCCCAGGTAAATAATGAATATGGAATTTTCATATTTATCCATATTTGTGAATAAAATATTAATATGACTTTAAAGGGGACGCTATGCTCGATGGCGTACCCAACACGCAACAACGAGTTTCTTGGGAATCTTACGTTGCACTCTAATAATAAAATAATATTAATTCAAATGGTAGTTAACATGTAGCCGTTTTATTGGCGGGAATGGATAGAAATAATTAAAATATGATTATATATGTTTTTTAAATGTTTTTACATTTATCCAATAAAAGCTAAAGGCTTAAAATACGGAAAGAATTCAATTTTAGGCGTATATGCCCTAGTTTTCACTAAAGGTTCACTTATCGCCTTTTAATGGAGAACTGTCTTTAAATATAGTTTTTATCACTCTTAAACATTCTTTTGGACCAAATAAAACTCTTATTAAGAATCGGGACATCAAATTTTACTTTGTGTAATTTTTTGGTATTTTTCCGATAAAGTTCATTTTTTTAATGAATAGTGTAAAATGTTGTATTTTAATTCAAAACCTCTTTTTAATATAATTTATTTATATGATTAGATTATATTTTGAATTGGTTTTAAAGTGAAATTAGAAAATATTTTTACCATTAAATCCAATAGTGGTCGTTGGAATCAATTTCACTTTGAAATCAGACTTAAACTAATGTCAATCTTTTGATACTTATTGTTTCATAAAACACGCTATTTGTCATGACAGCGGGAATTTATTATTAAATTAATTAATGTGAATTATATGTTTTGAATTTTGTATAACGGACTTCATTTTTGAATTCAGAATATCAAATATAGCTTAGGGTGAATTTTTGGGATTTTTCTGAAAAACTTCAATTTTTGATGAATAGTGAAACCACTAAGTGGTACTTATAAAAACTGATTTTCCGTTTAAATGAAATTTTGCCATCATTGTGTTTTGATTTTCAAAAATCCGACATACATGGTTGTCATTAAGAAGTAAAATGTGGTTCAATGAGATTAAAATAATTTTTTGGTGAATATTAACTTATTAAGTTTTTAATCGCGATTAGTGGTAATTAGTGTGGTTTAAGGTAAAAATAATGCTTTAATAAAATGAGATGAGCTTGAAACTTCTCCTACACCTATTGGTTGTATCATGGCCGACCAAGACAAGTCATGGGTCAACTTGGGGACCCCATGGATCCACTTTTGTTGGGAAATGACATAAATTACTTTTTATTTAATGTTAAAGTGAAAATGACACAAACATGATATGTTTTACTAAAACAATTTTTATGTGGGGTTATACAAGTCATCTTTTTTATTATAAATATTAATTGGAAAGTTAAAGAGATTTCCTACATCATAGTATTTGTTTTATAATTTTTAGACTTTAAATAAATAAAATTATTTATGACATAATAATGGTGCAGCGATGACATCATTATTTGACGATTTAAATAAAATGGAATGATAATGTAAAATCTATGAACTACACATGTCAAAAACCAATTGGATGAGTGGATTTCGAAGACCTATCACCTTATCCACGAATTATATCAATGTGGGACCTTTTGAAACCGAAACACATTTTCAAATAAAGTAATATTTCTTTACTTTCCAAAAGTGCCCCTCCTCTCCTCTTATAAAAGGCCCCCACCTCTACCTCTTTTCCCACACTCCTCAAGCCTTTGGCTCGGCCAACCCCTGCCCATTTACTCTCTCCACATCCCTCTCCTAATTCTAGAGGAATCCCTTTGGGAAGAATCCTTTCAGAGGAAGCCTTTAGGCTTAAATCAAAAGGAGTTACACTTTTAAAGGTAATTCATTCTCTCATGTTCATTTGTTTTATTTTGCTTCTCCAACCCCCTAAACTCTTTTTATTTACTTCTTTTGTAACAACAACAGTATCCTAAATATACTAGGATGTTGTTATAAGATTTATTCTAGCTACACTCTCACACAACTACATCAAATGGTTAAAGAACATACGGTTTCCGTGGATGGTGAAATTCTGCCTCCCGAAACGATGATTGTTCAATACTCATTTAACACCTTCAAAGGTGGCCATTATGATGTCACTATTTTTATATATGATATATAATATTTTTATGTTTTATTTATGCTTCTTTATTTTTCATTTTTGTCTTACCTTTATGGCTTCCATTATGGGTATACGCGATATCTTCATTTAAGGAAGTGCGGACTACCGCCCCCTCAAAGTGATTTGATTCGTTAAATACCATATGTGGGATGTATAAAGGATGGAAATATGATATTATATATGATATTATACTGGAATTATTATATACCTCTATATAATTATTATTTCATTTCATTAAAGTATGAGATAGAAATGAAAGTAGCGTTCATGCGTACGTACGGCTTACCGTCTCCATGAACGGTGCATTTCATTTCTTACCTCTAAATGATTATGTAATATTATAAATTCATGCATGTACTGGATATATATGACATATATGATATCTACATCATGAATAAAATTCTTGATATAATAAACTTTTGGCCACACGAACAACATGTAATTGTAAGAAGTCCACTTTCGACTTAAGAACCAAATATCGACAAAACAAACATTATTAACTTAAATGATTAAATAATGTTTATAACATTGAAATAAGTTATCTAAAAGGAATAATGAACTATAAAAAGGGTTATTAATAAAGTTTAAATTAACTCAAGTTTATTATTCAGGAGATTAAAGAACGATCGAGTCAAGTCGGACCCGAGGTAAGGGATCTTACTCTTCTCTTTCTTTTTAAGTACACTCTTTTATGTCATTCCTTTTAAAGCTCATCTTTCTTGTTATTGGGATGATCTTTTATATTAATCCTACTGTAATTTTTATGTTCATGTGATGAGAGACCCTATTCTCTCTCATCAATCCATTTTGGAAGTTTTGATTGGCACCGTTAGGCTGCCGAACTTTCGTAAGAGATCTAACTTCTCTCTTTCTTTTTAAGTACTCTCCTTTATGTCACTTATTTTAAGCTCCTATTTGTAATGTTGGGGGATGTTATTTTATATTCCTCTTGCTGTAAATTATATTGTAATGTGATGAGATACCCTATTTGATCTCATCAATCCATATTCGGAAGTTTTATGTGGCGCCGTTAGGCTGCCGAGTTTTCGTGAGGGATTTTTCATCTCACTTTTATTCCCGTGAGATTTATGCTACATTTGCCACAAATTCAATTGAGTGGTGTATGTACTGCCCATTATTCTAATCATTGTGTAATATAATTTCGTTTATGAGTATTTACATCAATGACCTATTGTCTTTCTTTCATGGGGTGTATGTTTTGAAAGATACCCAAGTCGGTAAGGGAACCTTTCACCCTCCTTTTTTTAAAAGACTTATTTTATTGGGTCTTTTAATTTACATATTTTTATGTTGGGATATGTTCTCATACATCCTTATTTATGTAAATGTTATGTCCAAGTGATGAGATACACTTTTTATCTCTCATCAACTCATTTTGATGTGATGCCGTTAGGCTGTCAAGGGAACTTTTTTAACCCAATTTCGATTTCTTTGGGTTCAACTTGTAGTCATTGAATATGTCATCCATTTAATATGTGTGAATGACCTTTTATTGTTTTACACTTAATATCCACTTATATTGGGTGTATATATATTTGTCACACATATTTTTTGAGATTTATTTGTCCTTAATTTAAGGATACCTTCTTTATAAGGGATTTCATCACATTTGACATTTCTATTGAGGGCTCATTGTTGTTATGCACCAAATCACTCTTATATGGTGTATATACTGTCCTTTGGAGTATTATATCATGAATCCTTTTATTCTCATGATATTATAAAATTCTGACTAAATGTTATTCCTCGATTATTGTATTCAAGTGTCTCTAATTTTGGTAAAACCCCTTTAACCAAAATATCGTTTTAAATGTTTTAATTATTTGTTATTATTAATATCCATGTTTTCAAAATGGTTTTAAGGATTTATTTATATGGATATTAATGGTTTAAAATGTTAAAAGCTTCAAGGTGGTATGGGACACTTTGATTCAAAAATCTCTTTGTTAAATGTTTTAAATGGTTTTGGAAATGGTTTCTTTTTGAATGGATTCATTATTTCAATATCCTAAAATGTTATATTGTGATTGAAATGTGGAAATGTTATGTTTCCTTTATTCATGTTTATGTGATACGATTATGTTATGGTTCTTGGGCATTGTTATGAAGAACGGGAGGTTCCGTGATAAACTAAGGGCGGGTGAGCCCGATATAGCTCTCCAATGCATTGGGTAACGTGAAGGAGTGAAACGTTATGGTTTCTCCGAAGAGATTTATGGAATATACTGTGATGGGTATTCCAAATGTAACCAAGAGGGTTACTCCCTATGTAAGAATGTTATGAATGCCTCAAGTTACCTTTATGTCTTATGTTTTCTATGATTTATTCATGATTTGATATGCCTATGTTTTATGGGTAAAGTATGATTTCATTCTTATGTATTTATGAACTCATGTTTCCTTTCCATATTTTTATAACCCTTACTGAGCTTTTTATGCTCATCCCAAGTTTTTGAAATGTTTTTCACAGATCAAGGGAAAGGTACATGATGTGATGATAGTGTTAAGGATGTGTCAAGAAATAATCCGTGTTTTATTTTAAATAGGTTTCCGTTGATGGGAAGAATGATTATTGTCTTTTATGTAACCACTTTGTTTAAATGTGGAATGTAATGAATGTTTCATGATCTAATTCTCTAAAACTCTAAACCTGAAAAGATCCTCAATGTGTAATCTTGTAATAACTCAAGATTAAGTAAGGTTTAAGGCTGGGGCCTTATAGTTGGTATCAGAGGTCGGTTTAGATAACTTTAGAGGTTAGGGTATTCTTTAAGCATAAGTGACATTACCATAATGGTTAGGATTTCAGAAAGAGTCCTAGTTTTAGATAAAGTGAATGAGTAAGTATATCTTAGTGTTTATCTTACTCATTAGTACATGATGGTTTTGTTGATATACTCACACTGACATTTCTATTTTTAGTGAATGGATGGATCTAGCAGGCACCAAAGAGACAACAGGTTTGAAGGAAACTGTGGTGGTTCTCTGATTAAGATACTAGATAAAATGAAGGATTCAATGAGGAAAATCGTGGTTGTTCTAAACCAAATATCAAGGATTCATGATCAACCACTTCAACCTTGGTGAGTTCTCTAATGCATCAGGTACGAGATGGCCAATTCGATGTGGAAATTCAGGTAATAATTATTAAGGTAACCATTAGGGTTTATATGATACTTAATTTTTAGGTAATTATGGGTTACTCTATGATATGATGGAAAATTAAAGGAATGAGATAAACTTGAGGTTAAAATATGTTATGATTATTCATGAAGATTTTATCTCATTTTGGGGAATGTTTTAAGAATTATATAGTTTTGGAAAAAGGACAACACGCAGACCGTGTGACATCCCGTCACGTCGGACAAAGCTGCGGGAATCAAACCCACAACCAATGTGCGACTGGTATTTATCGCCTACCACTGGACTACGTGAAGTCCCTGGTTAGTTTGACTGATTCATTCTAGTTATATGATTTTTTTGAATTAAGAGTAAGTTGATTTTGGGTTATTTTTGAAAATGATTAACCTATCATGGAGGATATGTGATTAGGTTAATTACTTTTCAAAACGAGACTTTAGGAGCAACTGATATTGTTTGGAGATAAATGTTACGATTTATCTTGGAAGACTATGCGACTAAATCCTTCAAATATTTGGGTTTCAATCTTATATTGGTTTACTTTGAAGAATTTTATGGACAAATTGATTATAGAATGTTCCTCGTTGAACTTTGGGTTTTGTTGGACAAATTTTGGAGATTAAGAATATATTTTCTTTTTATAAAGGGTTATCCTTTTCTGGATTATCTGACCTTGTACTAACCTTTTTGGTTTTGGTTATGGTTAAGGTCTAATGATATGGGAAGTATATAGTTCTCTTTTGTGGATTAGGTGATTCTCTATAAGTTGATTATAGTACTCTTGATGCGAACAAGTCTCCCTAAATACTCATCTTTTGAAAAAAATATGAGTTTGACTAAGGAATCTAGTAAAAGTTGAAAGTCAACATGATAAGTGATTATGCTTCCTTACGAATAAATTCCTCAATAAAAAGTAACTTAAAACAAAAATGTTGTCTATTAACTTTTCCTACTGGGGAATCGAATACCGTTTAACCCATCACAAGTTTGTGATTTTCTCATGGTTAACTTTCTCCTAAACATGTTTTCTATCACTCTCCATGAGAACATGAACCTATGTTTTCTCCTCCATGTCCATATTTTCATACTTGGAATCCTAGTATGGGTTAACTCGGGTGACCTTTTTACTTATCTTTCTTTATTTTATTTTATTTTTACCGACTTTTGTTCCGATGTGGGACTTTCAAGGATGTTTCCAAGCGCAATTTTAAAATTGCGAGGACGCAATTCCCAAAAGGGGGGAAGGATGTAACACCCCAGGTAAATAATGAATATGGAATTTTCATATTTATCCGTATTTGTGAATAAAATATTAATATGACTTTAAAGGGGACGCTATGCTCGATGGCGTACCCAACACGCAACAACGAGTTTCTTGGGAATCTTACATTGCACTCTAATAATAAAATAATATTAATTCAAATGGTAGTTAACATGTAGTCGTTTTATTGGCGGGAATGGATAGAAATAACTAAAATATGATTATATATGTTTTTTAAATGTTTTTACATTTATCCAATAAAAGCTAAAGGCTTAAAATACGGAAAGAATTCAATTTTAGGCGTATATGCCCTAGTTTTCACTAAAGGTTCACTTATCACCTTTTAATGGAGAACTGTCTTTAAATATAGTTTTTTTCACTCTTAAAAATTCTTTTGGACGAAATAAAACTCTTATTAAGAATCGGGACATCAAATTTTACTTTGTGTAATTTTTTGGTATTTTTTCGATAAAGTTCATTTTTTTAATGAATAGTGTAAAATGTTGTATTTTAATTCAAAACCACTTTTTAATCTAATTTATTTATATGATTAGATTATATTTTGAATTGGTTTTAAAGTGAAATTAGAAAATATTTTTACCATTAAATCCAATAGTGGTCGTTGGAATCAATTTCACTTTGAAATCAGACTTAAACTAGTGTCAATCTTTTGATACTTATTGTTTCATAAAACACGCTATTTGTCATGACAACGGGAATTTATTATTAAATTAATTAATGTGACTTATATGTTTTGAACTTTTTAAAACGGACTTCATTTTTTAATTCAGAATATCAAATATAGCTTAGGGTGAATTTTTGGGATTTTTCTGAAAAACTTCAATTTTTTATGAATAGTGAAACCACTAAGTGGTACTTATAAAAACTGATTTTCCGTTTAAATGAAATTTTGCCATCATTGTGTTTTGATTTTCAAAAATCCGACATACCTGGTTGTCATTAAGAAGTAAAATGTGGTTCAATGAGATTAAAATAATTTTTTGGTGAATAGTAACTTATTAAGTTTTTAATCACGATTAGTGGTAATTAGTGTGGTTTAAGGTAAAAATAATTCTTTAATAAAATGAGATGAGCTTGAAACTTGTCCTAAACATATTGGTTGTATCATGGCCGACCAAGACAAGCCATGGGTCAACTTGGGGACCCCATGGATCCACTTTTGTTGGGAAATGACATAAATTACTTTTTATTTAATGTTAAAGTGAAAATGACACAAACATGATATGTTTTACTAAAACAATTTTTAAGTGGGGTTATACAAGTCATCTTTTTTATTATAAATATTCATTGTAGAGATAAAGAGATTTCCTACATCATAGTATTTTTTTATAATTTTTAGACATTAAATAAATTAAATTATTTATGACATAATAATGATGCAGTGATGACATCATTATTTGACGATTTAAATAAAATGGAAAGATAATGTAAAATCTATAAACTACACATGTAAAAAACCAATTGGATGAGTGGATTTAGAAGAACTATCACCTTATCCACGAATTATATCAATGTGGGACCTTTTGAAACCGAAACACATTTTCAAATAAAGTAATATTTCTTTACTTTCCAAAAGTGCCCCTCCTCTCCTCTTATAAAAGGCCCCCACCTCTACCTCTTTTCCCACACTCCTCAAGCCTTTGGCTCGGCCAAACCCTGGCCATTTACTCTCTCCACATCCCTCTCCTCATTCTAGAGGACTCCCTTTGGGTGCAATACTTTCAAAGGAAGCCTTTAGGCTTAAATCAAAAGGAGTTACACTTTTAAAGGTAATTCATTCTCTCATGTTCATTTGTTTTATTTTGCTTCTCCAACCCCCTAAACTCTTTTTATTTACTTCTTTTGTAACAACACCAGTATCCTCAATATACTAGGATATTGTTATAAGATTTATTCGAGCTACACTCTCACAAAACTACATCAAATGGTTAAAGAACATACGGTTTCCGTGGATGGTGAAATTCTGCCTCCCGAAACGATGATTGTTCAATACTCATTTAACACCTTCAAAGGTGGCCATTATGATGTCACTATTTTTATATATGATATATAATATTTTTATGTTTTATTTATGCTTCTCTATTTTTCATTTTTGTCTTACCTTTATGGCTTCCATTATGGGTATACGCGATATCTTCATTTAAGGAAGTGCGGACTACCGCCCCCTCAAAGTGATTTGATTCGTTAAATACCATATGTGGGATGTATAAAGGATGGAAATATGATATTATATATGATATTATACTGGAATTATTATATACCTCTATATAATTATTATTTCTTTTCATTAAAGTATGAGATAGAAATGAAAGTAGCGTTCATGCGTACGTACGGCTTACCATCTCCATGAACGGTGCATTTCATTTCTTACCTCTATATGATTATGTAATATTATAAATGCATGCATGTACTGGATATATATGACATATATGATATCTACATCATGAATACAATTCTTGATATAATAAACTTTTTGCCACACGAACAACATGTAATTCTAAGAAGTCCACTTTCGACTTAAGAACCAAATATCGACAAAACAAACATTATTAACTTAAATGATTAAATAATGTTTATAACATTGAAATAAGTTATATAAAAGGAATAATGAACTATAAAAAGGGTTCTTAATAAGGTGGAAATTAACTCAAGTTTATTATTCAGGAGATTAAAGAACGATCGAGTCAAGTCGGACCCGAGGTAAGGGATCTTACTCCTCTCTTTCTTTTTAAGTACACGTTTTTATGTCATTCCTTTTAAAGATCATCTTTCTTGTTATTGGGATGATCTTTTATATTAATCCTACTGTAATTTTTATGTTCATGTGATGAGAGACCCTATTCTCTCTCATCAATCCATTTTGAATGTTTTGATTGGCGTCGTTAGGCTGCCGAACTTTCGTAAGAGATCTAACTTCTCTCTTTCTTTTTAAGTACTCTCCTTTATGTCACTTCTTTTAAGCTCCTATTTGTAATGTTGGGGGATGTTCTTTTATATTCCTCTTTCTTTAAATTATATTGTAATGTGATGAGATACCCTATTTGATCTCATCAATCCATATTCGGAAGTTTTATGTGGCGCCGTTAGGCTGCCGAGTTTTCGTGAGGGATTTTTCATCTCACTTTTATTCCCGTGAGATTTATGCTACATTTGCCACAAATTCCATTGAGTGGTGTATGTACTGCCCATTATTCTAATCCTTGTGTAATATAATTTCGTTTATGAGTATTTACATCAATTACCTATTGTCTTTCTTTCATGGGGTGTATGTTTTGAAAGATACCCAAGTCGGTAAGGGAACCTTTCACCCTCCTTTTTTTAAAAGACTTCTTTTATTGGGTCTTTTAATTTACATATTTTTATGTTGGGATATGTTCTCATACATCCTTATTGATGTAAATTTTATGTCCAAGTGATGAGATACACTTTTTATCTCTCATCAACTCATTTTGATGTGATGTCGTTAGGCTGTCAAGGGAACTTTTTTAACCCAATTTCGATTTCTTTGGGTTCAACTTGTAGTCATTGAATATGTCATCCATTGAATATGTGTGAATGACCTTTTATTGTTTTACACTTAATATCCACTTATATTGGGTGTATATATATTTTTCACACATATTTTTTGAGATTTATTTGTCCTTAATTTAAGGATACCTTCTTTATAAGGGATTTCATCACATTTGACATTTCTATTGAGGGATCATTGTTGTTATGCACCAATTCACTCTTATATGGTGTATATACTGTCCTTTGGAGTATTATATCATGAATCCTTTAATTCTCATGATATTATAAAATTCTGACTAAATGTTATTCCTCGATTATTGTATTCAAGTGTCGCTAATTTTGGTAAAACCCCTTTAACCAAAATATCGTTTTAAATGTTTTAATTATTTGTTCTTATTAATATCCATGTTTTCAAAATGGTTTTAAGGATTTATTTATATGGATATTAATGGTTTAAAATGTTAAAAGCTTCAAGGTGGTATGGGACACTTTGATTCAAAAATCTCTTTATTAAATGTTTTATATGGTTTTGGAAATGGTTTCTTTTTGAATGGATACATTATTTCAATATCCTAAAATGTTATATTGTGATTGAAATGTGGAAATGTTATGTTTCCTTTATTCATGTTTATGTGATACGATTATGTTATGGTTCTTGGGCATTGTTATGAAGAACGGGTGGTTTCGTGATAAACTAAGGGCGGGTGAGCCCGATATAGCTCTCCAATGCATTGGGTAACGCGAAGGAGTGAAATGTTAAGGTTTCTCCGAAGAGATTTAGGGAATATACTGTGATGGGTATTCCAAACGTAACCAAGAGGGTTACTCCCTACGTAAGAATGTTATGAATGCCTCAAGTTACCTTTATGTCTTATGTTTTCTATGATTTATTCATGATTTGATATGCCTATGTTTTATGGGTAAAGTATGATTTCATTCTTATGTATTTATGAACTCATGTTTCCTTTCCATATTTTTTTAACCCTTACTGAGCTTTTTATGCTCATCCCAAGTTTTTGAAATGTTTTTCACAGGTCAAGGGAAAGGTACATGATGTGATGATAGTTTCAAGGATGTGTCAAGAAAGAATCCGTGTTTTATTTTAAATAGGTTTCCGTTGATGGGAAGAATGATTATTGTCTTTTATGTAACCACTTTGTTTAAATGTGGAATGTAATGCAAGTTTCATGATCTAATTCTCTAAAACTCTAAACCTGAAAATATCCTCAATGTGTAATCTTGTAATAACTCAAGATTAAGTAAGGTTTAAGGCTGGGGCCTTATAGTTTGTATCAGAGGTCGGTTTAGATAACTTTAGAGGTTAGGGTATTCTTTAAGCATAAGTGACATTACCATAATGGTTAGAATTTCAGAAAGAGTCCTAGTTTTAGATAAAGTGAATGAGTAAGTATATCTTAGTGTTTATCATACTCATTAGTACATGATGGTTTTGTTGATATACTCACACTGACATTTCTATTTTTAGTGAATGGATGGATCTAGCAGGCACCAAAGAGACAACAGGTTTGAAGGAAACTGTGGTGGTTCTCTGATTAAGATACTAGATAAAATGAAGGATTTAATGTGGAAACTCGTGGTTGTTCTAAACCAAATATCAAGGAGTCATGATCAACCACTTCAACCTTGGTGAGTTCTCTAATGCATCAGGTACGAGATGGCCAATTCGATGTGGAAATTCAGGTAATAATTATTAAGGTAACCATTAGGGTTTATATGATACTTAATTTTTAGGTAATTATGGGTTACTCTATGATATGATGGAAAATGAAAGGAATGAGATAAACTTGAGGTTAAAATATGTTATGATTATTCGTGAAGATTTTATCTCATTTTGGGGAATGTTTTAAGAATTATATAGTTTTGGAAAAAGGACAACACGCAGACCGTGTGACATCCCGTCACGTCGGAAAAAGCTGCGGGAATCAAACCCACAACCAATGTGTGACTGGTATTTATCGCCTACCACTGGACTACGTGAAGTCCCTAGTTAGTTTGACTGATTCATTCTAGTTATATGATTTTTTTGAATTAAGAGTAAGTTGATTTTGGGTTATTTTTGAAAATGATTAACCTCTCATGGAGGATATGTGATTAGGTTAATTACTTTTCAAAACGAGACTTTAGGAGCAACTGATATTGTTTGGAGATAAATGTTACGATTTATCTTGGAAGACTATGCGACTAAATCCTTCAAATATTTGGGTTTCAATCTTATATTGGTTTACTTTGAATAATTTTATGGACAAATTGATTATAGAATGTTCCTCGTTGAACTTTGGGTTTTGTTGGACAAATTTTGGAGATTAAGAATAGATTTTCTTTTTATAAAGGGTTATCCTTTTCTGGATTATCAGACCTTGTACTAACATTTTTGGTTTTGGTTATGGTTAAGGTCTAATTATATGGGAAGTATATAGTTCTCTTTTGTGGATTAGGTGATTCTCTATAAGTTGATTATAGTACTCTTGATGCGAACAAGTCTCCCTAAATACTCGTCTTTTGAAAAAAATATGAGTTTGACTAAGGAATCTAGTAAAAGTTGAAAGTCAACATGATAAGTGATTATGCTTCCTTATGAATAAATTCCTCAATAAAAAGTAACTTAAAACAAAAATGTTGTCTATTAACTTTTCCTACTGGGGAATCGAATACCGTTTAACCCATCACAAGTTTGTGATTTTCTCATGGTTAACTTTCTCCTAAACATGTTTTCTATCACTCTCCATGAGAACATGAACCTATGTTTTCTCCTCCATGTCCATATTTTCATACTTGGAATCCTAGTATGGGTTAACTCGGGTGACCTTTTTACTTATCTTTCTTTATTTATTTATTTTTACCGACTTTTGTTCTGATGTGGGACTTTCAAGGATGTTTCCAAGCGCAATTTTAAAATTTAGAGGACGCAATTCCCAAAAGGGGGGAAGGATGTAACACCCCAGGTAAATAATGAATATGGAATTTTCATATTTATCCGTATTTTTGAATAAAATATTAATATGACTTTAAAGGGGACGCTATGCTTGATGGCGTACCCAACACGCAACAACGAGTTTCTTGGGAATCTTACGTTGCACTCTAATAATAACATAATATTAATTCAAATGGTAGTTAACATGTATCCGTTTTATTGGCAGGAATGGATAGAAATAACTAAAATATGATTATATATGTTTTTTAAATGTTTTTACATTTATCCAATAAAAGCTAAAGGCTTAAAATACGGAAAGAATTCAATTTTAGGCGTATATGCCCTAGTTTTCACTAAAGGTTCACTTATCGCCTTTTAATGGAGAACTGTCTTTAAATATAGTTTTTTTTCACTCTTAAACATTATTTTGGACCAAATAAAACTCTTATTAAGAATCGGGACATCAAATTTTACTTTGTGTAATTTTTTGGTATTTTTCCGATAAAGTTCATTTTTTAATGAATAGTGTAAAATGTTGTATTTTAATTCAAAACCTCTTTTTAATCTAATTTATTTATATGATTAGATTATATTTTGAATTGGTTTTAAAGTGAAATTAGAAAATATTTTTACCATTAAATCCAATAGTGGTCGTTGGAATCAATTTCACTTTGAAATCAGACTTAAACTAGTGTCAATCTTTTGATACTTATTGTTTCATAAAACACGCTATTTGTCATGACAACGGGAATTTATTATTAAATTAATTAATGTGACTTATATGTTTTGAATTTTGTAAAATGGACTTCATTTTTGAATTCAGAATATCAAATATAGCTTAGGGTGAATTTTTGGGATTTTTCTGAAAAACTTCAATTTTTGATGAATAGTGAAACCACTAAGTGGTACTTATAAAAACTGATTTTCCGTTTAAATGAAATTTTTCCATCATTGTGTTTTGATTTTCAATAATCTGACATACCAGGTTGTCATTAAGAAGTAAAATGTTGTTCAATGAGATTAAAATAATTTTTTGGTGAATAGTAACTTATTAAGTTTTTAATCGTGATTAGTGGTAATTAGTGTGGTTTAAGGTAAAAATAATGCTTTAATAAAATGAGATGAGCTTAAAACTTGTCCTACACCCATTGGTTGTATCATGGCAGACCAAGACAAGCCATGGGTCAACTTGGGGACCCCATGGATCCACTTTTGTTGGGAAATGACATAAATTACTTTTTATTTAATGTTAAAGTGAAAATGACACAAACATGATATGTTTTACTAAAACAATTTTTAAGTGGGGTTATACAAGTCATATTTTTGATTATAAATATTCATTGGAAAGATAAAGATATTTCCTACATCATAGTAGTTTTTTTATAATTTTTAGACATTAAATAAATTAAATTATTTATGACATAATAATGATGCAGCGATGACATCATTATTTGACGATTTAAATAAAATGGAAGGATAATGTAAAATCTATGAACTACACATGTCAAAAACCAATTGGATGAGTTGATTTCGAAGACCTATCACCTTATACACGAATTATATCAATGTGGTACCTTTTGAAACCGAAACACATTTTCAAATAAAGTAATATTTCTTTACTTTCCAAAAGTGCCCCTCCTCTCCTCTTATAAAAGGCCCCCACCTCTACCTCTTTTCCCACACTCCTCAAGCCTTTGTCTTGGCCAAACCCTGTCCATTTACTCTCTCCACATCCCTCTCCTCATTCTAGAGGACTCCCTTTGGGCGGAATCCTTTCAAAGGAAGCCTTTAGGCTTAAATCAAAAGAAGTTACACTTTTAAAGGCAATTCATTCTCTCATGTTCATTTGTTTTATTTTGCTTCTCCAACCCCCTAAACTCTTATTATTTACTTCTTTTGTAACAACACCGGTATCCTCAATATACTTGGATGTTGTTATAAGATTTATTCGAGCTAAACTCTCACACAACTACATCAAATGGTTAAAGAACATACGGTTTCCGTGGATGGTGAAATTCTGCCTCCCGAAACGATGATTGTTCAATACTCATTTAACACCTTCAAAGGTGGCCATTATGATGTCACTATTTTTATATATGATATATAATATTTTTATGTTTTATTTATTCTTCTGTATTTTTCATTTTTGTCTTACCTTTATGGCTTCCATTATGGGTATACGCGATATCTTCATTTAAGGAAGTGCGGACTACCGCCCCCTCAAAGTGATTTCATTCGTTAAATACCATATGTGGGATGTATAAAGGATGGAAATATGATATTATATATGATATTATACTGGAATTATTATATACCTCTATATAATTATTATTTCTTTTCATTAAAGTATGAGATAGAAATGAAAGTAGCGTTCATGCGTACGTACGGCTTACCGTCTCCATTAACGGTGCATTTCATTTCTTACCTCTAAATGATTATATAATATTATAAATGCATGCATGTACTGGATATTAATGACATATATGATATCTACATCATGAATAAAATTATTTATATAATAAACTTTTGGCCACACGAACAACATGTAATTGTAAGAAGTCCACTTTCGACTTAAGAACCAAATATCGACAAAACAAACATTATTAACTTAAATGATTAAATAATGTTTATAACATTCAAATAATTTATCTAAAAGGAATAATGAACTATAAAAAGGGTTCTTAATAAAGTGTAAATTAACTCAAGTTTATTATTCAGGAGATTAAATAACGATCGAGTCAAGTCGGACCCGAGGTAATGGATCTTACTCCTCTCTTTCTTTTTAAGTACACTCTTTTATGTCATTCATTTTAAAGCTCATATTTCTTGTTATTGGGATGATCTTTTATATTAATCCTACTGTAATTTTTATGTTCATGTGATGAGATACCCTATTCTCTCTCATCAATCCATTTTTGAAGTTTTGATTGGCGCCGTTAGGCTGCCGAACTTTCGTAAGAGATCTAACTTCTCTCTTTCTTTTTAAGTACTCTCCTTTATGTCACTTCTTTTAAGATCCTATTTGTAATGTTGGGGGATGTTCTTTTATATTCCTCTTGATGTAAATTATATTGTAATGTGATGAGATACCCTATTTGATCTCATCAATCCATATTCGGAAGTTTTATGTGGCGCCGTTAGGCTGCCGAGTTTTCGTGAGGGATTTTTCATCTCACTTTTATTCCCGTGAGATTTATGCTACATTTGCCACAAATTCCATTGAGTGGTGTATGTACTGCCCATTATTCTACTCATTGTGTAATATAATTTCGTTTATGAGTATTTACATCAATGACCTATTGTCTTTCTTTCATGGGGTGTATGTTTTGAAAGATACCCAAGTCGGTAAGGGAACCTTTCACCCTCCTTTTTTTAAAAGACTTCTTTTATTGGGTCTTTTAATTTACATATTTTTATATTGGGATATGTTCTCATACATCCTTATTAATGTAAATTTTATGTCCATGTGATGAGATACACTTTTTATCTCTCATCAACTCATTTTGATGTGATGTCGTTAGGCTGTCAAGGGAACTTTTTTAACCCAATTTCGATTTCTTTGGGTTCAACTTGTAGTCATTGAATATGTCATCCATTTAATATGTGTGAATGACCTTTTATTGTCTTACACTTAATATCCACTTATATTTGGTGTATATATATTTGTCACACATATTTTTTGAGATTTATTTGTCCTTAATTTAAGGATACCTTCTTTATAAGGGATTTCATCACATTTGACATTTCTATTGAGGGCTCATTGTTGTTATGCACCAATTCACTCTTATATGGTGTATATACTGTCCTTTGAAGTATTATATCATGAATCCTTTTATTCTCATGATATTATAAAATTCTGACTAAATGTTATTCCTCGATTATTGTATTCAAGTGTCTCTAATTTTGGTAAAACCCCTTTAACCAAAATATCATTTTAAATGTTTTAATTATTTGTTCTTATTAATATCCATGTTTTCACAATAGTTTTAAGGATTTATTTATATGGATATTAATGGTTTAAAATGTTAAAAGCTTCAAGGTGGTATGGGACACTTTGATTCAAAAATCTCTTTATTAAATGTTTTAAATGGTTTTGGAAATGGTTTCTTTTTGAATGGATTCATTATTTCAATATCCTAAAATGTTATATTGTGATTGAAATGTGGAAATATTATGTTTCCTTTATTCATGTTTATGTGATACGATTATGTTATGGTTGTTGGGCATTGTTATGAAGAACGGGTGGTTCCGTGATAAACTAAGGGCGGGTGAGCCCGATATAGCTCTCCAATGCATTGGGTAACGCGAAGGAGTGAAACGTTAAGGTTTCTCCGAAGAGATTTAGGGAATATACTGTGATGGGTATTCCAAACGTAACCAAGAGGGTTACTCCCTACGTAAGAATGTTATGAATGCCTCAAGTTACCTTTATGTCTTATGTTTTCTATGATTTATTCATGATTTGATATGCCTATGTTTTATGGGTAAAGTATGATTTCATTCTTATGTATTTATGAACTCATGTTTCCTTTCCATATTTTTATAACACTTACTGAGCTTTTTATGCTCATCCCAAGTTTTTGAAATGTTTTTCACAGGTCAAGGGAAAGGTACATGATGTGATGATAGTGTCAAGGATGTGTCAAGAAAGAATCCGTGTTTTATTTTAAATAGGTTTCCGTTGATGGGAAGAATGATTATTGTCTTTTATGTAACCACTTTGTTTAAATGTGGAATGTAATGCAAGTTTCATGATCTAATTCTCTAAAACTCTAAACCTGAAAAGATCCTCAATGTGTAATCTTGTAATAACTCAAGATTAAGTAAGGTTTAAGGCTGGGGCCTTATAAAAGGTGGTATTGCATTACTTCTTTCTACTATCAATGTGCTACATGAATAATGAATATGAGTATCTCGATCTCATTATAGGACAGAAGCTGGCACATCAAGTACAATTAAAACAATTAAAAGTAAAAGGAGATTCAGAATTTTCCTAAAATAGATTAATGGTGGAGTATGCCATCGAAAAGGAAGAACCGGTCCTTTTATTGGATCATGTCAGAGGAGTGGTGTAAGAATTACCTTTAGAGATGACATTATCACATGTCCCCTAGTCACAAAATTCCCAAAACTATGCATTAGAAAATTAAACCAAATCTCTGGCCGATCCAGATCGGGATGAAATGATCATCAACATTGTGCACTGTCGGACAATCTCACCATTCATTCAGGCCAACATGGAAGAAATCATTGTGATAATCCATGTCCTTGAACCATAAGGCCCCACCACCATCTATATGATACCCATTGTGGATTGACTTCAAAAGTGATAAATCCAACTAGATAGGGATATAAGGGAGATAACTAAGAGACAAGCAATCAAATTTGTTCTATATGATGGAACAAATCAACAAAAAGTTATCTACAAGAGGTTCATCAATGGGGTTCTTCTCAAATTATTTGATAGAGAAGAGATTGTGATGGTCATAAAAGACGTGAACAATATATCATGTGGTTCACATAAATTAGGATCCAGTATCTCTCATTAAAATTAGAGGACTAGATTATATTGGCCCACTATGATACATGATTTCACTATATTCACTATGAAGTCCCATTCCAATCAAGTTCATGACTATTTTATCCACCAACCCCAAGAGTTGCTTCACATAGCTAAGTACTCCTAGCCATTTTCTACATGGTGAATGGATGTTGTGGGACCATATCCTTCTAATATGGCTTATAAATTAAATTATATTTTCACAATAAATAACTTATTTTCAGAATGGGTAGAAGTTGTAAACCTTAATGAATTCAAGGTAAGAAACATTTTCAAATTTATGAATGAAAACATATTCACCAGATCTTGTGTCCCTCATACAATATTGATTGGAAAGGTCACATATTTATATTTTGTTAAATTGATGAAACTATATCATTTGTATGCTATCAAGACCAACCATTCATACCGATATCATGTGGTGGTCAATGGATAGATATAGGCCTTCAAAAATCTCTATCAAATATAATCCAAAATATGGTATATAAGGATAATAAATCATGGTTGGACAATATCTGACATTACCTTTGGGCCTAACAAACCATCACCTTCATTTCTCCCCATGAAACCCCATATTAAATGGTACACAAGAAAGAGGTGGTCTTATCCATCAAATTTCAACTTCCCTCACTCCTCGTGGACAACTATGATCAACTATCCATAGATGAGAAATCCAAAAAATGACTAGATTAAATGGAGCGACTCAATCAAAAGATATTTAATACCCTACTGCATTTGGAGGTTTACTAAAGCAGTATTGCATGAGCCTTGAACAAATAGGACTTCCTTAGGTCTTAACTCAAGGTAGAAATTATGTTGGTCATCATAAAATTGATGATACTCCAAAAGAAACCTCTAAAAATAGAACCAAAATGGGATGGACTATTTTTCATACACATGATCTATCTAATGGAAAATATTCGTTAAATTCAATGGATAGAAAGATGATTACAACTCCTAACAATGTATGTTTCCTGAGGAAATATTCCATGTTGCTGAAAGAGATGATATCATGATCACATGGAGTGAAACTACAAGACATAAATTCCTCACTATAGGACATTAAAATACATAGAAGACATCATCTTAGCCACATGATTTTAAACTATCTAAAATTTATCCCCACAACATGACATTAAACTGTATTTCCAATGTCATCACGTCAATATGTTAAACTAAAGAGCACCATAATGTTCTCACCTAAGATAACATTGCCTCTGGCATTGGTCAGAAACCATGAAATGTTACAGAATACATATGTCTTGATTCCTATTCACACATGATACATAACGATGCCTTGATATCCAATATTTGTTCCATCCATGATAAAAAATAATGCTCCCCTCCTTTCATATGGCCCAAAATGATGCAGGGAGGTTTCATTCAAGAACTAGGTTCTCCTTGATTCGAATCCACATGGGATACATAGTGACAACCAATGTCCTAACTCAGGCCCATCCACAAGTCCATTTGACTTTCTAGCCCCTTGTCTTGAGTTCCCTTCTACAGTGTGTGGTGTGGCATTTGGCCTCTTAGTCTCTCATTTGTGTTGGTTTATATCTGTTACATTATAGCCCCTTCCATTTGAATGTTTCATCTCTACATCCTCAACACGTGACGATAAACTTTATATAATCTACATCCTTTACATGTGATGCTAAAATATATAAAAATTATCCAGTTCGAATGATGTTAAACAGTATAGCATAGCAATGTTCTAACCTTATAGGATATTTCCTATGGAATTTCTCATAGACCAAGCTATGTTACATAAATACATATAGATGGATTCCTATATACATAGGTTAAATAGAGATACCTATATTTCACATCAGCGTCTTGCCACATCACCCAACAAAAAATTCTCCTTCCATGTGTAAGGGTTTGACCTGCATAGGGAACTTGAAGTACTACATATGGCTTGATTCTTGTTTTGATGAGGTATGTAGTGATTCCTAGGAATAACATCCTAGCCCTTGACATAGGTAAAAACTATATTTCCCCATATCATATATTAAAATATAATATGTACATGTGAGATCTCAAGTTTGGGTTCCACATTCAGGGATCTATAAAAAAACAGAAGTGCCCCTCCCCCTACGTATGAGCCAGATCTATATAGGGAAACTCCAACCATCATGGCCAATAATGGTTTGGATGATTCTTATATACTCAAGCACATCCTTTCCATTTATCTAACTCTATTCCCTAGGAATTTTTAGTTCTCCATAAACCTCCACGACCATCAAAATGGGGGGGGCAGTGTCTTGAGGACACCTTTCCATGACTACGCACAATATGCCTTAGATGGCTATCCATAAGTTTGCCACAAAAAAGGCATGTCAACCCAATAAAATTTCTTTCTCAATAGGGTATTTCCTTACCTCTATATTCCCCCAATATATTCCATGCCCTAAATCATGCCTCTTGATACGAGAAACCCCATTATCATGGTTTACAGTTTCCTTCTCTCTTATGTTCAAGGCATTCCATAATCTCACATCCCCATTAACACCTACTTAATCATGGTTTCTATGAAAATTCATCACCACAACATGAAATTATACTATTCTTCTAATTCCCTAACTGCCTAAAATTAAACTAGATTGAAATTTTTTTCTAGTCTTATGACGTTAAACTACATGGAAAATTAACAAATTGTATGATGTTAAATTTCATTACATCATAGTGTTATCACATGAGAGGATGTGTCCTCCGGCATCAGTCACCCACAATGTCATGTTACATAAATACGTACGGCTTGATTCCTATCCACAAAGGATATGTATTGATGCCTAGATATCACATCTTGGTCACGACACCAAACAAGAATTGTTGAAATGCCTCCTTTCCTCTATGTATGTGTAAGTCCTACATAAAAATTTAAAATTATGAGCTATTTATGGATTGATTCCTATACATATAGGATATGTAGGGATGCTAATATTTCAAAAACCAGTTCTAGACATAATAAATGATCAAATATACCCCCATCCATTGTATGAATCTAATATTCACCTGGGGATGTCTTAGAACTATTTCTAGCTTGGTTACTTCCCAAGGGGGAAACATCGGGATTCCCAAACTTTCATCGTTGTCCATACAACCCAAAAGTGAATTATACCCCCTACGTATGGTCTAGACCTACGCAAGGTTCTTCTTATATGGAATTATGTATGTTTTTGTTCCAATAACTTGTGATAAAAAGTGACTCCAGGGGCCTATGACATAGGCCCAGCTGGAAAATGTACAAAAAATTACTCTACAAAGAAAACTAAGTGAAAACAAGGGACTCCCAATTGATCCCTATTTGTAGGACCATTTCAAGAATAAGCACATTACCCATATTTCATGTATGTTCATCTATGTCATCACCACATGAAGATAAAATACATGACATATACATATTAACCCCATAACAATAAACTATAAAGCATTGATATCCTTTCTGAATGATGTTAAACTATATGAAACTTTTCATAATTTTATGATGTTAAATTTCATTATAAAATGTCATTGTTGTACAATGTTGAAATGAAAAACATCATAGCGTTCTCACCCAAGAGGAAATTCACCCCAAATATAAAATTCCCTTATTCATTGTTACAATGTACCTTGATAGTGGATTAATCCACTACCACCACATGTTTCCCACATCGAGCATAGATGACATGGGATTAAGTGTAATGACCCGACCCCAGTTTCCCGGAGCCGGTGCCTTATTTGATTTCATTGAAAAACATACAAGGAATACGAATCCTAAAGGACCATGTAGTTTAGTATTATTGGAAACAAGATACATAGATAAGTTCAGCTTTACATATGGAATGGAAAAAAACAACACTAATTTATTCCACTAGAGTCATCATGTCTCCTAGATTATGCTTGCAAGCCCTTCATAAATAACTTCTTCATGTCCTGGGAAAATGAAACATAAGAAAGGGGTGAGCTCAAATGCTCAGTAATAGTAATCAATATAGTGGAAAATAATATAAACATTAGACATGGTGAATAATTGAAAACACTTGCCTTAACAATAAACTTGAACACATTATGGTAGGAATATGAGCTGAGTACATAATGCCATAATAAAACATAATAATTTGTATTATACTAGTCTAATAACCACATTAACTTTCAATTAATTTCTTCATAATGGGGGAAGTGCATATTCCGGAGGTCATAACTATACCATCCAAGCCTTGTGCTAGTACCATAAAATAATCATTTTGTCAAGGCCTCATGCCATGACCACAGTTTGTCTCATGAGACCTACCGATGCATCGAGGGGCTATAGTAGGCACCACCCATCACATAATAATTCCAATTCATCCCTAATATGAGAGGGGATATACATAATCAATATATACATTGATATAGAAACTATCATATGAAATGTAACAATCTTTCCCCAATCATTAAACATAAAACACTAACCATTCCGAGTAATATGGTGAATGGTTTTAGGATATATCATCCACAATATAGTTAGTAATAAACCATTAAATCATATATGGTATATTAAGTCATAAATTATTAAACCCAATAATACCATGTAATCAACAAGAGTGTTGAATTAGATGAAGACACTCTTATAAAATCATTAGGCAATTCTAGAGATAAATACTCTTTTATTTTGAAAAGAAGAGTTCTTTTGGAAAAATATTTTTATAAAAAAAGAAGTGAAGTAAGACTGTATTTTTATAATAAAAAGTGTGATTTCATAAAGATAAGGGTTTCAAAAATCATATTATAGAGTGCCCTTGAAAATAGGTAAGAATTTGAGAAATTCCGTTGAATCAGGCTCATATTTTTGAAACAATTTTGAATGTTCCTTTTAAAACGTGAAACTATGAATAAAATAAGGAAGTATTCTGGTTTGTAAAAATATATATGATACTCACAAAGAATATATGAGGAGTACATAACAATACAGAAGAATTTCATTGAGGTATTTAGACAATGAAAATATCCCGAATGAAAATGGATGTTCGGGTTGAAAAATCCTTACCTTAACTCCAAATGTCTTCCACTATTATACTTAAGCTCTTTGAATATGAAATTATAATTTTTAATAACTTATTTCATAACCTATTAGACATGTATTTAGTTTAACATAATTCTGGTTAGTTCATTTATGTATTTATTGATAAGTTATTGTATTGAATTTCGATGTTCTGGAGTGTTCATTTCCTTTATTTTCATATTCGGTTCACTTGTTTTCTTAAGTAATGAAGTGGGATGGATGTAAATCACTATAATTGAAATTAAATATTATTTATGAACATACAGAATTGTTAATCTCCATTTCTATCATTTGGTTACATGGAATGAAGTTAAATCATTAGATGACAACCACTTCGATTATTCGGCGGTATTGGGATTATTATGAGCTAGTTTTGTCATATAACTTAATTAAATATACATATTCCAGTTCCTGAATATTAATTAGGTTATAATAAATATATTATAGTCTTTTTCACCCATAAATATGGTTTCATGACCAGTAATGAAGGAGAATTTGATGAACGATACTTCGTCGTCCATGAAGGTTATAAATCAGAACCTCATGGACGTTGATTTTGTTTATAAAAATAGAAGGGAGGGAGTAAGAATATTTATCATTGTTCATCCATTAACATGATATAAATCCAGTATATATATGTTAATGGAGTTATCATGATCATTTGTACAGAGGAGGTGAGGAGAGGATAGCAAATGTAGATAAATTGAAATGAAACCAAATGAAAAAGAAGGGTGGTTTACCTCTTGAAATAACCTCCTTGAGAAACTTCTTAAGGGAAGGGGTTTTGGTCTTTTGGGAAGACCAAAAGCTTCTTGGACGTGGGGAGAGACTATGGAAGGATAATTAGGAAGAAATTTGAGGACATTCAAGACTTAGAGGAGTGAAGAGAAGAGGGAGTAGTCAGGGTTTTTTATAGTGGAGGAGAGGTGTCAATTTCAAATATTTAATTCATTATTTTACTATTTCCCTCAAGACAACCAATAGTGTGATTTCATGTTATCCCTAATAGTAATAAGTGCATGTGAGTTCGAACCATGTGGCCTTTAATCACTTGTGATGTCATAAATACTGTATTTAACTGATAATTTGTATATACGGTATTTTATCGTATTTCACTATTCATCAAAAATTCAAGAATTTCGAAAAAATCCCAAAAATTTACCCTTACCATTTTTCGACGTGTAGATTTCAAAAGTGAAATAATTTTATCAAAATTAATTTTCTATATATTAATAATTTAATTTTTAAATAAGGTCATAGTTAATTTGAAAAATAACAATCTTGAAGTGTAATTAGTTTTAGGTGACATTGAAAAATTAATTAATATCCCATTATCATATTTCCTTAAGAAAATAAAATAAAAATATTATTTACTATTCATAAGGGTCATATTACTATTCATATTAATATTCATAAGGGTATGTTACTATTCATCAAAAATCAAGTTTATTCTATTAGACTCCATATGACTTACTAAACACAACTATAGATGACCATTTTTCGAAATTCAAAACCTAGAAGATGAAAAGTTGTGTTTAATGGTTAGATTATAAAATTGCATTCAAGATTTATTTTCAAAACCTTGCAGTGTTACATTCTCCCCTCCTTACAAAAACGTTTGTCCACGAAATTCACAGAATATTACCTAAATAGATTCAGGTATGTATTTAACATAAGCTCCTCTGGCTCCCATGTTGCTTCCTCCATCTTATAGTTCCTCCGTAGAACCTTCACCAGACGAGTAGTCTGATTTCTCAATACTTGTTCTCTAGTATCAAGAATCTTGATAGGCACTTCACAATAAGATAGATTGGGCTCAAGTTCCACTTCTTTATAAGTGAGTACATGTGTTGGGTCTGGCATGTACTTTCTTAACATTGACATGCGGAACACATTGTGATGCTTGGAGAGGCTTGGAAGCATTTCCAAATGGTAGGCTACAACTCCTATTCAGTCTATAATTTCAAAAGGATTGATGTATCTGGGACTTAATTTATCTTTCTTACCAAAACTTATAACTCCCTTCCATGGAGATACCTTCAAGAAAACATAATCTCCTACCTGAAATTTCAAATCCTTCCTTCGGTTGTCACCATAGATCTTCTTCCTACTTTGAGCTGCTTTGACGTGGATTTGGATTACATTCACCTTTTCCATCATTTCCCCCACAAGTTCTGGGCCTATGGGTTTTATTTTACCAACATCATCCCAGAAAGTTGTTGTACGACATCTCCTCCCATATAATTCTTCATAGCGTGCCATCTAAATACTTGAATGGAAGCTATTATTGAAGGAAAATTCTATGAGAGGTAAATACTAATCCCACATGCCTTGAAAATCAAGTGAACAAGACCTCAACATGTCTTCCAATATTTGAATAGTTCATTCTGATTGTCCATCAGTTTGTGGGTGGTAGGCAATGCTCAAATGAAGATCAATATCTAGGGCCTTCTGGAGAATTTTCTAGAATCTTGATGTAAAATGTGGATTAGGATCATAAATAATCGATAGGGGTACTCCATGAAGTCTCATAACTTCATTAATATATAGTCTTGCTAGATGTTCAAGTGGTAGATCTTCTCTTATAGCAAGAAAATGTGCTGACTTGGTAAAATGATCAACAATGACCCATATTGCATCATTTATTCAATGAGTCATTGGTAGTCCCATGAAAAAGTCCATCGTGATATTATCCCATTTCAACTCAGGTATGAAAAGAGGTTGCAATACTCTTCCAGGTTATTGCCTTCTGGCTTTAACTTGTTGACAAACCATACATATTAACACAAAATCAGAAATCTCCCTCTTCATATTGTCCCACCAAAAATGTTCCTTCAAATCTCTCAACATCTTAGAGCTACCAGGGTGTATATAGAAATTGGAACTATAAGAATCATCCAACAATTACCTTTTTAGATCAGGTATATCGGGAACACAATGTCTTTTCCCAAATTACAAAATTCCATCTTCATATAAGAAGTCAATCAATCTCCCATCATTCATAGATTTAATATTATTTTAAAACTCTTCATCATCAGTCTAAGAACTTCTTATCCTTTCTAGTAAAGATAGTTTGGAAACCATTTGAAAATGAATTGATGTTTCACCTTCCATGGTTATTCCCATATCAATCTTTACTAGATCCATGAAAATAGGATCCCTTTTAACAATCATCTTGTCAAAAACTCCATGATCCTTTCTACTCAAAGCATCTGCCACCTTATTTTCTGTCCCTAGGTGGTAGTGTATCATGAAATCATAATTTTTGAGTAGTCAAGTCATCTCCTTTGCCTCATGTTGACTTCTTTCTATGAGAAAATATACTTAAAACTCTTGTGATCAGTATAAATATCATAATTTTCACCATAGAGGTAATGTCTCCATATCTTCAAAGAAAATATTATCGCAGATAACTCAAGATCATGAGTAGGATAGTTTTTCTCATGAATTTTTAGTTGTCGTGATGCATAAGAAATAACCCTATCATTTTTCATAAGGACACAACCAAGTCCTTTCTTTGAAGCATCACTATAAATAACAAACTCGTCATTCCCTGATGGTAGATTCAATACAGGATCATTCACTAATCTTCTCTTCAGTTCTTTGAAAAAATATTCACAATATTTTCTCCAAACAAATTTTTCCCCTTTACGTGTGAGCATCATTAGTGGGTTAGCTAGTCAGGAAAAATTCTGCACAAAACGCCAATAATAACCTGCTAAGTCAATAAAACTGCATACCTCAGTTATGTTTGTTGGTGTAGGACAATCTTGGATTTACTTAGTCTTCACAGGATCAACTTGGATTCCATATTTAGATAAAATATGGATAAGAAAATAAATCTTTGGAATCCAGATTTCTCACTTGCTAAACTTCCCATATAATTCATGTCATCTAAGAGTCTTCAGGATAATGCGCAAGTGATTTTCATGATCTTCTTAGCTTTTGGATTATACCAAGATTTCATCAATAAATACCACTACAAAATCATCGAGATATTCCTTGAAAACTCTTTTCATTATATCCATCAAGATAGAGGGTGCATTAGTCAATTCAAAAGGCATCATTGTAAACTCGTAATGCCCGTACCTAGTTCGAAATACTGTTTTCGGGATGTATTCCTTCTTCACACACAACTAATTATATCTAGATCAAAGGTCAATATTTGAAAATTATTGATCTCCATGCAGTTGGTCAAATAAATCATCAATAAAAGGTAGGGGATACATGTTCGTTATTGTTATAGCATAGATCTCCATGTAGTCAATACATAACCTCATAGATCCATCTTTCTTCTTAACAAAAAGGATAGGGTCTCCCCATGGATAAACACTAGGGAGAATAAATCCCTTATTACTCAATTCCTCTAGTTCTTTATCTAGTTCCACTAATTCCACAGTGGCCAATCTATAAGGGGTATTTGATATGGGCCTTGAACCAGGAATTAAATCAATGGAAAACTGAATTTCTCATTCTAGAGGATGTCTAGGTAAATATTCTGGAAACACATAAACATATTCTCTCAAAATAGGTGCATCCTCTATTGGAACATTCCTTTCCTCACCCACAGTTATTTCATTCTCTTCCTCCCTAATAATTTAATTTAGTTGAGCTACTGGGGTGGATCTAGATAAGAATTATGTGGGGACGATTCTTCTCTAAAGATAAGGTGTTCTTTATCATCGTCATCAAAAATCGTAACCTCCTTCTTATAATAAATTTTTGCATCATGGTACAAAATACAATCCATATCAAGGATTATATCAAATTCAATCATGGGTATGATGATGAGATTAGCAGATAAAGAACATTTATATGCCCTAATGGGAACTGATTCAGAGAACTTTGTAGCAATGATACTTCCCATAAGAGTTTTGACTGAAAACTCCCTTGTTAAATCAAATTGGAAATATCTAATTTTCTAAGCAAAATGGGAAGATATGAAACTATGCGATGATCCAGAATCAAATAAAGCATTGGCTAAATTTGAGGAAACAATTAAAGTACCTTCCACCACGTCCTTAGGAACTTCAAATTCTGTAGTTGTGATTTTATAAGCTTGTCCCTGACCACTTGGCCTTTTCTATTGCATATTTCCTTGAGGTTCAGAAAAATCATTAGCATAGTGTCCCATCTCTCGAAAACTATAGCATTGAACATCATTGGATTCCTTCTTCTCTTTGCAATCTCTGGCAAGATGGCCTTTCTGACCAAATTTGTACCATACTTCTTTTCCTTTTAAGCATGAACCAGGGTATTTATTTCTATAATAGTCACATGGTGGAAATTCAACTCTTCCCTTATTCCCCGTTTACTTTTCCATGGTTTTTAGCAACCCTCTTCTTTTCTTGATTTCCCTTAAATTCATAAGACTTAGAGAATTATTTTTCTATCTTGATGGAACATGAAACCATATCCTAATATGATGAAAAAGTTTGGGAGACTAGTGCCCTCTAGAGGAATGTCTTTAGTACATCAAAGAATTGATTAATTTTTATCCTTGGATTTCGTATGTAGTCTACATCATGTCTTACTAATCTTGTGAAGTTAGCTTCGTACCATGCAACATTTTCATCTTCCTTCTACCTCAGATTAAAGAATTATCTCTTCATATCTTCTCGATGCTTCGGAGGGAAATATTTTTCTAATAAGATTTCCTTAAAATCCCTCCATTCTATATCGTCTATCTCTTCCTCCTCTATTGTGTTTTGGATTAATGACCACCACTGATCTGAATCTCCCGATAGATGATATACTGCCCTGACAACCATCTCTCATTCATTACATCCCAAACCAAGAAATATCTTCTCAAGGGAACATATCCACTGCTCTGCTATAAACAGGTTTGTAGACCTGTTGAATGATGGAGGTTTTTGTTGAATAAAGTGATCTAGCATGGCTACTCCACGTGGTGGATCCGGATTCTCCATATGGGTATGGTTATTATTCATAACTTGAGTAAGTTGTCCCATTATAGTTATGAGTTGCTCAACACCAGTCATAGCACCAGAGCCAATCTTATTATCTTGCATTGGAGGAAAATACCAATAGGGGACACATGTATTCGTGTGATTCTCATTCCATCCACTAGGTGCCATATCAAGATAAAGGCATATACTATATTAGGTTATGAATCCTAATGTATAATCATAACATAAAAATAATTAGAAAAATTGAGATCCCACGCATGGATAATCCCATTTTCACAAATATGGTTTCTTTTTGGAATATTTTATATTTCAATCCTTCATATTGGCTTGTAAAGAAAATTTGAATAATCCTAAACATATCCCCTGGGAGTTTCGTAACCAAGAGTGAAGCAAGGCCCGTTTTTATGCACCATTTCACGTTGAAGTCTAGCTCAAAGCAGTGTTTTCAGGTTTAACCCCTAGATACATCTGTGCCAGAGCTGCCTCTACCTGCTCGTATCCAGATAGGGATATATTGCTTGAAAGGTCCACATAATCTATTCCTTACAAAAATACAAGGACTTTATTTTATGTATATCCTCAAAGACTAACTTAGGGATGCTTCCTTAATTATACGTTTTCTAAATCTAGTTTCCATGTATTCTACTAAACTTCCTCTAATAACAACTGTAAGGACCCGACCCCAGTTTCCTAGAGCTGGTGCATTATTTGATTATATTGGTATGCATACAAGGAATAGGAATGTTGAAGGACCAAGTAGGTTAGTATTATTGGAAACAAGATACATACATAAGTTCAACTTTACATATGGAAAGTAAAAACAACACTAATTTATTCCACTAGAGTCATCAAATCTCCTAGATTATGCTTTCTAGTCATTCATAAATTACTTCTTCATGTACTGAGAAAATGTAACATAAGAAGGGGGTGAGATCAAATGCTCTGTAAGAGTATGAAATACAGCGGAAAATCATATAAACATTAGACATAGTGAATAATTGAAAACACAATCCTTTAAAATAAACTTGAAACACATTATGGCAGGAATATGAGCTGAGTAAATAATGCCATAATAAAACATAATCATGTGTATTATACTAGTCGAATAACCACATGAACTTTCAATTACATGCTTCATAGTGAGGGAAGTGCATATGTCGGAAATCATAACCATACCGTCCAAGCCTCGTTCTAGGACCATAAAATAATCATTTTGTCATGGCCTCGTGTCAAGACCATAGTTTGTCTCATGAGAACTACTGATGCATTGAGGGTCTATCGCAGGACCCAACCATCACATAATAAGTCCAATGCATTCCTCATATGATCAGTGATAAACATAAACAACATATACATTCATATTGAAACTATCATGTGAAATGTAACTATCTTTCCCCAATCATTAAACATAAAACACTAACCATAACAAGTAATATGGTGAATGGTTTTAGGATAGATCATCCACAATAGAGCTAGTCATAAACCATTAAATCAAATATGGTAGATTAATTCATAAATTACTAAACCCAATAATACCATGGAATCAACAAGAGTGTTGAATTAGATGAAAACACTCTTATAAAATCATTAAGCAATTTTGGAGATAAATACTCTTTTATTTTGAAAAGATAAGTTCTTTAGGAAAAATCATTTTATAAAACCATAAGTGAAGTAAGATATTATTTTCATAATAAAATTAGTGATTTTATAAAGATAAAGGTTTCCAAAAATATATTATAGAGTTCCCTTGAAAATAGGTAAGAATTTGAGAAATTCCATTGAATGGGGCTCGTATTTTTGAAGCAACTTTGAATGTTCCTTTTAAAACATGTAACTATCCATAATATAAGAAAGGATTCTGGTTTCTGAACATATATATGATAATAATAAAGAATATATTAGGAGTACGTAACAATACAAATAATTTCATTGAGGTATTTAGACAATGAAATTATCCCGAAAGAAAATGGATGTTCGGGTGGGAAAACCCTTACCTTAACTCCAAACGTGTTCGGATCATGTACTTAAGCTTTTGGAATATGAAATTATACTTGTTAATAACTTATTTCAGAAACTATTAGACATGTATTTAGTTTTCCATAATTCTGGTTAGTTCATTTATGTTTTTATTGATAAGTTATTGTATTGAATTTCATCATTATGGAGTGTTCGTTTCCTTTATTTTCATATTCGGTTCACTTGTTTTTTTAAGTAATGAAGTGGGATGGATGTAAATCTACAGAATTAAAATTAAATATTATTTATGAACATGAATAATTGTAAATTTCCATTTCTATCATTTCCATACATGGAACGAGGTTAAATCCTTAGATGACAACCACTTCGATTATTCAGTGGTATTTGGATTATTATGAATTAGTTTGGTCATATAACTTAATTATATGTACATATTCTTGTTCCTGAATATTAATTAGGTTATAATACATATATTATAGTCTGTTTCAACCATAAATATGGTTTCATGACTGGTAATGAAGAATAATTTGAAGAACGAAACTTCGTCATCCACGAAGGTTATAAATCTGAACCTCATAGACATCGATTTCGTTTATAAAAATAAAATGGAGGGAGTAAGAATATTTATGATTGTTATTCCATTGAGAAGATATAAATCTAGTATATAGATTTTATTGGAGTTATCATGAACATTTGGACAGAGGAGGTGTGGAGAGGATAGAAAAAGTAGATAAATTGAAATGAAACCAAATGAAAAAGAAAGGTGCTTTACCTCTTGAAATAACCTCCTTGAGAAACTCATTAAGAGTAGAGATTTTGGCCTTTTGGAAAGACCAGAAGCTTCTTGGACGTCTGGAGAGACTTGGAAAGGGTAATTGGGAAGAACTTTTAGGAGCTTCAAGTCTTATAGGAGTGAATAGAAGAGGGAGTGGTGTGGGGTTTTTATAGTGGAGGAGATGAGTAAATTTTGAATATTTAATTCATTATTTTATTATTTCCCTCAAGACAACCAATAGTGTGGTTTCATGTGAACCCTAAAAGTAATAAGTGCATGTGAGTTTGAACCAAGTGGCCTTGCATCACTTGTGATATCATAAATAGTTTATTTAACTGATAATTTGTATATACGGTATTTTATCATATTTCACTATTCATCAAAAATTCAAGAATTTCAGAAAAATCCCAAAAATTCACCCTTACCATTTTCTGACGTGTATAATTCAAAAGTGAAATCCATTTTTTAAACATAATTTTCTATATATTATTAATTTAATTTTTAAATAAGTTCATAGTTAGTTTGAAAAATAACAATCATGAAGGGCATTTAGTGTTATGTAACATTGAAAAATTAATTAAGATCCCATTATCATATTTACTTAAGAAAATAAAATAATAATATTATTTAATATTCATAAGGGTCATATTACTATTCATAGTGTATGTTACTATTCACCAAAAATCTAGTTTGTTCTATCAGACTCCAAATGACTTAGTAAACACAACTCTAGATGACCATTTTTTGAAATTCAAAACATAGAAGAGGAAAAGTTGTGTTTAATGGTTAGATTATAAAATTGCATTATATATTTATTTTCAAAACCTTGGGATGTTACATTAAGGGCCTTAGAAGGGGATTCCCCATAGATCCATGGAAAATCAATCCATGATAGTCGGTCCTGGTGGCATGACCTTAAAAGTCTTGTTTGGGTTTTCCTCTTCACATTGGGGATCCCAAATTCCAAACCGCCATATATTAAACGAAAAAAGTACCCCAAGAAAAAAAAATCTTGATTCTTGTATATGTAGGATATATAGTGATTCCTTAATGATAGATCTCAAGCTCATCCACCCTAAAGAAAATAAATTTAAGAAAAATTATCCTCTCCCTAAATACGAGACAAAACTATATAGGGAGTTCCCAACGCCATGGGTAATTGTTGTTTTAATGTTTCTAATATGTTTAGTCACTTCCTTTATATTTATGAAAAAAAATTCCCCTTGAAATTTCAGATACCCATAAACCTCCCTTACCATTGGAAATGGATGGTCAGGGTCTTGAGAACTCATTTGGTTGATTATTCATAATATTCCACGGTGGCCCTTGATAAGTTTTCAATAAAAAAATCATGTTAACTGAACGAAAATTCATCCTCAAGAGAGGAATTTACTATTTATATATTCCCCAATGGTTTCCATGCCTTGTATCATGTTCCCAATCTAAGAACCCCTAGAAACATGGTTTACACTCTCCTTCTCCCTCACATATTGGGCATGTTAGGACATCCTGACTTGATTACCCTTTAATTAATTAGGGATTATATATCAACGTCCTAATCACATGAAATTTAAACTACATGATGATTGATATCCAATGTTCATCCTTGGGTCTAGCTATAGAAAAGATCCAAAACACCACTTCCTGATGATTGAGTCATACCTGTGTGAGAGTTTTCACGAAAAACCACAGAATATTTCCCCCCAAGTCCTATGCATCAAATAAATCCACACTGGAAATTAAAATATGAGTCTCACCTCATTTATGAGAATGCATACAAGGAAAAAGCACCACATTCCTATGTTTAAACCATATCCACTTATAGAAAAACCTTAAAATAATTATGTCAGGATTGACTATTAATTATCATAGGATACGTAGACACACACGAATCACATATCTCAGGTCCTACCATGAAATAAAATTATCCCATCCTTTCTTGTGTATAGGTCAAACATACACAGGTAACCTCCTCACACCTATCTGGGGAGATCATCTATACATATTCTGGGTAAATTTTGGCTTCAAAATTCCCTTTCATGTTTCGGAACTCCCTTCTCAAAATCATAACCCAATGTATGGAAGGGCCTAAATCCCAATAACCATATCTTTACATCAATAATGGAAGTTTAGTGTCATAAGGTCACCTTTTTTTACTATACACAATATTTCTTGGTGGCTATGCATAAGTTTCCTAAAAAAATAAGTATATGAACCAATGGAAAAAATCATCCTTAAGAGAGGATTTTTGTAACTATGTATGCCCCTATGACATTTACCTACCACCTAACTCCAAAGATTCAAAAACCCCTTGAATTAAATTTTAATCCCTTTCTCCACTTTCAAGCCTAAAATGAAATAGAATTCTTCATCACACTACCATTAAAGGTAAAATGGTTTAACCCCTTTGTCTGAACAAAACAACTTTAAATCATATATCCCAGTTGTCTAGGTAGTAATAAAAATTACCCCACAAATTTACAGGTTTCATGAAATTAAACTGCATAAGGATTTTCCCCTCCTTTACATAAACCATAAACATGTAGAAGTGGAACTCCATTCAGGATCAATGTTGATATGAATTCCCACATACTTTTCAAACACTACTTTTCTGACAATCCACCCCTCATGGTCTTGAGTAATCCAAATTCAAATAAAATTAATTATCCATCAGATGTGGAGGGATAGTTTGTTAAGGAGACCTATTATTGACTATACAAAATATTCTTTGGTGGCTCTGCATAAGTCCCCAAAAATATTTTGGGTCAACCAAATAAAAATTCATTCTCAATAGTGGAATTTACTACCTTCGTACGCCCCTATGATTTTTACATACCACCTCACTCCTTGGTTTTAGAAACCCACTAGATAAGAGTTTACATATTTTCTCACCTTTCATGTTGAAATATGGTAGAAAATTTATCATCAAACTATCATGAAAATGGAAAATCATTTACCCCATTGGTCTAAACAAAACAACATTAAATCGTAAGACTCAAATGTCCTGGTAGTAAGACATAAGACTACACCACCAATGTCCCAGTTTCATGAACATAAAAAAACAATGCTTTACCCCAACATTACACAAACCAAATATTTTTAAGAGTGATCTCTCAATCATAATGAAAGTTGATATGACTTCCCTCATTCAATTCAAACATCCCTCCTCTAATGAGTCACACCTCATGGTATAGAGAAATCCAAATTCCTATAAAATTATCAATACATAAGAAGTGGATGGATATTGTCTTTAGGAAACATTTTTTTGAATATGAAAAACATCCCCTACCAGTTCTGCCTAAGTTCCATGAAAAAGGCCTGTTAACCAAAGGAAAATTTATTCGTCATGAGATTTTTTTTCTAATTTCGTATTCCCTAATGGGTCACATGATCCATATCACGTCTCACATCCTTAAAACACAAATCAGGGTTAAAAAACCCCCTCATGTCTTCCTAAAAAATATAGAGAAATTCTCAACTAATAATCTCTATCGAGGCCCCTGCACCATAAATAATGGTCAGTGATGTCCATCATAAAACACCAGTAATGGATAAAGTTACTAGACCTAAAACATTATAAATTTTCAAAGCTATCCATCCTAAAATAAGAGTGTTATTAGTCTTGTTTTCATGACTCTAAACAGCCGATAAGAGGAGGCAGAAAACTCACCAGGTTGAAAATCCATAAAGGGAACCCTAGACAAAAGTTGAGTACCAGCTCACTAAACCTATTCTTTGTACTATTTAGGAAAAATATCAAGTAATTTCTTAAAAAAAATAGACAAAAAAATATTCCATGTTGAAAAAATGGTAAGCCTATATAAAAAGATGAGTATGAGCCTGCTAAAACTATGATTTTAATTGTTTATGTATATTATCAAGCAATTTGGGAAACAAACGACACAAAATCTTGTTAGGCAGAAAACCTGCAAATTGAGGCTTATGAAAAAATTCAAGTTATACCCCATAATCCCAAAACAAAATTATGTTCCGGAAAAATTAGCGTAATGGAAAATACAAAAAGGTTTCAAGGTTTTCCATGTAATCCTAGAAATAGTCAATCTATACACATTAGGTCACACAATTCAGGAAAAAATTAGAGCATTATATGATTGTTTCAACATGATTATCCAAGATTGTGATGTAAATCAATATTTAATAAATATTATCATTAAAATAGAGATCAATTATAATTCATGGTCATTGCAGGGGAAGATAAAAAACATGGAGTGGAGAGAAATAATGTTTTCATTCCATTAAATTGGAGGGGAGGCGCATCCACACCCTAAATCCTCCCCTCATGTTAACAAGAAAAGAGGGGTCCTAGAACAAAATAAAACAATTAAAATGAAGTGTGGATCACTTGGGATTGCTAATTGACCACTATTTGATATGTTCCATGGAGATTTTCTTATAAAGTAGCCCTTTTTCAGCATCAATGTGGACTGTTGGATGCACTTTTTTAATAATGTCCATGAGATATCATCCTTTCTATTTAATGGCTTCAAAATGAATATTATTAATGATAGTTTCAACTTCATCTAGGACACACAAGACTCAAAAACAATTAACTCTTTTCTTCGGAAAATCTTTTTGTCATATGAATTTTCTTCTTTAGACCTCAGGTGGTGAAACTTATCAATAATATAGTAAAAGTACTTTTTTATGACGGAGTCATTGAACTGAACAAGGTCTCCTTCATGAGCATAAAGATCCTATGGAGCTATAAATATTGGGTACATGAGAAGGATCAAGTGCCGATAGATAAATCCACCTAATCCCAAATTAATGAAAAATTATTGAAAGGTGTCCTCCTCCTCAGTAAATTCTACCATAGGATTTTCTTTGATGATAGTATAGATTGGATTCCATAACCGTCTCTGTAAAATCTTGTGTTCCCTAATAGCATTTGAACCTCAACTTTTATCCTCCACTACGTCGAGTATATAATCTGGTAGCACAATCATGGTAGATTGAGTCTCCCTAATATGAGTTGCCCAAGTAGTAGAACCAACCCTATCTATTGGTGGTTCAATCTCTAAAGCTAAGCATATGGGGTTGACTATAATTTCAAGGATTCCTGGTAACAATTTACATGGGTTGGCTTCCGTAAGACCACATACCATGTTAGTCAAATATATCAGTTCTAATTCACTCTTTATAAAGATAGGGTGCATGGAAAAATTCCACTTCGAATGCATACAACGGTGAAAATAACACCATCTTACAACATGAATGGAGGGAGAAGGTGAAACTAGTATAAGACTGGTAGAAGCCAGCAGGATTTGAACTCATCAAACTAACTTTTCTTATACACCATTAGGATAAAAAGACATTCACATTTGATCATATTCCCCTGATAAGTAACTTTAATTCGCCATGGAGAGAATAAGGACATTCATATCGAATTCCTCAAACATCAACATTAGCTATAATTGGTGAAGGATTACCGGGTGAGATTCCCTCTTATCCTGAGTAACAAGGATAAATGTGATTTTCTGCAGGCAACCAAATTCCTAGAAAACCTATATGAAGTATAAGGTCTAAAAATGGTTATTATATTTATACATGTGGTTAATATTATGTCTCATAGTGCAATAATATAGGAACATTCTTATGAATATACCCTTCCATCATCCACCACTGCTCCATGAGATGTGGGTTGAGGTATAAAAGAAAAACAATAAAAATCACTCAATTACTCAATCATGAGGTTGACACTCAATGATTAAGGATGAACAAAGGAAATGTTGATTATGTTTGGGTGAAAATTAGAATGATTAGTCATTTTATTATTTTTATACTCAATGGAAAGAAAACTCTATGCTATCTAGCTATACAAAAATTTAAATGGAATTCTAAGATGGCATGGAGATATTCCTTCATGTATCATCCCCAGTAATTCATAAATACACGCAAGGGTGGGGATGGAAAAATTGATAGGCTATCCTCCTACCAATTTAGATGACATCACCAAGTTGAAAACTCTCACACCAGTATCGGAACCATGTGAGTGGAAAATTCATCTGCTCAATAACATGGAAAAAACCCTATAGTATAAGATCTTATGATACATTTTATCAAACCCCATAGCCCCATGAGTTTTATTGGAATGCCTCAAGTGTAGAATGGTATTATCCTGGAAGGCATCATTATTTTTGGGTTGGATGTGTCTAACTATGGTAGACTTTTGGTCCTGGTCCACTCACCTATAAAAACAGCTTCATCCAATCATCAAATTCAATTATTGAGTGAGAATGGAGGGGTTTACTAATAAACCTCTCTACAGTGACCATTAAACCTATCTTCAGTAGAGATACTTGCTCAATATTTTCCCAAGAATTTTTTTCCAGCCATAATTATTCATATATACTTCCGCGGATATGAAGTCACCCTATCTGATAGATATCCTACAAACTAATTCCCACTTCACCATGAGATATGTTGATGGTTTTTTTGATAAAACAATAGTGAATAAGTAGTTCATGAAACATCTCACGTAGTGAATAAATTGAGACCTGATAAACGTACACTTCATGGTAAAAATTAACATTCATCAACTATTTGGGGATTTCCAAGCAGTTTTGATGTACCTAGAATTCCCAAGCCCATTCATCAGAGAAGTTCCCACAAGATCACAAATCCCATTTGGAGCTCCACCATCCATTGGTATTACCTTCTGAAGGTTTGAAAATGAATTTATATTTATGGATGATAGATTCCAAGGTTATATTATGACTATATCGATTACTTTTCAACCAGATGGATCAATTTAGGATAAACACCACTTCTTGGTTTGAATCAGATATGATATCCTCCATGGAAGAAAAATTTTCTTAACTGCACCCCTGAGACATATTGAGATGAAAAAAAGTATTTTTGGTCAAATAGTGGTATAGGAGCATCATATTAGAGTTTGAAGTTACAGAAAGGAAATCGACTAGAAACATGTAGGTGATATGTTCTGGTGGAAGAATATATTTTTGAGTACTCTCCTAAGGGATAACACAAGACTGTATATAGTCTTCATCATTCTTGACAATGGTCATTGTTCATCTGGTTGCATTCATTTAAGTGAGAGGTAGATTCATTATCATTCTTTTAATGGATGGACTAAAGTTAGTTTCTTTAAAAATCAATAAAGGATTGACATATTGGTCTACATGTGGAAAATTTATGGAAGATATCGACATGTGAACCATCAATGTGTGAAAGGCTGGATAGAAAAAATGTTTTCCAGTGAAGAAATAGTTCCTAAAATGATTTATCCAGGAATCACTTCATTTTATGTGGAAGATACAGCTACCCCTTTATGTTCTAAGTCATTAAGTTTGAGGTTTCAAAGTCCCCATTCGTAGGTGAAGGCTTCCAAAAAAGAGAAAAAAACACAAGAATCGTACACGGTCAGAGATTTGGAGGAGCACTGAATTTTATAGAAAACACTATAAAAACCAAATGAGTATATCCCCTATATATAGGCATAGTCCCCTATTGTGGATCTACTAGTGCACTGCATCCCACAAAGTAGTTCAAATATGTACCACTTCCTATATCGGAATTGCCTCAATATCATCCCGTTTGGAACCCATTATAATGTGAGATATTTGTTGGGACATAAAAATTTCTCATAAGAGAAGAAGAAACATTAATAAATTTTAAATGCAATGAAAAATAAATAAAAGGAAAATCGAAGGAAAATTATCTAATAAGATAAAAACTAAAAAGGTAACAATGACATCAAGCAAGGATTCCTTTGTTTACCACAGCTACACGCAGAGGTCCACCGAATAGTGAAAGATCTCCAAACAAAACCTGTTCATGGAAAGGACTAGATCTAGAAGTGCTTTTGAACAAAATAAAGTCATTTGTAGAAATGGGCAGTGATATCTGTTCATATAAATGGTCACCCCTGAATGAAATTGTTCATGTGTAAAGGTGGGGTCATCAGCTCCCATGGATTAATAAAGTCATTTGTGGAACCATGTAGGGATTTTGGTGACTATAAATGCCCCCTCTAACCAAGTCCTTTATAGGATTCTACAAACAATGACCATAGCCCACCATACAAAACTAGCTACACCAGTATCTAGTTCCTATCCATTTTTATAAATAGAAACTGAGGGGAACTAGATTAGAGGTTTTTAGATATCGACAAATTTAGAGATCCTGGAATGGAGAGATCAATAGCTCTGTAAAAGATGATATCCATAAATTATTCCCTACAGGTAAAACCCTTCCGCATAGAATTAATGGGGAGAAAATTAAAATAAATTGGCTGTTTGTGAATTCAATATCTTTTGTGAGTATACTCCCTACAAGGCGCAAGAGCAATTCCCTCTTTGTAATCTGGAATCCCACATAGAAAAACACAATGCAGGAAGAACCCTACCCCACATAGAAAATCACTATTTTGTAGGAACTCGATCTCAAATCACCCCATGCTACATGGATGGAACATGACCTCGCAGATAAAATAACTTTGAAGGCAGAACCCAGGTTTTCATACCACAACGGTATGAAGATGGATCCATTACCCACAAATTTGAACTCTATATAGAGGGAACCCCATCCGGCATAAGAACATGCTATGTGGAATAGGGCATCCTAGGCTGTTCCACTCTCCAGCTCCAATTATTCCTTTTTGTTGTGTCATCATCTCTTATGTTGGCCCCTTTGTGAACCAGTCTAACAATACCATGTCAATGGGTCTTCTAAATCCACTAGACATTTATGATAAGGTCATTAGGAACAACAATGTTCACTTTTTAGTATACATGACCATTGTAAGAGGAATCTTCTGGGTTACACCAATGATGAGGTGGACCCTCAGAATGTCCTTGATTATACATTCTCATAATAGTAGAGGTTCCAAGATTTGGGTACTAATGTCAACCTCCATGTTCTATGTATTAATGGGATTTACTGTCCTTTCCCCTTGATGAGGACTAGTTTTGAACATCATCTCCTTTTCCCTAGAACTAAATCCAGGGTATTGCACCTAAGGTAAGCCCCTATCCTTTCTTTTCTGTGGTAGTCCTCCTGCTCATATTCACCTCATCTTGGGTTTTCTCTAGATATATTTCCTAATATGAAAATCCTAGAACTAAAAATAATAGTGGAAAACGGTACACTCTAATCCCCCCTCTCTCACCCTATAGGCTCTGACACCATCCACCAAAAGATAGAGTGGGACATGTGATCATCATATCAACTACCTCCTCTTGTTTCTCACACTAAGCATCACTCATGTAGACTTAGACATTAGTGTAAATCATTACATTTGTGTGATCCCAAATCATATTGTGAGCATCACATATAGTATAAGAACTAATCACCCCCCCCCATGATGGGTATTCCCTATAGATGTAATACCAAACTATAAATTGAATGGTAAACTCCTACGTGTAAGCCCCACATTGAATCGGAAAAATAGAAATCCACTTGAAATGGGCCTCTTGTTATGTGCAAGCCACAATTATGACCCATTTAATGGTCAGGTTCCATGTGTAATCCCCAACATTCAGAACTACATGGAATATTATTTCCAACAAACTTGTATGTATAGGAAATATCTATAATGTTTAGGACTAACACTTTACCTATCTCATTTGTTCTGTCATTTTCATGATGGTTCACTATCGTCCTAACTGTATGACGTTAAGTTGAATGGGGAAACCAAATTATCAGGTCTATGATTCCCAACTAAATGGGATACATAGTAATCCTTGTTGTGGAAAAAACCCAATATCCAAATCCACCCTAATGTTTTTTGGGCCACATTCCCAAAAGGTTCATATCCACTTGGATGACCCTAACACTTCCAGGTACCTATAGCTGTCTTGGAATATGTTCCATACTATCCTTAACAAAGAATTATTTCGGATATATTTTATTGACACATGGTGTTAGAAGTATTTTTCGGGTCCTGGTTATACATCCTTAAAAGGAGATGTGTCCAATTAAGTGACACCAAACTATGTGGGTTCGGATTCCTTTCATAAGGATACATCGGAAACCCATATTTTGGGTTCGATCTTGCCATTGGTGAAATTCCCATACACCATGAATAACTATAAAATCAAGAGTGACATCCCATGTGGCATAAAACTAGTGTTTTCTTAGTGAAAAACCATATATTCTATTATCTATCCATAAAAGGGTAATGTCGATAGAGATCCTTAGATAATTAAAAATCCTTCCGTTGATGTATAACCTTAGATAAAAATAGATGATTCCAGGCCCATGTATAGTCATCGTAACTACTTCCCTAGTAGTAATCCACTGACATAGAGTTTGGAATGAACCAAGGATTCAGGAACAAATTAACATGAATGAAATCTATAAGAGAGGCTTGGAATAAGAAATAGTTCCCCCCAAAATGGTATGATGATCCTGAGTTCCCATACTCTCAACCAATTTGATTTCTTAAGTGTCGTTGTCCAAATCATCCGACAAAAGCCAACCTTTGGAAATTATGTCCATGAATCATGGATATAAGAACCATTGGTTGTTTATATCTTGGTGAAAAAAACATTGGAGATCATTCAATGGTTTCTTACCCAACATCAATTATTACACGCCAGTAAAACAGTACAATCAATCCACACAAGAGTGAACTCATGTTCGTCAGAAATAAAATATTGAAACTAACATAAATGAATTAAATTTGTAACCTCTTTCCTGAGATAAAAATGATATACTTTCCAATCCCTGTCAGACCGTTACATTCTGGGTACACACACCATTAGGAAAAAACAATTTCTAACCATGCATATTTTGAAAATAGTTGGATGTTCAGTTATAAGAAATGATGTTCACTTCTGTAGAATGATTACCCTTAACTCTAGCTTGGAAGTCATATAAAATATATGGGTTTCCTAAAATTTCATATGAAGTAGATTATGGATTTTGTGGTTCCCTAGTTATTAAAATATCTAATAGTACATATAACTACCTTCAAATTCTTTCCACTTATAAAACATACTTGGTTCACTCTCCCACTCTATGAATTCATATATTAGGAGAAATGATTCACTTTTACACTGGAATAAATTTATTAAAGGTTCATATAATATCTTTTAAATGACTTATAGTGTTTTCTTAATCAACCTTTCACTAGTTTTACCATAAACTACAACACTTAAGTTTGTTTATAAAATAAAATAAGTTATTTGTAGTTACATACACTAGATTACTCCATGATGTGGGACATTTTTAAGAATATATTTTTGATATTACCATACATCAAAAGTGGAATAATGATCTTATTATATAATGTTTATATTATCATATTGAATTATATTTTAGAGATGAAATTATTTATCAATAAATAAACATGTATATTCAACAAATAAATTTATTGATCCAACTGATTGTCCTTTTATGAAATATTTAACCCAATCCATTAAATAGAATGGAAAGTATATTTTCTCAATTGAACTATTTGTGACACTATTTTGTTTGAGGGTGTAAATATATATATATACATATAATTAAATTAATAATAATGTGGGTATTCAATTTTCATACCACCAAATTATCGAATGTTTTGAATCATTTAAAAATTTATTTCCTTGATATTGATATTATTTTCTTATAATGGTAGCCTCACAATGTGAGGTTAAGATCATTCAGTCAATGGAAGTTGATAGTCCGCAATATACATCTATCTCTACTATTATTGATATTTAACTTCTAAATCATTATCAAAGAATTTATTAATTTAATTTTCATTCAATGAAAAAAAAATCATTCTTCCATTGTTGATTTATTATGACTAAGGGGATAACACTATATCATAGAGTTATTGTTAAAAGTTTTTTTTGGATTCATCTCACTTTCACTAAGTAGTAGGAATTATACTCATGAACCTGTGGCCTAAAACCTAAAAATAAACACAACCTATGAATAAAAGAAATAAAAATAAAAATAAAAAAAATAAATAAAACATATAATATAATGAGTAAAATTTCTATTGATCTAGTTCTTATTCTTCCATGATATTGGCATTAAATATTTGGTTTCCCATAAGGTATCACTAGTTGCGATGGGTAATATAATTTTAGATATTATTGTAGTCTTATTAATAAAAAACCTACTTAAGTAGTGTATAGTTAATTTCTAAGGCAACCCGTATGGAAAATTAAGATATAAAATAAAAAATATTTTAGTTTTTCAAATCACAATTATTCAATATTTAGAGAAATAAAAACATAATTAAATTTTTTTCATTTTTATGGAATACTAATAATAGGTAATTTATTTCATAATTTAGTTTATTTAAAGGTTTTTACCTCCTTCATTAATGAATTAAAATAATATGGTAATTTTTTGGATAATTTATTCAACTAGTATCCATTAGATCAACTTCTAAAAAACTATCTTGACTATTTTAAGCCATTATTATTAAAAGATCATACTTTAAATAAGATGGATTATCGTAAAAAATATTATGAAATAGAAGTATCAAAATCATTCTCATAAAAAACCCCTCTATAACATATTTATTTCCTCACACACAAACACCATTCTTAAATAATTAATAAAAAATTAATTATTCATATTATTCTCAATAAAATAATAAACTAAAATAATCAATAATTAGGAAAATTAATATTTTAATTTAGTAATCATCTTTATAATCTCAATTCCTTATCTATTCAAAAAACAATTCACCAATGATATATAGAACATCAAGCATCAATAAATAACCCATCCGAATTGTCATAGAAATCCTAAAGGAAAGAATGAACACAAAATCCGTAAATGGGAACCAAGAAAACATTTCTAAAGTAAATATTAATATCTAAGAAATTGAATATTTTCTTTTGATTAAATGAAGTGTGTATGTAAAAAAGTAATAAAATAATCATTATACACATAATAAATTATTTTAATAATTCTTAACCAATTATGATATATTAAACACATAAATTCCATGTTTTTTATCTCTTAATTATTAATTATATTCCTCCCCATGAATCTGATTTACCATATAATATCTACCCTTTTTCTAATTAAAAATCATATCTAAAATAATACATAGTCTAATTAGTTATCTAAATTTAAATAAAAATCATTACTTAAAAATTGTTGAGATCCACTAGATGAGAGGAGAATGTGACTCAGTCATTAATTCATTTCAATTTCCAAAAATTTATTTTCATTAAAAATACCATGAAGTAATTTTAAGTGATAATTGATGATTTTATCAATGTCTAACTCTTTCAAGCATCACTTCAACTTACATATGTACAATAAAAAAATTTCTTCTTTAGATTTATAATTTTAAATCTCTCTATACAATGATTGAAATTTACCAACGTTATTAGTGAGAATTCAGTGAGAGAGGGGTGGTCGAATTAGTTAATTCACTTCATTTTATGTTTCTTTTTGAAAATATTCTCCATCAATTAACATTAATGACTTTATCAACTTTACACACACACCATGAATACAAAAAAATAGAAGAAATAAAATTCATGAATTGCTAGTCAAAATAAATAGCTAGTATTATCAATGATATGGATTCACCAAAGACCATATAGTCTGCTACTTTTATCAAGTGAATTTCAAACAGTAGTGGTTTTTCAATTACTCATGAAATAAAAAAAAATTCCCAACACTATACAGTGTTCCCGTAAAATCAAAATATTAAATATGTTTTTAAAATAACAATAGATTCTTCCTCAAATTAGAATTTCACAATGTTTTTTGTTGTCTTTCTTCTTCTCATTCATATTATTTATCTTCTAATTATACTAATATATAATCTAGTATACTATTCTTACTCTAATACAATCTCCCTCATAAATATTTCTGTCAATTTTAGTTCATGGAACATATTATCATAATGATAACATACAATATATTTATTTTCAGAATTGTAACAAAATCACTAATTTTGAATTTTAATTTTAACTCAAATTCAAACTAATAAAATTATTTAACCAATAATAAATTATTATTAATAATATTATTATTATTATATATCAATTCCATATGTCAAAAAAACAATCCATTTATACATCGGAATACCTCATGGAATGTTTTTATAATTAGATTGTGAAAAGTTAGTTCCAATAATTTCTCTACAATTACAACATACTTCTTGGTTAGACATATTTTTTCATGAATATAACCATATTTTATTCTTCTTGTATCATGCATGGTAACAATGTGACCACATATAATGCAACCTCATACATGTAGTCACCTTAAAATATTCTAGATAATAATATACATGGCCTTACATAATGTAATTAAAAACATATTCCTAGCATGAACAACTCTACGCCATTGAGTTAATAATGAATTTCATTCATGATAACTTTTACTTAATATATCAACTTCAGTATCCTCATTTTTAAAACATTATAAAATCTATATTAATTTCCTAAAAACAATTCTTCTAAAAAATCCCTCATAAACTCCATGAAATTTTTTTATGAATTATTCTAGAACCCCCACTATATACAAAAATGATACTTATGCATGATCTGAGTGACTCTTATTCCTAACCTATATCATTAAAACAAATCCTCTGAAAACTATAATGAATCATAAAAATTGTCAAAATTACTCATAATGTTTAGATAAAATGGATCATATATTTGAGGACATATGTGATTTATATTGTAACAGATCATAGTCACTCTTACAAGCATGTAGAGTAACTCTTAAGGACTAGTGAATAATAAAACTATATCTAATTCACTATATTAAATATCATGTTTGAGCATAATAACTCTTATATATTTAGGAATCAAAAATGTTTCATTCTAAATGAGATCAACTTCAAAGAAAACAACCATATATATTTTAAATAGTTAAAAAGTCCATTGGGACTACTTTAAACACATATAAACCTCAAAATAAGTTTCCACTCACATAATAAACATTATTTATTTTAATTTAGAAAAATATTTATGTATTGATAAAAAAATATTAAACGAGTAAAATTATTCATTTCTCAAAATATTATTCTCTATAAAAAACCACATGATATAGGATACTTCATCAACAATATATCATAAAAACACTCCACATCAATCTCCACAAGATCCCATTCTTATTCATGGGCTCAATAATCTCCCCAAAATGAATCATTGTCTCAAAAACCAACACCATTGTATTTTTTTGTTAATAAAGGATGATAAATATAAATATAATACATCCCACTTAGAAATTAACCTTCTTTAATAATTATAATCCTATTTGAGAAAAAAAAAGCGTATGAAATAATAATATGTAAGAATATAATATTGTTTTTCATAAAGATTCAAATACATCAGTAAGTTCACATCCCTTAAAACCAAATGATAATCAATTATAATATATCATTATATCTCAAAATTGTACATAAAACTTGTGAATAATATGTTCCACCATTCATGATCCTAAAAACCTATTAAAGATGTTCAAAAAACACTACAAAACTCGCACACCACATGTCAGATTCACAACTAACCATTTTTAAAAACACTCTTTAAATACATGATCCCCCTAAATAATACATCTCTACCCCATTATATTAAACACCTATCCTTGGATTCTCCCATAATATTAATTTCATATCAATTTATAAACATTTAATGGAATAAAAATAAATATATATGAATATTTTATTTCTCCCACATTGGTAAAAATATAAAGAGAACAAGTGAGAGGGACGATGAATTACACATACCTAAATCATGAGAGGAATGAGGTTGAATTCTCATCATTGACTTCAACATTTGAAATGTATATTTTTTAATTTTTTTAGTGAAAACATATGTTATTTTCTCTTTTATTGGAACAAATTCCATATTCAACATATTTTTCTTTACATTATCTTTAATTAAGTGATAATTTACATCAATGTGTTTTGACTAATAATGATGAACAAGAATTTTCAATGGATTTATAGAACTCTAATGGTCACATCCCACAAGTAGTGGAAACTTCACTTCCACCATTATATATTCCTTTTGAGTCAATATGTATATCAATTGGGTTATATCTTGAGTGGAAACTATATATTTTTCTTACGTATTAATCAAGGTCATAGGATTTTATTTCTGTGTGTGCCAATATGCACACTGTTTACCCAAAATAGAAAACTCTATCTTATGTTGTTTATAGACAAATATTCATATATATATATATATATATATATCCCAAAAAATAAAGGTTTCCACTACTTAAACATTTCAATCCATAGTCTAGAATGCCTATAATATACCTAAGAATCCTCCTTCCAATAGTGAAATGGGAAAATTTTAGTCCACATTGATACATTATAAATACTATAACAACATATACGATGTCTAGTGTTTATGTTTTCAATTATATAAAACCATTAATTTTTATAAGGAATCCTATTCAGTAGAGTACTTTTTTATTTTTCATCATTAGATATTATTTTTTCAGTTAAAAATTTTGTGGAAACCAAATTTTAATCCTTCATGCTAAAATTCATTAGATATTCTCCAAAATATTTTTCTTCAGAAATAATGAAATTATCTTTCTCTTAAGAAAAGTTTTACCTCAAAATTATCTATGTTTGTTCAAGCAAGGAAATTTCTAAAAAAAATTAATTTCTAAATAATCTTATTAAGAAAAACCTTTTTTATTTCCATGAAAAATTATATAATCAATATATAGAATAACAATAAGTGATTTCTACTTTTCATTTTCAATATATAGGTTATTGTCCACTCTTCAATTCATGAACATGAACGGTTTTAAGTATATAATATAGAATGCCATTTGATTTGGGATTTTTTTAACCCATACCGAGCCTTCTTCAACATTATATATAACATTATTCTTTAAAAAGAAATAAATTCCTGGTTTTATTAATTCAAACATCAACTTATGACTCTCAATTAAGGATAGACATGGTTTTAGGAAATAGTTAATGTAGTCAGACACATCCATAAATATTTTTCATCATATTTCCTATATTTATCCACAAAACATAATGAATAAAAACCTTATAATCCATGATAAAAAATATTTATCATATAATTTATATCAATAAAAATTTCCTTGTTTTATAGATCCTTATATTTTAGAAAATCACCTCACCTCTTCTTTTCATTCCATCATTGTATTGAAGGATTCATGTGTAGAATATGCCTAACAATATCCGCATGTGATTTTCAGAACTTTTAACATCACCATTGAATCTATGGGTGATAGAATGAATGATTATCACTACCTTCATTGTTCTTCATTGATCATAATAAAAAATCATTCATATTTAAATGAATTTTATTAGGTTCTATCAAATTCTCTATAGTACAAAAGGGGATATAAGATCTCTTTTATTAAGATAATTCTTTGTTTTTTTCTTTATAGTTATTGAGAGTACTAACTATAGAGAATTTTGTGCAAGAAAATCATCATTAAAAAAAGGATTAAATAAAACATTTATAGCTAGGCTAGAGAATTGGTCATTTTCACATATGCCCTTATCTAATCAGTTAATCATTAGTGAACCACAAATTAAATAATGATAATAATAATAATAATATTATTATTATTATTATTATTATCATTTCATTTAGTTGTGTGATAATCATAGATAATTTCAATATTATTTATTAAACAAAAAAACTAATATTTTTTTAAAGGCATTAAATATATCATTACCACCAGACCTGTAACTCAATCTATCAATCCTCCTTGTAAATTATTGAACCTTGAATAATTATTATTTTTGTGATTAAATAAATAACACTTTATTATTTATTTAATAAAAAATAAATCTTATATTCGCTGAAATTTTAAATTAAAAAACTATTAATATTCAAATCATATATATATATTCTCCTAAATAACAAATAATTTAATATTTTTGATCAATATATCCTGAATAAATATTATTCCATAGAATTAGAGAATAATATTTATTAAAATATTAAATTATATTATAGTCTTACTAGATTATTGGATATACATATTGGGTGACTCACATGGCCTCTATGTCAATAACATTATGATAACTCACCAAAATTCCAAGACTAGCATCTAGAAACACATCTTGGATCTCATTGAGAATGAATTAAATTGTCACAAATACAATATCCTTCTATAAACATTAATTTTATAATATAAACCTTTTTCTCAATATTTCATAAAAAATGTTTCATACTTGTGTCGTTAACCAATATTAGGGAATATCATAATTTTAGTTTTCAAAAATGAACTCATTGATAAAACCATCATCTTGATGGACTTAATCACACAATTTCATTCCAATCAAACATACTAGGATATCTACTTCAATTAACTCAAATTGGAAAAAAAACATTTCTTCAAATATTCATTAATTAAATTTTAGTCATGATTCACTCAATGTATCCTACTTCACTATGGGAATATGATATGACAAGTTTTTCAATACATTAAATTAGAAAACTCGTGAACTGAATTAATAATAATATCCTGTCTAAAGACTAATAAATACATTTGTGGATAATAATATCCAATGACACATATAACACATTGAATTCTAACTGGTGAGCCTGTTCTCCTAACCACCACCCTTGGAAACTACAAAGGGGTAACTTTATGAAATTATATTTTATTTCCTTATGATATGTTAACCCCAAATATCATATATCACCTATGTCTATATAGAATATTTCAACCAATCATAAATCATGTATTTTAAAAAATATATATATAACAGTTCAAATTTATCATCGTAGAAGGGAATTTTTATGAAATTTCAATAAAAATATACTTTAAGGAAATAACAACATTAAATTTTAGAAAAAATAGAAATAATCATGTGATAAGATATATATTAATATTCAAAATCATTAAAATTCATGTAATTGAATGTACAATGTAGTTAGTAATTCGAAACCAACTCCAATACACTCCCACTTATACTTGAGAAATCTTTTTTAAACTATATAATTATTTCTCTCACATGATATTCATGATTATACCAAGATAATTATTTATTCAATGTATCTAATATGTTCTACTCCATGGAAAATCTACATACATTATCATATGAACATTAAGAAAACTACCTCAAGAGGTGATAAATCTTAATTATATTCTTTAATTTTTTGTATGACCTTATCTCCTTAGTGTGGTCCACTATTACAATATTATCACAATAAATTACAATAGAATATTTTCTATTAAGAACCACATTAATAACCTAGATAAAGTTTATTATCTACAATACATTTTTTTTCTTCATCAAAAAATTTAATATACTCAAACTATGTCATAGAAATAAAGATCACTTGTTTTTTGAGCTCTTCTAGATCGATAATCCTTCATTAAGGATACATTTATATCATGACTATGATTTATTATAATCCTTATGAAACTAGACACTATAATATATATATCCCTTGATGAATATATCCCTATCTCTTCTATAATCTAAGAACATATCATTATTGAACCTCAGTTACTTTATTGTTGTCTAGACTATCATCCAATGGAATTCTACTAGACCTACATGATACTTACGTAACATGGAAAAGGAATAAGAAGTATCAATCATAGTATATAACATGGAATATTTGATGGAACATATCATATAAACATATTGTATTATACTTATCATATATCTCTCTCTTGTTGTATTTGAGAATATATTTTAATGGAGAAAAGTATACCAAGTGACTCTACAACCATCCACCTCATGGATTGTTCCATATAAAATATCTTCAGTACCCTGTTAATATTTATAACCCGTCTAAGTCTAGTAATCCTCTTAGATCTATCGAGAATGATCTAGATCCCTATAATTTTGGTTGTTTCACCTAATTATTTAATGAAGAATCATGTGTCCAACAACTTATTAATAAATAGTATGTCTGGTATCTCATTTCAAATTATCAATGTTTAATAAACATATACTACTGGGAAAATGATTATACTCCCCATAAACATCTACTAGAAACAGGTCTCACATTTAGTCTTTATGGAAGAAAATTCCCTTATGTATTCATTAAATAAAATTTCTAATGATATAGATCTTCTTATTAATCCATAAATGGGTATATAAAACTTTTATACCATATTATTATCTAATGGAGTCACAAGTCCTTATCATTGTGTCATATATACAACTTCTATAAAGTTCTTATTAAAGATTATTTTTTGAAAAATCCATATACAGAGTATTATAATCAAGAAACTTTGTTATATAAAGAATAATTATGAGGGATTTTAGCATAGAAATTGGTGAAAAGATATCATCATATTTCATGACCTGATGTTTCTTAAAACCTTTATCCATTGGTTTTACATTCTAGGTATTAAATTTACCTACCATGTAAAATTTATTCTATAATTCCTATTGGAAACCAAAAATAATTACATTAACTAGAGGTACTAATAAAACCCAATCATGGTTATGATACATGGAATACATCTTAGAATTCATGGATTCAATCAATTTGGAAATATTTGAGCTTCTTAATACATCCCAATAATAAATATGATCATCATTTTCAACCATTAATTAGTTACCATACTTGGTGGATTAAATATCATATCTCTCTTGTTATTTATCTTATCAGGTGCCCTTAAAAAATACTTGTGTCCCTAGAATAACCACTTCAATGGGTACTATGGATGTCTCATTCCATTTCCAACTCTTGTCTATCTTGAGCATCAACTTCATAAAAGACAATAATTCTCCCTGTACATATTTTTAATATGTTCACCCACTCAAGGAATTTGAACAATATTTCAACTATTGACTTCTTTTTTGGGGCTCATATATATAATATGTCTTTTTTTACCTTGGATATTTAATAAGGATACACTTCATTTGATGTGAAGTTAGTCCTTTTTCTAGAAATGATTCTAAGAAACTCTTTGGAACCCCATACATGAGTATGTTATAACACTATTTTCCCATAAAATTACTCATATGGTATTCCATTTTATGCATTATTTGGCACTTGGTTTATTATATGAGTTAAATTCAATCATTAATATCCTCAAACATATAATGGATGGTCTAAACTATTCATATCTTACCTTTCCAGGTCCATAATGGTTTAGTTCCTCCCCCCAATAACACCATTTTTTGTGACATTCTTATGGATATGAGGAGGAGTCTATCTCCATTCGAAAGTGAATCCAATATCAACAGCCTTGAATAACATCTTAAGGGGATGATTCATAAACCCTTTCATGAAGATCCTGTCATCTCTATGAGAGAGAGACGCCATGGGGGAATGCTACGTGAGACTAAAGGAGCCCCACGACTGTGATTAATGTGATGGATGACTTCACGAGTCTGACTGATCCACAAACCTTTTCGGTTCCCGCTTTTGATTCATGGATCACTTCTAAGAATCCCTAGATGCCTTAACAAATATCTAGCGCCCCCAACTCAAAGGGATGGCTACCCCGACCTTTCGACTTCCGAATTCCAGATTCTCGAAGCACCTAAGCACCACAAACCCATCTGATGAATGATTCCTTCAAGGTATTGGACCATAGAGAAACCCCATGTTCCCTTATTCATAACTACTTCCACATATGATGGGGATTACATTTGTGAAGGCCTACTCCCTTTGTAGAAGAATAATTTCCTTTAGAGAACTTGATGCTTCTTCGAGAATTATGCCTTTGGAAGGAACTCCCTTCCCTCGTTTTCAATTCATGCCACGGTAGGGTCACCATGTCTCAAAAATCCCCTACCCACTATGATGTAGTTGAGAATCATGAACCATCTCTCTGAAAGTCCCTTGGCTTCGTGAATCCCTCTTTATGGGTCTCATCATGTGGCCTCCCTTCTTCTAACACCTCTCCACATACTTCGAGTTCACCATTCCTCTACACCCATCCTGGATTGGTTTTACCTCACTTAATGTCATCGTGAAACCTATGTCATCCAGTCATGTGGCCCAATACAATTCATGTGTGGCCCGATATTCCTACCTGAAATTTTCTTTTCATCATAGGTACACAAAATCCCATTGATTTTCATCATAGCAATACTAACATGTACCTCGTTATTGTTCACTCATCCACACTGTTCCAACCAGGATTTACTGAATCCATCCCCCTCCCAAGGGTTAACGGGATAAAGTTATGTAAACATAATGGGTGAGGAGTGACTCCCCCAAGTTTGATCAGGATGAAGTAAAAATTCCTATCACCAACCACCCTCAACACATGACATTAAACTATTACCCATCCCTATACAATCAATGTAGGATGTCTTGTGTATGCATGAAGAGGAATGAGATCCCCCTAACATGGGATGACATCCTATTCACCCCCATCAAAGGGACAAATAACCACATAGGAACCAATCATGGATTAATACAATATCCATTGTTATAGGAGGCAAAAACTTTTCTCCTATTTTTCTTCCTTGACTAGTCCCAGGGAAGGGATGGGGAGCGAGAACCCTTTTTACTTCAAACAGTCTCAACATCCCATCCCTATCCCTCTGGTATTGTTCACCATGGGCCACTTCCATGCATAATCCCCACTTATAAAAAATGATATACTCCCTTTTTTTATTGAAACCCTACTCACGTTTCTTCAATGTGTAAGCCCCACACCATCTCTTGTCACTCATCTTTTCCAACACAACTGCCAGTTCAACTACTTCAACTTGTGGCTCACACTGAGCATGACACTTGTGAACTTATAGGTTAGTAGAAACCATGACAGCTATCTATCCTCCCAGTAATCCTTCTGACTATAATCCATAACAACCATCCATATACTATCCATGGGGAATTTATACATGTAATCCCCAACCACATGTTTTCTCCATGGTATGATCTTACGTGGAAGACCCAACCAGGTGGGCCTCCTCCTCATGATGGAATCCCCAAAACCCCTTCAAAAGTATATGGACTTTGATTCCAAACTATCTAGGATACATAGGAAGCCTCCATGAGGCTCAACCCCAAAATCCCCAAAAATCCATCCACCTCATTCAATTTATCCAAACTATCCACAATCCATTCTGATTTTCACTTGGTACACCACATTATGATAGAATCATTCTTCCCATGAGGGCCATTCCAAAACTTAAGCCTCATCTTCACCGCAGCTACTTCAAGAAGCACCCATGAATCCCCCAAATTTAATTCCTACACCATTCGTTCAACTATTTGTGTTTTTATCACTATCTTCTAAACAGGGTTTTTTGGAGGCCTCGTTGAGGTTCAATACAACCAATGGTAATCCTCGGTTTCCCCCTCATAGGGGTGCACCTCTTTGATCCACCTTTAATTGTTTTTATATTAACTTTCACTATGATACATATTCCCATTATGGGAAACATCTCCTAGATTCTCCCTCATAGAGCGTTTTGATCCATCCTTCTATAAAATTTCCAGGTACACCCCCAAGGGATGTTCTTATTTGATCCACCTCCATGGGTTGTTCTAGTCAATCTACTTTATATCCAAAATAGGTTAAACATGAAACCTATTACACTCCTACCTCATATTAAAAATTTTATTTCTGAGGAAAACCTCAGAACCCATGCCTTTAGCCTTAGATTCCAAATGATCAACATCTGATGCCTCATGTTCTATGCCTCTGAGATGCCCTTCTATTAGGAATAATATAGGTGACCAGTGTTCAAGTATCCAACACATTCTAGTGATGCTCGAGTTGACTACTCCCCTAATCCAATTTTTTTTCCTATCAATACCCCATGTAATATCTAGAAAGAATTAGAGTAACTAAAAATGTACAAAAATAGATGGCATCAAGAATGAGTTTCACAAAAATGTCTCAATCTATAAGGGAGACCCGGAATATGAGATGAGTTCCAAGGAGAAATCTATGGAAGGAGGAACTGACATCCCATCATCCCATTTAGATCAAACTTAAAACATCACCGATAATGTTATGAAAGTCACCTGCCATTGGAATGTGTGAATGTGGGGAAATAGTGCATGCCAGCAGATGATAAACATGCATGGAAGTGTGCTGTGGAGATATCATCGGAAGACAAAATGGTGGCCCCAACATGAAACTCGTATCCTCAACATTGGCACTAGTAACATTCAAGACATCATTAGATATGAATTCCATAGGATGTAGCTATCTGGAACTAGTTCTCATCAATCAAATTATGGGATTAGCATGGAACTCCCTATAAATTGGGGCAGTTAATCATTGGGTAGTTTTGTCTAAAACATCTTCAGTGTTGATTTATATCTCAGACTATGGAAGATTAAATGATACTACGGATTTGGGAATTACATTCCACATATTCACACTGACCACTAAATCATCCTACACTGCAGGACCGATGATATAGAAAATTAATCAACCCCCTACCCTTGGATACAGGGGAAAGAGAAATGTCAATGTGTCAATCTCTTGCAACTCCATTTATGCCAAAACATCATATGTGACCATGACTATTGAGAGCCCATTTTCTATCTAACCCTCACAAATTGTTCTGAGGAGGGTGATAGATGCACTGTTATGCCATTACGAGAGGAAATGGGTCCTTCCCAAAATGGATGTGGCCCACCAAGACATGGAGGCTTCTGCATCATATCGATACCGCCTCACCCAATGGACACATAGGGAGCCACTTCTCCCCACTCTAATGAACAACCTTTTTGAGAGCCTCTCTCTAGAGGGATCTTATGACTTGTTTCCCTACGTTGAGGTATTAGGGGATGTCAGGGTCACCCCGACCACAACTACCACCCGAGAGCTGCCAAATTTGTCTCCCACCAGACCACATAAATTCCACCAATGATCGGTCTATCAAGCCAATGAGTAGGTGGACTACACCAATACACCATCAACCCCAGTCTTGATGACCTGGTTCCAACATCGGTCCCAATTATAGAAGAATTCTCATCAAGGGGCATCATCTTCCATGGCTTATATGGCTTCTTCCACCCCCAAATCATTCCTCTAAACAACTGCTACTATATAGTAGGGGTCCATCAACACTTGATTGGAATCAAGTCCTCAGCCTCCTAATAGGAAGGTTAGGCTATCTGTTTCAATCATTGGCATGACAAATATCCATCACAGGATGAATCTTATTGATGAGATTCAGTATAGAGGTCCTTCTTGTAGCATCTCTAGTCAGAGTGGAGGTCCTCTCCAATATCACACTCAACATAGAGGACCTACCCATGTTCCCAACATCGATCAATGAAATGGTCTTCCCATCTTCATGGAAATCTACTACAGAGGTCCTCCTCATGCCTATGGTTCCATATACATAGGTCCTCCCAATTCATAGACTGTCAATGTGAAGGTCCTTCACACACCATTCCCGGCTCAATAGAAGGTCCTCCATGATCTTGCATCAATCCAAGTGGAGGTATTTGATAATTCATCAAAAACCAGTTTGGAGGCCATTCTCATACAGCCAATGGCCAACACAGAGATCCTCTACACAAAATAGCCAACCAACAAGGAGGCTCTCCTCATGTCTCTACTAACAAAATTAAAGGTCCTCCCTTCTCGGACCCCAACCAATGGGGAGGTCATCCTTCGTCCATAACCAGTCAAAATAAAACACTCCCCATGTTTAGTTCGATCAATCCGAAGTACCTACTCACACTTCCAACCACTAGTACAGAGGCCCTCCCTATGCTGTTACCACCTATCAACATGGATGACCAACCCAGGTTCTCACCGACAAAATTATAGTTCCTCCCTTCCATATTGGCATTCATAGTGGACTTATTCCTTAGTCTCGCAATAGTCCAAGAATAGGTCCTCCCCACTCCAATAGAAACAAATGTGGAAATCCACCCCATATCCCATCCAGCTCAAGTGGATTTCCTCCCCTCTCTAGTACCAACAAACACATATTTACTCCTTGTGCCAAAGAAAATCCCTACACCAAAGATCAATCCTTTGGAAAAACGACAAATCACTACCACCGAAGGAAAAACTCCAAGAAGCACCAAGTCTTAATGAATCTCATTTTCTTCATAGATTCTGAATCTAAATGTAATTCAATAAAGAAACCTTCACCCCATTCATTTACATCACAGTATGGGGTAGGACCTCGGTATGTGAAATTCATCATTCTGGAAGGTGAGATACACTAGATCCCCAAAACACTTCATAATTTTATGAAGGTGGAGGAAGATTTGGATTTTTTTCATGGTCTTATGTTTTATTTATCACATTCATCACCATTTTCATTCTCTACTAGTACTCGAGATCACAGTGAATTATTAAAGTATTTGATAGACAACAGTAATATGATATAATAATATATGATTGTTGATTCCCTCACACACGAGGAAGTGGTATGTACCTATTCTTATTAGAATGTGATGATGTGGTTGGAACTGCCTATGGGGGATGACCCAGCATGAAGTGATCGATTGACTCATGCAGTGGGTACTCAATCAGCTATTATAATTCTGCATAAATCGAAATCTGTACCACAATTAGTTTTCGAGATTAAAATAAGTTAAATCTTGGGATAATGATGATTTGGATCCCACTTCCAAACAGGGTAGCCTCTAGGAAACTCTGGCTTCTAATAAGATTTAACAAGTATTTTGACCAAATTCAATGCCCAACATTGATATTCTAGAGTCTCTCACATAATATGAGGTTTCATGTTTATGTCATACCATCATGGAAATTTGTTTTCACCTCCATGATCATCAGTTGTTCTACCCAAAATTTTGGGAGAATTTTGATGAAATTTGTCATCAGTGTTGCATGGTCGAGTTAGAAGCACTCCCATTGGATCAGCACCCTACAAAAAAGATTCATTTAATGATCCACAGTGCTCTATATAATTATCATAGAGGCATCCCCACATAGGTGGATCAGGGGATATGGGTAGTATGATTCTATCCATTTCTATCCCATAAGGAAAAAAATTACTTTCCTGGTGATATTGAAGATGCACTTTTGGGAATAGTCGTAGTGAATATGTCTGACCTTAGGGTGCTCAATGAAACAGAAACTTGCATAGGTTCCAATGTAGAGGAACTACCCCTAGGTATAACATTACATATTGGACCCTCACACAAGCATCCTAACATTCCTATAAAGATAGTCTGCCACTCTTTCAAAGCCTTTTGTATTTTTGACCCCGATCAGAACACCAATAATGTTAAAGAGCTGATTAGAAACTCTAAGCCCTTCAATCCACCAGAGGATGCACTAAGGAAAGATGTAAATCACAATATAGTTGACTTTTTCTAGTAGATCATAGGTCAAAAGATCCTCAATTACAATCTCATTATTATATGTATCATTGCATAGTGCCCATAATATGTTACTCCTTGGCAAGATAATGTTATTATTTTACTAAGGAAATAGAGGAAGCCACATGTCATTCTCATCTAGATACCCTCAATAGATCATGGCATTCCCATGAATCTAAATAGGGTACAGATCAGAGTTTATGGAAAATGGCCATGGTATGAATTGTCAAATACACCTAAAAACAAGATAATATTCCTTGGAACCCAAATAAAGTTGTGCCTCAAGATACGACTCATCAATAAGATCCATGATCCATTGAGCCATTCTACTATGTTGATGAGACTTTTAACTCACTAGGGTTTAGAGATCCTCATCATGAAAGGAAACCGCAACAGAATGACCTAATTGCTTCCCTCACTGGTCTCCTCAAATCCCTTGAGAGATGACATGTAGAAATCCCACCTAGTGTGGATGAATGATATGTGAGAGCCCCTAGATTTTGGGAATCTTACCTTTGTCCCTTTCAAAGTAATGGTGAATCCACTACTAGATCAAGACCAATTCATCTAAAGGTATAGAATCATCTTGGGGACTCTAGAGTAGCAATAAGCCTTCAATCTTCTATGTTTTTTGTAGATGTTGTAAGGGTCTGTGTTCATTAAGTAAGGAAAGCTACCCATTAGGTCAATCACTAGTGGGGATGAACATAGAAGGAAATTTCTTTACCATTTCATCCCCACCACCTGCAATACATGTTTTTTCTTCCTCATTAACTAAAATAAATTTCCAGACAATCGAGTCAAATATTTTTCGCCCAGTGGAAGGTAATCATGTATTCACCCGACAAGAAATTGACCCAAGAACAACTACTAATGATATGAATAAGGAATGATAAAATTGATCTGGTCCCCTCCCTTATCACTCAGAACATAATAGTTATATTTTTTATATTTCATTGAAAAGACCCAATGCCTAGAGGAACCCTTAAAATATGTTGAGTAGGCATGTCCATTGCCTTTTTTAGCTCATTTAAAAAGAACATCAAAGGTAGAGATAGTTGATGTAGTGTGGTATAGGTTCCTAAGATACTACAGTTGTTACCAGAAACACCTCGCCTATCACAGCCTTATCAAGCATAGCCTTACTAAGTGAAACAACCTCAGGCTTAGCCCCAGTCTTAGTCATGCCCAACGCCAAATCTATAGGCACTGCCCAAATAAATATTGCCGCCAAGATGATGCAATGTGGATAAATCCCCCATCAGGCCCCATACCCTCATCTAGGACAAATTCCTATAGTTCACATCCAAGATAAATATAAATCAAACATACTTTTTCAATGATGCACAAGTCCTAGATAATTTCCATAGTACCATGGAATAGGGAGTCCTAGAAATTCTAGAATCGAGGAAACCCCATGAGTTTGTGCTCACTAATAGTCCTTGTTACTTCCCTTAACACAAAATCTTTGGGAATACCATCATGATATGGTATTTGTTCAAGGATTAGATCCAGGATCATGTAGAAAATTGTGTAGTCAGATTAGGCCATGTCACAGCGTAGGAAACATGTGTGTCTGCTAATCCTGACAACAATAATGATGGTTAATGGAATCATGTTTCTAGACATTGGATCAAAAATTATAATTATTGGATGGATCAAAAAGTAGTCACTCACACACATGGTATCATCTGTTCCCACATGAATCAGCCTGAACCTCCAAAATTTTTGGCAGCATCCCCACATGCCTTCCATGTCTCATAAGAGTAGGTACCAATCGTGAAAGTGAAATCATATTTCCCCGCCAGTGCCAAATAAATATATAAATCTTAGTGATTTAATGCCTCTAGATAAGGGAATTCCCTCCAAAGTCTGTCCAGCATTGGAAGTCTCTAATGATTCTATCCCGGAGTATGAATATGTGGATACATTCTATCTGGTGGATCCCTACATAATCTCTGATGATTAAGAGTGTCATTAAAACCCTCTAAATGTCTTTAGTCAATTCCATCCTCAATGTATCTAAGGACATGAAAATCACTTGAATTTTTAGGCTAGTTATCTAATCTGAACAGTGCATGCTACTAAAACAAGACAGTAGGATCTTCATAGAGCTCAATAGGCACAGTCCTCTCATCCCATTTTTTCAGATTTGCTACAAGTAATGATGGTGCTACTAGATCAGGAATAACATCCATGACCACATTATGATTGGTCGTGTCCAATTGTAGCTAGGCCTCAATCATCTGATAGTAAGTCATTAGTGACCTTGGGAAATTTTTCTAATTCACATCAAGAAATCTCCAATACTAGTAAGTATATACTAGTTTGACCAACATTTTCTTCAATGCCTCATGTTAGAAAGAAACCCCATGTAGGTCGAAATGTGTATTTTTCATGGAAGTATGATATTCTCCGGCACCATGCTAGTATTTCTATAATTCACTCGATCCTCGAGGTCATTCATCTATCAGAAGATATGTGTGAGGCCCTCTTAGAAACATTGAAAATCTCCCTCAAGAGAAAAAATGGTAGTGGATACAGAGATCTTCTATGTCAACGAAGTCAACCAAACAGAGCGTCGGGCCATCATGTCATTCTCCAGAGAAGATGAGGGTCCCCCTGTGTAGGGTCACATTCACATACTATACATCACCAGCTAGATAAATGGTGTGGAATTCCATCATTTGTTAGTTTACATAGGTTTTGTGGTCAACCTCATATTGACCCAGATGCTTTGTATGCTAGGATTGACTAAAGCATATCTGAGTCCCTCAGACCCGAAGATTCATATTTTTGAAGAGACGGAACAGAAACCGTGTGGTAGAATCTGTTTGAAGACCCAGTTAGTTGGTTTGGTAGAAAACACATAATTCATGGTTTTCACATATTATACTACCTACAATGCACTAGGGGGTGGTCCCTAGATCCACTTGTATACATCAGATCAATCCTCGTATCACCAACGCCTGAAGTAATCTCTCATCGATCTAGTAAGAATACTCCAAGGTGATGAATCTCCCTTGGACTTTGTGAGTCCTTTAATATGCATTCTATCTATTAACAGAGAATGTAAAATAAATTTTAGGAAAATTAGGTCAAGTACATGACCACTATGGGTGACCCATTGATATATTTTGACGATTCTTTCATCCTCAGGATTCACCAATTGGAGGCCATAATTCTAGACTTGTGAAACTACATCATTTCTCAAAAGGAGGGTAGATGTTTCCCAAGGTACGAGGAATTTCATATTATTACCTTTTACTCCTACGTCGAATTGGATCAGGTGATTATAGAAAACCATACACCTATGATGTATCAAGATGTTCATCCATTTTCCACCATTTCATGACACATTTATATATTCCACAGAGTCATGTTTAGGAAATAGAAACTGACCAGCTGGCACTACTTTGACATCAATAATGGACCTCGTGGTCAAAGGCCTCATTGAATATGGTTGAAAACTGCTATCACCATGAATTATATAGAAAAAGAATCCCCTAGTACATATTTCATATCTATCCTAGTAGCTACCAGTGTTCCTAGAGAATTATTAGTCTTGAATGAACCGTATACTCTCATTGATCACCAACCTCAGATGAAGAAGAATATACATAAGATGATCCTACTATATTCGAAGATGGACTCTCCACCATCATCGATGAGTTGGTTCAGGTGAATTATGGTACTGAGAATTATTTGAGTCTAACATTGATTAGTGAAGCTATGCATAAATAATAATTGTTGCAGTATGTGGATTTCTTGAAGTAGAATTGTGATGCGTTCACCTGGAGCTATATTGAAATTTTAAGACTAGACCCTAAAGTCTCTATCCACCATCTTGGTCTCTCGATGAAACATAGCGAGTTCATGCAGCCTCCCATAAAAATGCACCCCTATATAGATTGATGCCACATATAATCCAACATCATAAAGGAGGTTTAGTTACCCAAATGGATGGAAAACATCATTCACGTTAGGATGAAAATTTACAAATCATAGTTTGTGTAAAATTTTGGGACCTCAATTTCCAATACAAGAAAGATGATTTTCCCCATCCAAGGACTAATCTATTGATTGATTCCACATATATGTTCTAGGTTCATTTCATTATGGATGGGTACTATGGATACAATCATATCTAGATGGCTCCAAAGTATGAGAACTCTACCACCTTCAGATAACCTCAAAGAACCTTTTTCTAACAAGTAATTCCCTATAGTATGAAGAAAAATAGGTCCAAAAATCAGAAAACCATGCACCATATATTCAACCTGATCCTTGTAATAGTAGTGAAACACTATCTAGAATATTTGGAGGTCAATAACCAATAGTGTCAGGACCATCTCAATTATATTGAGAAAGTATTCATCTTCCTCTATTACTAGAATATAAAGATGAAACATTTTAAGTGTGCCTTTAGGGTCCCCTTTAGCATGTTTCTTGGCATAATCTTCAGATATAGAGGGATTCAGATTAACCTAGAGAAGATATAGTTCATCATCCAGATGCCTCCGCCTGGAAACCTCTAGGAGCTCTGAGGTCTTTATGGCCAATTATCCTACATATGTTGGTTCATCATTTATCTTTTTGGAAAGTGTAATACCTTTTCCAAGATAAAAATTAAAGGAGAAGTATACCAATGATATGAAGAGTACTAGAACACATTTTAGGAGATCCAGAAGTACATACTACAGCCTCTTGTTCGGATGTAAACTATCCCAGGGAAGTCATTGGTCCTTTATGTGACCACCTTGGAGTGATCCATTGGTTCCCTTCTCTCTAAAAAAATGAAGGGGTATAGAATAGTTTATATTACCTCATTTCCATGATCCTTAACATGGAGTCTAGACAATATACTATCAAGAAGCACATAATCATGCCGGAATTCACAGTACATAAGTTATAGCACAATATCCAAATGGTATTCCATGCGGATCGACTAAATTATATCATGAATTAGATGATGTTTATAGGATGACCAGAACATTTGGAATTGATCTATCAGATATTTGACATCAGGTTAATTTAACATAAGGTTGTCAAGGGTCAGGTATGAGAAAAATTCTTGGCCACCCGTCCGGCCATAGTAGAGCAACCCCTAGATCTTGACATCCTGGATGAGGCCATCCTATCAGTGCATCTGGTTATACCATTTAGGAAGATGAATTTAGATGGTTCCACTTAGAGTCTAACTGGTAGAAGGTTGAATGAACCTAGAGTCGACATAATAGGTCTGTTGATTGATTTAGCACCACAAAACATGTTGTCCAACCATATTATTTATTTCTATCAGAGGGATACATGAAAATAGTTAGAGTATCTGGATCTCTTTACTAGTCTTGAGATGGCTTTCAAGATTGATTTTCCCCTCATTCATGTAAAGGTAGAATCTGAGTTGGTCATCGAGAAGATCAATGGTGACTTTGTCATAAAAAACTATAGCTTGTTCCCCTATTAAAGTGAACCTTTTAGGTGATGTCCTAGTTCCTTTCTCATCTAGAGGTGACTCATGTTATCTGGCCATAGAATGGTTGATTTGATGCCTTGTCTAGTTTAGTTTCATCCCTAATAGGGCTTGGTCAGGATGACCTATTCATTCATGTGAAACATCGATGAGTCATCACTCCCATTAGCTCAGATGATGAAGACAAATAGTAGGTAAACCAATTGACTACTAGTGCTCCCACATCAAGACCTCAAGATCCACCTGCAATGGAATAGACCATCAATTGGTTATATACTCTAATTTAGTTTCTCCAGCATGGAAATATCCCACCAAATCAAGAGGAATGAGAGAATATTCGTCAGTTCTTAGCTCAGTTAACCCTATAGAGTAGACCCATCCTTGAGAAGAATCTCTACAGAAGTGGGTTTGATGGAATTCTCTTCCATTACCTTCAATAATATGACATTCCTTAGGTTATGTATGAATTTTATATTGGGTATTGTGGTTCCCATTAGGCCGGGATTAAGCTCTCTAACCATATTTTAATGATGTACTACTTGTGGATTACTATACTCCATGACTACATCACATACTCCAAGAGGTTCCATGCATTTTATATCTATGAAAACATCATTCATTGATCACTAGAGACCCTCAATAATACAATGTATTTTTTCCCTTTTCATTTTGAGGACTCGATGACATGGGACCATATCCACCAGCAACATATCTCCAGTGAAAGTTCATTCTGATCGAAACATATTTGTTCACTATATGGGCATAAGTGATTCTTATCAAGGATTCCATCGCCCTGTTATTTGTTAAATTTGTGAGCTCCAATATCATCCATAGACTTAGGTTTACACATGTTATTCTCACCGAAAATAGCACCAACTTTCAAGATATTGATAAGAATAATTTCTATGAAGGGTATAAATTCTTTTCAAACCAAACATCCAACTACCATGCACAAGAAAATTGATAAATCAATATTTTTAATATAACCCTCTCAAAAATTAAGAAAATGATTGTGGGGAAGAACAAGTATAGTTGATCAAAAATTCTCTACAAGACCATATGTTCTTATCATATGATTACTCAATATTCCATGTTGGTGACCCCATACTCCTTAGTGTATAGAACAGAGGGATTCCTACCCAGTGAGATTCAATTAACATCACTCCGAATAGTTTTCTATGATCAGTATACGTTAGATAAGGTATTATAAGTTTGTATTTTTGAACTAGAAACCCTTGACAAGAAAAGGATTTAGGACTTTCATAATCAATAGAGGAACCAGAATAATATAGTGAGAGTTTCTAATAAGAAGGTTCACCTCTACTCCTTCCTCCCAGATGATAGGGTATTGTCTCTCTAAATTGAAATGATACTGGGTCAGAAGCTACCAAATATGGAACCCAAGTGGGAAGGACCGTACACCATTGACAATGTTTATCCATATGGTGCATACTCTTTTGTCTCCTCAAACCAATGCAAAGATCCTCATGAAATAATTCTCATAATGAGTTGTTCTACAAAAGAATACGATGTTAAACTGGGTATACGGTCCCAGAATTATGACCTTAAACTATGTGTAATGTCATAATCACATGATGTTAAAATAGGCTCCGAAGTTCAAACATCAGGACTTTAAACTATGTGTGGGTTTTTCTTAGAAATGTATCATGTGGTGCAACCCCCTATGGATAATTCAGACCATTCTATATATGCTTAATCATAGACATTCCTCTCAGATCATCTCTTCCCCAATGTCCTAGTTGAATTATGAGAAAAACTATCCATAAGCTACGTCCTAGCTTCATGATGGTAAACTACATAGAGGACAACATCCTTACAGTATGACGTTAAACTACACATACCAATCTAGTCATATAACCTTAAACTGTGACATCATCATATGGGATACAAGATGATAAATGGTTTAGAACTATTATGTTCTTGCTTGAGGGGACATCTCCTTCAATCGTAGTCATCGACCGTGTCGTATTCAATAACTACATTTGATTTTTTTCCCATACTCATGGGATACATAGAAATTCCTTGAAACATAGTCTTTGGGCCTAGGTGCACACTCATCTTTTTTCCCATAGGTCCTATTTATGGCATGTGATCCTCCATGGACCATTCACATCAGGTATTCCTTCTAATGATTCCATACTAATGTCTATAGGGTTAGTCTCAAAACTAGACTCCTAGGGAAAGTGTGGTGCATCTTTATTCCTCATAAGTACTCATTTATGGAGGTTCTATTACTTCTATGTGCCACATAATCCCACTCTGGTGTTCCTTCTCCCTTAGGTCTGAACTCCTTGGCCTTAAACTGAGAGCTTAGTCCAAGAATCATTAAATTAAACATTAGGAAAGTATCGTTTCAGGAGTGTGTCTTGTGGTGTTGAGTCTCTGTATCTATTCACTTTGGGGTTTTCATAACACTTCACTATACATTCCCATTTGATATACCCTCCCTTTTTGATGGTCAAAACTCTATGACCTTAAACTTAGAGCCATCGTCTTTAATGTATGATGAAATAATCTATTTGTTCCCTAAATAATTTTAGGATGACTCATGATAATCACGGGATGCCTCAGTTTCCTCACTAGGAAGAATTTACCCTACTAGTTCCAACCCTCTACTACATTGTGTTCATGAACTAAGTGTGTCTTGATTCATATTTTAAAGATACACAGTGATGCATGGATCTCCAATATTAGGTCCAGCCGCAATTTTTCATTATTCCACATTGATTCATATTCATCTTTACTACGTGATAATAAATTGCATTGGATTTCTAGAACTATTTTCAGATTGATTCACATCCTCATGGTATACATAGTAATGCCCAAATATTTTATCTTTTGGGACAGTTAAACTCCTTCAAACTTTTGACCCCTTGGTCTTGATTACGGTCCGTGATCTATGATCCTAAACTCTTTGAAGTTATTCCTAAGGTATCTATGTAGTACATGGAATCCTTTATCCCTAATTAACATTGGTTTTTATCTCTTTCATTCCACCTATACACCCTTTAATCGAATAATTTTCTCATTGTCTATGAATCACGATGGAAAACTATATGAAGTTATTTTTCAAGTTCTAATAACTTAAAATAGGAGATTTTAGTCCACAAAAAATTATTTCAAAATTTCTTTAATTTACCAATAAACATAGCCTTAAACTATTAGAATCCTCTAATTTGATTCCCTCTCACTAATACTCCTATTCCATACTTTGAGACTTTTCGAGCTTAGATTTCCACCATATTTCACATCTAGATGGACCCCTAAATGGTAATGGCCTCATTCACCTTTTTGGATCGCCTCCTATCCTAGAACATTTCCCTAATGTATTTTCAATAATAAATAGTGGATCCTATCTTTTTAATTTGGTAAACAGTGCATCCTGCATTTTCTTGCCAACTCCTAATTGGTATGGTTATGGTCCTTATGTTTCAAACATGGTCAATGGTCATACCTTACTTACCAGTCACCCCTTCATCAAAACCATTAATCTATTGACTTAACTACTCTCTATGATATTGTATCATGGTGGGATTCCACTCTTGGTGACACCCCTAATGTGAACCCCCACATGTTAGGTAAAATCATATGCACTGTTCCTTGTTTCTCATACCGAGCATGGATTGTGTCGGCTTAGAAGTTTCTTTAGGGTGAGAACCAATTTTTTTATCCTAAAAAAGGATTTATGTTCCCAAATATATGACCTTAAACTAGGATCCTCACTAAGAAATGTGGTATGGTACTTGAACACCTAAGGCCCCATTTAAATCTTTCTTGTCTCTTGCCACATCACATGTGCCTATTTACGGCATCCACATTCCCATATGTTCCATGATACTTTTATTGTATAGAAACCTATTTTGGATTATTCATTATGGGTATTTGTACACCATACCACCAAAATATTATAGGAATATACATCCCTATTATCCTAATCTCGTGATGTTATTTTGGTCGCAAGGTCGAGGAAGTATAACCTTAAACTATGTGCAAACATCCCAGTCACATGTAGGTAAACTATGGGATGCATCTTGATCAAATGATTTTAAACTATAACATGAATTTTCAGCATTGTATAAATTTAAATGTCATTTAAATCAAACTCATTTTCACAACATAAAACTTCAAGGCATCCTTGGCCCCCACCAAAAATTCATTTCTTCATGCTGGTTATCTACTACATTGTTCGCATCATTTGTTGTCACTTGTTATTTAAGATGATTCTACCCTAAAATATAGGATTCATCTTTTTTGAGACCATTATATTTACACAAGTTAGTTCTAAGTCATAGTGGTCTAATTCTAAGAGTGCAATAATCCATTCAAAATCACTCCACTCCAACACATTGATTTCCCCTTATTCGAATTTGTATCCTATTCTATGTCTAAAAATACCCCCAAATGGCCTGGTCTCATGTCCCATCAGCTCACCTACCATCCTCGGACAATGTTCCCAAACAACTAGGATGACAGTATAAGACAGGTTCCATGTTTCAAACATGGTAAATGGTTAAAACTTGTTTTCTTTTCCCATTTCAGGCTAAGCGATATGGATTCTTTTTTAAAAAATTGTCAATAGTTGTTCTATGTCATGACATTGTTCCCATTCTTTTTTCTAAAGTTTGGGTATAGTGATTCCATATTCCCATTCCCATTTGTTCAAAATGATTTCAATTCCCTTGGAGTTATCCTATTCATGCACTACATCACATTAGGAAAATATTGTTTTCTACTCCCTCATCTTTATTCCCTATTCATTTCCACACTCAGCCCACTCCTAATGTTTAGTCTGTAATAGTAAACCCTTACTGTTCAAATGTTGTCAAACACTGCCATGAAGAGTGAACAATTATGTGGTCATCCATTGTTTCTCACTCCACGCATGACCCATGACAGTATAGGGACTGGTCATTAGTTGTGTCGCAAATATGATTGAAGTTTGAAAATTGAATAAAGTTAAAGAATGATTCCATGCACTTTAAAATTATTAAAAATAAAAAAAATGGAATTAGTAGTGGAAATCCAAATACTAGAGCCTCCCATGAGACCTGGAAGGATTTCCACTATGGATCATCCCCACCAATAGAGTGTTGTAGCTCATCCAACCATTAGCCTGTGTCCTCTAGGGTTTGCTGTTTCTACTTGATATTTTATTCTTCCCCATCATCCAGAGGGAAAATCTTATCATCCCTGATATGAACTTGTTACTATTTAGTTTGGAGATTGGGAACTTGATGAGTCACTTATCTTGTCTACTCTTGGGCCACTAATATCTTGTCCCTTGGTTGTATGATGAGTTCAAATTGATTTTCAATGAAGGTGGAATGATCAATAATTTGTTCTTATAGGTGATGGTTCTCTTGCTCATCCTGATGATTTTTTTGAATAATTTCAAACTTCTCCTAATTTTAGGAGACAACTAGCTGTTGGCTACCTTCCAGATTATTCTAAGAAAGGAATTCATAGATCCGCACAAGGAGGACTTGAGCGTCTGATCCTCTGCTACACAAACTATGTAGCCAATGGTTAAGTGACCCATCTGTTTCACCCATTATTATTTACAGATTTGTTTAGGGAAATGTTAGATGAATTTCCTCACCCAGTGTTAGATGATGTGGTTTTCCTTGGCTGTTTCTGGATCATAGTTGTTCATCTCTTCACATTCTGTAGGATTATAACCTAACAACATAGCCCAAATTTCAGTAGAAGGATCTTCCTATGGAATTATTTCATATGTGATGGGATCCATGTCATGAGACTTATCACATTCACTTGATCCCACCCTAAAAATGTTTTCCATGTCATCCCCAAGTACTGCCTCACCAATGGTGCCACTTGCTGTTGCAACTAACTATTCACCAGAGGCTATGGCCTAGTCATCTCTAATGGAATTCTCTTTATAGATGGTATCCCCCACTAAAAAAGGATCCTTAGGTCCTCTAGTGATTTATGATATCATAGAACATGTTACTCCCATCATTATCCATGAAAAAAAGATGTCAATCAGTCTGACTGACAGACAATGAATATGACTATATAAGACAGGAAACACACAGAATCTGAGCAGTGGTGAATCATGCTCTTATGTTTTCACCATTGATATATAGGGGAATGGCCCCCATTTATGAAAAAGGGCACCGAGGACTCTGGGTTGGCTTCCCTAACCCCCACAACATCAGTCATCCAACCAGTTACTTCTTCCCCGGGTGCACGCCCTTGAGTGTGCTCTTCCACACTTATTTCTGTGTATCCATCCCCATATGATATATTCTCAAGCATGGATCACTGGTTTATTTTTGGAATAATGAAAATTTTTGAGGGATGTAAAAAACAAGGGAATGTTGGATAAAAAATACTCAATGATATTAGAATAATTCCTCAAGGAGGCTCGGATATCGCCACTCTCTAGGGGGATCCCTTCATTTCCATCTCCCACCTATGATTCATTTGATTGATTAGGAAAGGAAAAAAGCACCACCATATTAGATTCTTTTAGTTTTGGAGGATAGGTCTTGTCCATCCATGCCTTTACTCGATGAGTTAATGGGCACGCAGTGCCTTAATAATGCACTAGATCTTCTAACTTTGTCACTAACCTATCCCCCACTACCATGGATGCTTGGAAACCATATATGGAATGAAAACCCCCCACAACGTACATCCCATAATTTTTGAGGTGTCACCACATCCCATGAAGACCTCAACACTACATGTTCATGTCCCAATTTTCTCATTCCTTAGGAAAGATAAAATCATCAAGAATGTCCACTTGGTGAAACTGCTTCCCAAGAGCCTGGAAAGACATCCTATTGAATCCATAGAATGAATCCCCTTCCTCCCGATTCTACTAAACTGGGAGAGTTGGGAAATTTTTTTATTCTCCCCTACCTTCACCTATGGCCAGTTCCAGCTCTTGACCCATTGTATATATTTCTATTTTTTTACTACCATGAGATTACTAATATCTTCCGCTATGATGCACTATCTTTACAATTCAGCCTCGACCCTGTGTCAGAGAGACCCCTCTTTCATTGGACTAAAAGGACCACTACCTCAGATTCACCCTTAGATAGGTGGACTCCCATCTCTTTGCATACTCATAGATCATCCTGAACATGGTAGGGGGTGACAACAACTCATTCTAAATCCTTCCATCTTCATGAGTGAGAATGAGCCAGAGCTGCCTCCTCACTGATGGATGGCTCTCTTGGCATACCTCTAAGTATACAATTGGGGTTATCCTCTATAGCAATTTGAAATGCCTTGAGAGTTTATGTGGGTTGTATGGTTCTTTAATCAGCTCAAAATAAACCCTTTCAACCAACACTCAACCTCAAAAGCATTGGAGATACGAATGATGTTCCTCATTCCCAGAGCTTCCATTTGTTATAACCCCCGTCGGTAGGGGAAACATGTGAAAGGTGAAATGATCAACTTGCCAGACCTTGTTCAGCACATCCATCAAGATGATCGTGAATTGGAAACTTCTCACAATCCTACTTATTGATAATAAATAGTTTTTATGGAAAATTGGGTTCATATATGTGTATCCCTCCATGTGTGCCACCACCCAACTATATAAGAAGTGCAACGACACAGACACATATGGGTGTCTTTCCCTCACTGATGTGTCAGGGTAATTTTTATAGCTTTACCAACCCTAGGATCCCATTATTGGTGTGAATACCTATTTCCAGTGTCACTTCCATTATAAATTTTCTTGGATGCACCCCCATGTGTTCATCTCTCACAAGAAGCTTCCACATTCAGATTAGTTCCGCAATTAATTCATCCAACTTCACTATGGGATGAGGATATTTTTTATGATGTACCCTCATATCTTCCATTGTCTATTCTCTAGGACCCACTAGTAAGAATCTTCCTTTCCTTGCTAGTCTTGTCTCGAGAAGGTGTGGGGACATGTTGGTAATTTATAGACTATAACCTCTCCCATGCCCATCTCCTCCACTAATAAATTCAAAATGTAGAAAAATATTTCTTCAAGTGGACATCACTCATCCCCTTCTTGTATATAGTACTACCTAGCACCGGATTCAACAACGCCTTATCCAAACACAGAATCTATTCTTGATCCTCCAACACATTCTCTATGAGGAGAAACTTGTCATGCATCACCCCTAGGATAGGGATCCCAGAGATGTGATGGATGTCCCAAAGGATAATTTTAACCTCCCCTTGATGTAAATGAAATTTGTTTGTCCCTAGAGACCAACTACTCAACTGCTCCATCATGATTTCCCATTACAATTAGACATGGAAATGGGAAACCAATGCTATTTCATTGAGGCGAACATACCTAATCTCTTTCCCAAATTCAGCACATGATGTTCACACGTAGTTGGTATAGGGCCACTAATCAGTGAATTTACCACCTTATTGTTCATCCTAGTTATCGTTTCATCCTTTCTATGAGTTTCCTCTGCCCTCCTTGATGATTGTATTATACTGTGGTAGAGAGAACTCATTATCTATCCTCCTCCAATCTGCATCAGTATGATGGTTGTAGAGGCATTCCACTATAATGGGAGATCAATCCTTATAAATGTGGTCATCAGTAGCCCAGTTCCACTGGTATTTCTCTAGTATTCCACCAAACGAGTAGTCCAGTTTGTCCCTACTTTCTAGAAGGATAAAGACTTCATATCTTAGGAAAAACCATATAGTGGAAATCCCTTTCATAGAGGATACTCCTGATTTGTTTGTTATCATTTACCCAATAAAGTTTCATGGTTGGATAGGATTCTAATTTAATCCATGATCATAATTTTTTTTCATTTCTTCCCTTTGGGTGGAGTCCAAAAGGGATTCCTGTGTTACTTCTTGAGTGAACATAAAATAAAATACTTATGTAATTATCTAGGGTTTTATTATAAAGATAGTTTATAATGGTCATTCTTAGAGAAATGGATCATAGATCACCAGTGGTCTTGGAACATTTTGAGAAGTATTAGTTGATTTAAATGCCGAGTTTTCTAAGAATAATTCATAGAGGAAGGGCATGAGGAATCTAGTTTGAGAAGATTGTGTTTACCGATCAATAATCACGGAGGTAATGAGATGAGAGTGTGTTATTGTCTTCAAATGAAGGATCAATGTTGATTGAGGGACCCCCTATTTCTATTTAAAGATGATCGGATTCATGGAATGTTTAATACAAAAAACCATCAAAATATAGCATCACGACTGATCTTTATGAATGAAAGGCAGTTTTTCCTATTTTCAATGATTACCCTCAGAATCCAACCCTCCTTTATAATTAGATCCCATTTTTATGGGGAATATTTTTGCCCAAAAATAGGTTCCTTGGGATAGGGTAGGTGGCCATCACCATTCAGAAGTAAATCAAAGATTCGTAGCCTCAAAACCCATCTTAAGGGGCTGGTTCATGGAACCCTTTCGTGAATATCCCATCATCTCTTAAACCATTAAATGCTATTAAGTAACTCTCTATGAGTCTGATGGATCCCCGCGACTATAATACAAGTGACAGATGGATTCCTGAGTCTAATTGATCCACAACCCTTCACGGTCCCCACTTTTCTTTACAGCATGCTTTCGGGCATCATGATATTCCTTTTCAAATAAATACGCAGCCCCCCTCCTCGCATCAAAGGGATAGATACCCCAACCATTTTACTTTTATATTCCTGATTTGAAGAGCACCCAAGCACCACGAACCTATAACAACCCTACTCTTTATAAAATACTTAAGAATAATTTCTTACATAAAACATTAACTTGATACGTCAAAGAAGATCAAGAGGTCTAGTGACTTTGGGCCTTAGGAACATTACATAAAAACATACAACATAGAACACAACATCGTACTGAAAAATTCATTTATATGACCACTACATTCTCTCATACTTAGCATTGCATCAGATAACCTGATGAGATGCCTAAGAAAAGGGTGAGCTATAAACCCCAGTAAGGTAATAAACATGTAATAACATTAGGAATATAATACATGTTAGACAATTGGAATATCAATGGTGCACAGGAGAAACATGAACAAAAAGGCATGATAAAGCGTGATAATCATAACATGGAGATGTGGCAACAACACTTAACATGGAATTAACATGAGCCAAGGATCATTTCACATTGAGTATGAGTAAACCCTCATTTCACATGAAGCATGAGTAATCCATCATTGAACTTGAATTATAATCAATAAACACCCATATCACATGATGTATCATGATAATATACATTACCCAATGCATTAGAGCACTATCTGGCCGCACCCTTCTTAAACATTTCATTTCATGCATAACTATGCCACATGGATCATACAACATGAAATCATTAGACATCATAATTTATTCCACGATAAAGGAATGTCGAATAAATACATGAAACTCTATAATCAGTAAGTATATGAGTGTAAAGTTTAATACCCTTGATAGAGAAGTGGGCATAGTATTCACTTCATAATATTTTTAGCTTGGAAAATCAAAGTGCAATTCCAGCAGCATAACGGCGTAACATAGGAATTCATAAACATGGTTGATGAGAGAGAAAAGGGTGTATCATCATATGAACATGAAATGGACAGTAAGGGGTTCACATAGATACACGTCCCAACAAATGTAATGGAATTTAGATTCATAATACAAAATAATTTCTTGATTGTAAATGAGGAGATAAAAATTCCCTACCGAAATTCGTTATGGCAACGGGTGTACATGGGAGGCACCGATGAGAGAGAAAAGGGTATATCATCATTAAAAAATAAATAAGATAGTATATGGGTGGTGATAAATCATATCCCTACATTTTTAATTGAAAATAAAATGGCATAACAATATTAAGAAACTTGGATAAAATGAGAAAGGAAGGAATCCCTTACTTGAAAATGTGATCCCAATAGCTTGGGTGAGGATTGAGAGAGGCTTATAGGGAGCTTGGGGTGCCTTGGGATGATTCTACAGAAAGGAGGGAAGAGCTTGGGCGAACTAAAAAGGCTTTTTTTGAAGAGGATGTGGGATCTTGTGTGGGTTTATATAGGAAATGAGAGGGAATTCTTTATTATTTGGGTTTTGGACACCACACATTAAACTAATCAAAAACACAAACCATCCCCGGATTTTTGACCATGTTTTTTTCCAAAGGTGAGTGGAAAACAATATTTTATAAGGAAAAAGGCCTAAAATCTTAAAATAAGAGGGTTTCTTATGTGGAGCCGAGTCACACTCTCAAGGTAATCAATTTAAAAAGACAAAATGTATTATAACCCTAGAAGGGTCCACTAAATAATTCTCAATTAAATAAAACAAACCAAAAATTACATCATTTTAATTTTAAAACATATATTGGAAGAAAATTATGTTTATAGTATTTTATTACATCATTATTAAGTCATTATTATGTCATAAAAGACATTATATATTTAAACGATATTCATTTTGTACCAAAAAATTTGGTTGTCTCGGGAAATTTTAAAAAATTTACCATTGGATAATTTTGATGTCCTCATTCAAATAATATTATTTTATTTATCTACCTAATTTTCTAAATATGTGAATTTTTACTACTAAAATAAAAGCCGACATTTATCAAAAATTCATGATTTTTGACAAAAACTACTTTCAAACCTTAATAAAAATTACAATTGAATTCATAAAATTTTATGATCATTTATATTTAATATAAAGTAATTTAATAATAATAATAATAATATATTAAAATATTATTTTTTTCAAAAATTCATTAATTAACAAAATAGATTTCTTAGTTTAATATTAACTAAAAATAATATTTTTTATTTAAAAACTATTTACAAAGTAACAATAATAAAAAGAATGTATATTATCTATACAAGAATAATGTAAATAATCTTAGTATTAGGGTCTTGTTACATAACCCCTTATAACACCTACATAATACCGAAGGGTAAGGTGTGCAATGGTGAAAAACACTTTGGGTGGCTTGGATAACATCCCTCAGGTGGTAATCTTTATTAACTTTCCACTTCTATCATATTCGGTTCTGCTCAAGATTAATGTGTTCAACCTAATCTTGGGCTTGGTAAAGAGCAAAGACCAATGATGTCACCTCTTTTATGAGCTCTGAAAAATGGGATTTGTGTGGGGAAAGTCTACTGGATGAGGCCATTACTTCCTTTGTCTAAGTAAATTGGATTTGTTAAAGCCCAATATTAATATTAATCATGTGATCATTGTTCAATGGATATATTATCAACAGTCACAATTCATTAAAATATTTTACAATCAAGAAACATAAAACCAATGATGTTCACATTTTATATACCCATAATAAGATCTTAAATTATATTAATAGGAATTATCAATAATGAAATATTGGGTAGTTACAATCTTCCCCCCTTGAAAAAATTTTCCCTTGAAAATTCATTTTCCCACACTGAAACAGATGTGAGTAGCTTTGCTTCATCACTTATTCTAATTATCACGTCTCTTCTAAAAAATTTTGGTTTCACCACAACACCTCTATGAGGTGTATTATTTTATTTCGTAGAACTTTATCTCTATGATCTATGATCTTCACCGGTTCCTCCTCACAAGAAAGAGCATCCTCTAACTAGAACACCTATTAAGAGAGTACATGTGAAAGGTCTAGTATGTAATTCCTTAAGAGGAATACATGAATGGAATCATGTACTTTTTCCATGATAGGTGGAAGTGCTAGTCTACAGGCCACAACCTCGACACGATCAATAATCTCAAAGGGTACGATGCACCTAGGAATTAACTTCCCTTTCTTTCCAAACCTCATGACCATCTTCCTTGGAGATATTCATAGAAATACCATGTCTCCAACTTTAAACTCAAGATCTCATTGATGGTTATCTTCATAAATCATCTGTCGAATCTGGGCTTCCTTAATATGCTGCTGAATGGTTTTCAACTTCTCCACCATTTCTTCAACCATTTATAGTCCTAGCAGCATACACTCACAAACTTCATCCCAACATGATGATCTTCTTCACATCTTCCCCTATAGGACTTCATATGGTTCCATTCGGATGCTTGAGTGGAAACTGTTATTATAGGAGAATTCAACCAAAGGAAGATGTTGATCACATCCTCCTTTAAAGTCCATTGAACCTGATCTTAACATATCTTCTAGTTTTTGAATAGTTTGTTCAGATTGGCCATCAGTTTAAGGATGATAAGATGTAATAAAGTTCAGTTAAGTATCCGGGGAATGTTTAAGACTCTTCTAATATGTAGAGGTGAATCATGGATCTCAATCAGATATAATAGATAGTGGAACTCCATGCAACCTTACAACTTCCCTGATATATATTTGTTCATGTTGATCCAATGAGAAATCCTCCTAAGTTGTAATGAAGTGTGAAAAAATTGTAAAAATATCCACAAAAACCCAGATTGTATTGTTGCCTTTATATGTCTTCGAAATTCTAGTGACAAAGTCTATGGTGATGTTCTCCTATTTTCATGTAGGTATGGGGAATGGTTACATCATCCCCTTAGACTTCTGCCTCTCTAGCTTCACATACTCACCCACCAGGCACTATGATGTATACTCAATTATCTCGTTCTTCATATTATCCCACCAATAATGCTCTCATAGATCTCAATACATCATTTTGTTTCCTAGGTGAATAGAGGAATTCGAATTATGTGCATCATATGATAGTTCCTTCTTCGGCTCTAGGCTTGATGGAACACATAGCTTTTTCCCAAATCTAACAATTCCTTCTTTGTTAAAATTGAACTCTATGGATTTCCCTTTTCGGATAGCTTCCACTTTCTTCTAAATTCCCACATCATCCTTTTGATCATCTTTTAACTTTTCCCAAAGAGAAGGTTGAGAAATAATTTTTTAAAGGATTGATGATGTTACCATCTATATGATTCCCATGTGCATCTTCATCAAATATAATATGATTGGATCCTTTTCAATTCTCATCAATGATAGAATCACTCAATCCATTCTAATTTGAGTATCTTCCACTATGTTCTCTTTCCTAGGGTAGTAGTGGATTGACCAGTCATAGTCATTGACCATCTCTAACCATCGTTGTTGGCACATGTTCAACTCTTTATGTGTGATTATATACATGAGGATTTTATGGTATGTATATATTTTACACTTCTCCCCAAAGAGATAATTCCACCAAAATTTTAATGCGAAGATCACCGCAACCAACTCCAGATCATGTGTGGGATAATTCTGCTCATAAACATTCAATTGCCTTGAAGCATAGGCAATGCCATTGTCATTTTTCATCAATACACATATGAGGCCCTTCTTTGAAGCATCACTGAATAATACAAAATGTTCTCCACTTTTAGGTAAAGTGAGCACGAGCGTAGTGATAATCATCCTTTTCAACTACTTGAATCATTCTTCACATTTATCACTCCAATTAAACTTTACACTCTTTCAAGTTATCTTAGTAAAAGGGTTAGACAATCATGGGAAGTTTCTCCCAAATCATCAATAATGTCCAGCTAACCCCAAGAAGATATGGATATCAATTACTGATGTTGGCCTTGGCCATCGCTCTATTGAAGTTGTCAGGGAGGGATCCACAGATATCACATTTCTTGTGATGATATTTCCCAAGAATGGGACCACCTTCAACAAGAACTCACACTTGTTGTACTTTTCATAGAGATTCTCCTTTTGAATGATCTCTAGTACAGTTCTTATATTTTACTCATTATCATCCTTGGTTTTGGAGTATATTAGAATATCATCTATAAAGACTACCAAAAATTTGTTGAGGTGATCTCTAAAGACTATTCATCAGGTTCATGAAACTTTCTATAGAATTAGTGAGTCTGAAAGGCATTTCTATGAATTCATAGTTCCCTTATCTTGTATGAAAATCAGTCATGGGGATATCTTCCTTCTTCACCCTTACTTGATAATATCCTGACTGCAAATCTACCATGGAAATTATTTTTCTCCACCCAGCTGATCAAATGAGTCATCAATTCGTGGGAGGGGATACTTGTTCTTTATCGTGCTTTTATTAAGCTAATGATAATTGATTCAAAGGCACATTGACCCATCCTTCTTCTTGATGAAGAGGACTAGTGCTCCCCATGGTGAAGCACTTGTGTGTATAAACCCTTTATCCATATTATCCTGTACTTGTTTCTTCAGCACCTCAAGCTCGACAAAAAAATTCTATATGGAGTCTTGGATATTGGAAACACCTGAGGTATAAGTTCAATTGAGAATTCAACATCTCTTCTAGGATGAAGAACAAGAAATTCCTTGGGAAGAACTTTAGTGAATTCCATCACAACTGCCATGTCTTCAAGGATGGTTTCCTCCTTAGACTTAATCATCTGAGCTAGATACGCGTGATCATAGGGTAGTAATATCCATGTTTGAGATGAGGGAGCTAAAGAAGATTAATTTTCCTTCGTACACTTGTACAGAATCATGGGTTGATTCTCCAAATGGAGAGTGATTTCCCTCTCATGACAATTTAAGTTAGATCTATATAAGGAAAGTCAATTCATGCAAATAATTGCATCAAATTCCACTAAAGTGAATATGGAGAGGTTCTCTGAGAAGTTCAATCCACCAATTAAGATAGATGAGCTATTATATTCATGGGATGAAATGATTTCCCCATTTTTCATACTCACCGACATCATTGCATCCATGATCTGTGGTAGTGTTGGGATTTTTCTACTAAACTTTCGGTATATAAAAGAATGTGTAAAACCTGAATCAAAATTTATGTTCACTATTCTTGAATGAATAAGTAGCGTACTTGTCACCACTTCGTTTTCGGGGATCACTTCATCATTAGTGATGGAAAAAGCTCTCCCTTTCTCCCTTGGAGGTTGTAGGTTTCCTCTGAATACCATTGGCTTAGGGAACTAATTTTCAAGATATCCAGGTTCGTTGTAGTTGAAGCAATTAAAAATTAATTGAAATTCGAATGGAGCATTCATCTCCTCTTTCGTAGCCATCAGTTTTTCTTGTCGGCAGTTAACGGCTAGGAGCCATTCTATTCCATACCTAAAGCATTTCCTCATCCCTTTCAGGAAATTTCCAGGGTGCATCTTTCCGCACCTTTGGCAAGTGGGATGCTAGATTTTATTAGATCCATTGGATTTATCCATCAGACAACCAGAAATGAAGTCCACCTTACGCTTCTTATCCCCATGATACCCCTGAGGTTTGCTGATCTCTATTTCAACCATGAGGGAACATCAGAAAATTTCCTCATAGTTGTCGAAGTCATGGATCACTAATGCTTTCCACGGGCTAGGTTTCATCCCACAAAAGAAGAAGTCAACCTTGAATTCGGAGATAAAAAAAATCCAGAAGTGTATCGTGTAATCCTTGTGAAGTTTGCCTCATACGCTCCAACAGATTTGTCATATTTTTTCATGAGGTCAAGGAAATCCCTTTCCATCTTAAGCCATAGAGTGTGTGAAAAATATTTTTCAGAAAACATCTACTGGAAATATTTCTATTACAACGCCTCGATCTCCTCCTTAGGCTTCATATTTTTGATCAATTTCCACCTTTGATTGGATTCACCCTCCATATGATAAGCAGCTAGAAGAACCTTCTCTTGTTCGAAACATTGAAGGATGGGGAAGATATTTTCAATGGAGTTGATCAATTGTTCATCTATTGAGGGATCATATGATCCATTAAAAGTAAGAGGCCTTTGTCTCATGATGCTCTCGATAGTGACTTGTTGTTTCTTATGGGGGGGGAGAGGTTAATGTTACTTTTAACCCATGTTTCTATTCAATGCTTGAGTTAACTGAGAGTGTATCATGACAATGTTTGTGATTCCCGCTCCAATCAGATTGGGCATCTCATTAGAATAGTCATCACATTGGTCTTCACATTAGTTTTTAGCCCATGTCCTCCTATTACCATCCATTGGCTGGAATAAAAGGAAATTTAGGGTTAACACATAAAGTGTAATCTAAAAATAGATTACTTATAAATAGCTTTTATTTCATTAACTTATGAATCTATAGGCTTCAATCTATGTTATCCATGATCTAATTTCTAATATATATTCTTAAGGGAGTTTTTTTATTCCCTTAATAATAGTTCATACTATGCTTGTGAATTTACCAATGCATATCCCCTGGGAGTGTTGTAACCAATATTGAATCAAGGCCCATTTTCGTGTACCAGGATACCCAGTTTCAAGCCCAAAACTCCTTGTCTGGGTTTTCACCCCTAGGTACATCTGTGCGAGAGCCACCTCAACCTACTGATATCCAGACATAGATATATTTTCTTGATAAACCACAAACTCAATACTCACCAAAACGTAGGGATGTTTTTATTATACTCAGTCATATCCATAAGGATTTCTCTAGGGTTTTCTAATCCTAATCCCAAAAATAACTAATTATATCCACTAATAACAACTATAATAACCCTTCACTTTATTACAAACATAAAAATTATTTGTTACATAAAACCTTCACCTGATAGAACATAGAATATTTAAAGGTCTAGTATATTAGGGGCTTAGGAACATTACATAACAAATTAAAGCATAGAACGCAGCATCTTATTGAAAACTTCCTTTACATGAGGACTACATTCACTCATACATTGCATTGCATATGATAACCCGAGGACACGCATAAGAAAAGGTTGGGCTACAAATACCAACAAGGGTATAAACATGGAATTAAATGAGTAATATAATACATGTTAGAAAATATGTATATCAATGGAGAACAAGAAAAACATGAACAGAAAGGCATGGTAAAGCATGATAATCATAACATGGAGATGTGGAAACAACACTTAACCTGGAATTAGCCTGAGCCAAGGATCATTGCACATATAGCATGAGTAAACCCTCATTGCACATGAATCATGTGTATACCCTCATTTATCCTAAATTATCATGAGTCAACACCCATTTCACATGATGTATCCTGATATTATACTTTACTCAATGCATTGGAGCGCTATCAGGGTGCACCCTTCTTAAGCATTTCATTTCATGCATAAGTGTGCCAAATGGATCATAAAACATGGAATCATTAAACATAATAATTTATTCAATGATAAACTAATGTGGAATACATAAATAAAACTCTATAATCAATAATTATATGTGTGTAAAGTTGAATACCATTGATAGTGAAGTGGGCATGGTATTCACTACACCATAACTTTAGCTTGGAAAATTGTGGTGCAATGCCGATAGCCTAACATTGTCACATAGGAATTCATACAAATGGTTGATGAGAGAAAAGTTTATCTCATCAAATGTACATGAAATGGAAATTAAACGTATCATATATATACATGTCCAATCAAATTTAATGGAATTTAGTTTCATAAGATAAAAGAATTGCTTGAATGTCAATGAGGAAAGGGAAATTCCTTATGGAATTTCGGCATGGTAATGGGTGTACATGGGTGCGACTGATGAGAGAGAAAGGGGTATCTCATCATTAATATTTAAATAGGGTAGTTTTGGGGTGGTGTGAAATCATACCCCACAAATTATGAAGGAAAATAAATGGGCATAACAATATTAAGAAACTTCGATAAAATAGAAACGAAGGAATCCTTTACTTGGAAGTGTGATCCCAAAAGCATGGGAGAGGGTTGAGAGAGGATTGTTAGGAGCTTGGGTCACCCTGGGAGGATTATAGAGAGTGTAGGGAAGAGGTTGGACAAACTCCAATGTATTTTAGTGAAGAGGAAGTGGAATCTTGGGTGGGTTTATATGGGAAAGGAGAGGGAAATCTTTATTATTTAAGTTTCAGACACATGACATTAAACTAATCAAAACCACAAACCAGACCATGTTTTTTGCCCATGGTTTTTACCAAAGGTGATTTTAAAACAATATTTTATAATTACAATGGCCGAAACTCTTAAAAAAATGGTCGCTTATGTGGAGGTTAGTAACACTCTCATGGAAAACAATCTAAAAAGTCAAAATGTTTTTTAAGCCTTGAAGGGTCCACTAAATTTTTGTAAAATAAATCAAAAAAACCAAAAATCAAATTATTTTAATCATTGAAAATATACTGGATGAAAAATATTTTTATAGTATTTTATTCCATCACTATTGGGTCATTATGATGTCATAAAACACATTATATTTTTAAATGGTATTTATGTTTTACAAAAAAATCGAATATCTCATAAAAATATGAAAAATTTTCCATTGGATAATTTTGACATCATGATTCCAAAAATAATATTCATTTTATATAAACAATTTTCTAAATATTTGAATTTTTACTTTTAAAATAAAAACTGACATTTATCGAAAATTCATGGGTTTTGACAAAAACTGTTTTCAAACCTTAATAAAAATTACAATTGCAATCATAAAATTATATGATCATTTATATTTGATATAAAGTAATTTAATAATAATAATAATAGTTTATTAAAATAATTTTTAATTCAAAAACCCATTAATTCATCAAAATAGATTTATTAGTTGAATATTAACTAAAAATACTATTTGTGCATTAAAACCTATTTACAAAGTAACAATAAAAAAAATAATGTATATTCTCTAAACAAGAATAATGTACATAATTATAGTACTTGGGTATTGTTACATAACCCCTTATAACACCCTCATAAGTCTGGAGGGTAAGGTTAGCAGTGGTGATAGACTCTTGGGGTGGCTCGGATAACATCGCTCGGGTGGTAATCTCTATTAACTTCCACTTATCCAGCATTCGGTTTCGCAAAAGCATAATGTGTTCAAGCTCAAATTAGGATTTGTCAAGAGTGATTCCCAGTGATTCCACCTCCTTTACAAACTCCGACAAATGGGATTTGTACAAGGTAAGTCTACCGGATGAGGCCATCACTTCCTTTTTCTGAGTAAATTGGATTTGTTAAAGCCCTATATTTATACTAATCATGTGATCATTGTTTAATGACTATAATAGAAATGGTCACAATTCTTAATGGTATTTTAAAATCCAGAAACATAAAACCAATTAAGTTCATATTTTATATAACCATAATAAGACATTTAATTTTATTAAGAAGAATTTTCATTAATGAATGTTTGGGTCGTTACAGAACCTATCCGAAGATTGAATCCTTTATGGTATTAGAGCACCATGGATCCCAAATTCCATTATTCCTAACTACCTCAACATAAGGTGGGGATGCCTTTCTCAAAATCTTATGACCTTCATAGAGGAAGAAGGCCCTCTAGGGTACTTTAGAATTCTTGAATCATTTACCCTTGGCGAAGCACTCCCTTCCATATAGAGTCTCTCCAGCGTGAGAACTTCTCTCTCCTAGGGTTTCCTAGGTCTCAGTCTCCGTGTTCGATCAGTTTCTGGTGGTGTTGTCTCCCTCTGCACACCCTGCTCCAGGTCCGCACTGCTCCGCCCACAAAGGTTGCATCTAGTCCGCCGTTTGACCGAATGGGAGACAGTCTTCTGCTTTACGGTAATCCAGCCTTCTTCTCTGGACCCCCCCTCCCACCCTCATATCCATTTTCCTCACCCACTAATCAGGCCTCCGCTGTCTCGGTCTCTCCTGAGTCCCATTGGATTCCGACTCCCAAAACTGGCTCCCTTGAGCTGAGGGGTTTACCGGTCCTGATTTCTTTCCCCCGGGACTGACCTCGGCCCTCGACATCTTCGCTTCAGAGGGAAATAACCACGACTCTAGTTTCAGAAACTTGCGAATGAACTAGGTTCTTCCTGTTTCACAAAGAAGGTCTCAGCCACGACCTTTCACGCTGCATTGTGGATCTGAAAATCAGTGACGACTCCTGTGTCGACCGTCTTGACTATTAAAGATCTTGGTTGGAGGTTCAGGTTTGCAGAGGAGGTTTCATGATCCTTTTCATTCTGGGAGGTCGTTTTCCTAGATCCGCAATTTGCAGTTGTCGTACTGCGCTGGTCAGTTTCTAGATCCCTGATTTGCAGTTTTCGGTTATCTGCGTGGTCCGCAAAAGGCACCGCCCATAGGCTGGTGGTGAGGTGGGATCCCAGGTCTCGAAGCTGACTCCTCTTGACCCACCGCATTGGGGTTTTCTTGCGAAGAAGCCGCTACATTGAATCATTATAGATGATGAATCCCCAGGCCCTCCACGTTGGGTTACCTCACAAAAAAGCTGTCGCGAAGCTTCTCTGTTCACAAAGAAGCCGCTGCGTTGGGCTTGTCTCCTGAAGAAGCCGCCCGCGAAGAGTCTTTTTTCTGTGTTGAAGCCGCTGCGGTGGCGAAGAATCTCTGTCCGTGAAGAATTCACCATGTTGGGTTATTTATCCACAGAGTCTAGTTTTTCTCACGAAGAAGCTGCCGCAAATATTCACTGTTCTCAAAGAATATGCCGAGTTGTGATTGACTCGGAAAAATCAGCCGTGAATATCCATCTGCAAAGAAAGATCTCAAAGAGCCCGCCGCGTTGAGCCATTCCGCAAACGTTGGAGTGCGTCTCGGCGAGCTCAATTCGGGAGTGAGTGATGTCACGGTGGCCCTGACCATGGACCGTGAAGGCACTTCGCGAACGTTTTGTTTGTGTAGGACAAGTTGCAGATGCCGACTGTAGAAGGGGGTGCGAGTCCAAGGACCCTTTTATTGGACCGGGCCTGCACAGTGTGTCTTTGAATGTTCTTTCCCTGTATTGATGAGGTCTATGAATCCTATCTGTGATCTTATCACGGTTAGCACTGTCGTGAAGCCCAACTTTTGAGGCAACCTGTCCACCGTTCGTTTTCCCAAGTGGTTTTGAACACTAGGTGCTTTGTTTAGAGATCCTTCCCCACCCACACGCACTGATCCATGCAGGCAGATTTAGTGAACCAATGGAAGAGGTTGTCCTTGACGGATAAAGAGAAGGCAACAATCGAGGCCTGGGAAAATAAAGATACTCTATTGGAAAAATGTAAGTCTTTTTTAGTGGTCGGAATGTTCATGGAGAATATCTCAGTTAATTAGGGGGCCCTAAAAAACACACTCCAAAACCTCTAGAAACTAGAAGCTGGTGTAGCTATTCGAAAAGCAAGAAAAAACCACATGGTTTTTGAGTTTTTCAACGAGAGAGATAAAGATAAAATCCTGTGAGGTAGACTGTGGTCCTTCGACAATAAACTCCTCCTCATGGAAGAATACCAACGGGGGATGATATATATCACTTTAATATCACCTGTTCCCCCTTTTGGATTCGTATCAAAGGAATCCCCTTTCATACACGAACGGAATGAGTTATGAGAGAAATTTGGGACAGCATTGGAAAATTCCTTGATTGGGACTGCTCAGACCCTATCCAATGGGGGCCTGAGGTTCGAATTAAGGCCTAAATGGAAGTGTCAGATCCGCTGATGAGGGGTATGTTTTCGAAATTCGATGACACCAATACCTGGATATCATTCGAGTTCGAGAAACTCCCAATATTCTGTTTCTTTTGTGGATGTCTCGGCCATCTAGAAAGAGCATGTTCCTCAAAGAAAATGAATGATTCAGGAATTCTCATCCTTTAATATGGCCCATGGCTCCGAGCCAAATCGACTAGATATGCCTTCATCCCTAAGACGAAGAAACAAATGGACTGTGACCATCTGACACGTGTATTACCAGATGGGAGGAAACTATACATGAAAAAATCCTCATGCTTGGACCACCAAACATCCCTAAAAAGGGCCCCACCACTCAGAGGGAAATGGGCATATATCAAAACTCTTTGAAAGGGAACTATCCCAACATCAACAAAGCCTGTGACGATGCTAGAAGACCCACCAGAAAAAATCCCGAAGCCAAGGTGGATGCACTTTGAACCACCTGACCCCAAACCAGATCCAAAAAGGACCAAGTCAGACATCCTACCATAGGGTGAATACGGGATGACAGGAACTCCACCACCTAGCCCAATCACCCGTTGAACCTGGAAAAGGGTGTAGCATGAAGAAAGAGTCGGTACACTGGAAGACCCTAAACACGGATAACTGAAAAGATGAATTGAAATGAGCCAGGCAATAGGGAACTCCCCAAAAGATGGAAATTATGGGTGGAAATTCATGTTCAGAGAGCTCAAAGGAGGAGGCGGGTAAGTCCCAGCCCCACCTAGACCAATGATTGTCTTATGATGGAATTTTTGTGGGCTTGGAAACCCACGAACGGTTCGTATGCTTCAGTGCAATTGCGCCCAAAGTCGCCCTAATATGATTTTCATGTCCGAAACCATATTGGAAAACAAGGAAACCACTGGAATTTCTTTGAAATGAGGCTTCCAAGGATGACTCTCAGTTCTCATACAAGGCCATTTTGGGGGACTCTGTCTCTTATGGATGGAAAACATCGATGTCAAGATTTTTTCCTTCTCCTCGCACTATGTGGTGTCAGCCATTCAGGCGGACCGTACCCCACCTTGGACGTTTGTGGGATTCTAGGAATGGCCATCCTAGAATGAGAAGGGGAAATCATGGGATTTTCTATGAAAGTTGTGTCATAATCTTCCAAGCCCTATTCTCTTTAGAGGAGACTTCAATGAGATTATGTTCCATAAGGAAAAGTTAGGTGGAACTGTGCGACCCTATACGCCAATGTCTAATTTCAAAGATACTGTCTCTATGGAGGACCTGATCAATCTGGGATACACGAGTAATCCTTTCACATTGTTCTGAGGTAATACGGATGACACCCGCATCGCTGAGCATCTTGATAGATTTCTATGCTCAACTGAATGGATAAATCTCTTCATCATGTTCCACACTAGCCACAAGATGCTCAACTGTTCGGACTGCTGCCCAATTTTCATTGACCGCACTCACGGTGATCATAACATGCATTCCAACAAACCCTTCATAATTGAGAGCATCTGGTCAAAATACCAAGAATGCGAAGAGGTGGTCCGATCAAGATAGAAGAGTTATCACGAAGATGTTGTCCTCAATCTCCAACAGGTAGCATCCGATCTGAGATCTTGGAGCAACAAAAATTCCACCACCCTAACAGGCATTGTGATGCCCGTGAAAAGAAACTGCACAAACTACTCAGGATACCCCCATCCAATTGCATTCTCTCTAGGATTGGAGCCACCCAAAGAGAGTTTTACATGGCCTTGTGCGTTAAGGAATGTTTCTGGGCTATGCGGGCATGTGACATCCACATTAAAGAAGGGGAAGTTAATACAAGGTATTTTCACCAGAAAGTTTCAGCAAGATGCTAGAAAAACTCTATCACGTGTATCTTAAAACCTGATGGAAGCAAAGTCTTTGACACCATCATAATTCACGATGCATTGACATGCTACTTGCAGAACCTTTTCTCTACAGGAACTCCTTTCATGTTTGCTGAGGTGGAAGAATGCATCTGACCTGTGATCACCGATGAGATCAATAGGTAACACACCAAAGATGCGACGAATGAAGAGATATGCCTGGATCTACACCATATCCACCCCATTAAGGCCCCAGGACCGGATGGATTCCATGCCCTTTTCTTTAAACAATACTGGCACATCATCAGTCCCGACATCTGCAAAATGATAAAAAATATTTGGGAGGGGTGTACTATCATTTCTTCCATCAATGAAACAGTCCTCGTCCTCATTCCCAAAATCAAGAAACCTCTGGTGATCCCTTATTTTAGACCTATCAGCCTATGCATTGTCTCCAATAAGATCTTCTCAAAGATATTTGTTAATCGGTTGCGCCCATGGCTTCTTGATATTATCTCCAAAAACCAGAGCGCCTTCATGGCTAAGAGACTGATCACAGATAATGCAATTGTGTCCCATGAAGTGTTCCACTCTATGAAACCATGCTCCACCGCGAAAAGAGGAACCATGTCCTAGAAACTAGATATGACCAATGATTATGATAAAGTGGAGTGGCGTTTTCTTAGAGTCATGATGCTGAAAATGGGGTTTTGTACTAAATGGATAGATATAATCATGAAATGCATTTTGATTGTCTCCTTCCGAATCAAGTTCAATGGGGAGCTCAGCCAAGGATTCGCCCCTACCTGAGGCTTGCACCAGGGAGGCCCCCTCTCCCCTTTCCTCTTCATCTTAGTGGCTGATGATTTTTCTAACCTTATTTCCAGGGCTGCATCCTCTAATTCTATTCATGGGGAAAAGGTATGTCGTGTAATCCCAACAGTGACGCATCTTTTCTTTGCCGAAAACTGCCTCATTTTCTCCAGATCAACCATAAATGAATTCCAGGTGATTATCCATGCGATCCAGCAGTTTGAGAGGGCGTCTGGACAGTCTATCAATCACAAAAAATTAGAAATATCCTTCAGTGTAGGGGTTCCTCTTGCCAAGAGAGATGAACTTTGTGCATCAGCAAGCATCCATTTGGTTGATAAACACCAGATGTATCTCAGGCTACCCATGGTGATTGGCTGGTATAAAAAAGAAATCATTGCATCTCTGGTGGATAGGATTGAGAAAAAAAATCAAAGATGGACCCCAAAATGAATCTCCAAAGCAGGAACAGAATCCCTCATTAAAGCATTCATCCAATCTATCCCTAGCTATTTTATTTCCTTGTTTAAGCTCCCAACAGCCATGTCTGGAGAAGCTCTGCAAACCCATGTCGGAGGGAGGGATGGGATTCAGGAATCTGCTTCTCTTCAACGATGCACTTTTGTCCAATCAAGGATGGAGCCTTATTAACGGTCCATCATATCTCTGTGCATGGGTTCTCCAAGTGAAGTACTTCCTCTACACATAAATCCATGTTTCCTATCATGGCCCCCATCCTAGCTTCCTCTATAGAAGAATTTGGGGGGCTCAAAAGCTCCTGGAAAAAGGGCTGGGCTACAGGATTGGGAATGGATCATCCGTCAACATGTAGACTGATCCCTAGCTGATCGATAAGGATGTTATGTGGGCTACATCCCCTACCCAACCGGGTCTCGAAGACGCCACAGTCACCTGCCTCATTTCAGACTAGGGACCGGGGTGGTGTCTGGAAAATATAAATTAATGGTTTAATGAAAGAGACTAAATAATTATACTGAGCATCCCCTGGGTCCCAGATGCAGGCCTCGACCATCTTTTCTGGACCAATGAAACTTTGGTTGAAAACACGGTTAGATCCGGTTATAGACTTGATCTTGCAAACCACTCTGGAAACCAGGAAGAGGGACCTTGGAAATCACTTTGGAAGCTCAATGTCCCCCAAACAATACGCCATTTTTGGTGATATGTGTGCAGGGCACCCTGCCTACCGTGAGACTACTCCTTTACCGACATATGGCTTGTGTTGAGTCCTGCCCCTTCTGCCCGAATATTCTAGAAACTGCTTTGCACGCTATCATTCACTGCCCGGGAGATAAGGAAATTTGGAATAAATGGGACTCGACTTCAGATGCTTCACTTGAAATTGTCTCTGACCTCCCCAATATTCTGATGTGTTGGTGCTCCTCTCTCTCATCGAACAACATAGGCCCGCTCTGCACCCTGGCATGGATCATATGGGTCCGGCATAACGATGCTATCTTTCACCATGTTTATAAACCTCCCGAACTCTGGATTGAATGGTCCAAGTCATGGATTGAGGGTTGGAAGGACCACAAATGAAAAAAATTTCCAGGTGAAACCCCCTCATATCCCCCTCATTATAATCCCCCACCGGAATGGATTATTAAGCTCAACGTGGATGCGTCTCTCCCCAAGGATGGGCTTGTTGCTCTTGGCCTCCTGGCCAGAAATCACCTGGGGAAAATCATTGGTGCAAAACATGAATCACACCATGTCTTCTAGGAACCCATTGTTGCTGAGGCCTCTGCCATCCTAGAAGTTATGATGCTCACTATGGAATGTGGATGGGTTGATATCATCATCGAGTCCGACTACCGCACCTTTATAAATGATATTAACCACAATGACGGAGAACTCCATCCATTTGCTTCATCATCAGAAGAATGTGAGTGCTTCACCAAGGCTTTTCTCAATTCTCATTCTCCTTTACCAAAAGGGAAGGAAACAACGTGGCCAATCCGCTGGCGGCCTCAGGCCCCTTAGATGTGAACCAGCTCTATCTGGACAATTTCCCTTCATGGCTTTGCATTTGTACGTCGTTTGATCTTCTTCATTAATGTTATTTGTCCTTCTTATAAAAAAAGCACTCCCTTCCCGTATTCTGAATTAATGTGATGGAAGGGTCACCATACCTCATGAATCTAATCACTTCATAGAGCCCCTCCCCCCTGATAAGTACAGGTTCTTTGAGAATTATCTCCCCTTGTGGACCCCTTCTTCTTAAATCTATCTTCATGGGCCTCAACATGTGGCTTCTCTTCTGCTGACAGCTCTTCATGAAGGTCGATCTCCTTAGGCCTCCACACCGATATAGGATTGGTTTTCTTCACTTTAAGTACACATGCAACCTATTACATCCATTACATTACCCCACTCTGCTTCAAGTGTGGCCGGATATTCCCATGTATTATTTTATTTTCAGTATAGGTATGGTAAATCCCCTTTATTTTTAGAATATGGATGCTAACATGAACTCATACTGAACCATTCATCCACATCATTCCATCCAAGAATTGTTGAATTCATCCCCCTCCCATGATATTATGGGATATAGTTATATAAGTCTAAGGGGTGTGGAGTGAGTCACCCATGTTTGAGCTACATGACGTAAAAATGCCTGTAACCAAACTTCGTCAACATATGATGTTAAAATGTGACCTCTCCCTGTGAAAAAATGTAGGATGTCCCATATATGAATTAAACGGAATTAAATCTTTCCCATATGGGATTATATCCTCTACACTCTCCTCACAGGGAGTGATATCCTTCTAGGAATCCATCCTAGAGTTGGAACTCATCCTTTCATGCAGGTGGGAAAACATTTTCTCCTTTTTCCTTACCTGAAAAGGCTTGGAAGGGGTATGGACACCAGGAAACTTTCCATTTCCCATGATCTAACTATCCCATCCCTCTACCTTTAGGATTTTTCACCATCATCCACTTACAAAAATAATCCCGACTTACACAAAATGAGATCCTACACATGTGGAATGAGATCCTACATGATTCACTTTCATGCATAAGCCCAACACCATCTATCATGAAGAAACATTCATGACATGACTATTAGTTCAACTGTTTCCTTTGATTTCTCACACTGAGCATGACTCACATGGTCATAGAGGTCAGTAAAAACAATAACATATATCCATTCTCCTAGAATTCTTCTTGAGTATAATTCCTAACAACCATCCATATTCTATTTTTGGGAATTTTCAATAGGTAATCCCCAATAACATGTTTCCCCCATGGAAAACTCTTATGCATAATCCCCAACCAGTTGGGGAACCTCCTTAGGTGTAAGGCCCATCAATCCTCCATAACTACATGGAATTTGATTCAAAACTACTTGGTATATGTAAGAAGCCTCCATGAGGTTGAATCAAAATATCCCCAACAACCTATCCACCCCATTCACTTCTCACATTCTTCCATAATCCATCCTAATATTCACCTAGTTTTCCACATCCTAATGAAACTAATCCATACTCTTGGGTTATTCCTATATGTAAGTACCATATTCACCATCACTACTCCTAGCAGTTATCGGGTATCCCCCACACATAATCCTCACACTATTCCTCCAACTACATTAGTTTTTATCCCTATCTTCAACATAGGGTATGTAGGACGCCTCTTTGAGGTTCAATCCCAAAAAATGGTAAACCTCATTGTCCCCTAAATAGGGGTGAACATCACTGATCCACCTCCGACAGTGTCTAGATCAACCTTCATAGTGTGACATATTATCATTATGGGACACACCTCTCAGATCCTCCTACGTAGGGTGTTTTGATCCATCCATGTATAAAACATCATGGAGCTCCCTCCTAGGTATGTACCTCTTTGATCTACCTCAATGGGGATTTATAATCAATTCACTTTATATATGCAAGATGTAAATCTTGTGACCTATTACATGGATACATCATGTTAAACATTGGATGCATAGGGAGGACCTTGTAAGACATGCCTTTAGAATCAGATACCTCATGATCGATGTGGAATGCCTCGAGCTTAGCACCTATGAGATTCCCTCCAATGATAAAGAATACATGTGTCCAATGTTCCAGCGTCCATAAATTCTAGTAGGGCCCAATGTAACTACCTCCTTGACTGAAGGTTTTTACATGATCAAGACCCCTTGAAGTGTCTAGATATAAGTTGTTTAGTTAACTAGAATCCATAATGATATGGCATCGACAATGAGTTTCACAAACATCTCTTATCCTATGATGGGAACCTAGAATAGGTATAGAGTTTCATGGAAAAATCCATAGAATAAGGAACTGACATCCCATCAGTCTATTTCGATCAAGGAGAAGACATCATCGAGAATGTGATGAAAGTAACACGCTATTGGGAAGTGGGAATGCAGGGCCACAGTGTGTGCCAATAGAAGATAAACACATTTGGTAGAGAACACCAAAAAAAGCATCAGAAACAAACATTACACTATGGTGTATAAAGAGGTGTGAGATGAGTTCCAATCCTAAAATCCCTAACATAGTTTATGAACTCTTTTTTAGGATATTCTCCGCCTTGATCTGATCAATGTTTCATTATCATTTATAGAGATGGTTTTATACTTCATTATTGAATATCATGAATTTATAAAATGATTTGTATTTTTACCATGTTATGTAAATATCATATTCCACTCAAGTTATTAGTTAATGTTATAAAGTATGAGAATCCACCATTATATTTTACATAATGGTTCCTAAACACATATGTATATAACAATTATAGGTGATATGTGGAACATTAACCCTTATAAAGAAATATATTTTTGGTAATTTTTCTTTATAAACAAGTGAGGCATCTAACATGTGGTTTTAATTTGAAAGACTCCAAATACCAACATTGAAATAGTTTTTTCAAGAACATCTCATTTACATGAACAATATAGTGATTCCATAAAGGGGTATGACATGATTCATGTTAACAGGACTTTTTATTAATTTTTATCACTTGGTTATTATATCCTAGTACATAAATGTTGCTGTTAATGTATTTCATGCCATACAAAATGTTATATTTGTAAAATTAACAGCTTTTATTCCCAAAGATGAATATAAATCTAACCTAATCTAAAATGTACATTGATATCATTTTTTAGTAACACTATGAACATAATAAATATTCTTCAAGACAAAAATAAATACCATTATAAATGTAAGTTGGTTGTATCCTATAGACAATGTAGTCATTTTGGCTATGTTAGTAGCTCAAAAATCCACCTCACCTCTAGAATCCTTTTAAAATATACTTGGTTATTATATTTTGATATAAATTTAAGTTCCAAAATATGTATCTAATACCCAAAAAGTAGATATAGAGATGCTAAATTTCAGAATTTGTTTTTTACCAAATTCACCCCTTACATCATCATAGCAGCGCCATTCTTCTTCTAGTGGCCCTGTTTTCAAATGTAAAACATTCATCATCTTGTCCCTAATCCTACCTTTGGATCTACCTCTTCTTGGTCATGTGTTATGTAGTATCCTTAGATAAGGAATGAGACTTATGATATTTTTCTTTCCGTTCATTCTATTCAACATAAATACTTTAGTTTTACCATGAATTCTGTATCTACAAATATACTGAATCAAGGTAGAAAGATGCAACAGTGTCTTCTCAATATTGTTCATGTTATAATTTAATAAATTACAGAGAATATCTAATGTAGTGAATCAATTAAAACTATAGTATGTATCTTATTCGGCATATTAAATCCCAAGATGTTCAAATGATTAATATATCCAATAATCATGGCTATATTAGGACCGACTAGGAAACCATCTCAAAGCATGCATGTAAAAAATAGAATTGGAGAAATCATACCTCTTATGTATAGTATTATTCTGATAAAGATCATAGATTTTATACAAAATCAAGAATATATGTTTTTATTTATCATTTGAGAACTCTGGACATGGAAGATAATATAAAAAACTAGACATCTAGATCACAATACCTGTGTCCTAGGTATATAGTAGATCCTACTCATTTTATTCCCTGGATTGTTCATCAAGAACCAAGGACTCTATCAAATATGTTTTCCATTCATTAAATGGTATGATTTTTAATTGCATTTATCACTATTAGAAGTTACTTCCTCTCATTATAGTCTCCTTTTAAAAAATGAATTATAGTGATAATATCAAGGTTTCTTGAATTAAAAATTTATATAATAAAATAAAATATGGTATTATTACTTTATTTGATTACCAAAATATGATGTAATAAATTTTATTTTTTAATCTCCCCCAATTTTATCATGTCCCTATATCAATCACAATTGGAGTAAAAATATCTTATCACATGGCCATTATAGGGGAAATAGTCTATATGTCACTTCTCATAACATTGATGGTGGATTTGAAATCAAATCGAGGGAATTTATGTTGGAAGTCTCTCTGAATCCATTAATTCATAGTTCCTAGATCCATGGAGTGGACTCCCCAATCATGAAATCATGTAATTGGATTTCATAAACACCATCCTCCTAATTTCACTATGTCCTGTTAATGATATCGACCCATGATGTGAACTATGTTGATTCAAGTTTTTTTTTTGAAAAACCCTTATATGTGAAATATACCTATATAATTACAAATAAGTACTTAAAACTGTAGTGGAATTTTAAATCAAGTAATTGAATGATATACCAACATACTATTTTCATTGAGGTATTTTTATCTGATGTTTAGATTTACTTTACATTATCAGTTCACATTATTTTGAATATTATTTAGATTTTATATAATTATGTAAACATGTCTTAATAAAATAATTTATGCATAATGATTTTTTTCTTTCATATTTAATGTTCATTAAGTCATTATTTTGATATAATCACATTGAAGAATCTAATAAACATTAATAAATTACATTGATCATGATAGAAATAAAATAAATATATATGTGGAATAATCATGAACTTTTAAAACGTTTTTTTGAGTGGGTACTAAAGTAACCCATGACCCTAGGTGAATAACTCCTAGATTCGAGTTGTGGAAGTAGTTGTATAATTCCTTATATACTCCTATATATCTCCTTAGTTAGTTTCACTTTGAATTTCAATTAAACCACTTCCACATTCCTATGAACTATATCCTTTATATATACCTACTCACACATAGTTGAGGGGATCTAGTGGTATGGGATTATATCAAATTTTGTATGGACACATAGGGCCATACAAAATAAAGAGGGGATAATATTAAAATCATCATGTTAATTGAATAATATTTATCACAAAAAAAATGAAATTATAATTAAAATAAATGGAATAAAAAACAAACATAGGTTATTCAAGAACATGATAAACCAAAGACAAAATGAGTATTCTTATGAGAAACAATATAGTATTCAATTATATTAATTATTTATTAAGATAAATTACCCAAACTAATTAATTAATTAATTAATTTTAATTTCCCACCCAACCAATGATGGTGTTTCCCATCATCTATAATTTTAAATAAATTAAATAATTCAATTTAGTTTTGAATTAATCAGTTACATGGAATGTACTGGACTCAGCATGTAATTTACCCCTCCAAACTACCCATTATCTTTTATGGTCCTTTTCATGAATAGTGTAAATACATTCCATGTCATTATATTAAATTTAGAGTAGCTCCACGAGTTAATCCATGTTTCTAGATAAAAATTTATGACACATAGAACATGTTAATAAACACAGTGTGTACCATTCTCAACTCTTGAAAAGTACACAGTATATATATTGATCATATACGACATAGAGTTTTTAAATTATGTGAAAATTAAGTATGAACTTAATACTCCTTAAAACCATTTCCCATGAATTTTTTACCAGCTATAGGAAATATTTTACGTTATAATGCCACAATTAATTTCCATTATGTGTAATTTATTCAAGAAGTGTTTATAAAATCACAACATGTACTCTGTATAAATGTGTATGAGTTAGCTAATGTGTATAGATAACAACACGCCGCGTAATTTATTATTTTTACATCTATGAAATACATATAGGGTATCAATTTATATTATAAAAAAATATTTATGAGTAACAAGGAGGTTATTCCAACTAATCCTCATGTAATCTCATCAATCATGTGTTTCTCAACTAATGGTCAGTACACAGTGTGTAATTAATACATTTAACATATATTGACCACATGGATTCCATGTTTCTTGTGGTGTGAAACCATTGGAGATACATGGTGTATACAGTAGCTACATGCCATGTAACCCATCAATACATGTGTTATCTATCCTAGTGAATATACTCCCTATAATGGCATAACGTAAATTTCTCCCACAGGATGAGATTTGTTTCCTACGAGCACATCCTGGTTCGGTGAAAATGGTTACAGGGTGTGTACATTTATATTACACATAATGTATCTAACTTATTTGATTATAATCTTTGGCATATTTCAAGATATTCTTGAGTTGTTATTTATGTTTTATTGGCATGCTCTTTGTCATATGTTGTGAATGAACAATTATATAGACTCTCCTATTTAATAATGAATTAAACTACAGATAAAAAGTTTGCTCAAATGTATAAATCAATAAATAAGAAATAACTAACTATAAATTATTATGGAATCACATTAATACCACATATAGATGTTGGGGTTCTATAGAAGGGGTCAAACTCATGCCCAACAATGGGTTCTCATCTGTTTCCCCATATTTCTCCTCGAATCAAGTTGAATTAAAACCCTAAAATTCATGAGATGAGATATTTTTCATATAATTTATAATTAATTTATATAATTAAGAATTTTCCTAACTAGTAATTATTTTTCATTGTTGAATTTGATGACCTCTTCTTGTTGTACCATCAATGGGTGAATGATTATCACTTCATTGATTATTCACCATTTATTTCAACAAGAATTCCCTTTAATATTTGAGGAATCTATTGGATTAAAATATTTTCTTGAGGGGGATAAGTGGTGTCAATGATTAATAATTGGGAAATCATTCCTGAGAGTTTCCTCTCCATGAATTGAGATGATTTTATATCATTAATTTTTTTCATGATAATCATCATTCTATAAAATTCTATCATTGGGGTTACTTAGCTAATTTTGAGAATTTATAGTTTTCACATTGTCTATTAGCCAATCTATTAATATATAGCAATCCACATGCCAAATAACAACAATAATATTATTATTATTATTATTTATTTGATGTGAAAGATACTCAATGATAATACTAATAAATTTATAAAAAAAATATATAAATTTTTATTGAAATGATAATATGTATATCATGCCTAGAGAACCCTTAACTCAATCATTGAATCCTCCTCTAAAATTGTCAAACAATAATTAATTAATATTTAATTAAATAAATAAATATCACTACCTATCATTTAATACATATTCAAATATTATATTCATTGAATTTGGGAATAAATAATTCTTTAACATTCAACTAACATATATATCCTCTCAAATTACTATTGATAGAATATTTTTAATCAATATAAACAAAATACATATTATTCAATGATAATGGTGGATAATCGTTTTTATAATATTAAATTCTTATTAAATTTGACTAATGTCTTGGATACAGTTAGTGTGTAACCATTTTGGCAACATTGTTAATGGAATTAGGCTGACTCACATAAAGTCCTAGATTGAAATATATAAAAACATGTTTAGGTGAAAATTGAAAAATATGTTAAATGTTATGACGAAAATAAACTCTAATGAATGCTCAACATATAATAAAATCACTTTATGAAAATATATTTTAATGAATGTTTCACACTTATGTCATAATCTTATAAGTTTAAATATCTTAATTTAACATTCCTAAAATAAACTCAAAAATAAAAAAACCATATCCATGGATTTAATAATATAGATCCATTCCAATCAAAGGACCTAAGATATCTACTTTCATTAACTAATAATGGAAAACTACTTCTTGAAATATTAATTAATGACACATCAGTCGTCACACACCCAATATATCCTACCTCACCATAAGCATATGTTATCACAATCTTCATTAATACATAAAATTATGTGACTCATGAAATACATTAATAATTAACTCAAGTCTAAGGATAGATAAATACATCCACATATATTAATATCTAATAACACATATAACATACAAAATTCTTATGACTGGGATTGTTCACATAACATCTAATCATAGATATTATCAAGGGAAAACATCATGAGAATAAGTATTAATGTATTATCAATCTCTAAATCTTAATAATACATATCATCTATGTCTATTTATAGGATTTCCTCTGATAATAAATCATGTAGTCAGGAATATCTTCACAGCACATCAATTTTCACATAATAATGGGAACCCAATATAACCATTCAATTTGACATACAATCAAAGGATATTATGACATTAAATGTTATTAAAAATAAAAAACATCACGAGATAAGATATTATTTAATATTCATAAGCAAGATTATGCAGCTAATAAAAAGTAAAATGTAGTTGTTCTAAGGCCCCAAATCATACATAAGGCATACTTGACATTGATTTTAGGAATCATGTATTTCCATTATTAAAAAATATAATTAAATTTCATAACGGTTTCTAGTATATAAAATTTTGAAAATCCCCATAAAATTCAATCCTTGAACCAATCAGTACCCTTTTTACACAAGTCTTTCCATGTTTCTTATTACTTCTCTTTATTATTTCATCTTTTTTCAAAATACCGAGTTTATTCTAATAATATTTTTTACTGGTTTGGGTAATAATTTTCAAGTATCATTCTTCCTAATATAATCCAATTATTCATTCAAATTTTCAATCCAATAATTATTCCCCAAACTTCTTTAACAAATATTTAATTAACTTGATAAAATTGTGTTTTATATTTTATTTTCCTCATAATTATTATTGTATGAGAGGGTTTTTCTATTCTGTAATGATGTTTTAGACCTCCATACACTTTATTTGACTTGGATAAGATGGAAAAGGATTTTATTAATTACATAAAATTTAAAAATAATTATTTTTAATTTGAAATTATTCATAATTCTAGTTATTTTTAGAAACATCATCAAACTTCTCAATAAAAACCACTTCATCATAATAACTTTGGGTAATTGATTATTTATGTATAATATTATTCTTTGAGTGTTCTAGAACCATTATATCATTAGTATCCATAATTTATTTTCTATTTTTTATATCATAAGTACTCTATTTAATTTAGATGATAACCAAGGAAGATTCCATCGACTTCTTTTTTTCAAACATCCCGATATTATTACCTTTTAATTAAACTCTACAAGGGATTAAATACACCCTTAAATATTTAAAATGTGAGTGATTCTTATATTAAATCTCAAATAGTGAAATTTATTTTTTAAACAAACATTTGTTTTGATTGTGAATCACTTCACCAATATCTTATCTCTAAAAACACTAAGAAATTGAGTGCTCAATTAACATAGTTGGGGCCATATCTACAAAAAATTGGCTATTCCATTTAAAAACACCTTTTTTATAGTGTATGGTTCACTATGATCACATTGAATACTATTTTTATCAATATATTCATCAAATTTAACAAAATGTATTTTTTTATCATTTACTATACATATATGTTTCAAGGATAAACAACACTCCTTCTCAACACTCCTTTTGAAACACTTAAACATTTTATATCCTTTGACTAGAATTTAATAAATTTATTTAAAGTGTTGTGAATAAATTAAAAAATAAAGGATTCAAAATAATTATCACCCCAAATTTATTATTTCCAAATTTTATCAAAAATGTCTAAATGAATAAGCTACAATGGATGAGATTTTTGAATCTGTTCTTTATTATGTGGAGAGTTATCAATATTTACCCATTTAAAAATAGAGTATATAAAGTTTCTCTCTATCTATGTCTCTATCATTAAAATATCCTGAAAATTATTTACACTCGTATTCTTGGTCATTTTATTTTGGACAAGATAACTAATCCTTTGAGTCCTCAATTTATTATCCTCTTTTAACTGTAGGTAACATGAATTTACTACAATGAAAACCAAAAACAAGTTCCACCTTGTATTTTTTCCTATTGTAAGAAAAATTCATATGTTAAATTATTTATTGTGAACCCATATTTTAAGAAAGTTATTTCATTAAATTCATCACAATGATGACATAAATATTGTTGTTGGTTCCCTATAACCAACTTTTCTAGTACATGATTATATGTTTTCTTTATCAATGGTGTTTCTTATCACATCACAGTTGTTCCTATGTATGGAATTTTTGTGTGATATTGTCCTATGAATATTTTTCACACTGGAGGGTCTTACATTTTTCCCACAATTATGATAGAAAAGAGGTTCCATGATAGTATTATTGAATATATATGTTCTTTTGTCGGAGGATATTTTATGACGGGACAAAGATGATATATGATATTGAGGGTAGGAGGCTCATTAGACATAGAGACACCTTTTGATGGTTTTTTCAATTAGTAATCTCCATGATAGAAGGATATGAGAACATTCTCATCAATAGGAAATCAATATTTCCATGTGTCATTGGAATTTCCTATCATAGAACATGTGTATTGATCCTTATAATTAAATATTATCATTAACGGATATTATGACTCACATACTTTGATGTATTGATGGAAACTATGATGACATATTCTCATAGTGAAGTAGGATACATTGGGTACATCTCAAGTGATATTGAATTAATGGATAATATGGGAAATGATTAATCCATTTTTCTCTTGAAAATTTTTTCTATCTTAGGACCTATGATGGAAATAGAACACACTACATGAACCCATGGTCATGGTTTTTTTTGGGATAGTTCCTTTTCATAAATTCAATGAAAGAGACATTGAGCATATACATTGATGAAACTGACATACAACTTGCATGATTTAAGATATTACAATAATGTGAAAATATTACCTGTTTAATGTTCAATGTTTGTTTGACATAATTACCATTTTAACTTTATTCACTATGTATTCCTTGTTATGTTGTTGGATTATAACCATGGAATTTAGGTAGAAACACATAAAAACACTAAGTAAAAGATCTATAGGGTCACATAGAAAGTGTATATGTAATCTAGATCAAATTATATAATTGAATTGTATGAGTAAGAATAAATAATATTTATTCGGATTTGGTTTATATAAATAATTTAATCAAAAGTTAATTAAAGTAATATATGTGTCAATTAATAATAATTAATATTTATTTTCATGTTTGGTAAAGATATTATTTTTTATATTTATGATATAGTAGTGTAATGAAATTTATTTATAAAATAGTCATTATTTGAGGAATAGTAGATGAATGAAAGTGGATTTAGTTTAATGAATCAATCAGAAATAATACGAATGGTTTATATTCTTAATGGTGTTTCACAAGTCAAGTGATTAATAATAATAATAATATTTTAAATATTGGACATTATGTTAATTAATAATTATAAATATGGGAAAGGTTTCGTGTGTAATTTTCCAACCCTAAACCTTCCATCAAAAATATTCAATTATATCACTATCTAAAAACACAATTGGTGTGAATAGTGTATATAGGGAGACTCTCTCAATACCTAAATATAGATCAAGAGATAGAGAATGCTCGACCCCCTCCTATCTCAATCCATTGGGAGATCTTTATGATTTTTTTCTCCATCAAAGATAATTCATCTACAATCAACGATAAACAACACAAGTGATCCAGATCATCCTTTCTAGTGCCCAATAATTCTATAATGATATTATAATAGTGTGGTTATTGGGTGGATGACATCTTGAGGAATAATTCACTTGGTTCGTTCATTACAGAGGTGGTGTGATGAGATATATTCCACCAATTAGCAATGGAGAGACAATTACGACTTAACGTAATTCTATACCTTTATAATGATTAAGTATAAATTTCATGTGAAAATACTTCTGATCTTGTTCTAAAATTTTAATCTGTTCATGTAATATAATAATTTCATTGGAAATGATGTTTTGATCATGTGAATCAAATAATATATGGGATTTACTAATAAAATCCAAGTTGGTCATATCATTTTGGAGAACTTATTCTATGACCAAAACCTAAATGTCGTATTAGAGGGGTTAAATGTTTAATTTATAATTTATTTTTTATTTTTTATTGGTTTTAGTTTTTTAATTTATCTTTTAATTAAAATGATTAATTTTAATTTCTAACATTTTCAACTCTTCCTTCGATTCATTCTCAATAACATAACCAAAAATTTTCTAGTGATTAAAAACAATGACTCATTCCATTATACCATATGGAGGCACTAAAGTTTCTACCTAGACAAAACTAAAATACATTTCATGCCCTTCATGCATAGACATTGTGTACATTTTTTCCATGTATGTACCTTTATCTATCAATTAAAAACCTTCATAATTGGATCTATGATCTGAATGGATCATATAGGTATGTAGACCTAGACATTAAGGCACATGGAATATAGAAATACACCCCATGTAAGTACCCTATACACTATGTAGTCCATGTCTTCTCATATTCAAGAAAAAAGTACATCCCCACGATCCATGTATCAGATATATGACATCTGGACAAACATGTCCTATAACTCTAAGGTAACATGTTATGTAATTTTGACTACACATCGTGTACCTCAAGGTTGTCCTAAGGGAAGGAACATGCCTCGTCATATGGTATGTTTTATAGAAATTGTAATAAGATGAGTAAATGTCCTCTAATTTTTTGCACGCAATGTAGTCTACTACTAGAAGTGTTCTGAAATTTTCATGGAAATAATAATTGAATAAATAATGAAACTTGTTTATTAAGTGTTTTATGTGTGATTAATTCAAAAGTACACACCATGTCATGGGATTAATAATTATATATTAATTTAATTTTTATGATAAAATTTTCGATGAAAACAAACAGTTTCATGCCCGTACACTTATGTTCCGAATTAATTTTAACAGAAGTTAATGTTATTTAAAATTATAGATGATTCTTAGTTAAGTACAGTTGAATGGAATTAAGATAATATTAAATTACTAAGATTAATTTGTGGTTCACTAACTTACATAAATAATGAATCGATTTAATTGAAAATTGGATTGAAGATGTAAGGACATTTCTTGCTTTATGGATGATAATGAGATTAGTCTAGACCTTATATGTGATTGGTATATTTTAATTAATTGTGATTAAATTATTGTTAAATTAATGTTTCTGATCCTCTTATGCTTATATATATGGGCATTCATACACATTCTTTCTTTTATATAAACCCTATTTATTCACTCATTGGATCCCCTTACCAATTTTTGAGTAAAAACATAGGTGTGGATAGATCACCCATGTGAGTGGAGGCAGTCCGAGTCAAGGATCCAAGGAGAAACCAATTGAGATGAAACATATGAACCACGAGAGACTATTTCAACACAAACCTAGATATAGTTCAAGGTGTGTTTCCCCCTAGGGTCGAGGGTTAGTTTATCATCTACCTCATAAACTAATAATTAGATAATCTCATGATCATTCCCCTTATATTTACTTTTTTTAATTTTCATAGGGAATTATTTATATTTGTAGATGTTGTGAAATCATCTAATAAATGATTTAACAAGAATACATGATGGAATAATATATATATCTGGAATATGAAAAAAATCTGACATGGTTAATCACTTATGTAAAAGGCATATAATATTAACAAGGCGTTTAATAATACAGAATAGTATTTTATGCATATTAAATAAAAATTACTCTACTAAAATATTATGTTGGTATATACTTATACAACTTAATTTAAATCGACATCATAGTTTAAATTCCATGACCAACCCAAGTTGGGGTTCTTTCAATTATCGTGGATGTTTTAAGATTTATGTTTTGGGTTGACCAAACTTTTTCCACCTTAAGGGTTTACTTACAAATAAGTAAATTGTGTAACTGATAGGAAAAGGGTGTGGAAATATTTTAAAATATGATCTCAGGATTTTGGAGCCATCTTAAAAGATCAAGGAACTATGAGTTAATTTAGTTGGCATGTTACACCTACCTAAAACTCTTCAAATAGCTTGTTACGCCCATGTATAGGTTTTGAGAATAGAATATGGGTCACTCCACTCTATTATCAAAGAAAAAACATATTTTTAAATTGATGGTGAGGGGTATTGAATTTTGATAAAATAGTGGGAGATTAATAAAAATATAATTTATTTTAAACTCATTAATATTTTGTTTAATGAAAAAAATTGTGAGTTACCTCCTCTAAATCAGTATAAACGAAAAATAAAATGACATCAACAATATCATTGTGATCCATACTGGATAAGGAAAAACTTCTCACAATATTGAATTTCTATGAATGATATAGGTGGTTTCATGTTATACTATTCCATGAATGGAAATTTTATGTGTTGTAAACCCCAATTCCTGAGATCATTTATGAATGGAATAATGAAGAAGAAGTATCTATCTATTGGTAGCTTGTAAAAAACACCTTGTATGTTCATTGTTTCTAATATACACCATATCAAATCAAATTGTAAATAATTATGAGGATACCAATACACATAGAATTATTTCTCACCATAATAATCTCTATTAAGAGAAGGTCAGATTAGAGAGATATGAGGTCTCCAATACACTATTCAGTCGCATTCGTGGAGATTTGATGCCATCAATGTCACATTTAGTAAAGATGATAGGCTAAATTAATTTCTTTGACATATTGGCTTTTAATATTGTAGCGTTCGGAAAATTCAGCAAAGGGAAGGTAAATACTCCCAAAAGTCTTATAAAGAAGATGGATGCATGTTTGATTTCTAATTTGAGAAGAAATTTGAAAAAATCAAGTTTTGCAAAGGAATTTGGCCCGATCGCATACTGATTACTAGAAAAGGTTTGAGGAAGGCATAAGATGTGAACCACAAATATATGGAAGGATTATAAAGTGTTGGCTCACGAGGCATTTTCAAGTGAAAAAAGTTGTTCGTACTGAATTTCCACACACAAACTGAAGCTGCAACAAACTATTTTCACTGGCAATAATCCAACAGAGGTACGCCTCACACACCATATATGCAAACGATGTGGTTATTAGATGAGGAGAATACCATGGAATAACACACATCTGCAAACCTCAGTTGATCGAGTCTCCCATGGGTCTAGATATCTACTCATGGGCTTCTAAAAATGGTTCCTTAAGCCTATAGATATGATTTTCCCCAACACTCTATAAAAGGAAAGCTAGAGGAACTGAAGAGGAGGAGGTGGAAGGGGGAGAGATATGGTATTGGAAAAAAGTGGATGAATAATGTATAGTGTGTGAGAGAAATTTCTCCCACACCCAAAGAAGTTTGTGGGAATCCATCTCGCATCTGGAACAGTTCACGGAATCCATCCCACGAACCATATGCAGAAATAAATTTTTGGAAGTCTTCCATGAAAAATATATTTGAATGGGCCTTTGCAACCAACCAGTGAACAATTAAATTTTTTAAATTAAAATGGTCCGTTGAAGCCCATATGAGGAAAGTGGTTCGTAGATTCCCATATGCGGAAAACGGTTTTTGGACACCCATATATAGAAGTTTGTACACATACCCCCTATGTGGAATATGGTTCACAGAAAATTTTTTCATGTACCATCATACGCGGAAAACTCCTCCACGTACCATCTTAAGAGGAAAACTCCTACATGGCCAAATCTATGCAAAAAATAGTTCTCGCCCACCGGTCCATACTGTGAGGGATGTTCCCTCACCCCCACCCTTGAGTTTAGTGTTGGAATGTGGTCCTAACACACTGGGCCAGTCCCTTCCCTTCCGTCACTAACCCCCATGAAAAATGTACAGTCGCACTGCGATCTTTTCCATCTGGGTCAAGGAAATTTTCTATTGCACCCTTATCCCACCCAAACATATGTCCCATAAATACCATGAGAAGATACATTCTTTATACACCTTCATAAAACCCTATCACCTTCCTCCTATGCCAGTTTGACCCATAGTTCCATGGACAATCATAGCCTACATGTTTCATAAATTCCTGGACATATCATTTCCGTCCATCAAACTCGGTGTCTCTGGGGGTTGCAGATTCTCATAAACCATCATGGCCATCAGAAGAGGAAGGATAGTGTCCTAAGGATACCTTTACATGACTATGCACATCATGCCCTGGTGACTCTACATATGTTTCACACAAAAATGTTCGTCAACCAGAGGTAAATTCTTTTTTAGGAGAGTCATTTACTACCTTTATATACATCAATGGCTTCCATGATCCATATCATTTCTCCAAATCGGGGAATCACTAAAGTCACAGTTTACACCACCCTTCCCTATCATGATTGAGGTATGTCAGAACATCCCATCCTGATTATCCTATAGCTAATCATGGCTTCTATAACAAGTGGTCCTCATCACATGATTCTAAACTCCAAGACCCCAAATAGTAATATCTCCATGAAGTTAAACATTGATACCATTTACCAATATATATGACTATAAAACGTAGTATTTAGTGTAATTTCAGGTCTTTAGAAACCTCCATGTCCATCAAGAGAGGAAGAGAAGTGTCCTGAGGACACCTCTGCTTGACTATGCACATCATTCCCGGGTGGCTCTGCATATGTTTCCCAGAAAAAATGGTTGTCAAACGAAGGAAAATTTTTCCATAGGAGATTCCATTCCTACCACTTTACTCATTAATTGGTTTCATTCCCCATATAATTTCTCCTAATCTAATATCTTCCATAATCATGTTTTACACACTCCATTCCTCTCATGTTTGAGGCATGTCGGAATATCCCAACATGATTATCCTCAAGTTAATCGTCTTCCAAGCTATATAAATTTAAACTATAGTATACCCTATATGATATTCATGGGGTCCTCCCACTAAGGTAAGTCCCCAATCTTCCAAGGTAGGGTCATTTGACCTTTAATTCCATTTGACATTGAAGGGTTCATTGCTCGGTGCCCTCACCCACGGTTGCCCTGACCTCTTCCACTGTAGGCTCTCCCTCCCCCAAAAACAGGTAGGAGGCATGTACATCGTTGAATATTTCGTATCCTCTTGTATCTCAAACCGAACACAAATCACGTGGGATTATATGTTTGTGTAAATTACAACATACACACCAAATGAAATTCAATAACTCTGATTCCTAACCAAATCAAGATACGTAGGATGGATACTAGAATTTCCAAGCTCAAAAGGGTGCCCATCAAAAAGGATCCACCCAATCATGTCCCTCAACTGGGTAGCTCCCATGCATAATCCCCACACCATAGGACCTACGAGAACTCTGATTCATGACCAAACTAAAATATATAGGATGCCTAGTAGAAGGCCCAGGTTCAAAAGGGTGTTTATTCAAAAGGGATAACCCAATTATGACCCATAAAGTGGAAAGCTTCTATGCGAAAGACCCACACAATCAGAACTATGTGGGTTCTGATTCCTCTCCCAAAGATATGTAGGAATCCATTATTATTGGATAGATCCCAACATCAAGTCACCTTCCATCCCCCTAGATGATAATGAATTCCAGATCACCTTATTAGGTGGCTCAAGTCAGTATCACCTCCGTAGCATCAAACATATACATTCTTACGATGATATTCTAAACCAAGGGTATCTCAGGGACACACTCTTCGGGAATGAACAATGTATTCAAGAACATATAAACATGACTTTAATCTATAAGAGAGTCCCAGAACAGGCAACAATCCCCCCCCCCAGAAGGGTACTGTGAGCCTAACCTCCCATCCTCTCGACCAATGGAGTCCTTAAGAGTTGTTGGATGAATCATCAATCAATGAGTTCCTTCCTTTTTAAAGAAGGTCCATGAATCATATAAACCATGGTAGTTGGGAATTATTGGCTCCAGGAATAAACCCTTTGGAGACCATTTGAGGATGTTATATAAGAGAAGGACCGATTGCATAAGTGCGTGACCCCAATGCAATTTCCCACTGGGGCCAACAGTTTCAACAGTGTTAGTCCAACCTTTTTAAAGGATAAAGACTCGTAACAAGTCATAAAAAAAGGAATGGTGAATTCGATGAGAACATGTATCTATAGAAAAAAAGACATGTTATGATCCACATAATTCCATTTCCACGCCACCTAGAAACACGCCACCTCGGAGGTAGAATAAATATCAATGATGATCCATTCTTAGATCTCATATGTCCTCACCACCTAAGAACTTCTCCAGTTTTATTGTGAATTATAATATGAGAAATAGTGAGAAAATTATTTCATAACTTCTATCACGTATTCAATAAGATGATAAATACATGGGTTATGAAATATTCAATTCCCTTATGGTAAATAAGAATATGAACAATAATGAAAAGGTGATGAAGACTCATTCCAAGTCTACTTGTAGAGACCCAAATCTTGATGTACATGGACAATACATTACTTTTGAGTAATACTTAATACATGGCAATAACAGATGCCCAAAGACCATATTAGTTTAGTGTCTTTGGAAACTCAGTTCTTAATCTTATAATAATAGTGAAAGATCTTCAACATCTACCATAAAGATCATCCCCTTTGGTTTTCTTACCTAAAACCTTTCTTTATATCCTGGGGAAAAGAAAACATAAAAATGGTGAGCTCAAATGATCAGTAAGGGTAATCATGGAGAACATAAATCAATATCTAAACATTTGAATATAAGAACATGAACATAAAACATCAAAATCATGAGTAATGACATATATCTTTTCAGTGCATAAGTCATAGATCATAAAGGAAAATTAACCAAGATAAAATAGAATGGAAATAAAACATGTAACTGTGGAAACAATTAATCACATGTTATGATTTCCATAGTAGCCAAGGTATTGCTGCCAAGACTGTCACAGTGGACAAAGTCCATTACTAAACCGGGTTTACATGCCATTCCATCCATGTATTTCTGAACCGGATTCTCTTTTCGTTCCATCCTAGTCTATCTCATGAGATATAAATCTTTACCCAATGCATTAGAGGGAGATATAGGTCCCACCCATCTCATATTGAAATCATTCTTACATGTGCCACAACACAATCATAGATCATGCATCATAACACAAAGAGTAAAATTGGTTCATAATCATCATCCCATATTAACATAATCCATATAAAAAAAATGGATATATTTAATCATAATAAAAATAAAACCATGTAAATAATAGAGATAATATACATGAAACATAAACATGCAAAATAATGTCATCTTATATGGAAAATAGTTTTGATAAAACACTTGAAATGAATTCTTGAGAAAAATATTATTTCTTCTTCAAAATAATTTTCTTTTCACAAACTGCCATGCAATTTTAAAAGAAAAAGAATTTATTAAAAATAATCATCAAATATTGTAGAGTATTCTTTAGGAAGAAAATTAATTATGAAATAGTAAAAATCCTTTCATGGCGTATAAGTTAAAAAAGATTCTCTTTGTACTTTTAACAGAAAAGTCAAAAGTACCATGTTTGGTAAACAAAAGAAAGATTCCTTCAATAACACAAAGTAAAAGTCAAATAGGGGTAAAAATGACTTCTAACACAAAAGGAAGAATATTAAACACTTTATGAAAAACATTTTATGGACATGGATGAAAAATATACCCCAGTAAAAACTTAAGTATAAGCAATCTCGGATAAAAATGAGATTTCAAAATTATCCCTTACTTTAGGTCCAATTTCTTATGTACGTGTCTGAAACTCTTGTATAGTGGGTTTAAACATATTATTAACTGGTAATAGAATCTAAATAATATTTATTATATCATATATGATTCACTTAGGACTTTATATTACCCGTTCTTTTGTCAATTCAATGATAAAGCATCATTTTGGGTAGAATCGTTTCATTTATCGTACGTGTTTTGACTTGTTGTTCTTGATATTATTTCTTATATCCTGATTTACTTAATTTCAGAATGTAAAAAATTATTTATATATAATATATTTTCATAACATACATATATATAATATATTGATAAATGGAATGAAATACACCGTTCATGGAGATGGTAGGACGTACGTACGCATGAACGCTGTTTTTGTTTCCTTATTAAATTGAATAAAATTATGTAAATGAAACATATATGTACATAAATCCAGTTTCATTATTATGTTATATCTTTCATGATTATTTATTATATATACTTTATAATCATAGTTTAATTGTTAATCAGGGAGACAAAATCTCATCGCGTCGTGGAGACGGTAATCCGTACGTACGCAGGAGCGATGATATCATTCCATTAATTATTGAATGGAATTGGAGTGGATGATATAATTTATCATAATAATTATGATTTTATAGATATCATATATAGTTATTATTACTTCCATTATACCCATCCAAGTAAGTTGGTGGTGGAAAACAGATTACACCACGGTGTGGAGATGGTATTCCGTACGTACGCATGTGCGGTGATTTTGTTTCCCGTAGGATGGATAGAAGGTGAAATAGGTTTGGTTAATATTTATAATAACATATAAGTAGTTGAGTGATACTTATGTTATTAATTTGTTATGAAACAACAAAATAATAGGAAGGTTAAGAAGAAATAAATTTGAAATAATTGGTAAAGGATATTACCTCTTCTTCGACGCGCCTCTTCTAAACATCTTCTAAGGGCACAAAAGTTGGTCTTTGAAGAATAATTGGACCTCTAGTATCCTTCGAGGGAAGTGGAGAAGATAAATTTCTAGGGTTTGGCTGAGCTTGAAGGCTCAAAATGGTACGAGGAGGAGAGGGAGGAGGTTCTTTTTTATAAGAGAGGATAGGGGAACATTTGGAAACCTCTAAAATATTAATTTATAATAAACTCAAACCCCAATTAGAAACCTCCCAAAATGACTCAAATCCTAATATTAGATGATATATGGTTGTAATATCACCAACAAAAAAGATTTATACATGTTGGTAATTTATTTTAAACCTTATCAACTGGATTTATTTTTATTTAATCTATTTAATTTTATTTGTGGTAATAATATTCTAAATTTTAAATTATTTTAAATAATTACTTATGTGTTGTGAATATTCCATAATTGGAACATTTATGAAATTTTAGACCTTATATATTTCAATTTATAATTTTTAAATATTTTTGTGATTTTTAATCAATTTTATAATATGTTATTTTTATAAAATACCAGTTCTGTCATGTTTGACACTATTCATTTATTTGAATATAAATAAAATCCACACAAAGGATATATTCGATCCAAAATAATTAATAGACTCTTAAAATGTCATATACATCTATAAAAGTTTTGTAGAACATTAATTAGTTCATATAATATTTATTTTAATATTTTTAAAACCAATTATTTGATATTTCAATCAATAAAATAATTTCTACATCACTATTGTGTCATCATTAATAATAATTATTTAATCCATAAAAATTCTAAATAAATTCTCATTAGGTAGATAATTTTATTATATTTCTCGATACTATTTGTATTCTAAGTTTTATGAGGTTTATCACTTAATTAAAATTATTACACTTATAAGATATAAGAGAGTGATATGTTGTAACTTTCTTTGGTTTTAATAATAATTATATCGTTTTTATGGTCAAATGTCCATGAAATGAATATATTCTAGCCCTTATGTGATATGGGTCTACTTTTATTCATCTAATAGAATTTTTTCAGGTCTTAGGGTAATCATATAATCTTATTTTTACCCATAATTACACGATTTACCTTTAATTGTAGTAAATAAAAATTATCATAGTTACTATTCATAATATAAAAAAAACAAAAGTAACATATTAACAAAAATATGACCCACTGAATCCAAATATGGAATCAATTTTTTAATCTTTAAATCATATAAGATTCATTAATTAATTTAAAAATAATCCCATTATCAAGAAAACAAGTTTTAAAAGTTAAAACATTGTCCATGGTTGAAATTTTTTTACCTATGAATTCAATGTAAAATTATTGTTAATTACATACATTATATTAAATGTTAAAAATATATTCTATTTATACAATAAAACATTTTACTTTTATAATTTAACCATATAAATTATCTCGATGAAAATAGTTGTTTTTATGTAAAAGTTAGCGTGTTTTTATTATTCATGAAAATAACATTATCATAAAAATATCAAAACATTATCCAATGTAAATTTTTATATCCTGATTCAAAAGTAATATTTTATTTTGTAAAATTGAACTTTTAATATTTTCAAAATTAGATTTAAAATTGGTGCGCCATCAAAATGCGGCAAAACTACATTTTTTGAAAAATACTTCTTTTATCCGAAAAATTGATTTTGTTCTCATGCCTCATTCCAGAAAATGCGTAAGATGAATTATAATGTTATAAAATTAAAAATCTAGTTAATAATATTCATAATGGCTAGTTTCTAATAATATTATAACAATATATCGTTGTTTAGTGAATCTCGGTATTGTGTACAACACACGTTATTGAGTAAGGTCGCTCTTACATGTAATGCAAGCCAAGTCAGTATTGCGTGTAGGGAAATATTCCTTTGGTGTTGCATATAACATACTAAAAATATAGTTTAGTTATATAATGATCCAAATCTATACTTGGTGTTGTGTAAAATGAACTTGAAATTGTGTGCATCACAAGCCAAGAATAGTGTTGTGTATACTGCAAGCTAATACAGTGTTGCGTATAGCGCAAGATAATCTTGGTGAAGCGTAAAACAAAAGACATCAAAGAAATTAAAAAGAATAATTCTCATAAAATCTCTGGGTGTTTCATTCTACCCCCCTTAAAATTAATTTCACACTTGAAATTATTTGGGGTTATTAATTGTTTTCTACTTGAATGTTTATCTCATAAAAACCCACATCATAAAAAGGAATATTAAAGCATCATTTAAAAAAGAAAGTTAGAAACATAATGAATACCCAAAGTAACTTATCACTGGGATTCCACATAGGAGAATATAGGTGAAAATATGGATATGGAAGAGAAATATAACCATCATGTTTGGATAAAGAGTGGTAGAGAACATGGCTATGAAAAGGCCAACTATCACAAAGCTATATATTTGTGATGATCTAAGTTACCATCTGATTCATCAGATATGTGGACACTAGGACACCATTTTTTGTTTTCAATATAATTTACCAAATTTTGAAGAATTTTTTAATTAAAATAAATACTTACTTGATTTTGGTATAATCTCACTGTTGTTTGTGCCTTGAACAATTTACACTTAATCTATTAAAGAAATGAAGTGGAATTTTCCTTATGTGAAGTGTTAGCAAATCATGCGATATAATTATAGGTCATTCCATCTATCTCAAACATAATATTAGAAAAAGTTATATACATAAGTCCATATTATTGTGAGATTAATCGTATATGGTTCCCAAAATTGACTTATACTTCATCTATCATACCGCTTAATAAAACAAAACAAGTTTCTACTAACCAGGGACTTCCTGTAGGCCACTGGTAGGTGATAAAGGCTTGTCACACTTTGGTTGTGGTTTTGATTCCCGCAACCTTGTCCGACGCATCGGGTTGTCACTCATCCTGCAGGTTGTCCTTTTTCTAAAACTACACTATTATAACATTCTAGAAATAATATCGAAAAAATGTTCTATCCTTAAAAAATATTATCTTATGTCGAAAATAATCCATTTCAAATCATTATGATTATCAAAAATACTTCTATCCAAGCTCATAGTATAAAGACATAGATTACTAGAAATGTCATCAACCAAGCATGTGAAGACCATCATTTATCCCCTGTATATCATAAGATATATGTTTTTGGTCACATTCCAAAAATGTGAAAACCTTAATCATGTATTCTCTTGAAACATTAATTACCCTAGAATCTTTGTGAATAAATGAATGTTATCTAAATTCAACTCTTTCCACATACCGAAATCCAAAAATTTCAATATACTCAAACCATGATATCACTTTGTCCTTATATCAGTCATGAGCTCATTAATAATATCAAACATATTATTTTATCCTTATCCCTTCATTATGCGCATATCATATACTTTACAAAAATAATTCAATCACTTTTCATTGTTACTGGTACCATATTCTTATAGAAAACCACAATGGACCAATACATAGATATTCCAATATACCATAAAAGTATCTCAGTAACATTAATATTAAATTACAATACATAAACACTTCAATCCATCCTCTTCAATGATTGTCATGGAATAAGTCCTTAATTTTTTTAGAAGTAACCTCATAGGTCATGGCATTGAGTTGTGTAATGCCCATGTTCTCCACAGATAAGACATTGAACTCCGTAATAGTCTGTCAATCTATGACCCTTCTCTCCGCACAGATAACCTCTTCCCCTCCATTTGATGTATTCAATAGGGTTCTTCTTCTCTTATTTATAAATCTCAATCTTCTATTCTTTATGCTCCTCACCATGAGAAAATTCACAAAAGTCCATCTTCCTCTTATTTGATGAGTTGGGAATACCACTAATGTTCACCTCGTTAATCATATTTCTAGATGACTAGTTCGACATACTCACAATATCTTTCTTTCTAGGAATTATGTAATTTCTTTACTCATAGTCACTAATTTTTCCATTGGATTCAATGTTTACCCAATTTCTTCTCGTTCCCTCCATTGACTAAACCCTAAAACCATGGTGTAAGGAACAGTTAAAATAACGAGGAACCACATAATCATAAAAAGTATAACTTATCACACATTATTTAATCCATGACACCTTAGGTTCACCATATATTATTCATGATTGTGAACATAATTCTAGGACTATAACCTATAGTTATAATAATCCTTTAGGACATCCCTAGACATACCATAGAAATATCACTAGGGATTTCACTAAAGTTTTAGCATCCTAGTTTCCAAAGGTTAACTAAACCTCCACTCTGATAAAAACTGTAGAGACCCAATGCTTGAAGTAAATGGACAATACATTACTTTTGCGGAATAATTAATACATGACAAAAACGGACCCCCAATGACTGTATTAGTTTAGTGTCTTTGGAAACTCAGATCATAATCTTCTAACCATTGTGAAAGATCTTCAACATCTCCCATAAAGATCTTCGGCTATGGTTTTCTTACCTAAAAACATTCTTTATATCCTGGGGGAAATAAAACATTAAAAGGGTGTGCTCAAATTCTTAGTAAGGGTAAACATAGAGAACATAAAACAATATATAAACATTTGAACGTATGAACGTGAACATTAAACATCAAAATCATGAGTAATGACATAAATCTTGGCAGTGCATAAGGAATAGATCATAATGGAACATTAATCAAGATAAAATAGCATGGAAATAAAACATGTAATTGTGTAAACCATTAATCACATGTTATGATTTCTATAGGAGCCAAGGAATTGCTTCCAAGACCATCATAGTGGACAAATTCCATTATTGAACTGGGTTTACTTGTCGTTCCAGCCCGGTATTACTGAAATGGATTCACTTGCCATTCCAACTATGTCTATCTCATGAGATATAAATATTTTCCCAATGCATTATAGGTAGATATAGGTCCCACCCATCTCATATTTAAATCATTCTTACATGTTCCACAACACAATCAATGATCTAGCATCATAACCCAAAGAATAAAATGGGTTTCATAAACATCATCCCATCTTAACATAATATATATGAAACAAATGGATGCATTTAATCATAAGAAAAATGAAACCATGTAAATAATAGAGACATTAATCTTGAATGATAAACATGCTAAATAATTCCAGCTTAGATGGAAATAATTTTTATAAAACACTTGAAATGAATTCTTGAGTAAAACATCCTTTCTTCTTCCAAATCATTTTCTTTTCACAAAATACCGTGAAATTTTAAAATAAATGGATTTTATTTAAAATAATAATCAATAATTGTTGAGTAAGATTCATGAAGAAAAGGTGTTATGAAACCATAAAAATATTTTCATGTCGTATAAGTTAAAAAAACATTCTCTTTGTACTTTTAACGGAAAATTCATAAAGTACCATGTGTGGTAAACAAAAGAAAGATTTCTTCCATGACACAAATTAAAATGAAAAGAGGGGTAAACATGAATTTTAACATACATGTAATAATATTAAACACTTTATGAAAAAACATTTAATGGACATGGAAGAAAAATATACCTCATTAAAAACTTAAGTTTTAGAAATCTCGGATAAAAATGAGATTGAAAAATTATCCCTTACCTTAGGTCCAATTTCTTCCGTACATGTCTAAAACTCTTGTATAGTGGGTTTAAACGTATTATTTACTGGTAATAGAACCATAATAATATTTATGATATCATATATTATTCACTAAGGACTTTATATTACTCGTTTTTTTGTCAATTCCATGTAAAAACAGTGTTTTGGGTAAAATAGTTTCATTTATCATATTTGTTTCGACTTGTTGTTCTTGATATTATTACTTATATCATGATTTAAATAATTCCAAAATTTAAAACATGATTTATATATAATATATTTTTATAATATAAATATATATAATATATCGATAAATGGAATGAAATACAGTGTTTATGGAGACGGTAGGTCGTACGTACGCATGAACACTGTTTTCGTTTCCTTGTTAAATTGAATGGAATTAAGTAAATGAAACATATATTTACATAAATCCAGTATCATTATTATGCCATATAATTAATTATTATTTATGATATATAATTTATAATCATACTTGAATGGTTAATCATGGAAAATGAATCTCATCGTGTCATGGAGACGGTAATTCGTATGTATGCACGAGCGATGATATCATTCTCATAATTATTGAATGGAATTGGTGTGGATGATATAATTTATCATAATAATTATTATATTATAATAATCATATATAGTTATTATTTCTAACATTATACCCATCCATGTAAGGTGGTGGTGGAAAACAGATTACACCACGGTGTGGAGACGGTATTCTGTACGTACGTACGCGTGGTGATTTCATTTTCCGTAGGTTGGATAGAAGGTGAAATTGTGTTAGTTCATATTTATAATAACATATCAGTATATGATTGATATAGATGTTTTAATTTATTATGAAACCACAAAATAAGTGGAAGTTGATGAAGAAATGAATTTCAAAGAATCAGTAAAGGATATTACCTCTTCTTCGATGCGCCTCTTCTAAACCTCCTCTTAGGGAAATAAGTTTGTCTTTGAAGAATACCAATACCTCTAGTATGTTTCTAGAGAATATTAGAAGAGATATAGGAAGGGTTTTGACGATCTTGAAGGCCCAAAATGGTGTGAGGAGGAGAGGGATGAGGTGCCTTTTTATAAGAGAGGAGAGTGGCAATTTTGGAAACCTCTTAAATATTAATTTATAATAAACTCAAAACCCACATAAAAACCTCAAAAAATGACTAAAATAATAATATTAGATGATATAGTGTTGTAATATCATCAACCAATAGGATTTAGACATGTTGGTAATTTATTTTAAACCTTATCAACTGGATTTATCATTATTTAATCTATTTAATTTTATTTGTGGTAATAAAATTCTAAATTTTAAATTATTATAAATAATTATTTATATATTTTGAATTGTCCATAATTGGATACTTTATGAAATTTTAGACCATATAAATTTTAATTTATAATTTTTAAATATTTTTTTTGATTTTTAATAAATTTCAAAATTTGATATTTTCATAAAATAACTATAGTGTTAATTTTGACACTATTCATTTATTTTAATTTAAATAAAATCCACACAATGGATATATTTGAAACAAAATATTTAATAAACTCCTAAAATTTCATATACATTGATAAAAGTTTTGGAGAACATTAATTAGAACATAAAAAATTATTTTAATATTTTTTAAAACCATTTATTTGATATTTCAATCAATAAAATAATTTCTACATCACTATTGTGTTGTCATTAATGATAATTATTTAATCCATAAAAAATATAAATAAATTATCATGATGTATATAATTTTATTTTCTTTCTAGAGACTATTTATATTTTAGGTTTTATTCGGTTTATCACTATATTAAAATTATTACACTTATAAGAAATAAGAGAGTGACATGTTGTCACTTTCATTGGGTTTAATAATAATTATATCATTTTCATGGTCAAAAGACTATGAAATGAATCTATTATGACACTTATGTGATATGGGTATACTTTTATTCATCCAATAGTATTTTGGTAGGTCTTAGGGTAATTTTATAATCTAATGTTTACCCTTAATTACCCTATTTACCTTTAATTGTAGTAAATAAAAATTACCGTAGTTACTATTCATAATATCAAAAAAAATGTAACCTATTAACATAATTTGGACCCACCGAATCAAAATATGTAATCCATTTTTTAAAATTCAAATCACAAAAGTTGCAGTAATTAATTTAAAATTAATCCCCCTGTTAGTGAAAACGAGTTTTAAAAGTTAAAACATTGTCAAATTTTAAAATCTTTTTACCTATGAATTCAATGTAGAATTCATTATAATGAAATAAATTATATTAAATGGGAAAAATATATTATATTTATACTTCAAAACAATTTACTATTATAATTTAACCATATACATTATCGCGATGAAAAAACATTTAAGTAAAATTTAGCGTGTTTTTACTATTCATCAAAATAAGAACGTTGTCATAAAAATATTAAAACTTTATCCAATGTAAATTTTTATATAATAATTCCAAATAAGAAGTTTATTTTGTAAAATTGAACTTATAAACTTGTCAAAAATTAAATTTAAAATGGGTGCGCCATCAAACGGCGGCAAAACTGTATTTTTTGAAAAATATTTCTTTTATCTGAAAAATTGATTTTGTTCTCATACCTCATTCCATAAAATGTGTAAGATGAATTATAATGCTATAAAATTAAAAATTTGGTTAATAATATTCATAAGGGCTAGTTAATAATAATGTTATAAGAATAAATCATTGTTTAGTGGAACTCGGTATTGCGTACAATACACGCTATTGAGGAAGGTCGCTCTTGCGTGTAATGGAAGCCAAGTCAGGGTTGTGTGTAGGGAAATCTTCCTTTGGTGTTTCATATAACATACTCAAATTATAGTTCAGTAATACAATGATCAAAATCTATACATATTGTTGTGTAAAATGGATTTTATTTGAAAGAACTTGAAATTGTGTGTATCACAAGCCAAGAATAGTGTTGCATTTACTGCAAGCTAATACGGTGTTGTGTATAGCGCAAGCTAATCTTGGTGACGCGTAAAAAAAAGACATAAAATAAATTAAAAATAAAAATTCTCATAAAATATTGGGGTGTTACACTACGGCTCCAGATAACCATCCTTCCAAGAAGAATAAGATCCAAAAGAAAGGGAAATAATAGGATATATACTAATTCTCATGTGCTGAGTGGGGAAACTAGAAAATAATTTTCACCTTGACAAATAATCAAGGTGATTCTTCACGTTTATTCATTATTGAGTGTAATATTTCCACATAGACATGTCGAATATTGGATACTACCTATGGTTTACACATTTATACCCAAAAATAAGAACCTAGTAAATTACAAATGATTATAACAGATAATGTGGATCTATGGGATATCGATAGATAAAGGATGGCCTCTCTATCCCTTAGAGATTACTATCTCATGTTGTCGGTATGATTGATTTAGGTTTTAAATAAATTTTATTATGTTCCTAGTGTTACCAAGAACATTATTTATAATTATTTCTTATATAGGGATTCATTTATTTTCATATTTCAAAATAATGGTTTCTAATTTTATAAAGATATAATATATAATGGTATTGAATAATTTAATAACAACATTTAAGTATTAAATTATGAAAAAAAATATTGGAAATTGATAATGAGACAATTACATGTGGGGTAATTAACACCTAGTTGTGGTATCACCATATTCACCATGTAAATTTAAAGTGTTCAACAATGATCTATCAAGATGGTTACTTAGACTATTTTGTGATAAAACTACCTGAAATGTGTCATTATTTTTTACAAGGTAATATAAAAAAACACCATATGGTTTTCATGATTAAAGGAACATAGAGCTTCTATAATTAGTACACACTAATGTGTGAAAACCTTTTCAAGTTATGTCTAGAGGTGGATTCTAATGCGTTATTAATTTTATTGATGACTTTAGTAGGAATTGTTATATCTAGTTAATGAGATGCACATCTAAAACATTTGAGAATATTTTTAAGGTCACGAATGAGGTTGAGAATTGGATTTATTATAAGATAAATAAAAAAAATTGGATCGATGTGATGAATATCTAAACTAATAATTTTTTGATATTCCACAAGAGTATGTGATTTTATCTCAAATCACTCCTCCTTATACATCAATGTGGAATGGTATTAGTGATAGGAAGAACCATAATTTTTTGGGCATGGTAACGTCCATGATGACTCATGCAATCCTTCATTTATTCTTTTGGGGATATCCACTATAGAGAAAATTAAACATACTAAACTGATTACCAAAAAAGTGTAAAAAAAATTCCCTTTGAGGTATGGAGTATAATGAACCCTATTTTATCACATTTTCATGATTGGGGTTGTGAGGTATTTATTATGACTATATCAAGAAAATAACTAGATCCCCAAGTCATGATGTGAATCTTTGTAGGGTGTCCCACAGAAACCAGGGGATATTACCTATACAAATCGTTAGACAATAATGTGATTACTGTAATACATGATATGTTTCTTGAGAAATAGAACATCCTAAAGAAGGATAGTGGGAGAGATATTTTCTTAGATGAAGTTAATTTTCATGATACACAAGAGTTTGTATTGTAACTAATTCCATGTGTCCCCATAAAAGATGTTTTTTCTGAAAACCATGTATTGTGTAGGTGAACATGAGAGGTATGATTACCAGAATGATATGGTTTTATAGTTGCTGATGATGGTGGCACATTATTGGTTGAAAATAATTATCATCTATCCTATAAGGAGTTTTTTGAGAGATCTACAGCTACAATATGGTATAAATCCAATAATTTTGAGATGGATTGCACGTATGAAAACCAATTTTGGGTATTGATTGATATTCCAGTTGATATAAATATTATTGATTATAAATGGTTATTCATGAGAAATATAGAAATTTAATTTAATATAAATACCCACAAATAATGACTAGTGGATAAAGGGTTTAGATAGAATAAAGGAATTTACTATGATGAAACATTTTCTCCATTTTTCATATTTAAATCTATCAGAGTCTTGATTTCCATAGAAGCTTACCATGACTATGATATATGGAAAATTTATTTAAAAAATGGATTCCTTAATGGAAATATTCATGATTATGTGTATATGACACAATAATAATGGTTTGTGACTCCAAGAAATTCCAAAAAGGTATGAAAGTCGCAAATATTCAACTATGGATTAATTTATTAATCTTGGTCATGGAACATTCAGTTCAATAAAGCCATAAAGCAATTTTATTTCCTCAATAAAGAATGAGATACATTATTTTTAAAGTGGATTAGTGTGAGTAATATTCTTTAATATTACTATATATAGATAAAATATTAGTAATTGGATAAAATATATTATCCTTACAAGAAATTTTTTCACTACTGAAAAAGTGATAATCCATGAACGACTTAGGTGAAGTGACCTACATTACCGGGATCAAAATCATCTGTGATATATCCAAGAGGCTTGATAGACTATGTCAAGGTACATACAGTGAATAAATACTAAATAGGTTTAATATTTTACAATATACGATAGGATTGGTTCTAGTATCAATTAAAATACATATTTCTAAGAAAATGTTTACTTTGACATGAGATTAAATAAATAGAATGATTAAGATCTCATACACTTATATTATAGGATCTATAATGTATGTCATTTTTATACAAGGCATTATGTTTTCTATGGTTTCAGCATGGAAGGTGGTTATCAAGCATATCTAAGTGAACCAAAATGGGTTCCTGTTAAGACTATTGTTATGTACCTAGGGCGAACTAAGGATGTATACCTACTGTATGGATGAGATTAATATATTTTAATTTGGGTTTATATAGATTCGAGTCTCCATATAGATTAAATTATTTTATTAAATAGTATGGATATATATATATATATATATTTCTCAACAAAGGAGATGTGAGTTTGAAGAGTTGAAAGAATACATTTTTTCTGATTATAAATCAGATTCCATGTATATTGTGGGTATTGATGCATCCAATGAAACTATATATGGATTCAAATAATTGTCCAATATCTTAATTTGGTGACTAATATTAATAACCTTATCACAGTTTACTATAATAACACTATATAAATGGATCCCATTAGAGAATAAAGAGAACATGAAAGGAAAATATAACATACAACAAATGTTTCATATCTTTATGGACATATCTCAATGAGGCTATGTTGGGGTGATTATAGTATCCATAGATGGAAACATGGTGGACTACTTGAGAAACTATTTATCTCATCATAGGCATGATTATCATGTAAGTTCTAGTAGATTGAATGTTGTTGTCAATTGGATCTAGTTCAAGTGGTAGACTGTTAATGTTGGAAAAAAAGAACCAACTAGTTTTCTACATGATTAAATGTTTTCATTATTAATGATGTTTTTTATCATATCAATATTATTACTCTATATGGAATATGTATGAAATAATTTCCAAAGAATATGTTTCTCACTGTTAGGTTGGGGTAGTTCTCCACAAGTATGAGTAATTAGTGGTTCCATGATAGCATTCTTGAATATATATGTCCTATGGCTATATGATAATTTCTATAAAGATATATATGACTCCATATATCAGTTTTAGAAGGCTCATAAGATATTTAGACACCTTATCATGGTGTTTTCCCTTACTAATCTCTAAGATAGAAGGTTTTGAGAATGTCCCCAATATTAGAAAATCCACATTTCTTTGTTTCATTTGGTGTTCCAATATGTGGGCATGTGTACGGATTATTTTACTTTAATATTATTATCAATGTATATCATGAATAATGTATTTCGATGTGTTGAAGAAAAATATGATGAAATAATATCACAGAGAAGGAAGATATGTTGGTTTTTTCAAGAATGATATTGTATTAATCAATAATGTGAGAAAGGATTTATCACTATTTTCTCTTAAAGAAAGTTTACATATTAGGACTTGATATGGAATTGAAAATTATTATATAAACACATGTAAATTTTGTTTAGTGTAAGAGTTAATTTTTAAAAAAATTAAAGAAAGATGCATCAAAGATATAGGTTGATAACACCTGCATGCAACACGCTTGATTCTGGATATATAAATAAAGGGATTATATTAAACCATAAACATTCGTAGTAGGTCAGACAACAAATTGAAGTTAAATTATTTATATATCGATTCCTTTTCATGTTTCTAGATTTTGACATTCGAATTTTGGAAGTCATGCCTAATGCCACTGAGAATGGGGCCTAGAGTGTCACACTCTAAGTGTATCTGTAATATTAGTTAAATTCTAGTATTAAATCTAAAAATTTAGAATAAATAATATCTATTTGGATTGAATGGTCTCTAAAATTTAATCACGAGTTATTTTAAATAATAAGTGAGTTAAATAATAATATTAAATATTTAATTTCATGCTCAGTGAATATAATAATTAAAAAAATCATAGAATAAAACAGTGGTATTTATTTTATAAATTTTTATTATTAAAAGATTGGTAAGAGTCAATGGGTGAAAGAAGATTGAGTATAATAGTTTGGTTGGAAATAATATAAACGATGTTGATTTGTAATGGTTATTCACATGTCAAGATATTAATATTAATAATAATATAATTATTATTAGACATTGGGTTAATAAATAAGCATGAAGATGGAAAGGATTTAGTGTGAAATATTTCATCCCTAATCCTACCAAAATAAATATCTAATTATATAACTTCTCAAAAACACAATTGATATTAACAATAGACAAAGTGAGACTCTATCAAGACCTGAAGAGATATCTAGAGATCTAGAGTTCACTCCTCTACTCCTCTATCATTATAATGGGAGTTCATCAAGAGATTTTCCTCCCTAAAGATGAATTATGTAGAAATCAACCAAAAATAATGCAAGTGATCATGATCATCCATGATAACACCCGATGATTCTACAATGATGTTAATATATTTTGGTGCACATGTGGATTACTGATACTGGGATTCTACACTAGGATATTTCAACACAATGAAAAATTGACAAGATATATTACATTGATCATCAATGATGATAGAATTAATAGTTAAGGTAATTCTATATCAGCTTATAAATAAATTATAAATTACATGTGAAGATCCTTCTATTTTGGTTTTGGTGTTTTAATGTTGCCAAGTAATCTACTATTCTCATTATACATGACATTTATTTCATGTTAACCAATGAATATATGTGATTTATAACTAAAATTAGAGTTTTTCATACCATCAAATAACTCATCCCCTGTTCTTGTGTAACATCCTGGCCCTCGTGTCATACACTAGTACCATAAATCGGTCAGTCATATAACATCTGGTGTGCCACACCATATTCCAATGGCTTATGACAAACAGAGACAGTCTATTATCAATCATGGGAAAACTATACCATCTTCACCAAAGTAGCACACTAATAGTAGTAAATATAAATAACCAATGTTATGACCAACAATCTGACCAAGGTAGTATCACATGACGACCAAAACATGAAAAAAAATATCCACAAAATAGTATATAAGGAATTCCAAATATGGGTCATGTTTCAATATTGAAAACCATAAATAAATAAAGACACTAAAAACTCTAAAATAGGTCTTTAATCACATATGGTTCCTTTTTCAAGACCCAACTCATGTTGGGGATCGAGCATCAACTACCCCAAGCCTGCCTCTATAGGCCATGGTCTGGAGATTACCACCGAAGGCACAATAAACTAGGTGAGGCCTTTTCCTAAGAACTTATACACACACCCACAACCAACTCAATGAAAATAGTGCAGAGGGAAATGAAAAACAAGATGCAACACTACAATAAATAAAACACAAACATACATCAGCCTCTAAATAGTACAAGTGCATGTGATGTATGTAAATTGAAAAGGAAAAGGGGAAAATACATGCCCAACCATAATATTTCTGCAACCCAGTAATAGGTGAAAAAAGTAAAGCTGATGGGAGAGACCTACCCTTGAATCCCAAGCTACGACCATCGCACACAGTCCAAGCACCCAGTATCTCTAAGATCTTCTTACGTCATGATCAACCTATCCATCATCTGCAAGGGATGATCAAATGCAAGCAAAGACAAAGTAGGGGTGAGTATAAAAATACTCAGTAGGATTCACCAAAGGCTCAAGCTAGCAGAAAAAAGAAGTAATGAAGAGGGGGGGAGTAGATAAAACAAGGTATAGTAAAATAGTATAGCTTAACCCAATAAATGAGTGATGTATGATCGTCCGAACACGAGGAGCTATAAATAGTGAGACGATGAAATTCTCGTCGATTATTTTCTACCTATAGTAGGAGAGTAGAATCTTAATACCATGATAATCTAGAAATGGAAATCACATGGCATGCCCCACATGTCTTCACCTCTCATGAAATGAGAGTAACCAAAACCCAAGGAGTGGGCATGAAAAATAGGATACATATATATGCTCAGTCAAAAATCCCAAATGAGAAAGTAAGGGTATCTTCATCTAACATATCAACACATGAAAATAGTATCCCACAGTTCCAGAAGTGACCACCATCGATGGCCAACATCCAACACCTCTTCCATAAATTTCAAGTTAAAGGGACTCAATCACCATATCAGGATACTAACTACATTGGGTGGGTATGTCTCACCCTCATTCTTTTAAGTCTCATCACAAGGATGCATATTTGGGGAAAGGTTTCCCTATTTCTTGTGAGTCAAAATGAACGTCAAAAAATTTCTCATAACTATGTCACATAGTCGATAGATCATGTCACAATGTCAATAACCATCTTCCCTACCCCACTAGAGGGTATGCTTAAATGTTTCATAGGAAAATTACATTGCCCAACCTCATTTGAGGGTGAACATAGAAGTGTCATTGGAGAACCTACTGCCCTACCTCACTGAATGGTATGCCTAAAAGAGTAAACGGAAGTTTCCACTGTCTAGCCCCGTTGTAGGGTATGCCCCGAAGAGTCATCAGCGAACCCACTGCCCAGCCTGGCTAGATGGTAATCCCAGAAGATTAATTGATGAACACCACTACCCAGCCCTACTTGTAACAGCCCAAGATTTTATAAAGAAATATTCTTTTTAATTTTATTAATGTCTTGTGTTGTACGCTACACCAAAAAGAGCTTGCACAACACGCATCCTTGTCTTGCCTTGCATTACACGCAATCACGACCTTCCTCGATAGCGTGTGTAATACGCAATACCGAGTTTCACTAAACAACGATGTGCTATTAAAATATTATTAAAACTAGCCGTTATGAATAATAATAACCACTTTTTAAAATTCTGTAAATCTTATTTTTTAAAATGAACTTCATTCTTGGATTCGGAGTATCGAATTTAGCCTAAGGTGAAATTTTGGTACTTTTCGGATAACTTTCATATTCTGATGAATAGTGAAAAATTACTAAATTATAATTAAAAACAACTTTTTTAATCGAAATAATTAATAGTGATAAATTATTAATTTGAGTGGTTTTAAAGTATATTTAGAATATATTTTTACAATTTAATACAATGTTGGTCATTGGTTGTAATTTCACATTTAAACCATACATAATCAAGTGTCAATCTTTTGATATATATTGTTTCCTAAAAACACGCTATTTATTTTAACAGCGGGATTTAATTATAAAATTAATTAATGCAACTTCTATGTTATGAATTTGGTAAAATAGATTTCATTTTTGAATTCGGAATATGAAATATAGCTTAGGATGAAATTTTGGCATTGTTCTGAAAAACATCAATTTTTGATGAATAGTGAAACTACTAAGTGGTAGTTAAAAAAACTGAATTTTTCATAAAACTTAATTTTGCCGCTTCTGTGAATGGAATTTCGAAAATCCGAGAGACACGGTTAATATCAAGGACTAAAATGTGGTTCAATGAGATGAAAATAATTTTTTGGTGAATAGTAACTTTTTACTTTTTTACCGCGGTTAATAGTAAATAGGGTAACTAAGGGTAAATATGATATTACTATTACCCTAACACATGTCCTAATTCTATTGGACAAGTGTAATTCGACCAAAAACAAACTTAGGAATAAAATATGACCATTTAGGCCCACTTGGATTAGATTAGGACATTTATTATTAATTTATTTAAAGAAAGGTTAAAATAGTTAAAATCAATGTTTAATAAGTAAATCATTTTTAATATGGGGTTATACATAAGATAAATTCGATTGTAAATATTCATTAGAAAGATAAAAAGATTTCATACATGATGGTATTTTATTTGTAATTTTTAGACATAAAATAATTTAATTTATTTATGACACAACGATGATGCAGTAATTATCTTATTAATGAAATATTGACATAATTGATGTTATAAACACCAAAATAAATGTAATTTGAGATTTTTTATGAATTCCATTAATTTTCTAGGTTACTATGATATATTAATGTTGATTGAATCAACTTGGTTCGAACATTTAATTCTGTTATGACTTTCACAAAAATCATATATCAAATAGTGTCAAAATTGACACAAAATAGTTTTTAAATAAAATATTATATTATTAATTGTTATTGTATTCCTAAAAATCTAAGGTTCGGACAAATAACTTATATAAGGATATATATATTAATAATAAACAATTTGGGGTTCGTTTGTCATGTTATAGTAAGTTTATTAACCATATAGTGAAAGAAAACAAAAAGACATGGTAAAAGTTAAATTATTTAACTTAGAGTTAAATTTAATTGATAAGGTTAAAATAATATCCTAAACTTGTCTAAATTCTATTGGTTGATAGTATTTCTACCCTCCCCACCTTATCTTCGAAATAAGACCCTTTGGAACCATTATAAACCGATTTTGACTTTAATATAAAATAATATTTTGAGATATTCCTAAGGTGCCCCTCTCCTCCCTTATAAAAGGACACCTCCTCCCCCTCCTCCTCACACCAATTTTAGCACTCAAGCTCGGCCAACCCCTGCCAAAATCCCTTCTCCACTTCCCTAGAAACATCCTAGAGGTTCTGGTCTTCCTCAAAGACCAATTCTAGTGCCCTAAGAGGAGGTCTCAAAGAGGCACTTCAAAGAAGAGGTAATTACCGTTACCAATTCTTTCATCTTTATTTCTTCTTCCACTTATTATTCTTAGGTTGTTTCATTATGAAGTAATAACATCAGTATCACTCATATACTGATATGTTATTATAAGTATGAAACAACCCTATTTCACCATCTATCCATCCTACGGAAAAAGAAATCACCGCGCGTGCGTACGTACGGAATACCGTCTCCACGCCGTGGTGTAATCTATTTTCCACCACCACCTTACATGGATGGGTATAATGGTGTAAAGAATAACTATACATAGTTATTACAACATCATATTGATTCTGATATATTGTATAATCCACTCCAATTCAATTCAATATTTATAGAAATGATATCATCGCTCGTGCGTACGTACGGACTACCGTCTCCACGACGCGATGAGATTCATTCTCCATGTTAACCATTTAAGAATGATTATAATGTATATATAAGAAATAATAATGAAATATATGACATTATAAAGCTACTGGATTTATGTATATATATACATATGTATGTCATCTACTTACTTCCATTTCAAGACAATAAGGAAAGAAAAACAACGTTCATGCGTACGTACGGACTACCGTCTCCATGAACGGTGTTTTTCATTTTATTTATCTATCTATTATATATATATATATACTGAATATATATCATATATAAATCATATTTTATATTCTGGAAGTAAGTAAATCATGATATAAGTAATAATGATGTCAAGAACAACAAGTCAAAACACCTACGATAAATGAAACGATTTTACCCAAAACGCTTCTTTAACATGGAATTTACAAAAGAACGGGTAATATAATGTCATAAGTGAACCATATATGATATCATAACAATGAATATGATTCTGTAATAAGTCAATGAAATTATTTAAATCATTATACAGGATGTTCGGACACATACGAAGCAAATTGGACCTAAGGTAAGGGAAATATCACAATCTCATTTTTATCTGAGATTGTTTATTCGTAAGTATTTACTGGGGTGTATTTTATCATCCACATCCATGTTCCTTCAATATGTAATATTGTTTCCATCCACTTACAATAGTTTAAATCCAATTTTACTCTTCGGTGAGTTTTTAGTAAAGAATATGAAAGGAATCTTTTGTCTCTTTTTCATACGAGGTACTTTTTGACTTTTCCGACAAAAGTACGAAGAATGTTTTTTTAACTTAAACGGCATGAACGGATTTTTACGGTTTTATAAAGCCTTATTTTCATGAAGCTTCCTCCAAAAGATTTCATGACTATTTTTAATAAAATCTCTTTCTTTTAAAATTGCATGATGTTTTGTGAAAAGAAATTGATTTTGAAGAAGAAAGGATATTTTCCTCAAGAATTCATTTCAAGTGTTTTATCAAAATTATTTTCCATCTAAGATAATAAAGGGTTCTGTTTCTATCCATATTTTTACATTGATTTGACTATGTTGTGATGGAATTATGTTTATGAATTCCTTTATCTTATATGAATGGTTTTATGATGTCATGTTGTTTAAGAATCCCATTTTTATTACATGGGTTATGCAATGATGTATGATTTATGATTTTGTGGCACACATAAGAATGGTATCATTATGAGATGGGTGGGACCTATATCTCCCTCCAATGCATTGGGTAAAGATTTTATATCTCATGAGATAGACATGGCTGGAACGGAAGGTTATTTCGGTTCAGTAATACAGGACTGAAACGAGGAGTGAACTCGGTTCAGAAAGGGACTTTGTCCACTAAGATAGTCTTGGCAATGAGTCATGACTAACAAGAAATGATTTTCCATGATTATGTGTGCATACCACAAAGTTTCAAGTTTTATGTTATGATTATGGGGATCTCATTTTCACTTCTATGATTTATCCCATGTTATGATATTATGAGCTCTTTTGCAGGTTAAGATTTCCAAAAGCTATGTTCTTATGTATATGATGTGATTGATATTTCTTTTGTATACCCTTACTGAGCATTTGAGCTCACCCTTTTATGTTTTCTTTTCCCCAGGATATAAAGAAAGGTTTTAGGTAAAAAAAAAGGAAGATCTTTATGGGAGATATTGAAGATCTTTCACCACGATTAGAAGATTACGTTCCGAGTTTCTAAAGACACTAAACTATTACGATCCTTGTGTGTGTGTGTTTTTGCTATGTACTAAGTATTCCGCAAAAGTAATGTAATGTCCATGTACGTCAAGCTTCGGGTCTCTACACTACTAGTGGGAAAGGATATATTTTAAAATGATGAACCTCATGGCCTATCCCTAAAAGAGGGTATGTCTTGAAGATTAGTCGGTGAACCTCACTGCAAAGCCCTGCTGTAGGGTAAGCGTATAAATCTTCACCTATATCATCGAGTGTCGCCTTGGGTAGGCATCACACTCAGGACATCGAGTGTCACCTCGGATAGGAATCACACTCAGAACATCTCACATTGTACTTTTAAAGCCACTACGGAGGGTACCATCACATTCTACATAGAAAAATACTCTGGATGGGCTTCTCTTATGCCAAAATCTGAGTCCAACAGAAGGAGATACGAGAGGTAGAAGATTTTTAGTGTGGTACACAATGTGTCTGGGGCCCATACATCTGCAGGACCCACCTTGTTACCTAGTCTTACACCTAGCTGTACTTGGGTACTAAGCTATGAGATAATTCCTACACAGTGTGCTAGTGTGCTCTCAGTGTATAGTGTACCTCTATCAAAAAGGATGAGGAACACACATTGCTCGTTAGTAATATAAAGGAGAAAAACATAATTCTACCAACATGACTCATTAAAATGGCCCCAGATAACTATAGGGATAGCATTTTTGTGATCCATGCAGAAAAACACAGATGATTGACTATTCAATCTCTCAAAACGGACTCTTGGTGATGGAACTGCATTCCACCACGTTGTGCACAAATAGTGACCCATGGGGCCCATGACTCAATCCCAAAACACATAAAAAGGTTTTCACCAATGATATTCCCCTGTAAAAACACATGGAATCAGTTATCCATTTCTCCAAAACGAACACATAGTAAATAGTGACATTTCAACGTAGATGCCCAAAATGGGTCTCATGGGGACGACACCACAAAATTCAGTTTAAGCACCTGTAATTAGTCATCAAAAGTTTATACCAAAACCAGGGTCTCAACCCCTCTGACAGTGAATAAATCTGACGTCATATGCAGATGCACAGTTCGATGGAAGTTTCTTGAATAATAATAATAATAATAATAATAATAATAATAAGATCAGATGTTTTATTCCCTCCACCATTGAGAAAAAAACAAAAACGATCACAAACTTTCTTTAAATGGCCCGTCTCATTAAGAGGAATCAGTAGCCATAGATGGAACAGAAATTGGACTCTTTGTTTAGGAGATAATATCATTTGAAGCATACCTGGCTTGACCGGGCCCCAACTGGCTGGACCAGCCTGGTACCTCCGGTCTGCACAGCATGAGCCATCCCACTCTAGTCGGACTGGTCTGTCCCTACCCCTCACAGGACATTGGCTTTATGACCCCACCGGCCTTCGTGCAATGTGTGTGTTGTGCCATTGGGCTACCCTCGTGGCTGTGCCTACTCCAGTTGTGCCAGTACCTTACTAACAGACCTTCATTCAGCCACTAGGAACACAGTAGTTGCCAAAATTTCAATCCAAGACCACATCTGGACTCCCTGAGTTGAGACCTTCTCTACGCTAGCCTTCGTTCATTGATCTATCATCATTTGAACATAGATAAAAGTAAATTCGTATTATACTTGGTGATGTGCTTCCTCCAATGACTGAAACACAAAACCATTGTAGTTCTGGAATCCTGGGATCATGAACTTCACAGATCAATGCTCCATTAATGTTTGAATGTCGATTCGTTATTTTAAAAAGTTGGCTGATGAAAAATGTGAAGAACATCAAAGAATAGATAATCCAAAAATTAAACGATCAAAGGACTTTGTTAGTTTGGCCATCAACGATGTTTTTCAATGTCAGGAAGATAGTCAGAAGTTATTTTTTACATTGAAAATTAAAAGAGGGAGTGCAAGAATGTGAAATAGTAGTCTTACCTTGAATATGGATTCTCCATTTTTTACACTTTGCTCTCACCTACTCTCGCCTACATTTTAATTGTGATCAGATAAAGTTCAGACATCAAATCACAGTCACCTAGAGGTCTAATTTTCGATAGAGAAATGAACTAACTCTGGCTCATTTCTCTAAAATCATATTTATAGGAAACTATCAGCGGTCGCGAAATCTGAAACATTTTTGCCCGCCCACTTTATTTCATGCCTAGGCAAAACAACACATTCTGAACTAAATATAAATCTCATATTTCAAATCCGAGTATCCATTGATATGTTATTCTAAGTAGTTTTTCATTTAAAAAAATTTTATTTAATTATTTTATTTACGGTTCTACCCTCCAAGAATTTTTCTATCAAAGGCCTGCACTGACAAAAGTTATACCCCTCCTATGATAAACGTCAGACTCTAGAATAAATTGCTGCCACATATTTTTGATTTGAGCTACCGTTTGAGAGTTATTTGGGTTTGATCTATTAAATAAATGAATTAATAAATTAATCCATTCATTTAATGTACTACTAAAGAGCGAGTGGTCCAAAATCAAATGAAGACAAATTTTATGTCGTTCCTTGGGTAAACACCATGTTCTAGACCCAACCGTGCTCTCGGAGTTCTAGTCTGATCTACCGTTTAAGAGATATCCTATTTTCATCATGTAAATAGTATAAAAATACATGATATTTTTATAAAAAAATTTCCAGGAACACTATTACTTATAATTTAAGGATGACTTCACACCTAGCCCTGGAAATATATTTAAAAATATTCCAATGTCTTATGAGGTTAAAACCGAGTAACTACATCATTCCCTCAATCAAGGATTTTATCCCAAAAAAGTAAAACTAGGGAAACAACATGGGATACTAACATAAAACTTCGCTCTAACGCTCACAGGAAAACCTAATGGTTTTCTTACTACCCCATCATGTTATCAAAATGAATAGTTTATCTTTATAAGGTTCTCTCCTACTGATGATGTGTGAATAAAATGTGCACGCATCTCCTCATTTGTGATACATAGAAAATCTTGTTCACCCACTTCAGCATGGGGGTCAGGTAAGGAGGTAGGAAACCTCACCAGCCTCTACATGATCTCAAGCAACATGATGAATCTCGAAAGATAGATTGTGATCCTGAAAAAAAAAGGCAACACGCATTCCCTAAGTATATCCTCCGACACCAGCAATGTGTGTTGGTTCTGCCCATTGGTCTAGGGGGAAAAAGGGTCGTACTCACCAACAAATGGGTCTCTGATGCCTTCTTCATGCCTCTCCACACTCATGATGTAAACCACACATCGCGATTAGATAAAATTATTGAGAGTACCCCATGAAGGTTAAAAATCACTCGTACGTTCAACTTTACCAAACACTCCACCAAACACTGGTCCCTAATAACAAGGAATTTCATCAACTTTTGGAGTTGGTATACTATCACCCAGATGGCATTATGGCCCGTCAATATGATTGGAAGCCCTGTGATGAAGTTCTTGGATATTCCATCTCATTTCCACTCTATGATTTCAAGAGGCTGTAAAAAACCACTAAAACTTGGTACTCATCCTTCACCCACATTGTAATTGGAACCACTATTTGTCCCTGGACCGGGATCCCATGATTCCCTCCTTCAAAATATACATATAGTGTGTTGCGTATGGATATTTGAGTCACAAGAAACCTCTTAATCTATTTCTCATAACCATAAATCTCATACATGCTCAAGAATTGAAGGATTCAACACCATCAACAGAAGAAAATTGCATGCTCCTACTCCACCAGGGCCAACTGTAGGGATGTTAACTACTTTGAAACTTCTAGCATTTGGCGAGCCTATGACTTCCTTCTAAGGGAATATACTACAATGCTTCCTCTTTTCGGATTATAGAATAACTTGAATTCTTTGTCCTATATGAATTTCAACCAGTATCACTACCTTAGGTTTTAGTCTCTCTAGGAGAAGACATACCTTAGACTCTGGTGGTCTGAGGAAACCACAAAGTGATCTCGTAAAAGATAGGGCCTCTACATCCTCATGAATTGAACTACTACAACCAACACTAAACAGTGATTTGTGTAGTTCTATTTTCAGGTGTTCATCACTTCCACCATTACTTGATAATTTTAGTAGCAAGACTTAACATTGAGCATGCATGGTGCAAATGAATAAGTAACATGAGTACACTCATCCAACCGAAAGAGGAATGACTTAGAAATCTCGTGGCTTACCCTGCTCGACTTTCCCTTCTTGGAAGAATAGTAATCGACAAAATAGGCACTCTATCGATCCCACTAGTGGAATCACAAGAAAAAGGATTTCAAGAAGTAAAAATCCACTGGAAATGCCAGGACCTTCTTTGAAACTCCACTGCACAAATCCTCCCCGAACACACAAGTCAGAGGGATTCATCCACCACACCTTGATACTATAATATTTGGGTAGAATTGAATCTCCCTAGTGATTTTTATCTCGTAACAAAACATGTCCCAGTGGGGGAAGGATCCCTCTTCCTTGGGAATTCAAAGCTATGTTGAACAACACCAGCACAAGGTTACACTGACACCCCACATCAACCTAGTAGAACATCAAAAAATAAGAGGGGAGGAAAGAGTCCCTCACATAGTTTCTAACATGTTATACCACAAAAATGTAGAATAGATATAGATCATACATATTATCGACTCATGCTCTCTATGATTTTAGTCATCTAAAGCATGCAGTTTCTTGTAGCCCTAGTTTCCAGCATCTTGAGTTGGATGTGGGCTGCTTGGTGGTGGTGGAAGGACCTCACATCGTCATCCACAAACCACATATTTTCCTACTCTTCATCTAGAACAACCTTACTAGGGACCACCCTATCCAATCTTGGTAAATCCATGACACCTATACCACCTCTTCCATGGCGTTTCATCTACCAAATGCATGGGAAACTCAGGTCATCTGGTCATGTAGTCTTATGCCTCGTGACCTCGCCCGTCACATGCATTTCATTGGCACAACCAAGGCTTCCCCAGTGCTCTAAGTTTCCCCAGAACATGTATTTGTGTCTTATAATGGGGAGGCCTCTTACGTCGAGGGCTTCCTAACTGACTTGTGTTAACATCAGAAGTCATCTAAACTCTATTGTGCCCACTGCCAAAACCAGCCAACTGGTTCCCCTCTAATGGAAATCTCTCTGTCACTAGTGCACTCTCCTACACCTCAGAAAATGTGGGGATGCACAAGGTAACTCTGCTGGAATGAATCTCTTCTATAGATACCCTGCTAAAAATTTTGTGTCCAGAAGTTCCCATCATGGATCATGGATAGAATGTCGCATACAAGGTTTATAAACCTAGTCGTGTACTCAATCACCATCATCCCTACCTATTAAAAATGTGGGAGATCCAAAAGTCAAACGTAGTTCAAGAAGGAGTAGTATTACTTTTCACAAAAAATCTGCTGAAAGTCATCCCATGAGAGCACTAACACATCATGCCTCTGAGTAACCAAGATCCATGAATTCCCTACTTCTCTATGGAAAAGACTAGCTACCATTGACACCTTTTGATCTGTGAGTGTCTGAACATGCCTGGAGAGGCTAACCACTAACTCTAGCCAAAACTCCACTACCTAAGGGTATCTAGATCACTATTGAACCTCAGTGGTCTATAACACTGGATCTCATGGAGTGCGCTCACACTGTGACATCCCCAGCCTACTCTCTTAGTATTAACTGCTGCTCAAAAGGTGGAGGTGTTGCAACCTACCCACCTGGAGGAAGGGGATTCTATGATAGATCCTAAATTGAGGCCTGATAGCTCATAGAATCATTGTCACAAACTAGATCCAATATCATGGATGGCCATCATCACAGAGGCTTATTGAATCCAATCACAGAGTACCATGGCCAAATGATCATATAAATATATTAAAAAATTGGAGCTGAATGAAGAAGGACAGTCAAATACTCAATCTTATAAAATGCATGTTCCAAGGATCCCTGCAACTGATGTATCAGCATAACAAGTTGAAAATTAGGTAATCATGGTCCTAGTGAATTAATGCATTGACCACCACACCATCACTAGAATCCCTATCCTAAGGAACACTCTCAAGACATTTTGTCATTATTTTCTTAAAAACCGACCAATTTCATTTTATGGAATGTATGAAAAACCTCCCAAGGAACCAAACACATTTGAAACCACCTTTTCATGACCCGACCCATGTCAGAGCTCAAGCATCAACTACCCCAATCCCACCTCAATAAGACAGGGGAAGGATACTAGCCCTGAAAGAACAAAAAACTAGGGGGGACTTTCCTATGAATGAGCACACACACACACAAAACCAACTCAATTAGAACAGTGTAGACAAAAAAGAAAACTAGGATCCAACACTACTTTAAATAAACCACAAGCATACATTGACCTATAAATAGTAAAATTACAGGTGTTGTAAGTAAACAGAACGGGAAAAGAGAAAAAATACATTCCCAACATGAAAAATGACACAATAATGAAATAGGTGGAAGAAGTAAAACAATAGGGAGAGTCCCTCTCCTAAATCCCAAGCAATGACCACTGCACGTGGTCTAAGCACCCAATATCCATAAGCTCCTCTAATTTCATGATAAACCTATTCATTATCTGTAAGGGAACACCATGTGATGGAATAACCCAAGTAGGGTTGAGTATAAAAATACTCAGTAGGATGCCCCGGTGGCTCAAGGGATCATAAAAAGATATACTGAAGGTGGGAGGAATAGATAAAAAAATGTATAGTAAAAGAGTACAACTTAAAATAACATAGGAGTGATGTAAGCACGCCCAAACAAAACGATCTAGAAAAGGTGAGAAGATGAAATTCTCATCGAGTCTTCACTACATATAGTGGGAGAATAGACTTGTCCAACCACTAGAATCTAGACCCGGAAAGCACGTGGCATACCTTGCACATCTTCGCCTCTCCTGGAAGGAGAGTAACCAAAACCCATGGAGTGGGGACTAAAAATAATATATATATATATATATATATATATGCTCAGTCAAAGTATCCAAAATGAGAGATTAAGGGGATCTCTATCTCACAGATCAGACTAGGAAAATGGTTGCCAATAGTTCCTAATGTAACCACCATAGATTCCCAACATCCCATGTGTCTTTCTTGAACTGAAAGTCAAAGGGACTCAATCAGATCACCTTTGTACTATTAGATTTGGAAGATTAAATCTCACCTAAATGGTTTTAGGTCATGTCACAAGGATGAATCTCAGTTGGAAAAGAATCCATATTTATCATGAGTCAAAAGGTACATCAAAACAAGTCTCTCACTGTGATTCATAGTCGATATATCATCTCACAAAGTTGAGAACCCACTGCCCAGCCCAATTAGAGGGTATGCTTAGAAGCGTCATAGGAAAATTCCACTACCTAGCTTCGCCGGACTGAAAACCCCAAAGTTGCATCGGTGAACCCACTACCCAACCCAGTTGGAGGGTAATCCTAGAAGAGTAAATGCCTAATTTTATTTACCATCACCTATAGAGGGTATGCCCCAAATAGTCATTGGCAAACCCACAACTCAATCCAGCAAGAGGGTAAGCCAAAAAATTTAAACAGTGAACGCCACTGACCACCCCCTCTAGAGGGTAAGCCGGATGGATATATGATGAACCTCACTGCAAAACCCCACTAGAGGGTAAGTCATGAAGAGTAGTCAGTGAACCTCACTGGCTATCCCTACAAGAAAGAAATCTTGAAAAACATCACTTCCATCATCGAGTGTCTCCTTGGGTAGGCATCACACTTAAAACATCGAGTGTCACCTCGGATAGGGACCACACTTAGAAAATCTTGAAACCTACATAGAAATCAACTAAAGAGGGTACTATCACATTCTATGTGGAAAATAAATCAATATAGGCTACTCACATGACAAAATCTGAGCTCAAAAGAATGACATAGGAAAAGTAGAAGATTTATAGAGTGGTAAACAATGCATGTGGGGCTCACCCATTGGGTGGACCCTCCTCGTCACCAAGTTATATACCTAGACGTACATGGGTTCTATTCTTTGATCTAGTACATACAAGGTGTGCCAGTGTACTCCTTGAGTATACTACAGCTTTAGCTAAAAGGATGACGAGTGCATGTTTCTCGTTACTGATCCAAGGAGATAAAATTCACTTCAACGGATATGCTTCTTGGAAATGGCCCCTGATAAACATGCAGATCACACCCTTGTAATCCTTCCTGAAAAACACATAGGATCGATTAATTATTCGCCTATCATGGACTCTGGGTGAAGAAACTTTATTCCACGGTGTTGTCTGCAAATATTGCCCTATAGGGCTCATAAATTGATCCCAAAACCATCAAACTGATTTCACCATTTTCTTCCCATCATAAAAACACATGGGATCATCTATTTATTTGTCCAAAACAGACACCCAGTGAAAAAGTGACATTTCATCGCAAATGTCCAAAACAAGGCTCATGGGGACCACATCCTAAAATTTTGTTTAAGCACCTCAAATTATTCGTGAATGGTATTCTCCAACTATAGAGTCACAACGCCTTTGATGGTGCATCAATCAGACATCGTATGTCGACGCAATGTCCGATTCAAGTTTCTTAAATAATAATAATTACATAATTATTATTAAAATCAGATGTTTTGGGCCCCTGATCATCGATCCCAGAACAAAATGTTCCTAAAAATTCGTTAATAGTTCCTTATATTTATGATGAATGTGGGGCCACATATGGATTGCAAAACGGACTCTCTGTTTTGGAGGTAGGATCATTTGAAGCATGCCCGGCCCGACTGGGACCAAACTGGCTCGACCGACCTGGTACAAATTGTATGCACCACCGGATCTGACCCACACCAGCTGTCCCGGTCTACCGTAGCCACCCACCATCTCTCTAACCCTACATGACTCTGTTTTGAGCACGGATCATGCCATAAGTCCGCCCCTGCGGCCCCACCAGCTCCCTCCGTCATTCTTGTGTGGTAATAGCGGACCATCCACAGGACACCAGGAACACCCTGGTTTCCAAAATTTCAATCTGAGACTAGATCTAGATATCCCAGGAAAATACCTTCACTATGCTAATCTTGGTGCAATGATCTATCACTATTTTGACATGTCCAAAAGTAGCTACCTCTTTCGCTAACTCTTTCACTTCCTCTGGAAGCCAAAACGTAAAATTGTCAAAGATCCGGAATCCTTAGATCAAGAAATTCACAGATTTATTCTATGCTCGATGTTTGGATGTTGATTCGGCCTATAGAAAATTTGTTAGATGAAAAAAACAAATAACTAACAATCTAGAAATTAAACGATCAATGGCCTTTGTTAGTATGGCAATCGACGAAGGTTTTCAAAGAAGCGAAGATGATCAGAAGTTATTTTCAAGTATGAAAATTAAAATAGGGAGCAGAAGAATCCAAAATAGATGTCCTAACATGAATTTGGATCCTCTGTTTTGTTCGTTTTGATTTTATCTACTAGCTCCTAAATTTTCATTGTGATTCAATGAAGTTTGGACGTTAATTCATAGTTGTCCAGAGCTCTTCCATCCCAGATAGAAATGAGAAAACTCTGGATCATCTCTCTAAACTTCTATTTATAGGAAACAGTCAGCAATTGTGAAATATAAAACTTCTATCCCCACCCACTTTATACCGCACCTAGGAAAAACACCCCATTTCAAACTCAACAGTAGTATCAGATATCCAATTTGAGTTACCATCTAGAAGTTACTCAAAGTATCATTTCAAATAAAAAAATTTATTTTATTTTTATTTTTGGTTCCCCCCCCAAGGACTTTTTTATATAGAAGTCATGCACCTAATAAATTTATACCCCACCTAGGGTAAATAACACACTCCAGAATCAACAGTGGCCTAAAATTTATAATATGAGCTCTTGTTTAGGAGTTATTCGGGTTTGAGCTATTAAATGAATGAATTCATAAATTAATTCATCCATTTAACACACTGCTAATGTGTGAAGGGTTTAAACATCCTGTACCAATGTATTTTATGTCACACCAAGGATAAACACCACATTCTGGACCCAACTGTGTTTTCATATTTATGATCGGATCAACCGTTTAAGATAGATCCCATTTTCATCACATGAATAGTATAAAAATAATTAATATTTTTATAAAATTAATTATGAGCACATCGGGTCTCTTAATTTCTTATCATCTCAGTGGATAGCTCTGAAAATATAAGTAGAAATATCCCCATATCTTATAAGGTGAAAATAGGGTCTCTACATCCTTCTTCCATGCTCGATCCCAATCATCATTCTAACGTAGGACTCTGTCCCTTATCTTATCTTAAAAAAATCATGTCTATTTAGGTACCGAATAGAAATCCCTATAAGTGTATGGGTACAACTCATTAGGCCACAACCAATGGTGTCCAAAACAATATCCATTCAATAAGTGTATGTAGTTGTGTAAATAACAAAATAAATGTAATGAAGTAAATAGTTTACACATATTCAATTATACTTATTTAACCACATAAACCACTAGGTTCTCGAGGACACATGAACCACAATACCTACTTCAGTCCATGTCGAAGTCTGAACTATCATCAAGGGATAAAAAATCACAATGCATTGGTTTTCAATTATCATTTCATTTTAATTCCTATTATTTCTAATTGGAACCATAGTCCAATGCCAACATTTGAGCCTAGATTTCCATTCATATAACCCCATGGGTATTTGAAGCATAAATTAGTGCCCCACAACTCATTTATCAAATCAAATACACAAGTTTTATATTGAAGAAGTAGTATGTGTCCCACACTCATTTATCAAATAATCACACAAGTAGTATTTTGAAGAATCAGTATATATCCCACACCCATTTATCACTATGGGATTTTGATGCAGTAGTCCATGTCACACAAAAGTATATCAATTTATAACTATTGGATTTTTAATCATTATTCCATTTCCCACACACTTTTATCAACAAGTCAAACATGTTACAAATATAACATTTTACAATATTAAAAATATTATTCTTTCCCATTATTTTACCTCATGGTACCATCAGAATTTATCAAAATAATTACTGATTCCATTTATTAATCACAAGAAATAATATGTGAAATTAACCATTAATCCATTTTTAAATATTCCATTCATATACCCCATTAACCAATCTATTTCAATCCAACCATATCACAATCCCATTATCAATTAATTATATAACATTAATTGACCACTTTCAAAATCACAATTTCCCATTAATTTCACAATCACGATATAATATTAATTAATTAAATAATTAATTAATCCAATTCCATAATCCCAATATCCCATTAATTATTCCATCTATTAATTATTCATATTACACAATTTCATAAATTAATTAATCAATAAATTAATTCAATTCAAGAATAAATTTTCAAATATTCCAATTTAAATTTCATAGACACAATTGGAATTCAGGACTATGAGATTTTATTTCTTACTACCTACCTCAAAATTTATGATAAATTATCACCAATGGAAATCCAAAATTTATTTAAAACAACCTAATCAAAAGGATGAATATGATCTAAAACTAAAACCTGGATCAAATATTAAAAAACAAAGACCCAACAAACCAATATCTATATCTGCAAAAAATAAAGTAAAATATCCCTTAAAAGGATTCCATGAAGATTCAAGAGAGTGAGGAAACCAATATATATTTGAACTTATTATCGAGATAGGTGAATATCTTCAATACAGACATTTATGTTAAAAGAAAAGTGTTTGGAAGGAATTTTAATCCATTCATTTGCCTCCAAAATCAAGCAAAATCATTAATGGTTGAGCTAGGGTCGATTTTGAATGAATTCTGGGGGTTTGAGTATTTTTAATCTAATTTTATTGGGATTAAATTATCATACATGCAGTCTCTATATTGGGGGCCATAGTTTCCCCTAACCATTTTCTAACAATTCACCTCCTCTTAGGGAGTCACATGATTATTAAAAGAATTTTTCACAATTTGACAAACCGTATGCCTATTTTCTGAATCCCATGCATTCGGTTTTAAATTTTTTTTGACTAGTCCCACGGTTTTGGAAAACTATGAGCAAACCTTTTATTTCAACTCTTCCCTCAAAAATCATTCAAATTTCACCCAAATTTACCCAAGATAAAAAAAACAAGATATACTCAAAACAAGGAAAAAGTTTACCTATAAATGATCTTTATAAATTTCTAAAAAAAAATCTGGGATCTTACAATATCGCCAGATTATAATAGATCATCCTTAATAAATACTCCCATGAATCTCTAAGATTCCAATGTAAAAAAGATTGGTCCATTGAGATCGCATATCTGAATCTTTTTCCTGTGTTTCCTCCAGAACATGGCTATGTTTCCACAATACATAAACTATCAACATAGTTCCTCCCCATAACACTTTATCACTGTGATCCAAAACACATATATGATGATCCTCAAAGGTCGCATTAGTCTTAACCTCAAAATCATCAACACAAATCACATGATATGTTTTGGGGTCATACTGTTGAAGTTGTGACACATTAAAAACATCATGAATAGTATTGTAACTCTATGGAAGATCCAATTAGAACACAACCGGCCTAATTCTTTCAAAAACCTCAAATGGTCCAATAAACCTAGTTCATTACATTCCTTGTCATAGAATCCTACAGTGACCAAATTTTGGTGACACCATAAAGAATATATGATCACCCTTTGTAAATTATATGGGTCATCGATGTCTATTAGAATATAACTTATTCCTACTATGATTCATATCCATACACTTTTGAATCAGTTAAACTAGATTTGAAGTCTCCTATGCAAGACTTGGTACAAACATCTCTATCTCACCTACCTCCATCTACTGTAGATGGGATCTACATGGCTTACTATAATGATACTCGTATGGTGACATTTGTATATTTTCATGATAACTATGTTATAGGAGAACTCCACCAAAGATATTTAATTCTCTTAAGACCGTCAATATTCTAGGACACACACTAAAATCATATCCTTGAGCACCAATATAATACGTTCCAACTACCAATCTTTATATTGGTAGAATGTTGTACTTAGTAATACTAGCATACCAAGCACCTTCTGCATGACCTGACATAAGAGTAAAATAAAACATGAGTCACAATATGAAAGAATAATATATGGAACCCCATGTAGATAGATTATTTAACGACCGTGTAAGTCTCTCAATTGATCCACTATGAAATTCTCCTGTATAGGAAATGAATGCACTACCTTAGTCAACCTGTCCAAAACCACCAAAATAATGTAATTCCTATGAGGAATCCTTAGGAGAACCACTAAAAATTCCATGGTTACATCATTCAACTTCGATTATAGAAGGGAAAATAACTTTATTAAACCCCCCAAGTAGTTGATTCTAAGACTTCACTTATTTATAGGTGTAGCATCATGTCACCAAACTTGTAATTTCCCTTTTCATGTTTGTCCACCAATATTGTCGATGTAAGTCACTGTACATTTTGGTAACACCAAGATGCACTTCCCACATTGAGGTATAAAATTCTTGCATCATATCCTCTCACATGATCATAGGTACAAAAAGATGATTCATAATAGAGATGATAACCTCTAGATATATAGTCCAAATCTAAAAGTGACTCTACACCTTCATGGATTTCCTTTAAGTCCAAACATTATAGATCTTACAACTTCCATTATATATTATAGATAAAAATTGTATAATCTACTAAAAATGATATGAGATTCATCTTCTACTCACTCTCTTGGTCCACAATATGCATCTCAATCAGTAAATTCATCACCATCCACTCATCACTAGACTCTTGAATGGAATGAGTTTTATTTCTCCGGCCTAAAGTATTAGCAATACTACTTCCTTTCTCTTACATATATTCTATCTCAAAATCAAATTAATGAATATAATCGACCCACCTCATCTTCAGATATTCAACTCTCAGTATGAAAAAATTTAATTTTAACTCTTCTGGTCCGCATACATAGTAAAATTTTCTCCTATTAGATAATTATGACAATAATTCAAAACATATACCACTTTTTCTAATTTGTGATTGTGTGCAGGCTAGTTATATTCATGAGGCCTCTACGGCTGAGACCCATACTTTATAACTCAATCTCTATGTATCAACACTACTCCAATTCATTTCCTAGAAGAGTCAAAAAAACAATATATACTCATCACCCATCTTAGGAAGGATAAATATTGTTATCATTATTAAATGCTGGTTCAAATCCCAAAATGCATTCTCACTTGATTCTGTACATTAAAACATCATATTGATTTTCATCAAACACAAAAAATGTAATGAAAAATGGGAAAAGTCATATATGGACCTCCGATAATAACCTACCACCCCAAAAAGCTACAGATGTTGAAAATGTTCTTATACCGCTCCTATGAAACCATTACTTGTAAATTATCTAGGTCAACTAACACAACTTTATCCAAGAGGATTTGACAAAAAAGTGTACCAATGAATTCAAATGTCCCAAAGGCCTTCATTTTCTGACTATTTTGATAATACACCTTTCAAGGGGTGAGGTGGAACCCTTACAAGGCTCAAAGGCTTAGAGACAATTACATGACTAGTAGTCTGTGTCCCACACTCATTTATCACTATGGGATTTTGAAGTAGTAGTCCATGTCCCACACACATATATCTGTGTACCACTTTGGGATTTTAAACAAGAATTGCACGCCTCATTCACATTTTCCAATCAATCACGAAGATTAAAAATATGATATATAAAAAAAATTAATCATTATAAATCCTTCTACAAACATTTCACATCATGGTATAATCATAATTCATCAAAACAATTAGTGATTCAATACTTTAATCACATGAAATCATATGTTCAATTCACCGTTAAACCATTTTGAAATATTCATTTCATATAACCCATTAACCATTTATGGCCAAGCCAACCATACCATAATCCCATTGTCAATTAATTTATATCATATTAATTGGTAAATTTTACAATTAAAAATTTATATTAATTCCACAATCACAATATCTTATTAATTAATTCTATGATTAATTATACTAATTCCATAATCCCAATATCCCATTAATTAATTCGTCAATTAAATAATACAATTCCAAAATTTAATAAATTAATTAACCAGTTAATTTATTATATTCAATTTTCAATTTTCTAATATTCCAATTAAAATTTCACAAAACATATATGAAATTGGAATTCAATACTATGGGATTTGAATTTAGACCACCTACCTTAAATTTGATGATAAACACTCACCAAAAAAATTCCCCAATTGAAGTAAAACAACCAGATCACCTGAAAGAATGATATCTATAACCAAAACATAGATCCAAGATTTAAATAATCAAGAACCAACAAACATAAATCTAGGTCCATCAAAAATATAGGAAGGAAATCCTTCAAATGATGATATAATTTTGAGAGTGGGGGAGAAAATAAATAAATATTTCAATCTCTTACTAAGAGAGGTGAAAATCTTCATTTAAGGCTTCAATTCAGAAATAATAGTGTTTGGTAGGCCTTGTAATCCATTTGAGAGCCTCAATAATTGATAAAATTATCTATGGTTATTTTATGAAATATTTAGATTTAATTCATGGAGTTTAAGTGTTTTTAATCTAATTTTATAGGAATTAAATTCAAGTATGCACTGATTACTGATCAGGGAGAATGGTTTCCCATAACAATGCACCTAACCATTTGTCTCCTCATAGGTGGTTTCACGGTTACTACTATAAGGTTTAATGGTTTTAAAATCATGTTAATTCCATGAAAATCCCCTCTATTTTGGTTCACATAGAAAATTGGATTTATTGCATGATTTGGGAAAACTGAGCACTGGCCCACTTCCCTCTAAAAACATCAAAATTTATCTCAAATTCACCCAAGATAAAACCCAAACAACATATACTCAAATAATGTCAAAATAGTACTTGTAAATACTATCAATACATCTCTAGAAAATTTTGGGATCTTACATATCAGAACCTATAATAAACATAAAAAATGTGTTTCATCCCACAAATTCATGAAGTATTCTTGGACTTCAACTTATTTTTTCAAATAATTTTTTATATGGATCATTTTTTAGAGACCCACCATTTCCAATGGTCATTGATCTTTCCTTTAACTTATCAATACCCATAAAATTAATTTAATATTCTATCATGTGTAAAGAACATCCCCAATCCAGAATACTTGAAAATTCTATTTTATATTTTTTAAGTGGGAATTCAATAACAAAAGACTTTTTCTTTCCTTTTCCCTTCATCATTTGAGGCTTTTGAGTATTATAATTCTTATTCAGTTTCTAGGTTCTATGGTAAGATAATATTCATGAAAATTAAGCTAGGTGATCATATATTCCACAATCTCCTTCCAATCATTGAAATTTATTCTCAATTTTCCATCTAGAATTATCAGTTTTCTAGTACACATTTTTCTTTTGAGTGGGATTTAACCACCTCAAAAAATGCCTCTAGAACCTTCTAGGAACTCAAAAATAATAGCAATTAAACACATTTTTTTTCTAGGTTTCCAAATCAATCAATGTGAAAACAATAACCATGAAATTAATATTTACCTTTAAATACATATTTTTGTCCACTTGTAGACTATAACAACCCTAATCATTATTACACACTTTAACATGATTTATTACATAAACTATTCACTTGATACAACATGGAAAATCAATAGTTCTAGTGTCTTGGGGGCTTAGGAACATTACATAACAACTTAAAACATGAAACACAACATCTTTATTGAAAACATCCTTTACATGACCACTACATTACCTCATACTTAGCATTGCATGGGATAACCTGAGCACATGCATAAGAAAAACGTGAGCTATAAAGCCCAATAAGGGAATAAACATGGAATAACATGAGTAATAAAATACATGTAAGATAATAGGTATATCAATAGAGCACAAGAGAAACAAGAACATAAATGCATGATAGAGCAAGATAATCATAACATGGAGATATGGCAACAACACTTAACATTGAATTAGCATGAGCCAAGGCTCATTGCACATGGATCATAAGTAAACCCTCATTGCACATGAAGCATGAATAAAACCTCCTTGCACTTGAATTATCATGAGTCAAAACCCATTGCACATGACGTATCATGATATTATACTTTACCTAATACATTGAAGTGCTATCAGGGCACAACCTTCTTAAACATTTCAGTTCATGCATAAGTGTGCCACATGGATCATGGAATCAATCCACATCATAAGTTATTTCCTGATTAAGTAATGGGAAATAAATACATGAAAGTACCATTTAATATTTATATGTGTATAAAGGTGAATAACCTTTTTAGAGACATTGGTATGGTATTCACTACACAATGATCTTGGCTTGGAAAAAAGTTATGTAATTTTAGCAGCATAACGACGTGACATGAGGATTCATGAAAATGGTTTATGAGAGAGAAAATGGAGTCTCATCATATATATATGAAATTTATAGTAAGGGGGGTAATATATATACATGTACCAACAAATGTAATGGAATTTAGATGCATAATACAAAAGAGATACTTGGATATAAAATAGGAGAGAGAAATCCCTCAAGGAATTCCGGCACGGTAACAGGTGTACATGTGAGGAATTAATGATAGAGAAAGGGGTATTCCATCTTCCAAACATAAATAGGACAGTATGGGGGAGGTTCTAAATCAAACCCCAACATTTTTATTTGAATAAAATGGCATAACAACTTGATAAAAATTAGACAAAATGAGAAATGAAGAAATCCCTAACATGGAAGTGTGATCCGAAAGGCTTGGGAGAGGCTTGAGAGCGAATTATTTGGAACTTGGGGAACCATGGTGGGATTCTGGAGAGATGAGGGCAATGATTGTTCGAACTCCAAAGGATTTGAGTGAAGAGGAAGTGGGATCTTGGGTGGGTTTATATTGGAAAGGAGAGGGAATTATTTATTATTTAGATTTGGGACAACTCACATTAAAAAATTCAAAACCACAAAACAACCAATGGTTTTTTCCAAAGGGGAGTGTAAAAAAATATTTTATAAGGAAAATGGACAAACCTCTTAAAATAATAGGGTTTCTTATATGGAGGTGAGTCACACTCTCAAGGAAAACAATTTAAAAAGACAAAATGATTTGTAAGCTTTGAAGGGTCCACTAAAGATTTTTAAAATAAATCAAAAAACACATAAATCACATTATTTTAATGTTAAAACATATATTTTCCGAACATAATTTTTATAGTATTTTATTATATCACTATTGGGTCATTATGATGTCACAGAACACATTATATATTTAAACGGTATTTGATTTTTAGCCAAAAATTCGACTATATCATAAAATTATGAAAAATTTACCATTGGATAATTTGATGTCCTAATTCCAAAAATTATATTCATTTTATATATATAATATTCTAAGTATGTTAATTTTTACTTTTAAAATAAAAACTGACATTTATTTAAAATTCATTTTTTTTGACAAAAACAGATTTTGAACATTAATAAAAATTACAATTGAATTTATAAAATTATATGATAATTTCTATTTAATAAAAAGTAATTTTTTAATAACAATAATAATATTTTATTAAAATTATAATTAATTGAAAAATCTGTTAATTCATCAAAATAGACTTTTTAGTTGAATATTAACTAAAAATATTGTTTACTCTTTAAAACTATTTACAATGTATCAATAAAAAGAATGTATAATCTCTAAAAAAATAATGAACATAGTAATAGTGCTAGGGTCTTGTTACATAACCCCTTATAACACATACATAAGACCGAAGGGCAAGGTGTGCAATGGTGACAGACTCTTGGGGTGGTTCAGATTACATCACTCGGGTGGCAATCTATATTAACTTCCTCTTCTCCTATAGTCGATTCCTCTCATGATTAACGTGTTCAAGCTTGGATTAGGCTTGGTCAAGAGCGAAGACCAATGACACCACCTCCTTTCTGATCTCTAACAAATGAGCATCGTACGGGGCAAATCTATTAAATGAGGCCATCACTTCCTTTTTCTGAGTTAATTGTATTTGTTAAAGCCCTATATTTATACTAATCATATTATCACTGTTCAATGACTATATTAGCAACGGTCACAATTCTTAATGGTATTTTAAAATATAGAAATATAAAACCAATGAAGTTTACATTTTATATAACCATAATAAGATATTTAATTAGATCAAGCGGAATTTTCATTAATGAATGTTTGGGTCCTTACAATATTCCCCCCTTAAGAAATTTCTCCATTGAAATTTCCTTTTACATTCTTAGCCATAAACAAGTCCGGGTACATTTCCTTAATTTGGATGAAAACATCTTTATTCCTTCCTATTATCATTGCCTTCATGTATAAAGGGTTCATGCATTACAATGGTACCCTAGGATATTTTCAAAATCATCTAATCTCTTTTCCCAAAAACACCTAAAGAATCTTGGTTTATATCAATGGAAGGATCGATATGTCATTAAAAGGGTATTTCTTATATATAATTTAGAAATATCTTCTTGAACTTGTTTTTTATAAAAATGTCTTACCAATTCATCTTCCAATATTTCAAAATATGGCTTTGGTAAATCGGTTTTTGTATTTCCCCAAAGGAAGAAATCTATAATTTGATACATATAGGTTGCGTAGAGGTCTCCCTCTTTTGAAACATATATAAAATCTTTTTTACTTCGTAATTTTTAAATAAAGAGAAGATTTTGAAAAGACCTTGATGGTACTCCCCCCATTTAGCATGGCATGAATGTTGAGAGTGTTGTACTCCCCAAAGAGCTAAACTTGATCCCTGAAATAATCATGCAAAGGTATATTTATTGGATTCCTCATAAAGTTTTTTGCAGGTAACTATAACATTTTAAAAGGTTTCGAAGTCATTTGAGCATGACTTCGGGATGATCTTTCCGAGTAGTTCTTCAGAAAGAGAGAGAAGAGTTGTTTGGGATCCTCCTCCTTCTATATTTTAACTATGAAAAAAGGAATACAATTAGGGGGTTTTAATACATATCTATGGATCATAAAAAAGTAAACTTTGATCACTAAATGACAAAGTTATAAAGGATATGTATATCCTAACTTGTGACTCCTTAGAATTAAATATAGGTTATCCTTGATCTATTTTGTAACATATATTCTTATGGGTATTTTTTTATTCCCATAATAATGGTTCATACAGATCTTATGAATTTCCCAATTCATATCCCCAGGGAGTGTCGTAACCAAGAGTGATGTAAGGCCCATTGTCATGCACCAGTTCCTGTTCTAGTCTAGCTCAAAACGGTGTTTTCAGGTTTTACTACTAGGATACATACGTGCTAGAGCTGCCTCCCCCTACTCGTATCCAGATAGAGATGTATTTTCATGATAAAACACTTAATCAATACTCACCAAAATATCGGGATGTTTTTATTATACTAATTATTATCTCTAAGGCTTCGCTATGGTTTTCTAATTCTAATCCCAAAAATAACATAACCTATCCTCTAATACCAACTATAACAACCTTGCTCTTTATTACACACTTAAACATGATTTATTACATAAACACTTCACTTGATAAATCATGGAATATTGAGAGGTATAGTGTCTTTGGGGCTTAAGAACATTACATAACAGCATAAAACATGAAATAAAACAACATTATTGAAAAATTCCTTTACATGACCACTACATTCCCTTGTACTTAGCATTGCATGGGATAACCTGAGGACATGCATAAGAAAGGGGTGAGATATAAATCCCAGTAAGGGAATAAACATGGAATAACATGGGGAATAGAATACATGTTATACAATAGACATATCAATAGAGAACAATAGAAACATTAACATAAAGGATTTATAAAGCATGATAATCATAAAATGGAAATGTGGTAACAACACTTTACATGGAATTAGCATGAGCCAAGGCTCATTGCTCATGTAGCATGAGTAAACCCTCATTCCACGTGAAGCATGAGTAAAACCTTGTTGAACTAGAATTTTCATGAGTCAACCCCCATTTCATATGAAATATCATGATACTATACTTTACCCAATGCAATGGAGCGCTATTAGAGTTCACCCTTCTTAAACATTTCATTTCATGCATAAGTGTGCCACATGGATCATGGAATCAATCAACATCATAATTTATTCCACGATTATGTAATGTGGAATAAATACATGAATATACCATTAAATATGTATATGTTTATAAAGGTTAATACACTTGATAGAGACATTGGTATGGTATTCACTATACAATGATCCTGGTTTGGAAAAACGCGGTGCAATTTGGGCAGCATAAGATAAGGATTCATGAAAATGTTTTATGAGAGGGAAAAGGGTGTCTCATCATATATATATTAAATGGAATGTAATAGGTTTTCTATAGATACATGTACCAACGAATGTAATGGAATTTATATGCATAATACAAAAGAGTTACTTGGATGTAAAAGAGGAGAGAAAAATCACTCAAAGAATTTCAGCATGGTAATGGGTGTACATGGGAGGCATTAATGAGAGATAAAGGGGACTCCAATCAACAAAAAATAAAGAGGATAATATTTAGTAGGTGAAAAATAATACCCCAATATTTGTAATTGAAAAAAGGGCATAACAACTTAAATAAAATTCGACAAAAATGAGAAAGGAAGAAATCCCTTACTTTGAGCTGTGATAACAAAGGCTTGGGAAGGGCTTTAGAGAGGCTTCTTGGGAGATTGGGGCAACTTGGGAGGATTAAATAGAGATGAGGGAAGGGTTTAGTCGAACTAAAAAGGCTTTGAGTGAAGAGGAAGTGGGAGCTTGGGTGGGTTTATATAAGAAAGAAGAGGGAATTCGTTATTATTTAGGTTTGGGACACCTCACATTAAACTAATAAAAACCACAAACCAGCCCATGGTTTAGGACCATGATTTTATCCAAAGGGGAGTGTAAAACATGATTTTATAAGTTAAATGGCCTAACTTCTTAAAATAATAGGGTTTCTTATGTGGAGGTGAGTCACACTCTCAACGAAAACAATTTAAAAAGACAAAATGTTTTATAAGCATTGAAGGGTCCACTAATTCTTTGTAAAAAAATAAAACAAACCCAAAATCATATTATTTTAATGGTAAAACATATATTGGACAAAAAAAATTTATAGTATTTTATTACATCACTATTGGGTGATTATGATGTCATAAAACACATTATATATTTAAACGGTATTTAATTTTTACCCAAAAATTCGACTGTCTCGTAAAATTATGAAAAATTCACCATTGGATAATTTAGACGTCCTGATAGAAAAAATAATATTAATTTTAGCCAAATAATTTTCTAAATATTAGAATTTTTACATTTAAAATAAAAACTGACATTTATCAAAAATTGATGGGTTCTGACAAAAACAGCTTTCAAACCATAATAAAAATTACAATTGCATTCATAAAATTATACAATAATTTATATTTAATAAAAATTAATTTGCTAATAAAAATAATAATATTTTATTAAAATATTATTTAATTCAAAAATCCATTAATTCATCAAAATGTAGTTTTTAGTTGAATATTATCTAAAAATACTATTTGTGCTTTAAAACTATTTACAAGGCAAAAATAAAAAGATTGTATATTCCCTATAAAAGAATAAATTACATAGTCATAGTGCTAGGGTCTTGTTACATAACCCCTTATAACACATACATAAGACTGAAGGGTAAGGTGTGCGATGGTGACAGACTCTTGGGTGGCTCGGATAACATCACTCTGGTGGTAATCTCTCTTAACTTCTACTTCTCCTATAGTCGGTTCTGCTCAAGCTTAACATCTTCAAGCTCGACTTGGGATTCCTCAAGAGATAATCCCAATGATGCCACCACCATTCTGAGATCGGACAAATGAGATTTGTATGGGAAAATTCTACTGGATGAGGCCATCACTTCCTTTGTCTAAGTAAATTTTATTTGTAAAAGACCTATATTTATATTAATCATGTCATCACTTTTCAATGAATATATTAGCAAAAATCACAATTCATAATGGTATTTTAAAATATAGACACATAAAACCAATGAAGTTCACATTTTATATAAACATAATAAGACATTTAATTAGATCAAGATGAATTTTCATTAATGAGAGTTTGAGTCATTACATTGACACATATTTTAGTCCATCTTTTGGTCATCTAAATTTGATCAGTTTTATAGATTTTTTTATAAACTCTCAATACCTAATTCCATCATCCATAATTATTTATATTTTTTATAAAACCACTATTTTTTTATTTTTATTCTTCAATTCAGGGTTACTAAAATTTATAGAATTTTTAGAATCATCTTATTTTTCAAAAACTAGGGCATTCATCACCTACGACTTCAATTTATATTTTTTACAACCACTTCCAAGTTATATTTCACCTTTTGAAGATAATACTAGATTTTCTACTTGAATCTCATCATTATATGAAATATCATCAATTTTATAAACTTTATTTTTTATCGTTCAACATATTCATGAAAAGAATTCTTATCGATATATTTTTATATATCCAATTGCTTTTCATCATGGGAAATTTTAAATTTGAAAATCTCAGACACCATTTTAATTTTTACCATTTCTTATATTTTAATTTTTAAAATATTTTATATAGAATGAAACATTTTTAAATCCCCAATCTCCATAAACATTCGTGACTTAATATCAACATAAGCGGAATCATTGTTTCAGGATAATTTAATGTGTTACTATAAATTTTTCATCTCTTTATCATATTTTGAAATATTTAAATGAAATTCAATGATTACTCTATTAAAAAAACATTATAATTCATTCCCCACATTCGGAATCATTACATTTATCAAATGTGATCTCTTCATCAATCACTTTAGTAATCATTAGTTTTTTATAAACATCCGTGGATGTCTTAAATTCCTCTTCATACTCAATTATATTAATTTATAACATATTTCATAAGATATTTATATATTTATAAAATAATAAATTATTACCCTTCTCTTATTTAAAAATATTATTTACTAATATCTTGTTTCTTTTTTTAAAATTTTCTCTTTGGCCACTCATATTTTTCTTCACTAACTTCTTCTTTTATCCTTGAACCATTTTCTAAAATATATATAATGGATCCTCATTTGAAAAACATCAATGTAATTTTCTTATTAAAAAATTTATTTCCAGTTATTAAAATTTTAAAAATGATGGATTACAATTTACCAAATGTTACTTCAACATCATTTTCTTCTTCATAATATTTATCATTAATAACTACATATTTCTTATGATTTTTATATTTTATAGATTTGAAATAAATTTATTTTCATACCTTACTCTTACTTTTGAAGGAAATTACAGTCCTCGTATCATATACAATGATAAGGATATCTAAATAAAATACTAAAAGTGTACTTAAATCATAGTCTTCAAGTGTCATTATTTTTTCATCAACCCCCTCTAGTGGGATGCACAGTATCTTCTCAAAAAACATTGTATCCTATAAATTTTCAAAAAAACAACTACTATGATAATAATTTAATTTATGTTAGAAAATAATTCATTTATAATTTCATCAAAATACATATTAAGATATTCATAATTTCATGTCCAAACATGTAGTATGGATTTTTTCACCTTTTCATTACCTTTATATATATTTTCTAACTTATCCTATATACCTTTTTTCTTCATTCATTTCACTTTAAAAAACAATTTTTCTATAGGAGAGAAGAAGATAAATTTTTTATCATGTCCATCAATATCTATATACATTAGATCATCTGTTTTCATTTTAGAACCTTTAGCATAAGTAATTAAACCATATTTTATAGTGTATAAAATATCTAGATTGATATAAATAAATAAAGAAGTATTAAAAATTTCAATATATAGTAATTTTTCCAACAAAAAGTTAGAATTTAATTATTTTTCACTATTTTGGGACGATCCATACTCATAGAAGAAATTTAGTTTCTAAATCTTCAAACATTGAGTAGCTCATTATCTTTGAACATTAAAATGTTGATTATCTTTGAGGGGTGCCTAAATATCGTGATACCACTTGATTAAGACCATAAATATCATTGATAAATCACTAAGAGATTGTCAATTAGTAACTTAATTTATTTATATGAATCTTTTAGAAAAAATCATCATTGATTAAAGATAATAAATTTATCTCTATAAAAGACACTAATCACACACATAGAAGTTACAAAAAATATTTACATGGTTTACTACTCAAAATAAGTTTCTAGTTCTTGTAATAATCTAGATTCACCCAAGAATATAAAATCTACTTGTATCATTATAGGGATTACAAATTTTCATGTTTTATACTTTACTCTTTAAATAAAAATTTTCTTTTGATTATGTATAGTACTTTGGAATAATTAAAATATTAAATCCCTTTTTTTAAAGAGTCCTCCTCTAAATTAAACTTCCGTAAACTTGTTGTGATTTTTATACGTGTACTTATATTTTTTATTCTCATTTTTTTACTTGTAAAATATCATTTATTTGATTATTACTCTACCGAACACTCTCTGAATGATATTTTCTCCAATTAAATTGCATCAAAAATATTTTCACATAAGAAATGTAAAATATATTTTTTCCCTACAATTGAATAAAATTATTCACATTTGAATTTGAATTTTAGATCCAAATTCAAAATAATATCTTATTTTAATTTCACTTAAGATATTATTCTTATTTTCACTCTTTCTCTTCAGTTGATAAAAATGTCTAGGTGTATACTTTAATACCTCATGACATGATTTTCTTTAGAATTGTGTGACTAATAATTTCTAATGACATATTTTTAACTAAAACGTCCTTTATGGTGTGATATATTTGTTCACTATGTGAACCATATTTTCTTCTTAATAATATTGTAATGAATAGTATTTGAAAACATAAAATATAGTTTGATATAATTAATCACCCTAAGATAACCCATTTAATAATATGCACAACCTTGTATGATGACATGATAAATATCTTGACCGTGTAACCAACTATTCTTCACTACTTACATATTTAATTTCCCTCATCATATTTATTCCTAAATATAACAGATTTATCATCATCAAATTCAAAACCTTCTAAAATATCATCTAATTTTGAGAAAATAATTCTCCAGAAAAACATCATTGTAAACATCAAGAAAGATATATTTTTCTTATGTATGGAACCCTCTCTATATAAATAAATTACTTATGAAATATCTAAATGAATCTTAAACATGGACTTTATAGAAATACCATAATGTCGCTTACACTTGGTAATATTGACTCTTACGTTTTTAATAAAGGACTCGTATATTTGAGTACATGGTAAATTTCTCATCTCTACATAGAGTTACTCATATGAAATACTATAGTTAATTATATTAAATAGCAAATTTTAAAATTTTCTCTAATTTTAAAGAATGAAAATAATATTTGATTACAATAAGTGTTATACATTTAAAACTTATCTAATTTTTAATTTAACTATTTTCATCTTCTGAAAAAATATCCCAAGAACTTTTAAACAGTTTAAAAGTCCTCTAGACCATACAAAAACACTTTTAAACATCAAAATAACCTTCACGTCACATAATAATAACTATTTTATATGATATTCGGTATGATTAATTTATTTAAAACAAAATAAAACCAAAAAACATATCCAATTCTTTATTTCACCAAATATTCTTCTATAGAAAAATACAAAATGGTAGAAAATAATTCATCAAATACGTATCATACCTAAAACTCCTTGTATTTAAACACTCTCTACAGGGTCACATTCTTCTTCATAGAATCAAAAATATCAGCAAAATGTCTCTTAGTCTCAAAATTATAAAATTTTATAATTCATATATGTCATTATTTGTTTCCCTAAGATGTTAAAATCATCTAAACAACTCAATATTAAAATGTAAGCTCAGATATACTCCCAAATAAATAAAAAACATATAATTAGGTATTAATATGATCATTTGAAACAATAATTCATGATTATAATGTATATACAAAATTATGTTATCATCCATCTATTGTGTTTTAGATCCTACTAACACTGAAAATAATAATTTTGGGGATTGTGTACATATATAATATTTTATATTGTTTAATAAATACTATGTTATATTTCACTAGATCAAAGAGTTTTGGATTGGATCTTTACAACTGAACTAGTAGTATTAGATATATTAACCATAATAATATTACCTCATGGATCTAGAAGTTTCATTTTGAGAGATTGAAATAAAACCATTACTCTAAAAGAGTTCTTAAAAATATACCTCAGTGTGTCCCATAGTCCTATTAAATATTGGATAATATAAATATTCTTCTAATAATAACCATTATTTTCATTTCTTGATATACCATTAAGTGAACTCCCCATGTCCTCCTTCAGTTCTAAAGGGGATAATGATTAGTGTTGAGGTATGCACTAAAATTATGAGAGTAATTACCTTTAAGTACAACAGCTCACATTCTATCAACATAAATCATGTACCATAATATAAATAGGTAATGAACTATGAAAGATAAAACCTGAATATATAACATGTATCTCTCCAATATAATGTATATTATAGGCATAGCGGACGTATCCTTTGATGGTATGACTAACTCATCGTTTTGTTGTAAATCATGTGTAATAATTTTTTAACATGGTTGAAACATCATGTATAATGAAAATAATTATTTTACCCATATATATTAAAACACCCAAACCAAAAGATATGGATATTCACATATAATATTTAATTAATTAATACGAAAATATTGAATTACTTTAACCCAATATTATCATTTTATTGATGATCGGTGGAATAGATCTCATCGTACCGTCGTTGAAATGAATTATACAAGTGATAAATCCATCTAAATGTGATCTTTATGTAGACCATAATCTCATAACATCGATATATAATCCATAGGTGATTGGATAGCAGATCCTAGTCGCTTGCATTGTTCATGGTTTATCACAGAAGAATTCTTCTCAAGGGAGTAAAAATACTTCATGACCTATCATATGACTGAGTGAGGAGGGGAGGAGAACACTCTAAATATCTTGATAATTCTACAGGTATTGAGAGAGTCTCAATCAATCTCGTGTCTGCCTATTTTTTTGTGGAAGGTTCTATAGTTAGATATTTATTATGGAATGTTTAGGTTTTGAAAATTGCACACTAAATCCTTTCCATAATTATAAATATTAATTGACCACATAACTAAAAATAATATTAATTGTATGATTATTAATTGAATAAAATTTTAAATACCCTGAATAATAAATATTATTTACATTATTTCTAATCAAACCACTAAACTCAGTACAATTTACATCATCAAAATTTACTTATCCTAGTATAATAATTATTTAATAACAAATTCACTGCATTATTCTATGATTAATATTATACATATTATTTTTCACCAAACTGGAAAAAAATATTATTATTATTTAACTTAATTATTATTTATAATTACTTGTGATTAAATTATGGTGATCAACTAAACCTAAATAAATATTATTTATTCTAAATTATAAATTTAAATACTATAATTTCACTGAGATTGTAGATAAACTTAGTGTGGGACGCAGTAGGATTATTTCATAGGGGAATTATTCCTGAATGACTACAATCCATGGATGGAATGTAGCTATATTCCAAGGAATCCATACAGAAATAAGATAATATCATAATGGAAACCAACATAATACAAATATTTACCATGAAATAAAATCCATTTATCGTGATATATCAAATCAAGAAGGTATCATGATGGTGTTGTAAACCAATATACTTGATTTATCTTTCATGTAAATTTCAAAAACTAACACAAAAATCAAACTGCATTTCCATGGATTGATAAACAAAGTTTCATTTCCATCAATGGACCTAAGATATTAACATTTATAATGGGGAAAATGAGAAAAATCCATTGATTTATTATCTTTTAATGCAATATCACTCATGTGGTATCCAATGTATCCTAATACTCCATGGGTATATGTCATAATGGTTTTCATTAATAGATCCGAGTACTTATTTCCATTAATTATAATCTTAAATTATAAGGATCAATACACACATCCATTGATATAAACATACAATGACACATGGAAATGTGGATTTCCTAATGATGGACCTATTCTCATAAACTCGGATCTTAGAGATTAATAAGGGAGAACACCATGATTAGTTGTATCAATGTCTTATGATCCACCAACCCCTAATATCTTTTATCATTTTTTTCCAATCAAACAACATCTCAAAGACATAGAATATATATATTCAAGAATATTATCTCCAAACCTCTAGGTTCCCATCATAGAGAAGAACTTCTATAGCATTTTATTTGAACATATGTTATTAGGATATTTCCACATAAAAATTTCATATTGGAACAATCATCATGTGATAACAAACATCATTAATAAAGAAAAAAAATTTGAAAATATAAAAAACTTTTTTTTTCTAGGGAAACAACTCGAATAGAATCCCACTTTCACTAGAAGTAACTTACATAAACTTTAAATCCACTAATTTTCACATGATACTATTTCTTCTATTGAGATAACGCCTTGGTCAAGTATTCCACCACATTTTACTCTATGGATATTGTACTCACTACAATATCACCTCATTGAGAAAAAACACCATAAGTGATGTAACTCTAGATCTGTGTTCTTTATCCTTGGGTATGACCATTCATCCTTGGAGATAACCACCACTATAGGTTATCATAGTAAACTATGATATGGTATTTTCTTCTAGGTAACTCATCAATCTCTTGGGAAAAGTTTTTAATTGATACTATGTCCTTGTCTACATTGTATGTTGTATTATATGTAGACTCTCTATTAGAATTAGAATCAACTAGATTATTTAAACTATCCCAACTTATAGAAACTATATTATGACAAAATATATATTAATAATGAAACAATATATCAGTCTAATCTGGGAACAAACTAAAATTTATATAATCCTTGATGAAAATATCCTCATATTATCTATAAACCATTATTATATATGTATTTTACCTAAGATACTTAATGATATTCTTAATATCATTTCAATAATGTTGAGTTGGATATTCAATATATATACCATCTATTCTCAAAGTGTATACAACATGAATCCTAGTGAACAATATGGAATATAATATACATTCACGCATTTAAATGTTTGTGATATTACTTATTCTCTCTATTTACCTTGTGTCATAGGACACATTTTCTTCTCATTATGTATAAAATTTTACATTAGAACCAATCATATCTTTGATTGTTCTATATTGAACCTATTTTTTATCTAGTAAATGTATTTAGTTTTGCTTAGTCTAAGAATCCTCTTAGATCTATTATGCATGATCTTTATGCGTAGAATATAGGGTGCTTCACCTAATCCCTTTATGGTAAAGAGCATTATAAATCATTCCTTAACCTCTTTTAATGTTGTTATATTGTTTCCTACTATTAATATTTCATAAAAATATAATACTATGATAACAATGGTATTATCACAAAACCACTTGTAGAAACTGGGCTCATATTCACTCTAAATGAAACTAAATTGGTTTATTCCTTCATCGAACAAAATTTTCCTTGATCAGGATGATTAAACTAATATACAAATGGATCTCTATAACTTGCAAAAAAATTGGTATTTCTAGTAGTTAATAACCCTATTGGTTCTTTCATATATACATCCTCTTGAAGGATTCTGTTAAGGAATCTCTTTTTAAAATATATTTTCCAAATCCCATAGTCATGGTATGCTACTATATAAAGAATGATTATGATGGATTTAAATATGGAAACTAGTGAAATTTTTTCATCATAATCATTTAATTTATGTTATCCAAACCCTTTATCCACTATCCATGATTTATAGTTAATTACTTTACCTTCCACGTATAGATTTCTCTTGAATTACCATTTACACCTTACATAGATTGCATCGACTAGAGGATCGATCAGAACCCAAACATGGTATGATATATGAATACATATCTAAATCCATGGATTCTTTCCATATTGAATCTTATGATCTCTAAACATCACTCTTTATAGATAGAGGATCATTTGTGTATACTGATAATGAGTCAACAACATTATTGACCAAAAACATATCTCTATATTTCTCTTCACTCTCTAGCACTCCTACATAACACTTGTGTTTCAAGAAAAACATCTTCCACATGGACTCCTGGAATTGGTTTCTTGTATCTTATTCCTCTTGAACATCAACATCATGAGAGTCAATATTTCTCCCACTATCCACTATAAGGATGTGATATTTCCCAAGGATTCCCTATCTAGTAATAAACAATTTATTGTCTGCAGTGTTTTATAGGCAGTATCCCATCATTTCGTTAAGATTATATATAAATATACATTTTTCATGGGGGTGATAGTATGTTTCTTGTTCTCTCCTTAAAAAAATACCTCACAACCCCATGCATGAATATCTAAAAACAATTATTTTATTTCCACTCTATAACTTGATGTGAATACAATTTTCTACTTTAGATGGTACTCATTTAGTATGTATAATATTTACTATAATTCATATCACTAAATGGATAATGTAATTCATACACAACTCATCATTGACCATACTATGTCCAATAAAGTACAGTTCCTCATCTCACTAACACCATTCCATTGTGGTGTATAAGGTGGAGTGTGTTGAGATTGAATATCATACTCCCAATGAAAGACGATAAATTATTTTTTATTATATTCACCACCTTAATCTGATTAATGTTTATTTATATTCTTACCATGATAATTCTCAACCTCATTATTTGGCTCCTTGATCATATAAAAGGATTCCTAATTGTACCTCATTAAGTATATATAACTGTTCCTACCCAAGACATCAGTAAATGTAATAATTTATGAGAATCCACCTATATCCTCTACTTGAAAATGTCTATATACATCAGTGTGAACTAATTTTAGAATCTCTATAGACCTTTCACCATGCCCATTGAATGGTAGTTTTTTCATAATACCTAGTAAGCAATAATGACATATTTCATGTGGTTTTAACTCCAAAAATTCTATGTGACCATCTTTATAGAGATTCATCAAACAATTCTCATGTACAAAAAAAGGATAGTGATTTCACCACTATATTTTAAATCAGTCTCCCATATTCTTTTCATTATCAATTTTTTAATAATTGGTTTTCATTATTTTATATAGGAATATTTTTATTCAATTTTTCCATTAAAAACAGATGATAACATTATAATAGTAAAAAAATTATTTCTAAAGATGAAAATAATTTCATCCATATCTAATCAAGAAATTTTAATAATGTTCTTGGTAACACAGTTCCAATGATATCAGTTCTTTAAAAAACATCCTCTCAGAAAATGTGATATTATAATCTCTAATTTCTAGAGAAGCCATCGTCGCTTGATTGGCAGCCTATATATCCACCACACCTCTAGTAATATTTCTAAATATAACTTTTTTTGTATTTGGATACAATTTTTGGAACCACTAAATATATCTAATAAAAAACAATGTAGATATAAAAATATTACACTCAATAAAAAATTCACCTGAAGCTTCCCCTTGGTTCTTTGGATGGGTGGAATTCATATTCCAAAATCCATGTTAGCCACGTGAAAAAACCCAAATCATGTTCATTCACTTACCTTTAGATATTATTATTCATAGAAGGATGGTTCTCCAGATCCTTATACAATGAATGATTATTTGGTGCCTTTTCACTATTATTCCTCTTCAATTTTAGCATAATTAAAGTTGTTTTTTCACTCCAATGTCTTAAAAAATTTATTGAGTAATTGTGTGAAGTTATAAAATAAGAATCTAAATATTTCTCATATTATAATTCTAAATAAAATTACAAAATTTCTTTGGTAGTTTGCATGTAATGATATATGTGTACAGCTCGTTATAGATTCTATAACCCAAGACATTTAGGAAATCAATGTTGTCAATCATCTTTATTTCTTGTGTACCAACTAGTGTCGACTCTCCATGTTTTCTCATGAGTAGTGTAATGGATATATCATATTTATATGATATCACATCTCTTGAAAGAGATCATTAATGTGATAAATAAGGAAATGTGAATCCATATTCTCATAATGATCTAGAGGATCATTAAACATGTAATATATCATAAAAATTTGGACTTATGTAGAGTCAATAACATGATTCAAATAGAGAGATTCCCCTACTATATTAGCCTCTTTTAAAAATGAACTCAGGAAGTGGGGTTTCTAAAAAATATAATTTCTATTCACAGTGTACTATAATTTTACAATTCATATAAATTCTCATTATTAAGAATGTTATCCTTCTCAAGAATAGATCACATCGAAATTTTTTATGTCATTTCATTTTTCATTTCTAAAAATTAATATCAAATATTTTGTACTTATTTTTATTGCAAAATAGTATAATAAATTTAAACTTAATTAAAATTTTCATGATCTCATACTATTCTTTAAAAACCCAATATCGTCACTATTAGTATTAAAATATATTATCTCTTATATATTCTAGTGAAAAGGATCAGTATTTTGTTATCATAACCCATACATGGGCTTGGAAATCAATTTTATGTCTTTTAGGTAGTAGTAACATTCCAAATACATTTACACATAGTTTTATGATCCATTGAGTTGACTTCCTAATCTGAAAATCATATTTTGAATGATTTTCTCAACCTTTTCCTCTTAGTTACACCATGTCGTACTTGGGAAGTCAACCCTTAATGTAGAACTTGTTAATTCAACCCAATATAAAAGCATAAAACATCTGTGATAATTAAAAGAACTCCAACTTATGGTGGTAAAGAACCTTAAACTAACTTATTTAATATAAGGTTATACAAAAACAATATTTTAGTTGAGTCATTTTCACTTCTTATGCATAAAATCCCATTTCATCTCATTAAACTATTTGTTAATATTAATTGGATTTTACTTAAGGGATTAACCATGTATGATAAAACATTTTACACATAATATGGTTTTATATTTTATTTCATATTGAATAATTGTTAATGAATTTATTTAATAACCATGTATCATACATAAACCTAAATAATTACCCATGAAACTGAGAAAATAGAATAAAAGTGGTATGATCATAATACTATCTAATAGTTAGTTTATCTAGAGGATGATAAACTAACAATCATACTTAGGAAAAAACACACCTTGAACTATAACTTGGTTTGTGTTTCAACATTGCATATTGGTTACTATATATTATCTTAATTGGTTTTTCCAAGGTTCCTTGATATGGAAATCTTCCTATTTTTTGGTTCTCTATCTCTACATATGCATTTACTCACATGCAAGTGAGGGGACCCAACATATTAGATAATGGTGGTTTACATAAAAGAATTTGTGGGCATGAAGGCCTTTATATAATACGGAGGAGGGGATGAAACGTAGTCCATAAATAATAATTTAACCACAATAAATTAAATGAAACCAATCAAATATATAGGTTATTTTAATATCATGATCATCCACACATCAAGAAATGATCGTACATTTTAAATGCAGTTATCAATTACACACTTTAATTCTTTAGTTAAGATAATATTCAATGACTTAATCTAATTAATTAAATTTTAATTTAATTCCATCCAACAAAACTTAACACATAACAACTTATACTTTTAAATAAAATTAACTAAATTTAAAATTAATGTAGTAAACAAGTGTACTTGGAGGAAACCATGAGTGTTCAATGAAAAATTTTAATAGGGAAATTAATTTAATATATAATCATTAATATCAATGAATGGGTCGTACTATTAAATTATTGAAACAAGAAATACATAATTAATTTATTTTATTATATATTTAAGTCTTCTTTTAGAAAACATTTGAGAAAACTTCTTGAAAAAGACTACATGTAAAGTAAAAAAGTAGATTGTGTGAATATTTCTTCTTCCCATGTCGACAATACACACCTTGGGACCAGTCATGCTCCATTCCTACTAAAACCCATGAAAAATGACATTTAGTCCAAATGAAATGCTGTGTATCCTCATAGTTTCATTTAATGTATTTCCCCATGTCATTTTTTGGATACACTACTCGTTCTGAAATCCAATATTTTCATTTGTGAGATGGCAGGGACAACATTGCATTTCAGGTACTTACAGGATGTGTAGTTGTTCATGTCACATTTCATCCTATCGAAATCAACACACTAATCCAATATATTTGGATATTAGATATTATTTTTTTGGATTCTACCCCATAGAGCAATATATGATCCAGAAAACATAAGTACATGGAATATATGTGGGAATTACATAGATTGTGTTATGATTTTTTTCATGAAGAACCTTTAGAACCTATAGATGGTATGAATTTAAAGATTATTTGTTTTTAATCATTATTATATTAATAATTATGTTATTTAGAATGATGAAATGTAAGAGGAGATGATTTCAGATATTAAATTGAATCATTTAAATTAAAAGAAAAAGAAAATGCATGAAAATAATTAATGAATTAATGAATAATTATAATTTATTTGTGTTACTACTCGAATACCACTTATAGGATTCAGGCATAGACAAATAATCTTTTAATGGCTTGAATAACTCAAATTTTAGTCATAAATCCCTTGTAATCATTTCCACACATTATCAAGACATGATGTCAAATGAAAATTGTAGATTACATGACTAGATTAACATGATTTAACCATAAGTCATGGATCTTCACATGTAACTTATAATTAATTTATTAGTATTTATTGAATTACCATAACTTGTAATTATCTTATTTTTTATGGTCGGTGTAATATAACCCATCACATCATTGTTTTAATATAAAATCCAAGTTTAAAATAAATTTTTATGTGGTCCAAATGTGATCAAAAAACTCATAAATTCACCATAGAATCATTGGGTGCTAGCACAGCTGATCCAGATCACTTACACTATTAATGGTTGATCACGATAGAATTTTTCTTCAGTTAGGAAACCTTATTGATGATATCTTATTTCTTTTAGAGGGAAGGGGAAGAGAATATTTTATCCCTTGATCTCTATACAGTTATTGAGAGAGTCTCACTCTATCCATTCTACAAACTAGTTTTTCATTATGAAATTGATATAATTTGATATTTATTAAGGAAGGCTTAGTATTTGAAAATTTAATAAAAACACATTATTGTGTTTATAATCCTCAATTTACCCAATGTAAAACAACAACAACAAAAAAAACAACAACAACAACAATAATAATAATCTCTTGACATGTAAAAAACTATTAATAATTAATATCATTTATGTTTTTTCAATTTGGACCATTAATCTCTTGTCTAATTTACATTAAGGGAATTTACCGATCTTTGAACAATGAATATTTAATAAATAAATGTAGATGTATTATTCTATGATAAATTCAATAAGTATTAACTTCTATAAAAATTCAAATAAATATTTATTTTTATTATTTAACACACTTCTTCTGTCAAATAACTTGTGATTAAAATATGGCGTTCAAAAAAACCTAATTAAATATTATTTATTCTTACATGTTAAATTAAATATAATAATTTTATGAAGATTTAATATACACTTAATGTGTGACCATCTAGGCCTCTATTCTACTAGAATTAGGTGTTACTGCCTAAATTGTATGGTTAATATCTTAAAACATTTTAATTCATCCGGATAAGAATAGTTTATTGTTGCAATGATATCCAAGATACTATTAATTATTACAATAAAATAAAATACTTCTTTAGAAATATCTCAAATAAAGTAGTTTGCAAGCCAGTGTCATCAACCAATATGCTCGATGTCTCTTTCTTTGAAAATATAAAAATGAACTTTCACATATAACACCATGGATATAAATTTATACTATAAGTTTCTTTTCCATCAAAGGTACTGAGATATCACATTTCATTAATATAAAAAGGTCTAAATCCCTTATCACATTATCCATTAAAGAAATTTTAATCATGAGGTACCCAACGTGTCCTATATCAATACAAGAATATTTCATCATGGTTTTCATATAAACATAAAATTGAATGATTCATGATATCAATTAATGATAATATAAATTTATAAATATCAATACACATGTATGATGGTAGGAACATCCAATAACACAATTAAATATGAATTTATTAAAGATGGGCCTATTCTAAAAACCTTATATTGTGGATATTTCCATGTGTGAACCCCATGGGAAGGTTTATAAATGTTTTATAAGCCTTATACCCCTAATATATTGTATCATATATGTCCTATCAGACAATATCATCTTGACAATGAATATATATATTCAAAAATAAAGTTGTGGAACCTCTAGGTTCTCATGATTCTAGGGAACTACTATGACCTATAAGTGAGGAACATGTTATTAGTAAATTATCAAAAACAAATATCATATAGTGGAACAATAATGATGTGATAAGAAACATCATTAATAATGAAAACATATAATTGGGAACTAAACAATCTTTTTTTGTAACCAACTACGAAATATAGTATCATAAAATATCAATAAATCTCTAAATAAAAGTATGAAATCGTGAATAGATGTAATGATAAGAAATATTAATATAAACAACACATATGTAGTCATCCTAATAAAAACACCATGACATAAAATATAACATTAACTCACCATCTATAGCATTCATGATAACAAAAAAATTTCATCTACTGGTCTTCATAGATACAATAGAATAAAAAATAGGATTCGATAAGTGATAATACGTAATATGTCCATCCCATGTAGTGCGCTTACCCCAAGAATAACTACTGTTAAAATTAATCCTCAATAATTTTTTTATAAAATACTATTATGAAAAATCATCTCCAAACACAATAATGGGTTGTCCCATCAAGGGATGATACCTATATGAATATAGATCATGTTATATTAATTAAAAAACTCCTAACAATATTTTTTCATAATTATTCATATAAAAACTCTCTTACTCATTGAATATGTAAAAAATAAAGTACAAGTGGAATAATTGATTTTACTTGGTCCTCCCACATTAGGCTACATCTAAAGTGCATAAACATTGGGATGTTCTAGTGTACCAAAATCTACTCAATTTCATTACTTGTTTAAAATATATGGAGTAAAATAACTATACTTTTTTTGTTCATAACCACTCAAATTATGATAAAACACTTCTACATCACAAAATAATAACCCATAACCATTCAATAGTTCATGTATTGGTCATACAATTTAAGATAAAAAAATTAAACTTCTATCGGTGTAAAAAGCTTCTTAAATTTCATTATTAGTGATGATATCAGATTATTACTTTAGATTAATGCAGCTATGGTAGTCAAAATACTCTCATTTTCCTTGGATATTATATATTATTTTATCAAAACCTCTAATATCTTCCATTTTCTCCTGGTGAGAACTTATTTATATAATTCAATAGAAAAACTTCTTCTTTCCCTTAAATAAATCCTTTAATCCTCTTTATTAGTCATGGTAAATACTATCCACTTATCCTTTAAATTATTATCCAATATCTTCCCATTTATCTTCCATAACATTCATTTTAGAATAGATGTTAAAATTTTGATAACTCTATTTAATCAAGGGTATTAATGTACAAGACTCATCATTATGATATAATACATTTATAGTTTTTTTTCTTCAAAAAATTACAAACCAATACACCTATGGATTATAAAATTCTTGAATTAATCAAAAAATTTAAAAAATATTTTATTAAATCATTGTGTCATAAAAATAGCTACCATATTGAAATTAATATTTCATGAATTTATGTTATATAAAGACAAATTACTAATAACTCATAGCATTAATAAAATTTATAGGACTTAGTCTCATGGAATAAATCTCATTGTGATGTTCTCTCATTGAGAGATGAACAATAATTTTCTATTTCATAAAAATTCCTCCATAAGTGATCATGAATTTTATAAAATAACAGTAGTTCAACCATGTGACCATAATAAATGGTATTAAAAAAAATATTTTTTATTGAAATATATACCTAATTGCAGCATGATATTTTAAACCAAAGAATAATCTCTCAATATTACTCCAAAATTAATAAATATCAAAAAATTATAAATTCATTTATGGTAAATTTAAAATATTTATAACATTTTATTTTAAAAAACACATCTAAAAAACATGATAAAGAGTTTTTTGACAATCTCCCCCTTTGTGATTATTGAAATCCATCAAAAATTTAGTACATTTATTCATTTTTATATATTGTTAAAAAAATCAATAACGCAGTCAATGTTTTGAAAATAATTCCATCTAGACCCACATGAATAATTTTAATAATAAAAATAAAATTGAAATGAAGATTGTATTAAAAAAATCACATTATTATCCTAAACATTTGATACCAATTGTTATATAACACCACGAACCACTTATTGTTTCAAAGATATCTTTTAAACTTAATTCAAATGATACATTATACCCCCAATTAATCAACCTTATTACTCTCCCATAGTCCTCATCAAAGGTTATTCATCCTCTTTAAATACATTTCAAAAGTACATCCCCCACCAAATACAAACTTTTAATTCCTTATGAATAGATAAAATAGTTATCTTTTAATATTATTTTGAATAACCCCCACCAATATTGATGAATCAAAATAGAACTAATTTCATGGTTACAAGAGAGTATTAAAAACAAAATCAATTAAATTTTGAGTGAAACCATACCTTTCTATGATCCACTTATTAATAGACATTTTGGATCATAACTCATCATTAGATAAGTGGGATACCCTTCTCCCAACAATCCAATATGATATGTATGGTTTCACTCCATGATCTAACTGATATCTCTCAAAACATTCTATATAGAGTTCTTAAATGATGATATCTATAGTTTTCTAGTGATTTGGAACATACTGTAATTTAAAAAAAAATCATAAAATTTATCCTTAGTAAAATGATATTATATCTCAACATGATTCATCACTAAATGGTACACTAGATTTTTTTTAAGGTTTAAAAAATTTTAATTATCATAAATAATTAAAAGAAAATATTTTTTATTGTTTAAATTATAATTATAAATTTTATTGATATTCATTTAATTATAATATTTATTAATTATTTTATAAACTTATTCCTCACTTTGGATCTTTTTAGACACTTTTGAAAAAATATCTGAACTTATACACATCAAAAGTATGATAGTTAATGCTTCTATAAAAAAACTTAATTTCCACTAATTTACATTTTATGAAAGGAATGACATCAACTCATTATCTTATTTTATCATTCATATCATATTCAATAGTAATATTTTTCATTGCCTAAAACAACACTTCTTATGATATTTTCTATTCCATTAGACCATCCACATTAGAACTCGTAAAATAAAAAATAATTATTCTATGAGAATCAAACAAAAACACATTTTTTATCCTTTTAACCAAACATTATTATAATTAGATAGAATTGAGGTGGAAACCTTTTCAACTCATTACAATTTTCTCATCTTCAAATGTTATTCCAAGTTAATTCATATCCTCAATAATCACATACACCTAATAAAATAATGTTCCAATAGATTAATTATGTGTATTTATAAATCCCTAATATTGTTCCTCACAACATGGTGTTGATCGTACCAAAATGGTGCTATCATAGTATTTCTCCATCATAGTTATTCAAAATTTTTTCTCAAATGGTGTTGATCGTACCACGATTCACTGTTTTATTTCACCATTATACCAATATATTAAACTTATTTTTTATTGAAACTTACAAGTATAATCACAAATTTCACTTCATATTAGATTTAATTATATTTTATTTAAAACTTTTAAAAAGGTAAATGGTTCTTTTTTTGATAATTACATTATAGGTGGAGGTGATTTGGAGGGCCAATGATAAAGTCCAAGAAAACGGGCCAATCTGCACAGGATCCAATCACACTAGTGGACTAAAATGCATACTTATACTAACCCATGAATACAAATAGGCTGAAACTTTTTTTACTAGTCAAAAAATTAATTAGATACATTTTATCAAAACTAACACAATCCTAATGTGTCTATTAAGAGGCCCATACGAACTGATCTATTCAATTAAATGTATTTGCACGGGGTCAAAACCTTTCCTCTGTATTTTGAAAATATCTCCTATTATATACTAGAAATAACTGTCAAATTTGACATGGAGTTAGAAAAGGTGTCGGAAAACAACTCTAGATTTTCTTCCAATGTGATTTAAGATTGTATAACCTTCCAAAATCATGGAAAAAAGAAGATTCTCGAAATCAGGGTTCCCAAAACCACTTCTCACATTGCCTATAAATTGGAACCTTGGGCACCCCATTTTGGAGTTCAACAAAGAGGTAAGGTGTGGCCATTTTGGAGTCCCGGATTAGTCTTCTCATAATCCCTAAAAGTATGGAGTCTATGGGAAGTTCTACTTCAACATATTATTCTTCCTCCCCTCCCATGGATTTCTAATCGCCTTGTGATCACTTGGGGAGAATGTGATGTAATTCTGAGCTTCATGTTTGTATTATATTGAATGTACTTTTTAATTATAGGTTGTATGTTTTTCTTATTCATCCTATATTCTTATTTAATTGAGCTATATTCTGGTATGTTATACTCAAACAAAAATGATCAAGTTTGTGGGTACCAATTCAGGTGATGATCCACACACCGTTTATCCCTTTTTCTTCCCTCATTCAATTGTAGTATTTGTGTGGTTTTTATTGATGAATTGAATTAACATAATATTTTCAAGGTCATGTACCTTTATGTAATTCTATCAAAATAAATAAAATACAAACCCAGAAAACAAATTGAGTTATTTGTGTGTTGCCTTGGTGAGTTTCAGTTATGATTTAGAACACAAATCACCTAATCATTGGTGGTGTCCGGTGAATAATTGTGTGCTTTTGATTGAACCATAGAAGGTTTCCTAGCATAAAATCAGTAAAATTATGGTAATTATTATTAAAAACTATGGATTAAAATATCCATACCCTTTCTCTTGAGGTGATGATTGGTGAGCATCATGAGACTTCCCTGGGTTGATCACGTTTAATTAATCTTGTTCATTTCTAATTTGTTTTTTTCTATTTTGTTTTCTATTTTCATTGTTACTCATCAAAACCCATGTTTTTCAAAATCACATTCCCCTTATATTTTCAAAATCAAAACACGATTATTAAATTAATGACCTAAGGCTCCATCGAGAGACGACCTAGGGTTACAGCTATACTATAGAAATTCTTGTAAACTAAACCTCTAATTTGATGCGCTCGACAACGCGATAAAATTTTTGTGCCATTTACAAGGATCCAAAATCATTTCATTCTATTTTATTTATTTTTATTTCTTTATTTTACTTCTTAATTAAAATCCCTTTCAATATCCCACTAACCATTTGATTATTTTTGTTTTGGTTTTTTGTTTCTATTTTTGTTTATTTTTTCGTGCTCTTCTTATATCTCTCTCTTGTTCTTATCCATATATATCTCTACAATTTTTTAGCATAAAATTATATTCAAAATTAACCCATATTAAGTGATTTTATCCATATTCATTCATAAAAAACCAAAAAAAAATCACAACTTATTTTCATGACACGATCAGAAAAAGAAAAACTGCCTGAATTTGACCCTAAAATTGAAAAGGCATTTCACTCAGAAATCAGGGAATATAGATTAAGTCAATCAAGTAACACTAAGGAACCTATTTTGTAACCTCAAGAGGTTATAAACCACTCTAAAATTTAACCCAATCAATCCCAAGAAAATATGGTCGTAAATAATCGAACCTTAAAAGAACTAACCACCCCAAATGTAGAGTACCAACCTGGGTACATCTAGAAGAGGATCCTCAGTGTTACTTTATTGACCTAATCTAGATTCCATACTTCCCAAATTCTATGTTCTTACTAGAAAGGTCCCTCAAAAACATCTCAAAAAGCTTCACATAGTGTTCCCCAAAATAAATTCCCAAAATCTGTATGAGGACCTAATTATGCTTAGTGCATTCCCTTTCTCCCTTGATGGTGTAGCCAAAGAATGGATGTACTATCTACTTACCAAAAATGGGGGACGAAAAGACCTTAAATGAATATTTCTATTTAATTTATTCCCTGCCTCCCAAACTGCATTAATTAGAAACAAAATATGTGGAATTTGTCAATCATAATGACAGACCCTTCATGAATAATAGGAGAGATTCAAAAGATTTTTCTCAAGTTTCCCCCACCACTAAATTAGTAAAAATTTGATAATATAATACTTCTATGAGGGACTTGTCCCCATGGATCGTGGAATGATAGATGTTTCAGTTGGCGGTTCCCTTGTCGATAAAACTCCTTCTAATGCTCATGAATTAATAGCCAACATGGCTCAAAATGCACAGAAATTTGGTACATGAGCAATTGCACCATCCTGAGGAATTCAACAGTTAAGTCATTCATCCCTAGAATAAAAGGTAGAAAATAAACATGATAACTTTCATTCCCTTCTATGGAAATTATCTCAAGCACAAGGTAACTCACACTTTACTTTTATTCCACTATATTGTGGTATTTGTTCTGATAACACTCATTTTTCTAACCAGTGTCCACAACATCAGGATTCATTTGAGTATTTGCCAGCAGTATTACCATGGAATCCTTTTCAGCAAGCACCACCCTTCAGTAAAGAACCATTTAGGCCAAATCCAAACCCCTGGTGGGAAGGACAACCACAATACTAACAAGGAGGCCACCCAAACTACCCCAGGAAAAATTTGTATCAACAAGGCCTATGTATGAAATCTTCTTAGCCATCAAATTCTCATAATAATCCTCCTCCTCATCCCAAATTTGAACCAAGAATCAAGGACATGGTAAAGAAAATGGAATCCCAAAACCTACAGTTCCAATAGACCACACAATCAGTTATTCCAGACCTATAAAATCAAGTGGTACAATTGGAAAAAATTAGCGGTGAGATCAAGATGCAAGGTTTTGGACAACTACCATCCCAACGAATTGCTAATCTAAAGGAAAAAAGGTAATGAATGTGAAATTACACTTTTTAATGGTAAAAGTTTCTCCATCTACTAATTCTACACAATAGGTATGTCCGCCTCTTTAAAACACTCTTTCTCCCCCCATAAATGATTCCAATGAATAAAAAAAAATCAAAAGGTTAAAGAAATTATCATTAGGGATTCCCATGAACAATCCATTCCTCTTCCTTTCCCCCAAAGGCTCTATAAATATAAGAATAATGTTTATAATGATATTGATAAAGAAATAATGGATACATTTAAAAATGATCAAGTTTAAATTCTTTTATTGGATGCAGTTAAAAAAATCCGTCGATATTCCAAATTTCATAAATAGCTTTGGACCCATAGAAGGAGACTGAAGGGGAATGAGAGTGTCAATCTAGGAAGGAATGTCTCAGCCTTGATTCAATCAGAAATGCCAACTAAGTGAAATGATCTTGTATCTTTCAAGATACCATGAACCATAGTAGAGAAATTATTTTCAGATGTTATACTATATTTTGAATCTTCAATTAATGTAATGCCTTACTCAGTTTAAACTTCTCTGTAGGTTGGAGAGATTTAATTGATAGGAGTTATAGTGAAACATTCCAACTGGAGCACAACACACCCATCAAGAGTGGTCGAGGATGTCCTTATAAAATTAAAGAATATCATATTCCCCACCAAATTATATATTCTTGAGATGGAGGATACATGAACCCCTGAAGATTCCCCTCTCATACTTGGGAGGCCATTTTTCAAAACAATAATGATGATCATCAAGTTTAACAATGGTACACTATCCATAGTGTTCATTGGAGAAGATTTATGTTTTAGCATCCTTGAGGCTATGAAGCACCTCGTTGAAGAGCACTCCACACTTCCTTTTTCTTCAATGGAATTTATCTCAATTAATATACACACACAATTATCTCCTTGAACCATACTCTGATTAATGTTGCTATTTTTTCCTTTGGATGATTTGAGATTTGATTTGGTTTTTCAGTGTTGTGTGGGTTTAAAAAAGTGTAACTGTTGTTCTTTAATTTATGAGTGTGTTCATTTTGAGGTACCCATGACCATCAATGATTCTAAAAATCTCATTTCCATAGATTATCTTTCTTTAGATAATAAACATGATCATATTGCTAGTTTCATGGACCACACTCCCCCTAAATCCCCTCCCTCAATCTAAAAAACCCTCGGTGTTGTAATTAAAACCACTTACATCTAATTTAAAATATTCCAATCTTGATGGTATTGACCAATTTCCCATCATTAATTCCAATAACCTCTATAAACAATAGGAATCAAAACTGCTTGATCTTTTTAGAGAGTGTAAAAAGGTGATAGGATGGATATTAGTTGATATTCCAGGGAGTATCCCATCTATTTGTATGCACCATATACTTTTTGATGATGAGGCTAAGCCTATAAGGTAGTATCAATGCCAGTTGATTCCTACTCTCCATGAAGTGGTAAAATTGGATGTTAGTAAATTACTTACCGTTGGGATCACTTATCCTATATCTGATATTAAATGGGTTAGCCTACTTCAAATTGTGCATTAAAACTGGAATGACTATTGTGTCAAATGAATAGAATGAATTTGTTCCAACACGTGTGAAAAATATTTACGGATCTATACTGGCTACTGTCGACTGAATCAATCCACGTGAAAGGACCACTTTCTCTACCTTTCATTGACAAAATGTTAGAATTATTTCCTAGAAAGCCCTATTATTGTTTCCTTGAAGGCTATTTGGATTATTTACAAATCCATATAACTTCTGAGGATCAAGAGAAGACAACATTTACCTATCTATTTCCCACATTTTCATACAGAAGGATGTCATTTGATCTTTATATTGCTCCTAGTACTTTTAAGCATTGTAGGTTGAGTATATTTTCAGAGTACCCTAAGAATTTCATGGGATTTTTTATGGATGATTTCACAGTTTATCGAACTTATTTTGATGATTGTTTTTCACACCTAAGTTCTATCCTTCTTTTTTGCAAAGAAAATGATATTGTAATAAATTCTGAGAAAATCCATTTCATGGTTGAATGAGAGATAGCTCTTGGGATTGTTATTTTAGAAGAGGTAATTCAAGTGGATAAATAAAAATTGAATTAATTTAAACCCTTCCATATCTAAAATATGTTCATGAGGTGTGATATTTATTTAGTAATTCTATTTTTTACCGTTGATTCATTAATGACTTCAGTAATATTTCACTTCTCTTGTACTAGTTAAAAAAAATATTCAGAGTTTTTGTTTGATAAAATTTTTTAGGATTCTTTAAATTAACTAAAAAGGAGTCTCACATCACCTCCCGTCATCCAACCACCAAGGTGGGATCTCTCCTTTGAGATTATGTGTGATGCCTCTATATTTGGATTTGGGGAAGTTTTATCACAAAGGGTTGAGAAGGATCTTCATATCATTGTGTATGCCTCACGTACCCTTGAACCTTCCTAGGAAAACTACACAACCAGTGAAAAAGAACATATTTCTATTGTGTTGGAATTGGAAAATTATATTCATATCTTATCAGGTCAAAAAATCATCATCTTCTCTGATCATTTTTCCCTTCTATTCCTCCTAATGAAACCTGAAGCTAAGCTCTACCTCATTCGGTGGATGCTCCTCCTACAAGAGTTTAACATTAAGATTCATGACAAGAGAGGAGTGTAAAATGTGGTAGGTGAACACATTAGTAGGATTTCCCCACCATTGGACCATAATATTGACTCACCCCTCCCCATTTAAGAATTCTTCCCTCTTGATAACATTTGTTGCATTGTGGACCTTACCCCCGGTATGCAGACATTGTGAATTTTCTAGCAACATATTGGGTCCCCCACAGATTTCCGAACTTCACAATCACAGAGACATAAACGTGATTCTCAATGGAACATTTGGGATGACCCATACTAGTGGATAATTTGTAGTGACCAAATTGTTATTTAGTGTGTCTCTGACCACGAGTTCACCTATTTTTTGACCTTCTTCCACACATTGTCTTGTGGGGGTCACTTTGCCTCTAAACATATGACTCAAAAGGTCCTTGACTCAGGTATTTATTGTCCAACATTTTAAAGAGGTGCCCATTAGTTTGGTAAGTCATGTACTAGATGTTAATTCATAGAGAATATCACCTATGGGAATGAAATTCCCCAACATCCCATATTATTTTCTGAGAACTTTGATGCATGGGGTATTGACTTCATGGGTATTTTCAAAATTCATTTGTATTTTTTTACTTCTTATTGGTTGTTGAATATGTATCTTAGTGGGTGGAAGAAATGGCCACCAATACCGATGACTCTCAAGTTCTTATTTATTTTGTGAGTTCCCATATTTTCATTAGGTTTGGTTTATCAAGATTCATCATTAGTTATTAGGGTTCACAATTTTTCAATCGCATCATTAAAAATTTTCTTCGTAAGTATGGGGGTTTTTATAAAGTCTCAATAGCATATCACCCCCAGACTAACAGACAAGAAGAAATCTCAAATCTGGAAGTTAATAGAATCTTAGAAAAAATGGTACAACCCAATAGGAAAGATTGAAGTTTGTGCTTGGATGATGCACTTTGGGTGTATTGCATAGCTTTTAAAACCACATTCGGAATGTCACCATACAATATTTTGTTTGTAAAGGCATGTCACCTCCTGATGGAGGTAGAAAACTAGGAATATTGGGATGTTAAAGCATTTAATATGATTCTTTCAAATGCAGGTGAGCATAGGAAGCTATATATTCAAGAGTTGGAAGAAATTTGATGTGATTCATATGAGAAATCATGGATCTATAAATAGAATACATAGGATATCCATGATATCATGATTCATTAGAGGTATTTTCATATTGGTGAAAAGGTTATCATGTATAATTTCAGGCTAATGTTAAACCCAGGTAAGGTTTTTTCTTGATGGCTTGGTCTTTATACTATTGCTGATGTTTACCATTTTGGTTCTATATAGGTTTTTCACGAGAAGAGTGGATAGAGGATTATGGTAAATGGGTAGAGGCTCAACAACTTCTAAGAGAATTTTCCCAAGCATCTCGTGGAGGAAATCCAATTGATAGATTCAATAATTGAAACCACTTAGCAATTGTCCCTTCTACCTACCTATATTTACTTGAATATTTTTTTAAAATACTTTCTGTGAGGTCAATTTAACTTTTAGGTGTGGGGGTGGGTTACATGTCATAGTTAGGATTATATAAAACAAAAAAACAAAAACAAAACAAAGAAAATTAAAAATGAAGAAAATTTGTTTTCATTATTGATTTATTTTTCCTTATTTTGTGTTTTTGGATAAAAAATGATCTTAAAAAGAATATCCTAAATGAAATTTCATTCTTGAGTTGATTGTGTGGAAAATTACACTATTTTTGGAAAAATATTTTTCAAATGAATGTTGATATGGTATATTTTAGTAGATTTTATTTTTTCATATCATTCTTAGGTGTTTAAAGGACTTTTGAATCCCATACCTCATTAGCACTGACCAATATTTTAATCCCATACCCAGATAAACTCTAAGACCATTATTGCATATTCTTCCTTTTAATCACTTTCTTGAGAGTCTCGAGTCATGTAGATAAACTATAAATTTCCTTGATTATATTTGAAGCCATAATATTCAAGTATGCTACATTCTTGATAGAGGCAATCATTCATTGAAAATCCCTTTGCACAATTATCCTCTATTTTTTTCCACCATTACAATTTATCCTTTTTAATCCTTATAGACCATGAAATTCCTATTAGGTATCCACATTACAAGATAATTTATCCCTACCTACCAATATCTTGTGTATATTATTATTTTATTTTCAGAAAGTTTGGGAGAGATGGTGTTTCCCTAGAAATTTTGGGAAGGGAATCATTGTTATTGGTTGATTTAATGGGTGCCTACATTTTCTTTGGGCAATGGGTTCAAAAGAAATATTACATCAATATTTTACACATGTTTCTCTATTTATCTCCAAAAATATATATATATTAAAAAAATAGTTTTTTTCATTGAAAAAAAACAAAACCAAATAATAAAATTGATAAAAGAGGAAGTTTACTCATTATTATTCACATCATAGTTGTGACCCATACAAAAATATAATGGGGACAATGAGTTTGAGGTAATACACTTTGTGAGGGGTTTAGTGTTTAATTCCTTATGAACAATTTATGAATATTCAAATGGTTTGTACATAAGATATTAAACACTCCTCTTCTACCTCATATTTTGAAACATTTAATCCTACCAATCCTAGAACCTTAGTCCAACCTGATGGAAGTCCTCATGAGTAGCACACTAGTTTTTGGTGGTAAATAAATAATAATAATTTAAATCATATATTAAGATCACATGAACTCTATGAAAAGAGAATAAACCAACTTTTATATATTCCTTACGTGAAGATAGAATATTTTTAGGTGATGTAGGTTGAGACATGTTGCATGGTTGAAAAAATGAAGTTGAAAAAATTCAAATGTGGGAAAAGAAAAATGATAGGAAGATTTCTTACATAAAAGATAAATGATAAATTTAGTTTAAAAATAATATTGGGCGTTTTCACATATTTTATTTCATAATGGGTCATGATTAGGATATTGTACTTTTCCTAGAAGTGAAAATGGTTAGGTGTGGGGTGGTGATCGTACAATGATTCACTTTTTTTTATTTCGCCCCTATACCAATGTATTAAACTGGTTTTCTATTGAAAATTACAATTATAATCAAAAAATTCACTTCATGTTTGATTCAATTATTTTGTGTTCAACACTCTTAAAAAGGGAAATGATACTTTTTTTGTTAATATCTCCTATTATATGCCAGATAGGGCCACCAAATTTGGAATGGAGGTAGAAAAGGTGTCGGTAAAAAACTATATATTTATTTATAAAGTTATTTAGGATTGTATTACCTACCAAAACCCTAGACCAAAAAGATTATCAAAATCTAGGTGCCAAAAAACACACCACAATTTGCGTATAAACGGGCACCTTGGGTACCCAATTTTGGAGTTTGACCTAGAGGTAATGCACTTATATTTCGGAGTCCCAAATGAGTCCTTTCATAACCCCTATAAGTTTTGGAGGCTATGGGATGTTCTACTTCAACATCATCTTCTTCCACTCCCCCATGAATTTCTAATCCCCTTGTGATCACCTGGGGAGGAACGTGATGTAATCCCGAGCTTCATGATTGTATTATGTTGAATGATATTTTTAATTCCAGGTTTTATGTTGTTTTTCATCATCCTATATTATTATTTAATTTATTTATATACTTGTATGTTATACTAAAACTCAAATGATCATGTTTGGGGGTACCCTTTCATGTGATGTTTCACACATCATTCATCTGTTTTTCATCCCTCATTAAGTTGTAGTGTTTTTATGGTTCATATTGTTCAATTAAACTCTCATAATAACTGTTAAGGTCACATAAATTTATTTCATGGTATCAAAAAGAAATAACATACAAACATAGACATCACATCGAGTTCTTCATGTGTTTCCTTGGTGAGTTTCGGTTATGTGGTCGAACACAAATCACCAAATCATTAGTGGTGTCTGGTGAATCATTGTGTGTTTTCGACTAAACCCTAAGAGGTATCCTATAATAAACTCAGTAAAATTATGGTAATACGTGTTAAAAACATGGATTAAAATATATATACCCTTTATCATGATGTGATGAAGGATGAGAATCGTGAGACTTCGCTGAGTTGATCGTGTTTAATAAATCTTGTTCATTTCCACTTTGTTTTATCTCTTTCATTTTATATTGTCATATTTAATCATCAAACCCCATGTTTTTCAAAATCACATTCCCCTTCTATTTTTATAATCAAAACCCTATTTTTAAATTAATGATCTAAGGCTCCGTCAAGAGACAACTTATGGTTACAACTATAATAAAGCAATCCTAGTAAACTAAACATCTAATTTGATGTGATCGACAATGAGATTTGGTGTTTGGGATTTAAATTAAATAACTTTTTGGTATATTGTATTAGACAAGAACACCCAAAAATAATTTATTCCTTTTTTATTGAAATATAAATATCTATGTCCCCTTTATATGAGTTTCACATCAATGATCAAAACCAAACATAAACCTTCCAGTTTGATACCACTTTTTGGTCCCACACAATCGATGATATCATTAAGTGGGGTTAATCAAAGTATGTTGATTAAAAAATATCCACTTCTAGTTATATTATTTTTTGGTTATCATGAAAATAACTCTCTTACTCAATGAATATGAAATTTGTAATGAATAATAAATTTAATTAATTTTTCATTATTCACTTTCAATAATCTATACCCAAGTTAAATAGACTTGATGATGTGTCGATGTACAGAAATACACTAATGTGTATTTATCATTTAAACTGTTCAAATTAGACTCAATGTCTGTATAGGTACAAGAACATTAACTTGAATAAATCACATTGCACTCTCATTTAAGAAGAACTAACTACCCCTCAAGAGTATATGTTTTTTTCACCAAAACCAATATCCAAATGTTACCCCTCCACTAGTGTTTTAATCTACTCCATGCTTATCAAAATGGTATTCTATTTCTATTTTTTATTTATATATAAATTTTAGGTAAAACCCACTACTTTTAAAATCAATATTTTCTATAATTCCATAAAACTCTTTAATATTATTTTATTTCACCACCTGAGAACATATTTCTCTAATTCAAAAAAATCCATTTTATGAAGACCTAAGCCTTCGATAATATTTTTTAGTTAGGTAAACTACCATCATCTTATCCTTGACATTATCATCAAATATTTCCCATTTAAGGCCCAAATATTTATCATTTTAAATAGATTTTGAAATCAATAATAATTTATGAATGGATAGCATTATATCAAAAAAGGCATCATTAGATCATAATCCCTTTAATGTTCATGCTTCGTTGAAAACTATATCCAAATCCACATTCGAAATCAAAAATTTATAACATGATGGAGCCTCAAAGAATAAATTTAATTAACTAATTATAATATAACCCTAATAACCAAACATTAATTAACATTTTAGGGCCATTTATTGCAACATGACCACATTCCCAATTCTATATAAAAATCATATGTATGATATTTTCCCACTATTTCATTAATAACTCTTTTCCATTTCCTCAAAATTTATCCACAAATTTTAAAAATATTTATTGCATAACCATGGAATAACCTACAAATTGAAATAAATAGTATTTTATGAAATATTTTATAATGTATTATATACCCCAATGTAGTTTGTTTCTTAATTCCATAGAATAAACTCTCTAACACCTTCTAGAAATTATAAAACATAAAAACTATAGTTATTTATACCTTTATGATCCATTTGAATGATTTATTCTAAAAAAACAAAAAAAAAATACTAAAAATAGATATTTATTTTTTATAACATTAATATTTATGATCCTTTATTATCAAGATTACCATGTCTAATTATATTAAAAATAACCAAATAAAAATGATAATAAAACAACACACTCACATTAACAATCATAGACCCCTTATTTATAATATATGAGTAAGTAGTGCATACAACATTCTATGTCCTTCTTGAAGCCACTAGAAACCTAGGCTCCCAATCTCACTATGTTATACTCTTGGATTCAAGATCTTAGAGAAGAGTAATAATACCTTGGTTCCAATCACCATTTTGATATTATCCAAATATCAATATGCCAAGATAGAAAAAAATTTATCATAACACTCTATTAATATAAAGAATCATTGTAATATTCTCTCAAAAGATGTTTGAACATATTCACCCCACACATGAATGGTATTCCTGGTATAGAATCACATATCATGAAATAATAATTAAATTTAACATCATTTAATAATTTACATACCTGACGAATCACCTTGGATGCAGTATCATGTGATTTTGGATAACAATATCTATAATAAATATTATTCTAAATCATTAACTATTATGGTTTACCTTAAAACTATACGTATGGGTGAGTAAGGAATAATTATTTGGTGCTTAAAAAACAACCTTGATCTCAAATATATTTGAGAGAATGATTGTAAATACATAGATAAATTATTATCTATCTCAAATCCATATTAATAGTTGAATTTAAGATTTAATGATCAAGTGCATCATCAATAGACTCTGGCCTAGAATAGTGGGTTATAATAAGGATTAATTCGTATATTTGAAGTAATAATCATTAAACCCATAATATTGGGAGATAAGATATTAAATAACTTGGTGTCTTCATTTAAATATAAATAACATCTTTTGGATAAGTTAAAATTGTTTCTAGTAGTACACCATTTCCATCTGTATGCATCATTCATTGGACTACATCACACATCAATGTAATGATAATAAAAAATAATCAAACTAAAAAATAAATAATATATCTATAAATCTCATGAATCCTCTTAAAATAATCTATTATTCCACTTTAACATACTTCAAAAAAATTATATCATAGTCACTTCACGTTCAATAATAATACAATGTCACCTATTGAGTTAAACAGTTCACATGATCACCATATTATTAATATCAATATTAATATACATATATAATAAATGGAACCATATCTTATTAATATATCTAAATAATAATCAAAAAAATAATTCATCATTATCTTATTTTAGCTTCAACATTATCCTATGAAATGTATCACCTTAATTTATAGGTTGCATATAATCATTCTTTGTCATATTTACAAAATTCAAAATATATATACAATTATATTAATAACATCATCAAGTAATTTCTTTTTTAGTATTATAATATTCCTTTATCATTATTAAGTTCATTACTCAATTCCTTATATGACCCACATTTCTGAAGTCCTTGGTACAGTTCTCCCTCATGTGACTGAGACGGGTGCCCACAAGACCTCAATTGTGCCTCCCCATATTCCAAAGGCTGATGAATAGAAGAGATGTTGAAATAAATATAGTGTGGAGACTATAAACTATAGTACAAAATAACAATAAAAAAGTAATCATGATAAATAATGCACTACAATCAACTCGAACAGATAAATTAGAAATTTCCAAAGTAACCATATATCCTGAATCCATGCAATATTTTACTAAATGTTGTGTAAAGGACATAAAAGAAACCACATATATGGGCGAATCAAAATAAGACTCCTAAAAAGATTCAAAAATCCCATTATAAGTACCATATCTATGTTGGGATCTTAATAAGAGAAGTCAACAAATCAAGAATAGGGTACCTTACCCTTGTCCAAAACTGCATCCATAAAGTTTACATTGGTACCAAATGGAAACCTGAACTCGGCCTGAGTCAAAATTTGTACGAAAACACCAGTTATGCCTAAACAAGTCCAGTCTAGGATGGATTTCAATGAATATATTGATAAAAAATGCATCAATTATATGTTAAATGTAGAACATTTAGTTCAACCCATCAACCATCAAGCTATAGGTTGACACCCGCGGTAAGCCACGCCTTCTATGTAATGATTCTATATGTCTTTTTACGTACCCAAAAATAGATCTTGTAACTATATCCATGATATCAATATATGATAGCTTAATACACAATATAACTAAGGAAAATTTCTATGATAGTGGTTAATTACATATTCAATTCACATCAGACCCAAGGCCAATTGTCATCTTAGGGATAGTTAATTGTTTATTTCACACAAGACCCATCAGTAATTCCTATAGCATGGTCCAATAAAAATATGAATTAATAATGTTCTTCAATAATATGGACCTTTAACTAGTTATAAGGAAATAATTCAATATCATTTAAAATATTCAAGAACATGAAAATTTTCAACATATGTGTCAATTAGACCCAATTACCAGTTCATATGTCAAATATAAACAATTAGGAATTTAAAGGTAAATACAAGTATAGATTTTTGATTTAAACCCCATCAGATTACAAGTATTTGAATGTTTGTTCCAATGATAAAATCTCAATTCACAAATTACGTTTCATAGAAACTAAATTTTTATCACCCAGATTTCAAACCTAGGGTAAATGAAATGAACACCATGTGGGTGGCCAAAAATTAGGAGTTTCAATCAATGAAGGAACCTTTGGGTTCAAAGGATTGTCTTCATAAATTTATTCCGGGAATATAGGATATTTCTAATTAGAAGTGTTTATGCACATGGTGTGTTAGTTCAATCACCCATGTTATAAGTAGTAAAAAATGAAAGAAGATAATATAGAGATTTTTTAGACCACCACCCTTAGTAGAAGAGATAGAGAATCACAAAAATAAAGTGTAGTGATCATGCACAATAGCACAATTCCTTAGGTATAGTTATAGAATAACCCCATTAGGTATGGAAAAAAGATGATCAATGAATAAAATGAATGGAATTATTTAATTTTTGGTGAGGCTTTCCAAAATGGGATCCCTGGATTAAACAACGGATCAAAGGATGTCATTGGACAATTTTAGGAAGCCCTTGTGAACACTTAAATTTTATTAATCCTAAAGTACAGTCCAACTATATGATTAAAAAAAATTAAGAAGGTCAATAAAAGAAATTATGGGGCTTCCCCACATAAAATATTGAAAGGTAACCACCTTCTATCCATTGTGATCCCACCAGCGAGTCGGCAGGAGAGTAGGTAACCAGTACTAATGCATCGACTTGTCGAGGTGTTCCTATAGCCTTGTTGGGATACTTCTCCATCCGCCAGCTATCTGATGGCTCTATATAATTTATTATGCTTCTTTCCACTACAACCCTTTAGCTATTCTAGCCCTCCACCCTTAAGAACTTCCAAGAATTCTTTTTGAATGGGAAAATTTCTTAGTTACTGAATTTATATAGAATGAACAAAAATAAATAAATGATTGAAGTACCCAGATATAGGATGGATTATTACAACCTCGTCACCATATAATGTCTCTTCTCTGATCTATAATTCCATGAATCACTAAGAGCTATCAGAAAAAAACTCAAAAAATTGTTCATGAATATCAAATTCCTACTCCTAGGTCTCCTCCTATACATGTCATTGTTCCCACTAAACTAGTACCAAGGTAACATTCTTACCTTAAAGAACATTCTCAATGTTTCCAATGAAACATATCATATTCTCCTCAAAGGATTAATTTACATCAATATCAACTACATCAATGTCTATAATGAGATAAGGATCAGAGTGATATCTCTGGAGATGTGACACATGGAAGACATCGTTCATAGAACATTATCACTAAGGAAGATCCAAACGGTATGAATTTTTGACGATTCTTTCCACAATTTAAAATATCTTGAAAAAAACATGGAACTAACTTTTTATTCTTATTAGTATGGTGTTTCCCCATCCTAAAAAACACCTAAAGGTGGCAAACCTCAAATTCCAAATATCATATATGATTGTTAGTATATGATTAATTCTTGTTTTGTGAGTTTTCCCACTACATCTTTCTAAAATAAACCTTCTCATATTTCTCCTACATGAAACTATGTCCAAAAAGTGCTGACTCCCTAGCCTCTAACCAGTATAGAGGTGAAGAACATGGCGTTCCATATAAATCATAAGATTATTTGTTTGAATTGATGTTTGGAAGATGATATTATAAGAAAACTCCATGAGGGATAAATTTTTCACCAATGAACAACCAAAATACAAAACAAATACCTCTATCATTTCCTCCAAAATCTAAATAATCATTTCAAATTAGCTTTCAGTTTGAGGATAATAGGGAATGCTCAGAAGAACTTATGATCATATTACCTTTTAAAGTAAATTATAGAAATGTTATGTAAAATAAGGATCTCAGTATGAAACGATTCTCTATAAAACACCACACAACTATTCCCACTCTTGTATAAAGAGGTTACCAAATTCATTAAAAGTGGTGGTCTTATTAATAGGAATAAAATGGTATATATTCGTCAATTGATCCATGATCACCCACACTGAGTCATTCTTATATGGTGTCCTAGTTAAACATGTAATTAAATATTAGGATATATCATCCCATATCCATTTCAAGATGGGTAATTATTTCAAGATCCTTGTAGGTTATTGATTATCATCTTTCACCAATTAAAAGGTTTAGCATCACACCACGAATCTAACTATCTCTTTCTACATCTTTGGCCACCAAAACTGCACGTGGAGATCATAACTCATCTTTTTCAATCGCGGATATACCACACATTTCAAATAATGTAAATACCTCATCATATCCCCAAACATGCTCATATGAACCCTTATACGAATATGAATTTAGAGAATATAATTTTCATTAAATAACCTACTTGATGGAGGATACCCACCATATATGTTTTACCTCTATGATAAACCCTTCAAATCAAGTAAAAAAATTATCTTAATCCAATTCAGAAGTAAGGGAACAACATAGGTCAGTGTTAGATTTTCACAACCCTAAGAATCATAAAAAAATAAATGAATATTAATAAAATGTTCCATTATCCCCCACTCATCACAAGATTCCCACAGTATATTAGTACACATCTTCCTACTCAAGAATTCAGAAATTACATTTCCCTTGATAGGAGTATATTCCATCTTAAAGAAAAAACACTATAGAAACTCGAACCGACTCTTTTTAAAAAGTTCAAATCTCATTTTGAAAATATGTATTTCATTATCTTCTGATTTATGGGCCCCATAAATCTCTCACACAAAAGATAATTTCACCATCACAACAAAGCATGTACAGCTGTAGTGAACTCCATATCATGACTAGGGTAATCTAGCTAATGCGGTCTCAACTACATAGAGTCGTAAGTAAATACTCATCCATATTACATTATAACTACTCTAAGACTAAATCCTTATGTGAAAAAATAAAATTTATACTCTTTACCTGGATCATGTTAGGTAAGGATCGGTGTTGAGTGTAGCCTAACCTTTAACTCATAAAATTCCTGCTCATGGGGATCTGACCAATTAAACCTCACCCATTTATGGGAAACACCATACATAGGTGGTTATATATGGAATAAGTCCATAATGAATCAACAATAATATCATGTCAAACTCAAAAATCTATGAATATCAAAGAAGTTAATGGGTCACTCTAAAGACCCCATAACTGCCAAATTCTCTACGTCAACTAACACTCCAACATTTGATATAATGTGCATCAAGAAATAAACTTGTTCGGAATATAAATGAAATTTAGAAAGATGAAAGTATATTTGTATCCCCCTCGGTATATTTAGGATAATTTAAATTTTGTGGGAATGAATTTCTCTGGACTGGGAGTATAAAAAGATTTCATAAATGAAGAAAACCATAAACTGATATAAATACTATAAGATCCAAACTTTTTTCAGAGTTTTATTGGTCTTTTTTGTAGGTAAACTTTTTTATTATGTTGAGTAATTTTAATTTTGGTTTTACCTTAGTGTTTTTGGGTAAAAATTTGAAAAACATAGATGAAATAGGGAAGTGTGGGGTCGGCATATGGTTAGCCCAAACTATGTATCCTATCCCAAAAAACCCAAAAACTGTGTACATAAGGGAATTGCACATTTTTCACATGATTTTTTTAAATATGAACCCTATTAAGAGTAATTATTCACCCCTATAAAAGAGGTGCATGGTTTATGTGCCTGGTTAGGGAAACATGTGGGTCCTTTCCTATCATTTCGTGTATGGGAATTAAATTATCCCTAAAATTTGTTTAAAAATTTCCAAACCCCATTTCAGTCCCAAATCGACCGCTATTTGACCTTAATGTCTCTTTAATGATTTTAGAGCCTCCCTGATATATTCAACTCCCTCTTGACTTTTGTTCTTGGTGGGTCAAAACCCAAATCATAGATCTTCACCCCTCCTGGTAAGAGGATCTTATCCCAATTTCTATCTTGTTCCTCCTCCTTTATTATATCTTCTTTTAAGGGAATTTATTCACTATTTTGTGATATCTATACCTAGTTTTGTGCATAAATATCTAGGATTATAGATCTAGAACTAGATTTAATTGATCATGAATTTTTCAATCTATATTTAGTTTATAGAACTAGATCTCGTTTTATACACTTCACTGAATTATGAGTATTTCCAGTGGGTTATTGTTTGTCGATGAATCAAGGTAGATGATATATTATTCAAACACTATAATATTTATATAAATTACATGAATGTGATTATATAATCTCTAGGGTTCTTTCAGAAAATCTAATTGATAATTGAATTAATTAATATGGTCAATTAATTAATTAAGGAATTGGGGATTTGATTGAATAATTGAATTGTGGAATTTGGGATAACTAATTCTTTGGTTCACTATCAAAAATTTTAATAAGGAATTAATAATAATTATTTGGTGAATTAATTATTGGATGTTGAGATTATGAAATGAGTAATTATTTATTGAATTAATTAATTGAAATTTTGTGATTAATTAATTATGGAAATTAATTAATAAGATGAGTATGATTAATTAATCTTTTAATTAAAAAATGCAAATTATGTGATTTATTAATTGTGGGAATTAATTAATGTGATTGTTATGATTAACTAATTATTGAATAAATTAATGGAAATGATGTGATTAATTAGTTGTGGAAATTAATTAATGAGATGGGTATGATTAATTAATTATTGAATTAATTAATAGAAATATTTGTGAATTTTCATTTGGTTGTATGTTACATTATAATGATTATGTTGTAAAACAGTATAATATGGGTTAAATAATGTGTAGGTATGGTATTTTCTGAAGAAGACTGTGGGAGCTTCTATTTTGATTTCAGAAGGACCATGGGATCCTTCAAGTAGGGAGACTGTGATAACATCCATTTTTATTTCCAAGAGACTATGAGGGATCTTGGAGTTTTTCTAGGAAAAAGATTATGATATCTTCCCCCTTTTCTAAGAAATATATTTTTCCTTATTTAGTATCACTCACATTTGAACCTTGAGATTAGAGTTGTATGTGTATAATACTCATATAAGACTAATTTACATGTTTTATCATTTTATCTGATATGAATTTTGATAATTAATAATAAGAATTTAATTCATATATATGATATCTATTGGGGCTAGTTTATCCTATATCACAGGATGAAGTAGGTATTTTGGTTTGGGAGTCCTCAGGAACCTAGGGGCCTATGTGCTTAAATAAAAAATAATTGAAAATGTGATAACTGTTTACTTATTTCTTTATACAACTGCATACACTATTATAGACAAGATATTTATTTAGAAACCTTTAGTTGTGGAAAAATGAGTTGTACTCAAATCCTAATCAGGCTTCATGATCTGTACCTAAATAGATTTCATGTTTGTGGGATAGGATAAGGGCAAAGGCCCTATATTAGATGGATGAGTGGATATGGATCATGGATGAGGGAATTGGATCTGGTATGGGAACTTATATGGAGTTGTTAGTATCTTTAAATTTATTTATTTTTTTGAATCACAGAACATACATTAGGATGGTATATTTTTAGTTCAAATTTTATATTATATCCTATGTTTTAGTCATCTTGTGTTATAAGTATAATTCTATTTCAGGTTATATCTTATTCAGTTACTGTTTCTTATTTTCTACTTGTGTATTACTCTAATAAAAGATAGTATAGTCTCCTTATGATTAATATTAAACCCTCATTGCTAGTCGGTATCCTCTAGCTTATGGGGAGGAATTCCTGAGTTCTTTTGTCATTATGGATTGAGGCACTAGTGTGTGGAACCCGTGTTGAGAAATTAAAAAGTGGTATAAGAACCCAATTTAATTTTCTTTTTATTTTGTATTACTATTTGGGAAATGTAGATATGATACTAGGAAGAGTCAATCCTTGGTTATGAGCTTGTTCATGGGAGTATCAAACCCATGTATGGAAGAAAACCCATGTACCCAGGGTGGGATTTGTTTACTTTTGTTTCTATTACAGTCGAATATTATTTCTCCTTGGGTGGCACACTTGTTGTGTGATGTGGTTATTGTTTCTGAGAATTCTTTGTGAACTGACTATTGACATATTATGTCATTAGATTTTATTTTAATGCATTATTACAGGAACTCGATATTATTATGACATGCACAATTTTAGGCACACATAGGGAAATAAGTTTTAAGTTAGTTGTTGAACTTGAATTATTTTTCCTTTCTTGTAAAATTGAAATAATAATGTTTCCCAACATGAAATTGAAAAGGTTTTTAAAATTATGTAGGAAAAAAATAAATGTTCTTTCCAATGAGAAACATGATATGGGAATCTGTTTACCCTTGTTAACTAGTACCTAGGTGTATAATTGTGAAGGGTAGTAATAATGCTTCAATTTTCACCATGTGGTGAGGTTTGGGGGAAATATTTCTTATGATTTGTTGTGATTTTCCTCTAACATAATTATAATAAATTGGTGTTATTATTCCTAATAAGTGTGTTTGGTAGTTTAGAGATATGCATCCATAAAGACTCTTGTTGAGATGATGATAAGAGGATATGTTTGGAGATTCTATACTAGTAGTGAAACCTGAGGCACTAATAGTGTCGTTTGAGGAAGTAGGGTTTTAGTTCTAAGAGAAAATTTCTCACTTCATACAATTAATGAGATAGAAGTGTTCATGACATGATGTTACACCTATCAGTAGGAGAAGGTGGTGCATCAACAAAATATAGGTATGCTATATCCATTAACCCTTATAGAGTGGAAGTGGGGAAATATGGCCCTATAATCATCAGTGTCTCTCCCATTGTGCCTCAGAATAATGACATGATTTTATTTTTTCACATAGAATAGCAAAAATAGAACATTTATTTCTCATATAGGAGACATTCTTAGTGGATTAGATGAGAGATTTGTATGTCCAATATATAGTCCGTCAACATGGGGTTCTGCATACTAAAGTTTCAAATTGTGACTCAAGATTTACATTATGCTTCAAGAAATATATAAAGAAGACACATGGTATGTAGGTTTTATTTAGTATGTCATTCCACCCACATACAAATGGGTAGTCGGAGTATACTATATAGGTTCTTGAGGATAAGTTATGAGCATGTATCATATACTTTAGAGGGTCTTGGAATAAGTACCTAGCTTTAGTGGAGTTTTTCTATAACAATTGTTATCTAGAAATGATACAAAAGGTACAATACGAGGAACTTTATATTAGTCCATGCAGATATCCTCTATGGTGGATAGAGGTAGGTGAGTCCAAATTTTTGGGACTGAGTCTTGTACAAGATGCATCGAAATAGGTTCGACTAATTTGAAAATGTACATCTACAACTAATACTAGATAGAAGTAATATGATGATATGCATCGAAGACCCTTGTATTTTATATATAGTGATTGTTTATTCATTTAGGCATCGCCAATATTGGGTCACTATAGGATATAGATATAGAGAAAGTTGTTTCCCAAGTTTGTTGGACCATTTTAAGTTATGGGGATAATCGAGCTGGTGGCATACAGATTGTCTCTTCCCTAAAAATATAGTGATATGAAGGACATTTTCCATGTTTCACTACTTTTTTGGTACCACCAAAACTATTATCATGTGAACTATTTGGATGAAATTAAACTTGAGATAGATGAGTCCTTTTAGAGCATCTAATATGTGTGTTAGATCACAGTGATAATGTTTTGTGGGGAATTACCATACAGATAGTTTGTGCATCATTGATACATGGATGTGTGTAGGAGGAAAAATGAGAAAGGGAAGTAAATATAAAATCTGAGTGGCATGAGATTTTGTACTCTGAATCTTAGAGATGATTGGGAGTGTAACTCGAGGATGAGATGTTATAAGGTGGGAATATTATAAGATCTATACCTTTTTTCAGTTGTCTGAAGATTTTTTGTAGGTACTATTTTTCATTATATTGAGTAGTTTTAATTAGGGTTTTACCATGGGGTTATTTGAGATAGAAATTTGAGAAAATGGATGAAATAGGGTACTGCACGTTTGGCGCACGGTTATCCCCAACCATGTGTCTCAGCCCAGGAAATATTGTTACCCTAGACAGAGAAGAAATAAATTGTTGACACAAGCTTTATCAAATTTTAAACCCTATTAGTATTATCCATGTACACCTATAAATGAGTCACATGGTCTAGGTGCATATTTAGGGGAAACCGTGGGTCTTTTTTCAGCAAACTATGTGCGGAAATTAAATAAACCCAAACATTAGTTTAAAAAATTCGTGAATCCCCATTTTAATCCCCAATTGACCCCCATTCGATCGTAATGCCTATTTTATGATTCTATAGATTCTTTGATAGATTTCAATCCTGCGTGACCACTGTTCATGGTAGTTCAAATCCCAAATCAAAGCCCCTAATACCTCCTAGTAACAGGATCTCGTCCTAGTTATTTTCCCATTCCTAGTATTATTATCTCTTTCCTCAAGGGATTCTATTATCTTTTTTCGTTATATCTATATCTATTATTGTATATCTAGATCAAGGATTGTAGATTTATATCTAGATTTAAGATATTTTTATTTTTTAGTCTTGATTTAGGTTATAGATCTAGATCTCATTCTACTTTGTTACTCCACTGAATTTTGGGGATTTTTATTGGGTAATTGTTCATTGATGAATCAAGGTAGGTGGTATATTATTTCAATCACACATTCTTGATATCAATTAAATGTATGTGATCAAATAATTTCTACATCACTTTTATAAATTTTTATTCTTAATTGAATTAATTAAATTTGTTTGAATAATTAATTGAGGAACTGAGGATTTGATTGAAAAATTGAATTATAGAAATGGATATAATTAATTATTTGGTTAATTATCAAAATTTCGAATTTCGAATTTTGAATTTACAATAATTAATTGGTGAATTAATTATTTGATTTTGAGATTGTGAAATGATTAATTAATTTTTGAATTAATTAAAGGAAATGATGTGATTAATTAATTGTGGAAAATAATTTTTTAGATGGGTATGATAAATTAATTATTGATATAATTAATGGAAATGATGTTATTAATTATTTTTGGAAATAAATTTATGATATGGGTATGGATAATTAACTATTGAATTTATTAATGGAAATGATTCAATTAATTAATTGTGAAAGTTAATTAATGAGATGGGTATGATTAATTAAAATATTAATTATTTAATAGAATGATTTTTGAAATGTACTTTGGTTGTATTTAACATGGTTGTGATTGTGTTGGCATTGAGTATCACATGGGATAACTAGGGTTTGGGTAAGGGATTGCCCGAGGAATACTGTGACAGTTTCTATTTTGATTCCTGAAGGACCGTGAGATCCTTTAGGGAGGAATACCATGAGAGCTTCAATATTTATTTCCATGGGACTGTGAGAGATCTTGTAGGTGGTATAAGGAAAAGTCTATTGCAGACTACCTTCCTAGAAGTATATTATACTTCACTTAGAATTACTCACGTTAGACTCTATATGTTAGAATACTATGTTCACATTACTCAGGCCGAATTAATTTACATTTTTAATGAATTTTATGAGATAGTAATTGTGATAATGAATATTAACAATTTAATTTAGATATATTATATCCCTTAGAGATAGTTCAAACTCAATCATGGGATGAAGAAGGTATTGATGTTCATGTATCCTTAGGCACCCATGGGGTATACGTGGTTAAATAAGTAATAGTTGATAATGTGATAAGTGTTCAATTATGAACTGTTCTTATTTATTTTTACAATTTCATACACTATTATTGAATGGATATTGTTTCAGACATCATTCGTGGGGGCCTAATAAGTTATAATCAAACCCTAAAAAGGCTTCCTGGTTGGTAACAAAATAGATTTCATGTTTATGGGATACAATAAAGTGAAGGCCTGGTGTTAGATGGCTGGGTGGGGATGGAACATGGATGAGGGAACTGAATTTGGTTGAGGCCAACATTGGATTTATCAATTTCATTACTTTTGAGTTTCCTTTGACACATGGAATGTACTTTTTCATGGCATATTTATAGTTTATTTTTGATATTGTTTCTCTATTTTTGGTCATTTATGATCTTTTTACTATTCTTTTTTTGGTTATATGTTATTCAGTTTTTATTTCAAATTTTTTGACGGTGTATTACTCCGTTAGATGATGTTATCATCTCCCAATGATTGATATTGGACCCTCACTGCTAGTCATCATCCTATTGAATTCTGGGAGGCGCACCTAGGTTCATGTGGCAGTCCATCTTGGGCCACTAGTGTGGGGAACCCGGGTTAGGACATTATATATATAGATGGAAGATCTGATTAATTAATTCTATGAATACAACTGGAATTTTATTTATACCGAATTAAAATACTATATACTAATACAATCCATACAAACTCTGAAAACAAGTTATGCGTATACAATACGGTCTCACCCTTTACCAATGATACCCTAAACTCAATTCAATCTTTGAGAATATTTGGGAAACCTCTCAGTGGGTCAAATAGATCAGTGATTCAAAAAAGGGGGTACTAATTAATAATAGTCATATGGTTCATTCCCCTTTAATAAATAGATAAAAAAATGATCTATATATATAATTATATAATAACATGAGGAACAAAACAGTGATGTACTAGGATTTATGAATCCCTTAGCTTCAAGATCCTCCAACTACACCATCAACTCCCAATGCTCTATTGGTTCCATCATATAGTGATGGAATGAAATAGGTTTAGCTACTACCAACAGATCTATTATGAACTCAGTCTCCCTGTCATGTTATAAGACACATAATTCATTAGGAGTGACTTCCTAAAAGCAGTACACCACCAGACGGAATATACTATATTGTAACTCACTATCATGCAGAATAATTTTGGTGACTTCAATCATGAGCCAATCCAATTTTAAATGAAATGGTCATGCATGACTAACCTAATGATCTCATTCACCTCAATATTCCTTAATATCAACTTCGAGAGATAGAAAACTCTCCTGTGAAAATTGTTGATTTGATCATGGTATAGAAATTTTTAATCCATACCCATAATAAAATAAAATATTTTCATTTCCAACACAAACATACACCATATAAACTAATATATTGATGTTCCTAAGTTCACTACTCATATCATTAAAAACCCTCTGATCATTCACCTAAAGGAATAATGATGTTTATAACCCCATCTAGGATGTTCATCAACCTAGATATCTAATATCCTACTAAAGATGGATTAAAACATTTTAGGTTGGTAAAATGGTCATCATAGTCCATCATAGACATGCTCCCCTATGTTAGGTGTATAGAATTTTTAGGGAATTCCCCCATATAATATTTGGGTAGATATAACTCAAAAAATTTACCTTGATCTCTTTTCAAGTTAGGGTTGTTTTATTTTACATCTTGAATTATAATGTCCCATCATTATTGACTGGTACCAATTGAATATGGGGAGAAAGATTCAACCGTCTCTCCATGTGTGTCTCTAGGTGACCAAAGATCATATGGAAAAAATTGATCTAGAACTCTGCAACATGAGGACCTCCATCCCAAGAAAATTTCAATCGGTGTTACAGATTCAATTCCATCATTATATTAGATATATAAGGAATTTCATGATTAGTATCTCTCTTGATGGATCGTATAACACATAGGAAACTATAATAGAGTTAATTGTACATCAGAATTCAATTAAATATAACAGGTTATAGCTCCACTACTTTAGGATTATTCTCATTACCACTCTCTTAATGTTCAACTAGAAGAAGACATTGTAGAATTTCTCTAAAATTATAAGCACAATCCCTAGATCATAGAGATTATAGCATATTAATACCCAAAAAGAAAAATAGAAGAATATATATATCCATGAAATATAAGGTTACTTAAAATGTTATATTAAAAAGTTAATTACCTTTCTATAATATATTATTTTTCCCTTTTATCAGAAATATCATACAGATTAAATCATAATTTAGATTTGATGATATTTCCAATAAAGTAAAAATAACCCTAGCATGAATGATGAATACAAATATATTTTCTTGTGTTCCAACTATGATTCATATATACACACCCCATTATATACCAAGCCATGAGTAATGTATCATAAATCAATAGCATCACACAAAATTTATAAAACTCGTGTTGAAATAGCATAACAACTCTAACTGGAGAACCTCCAGAATAATAATCTCATCTCTAAAAACATGGGTTCTCTGACACACAAGAGTAAGATACTCCCTTGAATGATATCATTACCATGACATGACACATACAGTTCTTATTTCTACATTATTAAAAAAATAACAATAGACCTACTCTAATACCAATTTAAAACATCCATATCCCAGTTCTTCCTCAGATGAACTAGACTAACTACCACGAGACCTCATGACTGCCTCGTCATATGCTAGTGGATTTTGACTAGTAGATAAGGTCTAATAAATATATTGGGGAGACTATACCCTATGGTATAGAATGATACTCGCATTGGACACATGATTAAAAAAGAAAATAATAAGCTCTAGTAGATAAAATGGAAATTTCCAAAATAACTCTATATCCCCAATCCATGCAATTTCATAGTGAATGTTGTATCAAGGTTATACATGTAACCAAATAAATGAAATACATAAAATAAGAATCCCAATACTGGTCTTGAATCCCATGCTTGGTCCCATATCTATGCTCTAATCCCAACAAGAAATGTCATCCAAACAAGCACATGGCCCCTTTCCCTTGTCTAGACCTAAATCCATGAAGTATGTTCGGGTACTAAATGACGAACCAAACAGGATGTGATTAAAACATGGAAGGGCACCACAAATAATTTCAAAATATACAGTTGTATTAGTAGTGTAAATTCTTTTTTATAAACAATATAATCAACTATAAATTAAATAAATAAAATCAAGATAAACCTACTAACCCTTTAGCATCAAGTTGACTCTCACCGTCTTTTATTCCTACTATGAAACAATGTATGATGTCTCTATCCATACCCTTAAATTGGTACAATATTTTTATCTATAATATTCATATATTTTAACATAATGAAAAATATACCTAAGTAAAATTCTCATTCTATGGGTCAATTACATATTCAATTTATATAAGGCCAAGGAAAATTTCCATGCATGGGCCAATTACATATTCAGTTCACAACAGATGAAAAGAAAATTCTCATGCCAGGGTCCAATCACAAACCAATGTATGAAAATAGTTTGATAACATACTAATTTCAAAACATATAATATGACTATTCAATATCATTCCAAATATTTATGAAAATTCGAATTTCCAACATATATGTCAATGATACCCAATTACTAATTTACATGACAATTATACCGATTTAAAATTTCTATTGCAAAATCAATTCTATATTTCCAATTTGAAATCCCTAATAGAACAAGGTTTAAAATTTATGATCCAAATACCAAATCTAGGTTCTTTAATTTAGTTTCAAAAACACTAGATTTGTATAACCAAGATTTCTAACCTCTTGTCAAGGATAGGCACACCTCACATGTGGCTAAAAATCAAGAGTTTCAAATACTGATGTACACATCATGAACCATGAATGGTATTTGTAATGGGGTTCAATAAATTTAAGTTATTACTATTGGTAAGAGGAAATTCTCACGTAATTTTAGTGTAATCACACATGTTACATATAATAGAAATTGATAGAAGTCTATAGGGAGATGCATCAAACCACCTACCATGGGAGAAGAGAAGAAGAGTATCATGAATCCACAGTCCAAATGAAATAAAGAACTACAATCCCCTATATACAATGATATAATGTCCTTGTTATGATAATAAAAATAATTTCCATGATGAAAATGATAGGAATTCCTAAATTCTAGGATAGACTTACCAAAATTGGATCTTCAGAATGAACAACATATCAAAGGATCAAAAAAAATAATTACATAAGGTTAGGAATCCATATAAACCCCTTAATATTATTTAATATTTATTTAGGGTTGAATATGAGTATTATAAACCATTAAAAAGTCTAGAGGAGTAATTTATGGGGCTTCCCATAGTAAAAATCTCTGAAGGGAACCATCGGCTAGATAAAGCATTCCTGTAGGCTTACAGAGATATTTCCCCACCCAAATTCTAGCTTATGGAACAATAAATACTCTTTTACTATAGTCCACTACTATCCATTAGTAATTTCACCTCTCTGAGCTCATCTAGCACCTCTAGAGAACCTTTTAGAACATGAATAATGCTTGATTTTTGAATTTAAATGGCTCAACTGAAAAAAAGGCATATATTAGGATAAATAATAATCTCTTACTATATCATTATTATTTAGAATCAATATTTCTATTTAAAAATGAAATATATATATATATATATATATATCATTAAATTCCATGCACTAAACACCCACTTTATTCCAAAATTAAATGTTACAATGAATTCCACAATAATTAATACATTATCAATAAATTAATTCATGTTCTATATTAATATCCCATGTCATCATTGGAAATACAACCCAACCATAGACTTCAACACAAATATATATATGTTTTTCTAAATAAATACTATCAACTAATCATTATCTCTAGTTTAATCATAATTTTTTTAATCTTTAATAATTATTTAACATAATCTATTATATTTTTATAATATTCAATATAACTTATTCTCCTCCTTTTTTGTCTTTTTCGTTATTATTATAATCTCATGCCCTTAACAAATGATTCAATGCATCTTAGTGAAATTAATTAATTTTTTCTATTTAAACATTATTAAAATTATATCTATAATTTATTTAAAAATAATAATTATCTCAAATAATTATCTTGGATAATTATTCAGGTGATCATAATATATTTTTCATTATTTCATTGAGGAATTAAATTCATTCTAAAATAATGATACTTATATTAAGGAAAATATTTTCTAATGTGTGGAATAATAAAAGGATAAAATTATCTTACTCATAAAATTTAATGTCAATATTCTTAAATTATCTTCCAAATGTCTCCAAAATCATAAAAAAGGTTTAGATTTGATCTAAGAAGTCAAGATGAGTATAAATAAATTAATGCTGCTCAAAATGGTATTCTCACACTCCCTATGAGTTCCTTTTATTTTTTATTAATTTGGGTTCCATGTGAACCCCCCATTAACACCTCTGGTATATCACGGATCTTAGTTCTCTCCTATATTCTAGAAATCCTAGATCACATGATTGTTCAATCAAAAAATTAACCATATTGCAAGTCAAATAAACTGAGCCCCTTGACCTGATCATCAAACATAAATGATCAATGATATTCTTTGAAATCAAGTAGACTCAATTAATGTATCTCCATGGAAACCATTTGTATATACAATAAACTTGAATATATGTCTCCCATCAAAGGGGCCTAAGCATGTATATAGTGGTAAAAATAGTTGGATGTGTGATGTCCAATCGTAAACTATATGAATGCCATTGGTTGGTAGAAACCTATCACAATTCTAACCTATCACTTGATATTGTCACCACTATAGACTATAACATAGAGAGATATACATTTTTATTTCCCTAAATATTTCATAAAATTCTTTTTATATCCTTAAGAAAACAAAAATAAAATCTTAAAGTCTTCTCTAAAATAAATAGGCTTCTAAAAGATATAGGAAAGGTGAGATTCTAAGAAATTTATCTCTATATTTAATATCAATTTTTAAATTATATTTTTATTTTTTTAATCAAATTGGACATGTTTCAAAATTTCCTAAATAATGATATATAATTTGCAGTTATATTATTAATAGATTTATGTTTTTCTGAATATGATTGAAAAATAAATCAAAACATATCAATAAAATAACATTATCGTATATCCAGTTTTCACAAACATTATATCATTACTTTTTTATTAATACATCAAATAAAATTACAAATAACGTTTCTCATGAATTATATATTTTTTTAACTCGAACATTAGAGATTATTTTGAGATTATTAATCTTCTATTAAGGAATAACCTTGATATGCAATATCGAATGATTTCATTCTAATTTCATCACATTCATAATAATTAAATTATAATTGCCTTTGTCTTTAAATTCATTATTGAATCCTAGAGATAGTAGAAACAACATTAAATTTTAAAGCTTTATATTATCACAATTAAGTATTAAAATCCATTAATCAATCACTGATTCACATCAAATCAATAATCATTGATGAATTATCCATCATGTGTAGAAACTCCCACTATCAAATTTTCTATGTTCATGTTTGTATTATAAACTATATAATATGAATAAAAAGTGTATTTTAGGGTAAAAAAATAATTTAAATATATTTTAATATTTATTTAAGTCTCTTGACCACCACTAAAAATAGAAAACGATGAATATAAATTCTCAAAAATATCATCCCTAAGAAAAATCTCTATTCCAAACTCTCTGAATAAGTTTGTTTCTATATATGAACACCAATAAAAAGAAAATTGTAGTTATACCCATTTTAATTAAAATTAATTTTTTCATTGGAATCATTAAAAAATTTATGTTTTAATATAAACCATATATCTTTTAATAAATGAGTTCATATTTTATTTTAATAAAGATAAATTGGTTAATTGTAAAATAAGACTTTAAAAATTGACTATAAACATTTTAATTACAAATAAGAACTCACATGCATTATTACAGAATCATGGATCCTTTGGAATATGATAGCTATAATAAAAATTTAGCATAGTCACACATTCAAAAACATTTAGTGTACATAATGCATCCCTGTAATATTAATATCAACTTCATCCAACTTAAATAATTTCTTAAGTTAATAATATCCATTCATTTATTCAATAATAATACTCATTTACTATAAATTTCCTCACAACCACAAAAATGGAAAAGGATATAAGTACCATTATAATAGTATGCTCTCATATTTAGGAATTTAAAGGTTGTTTTTTTGACTAAGGAGAAACTCTATTCTCATATTTCATCATAATATGTAAGGAAAACAAATAACTAATACAATAAATCGACATATTCTTAAATTATAAATAATTTTACCATTAAATACAATATATATATATGGGAATTAAAAATGAGACTATTTCAAAGTGTGTTTCTCCCTTATCACTTTCTCCAAATCATTGAAAAATTTCACCATCCATTAACAGTAAAGAGAATAAAACTCCCCACCTTTAAGAAATAATATGATGTTTCATAAAATAATATCTAGTTCGAATAAATTTTATATTAAAATATTCCCAATAGGACACAAAAACTCAATATTTTACAAAACATGATGAAACTACACTAACTTGTCCATATGAAACGTATAAATCATATCTTTTGAAAATAACTATAATTAATTAAAAATTCATAGGTTCATAATAAATTTTCAACATAAAATTAGATAATTTTAAGGAATAAAATAAATTTCCAATCATATATTATTCTTAAATTATGAAAAATATATTTGAAGAATCAAGATATATTTCATACTTTTCATAATGAAACTAGATAACCTAGATTGATAGGTATGTATGATGGAATCTTTAACTTACCAAAATTTATGCAAGGTAAGGTTAAAAAATATCTAAATTACAAATATTAATGATTAAAAATACAATAATAGATTCAATATAAGTATTTTTTCACAAATTCTTACTTCATTGAAAATAATTTCTCATTACATTACTTATCACTAACACTATGAAACAAATATACTCATCCTCTAAAAATAAAAAAAAATCTTCATTAAAATTCAAAGTATAACTCTAAACATTTGGTTTTTCAATAATCAAATAAATAGGATCATCATCCAAAAGTAAATATTAGTCATAAAAATATTTATACCATACAATCCATGATTCCTTTCCTCTGAACTATTTATAGTTGTCCACCCACTGGATAAGAAAAGCATATCCTCATTGCCATCATTGCACAAAAGAGACTCCAAAATTATTAGTCGGTCACTATCAGTGTAATTAATTGATAGATTGTGATCTAAAATAATTTCCATCATACTTAACAAAATTTAAATAGAATTCAATTAAATGAGTCCTGATATCAACAATAATTAGTTATTTCATGACCAAATCCCCATCACTCTATTTTGAAAGCTACCATCAAGGAGGTATTGTATCTTTTATGTGTTATTCACCCTCCAATCATTATAAAAACTGGTTAATGATATATCAGGGACCCATACCATAACAATTATAGTGTATTTTTATAAAAACATATAGCTTTATATAATCGATTTGGTCAACACCCAAAAATAACACCTAACTAAATCGGGGAAACATTAATGTAACTAAAATAGTGGCATATCATAACTTATTTTAATAAAACATCACAAAATAATTGGAACACAAAGAAAAAAAATTATTATATGATATATAATATTTTCTTGGCCTCTTATGTCAGATTCCAATTCATCACTTGTAACTAAAATAAGATATTTCAATCATGTCAACGCAATCAAAACTTCACTGACAATCTATGTCACTGAGTTGATATTATATGGTCATATTACTAAAAATATAAGGACCCAACATTAAAAACATTAAAAAAATCTTTAATTTTTGTCAATATCATATATTATTTGAAATTTAGGATATTATTAGGATTATATATATAGATAATTAAAAAATAATACATATATAACATCCCATATCTATATAGAGTGGATACTATAAAAACAATTTCCATTTCATCCAAAATATAAAAGATTTTAAATAAACATGATATATTTCAAAATAGTTCATAACATTTAACTTGAATTCCTTATTTCTCTTACAAATCTCTATATCCTATGAAGAACATTTAAAAATTTTGGATGATCCCAAAAATCTCAGTAAGTTATATAAGGAAAAAAAATTATTCAAGTGATAACATAAAACCCAATAAAATCAATTTTACAAAAAATCATTATAATGAATAGAAAAATCATTCAATTTACTTCAAAAAAATTAATATATCACCCTTATGTTCAACCTTACACATAGAATAACCATTCAGTCAACTTCCATTTCTAGAGTACCCAATGCATTGGAGAGCTATAATTAGGCTCACTTGTCATATCTTAAGCTATAATGGGCACCACCAAATATATCTTAAGCTATAATGGGGATAAAACCAGAATATCATGATCTATAATAGGGCTGAAACTATAATATCATGATATATAATAGGCTAAAACCAAAATATACAATTTCCAAGGAACATATCATTAAATAAAACACTTGACCACTAATTTAAACCCTTGAGAAAATACATTCATATTTTAAAATACCCTTCTTCATAAAAAAATAACCTTTAAAATAGATCTCATAATAATGAAGTCATATTCATTAAAAATAACTATAAAATCATATAAAGGAAACATTATACTAATAAAACATCTTGAAATTAGAGGAAAATTCTCATGTCATAATTTTTTTTGGATTTTGTAAAGGAGACATTTAAAAGGAATTTAAATGACAATTCCCTTACGTATTCCATATCAATGAAGAAAAAATTATTCAAATGAAATGAATATATATATTTAATTTAAATCCACATAATAAAATATAATATAGTAAAAAGTAATTTTACAAATAATCATATCGTTAAAAAATAATTACGTAAAAGGTTAACCCAAAGAATGGAAATTAGGTTAAGAATTCCCTTACCTCGACTTTGTCTTACATTAAACTAGTCCAAACCTCCTATATAATGGTTCAAATAGTGTTATTAAAATATTATAGAACCATATTAATATTTATAATATATTATATTATCTTTTATATCATCTTTTCACCCATTTATTAATAACTTTTTTTCATTTCTATTGTTTTCTGGGTGTTCTTTACAAGGTTTCAATGGTCGGTTTGTTATGGATTTTCTTGTCGAATGGAAGAGAAACATCATAAGTATAGTGAAATGGTATTTAACTATTTCTATATATTTAAATTACACCATATAACATTTTGTTTTTAGTTTTGAAGATGATTCATTAGATAAAACATTAATGATATTCATTCCGGTCATTTTGGCAGTTCTTTCATCATCAGAAATTAGTTTATTTTTATAATTTAATATTATGAATATATTTTAATTCCAGAACATAAAAGTGATTATATCATAATAAAACAAAATATTAATTAATGAATCTTTTTTATGAAAATATATCTTCTTTTAAATCATTAAATTAATTATAAATTTGTAGTTAGATATCGATGACTCATAAAAATACCAGCACATAATTTATAATTTTTTGAAAATTTATTTACTTGTTCAATGATATAAAAATATCAAATTTTCACTTATAATATTTATAAATTTTATTTACACTTTATTTGGTTAGGTTTCAATTCTATTGGACAAATTACTATTACTAATGGCCATATTTAAATTATTAAGGTCAAGTTACTATTCCATGAGTATAAATTCCTTAATTTCTAAAAATATCATTTATTTCATTATAAATTTATAATGAATTTTAATAATTAATTCTAGGGTGAAATGAAATTATTATATATATATATATATGTGGGTTTTTATATTATCCCCACCTTCTTAAAATTGCGTCGTCCCAATTTTTATTATTTTATTAAATAAGTGATGATATTTTTCCCAAGTATCATTTTTCGATTCACATGTAACTTATTCAATTTTTTGGTTTATCCACAAAACCTTAACATGGTGTATTACTGTATTCTATAATATTTTCTCTCTATGATCAAGAATATGAATAGGTTTTTCTTCATAATAAATGTTCTCCTCCAACTGAACTACTTCTGAGCTCAAAACATGAGATGGATATGGCTTATACTCCATCAACTTCAAAACATGAAAAACATTCTTTAATGAGATAAACTCATATGAAAAGATACCTGGTATAAAACTAGTCCACACTCATCAATATTTAAAAAGTTAAAATAAATAATGGAAATATTTTTCCTTTCTTACCAAAATGGATAACACTTTTCCATGGATAAATTTTAAGGAAAACATGATCACTTACCTTGAATAAAAGGTATTTCCTATTATTATCTGCATAATAGTTCTACCTACTCCAAGATTTTATCATGTTTCACTAAATCATATACAATTTCTCAGCTACTTATTCTACTAATTTTGTTTCTATAAACATCATTTCCCCTGCTCCATCCCAAAATGTGGGAGTTCGACACCGCTTCCCATATAATGCCTCAACAGTTTCTATTTATGTAATAGAGTAAAAAATGTTATTATTTGAAAACTTAAATGAAGAAATATGTTGATCCCAACATCATTAGTAATCCATTGAACAAGCTCTAATCATATCCTCCATTGTTTTAATTTTTTGCTCAGTCTATCCATCTAATTGAAGATGAAAGGATGTGTTCAAATTTAATTTTATTCCCAACAACTTCTGAATGCCTTTTAAAAAGTTATAATTGAACCTGGGATCATAGTCAGATACAATGGAGGGATGAAATATATGTAACCGGACAATCTCTTTAAGTTACAGTTGATAATGTTGATCCAAAGACGTAGTATCTTGAATAGAAAGTAAGTTTTTAGATTCTGTAAGTCAGTCAATAATAACTCAAATCATATTGTTTCCTCGCGAATTATTTGGTAGTCCCACCACAAATTTCATGGATATCTTTTACCATTTCTAATCTAGCAATGGAAAAGGCTGAAGCATCCCCTTTAGTAACATCTTCTTTTCTTTAACCTGTTGACAAGTTAAGCTTTTCATAGTAAAATCGGAAACATATCATTTCATTCCATCCCACCAATAATTCTCTCTAAAGTATTTGAAAATCTTTTTTCTTCCAAGATTAAATGAAAATGGAAAACTATGAGCTTCAAACAATAATTATTTATTCATAAAGTAATAACATGGAAAACATAATCTCTTCCAAAATCTCAAAACACAATCTCTATTAACATTAAATTCATGAAACATACCTTTTATTACCAATTATACCATTTTCTATAACTCACCATCTTCCATATGTGCTTTCTTAATTATTTTTGAGAGAGATGACTGAATTGACACTAGAATCAAAGAAGAGGAATTTCCTACACAAATAAATTCAAATCCAAAATTCATCAAATCATTGAACAAAGGGTATCATTCATAATGTATCATGGTTAATGTAGCATTTCTTTTCTGACTGAAATCATCATTACCTTTTCTTATTTCTTAGGATGGTAATGAATCATTCAATCATAATCCTTGATTAGTTATAACCATATTCTATGTCTCATGTTCAATTTATTCAATATAATGATATACATGATACATTTATGGTCAAAATATATTTCTTATTTTACTTTGTACAAAGTATTCCACTAAATTTTTAATGCAAAATACAATAGAATAAAATTAAAAATCATGTTTAGGGTAATTTAACTCAAGAGGTTTTAGTTGAAGTAATGCATAAGCAATTACCTGAATATTCAGCATTAGGAAACATGAAATTCCATTCAAAATAAAATCATTATAGATGAAAAATTCACCATCTCTGGAAGGTAGGGCCAAAATAGGATCATTCACCAATCTTCTTTTCAATTCCTGAAAACAATAATCACAATCTTTAGTCATGAGAAACATAACACATTTTTTAGTTAACTTAGTTGGTGGATGAGATAACCATGCAATGTTTTCAAAAATCTCCAATAATATCTTGTTAATCCAAGGAAACTATAAATCTCATTAATATTTGTGGGTCTTGGCCACTATTAAACAACTTTTATTTTATTATTATCAAAAGTTATTAAATATTTAGAAAGAATGTGACCAAGGAAAAAAAAAATCAACCAAAATTCACACTTGATGAATTTTCCAAATAGTTTATTTTATTTTATAGTTTAAAAAACAATCTTGCTATTTCTTTTATTCTAAACATAAATTTTAGAATATACATTGTTAGGACCAATAGGGGCCTATATACCCTGAGGGGGGGGGGGTCAATCAGGGTATGGATATTCTTTTTCAAAGTTCTTCCTGCCCCACTGGATCTTGACCTCTTTGTTACAAGGGTCACTTTGTTTGAACTTGTGTGTATGTTATGATCACTTACTTTCTTCTTTATCTAATGATTATGCATTAAATGCAATGCAGGAAAATTAGCAGGTAGACGTAGAGATTTTTACTTGGTTCACCCTCACTGGGCTACGTCCATGGAGCATACGCCGACAGTTTGCCGGTCGTACCAAATTCCACTAATCTTCACTAGATGTGGATACAGAGTTCGGGCTAGATCACTTCTATGCCCAGGCTCACTGCCTATAAAAATTTTAGGGTCAGCTCAGTGCTTTCCCAAGGGTCACTCCCTATTTCTCTCTCTCTGGCTCACTGCCGGTGGAGAGGATCACCTTTTTCCTCTTCCTAAGCTCACTGCTCTGTGAAGGGATTCACTCACAGTTTATAGACCTGTAGGTCTCCTCATTTCCATTAAGGAATGAAATTTTTTCTGTATGTAGATGCTCTGTTGAAGTTAAACTTTCTTCCACTGATGAATACCTCTTTGCCTCTGAACACTGGGCAATTCCTTTGGAAAGTACCTTCGCAAACCACCCTACTTCGCGAAGCTCCCAATTTCACGAAGCTCAAACAAGCCTTCGCGAAGCTCCTGCCTTTTCGCGAAGCTCTACCGCGAAGCACTCTCGCGATGCATAGACCTTCGCAATGCTTAGGCCGTCGTGGAGCTCCTGCCTCTCTGTGAAGATGACTGAGCCAATGTGGGGCACACGCCTTTCACGGAGCTAGAATAGCCGCTGCGAAGCTCCCCTTAAGCGAAGCACACTGCCTTCGTGAACCACCTCTGCGAACCGAGAGTAATGGATTTTTTCTGAAAATTCTCTCTGCTTCTCTCAAGGGGTTCGGCCTCTATTTATAGGTGATTCCACCGAACCTTGGCCTTTCCGTGCGAAGTCAACGCCACGCCATTTCAAATCGCGAAGCTCCAATGTTTCAGCCGGAATGCTGTCCAAATTGCGAAGCACCACAGAAATTTTTCATTCACGGATCTTGACATAGTCGCGAAGAATCACCGTCAACTTACCTTCGTGCCTTCGCCGCGAAGCTCCCTCGCAAAGCCCGTCACCACCGCGATGCGCTTCAGCCTCTGCCGTTCGCGAAGCATGACGTAATCGCGAAGACTCACCGCCTCCATTCTTCTGGTCTTCACGATTTCCAAACCATGAATCCTATCTTCGTGAAATTCATGCCTTTTCCATATTAAATTATTCTCTTCATGGAAATCCTATTTTCTCGATGCTCACCAAGATCAAAATTTCGGACCCCAAAAATTTGGCAAACACTGGGAAACGGCGCCACCTTGTACTGCTCTTTTTGTACCACCTCCAGATCGTCCATTCCTTTGTCATCGTTCTTTGTCAACAAGGATTGTCAACAAATTCTCAGGAACTCAACAAATATCCATGAAAACCTGCTTTGTCAACAAACACAATCAACCCAAGAATACTGCAATGTTACCATGAGGGATTTTTACCCAACAATGAATGTCATAAAAAAACACAACCACAAACTTATCCAAGAACTCATGAAATATTCCATTCATAAGATCTGTGAAAACAGAAGGTGCATTAGTTAAATCAAATGATATAAAAAATTATTCATAATTCCAATATCTAGTATAGAATGTAGTCATTAGAATGTTTTCTTCCATTACATTCAACTGATGGTACCCTAACCTCAGGAAATTATTAAAAAAATATTATGCTCCCTCTAGTTGATTAAAAATTCATCGAAATGAGGAAAAGGATACTTTTTCATAACAATGATTGTATTCAATTCCCTATAATAAATTTAATGTCTCATTGAAGCATTTTTCATTTTACCATACAAGACAGGAGCACCACATGGTGAATTTCTTGGTCAAATAAAGAATTTATCTAATAATTACTACGACTTATTTTTACACATTATAAGTTTTATTTAATCCATTTGATAAGGAGGTTTATAAATTTTCTTAGAATCAAGAACTAAGTTAATGGTAAACTCAACCACTGAATTATAAATAACACCAAAAAAATCATAAGTAAAAAAACAACAACATACTCATTTACAACTGGAAGATCATTAATCTGAACAGTTCTTTTATTTTCAATAATATATGAAAGATAACATTCATTTACATATTTTAATAGTTACTCATCTTCTTGATATGATATCAATGATAATGGTTAATTATTGTACACAAACTGAAACTATTTATAAAAAAACTTATTTATATCTAAAATCAATGTTTGCATGATAAACAGAAAGTCAGTCCATACCTAGAATAAAATTAACCTCTACTAGAGGAAATACAAAAAGTTTTGGAGGTAAAATCTTTCCACATATAAAGATGGGTATATTATTATAATTTATTTATCCTATGTATGCCTTTCAGGTTTAGATACTCTGATTTCTCTCTTCATTTCTTGAGGTGGAATTTCCAATTTAGTAGAAAATTTCTTATAAATGAAGGAATGCGTAGATATTGAATAAAAAAAATTAGAATATTCAATAAAAACAATTAATTTAACTAATACAACTTTGTTTGATGGCTCAACATCTACTAATGAAGTTACAAAGGATTTTCTCACACACTTCTATGTATAATCTTGTTGATTTCCTACATGAGTGACTAGATTTAGACACACATTAGAAAATGAACCAATTCATTAATGTTAAAGAATCTGACATTCAGCTTGTCATTGTTTTTATGATTATTTTACTTGCACTCACAATATGTATTCCAAAACATTCTACATTAGTATCATTTCCCAAAATTTACAAGACATTATCTATGATGATATTTACCACACTTTTTATAAGAAGGTAAATTTGTTTTCATACCTCTATATTTCATTAACGAATTCTTACCCAAATATTTACACCATGAATTCTTCTTATTATTGTCATAAAAAGGCACATACATGTCAGAAAACTCCATCTAAACTTTTCCAGCACAACAAACAAGTTTCTTATAGCTTTTAAACTCTTGTAAATCCATGTCTTTCTATAGAAATGATTTCAAGCTACAGTAAAATATATTTATCTTACTATAAAAGTCCTGAGTAAAATATAGTACATACCTAGTAAGTCTCATAAAATTGGATCAATACACTTCCATGGAATAATCTTCTTTCTACTTCATTTCCAATAACTGATTCTCTATTCCGATTTGAACAGTTTTAAGAATATATTTTTCTAGAAAAAGACGCTTAAAATCATATCATTCCAATGTATCAGGATAATATTTTTCTCCAGTATTATTGACCATAGACCACCATTGATCATTTTAACCTTCAAAATGATAAATTTCTAGGGTTACTTATTGGAATTCCAAATATATCATTACATCAAATTCCTTTTCTAGAGTATTGGTATATCTTTAGCTACCATTGGGTGGGATGATCCATTGAATGATGGGGGATGTTGCTTCAAGAAATGCTCCACAAAAGAAATGTTATTTCATGGTAAATCAGGTTACTCTCTAGAATGAACACTACCATAATTTATCACCTATTTCAACTGATCCATTACTATCACAAAAATATCAATTATGATTCTCACTATTATAGGTTGTAGATTCAGACGGATATTAGCCTTTCGGTGTCTTTCTACTTTATCTTCCCTGTTAATTTTGTGGAAAATCATTCTAAATAGACATATATTAGATGGATAAAAATAGTAATCTTAAAATTCAATATCATTTTAAATTATAAATTAATTAAAAATCATTTTTATTCTATTAAAATCATCGTAATTCCTAAAGTTATCTAAACCATCCTTTTATGCCAATTATAAGGACCCTTCCTTAAAAATATTACATAATCTTGAATTTTAGTTTAGATCCTAATTTCTTTCACATTCATAATATTTTTAGCTTTATATATATTGATAATTATGACATAATACATACATAAAATCCCATATTTATACAAAGTGGTTACTACAAAAATAGTATATGTTTCTTCCAAAATATGTTTTTTTAACATGATTTTTTTGATAAATATTCTTTACATTTAACTTAACTTACTTATTTTTCGTACACACACATATAACCTATTAAAAACATGTAAAAACATTGTATGAGAACAAAAATATTACTATGATATGTAATGAATGAAATCATTAGTCAAGTGATAACATAAAACATATAAAACACATCTCATAAAAACTCATTAACATGCATAGAAACATCATTCAGTTTCTTTGGAACAAATTTACCATATCACTCAAACATTCACCCTTACACAAGGAATAACCATTCGTTCGACATTCATATCTTGATTACCCATTACATTGGAGAGTTATAATGGGGCTCACCTATCATATCTTTAGCTATAATGGGCTCAACCCAACATATCTTGAGTTGTAACGGGGCTCATCCCTTCACATGTTGAGCTATAATGGGGATCATACCATCAAATATTGATCTATAATGCAGATCAAAATGTTATATCTTAAGATATAATGGGATTAACCCAACATAAAAAATTCCCATTGAACATTTCATGAAATAAAACACTTGATAACTCCTTTAAACCCTTGAGAAAAGACATTCAAATTTCAAAATACCCTTTTTCATAAATAAAATCAACTTCATAATTGTGCACAAAATAATGAAATCATATTCTTTAAAAATAAAAATAAAATCATATAAAGGAAAACTTTTATTGATAAAAAATCTTGAAATTCCAATAATATTATCATTATATTAAAATAATAATATTATTTTTTAATTTCATAAACAAGACATTTAAAAGGATTTTAAAAGAAATTCCCTTACAAATACCTTATCATTGAAGCAAGAATTCAAAAAATTAATGGAATATGAATATTCACTATAAATCCATATAATAAATAATAATATAATCAAATGTCAATTTATAAATAAACACAACTTGACATAATCAATGAATTAAAAGGTTAACCGAAAGAAAGGAAATTGGGTTAAAAGTTCCCTCACCTCAGGTTTTATTAATTTAAACGTGTCCAGACATCAGGTATAATAGTTCAAAGACTATTATTAATATATTAAAGAACCATGTTCATATTCATAATAAATTATAAGATCCTTTATAACATAGTTTCACCCATTTATTAATAATATGTCGTTATTTCCATTATTTTGGGTGAATTCTTTACATGGTTTCTATGGCTGGTTCGTTTTGGATTTTCTTTTCAAATGGAAGAGAAACATTATAAGTGGAATGAAATGGTTTTTAAATATTTATAAAACATTAAATTATAACATATATCATTTTGTTTTTAGATATTTGTATGATTCATTAGATAAAACATTAATGATATTCTTTTAGATCATTTTGGTGGTTTGTTGATCATCACGAACTAGTTCCTTTATAAAATTTCATATTATTCATATATGTTAATTACATAACATAAAAGAGGTTATATAAACTAATTTACAACCTATTTCAACTTTTAAAATGGTTTTATGACCATCCATTAAGGTGGTAATGGAAATTAAAAACACATCGTCCATGATGTTAGTATTTCGACACATCACAGACGATGTATTTATTTTTAGAATAAAAGTGATAGCTAAAGAAGTACGATGATGCATTTCTTCAAAAATATGATAAAATTATAGTAAATATTAGATACTAGAGTTTTCATTCCTCTTTTATAAGTTTAGGTGAAGATATTTTAAGAAAATAAAAAAAATTAATGAAAATAAAAGAAAACGAAAGAAGATTTTTACCTCTTGGATTATCCTCCCTGAAAACCTTCTTATAGTCTTTCATTTATCCCTTATAGTGATACCATCAGGACATGGATTTGGAGAAAATTATTGGGAATAAATTTTGGAAGAATGTGAACAAATTACAGGGATTTGAGTTGTGAGGAGAAGAGGGGGTTAGGGGTGGTACTTAGAATGGCGGAGAGGAGGGTTTTTTGATTATTTTATTCATTAGTTTATTAATTTGGCTCAAGACTATAAATAGTTTGACAATTATGATAAAATATATTGAAATAATCATTTTAAGTTTGATATTATGAATCTTAAACCATTAATGATGTTAGTAATAGTGTATATAACTTATAATGTTTATATACTGTTAATTTTCGTATTTCACTATCTATAAAAAATTATAGTATTTTATAAAAATACCAAAAATTAAATCGAATTGATTTTAAATGTGTAGAATTAAATAATTAACTCCATTTTTTAAAATAATTTTCTCGACATGAAAAATTGAATTTTTAAATAAAATCATAATTTATTAGAAGAACAAAAATTTTAAAACTATAAGTCATTTTATAATAGCTTGGAAAATTAACAAATGTATCATAAAATTATCTTATAACCATAGTACAAAAAAATAATCAATTTTGAATCTATTTTATTAAAATATATTTCATTTAAATAAATTATTTAATTATAAAATAGTAATTAAATATTTTTTATTAACAAAAACACCAATACTTAATTAATAATTTTCAGAAAAATTATTTACTTTTTTAATGATATAAAGATATCATATTTTCATTTATATGATTTATAAATTTTATTTTTACTTTATTGAGTGAGGTTATTATTCTGTTGGTCAGATGACTATTCCTAATGGTCATGCTACTATTCTTAAGGTCATGTTACTATTCCATCAGTATAAATTTCTTAATTTCTATGAATATCAATTATTTTATTATAAATATATATTGAATTTAAATATTTTATTCTAGAATGAAAATAAATTGTTTTATAAGAACATGGGTTGTTACAAAAAAATTACCAAGGTAATTAAATTATTTGATACCATCGCATAAATCTCTTTCAATCATACAAATGAGTTATTAAAAAGGCTCATTATTAATTTTAACATATAATAAACTTTTAGAATAATTATAAATAATTTAAATCTAAATTGTCATACAATGGATCTATCCATGTTCCACCAAAGTAATTTATAAATTTATGAAACATGTTGCATAATATAGGTGGATAACCTTAGGGATCATTCTCAGAGGAGGCTTGGTGTTGATCATAATGAAATATTTTTTTGTTATATTATTATTTTTTTATAATATTTATTATTTTCTTGTTTTTATGTATTTTTAAAGTGAGATAAAAAACTAAACTGAGGTTATTATCAAAGATAAAAAATAAAACTCACAAAAAGTAAAATGAGTTTGTAATGAAATGGATTCAAGACAACGATATCAATGAGAAAGAAAAAACAACAGAAAAGAATTTTATTAAAATATAGATTGTCATTTTTATTCAATTGATGATTGTACTCAAGAATGATAATTAAATAAAGTAAGAAATGCCTCACCTAACTCCACCTAATTTTTTAGGAACCAACTCTAGGTATCCTATCCCAAAACCCTATCTAGCCTTTGGTAGGACCTTACAGGACTTCTTGATCCCCACATACTAGAAAATAGTATATGATCATTGAGAATACCCCATTTTGGAATTATTTTTTCCATAAAGACTATAATAAATAAATTAAAAAATGAAATGAAATTGAATAATATAAATGAAAATAAAAAATAAAAAATGACTAAAAGGACAACAAAACTAATGCAGTAGAATTAATATCCAAATACCATTGAAAAATGATATACAACTTTATTTTTATATCACACAAACACTTTTTATTCCACCACCTTCATTTCTTCATAACTGATTAAATGTTCTAAAGTCTATAAAATTAAAGGATTCAATGTATACTAAAAAAATTATAATAAAAGAAAAATGGGATCAAAATAGACCCAAAGGTTGAACGTTGGATGTGAATGTAAAAGGACTGGTAGGTTCTCACCATGTACTCTATGTGTAACTCATAGAAAAATAATAATAAAACACTAGATTGTAAAAATTTTATGGAGGTACAATTTTAATTTTATCAAAACAAGTTACATGAATTAATTTAACAAATCAATCATTTAAAAGAAGTAACATTCAATGTGAATAGATAAGAAATTATATAATATCACCCAAGAATCATGAGATAGTCTTTATGTAACTATGGTAAATACACCCTAAGATTTTTATGTTAATAGACATCACAATCTCTAATATATCATCTACACATAAGATACTAGATAGAGTTTCATATTACACTATTATTGAACTCATGAAATCACTAGTCAAATTGGAATCATAACTAGAAATATAATATATATAAGGCTAGGAATATTGGAATAAATACCTAACAAGGTACTTGTCCAATTTTCCCAACTAAGTACCTGTTGGTCCCAATGAGGCTTTCCAATTATCAAAGAATATCACTCTATTATAGTTCTCATATAAACCATAGAACAGATTTCACCGTAAAGAATTATAGTTTTAAAGAGAAAAATATTTTTAATAATAAAAAACCTCCTAAAACCTAAATATTTTTCACAAAACGTAATATAGAATTCATTAAAAATTAAAGGCAACCATTTTAACAAAACATCATTATTAGTTTTAAAGGAAATTATTTTAGGAATCTCATTGAATACCTTAAGTGAGTAATGTAATAAAAAGTAAATTAAGAAATATATATTGGAAAACCTTTTTCAAAATAATTTTAAAAACAATTGAAAAGAAAAATGAAAATTATAGCAGTCTGCTTGTGTTTTAGAACAATTTTCATCACACTTAAAATATTTTATAAAATCATAAATAAAATCATGGTTCTCTAATTATATGAATCAAACAGAGTCACTTACCTTCTTAATCCTATTTAACAAGTTTTATTGGGTAATAAACAAATATTATAGTTATAATAGACCCATTTAATAATTAAAATGGATTAGAAAGTTATAAATGGAACAATGAGATAATATTTTGGGTTCTTATGAGTGATAACTCTTACTAGTGAGCTATAGATGAAATCACCATCTCATACTGGGTGTTCATGGACCATAATAAACTCACCTTGTGATATTTAATGGAAGCCTAATGAATCATGAGTGGTTCACCGTTTCATGGAGAAAACCCTTATTCCAAGAACTATATAATTATAGGAAAGGTGAGAAGAAGGAAAGAAAGAGGATTATAAGAAGGGATGTTAAAAATGGGGATAAAAATATAACTTACCCTTATAGATCATGTATGAGAATCAAATATAGATAACAATGAAAAGAGAACTATAACTCCCATTTTTCGACAACCCATAAATTATAGGACAGTAGAAATTAGGGGTTAAACTCATTTACATTGTAAAATACCTCCTTTTCATTAATTATTTTTTTATAATAATATTGCTAATAATAACTAGAATAATAATAATAATCATCATCATTATATTTTATGTAAAAAATAATTAAATTAAAACATAATACATGGACCTACCACATATACTTTTACTCATCATTATTTAATCATAAAGTCAAATACCTCGAGATAAACTACACTTCATATAATACTAATCTATGAAATTTAATATCAAAAATTACACATGACACACAAATATAATTGTGTCATTTTAAAAAATTATACAAGTATAAAACCATCACGCATTAATAAAAAACCAAACTAAAAAATCACCCAAAGTAATTAAAAAAACGAAATTATAAGTTAAATAAGGTCTCAATAAGTTTAAATATTAAAACTAGAAATTCAATTCATCTTCTGGGGATGCATGGTTGTTGTTTATGGTTCCCAAATTTTTTTTACCAATAATGAATTACCCACAATTTCAAGACACGTAGCATCTCATGGTTATCCTATATATTTTACCCTTCATTGCACAGACTGTGAAACAATAAAAAATTTTCTAAAATATATTAAAATTCCTCAATTTTATAAAACAAATTTACATTTTAATAGTAATAAATAAAAATAGAAAAATTGGGGTGTCACAATTATCCCCACTATACCATTTTTCAAACTCAAAAATCCCCCACTAAGATAAATATTTTTTAAACAATGTTTAAATTAAAACACAATCCAAAATTATTTTCAATATAATACAATTCCATTTCATTTTATGAAAAAAATAACGTTATGTTTGAATGAAAATTAACTTTTTATACAAATTTTTCAGTCACTTATTGGGTTCTCCCTGCAATTTTAATGGTCTTGTAATACCTCAATCCCATATAATGCATCTATGTAATCCAAAAACATAACTCAAGAGTACCCTCCCCATAATAATAAAACACAATACATTAATTATCATAATTCCATCCATCTATTATATAATTTTCTATTTCATACCACATGTTACCGAGTTTGATAATTTTGAGTCAATTTTGTTAATAGATGCATAAGAATCTAGAAAAAACCAATTTATTCATAAAAAATAATTGAAAAATATTATTTTATTCATGGATCCCGTGTACAATATAAAAATCCATATTTGAATTAAAAATAACTTTTTTATACATAATTGATCATCCCTAGAGAGATACTCATGTATTCAATAAAAAGGGAAAACTTGATAATCTAACATAAAAATCAGTTTTAAAGGATATAAAAATCAATTTTAAAGGATATTAAATCTTCATTTGATCGTGAAAAATATAGGGTAGAAGACACATTTTTAGAATACTTCTTAAATATGATCCCAATATTTAATTTGATGGTTTAAAAATCTCAAATGGATATCTATATCAATATTTAGGGTCGTTTGAAGTTGAGTCTCTATTTCTAAATTCCCTTAAGACATTCACGTTGTCCACAAATCATAATCAATAAATATGGGTGTTCCTAGGTTCAATTTAGATCCACCATCATTTCTATTTATCACATTTGAAAATTAATGGTAAGTAATATTGATTTAGAATACCGTGAACTAAATGTGAAAGTGGTTCTAGAAGGATTTAGTACATGCATGGTTATAGTGCATGGTTTTCAAAACTATTCTCTTACTATGCAAGGGTTTATAGAATATTTTTTACATGAAACATTTTTTTACATGATTTTAAATATATTCAAAAGTAGTTTAGTCTGTTCTATAAAAAAAATATGATTTTCCAAGGAACCATTAAAAATTATTGAAAAATAGGTAGGGTTTTCTAAAAAACCATTTAAACTTTAAAAATGATAGTTTTGACACTTTTTATCTATATTTTGAACTCAAAACGTCTCTAAGAAGTGTTAGTCACTAAAATATTCAATTATAGTCATATGTGAGGCTGTATAAAAAAATTTATTGATTCATCCTCATTATATAAATCATTAATTTAATAATTTTCTTAAATCTCATAAATTTATAATTCATTTATTTCCTTAACATGTTGAAATAAATATTTTCTTCTAAAATCATCAATAAAATCCAAATATTTCCATTTAGGCATAAGATATATGGTTTGAACATTATTTGTATGTTTTGAATCCACATATATCCCAAAAAACCACATACATGAATCAAATTTATAAAATGTAGATTAAAATTATATTTATAAACTAAACATTCTTATCATATAGTTTAAACATAAACAAAAACATACAAACTATATTACCTTAAAATTTTCAACAAGACACAACCAAATAAAATAATAATTAAAAATACTCTATTATGGCAATTTTATTATTATTAGCATTTCGTGACTCACAAATATTTCTTAAAAAAGTTGAAACTAAAATATAATATATATTTTCATGAAATGTATATCTAAAAATCACACCATTAATGTGATGTTTCATCATAAGATTAAAATATTTCTAATTAAAAATACCTTAAACTCAACCCATTCCAATTTTCATAGCTAACTCAACCAACTAAGCCATATAATTTAAGACCATGCAAGAAAAATAAATCTACCAAAATTCCCTTAAGATATAAAATCCATTATTTTTCAAACACTTTACCTACACCATGTTTAAAACTAGGCCCCATTTAAAAAAATATATTTAATAATTAACCTAACACCAATAAAAAATTATCTCAATTAAAATGGTAACACCTCAAGATTTTATGGTATATTTCTCTTTAAATAAATATAATTTTATTGATATATTTTGATACACATGATCCTAAGTATAACTGATTCTTATTATATTATAATTTTATATGCTATCATTATTCCATAGAATAAATTAATTATATTTTAAAATTTTTATTAATTCCCAATGTGTCATTTACCTCCTTTATAAAAGGTTCCCATTACCTCTCTTATTTACCTCACATTGAGGAACCTCACATGAAAAATCACTAAAAATTTATATTTTAAATATACTAATACAATTTTTAGAGGTTATGGTATCTGAAAAATACCAACCATAGGTCCCTTAATAGGATACATAAAGGAAGACTACTGGATAAGTGGTAATCATCTCAACCAACTCTTTAAAATTTCATTTTTCATCTAATTTCTATAAATATATTATAACTATTCGAAAATAATTAATATAATGACATAAATATTCTAATATATTATTATGATTATGGTAAAAATACACCTTTTATTCGTTCTACAAAATGAAAAAACACGTAGCATCTTAAAAATTATACAAGTATAAAAACATCTCACATTAATAAAAAACCAAACTAAAAAATCACCCAAAGTAATTAAAAAAACGAAATTATAAGTTAAATAAGGTCTCAATAAGATTAGATATTAAAACTAGAAATTTAATTCATCTTCTGGGGATGCATGGTTGTTGTGTATGGTTCCCAAATTTTTTACATGATTTTAAATATATTCAAAAGTCATTTAGTCTGTTCTATAAAAAAATATGATTTTCTAAGGAACCATTAACTATTACTGAAAAATAGGTAGGGTTTTCTAAAAAACCATTTAAACTTTAAAAATGATATTTTTGACACTTTTTATCTATATTTTGAACTCAAAACGTCTCTAAGAAGTGTTAGTCACTAAAATATTCAATTATAGTCATATGTGAGGCTATATAAAAAATTTTATTGATTCATCCTCATTACATAAATTTATAATTCATTTATTTCCTTAACATGTTGAAATAAATATTTTCTTCTAAAATCATCAATAAAAGCCAAATATTTCCATTTAGGCATAAGATATATGGTTTGAACATTATTTTTATGTTTTGAATCCACATATATCCCAAAAAACCACATACATGAATCAAATTTAGAAAATGTAGATTAAAATTATATTTATAAACTAAACATTCTTATCATATAGTTTAAACATAAACAAAAACATACAAACTATATTACCTTAAAATTTTCAACAAGACACAACCAAATAATATAATAATTAAAAATACCCTATTATGGAAATTTAATTATTATTAACATTTCGTGACTAACAAATATTTCTTAAAAAAGTTGAAACTAAAATATAATATATATTTTCATAAAATACATATCTAAAAATCACACCATTAATGTGATGTTTCATCACAAGATTAAAATATTTCTAATTAAAAATAACTTAAACTCAACCCATTCCAATTTTCATAGCTAACTCAACCAACTAAGCCATATAATTTAGGACCATGCAAGAAAAATAAATCTACCAAAATTCCCTTAAGATATAAAATCCAATATTTTTCAAACACTTTACCTACACCATGTTTAAAACTAGGCCCCATTTAAAAAATATATTTAATAATTAACCTAACACCAATAAAAAATTATCTCAATTAAAATGGTAACACCTCAAGATTTTATGGTATATTTATCTTTAAATAAATCTAATTTTATTGATATATTTTGATGCACATGATCCTAAGTATAACTGATTCTTATTATATTATAATTTTATAAGCTATCATTATTCCTTAGAATAAATTAATTATATTTTAAAATTTTTATTAATTCCCAATGTGTCATTTACCTCCTTTATAAAAGGTTCCCATTACCTCTCTTATTTACCTCACATTGAAGAACCTCACATGAAAAATCCCTAAAAATTTATATTTTAAATATACTAATAAAATTTTTAGAGGTTATGGTATCTGAAAAATACCAACCATAGGTCCCTTAATAGGATAAATAAAGGAAGACTACTGGATAAGTGGTAATCATCTCAACCAACTCTTTAAAATTTCATTATTCATCTAATTTCTATAAATATATTCTAACTATTCGAAAATAATTAATATAATGACATAAATATTATAATATATTATTATGATTATGGTAAAAAATACACCTTTTATTCATTCTACAAAATGAAAAAACACTCATGCATATGTACGACATACCATCTCCATGTAGCGGTGTAAGTAATTTTTCACCACTGCTTTAATTTGATGGTTATAATGATTCAAACTTATATGCAGGAATTGGGTCCATAATTAAGGTTTTATATCCCAATATAATCATTATTCAGAATTAAGACCCTGACCATGGTAGCCCAGAGCCGGTGGTTACATTATTACATTGGAACTATATAAAAGTAATCGCATCCCAAATGACCTAATAATTTATATTTATTTGAAAAATATATAAAATTTTCACTCTTACATTACAATTGAAATCCAAAAATACAGCCTAGTAATTTCTTTTGGAACATCATTTTTCCCTTTAGTATATCCCTACATGCCAATCATAAAACACTTCTATACATTATAGGGAAAGAATCATAAAAAATGGGTGAGATGAAATTATAATTAAGGGTATATGTATAGTGGAATCTATTAAGAATAAATAAGATTAATAAATATGGCTTGGTAAATAACTGAAAACACATGTCATTTAATAAATAACATTAGCACGAAGAATATTATGGAAGTAAGTAATAATGATAAAATAATTCCATATAAATAATCACATGAGCTTGAGACAAATCCATTGATATCATAAATAACAAAATAATAAACTAGACATCAATAACTACTCTCATAATGAATAAATGAATGATATTGGATAATGTAAACATACCATCTAGGGCTCATGACAAGACATCTTATATAAATTTGAAATTCCATTGAAAAATACTTCAGCTAGTTTATCTCATGAGATCTACCAATGAATCAAGGGTATGTAGTGGGAACATCCAATAGTATAATAATTTAATTTCATTCCTCATATGAAATTTTTGAAACATGATCTATGTAAAAAAATTATTGAAGAAATATCATATGAAATGTTAATAGTTTCTATAATTAATAATCATAGTCACAAACCATCCAAAATAATAATAAAAAATGATATAAAAATACTAAATCCATAGTAAAAATGGTTATAAACCATTATAAGGAATAATAATGATGGTATAACTATTGTAAATCCCCAGTGGAGCATAAGTAAAATAACAGTTTTTTTGTTGATTAATAGAAATACCATAAAATTGTTATTAAAATATTCATGAGGAAAGTACCATTTTCCATTTGAATTTTTCATTATAACAACTAAAAATATATATAATATTATGGAAAATTTTATTTTAAAAGATTCATGAAAAATTATAAAGGATGATTTAAAGAAATGGGTGGTCTTAACAGTGGGGAATTTTGTATAAGTTTTATAAGTTAAAAAGTATTTCTTTCACATTATTGTAAAGGGGTTAAAAAGTTCCTCATTTGGAAAAAAATGAGGATTTCTATAAAACTATTTTTTTAAAAGGAAAACATGGGTATAAATTTATTTAATAGATCATTTTTAAAATATTGGAAACATTATTGAAAATATATTTATAAAATTTTGTATGGAGGAAAACAATTTTAGACTGAAGAGAGAAATAAAGTTGTCTTTTATTAAAAACATTGTCTCAATAATTTTAATTAATATTGAGATGAAATTGGTAATATTACTTGAAATTTTAATGAATAAAGAGATTAAAAGAAAATACAATTGTTTAAGATATAAATATCAACAATTACTCAAGGGATAATTAAATATAAATAATCTCCAATAATAATGGGATTGTGAAATAAACCCTTACCACTTTGGTAACTTTTGAATCATAGCCCCCATGAAATAAATAAAATAAAATAAATCATTAAATAACATTAACATAAATATATTCATGATACATAATACGAAATATGTAGCACATGAACCCTAAAAAAGAAACATGTGGTGAATATGACATATGTCTCATGGAAGTTAAAGTTAGACGAGAAACCCCTACCTCATGTCCAACTGATATTGTACATGATCAAAACTAATATATAATAAATATATATTTATTATATATCTATTATAGAATAATAATAAAAAATAAAAAACTATATATGACTTACTCACAATATTTTATCTCTTATTTATTAAGAATTATTTATTAAAATCAATATTCTGAGTGATAATTGCTTTATCTTCCATATATGTCTAAGTTAGATAGTTTTGTTACTTATAATTTGACCATGGTTCCATAATATAAATAATATTATAAATTACATAAATTTAAAATATTTAACCCAAATATGGATATTTAGTTTCATCTATAAATGTTATATTTGAAAAAATGAATTAAATTGTTCATGGAGGTGGTAGGCCATACATACACATAAAGATTGTTTTCATTTTTTATTGTTGGAATGAAAGAAAGTTATATTATATTTCACATTTATAAATACTTAATTTATAATATATATAATATAATAATTAAATCTATCCTTATTATAATCAAAGTAAAAAAGGAAATGAAAAACAAATCACATCACTACATGGAGGTGGTAGTCCACACGTGCGCACAAACAGAGTTACCATTTTCAAATGGATTGTAATGTAAGAAGTTAGATATGATATTTTCATTATAGATTCATAATTATTTCATAAATATCAAATATGTAAATTAAAAATTTCACAATACCCATCCATAAAATATGGTGATGAAAAATGAATTTTATCACTATGTGGAAATGGTCAGTCATATATACACACGAGCAATAATTTCACTTTCTATTTGATTAAACAATGATGGATAATGGTGAATTTATAACCATAATTATATTTAATTATATTCAATATAATTAATTTATTATTTTCTGATCTATACAAAAAAATTATAGGAGGTAAATAAGAAGTAAAAAATGAAAGTGATCAGTTAAGGTGATTACCTTTTATTTGAAAGAACGCTTTTAGATTTCCTCTTAATGGTCCTATGATTGGTCTTCTTGGAAAAAAAGAACCCTTGTAATGTCTATGGGGGAGTTATGAAGAGATTTATCTATGATAATGTTGGGCTAGATAGCCTAATGTGGCGTGAATAAATGAGTGGAGGATGTTCCCTTTATAATTGAGGTGCGGGGTACTTTTTGATTTTCTTAAAATACTAGATTATAATAGATTCATTCTCATTGAAAAATTCTTTAAAATGGAAATATATTTTAATATATAAATTAAATTTCATAATCCAAATAAATTTTTATAGGTTTATGTGGTTTTTTAAAACTTTTCTTTTTGTGTAACCCTTAGTTTACATAATTTAACATTAACAGTAGTAACATATTTTTAACACTTGTGGCATTATAATTATACATATAATTTGAAAATTGGATCAACAATGGAAAAGGGATGGAATTTTACATCATATATTTTCCACCTTTTCTTATTCTGTTATTTTAATTATTTTTAATCAATTTAATAAAATATGTTTTTCATAAAATATAGTTAATGCCAATTTCGACAAAAAATTAAATTTCACATAATCAACAAAACTTCAAGATGTAATTTAAATATAATCCTATAACATTAAAAAAAATATGTCTTATGCCTCTATAAAATTATGATAACCCAATTTATCACACAAATTATTTTACTTTTAATATTTTTAGAATCATTTATTTTTCTATATTAATTGAATAAATAGTGTGTTAGGGTTATATAAATATTTAAGTTATTTATATAATTATTAAAAATTATAAATAAGTATTCATCATGAACATAATATAATTATTCTCAAATTATAAATTTATATTTTTTCATAACTTTCTTTTTTTCCTATGTGGACACGTCAAAGATGTTTAAAATTAAGATAGTGACATTTTTTCATTTTCTTTGAATTAAATATTATATAGGTCATATTCATGGATAAGTGTCCATTAAACAAATAAATTAAAATCATAAGGGTATAAGGGTGAAATTGATTTCATCGAATATAAATTATAATGAGAAATTATGGAATTATCACTTAGACTTAACCTAGGTTAGCCTGATTTACCTTTTATTGAGGTGGAAAATTTTACTAAGGTAACTATTCATATTGAAAGATATAATTGGGAAATATTTAAAAATTTTGAAACACATGATTATAAATATATAATATATAGTATTAATTTTAATTTATATAACTTTATAAAATTAATTTTAAAATAAGTGTGCAAAATGTGAAAAAAATTATATTTAAATAATACAGTTTTAAGCATAAAATTGGATTTATGCTTATCAAATGCATAATAGAAATAATGGATGAATTTTAATTTTCTTTATCGAATATATAATTCATAAATTACATTAAAACCATTCAAAAAAATTTATTAATGTAATTTAATATGTTTAAAAATACATTCCGTGAATGAAAACAATTTTCATTTTAGAAAAATACATTTTATAATTATAAAAATGAATGTATAACAAATGAACACATAAAATTGATTTCAAATAACTTATTTGTATTATTTAAAATATATGAGGAATAATTTTATATTGATATAATTTTTTTCAATGTAACTTTTTAAATACTCGAAATAACAAGACAGTTTTTAATAAAAACAGTATTTTTCTCTATTCACTGGAAAATTAGTATTTTCAAAAAAGTATCAAAATTTAACCCTTATCTAATATTGATATAATAATTTCATAAATGAAATTATTTTTATAAAATACACTTTTTAGAAACTCAAATAATATATTGTAATATTTTATATCAAAAAGAAATTAACTCCATTTTATGAAAAGTGTATTTCTGAAGCATAAAATAACATTAATAAAAATTGAGTACGTATTTACTATGAATTAATAAATGGATTTTTAATTAGTAGTTTATTTATATATATTTCATAATATAGTCATTAATATTGAATTCCTAAAATTAAAAGGCTATGTAATTTTTTTTACATAAAATATTTTAATAGTTTATTGTGGTTTGTTTAGACTCGATGTTGCAAGTTGTGTACACTACCAAACATAGTGTTTTTTTAAATATAATAGTGTTACATTCTCCGCCCTCAATATATTTTGACCTCTCAATTGAAACTTGCACTCAATAATCAATTTTTTTCAATTTCAATTTCCTTTGTGGAAAACTCACATCATAGAAAAGGTTAATAACACATCCTCTTAAAATAGGGAAATGGAAATATAAACGTAATAAAAACTAGGTTTCCAAATAGGATAAAATTATTTGGAAGTGAAAATATGGACATTTAATAGAAAAATAATTCCCAATTATTGGTAGAGATCAATAAGGAATGTATTCATGTTAAATTTAGGCACCACAAAATCATAAATATTTTGTGAGTTAAAAGACCATTGATTCATAAGAAATATATGTAATTGGACAATTTTCTTATTTTAATATCCTCTCACTAGATTTGAAGTATTTCTTTACTATATATAATATGAAAATAACAATATATAATTACATTAAAATTATTATTTTATCCTTTAATCAAATTCCACCACACTATCATCCTTTCTCCAAATGATGAGTATTTAAATTGATTTTTTCATTCCCAAAGCACTAAAATAATCTTATAATAGATCACATAATCCAAAAAATGATAATAATCTTTTACACCATTATATATTCATTAACCAAAATAAAATTGTTTCTATAATGTCAGATAATTCCCAAAATATATAATCCTTCATGGGAAGAGATAACAAAAATTTATCAATTGTTCAATATATATTATTTAACAAATAGATAATCCAATATCTCAAAAAAACTTCAATAAACTCAACATTAATGAATGTTTTAACCTAAAATTTTGTCATATATCATTAAAATTATACTTGTAAAATATAACAAAATATTCCCAAATTATCCTATAGGATAAACCTAATGTTTATATATAATATATCCTAATAAAACATCTTCTGAAATTTCATTAATAGCCTAAAAAGAAAAAAAATAAATTTGATTTGATACTATAATATAATTCCAAAAGTTAACTTAAAAATTATAGATAAAATCATTTAATGTTATAAAATATCATGCTAACCAGGAAATCATGTTGGATAATTGTAAAAATTTCACCATTCTCACCCATTGGCTAAGGCTTTAAGCCCTGTAGCTTTACTAGATGTGACGGGTTTTCAGCCGGCATACTGATTTTCCTTTTTACAAAAATATATTAATATAATTCCAATAATCTTCCCAAATTTTAATTACCCATAATTATAACAACATCATAGAAAATATGAACCTTAAATTCTACCAAAACCTTAAAAATTATTTTCAAAAACTCTAAAGGTGTACTTAAAATAATTTTTCACAAAAACATATACTAAATAAATGGGTTTTAATTCCACAAATTTCACCCAAATAATATCATTAATCTTGATAAAATATCATCATCTAAAAGACCAAAAGGGGTGTTTAAGACTCTGAACTTCTGATCAACCTTAAATCCATAATCCCATGATGGTATCCATAATTATATTTTTAATTAAGACATATATGATCCCAAAATTAACATGATACTTATACCTTTCAATATTAGTATAACCAAAATTCCATTGGTAAAAATACTTTTAAGACATATTTTTTTGAATCCCAATAAATAAATAAATAAACCATTTTACTCCAATTATTGGTATAATATAGGTCCTTCCATGGTCTAGGTGCTGACCATTAATAGAATTCATTGACTTAGATAATTTCTAGATTCCTCACATTTACTAAAACAAACTATAAATGGATCTCAATAATGAAATTTGTTTCTCTCAATTAAAAACCTCACTTTTTCCTAGAAATTAATTTCACTATTACCTTATTCTCCACAAATAAAACATTTTCCTATTACTTTGAGTCATTCTACTAGTTTCCTCTTTCCACATTTATGCACGAATGAAATTGAGTCGTTTTCCTCCAAGGTCTCCAGCACCCCAACACATATAAGACTCCATACTTATCTTATTTGGAAAGGTTGAGAGTTATTTAAGGTATAGGTTCTAAATCATATATCAATATAATAGATTATAAAAAATCGATATATCTTTCACTCCAATCATCATCCCATTTGGTTGCTCAGAATCACCATATTTTCTATCACATTTATCATTATCAAACTTTCGTTGGGTTCTATCCATTAATTTAAATTGAAAATCATTGTTTGAAAAACAGTAATCATAAATATGAAAAATAATAAATAGGACTTCTAAATAATTACACCTTTGCTTTAATCTATGGAACTTTTTATTTAAAATAGGTCATCTATGATCATCAAAAAATTAATTTTTTTGCGATAGTTCACAAAGAAAATGTGAATTAACCTTATAATATCCCTGAGAGTGTCAAACTATGTATGAAAAAATTCCTATTATTTTTCACCAGGTGAATATTTATTCAAATACTAATATTCCATTTTCTATTTATTTCCATTAGGTACAACTTTTATAGAGCCAAATCCGCTTGTAGTATCCAGACTGGGATATATATATAGGTAAACCACAAAATCTCTACATCACTGAAATATTTAGATATTATCCTATACTTATTCATATCCTTTATATTAGTAATAAGGTTATGTTCTATAATATATGTTTTACATAACTTATTTACCGATGTTTCTACTAAACATATCTGATATCAACAATATATAGTCAAACCCTAGTATCCTAGAGTCAGTTGTTAAATTGTTACATTTTAAATAGATACAAGGAATCACAGCCTGAATGACCAAATATTTTTGTAGTCTTGGAAAATAATATATATACGTTAATCTTACATTAAAATTGAAAAAATAAAATAAAATATAGTAATTTGTTTGGGAATACTACTTGTCCCTTTATCATATCACTAAATATCAATAATATCTCACTATATGGAATATTGGTGAAAGAATCATAATAAAGGGGTGATCTAAAGTGATCAGTAATGGTTTTCATAGAGTGGAATATATTTTTTATAAATAAGGAATAATAAATATGGGAAGGTAAATAACAGAATACACATTCCACATAATCAATAAGTTGAGCACAAATAATAATATGGAAGGAATAAATTATGATAAGATAATGTTATATAAATAATCATATAAACTTGAAACTTATCCATGGATATCATAAGTAATAAATTAATCCAATAAACATAAAAAAAATACACTCCTAATGAGGTAATGAATAGTGTCAAACATCAAAAACAGAATTTCAATTACTCATGCAGAGACATCATATATAAATGGGTAAAGCCATAACCAAATACACAAACTAGTTTTTGTCATAAGACCTACTAATTCATCGAGGGGCTACAGCTGGGCCAGCTCATCACTTACCATTTCTAATTCATTAAGGATGATAAAGAGGTTAATGATAATTAATTTAAATATTCATGTGTAAAATAAGTAAATAAAGTGTTAATATATTACCCAATCAATAAAATATCATAAACCATCCAAGGTAATATGGAAAATGGAATAAATATAGTATTAATCCAGTAAAAATATTCAAAAAATATAATAAATAAAATTATGTATGGTTTAATTATAATATATCCCCATTGGAGGATATATAGAACAAGGATTTTTGTCACTGATGAATATTAGTACCATAATTTTCATTAAAACATTTTTGAGTAATATACCCTTCTCAATTTGAAAATAACTTTTAAAAAATATAATATTTTTTGATATTATAAGGAAATGCCTTTTCTTTGAAAATAATCCTATAATCTTTTAAAGGATAATTCAATGAAATGAGTAGTCATGATGGAAGGTAATTCTATACGTGTTGTATAAGTTAAAAACATTTTTAATATTGTGTTAATGAGGCCAAAAGTACCTCATTATAAAAATGACAAGAATATTTATTTCCAATAATTTATTAAAAACTAAAAAATGGGTAAAATTTTATTTAATAAATAATTTTTATAATTTTTAAAACATTGTTGATTTTTTTTCAGAAAACATGGATATGCGAGAAAAACTATTTTCAATTGAAGAGATAACTAAATCACCTTTTCATAAAAATATATTATCAATATTTTTAAGAACCAAAGAGATCTAAATGGTAATATTACATGAAACTTTATTGAATAACAATAAGAGAATAAAATATAATGGTTGTAATATAGAAATATCAATAATTCTTCCCTGTGAGATCATATGAACAATATTAAATAATAATGATATTGTGAAATAATCTCTTACCACATTGGTAACTTTTGAATCATTAAACCCATGAAAGATATAACATAAAAATAAATTTTTAAATACCATTAATATAAATAGATTCATGGTATAAAATACAAAAGGATTAGTATAGGATCCACTCAAAAAACTAGTAGTGTGGCATATGTCTCAAAGAAGTAAAAGTGAGACAAGAAACCCTTACCTCGAGTCTGGATCCCTTTTTACTTGTTAGAAACTACGATATAATAAATATATACTTATTATAAATCTATTAAAAACCATAATTATATATATCATACCATAAAAGATTTACTTATGACAATCTATCATCTTTTTATTGACATTTCTTAATCATTGTTTCAGGTGATAATTGCTTTGAATTCCATATATCTTTCAGTTAGATAGTCTTTTTTCCATTAACATTGATCATGGTTCCATAATCTCAAAAAAATATCCATTATATAAATTTAATATATATATATATATATATATATGTATATCAAATATATTTATAATAAAATTCATATATAAATGTTATATTTTTATATAAAAAATTAAATTATACCAGTCATTGGGATGATAGGTCGTACGTCACAAAGGTTGTTTTTATATTTTAACCAAAAGAAAAAATGAAAGGAAAATAATAATTATAATTGTAAAAATGATTATTATATAATATATATCATATATTAATAAAATATATCCTTATTTATTTCATATAAAAATTAAATGAAAAAAATCACATTGCTTCTTGGTGATGGTAGCCCACATTTATGCACGAGCATCGTTAGGGTTTTCCAATGGGTTAGAATGTAATAAGTTAGATATGATATTATCATTATAGAAGAATATTTTTTTCATAAATATCAGATATAAATATTTATCTTATCATAATACCCATCCTTAAAATATGTTGTTGAAAATGAATTCTTTTGCCATTTGGAGATGGCAAGTCGTACGTATGCATGGGTGATACATTAAATTTAAATTCAAAGAGAAATATGATGGTTAATTATTGTTTGATGATAAAAATAAAGTTTAAGTATATTGAGGATACATAATTTATTATTTTCTGATAAATAAAATATATTTAGAGGAATTAATGAAGAAGTAAAAAAAAGTGATCAGTTATGGTGATTACTTACTATTTTAAAGAACTCCTTCAGATATCCTCTTAATGGTCTTAGGTTTGGTCATTTGATAATATAGAAATCTCTATAATGTGGATAGGGGAGTTTGGAATAGAATTTGGCAGGATGATGTTGAGATATATGGCTCAAAGTAGTGTGAAGCAAGGAGGGGAGGAGGTCCCCTTTTATAATTGCGATGAGGGGGATGTTTGGATTATTTTGAAAGATAAACTTTTTATATATTAATTATCCTTACCAAAGACCTAAAAATGGAAGAAAAATCGAATATAATGTTTTATATGGTTTTAATCACATAAAAATATAAAACATGTTTAAGAGGTTTTTTAAACCTCATCTTTTGTTATAACCCCTTAGTTAGCTTTTTTTAACATTAACCGCAATAACATATTTTTTCACTCTTAAAGGGTTATAATTTTAAATATAAGTTTTAAATTGGATCATAAATGGATAAATGATAAAAATTTAGACCATATTTTATCCACCATATCTTCATTAAATATTTTTATAATTTTTAATCAATTTAATAAATCATTATTTTGATAAAATATAATTAATGCCAATTTTGACACTATTGATTAATGTTTACTTAAAATACATAAATAAAAAAGTATAAATTAGTGTATAATCAATTAACACAATATTAGTATGTCATATTAATCTATAAAATTATTGTAACACTATAAATCACTCAATTTATAATAAGTTTACTATTTTTAGAGTCATTTATTTTATTTTTTTATTAATTGAATAAATATTTCATCAACATTGCATAAGAATTTTAGGTAATTAAATAATTAATAAAATTTATAAATAAATTTACATCATGAAAATAATATATTTTTTCTAAAAATATATATTTATATTCATTTTTAACAATATTTCTCCTTATTTGGACATATGTGAGATATTTAAATGTAAGAGAGTGGCATTTTTTTGATTTTCTTTTATTTAAATATTATATACGGAATTTTCAAGGATTAGTTTCAATTTAAACAAAAAAACTTATCATGTGGTGATAGGGGTCAAATTTATTTTATCGAATAATAATTATTCAAAAAAATATTTCCTTGTCTCTTAGTTTTATCCTAGATTAGTCTAATTTACCCTTTTTCAAGGTGATAAATTTTACAAAGGTTACTATTAATATTGACCAAAAATAAAAAGAACATATTTTATAAATTTTGAACGACATATAAAAAATATTGAATCAATATTACTAATTTTAATTTTTATAATGGTCATAAATTATTTTTAAATATAATTGTGCAACATATGATCAACACTGCTTTTAGAATAATATAGTTTTAAGAATATAACTGGATTTATTTTTATCACATGCATAGTAAAATTATTAGATGAATTTTTAAAACATTTTATTGACTATAAAATATTTAAATGTCAATAAAATTATAAAAAAAATTATTAATTTAATTTATGATGATAAAAATACAATGTTCTCCTAAAAAAGTTTTCTTTTTAAAAATATGCCTTTTGTATAAAAATGATGTTATACCAAATTCAAATATAAAATTTATTCCAATTAACATAATTTTATTATTTTAAATATAATAGAACTAATTTAAAATTTAAATCTTTTTAAATTCAAATGGATATTTTTAAATTCTTGAAAAAATTAATATAGTTTTCAATAAAAACATGCATTTTCCCTAATCATTAGAAAAGTAGTATTTTTAAAAAATTATAAAAATTTCACCATAAGAAAAAAAATTTATAATTATTTAATAAATGATATTGTTTTTATAAAGTATAATTTATATAATTATCTATAATTTATTTTAACATTCTCTCACATAAGGAAATAAAAATATATTTTTTGGAAAAATGTATTTCTAAAGTGTAAAACAACATAATTTAAAATTGAGTAGTTCTTTCATAAGAATTAATCAATGAATTTTTCATTATTAGTTAATTTTTATATATTTTATTATTCCGTTAATATAATTCATTCACACAAATTCAATCACAATGTTATAATTTTTACATTAGAGAGTTTAAAAGTATATCACGGTTTGTTTAAACTTACTATTGCCTATTGTGTATACTATCAAACATAGTGTTCTATTAAAATATCAGGGTATTTAATTAAGGATTGTTTACGTTTAGTCCTATATTGGTGGAGTTATTTAATCATTATATATTAAAAAATTTATAATTTTTTCTCTAATGGTTATTTTTATAAATTACATGTTATCCATTAATTTTCTTCTCTTTTAGTAATCAAGAAACCAAAATATTAATTGTAAGTGAAAACTACTTTGTTTTTATACTTGGTCAGGAATATTTTCTTTCAATTTCCATTTTTCCTTCAAATGTTTTAGATAATGTATTTAAAATTCTTGAATGATTTATTGGATAAATTTTTACAAAATGTTTTAAAATGAATCCTATAATCATTTTCCAAACAAGATTATTTTATCATTTTACTACAAATGTTAAATAAATCAATTTATTAATATGCATGTCAGGAGAAATAATTCATATAGTCATTACCACAAAATAATTTTAATATTCCTTTACAAGTTTAAAAAAAGCAATGAATGTTTTCTGTTAATTTTTAGGAAATTTTCAGATTTTATGTAAGAGATTTCATTGTGAAATTTTTATTTTCCTATTGAGATTATCTAATGAAATTTTTAAATTAGATTCTTATATGTCAAAATACATTGTGGAATTTAATTATTTATATCTTATTTACCCCAAATATACTATCAACCATATTTTTATTAATGTTTTATGATTATTTTGACTGGGGAAAGTATTGACATTCTATATACAAGTTCTTCAAATATGGATAGTTGTTTACTATCATGAAAGGATGATTAGGATGTAGTATTTCATTATATAATTAATAAATTATAGTTATTGTGTTATTTTTAGGGCTTATAATGACATATACCATTGATGTATTATTACGTCCCAGGAGACAAAACAGTTTCGGTATTTAGCAGAGGCTTCACCCATTTATGTGGATGTCTTGGCACAAGGCCTTAATATTATTTTAATTGGTCCTAGAATAAGGATTATATGTTAAGTTTAATATGTCCAAAATTATGCATTTCATCATTGTGAGATCAATTATTTTTTTCCTTTTATTATTTGAATATTTTTGATATCCATGGATAATTTTAAAGCTCATAAGATTATTTATATGAAATTATTTGACCATAATTTATTTATATCATATTATTCTTCACTTGTTTATTATATTTTGGCTTATACTATATTAATTCCATTAGTGAGAATCTAATATCACACATTTCTTATGATTCCTTTCATAATAAATCTAGTAAGTGTATTATGATTAATATATAGCGATATTCTATATTGAATAATGGTGTTATCAAAGAAAATTTTATGTTGTATTTTTTTTTCAAATATTATATGAGACTTAAGTAAGTATCTAGTTTACCAATACTACTAAAAGAATTGGTACTTTTTATGTGATCACTTGTATCTAGTACCAAGATAATAATTTTAACCATAGTATCTATGCTACTAGGTTCGAGGTTTTTATAGTTGGTATTAGTAGATGCTTAATAGAAACTCTGGGATATGGATTTAGAAAAACAATGATTAAGGAACATAACCATATAACTGACCTTAATGATAGTTATAATTATAGAAAAACATCATGAATTTTTATAAGTTATATATTATATGGTTTTTCATGGAATAAATCATTGTGTGGATAATAAAAGTTGATGTGGTCTTGGCATAAATTCATCTAGGGGTAATAACCCTAAAAATAGTTGGTCGAGTATATTTCAAACATCATTCCTGTGCATAGTGAGTATTCCCTTACTGTGAAACTAATTTAATACTCTTATTGAATATTATTTTTTTAATTCATATTTTAATTATAAACTATAATAAAATATTTGAAAATATTTTTATGATTTGAGAATATTTCCCAAGATACCAATCTTATGATTCTATCATTATTTCTACATTAATTTTCACATTTATGTTAAGTGTTTCACTAGTTTAAAATTTATATATTATGATTCATAATTGTATGATATAATATAGAGTTTGAAATTTTGTATAAATGGAACCTAGTGTAATTAATGGAAACCATGTTAATACACATTTTATATGTTCGAATTTCCCTCTAAGGAAAACTAATAAACCTCGAGATGGATCTTTAACTAAAAATTTATAATTATATGGGGGTAGATAACTCAGTTTATAACCAATAAATTTTCCATATAGATCATTATATTGATATGAAACATGGTGTAATAAAGTTAGATCATTTCCTGCAACAACGACATCCATCTTTCAGGGGAACCGAAAATCCATCTGTAATTGACTAATGGGAATTTTTCTTAACAAATAATATTTATCTATTTGAGAAGTAATGAATGGGAAAATGATTTCATGGAATATTATCATCTTATGAGGGATTTTTGTCAATGGTGATAATTGATTCAAAACACTAAGTATGATAAAAAAATATAGAGTATAGAGATGAAGGATTATAAAGAATATTTATTGGAAAAATAATTTCCTCGTGAATAATGAGTGGATTTTGAGAGATAATTTTTGTTTCTAATACAAAATGTGGAGGAAAATATTTCTTTCTATGAATATAACTTTACATGTTTACCAAGGAATAAATTAGACTATATATATAATCCAAATAGTATGATTGATCTTTTATTTTATTAGTTAAATATAATCCTTTAAAGGGAAATATGATAACAAAAATTGTTATCATATGAGGATATAGTAACACGTGTTATCAAGAATGAGAAGGAATTCTCAAAATATTATGGATTCAAAAGAAACCAATAAAATATGTAGATGGTTGAGAAAAAATTATATGTGGAATTATGGAAATATATATTTTCCAAGATATGGTATATGTGGAAAGAAAAAACATGGTAAGTTATTAAGAGGAATTTGATTTTGCTTTTAATGTAGAGAAAAATGATAACATGCTAATGAATTATTCATTAAGGGAGAATAAATCAAAGTATAGTCAACATATAGTAAAGATATGTTTCAATATACCAACTAATTGAAAAAAAAATCAATAGAACTTACTTCAAAAGGATCCAAATTTAGAAGACAATGTTTATTAAATTACTATAATAAAAGTGGAAGTTCCTACTAGCATGGTGATAGGTACAATAATCATCTAGTGTCAGATTAAAAATTATTTATTTCATTCTGGTTCTAGAAACTTTTTAATATATGGGTGATTTTATAGGGGTATCCTATAACCACCTCAAATAATAGATGTAGAGTTAGCGGTGAAAACTCTTAATGGAAGGATGACCATATCTCAATTCTATATAACCTCTTAAATATATGTTTTTAAGAATGTTCTTCCTATGAAACTTAATATTATTACTCAGTTTTTATTACATGTAATTTTAGGTATATATTTACTCTCTCATTATAGATGAAACATTATTTTATAAGGAAGGGTTGCTAATTTTTTATATTTTGAATAAACCTTCAATTGTCTATCAACTTGGGCATAAACCTGAGAACCTAATGAAACTTAATTCAATAAAATGGGTTTTTTCTACCAATTAATGAGGGGTATTTTTCTCAAATTATTGGATAAAAACTAAAAATTGAAAATGTTCATATTGTTCATGAATATTCTGATATATTTACTATGTAATTTCCACATCTTCTCTTCAATTGATAAGTTTATTTTTTAATATAAAACATACATGGTGTTATGCCAATTATTAAGACTCAATATATAATATCCTCAATTGAGTAAGGAATTGAAGAAGAAACTCCATTAGAATCTTCATAAGGGATCCATTCAGCCTAGTGATTCTCCATAGGTTACACCTATTCATTTTTTTAAGAAGATAAATGGTCTCATGTATCTTTTCATTGATTATTGTAAAATTAATAAGATCATTATTAAGAAAAAGTACCCTCCAACATGTATCGATGATCTATTTGATCAATTATGAAGAAATATTATTTTTTTAGATTAAAATTCAATCTATATATCATAAACTGCGGATAAGGAAGTCAAATATACCTAGGACAGCCTTATGTATGATGTTTGGTCATTATGAATTTATAATAATTCCATTTTGACATAAAAATAATCTTATAATTTAGATGGATTTAATGAATATGGTCTTTAGAGATTGTATTGATCAATTTTTGGGAGTCTTTATAGATTATATGATTATATACTTAATATGTAAGGAATATCATGAATAACATTAGAGAATTATGTTTAAGAACCTGATGAAGGATATTTTCTATACTAAATTTATAAGGTCAAAATTTTGGATTAAAAAATTTTCATTCATGGGTCATATAATCTAAAGTGAGGGATTATTAGTGGATCATTAAAAGAGGGAATTTATTGATCAATAGACTAGAGTAACCCCTATAACAAAGATGAATATTTTTACAAGGTTGGCGAGATACTACCGATGATTTGTGAGTGATTTACCAAAACTATCTACTCCACTCACCATTTTAAATCAAAAGGGGGTTAGCTTCTTATGCATAGATTAATGTGAACATAATTTTAAAGAAATGAAGAATTTTTTTTATTATGTATGTACTTACATTTCCTTATAGTGGATAAGGTTTTATGAACTATAGTTATTCATCAATGATGGTAATGGTATTCTTCTTCATTCTAAATTAAATGGGGATAGTATATTCCTCTATATAAATTAAGTTTAATGAGAAAAATTACCTAACCCATGATTTGGAGTTTGTAGTGGTAATTTATTCATTAAATATATGGATTCATTATTTGTATGGTGAAAGGGGTTATAAATATTTTTTTTTTAAAGGTAATGCTTCGGTCAAAAGACCAAAGCACAAGATATATAAGAAAGCAAGAGGATTACAATGTTCGGAAAGATGGGATTTTGTTACAGTCTCTCTCAAAGAGCGGCAATAAGTCAGCTGGAAGATTGTCAAGCCAAGTCATGCTCTGCTGAATACCTTTGTTGGCGAGAGCATCAGCAATAGAATTCGCTTCACGGTAAGCATGAGTAGCAATATAATCAAGCCCGTGAAGCGAGTTCAGACACTTCATCCAGAGAGTGGTAAGCGGCCAAGCAAGATGAGTATCGTCGTTCCATATGGCCTGAACGATATATTAACACATTTATATTTGAATATGTACTATAGAATATTGTTGGAGTAGATAAAAGATTATGATTTCTCAATGCATTTCCACATTGAGATGGAGAACAGGGTGTCTAATGATCTATGTTGGAATTTCCAAACTATTTTATCCATGATGAGGATTAAAAGTGAACCAATGTTTATTGAATTATAGAATATCGATCTCAACATCTTGGGGAAAGGAAAAAATCCTATTAATATTTGATTATTGTTCAACCATCAATCGATAAGAGGACTAAGAAGGCACATTAGGAATATATGGAATAATATAAGAAGGTGAGGAATGTTCTTGAGTTCTAGTATGATTATGTTGGAATAGTAAGGTTTAAGAATAGAGTAGTTTTCCCACATATACTATACTTGAAGAATTTTTGTAAGATTAAGATTACAGTTCATCATTAAATATTCATCCTAGAATTAAAAATATGTATAAGGATCATAAAGCGTATTTATGTTTGGGTTATATGAAAAGGAACATTGCAGAGTACATATCCCAATAGATGGTATATCATAATACTAAATATGGGAGACAAAATTCTATGCGGATGTTATAACCATTACTCATACCATAATGGAAATTATAAATTAACACCATGGGTTTCATCATCAGACTCCCCAAAACATCAAAATTGCAAAATTAAATATGGTTTATAGTCTATCACATTATTAATTCAGCATATTTTATCCCTATTAGGTTAGAATTATCTCTTTATCATCTTAATTTGTTATGCATTAGTTAATTTGTGATATTAAATGGAGTACCATACCCAATCATATTTGATCATGATATGAGGTTTACTATGAAGTTATTGATATATTTCTATAGGATCTATATATAGAGTTGAGTTTTAGTACTTCTTACCATCCTAAAATAGTTAGCCAGTCTAAGAGGACCATTAATGGTGTAGAAGAAATATTGATTGAATTCTCTATAGATTTAAATGTTTATTTGGATTAACATTTACCTTTTGTGTAATTTTCATACAACAATATTTTTCACTTGAGCATTAATAAGTCTCCTTATGAATCCATCTATATTTAGAAGTTCAAAATGCCAATGTGTTGAGATAATGTTAGATAATGAAATATATTGGGACCTGATATTACTGATAAAATTTTAGAGAATGTTATATCCATTCAACAACAAATAAGGTATGCTTATAGTTGACAAAAAAGTCTTGTAGAAAATCATTGATAAGATATAGTGTATGAAGTTGGAGACATGGTATGCTGAGGAATACTAACAAGAAAGAATATTATGATACTTTCAAGTAATGGAATGTAACGCCCCGACCCCAGTTACCCAGAGCTGGTGCATTATTATATAACATTGGCATGATCACAATAAAGATCAAATCTTGAAAGACTGATTAGTTTAGTAGCCTTGGAAACACTAGATATATTCATAAAGTTTTACACTACATAATAAAAATGAATACTATAACAACATAGTCTCCAAATTCCACACTCGTATACCCTCATACTATCCCTGCAGGTCATTCATAATTTACTTCTTCACATCCTGGGAAAAATAAAACATAGAAAAGGGGAGAGCTCAAATTCCCAGTAAGGATAACAATATAGCGGAAAATTTCATAAATAAGAATACATATTTAAGGCAATGTATAAGTAAAACAAAATCCTTTTAAACTTGAACTTCAACATGGAATGGAAAAAATAAAAGGAAAGAATGTCATTTACTTATTCACATGTATATTCTACTAATCGAATAATCACATTCAATATCAATAACCACTTTCATAATGATGGAATGAATAATGTCAGACTATCATAACCACATAGAAAAGTCCTCGTGCCAAGACTAAAAATAATATATTTCCAAGTCCTTGTTCCAAGACACTAGTTTGTCTCATGAGACCTACCGATGCATCGAGGATCTATAGCAGGCTCCACCCGTCACATATTAAGTCCACTGCATTTCCATATGAAAAGGTTTAAACATAACATAAACATTCGTATTAAAACTAGCATAAAAATGTAAATACTTCATCCATAAATCATGAATGGTATAACAATAACACATCCACAGTCAAACATATCACAAAACCTTTAATACAATATAGAAGTTTTGTATCTTAATAAATCAACTTCAAATAAGTGTAAAATCCATCAAATGATGTTGACATAGATGAAATCAAAACTCTTTTTAGAGAAATATCTATTTCTATTTTGAAATCATTTAAGAGTCATATATTTATAAAATAAAATATTTTCTTTGAAAATATTCTTATAAGCTCGTATGGTAAGCTTCGACAATTTTATAACGGCAGAAAATATCCGCACCCACCGTATAAGTTAAAAAACATTCTTACCTTAATTCTTTTAAAAATTATAAAAAGGACCTTGTTTGGAAAAAGAAGGAAATATTCCTTTAAAAACCACTTATAAAAGTCACCAAGGGTATAAATTACTTTAACCCATATTCTAGTAAATATTAAAAAATGTTTTGAAATACATTTTTAAGAAACATGGATGTGGATGATAAAGAAGTCCCAGTAGATAATCACGTATAAACAACCTCAGATAATGAAGAGATTGTGAAATAACCCTTACCTTGTACTTTTCCTTGGTTGGGGTAGGTTAACCTCATGTATAATGGTGAAATAATTGTTATTAAATTATACAAGAATCATATATATTAATATGATATCATATATGATCTTTTAACATTGATTTGTTAATAATATCTCAATATTATCGTTGTTTCGGGTGTTAACTTATTTGTTTTATTTTATATGTTTTGTTATGTAAGACATGTTTTTCATGTATAGGTTGTATCTTATTAATATATATAATGATATCATGTCTTTATATTAATCATCAAATGAGAATTAGACTTGAATGGATATGAGGGAGAATGAATCTCATCGCGTTCGTGGAGATGGTAGTCCGTACGTACGCAAGCACGACAATATCATTCTTTTGATATTAAAATAATATTTAATTGGATGGTATATAATATATACAGAATAATTATCAAGTTATATTTATTATTTTCATTAATTACACATCATTATTATACCCATCCAAATAATAATTTATTGAATAACAATTACACAACGACGTGGAGACGGTAAGTCGTACGTACGCACATATGGTGACATGTCATTCAAAGGATGGATAGAATAATGAATATGGTTGTACCATATTTATAATAAGATCACAGTATATATAATATACTGGTGTTATTATTTTATAATGGTAATAACAAAGATAGAAAAGGTGGAAGAAGAAAGGAACTTGAAAAGGTGTGGTGAAATCATTACCTTTTCTTCGGGTTCTTCCTTTTGATTTGATCAAAATGGCTCTTTAGGTTATCTTTCTGACTAAAGTAAGGCCCTTAGGATGAATTGAGGGATGTTTAGAGAGTATTTGGTCAGGGTTTGGCCTAACCAAAAGGCTTTGAAGGTGTTAAATAATGAGAAGGGGGAGTGCCTTTTATAAGAGGGGTGAGGGGCACCTTTGGAAAAGCTAGAAATAATATTTTATAATAAATTCATATTAAGTTTATAATGGCTCAATAGTGGATTATTTAAATATTAAGGTGGGTATAGGTCGAAAACCACTCAACCAAGAGGATTTATACACATTTGGGTTATTATATTAACCTTATCTTTAAGTGTTAACTTTTAGTTAATTAGTTTCACTTTTACAATGTCTCTTTGTATTTTTATATTATATGGTTAATAAAATTACTATATACATCCAAGATACCCTAAAGTGGTCCATTAATGATAAACCTATCATGATATAAGTCTATTTTCCGAATCTTATATTTTTAGAAATTTAATATCAATTAATAATATAATAATCTTTTTAAAAACAATTTTATGTCAATTTTGAAACTATTCTATAATTGATTTTTGTAAAAATCATTAAAGAATGATTACTTTTAAAAAAGTTAAATAAATCAATCCTAACATGTAATATTATCTTAGGAAATTATTTTTATTTATTAAATGTCTCATATTACATTTACATGGGTATTTATAATATCAATTATTCTAATTTTTCATTAATTGGTTAATTATTGCATCACCATTGTGTCATAAATAAATTAAATTATATAATGTCTAAAAATTATAAATAAAATGTCATTATGTCGGAAATCATTTTATATTTCTAATTAATATTTATAGTCAAAAATCCAACATATATAACCCTATGTAATTTTTTTTTAAAAGATATATGATTATGTCATTTTTGTATTTATTTTAACTTAATTAAAATAAAGTGTCCCTATCACCTACAAGTGGCTCCATGGGGTCCCAAAATCGACCCAAAGATGCCCATGGTCATACATTTATCCACCAATAAGGTTAGGACACTTTTAGGGTAATTTATTATTATTATAATATTATTTTTTAATCCTTATTTACCTTATTTACCCTTTAACCATGGTAAATAAAATATTCACCGAAGTAATTATTCAAAATGTCTAAAAATAAAAGATACCTATTTACACAATTTGGAAATCCTGATTCAAAATATGTAATACATTTTTCCAAATTAAAAACACAGAAGTGGCATAAATTAATTCTCACTTTCAAAACAAAAAGTGTGTTTTTAAGATATAATAACTATCAAAAAATTGATACTTGTTTATATCTGATTTAATTATAAAATTATGTTCAATGACCAAAATTGTATTAAATAGTAAAAATATATTCTAAATATACTTTAAAACCACTCAAATTAATAATTTATCACTATTAATTATTTTGATTAAAAAAAGTTGTTAATTAAAATTTAGTAATTTTCACTATTCATCAAAATATTAAAGTTATCCGAAAAGTACCAAAATTTCACCTTAGGCTAAATTCGATACTCTGAATCCAAAAATGAAGTTCATTTTGAGAGATAAAATTTATGAAATTTTAAAAATTAAGTATTATTATTCATAACGCCCATTTTGATTGGTTGTGGTGTGTGTTAAAACTCGATGTTGCGTACAACACATGCTACTGCATTATTCAAAGATAATTGTACCGTAGAAGATTGGGGTGTTACATTATCCCCTCCTTTAAATAATTTAATCCTCGAAATTTCTAGAATACCACCGCATAAAAAGACTCGGGTGGTTCTTCATCATAAGTTCCTCGGGTTCCCACGTTGCCTCTTCCATCTTATGGTTTCTCCATAAGACTTTTACCAGACAAGTCGTCCAATTTCTCAGTACTTATTATCTCGTATCAAGAATCTTGACAGGATCTTTGCAATAAGATAGATCGGGTTCCAGTTATAATTCCTCATAGGTGAGTACATGCGTTGGGTCAGGCATGTATTTCCTCAATAGAGATACGTGGAACACATCGTGAACTTTTGAGAGACTGGGCGGTATAGCCAATCTGTAAGCTACATCCCCAATTCATTCTAGAATTTCGAAAGGTCCAATGTACATGGGACTCAATTTACCTTTCTTTCCAAAACATATAACTCCCTTCCATGGAGATACCTTCAGGAAAACATGATCACCAACTTGAAATTCCAAATCCTTCATTTTATTATAGTCATTTCTCTTCTTCCTACTTTGAGCTACTTTGATATGGTTTTGCATTACCTTAACCTTTTCCATCGTTTCTTCCACCAGTTCTGGGCCTACAAGTTTTCGTTCACCAACGTCATCCCAACAGGTTGGTGTGCGACATCTCTTTCCATATAATTCTTCATATGGTGCCATCTGAATACTTGAATGGAAGCTATTGTTATAGGAAAATTATACAAGAGGTAAATATTTATCCCACATACCCTGAATGTCAAGTGAGAAGGATCTCAACATGTCTTCTAAGGTTTGAATAATTCATTCTGATTGTCCATATATTTGAGATTGGTAGGCAGTGCTCAAATAAAGTTTAGTATCCAAGGCTTTCTGAAGACTTTTTCATAATCTTGATGTAAGATGGGGATCACGATCAGGAATAATCGATAGGGGTGCTCTATGAAGTCTCACAACTTCATTAATATATAGTCTTTCTAGACGTTCTAGTGGTAGATCTTCTCTTATATCATGAAAATGTGCTGACTTGGTAAGGCAATCAACAATAGCCCATATTGCATCGTTCCTTCTAGGAGTCGTTGGTAGTCCCATGACAAAGTCCATCGTGATATTATCCCATTTCCACTTCGGTGTGGGAAGAGGCTGCATGACTCCTCCAGGATGTTGCCTTCCAGCATTCACTTGTTGAAAAACCATACATCTTGACACAAAATCAGCAATCTCCCTCTTCATGGTTTCCCACAAAAAATGTTCCTTCAAGTCTCTATGCATTTTGGTGCTCCCAGGGTGTATAGAGAAATTGGAACTGTGAGCATCATTTAGCAATTCCCTTTTTAGATCAGGTATATCGGGAACACAAAGTCTCTTCCCAAATTTCAAAATTCCTTATTCATACACAAATTCTCTTAATCTCCCATCATTCATAGCTTTAATCTTCTTTTGAAATTATTAATCATCGGAATGACAACTCTTAATCCTTTCTTGTAAAGATTTTTTGGCAACCATTTGATAAAGATTTGATGTTTCACCTTCCCTGGTTATTCCCATGTCCATATTCACAAGATCCTTGAAAATTGGATCCCTTTCAATTCTCATATTGTTAAAAACTCCATGGCCTTTTCTGCTCAAAACATCTTCCACCATGTTTATTTTCCCTAGGTGGTAGTGTATCGTACAATCATAATCCTTGATTAATTCAAGCCATCTCCTTTTCCTCATGTTGAGTTCTTTTTGTGAGAAAATATACTTCAAACTCTTGTGATCAGTATAAATCTCACATTTTCACCATAGAGGTAGTGCCTCCATATCTTCAATGCAAATATCATAGATTTTAACTCAAGATCATTAGTAGGATAGTTTTTTTCATGAATTTTCAACTGTCGTGATGCATAGGCAACAACCCTATCATTCTACATAAGGACACAACCAAGTCCTTTCTTCGATGCATCACTATAAATAACAAACCCATAATTCCCCGATGGTAGAGTCAATATAGGAGCATTGACTAATCTTCTATTCAGTTCTTCGAAACATTCTTCACACTCTTTTGTCCAAAAAAATTAACCCCTTTACGTGTGAGCTTCGTTAATTGGTTAGCCAATCGGGCAAAATTCTGGACAAAACGTCGGTAATAACCTGCCAAACCAATAAAACTGTGTACCTCAGTTATAATTGTAGGTGCTGGCTATTCTTGGATTGCCTTGGTCCTAGAAGGATCAACATATATTCCATATTTGGAGACAATATGGCCAAGAAAAGAAATCTCCTGAATCCAGAATTCACACTTGCTAAACTTCCCATATAATTCATGTCTTCTCAGAGTCATTAGGATATTGTGCAAGTGATTTTCATGATCTTTGTAGATTTTTGTGTATACCAAGATATCATCAATAAATACCACCACAAATTCATCGAGATATTCCTTGAAAACTCTATTCATCAGATCCATGAATATAGAGGGTGCATTAGTCAATCCAAAAGGCATTACTGTAAACTTGTATTTCCCGTACCTGGTTCGAAATGTTGTCTTTGGAATGTCTTACTTCTTCACACACAACTGATGGTATCCAGATCGATGTTTAATCTTTGAAAAGTATTGAGCTCCATGAAGTTTCTCAAATAAATCATCATTGTGAGGTAGGGGATACTTTTTCTTTATTCTTATAGCATTGATCTCCCTGTAGTCGATACATAACCTCATAGATCCATATTTCTTTTTAACAAAGAGAACAGGGGATCCCCATGGAGAAACACTAGGGAGAATAAATACCTTATTACTCAATTCCTCTAGTTGTTTCTTTAGTTCAACTAATTCTACAGTGGACATTCTATAAGGGGGTCTTCGATATAGGCCTTGATCAAGGAATTAAATCAATGGAAAACTCAACTTCTCGTTCTGGAGGATGTCCAGGTAAATCTTCTAGAAATAGATCTATATATTCTTTCACAATAGGTACATCCTCTGTTTGAACATTCCTTTCCTCACCCACAGTTATTTAATTCTCTTCCTCCCCAATAATTGAATTTAGTTGAGCTACTAGAGGTGGATCTAGATAAGAATTAGGTGGCAATGATTATTCTCTAAAGATAAGTTATTCCTTATCATCATCATCAAAAATAGTAACCTCCTTCTTTTTACAATAAATCTTCACATCATGGTCCGAAAGCCAATCCATATCGAGGATTATATAAAACTCAATCATAGGTATGATGATGAGATCAGCGGATAAAGAACATTTATGTGCTATAATGGGTACTGATTCAAAAAAAATTGTTGCAATGATACTTCCCTTAAGAGTTTTAACTGACAACTCCCTTGTTAAATCAAATTGGAAATATCTAATTTTCCTAGAAAACTGGGAAGATATGAAACAATGTGATGATCCGGAATCAAATAATGCATTTTCTAAACTTGAGGAAACCATTAAATTACCTGTCACCACGTGTTTCGGAGCTTCTACCTCAGCAGTAGTGATAGCATAATATTGGCCTTGATCCCTTGTCCTTTTCTGAGGTAAGTTCCACTGACGCTTAAGAAATTCATTTGCATAATATCCCATCTCCCTGTAATTGTATCATTGGACATCGGTAGCTTCCTTCTTCCCCTTAAAATCACGAGCTTGGTGGTCTTTTTCACCACACATGTAACTGACTCCCATTCCTTTTAAGAAAGTACCGGGGTGTTTCTTCCCACATTTACCACAGGATGGATATTCAAATTTTCTCTTCTTCCCTTTATTTCCATTCCCAGATTGATCAGTAGATCTCTTCTTCTCTTGCCTTTCTTTAAAGTCATATGACATAGAGAATTCCTTTTCTGTCTTGATAGCACATGAGAAAATGTCTTCGTATGGCGAGAAGGATTGTGAGACTAATTCTCGATGGAGAAATGCTTTTAAACCATCAAAGAAATGATCAATCTTACTTCTTGGGTTATGTATATAATCTCTAGAATACCTTGATAACCTTGTAATGTTAGCCTCATACTTTGCGACATTCTCATACTCCTTTTGTCTCAGACTCAAAAATCCCCTTTCCATATCTACTCGATGGACTTGAAAAAAAGTATTTTTCTAAAAACAGATCTTTGAACTCCCTCTATTCCATATTTGATACTTCACCATCTTCTTTCATGTTTTGAATCAATGACCACCATTAATTAGCATTTTTTGTAAGGCGGTAAACTGCCATGATAACTTTTTCCCTTTCACTACTTCCCAAAGCCTGAAATATTTTCTCTAGGGAACTTATCCATTTCTCATATACTAAGGGATTTGTACTCCCATTGAACGTTAGTGGTAGTTTCCTCATGAAGCGATCTAACATTGATCCTCCACGCTGCGGATTGGGGTTCTCCATACGGTTAAGGTTATTATTCATAACCTGAGTGAGTTGTCCCAGAATGGTGATTAGATGATCGGCACCAGTTGCATCACCAACTCTACTATAATTATCTTGAGCAGGAGGGAAATCCCTATATGGAGTGTGTGCATTGATACGGTTTCCATTTCTTCCACTAAGTTCCATTTCTAAACAATAGAATAAACTAGATTGGTTAATGAATCAAAATACATAATTCCATACTTATAAAACACTTAACATAAATTGAACTATTTATGGATATAATCCATAATCATAAAAATGGTTTATTTGAGAAAGTATATACTCATAAACCCTTCATAATGATTTGTAAAGAAAATGAGAGTTATCCTAAGCATATCCCATAGAAGTATCGTAACCAAGAGTGCAGCAAGGCCCGTTGTCGTGCACCAGTTCTCGTTCGAGTCCAGCTCAAAGCGGTGTTTTCGGGTTTTACCCCTAGGTACATCTGTGCCAGATCCACCTCTACCTACTCATATCCAGACATGGATGTATTTCTCGGAAAACTCACAAAATCTCTACAATACCGAAATTCTTGGAAGATCTTCTATACAAATCCTCAAAGTCCATCTTAGGTCTATGTGCGCTAATCAGAGTTTATCTAAATCTAGCTTCCAAGGTTTGTACTAAACTTCCTCTGATACCAACTGTAACGCCCCGACCCAAGTTACCCAGAGCCGGTGAATTATAACATAACATTTTCATGACCACAAGAAAGATCAAATCTCGAAAGACTGATTAGTTTAGTAGCCTTTGAAACACTAGATATATTCATAAAGTTTTACATTACATCATAAAAATGAAAACTACAACAAGATAGTCTCCATAGTCCACACTCTTATCCCCTCATACTATCCCTGCAGGTCATTCATAATTTACTTCTTCACATCCTGGGAAAAATAAAACATAGAAAAGGGGTGAGCTCAAATGCCCAGTAAATATAACAATATAGTGGAAAATTTCATAAATAATAATAAACATTTAAGGCAATGTTTAACTAAAACAAAATCCTTTTAAACATGAACTTCAATATGGAATGGCAAAAATAAAATGAAATTATTCCATTTACTTATTCACATGGATATTCTACAAATCGAATAATCACATGCAATATCAATAACCACTTTCATAATGATGGAATGCATAATTCCAGACTATCATAACCACATAGCCAAGGCCTCATTCCAAGACTACAAATAAGATTTTTCCAAGGTCATGTGCCAAGACACTAGTTTGTCTCATGAGACCTACATATGCATCGAGGAGCTATAGCGGGATCCACCTATCACATATTAAGTCCAATGCATTCCCATATGAAAAGGTTTAAACATAACATAAACATTCGTATTAAAACTAGCATACGAAATTTAAATACTTCATCAATAAACTATGAATGGTATAAAAATAACACATCCACAGTCAAACATATCACAAAACCTTCAATACAATATAAAAGTTTTGTATCATAATAAATCAACTTCAAATAAGCATAAAATCCATCAAAGGATGTTGACATAGATGAAATCAAAACTCTTTTTAGAGAAATATCTCTTTCTATTTTGACATCATTTAAGAGTAATATATTTATAAAATAAAACATTTTCTTTGAAAATATTTTTATAATATTTTAAGGGAAGCTTTGATGATTTTATAACAGCGGAAAATATCCACACCCACCATATAAGTTAAAAGAAAATTCTTACCTTAATTCTGTCAAAAAGGTTAAAAAGGACCTTGTTTGGACAATGACGGAAAGATTCCTTCATAAACCACTTATAAAAGTCAACAAGGGTATAAATTAATTTAAACCATATTCCAGTAAATAGTAAAAATTGTTTTGAAATACATTTTTAAGAGACATGGATGTAGATGATAAAGAAGTCCCAGTAGATAATCACGTATAAACAACCTCGGATAATGAAGAGATTGTGAAATAACCCTCACCTTGTACTTTTCCTTGGTTAGGGTAGGTTAATCTCCTATATAATGGTGAAATAATTGTTATTAAATTATACTAGAATCATATATATTAATATGATATCATATATGATCTTTTAACTTTTCTTTGTTAAAAATATCTTACTATTATCGTTGATTCGGGTGTTAACTTACTTGATTTATTTTATATGTTTTTTCATGTAAGACTTGTTTGTCATGGATAGGTTGTATCTTATTCATATCTAGAATGATATTAAGTACTTATATTAATCATCAAATGAGAATTATACTTGAATGGATACGATGGAGAATGAATCTCATCGCGTTCGTGGGCACGGTAGTCCGTACGTACGCACGAGTGACAATATCATTCTTTTGATATTAAAATAATATTTAATTGGATGGTATATCATATATACAGAATCATTATCATGTTATATTTACTATTTACATTAATTACACATCATTATTATACCCATCCAAATAATAATTTATTGAATAATAATTACACCACGACGTGGAGACGGTAAGTCGTACGTACGCACGTATGGTGACATGTCATTAAAATGATGGATAGAATACTGAATATGGTTGTACCATATTTATAATAACATCACATTATATATAATATATTGGATTTATTATTTTATAATGGTAATAACAAAGATAGAAGAAGTGGAAGAAGAAAGGACCTTGAAAAGGGGTGGTGAAATCATTACCTCTTCTTCGGGTTCTTCCTTTTGATTTGATCAAAAGGGCTCTTTAGGTTAGCTTTATGACTAAAGGAAGGACTCTAGGATAAAGTTATGGATGTTGAGAGAGTATTTGGTCAGGGTTTCGCCGAACCAAAAGGCTTTGAAGGTGTGAAATAATGAGAAGGGGGAGTTCCCTTTTATAAGAGCGGTGAGGGGCACCTTTGGAAAAGCTAGAAATATTATTTTATAATAAGTTCATATTCGGTTTATAATGGCTCCAAAGTCGATTATTTAAAGTTTAAGGTGGTTATAGTTCTAAAACCACTCAACCAATAGGATTTAGATAGGTTTGGGTTATTATATTAACCTTATCTTTAAGTATTAACTCTTAGTTTATTAGTTTCACTTTTACAATGTCTCTTTGTATTTTTATATTCTATGGTTAATAAACTTACTATATACATCCAATATACCTTCAAGTAGTCAATTAATGGTACACCTATCATTATATAAGTCTCTTGGATGAATATTAGATTTTAATGAATTTAATATCAATTAATAATATAATATTTGTTTTAAATACAATTTTATGTCAATTTTGACACTATTCAATAATTGATTTTTTTAAAAAATCATAACAGAATGATTACTTAGAAAAACGTTAATTAAATAAATACTAACATTTCATATTATCTTATAAAATTATTTTTATTTATGAAAAGTCTCATATAACATTTATTTGGGTATTTATAATATCAATTATTCTAATTTTTCATTAATTAGGTAATTACTTCATCAACATTGTATCATAAATAAATTAAATTAAATAATGTATAAAAATTATAAATAAAATACCATTATATAGGAAATATTTTTATCTTTCTAATGAATATTTATAGTCTAAAATCAAACATATATAACCCTATTTGAAAAATGTTTTACTAAAAGATATATGCTTATGTCATTTTTGTATTTATTTTAACTTATTTAAAATAATGTGTCTCTATCACCTACAAGTGGCTCCATGGGGTCCCAAAATAGATCCAAAGATTCTCATGGTCGGAAATGTATCAACCAATAAGGTTAGGACCCACTTTAGGGTAATTTAGTATTATTATAATATTATTTTTTAACCCTTATTTACCAGATTTACCCTTTAACCATGGTAAATAAAATATTTACCGAAGTAATTATTCAAAATGTCTAAAAATAAAATATACCTATTTACACAATTTGGAAATCCTGATTCCAAATATGGAATCCATTTTTCCAAATTCAAAACACATAAGTGGTATAAATTAATTTAAAATTAATTCCCGCTGTCAAAACAAAAAGCGTGTTTTTACGATATGATAACTATCAAAAGATTGATACTTGTTTATGTCTGGTTTAATTGTGAAATTATGTCCAATGACAAACATTGTATTAAATATTAAAAATATATTCTAAATATACTTTAAAAACACTCAAATTCATAATTTATCACTATTAAAGTTTTTGATTAAAAAGAGTTGTTTTTAATTAAAATTTAGTAATTTTCATTATTCATCAAAATATTAAAGTTATCCGAAAAGTACAAAAATTTCACCTTAGGCTAAATTCGATACTCTGAATCTGAAAATGAATTCCATTTTGAGAGATAAAGTTTATAATATTTTAAAAAGTAGGTATTACTATTCATAACGGCTAGTTTGATTGGTTGTGGTGTGTGTTAGAACTCGATGTTGCGTACAACACACGCTATTGCATTATTCAAAAAGAAGTGTACCGTAGAAGCTTGGGGTGTTACGTGGAAATTTTATCCCTATATATATTGGTAAAATCAAAATTATAGATAATATTGGTATGACTTATTATAGAATATCACTCTCACTAAATCTATCTTAAGTTCATGTTATATTTCGTGTATTTTTAATAATGAAGCACATGGATGGTCTTTCACATATACTGAAATGATAATTCCTACAACATGAGTAAGATCTATCTTGTGAGGAATAATTGATTGATATTCGGGGTTATAGTTTTATTAAACAAGACCACTCACATAGTAAAATATTTGTAGTGAAAACAAATAATTGTGGAAGCTATGTGGGAACTTATAAATTTGATGAAGTATAAGATTCCTCAACTATTTTTAATGAATTAATGTAATTTTAAGGGAAAATCATTTTATGTGTGGTATAATGAAACACCCCAATATTTTATAGTATATGTATCTTAAAATAAATTTAATTTCTTTTATAGTTTGTGATACAGGAAGCCCTAAGTCTAAAAGAGACATAATATAATATACTATTATAACCTAGACATTAAATTGGATTGTATGAATATGAATTAATATTTTATGAAAAATTTATGGTTTAAAAATTATAAAATAATTAACTCTTTATCAATTGATAAAAATAAAAGAGAATCTTTTGAAAGTAAAAAAGTTGTTTTTTCTATAAAAACTTTACACGAATAATATATTATTATCTTAATTAATTAAATTGATCAATAATGTTGAATGGTTTTTAAATTTTTTATATATTTTATATTCGATAAAATGTGTTATCTTTCATCTATTTTTTTTCTAGTCAAGGGATAAGAATAAATATATTTTTATGCTTACAATTGTATTTTTATAAAACACGGTTTCCTCCACTTTTTTTCTCACTTAATTAAAAAATAATTTCCTTCACCATTAGAAATTTAATAAGAAAATATAGATTCCATATTTTGAATCATAAGGATAAAATTTTGTTAATAGTTCTCTTTTATTTTTTTTGTCATTAGTAATAGTAACCTTTGTAAATATGTATCACCTCGGTAAGGGTAAAACTGGTAAAATTGATCTAAAACATTGGGACAAGGATTCAAAATTTATACAACCCATTAATTTATCCTATTTTATGAGTGTATTTAAGTCACATTCATCCTTGTCTCAAAAATTTATCTAATTTTTTCCATTTTAATTTGATACTCTCCGTTATATTATTTTAAGTAATGAAAAATACAAAATGTCACACTATTGACTTTAAACATTTCTTTAATTTTTATATAGGGATAAAAATAAGATGGGAATGCATCTTAAGTGTTATTTTTTCAAAATGAAATTGTTTTTATGATGTTAATTTATATCAAATTTTTAGTTATTATAAAAATACCATAACTTATTATATAATGTCGACACAGTATTTATTCAATTAATGGAAAAAATAATAATTGATTTTTAAAATATTTAAATTAAAACCATTATTAAGAATTATTGTGTTCCATTAATTTTATATAAAAATATTATATTAGGGATTTATAAAAGAAATATATTCAAATTAAATCATTATCTTTATGTCTTTAATGTAAAATCCAATGATTATAAGTCAAAAATAACAATAAGTACATTTTACGAAAAAACCTATTTTATTAAATTATTTGAAAATCATAAAAAAGGATAAAATTGGAAAGGGATATAATATATGGTTGAAAATTTCATCCATTTTCCATTTATGATCAAATTTTTTCTATATATGTTAAATTATAACCGTTTAGGATTTAAAATTCATTACTATGGTTAAGATTAAAATTGGTTTGACAAAAGGTTAAATCCAAATATAAAGTATAAAATGACACAAAAACCTATATAAATTGAGTTAGATGATTAAATTTTAAACTTATCCTATTTTTGTTTGAATATATTTTCATTTTGAATCCCTTTTCTTGAGAATTACATAATTATATTTTAATCTTTGTAGTAATTCTTAGTGTGTACTTTTCCTCCCTTATAAAAGGACACCCCTTAAATCCCTTATTTACATCACTTTGAGAAACCTATATCAAACATAACCTACACAGTTCCTTTATAATAATCCATAGGAATATTCTAGAGGTTATATTCTTCCCAGAATAATTAACCTTAAGTATGCTAAGATTAGATCTAAAAAAATACTAACGAAGAAGAGGTAATCATATTTACAAATTATATCAAATTTATTTCTCCTTAAACCTATTAAAAATATATTATACCCATAATAAAATTATTATTCTAGTATAATAGATATATAAATGAGTTATTATCATCATGTGAAAACCATTTTTTACCTTATTTAAATCCTATAGAAAATAAAACTATTGGTCGTGTGCACATACGACATACTCTCTCTATATAGTGGTGTAACTTATTTTTTATCACCCCTTTACATGGATGGTTATAATGATGGTTTTGATAAATTTATATATAATTCCTTTATTAAATTATTTTTTATATAATTTTCAATTATTATTTACCTTTATTTCGTTTCATCCGTTAGAAAGTAAAAATAGCATTCATGCGTACATATGAAATATTATCTCCATGAACGGTTGAATTAATTTTTAATTATATACCTATTATGGATTAATATAAATAAATATATAATGAATTTATATTATAATTATATTGGTATTAAAATTCTGGATATTATGGGACCATGATCATTATATAAGGACTAAAACTATTGAACCAAAAAATACATGAACAATGGAATAGTTATTACCCAAAATAGTGATTTAAATAAATAATAGTTAACAAACTGTGGAAAAAATATTTTAAGTAAATTATATATGGTATTATATATATGTTTATTGTTCTATAATATATTTTTTATAAATCTATAGTTATAATATAGGATGTTTTAATGTGTACGAAATATTTTTTACTTGATGTAAGGGGTTATTTTACAATCATTGGGGATTGTTTATATTTAAGTCTCTATTAGGGGAATTATTTAATTATTATATCTTCACAAAAATTATTATCCTTTGGTTATTTTTATAAATTAAATAACTTTCATTCATTTTCCTCTCATTAATTATTCAAGATACAATAATAATGTTTTTATGAAAAAATGACTTTCTTTCTACTCAATCAGGAATCATTTTATTCCAAGTATTTATTTTACATTAAATATTTTAAATAATTATATTACTCTTCAACAATGATTTATTAATGAAAAATTTACCCATTTTTGAATTTTTAGAAAATGATTTAAAAGGAATTCACTTTTCAATTTCTGAATGATGCTTCGTTATCTATTTTTCTCAGCAATGTAAAAGGAATCATTATTTTACAATATGAGGAATGAAAATATTTTACCACCATCAGGACCATATGATATTTGAATCTTCATTTATATGTTTTAATTTTTTTTCAAAGAAAAGTTTTTCTTTAATATTTTGGAAAGAATTTATTTTATTTAAGATATTTCAATAGGAAAATGGTATTTTCCTCAAAAACATTTTCAATGATATTTTAATGTATTTTTATATATGTTAATGTCCTTTAATGAATATTATTATTAAATAAAGATATACTTCAAATATAACATGAAACATATTTTTATGAATGGTTTATGATGATCTTTACATGGGAAATTGTTCATATTTTTTACGCTAGTTCTTTCAATATAAGAAGTAATTAATTTTTAAGGCATGATTATTTAGTTTTATTATTTATTTATATCATGAATGAATTGGACTTATTAAGTGATAGGTAGGGATCAAAATTACATAGCCCATTGATTCAAAATTAGGTCTCATGAGACAAAATAGGTTGGGTCTTTATCTTAGGCCATAACAATTTATGTTTATGTCAAGGCATGATGCCTTGATGGTATTTTTAGTAGTCTTGGAACAATAACTTGAAAATAATTTTTTTATGTCCAAAATTATGCATTCCATCATTATGAAATAAATTATTGATTTACATGTGATTATTTTAATATTTATGATATCCATGGATATGTTTAAAGATCATGTGATTATTTATATGGAATTATTTGATTATTATTTATTCGTTCCATATTATTCATTTATTATTAATTCTATGTTATCTTCCACAATATATATTCCCTTAATGATCTTATGATATCACCCCTTTCATATATATCCTTTCCCCAAGATTCCAATAATTATATGATGATTAATATTTTAGGATATTCTTGAGAGAATAATGGTTTACTCACAGAAATTGTTAGGTAGTATTTTATTTATTTTCAAATCTAATTGGATAATCAAGTATGTATCTATTTTTCAAAGAATAATATACTATTCAGTCCTTTGGGACGTGATCGCCTATTTATATTACCAATTTGATAACATAACCACCAGCTCTGGTCTACTATGGTTAGGGTATTTACATTTGGTAACATAGGAAGTTTAGTAGAAACTATGGGAGCTAGATTTTGAAAAACATTTATTGGGGAACATAACCATATGAATTAACTTGAGCATAAGTCTTTATATAGGCGAGCATTCTAATTTTTTGGTAAGTTATATATTAAGTTATTTTCTTAGAAATAAATCCATATCTAGATACTAAAATTGGATTGGGTTTAGTATATATTCATCCAAGGGTAATAACCCTTTAAAGAGTTGGTCAAGTATATCTCGAACATCGTTCTTGGGCACGGTGAGTGTTCCCTTATTATTCTCCTAGTTTTACACTCCTAATGTATATTCATAGGTGAATTAAAATTTTCATTACAAAATTTTATGAAATATTTTATGATATTTTTATTTTTAGATAATATTCATAAAGAACCCAAGGTTATGATCTTGATATTATTTATGCATAAATTCTAATATTTATGTTAAGTGTTTCACTAGTTTTGAAACTATAAATTATGATTCATAATGTCATTGTATTATATATTATATTCCAATTCATATAAATGGTTTCTACTTTAAATAATTTAAACCATGTAAATACATGTAATCTATGTAGATATTCTCCTCCTGGTCAAAATAATTAATATGGAGTTGAAGCTTAAACTGAATAAATTATAACTACATTAGAGTAACAGACTAATGAAATATCAAATAAACATTCTAGTATGGTGAATCCAAAAGATCCACAATATATTATAATGGTTTTAGATTTTTTAATGCTACAAAATCCTCCATCATTCAATGAAACCCAAAATCATTTTTTTCCTGTGAAATGTATAATTTCCTAGGAAAAGATTTTTCTCATTGTTAGAGGTTATAAAAGTGAGAATTTTTTCATTTATTTTTATCATATCATTGGGGATTTAGTTCAATTTTTTCCATTTATCAAAAACAATAAGTATAAGGAGGAAATAGAGATCTTGGAGTGGAATTGTTTTAAAGAACTTTTTTGGGAAAATTATTTTCCATGTGGACAATGAGCAGATATAAAGAGACAATTCTTAATTCTAAGATAAAAGGAGAAGGAATATTTTTTTATCTATGAATATAAATTTATAAGATTATAAATCATAATATGGACTATGTATGTAAAAAAGTGTAAAATTAATTATTTTCTTTACTGGGTTAAATCCATTCCTTCAAAGGGAACTAGTCACGTAAATATTCTCATCAGATGGGGATATAGTATCATTTTCTATCAAGACACAGAAGGAAATATTCAAGAATTATGGCTTCCATGGAAACCAATAAAAGAGTATGATTACTAAACAAAAAATATATAGGGGAGAATCTAAAGAAGAATTTTAAAACATGTGTTACTTTTGAATAGAAACTCCTTCATAAATTCTTAAAAGGAAAAGGTGTTTATTTCAAGTGTGGATAAAAATACCACCATACATGTAAATATATAGGTAATGGAGAATATATCAAAGTATATTGCTTAAATAATATAGATATGGGGATCTATTCTAACCTTTTCCCCAAATTTTAGGGGAACATACCAAGAAATATGCCAATGGGAGAGGACAAAGCAAATGAAATTTCTATAGCCAAAGTGTAAGTTCTTAGAGATGCACTAAAATGTATACTTATCATCTAATCAAGGATTGAAAATTTTTTATTTGATTCTAGTTCAACACACTCTTTTATTTATAAAAAATTTTCTTTCTTTATCACATCACCTTAGGACTGAAATAATACATGTAGATTCTCAATTATAAGAGGGGGTGAATTGTATGTTTAAAAGCTTTCACTTTTAACCATAAAGAAAACTACGTTTAACAAACATAAATAAGGTAAATTCAAATACCATAAAACAGTTCTATGGAACTAACTTGCTTAGGTTCTAGAAATATGGTTCTAGAAATGAAACTTAAGAAAAGTTTTCTTAGGAAATGATTCTATCACAAATCGTATATAATCTTATATATAAGAGTAAATAATAGTATAATAAATTATAAGAAAGTTATACTTTATTCCATTATCAAAATAAAATAGAAATAAAACACGAAACAAAATAATTAACCAGTATAAAATCTTTTAACCCAAACAGTAGGTCATCCAAAAACCATGGATAAAGGTCCCTCGATCTATATTTTGAAGAATGTATGTCTTAACCACTACAGGGTAAGCCCTCAATAGGGATATTGGAATTTGTCTTGATATCCCAACAAGCCCTAAATATTTAAGATAGTCGTAACCTCTGTCTTCCTATCCCTAGAAGCCCTCGAACATTAAGACAGTTGGAACATTTATCTTCCTATCCCTGGAAGTCCTTGACTGTAGTCAGTAAAAGTCAGAGTCGCACGAAGTAAGCTGAACATGGTGTTCAGAGTGCGCAAAGTATAAGATTCTCTATCTCTAGAAATAACTTTACACCATGTAATCTCTAGATTTATGAATATTATTGAGCTCATTAAAATAAGATTCTATTTATAGGAAAAACTCTGAGGGTCGGATCCCTCCTCTAACGGTCATATTTTTCATTGAATCTTGTTGGGACCTGTACACCTGTCACTCAACCAATGGTTAGTTTGAAATAGATTTTACGATATCATTTCAAAAAAATAATATGTGTAATGAAAATGAACTAGATTAGCCAAATATGAAAATACGGAATCTAAGGAAAAATAAACATCAATATCCAATCATATAAACAATTAGATTCAATAAGACATGGATATTCAGATTCTATTTTTCAAAGAGTTTGGAATCTAAATTCTATAGATTCTGAAGTGATAATTCAAATAAATTTGGATTCTAAATTATGAGGAATTCAGAGTTTGAATTCTGAATTATTCAGCGTCTAAATTTAGAGGAATTCAGAGTCTGAATTATGAGGAATATGGGGTGTCAATTCTGAGTAATTCTGAGTTTGTATTATAATGAATTAAGATTTTGAATTATGAAGAATATAAAGTCTAAATTATGAGAAATTTAGAATCTGAATGTTAAATAATTCAGAATCTAAATTTTCATGATTTCGAAATCTAAATTTCATAGAATTGGGAGTCTGAATTTCAGAGAATTCATATTCTGAATTTCAAAGAATTTGGAGTCTGAATTTCAGAGAATTTTCAGTCTGTATTTCATAGAATTCAGAGTCTAAATTTCTGAGAACTAAAGAATATGAATTTCACAGAATTTTGAGTCTATATTTCAGAGAATTGGGAGCTTGAATTTTAGAGAATATGGAATCTTAATTTTAGATAATTCAGAGTCTAAATTTTTTAGAATTCAGAGTCTTAATTTTAGTGAATTTGGAATCTTAATTTCAGAGATTTCATAATCCAAATATCAGAGAATAGAGTCTAACATTCATATAATTCAGATTATGAATTTCATAGAATTCAGAGTGTGAATTTCATAGAATTCGGAATCTGAATTTCAGAGAATTCTATATCCAAGGAACTGTATGATTCTGAGGTTTTTACATAAGAATCCTAATTTTAGACATAGTAATAAAATGAACTTGGTTTCGAGTATTATAAAAAGTGGAAATGAAAACAATATAAGGATATAAATTTCCTTAGAGAAGGGAAATTTTCTATAAGAAAAAAATGCTCATGGAAATATGATTTTATTTAAGAAAAATTGTTCGTGATTTTCAAAACATAGAAAAATTGAAATGTCATAAGGAAACCATATTGACTCAAAAGTCTCCCTTTTTTTGGAAGTCACAAACAACCTTTAAAAAAGAATAAAAGGACTAAGAATTTTCTTTATGATCATTAAAAGAAAAACTTATATTCCTTTACATAATAATCATGATGAATATGACTAACTCATCCTTAGGTTTTGAAATCCCTAAGGATCGTATTCTTGACTTCCTTAGAATGATTTTACTTTTTCTTGCATACAAATGTCTTCTTTAAGTAAGCTCCCCTTTAGTTAAACTCTCCCTTACATAGGGTATGCTCTTTTTTATACTTAGTATTCTTTTAATCATTAATTTCTCCCCATTTGTAATTTTCAAAAATTAATAGAGAGAATGAGAAAATATATGGTATCTAAAATATTAGAACTATACAAAACAAAACAAGTAAAGAACAACAATATTTATCAACAAGATTCGAAAAAAATTGGTACAAGTAAGTACAAAAAAATAGTTTCATTGAAAGTAAAAATATTCATCCTTATTTTTCCTTGGGCAAGATTTTCTTCACAATAGTCTTCAGCTTCTTAAACTCCTTATGATCTTCCTTAAAGAACTTGATCAATTTTTCCTGATCCTAATTTTTATTCTCCAGATCCTTAATCTTTTCATCCTAAGACTTAAGGATTTCTTCCTGAGACTGCAATTTATATTCTTATTATTTGAATTATTCTTCAAAATATATTCTTAGATACCTTTCTCTCTTCAAATTTTGAGAAGTTGAATTTAGTTTCCCATTCAGATCTTTTTCTTCCTACTTCTTAGCTACTTGTTCTACGTTCAGCTTCTCAATAAACCATTTCATAAGATCTTTCATCATATTATCTGCTCTATAAAAATAATCCTTCACTGAATCCTAAAATTCATTAATAATTCTCAGATCTTAAATCATTTTCCTTGACCACATTGTAATATCATTAAAAGACCTCCTATGAGTAACATAACCGATATAAAAGGTTTAGAAATCATCCTCAATCTTGATTAATTATTCAATGATAATTCTTTTAGATTTTTTATTCTGATTAAAGGAGTGTTGAGGTAGCTGATAATTTAAGTCAATACATAGAAACAAGGGAATGGTGTCTACATATTTCCTCATAGACTACAAAAAAATGTCATGACTCATGGAAGATGATTTGGAATCTGATTGCCTTGCAGGAGAAGGTTCGTTTTATATATCATCATCCTTCCTCTTGGATTATCCACCATCATATTTTCTGACCATGATAGTTTTATCATCTGTATCAACTATCACATATTTTCCATTGTCTACTTTGGAATTGGTCTCTCTAGCCTTTGGAGATTCATTCTCACTATCTGAGACTTTAAATATTTTATCTTCATCAACCTTTTCCTTCTTAGCATCTTCCTTAATATCATCTGGTTGAATGAATTATTGATTGATGCTTTCATCATTATAAGGATTAGTAATCCCTTCCTTACAATCCTCCTATTTTCTTTGAGAAATAATTTTGGTTTATTCATCCTGGGATGTCCGAATTTAAATCTTTTTAGAAGTTCTTTCCTTCTCATGATATTCTTCAACTTGTCTTATTACATCAAAACTCTCATCTTCTTCTTCATCATCTTCTTCTTCTTTTACTTCCTCTTCCTAGAATATCTCTTCTTCTACTTCAGGTTCTAGTATTACGAATTTCATTCTTGGAGTCACCAGTACTAATTCTTCTAGAAAGTATTCTAGCACCTGCATTTTATTAGATGATTTCTTAGTATCCTTGAGAAGAGCTTGAATTATTTCTTCCCCAGAAATTTTATTCTTTTGATTATTTTGTTTTTCTTGCCTTTCATATTCCTCATCCACCTTATTTTTGAAGGCCTTTTCCTCAGTATGATCTAGGCCAAATCTATAATATCCTTCCTTCTTATTTTTATTCTCTTCCATCCACTTCACAACAACTTCTTCAGGGTGGGTTTTCTTGCTTCTTTGACTTTGGGGTGTTGATTGGGTTTCCTAAACTATAGGTTTTTCTATAACTTCTGATTTATTCTTCTTTCTATTATTTGGTGCTTTCATGGAAGTATCTTATACTTCCAATTTATTATCCAAGTCTTCAATATGTCTTTCTAATAATTCATAAAATTATCTAAACTTGCTATTGATGCCAACGTTCATCCTCCTCAAAGTATCATCACTCGGTTGTAAAATATTGAATGATCTTGGCTTATAAATATAGGGAATTTTAAAAGACTCTATGCATAGAACTATTACCTTGGATAGAATTTCATAATATATGATAATTTTTTATTTGAAGGTCCAATTCTTGATATTGGTGATTTTAAGCAAGATACACTGCACCAGATTTATCTTCCTCAAGTTCACAAGAAAATCTATAATGTAGATGTCACTCTTCTTCAAGAAGTCCTTGTCTCATTTTCTTGTAATTAGAAAACCCTTTACCCATAACTCTAGAAACCTAAAATTTATTGAGATATGGTTTATCATAGGTGTTTTCACATCTTTGATTCCAAGGCACTCTATTGTCTTCTCATTCTCCAAGCTTCTTGTTTGATCTGGTAGCCTGTGGGTGTAGAAAATCACTTCTCCTTCATACGGTATTCCAATAATACTTGCAGCCTTATTGAAGGAAATGGAATAGGCTTTCCCATAACATTTTAATGAAAACATATCTATCCCACATTCACTATTGAAAGGTACAGTCTCATAAAACTCAATATGCTACTCTGAATAAACTGGATCTTATCGTTTCGGTTTGGCTACACAAAAGCTTTACCATTCATTTATCTTAATATTTTGTGTAATATGAGAATTATTGTTCTTAAAGAAACTTGGATCTATTAACATTTATCTATAAATTTTCCATTCTAATATTTCCATAACATAAGATATTTTCTTCGGAGGAGAGGCTTCCAAAGACATATGTAATCTAGAAAAACTCAGAAATGAGGAATAACCCTTTTGAAGAGAGGAAAAGCTTCAGGGCTGAAAACTATGAAAACTGATGTGGGATGACATATAGGGGGCCTTTATATAGGTGTTGAAGTGAGGGTTTATATTCTCGAATTGATCTAAATGTTTAAACAAGCACGATCTGATCTGACGGTAGGGATGAAAGCTGAAGAAGGATTTGGTAGGTTCTAATATTTTGAGTTTTTAAAGTAAAAATTCATATTTAAGTAAAGTGAATAAGAATAATTTTCTTAAAACAAGTTAAAAATACCAACAAGTAAAAAAATTCCATTATGAAAACCTATGTAAGGAAACATACTTTCTAGATTTCTTGGAATCTTTCAGTAATGAAAAATAGTTTTTATTAGAAATTTTATATTCTGGAATATTTTATTTATGAAAATTTTTGGATTCCCAAATTTTGATTATGGAATTTTGGTTTATAAGAATATAATAAAAAAATTATTATGAAAAAATTTATTAAGGAAAAAAAATTGTTTAAGAAAAATTTCATTAAGGAAAAAATTTTGGTTACAAAAAATTTCATTAAGAAAAAAATTGGGGTTAATCAAGTAAATGTACTCCCATTATAAAAATAAGTTTATTAATGTAAGGAGATAGGTTTCAACAAAAATTTTATATGGAAGATTAAATTATGATTATAATTCCTAACTTTTTTTAATGTATTCAAATCTATCAGAGGGTAAATATTTTGTGAAAATATTATCATGATGATCTTGCATTCCGATATATTGAAGAATGAAATCTCATTTCATTGTGTGATACCTAAGAAAGTGATTCCTAATATCTATGTGTTTTTCATGAGAGTGATGTGTAGGGTTTTTCTTAGGGAAATGGAATCAGTATTATAACACAATATATGTGTTTTGGTAAAACTCTTTCCATAGTTGGGGAGTGTGTGTTTCATCCATGACACTTGAGCACAAAAACTTCTAGCTGCTATAGATTCATCTTCCACAGTGGAAAGTGCTACTGAGTATTGATTTTTTCTATTACCAAGAAATTAATTAATCTCGTAAGAAATTACAAGTTCTTGATGTAATTTTTCTATCCATTTTACATCCATCAAAATCAGCATCCAATTTTTTTTAAAAAAATCATTTCTAAAAGTATAGAAAAGTCATAAAACCAAGGTTCTAATTAAATAGCTAAAAATAATTTTTACTTCTTTTAAATGAGATTCCTTTTTATTAGATTTATAACTTGAACATATGTATACTGAAAAATTTATGTCTGTATGACTAGCTGTCAAGTATAGTAAACTTCATATCATACCTCTGAATGATGTTTGATCTACTGGTTTCCTCACTTCATTAAGATCAAGAGAATTTGAGGTACTGATTGGAGTTATTATAATTTTAGTGTTGTCATATCTATACATTTTAAGAATAACATTAATATACATATGTTGGGATATATAAGTTCTTTCTAGTTTTTTAGAAATTGGAAAACCTAAAAAAATGTTTACTCACCCATCATACTCATTTATAACTCTGATTTCATTAGATTCACAAACAAATTAGTTAAAGATTTTTGAGTTAAACGAAATATAATGTCATCAACCAAAATATTAAAAATCAAAAAAAAAATTATCTTTCCTTATAAAATGTGTGGGATCAGAAGTTCCCTTAACATAATTGTTTTGAAACAAAAATATTGTAAGTTTATTATATTAGGATATAGGAGCTTGTTTAAGTCCATATAATATTTTTGTATGTTTGAAAACATGTCCAGGATGTTTTGTGTCCTAAAAACCAGGAGGTTTTTCAACATAAACTTCCTCGTGAACATATCCATTAAAAAATCACACATCACAGCCATTTGAAAAGTTTTAAATTAAAGAATTATTTGATGGAAAGTAAAATGTGAATAGATTGAAGTCTAGCTATAGGAGCATAGTTTTATTTATAGTTTATTCCTTCTTGTGGATTATATCCTTTAGAAACTAATATATCATTATTTATTAATTTGATTCTATTTTTATCACACTTATTTTTGAAGACCCATTTTACTACAATTACAGAAGATTCTTTAGGTCTTTTAACCGAGGTCCATAATTTATTCATTTCAAATTCATTTATCTCATCTTGCATGGCTTTAATCCAATCATCATCACATGAATCTTCAATATTGATTTTTGGTTCTAATTTCAAATGAAATTCTAGATGTTATACTTCATTCCTTAATGACCCACTAGCCCTTACAGATTGATGTACATCACCAATGATACTATCCCTAGGATGATTCGTAAGAAATAGCTGATTTGGGTTTTCTAAAACCTATTCATAAACATATGGTAGGAAATATTCTAGGGTAAATTCTTCCAAAATATGTTCTTGATCATTTTCCTTATTAAAATAATATTCTATCAAATTTTGATAATTAGTTTTTGAAAATACATCTGAAGATTTAGGTTGGGGTTATTTAAAAACAAAAGGACCAGTTTCATTTAATTTAGCTTGCATTATTTCTTTAACAGTACAAGTGTTTTTATTAAAAACACTATAAGCCTTAGAAGTAGTGGAATAGCCTAGGAAAATTCCCACATTGTATTTTGGTGAAAATTTATGTAAGTTATCATTTCTATTCAGGATGAATACAATGCAACCAAATATTTTGAAGCAGAAAATTCTAGGTTTTCTACCACTCTAAAATTCGTAAGATGTTTTGTTAAGAAAATGTATGATTAAAACATGATTTCAAGTATAACAACAATTACTAACAATTTCATCCCAAAAGTGTTTAGTTATATAATATTTACTCAATATGGTTCTAATTATATCTTAAATAATTTGATTTCTTATATCAATAACTCCATTTTGTTGAAGAGTTTTTTGAGATAAAAAGTTATGAGTATTTCCTATTTTACTACAAAAATTTTCAATATCTAAATTTTGAAATTCTCCTGCATGATCACTGTGTATAGTTATCAGCTGATGGTTTTTCTCATTTTTAACGTCATCTCTAAAAGTTTTAAAATAATAAAAATCATTAGATTTATTTTCTATAAAATTTATCCATGTAAATCTAGTGTAATCATCAACTAATAAAAATATATAATATTTTCCTTCAATGCTTCTAGATTGTATTGGCCCAAAAAGATCCATATTCACTAATTGTAATGAAACAAAAGATGAGACTTTAATGATTGATTTAAAACTTGATTTATGTTTTTTTCCATATTGACAAGGAAACCTATATTTTGAAAGATCAAATTTTAACTCTGGTAGATCCTTAACAAGTCTTTTCTTTGAGATTTTACACAAGTTCCTAAGATTACAGTGTCCTAACATTCTATTCTATAACCAAGATTGGTCTTCTATTTCACTAAGGCAAGGTAGATCTTGGCTTATAAGGTCTTCTAAGTTTAGTGTGTATATTTTTTATTTCATATGGGTAGAAGGAATAAAATCTTCCTTTGAATTGTGTACTAAACTTATATCATTGCTAAAATTCACTAGGTAACCTTCATCACATCATTTTCTTATGCTAATGAGATTATTCTTAAAACCTATAACAAATAAAACATTTGAAATCAATGTTTTTCCAAAAATAAAAATGTCACCTATTCCAACAATTTCTCTCTAAGCATTATCTCTAAATGTTATGTTTCCTCCTTTCGACTTGATAATCTTTTAAAATATGTTTTTGTTACCAGTTATACACCAGAAAAATCCAATATCCATGTGTGATGTATTGCTATGGGAACATTATTTATTTTTAGGAAAATAAAATATTTAGACTTTCAAAATCCAAACATGCTTGGATCCAGAAATTTGGGAAAGTAAGATTTTAGGAATCCACATTTTCTAAGAAAAATAGGCTTTATGGAAACCTAAATATTGGGTGTTATTTAAAGAAAAATTTATTTCCCAATTTCCACCACACTAAAAATTATTACAAGATGGATTAATTTTGGGAACAAAATAATTATTAATAAAAATTAGTATTGAATTAGTATAAACAAATCTAGAACTATTACTTAGAAGATGAATTTGGTAATTTATCATGTCAAATGTTTCCTTACGAGAGCTAATGTTTGACAGGCATTTCCTTAAGGAAAATATTTTTCACTTTAGTTTAATAATGAAGTTATTATCCTCAATTTTATTAGTTTTATAACTAGAGTTAGTAGATAAAATATTTTTCTTGGAAATAGTAGTACCAATATACTTAGAAATTTTATCCTTCTTGTAATTAAATTCCTTCAGGTTTTTAGATCACTTTAAAAATAAAAAATTTCATGATCAAGATCTTAAGAATGTTCTGATACTTCTTTGATTAAAATTTAAATTCTATAATTTTCCTTCTCAATTTTTTTTCTTTAGTTTAGAATTCTCATTTTCAAGAAGTTTCGCAAACCTAGAAACTTATTCATAAGAAGTTAAAGATTTATCTTCATCATAATAATATTCTTCCTTAAGAGACTTATAATATTTATCCTTAGTATAATTTTCATTAAAATATACATTAGTAATTGATTCAGCATTGTGCACCTTTTCCATTAGAAAATGATTTCCAATGGGTAGTTTGGCTAATAGACTAATATTCTTCTGAACAAAAGATTCATCGACCGAAGATTCATCTAAAGAGTCACCACCATAGGCACTCGAGGTGTCATTAGATTTCAAAACATTCTTAGACTTAGACTTTTAATACCACTTTATATTTTTCTCAGAATGTTTTCATTTTCTATCTTTTCTATCAAGTATAGGACAATCTGGCTTGATGTGTCCATCTATTTTTCATTCATAGCAAGTTACTTCTGAATTCATCTTTTCTTCGATTTATTTCTTCTTATATATGTACTGAAAGTCTTTCTTTCCCACTATCCTGTTTATCCTTCGAGAAATATTGGAAAACTCATTTTTAGAATGTTTAGTTTCACCAGACACAGATAGAACAGTAGCTTTCTTAGACTTATATCTTGTAACCCTTTCTAGAGTCTTGGATTTAGTAACAGTAAAGGCTACACATCCATTTCCATTCTTCTTCTTATTCATATCATCATCTCTTTTCATTCTTGTCTCATATTGAAGAATAATTCCAAAAAGTTCATCAAGAGTAATAATGGAAACTTTTCTATTTTCATCAAAGGTTATTCTTTTTGATTCCCACTCGTTAGGAATAATATCAATTATCTTGTCCACAAGAGCTTCATCATCAAGAACTTTCTCTCCCATATATTTAATAATGTTAATTATAGTCATAAATCTTTGTTTTACTTTGCAAACAGGCTCTCTATAAGGATATATAAATCCATGATATTCATCTCTCAACATAGCTCTTCTAGTTTCTATCACATTGGAAGTACCCAAATGTGCAACCTCAAGTTTCTGAAAGATGTAGTTGGCAGCTTCATAAGAATATATTTGACTATATATATACCTGGTAATAGAACACAATAAATATTGTGTACCTTGTATTTTAGTAGATATTATTTTTTTTTCTTAGTTGGTGAAGGTTTTTACTTCCTTTTCAGGAATTTTGAAATCACTAGTACACATAAAAAATTGTCTAATACAGTTTTAATGAAAAAGGTCTTCATTCTATCTCTCCATTACTCATAATAATTAACATCAAAAATAGGTGGTCTGGTTAGATTTAAATGTTCAATAGAACCAACATTCATTCCTACCATTCTATAAGAAATTTACTTTTCCACAATACTTGTTAGTAGTAAAAGTTATTAAATAAAGATAAAAATATATAAGAAAAACTTGAATAAGAAAAGTTAGGAAAGAAAATTTAGAACAAGGAAAATTTGAGCAAGAAGACTTATATATGAATATAAGTATTTTAGATACCTTCTCTGATACCAATTGTGGGATCAAAATAGTATATATAGATTCTCAATTACAAGAGGGGGTGAATTGTATGATTAAAAACTTTTGTTTTTAACCTTAAGGTAGACTATGTTTAATAAAGGTAAAAAAGGTAAATTCGCAAATCCTAAAATAGGTCTATGGAAAAAACTTTCATAGGTTCCGAAAAAATATTTTCAGAAATGAAACTTAATTAAAGTTTACTTAGGAAAATATTCAACCTTAAAGCGTATAGAATCTTATTTATCAAATTAAATAAAAGTATAAGAAATTATATGAAAGTTATATTTCCTTCCTTTTTCAAAATATAGTGGAAATAAAACATGAAACAAAACAAGTAACAATTAGAAAATATTTTAACGCAAAGAGTAGGGTATCCATCAACCTTGGATAATGGTCCCTTGATTTATAATTTCAAAAAAGTCTATCTTATCCACACTAGGGTAAGCCCTCAATAGTAATATCAAAATCTGTCTTCCTATCCCTAAAATCCCTCGATCTTTAAGTTAGTCAGCACCTCTATCTTTGTATACTTGGAGTTCCTTAAACATTAAGTTAGTCGGAACCTCTATCTTCTTATCCTTGAAATTAATCGATTATACTCACCAATAATAGGAGTCGCACGAAGCGAGATGAACATGGTGTTCAGAGCGCACAAATCATGAGAGTCTCTCTCAATAGAAATCACTTCACACCATGTAATCTCTTGATTGAGGAATGGTATTGAGCTTGTTCAAATGAGATTCTATTTGTAGGAAAAACCCCAATGGTTGGCTCCCTCTCCCAAAGGTCATATTTTTCCTTAAATCTCATAGGGAACTGTACACATGTCACTTAACCAATGGTTAGTTAGAAATAGATTGTACAACATCATTTCATAATAATAATATCTGTAAGGATAATTATGCAGCTTAACCAAATCTTAAAATCTGGAGTCTAGGGAAAAATAAATATCAGAGTCTAATCATATAAACAATTATATTTTATAAAAAATGGATATTCAGATTCTGTTTTCATAGACTTGAGATACTTAATTCTATAGATTCCTGAGTCTTAATTCTAATGAATTCATAGTCTAAATTCTGAGGAATTTGGAGTCTGGATTATTAGTAATTCGGAGATTGAATAATGAGGAATTCAGATTCTGAAATCTGAGGAATTCAGATTCTAAATTCTATGGAATTTAGAGTTTGAATTATGAGGAATTCAGAGTTTGAATTCTAGTCAATTCAGAGTTTGAATTCTAAAGAATTCAAAGTCTAAATTCTGAGAAATTCGAAGTCTAAATTCTGAGGAATTTAGAGTCTAAATTCTGAGGAATTCTGAATCTAAATTTTATAGAATCCAGAAAATGAATTTTTGAGAATTTGGAAGATAAATTTTAGAGAATTCAGATTCTAAATTTCAGAGAATTCGTAATATGAAATTCAGATAATTCAGAGTCTGGATTTCAGAGAACTGGGTGTCTGGATTTTAGAGAATTTTGAATCTAAATTTCATTGAATTTGAAGTCTGCATTTCCTATAATTTGGAGTCTGAATTTCTGAGAAGTCAAAATATGAATTTCATGGAATTCAGAGTCTGAATTTCATCGAATTTGGAGTTTCAATTTCATAGAGTTTAGAATCTAAATTTTAGAGAATTTAGAGTCAAAATTACATAGAATTCAAGGTCTGAATTTCATAGAATTCAGAATCTAAATTTTAAATAATTTGGAATCCGAATTTCTGAAACTTTAGAGTCTAAATTTCATAGAATTTGGAGTTTGAATTTTAGAGAATTTGTATTCTAAATTTTAGGGAATTCTTTATCCAAATTACTATAATATTCTGAGTTTTTTAGATAAGAATCCGAATTTTATACTTAGTAATAAAATGAAAATGGTTTAAAGAGATTATAAAAAGGGGAAATGAAAACAAGTTAAGGATAGAAATTTCCTTAGAGTATGGAAATTTTCCTTAAGAAAATAATCCTTATGGAAATATGATTTTCCTTAAGATAAAGCATTTGTGATTTTCAAAACCTAGAGGAATGGAAATGTCATAAGGAAACCTTATTAACTCAACAATCACCACCTCAAATATTATGTATATTTTTGTGGTGATAATCATATTGGTAGGATGACCACATATCAATTCTATTTATCCTCTGTAATATATGTTTTTTGGATTGATATCCTTCTAAATATTGTTGTTATTAATCTAGTTGGATTTGATGTATTTTTTAGTATGGATTATATCTCTAGGTATATATCACACATAAATTTTTTATGACGGGTTGTTACATTTAATATTCTAAAACAATATTCAATCACCTATTACTTTGAGAATAAACTTGTCCACCCATTGGAAATTACATCAATCATATTTATTTTTCTACCTATTAATGAGGAATATTTTTATCAAATTATTGGAAAAAAAATGAAAATTTGACTATTATTTAGGAATATGCAAATTTATTTTTGGAGTAATTTTCTTGTCTATCGATAAAATGAAATGTGGAGTTTTAAATATAACTTATATGTGGTGTAATACCTATTTTGAAGAATTTATATAGAATGAACTTGTTAAAGTTATAGTTATAGAATAAGAAACTCCATGAGAAATAGATAATGGATTCATTTAACAATGTGCTTCACCATGGGGTTCTCCAATTCTTTTTTGTTTAGAAAAAATATGAGTCGATGTGTATTTTTATTGATTACTAGAAAATTAACAATATTCCTATTAAGGAAAAGTACCTTTTAAATCATATCGATGGTCTATTTAATCAATTACAAGCAGCTATATATTTTTATTGTATTGATCTTTGATCTGGATATCATTAACTAAGGATCAATAAGGATAAAATACCTAGTAATCTCTTCTGCTGAAGGTATGATCATTATGAATTTATAGTAATTCCTTCTAGACTTACAATTGATACTGTTATATTTATTGATCAAAAGAAATGATCCTTTAGATATTACCTTTATATGCTTTTGGTTGTATTTATAGATGATATTCTTATATATTCTAAGTTTATTGAAGATCATAAAGAAAAGTTGAGAATTTCCGTAAAGAACATGAGGGAGAATAATTTGTATGCTAAATTTACAAAGTCTGAATTTTTTTCCGAATAATGTTTCATTATTTGGTCATATAATCTTAATTGGGGATATATTAATGGATCCTTAAAAGGAAGAAGTTATTTATAAAAAGACAAGACCAACCATTGAAACTCAGATACTTTTTTTATATTGGATGGATACTACCGAAGCTTTGTGATTTATTTCTCATGAATATCTAATATATTTAATAAGTTGACAAATAATTGGGTAAAATTATTGTGGATAAATGAATGTGAATATAATTTTAAATAATGAAATAGAATGATGGTCAATGCACCTATACATACTCAAAATTATAGTGAATAAGGGTTTTTTGATCTATAGTGATGCATCAAAGAAGGTACAAGGATGCATCCACATGAAGAATGACCTAGTGATAGAATATGCATCTTTCTAGTTAAAGTTTCATGAGAAAACTTAAATGACCTATTATTTGAATTTGTAAGAGGTAAGTTTTTCATTAAAGATATAGAGGCTCTATAGGTATGGTGAAATTTGGGATATATATACTAATAATAAAATCATGAATTATATATTTACAAAGCAATAGTTGAATATGCACCATAAATGATGGTTGGAGATGATCATATATTATGATAGATTAATATATTTACACTCTGGAAAGGTGAAAGGGGTGGATGATACACTGAGTCAGAAATACCATTTTATTTTTTCCATGATAAGGATTCAAAAATATCTCTAAAATTTGCATAATTATCGAAGATATATCTTGAAATAATGAGGAAAGGTGAAATATTATATACTTAATATATTAATGTTAAACCATCCATTAATGAGTGGACTAAGAAGGTGAGGAATGAAGGGATGGAATTATAGAAGAAGGTGATGAATGTTCCTATGTTCATCAATGATCATGTTAGGATGATAAGTTTCTGGAACTGGAATAATGTCTCATCTATACCATACATGAAGAATTATTTGTTAGATGAAGAATATAGTTCATTATTGTCAAATCAACCTGGAAGTATGGATTTTTATAGAGATCTGAAAGAGTATTTATGATTGATTAATTTGATATGGGATATTTTAGATTTTTTATGATGTCGTTGGGTATATTAGTAAGTCAATGCTAAGAGACAGAATTCTAAGGTGATATTATAACCATAACTCATACTAGAATGTAAGTGGGAAACAATCACCATGGATTTCATCATCAGTCTCCCCATAAAATATTAAGGGAATAATGTTATATGGTTTTTAGTTGACCTCTTTATAAGATAAGTGAATTTTATCGATATTAGAAAAACTCCTCTTCTGATCATCTTACTCGGTTATACATTAAGAAATTTGTGAGATTACATGAATTACCTATCTCAATCATATGTGATTGAGAACCAAGGATTACCTCAAAGTTATGGAGAAGCATTCAGCCACCTGTAGATAATGATTTAAATTTCAATAATAATTATAATCTATAGTCTTATGGTCCATTTGAAAGGGATATACAAACTCTAGAACTCATTTTGATTGGTTTCTATATATAGTTCATAGTTGGTAGGGATCAACACCTTCCTTTTGTAGAATTTTCATATAACACTAAATTTCAATCGAGCATTCAAAAGCTTCATTATGAATTTTTCTATGGAGTAAATTTCCTAACTCCAATGTGATCAGATGAAATTTGAGAAATAAACCTATTGGGACCTGATCTAGCTGAGGAAATAGAATCTATTGTTTGATCTATTCCAAAAACATATGGGTAAATTAGAGGCGACAAAAAATTTATACTGATAATTGTTGAGGAGATATAGTGTTTGAAGTTAGTGACATAGTATTATGCTAATTTAACCCTTAGAAAATTGTTAAGGGATTTTGAAAGAAGTTATATATGATCCTTATAATTTTTTCCTCCCTCTAAATTTCTTAATCGAATTGGGATGGTAGCTTATCGCTTAGAACTTCCACCAAATATCTCTCAAGTTGATGATGTGTTCCATGTATCTCTCGTGAGGAAGTACATACAAGATACTTTACATGTAAAAAACACATAATTCATAATTATGCAGTATGATATATATTATAAAGAACAAATGATATAGATTTAAGATCGTATAGAGAAAGTGATACAAAACTCGACAACTCTCCAGGTAAATCGTTGTGAAAAAATCATAAAATTGAGGAAGATAGGTGAGAACTCAAGGATATTACGAGGTAAAAGAATCCTCATCTGTTTATAATGGATCAATATAATTTCAAGGATTAAAATATATTAAATGGGATATAATTTACTAACCCAATATTTTAGGTATATTTATCTTTTAATAGATTTAATTTCAATCATAGCCTGTAATACACAAAACTAAAGCCAAAATGAGTGGTAATATAATATTACATTATAATAGAGACATTAAATTGGAGGATATGAATTGAAATAACTAAATTATGAAACATTTATGATTAAAACTTGTATAAAATAAATTTCTTAGATATTAATTGGTTAGAAATATATATAAAATCATTTGAAGGTAAAAGAGATGGTTTTCTAAAGAAATAATTTTTATGCATGTAATTTGTATTTGTTTAAGTAAATAAAATTGATAAATATTGTTGAATTATTTTATAAAAATTTATATATTATAAATACAATAAAAAATTATTATATTCATCTTATACTTTTTCTTAGCATTGTATAAGGATAAATAAAATTTTCTTTTTAAAACCTGTGTTTTTCTAAAACAAATCACCGCATTTTGGCTCTAATTTACAAATTAATGTCTACCACCTACACAAATTAAATGTTTAAAAATGGATTCCATATAAGGAATTAATATTATCTAATTTGTTAAACATTTCCCTTTTTTCATTATTAATGGTAACCTTGGTAAATATTTTCAGTCTTAGTAAGGGTTAAATGTGTAAAACATGGTTAAAACATTGGAATAATGCTTCAAATTTTTAATACAGTATTATATTGTCATATTTTAGGAGTGTAGTTTAACCGTTCTCATCCAATATTGATATATAAGACCACCTAGTTCTTGTTTTCATTGATATTGACCATTATATTATTTTAAGTAAACAAAAATAAAAAATGTTACTCTCTTGACATTAAAATTATCTTTTATCTTCATATAGAAATAATAATAAGTTGGGAATGATTAATAAAGGTTATTTTTTTATAGTGAAATTATTTTTAAGATGGAAATTTATATCCTAATTTTTGTGCTTATATAAATAACATAAATTATTATACAATTCTGACACATTAGTTATTCGATTAATAGAAAAAATGATTTCAAAAATGTTAAAAGTAATAAAATTTGGAGTAACTATTTAGTTCAAAAAATATTACATATCAAAATATCATGTAAAGAATTTATAAAATATTTATATTTGAATTACTTATTTTCAATGAGCAAATATTTAATTTACAATAAAAATTATATCCCATTATTATTGAAAATTTCATAACCGCAGTTAAGATTACAATTGGTTAACCAATGGGATAAACATATATATAATGTCTAAAATGACACTAATATAATTATAAATTCCATTGGATAATTTTATTTTGACCTTAACCACTTTTTCTTCAAATCTATGTTCATTTAGAATCATTTTTCATGAGAATGACTTAATGAAATTTTAAAAATTTAATTAATTACATGTGTGTCCTTTCTCTCCCTAATAAAATTACACCCCATAAAACCGTTATTTTTTAAAAAAAAATGAGAAACCTAGATTGGGAAATCCCTACCCATTTATATTATATACATACTTTTTTAATTTATATAGGTTTTTTTCTTCTTAAAATACCAACCTTATGTCCCTTAATAGTAGATCTAATGAAATTCTATTGAAGAAGAGGAAATCATATTTACTGACTCTTTTAAATGTATTTATTATTCTAATTCCTATAAATATGTTTTAACTCTACTAAAATATTAAATATATTATCATAAATATATTTATATGTTATTTTAATTATGTAAAAACCATTTTCCCCCTTATTTCCTCTCTATGTAAAGTGAAAAGATCGCTTGTGCTTATGTACGTCTTACTATCTCCATGTAACGGTGTAATTAATTTTTCATCACCAATTTATAAGGATAATTAAAATGGAGGATTTAATAAATATATATGTTATTTTTTATATTATTATGGTTCTATACTGGTAAATTATTCATTATCATTATTTAATTTTATCCATCTATAAGTGAAAATTGAGTTCACACGTATGTTCGAACTCCCATCTCTATAAATAGTGTAATTAATTTTTCAATATATAAATTATATAGATTACTATAAATATAGATAATAAATCTATATATGATATTTACATCACTATTAAAATTATATAAATTATGGAATAATGATCAAATTACTAGGACTAAAACCAACAAAACAAAACATACATGAATAACATAGTAGTTCTTACCAGAAACAGTGATTTTAAAAAAGAATTTTAAATAAATGTGTGATAAAAGATTATAATTAAATAATATTAGGGTATGAAATGTATGATTATGGTTCTATGATATATATTTATTATGCATGAGATTCAAACATGTATGAATAAATTTAGACCTCAAGAAAGGATTTATTTCAAAAACTTATCATTATTATAGACTGTTTATGTTTAAGTCTCTGTTGGGGGAATTATTTAATATTTATCTCTTAAAACCAATAAATTTTCTTATCATATAGTTTCCTTCAGAAATTAAAATTTTCCATTTCATTTTCCTCTCTTTATATACTCAAGATACGAAATCGTGTTTTTATGTAAAACTGCCTTTTTGTCTTTTATATCGAAAATATTTTCCCTCATTCCCATAATTTCCATAAAATGTTTTAGATAATGTTTCTACTATTACCCAATAATGTATTATATAATTTTTTTAAAAAAAAATAACTTTTTAAAAAATGTTTTAAAAGATATTTTATTTTTATTTTCTGAATGTGGTGACTTTATATTTTTACTGATAATGTGAAAGGAATATTTTTTTTAAATGCATGAAATGAAAAATAAATCCATCCATAAAGACCTATAAATATTTTAAATCTTAATTTATAATTTTAAAATATTATTTTCATAAAAAATTCTTTAATAATTGTGAATTTTTAAATTTTATGTTAATAATTTCAATGAGAAATTGGTATTTTCCCCACGAAATTTTCTAGTATTATTTTTAATGTATTTTAATTTATATAAGATTAATTTGTTAAATATAATGATTTATTTAAGATAGAATCTAAATAATCCATCCACCATATTTTTATGAATTTTATACAATTTGTGTAATATAGAAAGTATTTACCTTTCGTACTATATTTCTTCCAATAGGGAAATTTATTATTTTTTAAGGCATGTTGATTAAGTAATATTGTTTATTAATATTATGAATGAATTAGTATTATTAAGTGATGAGTGGGGACTGCGTTTTATTAGCCCCCTGATTCCTTGATAAGTCTCTCAATACAAAAAAATATCGTTATTTGAATAAGGCCATACGCATTTTTGTAGATGTCTTGGCATGAGGCATTTTTGGTATTTTTATATGTATTTTCATAAGACATCAATGGTATGTTTATGATATTCAATATCTTTAATTCTCTAAGTATGAAGTTAGATATTGATTTCCATTTTATTATTTAAATACTTATGATATCCATGGAAATGTTTCAAGCTCATGTGATTATTTATATGGAATTATTTGAAAATCATTCATTCCTTACATGTAATTAATGATATATTAATTATACTTAATATTTTTTTGTATGCGTTACCTTATTGAGAATCTATGATAAACCCTTTCTTATGTTTCCTTTCCATTAGATTCTAAGATGTTTATTATGATTAATATTCAGTGAAATACTAGATATAATAGTGGTGTTCTCAATGAAAATGATTTTTTTTATTTTATTTTTTCAAATTTAATATGAGTCTCAAGTATGGATCTAGTTTGATAACAATATTAAACTATTTGGTCCTTTGTAATGTGATCACTCATATTTAGTATCAATCTAATAATGTAACCATCAGATTTAGGATAATAGGATTAAGGAATTTGAAACAATATTCCCTATTCAATACTTAATTTCTCATTTCATGAGAATTTGAAACAAAAAATTGAACATATAAATAATTAATCAAGTTCAGTAAGTCAAAAAAATACATTATGTTAGAAAACTGTTCATTTAAATTTAAATGTTTTTTAATAAATTAACCTAATCACTAAATAAATTATCAAATTTATTTATAATTAAATTACCTATTGGATTATGGTTTTCTCTTTTTTCAATTAATTTATTTGAGGAATGTATGTGTGTATTGAATTTTAGTGATGGAGTAATAATACACCAACCAAAGATGATGAATATTCTACCCATAAAGTGAGGGAAAAAGATAACCAAGAGAAATTTCATTGAATATACATTGTAATTTTCATTTATATGATGGAAAATTAAAGTGGTTGATTATAATTAATTTGAATATATAGATGCAAATATCCTAGGTAGATTATAAAAAGATCAATTTATTATTTATATGATCTTCATGTGAATGACAAGTATTACATTTATAGTGTTATCTATTAAAATTTAATATAGGTGGAGAATATAAGGATGATTACAGCTACAAAACTAATTATTAATGGAATTTATAACTCTATTTTATACAAATTTAGTTTTTAGAGGAAATTCAATGTTTGTTGAAGAATGTTAATGGGGGGAGATTCAAACCATAATAAATTTAAGGTGATTCCCATGTCTTTGGGTAATGAAAGCTAATGAGATGATAACCTTCAATAATTGTCTAAGTAGATTCAAATGAGTAACCCTTAAATCATATGATTAATGAGTTAGCCCACTTAAAGAAGACAAGTGTTGAATGAAAATTATTTTCTAAAATTGTTGATATATGGGGAGAAGATGGTTTCTGATTAAAATGATTAAAACTAATTCAATGTATGCAGATTAATAAGCTAAATACATAGGGTATCCATCCTAGTTTTATTTAGAATGATGGCTACTGAATAAGTGAAAAATATCACTTAGATTATGGTTTATGAGTTTTTAATAAAATGTTATAATTATTAGGTATTGAGGGTTATTTACAAACACAGAATTTGGTATTTTGATGCTATGATGGACCTTAGAAACAAGCTGGAGGAATTCAAAATTATGATGAAAATTATTAAAAATTATTTGAATTGAGATGAAGGTTATTTTAAATGATTAATATGTCTTAAGATGACTTAAAGTGGAATTGATATTAATTATTGAATTCTATAATTATGAAGTAAAAACTAAAATGTGTATAAGAATGAATCTATATATAAATGAACTTAGTGGTCTCTGTATGAATCATTTCCCTATGATATGTATGATTCAATCAAATGGATGATTTTATTTCAAAGTAAAATGCAACTAATTCTAAACTGTGTATGAGACATTAGAAGAAACATATGCTTCATCTTTGAGGTATGATATCTATACAAGAATCTAAGAGTTTCACTTTTATTCATTTATGAGTCATACAAGAATATATATGACTCATTGGAAGTTGTGTATGAGTCACTAGATATCTGTATGAGGTATTTGACTTAATTTATGATTCATTAGTATCAATATATTAGTTATTAGTGAAATTTAAAAGTCATTCCACATTTTTTAAAAGTCATTAAACCTATCTACACGTCATTGTGTTGCATATAAGTTATCAAAGGATTTATTCATAGGAGTCCAGTGGACTTATATATGAGTAATTTTAGAACTGTGTATGTGTCATTTTAGTGGTGAAAATTTTAGATTACTATAAAAAAATAAGAGTTTACATAATTAATTTTTTGAAGGATAATTAAATCAAATTATTTAGAAGTTACTCTTTAATGTTCAAAACATCATGAAATTGTGTTTTTCTAAGATTAAAGACTTGATTTAAGGAGGATTAAATGAAAAGAAGATGAGGATATCATTTTCCCTATGTGATATTACTTCCAAATGATATTATTTAGAAATATAATTTGGTGCTAAATTTTTTGAAACCAAAGAAGTTGATGTCGGAACTATTATTCAAGGATTAAAACATATCAAATAATCTATGATTTATTTTTAAATAATGATAATTTTATCTTCATGAGTGAGAGAGAGGACATAAAAGATTATATATAATTATAGGAATTTAGATATCCCAAAAACAAATAAATTCAATAAATATGGATATGTAATGTGATGATGTATGTTGTGACATTCATGGTTCTAAATATCATATTTTTTTTTTATTAGACCTAAGTAATATGGGAATGAGGAAGAAAAGTTTATATTCATTCTGAATATTTGGTTTCAAGATGGATTCGTACTATTTTTTTAGAAGATTTAATTTCAAGTAAACTCTTTCGTGTGACAATATTATTATGTATCATTTTTATGAATCCATGTATATTGATTACATATGTATTTTTTGTGGAATAATTTTGATAAAATCAATCTAAAAGCTATTGTTTTTAAGAAAGAAAAACTAATTCGATAATAGAAAAATGGTAAAGTAAAAGGAACCAGGGTACTATTATAATTTTAGAGGACATAAAAATTATTACAAAAGAGATATGTAAATTATCAGGGGATAAATCCACATTAAACCCACTGATAAATGTGAGATATGGATCACAATTATTGATTTGTAGGATGTTTTCAATACCAAATCCATAAAACATATCTATGATAAAACGATATATAAAAAACTAAAATGGATGATATAGTGTTGGTTATATATTCACCACTGCCTAAACCACTATTGGGTGGGAAAATGAGAACCTCGCATTTTGGGAGTATAGAAGATCACTCCATGAGAAACAATGATTAATAACCAGAGAGAGAATAATTAAAAACTCATGAATTAATATATAAGAGAGAATATGGAAGAGGAATCAAATACAATGAAAAAGGAAGAATATTTCTTGTATCAATGTGGAAGAAGAAGAGAAGAAATAGAATCTATGATACTAGATATAACCGAAGAATTGATAAAGGAAGATGATGGGTTTGAGAAATTTGATGTGAAAGTAGTATAATTGAATATGTTTTTATTAAATTCCTTGAGGATGAAGCGATATAAGCCAGATAAATATATTTTTAATAAGGTATGGGAAGTTATATTGCTGCATAGACTACGTTGTAAGAGTTTTAGCATATCAAAATCAATAAATCAATGACATTTTATTGAGAAATAAGGTTAGATCAGTTTGATATATGGATATCCAGTTATAAATGGATATCTTCTTCATTAGTGAAGGATGTTGTTATAGAATTAGAAAGAGTCAACATAAAGTACTATAAGGACCCAGTAAAAAACTTTTACTAGTATGATGGTATGAATTGTTAGAATAAAATCTTACCATACTACCCATTGTAATTTGGTGTTATGATTATATTAAATAATATGTAACTTAATGAAACCTTATAAAAATATGAAGTATGTTTCCCAATTGGGGTCAAACATTGTAAAAACAATTGTGTTTCTCTTTACTTTCTATACTGCATTGCATGTGTGTGTATTTATTATTCTTTAAAGAATACATATCCATATTTATTAACTTAAAATAGAGGTTAAAATAATAAAGTGGATAAAAAGATAAAATGGTATTTGGAATCTAGTAAAAGATTTACCCACACATAATTCATCCCCTAGGTGTATGCACCTAATATCAAGGGGATTTTATATTAGTATCATAAAATAAGGTTCCCTATAATTGTATCAAAAGAATTTATTTCCCTTGTAATTTTAATTCTAATATATAAATTCAAAATTATAATTATTTTTAGATTAATTTTAGTTAGAGGATTCAGTTTCCCTTCCTATTAAAACTAATTTGGAGGTTTCATCCATTACCTTAAAAAATAATAAGAAAATTGATTTTAAGAATATGAGGAATAAATTAAAATTGAAAGAGGAACAACCATTACATGATGGTAGTCAATGGGGTTTTTTTAATCTATGGATGTGGGATCATTATATGAATCATGATAATCCTATGATGAAAATATATTCATTGAATCACTTAGTGATTTTCATTTTAATGTAAAATATTACATGAAGAAATATCCCACTAAAGTTATCACATATGTATTTGTATAGAAAAAGTGACTACATAATGAAAATTGAAAGATAAAATTAGATTTTATTTCCATCTAAGATGCATTATCCAAAAATATATGTAGTTGTAGAACTCTTACCAAACATGTTAAAGATAATAGAGAATTTTTTTACATTGAAGTTATTTAATTTCTCTATTTCATGAAGAACCACAAATAACTGTTAGTGAGAAACATTTTTAAGGATACTATTATTGAAAGGATATATTCATTGGGGAATCTAAATAAAGTCTCCATGGATATCAATGATGCACCTTATAATGTTAGATCTGATAAAATAAAGAAGTTATAAAATAATCTGTCGAGTCAAAGAAGATTCATGATAATTAAGTTTATAAGATTAAAAGAGAATGTGAAAAAGGGTTAAATAAGTTGAAGAATAAAATTACTTCTCAATATAATGTTTCTAGTTTTTCATATCAAGATGAAAAATTTAGAATGCACCCATGTATAATCTTCAATTTCTATACAGAGAAAGGATGATGCGACACAATATTTTGATAACAATATTGATTTTAATAAGACACATTTTCAGTGACAAGAAGATCTCAGAATAATCTCCTGATCAACCCAAAACTATCTCATATAAAAGTGTATCCAACTTTCTAGTTAATTCAACTAACATGAATATTTTTTCAGAACATATTATAGGGAAATGGTCAAAATATAGACTAATTGTGGATTTATTTTTTTAAAAAAACCCATAAATTTTTTCAGGGTGGATTTTAGAATGTATGAGAAGACAATCTCTCCAAATAAATCCAAAAAAAGTGGTGAAACCACTCAAAAGATTTAATGTACTAAATCCTTACATTAAATAACTTTAAGAAAAAGGAACAAGTTTCTTTTCCACTGTTAGTGTTGTTGGATGTTGTAACAATATAACTTGGGTTTACCTAAACAATACCTGATCTAGATCCCCACAAAGACTAAAGTGCACCTCTATGAATTCTAGAGGATTCCAACTAGAGGCAAGGCTCTAAAAGAAATAGGGGGTACTTCACCCTATGGGAAGAGTGAAATAACAATGGAAAATAACCAAACACATACACCAGGGTAAGCCTCAGAGTAGCATAATAAATAACTAAAATAGAAGAAATAATATGATATAATTAATGAAATGAACACACATTCATATAAACTCAAATTATGAAAATAATACAACAGTCTGTCACCGACTAGGCTGACCACATTTGTGAAATAAAAAAATTGAAGATAAATATAATATCTTGCACTACTTACGCTGATCCAAACACCATACATGGACTTTATGATGACCAAGATGCACCATCCTAATTCTAAGACTCCACATGAGTGGATCCTCTTGATTATAAAAACTAGGCCTTGGCACTAGCCACCTTGCAACTAGTACTCCATCCTAAAAGTAGACATCAGGTCTTCACACACACTGAAATAGATGTATATAGGTTGAGAATTAAATCATAGTAGTCAGCCCCCAATAGTGAACCTACTATATCATAAAAACTAAATACACTCCTAAAATTTCTATCCTAGCTAAGAAATAATACTATATATATAAATAAAAATTAATCAAAAGGGGACTAAAATAAATAAATAAATCAACCTCATAAAAACTAGTGCATCCTCTAAAACAATACAATGATCCAAGATTTCTAAATAAAAAAGAATGAATGTATCATTCTAGGGAATAACCACAGATGTGAAAATAGATAAGTACATCTATTGAGATCTTGGACTCTAATAAAATATTTAACTATTGAAAGATATCTACTCTATATGTTTGAGAAACAATCATATTTTGAAATTCTTACAGAAAAAATAAGGTTCTAAACAAAGGTCGGATAGTATACACTGCCCAAGGAGAAATCATCCAAATATGGTCCCAACAGATGAATCATATTAGGGTATCTCGTATACACAGAGGCCCAATAGATACATTATCCTAGGGAATCCACTATAGTAACCTGGATCCCACCAAATCCCAAATATATAACCTATATCCATTATATATCACACAACTAGAGGGTTAAAATCATCTAGATCATTCATTGCCTCCCTAAACCCATCGAACCATAGCTATCCAATGGAGGAGAGAACCATCTATAAAGTCAAGTGATAAACCTGATCCAATATATCCTAAGGGTATCCTACTCAAACAAATGTCCCAAGTAGAATCTGCCTCAAATATAATTTCCCAAGGCAAACCAAACATGGGATACTTCAATTCTCAAACCGAACATCCAAACAAACAAACTAGAAGTACCAATAAAATCATGTACAACAATGAACATGTCCTTTCTCATCACCCTGGATCATAGTATCCACCAAAAAATCCAACATAGGCTCTCAATGACCCACCATAGTTCCAAACCAATCTCGAGCCTCCCACGAACCCTAGGGTCACATCAAAAGGAAATTTCCAACTAGGGACTCAGATATTTCACCCACATTCATAGGCCATTCCCATATAAAGACCCTCAAAGGGACTAAATGCCCCAATAAGAATATGACACCCTACAATGGGTTTCTTAAGCTAATACAAACTCATGGGAAACTACTAATGCAAAAAACAACCCAAACCGCCCTTAGTGGACTCCAACTAATCCACAATAAAAAATGTACTCAACGAGATATCAAAATCACAATTATTCCAATAGGGGCTTTCAAAACAGTCCACATGGCCACCTCAAAATAAATACCCTCCATAAGGGCTCCTCACCTTAAGAAAAACCTTAGAGAAAATCCCAAAGTAAGAAAACCTTAGTCGGCCTTACCATAAATCAACACATCCATCGGTACTAAATCACCCATAAGGGCATCCAAAGAAACACCATTCCACTCAGGAATTCCAAACATCAAACTGCAGAACCCACTAATCACTCGATCAGAAGCCATTCCATATGGGAACCCTCACGAGTCCCCCAGTATCATCTCAAAAAATCAATGTCACCTGACTGTAACCACCATCCCAGGGTTGTAACCTATCCCAAAGGCTCCAACATATCTGGTCCTCAATCCTAAGATCTAAGCATCAAATGATACAACATTGAAAAACCAGTCCTAACATGTAGATATAAACCAATATAACCCCATAGGAACTTATACATTCCTCTATCCAAGAACTTTCCGAAATAACCTCTAATAACTTCCCAATATCATCCATGATCCATTATAACTAATGAACTTACTACCCTAACCCAAACCTCACAACTCACAACCCAACCCACTTGAGAATTATAAAAGAAAACCTCTAATAAATCCTTCTAGAGAAATATCTAAATACAAACTAAACAACAATATAAACTATAAATGCTGACATGATTTAAACATAAAGATATATGTTTAAATACAATAATAAGGGACTACTCTTAAGTCGAATTCTGACATTAGGGTGAAAATAGGGAAAATAGGCCAAGGTAGGAAAAATTACATGGAGTGTACTATTGGTACATGATGTCTATCTATAGTCATCCACCTTGAAAATTTTACCTAGGACACTCCACACATAATTTCTAAAATTTAATGGTGTGCCATCCCTGTACACGGTGTATAACCCCACACGGGTACCTTCTCATGTACCTCAACCCCACGCAACATGTACACCACCGAACTACACATATTATACCACCCATACACTGTGTGTACCCCACACGGGGTACCCCATCCATAAATATATCCTTTTACCCTCACACAGGGTGTGTCCAATCATAGAACATGTCCACTTTATATATACCTCACATGACATCTGGCAATCTATCATATATGGCCATGTGCCCTCGAAACACCTCGGGTTTCTAATTCCTATCGTGTACCCTTTTATATGATTTTTAGTCTTAAAAATATCTTCATAACCACATAAGAATAACATAGGTCATGTTTTCTATAAAATACATGTAGTGTAGATGGCTTTTCTAGAATGTAAAACCACATAAACTTCCTAAATCACATGATTTCTCAACAAAATCCACAAATTGAGCTACTAGGGGTCCCCAACAAACCATAAAATTCATTAAAAACAAAAAACATATATAATATGAGGAATTATGGTGAAAATATAAAATTTCCTTACCTATAAGAGGAAACTAAACATGCTTCATGCAGAATCTCCCACCCATAGTTTTCGGACTCTAATTTGAGACTCTCACCCCCCCAAGAGTGAGTGCACTCCCTCTCTTATCCTTATTATTTGCCTATACATCTCCCCGCCATATGATACAGTATCCCCAATGGGAATTCAAGGAAACTAGAAGGGGAAATGGGAAAATAAAAATTAAAATGGATGAAGAAAATAAAAATAAAATGAAAAAAGAAAAGAAAAGAAAAGGGCCTTGATCCCATACTCCAACGCAAGGTTATTCCTCGCCTAAGAAAATTCCCCTATTAATGACTCAACTTTGTAGAATAAATCATAATAAAATGTTCTTTATAAATTCTATCACAAAACAAAAATGTGAAAATAAATTAATTATTAATTATTTAAATATTAAATATTCTGTGAAAATTAAAATAACTCATATTTCCACCAAAATCTTATCCTAGGGTAAACACACTATTTGAGGACCAACGTAGAGGTTAGAAAAGTTATTTGAGATCATATTATCAGAAAAATTATGATTTTTCCTAAAAACCACTTATGTGAATAGAAATTTAAATTTCCATAGATTTTCACAACCTGTAACGACATGAGATATCACAAACTCCCCACCATAAATGCTTCTCTCTGCTTATAAGCCTCATTGGAAAACTAGTTTCCATTGTCTCCCACAATCAATAGAACAAACAATGTTATCTTGACCATATAATGACTGGTCTTACAACAACCAGAAGTCTCTATCCAAACCTGATAAATATTCAACTATAACTATTCTAATGCTCCTTACTACAGGATAATCCTAAACATCACCCAACTACCAAGACGATAAACCACATGACCCACACTACATCCATCACCAAAAACAATGGGTATACATGGAAAAACCACTCACACCTAATTTTCAATAGAAAACTAAATCACTCATTCCAATCCCACTCAGAACCGTAACAGCCATGCTCAAAAAACCAATTATCTGAGGCTTTCAACCTTCAATAGCCTACAGTGAACTCCCCACAATAAGGATTTCATTCAAATTCTTGAAAAAGTGAAACCGGACACACTCTCAATTTGGCTAAGTCTAATTGAAACAAGGCTAAATCCCTAAAACCACTAACTATTCTACTCATACAAGTTAATTCCATCAAACATGAGCACCCTCGACACTCCATTCAATAATGAGTCATTTCCCTTATACCATGATAAACCACACAACTACCATCTACTTGAGAGTCAATAAAAAACACAACCATCCAACCATGCTCTCACCGTGATATCTAAGGAACCACCAATATAAGAAAGGTTAGGGATCCATCCAAACCTACCCTCTCAAACCTACCATAATACTTAGAGAACACCCACCACTCCACCTATCAAACACAATCCATCCTTATACCAAAACCCATACTAATAAGAGCATACCTCAATATCCCTATCAAGGAAAAACAACCATGGCCACCCACGAAATTGGTGATAACAGGCACATGGGCCCCACCTCATAATCAGAACGCCAAAATATGGAAAGAACATATCCCTTGACAGAAACACAAACTAGTGAATTCAATGGAACCTAAGGCTTAGAAAACTCAAGCTCAATTGAAAGATCTCTCGGGTGTCATTTCCCTCATCGTGCCACAAACAAGGCACTCAAATCCCACTACCAACCAACTATGGTTTTCATACATCTCATGATGAAGGGAATGAATCTCAAAAATATGAGAACCTCTAACTACTAGATCCATAGAACCTTTCATTAGAAGAAAATATTAATTTGGTGTTCAGTTTGTTGGAATTCCACCCTGTACATGTATAGGAAAACATTTTATTAAAAGTATCTGAAACCTTAAACAACTTAAACATCATCATTAGTAAAAAAAATTGATAGTCATATGTCATGTGAATATTATGTTCCTATAATAATGAATGGACATTGGCATTCTTTCCATAGTCTAAGATCTAAATACTAGAATAAACGATAAATCCACAAACTCACCTACATCACAATATGTGAAATCAGACAACCGTAAAAATATAATCTCAAAATAGAAATCACATACCCTAGAAACATGGAATTTCTATCAAAAATGGTTTTCATGAAACACCAGTGTGATATTGTCATGACCCGGCCCTACTTGGGCTCGAGCCGCAACTACTTCAAGCCCGCCTCCACAGGTCAGGGGCTAGCGACAAGAGCCAAAGGATAAACAACTCAGGGAGGACTTTTCCTGAGTACCTATACACACACATGCAGCCCACTCAATGCAGAAGTGCAGATTAAGTGGAAAAGTAAAGTACTAACTGCTATAAACAACCACAAAAGTGCATCCACCTCTAAATAGTACAAAGTAAAAGCTGAAGGTAAACTGAAAAGAAAAAGGGAAAGACACGTGCCCAACCAGAAAAGTTCCACAACCCGGAAATAGGTAAAAAAAGTAAACAGGTATGTGAGTCCCACACCTGGAACCCGACTATGACCAACGCACGTGGTCCAAGATCCTGAACTCCTAAGCTCCACTAATGTCATGACCAACCTGTATGTCGTCTGCAAGGTCACACCTAGTGCGGGCAAAGCCCAAGCAGGGGTGGGTATAAAAATACTCAGTAAGATGGCTTGAAAGCTTGAGGGACCAACAAAGGAGGTAATGAAAAGGTGAGAAGTTGATTGAATAGGGAAAAGTAAAGGATTACAACTGAGAGTGCAATAAAGAGTATAGTAGAGTATCAGCTCAACCCAACAAGAGAATGGATGTATACTCTTCCAAACACAAGGAGCTAGAAATGGTGAGAAGTTGATACTTCTCGTCGAGTCTTCTCTACCAATAGTAGGAGAGTAGACTCATCCACCCACAAGAAGTTAGAAACAAAAATCACGTGGCATACCTCACGTGTCTCCACCTCTCTTGGAAGGAGAGTAACCAAACCCAAGGAGTGGGTACTGGAAGAAGGTATATACATATCCATTTTCTCAATCAAGAAACCTGAACAAGATTGCATGTAGAGACCCAAAGCATGACGTACATAGACATTACATTACTTTTGCGGAATACTTACTACATTACAAAAACACACACACAAGGACCGTAATAGTTTATTGTCTTTGGAAACTCGGAATATAATCTTCTAATCGTGGTGAAAGATCTTCAACATCTCCCATAAAGATCTTCTTTTTTTTAAAAACCTAAATCCTTTATTTATGTCCTAGGGAAAAGAAAACATAAAAGGGTGAGCTAAAATGCTCAGTAAGGGTAATCAAAAGAAAAATCAATCACATCATATTCATAAGAACATAACATTTTGGAAATCTTAACCTGCAAAAGATATCATAATATCATAACATAGGAAAAATCATATTAGTGAAATGAAATCCCAATAATCATAACTTAAAACATGAAACTTTGTGGCACACACACATAATCATAGAGAATCATATCTTATTAGTCAAGACTCATTGCCAAGACTATCTTAGTGGACAATGTCCATTTTTGAACCGAGTCACCCTCGTTTCAGTCCTGTTTCATTGAACCTGTATAACCTACCATTCCAGCCATGTCTATCTCATGAGATATAAAATCATTACCCAATGCATTGGAGGGAGATATAGGTCCCACCCATCTCATAATGATACCATTCTTATGTGTGCCACAAAATCATAAACCATAAATCATAGCATAACCCATGTAATAAAAATGGGAATCTTTAAACATTGTGACATCATAAAAAAATTCATATAAGATAAAAGAATTCATAAAAATATTTCCATCACAACATAATGAAATCCATGTAATAATAGGGATATAAACAGAACCCTTTATTATCTTAGATGGAAAATAATTTTGATAAAACACTTGAACTCCATTCTTGTGGAAAATATCCTTTTTACATCATAAATATTTTTTCCTTTCTTAACATGTCATAGAATTTTAAAACTAAAAGAAGTTGATTAAAAATAAACTTGAAAACTTGAAAAGGAATCTTCTTTTAAATAATGTTTTAAAAATCCATTCATGCCATATAAGTTAAAAAACATTCTTCTCGTACTTTTGTTGGAAAATTCAAGAAAGTACCTCGTATGAAAAATGACAGAAGATTCCTTTCATATCGTTTACTAAAAACTCATTGAAGGGTAAAATAGGATTTAAAAAATTTTTAGTTGAATGGAAATAAAATTACATATTGAGGAAACATGGATGTGGACGATAAAATACACCCTAGTAAACACTAAAGTATAAACAATCTCGGATAAAAATGAGATTGTGATATTTCCCTTACCTTGGGTCCGATTTGCTTCGTAAGTGTCTGATCCTCCTGTATAATGATTTAAATAATGTCATTGACTTATTACAGAATCATATTCATTGTTATGATATCATATATGGTTCACTTATGACTTTATATTACCCATTCTTTTGTAAATTCCATGTTAAAGAAGCGTTTTGGGTAAAATCGTTTCATTTATCGAAGGTGTTTGGACTTGTTGTTCTTGAAATTATTATTACTTATATCATGATTTACTTACTTCAAGAATATAAAACATGATTTATATATCATATATATTCATTATATATATATATATAATAGATAGATAAATGAAATGAAACACACCGTTCATGGAGACGGTAGTCCGTACGTACGCATGAACACTGTTTTCCTTTCCTTATTGTCTTGAATGGAAGTAAGTAGATGACATACATATATATATACATAAATACAGTAGATTTAACATGTCATATATTTCATTATTATTAATTATATATACTTTATAATCATTCATGAATGGTTAATTTGAAGAATGAATCTCATCGCGTCGTGGAGACGGTAGTCCGTACGTAAGCACGAGCGATGATATCGTTCCCATGGTCGTGGAATTGTATTGAAGTGTATGTATACTATTTCAGTATCAATATAACATTATAATAATCATATACAGTTACTCATTACACCATTATACCCATCCAATTAAGGTGGTAACGGAAAATAGATTACACCACGGCGTGGAGACGGTATTCCGTACGTACGCACGCCCGGTGATTTCCTTTTTCCATAGGATGGATAGTAGGTTAATTAGAGTTGTTTCATATTTATAATAACATATCAGTATACAAGAAATACTGATGTTATTACTTTATCATGAAACAACTAAAGAAGAAGAAAGAAAGAAATTGAAAAAGATCGGTAATGGATATTACCTCTTTTTGACGCGCCTTCACTTAACCTCCACTTAAAGAACTGAGGATGGTCTTTGAAGAAGACCAAGACCTCTAGAATGATACTAGGGAAGTGGGGAAGAGATTTTGGCAGGGTTTCGCCGAGATTTAATGCTCAAATTGGTGTGAGGAGGAGAGGGAGGAGGTGCCCTTTTATAAGGGAGGAGAGGGGCACCTTTGGAATAACTAAAAATATTATTTTATTATAAAGTCAAGTTCGGTTTTAAAAATCTCCATATTGATTTATTTCGAGGCTAAGGTGGGGATGGGTCGAAATACCCTCATCCAATAGAATTTATACAAGTTTAGGTTCCTATTTTAACCTTATCATTTAGATTTAACATTAAGTTAAATAATTTTACTTTTACCGTGTCTTCTTGTGTTCTTACACTATAAGGTTAATAAACTTACTATAAGAATCCAAAAGAACCCCAAATTATTTATTATTAATATATATAACCTTATCTAAGTCATTGGGACGAACCTTGGATTTTTAGGAATAAAATAACAATTAATAATATAATATTTGTTTTAAAAACTATTTTTTTTCAATTTTGACACTATTTAGTAATTGATTTTTGTGAAACTCATAACAGAATGATAAGTTCGAGAAAAGTTAATTAAAGCAATACTAACATGTCATAGTAACCTAGAAAATTAGTGTAATTCATAAAAAGTCTCAAATTATTTTTATTTGGCAATTTATAACATCAATTATGTCAATATTTCATTAATAAGACAATTACTGCATCATCTTTGTGTCATAATAAATGATAATTATTTAATCCCTAAAAATTCTAAATAAATTCCTATGGTGTCGATAATTGTATTAGATTTCTGGAGACTATTCATGTTTGAAGTTTCAAGAAGTTTATCACTAGATTAAAATTATTATACTTATAAGATTTAAGAAAGTGACATGTTGTCACATTCTTTGGTTTTAATAATAATTAAATTATTTTCATTGAAAAAATTTAATTAAATGAATCTAATCCGACCCTTAGGTGATATGGGTCGACTTTTAGTCATCCAATAGGATTTTGACATTTGTTAGGGTAATTTTAAAATATTATATTTACCCTTAATTACCCGATTTACCTTTAACTATGGTAAATAAAATTTACCGTAGTTACTATTCATAACTCTCAAAACTAAAAATTAGCTTATTAACATAATTTGGATCCACTGATTCCTAATATGGAATCCATTTTTCCAAATTCAATACACAAAAGTTGCAGAAATTAAATTAAAATTAATCCCGTTGTAGAAAGAAAACGGGTTTTCTTTAAAACATTGCAAAAGATTGAATTGATTTAACCTACGAATTCAAGGTAAAATCAATGCTATTGTCATACATTATATTAAATGGTAAAAATATATTCTATTTATACTTTAAACCCATTCAATATTATAATTTAACCACATAAGATATTACGATGAAAAAAAGTTGTTTTTAATTAAAATATAGCGTGTTTTTACTATTCATTAAAATATGAAAGTTATCAAAAAATTATCAAAACTTTATCTAATGTAAATTTTTATATCCTGATTCAAAAGAAGAATTTTATTTTGTCAAATTGAACTTATAAACATGTCAAAAACTAGATTTAATGTGGGTGCTCCATCAAAAGGCGGCAAAACTGCATTTTTTTAAAAATACTTATTTTACCCGAAAATTTTATTTTGTTCTTATACCATGTTCTAGAAATGTGTAAGATGAATAATAATGATATCAAATTCAAAATTTAGTTAACACTATTCATAAGGGCTAGTTCATGATAATATAATAATAATATATCATTGTTTATTAAAACCCAGTATTGCGTACAACACATACTATCGAGGAAGGTCGCGATTGCGTGTAATGCAAGCCAAGTCAGGGTTGCGTGTTGTGAAAGAATCCTTCGTTGTTTCGTATAACAGAATACAACAATATTTCATTTATACATTGAATATATATATATATATATATACTCAATTTTGCGTAGAAGAACTATTATCAAAATTGTGTGTAACACTATCCAAGAATAGTGTTGCGTATACTGCAAGCTAATACGGTGTTGCATATAGCGCAAGGTAATATTGGTGTAGAATACAACACAAGACATTACTGAAATTAAAAGAATATTTTTCATAAAATCTCAGGGTGTTACATTCTACCCCCCTTAAAATTAATTTCGCCCTCGAAATTCGTCGGGGTTATAAATGGTTTACTATTCGAAAGTTTCTTTAATCGAAACCCACATCGTAAAAAAGAATACCAAAACAAATCTTTAAAAACAAAAGTATGAAACGGAACAGTTACCCAAATAAACTAATCACTGGGTTTCCACATAGGTGAAAATATGGATATAGAAGTGAAATCTAACCATCATGTTCTGATGGAGAGTGGTAGAGAACATGGCTATGGAAAAGCTAGCAATCACAGAGCCATAAATTTGTGACGATCTAAGGTACCATCTGATTAATCAGATATAAGAGCACTAGGACAACATTTTTGGTTTTCAAGATCATTTCCCTAAAGTTGAAGAATTTTAATTAGAATAAATACTTACTTTATTTTGGTACAATCTCACTATTGTTCATGCCTTGAACAATTTCCACTTCATAAATGAAGTTGAATTTGTTATTCGTGAAGTGTTAGCAGATCATGTGATAGAATGACGGGTCATTCCATCTGTCTCAAAAAAAGGTTAGAAAAAGTTGTTAAATATACATAAGTCATTCTATAGTGAGATTAATCATATATGGTTCCTAAAATGAACTTATACTTCATATATCATACCGCTTAATAAAATAAAACTAGTTTCTACGAACCAGGGACTTCCTGTAGGCCAGTGGTAAGCGATAAAGGACAGTCGCACTTCGGTTGTGGGTTCGATTCCCATAGCCTTGTGATGGGCTGTCGCCCATCCTGCAGGTTGTCCTTTTTCTAAAGCTATATTACTATAACATCTCATCAATAATATCGAAAAAAGTTATATCCTAACGTATATCCAATATAATCCATTCCAATCTTTAGGCTTATCTAAAATACTTCGGTCCACTCTCATAACATAGTGAAAATGATTACAAGAGATTTAATACCATTTTTGATCCCCATATATCATACGATATGTTTTGTTGGTCAGATTCCAAACATTCAAAGTTCTTAATCATGTATTCTCTTGAATACCCATTGAACCTTAGTGAAAACATGAATGCAGTTAAAAGTTAACACCTTCCACATACAATAATCCTCAAAATTCTATATACTCAAACCATGATATCACTTTGTCCTTATATCAATCATGAGCTCATGAATATTATCAAATATTTCATTTTCTCGTTTTCCCTTCATAATGCTCATATCATCTTATTTCCAAAAATGTCTCAATCACATTGAATACCACATTAGACCAACACATAAATATTCCAATACTTTATGATACAACATTATTTTGGAATCACATTACATAAACACTTAATCATTCCACCACATCGTTTTCATATTCAACATCACCAATAGTGATCGCATGTGACTTCCCTTTTTTCCTTTGTCTTAAGTGGTTGCTCATGTCGATCATCACTAACCCTTGGATTAGGGCATTTATTAGCATAATGCCCTATTTCCTTTCACTTGAAGCATTGAAGTGTTGGTGGTGCGTTCTCTGCAGTGTTTGCTTTATTCACATCATTAGAAACCCTTTTTCCATTACTTCGACACTCAGCTGATCGATGACCTTCTTTTCCACACTTAAAACATTTTCTAGCCCCTTTAAGACAATCTCCACCATGCTTCTTTCCACACTTTGTGCATAAGGAAACATTCATCTTCTTTTCACCATTATTCTGTGATTTCTCATTGAACTCCATCTTTCGTTTCTTGTCAAAACCATGAGATGGATATGTAACACCAACTACCATTTCTACCTTGATAGCACAACGGACAATTTCTTCATAGCTACTTAAGTCTCTTATAGCTAATTCCCTTCGAAGACTTGGTTTTAAGCCACTAAAAAATCGATCAACTTTACTTTCAGGTTGGAAGATAATGCCAGATGCATACCTTGCAAGTCTTGTAAAATTTGCTTCGTATATACCAACAGATTCATCATCCTTCTGCTTCAGCTCATGAAACTCCTTTTCCATCTTTGTTTGAAGAATACGAGGGAAGTACTTACTGAAAAACAAGTTCTTGAACTCGTCCCATTCCATGGACTCAATTTCATCTCTTGGCCTCGTATTCTTGATAAGATTCCACCATTTATCAGCTTCACCTTCCAAACGATATACTGCAAAGATGACTTTATCATGTTCAGAACATTGAAGAACTGAAAATATCTTTTCAGTGGTACTGATCCATTGATCAGCAAAAAGTGGATCGAAAGTCCCACTGAAAGAAGGTGGGCATTGCCTCATGAAGGACTCAATAGAATATTGTTCCCTTCTCTGCTCATTTGGAAGTCCAGAATGATTCATAGCTTGTGTAAGTATAGAAATAAGATTTTTCACTCCATCTCCCATAACATTTGTTTGTTCAGGAGTACAATCATAGCATTTTCCATTGCATTGATCAACACGGTTCCTTCGGGTTCCAGCCATCATCTAAAACCCAAAATGAATAGTGTGAGAGGAAAAAATCATGCTAGGAAAAACAACATAATAAAGGGGGAGTATCCTCAATATCTAACATCTTAGGTTAAATTCTATGATTGTTACTGAAGTTCTATGACTGTATCCTATACGTATACTTATCCTTAGGTATATCCCTAGACATACCTTAGAAATATCTCAAGGGATCTCATTAACATTTTCGCATCCTAGTTTCCAAAGGTTGACTAAACCTTTCCTCTGATACCAAGTGTAGAGAACCAAAGCTTGACGTACATAGACATTACATTACTTTTGCGGAATACTTAGTACATAACAAAAACACACACACAAGGACCGTAATAGTTTAGTTTCTTTGGAAACTCGGAATATAATCTTCTAATTGTGGTGAAAGATCTTCAACATCTCCCATAAAGATATTCTTTTTTTAAAAAACATAAATCATTTTTTATGTCCTGGGGAAAAGAAAACATAAAAGGGTGATCTCAAATACTCAGTAAGGGTAATAAAAAGAAAAATCAATCACATCATATTCATAGGAACATAACATTTTGGAAATCTCAACCTGCAAAAGAGATCATAATATCATAACATGGGATAAATCATAGTAGTGAAATGAAATCCCAATAATCATAACTTAAAACATGAAAATTTGTGGCATACACACATAATCATAGAGAATCATATCTTATTAGTCAAGACTCATTGCCAAGACTATCTTAGTGGACAATGTCCATTTCTGAACCGAGTCACCCTCATTTCAGTCCTGTTTCACTGAACCGATATAATCTACCATTCCAGCAATGTCTATCTCATGAGATATAAAATCTTTTCCCAATGCATTGGAGGGAGATATAAGTCCCACCCATCTCATAATGATACCATTATTATGTGTGCCACAAAATCATAAACCATAAATCATAGCATAACCCATGTAATAAAATGGGAATCTTTAAACATCGTGACATCATAAAACAATTCATATAAGATAAAAGAATTCATAAAAATATTTCCGTCACAACATAATGAAATCCATGTAATAATAGGGATAGAAACAGAACCCTTTATTATCTTAGATGGAAAATAATTTTAATAAAACACTTGAACTCCATTCTTGAGGAAAATATCCTTTTTACATCATAAATATTTTTTTCCTTTCTTAACATGTCATAGAATTCTAAGACTAAAAGAAGTTGATTAAAAATAAACTTGAAAACTTGAAAAGGAATCTTCTTGTAAATAATGTTTTAAAAATCCATTCATGCCGTATAAGTTAAAAAAACATTCTTCTCGTACTTTTGTTGGAAAATTCAAAAAAGTACCTCGGACGAAAAACAACAGAATATTCCTTTCATATCTTTTACTAAAAACTCACCGAAGGGTAAAATTGGATTTAAACAATTGTAGGTGAATGGAAATAATATTACATATTGAGGAAACATGTATGTGGATGATAAAATACACCCCAGTAAATACTAAAGTATAAACAATCTCGGATAAAATGAGATTGTGATATTTCCCTTACCTTAGGTCCGATTTGCTTCATAAGTGTCCGAACCTCCTTTGTAATGATTTAAATAGTGTCATTGACTTATTACAGAATCATATTCATTGTTATGATATCATATATGGTTCACTTATGACTTTATATTACTCATTCTTTTGTAAATTCCATGTTAAAGAAGTGTTTTGGGTAAAATCGTTTCATTTATCGTAGGTGTTTGGACTTGTTGTTCTTGACATTATTATTACTTATATCATGATTTACTTACTTCCAGAATATAAAACAGGATTTATATATCATATATATTCAGTATATATATATATATATATATAATAGATAGATAAATTAAATGAAACACATCGTTCATGGAGACGGTAGTCCGTACGTACGCATGAACGCTGTTTTCCTTTCCTTATTGTCTTGAATGGAAGTAAGTAGATGACATACATATATATATATATACATAAATACAGTAGATTTAACATGTCATATATTTAATTATTATTCATTATATATACTTTATAATCATTCATGAATGGTTAATGTGGAGAATGAATCTCATCGTGTCGTGGAGACGGTAGTCCGTACGTACGCACGAGCGATGGTATCGTTCCCATGGTCGTGGAATTGTGTTTAAGTGTATGTATATTATTTCAGTATAAATATCACTTTATAATAATCATATATAGTTACTCATTACACCATTATACCCATCCAATTAAGGTGGTGACGGAAAATAGATTACACCACGGCGTGGAGACGGTATTCCGTACGTACGCACGCGCGGTGATTTCCTTTTTCCGTAGGATGGATAGAAGGTTAATTAGAGTTGTTTCATATTTATAATAACATATCAGTATACAATAAATACTTATGTTATTACTTTATCATGAAACAACTAAAGAAGAAGAAAGAAAGAAATTGAAAAAGATCGGTAATGGATATTACCTCTTTTTGACGCGCCTTCCCTTAACCTCCACTTAAATAACTAAGGATGGTCTTTGAAGAAAACCAGGACCTCTATGATGATACTAGGGAAGTGGAGAAGAGATTTTGGAATGGGTTGGCCAAGCTTGATTGCTCAAATTGGTGTGAGGAGGAGAGGGAGGAGGTGCCCTTTTATAAGGGAGGAGAGGGGCACCTTTGGAATAACTAAAAATATTATTTTATTATAAAGTCATGTTCGGTTTTAAATAGCTCCAAATTGATTTATTTCGAGGCTAAGGTGAGGATAGGTCGAAATACCCTCATCCAATAGAATTTAGAGAAGTTTAGGTTCCTATTTTAACCTTATCATTTAGATTTAACATTAAGTTAAATAATTTTACTTTTACCGTGTCTTCTTGTGTTCTTACACTATAAGGTTAATAAACTTACTATAAGAAGACAAACGAACCCCAAATTGTTTATTACTAATATATATAACCTTATCTAAGTCATTTGGCCGAACCTTAGATTTTTAGGAAAAAATAACAATTAATAATATAATATTTGTTTTAAAAACTATTTTATGTCAATTTTGACACTATTTAGTAATTGATTTTTGTGAAACTCATAACGAATCATAAGTTCCAAAAAAGTTAATTAAATCAATACTAACATGTCATATTAACTTATAAAATTAGTGTAATTCATAAAAAGTCTCAAATTATATTTATTTGGTTAGTTATAACATCAATTATGTCAATATTTCATTAATAAGACAATTACTGCATCATCTTTATGTCATAATAAATGATAATTATTTAATCCCTAAAAATTCTAAATAAATTCCTATGATGTAGATAATTGTATGATATTTTTGGAGACTATTCATGTTTGAAGTTTCATGAAGTTTATCACAAGATTAAAATTATTATACTTATAAGATTTAAGAAAGTGACATGTTGTCACATTCTTTGGTTTTAATAATAATTAAATTATTTTCATTGAAAAAATTTAATTAAATGAATCTAATCTGACCCTTAGGTGATATGGGTCCACTTTTAGTATCCAATAGGATTTTTACATTTGTTTGGGTAATTTTAAAATATTATATTTACCCTTAATTACCCAATTTACCTTTAACTATGGTAAATAAAATTTACCGTAGTTACTATTCATAATTCTCAAAAATAAAAAGTAGCTTATTAACATAATTTGGATCCACTGATTCCAAATAGGGAATCCATTTTTCCAAATTCAATACACAAAAGTTTCAGAAATTAAATTAAAATTAATCCCGCTGTCGAAAGAAAACGGGTTTTCTTTAAAACATTCCTTAAGATTGAATTGATTTAACCTAAGAATTCAAGGTAAAATCAATGATAATGTCATACATTATATTAAATGGTAAAAATATATTCTATTTATACTTTAAAACCATTCAATATTATAATTTAACCACATAATATATTACGAAGAAAAAAAGTTGTTTTTAATTAAAATATAGCGTGTTTTTACTATTCATTAAAATATGAAAGTTATCGGAAAAATATAAAAACTTTATCTAATGTAAATTTTTATTTCCTTATTCAAAAGAAGAATTTTATTTTGTCAAATTAAACTTATAAACATGTCAAAAACTAGATTTAAAGTGGGTGTGCCATCAAAAGGCGGCAAAACTGCATTTTTTGAAAAAAACTTATTTTACCCGAAAAATTTATTTTGATCTTATACCATGTTCTAGAAATGTGTAAGATGAATAATAATGTTATCAAATTTAAAATTTAGTTAACACTATTCATAACGGCTAGTTCATGACAATCTTATAATAATATATCGTTGTTTATTAAAACCCAGTATTGCGTACAACACATGCTATCGAGGAAGGACGCGATTGCATGTAATGCAAGCCAAGTCAGGGTTGCGTGTTGTGAAAGAATCCTTCGTTGTTTCATATAACAGAATCCAGCCATATTTCATTTATACATTGAATATATATATATATACTCAATGTTTCGTAGAATAACTATTAACAAAATTGTGTGTAACACGATCCAAGAATAGTGTCGCGTATACTGCAAGCTAATACGGTGTTGCGTATAGCGCAAGGTAATCTTGGTGTAGAATACAACACAAGACATTAATGAAATTAAAAGAATATTTTTCATAAAATCTTGGGGTGTTACATTGCAAGGGGATCTCCATCTCTTAGCTTATCCCAAGAAGGTGAGTAGCCAAGAGTCCCATAAGTAAACACCATTGATGCCCAGTATCTGTACATATTCCCCGAACTGCAATTCAAGGGGATCAAATAACCGCACCTTGACACTATCCGCTTTGGGAAACACTGACTTGCCCGCACGGTTTTAGGTCACGTCACAAGGACACGTCTCGGTGGGGAAAGCGCCCTTGTATGTTCTTGAGAGTTCTGGGGGAGTGTCAATCCACACCTTGTCACTGTCACACAGTCGAGAGGTATTCTAATAGTCGACAGGTTCCCACTGCCCAGCCCCGTGAAAGGGTAATCCGCTGGTGGGAGACCCGGAAAAAATCATCAACGGGTCCCAATGCCCAGCCCCGTGAATGGGTGAACTGCTGGAGGGAGGCCCAAATTTGTTATCAGGGACCACTTCCCAGCCCTATTAGAGGTAAACCCGGATCTGCTCTGGATATCCCTGCTAGATGGTACCCCACTAGCCATCCCTTCTGGATGGTACCGTACTGGCCATCTCTGCTAGATGGTGCACCACTGTCCATCCCTACTGAATGTTACTGCACTGGCCATCCCTGTTGGATGGTACCTCCCTGGCCATCCCTGCTGCATGGTACCTCACTGGTAACCGGAACACATAGTGGGAAACATGTCACGATAGATCGCGGAAGGAAGACATGATCTCGATACACAGCTAGGCAGTCTGCGCCCAGGGAACACTAGGGGCTCTTTACCCTACTGGAAAAAACCTCCTGGGTAGAGGATCGGTGCCCGCATAATGTGTTGGTCACACTGATACCCAAATAACCCTACAAGGGAACACGAAGGGACGTGAGGATCTCCCCGGGCCTCTCAAGGTGATACATGCTCCAATTCGCTGAGTCTATTGTTGAAGCAGACTGAGGCAACTCACTCCAGAATGTGGGAGCACACCCACACTGTACGAACACACATATCCATAAATGATGTCGCAGTCCATTGAAAGGGACACAACACTAAAAACACCCTGAGTTGAAAGAACATGGGAACCAATGAAACTCTTCCAGTCAAACCATCAGGAACAGGAGGTCCCTCTATTTCACGAGAGGTCAAAGGTACGTAGAGTAGAACACGACACAGTCATGGGGCCCACATGACGTGTGGCCCAAACTCATCTCCAAACCAAGCGCACAAACTTTCTCAGGTATAAACTGCAACTTGTACCTCCAAGAATTCTCTTATACTCCCGGAGTATGCCACATTTCTAGTCCAAGGATATTGTGCACACGACAACCAATGTCAACGGAAAAAGGTGTAAACATAACATTGCCAACTTTCTTCCTCCATGGCCCTAGCACAACCAACCACATCTATTTAATCATTCACTTCACTCTCCCAAGAGTGAACGTAATCACACGCCAAGGGTTCTCTACAAACACCACAGGAAGAACCACCACCGGTACACCTTTCATACTTCCACACTAAATGAGATCTCCAAGGAGTCTCCGCACATCCAAACAGATTATACCACTGTAATCCTTGTGGAAAAACATGCGAGATATACTATTTACTTGCCTCAAATGGACATCTGATAGAAAAGTCTTCCAACACTGCTTTATGCCCGAACGGCGTCCTGTGGTCCTGAGCCTCGGTCTCGAAAACAGTCGGGCGCATCGCATCGTTGTGATCTACTTGGAAAAACATGTCTAATTGACAGCTTACTTATGTGGAATGGATATCCAGAGAAAAAGATTCATATTGCCATACCGCACAGGAGCAGTGCTACGTGGGACCCGCATCTCTATCCTGAAGCGCTACAAACGGATCGCACCATTGGGATCGTCTCAAAAACGTACACAAGATTGACTAAACACATGTCTGAAATGGACACCCGATGAAGGAAATAGAAATTCACCATCAATGTCCAAAATAACCCCTGTGGGGCCTGCTCCACCATGCTGAATTAGAGCGTGTGGATTGCTCCATTGCAATGCCTTTGGAAAAAAACCCATAATCGACTGCTTGCACACCCTGAACGGACGTCTGATGAACAAGTTACAAAACACTACTCACAACTTAAAAGACGGGTTGTGTGACCCATTCCTCAACTCCAACTTCAATGCTAGAAAACCCCTTGGCAATCTTCTTCTTTACACCGGGGTCACAACGCCGTTGACAGCACTCAAAATGGACTCCGAATGTGTCCACGCCCAAAACAAGAACCTCATAAAAATACTAAACCACTTATCGTACATGTCACGCCACCAAGACCCCCCCCCCCATATTGGGATTTAAAAATCCCCGAGACAAAATAAAAAGATTCACCTCGAGCCGAGGATGACACTGCCATAGACGGTATGTAAAACAGACACCCGTAGTGGAAGATACGTGTGTCCGAAATCAGAGGGGACGAACCCCTTGGGCTGGACCGGCCTAGTTCGGTCGGTCCGCATAGCCTTGGCCGGCTCGGGGCTCAGTCGCGCGGACCGGCCCTAGGCCGGTGGTCCACCATGCACCGACTAGCCACAAGGGGCTAGTCATGGGCTTGCACAGAGACCCTCCGAGTGCGAGTCTCGGTCTCCCGTGCGGGGTCGCGCGCCACGAACCTGTAACACCCGAGACTTTTATGTTATATAAATCATCAAAGGAATATTTTTATACACACAACACTTTCTGGGCTTTCTTTACACGAAATCGTGACTTTCCTTGATAGCATGCGTCGTACGCAATACCGAGTTTCACTAAACAACGATATACTATTAAAATATTATTAAAACTAGCCGTTATGAATAGTAATAACCACTTTTTGAAATTTTATAAATTTTATTTTTCAAAATGGACTTCATTTTTTGATTTGTAATATCGAAATTATCCTAGGGTGAAATTTTGGTATTTTTCTGAAAACTTTCAATTTTTGATGAATTGTGAAACCACTAGTAGTAGTTAAAAAAACTGAATTTTTCATAAAACTTAATTTTACCGCTTCTGTAAGTGAAATTTAGAATATCTGAGAGACACGGTTAATATCAATGACTAAAATGTGGTTCAATGAGATGAAAATAATTTTTTGGTGAACAGTAACTTTTTACTTTTTTTACCACGGTTAAAAGTAAATAGGGTAATTAAGGGTAAAAATGATATTATTATTACCCTAACGCATGTTCTAATTCTATTGGACAAGTTTAATTCGACCAAAAACAACCTTAGGAATAAAAAATGATCATTTAGGCCCACTTGGATTAGATTAGGACATTTATTATTAATTTATTTAAAGAAGGGTTAAAATAGTTAAAATCAAAGTTTAATAACTAAATCATTTTTAATATGGGTTTATACATAAGATAAATTCGACTATAAAAATTCATTAGAAAGATAAAAAGATTTCCTAAATAATGGTGTTTTATTTGTAATTTTTAGACATTAAATAATTTAATTTACTTATGACACAAAGATGATGCAGTAATTATCTTATTAATGAAATATTGACATAATTGCTGTTATAAATACCCAAATAAATATAATTTGAGACTTTTTATGAATTAAACTAATTCTCTAGGTTAATATGACATGTTATTATTGATTTAATTAACATTTTTCGAACTTATCATTCTGTTATGATATTCAAAAAAATCAATTACTAAATAGTTTCAAAATTGACATAAAATAGTTTTTAAAACAAATATTATATTATTAATTGTTATTTTATTCCTAAAAATCTAATGATCGGCCAAATGACTTAGATAATGTTATATATATTAATAATAAACAACTTGGGGTTCGTTTGTCTTGATATAGTAAGTTTATTAATCTTATAGTATAAGAACACAAGAAAACACGGTAAAAGTAAAATTATTTAACTTAATGTTAAATATAAATGATAAGGTTAAAATAGGAACCTAAACTTTTATAAATTCTATTGGATGAGATTATTGCGACCCATCCCCACCTTAGCCTCGAAAAAAATCAATTTGGAGCTATTTAAAATAGAACTCAACTTTATAATAATATAATATTTTTAGTAATTCAAAAGGTGCCCCTCTCCTCCCTTATAAAAGGGAACCTCCTCCCTCTCTTCCTCACACCACTTTGAGCCTTCAATCTCTTCCAACCCCTGCCACTTTCTCCTATAAACTTCCCTAGAGACATCCTATAGGTCCTGGTCTTCTTCAAAGACCAATTTTAGTGCCCTAAAAGAAGGTCTCAAAGAAGCACTTCAAAGAAGAGGTAATGTCCGTTACCGATTCTTTCATCTTTATTTCTTCTTCCACTTCTTCTTATTTAGTTGTTTCATTATGAAGTAATAACATCAGTAGCACTCATATACGTATATGTTATTATAAGTATGAAAAAACCGTATTTCACCATCTATCCATCCTACGGAAAAAGAAATCACCGCGCGTGCGTATGTACAGAATATCGTCTCCACGCCGTGGTGTAATCTATTTTCCACCACCACCTTACTCGGATTGGTATAATGGTGTAAATAATGACTATATATGACTATTATAAAGTGATACTGATTCTGAAATAGTATACATACACTCCAATACAATTCCACGATCATAGGAACGATATCATCACTCGTGCGTACGTACGGAATACCGTCTCCACGATGTGATGCGACTCATTCTACATGATCTTCATTTAATAATGATTATATAAATGAATTGAATGAATGGATATGATATATATTACACTAATAACATTCTGTAAATGAGGTATCTATAACCTAAAGAGAATAATAAGAATTTATTCGACAAAACACGCATAAGAACAAAAAGTTATAAACACCCGAATAACAAGTAGCAATGAAATATTTCTACTAAGAAGCTAAGAATATGACCATATATGATATCATAAAAATAATTATGGTTCTGTAATAAGTCAATAATATTATTTAAATCATTATACAGGAGGTTCGGACACGTACAAAGCATATCGGACCAAAGGTAAGGGAAAATATCACAATCTCATTTTTATCCGAGATTGTTTGTACTTTTCTATTTACTGGGGTGTATTTTATCATCCACATCCATGTTTCCTCAATATGTAATATTTATATCCTTATAAAATAGTTTATATCCAATTTTACCCTTCGGTGAGTTTTTAGTAAAAGATATGAAAGGAATCTTATGTCGTTTTTCGTACGAGGTACTTTTTGAATTTTCCGAAAAAAGTATGAAGAATGTTTTTTTAACTTATACGGCATGAATGGATTTTTAAAACATTATTTCCAAGAAGCTTACTTTACAAGTTTTCAAGTTTATTTTTAATCAACTTGTTTTAGTTATAATTTTATGACATGTTATGAAATGAAAAGTGTTTTTGAAATAGAAAGGATATTTTCCTCCAGAATGGTGTTCAAGTGTTTTTATCAAAATTATTTTCCATATAAGATAATAAAGGGTTCTGTTTCTATCCCTATTATTACATTTATTTGATTATGTTTTGATGGAATTATTTTTATGAATTCCTTTATCTTATATGAATTGTTTTATGATGTCACGATGTTTAAGATTCCCATTTTTATTACATGGGTTATGAAATGATGTATGATTTAATATTTTGTGGCACACATAAGAATGGTATCATTATGAGATGGGTGGGACCTATATCTCCCTCCAATGCATTGGGTAAAGATTTTATATCTCATGAGATAGACATGGCTAGAATGGTAGGTTATACCGGTTCAGTGAAACAGGACTGAAACGAGGGTGACTCGGTTCATAAATGGACTTTTGTCTACTAAGATAGTCTTGGCAATGAGTCTTGACTAATAAGATATGATTCTCTATGATTATGTGTGTATGCCACAAAGTTTCATGTTTTAAGTTATGATTAATGGGATTACATTTCACTACTATGATTAATCCCATGTTATGAAATTATGATCTCTTTGGCAGGTTAAGATTTCCAAAAGTTATGTTCTTATGTATATGATGTGATTGATATTTCTTTTGTTTACCCTTACTGAGCATTTGAGCTCACACTTTTGTATGTTTTATTTCCCAGGTCAGAAAGAAGATTATTAAGTAGAATATTCCAAAAAGGGGCTCTAGATATGATGAAATAAATGAGAGGCAAAGTAGATGCTTTATGAACCAGTTGTTTATGTTTCCCAGTTTTTAAAGACACTATACCTATACAGTTCTTTCTTGGTTTTGTTATATGTTGTAATAAGTGTGCTTCAATTCTGAAGTAATAACAATGTATGTAAAGTATGGGTCGTTATAGTTGGTATCAGAGGAAAGGTATAGTCAACCTTTGGAAACTAGGATGTGAAATCCTTAGTAAGAACCCTAAGGATAAGTCTAAGCATAGAACACAATCTTAGTGTTTTAGAAATGGCCATGAATAACCTAGGATAAGATCTTAAGTGTGAAATTTTATTCTTGATTATGTGGTTTTCCTATTATAATTAGTGTTGCTCACACTATTCTTCTTGGTTTTAGTCAATGGTTGGAACCCGAAGGAACCGTGTTAATGCGGAATGCGACGGGAAATGCAATTATTGTCCCCCTGAGCAACCAAACGTTATGGGAGATGGAATGAAAAATATTGTAGCCATCTTCACTCAACTTTATCAAACTATGAATCATGCAGGACTTCCAAACGTGCAAAGGAAGGAGAAACATTCTTTTGAATCCTTCATGAGACAGTGTCCACCTTCATTCAGCGGGTCTATTGATCCATTAGTTGCTAAACAATGGATTAGTACTACTGAAAAGATATTTTCAGTTCTTCAATGTTATGAGCATGATAAAGTCATCTTAGCAGTGTATCGTTTGGAAGGTGATGTTGATCAATGGTGTAATCTTATTAAGAATACGAGGAAAAGGGATGAAATTGAGTCCATGGAATGGGACGAGTTCAAGAACTTATTTTTCAATAAGTACTTCCCTCATATTCTCCGAACAAAGATGGAGAAAGAGTTTCTTGAACTGAAGCAAAAGGATGATGAATCTATTGGTACCTATGAAGAAAATTTTACAAGACTTGTAAGGTATGCTTCTGGTATTATTATCCAACCTGAGAGTAAGATCGATCGATTCTTTAGTGGCTTAAAACCAAGTCTTCGAAGGGCCTTATCCATAAGGGACTTCAATAGCTATGAAGAAATCGTTTGATGTGCTCTCAAAGTTGATATGGAGATTGGAGTAACCCATCAGTCATATGGGTTTGATAAGAAGAGGAAAATGGAATTCAAAGGAAAATCTAAAGAGCACACTGAAAAGAAGATTAGCTTTCCCTTATGCTCAAAGTGTGGAAAGAAACATAGTGGGAGTTGTCTTAAAGGGACAAGTAAATGTTTCAAATGTAGGAAAGGAAGGTCATCGGGAATTTGAATTCCGTAATGATGGGAAGATGATGTCTAATGATGGAAACAAAGGAATGGTTACACACAATGAACCTACTACACATCGATGTTTCAAGTGCAATGAGATGGGGCATTATGCCAATCAATTCCCAAATCCAAGGGTTGATGATGATGGTTGACTTCAACAAACACTTAAGGCTAAAGACAAAGGAAAGTCAAATGAAATTTCTATCAGCGATGTGGAGTATGATAATGATGTGGTGAAAGGTACACTTACCATCCACTCTAAAGTAGCAAATGTTTTATTTTATTCTGGATCCACCCACTCCTTTATTTCTGAAGAATTTTCTAAGGATATCACCGTATTACCTCAACAGTTAGATGTTGAGTTAGCTGTGACAACACCTAATGGCACAACAGTCGCATCAAAAGTTTATAATTATTCTCCAATTGAAGTTTGTGGGAAAGTGCTTCCTGCAAATCTTGTGATCCTTCCTATAGTGGAATTTGATGTGATTCTTGGCATGGATTGGCTTTCTCTACATGGAGCTCATATCAATTTCCAAAGAAGGGAAGTCACATTTCATATTCCAGATCAATCTATGATCGTCTATCGATGCAAGGATGAACATAACCTTCCATTGGAAATTCCTTCCATCTTATGGGTCTTGATTCCACTAAATGAAGATTATTTATCTCAAATGGTTGGTGAGAAACTCACAATTAAGAATATGCCCATTTTACGGGAGTTTAATGATGTCTTTCCGGAGGAATTACCGGGTCTTCCACTGAATTGTGAAGTTGAGTTTTCAATAGAACTCGTATCGGGTGCTTTGCCTATTTCAAAGACACCTTATAGAATGGCCCCAATTGAGTTGCAGGAATTGAAGAAGCAACTCCAAGAGAATCTTGATAAGGGGTTCATACACCCTAGTGCGTCACCTTGGGGAGCACCTGTTCTGTTTGTTAAGAAGAAAGATGGATCAATGAGACTCTGCATTGATTATCGAGAACCTAACAAGATCACTATCAAGAACAAATATCCACTCTGACGCATTGATGACCTATTTGACCAAATACGCAGAGCTCAATACTTTCCCAAGATTGATCTTCATTCAGGGTATCATCCATTAAGGGTCAAAAGGGAGGATATACCAAAGATGGCTTTCCGTACAAGGTATGGACACTATGAATTTATAGTGATGCCATTTGGTCTTACTAATGCCCCTGCTATCTTCATGGATCTAATGAATAGAGTCTTTAGATACTATCTTGATCTGTTTGTGGTAGTCTTTATAGACGATATTCTTGTCTATTCAAAGAGCAAGAAAGAACATGAAGATCACTTGAGAATTATATTGAAGACCCTGAGAAAGGAGAAGTTTTATGCCAAATTTAACAAGTGTGAATTTTGGCTTCAAAAAGTTTCATTTTTGGGTCACATAATCTCAAAAGAGGGGATATCTGTGGATCCAGAAAAAATAGAGGTTACCGAAAGATGGTCGAGACCAACAATAGTGACTGAGATCCGAAGTTTTCTTGGTTTGGCTGGATATTATCGACGTTTTGTGAAAGATTTTTCATGATTGTCTAATCCACTCACCAAGTTGACTCAGAAAGGAGTTAAGTTTGTTTGGACTGAGGAATGTGAAGAGAATTTCAAGGATTTGAAAAGAAGGTTATCCAGTGCACCTATGCTCACACTGCCTTGTAGTATAGAAAGGTTTGGGATCTACAGTGATGCATCCAAGAAGAGATTAGGGTGTGTTCTTATGCAAAATGATATGGTGATAGCTTATGCCTCACAACAGTTGAAAATCCATGAGCAAAATTAGCCAACTCATGATTTGGAGTTAGTTGTGGTAATCTTTGCATTAAAGATTTGGAGGCATTATCTTTATGGACAAAGGTGTGACATTTATACTGATCATAAAAGTTTAAAATATATTTTCACACAAAAGGAGTTGAATATGCGCCAAAGAAGATGGTTGGAGCTGATTAAGGATTACGACTGCTCAATCCATTACAACCCTGGGAAAGCAAACAAGGTAGCAGATACATTAAGTTGACAAGACCATGCTAGTTTATCCATGATAATGATCACAAAAGATCCAATATTTATGGATTTATAAAGGATGGATCTTGGAATTATAATGGAAGGGGGGAAATCGTATCTTTCTCAAATGAATGTTCAACCATCTATACATGTGAAGATTAAAGACGCATAGAAAGAAGATGTTGAGTTACAAAAGAAGGTGAGAAATTTTCCTGAATTCAACCTTTATTGTGATGGGATAATAATGTTCAGGAATTGGGTTTGTGTTCCTCCCATACCCGAATTAAAGAAGGAGTTGCTGGATGAGGCTCATAGTTCTTCATTCTCTATTCATCCTAGAAGCACGAAGATGTATAGGGACCTGAAAGAGTACTTCTGGTGGGATGGCATGAAAAGAGATGTTGCTGAATATGTCTCTCGATGCTTGGTTTGTCAACAAGTTAAAGTTGAGAGACAGAAGTCTAAGGAGGTGTTAGAACCATTACCCATACCCGAATGGAAATGGGAAAACATCACTATGGACTTTGTCATAGGACTTCCTAAAACATCCAATGGCAATAATTTTATCTGGGTCATAGTTGATCGTCTTACAAAATCTTCACACTTCATTGATATTAGAGAGGATTTCTCTCTGGATCAGCTTACCAGGATATATGTAAAGGAAGTGGTAAGATTGCATGGAGTACCACTTTCAATTATATCTGATCGGGATCCAAGGTTTACCTCAAAGTTCAGGCGAAGTCTTCAGCATACTCTGGATACAGAGTTTTGTTTTAGCACTGCTAATCATCCTCAGACAGACGGTCAGTCGGAAAGAACAATTCAAACTCTAGAAGATATGTTGAGAGCTTGCTCTATGGATTTCAAAGGTCATTGGGATCAACACCTACCTTTAGTGGAATTTTCTTATAATAATAGCTTTCACTCCAGTATTCAGATGGCTCCTTATGAAGCTCTCTATGGAAAGAAATGCATGACTCCAACTTGCTGGGATGAAGTTGGGGAAAGAAAGCTATTAGGACCTGATCTCGTTGATGAAATGGAAGAAAAGGTCAGATCTATTCAACAACACATAAGAGCATCTCAGAGTCGACAGAAAAGTTATGCCAACAACCGAAGAAAATACCTAGAGTTTGAAGTGGGTGATAAAGTGTTCTTACGAATATCTCCCTGGAAGAGGGTTATGAGATTTGGAAAGAAGGGAAAGTTGAGCCCTAGATATATCGGTCCTTTCGAAATACTGGATCGTGTTGGGAAGGTAGCTTACCAATTGGCGCTTCCACCGAATCTCTCTCAAGTTCACAATGTGTTCCATGTATCTCTCCTGAGAAATTACATACCTGATCCTTCACATGTACTCAGCTCAGAAGTTGTACCTCTTGAGCAAGATCTTTCTTATAAAGAACAACCGATAGAGATTCTGGATCGTAGCGAAAAAGTCCTACGAAACAAGACCACTCGATTGATTAACGTTTTATGGAGGAACCACCAATTAGAAGAAGCTACATGGGATCTTGAAGATTTGATGAGGGAGAGGTATCCTCATCTGTTTGTTACAAAGTGACGAATTTCGAGGGCGAAATTCATTTTAAGGGGGGTAGAATGTAACACCCGAGACTTTTATGTTATATAAATCATCAAAGGAATATTTTTCTACAAACAACACTTGCTTGGCTTGCTTTACACAAAATCACGACCTTCCTCGATAGCTTGCGCCGTACGCAATACCGAGTTTCACTAAACAACGATATACTATTAAAATATTATTAAAACTAGCCATTATGAATAGTAATAACCACTTTTTGAAATTTTATAAATTTTATTTTTCAAAATAGACTTCATTTTTGGATTCTTAATATCGAAATTATCCTAGGGTAAAATTTTGGTATTTTTCTGAAAATTTTCAATTTTTGATGAATAGTGAAACCACTAAGTAGTAGTTAAAAAAACTGAATTTTTCATAAAACATAATTTTACCGGTTCTGTAAGTGGAATTTCGAAAATCCGAGAGACACGGTTAATATCAAGGACTAAAATGTGGTTCAATGAGATGAAAATAATTTTTTGGTGAATAGTAACTTTTTACTTTTTTTTACCACGGTTAAAAGTAAATAGGGTAATTAAGGGTAAAAATGATATTATTTTTACCCTAACACATGTCCTAATTCTATTGGAAAAATGTAATTCGACCCAAAACAACCTTAGGAATAAAATATGATCATTTAGGCCCACTTGGATTAGATTAGGACATTTATTATTAATTTATTTAAAGAAGGGTTAAAATAGTTAAAATCAAAGTTTAATAACTAAATAATTTTTAATATGGGGTTACACATAAGATAAATTCGACTATAAATATTCATTAGAAATCTAAAATGGTTTCCTACATAATGGTATTTTATTTTTAATTTTTAGACATTAAATAATTTAATTTATTTATAACACAACGATGATGCAATAATTATCTTATTAATGAAATATTGAAATAATTGATGTTATAAATACCCAAATAAATATAATTTGTGACTTTTTATGAATTCCACTAATTTTCTAGGTTAATATGACATGTTAGTATTGATTTAATTAACTTCTTTCGAACTTATCATTCTGTTATGATTTTCACAAAAATTATTTACTAAATAGTTTCAAAATTGGCATAAAATAGTTTTTAAAACAAATATTATATTATTAATTGTTATTTTATTCCTAAAAATCTGAGGTTCGGACAAATGACTTAGATAATGTTATATATATTAATAATAAACAACTTGGGGTTCGTTTGTCTTGATATAGTAATTTTATTAATCTTATAGTATAAGAACAAAAGAAGACACGGTAAAAGTAAAATTATTTAACTTAATGTTAAATCTAAATAATAAGGTTAAAATAGGAACCTAAACTTGTCTAAATTCTATTGGATGAGAATATTTCGACCCATCCCCACCTTAGCATAGAAATAAATTAATTTGGAGCTATTTAAAACCGAACTTGACTTTATAATAAAATAATATTTTTAGTTATTCCAAAGGTACCCCTCTCCTCCCTTATAAAAGGGCACCTCCTCCCTCTCTTCCTCACACGACTTTGAGCCTTCATGCTCGGCCAACCCCTGCCACTTTCTCCTCTCCACTTCCCTAGAGACATCCTAGAGGTTCTGGTCTTCTCTAAAGACCAATTTTAGTGCCCTAAAAGAAGGTCTCAAAGAAGCACTTCAAAGAAGAGGTAATGTCCGTTGCCGATTATTTCATCTTTATTTTTTCTTCCACTTCTTATTCTTTAGTTGTTTCATTATGAAGTAATAACATCAGTGTCACTCATATACTGATATGTTATTATAAGTATGAAACAACCTTATTTCACCATCTATACATCCTACGGAAAAAGAAATCACCGCGCATGTGTATGTACGGAATACCGTCTCCACGTCGTGGTGTAATCTATTTTCCACCACCACCTTACTTGGATGGGTATAATGGTGTCAATAATGACTATATATGACTATTATAAAGTGATACTTATTTTGAAATAGTATACATACACTCCAATATAATTACACGATCATAGGAACGATATCATCACTCGTGCGTACGTACGGAATACCATCTCCACGATGTGATGCGACTCATTCTACATGATATTCATTTCATAATGATTACATAAATGAATTGAATGAATGAATGAATATGATATATATTACACTAATAACATTCTGTAAATGAGGTATCTATAACCTAAAGAGAAGAATAAGAATTTATTCGACAAAACACGCATAAGAACAAAAAGTAATAAACACCCGAATAACAAGTAGCAATGAAATATTACTACTAAGAAGCTAAGAATATGACCATATATGATATCATAAAAATATTTATGATTCTGTAATAAGTCAATAACATTATTTAAATCATTATACAGGAGGTTCGGACATGTACAAAGCATATCAAACCAAAGGTAAGGGAAAATATCATAATCTCATTTTTATCCGATATTGTTTATACTTTGGTATTTACTGGGGTGTATTTTATCATCCACATCCATGTTTCCTCAATATGTAATATTTATATCCTTATACAATAGTTTATATCCAATTTTACCCTTCTTTGTGTTTTTAGAAAAAGATATGAAAGGAATCTTTTCTCGTTTTTCATACGAGGTACTTTTTGATTTTTCGGACAAAAGTACGAAGAATGTTTTTTTAACTTATACGGCATGAATGGATTTTTAAAACAATATTTCCAAGAAGCTTCCTTTACAAGTTTTCAGGTTTATTTTTAATCAACTTCTTTTAGTTATAATTTTATGACATGTTAAGAAATGAAAAGTGTTTTTAAAGTAGAAATGATATTTTCCTCAAGAATGGTGTTCAAGTGTTTTTATCAAAATTATTTTCCATCTAAGATAATAAAGGGTTCTGTTTCTATCCCTATTATTACATTGATTTGATTATGTTGTGATGGAATTATTTTTATGAATTCCTTTATCTCATATGAATTGTTTTATGATGTCACAATGTTTAAGATTCCCATTTTTATTACATGAGTTATGCAATAATGTATGATTTAATATTTTGTGGCACACATAAGAATGGTATCATTATGATATGGGTGGGACCTATATCTCCCTCCAATGCATTGGGTAAAGATTTTATATCTCATGAGATATACATGGCTGGAATGGTAGGTTATACTGGTTTAGTGAAACAGGACTGAAACGAGGGTGACTCGGTTTTGAAATGGACTTTTGTCCACTAAGATAGTCTTAGCAATGAGTCTTGACTAATAAGAAATGATTCTCTATTATTATGTGTGTATAACACAAAGTTTCATGTTTTATGTTATGATTAATAGGATTACATTTCACTACTATGATTTATCCCATGTTATGAAATTATGATCTCTTTTGCAGGTTAAGATTTCCAAAAGTTATGTGCTTACGTATATGATGTGATTTATATTTCTTTTGTTTACCCTTACTGAGCATTTGAGCTCACCCTTTTGTATGTTTTATTTCTCCATGTCAGGAAAAAGGTTATTAAGTATAATATGCCAAAAAGGGACTCTAGATATGATGAAATAAATGGGAGGCAAAGTAGATGATTTATGAACCAGTTGTTTATGTTTCCCAGTTTCTAAAGACACTATACCTATACGGTCCTTTCTTGGTTTTGTTATATGTTGTAATAAGTGTGCTTCAATTCTAAAGTAATAACAATGTATGTGAAGTATGGGTCGTTATAGAACCCCCTCGCCGTCGTGCCTTGGCGGGCTCGCCCGTCGCGTCAGAGCTGCCTCAAACGGTCGACTGCGCCTGCGCCTGGCTGACACTTCCTTGCTTGGCCGAAGACCACCGCCACTGCTGAGGACTGTCGCTGCCTCTGAGGACAGCTGCCACTCGGAGAGATGCAGGAAACCACCAAACAACCTCCAATCTTCATCGGACCGCTGCGGACGCCTAGGGACTTCAAAATCAAATTCGAAATATGATTTGGAAAGCTCAGAATATATACTACGCATTCATGGAATTTTATCAAGAATTAAATATCATTTTGACACTATAAATTGAGTTTAAATGAGAGGTTCTAAGTTAAAATACGAAGCGATGAACTCCTACTTCTTTGGGAGTAGCCCGAAGCTTCGCCGTCGATCTGCCATAGCCGGAACTGCAAGTGACTTAGAGACGAAAGCTTGAGGAGAGGGTAGGGTTCCTTGGTTGGGATCTCCTTTAGCCAGAGAAAAGAAATGTGTAAGGATAGGGGTGGGTTGGTTTATGTAGGAAAACATTTATTAAAATTTTAATTAATTTGATCCCCTAAATTAACCCGCATCTGAAACTCTCGATGGGGTTGAGTTTATGCCTCCCATAGGGTAAAAACCACATCCCGAGCACAATGGCAATATCAAAATTTTAATCCAAACCTCTGTTTGAAAGTTATAAAATTTAACATCTGAGGATTCTAAATTACAAAAATGCCCCTGGTACCATTTCTCACAGAAGGGTCTCGCCGTTGAAAATTACACAGCTCTTAGGGTAAATGGAATGTTACAGACTCAACGGTGCTCTCGATTTTCCAATATGTGCTACCGTTTAGGAGTTATTTCATTTACTTAATGTTACGAGTGTGAACGCACTGAAAATTTAATTTTAGCCACACCGGGGCCCGGAATCATATGTCGTCTGAAGGCGCTGCTCTAGAATAATATCTAGAATATTACAAAGTCTTTTGTAGAAAAAACTGGGAACTTAAATGATTCCCTCCTTTAGGATTTTCTTCCCAGAAAAGCACAACTAGGGAAAAAACTCAGGGTACTAAGCCCACACCTGTCTCTCCTGTACCTAGAAGAACTCTTGCATAGTCCCGCATCACCGCACATAGACTAAAGGATTTTATCTGTTCACGCGAGGTTTTATGTTTCTGATGATGTGCATACGAGCACACACATATCCTCAGGTAACCCATGCAGGATACGTCGTGCACCCACTTCAGACTTTGGGGTTAGGGAAAGGCAATATAGAACCTCGTCGTCCCTTCGCACAGTCTTAAATGACCCGAAGGACCTTAGGGATAGCTCACCTCCCTGTTCAAACCTCTACATCGCACACTATGACTGGAATCACCGTTTGGACCTGGGATAATGCTCGGTGATTCCCTCCTTCAAAATATCCATTTGGTGAAACACCCAAGTATATCTGATCACGCAAGGTTTTAAAGTCGATGTCCCACTACCAAGACTCTCTTACATGCTCAAAAGGTGAAGGAGTCGCCACCATCGACTAAAGAGAAAGGTTTCACACCATCTATTCCACTAACACAGGGTTACGCCGACACCCCGCATCACCATAGTAACAACTAAAGCAAGGAGCAGGGAGAAAATAATTTCACACACAGAGTCTAACAATTCCACTTTCAAAAAGTAGAAGAGTTGTAGAGTGTACCTCTAATCACCTCATGCTCTGCAAGGTCATAGACATCCAAAGCTCGCTGTTGTACATGGTCCCCACTGTCATCTCCTGGAGCCTGATGTGGGCTACCTGGTGGTGATGGGAATACCTCATAATGTCATCCCTCACTTCCAGTTTCTCCCACTCCTCTGCTAGCACCACCTCTCTGGGTACCACTCCGATAACAGAACTGCCTCTGTCGTGGTGGTGCACCCACTTCCTGCCCAATATTCTCAGCATGCCTGGTCGGGCATTTTCATTCCATGTTACCTCGCCCATCGCAAGCATAACACCGTCTCTCTCCAGGATACATTGGTGCCCTACGGTGCCATTGTGGTGTATGACCACGCCCCTGAGTCTGGTTATCGGAAAGCCACCTTCGTCGAGGTTCTGTTAGCCGATGCCTACTAGTTGTAGCAGACGTCTCGACTCCGTCATGCCTACTACCACCACCCACTGTAAGGCATGGTAGGAAAATCTTTGTCACCAAAGTCTTCTCTAGCACCCCAGCATAAGTGGGAATGCCCAAGGGTACTATGATAGTACAAATCTCTTTATGGATACCCTACTCAAATATCCACACTCAGAAGCTACCGTCATGGATCAAGTCTGGGTAAAAATTTGCACGACGTGTGAACATAGTCACGTACTAAGTCACCATCATCCCTCCATGCTGAAAATGTTGTAGCTCTTGGATCTGAATGGAGCATAAGAATGAGGGCTAAAACTACCCATGGAACAGCAGTAGAAATTAATCCCATGAAAGCGATGACTCATCAAGTAACTGAGTCACCAGACTCCACCAACACCCAGCTACTCCATGGAAAAAGGCCGGCTACCAAAGCCACCCTCTGATCAGACGGTGTCTATGAAAGCCTGAAGAGGCAAACTAGTGTCTCGAGCCAAACCTCTGCTACCTGATGGTTTGTCTCACCACTGAACCTCAGCGGTCTCTATCGCTGGAACTCACAGAGCGCGCTCAAACTGCGCTCAAGCTCAGTCTGCTCTGCTGAAGCTGTATGTTTCTCACCAGGTTGGGGTGCTGCTATCGGCCCACCCAGAGAAAGGGAATCGCATGATCGGTCCTGGACTGAGGCCTCATAGCTCATAGGGTCGTCGTCATGAACCAAATCTGGTATCCTAGCTTCCTATCTTTGTGGAGACATCCTGAATGCTATCAAAGAGTTCCGCGGTCAAATGAGCATATATGTATATAACAGTAACAATAATGGGGAGCTGACTCAAGAAGGAAATTCAAGAGTCAATCCTGCGTGATGCACAAACCAATTTCCCTGTAATGAGTGTTACAGCATACCGAATCGACAAGCGGGTTATCAGGGTCCTGTTGAATGGATACATCAGTCGTCGTACCATCACTGGACACCCTGGCCTGAGAGCCGCTCTCGAGACACGTCAACATTGTTGCCCTAAATCCCAAAAAATTCCTTTTTAGGGACGTCCACACAATGTCACAAGGAATGAACCAGCTCTGATACCACTTTGTCACAACCCGACCCTACCCAGGCTCGAGCCGAAACTACCCCGAGCCCGCCTCCATAGGCCAGGGGCTAGTGACAAGTACCAAAGTCTAAACAACTCGGGGAGGCCTTTTCCTGAGTACGTGTACACACACATGAAACTCACTCAATGAAGAAGTGCAGAGTAAAAGGAAAAGTAAAGTACTAACTGCTATAAACAACCACAAAAGTGTATCGAACTCTTAAAATTAAAAAAGTAAAAGCCAAAGGTAAAATGAAAAGAAAAAGGGATTAACACACACCCAACTAGAAAAGTGCCACAACCAGGCAATAGGTAAACAAAAGTAAAATTCTATGAGAGTTACACACCTAGAAACCTACTGCGACCACCGCACATGGTCCAAGTTCCCAAAATCTAAAGCTCCACTAATGTCACGACCAACCTGTCTGTCATCTTCAAGGGCACAGCAAGTTTGGGAAAAGCCCAAGCATGGTTTAGTATAAAAATACTCAGTATGATGCCCCGAAGGATCTAGGGAGCAAAAAAGGAGGTACTATAGAGGTGAGCAGTATATCAAACAAGTAAAAGTAAAGGAGTGAAACCAAGAGTGCTATAAAGAGTACAATAGAGTATCAACTCAACCCAACAAGATAAAGTAGACTCGTCCAAACACAAGGAGCTAGAAACAGTGAGAAGATGAAACTTCTCGTCGAGTCTTCGCTACCTATAGTATGAGAGTATACTCATCCAACCATGAGAAGATAGACACGGAAAGCACATGAAATACCTCGTGCGTCTTTGCCTCTCTTGTAAGGAGAGTAACCAAATACAAGGAGTGGGTACTGGAATAAGGTATATAAATATCCAAATTCTCAATCAAGAATCCCGAACAAGATCACAAGGGGATATCCATCCCTTAGATCAGCCCAAGAAAGTGAGTATCCAACAGTCTCAGAAGTAAACACCATCGATGCCCAGTATCCATACATCTTCCTCAAACTGCAAGTCAAGGGGCTCAAATCACTGCACCTTGACATTATCCACTTTTGGTGGCTTTGACTCACCCACACGGTTTTAGGTCGCGTCACAAGGACACGTCTCAGTGGGGAAATCTCCCCTCGTTCTTGAGAGTTTCAGGGGAGCATAAAACCACACCTTGTCACCGTCACACAGTCAAGATGTATTCTCAAAGTTGACGGGTTTCCACTACCCAGCCCCACGAAAGGGTAATCTGATGGAGGGAGACCCAGAAAAAGTCATCGACAGGTCCCAATGCCCAGCCCTGTGAAAGGTTGATCCACTGGAGGGAGGCCCGGAACCATCATCAAGGACCACTTCCCAGCCCCACTGAAGGTAAACCCAGATCTTCTCTGGCCATCCATACTAGATGGTACCCCACTGGCCATCCCGGTTGGATGATACTGCACTGGCCATCCCTGCTAGATAGTACACCATTGGCCATCCCTGGTGGATGGTGCCGCACTGGCCATCCCTGTTGGATGGTACCTAACTCGCCATTCCTGTTGGATGGTACCTCACTGTTAACCAGAACACGTAGTGGGAAGCATGTCACGATAGATTGCAGATGGAAGACATGATATCGATACACAGCTAGGGACTCTGTACCCAGGGCTAACTGGGGATCCTTACTCTACTAGAAACAACCTCCTTGGTAGAGGATCGGTTCCCGCATAATTTGTTAGTCACACTGATACCCAAAGAACCCTAATAGAGAACACGAAGGGACGTGAGGATATCCTCGGTCATCTTGGGGTGATACATGCTCCAATCCACTGAGTCTACTATCGAAGCGGACCGAGACAACTCACTCCAGAAATTGAGAGCACACCCACATTGTACGAACTCATGTAGCTGTAAACAATGTCGCAGTCCGGTGAAAGGGACACAACACTGAACACCCCCTCAGATGAAAGAATATGGGAACCAAAACAACTCTTCCAGTCAAACCATCGATAACAGGAGTACCCTCTACGTCACGAGAGTTCAAAGGTACATAGAGTAGAACAAGACACACACATGGGTCCCACAAGATGTGTGGCCCAAACGCATCTCCAAACCAAGTGCACAAACATTCTCAGGTACAAACTACAACATATACCTCCAAGCATTCTCGTATACTCCCAGAGTATGCCACATTGCCAGTCCAAGGCTATCGTGCACACGACACCCAATGTCAACGCAAAAAGGTGTAAACATTAGTTTTCCAATATGATTCCTACATAGCCCTATCACGTACAACCACTTCTCTTTAAGAATTCACTTTACTCTCCCAAGAGTGAAGGCGATCACACGCCAAGGGTTCTCTACAAACACCGTAGGAAGAACCAGCACTGGTACACCTTTCATACTTCTACACTAAATGAGATCTCGAATGAGTCTCCGCACATCCAAACGGATCATACCATTGTAATCCTTACGGAAAAACATGCGAGATTGACTGTTTAATCACCTCAAACAGAATTCCGACAGAAAAGCCGTCCAACACCGCTTTACGCCCGAACGGCATCCCGTGGTCCTGAGCCTCGGTCCTGAAAATAGTCAGGCGCATCGCACCGTTGAGATTTCCTCGAAAAAACACATCAAATTGAATGATTACTTGCATGGAATGGATATCCAGAGAAAAAGATGCATATTGACATACCGCACACAAGCAGTGCTACGTGGGACCTGCATTCCGGTCCCGAAGCGCTACTAACGGATCACACCGTTGTGATCCTCTCGAAAAAGTACACAAGATTGACTAATCACTTGTCTGAAATAGACACCCGGTGAAGGAGATAGAAATTCACCGTCAACGCCCAAAATGACCCCCGTGGGGCCCGCTCCACCATGCTGAATTAGAGCGGGCTGATTGCGCCATTGCAATGCCCTCAGAAAAAAATCCTAGAATCAACTGCTCGCAGGCCCTGAACGGATGTCTGATGAACAAGTTACAAAACGCTTCTCACAGCTTAAAAGATGGGCCATGAGGCCCACGCCTCAACTCTGGAATCAATTCCCGAAAACCCTTTGGAAATATTTTTCTTGATTCCAGGGTCACAATTCCGCTGACGGTGCTCAAAACGGACTTCAGATGTGTCTGCGCTGGCCAAAACAAGAACCTCAGAAAAACACAAAACCACTTATCGTACGTGTCGTTCCACCGAGCCCCCCCACCCATCTTGGGATTTAAAAATATCTGAGACCATCTCAAAATATTTTTATCAAGCCGAGGATGACACTTCCACAGACGGCATGCAAAACGGACACTCGTAGTGGAAGATACGGGTGCCTAAAATCAGAGGGGACAAACTCATTGGGTTGGATCGGCCTGGTCCACCCAGCCTAGGCCGGCCCGGCTCGTAGTGCCATCCCGTGTCTCGGCCGTGTGGACCGGCCATGGACCCACGGTCCACCATGCACTGACTGGCTATGAGGGGCCAGTGTTGGTCTTGTGTGGAATCCCACCGAGCGCGGTTCTCAGTCTACCGCACGGGTTCACGCGCCGCGACCCCCCTCGCCATCGCGCCCCGGCGAGCTCGCCTGCCGTGCCGGCGCCGCCTCGAACGGCCGGCCAAAACTTTTCCTGGCTGACACCACCTCGCCTGGCCAATGACCACCATCGCCGCTGAGGACCTCCTCCACCGCTTAGGACTGCCGCCGCCCGGAGAGCCGCCACGAAACCACCAAACAACCTCCAATCTTCATCGAACCACTGTGGACACCTCGGGACTCAAAATTTAAATCCTAAATATGCTTTGGAATGCTCAGAACATATAATACACATTCATGGGATTTTATGGAAAATCAAACATCATTTTGACACTGTAAATTGAGTTCAAAGTAGAGGTTCAAAGTTAAAATACGAAACAAATAACTCCTACTTCTTTGGGCGTAGCCCAATGCTTCGTCGTCGATCTGCCCTAGCCGGAACCGCAAGCCCCTTAAGGAGTAAAGATTTAGGAGAGGGGAGGGTTCCTTGGTTGAGATCTCCTTCCACCAGAGAAAAGAAATGGGTAAGGAGAGGGGTGGGTTGGTTTATGTTGGAAAACATTTATTAAACTTTTAATTAATTTAAACCCTTAAATTAACCCGCATCCGAAACTCTTGACGGGGTTGAGGTTAAGCCTCCCCTAGGGTAAACACCACCTACTGAGCACAACGGAAGTCTCAGAATTTTAATCCAAGCCTCCGTTATAAATTTTTTAAATTTAACGTTTGAGGCCGCTAAATTAAGAAAACGCCCCTAGTGCTATTTTTCACAGTAGGGTTGCACCTGTGAAAATTGCACCCCTCCTAGGGTAAATGGCACATTCTGAACTCAACGGTGCTCTTAGTTTTCCAATCTGAGCTACAATTTAGGTGTTATTTCATTTACTTGGTGTCCACAGTGAAAACATACTGAAGATTTAATTCCGGCCACACCGGGGCTTGGAATCGTACCCCGTCTGAAGGCGCTGCTCTGGAATAACATCAAGAATATTCCAAAGTCTTTTGTAGAAAAAATGGGTTCTCATAGATATCCATAACATGTTATAACATATTCCAAGAACTCCTATATACTAACTCCTTAAAAAATAAAACTATACACCATTGATACTATTTTTTAATGAACCATCCCAAGTCAACTGAACATGCCACCTAATCTAGCTTTCTACAGAGCCTCAATAACACTCCCTCAAACACTAGAGGCTATCGAAAAATAGAGTGGGTCTAAAGAATATAGTGGGGAGACCATACCATCTTACTAGAGTTCTATAATTGAATAAAATAACCAAACATAAACACATGGGTAAGAATCATACTACGCATAATAAAAAAATATAAGAAACAACATGTTATAATAAATTAAATGCAACACACATACATATAGACTCAAATCATGTAAAACATACAACAATCATTCACCTACTAAGTAGTCCACATATAAAATATAAAAAAAACTAAAAATAAATTCAATAGGGTCCACTACAAACATTTATCCCAACCACATACCCAATCTCAATGATTCTTGAGCTACACTAGCCCATTCTTGAGACACCACACTAGTGGATCCTCTTGATCTAGCATCACTAGGCCTCAACCCTATCCACTATGTAACCTATTCTAAAACCTAAAAGAATATATCAAGTCTATATTCACACAAAGGTGAAAGTATAATGGGTGAGAAATAAATCTCAGTATGCTACCTCCAACTATAAAACTATTATCTGCTGTTATAATAAGTTCATGCACACATGGTTTACCCAACCTACCCAAAAAATAATAATATAAAGAATAAAATAAATAAATATAAATAAAAAATGTGATCAATAAAATAAATAATTTAACCATTGGTTATATTTTTACACCTCATTATAATCATCCCCCACACTAGCCCCCTTTGTAGGAATTATTCCACATTGCTCACCCAACCATAAAACAACTAGTGCATCTCCCATATTTGATTAAAATATTCAATAATTATAAACAAAATGTAATTAATTTAGGACCCCAAGTTGTTAGCATAGGTTTCCACATGATAACACACATCTACTAGGATCATGAAATCCAATTTCATGATCAAATTGAAAACATATCTTCATTCTACATGTTTGGGAAACTGAAATGTCCCAAAAGTATTTCAAAACAAATCAAACTCTAAACGGGGGCCTGAGAGTATACATTTACCAAGGGGGAATCCTCCAATTATGGGCCTGAAACAATCTTAGGGGATCCTTTATATTCATAGGATAAATAAATACACTATCCCAGGGAACCATTTCATGTAATTTGGATCCAACCACATCAATGGTATATAATCTATAGTTAGGGTGTAAAACTCGACTTGAGGGGTGAACTCATCCATATCATTAATTAGATCCATGAGTCTGTCTTACCATAACTATCCAATGGAGGAGAGAACTATATCAAAAATTAAGACAAAAACCTGATCCAATATATTTTAAGGGTCTCTTACTCAATCCAAAGTAATTAACATTAAAAGACCCAAGCATTATGGAAAAGACCATCTTAACATGGGATGATGAAACTCTCAAAGCCACCATCTCAAAATCCTTGACACACAAAAATTTCAAACATATTTGAAAAGAATTTTTTATGTTTTATATGGGGGTTGACCTAAATTCAAATAGTATTCAAGCATTAATTAGATTATTAGAATTTATAATTATGGAATTAAAATGAATCATGTTAATAAAAATTAGAATTTGAGATTTATTTGAATATATTATTGAGAAATTTACTAAGATTATTTTGTTAGTTAAGTAATTGTAAGATTCTTATTAAAACAAATAGTCCACCAGCTATCCCTCAACATAACAAGCTCCTTAATCCACCTAGCTAGGCCCAAATGGTCCCAGATATCCAAGAGGAACCCTATGGAATGCCTTGTGAGGGAATGAGTTCATGGGTGAATCAGGACCATTAAAAGGTGTGCCTTGGGGGATCGATATCAAGTGTTGAATAATTGGTCCAAAGATTGAAGGAGCACACAGGCGTCTATTGGTAAAACCCACATGGTTGTGGGAGGAGAGCCTCTCCTGCACGGGGTAGTGCATGGATGCATCGAGGGTTTACAAACCCGTAGTCTGGATTCATTATAGAATGAAACCATTCTTATGATTATAAGATATAACATCCCCCACACTCTTGATTCGATGTGGGGTATGGTTTTTCAAGGGGTACTGTTCATTTTAACTTATCAGACGTTGTTCTGCTCCCACTCTCACACACCTCACCACAAATACCAATCTATGCTTCTCATTCTGACCTCTGCCACACTAATCTCAATAACCTTCACCTACAACTCCTAAAAGTCACCATTTATTCCCACTAGAAGCTTGATATTGAGCTCCCATCCACTACTGGGGCACCATGATCACCTCAGATCCCCTCCTACACCTTCTATGAGACCCATGAATATTATTTTGTGTCCTCCAGCCACTATGAAGGATGGAGCAGATAAGGATGAGAAGCTCACAATTATTGTACCACAAATATCATACTACCACACCTTCCATGTCCCTCTACCTATGAACCAAAAATTCCATGTATCAACAGATCCATGAAACAAAAGAACACGAGTAAATGCCCATAAAATTTTGAACAACCGAAAACCTTTTGTGCTTCCATGTTCATCCCACCGGGGTTCTACTGTTAAATTCATGATTCAATTTTTTCAAAATTTTAATGAATATCCTTTCTTATTTGAAGGAACATGAAGGCCTCTCCCTTGGTCTATAAATTGAGGACCTAAGTGCTCAAAAAGGAATTCGACCCCACTAGAGTTGATTCTCGATGACGCCAAGTATAATTTTCCCAATTATATTTTTTTCCATTGATTTTTTTATTTTTTAATTAAGTTTTATTTAAAATGTAATTTAGTTTCCTTATGAAATTTTAGTTTCTTTTAAATAAAATTAAAACTTGAATTTTTCATATTTCTTTTTTTCTCTAACCAATTATTCTCATCATCTTATTCTCTTCTCATTATGCTTCTTCTTTTTATTTTTCTTTATTTTTATTTTATTAATTTATCATTATCTATAAATAATATATATATATATAATTATTTGAATTTTATTTTATTTTTATTCTCCATATCTTCTTCTATTCATCTTTTCTATTATTTTTTTGATTCCATATTTTATTATTATTATTTTCTTATCCTTATTATTTTTATCTTTACTCTCTTATCTTCTTATCATTCAATTTTTATATTTTATTCACTTATTTTTTATTTTAATTTTATTTATCTCTTCTCTTATCTCTTACCACTCAAGTGATATATAACACTTGATAATGAGGGGATTACCCAATGCATGGCTTAGTGGAGGTTAAGGTGTTATTGAATTTTATCATATGGTATTATTTATGTTATTGGTATATTTGAGTGACATGAATAAGAATAATGATTGTCCCTCATCAAATGTAACTCAATTTGTTTTCTTTTTGTTTTTATTAATTTATTTTACATATCTTTATTGGTTATCTCTTCATATGATGGATTTGATCTAATTAGTGGATAAAATTTCATTTGATTAAGCCAGGTCCTAGAAGATGGAACACCCTCAATAATGGTTTTTCATCAACCATGATTAATGGGGGAGGCCAAATTGAGATTTATTAAGACATTTTAGATTCTACAATTTCTAAATAATAGGATATTAATTCATAATTTGACTTCATTATTGTATTATCAATATAAAATTGAAGAAATAAAGGAGAAAAATTGTTGTACTCCAAACTGAACCTCATGAAGAAGTTATTTCTTTCTAACTTCATTTTAATGATAATTTCATGTTACTTTATTTAAAATTTTCATTTTTCATGTAATTTCATTATCATAAAAAATAAAAAAATCACAAAACAATTTTCATTGATTTGATAAATAATTTAAAACCAAAAATAAGTGGAATTAAGTGAATTAGAATAAGTGAGTGAAAAATTTGAGAATCTTCTAATGTAAGACAACCCTGATTTGCCATTATGTTGCAGTAGGAAAGCAATTGAATATTTTCATTTTCTACATTATATGATAGGTGTTTCATCAAAATTGGAATCATTATCGGTGATTTAATCATTAGTGTTCTTACTTTTTCTATTATCAAATAGTAGGTAGTTTTTATTTATATAACAAAAACGAAAACCAATAAAAAATATTATTCCATGATGTTTTCAAATGAATATTTTTTTAATACATAGAAAAATTAATCTCAAGTGAAAGAACATGTGGTTAAAAATGATGAATAATACCTCTTACAAAAAAGGATGAAGAACTAATTTATCTTGTTCAAAATATTGCTAATGGAAATTATATGGGTATCCCACTTTGAGAACTAGCAACCATGCTCAATTAATTCAAGGATGGTTTTTAAATACAAGAATGAAATGCCACTAATTTTTCCAAATTTCATTGATGACATCAATGAAGTTTTGGAAAAACATGAGAAATATCAATAACCTAACATTTTAAGGGACTAAATATAAGATAACCATGATGTGATAGATTGTATTCATAGTGAGGAAGACTTTAATACTGAGTTTATAATGGGATATCAAAAAGATGTAGATTACTTCTAGATTGGGTATGAGGGATAAATTGATCTCCCCAGGCCCTATAAATTATAAGATCCCACACTTTCTCACATTTTTCTATCCATGGAGGAAGACGTAACCCACGTGGTGTAATTTGAAGAAATGATTGAGTATCCTGAATACCATCCCGAATGCATTGAGATCCAACATCAGAAAAAAGTTACAACTAAGAAAGTGATTGAACTAGAACCAAATCAGTGTGATCATCTTTCTTTAAAAAATATATTTTTATTTTATTACATATTATTTGAGTATAAATCTTTTTTTGAATTTTAAATTTTTTAATGCATTCTATGCCTTATTGGAGGATGAATAAATGGAGATGCACCTATTGAAGAACACATGGAGCTCCATAATTAGGATGAAAATTAATTTGAGGAAGCCCATAAAGAATTCCATGTACATGAGATAGATGAAATAAATATAGAGGCTAATAATTATAGAAGGGACAATATTTATAATTTTCCAAATTTAATTTTTCTTCATGTGAAAATTCCTTCAAAATTTTCCTTTGGTTATTCAATTCATGTAGCCCATTTTGATCTAGCACTGGACAAGTAAGAGGAGGTATCACATGTATCAGACAAGAATAAATATGGTACATACTTCATCATACCCCCATAATGTAAGATATACTTAATTTTGATTGTGTAGGATCTGGTGTACACTATCGATGGAGCATTCCTCAATAAGAAAGAATAAGTGAATGCTAGGAAAACTAATATGTGGTTTTTTCAAATCCAATAATCTTCATTCATTATCAGACTTTTGATAATAGCTGGTACTTCCCCCTAGAGGTAGTAAAATGTTACGTCCCACATGGGGTATCATACCAATAATTATCCATTTTAAATTATTTTTATGAGTTTAAATTTTAATTTTGATATTAGTCTAGAATTCAACCCACTCCATCTATTATTTTTTTAGATTAAATGAAATTATACTTTTGATTAAGTGAATAATATTATTTTATAGGTTCATTATGGAAGAAGGAAACCCCCAAACAGAAGAGAAATCTAACTAAATCATTTTTTCCAAAGTGACTTTACTTTTATGATTATCTTTTAAACTATCTAAAATTTTCTCCAAAACCTATTTTGATCTTTAAACGGGAAAATTTCTTTCCCATTTTTGGATTTCTAATTTACTTGGATTATCTTGGAGATAAGAGCTTAAGAATATTCTTGTAATTCCATTTTTTATATTTCAATGTTAATGCGATTGAATGATTAATATAGAGAATTTAATTATTAATGTGAATCATGCAAATTAAAATTAGGACTCGTTATTTGAGAGAATAAGTTGATTCATGTAAAGGAGATTTCCCTAAAAAAATTTATACTTTTAATTTCTAAAATTCAGGTGAATTGATTTTTTATTTTTAGTCATTCCATGATTGATTTAACCAAATCATTTATTTTATTCCCAAGAGTAATTCTATGTCAAGTACTTCCTATTTATTCTTGATCATATTTCATGAGTGTTTTTGAGACATGCCACCTCCTAGAAAATTCACTTAATCTTTTCAAATCAATGACTATAAAAAGACATTTAAATTGATTGATGCATATTTTTGAAAAACAAATTAACATTAAAATAACACATTTACATTAATCTATGTTTTCTTATCGAGACAATGAATATCCTCATTAAGAGTTCTGGGGGTGCTATATATGGGTATTGAGAATGTTTTATATTCATTGTAATCTTTATTGTTTTTTACCTCTTGAATAAAAAAAGTGAAAAATGAAAAAAGAACCAAAACAGTGAAAAAATGGGTTGTGAATTGGGATAACCAAAAATCAAACATACTAGACCTATGATTTGTATCATATGCGATTATGTGGTTAATGTGAGGGTTTTTCTGATCATAAAATTTAAAAAAATGAAAAACATTGAAAATTTACTTTGATAAAGGAAAAAATGTAAAAAAGTGAAATAAATTCAAGATTTTTCACAAATAATTCATTATGATTTATTTTGATAATGTCATTTACTTTGATTTTGTGTAAACTAAGAGTTATTAAAATTATAAGGGGAGAATTTAGTTGAGATATTAATATTTGTATCATGAACTATACTTAAGAGATAATCTCCTCCTTGTTCCATTAATGTTTAAACCAGAAGTATTACCTATCATAAGCCATAGAGTCATTTGAACCATTAATTAAAATTCCTCAGTATTTTAAGTGAATTTTTTATTTAAAAAGTAGATAATATATTTCTTTTGAAATCTTATTGATAAGTATCATGTTCTAAATATGTGAACATAACTCTAATTGAATTAAAATCATGAGTGATTTGAGATAATATTCATGTGAGGTAAATCATCATTTGGAATGGTTCATAATAATAAATTAAGGAACATTAGATTATGAAAAGTGAAGTAAAATAATTTTCTAAAGGGAGAAATAAAATAATTTTATCTGATTGTTTCATTGAAAATTGAGATATTAAATTGCTATTGAAAATTGAAAATTGAGATATTAAATTTCTATTTTAATCATTTTGATAATTTTTTCTATTTTATCTGTATTTTTTGGCAATTTTATTTGATATTGAAAACTGTTTAATTTTATTGCTTCTGAATTTTAATATTTATAACATTATTTCGATATTAATTCCATGTTGAGATTTTATGCTTGTGGATAATCATATTTTAAGTGTGGGGGTATTTGACACACAAAAATTTCATGTGTATTTTTTTAAAAAATAAATGGTCTTATAAAAAATTTTGATCTACATGACCATAGTTTTCAGTGTTTTATTAACTTCTGAGAATTTGTACTTATGGAATTAAAATAATTCAAAATGAATTATATTTCTAAATAATATAAGTTCAAATTAATTTGAATATATTTTTAATAAATATACTAAGATTTATTTTTTGTTTAATAATTTTCATGTGTTTATTAAACAAATTGGCCCATCATTTGGCCCTTAACTAGAAGTGCTCCACAAGCCAACTATATTGTCCCAACATGGCCCTATTAACCACAAGGAACTCTATGGAAGGAATTATGAAGGAATGAGTGGATATAGAAATTAAGATCGTGAAAATGTGGCCCATGGGGGATCCATCCCATGGGGGTCATTGCTGGGATTATGCTCGTAGAAATGTATAAGTGTGTAATGGTAAAACATATTAGGCTGTCGAAGGATAGCCTCTCCATCACAAGGTAGTACATGGTGGCATCAGGAATCCTCTAACCCCCAGTTAAACTTCACTATGGCATCATCAAAATTCAATGGATTATAATCCAATGTATCCCCACACTTCTGATTCTATGTGGGACATAGTTTTCATGGGGTACTATTCATTTTAACCTATGTGATGTTGTTCTGCTCCCCCACTCACACTCATCACCTAAGATACAAATCTCTATTATTCATCATTCCCTAAACCAAACTGATCTCAGCAACCCCTACATGCATCTTCCAAACTCCATTATTTCTACTCATTAGAAGCTCGATATGGATATTTCCTCTACCTATGAGGCCCTATAATTTCCCCATATCCCCTATTGTACTGTTATATAGCCCGATGAATATTATTTCAAACCCTCTAGCCATTTTGAAATCCCGAGGGGATGAGGAAGATAAGTACACCATTGTTTTTCCCCATTCTCCTACTATTGTGTCGACCACATCCCTCCTTACATGCACCACTACTGCCTCATGTTCTTATATCTATGAAATGTCTCAACACAAGCTCATTCCCCTAAAAAATTTAACACTAAAAAATCTCAGGTGTTTCCATGTTCATCACCATTTCTTCTCAATCTTAAATTTAATATTTAGCTCTTTCTAAATTTAAATAAAGATCCTCCCTGATTCAAAATAAGACCGAGCCATCCCCCTTGTTTTATAAAAGGATTCCAAATCTACTCACAATGGGAGTTGATCTTGCTAGATTTGAAGCCTGATGAGTCAAAGGCTACAACTCTCTACCATCTTCTTTTTTTCATTTTTTCCTTTTTTTTCTTTTTTTCTTTTATTATTTTTTTACTATTTTTCATTAGTTTTATTTTAAATATAATTTAGTTTTATTTTTAAATTTTAGTTTATTTTGAATAAAATTGGTGCATGGATTTTTCTTATTTCATTTTTTTCTCCAGAGAATTCTTCTCGTCCTTTTATATTCTCCTCCTCCTTCTTCTTTTTATTTTTATTCATTCTTATTTTATTCTTTTAACATTATCTCTAGATAATATATCATTATTTAATTTTCATTTTAAATTATATTTATTCTTTCTTTCTTATTATCTTCTCTTTTAATTTAATTTTTTTTATTTCTTATATTTTTCTTCTTCCTTTTTCATCCTCGATGTTTTTATTTTTATTCTTTTTTTTCCTTCTTATTCTCATTTTATATTATCTTTATTTCATTTTTTTATCTATCTTATGTTATCTATTTCCATGAAATTAATCTATTACCCTTAACAATGAGAGGATGACTAGTGGATTGGACCAGGGAAGGTCAATGTGTTCTAGAATTCTTTCTTAAAGTCTAATTTATGTTAATGGTAGATTTAATTGGAATGCATAGGAATGAATATTTTACCCCATTAAATGAAACTCAAATTAATTTCTATTTATTTAATTTAATTTATTTTCCTTATTCACATTGTTTAGAACATCCTACAATGGATTTTATCCAATTAGTGTATGAAATGAAATTCGATTAAGCTGTGTCCTGGAAGATGGCACACTCTTAATGATGTTATGTGTTCAATCATTATTATATGAGGAGGTGGAATTGAGATTGATTAAGGCATTTGATATTTCACAATTTATAAATAAAACTATTGTAATTAATCATGATATTAAATTATTATATTGTAAATTTAAAATTAAAAAATAACAGATAATAATGATAGTACTAAAAATATAACCTCACGAAAAAGTTCTCTCTTTCTAAATTTTTTAGAATTTCACGTTTGTTTAGTTTAAATTTTCACTTTTTGGGTCATATTAATATCATAATATATATATATATACCATTTTTCATTAATTTTATAAGAAATTAAAACAATAAAAAATGGTCTACTTAGGTGAATTAGAATATGAGATTGAACAAACTAAGAACCTACTCAAGTGAGAATACCACAGTTTTCCATTATGCTTCACTAGGAAAACATTTAAATCTTTTATTTTGTGACAACATGTGATAGGTGTGTCTTCACAACAAAATGGAAGCATCTATTAACTCTTTTCCAACAAATCATGAGGCCTCTATCAAGACCTTGGATCTAAAAATCAAATAAAATAGCCACTATGGGCACCCAATGACCCACCTCAGGGTCTAACAGACCCTTGGGTCACAACACAAGGTGATTCCTAAATCAGGACTTTCCTACTATAGACATGCTCTCATTCTATTCCCATCTAAAGATCCTAAAATTTATCAATGGCCATAGAAATAACAGGACACCGTACAAGGGGTTTCTCAAGCTTATCCTTAATCATGGGATACTCCTAGTGTAAAAATATCAAAAATGTCCCTAAGTTGACTCCAGCTGATCCTCAATAAAAAAACTCACCCAAATGGGGAATCAAAAATCACAATCAATCACAAAAGGTTATTCAAAATGGTCCTTATTACCACCTTAAAAAATGACCCTAAAAATGTCTCTTATACATAAAACCCCCGGGGAAAACCCCCCAACATGAAAACATCATCCATACTCCTTGGAAAATAACCCCTCAACGGGTACTAACATGGCCCTAAGTGAATCCAAAGAAAACACATTCCACATGAGAATTACCAAATACCAACTATGAGACCCACTGATCACTTGATCGAAAACCAGTCAATAATACAATCATCAAAAGTTCCTCAGACTCATATCAACAACTCTAGGACACAAATCCATAAAAATATCTCTCAATGTGAACCTAGATAAAATTATCCACCAATATCAGTCCTCAAACCTAGTAGTTAAACCTCAACTAATCTAAATATGAGCAACTTGTCTCTACACATAGGTAAAATAAAAGATCTCTATATAAGTATTACTTGATCCCACTATCTTGGATTCATCCAAAGAACCTAAAACAACATCAATATGAATCCATAATCCATGCTAACTAATGAGATCGTAACCCTCATCGGGGCCTCGCAACTCACAACCTAACCCCATGAGTATTCTAAAACCAAACCTCAACGAAATCCTCCAATAGACCTCTCTCTTAGTTCAAAACACAATCTAGAAAACCTTTAAATTCAGAAGGGATTTCATCATCATGATCTACATGAAAAAATGATCAGAATTCACTACTCATAATTATAATTTGGAAATTTGAGTGAAAATAGGAAAAGTATGCCAAGGAAAGAAAATGTAAAGGATGTGTACTCCAGGTACACAACATGTTCCCCAAGGGTTCCTACATATCCACTCATCATATACTTTTCCAAAGTACTTAGCATGGACACCTTTTATATAGTGTGTAACCCTACATGGGTACCTTTTCACGTACCTCAACACCACTCATAATGTTCAGAACTAAACTACATAACATTTATCACCCGCACATGGTGTGTGCCCAACATGGGGTACCCCAATAATGTACCTGTCCATTTACATAGACATATGGTCTGTCAATGAATAGTATATTTTTTCTAGTTGTATACCTCACATGGGGTCTATCCATGTACCCTACATGACCATGATCCCCCATCACACCCTGAGTCACCACTTTATAGTATTTACTCCCAATATATAGTGTATAGTCACAAAAACATCAACTTCCTCAAATAGGAATAACGCACCACATTTATTCTCAAAACCACGCCCTGTGTACATGAGTTTTCCCAAATGAAAACCCCCCAAAATTGAATGGATTACCTAATTTCTACCCCAAATCCAAAGATAGACCTTCTATAGATCCCTAAAAACCCATAAAAGTATTTAAAAACTAAATGCACTAAAATTAAGTGGATTTATGATGAAAAACAGAAAATATTTGTACTTTAAGGTGGAAACTACCAATGATTCACACCAAATCTTCCACTAACAGCCGCCAAACTCAGATCTGGGCCTCAGAATAACCCACAATGGCACAACCTCCCTATAATATCACACTTTTCTCACCCTCCATGTCTCATTCATGATTTTGGATACCCAATGGAAATTCAAGGGATATAAAATGGTAACATAGGATTATAAAAATGAAAAAAGAAAAGTAGATAAGAAAATAAAAAGAAAAAAAATGAAATGAGAAGAGACCTAGGTCCAGCCCTCGACACAAGGTTATTCATAGCTTAGAAAAAACCTCATTATGGGCTAAAAATGATGTGAAAATCTCAATATTATACTCTTTTTTAATTATATCACTAAATAAATTTCTGTGAAAAAATTAATATTCAATAAATTAAATAATAAATATTCCATGAAAGATAGAACTACTCAGATTTCCATCAAACTCTTATAATAGAGTAAAAACCTTTTTGGGGGCTAACAGAGTTGTCATAAAAAATATTTGATATCATATTATAGGACAGATGGTCATTTTCCCATAAAACACTTCTGGGAAAATAATTAAATTTCCCCTCATTTTCATAACACGTGATGAAATGGATCATCACAGAGGTATTAAAACAATTAAATTGATTGTGTTTATAAAAATTCAGTGTATGAAAGTTATATAAGGCTCTATGGTAAGGTGGTAGATCCAAAGATTAAAAGAAAGAAATTTTACTAAAGTAAAATTCACAAAATAAGAATAATCTATCAACTTGTTTCAAATTTTATTGTCTTGGTAACATCATTTATTATTAAAATATAGGTCACTATTATGAAGGGTGTTGAAACTTACCATCTAAATATAAATCATATGTTAATAAAAATATAAATCCATTTTATTTAAATAATCATGTGAGTGAAAGAGACAACTTTTCCTTGGGGAAATATGAATAAGAATATTTATAAAAAACTCCCAAGAAGTTAGAGAGGAATGATTAATTGGATGTTAAACTAAGTTGAAGATTATTTTATTTCGGTAAAGGATACCACATCATAGAGCATTGTAATATGTATATGAATAAAAAATAAAATGGTATAAATAAGGAGTTTATAGAGATAATCTAGGGAAAATATAGCAATATTGGCCTCGTAGTTGAAAAAGAGATGAAAAATATAATGTTAATGAAAGTTTGATAGAGAATTTTAACTTGAAAGCTAATAAAAATGTGTGTGACGGGTGTAATAAGGTAGAAAACATTGATGAAATTTTTATTATATGGATGAGAAAATAATAAAATCTATTGAAACTTAAGGGGAAATAACCTATGAATCCTCGTACTAATAATGATACTTTCATAGATTCTATATATAAAAATAAGGTTGACCATCTGATAAAAGAATTATTAACAATTTGTATAACAAAATTTTAAATGTATAGAAGGATTGATCATGAAATTATAATGAAATTTCACCCTTTTATAAAGTAAAGAATCTCATTCCTACTATTAAAAATATAAAAATAATAGGATAACCATGATATCAAAAGGTGAATAGATTTGGAAATTCAAGGGTAAATTAATAATGAAGAGTATTATGTATTTTATAGCTATATGGAATTTATTTTCTACGTTATTTACCAAGATTAACCTTATTGATCACATTAAAGAGATGATAATGGAGTAGGTTACTCTCATATATTGGTGGTTGTACATCATAGAAGCGGTAATTTAAGGTGATGTATGGAAAAAGATAACTGATGAAAGATGTGATGTTTGTATAACTAAAGAAATATATAACTCCAGGAACATATTTCAATTTATATATTATTGTCTCATTTGAAAATCATTACTTTACAAATATAAATTGGTATTTGACCTCAACTAGTATAAAAAATCTCTGAGATTATCACTTTAATAACAATCAACCATAATGAATTTTGGAAATCATAAACCTAGGGAGATCTGTCAAAAAATCAAATTTACCAATGTTTAATTATTTTTTATCAAATCAATAATTCTATATAACCACACCAATACTGAATGTGAGATATCATTTTCACTATTGAATTATATTTTGTAAAATGTTTGTTTTGATTACTAAGGGGGGTTATTATCTAAAAAAAATTAGAATAAATAAACATATATATAAAAAAAATTATGATTTTGTTAAATTTGATTGCATTTTAATCAAATTTCATGAAAATATTATTGAACATCCCCTAAGTGAGTGAAATCAAAGTTGTTGTCACATAGTGGTTTAGATATAAATATATTTATTTTCTGAATTAGTCACTCTTTTTTCTATATAAGATTAGACTAAGTAGATTTATAGTTGATTAATTGATGTGATATTTCTAATAAATATGTCACATAACCCTTCCCTCATGTAATGTGATTGAATATCTCAACAAGGTGTGGAAATAATGGTGGGAAATTATTTTTCGTAAATTTAAATCAGTAGGGGATATTTTAACTTAAAATAACTTCTCTTATATTCATAGATTATTAATAAGGTGGAGGAGACCCTTCAATAACCATTGCATTTATTTTCAATTGAGGTAGAGTAAATACATTAACAACCAAAATAATATTGGTATTAAAAACAAATAAAAATGGAGATACTGAAGTAATCATTGGATTACAGTTTTATTTTTGTCAATGTAGTTGTTAAAGTATGGTCAGTGTGTGTAAAATATGGGTGATGAAGAGATATTCCACCTAAAGAAGATGAAGGTATTTACCATGTATTTGGGTACTAAAGTTTGAAGATCATTTTCAATTGAATAGATGTCTATATAGATTCATGTGAGAATCCCTTGAATGAGAATCTTGATGTGTTATTCCTCAGAAAGAAGACCCGTGTTTGATGAAGAATGATTATTTATAGTAGTTGATATAATTGTATAATACAGATATTGATTAAAAATATTAAAATATTTTCAAGGTATAGATAATTTCCATATATAGTTCCAGATTTTCCATACTTGTGTCATTTATCTTTAAGGATGATGAATCGGTGAAAAAAATGAACTTGGATAAATGCTGGTGAATAATAAATTAAATTATGAAATTATAAGTTATCTAGGTTTATTAGAATACTTATAATTGAGTATTTATATGTTTAAAAGGACCTTGGAGACAAGTTGGAAGAGTTTGAAGTTATAGTTATAATTACAGGACTATTTTAATATTAGACTAAAATGATTTGAAGTAGATGATAATGACTTAAATGTATTGGAGTGTATTAAAAAATAATTAATGAATTATGGAATTATAAAGTAGACAATAAAAATTGGATAAGTCTGAATCAGTGTATGTGTCTCTTCCTTCGACTAGTATAAGTTATTTACTTATGGTGTATATGATTCATTCACTATGACAATGATATTACTAACTGAATTGTGGTTATTTTTTTAACTATTTACAAGTCATTGGGAGAAGCATATATTTCATCTCTATGGTGATACATCTGTGTAATTAGAAGTGTTTCTTTTATTACTATATGATTCATAAAATATTGTCTATAATTCATTAGAATTTGTGTATGAGTAAATGGAGTTTTTAATGAGTCATTTCACTCAATGTATGAGTCATTGAAAAAAATATACGAGTCATTGGACTTAATGTATGATTCATTCAAGAAATTCACAATTCATTCCACATTACGTATGACTCATTGAGACTAGTGTACATGTCATGAAACTCAGTAAGATTCATCAAAGGAGATATATTTATATGAGTTCAAGAGGTATTATATATTTGTGATTATGAAACCACGTATGTATCATTTTCTTTGTGAAAATTTTAGATTGTCAGAGAATAAAATAAATGTTTCCATAATAATTTTTTTTAATGAAAATTAAATGAGAAGATGTTGAAGAAATTATTTCAAGAATAGAACATCATGAAGCTATGTTTATACATGATTCAAGACTTGAATTGGGGAATATGAAATAAATATAAGATGACATGGTCATTATATCATTATGATATGATTTTCAATTGAGAATATTAGAAAATAAAATTTAGTGATAAAATGTGGAAATCAAAATATAATAATGTTGGTACTATTTTTCATGGAATAAAACATAAAATATAATTTATAACTCATGATAAAAGAATAATATTTTTTATCTTCCTGAGTGTGATAAATAAGATCAAAGTTGTGTTAAAATTATAGGAATTTAAATTTCAATTAAAATAATAATTATAGTTTCAATAAATTTTGAAATATAAGGTGATGATTTATGTATTGATCTTCATTATTATAAATATCACAAAAGACATGTGATTCTAGGTAAGTGATATGTTATTGAGAAATAAAATTTCATATCCATTATAATTATTTGAATTAATGATAAAGCTATATTATTATGTTTCATATGACCTCATTTTCTGAATACCTGGTCATGTTGGATCATGTTGTTAAGTTATTTTTTTACATCAATGAACACTGATTACACATGAATTTTTGGTTGGATGATTTTTAGAAGAATAGTCTCAAAAAGTTTGTATAAATAAATGATGATTGATTAATATTATATAAAAATGATAGTGTTAAAAAAATAAGGGCCCTCTAATAATTTGAGTCGATACAAAAAGTTATAGAAAATAAGATATGAAAAAGATTTTGTTATATGCCCATGTAAAATATATTGAGAAAAGTGAGAGGTGGGTCACCATTATTGATTTGGAGGAAAATTTTATGAAATATATAAAAAACATATATATATATATATGATATAATGATATATTAAAAATAAAAAATATTGATAGAGAGAGAGGTTTTTATATATTAATCACTATGTAAGCCATTGCTAATTGGAAAAATGGGAGCCCCACTTTTTGTTAATATAGAAGATATATCCAAGAGATATTGTGAAAAAATACTAATAGATAAAAATTATAATCTATTGAGAGAATATATAAGTGAAAATAAGAATGGTATGGTTGATACAATTAAAAAGGGAAAATATTATCTCGTATTGATGTTGAAGGAGAAGAGAAGAAGAAAGAAAAAAACTATGATATTGGATATCGAGGAATTATTCAGAAATAAAGATGAAGATTTTGAGAAATTAGACATGATTTTTGTATAATTAAATATTTTTTTGGATATAAAATACCTTAAATAATGAGTGAAATATTCTTAGAAAATATATTATAAGAATGATTTGAGAAGTTTTATTATTCTAGAGAATATGTCGTAAGAGGTTTATCAAATCATTATAAGGTAGTTAAAACTCTTTTTTTAGGAAGCAGATCAGATAAGTGTCATATAGGGACATCTAGTGATGAGTAGAGATTTACTTGATTAGTGGAGGGAATTTTTGAAGAACAAGAGGGAGGGAATAAAAATAACTCGCATGATTTGTTATAATAATTTCCCTAGTGGGAAGTTTTGAATTATACAAAGAGAATGTTGCTATACATACCACTATAATTTGGTGCTACGATTAGAGTGAATAATCTTTACTCATTAAAACCCAATCCCCGTAAAAATTGGGTTTCCCAAGAGGGTCCAGACCTTGTCAAAACACTTTACTCTACTCTTTAATTTCCCCACATAATTTCATGATTGTGTTTATTATTAATTAAAGGAAATATGTAAATATTCCTCAACCTGAAATAGATGTTTGAATTCCATAGTGGATAAAAAGTTGAAACAATATTTGTAATTTGGTAAATGATTTGGCCACATTCAATTTACCCCTATGTCTATATGCAATAATAAGTGAATTTACAATTCATATTAGAGAAAAATGTTCCCAAGGATTAGATCTAATTTTTTTCTTGTTGTGATAATTTAAATCAGTATATATGAAGTATAGATTTGAAGTATTATTAGATAACCCTCATAAAGAGGATTATCATTCTATTCATTCCAATACTATTTTAGTGGTTTTATTCAAGACCTTTCAAAATATAATGAATAGAAAATCCAAATAATTATAGAATAAATCACTATTAAAATAGGAAAATCCACTACATGCAGGTAGCTAGAGTGGTGAATGCTCTTTAAAATCTAATAAAGATGATGCATTATATAAATCAAGAAACATTTGTGATAAAAATATATATAATTAATCCCTTTTTGAATTTTTTTATATTAAAGTTAATGATAATAATATTACCTAAGAAGTTATTACATAGATATTTGCATACATAAAGGTACTACATCATGGGAATTCATAGTTATAATTGGAATACAATGACATAAAAGATGCATTAACCAAAAAGATAGGTATTTTTAACAACCTCACAACACTGGATAAAGATAAATAAGTATTAGTTTTACCTTTCATTTAAATAATTTATCTAATTTAATAATAAGTGAAGAAAATTATTTGTGAGAAATTTTTATTTAAAGAATTTTTTACTAGGGTGATATATGTATTAGAGAAAATACCAAAATTATTCATGAATGTCAAAGATGGTCAACAAGAAATCCAATAGAATAAAATATTTTTAATGGTATATATGGGAGGTATATAAGATTCATGATAATCATGATTATAATTTGAAAAGTAAATGTCAATAAATGGTGATAAAATACAATACTATAAGTACTTTATCAAAATAAAATTTCAAGAGTTGGATATCGAGATGAAGATTCTGAATGGAAACCCTAAAAGATCATTAAAATATATTTAGTTAAAGGATGATATCATAAATGTTTATAATGATATTATTGGTGTAAAGAATAATCTTATTGGTCAAAATAAGAGCTTGGAAACAACTCTTTATTAAACCACTTCCATATTAAATAAAAATTTATCATGCATTCCAGTTAGTTTAATTTGCATTGATTTTATTTTGAAAAAAATCCAGGATGAAGGTAAACAATACACACAACTTTGGAAGGATAAAATTATTTAGAAAACAAAAAATTAAAAATGGTGGATTCAATAAATTGTGGGATGATAAGCTCCCAAAATAAATGTATATAAAGTTGTGAAACTACTCAAAAATAGATAATTAATCCATTTTTACATACTGTATCTATAATAAAAAGGAAGAGGTTTTATTGGACATTGTTGGCATTATTTGGGGTTTATTAATAAGGAAATATATTTCTAGTATAATTTGTTAGTATATAAAATCTACATAAAGAACCAAGATACAGTGGTAAGAGAAGAGGTTTGAAGGAAGCCTAAGGTACTAAAGCAAACGTCATGGAACAAAAAAAAAATCTATCAAATTTTAGCATATTTAAAAGACATGGAAATTTATATGGTTATTGAATCATGGGTGGTAAATTTTATGAAGATTTTTGGTACTAACCAAAAGAAACTCTTTTGTTGATGTGAACATAATGCCACAAGAGTCAAATAATCATTTAGAAAAACAGATAAGTCTTCAATGTGGAAAATGAAAAAAGAAATAAGATTAAACTAATCCAAATATGTTGGAGAATAAAATTCATGTAGAATTTATACCATGTTGAAGATACTTATATTTTGGTAATAGATACCACATCATGGACCATTTTGTGATGGAGATTAATAATAAACTAAAAAGAAGAAAACTTGGTTTTAAGAAAGATTTAATCTTAGAATGTGTAAAAGTATTTTAATTGATAGTGGAAAACCAAGATGAATAATATGAATTTCATGAGAGGTTTCCAAATAAATTTAACCCTAATGATAATCAAAATCTCTTCATAAGGTGTAATAAGGGAATAAAAATTTCTAATAATTGCATTAAATGTTTTCTAGAATAATAAAACTGTTAATTTTTTTTGGGAAAGCACTAGTGACTTTTTTTACTCATAATTCATATGTAAGGAAGTGTTATTTACACAAAAATAAGGTTCTCCATGTGATAAATAAACACATAAAAATTTGTACAGCCCAATGTAAATTTCATCCAAAATGATGCAAGCTAATAAAATGAAAGTTGTATATTTTATGATGTCAAGAATCACATTCCTACTAAGAATAAGTATGAAAATAAATTTAAAAAATGGCTTCCCAATGGTGAAAAGATTATTAATTTCAATGGTAAATTAATAATTATGAGTTACAAAAATTTTAGATATATAACTAAAGTATTTTCAAGGTTGAGGACCAATTCTCATCCTTATTTATAAAATTAATGAGATACTCAATATTCCCATTTTTCCCATATATTGGTGTTTGTGAATAATATAATATATAATTGAAATTAAAGAATAGAATAAGATAAATAATTAATTTTTTTGACAACTATATATCTAAAGAAAACAATCCTTCAAGTAAAATATTTTAGTTGATATGTCAGTGTCTCATTGTGACATATTTATTGATAAATCTCCATTGGTATCAGGCATTATTTTGTATCATAAATACTGGAGCTTATCATTTGAATAATGATAAACCATTGTGAATTATGGAAGGTATAGATTTGTCTGGATAAAAATTATAAGTTCATATTCTATAGATTTATTATATCTTGATAAAAATGGAAATCTAGATCGCCCTACCCAAACTGAAGATAAGATTCAATTTTCACTCAGACTATTCTTTTTTTATAGTTTTTATGACAACTATCAAACAAAATAGAGATAAAATAAAATTTCCCTTGATAATTTATTTTTTGTTTATTTAATTTTAGTGTATGTTTATAAAATTTCTTGAAACTCGACTTTAATGCACTTTAAGTGAGTTAATATAATGTTGGTATCACATTGTGGTTTAGATATTGATAGAATTTTTTCTAAATTACAATTGTTTTATGAATTGGGTTATCCCATGTAGAATTAGAGTTGATTATTTTGTGGAAAATTTCAAATAAAAATTCCCCCCTCCCCCACCATCATGGAGAGTCACTGAAACATTCAATAATATATAGAACAAAGAAAAGGGGGAGAATTTTTTTTCTTCAATTTATAAGTTTAATTATGATAATATTTATCCCTTGAATGATCGTCTCTTGTATTAATGGATTCTCAATAAGGGGAATAATAATATATAATAAAATTGTAATTACTTTCAATATAGGGGAGAGGAATGACATAGACTTTATACATGAAGTTCATATTGAAAGAAAATACAATGTTGGATTAAATTACCCAATGGATTATGGTTTTATTTTTTATCAATGTAGTTTTTGAAGGATTTTCAATATTTATTGAAGGAGGGTGAGGGAGTGGGATTCAAAATAAATAAATAGAATTTTTTTTCTATTTCTTTGTTCAATGAAGGAAGATATGTTGATAACCTATAATAGATGGTTGGACCAATTCAAGTGAGAATACGTAAAATGTTACAACCCCTCCTCAAGTAACCTAGTGTTAGTGGTTACAATACTATAATAGAACAAAATACAGGATATAAAATCCCATGGTATCTAATAGTTCAATAGTATTAAGAGACTAGATGCGTACATTATTCTCATATTATAATAAAAAATATGAAATGTAACATAACTTTTTAGTGAGAATGTCATAATTTATTCTAGTATACCCCTAAAATCATTCATTGTTCACTTCTTGAAACCTTAGAGAAATGGAAAAATAATAAGAATTGAGCTCAAATTCTTAGCAAGGGAAAGTGTACAGTGTAAGTAGTTATAGAATAAATAAAAAATTAATAATGTGGAAGAGAAAAAAAAATCAAATATTTCATATAACTAATATATTGAAAGGGGAATATATCCATGGATGATATAAAAATATAAATATTCCTAAGGATAATAATAATTGATTTTATAATGATTTAATTCATAATTTCAGAAATCATAATTTTACCATCAAGGCCTTAAACCAAGTTATCATATGTAAATATGTATATAATATCCCAAATACCCAAACTAGTTTGTCTAATAAGACCTATCGATGTATCAAGCAGCTATAATGGATCTTTTTTGTCACGTAAAAAGTATAATGCATTCATCATATAAAATAAATGGATAACACCAAAATATATAATGAGCATAAACAATAATATTAAAAGACTATCATAAGAAATGTCAATATTTCCTCTAGTCAATGGCTAGGACAACATGCTCATAATGCATCCAATAAAATATGGTGTATGGTATCATTATATAGTATCACCTATGGAGTATAAAAATATGTAAAGGATTTTGATATTGATAAAAATAATTTTAAAAAAATATTTGAATATATTTTTGAAAACAGGATAAAATTATCATTTTTATAATAATTTAATTAAAAATTTCTAAAACAATAAAAAAATAAATTCCACTGAAAATAACCAAGGAAAATTATAAAATAATCCTAAAATAAATTAATAGTTATAATGTCCAGAAAATCCATTCATTCATTAACCATTAAAAAAATATTTCATTCATGACTTTGGTAAAAATTCAATAGTACATTATTTGTAAAACCACAAGAAGATTAACTTTAAAACATTTTAATGAAGTTTATATATAGAATAAAATTATTTTAAAAATAATTTTGTCATAGAAAGAATATTTTCATATCATTAGATAAAACATCGATATGGAGGAGAAGTATTCCTGACCAAAAAGATAAATATGGCCAGTTTGACAAAAAAGCATTTTATCAGTTGTTTTAAGTACGAAATATAGTATAATTAAAGGAAAATATGTAAAATCCATAGATAAAAAAGTATAATAAAATACATACATCTTACAATAGAAATATGATATAATTTTCCTAATGTAAATTGACACATAAAGAGTTCTGAATAAAACTATGAATGTAGGATAAACCCTTACCTTGGATTTACACTTGGTTGAATGTTTTTTATCCTCCTATATAATAATATTATATCAATTATTTAGTTTCCTAGGAACCTTTTTTATCTTTATTCACTAATCATAACCATTTTATTTCATTTATTTCCATTTCATATATAGTTACTAAATCATTTATGTCCATGTTCAATTTTTTCTAGATGTCTAGTTTATAATAAAAAAAACATTGGTAAGTTAACCATGGTAAAAGGGTTTATTTTTTCCATAATTTTAAAATTATGATTCAAGAAATATTTTTCATTTTCATATATTAAATAATATATTGTACCCAAACTTTAATGGTGGTAATGAAAAATGAAACTTGTCGCTTCATGGAGACGGTAGTTCATACATACACATAAACGACATTTCCATGTTTTCAAATGGATGTAAAAGAAGTGAAATATATAAAGGTTTAATTTGAAATAATTATAATAATATTAAAAATACAAATTTTTTTTAATTAAATCTATCCTTATTATCATCCATATAAGTAAAAAAATGAAAAACAAATCACATCACGTTGTAGTGGTGGCAGTCTACACATATGCATGAGTGATGTTATCATTTCCCAACAAATGGAAGTGTAGAAGGTAGATAATTTATTATCTTTCAATAATCATAATTATGTTATAAAAAAATTTATATTCATTAATTTTATTTTTATAACTATTCTTGTTAGGTAGTGATGTAAAATGAAATACATCGCTCTATAGAGGTTGTAGTCCATAGGTACGTATGTGTGATGTTTTTATTTATCAAAGGATGGAAAAGGAGAGTAAAAAAGGGTTTTACCATAAAAATTTAACATTGTATAACACATGAGATAATTATGTTATTATATCATCTTGTTTATTATTGGTTACATGGAGGATGAAGAATAAATAAACAAGAAAGAACCTATTAAGAGTTATAAATCTTCTTTAGAGAACCAAATTTGGCTTACACCTTAATCCATCATACATTGTCCTTTGGTGATATAAGGCCCTATAAGGAATAGGGATTATAGTTTCATAATTATTTATGAAGGTATTGGATGAGATAGGTGGCTCAAAATTTGTGCATAAGTGAGAAGATGAGATTCCCATTTATAAGTAAGGGAAGTGTAACACTTGTTAAAATATTTACCATTAAGTTCATATAAATTTATTACTCACATTAAAGTGGAAAAATTTATCTATATCAAAGATAATATGAGTATGACTCTAAATCCACTCATCTAATAAAATTTTGAAAAAAATTATGATATTTAAACCTTATCTATTAGTTTTAAATCCCTCCTTAACTATTTTAACAATTATCTTGGGTATAAATCTTTATCATGGTTATTATTTATTTAAAAAAATGAAATTGAGCTCATTAAAAATTTTGATTCTCGTTATTCATTATATCAACTCCACTTTCTATAATTAATATTTTTTATGTTTTAAAAGACTAATTTAAAACAAGTTCGCATATCGTAATGAAAATAGTTTTTAGAGAAAATGTATTTTTATCTATAAAAATGATTTCATACCAAAATCATGAAAAAAATTTATTCATATTTTATTAATTTCATTTTTCCCATAAAAGGGAATTAATCTTACGTTAAAATTACACCAAAATGAAAACAATATTTTTAATAAATTATTAGAACAAAAAAAACAAATTAGTTTTTATTTGAATAGTAACATTAATTAAATCTCCAAAATTTTAAACATTGACTTCTCTGATAAATATTATATTTCTAAATACATTATAATACTTATTAAATTTGTATTTTTTCTTGGAAAATGTTTTCAAAAACTTTTAAGTAAATCTTATATCATGGATATGTCAAAAAAGTGATAGTATTTAAAAAATTGGTATTTTCACTATTCACCCAAAAAAATATATTATTTCTAAAAAATCCTGAAAAAAATTCCCAATTCAATTTAAATTTGATCATTACAAAAATAAAATCCAGTTTCTCTAATAAAAATTTTAAAATATATCAATAAACATTTCAATAAAATCAAAAATAAAATCTCTTATTGTAAATATATAATGTGTGTAAAAATATTTACAATTTACCTATTGTATGAAATTCATAGATATTATATGTCATACCCTGAGTTTTTAAATTATAACATTTTGATCGATAGTCTATGCTATATGCAATAGAAAACCTAAAAAAATGATGATTATCTAAAAACATTAGTTAGAACCTAGTCATCAAATTTGTGGTATGAATAGGATTAACTACATTATAATATATATATATATATATATATATATATATATATATATATTCTAATAAAAATAAATTTATTGATAAATTCATAGTAAATAAGAATTTAATTTTTGTTACTTTCGTTAAAATACATTTTCTTCAAAAAAGATTTTTATTTATATTTGTGAAAAAAATATCATAATTATTTTATAGAACGTTTGGAAAATGTATTTGATCAAAATAAGAACATTTTTTATATTAGTATATTAAAATTAACATAGGTTCATATTTTGGGATTTTTGGTAAATAATGATTTTTCAGTAAATAATGAAAAATAATAATTTTTTGTAAAACACTCAATTTATTTTATAAAATAAGTATTTTAAAAGTCCCATTATTATTTAAATTTTATTATAATGTAACTTAATAATTATTGAGTTATTTTTAATATAATTAAAAAAATTTAAATCATCTTTTTACTCAATTTTAAACTAAGTTTATTTTTAGTCTTGAAATATATTTTTCTGAAAACACTTTCTAAATGTATAACGCTTCTCTATTTTAATTAATAAAAAATAACCCCTAATGGGGAATGATTACAATTAAATGTATAGATTATATATTTATCATTATAAATCTAAATTAATATGATAAATATTATAGTTTTTGTAGTTTATGTAAGATCATCCTTTGCTTGCAAAAAATCATTTTTTATTAAACCACTTTTTGTCATGATTGTGTGTTTTATTTTAAATTAAATTCTACCACTTATTTGAATTTAATTTTATAAAATTTATTCCATATTTATAATGATTATAATTAATATTAGGCAATAATTTCATGTCATGACCTGCCCCAATGAGACTCGAGATTCAATTACCCTATTCCCTCCTTCATGGGCCAAGTGGTGGAGACAAGTGCTGAAAGACATAACTAATATTGATGCATTTTCCTAATGTACTTGTAAAAACACACCAGAAAATATCTATGCATACATTTATAGAAATAATAACAAATGATGAATCATATAGAGAATAATTCATTCATGTGAAACCTTTATGGAGTATAAGAGTAAAATAGTGTAAACAAGAATGTAAATAGGGAAAATACACACCCAACCAGAAAGACGTCCCAACCTAACAAAACTAGAAAATTAAAAATGGTAAGTGAGACTAGCTTTATATTTCCATCCTCTGACCACTATACATGGTTTAGTGAAACTAATAATCTCTATTTTCCTTTATAATCATCGGTGGTATCTCTTTTTTCTACATAAGACAGATACATGAAGTAAAATCCCATGCATAGGTGAGTATATACATACCCAGTTGGATTCCCTAAAAGATGAAGAGGGAGTAGTAAGAGTCACAATAGGAAATAGATAACTCAACACAAATAAAGAGAGTAAAAAACCCAATGAAAATAATATATATATATATATATATATATTATCTAACAAAATAAGTAAACGAGAGAGAAAAGTGATCTCTGTCTTTCAACCCAACCTAAGAAATATTGCAATCAGTTCCTAGAGGTATATCAATGATGCCCAACATCTTGTGCATCTGTCCATAGAAACATCTATTTCAAGCCACACCTGAACACTATGTCGCATAGTTAAGGATCTATAATCTATTGGTAGAGTAACCATACCTTGGTAAAACCTGAGGGTGAAACTCATTAGTCAATACCAGAATCATACCCTAACTTTATAGGAGGTGGCACTCAGTAGATAGCTAGAGGGCCCATACCCTGTCTTGGTAGGAGTTTTCCACTCTGATGGTCGAGGACCATGTTGTGACTCCATAGGATGGTGTCACTCAATAATAAATAGAAGACCCATGCCTTATACCATAATGAGTATCCCAATATATTAATCAGTATATGACCCATGAACAACCAAGGAGGAGGTTGTCACTTGAGTAATAGGTAGAGAACCTATGCTCTACCAACTATGAGGTCTCTAATCTAGTATTCTAGGACACATGCCCTACCTAGGATGAGGGTGCCACTCAGATAGTATATAGAGGACCCAAGACCTACCTAGGAAGAGGTTTCCACTATAATGTTATATAGAGGACTCATACCCTACCCAGTGTGAGGGTGCCACTCTAATGTCCTTGGTGATCCTACATAATCACTACCATTATCAAGATTACCCAATAGAAGCCTTACCATCCGAACATCTCTCATAATATCTCAGAATCCCCCTTTAAGGATACCATAATGTTCTATGTGTAAAAATCTCATGATATAATACTCATAAACTAAATCATGATTCCAAACGAAGGAGTTACAAGAGGTATAACAATCCTAAAAATGATTAACAGTACATGTTTTTTATGTTGACCGATAAGAAATTTTTTCCCACTCTGTTGTTTGGTTGTGTGCCTTTTGATTTAAGGCCCACTTCACATGTAGTTCAAATCAGTGTGTAGGTGGAATGCATGACCAGACTCACCCACCTGAGGTCTTAACCATGCTCCCAGTTCTGTCTGTGTAATCATACATGTGTCTGTATACTGTAATACACTATGTTTCCTCCCACATAGGTTCATTCCCATTTTCTAATTCACACGGACTATCTACCCAGGTAGTTTCACATGGTGTGTGGCCCATCCACATGACGTGTGATCCTTGAAATTTTTCAAAACCCTAGAACCACACACATAGGGGGTATTAAATAGTGTGTGTTCATCTGAACTACACATCATGTAGTTGGTATTTACAATTAAATCTTATGTTTGTTCTCCACATGTTCCAATTCTTCATCTAAAACATTGAATCTCGCCTCTAGGATTCCCTAAATCAAAGGGGATTCCATCGTTTATCATTATTGTCCTTTTGTTGGCTAGAAAATGCATTCTCGATCTTATCAAATGCCTATAAAAGATTCGTATGTCTCCCTTTTTGTTCCTTATTCTATTGGGATCTAGTACCCATGAAGAAATCATCGGCAACCCTAAAATACATTGAATCCACTCATGAATTTTCAATCCTCTTATCGCATGTCAATCCACTATAAATCTAGGGGTCCAATCATGCTCAATTTTGCCTAGAAATTTCATATCCTGACCCAATGATTCAATAATTAACAACAAGAAGAATATAGGGGAAATAAATGAAGGAGATGTGAAAAAAATCATTATCCATGTGTTCTTGGATAAAAAACTAGATTGGGATTAGCCAGGGTGAGAAAAAAATGGCATAATCTGAAAAATCAATTTAAACTAATTATTGGGCTCATGCAAAGGCCCAATTTTAATGGAGATCAAAGAAATAGTATGATCGTGCTCAATATATTAATCAAATGTGGAATAATCCATAAATTAAGAGTCCTACCTTGATATTGGATATTTTATTGATGAAGAACACTCTCACCAATGAATAAAAGGAGTCAATGTTTTTGTTGGTCCTCGATTCGCCTACATCGGAAGTCTCATTGTCATTTGATTTTGATTCAACAACTAAGGGTGGAAGGTATTTCCTCTCAATGGTACCAAGGTTATGTGGATAACCTTAGAGAACCACTATATTGGTGTAATTATAATGGAATTTTGTACAGTTCAATTAACAAATTAATTGAATTAAACATTTAATTAACCCACTTAATGTACTAACAACAGTCTCTTTATGTGAACGTACTACACCTATCAATTTTAGGTCACGTATCAGGTAAAACTCATGTTTTAGACTCATCTATGGAATCATATTTTTTATCTAATACTCTTTTAAATAGTTGTACCTTTCTCTATAAGAAATTCTGAGTGCGTGATAAAAAAATATATTTAATATTTTTATAAAACTAATTATAGAAACATCGGGTCTCAAAATCGTGCATCTCCTATATTCTTGATTCTAAAAATATTTCTAGATATATTTCAAAGCCTTACAAGGAAAAAACATGTCCTCTACATTATTACCTCCTACAAAATTTTTATCCTCAAAAATAAAAATAAAAAACAAAAATCATGGGATATTGAGCCTGTATCTGGATCTCCCACTACCATGAGCTCATTTTCATTCTCTTATGCTACCACAACACATGAACCAAGCAGATGGTCTACCCATGCATTGTCATATCCATTCGATCCTTGATCTGTAAAGACCCGAAATTTCCATGGAAATATTTTTTATTAATTTCATTGGAATTTTACAAGTCCGTGAAAATTGACGGCACATGATTCTGTGGCCCGGTATGCCCGGAATCAATTTCTGATGTTTTTTTCGGGTGAATTCAGTAAACCTACAAGCAGGGTTTTATAACTTTTGAACTGGTGCTCGGAATTGAAATCTGAGGGCACCATTGAACTCGCAGTGCCAGTATTCGCTTATGAAGACTTCCACCTCGATGGCAGTTGGTCAAGAATGAAAGTTTGTTTTTGGGTTTTAAAGAATAAAATTAAATAAAAATAAATTTGTAGCTTTATTTTTATTTTTGGTTAGTTGAAGCCTCCTTGCGGAAGTTGGAGGTGGGGACCACCACACCTTAACCTCCCATAAGAGGTTATGGTTATGGGGCCCACCCGAAACTAACCTCCGCTTCATGTTTATTTCTGTGGGGACCACCTGAGGTTAAAACCTCTTGAACACCCCATTAAGTGGAGAGAAACCTCTTGAGCTCCCCACTTAATGCTTCCACCCCTCTTTTTAATTTATTATGCCAGCACCTCTTGAATTAATGGGGCAATTCAAATTAAATTATTAAAACATAATTTAATTTATATTGGTTATTCCTTTGTTGGGAGGGGGGTTAGAAGAGCACTTGGAGAAACTTATTCTCTCTAACGATGAATGCTCCTCCCAATGATGAACGACCATTGAAGAACAAAGAACACTTCATTCGCCAACGACATACATCTTCTTCTTTGATCTTCAACCAGAACAAGGGAGGAAGCGTCGTCCTCAAAGAATGCTGATGAAGCCTTCCTTGACTTATTCATCTTCTTTCCCGACGTCAACGAATCGACGTCCTCTTTATCGCACCAATGTCGATGATCAAGGATAAAAGGCAGGGGTTCAAATTTGGTTTTGTTTCTTGTTCTTAGTTTTCCATCAAGGATTATAAATTGAAGCTGCATGCTATCACCCTAATGCAGAGGGTGTGGGCTAAACAAACACGGCCCGACCCCTCTTCCTTCTTTGTGGAATTTTATGCTAAACACGGCATGAGACTGGGATGAGTGACTCTCATCAACAATAATTGTCGATTGAAGGTGACATCCCAAGGAGGGTGTGGATTCTTCTGGAATGAGAATCGGGCCACTGGAAATCGTCCCGTGACCCACGGAAAGTTCGTCAGTGGATGAAACCGACGAACATCACCATGTGGTGACGACGGCACAACTGCGCCGGCGGAGGAGTAACCCGCGGCTGATGGGCCGAGGTGGTGCACCGGTGGCCGGTGCAATGCCGGTCATGAGGGAAACTGGCGGATTGAGCTGCCGTGTTGTCGGGGAAGGTGTGACGCAACCACGCCGCACGGTGTAAAAAAAGGAGGTCGTGACCTCTGGTCACAGCGGTGCAGTGGGGCCGGCACAAGGTCATCCGCGAGAAGGACCGACGGCCCGAGCCGTTGGGTTGTCAAAAGAGGCATGGCACACCTACGTCGTGCGGGAGGCGGATGGCTGCTCGGCCATCCGGGAGGAGCTGAACCTATCGCTGGGTCCCGCGTGACACAGACCGGCACCACATGGTGATAGTTTTGGAAACCACACGAATGGATAAGCCGTTCCAGATACCAGGGGTGCGGCCTCCCCCTGGACGCATCTAGGGCAGACCCCATGGGCTGCCAAGCTGGACCCAGTATGGGGCAGACCCAGTGCGGGTCGGGCCGCCAGCGTGTGTCGGGCTGCCCCCACGGGCTGGGCCATCCCCATAGACCACGTCGGATCGACAGACCAGGTTGGACCTGTAGACCGGGTCAGACCCCAGTCTGGACCCTGGTCAGACAGGGTCGGTCTGACTGGGCCGGACCAGACCTGGACCCATTTGACCTATCTCCACTCTTTTTTCCGTAACTTGAGCTACATGCATCCAATTGATGATCCGTATACGGAGATAGAAACCTTGGAAGGACATGGTTCTTTTGTTATACCCCACTTGAGGTTTAGTCATAGTTGGGGTAGGCCTGGGTTGGATTGAACGTAATTCTAACTGGACCCTCAGAACATAAATGCCAATAACTCTCAGACCGAGCATCCGATTGACGCACTGTTTGTCACATTGGGTCTCTTTTGGCAATACCGATATTTGGGATACATCATCTTGGGACATTGTGGCAGTTGATGTATCGACACTTAGCTTGAGTAGTGGACCCTCCAAGAATCAAGCATGCTTGTGTGAAACCCTATGGTTGGCTACGCTCTGATGATTGTTCCTGGATCTTGTGTGGGTTCGACAACACTAATGACTGTTCCTAGATCATGTGTGTGTTCGATAGCTCCGACTACTATTCTTGGATCCTGTGTGGGTTCGACAGCACTGAAGACTATTCCTGGATTTTATGTGGGTTCGAAAGCTCTATTTACTGTTCCTAGATCCTGTGTGGCTTCGACAGTTTTGAATTCTGTACCTGGATCTTGTGTGTATTCAAAATAATAGATTATATAGTGGCTACATCTAATCATGTATAACACTCTATGTGAGTTGTATACCTATGTGAGCAGAGTTAGTAACTTTTGTGTTTACCTCATGAGTAAGATGGGTTACATGATAACTTAGGTATATGTATGGGAATATACCTAAGTGGGGTTATCTGTAGATTTATTACTCTGTGGTTTATCCTGGGTTGATTTTGAGAGATCATGAGGGTCTCAGGGTCCCTATTAAGTATCTTTATACTCACCACTGCACAGGCTATGCCCGCACCTCGTTGTGTTGGATGTAGTCAACAGACAGCACTGACTAAGGTTGAGAGTATTATGAATGGATGATACCTAGAGGTGGACCATACGATGTGTTGGTACATGGAGGAGACTAACAGACTTGTAGTGCTGAGGAGGCTAATTTTTCCTACCCTTTAGTTAGGATCTGTGGTGGATGATCTAGAAGCTGTTTTTCACCATTTATTTGTTTTGTCCTTTTCAGTCATACATGTACTTTATAGTTGGTCTTGTATTTTAGGCCCCTTTTACTTTTTAGAACTCTTTTGTTATACAGTTTTACTTAGTCTTTTACTTCCAACATGTACTCTGTTGTGTGCGTTTTCAGGTTATAAAGGCAATGCCTTCCTAGTTTTAGGGATTAATGCCTTTGGTGCTAGTCACCAGCCCTTGGCCTATAGAAGGCGGGCTTGGGGTATTCATGGTACAGGTCCTGGGGGACAGGTCATGAAAAATTGGTATCAAAGGAGTCAGTTATATAGTATAACTTAGGACTCTAATATTTTCTTTGAAGCAATGTTGTTAATGGTACTGAGTGTGGTTTTCAGTTATGGGAGTCCAATGTTGGTGCGGTGGCCGACGTATCCATACACCAAGACCATTACTTCTGATTTCTGACTTAGTGCATTAAAACACTAATTGTGTGTGTGTTTCAAGATTTTTCTAAGTGATCTCTTTGAGTCAGCTGACCAGGTACAACTTATTGACCGTGGCGTACCTGTTTCTTTTTAGAATGACCCCACATAGACAGCAATCCAGGGTACTAGGATTTGTACGAGATGGTAGAAGACCGAGCGATGAGGCCTCAATGCAAGGCTCTATCACAGAGGAGGCACCAGTGGTACCACTACCCATTGGGCCACTGATTCCACCAGCCCCAGAAGTAGAGAGTGCATGCCACCTGAGCACGTTTCATGAGTTCCAGCACCAGAGGCTGCTCAGGTACATGGGTGAGAAGGACCCACATGCAGCTGAGGATTGGCTGGAGACTATGGTGAGAGTCTTCAAACTATTAGGGACACCAACAGACCTTATGGTGATCCTTTCCACGAGTCCCCTTTAGAAAAAAGCAGGATGATGGTGGAGCCTGTTGCTCTATGTGCATGAGGAGGTGACACTTCTCTAGGCAGACTTTGAGATCCTATTTCAGGAAGAGTTTTTCCCAGCCACCCTATGTGCGGTGCGGATATAAGAGATACTTCATCTACAGAAGGGTAGCATGACAGTGGCACAAAACTCAATGAGGTTCACTGACCTCTCACGCTACTCCACAAATATGTTAGGGGACCCATTATTTAGGGCTTAGACCTTAAAAAAGTGGATCAGGTGAGAGATCTGGTCTTTGATGATCTTCCTCAGCATCCTGATATAGGTAGGGGTGTTGGAGCGAGCCCTCTTAATAGAGAGTTTCCATGCTGAGCAGTCACCAGCAGTAAGACCCACCACCAGGTGTCACCTAACAGATTATTTTGTAGTAGGCAGTAGACAAATGTCACAGAGGTCCAAGAAAACCATACCATTCGGTGGACGACCTCAAGACACAGGTTCAGTTGTGCGAGGCACACGAGACAGATCCAGTCATTTGAGGGACAGGTAGTGTTTCACATGCGGCGGGCAGGGTCAAATGGCTTGTGACTGTCTGACCTTCCATTCAGACGATTAGTAGACAATTGAGGGACCTCCTAGGTAGAGGAATAGGTTCAATCAAGGCGATCTATAGGGTGTTGGAGGACATGGCAGAGGAGCTGGTCGTGCAGCTGGCGGTGGACGATGTTATAAGGTGTTACCACCACCACCACTAGGAGGTCCACCCCAACCACATGGAGAAGGTGGATAGGCGAGAGCCCATCTCCAGGCAGTTGTGGATTATGATCATGGAACTCTAGAGATTATTCGAGGTGCGATATGTGTCTACTACACCTTGGATGCAGTTCTTATAGAAAAAGGTTTATGTCACTCTTTCGTTGTCACTTCCCTCATTCAAAGCTCGGAAATGCCGACAGAGCTGTTGGCTCAATCCTTATGGCTAGAGACTCCTACGGGATCATATTTGACGATTACAAATAGGTGTCGACAGTGTGAGCTTACTCTAGGAGGCGAGAAATTTGGTTGGGATCCCCTAGTAGCAGCATCAAGTCCTTAAGATATCATCTTTGGTACGGGGTGGTTATCTACAGTCCATGATCAGATCAACTATATTAGGCACAAAGTACGGTGTGTCCACACGGATGGGACCAGGTTCACCGTCACCAGCGAGAAGGGATCCTTTGAAGCACATGACAGACTTACTCAGAGGAGGGTGCAGCCGATCACTCATCAGTTGGATGGCCTTACCCTTAGAGCAGTTAATGTGGAGAGTCCAAGCTATCCTATAGTGGTGGACCAGTATATGGATGTTTTCCCTGATGATGTCCCAGGTCTACCTCCTTACAGAGAGGTGGACTTTTACATTGACTTGTACCTCGGGATGACACAAATATCTACACCAGCATATCGGATGGCTCCCACTGAGCTTTGTGTTCTGCGGGGATAGCTGGAGGACTTACAGGGGAAGGGATTCATCTGGCCTAGTGTTTCTCCCTAAGGAACCCCGATTATGTTCACCAAGAAAGAGGATGGGATCTTGAGGCTTTGTGTTGACTACCATCGTCTGAAACAGGTGACCATGAAGAACAAGTACCCACTCCTGAGGATTGATGACCTCTTTGATCAGTTGAAGGGATCATGGTGGTTCTCGAAGATAACCCTCGTATCAGGATATCACTATCTCGGAGTTCAAGATGAGGATGTGAAGAAGACGGACTTCAGATGTCGATATAGACACTATGAGTTCTTGGTTATGCCATTCGGAATAACCAATGCTCTAGCAGTGTTCATGGGACTCATGAATAGGATCTTCCAGCCATACCTCCATTGCTTTGTCGTAGTCTTCATCAATGACATTCTGATCTTCTCAACTACAGAGGAGGATCATTCCTACCATTTGTAGGTAGTACTTGACACACTCTGAGAGTACCAGCTTTATAGTAAGCTCTTGATGCGCTAGTTCTGGATCCAAGAGGTTCACTTTCTGGGACATGTCATCTCAGAGGCTGGAGTTGTAGTAAATCCAGCAAAGATTGAGGTGGTACTTTCTTGAGATCCACCCAGGAGTGTGACAGAGGTAGGGAGTTTCCTAGGTTTGGCTTGATACTACCAGAGGTTCGTAACAAACTTCTCCAAAGTTGCAGCACCACTATTAGCATTGATGAAGAAGGGGAAACCCTTTGTGTGGTCGGAGAGATTCCAGTAGAGCTTTCAAGAGCTGAGGTAGAGGCTAACTAGTTCCCCCATCGTGAGGCTTCCAGAGGAAGGCATAGATTACATAGTCTACTGTGATGCATCAGGGACTGGACTCGGGTGAGTCCTAATGTAGGAGTGAGAAGTGATTGCGTATGGTCCTTGGCAGTTGAGACAACATGAGAAGAACTACTCTACCCATAAACTAGAGCTATCTGTAGTGTTCTTCGCCTTGAATATGTGGCACCACTATCTAATGGGCGAGCGTTTTACCGTGTACTCTGTTCACAAGAGTCTTAGGTATATCTTCTCTCAGAAGGACCTGAACATGAGACAATGACGTTGGATTGAGTTCCTCTAGGACTATGACTTAGAGATAGTCTATACTCCTAGGAAGGGGAATGTTTTAGAGGATGCACTCAGTTGGAGATCTGGTATACAACACTAGGAGAGGAAACAGAACAGTTGGCTTCTTTACAGATATCCTTTTTGGACCAACATAGAGCATCCTTCCTTTAGTCTCTTACAGACACTCCTCCACATCTTCAACATGTCAGGGAGGCATAGCGTGGATACACTAACTGTGAGACACTACGTGCTCAGTTATCTATAGGGCAGGCACTTGATGGATTTTATAAAGGTGGGGAGCACATTATCCTCTTCCGAGGATGTACTATGGTGCCATTGTCACTTCACGAGGAAGTGTTGAAGGAGTTTCACACATCCCCTCTAGAGTTACATCCAGGAGTAGAAAATATGTATTAGGATCTCCGAAGACAGCATTGGTAGCTGGGGATGAAGATGGAAGTTGCAGAGTTTGTCTCTCGGTGACGCACTTGTCAGCAAATGAAGGCATAACACCAGGTACCAGGAGGCTTGCTTCAGCCTTTAGAGATCCCAGAGTGGAAGTGGGATGGTATATCCATGGACTTTTTGATAGGAATTCCATGTACATCTAGGGGTCATGACTTGATTTGGGTGATCATTTACCGACTCACCAAGTCATCCCACTTCCTACCGATTAGAGAGAAGGGTTCTGTAGAGAGCTTGGGACGCCTCTATGTGCAGGAGATTGTGTGGCTACATGGAGTACCCTCGAAGATTTTCTCCAATCGTGATGCACGGTTTACTTCCCGAGTATGGAAGGGGTTGCAGGAGGCTTTCAGGACGCTGCTTTATTTGAGCACTGCCTTCCATCCTCAGAAAAATGGTCAGAATAAGCGGATCATTCAGACCCTCGAGGACATGCTACGTGCTAGTGTCCTAGACTTCGGTCGCAGCTGGTAGGATCACTTACCTTTGGTGGAGTTTTCATACAACAACAGCTATCACTTCACCATTGGGATTACACCTTTTGAGGCGTTATATGGGAAACCTTGTTGATCACCCTTATGTTGGACTAACCATGGGGAGTCAGCACTAGTGGGACCAGAGATGGTATGAGCTACCACGGAGAAGGTGCAGATCATCCAGGAGTAGATGAAGACTGGACAGAGTAGACATAAGTCGTAAGCCGACAGGAGACGAAGACCTCTAGAGTTTGAAGATGGTGGCCACGTTTTTATATGGGTCTCACATCGACGAGGATTACAAAGATTTGGCTGATGCGGAAAGTTATCTCCGAGGTTCATCAGACCTTTCTAGGTCCTCAGCATAGTAGGCGAGGTGTCTTACCGCCTAGCTCTTCTGCCTCATTTACACCGAGTGCACGACATCTTCCACGTATCCTAGCTGAGTAGATATGAGCCCGACCCTTCTCACATCATCGATCATGGCGATCTGGATGTCGAAGATGGGGTGAATTTCATGGAGGTTCTAGTGGAGATTGAGGATCGATGGGAATGGGTCCTACATGGACAGACAATACCTCTGGTGTGCATTTGCTGGCAGCACAGGAACCTCCAAGAGATCACATGGGAGCAGGAGGCTCAAATTCATGCTTAGTACCCCCACTTTTTCCCATATTTTGAGTTATAGATTACGGGGATGTAAAGCCCTGAGGTGAGGAGAATATAAAGTCCAAGAATTTTAGTGGAATTTTTTTTATTAATTACATGGAAATATTATGAGTCCATGAAAATTGACGGTGCATGATTCTGAGGCCCGGTGTGCCCAGAATCAATTTCTAAAGTTTTGTTCGGGTACGTTAATCAAACATACGAGCGGGTTTTTATAACTTTTCAACCGGTGCTTGGAATTGAAATCTGAGTGCACCGTTGAACTCGCAGCGCCGATGTCTTTCGGTTTTAATGAATGAAATTAAATAAAAATAATGTTATAGCATTATTTTTCTTTTTGGTTGGTTGAAGCCTCCATGTGGAAGTTAGAGGTATGGACCACCACAACTTAACCTCCAATTAGAGGTTATGGTTGTGGGTCCCATGCGAACCTAACCTCCTCTTCATGTTTATTTTGATGGGTACCACCCGAGGTTAAAACCTCTTGAACCTCCCATTAAGTGGGGAGGAACCTCTTAAGCTCCCCACTTAATGGTTCCACCCATCTTTTCAATTTATTATGCCAACACCTATTTAATTAATGGTGCAATTAAAATTATATTATTAAAACATAATTTAATTTATATTGGCCATTACATTGTTGGGAGAGGGGGTTGGAAGAGCACTTGGAGAAAATCATTCTCTCTAATGAATAATGCTCCTCCCAATGAAGAATGACCATTGAAGAATGAAGAACACTCCATCCGCCAATGACAGACATCTTCTTATTTGATCTTCAACTAGAAAAAGGGAGGAAGCACCGTCCTTGAAGAACGCCGACGACGTCATTCTTGACTTCTTCATCTTCTTTCCTGAGGTCAATGAATCGATGTATGATTTCCCATTCCAACTTCCATGATCAATGATAAAATGTTTGGGTCAAACATTGTTTTGTTTCTCGTTCTTTCTTTTCCGTCAAGGATTATAAATCGAAGCTCCATGTTATCACCCTAACATGCAGGGTGTGGGCTGAACAAACACGGCCCGACCGCTCTGTGTTCTTTGTGGTATTTGACGCTGAATGTGGCATGAGACTGGGATGAGAGACTCTCATCAACAATGACTTCAGATCGAGGGAAACGTCCCGAGGAGTGCGCGACTTCTTCCGGAATGAGAATCAGGCCACCAGAAATCGTCTGGTGACCCACAGAAATTTCTGTGGTGGATGAAACTGGAAAATGTCACCGCGTGATGGCGGTGGTGCAACCGCGCCGCCAAAGGAGTAACACGTGGCTGACAAGCCGCGATAGTGCAGCGGTGGCCGGAGCAAGGTCGGCCGTGAATGAAACCAGTGGCTCGAGTCGCAGGGTTGCCAAGGAAGGCGCGGCGCAACCGTGCCCCGTGGTGGAACAAAACGAAGCCGCAACCCCTAGTCACGGAAGTGCAGCGGCGGCCGGTGAAAGTCTATCTGTGAGAAGGACTGGCTGCCCGAGCCACTGGGTTTCCAAGGAGGCGAAGCACAACTGCACCGCGCGGGGGGGCGACTGTCTGCTCGGCCAGCCGGGAGAAGCGGGACTCGTCGCTGGGTCCCGCGTGACGTGGACCGGTACCACGTGGTGCCAATTTTGGAAACCACCCGAATAGATAATCCATTCAAGAAACCAGGGGGCACTGCCTCACCCCTGGACGTGGCTAGGGCATACCCCATCAGACATCGGGCCGGAACCAACATGGGCCGAACCCAGCGCGGGTCGGGCCTTCCTCACGGGTTGGGCCTTCCTCGCATGTAAGGCCGCCCACATGGGTCGGGCCAACCCCGCGGACCAGGTTGGATGCACGGACCAGGTCAGACCCGCAGACTGGGTCAGACACCCATCCAGACCCAGGTCGGGCTGGGTCGGTCCGACTGGGTCTGCCGAACCCAGACCCATTTGACATGTTTCCACTCTTTTCCTGTAACTCGAGCTACAGCCGTCTGACTGACAAACCGTCTATGGTGACAGAAAACTTGGAATGAGATAGTTTTTTTGGTATACCCCACTTGAGGTTTGGGCATAGTTTGGGTATGTCAAGGTTGGATTGAACCTAATTCCAACCGGGCTCTTGGAACGGAAATGCCAATAACTCTCAGGTCGGGTGTCCGATTTACGCACCGTCTGTCGGGTTGTGTTTCTTTTGGAAAGAAAGATCTTTTGGATACAAAAACATGGGGAATTAGTGTAATTTTATGTATCTAAACTTATCTTGAGGATAGGACCCTTATGGAATCAAACATGCTTGTGCGGAACCTTGTGGTTGGTTGCGCTTCGACGACTGTTTCTGGATCCTGTGTTGGTTCGACAGCACTGACGACTATTCTCGGATCTTGTGTGGGTTCGATAGCTCCTACTACTGTTCCTAGATCCTGTGTGGGTTTGACAGCACTAACAGCTGTTTATGGATCCTGTGTGGGTTCGACAGCTCAGTTTACTGTTCCTGGATCATGTGTGGGTTTGACAGTTTTGAATTTTTTACCTGGATCTTGTGCGGGTTCAACAGAATAAATGATATAGTGACTACATCTAATAATCTCTAAAACTCTACATGAGTTGTATACCAATTTGAGCTGAGTCATTAACTTTTATGTTTACCTCATGATTGAGATGGGTTAATTGATAACATAGATATATGTATGCGGATATACCTAAGTGGGGTTATCTGTTGATTTCTTACATTGTGGTTTATCCTTGGTTGATTTTGAAAGACCATGAAGGTATCGGGGTCCCTACTATGTATCGTTATACTCACCCCTTCATGGGCTGTGCCTACACCTTGTTTTGTTCGATGTAGATGATGGAAAATGTTGACTGAGGCTGAGAGTATCAAGATTGGACGATACCCGGAGGTGGACCATACAACGTGTCGATACATGGAGGATATTGACAGATGTGGAGTGCTGAGGAGGCTAAATATACCTAAACTTTAGGTAGGATTCATGGTGGATGATCCAGGAGCTACTTTTCATATTTCAGTTGTTTTGTCCTTTTTCATTTGTACTTGTAATTTACAGTTGGGCTTGTATTTCTTTCCCCTTTTACTTTTCAACACTCTTTTTATACAATATTACTTACTATTTTTCTTCTAGCCTGTACATTGTTGTGTGAATTTTCATGTTATAAAGTCAATGCCTTCATAGTTTTAGGGATTTATGCCTTTGATGCTAATCGAAAACCCCTGTCCTATGGAAGGCAGCTTAGGGTTGTCACGGTATGGGCCCCGGGGGACAGGTCATGACAAATTGGTATCAGAGGAGTTGGTTGTACTGTAGAACTTAAGACTCTAAAATTTTCTATGAAGAAATAGTGTTTAGGGTATTGAGTGTGGTTTTCAGTTCAGGGAGTCTAGTGTTGGTGGGGCGGTCGACGTATCCATACACTAGGACCCTGACTTCTGATTTCTGACTTAGTGCACAAAACATGATTGTGTGTGTGTTTAAGGAGTTTTCTTAGTGATCTCTTTGATTCAGCTCACCAGGTATAACTTATTGACCGTGACACACCTGTTTCTTTTCAGAATGGCCCTACGTAGACAACCAGCCAGGGTTCCAGGCTTTGTACGAGATAGAAGCCCATCGAGCAATGAGGCCTGGGTGCAGGGCCCTATGAAAGCGGAGGCAACAAAGTTACCACTACCCATTGGGCCACTGATGCCACCAACAAAATAAGTAGAGAGTGCACACTGCCTGAGTGCATTGCATGAGTTCCCGCTCCATAGGTTGCCCTAGTATAGGGGCGATCCGGACCTGCAGGTAGCTGGGGATTTGCTGGAGGCTACAGTGAGAGTCTTCAGACTGGTAGGGACACCAGAAAACCTTATGGTCATCCTTTCCATGAGTCTCCTTCAGGCAGCAGCAGGCAGATGGTGGAGCATGATGCTCCAAGTGCCTGATGAGGCAACACTTCTCTGGGCAGATTTCGAGAGCCTGTTTCGAGCAGAGTTTTTCTCAGCCACACTACGTACGGTGTGCATACATGAGCTTCTACATCTATAGTAAGGTATAATGATGGTGGCACAGTACTCATTGAGGTTCACTGACCTCTCCAGCTACTCCACATATATGGTATGGGATATATTATTCAGGGCTCATACCTTTGAGTAGGGGCTTAGGAGAGGGATCAGGGCTTCTATGATCTCCCTTAACATCCCGACACAGGTAGGGGTGTTGGAGAAAGCCCTATTAGTGGAGAGTTTATTTGATAAACAGTCACCGGCAGCGAGACCCACCACCGGGTGTCACATAGCAGAGTCTTCTGTAGCAGGCAGCAGACAGATGTCAGAGAGGTCCAGGAAGACCAAACCATCTTGTGGATGACCTCAGGACATGGGTTCGGTTTTTTGAGGCACACGAGACAGAGCCAGTCATTCAAGGAATAGGCAGTGTTTCACATGCGGTGGGCAGGGTCACATGGCTCGTGACTGTCCGAACTGCCATTCAGATAATCTGGATACAGTTGAGGGGCCTCCCAGGCTGAGGCAAAGGTTCGATCGAGGTGATCCATAGGGCATAAGAAGACATGGAAGAGGAGATGGTCGTGTAGCTGGAAGTGGATGACATTACAAGGTGTTACCACCACCACAACGAGGAGGTCCACCCTGGCCGTAGGGAGCAGGTGGAAAGGCGAGTGCCCAGCTCTAGGCAGGTGAGGCTTACGATCATGGCGCTCCAGAGATGCTTCATGGTAAGATCTATGTCTAATACACTTTGGTTGCAGTTCTTATAGACACAGGTGACAATCACTCTTTTATTTCCACCACCCTCGTTCGGATGTCGGAGATTCTGACGGAGCTGTTAGCTCAATCTTTATAGCTAGAGACTCTTACGGGAGTATATTCTATGATTACTCACTAGTGCTGGCAGTGTGAGCTTACTCTTGGAGGCGAGAGCTTAGGATGGGATCTCCCGGTAGCGGCGTTGAGGCCTTATGAAGTAATCATGGATATGGACTAGTTATCTATAGTCCATGCTCAGATCGACTATATTAGGCACAAAGTGTGGTGTGTCCGCACAGATGGAACCAGGTTCACCTTCATCAATTAGAAGGGGGCCCTTGCAGCGCAGGATGTACTTACTCATAGGAGGGTGAAGCCTATCAATAATCAGTTGGCATGCCTTACCCCTGGAGTAGTTGATGTGGAGAGTTTGATCTATCCATTAGTGGTGGACCAGTATGAAAATATTTTCCATGATGGTGTCTCAAGTCTACCTCCTCGCAGAGAGGTGGACTTTTACATTGACCTATACCCTGAGACTGCACCGATATCTACACCAGCATATAGGATGGCTCCCACTGAGCTTCATGAGCTGAGCGTATAACTAGAGGACTTGCAAGGGAAGGGATTCACCTGGCCTAGTGTTCCTCCCTGGGCGGCCCCAATTTTGTTCACCAAGAAGGTGTATTGGGTCTTGAGGCATTGTGTCGACTAACGTTTCCTGAACCAGGTGACCGTGAAGAACAAGTACCCACTTTTGAGTATTGATGACCTCTTTGATCAGCTGAAGGGATCATGATGGTTCTTGAAGATAGACCTCAGATCATGATATCACTAGCTCAGAGTTCGAGATGAGGATGTGCAGAAGATGGCTTTCAGATGTCGATATGGCCACTACGAGTTCTTGGTTATTCCATTAGGTGTAACCAATGCTCCAGTAGTGTTCATGGGACTCAGGAACAGGATCTTCCAGCCATACCTTGATCACTTTGTCGTAGTCTTCATCAAAGACATATTGATCTACTCGACTAATGAGGAGGAGCGTGCCTACCATTTTTCAGGTAGTACTGGACACACTCCGAGAGAACCAGATTTAAGGTAAGCTCTCGAGGTGCTAGTTCTGGATCTGAGAGGTTCACATTCTAGGACATGTCATCTCAAAGGATGGATTTGTAGTAGATACAGTGAAGATTGCGGTGGTACTTGTTTGAAAGCCACCAAAATGTGTGATGGAGGTATAGAGTTTCTTCGGTTTGGCTGGATACTACTGGAGGATTGTATTAGACTTCTCCAGAGTTGCAGCACAACTATCATCCTGGACGAAGAAGGGGAAACCCTTTGTGTGGTCGAAGAGATGCTAGTAGAGCTTTCAAGATCTGAGGCAGAGGATGACTAGTGCCCCCATCTTGAGGCTTCTAGAGGAATGAATAGGATATATAGTCTAGTGCAACATATCAGGGACCAGACTTGGGTGTGTCCTAATGCAAGAACGAGCAGTGATCACGTATGGTTCTTGGATGTTGAGATAGCATGAGCAGAACTATGCTACCCGTGACCTGGAGTTAGCAGTAGTGGTCTTCGCATTGAAGATGTGGTGACACTATCTGATGGGAGAGCATTTTACCATGTACTCTGATCACAAGATTCTTAGGTATATCTTCTCTCAGAAGGACCTGAACATGAGACAGCAAAATTGGCTTGAGTTCCTCTAGGACTATGACTACAAGATAGTCTATACTCCTAGGAAGGATAATGTTGTATCAGATGCACTCAGTAGAAGATCTGGTATACAACTACTAGGAGAGGTGATAGAGCATCTGGCTACTTTACAGATATCTTTTGTGGACTAAGATGGAGCAGCTTTCCTTCAGTCTCTTACAGTCACTCCTCCACTTTTTCAGCGAGTCAGGGAGGAACAACTTGGAGACAGTGATTGTGAGACAAGACGTGCTCAGTTATCTACAGGGTAGGAAACTGATTTATTTTCTAAAGGTGGGGAGCATTTCATCCACTTAAAATGAAGTACTATAGTGCCAGTGTCACTTTAGGAGGAAGTGTTTAAGGAGATTCACACATCCCCTCTAGCGGTACATCCAGGAGTGAGAAAGATGTAGCAGGATCTCCGACGACAGTACTAGTGGGCGGGGATGAAGAAGGCACTTGCAGATTTTGTCTCGTGGTGTCTAACATGTCAGCAAGTGAAGGCAGAGCACCAGGTACCAGCAGGCTTGGTTCATCCTTTAGAGGTCTCAGAGTGGAAGTGGGATGGGATATCCATGGACTTCGTGACAGGACATCCACGTACATCCATGGGTCACAACTCTATTTGGGTGATCATTGAATGACTCACCAAGTTGGACCACTTCCTACCGATCCGAGAGTAGGGTTCTGTAGTGAGTTTTATATGCCTCTATGTATAGGTGATTGTGCGACAACATGGAGTACCCTAGACGATTGTCTCCGATCGTGATGTAAAATTTACTTCCCGACTATGGAAGGGGTTGCAGGAGGCTTTTGGGATGTAGCTTCATCTGAGCACTGCCTTCCCTCCTCAGACGGATGGTCAGACTGGGTGGACCATTCAAACCCTCAAGGACATGTTGCGTACTTTTTTCCTCAACTTCGGTCACATCTAGGAGTATCACTTACCTTTGGGGAGTTTTCATACAACTACATCTATCACTCCACCATTGGGATGACACCTTTTGAGGCGTTATACGGGTGACCATGCAGATCACCATTGTGCTGGACTGACCCTGGGGTGTCAGCACTAGTGGGACCAGAGATGGTACGAGCTATGACAGAGAAGGTGCAGATCCCCCAGAAGTAGATGAATACTACACAGAGTCGACAGTAGTCGTATGATGATAGGATACAGAGACCTCTGCAGTTCGAGGATGGCGACCACATTTTTCTACGGGTCTCACCTCGACGAGGTTTACGGAGATTTGACCGAGGAGGCAAGTTATCTATAAGGTTAATTGGACCTTTTTAGGTCCATAGTAGAGTAGGCGAGGTGTCTTTCTTCCAGACACTTCCACCTCAGTTGCACCGGGTGCACGACATCTTCCTCATATCCCAGTTGAGGATATACACACACGACACTTCTCATATCATCGACCATGGCAAGATGGATGTTGACGATGGGGTGAAATTCATAGAGGTTCTAGTGGAAATTGAGGATTGACATTAGTAGGTCCTACATGGAATGATGATAACTCTAGTGCATGTTCGATGGAAGCACGGGAACCTCCATGAGAGCACATGGGAGCAGGAGGCTCAGATGCGTGCTCAGTACCCCCACGTGTTCCCATAGTTTGAGTTGTAAAGACCTGGAATTTTGGTGGAAATTGTTCTTATTAATTACATGGTAATTTTATGAGTCAGCAAAAATTGGAGGAACATGATTCTGAGGCCCGGTGTGCCCGGAATCAATTTCTGAAGTTTTGTTTGGGTACATTAACTAAACGTACGAGCAGGTTTTTATAACTTTTGATCTAGTGCTATGAATTGAAATCTAAGGGAACCGTTGAACTCGCAGCACCGATATTCTCTTAAGAAGACTTTCACCTCGACGGCAGTTGGTCGAGAATGAAAGTCATTTTTTGGGTTTTAATAAATAAAATTAAATAAAAATTAATTTGTAGCTTTATATTTATTTTTGGTTGGTTGAAGCCTCCATGTGGAAGTTGGATGTGGGGACCACTACACCTTAACCTCCAATGAGTGTTTATAGTGGTGGGGCACACACGAACCTAACCTGTTCTTCATGTTTATTTTGTTGGGGACCACACGAGGTTAAAACCTCTTGAACTCCTCATTAAGTGGGGAGAAACCTCTTGAGCTCCCCACTTAATGGTGTCACCCCTCTTTTTAATTTATTATTCCAACATCTATTAAATTAATGGTGTAATTAAAATTAAATTATTAAAACATAATTTAATTTATATTGGCTATTTTTTTGTTGGGATAGGTGGTTGGAAGAGAACATGGAGAAACTTATTCTCTCCAGTGAAGAACGCTCCCCCCAACGAAGAACGGCCATAGAAGAACATAGAACACTTCATCTTCCAATGAAGAACATATTCTTCTTTGATCTTCAACCGAAAAAAGGGAGGAAGTGTCGTCCTTAAAGAATGTTGATGATGAAATCCTCAACTTCTTCATATTCTTTCCCGACATCAACGAATCGACATCTTCTTTCTCATGCCAATGTCAACGATCAACGATGAAACGTAGGGGTTCGAACTCTGTTTTGTTTCTCGTTCGTCATATTTCCATCAAGGATTATGAAGCCGCATGCTATCACCCAAACACGTAGGGTGCGAGACCAAAAAACACGGCCCGACCCCTCCACCTTCTTTGTGTAATTTGACGCTAAACGCGACATGAGACTGGGATGAGAGAATCTCATCAACAATGATTTTGGATCAAAGGAAACATCCCAAGGAGTGCACGGATTCTTCCGGAATGAGAATCTGGACACCGAAATTCATCCAGTGACATGTGGAAAGTTTTATGGTGGATGGAAATGACTAACGTCACCACGTGAGGGCGGTGGCGCAACCATGCTACTGGAGGAGTAACCCCCGGCTGATGGGCCGCGACATTGCAGCGGCGGCCGGCGCAAGACTAGATGCGAAGGAAACTAGTGGCTCGAGCCGCCGAGTATTTGGGGAAGGCATAGTGCAACCGCACTGCACGATGGAGAAAAAGGATGCCACGACCCCTGGCCAGGGCGGTGTAGTGGCGACCGGAACAAGGTCGGCCGTGAGAAGGACCAGCGACCCGAGCCACCGAGTCGCAAGAGGAGGCGCGGTGCAACTGCTCTGTGTGGGATGCGGCTTGCCACTCGGCCAGTCGGGAGGAGTTGGACCCACCACTAGGTCCCGCCTGACATGGACCAGTGCCACTTGGGGCCAGTTTTGGAAACCACCTAAATGGCTAATCCATTCAGGATACCAGGGGGTGTGGCCTCCCCCTGGACGTGGTGAGGGAGGACACACGGGCCCTTGGGCCGGACCCAGCGTGGGTTGGACCCAGCACAGACCGGACCCAGTGCAAGTTAGGCTGTCAGCATGGGCTAGACCTCCCCGGTGGGTCGGACAGTCCTCGCGGGCTGAGTCGTCCCCATGGTTCGGGTCGGACTCACGGACCTGGTTGGACCATACACGGACCCATTTGACCTGTTTCCACTCTTTTGCCCGTAACTTGAGCTATGGGAGTCTGATTGAAGAACTGTCTATGTTGAAGGAAGCTTTGGAAAGAGATAGTTATTTTGGTATACCCCACTCGAGATTTGGGCATAGCTGGGGTATGGCCGGGTTGGATTGAACATAATTCCAACCGGGCCCTCAGAATTGAAATGCCAATAACTCTTAAATCGGGTGTCCGATTGACGCACCATCTGTCGCATTGGGTTTCTTTTGGTAAGACGGATCTTTGGGATACATAAACTTCGGACTTTGTGGTAGTTGATGTATCGAAACTTATATTGAGGAGCGGACCCTCCAAGAATCAAGCATGCTTGTGCGGAACCCTGTGGATGGTTGCGCTTTGATAATTGTTCTTGGATCCTATGTGGGTTCGACAACACTAATGACTGTTCCTGGATCCTGTTTGGGTTCGACATCTCCGAATACTGTTCCAAGATCTTATGTGGGTTCGACAGCACTGGAAATTGTTCCTGGATCCTATGTTGGTTTGTTAGATCTGTTTACTATTCCGGGATCCTTTGTGGGTTCGACAGTTTTGAATTCTGTACTTGGATCCTACGTCGGTTTGACTGAATAGATGATATAGTGGCTACATATAATCATCTATAACACACTACGTGAGTTTTATACCTCTTTGAGAAGAGTCAGTAACTTTTCTGTTTACCTCATGATTAAGATGCGTAACATGCTAACTTAGGTATTTTTATGGGCACATACCTAATTGGGGTTATCAGTTGATTTCTTACACTATGGTTTATCCTTGGGGGATTTTGAGAGACCATGAGGGTCTCGGGGTCCCTACTAAGTATCGTTATACTAACCCAGATACGGGCTATGCCCGCACCTCGTTGTGTTGGATGAAGATGATGGACATCGCTAACTGAGGCTGAGAGTATCAAGACTGTATGATACCCGGAAGTGGACCATACTATGTGTCGGTACATAGAGGAGACTTACATGTGTGGAGTGCTTATGAGGATAACTATACCTACCCATTAGGTAGGATCCATGGTGGATGATCTCGGAAATTCTTTTCACCTTTCAGTGGTTTTTTCCTTTTTCAGTTGTACTTTTACTTTACAGTTGGGCTTGTATTTCTGGCCCCTTTTACTTTTCAGCACTCTTTTGTTATACAGTTTTACTTAGTGTTTTTCTTCTATCTTGTACTCTGTTGTGTGCGTTTTCAGGTTATAAAGGCAATGTATTCCTCGTTTTAAGGATTTTTTCCTTTGGTGCTAGTCGCCAGCCCCTATCCAATAGAAGGTGGTCTTGGGGTAGTCACGGTACGGGCCTCAGGGGACAGGTCGTGACATGATCTATACTAGGTCCTCTATAAAAATGGATCCATCTTCGATGTTCATCACGCCCTATTCAATACCACATTTGGGGTCATGCATGTATCTTCTTAGCTATAATACATGGAACACGTGATGCACCCAATCCAACTATGTGTGTTGGGAAAGGTGGTAAGAATCCTTGTAACCCTTTGAAATATCTCAAATGGCCCGTTGAACCTTGGGGATAGCCTTCCTCCCTAGCGGAATATCTATAATCCACATCATGGGGAGAATCTCAAAAAAAATGTGGTATCCCTTATTGAACTCAAATTATAAACTCCAACCTTAAACATTACATAATCTTGAATTAAGTTAATAATTTAAATTGAGGATCTTTTTATATTTAGCGATTTAGAGATTTAGGTCATAACTTATACATAAAACCTTTAATATTACATGTAAACACTTCTACACAGTATACATGTTTTTCAAAAAATAAAAACTCTTAAAGAAAGAAAGATGTCTAGTTCCATGTTTTAGACAGAATTACATTTACTTGATCCCATCCATGACCCTATTTATGTTTACGTCCGGTGGAAAAAATTTCAAAAACATGGAATGAGCATAAAATGCTCAGTAAGGGATATAAAATAAAGAAATAAAACATTAGTCCATGAATACATACAAATCAAAGAAATCATACTTTTCAATCTTAAAACATAATCTCTTTAACATACCTCACAAAATCATAAGATTTATGAATAACATATAGAAATCATAAATCATAATGTTAACATGTGGCATCTATAACATAATTACATTATAGATTTTACAGCTACATAGGGAGTTGCATTTGGAATACCCATCACACTATATTCCCTAAATATCTTAGGAGAAACATTAAATTTTACCTTTTTCATGTTACCCAATGCATTGGAGAGCTATCTCGGGCTAACCCGCCCTAGGTTTATCACAGAACCACCCGTATACATAAATAATGCCCAAGAACCATAACATAATCATAAGACATGAACAAATACAAAGTAAAGATAACATTTCCACATTGTAATCAGAATATAACATTTCAATATGTTGACATAATTAATCCATTCTCAAAACCATTTTCAATACCCAAATATATAAAAAAAGTATATGGTATTTATTTTCCTATTAAAAACATTATGTCTTGTTAAAGATGCTAAATATCAAATAATGCTTGTGGCGGCGAAAATGTTGTTGTCACCACGTACGTTAAAAAGAAACAATCCCTTTGTCATTTAGTAAAACTCATCACAGAAAAAAGATTCCTTTTAAATTAAATTAAATGTCAAATTGTTTTATACACTATATAAAGTAAACTTCTGTATAAATCAATGTTTGCCTCAATGAAAGGAGATTGAGACGAATTCCCTTACAAATATCATTTTGTAAATAAAATAGATTTATTTTGTGTATTCACTATAATAACTCATAAAGAAAGTATAAATACATTATAAGATATAAAAAATCATTTTTTACATAATCAAATACTGACATAAACAAGAAATAAGAGATCAATCCAATGAATGGAAATTAGGTTAAGAAGTTCCCTTACTTCATGTCTGACTTGACTTGTTCGTTCTTTAATTTTGTAAATAAAAACTTAAGATAGCTTCTATTTACTTCAGAACAATTTTAAAGTCTATTATTCCTTTTATATCACTTATTACCATGTTATAAAAATTACATAATAATATAAGTTAATATTGGTCATTTTGTCGATATTGGGTACTTGAGTCGAAAATGAACATGTTATAATTAAAAATTATCCATGTGGTAAAACATCCCTTATCTCTAGAGTAATATTCATGATTTATATATCTTATATATAATATAAATCCAGTATATATGTATTTATAATAGTCCATATAATTTTAATATAAGAAATTAAATGCATCATTCATGGACACGGTAAGTTGTACGTACGCATGAACGCTTATTTCATTTCTTTTTCATATTTAAAGGAATGAATCCTAAATGATACATAGGTATATTATAATTCCATTATAATATATATGTTATAAAAGTTACATATGTTCATTAATTCCATCTTTTATATGTTCCATGTATTGCATGAACGAGTCATATCACTTTGAGGGGCGGTAGTCTGCACTTCCTCAAATGAAATTATAGTATATATACAACATGAAAAACATAAATTTATGTTATAAATTTGAATTAAATAATAATAGAGATAAATTAAATATCATATATATCATATATAATTTCATTTCCATCATAATGGCCACCATGAGAGGTGGTAGGAGATTATTGAACAATCATCGTTTCGCGAGGCAGTAGTTCGTCGTCCATAGAAACAGTATGTTTGTATCCATTAGATGAAGGTGTATGGAAGTTTAGTTTAAATCATTATCATCAAAACAACCTAGTATATTTATGATACTATTTTTGTTATGTAAACAAATAATTATAAGAGCATAGGGAGTGGATATGGGAAATAAAATAAAATAACTTGAGGGAAGACGTTACCATCAAATCGTGTAACTCCCTTTTGTTTGAACCAAAAGGATTTATTGAATTTCCTTATGCCTAGGAGAAGGATTATATTAGTAATAGAGTTATGTTGGTATATTATTTTAGTTGATGTTTTATGAGCCAATATGGTTGAGAGTTTGGAGTAATGGGTTAGAGGTGATGGCCTTTTATAAGGGGGGAGGGGCTCTTTAGCAATGTTTGAAAATATTAATTTATTATAAACTGAATTTTGATTTAATAACATCCCAAATTAATTTAATTCAAATATGTGGTAATTTTAGTTCCAAAAAATCTCATAAACTGGGTTTTAGATGGGTTTATGGCATAAAATTAACATTATCTTTTAGCTTTAAACCTCAGTTAACTAATTTAACTTTTACCATGTCCTCTTGTATATCCAAACTATATGGTAAATATATTTATGATAAAATTACAAGTGATCTAAAATGTTTCATTAATGACATTTATAACATCATATATTTCAGTTGGAAGAATATTAGTTTTTTATAATTATTTTATTATTTAATAAAATATTAATAGTTTTAATAACTCATTTGTGTCAATTTATAACTATTCAAATCAAGACTTTTAAAAAATATATATAAACTTTATTCTTTCAAAAAACCATAAATGATTCAAATATAATAAGTAATTATTATCCCTAAAAGTATTTTATAGCATAAAAAGTTTCAAAATAATTTTATTTTAATATTTATAATATCATTTATTTAAAACATTCATTAAAAAGGTAATCACTACATCATCATTGTGTCATACATATATTTGTTTATTTGATGTCTAGAAATTACAAATAAAATATCGTGATGTATGAAATATTTTTATATTTTTAATGACTATTTATAATAGAAAATATCACTTATATAACCCCATATAAATATTGTTTTACTAAATGCTATATGTTTAGGTTACATTATCCTTACCTTTAAATTAATTTTTATAAAATGTCATTTTCATTTACATGTGGCTCCATGGGGTCCCTAAATCAAACCAAGTATGCCCATGGTCGTAAATGTTTCATCCAATAGGGTTAGGAAAAGTGTTAAGGTAATTTATTATTATTATAATATTATTTTGTACCCTTATTTACCAGATTTACCCTTTAACCATAGTAAATAAAATATTTACTAATGTTACTATTCATAATGTCTAAAAATAAAAGTTCCCTATTTACACAAGTTGGACCTCCTAATTCAAAATATAGAATCCATTTTTTCAAATTTAAAATACAATTTTACAGAAATTAATTTAAAATTAATTCTCATTGTCAAAACTAAAAAGCATCTTTTTAAGAAATAATAACTATCAAAAGATTGTCATTTGTTTACATCTAATTAAAAATTAAAGTTATTTAAAATGACCAACATTGTATTAAATGGTAAAAATATAATCTAATTACACTTTAAAACCAATTAAAAAGATTGTATAATCATATAAATAAATTAGATTAAAAGACAGTTTTGAATTAAAATACAGTATTTTTCACTATTCATCAAAAAATGAACTTTATCGTAGAAATTAGAAAATTTTACCCAAAGTATATTTTGATGTCCCTATTCTAAATAAGAAGTTTATTTTGTCAAATTTAACATATAAAAGTGACAAAAACTAGATTTAAAAAGGGTTTGCCATCAAAAGGCTGTAAATCGGCCTTCTAAAAAATATTAGAGTATTTCATGCCTAAAATTGGATTCATTCTTATTTTAAGCCTCTAAAATTTATTGTAAAAAAGTAAAAACATTTAACAAACATGTGTAACCACTTTTATTTAGTTATGTTTATTCCCACCAATACAATGGCTAGAATTTAACTACCTTTTTTCATAATAATATTATTATATTATTTTTTAATATAACTCAAAGTTGTGTGCAACATAAGATTTCAAAGAAACATGATGTTACGTGTTGAGTACGCTATCGAAAAAATTGTACTCTATAACATAAAATTAATATCTTATTCATAAATATTAATAGATATGGGAATGTATTGTACTATAAAAACATGGTTTGTTACATATGTCCCCCTTTTTGAAATTGAGTCCTCATAATTTTAAAATTAGGCTTAGAAACTTCATTGAAAGTCCCACATTAGAAAAAGAGTCAATAAAACTATAACTTTAAAATAAATAAAGATAAGTAAAAAGGTCACCCAAGATAACACATACTAGGATTCCAAAAAAACATGGATTTGGAGGAGAAACTAAGTGTCATGCTTTGATGTAGAGTGATAGAAAACATGATCAGGAAAAAGATAACCCCCAGAAAACCACAAACTTATGATAGGTTAAATGATCTTTGATTCCCCATTAGGAAAAGTAAACAGACAAATGTTTTTGTTTTCTATTACGTTTCATAATGTTTGGGAATTATTTTATGATATTGACTAGTAACATAAGGAAATATAAATAATTTTCAATTCGAGTTTTATCCTTTAATAAATTTCTACCCCAAACTCATCTTTTCTCCAAATGATGAGTATTCAATATGACTTGGTCACACCTAAAGTTCTAGAATCAATTTATAGAAAATAACATAATCCAAAAAATATGAACTATAAATTTCCTTTATCTTTAAACATTAACAAAAACCAAAATGGTTAGAACAAGATCAGATGATCCTGAAAAAGGATAATCCTTTAAAGAAAGAAATACTAATCTTAATATCCAATATTCAAAAAACAATTCCCAATGTTCAGAAAAGACCATTCAATACAAAATTGTCCTCAAAATTATTCAAAGTAATCCAAACTAAGATTGATACCCAAACACATAATGATTTGATCATGTAGTCTTCCATGGTAAATCTTATAATTTATCTCAAAATAACATCAACTAATCTTAAAGTCTCATTCTGAAAAGTAATTAACTTAATCACATATTCTCAAATATAGGTTAATCATTTCCATAACTAACCCTAGTTTCTATGAGTTGACAAAAAAAACATAGATTCTTCCAAAATAATATTTCAACCATTACTACACAAATTAAATCACATAGTATTATATTTTCCTTAGGTATATAGTGTTCCCAAAAGATAAAACATCATCCAAAATAACCTCCATCAGATAATCACTAAATCATTTTCCTATACTCAGTATATTCATTTGATTAAACATAAGATCCCAAATAAACTTATTCTTGATCAATAGAATCATTTAACTAAAAAGAATAAGTCATAGTAACCAGGTACTTAATGTAGTCAAGTGGTAGGTGATGCACCCTTATCGCCCTTCGGTTGTTGGTTCGATTCCCATGGCATTGCCAGATGTGACGAGTTTTCACCCATCATGTGGGTTATCTATTTTCTAAAACCATATCATTCATATAAAATTTTCAAAAATAAGATAATTTCTCTAAAAATAACCTTAAACTATTTTATTCTCAATGGTTATCTATTACCTTTCATTTTTTATCCCAAAATGTAATAACTATTTATCACCTCAAAAACAAAAGACCATAAGAACACCTGAGGATATCGATTATTTCCACATAAGAAAAGTTAATTCTTTCTTGAATAATATTTTCACATATCAAACTTCAGGGTTAATCATACAAGAAAAATTCACCCAAAGTAATCCAATCATAAAAATAGCCTTAATACTTTTAATCATTTAATCATAATAATATCTACCACAACTGTTGAATCCCTTATATATAGGCTTCTTACTCATTCAATTTTATTCCTAATCCCTTAGCCATTCTTTTCCAACTTTTTTTGTAATACTTATTTTATAAAAACAAAATCTTGAATCATATCCTAAGATTCAATAATGTCAAAACATCAACTAAGAAATATTCCATAACTCTCATTGGTTATTGTCAGTTTCATCATCCTCAATTGGAATGGAATTAGGTATTGGAAAATATATATTTGTATGGTCCTACTGATATATTCCAAAACATTATTCGTGGGACATATATTTGTATAATGACCATGCTCACCACATTTAAAACATTCAATTAATTCTTTAGAAAGAAATTATTTCCCTTTCCTAGAGTCAATTGGATTCTTCTTTTTTCTGTGAAAGGTTATTTATTTATGACCCACATTACCACATCTAAAACATCTTCTCATCCCTTTGAAGCATTTTATTAGGTGTTTCATTACACATCCTTGAAACATAGATTTTTTAATATACTTACCTTTATGATTATTACCTGAACTTCCATTGGGATTCATTTCATTCATATATAATTCCTTAGAAAAATCACCAAGGTTCAAGTGGTCAGTCATGACACTATATAGTTGGTTGAGAATAAACACAAGAGTTCTCATTGTAACTCCCATTTCATTCAGTTTCTCATTTAGAAAACTGTCATAGTTTTCTTCACATCCATTGTTACTTGGGTGCCTACTAGATCTAGCCATTTACTAAAACCAAAAAGGTCAGTGTGATTATATCAATAAAATTATCATATAATATCTTTTAAGGAGGGTAAATAAAAAGATATACTTATTCATGTTATATTAAACTCATTCAATTTATCTAAAATAACTATGACTCTTTCTAATATTCTAACCATTATGGTTATATCACTTAAGCTTAAATAACAACCTAACCTCTAAAGTTATCTAAATAACCTTTGATACCAATTATAAATCCCCAACCTTAAACATTACAAAATCTTGAATTAAGTTAATAATTTACGTTGAGGATATTTTCAGGTTGAGATCTTTAGATAATTAGGTCATAACTTATACATAACAAATTTAATATTACATGTTGACACTTCTACTCAGAATCTATTTTTTAATAAAATAAAAACTCTTAAAAAAGAAACATGTCTAGCTCCATGTTTTAGATATCATGACATTTCCTTGATCCCATCCTTGAACCTATTCATCTTTCATTCTTGTGGAAAAAATTTAATGAACTTGGGATAAACATAAAAATCTCAGTAATGGATATAAAATAAGAAAAGAAAACATTAGTCCATGAATACATACAAATCAGAGAAATCATACTTTTTAATGTTAAAACATAATCACATTAACATAACTCACAAAATAAAAATATTTATGAATAACACATTGAAATAATAAATCATAAAGGTAACTTGTGGCATCCATAACATACCCATATTGTAGCTTTCACGGCAACATAGATAGTTACATTGGGAATACTCATCATAGTATATTACCTAAATCTATTAAGAGAAATAGTAATGTTTACCCCCATCATGTTACAAAATTCATTAGAGATCTATCTCAATCTCACCCACCCTAGGTTTATCATGGAACCACCTGTATACGTAAATAATCCCAAGAACCATAACGTAATCATAACACACAAAAAAGTATAAATAAAATATAACATTTCCACAATGTAATCACAGTATAACATTTTAATATATTGACATAGTTAATCCATTCTCAAAACCATTTTCAATACTGAAATACATAAAAAGAGTATATGGTATTTATTTTCCTTTTAAAAACATTATGTCTTGTTAAGGAAGCCAAATATCAAATAATGCTCGTGGCAGTAGAAATGTCATTGTCACCGCTTATGTTAAAAAGAAACATTATCATTGTCATTTAGTAAAATGATTCATAGAAAAAATATTCCTTTTGAATAAAATTCAATTTCAAAAGGATTTATACACTATATAAATGAAATTCATGTATAAATCAAATTATGCCTTAATGAAATGAGAATGAGATGAATTCCCCTTCAAATATCATTTTGTAAATAAAATAGATTGATTATGTGTATTAATTATAAGCACACATAAATTAAGTATAAATAAATTATAAGATATAAAAATCATTTTTTACATAATCCAAGAATGACATAAACAATAAAGTGAAGATCAACCCAAAGAATGGAAATTGGGTTAATAAATTCCCTTACCGAGTGTCCGACATGACTTGTTCGTTCATTAATTTCATGAATAATAAACATAAGTTAATTTATACATAATTAATATTTTTTTTTAAGTTTATTATTACATGTATATCACTTATTACCACATTATAAAAATTCCATAATTATTTAAGTTAATATAAGTTGTTTTGTCGATATTAGGTACTTGAGTCGAAAATAAACGTGTTATAATTACAAATTTCCCATGTGGTAAAAATGACATCATATGAAGAATAATATTCACGATTTATATATCATATATATCATATATATCTAGTATATATGTATTTATAGTAGTCCTTAGTGTTTGGACATAAGAAATTAAATGCACTGTTCATGGAGATGGTAAGTTATACGTACGCATGAATGTTACTTTTATTTCTTTTTCATATTTAAAGGAATTAAAAATAAATGATACATAGGTATATTATAATTAAACTATAATATATATCTTATATATGTTACATGTGTTCATTAATTCCATCCTTTATATGTTCCATGTTTAGCATGAACGATTCATATCACTTTGAGGGTGCGGTAGTCTGCACTACCTCAAATGAAATTATCGTATATATACAATATGAAAAGAATAAAGGTATGTTATAAATGAAAATTAAATAAGGATATAGATAAAATAAATATCCTATATATCATATAAAATTTCAGTTCCATCATAATGGCCACCATGAGAGGCGGTAGGAGATAATTGAAATTTCATCGTTTCGTAAGGTAGTAGTTCACCGTCCACAGGAAAAGTATGTTTGTATCCATTAGATTGAGGTTTGTGGAAGTGTAGTTAGAATACTTATCATAAAAACAACCTATTATATTGATGATACTGTTGTGGTTCTGTAAACACAGAATAAGAAGAGCATAGGGAGTGAAGAATGAAAATAAAATAAAAGAACTTGAGAGAATACGTTACCTTTAAATCAGGTAACTCCCTTTGGTTTGAACCAAAAGGCTTTAATGAATTTTATTATGCCTATAAGAAGGCTTCAAAGAGTAATATATGGATGTTGGGAGATTATTGGAGTAGATTTTTGATGATCCAATAGGCTTGAAATTTGTGAGTAATGGGTTAGAGGTGATGGCCTTTTATAAGGGGGAGGAGGGGCTCTTTAGTAATGTTGAAAATATTATTTTATTATAAAATTAATTTCTATTTAAAATTGTTTTCAATTCCTTTAATTTTAAAATTAGGTGATTATTATTTGAAATACTCTTAGTAAATGGGGTTTAAGATAAGATTAGGACATAAAATTAACCTTATCTTTTAGCTTTAACCCTTAGTTAACTAATTTTACTTTTACCTTGTTTATTTGTATACTCATACTATATGGTTAATATATTTCCTATAAGATGACAAGAGACCCCAAATGGATCATTAATTACATTTTTACATCATATATGTCAGTTTGTATAATCTTATATTTTTTTGATTATTTTATCATTTAATAAAATATTAATTGTTTTAAAAACTCATTTATGGAAATTTATAAAATATTCATATAATGACTTTTAAAAAATCTGTACCAACTTGATTCTTTTAGAAAACCTTAATTAATTCAAATATAACAAGTAATTATTATCCCTAAAATTCTAGGATAGCATAAAAAGTTTCAAAATAAATTTATTTTAATATTTATAATCTCATTTATTTAAAACATTCATTAAAAAGGTAATAACTACATCATCATTGTGTCATACATAAATTTATTTATTTGAGGTCTAAATATTATAAATAAAATATCATGATATAAAAATTATTTTTAGATTTCTAATTATGATTTATAGTTGAAAATATCACTTATATAACCCCATATAAAAATTGTTTTACTAAAAGATATATGCTTATGTTGCATTTTCATTAACATTAAATTAATTTTTATAAAATGTAATTTTCACTTACAAGTGGCTCCAAGGGGTCCCAAAATCGACTCAAGGATGCCCATAGTCGGACATGTATCCTCCAATAGGGTTATGACATGGTTAGGGTAATTTCATATTATTATAATATTATTTTTTACCCTTATTTACCATATTTACCCTTTAACCATAGTAAATAAAATATTTACTAACGTTACTATTCATAATTTATAAAAATAAAAGTTACCTATTTAAAAAATTTATACCTACTTAATCCCAATATGGAATCCATTTTTTCAAATTCAAAATACAGAAGTTTCATAAATTAATTTAAAATTAATTACTGTTGTTAAAACGAAAAATCTTTTTTTTAAATAATAATTATCAAAATATTGACATGTATTTATGTCTAATTAAAACGTGCAATTACTTCCAATTACCAAAATTGGATTAAATTTTAAAATATAATCTAATTACACTTTAAAACAAATTAAAAATATATTATAATCATATAGATAAATTATATTAAAAGAATGTTTTGATTAAAATTGTAATATTTTTCACTATTCATCAAAAATGAACTTTATCAAAAAAAATTAAATTTTTACCCAAAGTAAATTTTGATTTCCCTATTCTAAATAAGAAGTTTATTTTTTCAAATATAACATATAAAATTGACAAAAACTATAATTAGAAAGGGTTCTCCATCAAAAGGCAGAAAATCAACTTTTTAAAGAATATTGGATAATTTCATGCTTAAAATCAGATTCATTTTTATTCTAAGCCTCTAAAATTTATTAGATAAAAGTAAAAACATTTAACAAACATGTGTAATCATATTTTAGTTACTTATATTCATTCCTACCAATACACGGTCTAGGATTCAACTACCATTAAAAAAATATATATTATTTTTTGGTATGACTGAATGGTGTGTGCAATATAAGATTTCAAATAAACCCATTGTTGCGTGTTGAGTACGCTATCAAAAAAGTGTCCTATTTGACATAAAATTAATATATTATTCATAAATATTTATAGATATAAGAAAATATTATTCTATAAATATTTGGGTTGTTACAAAAAGGGCCTATAGTGTAGATTTTCATAAGATTTATAACTTCTCTAAGTTGTCCTCATCCACTCACAGATTAGTTGGACCTTCCCCACCATTAACTTCACCATATTTAACCCAATAGGAAATTCCTTGCACATCTGAGTCTATCATATGGGTGACCTGGATTGTTTCCCATATAGGGCCTCAAAATTTACCATGTTGATAGTATAGTGTTAGATATTGTTGTACACAAATATTACTAGTGAAAAGTGATCCTCCCACCTTTGGCTAAAGTCTAACATGCATGCCCTCATCATATCCTCTTACACCTAGATAGTGCATTGATTCTTCCCATATTTATGGGGATGGTATTCTATAGTCATCCTCATCCAGGTTCTAAATTCCTTATATAGTCCTCTCTACAACCATGATGTGAACTATGATCAGATACAATAGTCGAGGGAACCCAATGAAGGCATATAGTTTCTCATACATACAACTACCACAAACTCTCTACTAAACTCTTCTCCTTGATAGAAAAGAAGTGTGCCTACATCATGAATCAGTAAAATATCACCAAAATGGAGTCATATCCTCTTGATGTACATGTAAGCCCTGTATCAATGTCCATGGTTATGCCTTCTGATTTCCACTCTAGAATCTCAAGAGGCTATAGCAATTATACTACAACCTGGTGCTCATCCTTCGCCTACTAATATGTGAGGCACCAATAGACAAACATAGCCACATCCAATCTCATAAAAAACAAAACAATAAATCACATAATTCCCCTTTACATATTCCCAAAAATGGGATGTATATCCAAATGAGATGTCTGAAACTATCTCAACTCATCCAACTACATCATGACATGAACCACCTTCCATACCTAGAAAAAGATGATGTGATTACCTCCTTAAGAAAATCTATCTGGTGAATCTCATGAGGATATCTATACATAAATGAAATAAAATTTAATGTATCCCAATTGGGAAAATGTCACATGCAATTAGAAAGGATACAATACCATCGACTAAAGAAAAGTAAAACCCTACTTATCAACCGGGATTATATTCATGGAAGCAAACTGCTCAAACACCTCATGCACTATATGAGCCTGAGACTTCTTGTTAAGGGAATCTTAAAACACATTGCTCCTCCTAGGAGTATATACTATCTCAAATTCATAGTCCTATAGGAACTAAAACTAGAAACAATGCCTCAAATTTATGTCTCTCTAGGTTAAGACATACCTAAGGATCTTATGGACTATGTAAGCAAAGAAATTCACTCCAAGAATACAATTCCTCCAAATCCATAGAGAAAAGACTAGCACTATCAACTCTATGTCTTTAGTGCTGTAGTTCTTCATCTAGGGTCTCAAGTGCCTCAACACATATGTGATAAATTCATATATTTTATCAAAATTAAGCTAAACTAGCTATAGATAAATGGAAATACACAATATACCCCACACCCCCTACAGTTGTCTCAAAATAGGAGCACTCGTCAGCCTCAACCTCAACTCCTAGAATGCTCTACAACACTTCTTAATCTAGGTAAATGGATTATCTTTTGACATAAGGGTTTTCAAAGGATCTCTAATCCTAGAGAATTATTCCAAAAACCTCCAGTAGTACCTCACCAATCCAAGAAAACTCCACACATATGAAACACTCTTAGGTCACTCCAATGATATTAGTACATCGATCATTGTGGGTCTATAGCTAATCCATGATCTGAAATGACATTCTCTAGATCGTTAACTTCATGGATCTATAATGAGAACTTTGAGAGTTCACTATAAAGATGGTGCTCTAAAAAAATAGGACTATCCTCAAGTGCTCTACCAGATCCTTCTCTAAGGTAAAGTATATGAGTATGTCATCAATGAAAAAAACAAAAAACTAGTCCAAGATTGGTTTCAAGAACCATTTCTCAAATACATAATCACATTAGGTAATTCCTTATGTAAAAAGGAATAACCAGAAACTCATAGTGTCTACAACGATATCAGAATTCTTGTTGTTGAATATTATCCTCACTAACTCTGAACTAGTGGTATTCGAACCATAAATCTATCATCAAGAACCATCTCATGCCCCAAAACAGATCAAAGAGGCCATAAATACTTGGTAAGGCGTACATTTTCTTTATGGTGTCTTGGTTATAGTAATTAAAATCCACACAAATTAGTAATATCCAATCCACCATTTTCAAGAACAACATAGGATCTATCTAGGGGAAACACTAGGTTATATAAAACACTCCTCTCAAAGGTCCTCAAACTATAACTACCACTCCCAAAGCTCGGTATGGGACGTATAATATTCTATAGATTATATCATAGTGGTACTAGGATGTAAGTAAATGAGAAACTCTGTATCCCACCTTAGAGGTAGTCCCAGAACGTCCTTGTAGGATACATCCATAAAATCCTCCATGAATAAAGGAATCTAGATGTATAAAGAGCATGTTGTGCCAATTTCTTCACTCTCCAACTGATGGGTGATGGGTTACAGCCTCATTCTCACAAAATCCACTCGTCCTACCCTGAGATACAACTCACCCATAATGGAGAATCTCATCTCATCAGTGTGAAGGCTTCTGAATCATCTACAGTGATAGTCAATCTCGAATTAAACTGTAGAAAACCAACCCATACCCAAGATGATGTTATAGGGTTCCATTGTAATGAAAAAAATTACCATGAGAAACTATCTCCACATAGATATGTCTTTCACTGCTAGTATATAAAATATAACGAATAAGCATTCCCTATAAGAACTTGAAGACAATGTTTTTAGGCTAAAACTTCAACCGGGAGAACTATCTCTCACACCATGATTAAAGAGATATATAAATTACTCACACCTATGTCAAATATTCCTATATAAATATTATAATAAACACATTTCATACCTTTAATCATCAAATTTTTTCATGAGTTCATATATCTCCATAGACTATAGTTTTCTGTGGCCCTAATAGCCAACTCCCTAAGACTGATGTGGGAAGCCTGGTGGTGGGGGTGGAACAATATCATGGCATAATCTTTGACCCAAATATCTTCCTCTAGGAGACCCACCAACTCTTATTCCCACTCCACCTCACTAGGGTCCAAACTTCCCTCCCCTGATATATTTTTGGTCATGGAACTACCTATATCATGGTTGTTTGTTCTCTATATTTATATACTCATTAGAATGTCTGGTTAGGAAATTGAATGACATGAGAGATCACTCATCACACTTATAGTACCCAAACCAATATATTATTACTTGTTCTACTGTGTTTTGCCTAACCATTTTCCAGATTATGATCCTAGTAAGATCTCTTACACCAAGATCCTCTCAATTGGCACCTGGTAGCTACTATAGACGACTTATCCCTATAATATCCACTGAAAAATCTATAATCTTGGTTCCCCTCTAATAGGAATATCTCCATCAACATAACCCTCTCCAAAACCATGGAAATTGTGAGAATACACAAGGATACTACACTAGAACATATATCTCTACATAGACCTTGCTAAAAATTCCACACACTGATGTATCCATCCTAAATCACGTTGAATGAGTACCATGAAAGGTCTTGGAACCTTACAACATACTCTAAAACTGCCATCCTTTTATTCTATATATTTATAATCTCTTTAATTCTAATTTAAGGTAATAATGGGGGGTATTAATTTTTTTTTGTGAATGATCTAATAGAATTCGGTCCATGAGAGTGTCAAAACATCATGCATTTATGTAACTAAACTCCACTGTCACCCATATACTACATGGAAAAGACTTCCTAGTAGCCCAACCACTTAATTTTTTGGTGTTTGAATAATCTATAATAAATTGATCACAAACTCCACCCAAACTTCCACTACTTATGGATATGGCATTCCGCGAAACCTCAGTGACCTCTGTCACTAGAATAGGTGGAGTGTTATAAGGTTATGTCCATCCTTAGAAAGATTTTATGAAATGATTTTCTACTAAATAGGGGGGGACACTACCTATGTACTAAGAGGAATAACCTCACATGATGTCTCATAAACTGAGGCCTCATCACTCATCAGATCATCTTCATGATCCAGAATCAGTAACCTGGATGGCTATCAACATGGATGAATCATGAAAACTTAATCAAGAAGTATCATGATTTGATGAGCATATATATATGGAATGTTAACTCAATAAGTAAAATCAAATGAATGAATCCTATATGATGCATGTACCATGATCTCTATAAACAATGTCTTGGTATACTGATCTGACACGCTACATGTCAAAGTCATGGTTAATGGATATGTCAGATGGTTCACCAATATTTAGTTACCTATCATGAAATACACACTCAAGTCACTTTGTCAACATTTCTATAAATCCCAACCAAATCCTTATAATGGGATTACACCAAAAAACTATCTGAAATAATTAACTGTTCTGATATAAATTTTTTAGGGCCTGGTCTAATAAGGCTCAATATACAACAACCCCAAGCCCACATCCATAGGCTAGGCAAGTTGACAAGTGAAAAAATTTAAAACTAATATGGGAGGCCTTTTCCTAATGTTCTTATATTTGAACACCCATCCATATCTATTCATAAGTGTAAAGTAATAACAATAAATTATGAAACATCTAGAGAATAAAAAATGCATGTGAAACTTCTAGGGATTACAAGAGTACGACAGTGTAAAATAAAATTTAAAAGAAGAAAAATAAACACCCAACCAAAAATATGTCCCAACCTGACAAAACTAGAAAAGAAAAAATGGTGGAAGAGACCTGCTCCAAATTGCCATGCTCCGACTACCATACATAGTCTAGATAACCAAGGTATCTCTATGTTCGTCTATAATCACCACTGACCTACCCATCATCTTCATAAGACACTACATATGAAGTAAAATCCCATTCACGGGTGAGTATATATATACATAGTATGAATCCATGAAAGTTGTGGGGGTAGTAAGAGATGATATAGAATAGAAAGCTCAATACTATGAAGGGGAGTGACAAAATCCAAGGTTATAGATACAAATATATATATATTGTATCAATAAAATAATACCAAAAAGTGATAATGGGGATCTCTATCTCACATATCATCCCAATAAAGAGTTCCATCAATTCCATAGGTCCATCAATGATTCCTAACACCTCATGTGTCTTTCAGAATAAACATCCAAGTGAAGCCACACCTATACACTATATTTCAAGGTTGAAGTGACATAATATCTATGTAGAGGACCCATGACCTAGTACAATAACATGGTTTTACTAAGTCGTTGATAGAGGATCCATACACTGAGTTTGTAAGAGGGTTACACTTAGTAGATAGTTAGAGGACCCATACCCTATCCTTTTAGGGTATTCCACTCTAATGGTCAAGGAACCATTATCTGAATCCAAAAGAGGGTTCCAATTAATAATTTATAGAGTAACCATTCCCTTTCCTAGTAGGATGGTTCCACTCGAGTAATACTTAAAGGACCCATGCCCTACCTAGTATGAGGGTGGCACTCTAGTAATCGGTAGAGGAATCATGTCTTGCCTAGCGTGAGGGTGCCACTATAGTGGTCAGGGACCCATGCCCTCTAATATAGGAGGGTGACACTTGGATAGTGGAAAGATAAACCATGATTTTCCCCAGTAGAATTGTGCCACTCTAATGGTTGATAGAGGACCCATATCCAACACAGTAGGAGGGTGACACTTTAATGTATTTGGTGATCCTCCCTGATCACTATCATCTTTGAGCATCACCTAAAGAATATCCATGCCCAAAAAATATTACATCATATCTCAAAATACACTATGAATTATACCATCATATTATACATATAAAAACACTTAGTATATGATACTTTTGGGACAAAATCAGATTCCAAAAAATGAGATATGAGAAGTAGAACTTTCCTAAAAAATGAGTATGTGAACAGGGTATGAAATAGGACCCACACGATGATTGATCCCACACTACTACCCCAAATTGTACCAACAAATACATTTTTGACAACCTATGAAGCCCAAAACTTCATGTAGGTGGACTAGGCGATGTACCTCAGCTAGTCGGGGTCCCCCATTGCCCCTATCCATGTTTGTGTAAACTTTCTCATGTCTATGTACTTCAATACACCTCATTTAATCCCACATGGTGTCTTTACCATGTTACTTTACACATGGAATTTCTACCCGAAGAGGGTCACAAGTCTTGTATACCATTCATGTGGTGTGTGAACATTACCTTTTTCCAAAATCCTAGCACTGCAGATATAGGTGTACATCACAACATGTGTTCATTTGAACTACACAACATTCAGTTGTGACTTTCAAATAATCTTAGATCTTTTCCCAGCATGTTCTAGATCTACACTCAATGATTTGAATCCTTCCTTTAGGTTTCTTAAGATCGAATGAGAAGAATTCGTTCTTCGTTACTGGCCATCCGTTGGCCAGAAAATAGATTCCCAATCTGCTCGAACGCACGTACATGATTTGTACATATCCCATGTTACTCTATATCCTTTTCAGATCCAAGATCAATCTGAAATAATCCACAACCATCAAATCCTATTAATCTATGCATGACTCATGAATACATTTTTTTACCTTAATCCATTATGAATCTTGGAGCCCGATCACAATAGATCATGCCCAGAAATGTTGAATAGTTACCCCCTGGTCTAATGATGAATAATGCGAAGAAAAAAGTAGTAAAATAAAAATAATCACATTTAAAACAATCATTATACTAGTGTTGTGGGCCAATGAACTAGATTGGGATTATCTGAAGTGAGAAAAAATTTCCTAAACTGAATAATCAATTTAAACTGATTCATAGGCTCGTGAATAACCTCAATTAGAACACAGATCAAAGAAAATGTATGATCAGGATCGATATTTTAATAAAATCAGTTAGAATCCAAAAATTATGATCCCCACCCTGGTATTGGATATTTCTTCGATGAAGAACGCACTCACCAAGGAATGAGAAGATTTGTTGAAATATCTACACCTCAATTCATTTGTATCTTAATTCTCATTGTTTTCTAGTCTTGATTCATCAAGGTAGGTTGGAAGGGATATCCTCTCAATGGTCTTAGGGTTATGTGGATAACCTAACAGATCCTCTATAACGGTGTACTTATAGGAGATATCTGTTTATATCAATTAGTTAATTAATTAAATTAATTACTTAATTAACCCACTGAATGTATTCAAATTCAAACATGGTCTCGTATATTCAATTTGAGATACCATTTATGATTTATCTAATTTTCTGTAAGAAATTGTGTGTGCATCATATAAAATATTTTTAATATTTTTCTAAAAAAAATCAAGCTCACCAGGCCTCAGAATCATATTTCATCTCAGCACCTAGATCTTAAAATATTCATATATATAATTCAAATCCATATAATAAAAAAATGTATTTTATAGGTCAACTTAATTTTTCAACATGATGAATAGTAACCATAGTAAATATTTATTATCGTAGTAAAAGTAAAATAAGCTAATTAAGGGTGAAATAATAATAATATTAATTTAACTAAAAGGGGCTAACCATAAAAGTTTGATTATGTATATTTTCATTTAAATTATATAATTATCATATATATTATATATTGTTTTCTAATTTATAAGATATTATGTAATGAGTTTGATAAAAATTAGTTTTTAATGTGACCAAACTCAAATTGTGTTTTTTTTGAGATATCAAATTTAAATTAAGATAATCATTTTGAGGAATTGAGAAATTTTAAAAATAAATTATATTTTTATAAAATTATAATATTATGATATTTTTATAATTTATAAATGATAAATTTTTTTATGAAGTCAAATGTGATTTTCATAAGGTTTTAAAAACTATTATTTTAAAAAACCAGCATTTCTCAATAAATAAAATTTTTTGTTTGAAAAATAAAAATATACATATTTAGATAAATTTTAAGAAAAAAATTATTCTTTTTGGAATAATAATGTGGAAATTATCCAATTGTGAATTTTTCATAATTTTCTGGGATAGTGGAATTTTCCTGTAAAAAATAAATAAGTTATAAATATACAGTGTGTATTATGACATCACAATGAAAACAAAGTGATGTAATAAATTTTATAAAGGGTATCCCATAAGAAATATATTTTCCCCATTTAAGATAATGTGACTTTCAGGTTATTTGATTAATTTTATAAATCCTTTATCTATCATAAAAATCCTATATTATATTTTAAGGTTTAAAAATTACTTCTTTATGAACATGAATCACTTCCACATCCACAAGGCTAATATTTTAATATTTTCTTCCCTAAAAAATATAAAACAATTACATAACTTTACTTTGGTATAAAATGTGGTCAAAACAATAATAAGGATTGTGGTATTGGTTATTTTTTTGTATAGAGTCCAAAACCTATGTTTAGGAAATAATAAAGAACTCCCCTCTATTTTCCTATATAAATTCACCTAAACTCACATTTAAATACACTAAAAATCCATTTAGAACGTCATTAATCTTCCCTAACCTCTATATAGTCCACTAAAAGTTCCCCCAAACTCTCAAGAATCTCCTCCCAAGCTTCTGGAATCACAATCTTAAGGTAAGGGACCACTCTCCCTTCTATTCAATTCAAGAATATTATTTGTATCTAGTCTTTTGAATATAAATTTGTTGGGTTTTAATGACTTAATAAATACATATATACTATAAAATTTATTTCTTATTAATTAAATACCATTTATCCCGTCTCATTATACAATTTACCTATGCCATTACTCTGCTAAAATTTAGTAAGGGGTCCACTCTTTCTCCTCTTTATTCAAGAACCTTATTTATGTAATTCAATTTGTCTTAAAATTACCATTGATGGGATATGATATTATACATAACTATTACATACCTCATTATTTCCATGTTATGAGTGACCCCTTTCACTCTCCTTAATACCTCCACTGATTCATCTTGTACCCTAGTTACACTTCTAAAATTATCATGTGATTTTCCCTACCGTGTTTTTATACAAGAAACCTCCTTGTATTAAGACTATTAATTAAAAAAATTCATGTTGTATTTTGTTCTTAAATATCCCTCATACATTCCATTTTAATTCCAGGTTATTAAATACCCCTTTATCTCCCATTAAACCATTTTATGAATCTGCATGTACTGTCATTATGCTTTTGAAATGAAACTATGATTTTTTGTGATAAACATTTTTGTGGTGTATACCCATACTGAACTCCACTCAAGGGTATTAACCTCATTGTGCCTATAATTCATTGATTGGTTACTTCTATGTATGTAACACACAATACATAATTGTATGATTAAATGGGTTGAAATATGTTCTTACGTTATATGATCTATATAGCATATTTATGCACGCATAGGAAATGATTATGAGGGGTGTGATTAGATAGTGCTTCAATGCATTGGGTAATGTTGTAGTCTCATGAGATTTCATATATGGCTTACGGGAGGTCATCTTGAGCATTTTATGTTATGATGTCTTAGCGGTTATCTTGACCAATTTTATGATTTCAGGTTCAAGGTTATTTTCATGTTCCCTTCTTTCCTTTATGTTGTCATGCTATATCATGCCTCATTGTTCATATTTATGATTCTCTCCCATTTTTTCTTCCATTTTAATCACTATTGTATAACATGTAATATTTTTTACATTTCATGCTTTATTTATTCCCTTACTGGGCTTTATATGTCACCCCTTTTCTCATGTATGTCCCCAGGTTATCCCATATAGTTTTAAAAGCAATGTAATTTTAGAAACATGTTTAGGAAGACTTCAATAACATTACTTTCATCCATGTATCATGTTTCTGTGTTATGTACCTAATTAAAAAATGAAACTAGGATTCTCTATCTTCAAGGTTTTATTATGTGTATTATTATGTAATAAATCATCAATTACTGTGTAATAAAGACAAGGTTTTCCATATTAATTTCTCCTAACATTATATAATTTCATCCTAAAAATTGTGATAAATTTCAGTTCCTAAAAAAATGTGGGTAGTTCCTCCACATATATTATTTATACTCCCATGTTTCCCCCTCTTGTTTTTCATTTCTTCAAAGAACCTTCACCATTCATTTTTTCTAATACTGTAACACTTTCCCTATTGTGTAAATAATTTACATAGGCTATTAATTATAAGATAATTTAGGTTCCAACTCTATTCCCTCAAGTTTGGGTACCTGTGTTGGATCCAACATATATTTCCTTAATAAAGAAACATGGAAGGTAGTTCATAGAGTATATAGGTTGTGTTTCATATAAAATGAGTAAGACACAAAGTCAATTATCTCTGATATTTTAATGTTCCCAATATACCTTGGTATTAAACTCACCATTTTAATTAATATTATAACTCCCTTTCATGGTGACACCATTATGAATACATGATCCCCCACTTAAAATTCCAAATTCTTCCTTCATTTATCAACAATGATCTTTTCCTTGCATTATGATTCCTTGATATGATTTTCAATATCCCAAATTTGAAAAGTTATGTCCTTGAAAATTTATGGCCCAACTTGATTCCATTCCCAACTTCATCCAAACAAATTAAAGTATGAAAAATCTTCCCATACAATGATTCATAAAGTTCCATATAGATTCTTTTATGGAGTCTATTATTGTATGAAAATTATACCATAATAAGATATGGATCCCTTATACCATGAATGTCATGTTGGAATGATATAAGAATATCATCATGTGATTGAATGGTCCTTTCAAAATACCCATCAGTCTAAGGATAATATGCAATTGTCAAATGTACCTTAGTATAGATATCCTCTTGAAGATTCCTATAAAATTTTAAAGTGAATATGGGTTCATGATCTGATAAAATTTATAGTGGTGTGTTGTAAATTCTCAAAATTTCATTAATATAGAGATGAGAAAGGTACTCAAGTGGTAGATCTTTCATTACTATTACAAAATTTGAAAATATGGTAATGTAATGAACATTGACCAATATTGAATCATTCTTCTTAGGAGTATTTATAAATCCATTGAAAAAAGACTATTGTAACATTTTATTATTTCTATATTCATACAACCATAGGTTTCATAACTCCCATATGATATTTTCTTTCATCTTCTATCTACTAACACACAATGAATCTGGATGTATAATCTCCAATTTCTTATGTCATACCATCTCACTTATCTTAATTCCATATACATATTTGTGCTACTAAAATTTATAGAGTAATTTGATATATGTTCTTCATCTAGTACCTCCCCTTTGAGATTCAGTACATATGGAACACATAACCACTTAAAAAACATTGATACTCTGTTTTTATAGATTAATTATATAAATTTTTCCTAATTCACTACATTAATCATCCTTTTTAAGTAATTATCATCCCACTGGTACATCTCTATATGTTTCAGTAAATATGGTCTAAAAATTACTAGGAAAATGGAATTATGTTTCCACTGACCAAACAATTACCATATCCAAGTTTATTAAATAACAGAATAGAGGATCCTTATTAATTATCAACATAGATATAACTCCATGGTAATTCTTACTCAATTCATCTTCCACCTTATTTTCCTTCTTATAGTGGTATTGTATCGAGAAATTGCAGTACTTGAGTAGTTTTAACCATCGTCTTTGCCTCGTGTTGAGAAATATCTTAGAGAATATGTACTTTAAAATTTTATGGTATGTATATATGTCATAGTAGGGTCCTGAAAAATCTGAAAAGGAGAATGGAAACACACTTAATTTGGGAAAGGATTCTACCCAATTTCCTATGAACTGGGAAAAAATATGGAGAACACCCAAGAAAGTGGTGAAGGATTGACCAGTCTGTGTACCGGTCCAACACTGATGGTATGAGGCCGGTTCAGCAATACTCCCCCTCCGCAGACCGTTGTCATTTGCGGAACAGAGGTGGGAACCATCCATGGGTGCGAAGAAGAATGGGAACCAGGCTGGTCCACCATCACAAACCACACCAGCCGCAAACCATGTCAACCGGCTCAGACCGCGTGCACTGTCATTCGCAGAACCAAGGCGGAGCCCTGCGCAGCCGCGAAGCACCCTCTGAACCAATTTGGTCCGCTGGTAAGGTGCATTCAATGCCCCTCGTGATTTGTGGATTGACCAAGTCAAAAGTAAGCTGGGTATCTTGTCATGGGCCTCTACAAAAGGTGTTGTATGACTACAAATACATCTTTTTCCCACCTTTATAAAAGGACATCGAGGGGGAGGAGAAAGGGATCAATCAGAATTGGGTGGAAGGATTTCAGAGGAAGGAGCTTAGGATTTCGCAACCAGCGAGGTTCCAATTCGCGAACCAGAACTGGTATGAAACTGGAAACAAATTAATAAGGAAATGAAAACATATAACAAATTAGTGAATCGTGAACATAAAATAAAATGAAAAAAAGAAGATTGTGAGCCGAGTCCCTTCCGTGGATGTACTCCCCACGGACAGGGGAGTCTATTCCCCTTTTTCGATTCGACCCACCGCGTAGCACCCTCTTACACAGGAGAAGCCCTGACTGAAGAACCCCCGACCGACATTGCCCCTGGCCGCTGTTGCTCGCGTGGACTCTGCCACGTACCAACCTGGTACGCGGTCCGAACCCAAAGTCGTGTACCATCCTAGTATGTGGAATGCCTATCACATAGCATACCACCCTTGTACATGAACGACCTCTCCAGCCGCGTAGCACCCCCCTATGCGAAGGGCGCCACTCCTCATACACCCATGTGGCCCGCCAACTCCTTTGGGGTTCCCATTCCCTGAGTCAGATAAAATCCTTCCAATCCAGCCTGATCCTTTGGAATCCCTTCATTGTTCTATTCATCGGACCTAAGACAAGGCCTCTATCGAAGCCACTGGACCCGTATGATGCAATCTCCAAGCACATCAGGCCGCCTCTTTGAGTTCACATACCCATGGTAGGTGAGGGCAAAGGGTTTTCTCTGGCCCTTGAGAAGGTTCCTGAAACATTCTTGTGTTCAGATACCCACGGTAGTGCAGGGTCCGTGCCCGGGAGTCCCCTTTCTGCCTATCCCCTCATTAGGATTTAGGTACCCCACTCGCGTTTCCTTTTGAAGAGTGCCAATGGTGAGCACCTCTCCCCTCTCTTGGGAGAGTCTAGGCATCCCTCTTGGAATAAGCCCCACACCATCCTCAATGAAAAACAATGGTCCTTCCCCTCTCATCACGGAAGGTTCATTGCTCCGCTGCATGACTTCTACCTTCCTCAAACACCAGGGGGAAGGAGAGTCTAGTGGTCCCGGCCTTTTCCTCCACTCATCTTCTTCATCCCCTTTCCTCAGAAGAAATATTGTGGAAGGCTTGCCAAGTATGTTTCATTCTCTTGTTTCTCACACCGAGCAGGATTCACGTGGGCTTAGAGATTTGTGATGGTCATGACGTCCACACAATGATTCCCTCAAAACGAACTATGTGGTTTTTGATCCCTGTCTCCTAAGCAGGGTACGTAGGATGCCTGCTCGAGGTTCAATCCCAATCTAGCCCCCTAACCATGTCTAAGTCCGAATCATGCCCCTCAGAACGAACTACGTGGGTTTTGATCCCTGTCTCCTAAGAAGGGTATATAGGAACCCTCCTTGAGGTTCAATCCCAACAACAGGAAACTCTCACGTGTAAGCCTAAATCTTCCAAGAACTACATGGATTTTGATTCCTGACCTACCGGGATACGTAGGAAACCTCCTCGAGGTGAAATCTAGATATCTATGTCTGATACACATCCGTCTCTATCAGACCATGTCCTTATACTCCAGCAGGACCATCTCTAGACACAGGAAATCACTTCTCTTGGGTCTTCTGAGCTGCTTCAGCATAAGTCCCGCACCAACTTTGGTCGGTCATCTCTCACCCGGATGTCCTTGCCATAATACGTTAAACTTTACGGTTGGGTCCTCACCGCATGACCTTAAAAGGTGATGTGTCCTGTCAAGTGGCAACAAACTACGTGGATTCTGATTCCTCTCATGAGGATATGTAGGAATCTTGAATCACGGGTTTGATCAAAATTCTCAAGCCATTATCTGTCCCCCCTGGATGACAATAAACTCTAGAGCACCAAGTTATGAGGCTTCGAATTAGTGTCTTCTCAATGAGCCCAAACTCTCCATTGAAATTAATCCAATGAGGGGTGGTAAACCTCAGGCCTAAATGAATCCAAATCCTTGCGTTCTACTGACCATTTCCAACCAGGAGTAATCTGTGGATACTATGATTGGGTATAAACCAAAGATTTGTGAACATATGAATACATCTTAAATCTATAAGAGAGTCCCGGAATAGGAAATAATTCCCACCAAAAGGGTGCGATGAGCCCAACTTCCCATCCCCTTGACCAATGTGAGTTATTAAGCATTGTTGGCCGAATCGCTCAGTGAATAATTGCCTTTGGAAATAAGGTCCACGGATCATTGTATATGGAATCGTTGGGCGTTTCAAAATGAAGACCGATATACCCGACCATAGTGATCAAGCAGAGATCATCCCTCCATGAGATCGACCATCGGGCACGTCGGTCCCCTCCCACCGAAACTGTTCGAAACAAAAAATGGTGAACCCAAAGGGAATATTTAACCAATAATGATGGATTTCACCTAATCCCACTCTGTTCCCCCTTATACTCACAAGGAGGGCCATGAAAGGTCATTAATTATGAATGGTATCCTGAGATGATGCTTTGAAGGGTTTGTTGTTTGTATTTGTTAAAATATTTTACAAGTACCACTCAGAACTCCCTTCGATCCAATGGCATCATGAAGGAACTCACAGATGCGTACTTCAGGCTATGCAATGACCGGATATCCTATCCAACAAAGGACCTCATCAATGAATCAGCGTCTTCAACACTGGGTCTCGGATGTGTTGATCCAAGAGTACCACTTGAACTGTATTCTCCCAACGGTGGAGGCAACCATGCACGCCCTCCAATTCACCAAGACCCACCGGTCGCATGCCAAGCAGCGACTGCAAAAGCATATCCAGAAGGCTCTTGTTGTCGTCTCGAACCATTTTGGGAGTCTATCCTCAGAACGAGATAACGTGTACCTCCCTTATATTAGGTAGGTGGATGAGGTCGACATTGAGGACTTCATCCCCGCTGAACAAGGGGGGTCCAATATAAGGCCCCCGCCAGAAGATGTCATTGTGGTTACGCCGTGACTCGATATCCTCACGATAAGGAGGATGTCACCCTGAGGATCCAGGCACATGCTCCCCGAGATATGGCCCCTCAGACCGTCCGAAGAGGGCGGAAAATGTACAACCAGGGACCAGTCATCACCCTTTTCCCTAAGGAGGAGCTCCGCTGCCCAGTCACGAAGATGTATCGCGAGCAGGCACATACTATTTTCCACTCCTCCATGGTCTGCCATCCAGACATTGCGGCATCATACGAGCATACGTACATCCCCATTGAGCTCCATCAAGCCCGTCACTCACACATGATGGAACCTACCCGGAAGGCAACTCTCCCTTCCCAGGGTCATGAATCCCTCCAACCAGGTGTGGTGGAAACCCAGCGCCTACAGGACCAGCACCTAGTATATTCTCTTGACACCTACAATCCCGATGTGGTGGAAATCAACAGAGCCCACCATCTCGATGTGGCGGAAATTAATAGGCAGGCACGTCTCCTTGCCAGCAAATGCCACTGACTCAATACGGTGGGGAATCAACATATGCAGAGCCAACTCCCTGTGGATTCAAGTGAAGTCCTCCATCCCGATGTGGTGGAAAACGAAGAGATAAACCAGCATATCCTGGCATAGGGGCAGATTCATTCACCTGCCCCGACACAAGAGAATTGTCAGTACCCACTGACCACTAGAGGACCGGATCAGGATATTCCTACTCTCATACCGAAATTGTCCTTCATAACTGTTCCAGCCAAAGATGTATCTCTGAATATCCTGGGAATGATGAAGGATCAGGTATCAATCCTAAATCATATCTTGTAGACTTTCCTGAATGTAATTGCATCAGTGGCAACAGTAATGACTCAGGCTCGTGATCCCATCTTTCTAATTGAGGTGACTCATATAAGAGATGAGATACCTACCTTGGAGCAGATCTTCATCCCTTCTTTTTCCCAGGAGGGTTGTCAGCCATATTCCTCCATACAAGGCCAACCGGATCAAGCAGCTTCACTCGTTTCAACTGAGGGACACCCATCCATCACAGTGGATGCTCCAGAGTAGGCATATATCCGGGATAAAAGTCAATATGTTTGTTGGAATTTCCCGGAAGCATCACGAGACCCAATTAGAAAAGGACCCAAAGGTGAATTCCATTATAAACAGCAGACGGTCCCCGCTACCAGTAAGAAAGCACCGCGAACACACCGAAGGTAGTTGGAAAATAAAGAGAGGGTTCGTGACTCTGCTCTGTAGAAATATGGGGTTCCCAATGCCAATAATCACATATCGAAGGCTCAGAACCCAGCCCATCCATTAAAATATTATGGGTGTGGTAGTAGCAGTTGCGAAGATCCTCCCCACAATGTCTCTACCAGCAGCTCTGAAGGTCTTCCCCAGAGAACCCACAGGATCTCCCCCACAGGCATATAACGATCGATCACAAAAGATTCTCTCTTGATGCGAGCCACGATATCCCTCCACGTGGCTAGAATATTGAGCAGTAAGAAGGCCCTCCACTTACTATGGTCCACCCTGGGGTATACACTACAAACACTCTCTGTGCAGTGGGACCACAGATTATGATAGTAGTGCTCACTATCATATTTGAAACTACGGAGGCCCTCCCCGTAGTTATGTCTCATCCTGACAAGAAGGCCCTCCCCTGGTTGTGTCCTTCCCTGAAGGTCCTCCCTAGGGGTTATGTTGTAGCGACACTTCATGCAGCCAGGCATCAGATCACGGTGGTAGTCCTCACCACTCTAATAATAGAGGCCCTCCCCATAGAGACGTCAAGCAATGAGAATGTCCTCCACTCATTGTGGTACATTTTGAAGGCTCTCCCCAGGGTGTACCCCACAGACGTTCTCCCTATGGAAGCTGTGATAGTAGTCCTCACCACCACGCCACCATTGCGAAGGTCCTCCCTGCAATGACCCCAAGCAATAAGAAGGTACTCTCCTTGTCGCAGTGTTTCTTGAAGTTCCTCCCCAGGATACACATAGAACATCAAACCATGATGGTCATCCTCACCATGATGGAATTTGTTGTGAAGGCCCTCCACGTAACAATGCTACGTACCCAGAAGGTCCTCCCCTCACTTCGATATGCCTTAGAGGTCCTCCCTAGGGTATGCACTGCAAAATTACTCTATGCAATGAGGCGTCAAGTAGTAATGGTAGCCCTTGCCATTACAACACAGATAGCGGAGGCCCTCCCTGCCTAGATGCCGATCAACTAGAAGGCCCTCCCCTCGTTGCGGTACATTTTGAAGGCCATACCAAGGGTGCACCCCGTAGGTTCTCTCCCTGCGGAAGATGTAATGGTATTCCTCGCCATTGTGGCTGCCATTGCGAAGGTCCTCACAGCAGTGACATATCATATCGACAGGAAGGTCCTCCCCCTGCCGAATCAACATAGAAAAGCCCTCATATGCTGAGGCACTCAAAAGGATGGGATCAAGCATGTTAGATTCCCAGCTAGTCACCAATGACACCCTTCTTCAATCGGTAGATGGTATGGGTCCACGTTCATCTTCTGAACCACCTCGGAATCACCCACATGATAATTCAATACCTACCAGCCCCCCTTCCTCCGACCACACTATCAGTGAGCGTCTTATTTGGGCCGACCAAGTAGAGGAATCACTAGCGTAGGAGTATGCCGACATGTTGAACCAGAGGAAATGGCTGGCCAGAGATGAAATACCAGTTAGGTTTTAGCCCACGGCCACCTCTCAATTCGACATACCCAGAAAGTTGTCAGAGGAATGTGCACATGACATCTGCTCCAATATATGGGCAACCCTCCACCAGCTAAAATCAAGCTTCCTGCCCTACGATGGGTATGTAGACCATGTCAAGACAATAGGAGACCTCCTACGTCACATCGACCTGGAATCTATTCATTCGGAACGGAAACCACGACCTGAGAGGAGTAAAGGGAACCCTGAGTTAGCCTGCCTACATGCACTACACCAGTTGCACCGCCTCATTGGTGATGCTCTGATGGGAGTCCAAATCAGATGATGGGGAGAACATGGAGCTCTGCATTTCTCTCTTCTCCCCACCCAGAAGAACCCATTCGGCGTAATATCTTGCAACGTCATCACGCCAAGACATCAATCGAGTTGGGTCCCTATTCAGGAAAGGAAACACACCCAGTAGATACAGGCCTTGAGTAAGTCCCAAAAGCATCAGGCCCAACAGGAACAAGCCATTCACGAACTCCTGAATCTGGCCACCGAAAGTATACAACAGTATTCTCTCCTGAGAGAGGCCAATCAGCAATCATTGATTGACTCCCTAGAGGAGATTTATTCATAGGTGAACTCAGCATCATATCCAGTTCACCCCTGAATAGGGGAATGCAAGATCAGGCAGGTAGCAATAGCAGCAGCCGCTGCCTCAATCCAGGGTCAACCCCAGCCTGCAGGGCTGAGGGCATTTTTGACAACAAATGCCCACGTAAGACCAATAAAAATGATAAGAGAATCAACATCAAGGGGACAGAGCCAGCCCCAGCCCTCAGGGCTGGGGGCATTTTTACCACCTCAACAACAACCTCCCCTATGAGAATCAGTATTTTCTCTTCTAGGGTGGATAGTCATAAGAGGAGGTTCCTGCCCTATCCCTTCTTTTGAATCACCATCACCTTCAATAGGTAGGCATACCGTGAGGTTGCATCAAGAAACTCTACATGTCACCCTTCATCAAGGAGTCCGAAATCAATCATGGGACAGGAAGGGGAGGACAAGTAAAAGGTGCCGGATATCCTCTTCCTATTTGGAGGATGACATCTCCTCCATCCCATGATATGCATCTATCAATGCCATAGAGGATAACCCTATGGGTGACACCAGAGATGATGCGAATCTGAATGGATCAGGAGACGAGGATTTCAGTTATGCTATGACTCACAACGAACCACCAAGTGTGCACACCCTGAACCCGAGGTCCGCCATAAATAAGGCCGCCCTTCCAGCTAACCCTCCTCCGCTTACCCTATGAGCTTCCAACAAGGATAAGAACAAAGGACCGATTGCCGTTAACCCACCTCCATCTCTTGATAAAAATGATCCACTTACGATCAAAGAGAGATTCACTCGACAGGAAGAGGAAATGAAAGAATTTAGGTGACTTAATGCCGAGCTACTCCAGAGGAATCGTCTTAATGAAAGTGCTTCTCAAAAAGAGACACACCTTGCACTCCCAGAAAGTGCACCTAAAAGACCGAGGTTTGACCCACCCAATGAGGTGTCCGGTCTTTCCAAATATATAAACATGGATTCAGGTGAATACCAAGACTTCCCTCCAAGAGCACGTCTGAACCCTCCAAAGGTGTCACAAACGACATATGCACCCTTGGTGCCAGCCGAGCCATATCCCCAGGCAATGCCTCGGGCTACACCTGCCCAAGACCGGGCCAAATAGGATGTAAACCAGGGACTCTCCAGCACCATCGAGGCACTAATAGCTCTATTGGAAGCAATAGAAGGTCCATGTGCTCCGGTACAGCAAGAGTGAAAGCCCTACCCAGATTGGGTGATCAACACACCTCCTCCACCCAATTTTGGGAGCCCTGTATTCCCTATTTTCAATGGATCCGGAAATCTGGAACAATATTTAATGAACTAAGCATCTTATTGCGACCCTATGATGGGGACTCTGGAATAACATGAATTTGTGAAACTCAGAGGCTTCGTGCGGACCATGCAAGGATCTGCCTTCTTCTGGTATATGAATCTACCAGCTCAGTCTATAAAGATCTGGGAAGACCTTCGGCATTAGTTCCTATTCTAAATTAGCTCAACGCTACCTAAAATGACAGTCAGCGACCTCATGAATTGCAAACATAGGGATTATGAGAGGGTCTCTGATTTCATCGCCAAATGGAAGGGTCTGACCTAATCTCTGAATAGGCCAATTCCCCAAGATGAGATGCTGGCCATATGCATCGATAACGTTCGAGATGAGTTGAGAACACCACACATACTAGTGGAGTGAACCACTAGCTTCCACAATCTCTCTGCCATTGCCCAGAGGATTGAAGACTCCCTGTAGTGGACCAATCTGAAGTCCCAAATAGCCTCACAGGCTCCTGCAATGTGAAAATTTAGAGCTGAAGCATCCTCTATCACACTCAATCCATCCCTTGAGCCTACTCCACTGCATAGGCCTCCACTAAATCGTCAAGGGCACCCTGTATATAAATGCTCGCCTCCACCCAAGCAGGATGATCAGAGAGGATCGAAGTAGAACTAGTTCGAGGAATGGAGACACAAATTATACTCATTCTGAGAGGACCAAGTCCGTGGATACTTCATCGCCGCTATGAATTGAAACTTTCTCCACCTCTCAGATCCAAGGAATCCCGAAGAAGTTGGCCACAATGACATGCCATATTACTATCCTTACTATCGAATGTTAGGGCACAATATCTAAGAATGGTTCTTCTTCAATGACCTCCTGCAAAGGATGGTAGACTTCAGGCAGGTCGTGCTGGGACCACCCCCATCACATGTGATGTATATTTCTACCACTGACTCCGACAAAGGGGAGGGGTGGCAGAAAGTCACTAGAAAGAAGGTGAAGAAATTTTATGATTGGATGACTCGGAAGACTATCAACCGAGCTTAGGGAATACTCCCACCTCAACTACAGTAGCTGGTGTTGCGGCCAACAACCCCTCATGCCACGCAGGCGACCATACTGGCCTCACAACCCTCCAAAAGTTGGTCATCCCGGAGTAATCGAGAAGGTACGAGACAAGAGAAAGAGGATCAGTCCGCAACGAGGCCAAAGTTAGCTATGACACTGTCATATTTTTTTCCCCCAAACTTAGCGCCATGGGCACCAACCCACCAAACGACACCATCAGGGACAACCGACTAGGTTGACCTATCACAGGATGATGAACTAATATTTGGTTCCATCAACGTCATCCATATAATGGAATTGTTCCCTGATGAAGGGTATGGGTACAAACCTGAGTTCACAATGCAAGGGGTCTGGAGGAAGAATTGCAGAAGCAGGGGATACCAGGGGAGGCGCAATCGTGGCCGAAACCAACCCTATGGTTTTACCCCGACCCAAACTGTTAATATCGCTGAAACCCATGGGAGAGCCCTTTAATGGACTCAACAGGAGAAATAATATTCCTCCACCTCCACAAGCGGCCACTCTGGCCCCGTCATTCTACTGTACCCATCAGTGGGGGAACAAGTGTCTAGCTGCCTAGTGCACACAAAAAGACCAGCCAAGCCGAGTCCCCAGGATGTGGGAACACCGTCGACATACAACCCTGCGGTTAGTCCCTCCTCATCACGTACTCTAGCTCCCATGATTCCTGCTAAAACTCTCCCACCAAAAGAGAAGTGCTGGCCACTAGTGTAGAAGTACGATATCCTTAAGAAGCTGGAATCATTACCAGCCAAAATGTCAATCCTGGATGCCCTGATTTTGTCAGTAGATCTCAGGGAGGTGCTTATAGAAGCCTTGCTCAATCCCCATGAGTTTCAAGCCAAGGTAGTTGCCTCCGAGATTTACCGGACGGAGACTAGCCCGGCTGAATGCAATGCGGTGATTTCCTTCACCGATCAGGATGAAGATGGAATCATGAAAGGACATATCAAACCACTATATGTGTCCGTCACACTAAATGATGTTGAGATCTGGAAATTATTTTTTGACAATAGATCCTGAGTTAACCTCCTTCCCCTACGGAAACTCTATAAGTTGGGCTATAGTGAGGATGACTAAGTACCCTAAGCCACAACTATGTTGGGTTACGACCAAAGTGAACAGAATCCAATGGGACAAATCAAGAAAAAATTCATTTTGGAGACCTTGTGGCCTACTCGGAATTCTTGGTGGTCCAGAAAAAGACAACATTCAATGCCCTACTGGGAAGGTCGTGGCTCCATAAGCACATGGTCGTTCCTTCATCATACCACCAGTGTATTATGTATTGTGTAAATGAAAAAAGTGGGGAATTTCACACTGTCAAGGCCCCTTTTGAGCTCTCTGAGTCACAATACATTGACACTGGGTTTTAGGAGGAAAAGAAAAAGAATCCTTCGCTCGATGGTATTGATTGGATCCCCACTCCAAACGGTCCAGAAATGGTTCCGGATGACCCCCTCAAGCAGCTTGGTGGAGACTATGTACTGCCCATCAACCCTGATGAGAGTAGGGATTCAAGCCCAGACACACACTCAACTGTCCTCATGACTTCATCCATAACGGTCGAGTATGACAATGTAGAAACGACCACTAACCCACAATTTGGGGACGAATACTTGAGTAGGGACGCCCACGATGCCTCGCCTCCGGACCCTCAAGAGCTCGTGCCGAGAAATATCCCCCTGATAGATCAAGAAGATGGGAATGTAGTGGAAGAAGAGGAGGAAGATCTCAGGGATGCACCTCCCACATTTGAGGAAGGAATCTTCACTACTGTAGATGAGCTCAAGGAAATAAACCTGGGTACTGAGGAAGACCCGAGGCCCACTCTCATTAGTACGACCATGTCCCTCGAGGAGCATGAGGTATATACCTCTTTTCTGAGGAAACATCGAGATGTTTTCACCTAGAATTACATGGAAATGTCGGGACTCAATCCCGAAGTGGTGACTCACCACTTAGGTCTTCTAGAAGACCATTGGGGCTTTAAAAAAGCCGCCAGAAGGACGCACCCCACACATGCTGCCAAAATAGAGGATGAATTCAATAAGATTATCAAAACAGGCTTTATTTGGGAGGTCTAATACCCCACCTGGCTAGCCAACATTGTCCCTGTTAAGAAAAAGAACAGACAAATCCGCGTCTGCATCGATTTCAGAGATATCAATTGGCATTTTTTGAAAGATGATTTCCTGGTCCCAGTGACCGAGTTATTAATTGACGCAAGGTCCAGGTATGAGGCTATCTCATTCATGGATGGTTATTCTAGGTATCATCAATTCTGGATGGCCCGAGAAGATGAAGAAGCCACTCCCTTCAGATACCCTCAAGGAATATTCTATTACAGGGTCATGACCTTTGGTCGTAAGAACGCTGGTGCCACATATCAACGCGCCATGCATCATATCTTTAAACCATTCCTGGGGAGATTTTTTGAATGCTACATGGATGACTTGGTGGTCAAATCAAGACAGTGCTCAGATCACCTGTCAGACCTTAAAACCGTCTTCAACAAACTTTGACAACATAGCCTGAAGATGAATCCCTTGAAATGTGCCTTCGGGGTTACCTTAGGGATATTCCTGGTCTTCGTCGTATGCCATCATGGCATCGAAGTCGACCTTGAAAATACAAAGGCTATCCTTGGTTTACCACCTACCTGCAATCTCACTGAGTTGAGAGTATTCCAAGGACACCAAGCCTACATTAGGAGGTTCATAGACAACCTGGCGGGAAAATGTTTTCCCTTCACCAGGTTAATGAAAAAGCGGGTTACTTACCAATGGACAGATGATTGCCAAGAGGAATTTGACAGCCTAAAGAAGTACCTCTTAAGACCGCCAGTGATCATGCCCCTGGTTGAAGGAAGACCTCTTATATTATACATGACGACCCTAGAGTGGTCATTGGGAGCCTTCCTCGCACAGAAAAATGATTTCAGTAGTGAAAACAATATCTATTACCTCAGTCGAACCATGATCAATGCTGAAACTTGATACTCAAACATCGAGAAGAGTTATTTGGACTTGGTCTTTGTGGTTCCAAAATTGCAACATTATCTACAGAATCATGAAGTCTATTTTTTCTTGCGTAGTAACCCACTCAAGTATATCCTCAGCCACCCGATGTTGACTGGGTTCTTATCCTAATGGGCAGTCATCCTGCACTAGTTTGACATCCAATTTGTGCCTCATAAAGCCATCAAAGGCCAGGCATTAGTATATTTTCTTGTAGATCACCCCTCGACAATGACCACCACACAAGACATCGAGCAACATGATGAAGACATATTCTCAGTTCAATAGGAGTTCCCAACATAGGAAATGTACTTCGACGTCGCATCTCGATGCCTGACATGGAAAATGATGGAGGATCCCAAATTTAATATGGTGGGCTTGGGGATAATACCCATGTCTCCATAAAAGGCAGTCCTTCCATATTCCTTCCTCTTATCAGAAGGAGGTACGAACCATGAGGTGGAGTATCAATCCCTCATTACAGGCCGGGAGCTCGTACTCCAGGCACAAGTACAGCACCTTAAGGTGAAAGGTGACTCATAACTGGTCATCAATGAAGTCAATTGTGACTATGATATTAAAAAGAAGGATATGATTCCACTATTTGACCATGTCTGAGGGTTAATGGCAGAATTATCCATAGAACCAACATTGACCTATATTCCTCAGTCTCAGAATCCCAAGATGATGCATTAGCTAACACGGCCACAGCCCTAGATTACCTAGATCAGGATGAAACAACTATCACTATTTCTCATCGTCGAATAACCTTGCCATTTTTTCAGACTAAGATGGATGAAATCGATGAAGTCAGTCCTGTCCCTAACCCATATGCTCCCGCCACCAGCTGGATGACCCCCATTGCAAACTACCTTCAAAGGGGAGTACTTCCATCAGACAAGGATGAATAAGAGAAAATACATAGAAGGGAAATCCACTTTTTCCTATTTGGTGGCATAGGTTAGCAAGAGGTCCTCTACAAATGAGGCCTCGACAGAGTCTTCATCAAATGCATTGATGGAGAAGAAACCACTGCCATCATGAATGAAGTGCATGTCAAAGTATGTGGAGAACACTAGTGAGGGTCTAAGATTTCCCATACGGTTCGAAGGCTTGGGTACTATTGGCCCACCGTGGCACGAGATTGCGAGCACTTTACTGCAAAATTACACTCCTGCCAAATTCATGCCAACTTCATACAACAACCCCCAGAGTTACTTCATCAAGATAAGTACTCCTGACCATTTTCTATCAGGGGAATTGACTTTGTGGGACCATATCTTCCCACCACGGCCAAACAAATGAAGTATATCCTCACAGCAACCAAATTATTTTCCAAAAGGGAAGAAGTTATACCCCTCAAAGAATTCGGGGCAAGAAGCATTATCAGCTTTGTGAAAACCAATATCATCACCATATTTGGCGTCCCTCATACCATACTAACAGATAACAACACCAATTTCTACTCTGCTGAATTGGATAAACTATACCAAGAATATGATATCAAGGCTAACCACTCATCCTGCTACCATGTAGCGGCCAACGGACAAATAGAGGCTTCTAACAAGACCCTTTCCAAAATTCATCAGAAAATGGTGAAAAAAGTCAAGAAATCATGGTTGGATAAACTCTTTCATGTGTTGTGGGATTAACGAACCACAATCTTCACTGCTACTCGAGATATTCCATACTCATTAGTATACAGGATAGAAGCAGTCATGCCCATTGAGCTCCAATTACCCTCGCTCCGTATTGCCATTTGTGATCAGTTATACAACTATGAGCTATCAGAAAAATGGCCAGGTGAATTGGAATAGCAAGATGAGAAGCAGTTGCACACTTTGCACCATTTGGATGTATATCAGAACTGGATCGCATGAGCCTTCAATAAAAAGGTTCGTCTTCGGTCTTTCTTGGAAGGAGAACTTGTGTTAGTCCTATGGACCATGATGATACCCATAAAGAAACTTCCAAAGCTAGATCCCAAGTGGGAGGTACCATATGTTATACACAAGGTCTACTCCAACAGAGCATATTCCCTGATCCCTATAGATGGGAAATTCACTACCGCTCCTACAAATGCGAGATTTCTGAAGAAGTATTTTGCATAATCAAAAGCAGTTATCGTATGATCTGTAGGATGTCAAACTACCAATCCCCAATGGTCCAAACTCTATGACCCTAAATTAAGAGTATTTCTTCCGAGTTACAGGATGTTAAACTACCAAGCCCCAACGGTCCAAACTCTATGACCCTAAACTAAGAGTACTTTTTCCAAGCTGCAGGACGTTAAACTACCGAGCCCCAACGGTCCAAACTCTGTTACCCTAAACTAAGAGTGTTTCATCCTAAACGCACAATGTTAAACTGCACGGATTTCAGAAAACTATGTATGGATTGATTCTTTCCCTTACAGGATACGTAGTGATGCCAGGATTCTGTATCCTGGCCTAGCCATCCCCGGATAAAGTTAAAAGTGTATTTTTGCATTGTGTACGGACCAACCTTGCACGGGGTGTATCCCCTTATAAATAACTATGTGTTGATTGATTCCTACCCTCACAGGATACATAGTGACACCAGAATTCCACATCCTGGCCCAGCCGCCCCCAAATGAAATAAAAAGAAAAAAATTACCTCTTCCCCCGTGTACAGACCTACCCTGTAAGGGGTGTATTCCTCATCCTTACTGCATGACATTAAACTGCACGGATAAGAAAGATTGAAAATACCCTTTTCCCCTGTGTGCGGACCAGACCTACACGGGGTGTATTATCCCTTCCAGAGAACTACGTATGGCTTGATTCCCGCCTTCGTAGGATACGTAGAAATTCTAGGATCCAACATCCTAGCCCAGCCACCCCCGAAAAAGGAAAAAAAATCCCTCTTCTTCCGTGTATGGGACAACCCTGCACGGGATGTACCTCTTTCAAAGAACTATGTGTGACTTGATTCCTGCTCTCACAGGATATGTAGTGACACCTGGACCCCATGACAGGGTCTGGCCACCACCTTTATCATCACTTCTCTTATCATACCTATTCACACGTTACGCAACCAAGACATCCACCATTCCTTATTTCTCAAAACGAGTATTACTCACATGAGCTTAAGAATTATGGCAGAGTCCCTTTTCATGAATGCAAACTACGTGGATTTCAGAGAACTACGTATGGCTTGATTCCTTCCCTTGCAAGATACATAGTGACACTAGGGTCCCCCATCCTAGTCCAGCCACCCCCGAATGAAGATTAAAAATTCCCTTTTCCCTCATGTGTGGACCAGACCTACATGAGGTGTATTCTCTTATAAAAAACTATGTATGGATTAATTCCTGCCCTCGTAGGATACATAGTGATGCCAGAATTCCACACCCTGGCCCAGACACCCCAAATGAAACTAAAAATACCCCCTTTCCCCAGTGTAAGGACCAGACCTGTATGGGGTGTATTCTCCAAAAGAACTACATGAGGCTTGTTTCCGACCTTCGCAGGATACTTAGCAACGTCGAGATCTTACCTCCTATCCTAGCTGCTAATAAAAGAAAACACATGAATATATACCCTTCATCCTTACCGCATGACGTTAAACTGCACGGAATCTCCTTTCACGTCAACTCAACCTAGTCCTTACCGCATGACATTAAACTACACGGAATCTCCTTTCATGTCAGTTTGACCTCATCCTTACCACATGACGTTAAACTTCATGGAATCTCCTTTCACATCGATTCAACTTAGTCCTCACCGCACAACGTTAAAACTGCACGGACATTGTCCTCACTGCACAACGTAAAAACTGCACGGACTTCATCGCGACCCACCCAAGTTATATGGAGAAATGATATGGGAATACTCCTTGCACATTTGGATACATCCTCTCTATACACAATACTCCACGACCCAGATAATTGCGGATCTTTGTAATCATTCATGGAAATTGGAAGTGGAAAGTTATCGACCCGTGGACACCTTTGCATGACTATGCATACCATGCCCTCAGTAGCTCTACATATTGATAGCCCCTAGCCTGTCTACCTAAGGCAAGATTTCCCCAAGTGATACCCTTCCTATCTTTGAACTCTTACCGGACTCAAAGCCCCCATATCATATCCCCCGATCCAAAAATTTATGGAGCAGTGGTTTACAAGTTCATTCCCCTCTCACATCCAAATGTTGCCAGGGTATGCCTACCTGGTTAGCCTATGAATCCTCCCATTGTTAGCATGATGATCTGTATCTACAAACATCAAGTTGGGGCTAGGCTACTTTGACTCGATGGGAAATTGTTGTGAAGATGTTTCTTGTATGCCTGGACACTATTATCACCATATACCGAACTCTGTGCTATGAGCGATCCTAGATTTTCATAATCACCCATGGCTATCATAAGTGGGAAGTCATAGACCTGTGGACACCTTTGCATGACTATGCATACCATGCACTTAGTGGCTCTGCATATTGATAGCCCATGGCCTGTCTACCAAAGGAAATATTTCCTCAGCCGGTTCTCTTCCTAGCCCTGTACGCTTACCGGACTTAGAGCCCCCATACCATACATCTTGATATGAGAAACCCCAGAATTACAGTTTACACCCTCATTCCCTCACACTTGTTCAAAGTATACCAGATCCTTCCAACTCAGTTTCCCTCCAGGTAATTGAAGCAATAGTCACCCAATGGTCTAAACTCTATGAATGTTAAACTAAGAGTAATTTGTACTTACTGCACGATGTTAAACTGCATGTAGTAAAGGTACACCCCATGAGCAAGATAAATCAGTGTGGTGAACTCTTCGAGTTTTAACAGCAACCGGGGATGAACATCCCCAACATGTCCAGATATTTCCTTACCAAATGACAGACTTCGTGTCCTGGACAATCACGGATCCTCATAATCATTCATGTCCATCGGAAGTGTAAATTTATCATCCCAAGGACACCTTTTCATGACTATGCATACCATTCCCTTAGCATATTTGCATATTGATAGCCCCTGGTCCATCTATTAAAGGCAAGATTTCCTCAGGCGATACTCTTCCTATCTCCATACACATACTGGCCTCAGATCCCTCAAATCATATCTCTTGATCCAAGAATCCTCAGAACCACGATTTACATCATCAACCCCTCTCCATGTCTTGGACATGCTTAAATATTCAATCCTAGTTACATTCTAATCAAGAGTGACCTTTGAAACTACGTTCTTACCACATGATGATCGAAACTGCACAGAACATATCTTGGCCACTTGGTTTGAACTGCAAAGACTAAGCATTAAACATACATGGAAATTCCTCTAACTAAAATCATTTTAAAAGGTTTAAAAATGTCCCCTATCCTCACTGTACGATGTTAAACTGCACAACATCTTCAAAAATTCTCCCCGTCCTCACCGCATGACGCTAAACTGCACAGAATTTAAAATATTCATATGTCCTTACTGGATGACAATAAACTGCACAGTATCAGATAATGATAATTCCCTATGTCCTTACCGCTTTACGTTAAACTGCATGGTCGAACCTATCATGGGTTTGGTCAGGAATGGAGGCTTTACCCTGTCCCTTAGTGCATGAGCTAGACTTGCAAAAACCACCATTTCACACCAGTGTGAGAAGGGATGACTTCACCCATTCTTGGGAAATTTAGCTTAGATGTTTCTCCCATATCCAGGCAACATCTCCTCATAAACCATACTCTGTACTCAGAAGGAGCCTAACCCTTATAAGCCACCCCTGGTGGTCCTGAATCTCAACTTCCCTGAAGTTGGTCGGGTATAGGAAGAATACAATCATTGACCTAAGGACACCTTCACATGACTATGCATACCATGACCTCTGTGGCTTTGCATACTGATCACCCCTAGACCGTCTATCAAAGGTAATATTTCTTTAGGTAATGCTTCTCTCCATATGCCTTTTGGCCTCTGATCCCCCATATCCATCATGGGATTCAGAAACCCCCTGAGCTACAGTTTATGAACCTATTTCACAACCCTGCTTGAATACGCTGGAATGTCTCAGATGAGATTACCGAGATCCAGGAGAATCCATTCTGTTTTAAAGAATGTCCCAGCTGCATGACATTAAAACTGCACCAAGCTCTAGCCACCATTTATGCTAGCTAAATGCATAGGATAGGGACCATGCGTTCACACTTCTGATTAATACAGATGTTCCCAAACCCTTTTAGACGTCACACACCCTTTCTGAGCCACCCCTGGTGGTTTTCATAATTCTCCATGCCACCCATAGTGTTTCCATAATACGAACTTCCATGAAGTCCTTAGTCCATCAGAAATGGACATTAATTGACTTAAGCACACTTTTGAATGACTATGAATACCATTACCTCAGCGACTCTGCATATTGATCACCCCTAGCCTATCTAACAAAGGCAATTCCTCCTTAAGTGATTCTTTTCCTACCTCTGTACGCCGATATGGCTCCCAGGCCTTGAGACATGCCCTACATGTCATTAAAATCTAAACATGCTCCCCCCATGTGTGTCTAAAAGGTATTGAGACATCTTTTAATCAACGAAACCTCATCGGGGCCCTCACCCCACTATATCTGGTCAAAGATGTTCGACCTAAAACATCAGTAATGATAGTCTTATCGGTGGGACTTTAAACTGCTCACAATAAGAGGTGCAAAGCCCGTTAGGCCGAAAACCCGAAAAGGGAGACCTAAGAAAAATCCAAGTTGTACCCACTGGGTCCACACCAAATGGGCCCAGGAAAGATTATGGTATTAACAAAAAAGACAAAAAGATTGTGGGGTTTTTCTACAAAACCCTAGCAATAGTCAAACTATTCTCACAGGATCCCTTGGTTTGGGCAAAAGTTAGAGCTTGTTTCTATTTTATCAATTGTCCTAAACTCTTATTATTCTATGTTAGGTGAATTATCATATAAAAAAATCATGTCAAATAATTTCTATCACAGGAGAAGACAACAAGAGTGCTAAGGAGAAACATCTCTTTGTTCAATAACAAAGTTGATGAGAAGGGAATCCACAATCCAGAGCTTCATATGGCATGAAATGTTATTACAAGAGATTTTCAGCGGATTCACAAAGTTGTATCAGGAACTGATGAGAATCCTTCATTTCTTGATAGAGATTACGCATCAAGGTTGTCTCAGCTTCTGCACGAGCCCACAGTGCTTCCGTCTCCTATGCCGCCTTTGAGCTCGACCTCATATCCTCCTCCATTTGTCACTCCCCTTCTTCAATTAGGGATTTGAAATTAGTATCCTCTTATTGTAGCTACTGTGTGTCACTCCTCAGCACCTCCATTCGAGAACACGGCTTAATGACTTCTCCCTGAAGACTTGCGACTACCCCAACATGATCATGAGCTTTTGTTAGGCAATGTTGTCGGGTCGTAGAAAGGTAGGCTTTAGATTGAGAAGTATGAAGGAGATATTCAAAACCACCAAGCCTCTCTCAGTCAGCGACCACCTTCTTGACTATATCATAAATACCATGGTAGAAAAAAACTTTCAATCCCAACAGCAAAAATAGATTGCGCAGCTTCGGAAATTTAGTCGTCATCTCGGCGAAATAGCGTCTAAGAAATCAGCTTCTAAATTTTCTCCCATACCCTTTGGTGAGTAGGTCAAAGACTATACAGGAATCATTGATCAGGCATGGCGTCACTCCCAGATGAAGATACATACTCTGGGATGAACGTCACCAGGGAGGGACCCGATGCGTCTTCACCCACAAACTCCGACGCCACGACAACCTCGCCCCCTACGGTTGTGGTCACGGGAATGATTAGATCCGACAGAATAATTTCCAGCGCCGAAGTTCGTGGTCCTAAAGCCCAAAAATTGATAAGACAGATAAGTATCCCTAATCAGAAAAGGGAAGAGAAAGGAGTAAGTGGTAAGATATTGAGAAGCTTACCCTTGACTATCAAGGCATCGATACCCTCAAGCTCTACGCCATCGCTGCCGCTCGAGGAAGACGCTACATATTTAAAAGGCAAGGGAGTCCTGGGAACCCCCAGAGGTATCTCGGACCTATGGCCACACCCAAGGCTAGAAACTCCCAAAGCTGTCCCCAAGAGGTCTTCTACGGAGATCAATCTCAGGGAAATTACTCCCCCGGTAAACAGAATGATGGCCCGCTCTAGGTTTTCGACAACTAGACTGATAACAGGCTCTTCCTCCATCATTGTGGGATCCATCGGGTCTAAGGCAGTTGACCCCTTCGGATATGAGGCCTCCTCGGTAATCACAGGCACCCCATCCTCCCCTGAAATTTTAGAGGTTATGCGATCAACGGGAGTCTCATCTTCCAGCTATTCCTACTCTGACATATTTCTGATTGATGAAGACATAAGGAAAGCATCCATATCACTAGCCACTTCAGCAGGGCACACCACCTCGTCACACTCAGGTTTGGCCACAAGTGGTCCCTCAGATATTAAAGTGGTAGAAGGTACGACCGCTTGGGCATCCACGGTCCGGTCATAGATTGGACCTGCATCATAGCACCAAAATAGTTAATAACTGGCAGAGTCAGAATATATGAGGTGGTAATCGAGGAAACATGAATCATCATTACCCATCGTTCCCTGTAGGATCCATTCTAATAGTCAAGATGCCTGCCGATGTCTCGGGATCTTCCCAGGGGACAATTCTCCGCTCAGAACACTGGGAGGAGTAGGAGGAGGAAAGACCCTAGTTGGGTCTGCGATGGTCGCTTCTATGTGCTCAACTACACTACGAGACCCCTCCTCGATGACCCCTGTAGTCGAAGGCGCATGTTCGCCTACTGCAGTACCCTGAGGGGTATACTCTGGGGAAGGAATTTCCCCTGGGATTCCTCGAAACCCTGCATAAAGGGAAGAAACTTTAGAACCTTCACATTACAAAAAAAAGGGGAAAGAAGTCTATGATGGATGAGCTGGGCAACCTCTTCTTCAGGATCAGACGATTTGGGATGATTTATTATCAGGGACACCCGATTAGACCCATAAATATGGTTTTGGAGTGAATGCACGTACATTTCCATTTCCATCAGTGAGGTGACTATTTCATCCAGATCCTCTTCCAACATCAAGTGAGGAAGAACAAAGATAGTACTAATATCCGGAAGCTCGAGAGAGCTCGTTTGGAGTAATGCCCAAACCTCTTCGTCTGATCCACTGACCCTCAGGTCATCCCAAATCCTCCATGCATCTAGAAATGCGACCGTAACAGGAAAAGCTATCCGGGGGGTCGACCTGAGAGGGTCGGGCAGTGACAGGGGCTGGTGGAGGCACCAATAGCTATGGATTTTTTCTAGATCTCACCGCCACCCTAGAACTCTCGAGAGCTACCTGTGGGCGGGACCTCATGGGTAGGGAGGAAATTACCTTTCCTAAACCACAGTAGGGGAACCAACATAATCATCACCCCCTGAAGAGTGATTTCTCTCTTCCTCCTCCTTATCAGTCAACAATCATAGTCGGGCCTGGACTCGGTGAGTTAACACCGAATAACCCTGGCGTGCATGAATGTAGGCCTCGAGGTCCCGAAGATACCGATTGACTTTCTCAAGGTCCACATCATAAATGATGTCAGCAAGAGTAGATATGTAGCCCAGCCTATCGAACACCATTTCTGATTCCTAGAGATACCTCCATAAAGAATGGGGGTACTAGCTACGAAAGGATGACTATCCTTTGAATTAGTCCCATTATCCCCAGGCCGTTGGGAAGGCACCATCAGTAGGAATGGCCAACTCTCTCCAGGCAGCTTCAAGGGCATGTGAGGATACACCTTTGTCCATTAAAACCTTCCTCAGAAGCATCAGACCAGCAGGGTTGCAGAGAACCTTTCCTGACCTGGTTGGAGCATTATCCCCCTTCCACTTCCTCTTGCCCTTATATTGATTAGGACTTGAGATAATGGGCACCCACAGCCCTAACTGGCCATTCGGGTATGATTGCACCCAGGAGTCGGCATAGATTTTGGATAAGAAAGGCATGGAGTCTGCAAGCGTGGGGCTCAAAACCTCACAGATAGTATCCTTCTGGGTGAACATTAACCACAATTATATGGCCACCATTATATGGATATTTATGTGGGCACCATTGAGTGCATGAGGACACAACACCTAGACGCAGACAATTTGATGTCTGAATCGGCAAGGCACATACCCCTCACAAATCAGTTCCTTGTTGATACGAGCCACCAGAATAACTTCTCAGAGGGAAAAGAGGTAGCCTCGCTTGTTAAATTCCTCTGATATGGTGTTCATGATTGCACCAGTCGGGGAGGGATATGGCCAGAAATTGAAATGATTGTAATTTGAGATTCGGCTCGACAGCCGACGCATATTCTGAACCATCTGTTTTCCATCCTTCTCTTGGGCCACCCACTCCTCGGGCATAACCCCACTGGTCAATTGCAAATATGGTCAAACTACGGTGTCCAGAATTTTAAAAGGATTGATGAAAGAGTAGGAATTCTTAATATGCGCTCCCAACCATCCCTAGAGAATTTGAAAGGTGTTGGCTACCCAGTTTGGCCGACCCCCCTCGGTAATATTGCCAAGCAATCGATAAATCCTAGAAAGTACTGGGAAGACCAAGTTGATGACATTGTCAATGGCCAGCTGTGCATCCATAACAAATTTTGAGACCTTCATGCCACCATTATCGCATACGGGAAATAGCCATCCACTCAAGAACATGGCCAGAAACGCCGCCATACGGAGCAGCCGATCAATGTCCGAAACAAGTTCCCATCCCCAATTGTCAAATTGGCCTTCCTTCAGGATCATCCGATAGCTACCCCTCTGCCTTTGGGACTCCATCGTAGGACAGGTTATGGGAATGCACGGAAGATCCATGGACTTTCTCTCTCTAGAATAAGCCTTGATCCATTCACGATATGGGACAAGTTGTTTCAGAGATGTATCCTTTGAATGCTCTTGGGCCCGATCAATGAGCTTCTTCACCAGGGGAGGAGTCCTCTCTTTTTTGTCCCACACGTAAGGGGGAGGCAAGAATTCATCATACATGCCTCCAACAATGGGTACCCCTGAAATCTAGAAGACATATCAAAGACTGATACCCACCTCCCCATGGACCGTATAGAATGTGTTGGTATCTGGACTCCAATGGCTCATAAACAGCTTGGCAAGGGAATAGGGCCAATGGATGTAGGTATGGAACACCCAGGCAGCTTCATATAAACCTACGGCTCACAATTCCGCTTCAAACTCCACACAGCTCTGGCAAACCCAGAAGGGCCACCCCCAATCCAATGACTTAAATGTCCCTCCGGGATGGAGGTCCCGGTCTGCTGACCAGCCATGTTGGTTGTTTACCATAGCATTGCGGGAAATGATCCAGTAACAGTGAATTTCCCAATCCTACTAACGTTGTTCTCCTATCGGGGACATAGGAATGTGATTCATCACAGACCTGGTAGCTATATCCCTTGGGGTAGGTGCACGCACGCACGTCGTTGGGAACGGGCGACAAACTAAAATTTATACCTACTTACTACTTAGGACAGTGGCAAGACAGGGTCGAACCACAGGGAGGCATGTTGTTGTGTTTGGTATTCTAAAAAAAGACTAAACAAAAACACACATGCAAAAAATCTAACAAGGACAAATGGTGGTGGTGAAGTGAAGTGAATGAGATTTAGAGTGTGAAGAAGTGAGGGAGAGCTAGTGAGTCCACGGGAGTAGACATAGCAGAGCAACAAGAGGAATTGTGATGCAAACAACCAATAGATGAGTAAGGGGGGCGAAGTCCACTGGCCGATTTGATGTTTCTTAACCTTATTCATGCAATGCGATTGAAGAGAATGGATATGACTAAGAGTAACCAGCTAGAGTTGTCATCTGGTCAGCTTGTGATGGAATAGATCTTACATTCCCTCGACCGTAAGAGTCATTCCATCCAATGGATAAATCAAGTTAGTAGTCACCCAGATCAACTTGTCAGTTGAGTTCAGTGTGTCTCTCTCTTTTGAGAGTAATTCACTTTTCAGTGAATTAATCAATTTGAAACAGTTTGAATTATGGTACAAGTAAGATCGGTTTTCACACGATCTTGTTGTTTTGAAAAAAAGTCTTGTCAGTAAACAGTAAGAGAGAGATAATCCAATTGAGTGATGCGGTGCATGAATGAGATCAAACAACCCTAATCAACCAGCTTATTCCCCCCGAAGGATATTAGCCAGACATGGTGGATAGTTTTAATGCAACAGTAGAATTAAGAGCAATGAAACTCATATTGAAATATATTGCAGAAAAAATTGAGCACAAGTCAAATAAGAATGTTCATCTCCCTGCTCGAGCTCTCGGAAACTCTAACTCCTGCCTCTTGATGGTGGATGTGATGCTGGAATGCGATCGATCTCCCACCCTGGTAATCGAGGTGTGAAAATTATCTGATCTCCTGATCCAATCTACTCTGAGGAAGATAGTGAATGTTGCTCCTGCTCTGCTCCCCTGGTCTGGAACAAAAGTCCCGCTGCCTGTCTCTCCCGATGGAAGTGTATCCCGCTTCTTCTTAGCTCGCCAGGAGATGCCTCTCCCGCCTCCCATGTGTTCATCACCTAACTAAAGCCTCTAGAATCTCCCCTGAAGTGTTCCCTGGCCTCCACGTGGCGCTTTCACTGTGCTGCTCCTCCTGCGCTATTCACTGGAGCACTTGCTCCTAACCGAATGAAAAAGCTTGCACACGTCGAACTGATTCCTTCCCCAGACACATCCAATCCATGTGGCATGCTTTTATTTTCACATCACTCTCTTTTAAGTGAATTCTATGTATGTGTATACTGCCTCCTGCAACGAAAAAGCGAACTCTTCTCGTGCTTTCCCGCTAACTGCTTCTTTCATCACAGCTTCGATGTGTAGGTCCCCCTGCACGGAACACCAAACAAATCGTAAATGAGTTGAGTGAAAAATAAAATGAAGTTATTATATTCTATATATTATTACTTTAATAAAAATACTTATTAATATATATATATATATAACTCAATTTTATTATTAATATTATATGTAAATCTAATTATTATATTTAGCAATATGATATACTAATATCACATAATCTTATATACAATTATTATTATAACTGTAATTATTGTATTATATGTGATATATTTATATATATATTAGATAGTATAATTAAATAGAATAAAAACTAAAAGAAAAAGAAGAATCTAAGAGGGGAGTGTTTGGGTTTCGGCGCAAATGGGAGGAAAGAAAGGGGGAGGGCAGGGGATGGCAGTGGTCGCCGGCGCATGAGAGAAGAGCGTGGCCGGGGGCTTTGTATTGGAGCGCAGCTTCAGCAGGGGTCCGGCAAGGGATGAAGGCGAGGTCTGAGGCGGCTTGGATCAAGGGAGAATCGGCGCTGGGCTGGCCTCGGCTTGGAGAAGTGGTGCGGCTCAGATCTGCTTGTGCGGAGAGGATGGGATGCAATTGTGAGGGGGAAGCACAGACAACACTTGGTTCGTGCGGCGCAGGAGTCTCAGGGTCGAGAGGGCGCAAGAAGTGTCGAACTGTGGAAAACGGAGGCAGTACGAGGTATAACCGGAGAGCTCGGACTTGAATTAGGTGTTGTTTGGGGCCAAGTTTTCAGGTATGTTTAGAAATTGGTGTTTTAATTTTATCCTGGGGTTCTATTTTGATTCTAGTTTACAGATTTACGATTTTGAGCTCAATGTTTCGATTTGAGACTGAGTAAAATGATGTTGTTGGGATTTGATTTTGGGTTTTTGTCTTGCTGCTGGTAATTTGCAGTTTTGTGGTGCGTGTATGGATGAAAGAAGAGGTGATGTGTGGGTGGTGTGGGAAATTTTGATGATGTTGTTTTTCTGTGTGAAGGAGTGGTGAGTCTTGGATGGGTGAAGTGGTGAGTGAGGAAGAGATGAACGGTGGTTGGGCAGAGGAGTGAGGCAGGGGATTATGGTGAGACATCTTGTGAGGCACCGTGAGGGTGGCTCACGGTGAGACCGTTTATGAAACAGTGGGTAGAGGGGGGGGGAGGAAAGAAGGATATTGAGACACCGTGAGTGTCACGGTGAGACATCAGGTGGGTAACAAAGGTAGTGGTTGAGAACCGTGAGTGTCAAGGTGAGACCGTGAGGAGGAAACGATGGGTAAGAAATGGAGGCACCGTGAGGGAAACGGTGCGACGTGCCACCGTGAGTACCTGCAAATTAAAAAGAACAATTAAATAAATTAATAATTTAAATAAAACTAAAAATCAGTTAGCAAATTAAATTGAATTAAAGACTAAATAAATAAAACAAACTCAAATAATAAAATTAATTGTGATTTATTTAAAAGAATTAATTTATTTAGATTAAAAATTATACAGAATTAATTTAAAAAAAACTAAAATAACTAATGTCACCTTCTTAGATTAATCATACAATTAACAAAAGAATAAATAAAGTTAATTAAAGAATAAGAAAAATTAGTTGAATAGAATTAATTTGTTAAAACTAATTAACTTATTAAAAGACTAATAGCTAAAATGGGTTATCTATTTACAGTTTAAAGAATAAATAATTAATTGATTAAAATAATGAATTACTAAGTTAATTAGAATGAAAAATTATAAAAATAAATGAATAAATAAATAAAATTCTAATTGGTAAGACTAAGTAAATTTAAGAATTATTTAAAAAGACACAAATGTCTATTAAAAACAACTTCTTTAAACAAAAATTGATTATATTACACAGCAAGTACAACAACACAGTAATTACCAAATATTTACTAAAAACAATAATTTTGGAATAATAAACTCAATAAAAATATAAAAAGAATGTGTCAAAGTGTGTGAAAACATCGCCACATCAAACTCCCCCACACTTAAATCCTTGTTTTTCCTCAAACAAGCACATGACTTTGAATTTAAAAAAGAATTAAGATTTATGAAGTTCAGCTCAAAAAGTGCATGTTTAAATTTAAATAACCAGAGGAACAAGACCAAACAATGGGTCAGGTTTTTCAATGGTATTCAAAAATGATATCCTTCCTTGCTTAAAATACTCACTGGAAGTCAAGAGCATCAAAAATTCATACACTGTCAAGTATTTCATGCCTCATATGTGTATTCCTTAACTATCCTACTTCACTATCCAATTAATGTTCTAATTCAAGGAGTGTTGACAGGTTAGATGAAGTGGAACTCAAAACTTAACTAAGTTCACCTTCCATTCTCACCTTCCCCCAGGTTCCAGAAATTAATGTCCATTAAATTGATCACTTTATTGATTCAACTCAAATGAAAATTAACCAAGTCAATTGCTCCCTTCTTCATCTGGGTTCAAAATTCCCCTCACCTTAATGAGTTCATTTTTGACAAGGGCACTCTATTTTAATCTTTCCCAGCCATATTCCATGTGCAGAGCACTGTGCATAGCACTTATTAAGATTGAAATTGGCTTTATTTATTCACAGAAACGCACCCAATGCACCTTATCTCAGATACTCACCGTGGGATCCTATTTGCTCATTTAACTCCAGTTACAAAGGTCTTAATTAATAATCATTCAATTTGACTTCCTAAAGTGATTGAATATTATATTATAAAAATGTGAGTCCCTTGGGTTCCAGTCAGAACTTCTAGTTACTCCAAGCTATGATCCTTAATCCAAAAAAACTATCCTAACACACTCTCATCCTTAGTTCCTAAATAGACATATCCATGGAGACAGTGAACAATTGAACTAGCAGTCATTCATACTTAACAGTTTCTGACTAAGTGCCACTCTCATGTTCCAGCAGCAATTATCCTCTAATCAAGACATAATTTAAGTACCAGTGGACATCCAATAACCATCATATGATGAAATAATTTGAAAATTTTTGAAGGAATTTTGAACCAATTTTTTTGAAAAAATTTGACCTTTTTTTTAAAACAAACACAAACTTGGGTTCAAGAAGGGGGAATTCAACATGACACTAGAATGACCCCTTTCCCCGACACTTAAAACCCAACATTGTCCCCAATGTTGACTCTCAAGGTGGAAGAAAGTTAAAGTTCAAAACAAATGGAAATTTTAGTTGAAAAAGGATATTGAGGGGTATCAATGAAGTTCACAAATTGTCTTTGCCACACAAAAAGTAAAAGAAAATAAAAACAAAAACAAAAGAAAAACAGAAGAACTCGACCCCACCAGTCATCACCAGCAACCAGGTGTATCTCAATTCCTAAAATGTACATGCTTTGAATCATTTTGAGCAACCAAAATATTTTAATAATTTACTTAAAAAATTAGAATGTTTAGCAATAATGTGAAACATCAGCATAATGAGAATAATAAAAATGGGTGCAAGCATGTTTCATCAAATCAACTCAAGAGCATTCTAAACTAATTATATGTTAGCAGCTAACACCCAAGAAAGAAAATACAGTCATTACTCACAGATTGGGAGGAAGTCCCCCACACTTAGTTCACAGTAGAGAGTAAGCAATTAATTGAAAGTGAAAAAGGGAGAACAACACTTCCCTAAATTATTGTCCCTTTAGCAGTGGCTTTCATCAACAGATCCCCTTTAGCGTCATAGGGTTTTTACTCCTCTTAAGTAACCTGCAGGTTCAAATAAGTAAAATAAGACTTTAGATTTTAAAGTTCAAGAAAAGTAACCCAAGAGAGTGAGTAGAGAAAAATCTTATCCATATGATGCAGTGGATTTCTCCCTTGGGGTTTCTAGACAAGTTTCTAACAGCAACAACTCTCTCTAACACAATAAAAGATCATGAGGCACCATTAGTAATCAAGCAATTGAGCCAGAGAACAAGCAGCAGGGATGAACTTTATTGATTAACATAAAATAAAAAATAAACTACTAAGCCACCATGGGTTAGTTCCCATGAAACACTGAGTTTATAGTCCTCAGTTAGACTGGAATCAACTCATTCTTCCAACAGAGATATGGTAGCCAAGCCCTTTAGCTACTCTTTAAAGAAGTTCTTTATTCTTTGTACATTGACTAAGAAGGGTCTATTCTCATCTCCAACTAGCTCAACCGCTCCATTAACCAGAACTCTAACAATGGTAAAGGGTCCTGACCACTTGGACTTCAACTTCCCTGGAAACGACTTCAATATTGAATTGAAAAGCAGGACCCTCTCACCAACCTTGAAATTACTGTTTTGAATGATTGAGTCATGAAAAGCCTTTGTTCTTTCTTTGTAAATTTTTACATTCTCATAAGACTCTCTTCGGATCTCTTCCAACTCACTCAGCTCTAGTACCCTCCTCTCTCCAGCAGACATAGTGTCAAAGTTAAGATCCTTCACTTCCCAATAAGATCTCTACTGTAACTCAATTGGTAGATTGCATGCTTTCCCAAAGAGTATCCTATATGGTGACATCCCTATATGAGTCTTATAAGCAGTTCTGTAGGCCCATAGGGCCTCATTCAATTTCCTTGACCAGTCTTTCCTAGAGCTAGATGTTGTTTTCTCTAAAATCTGTTTGAGCTCTCTGTTTGAAACTTCTACTTTCCCACTGGACTATGGGTGGAAAGTAGTGCCTGTCCTATATGAGCACCCATACTTCTCCATCACAATTTTGAACTTATAATTCTTGAAGTGAGTCCCATTATTAGTGATGAAAGCTTGAGGCACACAAAATCTGGAAAAAATGTTTTTCTTAATGAATTTCACAACACTAGCAGCTGAATTATCAGGCAGAGCTACTACCTCAACCCACTTGGACACATAGTCCACAGCAACCAAAATATACTCATTCCCAAAAGAAGATAGAAATGGTCCCATGAAGTCCAAGCCCCACACATCAAAGATTTCAACTTCTAGAATACATTTTTGAGGTAATTACTGCCTTCTTCCAACATTTCCCAATATTTGACATTTTGAACAACCAATGACCAGACTCCTAGCATCCTTGAATAGTGTTGTCCAATAAAAACCAGCTTGGAGGACATTCTGAGCAATCCTTTCTCCTCCATGGTGGCCACCCCGAGGTGATGAATGGAAGCTCTCAAGTATGGGTAAAATCTCATCCTCAACCACACATCTTCTCAGAATCCCATCAGCACACCTCCTAAAAAGAAGAGGGTCATCCAAAAATAGTATTTTAGTTCAGATATAAACCACTTCCTTTGGTTGTGTGAGAGATCCTTGGGCATGACTCCAGCTGCCAGAAAGTTGGCATAGTTTTCAAACCAAGCAGACTGCTGCACAGAAGCAGCAAACAACTGTTCATCAGGGAAAGAAGTATTGATCTCTTTTGGTTCCTTACTTGGGGAATTGGGCAATCTGTAAAAATGATCTCCAACTACATTCTCTTCCCCTTTCTTATCCTTAATCACTAAATTAAACTCTTGTAACTGCAAGGTCCACCTCATAAGTCTGGGCTTTGAGTCCTTTTTAGCCAGAAAATACTTAAGGGCTGAATGATCTATAAAAACTATGATCCTTAATCCTATCAAATACTACCTGAACTTTTCCAAATCAAACATCACAGCAGCCAGCTCCTTTTCAGTGGTGGAATAATTCTTCTGGGCATCATCTAGGAGCTTGCTTGCATAGTAAATAATATGAAGTTCCATATCCTTCCTCTTCCCTAACACAGCTCCTACTGCAAAATCATTAGCATCACACATAACCTCAAAGGGAAGTTGCCAGTCAGGAGCAGTGATTACAGGTGAAGTAGTTAATTTCTCCTTGAGTAAATTAAAGGCCTCTAGACAAGTGTCATCAAAGACAAAGGGTGTGTCCTTAACCAGAAGGGATCACATGGGTCTAGTAATCTTAGAAAAATCCTTATTGAACCTCCTGTAGAACCCAACATGACCCATAAAACATCTAATTCCTTTGACATTTTTAGGTGGGGGAAGCTTTTGTATGACCTAAATTTTAGCATTATCGACCTCTATCCCCTTCTTAGAAACCTTATGTCCCAAAACTATGCCTTCAGTGGCCATGAATGGCACTTTTCCCAGTTTAAGACTAAGTTGGTCTCTTGGAATCTTTCTAACACTAATTCCAGGTTTTTCAGAAATTTCTCAAAGGTATCTCCCACAATAGAAAAATCATCCATGAACACCTCAATAATCCTCTCAATCATGTCTAAAAATATTCCCATCATACATATCTAAAACGTGGCAGGAGCACCACATAAGCCAAAGGGCATCCGCCGGTAGGCAAATGTCCCAAATGGACAGGTGAAGGTGGTTTTCTCTTGGTCCTCAGGTGCAATGGAAATCTGGTTGTAACCAGAATGGCCATCAAGAAAGCAGAAGAATTCATTACCTGCCAACCTCTCTAACATTTGATCCAAAACGGCATAGGGAAGTGATCCTTTCTTATGGCAGCATTCAACTTTCTGTAGTCTATACCAACTCTCCATTTATTCACTGCTCTTGCCTAAATTTTCTCATTCCTTTCATTAGTGAACACTGTCACTCCACTCTTTTTGGGAACCACCTGGATAGGACTGACCCAGGGGCTATCAGAAATTGGAAAAATTATTCCAGCATCCACCAACCTAATCACTTCTTCTCTCACAACTTCTTTCATGTTGTGGTTGAGTCATTTTTGGGCTTCTACTCTGGGCTTACACTCAGGTTCCAATGGAATTTTATGCATACAGAAAGCTGGACATATCCCTTTGATATCAGCAATTGAACAGCCTATGACATACTTGTACTTCCTCAAAATAGAGAGTAGATTGTGCTCTTGACTCACCTCTATATTTGATGAAATGATCACAGGAAGGGTGGAATTTTCTCCTAAAAAGGAATATTTGAGATGGACTGGAAGGGGCTTGAGTTCAAGGGTGGGTGGTGATTGGCTTGAGGGAAGACACTTGGGCCTGGGTGGCCCATGTTCTTCAGGCTGCCTCTTGAAGTAGGTAGTAGAAAAGGCTTTTTCCTCAGTACAAGAGGTTCCAAAAGATATCTACACAGACTCAGACTCCTCTCTCGGGGTAAGAATATTCTCCAAGACAAATTCATCTAGGTTCTCCAAAAATCCACCCTCATACTCATCAACAAATTCTCTCTCCTTACTTGAGTTGATCCCCATGCAAGAGGCAGAAGGGACTTCAGGTTCACTATTGATTTCAGCTATCATTCTCAGAAACTCTTCTTCCTCTATATCAACACTACTCTCAGTAGCTAAAATCTCATATTTTGGGAAAATTGGGTGGGTGGGTTCTTGGATTTTTTTTAAACACATTGAATTATTCTTTCTGTTCACCCAAATTGAAAATCAGTTTCCCCTTAGACACATCTATCACAGCTCCCCCTGTGGCCAAAAAGGGCCTACCAAGAATTATAGTAACCTCCTGGTCACACTCCATGTCAAGGATAAGAAAGTTAGTAGGAAAAAAGATTTTGCCTAATCCCACTAACATATCATCGACCCTACCCACTGGATGAGTAATAGACCTATCAGCAAGCTGTAACACCATAGTGGTGGGTTGGGGAACTCCTAATCTTAGGTGATGAAAAAGTGACAGTGGAATCAGATTAATACTAGCACCTACATCACACAAACAGTTGAACTTACCACCTCTATCCCCAAATGTGCAAGGGATGACAAATCTTCCAGGGTCCTGAAGCTTAGGAGGTATCCTATTCTGCAAGACTGCACTACACTCCTCTGTTAAGCTATAGGTGGAAAATTCTTCCAAAGACTTCTTATTTGAACAAATTTTCTTGAGTTATTTTAGATATGATGGGATTTGAATCAATGCTTCCAGGAATGGAATATCAATGTTCAGCTTTTTATCCACTTTCAAAAATTTCAACAGTTCAGAATCATGAATTGGTTTCTTAATTCATTGAGGAGATGGGATTGCAGGGGCAAATTTTCTCAAAATTGGAGGCATCTCTACATCTTCTTCTTCAACAATTTTTTTCCCTTTAATGTATTTGTTTTTCAAGCGATTTTATTTGGTGTTTTGAGTTGGAACAGCAGGAACTGTAGAGATTCTAGTGGTGCTGTCCAGTTTTCCAGATTCATGTTCTTTCAGATTTTAGTTTCTAGTTTCATCCAGTTTCTCATTTTCAGAATTTTGGGGTTCTTTACTAGGCTCTTGGTGGGTTTGTAGACCACTTCTGGTGGTCACATCCACGGAATTTCCCTAGGATTGGCTTCAGTGGTGCTAGGCAGCCTACCCTTTTCTCTATTACAAGCATCCCTATCCAACTGCCCCATTTGAATTTCCATGTTCTTCATTCTAGCATCCATTTGAACTTTATCAAAATCATTTTTGGTCTTTTGTTCATCAATACTCCCTATCAACTGATGGAACATATCTCTCACCTCAACTTTTGAGTTGGATGACTCAGCCTTTGATTGGGATTGGGGTTGGAACTACTGTGTTGGAGGCTGCTGGAATCCAGGAGGAGCAGAAGGTCGGAGGACTCCCTGCTCCCTCCATGAAAGGTTCGGATGGTTCCTATACACCTGATTGTAGGTTTTGTAAAAAAGGATCATCCCTAGGCTGCATCCGAGGACCATAGCCAGCAAAGCTAGCACTCTCATGAGGTTGGACAGGCATATCAATGTTTGGACAACAAGTTTGAGAATGGCCATACTTCCCACAGTGGTGACACTGCTCCTTAAGAATTTGATGTGGGTTCTCATTGAAGAACCCAGCAGCTTGGGCTTCAGCTTGAGGAGTAGGGGCGGTTTCTTTTCTAACAATGGTTCTCCTCCTAGAACATTTGTGGTGGGAATTCCGAGCTAATTTGTTAAAGGTCTGTTTGAGCTCCTCAGCAGTCCTATCACTAAAGTCTCCTCCAGAAGACTGATCCACCATGGTTTAGTGGTAAGGGGTAAGACTATTGTAAAAGGTGTCCATAAGGAATTGAGGTGTACATTGATGGTTTGGACACTGCCTGAGCAACCCTCTAAACCTATCCCAGGCTTTATGAAACAGTTATCCTTCATTTTAAAGGAATCCATTGATTTTATGCCTAATCTCAGATGTCAGCCTCCTAGGATAGAATTTCATTGTGAAGGCGTTGTAAACTTGATCCCAGGTGACAAAGATCTCTTCCTCTAACTATTGGAACCAAGAAATAGCATTTCCCTTGAGGCAGAATGGGAACACTCTCAATTTAAGCTCTTCCTCATTGAGACCCCTAAGTGGCAGCTGCTGAACACTACAATATAAGGCTCTAATGAAGTCAAGAAAGTCTTCACTAGGCATTCCATTGAAGGTAGGCAGCTGATTAAGCATGGATTGTTTGATCTCATAATTCCTAGACCTAGGAGAGGGTCTAATACATGAAGGGTTTCTAGACACTGACGGTAGCAAGAACTCTCTCAAATTGTGCCTCTCAGCTATCTCATTCCCAGGTTGATTCATCATTCCCTGTTTGTTCACATTCTCAGGAATTGGATTGTTCAGATTTTCATTTCTTCTTTCTTCCATTTTGAGCTCGTCTTTGTTCTTTTTCACTTCTTTGAGGTGATTATCAATCTTAGGGTTACCAGGTACTAAGTGTTCAGACTTAGACCTGGTTTGCATACAACAGGTTTACAATTTTTTTTTGAATATCAATTTTCTTTTTTTGCAGATTTTTTTAGTGATTTTTTTTTATTTTTTTGTGATTTTTTTAGGTGGATTTTTGTTTGGTGTGTTTTTTTAAACGTACCTAGCCTCCCCGGCAACGGTGCCAAAATTTTCACGCACGCGCATTGTTGGGCATGGGTAAAAAACTAAAATTTATACCTACTTAATACTTAGGACAGTGGCAAGACAGGGTCGAACCACAGGGAGGCATGTTGTTGGGTTTGGTGTTCTAAAAAAAAGACTAAACAAAAACACATATGCAAAAATTAGAACAAGGAAAAATGGTGGTGGTGAAGTGAAGTGAATGAGATTTAGTGTGTGAAGAAGTGAGGGAGAGCTAGTGAGTGCACGGGAGTAGACAGAGCAGAGAAACAAGAGGAATTGTGATGAAAACAACCAATAGATGAGTAAGGGGCGAAGTCCATTGGCCGATTTGATGTTGCTTAACCTTATTCATTCAATACGATTGAAGAGCATGGATCTGACTAAGAGTAACCGGCCAGAGTTATCTTCTGGTCAGCTTGTGATGGAATAGATCTTACAGTCCCTCGACCGTAAGAGTCATTCCATCCAATAGCTAAATAAAGTCAGTAGTCACCGAGATCAACTTGTCAGTTGAGTTTGTTGTGTCTCTCTCTTTCGAGAATTATTCACTTTTCAGGGAATTACTCAATTTTAAATAGTTTGAATTATTGTACAAGAAAGATCAGTTTTCACATGATCTTGTTGTTTTGAAAAAAAAAGGCTTTTTAGTAAATAGTAAGAGAGAGATAATCCAATTGAGTGATGTGGTGCATGAATGAGATCAAAAAACCCTAATCAACCAGCTTATTCCCCCCGAAGGAAATTAGCCAGACATGGTGGACAGTTTTAATGCAACAGTAGAATTAAGAGCAATGAAACTCATATTGAAATATGTTTCAGAAAAAACAGAGCACAAGTCAAATAAGAATGTTCGTCTCCCTACTCGAGCTCTCGAAAACTCTAACTCCTACCGCTTGATGGTGGATATGAAACTGGAATGTGCTCAATCTCCCACCCTGGGAATCGAGGTGTGAAAATGCTCTGATCTCCTACTCCAATCTACTCTGAGGAAGATGGTGAGAGTTTCTCCTGCTCCGCTCCCCTGTTCTGGAACAAAAGTCCTGCTGCCTGTCTCTCCCGATGGAAGTGTATCCCGCTCCTGCTTAGCTCACTAGGAGATGCCTCTCCTGCCTCCCGTGCGTTCATCACCTAACATAAGCCTCTGTAATCTCCCCTGAAGTGTTCCCCGGCCTCCATGTGGCACTTTCACTTTACTGCTCCTCCTGTGCTGTTCACTGGAGCACTTGCTCCTAACCGAATGAAAAAGCTTGCGCACGTCGAACTGATTCCTTCCCTGGACACATCCAATCCACGTGGCATTCTTTTATGTGCACGTCACTCTATTTTAAGTGAATTCTATATAAGTTCATCCTGCCTCCTGCAACGAACTCGCGAACTCTTCTCGCGCTTTCCCGCTAACTGCTTCTTTCATCACAGCTTCGATGTGTAGCTCCCGCTGCACGGAACACCAAACAAAATGTAAATGAGTTGAGTGAAAAATAAAATGAAGTTATTATATTCTATATATTATTACTTGAATAAAAATATGTATTAATATATATATAATACTCAATATTATTATTAATATTATATGTAAATCTAATTATTATATTTAGCAATATGATATAATAATATCACATAATCTTATATACACTTATTATTATAACTATAATTATTGTATTATATGTGATATATTAATATATATATTGGATAGTATAATTAAATAGAATAAAAACTAAAAGAAAAAGAAGAAACGAAGAGGGTAGGGTTTGGGTTTCGGCGCAAATGGGAGGCGAGAAAGGTGGAGGGAAGGGGATGGCGGTGGTCGCCGGTGCTGGAGAGAAGAGCGCGATGGGGGGATTTGGCTTGGAGCATGGCTTCAGTAGGGGTCTAGCAGGGGACGAAGGTGAGGTCTGAGGTGGCTCGGATCGAGGGAGAATCGGTGCTGGGATGGCCTCGGCTTGGAGAAGTGGTGCGGCTCAGATCTACTTGTGCGGAGAGGATGGTATGCAATTGTGAGGGGGAAGCGCGGACAACACTTGGTTCAAGCGGCGCAGGAGTCTCGGGGTCAAGATGGCGCAAGAAGTGCCGAGCTGTGGCAAATGGAGGTAGTGTGAGGTATAACCGGCGAGCTCGGACTTGAATTAGGTGTTGTTTGAGGCCAAGTTTTCAAGTATGTTTTGGAATTGGTGTTTTGATTTTATCCTAGGGTTCTATTTTGATTATAGTTTACTGATTCACTATTTTGAGCTCAATGTTTTGATTTGCGACTAAGTAAAATGATGTTGTTGGGATTTGAGTTTGGGTTTTGTCTTGCTGCTGGTAATTTGTGATTTTGTGGTGCGTGGATGGATGAAAGAAGAGGTGATGTGTGGGTGGTGTGGGAAATTTTGATGATGTTGGTTTTCTGTGTGAAGGAGCGGTGAGTCTTGGATGGGTGAAGTGGTGAGTGAGGAAGAGATGAATGGTGGCTGGGAAGAGGAGTGAGGCAGGGGATTATGGTGAGACAGCTTGTGAGGCACCGTGAGGGTGGCTCACGGTGAGACCGTTTATGAAACACTGGGTAGAGGGGGGGAGGGAAGATGGAGATTGAGGCACCGTGAGTGTCACGGTGAGACATCAGGTGGGTAAGAAAGGCAGTGGTTGAGACACTGTGAGTGTCACGGTGAGACCGTGAGGAGGAAACAGTGTGTAAGAAATGGAGGCACCATGAGGGAAACGGTGCGACGTTCCACCGTGAGTACCTGCAAATTAAAAAGAACAATTAAATAAATTAATAATTTAAATAAAAATAAAAATCAATTAGAAAATTAAATTGAATTAAAAACTAAATAAATAAAACAAACTCAAATAATAAAATTAATTGTGATTTATTTAAAAGAATGAATTTATTTAGATTAAAAATTATACTGACTTAATTTAAAACAAACTAAAATAACTAAAGTCACCTTCTTAGATTAATCAACCAATTAACTAAAGAATAAATAAAGTTAATTAAAGAATAATAAAAATTAGTTGAATAGAATTAGTTTGTTAAAACTAATTAACTTATTAAAAGACTAACAACTAAAATGAGTTATCTATTTACAGTTTAAAGAATAAATAATTAATTAATTAAAATAATGAATTACTAGGATAACTAGAATGAAAAATTATAAAAATAAAAGAATAAATAAATAAAATTCTAATTGGTAAGACTAAGTAAATTTAAGAATTATTTAAAAAGACACAAATGACTATTAAAAACAACTTATTTAAACAAAAATTGATTATTTTTCACAGTAAGTACAACAACACAGTAATTACCAAATATTTACTAAAAACAATCATTTTGGAATAAAAAAACTCAATAAAAATTTAAAAAGAATGTGGTAAAGTGTGTGAAAACATCGCCACATCAGTAGGCCACCATCTGGCAGTTATCACAACTCAAGGGATAGTACCAGTAAATATCCATGATGTGGGATTGTTGTCATGAGATGGTACCAGAATCAGTGTATCAGATAGTAAACTGAACCTGTAGGCAGAAAGGCTGTTGGAAAATGGGTACTCCCACTGTGACTCAAATAGCAAGTTTCCAACGAAGGGGAACAGTGGAGAGTGGAGGATTCCATCCTGAACAGAGCTGGCCACATCCTTTAAGTGTTGATCACTAATTGGAAGAGGCTCGGTAGCAGGCATGGGTGCAGGTTGAGGAGGAACCATATTTTCTCTCTGCATCATGGAAACCATATAGATGGTTAGACTGATATAATAAAATTTGGACAAAATATGAAGTATTTGTCAAAGAACTCTGTTAAGGAGCCTTCATGAAGAGGTGCGTGAGAAAGAATCAAAAGGTGGTTCGCGATGACTGTATCCCATGAAACAACCCTACGTGGAAGAAGTCCGCAGTACTATGGCCTACGGAGCATTGGCAAGAAAACCACGAACCAGGATGCTCCACAGAATCTCAATACCAGATTTAATGGAGGACTTAATAAATTTTCAGTGTCAGGAATATTTCTCGTCCTTGGACCATCAAAATCATGTAGCGAGTTCCTACATGGCCCGTAGAAACTTACTTTTTAATTGATTAAATGTGTTAGATCATGGATGATAGATTGGTCTGTGGGTGAAGGCAAGCGCGAACGAGGAACAGTTCGCAGAAACGGAAGCTGGTTCGTGGTCGAGAAGTCTCGCGAAGGAGGAAGGCACACGGAGATGAAAAGATAGCTCTGTTTTCATGAAGAATCCGGTAAAATACAAGGGAAGGGCCCCCTCATATTTATAGGTATGGTCTCCTATCGGGTCCACTCCTATATCTAAAACTATCCACATTTCAGGACCACTCTACATCGGAATATTCTCCTCTTCATTTCGATCAGACCCCATCCTGATGGGGGGAATTTGTAGGGTCCTAAAAAATATGAAAACGAGAATGGGAACCCCCTTAATTTGGGAATGTATTCTATCGAATTTCTTAAGAACTAGGCAAAAATATGGAGAACACGTGAGAAATTTTCAAAGGATTGAATGGTCCTCATACCGGTCCAATAGTGATGGTATGCGGTCGGTTCAGCAAGCCTCCCCCTCTGCGAACCGCTGTCGTTCGCGGAATAGAGGCAGGAACCATCCATGGGCATGAAGCAGAATGGGCGCCAGGATAGTCCACCTTCACGAACCACCCTAGCCTTGAACCGTGTCAACCGGCTCAGACCGTGTGCTCTGTCAATCGCGGAACGGAGGCGGTGCCCTGTACGGCCGCAAAGCACCCCTCGAACCAATTTGGTTCGCGGGTAAGGTGCATTCAATGCCCCCCCATGAGTTGTGGATTGACCAAGTCATCCGTAAGCCGGGTTTCTGGTCATGGGCCTCTGCAAAATGTGTCGTATGACCACATATACATATCCTTACCCCCTCTATAAAAGGACATTGAGGGGGATGAGAAAGGGATCGATCAGATTTGGGTGGAAGGATTTCGGAGGAAGGAGCTTAGGATTTCACAAACAGTGAGGTTCAAATTCATGAACCAGAATAGGTGTGAAACTAGAATAAAATTAATAAGGAACCGAAAACGCATAAAAAATTGGTGAATCACGAACTTAAAAAAAATAAAATAAAAGACCACGAGCCATGGCCCCTCTGTGGATGTACTCACCGCGGACCAGGGAGTCTATGCCCATTTTTTGATCTGATGCACTGCGTAGCACACTCCTACATGGGTGAAGCCCTGACTGAAAAACCCCCGACCAGCATCACCCCTGGTCACCGCTACTCGTGCTGACTCCGCTGTGTACCAACCTGGTACACGGGCTGAACCTGAAGCCGCGTACCATCCTTGTACGCGGAATTCCTATCAGTCTGCGTACAACCCTAGTATGCAGATGGCCTCTCCAGCTGCGTAACACCCCCTACATGAAGGTCGCCCATCCTCTTACACCCATCTATCCCACCAAATCCTTCGGTGTTCCCATTACTCGAGTCAGATAAAATCCTTCCAATCCAATCAGATCCTTCGTAGTCCCTTCATTGGTCTATTCATCGTCCCCGAGCCAAGGCCACTACTGAAGCCATCGGAACCGTATGATGAAATCTTTAGGCACATCAGCGCGCTGCTTTGAGTTCACATACCCATGGTAGGAGAGTGAAAAGGGGTTGCTCTGGCCCTTGAGTAGGTTCCCGAAACATTCATGGGTTCACATACCCACAGTAGTGCAGGGTCCAAGCCCGGGAGTCCCCTTTCTGCCTCTTCACTCATCAGGATTGAAGGACCCCGCTCGCATTTCCTTTTAACGATCACCAACGGTGAGAACCTCTTCCCTCTCTTGGGAGCATCTAGGAATCCCTATTAGAGTAAGCCCCACACCATCCTCACCAGAAACCAATGGCCCTTCCCCTCTCATCATGGAAGTTTCATTGCTCCACTACGTGACTTCTACCTTCCTTGAACACCAGGGGAAGGAGAGTCCAGTGGTCCTGACCTTTTCCTCCACTCATATTCTTCCTCCCCTTTCCTCGGTAGAAATATTGTGCGAGGCTTTCCAAGTCTATTTCATTCTCTTATTTCTCACACCGATCATGACTCACGTGGGCTTAGTGATTTGTGATGGTCATGACGTTTGCACAACGATGCCCTCAAAATGAACTACGCGGGTTTTGATCCCTGCTCCTAAGCAGGGTATGTAGGATGCCTCCTCGAGGTTCAATACCAATCCGAGCCACTAACCATGTATAAGACCCAATCATACCCCTCATAACTAACAATGTGGGTTTTGATCCCTGTCTTCTAAGCAGGGTACATAGGATACCTCCTTGAGGTTCAATCCCAACAACAGGAAACTCTCACGTGTAAGCCCTAATCTTCCAAGAACTACATGGACTTCGATTCCAAACCTACCAGGATACGTATAAAACCTCCCTGAGGTGCAAGGACAATATCTAATTCTGATACACATACGTCTCTATCAGACCATGACTTTATACTCCAGAAGGACCATCCCTAGACCCAGGAAATCACTTCTCTTGGGTCTTCTGGGCTGCTTCAGTGTAATTCCTTCACCAACTGTGGCCTGGCATCTCTCGCCGAGATGTCCTTGCTAGAAGATGTTAAACTGTACAGTTGGGTCCTCACCTCATGACAATAATAGGTGATGTGTCCTGTCAAGTGGAAACTAACTACGTGCATTCTGATTCCTCTCATGAGGATATATAGTAAGCCCGTATCACGGGTTCGATCTAAACGCTCAAGTCGTTATCTATCCCCCCTGGATGACAATAAACTCCAGAGTGCCCAGTTATGAGGCTTTGAATTAGTGTCGACTCAATGGGCCCAAACTCCCCTAAGTCATTAATCCAATGAGGGATGGTAAAACTCAGGCCTAAATGATTCCTAATCCCTGTGTTTCATAGACCATTTCCAACCAGGAGTAATATATAGATACTATGCTTGGATATAAACTAAATATTCATGAACATATAAATATGTCAAAAATCTAAAATAGAGTCTCGGAACAGGAAATAATTCCCCCCAAAAGGGTGTGATGTGCCGACTTCCCATCCTCTTGACCAATGTGAGTTCTTAAGCATCACTGGCCGAATCGCTCAGCGAATGCCTGACATTGGAAAGGAGGTCCACAGATCATTGGATATAGAACCGTTGGGTGTTTCGAAATGAAGACCGATATACCTGACCTTAGCAATCGAGCGGAGCTCAGTCCTCTATGAGATCGACCATCGGGCGCATCGGTCCCCTCCCACCGAAACGGTTAGAAATAACCACTTATTTTGACATATATATAGTTTCTATATATCCTTAAGAAATAGATTATAGCTTCAAAATAAAGATCTTTAGTTGGATAGTTCTATTCATGGATATTTAATTATCTTAATTGCTATTCATCCACATTATGATTTTTTATTAAGACACAACATTTTCCTTTCTTCAATACATAACTATATATCACAAACTATTCCTTTATTGATAGTAATGTAAATACAGTTCTATTAACCAATCTCCTCTTTAGGTCTTCAAAACCTTCTACACATTCCATTGTGTGTGAATTAAACAACATTATGTGTCAACTTGGTTAACATATTGGAAATTTGGTATATTTAAAAAAAACAATGGATAGTAAACTATTAAACCATTGAAACTACTTATCGAGGTCTTATTCCTTGTTATAGTCCATTCATTAACTACCTTTCTAATTTTATGGATAAATTGATATTCTATCCATAGAGTCAATTTAGCCAAGAAAAGAAATTTTCTAAAACCAAAATTCTCACTTACTGAATGTAACACAGCCTTACCTTTATGTCAGGTATATTTTAACCTTTGTTTTGTTTTTCCTTTTTCATTTCTGGAGTATTTCTGAGAATGAACTGGGTAGATAACTTTAATAGAAAAGTCATGGATTTGTTGGAATTTTCAAAATAAATACTATATTTTTTCTAGTCTTCAAAAGATTTATATGATGTCTAATGGGGTCATATGATGTTTTTTTATCACTTGGAGGATGTAGTGAAATGGGTACACAATTTGAAAAAGTCACACACTATATAAATATTGCACACCGTGTAATGGTAAAAATTTGGTTCTTAATAAAATGGTGACATGTTTTTCAGCATATATGAGAGTTAAAAGTTACAGGACATGTAATGGGATTAAAAGACCTGTAAATATCATATGGGTTGGTTTTTGAATTGTATGGTATGCTTTATTATTATTTCATTTGACCTATATATTACCCTATAATGCCTCGTCTTTTGAAGGTTCTTCTCTTGGTTTTTGTCTCCTTTGTTGAAAGCAGCTAGGTTTCTATAGTGTTTAGGTAGGTGTTTCTATACAATGGTTTAATTAGATTAATTTCATATCATTCTTGTTATATTCCATTATTTTGTTCATTTAATTCATGTGATAAATAGTTTCAAATGAATTCATGAAAGTACTATTGTTTTTCAAAATGTTTTTCTCTTTCAATAAAGATTTTATTGATTTGGAAAAGGGTTTTCAAACTCTGAAGTGAATCGACTTGGATTTGATAATTATTTAGGAAATTGAGGGAGTGGTTTAGAAAATGTATTTTGAAATTTCACATTGGTAAACTTTGGTGCATTGTGATAGGTACATGGGTAGCCTTATTGTGTGTTTCACCACTCGGAGGTAACTTTTTTTGATATTGAGTTGTAGGACTTGATATCTTTTAGATCCATCTTATGTTTATTTAGGCTTTTGAGTGTCTAGTACTCATTCTACCATATTATAGATCCCAATAAAAGATTATTTATCATTTTTTATTTATGTATACTTATCACATGATTTTTTATCATGGATTCTTTCTTGTAGGTTTTTATATATGAGGTTGTATCCCATAGCTTCAAATGATAATTTATTTCTTGTATATGTTTTTACCTGTATACTTATTTATGAATCTAAATTATTTCTTTATTTTATCACTTATATTATTCATATTTATATATCAATAATATTTAAGTATTTATGATAACCAAAAGAAGAAAAGGGGGAAAGATTTCATAAATGGTTTTCATTATAAAAATGAATTGTCAAACTATTTTGTTTGAAAATCTAGAATTGTTTCATTATTATTATTAGACCTTGTATAAAAACTATGATGGCATCCTATTAGGATTTGTCTCACACCCTACCTATGAATATTTCCATTTGTAGATTTTTTTTCTGGATTCAAGTAAAATAAATAGAATCTTTTAGTATGATGTATTTCCTTATTTCTGTAACTTTTGGTATGGGTAAGTTTGGAGGTAATTTTTGGTCATGTGGGGACTTCACATACATTCTAGTATAGACTAGTTTGGATTTTATTGTATTGAATCTATGGTATTGTTTATTTTTAGTCTTCATACTCTAGTTGTATGTATTTTTTTCTTATATTTATCACTCATTCTTGTTTTCCCTAATTTACATATTTCATGTGATAGGCCAATTCTTCTGGATTGTCTAGTTTATCTTGGTCGGTTAATTATAATTTTCTGTACAAGGAGATAGTCAACCTAAATTTTATTAGCACTTCCTGAGTTTGGTTTTGTGTCTTGGGTAGAACAGAGTTAAGACCATCAGAATTCAGATAGTATATGAGGAAAAGGAGGTAGTCCATCTTAATTATGTGACTAAAACAATGTTACCATTGGTGGTTTGCAATTTTTTCCAAGTTTGAGACTTTCAGTTTGAGTCCATTTGAATGTACTATATGTGAATTTTATTTAAATTGATATTTTCCTTTTAAATTTAGTTTTTCTCATGGTCTCTTTTAATTTTTAATATTTTTAATATTTATTATCTAACCCTAAATTTTTTCCTATAATTTTTTAATTTTATCATGATTTATTGGTTTTTGTCTTTTATTAGAAAATGCCTTTGAGAAGATCTCATCTATATCTGAGTAAGGAAGATGGGAAACTGGATTTGTAGGTGAGACCTCCAGCAAACCATACTCTGGTATAAGTTGTGATCTGCACTATTTAAACTTTATGTTAAGTGGGTGTAGACAACCTATGAAGTGTATTAGATCATGGATTGGAAATTATTAAAAATAATTCACATGTATTTATTATTTACAAATGACCCAATAAATCTAAGGAGTTTCTTGAGGAGAGATATAGGATCTTTAACTTCATGAAGAATTTTAAATACTATAATTTTGGTTTTTCTATGTATATTCTAGAGGGGTATGGAAAGAGATGATGGAACTCTATTTTGAAGTTAATTTGCAGGAGGATATTACCTAGGCTTCCTTCAGGAAAATATTTAACTAAATGTTTTATCCTAAGACATTGTGTGGAGTAATAGACCTGGGATTTTTCTACCTTAGAGAAGGGGGAGCAATTGGGTCTAGAGTATTATACCTATTTTGTTGATTTGGTGAATCTGGCACTGTAGCATGTCCCTAATGAGTACCTAAAGGCATGGAATATTGAGTTAGCACTAAGTAATGAAATTCAGTCTATGTTGATACAAAAGTGTCTTATGACCTTTGTGGAGGTAGTTGACAAGGAAACTTTAGTTGAGGTAGACATAGTTGGGAATACAGGTTTGGTATGAGATTTATATTACTCAGTTGTTAGACATGGTGTGCCTTAAATCCTTAAAATGAAGTATATTAGTGGTCAATTTTGTAATGTACTGAACTAGATTCCACTAAATAGAAACTCTAAGACTATTCATTATGAAGACTCACATGATACTCCAAATGATTTGGACTAATAGGGAGGGCCTAGAGTGTGAATGTGAAGATAATATTCCATCATATTGGAGTAAAAAAATTTCTAAATGACTAGATAACATACAAATAGTAATAAAAATAGTTTAGAAGCAATAAATAAACTGAAATAGAACATAATGTAATAATAAATGAAAATTCTAGAAAATCTCAAACAAATATGCCATACATAAAACACCGGTCACCCACTAGGATAAAAATACATTTAAGAGTACATAAAAGAAATTAAAAATTAAAGTATTGGTCTCTAATACTAACTTTTATCCACACCACATACCTGGTCTCTAAAAATAATTGAGCTGATCCATCCCAATCATTAGATTTCAACATAAGCAGCTTACCTTGATCATGTAACCCGGATCCACATCCCTAGGCACCATGAATCTATACTCAACCTAAAAATAATACATAAGGTCTGCATGCACATTGAGGTATGCATACAAGGGTGAAAAATAATATCATTAGGCCACCCCAATGATGAACCTAGAAATATGCTTTCATAAGTGAATGCCCCTAAAATATTCTCGTCATAGCCAATACATAAATAGAATGGTAAATAAATCAAATAAATAAAGTGAAACCATAGACTCATCCTGGGTCCATCATCCTAGTCAACTGGGCATTATCCCATATTGTATATTTATATTTATAAATATATATATGTATATATGTATATTCCCATATATACATATATAAATAAATATGAATATACATGAGTAAGCTGAATGAAATAACATAAATCAACAATAGTCAATACTTGGGTCTGTAACCTTGATCACCTGTACCTCCTAGTCAAGGGTATTTTGTTGGATATCATATCAATCAAGCTATGTATCACTAATTCAATATCTAGGTCTATAATCCCAATACAAAACTACCTTCTTCATCCAATGTTGGAAATGTCTCTGATTAATCCATATCACTAGAGGGGGATACTCATCATAAACCTGGGATCACAGTACTTGCATCCAATCACTATAATAATAGATTCTAGGAAGTACATCTTGAAATCCTATAAATGTCCTCGATTTTGATTCCATGTTGCTCTTTCCATGTAAATCTAGTCCAGTGTCTGAGAACTCAGTCTTGGTCTGTACGCAGTCACAACATTATGACTCACATTAACCCTATGGTTCTGAACCTTAGGCTATCTATAACGATAGCTCACCAACGAGATCTCATACCCACCATTGGATGAATCATATTAGGGAGATCATAATAATCCTTATATCTTAGAAGACCATTATCATCAAGGAGTACCCAATGATGTGAAATTCCAGGTCCCACATTATGGTATACTAATAAATTAGGGAGATCTTAATAATCCCTATCGCTTGATATATCATAATCATCAATGAGTATATCATATTGAGGACAGTGTGATCATCCTTGGCATGTAAAAACCTGAAGAGTGTGGAATCATATTCATCAATCAGAAGAGTGGAATCATCCATGGGTATTCTTAATAAGGATGACATGCCCATATATCCTAATCATCGGCTCCAAATTTAGATCCTAGGAAGAACCTCTTGAAATTCCAATAATATAATAGTTGAAAATATAAAGGCTCAAAAACTATGTCCCATGTATTACCTTTGGGTATACAAATAAGATATGAAATAACAAGGCTGAGAATCTAGTTCCCAAGAAATATATATGGGCATACTAAAGAGTAAGAGTAATGCCTCATGCCACGCTCACCAGTCACCAACCAAGATGAACCTTTGATAATAATCATTGCATCAATAGTAAAAAGGTGAAACAAATAAAAGAGTGAGGGTTGTTGAACACATAACTCATCACTACTTCCATAGACTCATGGGATTACAAGTTCAGATAAGAATCTAAGGTGAAACCTTCTACCATATCTACCAAAACCTGGGGTACTAGAAAAGGGATTATCAATCGTCAGGGAACCCACTGGGTCCTTCAATTCATTCACGAAAGAGGAATCCTACTCAGGATCCCCAAGGTCCAAAAATAAGAAAAGGTATCCTACTAAATATCCTTAGCTAAGAATAAAAATAGAGGAATCCTATATAGGATCCTTGAACAGTACATAACAAAGAAATCTTTTACTGGATCCTCGGTCAGGTATATAAGAAGGGGGTATCCTATGGAACTCTTAACAACGGCATAAGGAATAGATGAATTCAATACAGAATCCTCATAATTGTATACAGGTAAATCGATCCTATAAGGGATTCCCTAAGTGATCATGTAAAAAATGAAATCTCCCAAGGGACCCTTGGTAATAGTTAGAAGATAGAAGAATCCCACAAGGGGTCCTCTAGGGAAAAACGTAAGTAGAATCATCCTGCATGGGATCCTTCTAGATAACTAATCACACCATTCTTTATGCTATATAGGCACATATCTCAAGGGAGAAATTCTCATGGGGAAATCTACACAAGAATTAGTAACAGAGATGAATCATGGCCCATATCAGATCAATGGGTCTCATTCACATGAGACAATTAGATTAAATTATAGGATTTATAACCTCTCCCTTAATGAATACTCTTAAAACAACACTTAGAAGTCCTTAAATCATGTCAAGGGTTTTACCTCCATGATTTACATGGAAATATACTCTTAATAGAACCCTCTAATGTCCAATTATAACTCCAGGCCTTAAAATAATGAAAAAAAATAAAAACGGTAGCAAGGTATGAGTACACAGTGTGTGTACCCCGGTACACGGAGTGTACCCTCAAGGCCCCACCTAGGAATGTACTCTAGCCAGATAAGGAATGTCATCCCATGTACATGGAAGATGTTAGATATACATGGCATGTTCCCTAAACGAGGAATCCACCAGTGTACCTCACACGGCCTAGTTATATACATGTCATGGACATGTAACTCTATATGGTGTGATACCCACATGGGTTTTGGTTTTGTACTCTACACATCCATGGGCCCCTACACAGAATGTGTGGTTGGGTACTCGGCTACATGGTCAGGTCCAAGTACATGGAATGTACACCCCATACACGATGTGTGCTTCTAATGGATAATCTTCAATAAACTAGTAAAATATATGGAATGTGTTCCTGAACTATACACCTTGTGGTTGGGATTTCCAAATGGGAAATCCCTCAAATCATCTGAACCCCTTGTTTTCCCCCAAAAATAAAAAAATCAACCAACAAGATGTACAAAGAATTCATATTAGGTGATTAAAACATTATGAATATAAATATACTATGATATTTGGAAAACATAAAATTATACTACCTTTGGGTAGAATAAAATGAAGCTTTACTTGTTTCCATGCTCCACATCTACCACATGATGATTCAGTGTATCTTGATATCCACAGTGGTGCCCCTTCCTCCTACCTCTCTCACTCTCGTTATCTCTCCCACTCTCATTTTCTCTATTGGTCATTAAAAGGTGGGAACCGATAGGGTAATTCATGAGAATCCATAAGGTATAAATAAAATAAGATGAAATATGAAAATAAAATGAATAAAAAATAATGAAAAAGAAAAGAAAAGGGGGAAGGCCTGGCCCCAGCACCCAAACTGAGTTTATAACCTAACTAGGTAAAACTCCGCATTCCAGACTCATTGGAAAAAATCACCATTTGAAGATATGTTAAAATAAAAAAAACTATGTGATTAAATTAATATACAATTTAATTAATTATTAAGTATTAATGTTTCTACTAAAATTGGAATGACTCAAAACTCTCCCAAACTCATGGCCAACGGTAAACACAATATTCCAGGACCAATGGAGTGGTTTGAAAAATTATATAAGATTATCTTCTGGGGGAAATTTTCCATTTTACACCTAATAGGCATTTGAAATCTATAATTAAATTTTTTTCTTAAAATTTAATTCCACAAAACAAGAGACCTTACAATATCAAAACTGTAAACCTTTTCATCCCTAATAATCCTTGGAGGGAAAACTAATATCCATTATCCTGACCCAATAATTTGTATAATGAACTATCTTGACTCTCCATGGACCAGTATTATAGTGTAAGAAACTATCCTATATAGGAGATACTTAAATATGATCGATATAGTACTCCTAGCCATTGGAATACCCTTATTGTCGTCTCACAAGAAAACTATGATATCAACAGCTCACAGTAATCACTTAATTTCAACTAAAAATGAGACTCACCACCCCCATACAACCAATAGTGAACTCCCCAACATATGTATTATCATATAATTCTCCTTGAGTGCATCCTCAACATGTTCATTTACCAAACTAGGAAATAAAATTTAGATGAAAAGATTCTCGTTGTAGAGCCAATGATCTCTCGATATACTCAATACAATATCAAGATAGACCATGATTGTATCTAACTAGAAGTACACTAAGATTTCATTGAATGGAATGTGTAGATCTTTTCAATCCACATTGATAAAAAAACATTCTAACCTACCCTTAACCAACACATTCCACCACATCTTCTGACAATGTGAGCTCTAGTCCAAACATGGGTCTAATTCTTTATGATACATAATTTATCCTTGATGTCTCTTCTACCACAGAGGGACATTTTTCATTTATCACAACTCTTAGGAAACCATACCAATGAAAAGTATTTCAAAATATTTGTCCTCGGCTTGCACACAATCAATCACTGATTTATGATTTTAAACGGTACCATGTACAACCTATGCATAACATTATCACCCGAATCATGCCCCTACGAGTCATAAAACACAAGGTTATACTCACCATGCTACACAACACATCATTATCATTAAGATTAAATATCAATTTCAAATCCTTTTAAAAATACATGTATATCACATGTACCGTGATTTATATTCAACGACCACCCATCACCCGGTGTCGTTCCAATGACAAACATCTACCCGCGCTCTAACTACCTTAACAATTGTGTAATAACTAGTCAATCAGTCTAGGAACCCAAATATTCCTACCCATAAAAGAAATTCTTAATACCAAATCACCCTAGGTTCTTCATCAAAAGATGAATTCATCAACATAACAATATCACAATACTCAATAACCTACTATGAATCGATCACCAAAAAAACTATACAACTCAGATAAATGCCTATAAAATCATCCAAAAACATGAACAAAACTCTCACTTAGGTTTACCTTGATAAAAAAATGTCAACCCATAAGGTTTTGATTCGAAACTAAGGGCCTCTAGGTCTTTGAACAAGAACAATCCCTCTCTCAACCATGAAATGACACTTTTCAATATTTAAAACAAGATTATTTTCAATGCAGGTTTTCAAAACTTTTTCCAGATTTTTCAAAAAATGGTCTAAAGAGTTTCCAAACACCGTGAAATCATCTAGGAAAACCTCCAAGCAATATTCATTGTGATCAGAAAATATACTTACCATGCACCTCTGAAACGTACCTGGAGCATTACATAATCCAAATGGCATTCTTTTATATGAAAAACTGCCAAAGGGACATGTAAATGTTGTCTTCTCTTGATCCTCAAGAGAAATGGGTACCTAGAAATAACCTGAAAATCCATCCAAAAAGCAATAATGAGTTCTCCCAACCAATCTCTCTAACATCTGATCAATGAAGGGAATGGGGAAATGATCTTTCCGAGTGACCTGATTCAACTTCCTAAAATCAATGCACACTCTCCATCTATTTGGAATTCTCACAGGATTTAATTCATTCTTTTCATTCCTCATAGTGGTTAGGCCAGTTTTTTTTGGAACTACATGAATTGGGCTAACCCACTATGAATCTGAGATAGGTTAGATGATCCCAGCTTCAAATAGCTTCTCAACCTCTTTCTTCACAACCTCCATTAAAGTGGGATTCAACCTCTTTTGGGGTTGCCTGACAGGTTTGGAGCATATATTTGTGTTGATTCCTGTAATATCACCTAAACTCCACCCTATTGATTGGATATTATCTCTCAAAAGATCTATCAATGATTTCTCTTGGATTTCAGAGAGATTATTAGCAATTATCACTGGTAGTTTCTCACCCTCCCTAAGGTACACATATTTCAAATTAGTTGGGAGTGGTTTGAGTTCCAAATCAAGGGGATTCTCAAGGGATGAAACTAAATTGACATCTCTCATTTCCAAACTTTGGACCTCTTGCACACAAGAAGCCATATCATCTTCCTCATCAGGTAATAAATCATCAAACAAATCAGATTTTACCTCTTACTCCCACATGAAGTTAGAATCTCGAGCATTTTGGGCATCCACATGTTCAATGATATTTCCAATGGAAGAAGTTTCTCCAAAGTCTAAGAATTCATAAATCATACCTGATTATTCAATGGGTTTAGCACCAACTTCATGAGAAAGTGAAAATAGGTAGTGATCATCTGATGGGTGCCTCATGGATTAAAAAATATTAAAGTGGACTGTGCTCTCTACAAACTCTATGGTGAGTGTCCCCTCATGGACATTGATGATGGTATTCACCGTATTCAAGAAAGGTCTCCCCAAAATGATGGTTGAATGTGACGGGCTCCTATCTTCTTCCATATTGAGCACGTAGAAGTCAGCTGGGAACAAGAGATCTTTGACTTTCACAGGGACATCCTCCAAAACTACTGCAGGGAAAACTGTGGATATGTTTTCTAGCTGGACCACCACTCTTGTGGGATTCAAGTCTCACATCTGCAAATAAGTGTATACTGAGTGCGGAAATACATTAATTGAAGCACTTAAATCACATAAAGAAATAGATAAATTTAAAGAACCAATGGTGCATGGAATAGAAAATGTCCCTGGATCTTGACATTTGGTTGGAAATTGTGGTGTGATAAGGACTTAGACCCTTCTTCCCAAGTTGATCCTTTCATTCTCTTTAGGTCTCCTCTTATTAGTGCACAAATCCTTCAAAAATTTAGAATACTTTGGAATTTGTTTGACTGCTTCAAGTAAGGGGATATTGATTTCCACTTTCTGGAAGGTGACCATAATTTCTTTTTGAAGTGCTTCATCCTGCAATTTCTTTGATTCAATCATCCTTGATGGGAATGGAGGGGGTAAGTCTTTCTTCTCCCTTTGTTTCCATTGAAATAGTGTTTATGGTCTCTTCTTCTTTGGCCTATCCTTCTCTTCCTCCTCTTTCTTCTCTTCTTCACAATGAATTTTCACAGAATTTTGAGATTTTTCAACTACATTTTCCCTCAACTCTAGTGGTCTTGTTTCAGTTTCATGGGATTATGGGGGTGATATCTCTTTTCCACTTCGTGTTTTTATCATAATGACATTCTCCTTCGGGTTTGGTATTGTTTGGGAAGGAAGTTTCCCAGGATTTTTGGTTAGGAATTCCATAAGACCTTCAAACATGGTGGTCAAATCTTTTACAGAGCCTTTCAGTCCCACAATATCATATATATGTTGTTGGTTCAAAATTATTGGTTTTTCACTGGTTGATGGATGCTCATAGGATTTTAAAAAAGTGGGTGGTTAGTGATGAGAAGGCTAGCTATAAGATTGTTTTTGTTGAAATGGTGGGGGGTTTAGGAATTGTTGCGGGAATGGGGGTCTAGCTTGATTCTGCTGATTTCCAAACCCATATTGAACATGGTTTGGCTCTCTCCATCCTTGATTTTATTGGCGTTGCCTTGGTTGAAAGGTTTCCGCACAAGTTTCCATTCCCTATATTTCATCACATTGGTCAGTGAAATGATTAGGTGATGCGCATGAACCACATACCTTAGCTGGTGCTTGTTGGTCGCCCACTTTTTTCAAGGCTATCTGTCTCACCAAACTAGTTATCTCTTCAATATTAGTTTCTAGTAAGGGTGATGGATGAGAAGTTCATACCTCATGCATAACTCTTGTTCCAGTACCTCTTGTACCAAAATGTTGTGAGTTTTGAGAAATATTCTCAATCAAACCCTTTGCTTCTTCTGGCAACTTGTCAATCAATGCACCTCCAGATGATGCATCAAGAAGGTTCCTATCATTGTCCAGTAAGCCTTGACAGAAGAAGACAAGAAAGTGATGATCCTCAATGGCTTGATGTGGGAAACTGACACATATCTTTTTAAATCATTCCGAGTACTGATAATGGGTTTCTCCAGATGATTGTTTGATGGCATAGATCTCCTTTCTGATGGCTGTGCTTCTAGAAGCGGGGAAAAATATTTGCATGAAGCATCTCACCAAGTCATTCTAATCATCCAAATCTCCAGGTTGTAGACCATACAACCATTCTTTCATAGCTCCTTCCAATGAAAATGGGAATTCCTTCAACTTTACTTGTTCCTCAGCTACTCCACGTGGTCTGAAGGTTGAGCAGACATGTGTGAACTCTTTAATATGCTTGTTGGTATCTTCACATGCCAAACCATGAAACTTTGGAAGCAATGGTACCATATTAGGTTTCATCTCAAAATAATTTTGTAACACTAGGATGACAAGTTGATTATTTTGATTAAGGAATTGTGGGGCACAAAGGTCTTTGAGAGTTGGGTTTTGATTTCCAGCCATTATGACAGGCTCAGAGTGAACACTTGAAGTTTCACTCAATTCTATGAGAGAAATTTCCTCAAATTCAGATTGTAAATTGAGGTTTCTGAGCCTATTCAACAAATTTCTTTCAATTTCAGGATTAATGGGGCAAGTTTCAGTGTTTGAGGTTCTAGTCATGCAACTTTGGTATGAAAATAAGAAAAGAGAAAAAGAAGAAGAAGAAGAAAAACTTTTGGCACTACCCCCTGGCAACGGCACCATGTTTTGACACGTTCCTGTCGTGGGGTGTGACAAAAACAAATAAAACCTAAGTTAAAATGTATTAAAGTAGGTAATATAAGTTGTCTCCAGAGAGGAGTTCACAACAATTATGTTTTTCACTTAAATTAAAGAAAGAAGAAGAGGTTCTTTTTGACAGTTGTTTAAGTTGAAAAATAAAGAAAGCAATTTAAATGAAAGGTTGAACACTTATGGATGAAGAGAATGATGGGGTCAGGGTAGGATCACCTTTTTTAATGTCATCATAGTCACAAATATCATCTTACCTCTCTTCCTTTTGAATGACAAATGAAAGACTCATCGATCGAGTTATCTATCACCCTTGGTTAAAGAAGAAAATAGAATCACTCCTATGTGAATGGAAGTTCATAAACAATTCCTAAAAAACTAAGGCAAGTCCCGATCAGGAATTGTTGCTCCTTAGAACTCTAGAAAAAGTCTACTAGTTCCACACACGTGCCAACGATCGTTAGACACTCACCACCTAACACAATCTGCTCGATCGAGACAAATTGCACTAGGCCGAGAGAGATTAAAATTCTTTAACCAAAGCTATTAAAAATGAATACACCAAACACAAAACACGATCACATTAATAGAATTGGGAAAAACTGAGAATATATGTCATTAAAAATAAAGATAAGGTTTTATATTTAATCACAAAACTCTGACATTACAAAAGAGAAACTCCACCTTCCCCGATCACTCAAAGGTTTTACCCCTCCATGTGAAGGGTATTAGAGTTGAAAGGGGAAGAAGAGAGAATGATGAAACTATGTAAAAAGAAAATAGAAAATAAAAATAACATCAAGAACTCAATCCTCCAGCACAACCCTTCTTTCACCTTCTTCAACCCCTTTGAATGGAAGTGAATACTCTTATTTATAGGCTTGAGGAGTAGAAGATTTCCCTCCAAAATTACTCCCTTGAGAGTTTCAGTCAGGTTGTCATATTAAATGACAGAATTTGGGAATTTGTCCTTCTTTAAAGTTGTTTCCTACGATGGCTTCTATCTACCCACAAAATGTGAGCCTTATGGGTCCACATATGAAGGAGATATGGCCACACTATTCCGGATATTTAATTCTATCCAGGTGACTCTTTGTATTCCAAAACACCGAGTTCCAATGCATTAATGACCTTAAAAATGAAAGAATCGGACGCGGCCATCTTAATGAAAGTTGTTCCCCTGGATTTCTTCTATCTCCATGTAAAAGTTCAGCTCCAATTAGTCCACAATTAATGCGATATGGGCCCCACAATAAGATTATGCAGTTATGTACATAGTTTTTGAGGTCTGACTTGTGAGCTGAATTTGAGCTTCCAAATGATAGATTTAGCTTTGGGTCAAGAATGATAAAATAAATCCCACGAGCATAGAAATCCTAAAAAAATAAATCATACAATTTGGATTAAAAATATAAAAGATATTCCTGAAATATAAAAGCTCTACAAAACTGCAAAATTTCCAGAATTAACCAATTTCCACAATTAAGCCCATAATTCACCAAAATACTAAAATGATACAAATCAGCTTAAATTGATTAATTGTAAGGGGTTAAATCATTGAAACAAATATAAAAAATTATGAATATATTATCTATATCAGTCTTACACCTATCCCTATAGATTAGGTCTCATAACTACGCCACCAATTATAACCACCTAACCTAAAATATTTAACCTCTCCAAGGGAGGTAATGATAAAACTGACCTATGATGGTCAAAACAATAAATATCAGTCTACAAGGTCATAATCCTTGCCAATAAAAATTATAAGTAACTTCTCCATAAAGGTCTTGATACTAAGGAAAAAGTGATACTTAACTAACAATCATCGGGTATCTATATATGGCCATACCCACTCAGGGTCTTGTTGATGAGAAACATCCTAGTACCCATCAACACTGTACTCTATGATCTAACTTTATAACCATAATGAGGCTAGTTAAATAGAATATCATTCCAATATATAAAAGAAAACATTTTATAAATTGTCACTGACACTTTAAATAACCATACCATAGTAACAACACCCTATAAGTGTTATAACACATGTGAATTAGGTGACATATTGACCTACTAGGGTCGCTACACCACCCATGCAAGAGGACCGAGTCGTCATCCTCACCCCCAAACACCTCAAAAAAGATCCACCTATCCTTCAATCAAAAAGAATTTTATATATATAAGTATGATCAATTGAATAGAATTCCACTAAAAACTATATGGTAAAAAACCATTTACATTTTCAGAAACTTTAAACAATTTTACTCTATCATCAACAATAATCACACACAAGTAGACCAATAACATGTGATACCTACATGAAAAATATGATGCTTCAGATTCCTCATTCCTTTCCCTTCCAAGAGTAAAAATCAATTAATGGCCTCTTTCCAATGGTCTATAACTTATGATCCATAATGAATCATAAAATCAACATTGCATGTGCATTGCTAAATGTGAAAATCATATGCAACTATAACATCACTTATCAGAACAAAAAACCCATAACCCTATAAACTAGGACTTCTTACTAGAATAAGTGTTCATGATGCACTAGTTTGATATCCCTTATAGGTTTTGACACATTTATAATACCCATATCTAATATATCCATATAGTAACAATATGTTAAAAGAAACAGATTAGATAAGATTTTGAACATCACAACCTAGATGTCACTATATTAGTGGTTTATGATGGTTCATGATGAGGCCTCAAGCATGACTCTCCATATGTCAGAGGCTTCCAACTAGCAACGATGTCTCAGGGTATGTCCATGGATAGACTATCATCAGATATGAGAGTAAAAAATAATAAAAATAAATATAACATCCTTGTAGTAATAAAAAGAGTGAAGAATAAAAAAATAAACTAAAATAGAACATGCTATAATAATAAATGAAAATTACATAAAATCCCAAATAGTTATGTCATACATATAGCACTAGTGCCCCTCTAGGATGACCATACATGTAGGAGTATATAAAAGGAACTAATAATAAAAGTGCATGGATCTACTACTAACTCTGAGCTAGAAAACATACCTAGTATCCTTGATTCTATGAATCTGATCTAGACCAATCATATGAAATACACATGATTGGCTCTTTTTGATCCTGAAACTTTGGACCTCAGCTCTATCCATCATGCATCTCTTCTCAACCTAAGAAGTAGACATAATGTCTGCATGCACATCGAGGTTCACGTATAGGGGTGTAAAATAATCTCAATAGGTAACCCCATATATGAGCTTATTAATCTACCATCATAAGTTAATGCTCATGAAATATTCTCATTCTAGCAGAGACACGACTCAAAAAATTTATAAAACAAATAAATAACATGAAACCACATTCAAACCCTGGGTTCGTAATCCCGGTAAACTGGGCATTGTTCTTTCATGTATATTTATATTTATAAGCATATATTTTTATATTCATATAAATATTCATATATACAGAAATATGAATATACATTAGTAAGGTTTATGAAATAAAATAATTCAACAACAGTCGATCCTTGGGTATGTAACCCTGATCTCATATACATCTTTTACAATAAAATTGAGTTGGATGTTATAAAATTATTGTTGTGTATCATTAAGATGATATATGGGTCCATAATCCTTATAGAAAAATACTTTCTTTGGATAGAACTATAAATTTCTCTGAGAAAGAAATGTAACCACAGAGGGATACTCATCATAACCTTGGGTTCTCCCATACTCAACTCTAATCACTATAACAATTGATTATAGAGAATTATATCTAGAAAATCTATAAATAGACTGGGTGTAGACTCCATGCATATATTTCCATGTAATTTTAGTCCAATGATTGAGACCTAGGTTCTAGTCTGTAGGTGGTCATGACATTGTGACTCGGATGAACCCTAAGGGTCTAACTCTTAAGAAATCTATTAGGAGATATTTTTGGTTATATTCCATGCCCACCCATAAAGGTATCAAATCTCATAGAATATAATCATCCCTATAATTTGGTAGAGTGTAATAATCCATGAGTACCCAATGATGTGAAACTTCATGTCCAACATCACGGTCCAGCAATTGATTAGGGAGAGTGTAATCATCCCTATCACTCAGGGGAGAGTAATCATCCACGAGTGTGTTAGGTCGGGGAGAGTGTGGTCATCTTTAACACATAAAAAACTGAGGAGATAGGAATCCTCCTCATCACTTGGGAGATTGGAATTATCCACATGTATTCTTAATATAGATGGAATGCATGTATATCATTATCATTGGCTTAAAATATGGATCCTAGGAATCACCTATAGAAATCCCAATAATATAATAGCTGATATTATATAGGTTCAATATCCAGGTCCCAAGTAGCACCTAAGTGTATAACAATAATATATTAAGTAACATGGATCAGAAAATGAATCCCATGAAATACATTAGGGAATACCAAAGATTAAGAAAGATACATCATGTTAGGCTCATCATCCAATAACCAGGAAGCTTCTCTAGTAATCATTAATGCATCAGTAGTAAACAGATGAAAGTATAAAAAAATAAAAGACCGGGGGTGGTTAAACACTAAAACCACCACTACTACCACATCCTCATGGAACAAAAAGTATGTAATGGGATCTACGGTGACACCCACTACCATCTATACCGAAACCCGATGTACTATCTCAGGGTTGGTCAAACATTGAGGAACCCACAGGTTCCTATAGTTCATAGACAAAAGATTCATCATGTATGGTATTGTAGAGGTCTACAGATAAGTGATGATATCATATTGTGGATTCTTATGTATGAAGGTAAAAAGGTAGAATCAAACATGGGATCCTAAAATGGTAATAATTAGAGGAATCCTAAATGGGATCCTTGTTATAATACACATGAAGGGGGAACCCTACATGGAACCCTTAAGAACTATGTAAGGAATAGAGGCATCCTATATGGAATTATCCTAATTGTATACAAGTAAAGAGTTCCTAAATGGGATTACCTAGGTTATCATATAAAAAATTTCATGCCATAGAGGACCCTTGGAAACAATCAGAAGATAAAGGCATCCTACAAGGGATCCTCTAGGATTAACATTAAGAAGAGGCATCCTATAAGGGATCCTTGTGGACAAATAATCACATGCTACCATAGTCTAGAAGGTCACAACTAAAAAGGTTGATTTCTTCGAGGAGAAAGATACTTAGGAATTATTACAGTAGATGAATCATGGCCCATCTCATATCAACGGGTCTCACTCTTAGGAGACAACTGGATTATATTACAGAAGGAAGAACCTATTGGTTAAAGAAAATAATCAGAACACCACCTAGGTGTCCTAAAATAACCTAATTGGTTTAAATTCTTAATATATTTATAAATATACTCATAATTGGATCCTCTTGTCTCCAATTCTTACTCTAAGTCTTAAAATATATAAATCCAGAAAATGTTAGAATGGAGAAGTACACCACGGGTGTACTCGGGTACATGGCGAGTAACCTCAAGGCCCACCTGGGTGGTTACTCCATATTAATATGTAATGTAAGAAAATTTACATTATTCATGTAATATATACTTGACATGTACCCAATACGGGCTTTGGCCATGTACTCTACACAGCCATGTACCCCTACACAGGCTATCGGGCCTGGTACTCGGCTACACGACTGAATCCCATTACACAACTTATATTATCCCATACATGGAATATAGTTATAAAGGTTCACCTTCCCATAATTAAAATAATACATGGAATGTGTCCTTGAACTACATGTCATGTGATCAATATTTTCGAATGATAAATCCCTTTAATCTGGTTTCCCCTAAAAACAACAGATCAACCCACAAGGGGTCCTAAAAAACTATATAAGGTGATTAAAACATGAAAACCATAAATATACATGGATTTATGAAATAAAAATAAAAGGCATTACTTTTGGAGGAATCCATCAAAGCTTCACCCATTTCAATGCTCCACGGCTACCACACAATGATCTGATGCATCCCAAGCTCCATGGCGGTACCTCCCTCCTCCTCCCCCTCTCACTCACTCCCTCCCCCATTTTTACTATAATAATCGTTAGGGGGAATCTCATAGGGTAATGTAAGAGAAGCCATATGATGTAAATAAAATAAAAGAGTAGAATAAAATAAAAGGAATAAAGAAATAAAATTAAAAGAAAAGAAAAGAAAATGGGGTTTGGCCCAACACTAGTGCCCAAACTGAGTTTATGCGCCTTCTAGGAAAAAATACCCATTCTAGGCTCAATGGAAGAGATAGAATCTCAATTCAACAGTCTATTCAAAATATATAACCGAATCAACTGACATGAATAAATTAATATTTCATTTTATTATATATTAAATATTAATTATTACCCTAAAATTTGAATAGATCGAAATTTTAAAAATCTTATCATATGTTAAATACCATATTACAGGAATAATGGAGTTCTCACAATAATTATTTGAGATCATTAGATAGGGTAAATTACCATTTTACCCCATATAAGCATCTGAAGGAAAAAAAATTATGCTCAAAATTTTAGTTTGAAAAACACGGGACCTTACAATATCCCCATCATAAACCTTCTCAACACTGAGAATCCATGGTGGAAAAAACCAGTAGCGATGATCTAAACCCAATAATCTTTATAGTGAGATATATTAAGTATCTAAAGACAAGTCTCATATCATAAACAAGTCACTTACATGGGAGATACTTAACACTGCCCGATCTGGTACTACACACTATAGGAATACTCTTATCATTGTCTCACAAGAAAACTCTAAGCTCAAAAACTCACAACAATTTCTAAATTTCAATGGAAAACTAGAGTCATCACCACCAAATGACCAATGGTTCAATCACCATCATATGAATTACCTTCTAATGTTCTCCAACTGTAAGCTCAATAGGTTTATTTATCAATGTAGAAAAGAAAATGTAAAATAAGATAATCTCAGCATAGAGCCAACACTCTCCCTGTATAGTCAGGACAATATAAAGATAGAGAATGCTTCTATATAACTAGGAGTAAAATAATATTCCATTTAAAGTAATGTATAGATCTCATTGATCTAAGGTCAAAACAAATAAGGTAACCTTCCCTTAACTAACTCATGACAACACGACATCCGATAATGAATGTCCTGGTCCAAATAGGGGTCTAATGCCTTATAGTTCCTGATTTGTCCTTGATATCCCCTCTACTACAAAGGACCACTTGTCATTTATCACAAATCCCAGGAATTTATGCCCATGACAAGTCATTGTAAACATTTCTTCTTCAATAACACATATAAACTCACCAATTTATGATTTTAAATGGTACCACACCCAACCAGTTTATAAATTTGTCACCCAAATCATGTTCATGTGGTTCATCTAACACAAGGGTAGGTTAATGGTGCTACATGGTAAGCCATTTTCATTAATCCTTAAGCTCCCCTAGAGATCCTCTTCAAAATTGGGCACCTCACTTGTTCATTGATTTATATTCAATGACTTCCCATCACCCATCATCATTCAATTCATGAGTGTCTAACTGCGCTTTGACTAACTTAGTAACAACATAAACATTGGTTGACCTATCATGGCACCTGAACAGTATTTTTTGCCAAATCCATTATTGATACCAATTCACCCTAGGTTATTTTTCAAAATATGAATACATTAACATTACAACATCATAAAGCTATATAACCTACTATGAATTTATCCCCAAATTAGAAAACAACCAAGATCACTACCTAAAAAGGCATCCAAAAACTTGGTTCATTTCCAAAAATAGGTTTCCCTCGATTAGAATCTAACATTGACATACAAGGGTCTGAGTCAAAACTAAGGACCTCTAGGTTTCCCACATATCCCTACAAATTAGGTCTCACAATTGGGTCATAAGGCTGAATGGCCATTCCAAAAATACAAATGTCTCCATGGGAGGCAAAGAGAAAACTGGCCTATGAGGGTCAAAACTGTCAACATTATCTTATAAGGTCCCAATCATCACTAAGAATCCCCATAAGGAATCGGTCCCTAGAGGTCATGATACCAACTTAGAATAGATACTGAACTAAAACCAACTGGTAATATGTATACAGTAATACCCCCTTGAGGTCAAGTTCATGAAAAGTTTCCTAGAACCCATCAGCATCGTACTTAATGATTTGACTGGATAACCACAATGAGGTTGGTTAAGTAGATTTACATTCCAATATATGATGTATAATATTATATACATTGTTACTAGCACATTAAATATACATAATTGTGTAACAACATCCAATAAGTGGTATAACTCATGGTCATCATGTACTTTATCAACCTACTAGGGTCGATTCACCTCTCATGCATGAGGATTGAGTCATCGGCCACATGACCAAACACTTCAATGCAGATCCACATAATATTCCATTATAAGGATATATATATATATAATTATTCTCAATTGAGTATGATCCTACCAAAAACTATACGAGAAAACACCATTTAGTTTTTTTTAACATTAAACAATTTTTCTCTATCTTTAGTAATAACCACACACTAGAATTCCTATAACATATAATTTCTACTTTCCAAATATGATGCATGGGATGCCTCTTTCCATTACCGACCAGGATTCAAACTCTATCACTAGCCTCATGCCAATGGAAAGAGACTTTGATCCATAATAAATCATATAACCATAAAAAACAAGAGTTTAACTCAAAGATAAAATCATATGAAATTGTAACATCATAGATGAGAACAACCATCTCATGACCCTAGAAACTGGACTTATTACCAAAACAAGTTTCCTCAATGAAGAATCCTGATATCCATCATCAGTTCCAACATATTCCTAATACTCATGTCTACTATATCCAAAATATTAAGTAAACAAGAAAAGAAACAAATTTGATGACATTTAGTAAAGTTTTGAATCATATGCCACTAGACTGGGGCTCCGTCCCAGTTCGTTACAAGGCATTAAATGTGCCTCTTCATACTCTAGAGGCTGATGACTTGAAGCAGGGGCCTATAGGTGTGTCCATGGATGGAATATTCCCTTATATAAGAGTAAACAAATAATGTAAATAACTTAATAACTTCAAATTAGCAATATTCAGAGTGTGGAATCAATATATTAACTAAAATATAACATGCTATAATAATAAATCAAAATTATATAAAATAACAAACAACTATGTCATACATACAACACTGGATACAAATATAGACTACCATAAATGCAGGAGTACATAATTGAAACTACAAATAAAAGTGAAATGATATATTAATAATGTTGAGAAAGACCACAAACATAGTATCCAATACAATTTTGAGCTTCTCCAACCCCATCATAAGAAATCCACATGAGTTGGTCTCCTCAATCATCAAAATATAGATTTCAGGACTAGCTACCATACATCTATTCTCAACTTGAAAAGTAGACATAAGGCATGCACACACACTAATTTTTACAAGTTGGGGTAATATATAATCTCAGTAGGCCACCCAAATGATGAACCTATAAATCTATGTTCATAAGTGCATGATCATGAAATGTGATTAGCCTGACTGAGACCCAAATTGAAAGATAAATAAATCAAATAAATAACATGAAACCACAGTCAAACCCTAGGTATATAATCCTAGTCAATAGGGTATTATTCCACCTTGTATAGTTTTATTTATATGCATATATATGTATATTCTCATACATATACATGTATACATAAATATGAATATACATGTGTTAGTGAATGAAATAACATCAATCAGTAGTTTTTAATCAACGGTTATGTAATGCCAATTACATGTAGATCTTGTGAAAGGTCATTGATCTAGATGTTGTTCCACTCAATTTGTGTATCATTTAGTCAATATACAGTTTTTAATCCCAATTGATAGATAATTTCTTCATCCAGCACCAGAAATGTATCTAAGAAAGCTATGTTAACATATGGGGGTACTTATCCTAATAGTGGGTTCACCTGTACTAGCCTCCAATCACTATAAAAATGGATTCTATGGATTTAAATTTAGATATCTTGAAAATGGATTGTAGCTGGAAACCATGCTTATCTTGCTATGTAAATCATGTCTAATGTCTAAGCCCTATGTCCTGGTCCATAGATAGTCTTGACACTACAACTCAGATAAACAGTAAGGGTCTAATCATTTTTTGATATGTAAGGAGTGCACACATGTGAGATTAAACGACAACCCACAGAGGCCTCAAATAAAGAATAGAATGATTATCACTCTTACCTGGCAGTGCATAATCTTCCATGACTACCTAATGATGTGAAATTCAATGTTCAAGACTGCCATCCAGTAATTGATCAAGGAGAGTGTAATCATTTTTATCTCTCAGGATAGCATAATCATCCATTATTATATTAGATCAAGGAGAGTGTGTTCATCCTTGACATATAAAATCCTAGGGTGATTGGAATCATCCACTACTCTTGGGAGAGAATAATCATCCATGAATCTTCTTACTATGTACTTTGTTCCTGTATATCATAATCATCGGCTCAAAATACAGATCCCATGAAGCACCTATGGAAATCCCAATAATATTATAGTTGTAAATATACAGGATCAATATCCTGGTCCCAGGTAAAACATCTAGGTATAAGAATAATATATGAAATAACATGTATCAGAAGGAGAATCCTAAAAAATATATCTAGGTATCCCAAAGAGTAAAAAATATTCCTCGTTTCGGAATCATCATCCACCAACCATGAAGCATATATGGAAATCATCACTTCATCATTAGTAAAGAGGTGAAAGTATAAATAAATAAAAGAGTGAGGGTGGTTGAATGCCTAACCCACCACTAATTCTACAATGTCCTGGGATTACATGTTCGGCATGGGATCTAAGGTGACAGTTGTTACTATCTCTACCCACACCCAACATATTAGCTCAGGTTACACATCGTGGAACCCACTGGTTCACAAAATACATACATGAAATGAGCATCCTACTCAGGATCCTCATAATCTTCATATAATAGAAGGAATCATACTTGGGATCCTCTACTAATAAGGAAAAATAGTTGAATCATGCATGGGATCCTTCAACAATACGAAACATAGGCATCTTATATGGGATACTCTGTATAGTACATAGGAATTTGATGTCCTATTTGGATCCCTTAACAATGTCGTAAGGAATAGGTGAATTTTTTATGATATCATCAGAGTGGTATATAGGTAAAGGTATCTTACAAGAAATTCACTATGTCAAATTTTTAGTAATGAAATCTGAAAGGGGGCCCTTGGTAATGTTAAGAAGATAGAGGCATCATAAAAAGGATCCTCTAGGATGAAACCTAAGTAGAGGCATCATATAGAGGATCTTCAGGGAGAACAAATATCACATCCCCATAGTCCAAAAGAAACATCATAGAACTTATTCAACCTTAAGGGGAATGTTACATAGGTATTAGTCTGGAAGATGTCACATGACCCATCTCAATGAAACAGGTCTCACTCATATTAGACAACTAGAATCAATTACGATAGGGAGATCCAATATATTTAATAAAATAATTAAAACACTAACTAGATGTCCTAAAATAACCTCAAGGGGTTTAACATAATGATATACATAGAGAGATACCCAGAATGGACTCCTATTATGTCAAATTATGACTTCATGTCATAAAATAAGAAAAAACCTTAAATGGGTAGCAAGGGTAGAGAACACAGCCTGTGTACCCAAGTACAAAACAAGTAACCTCAAGGAACCGCATTTATGTGTACTCCAGTCGGGCATGGAATGTATGCCCATGTATATATTGTGTGTAAGATATAAACGATATGTACTCTATAATGGGCACCCACAAGTATACCTTGCATGGATTATCCTTGTATATGGTCTGTTTGTATACCTCTACATGACATGTGACCCACACAAGGTCTATCCATGTATTCTACACGTCCATGTTTCCATTCATAGGTTGTTTGGTTGGGTACTTGGCTAGATGGTTGAGTCCTTGTACACGGATTGTATACCCCATAGATGGTGTGTACTTCTAAAGTAATATCTTCCATAAACTGGAAGAACCAATGACATGTGTTCCTAAACTATATATCGTGTCTTTGGGATTTCCAAACAGTAAATCTCCCAAAACACTTGTTTTCCCCAAAAAATAATAGATTGAACTACAAGGGCTTTGAAGAAAGTATATAAGGGTATCAAAACATAAAAACCAGAAATCAATGGGGATTTATGGAAAAATTTAAAAAATGACCAAACATTGGGAGGAATCTAATGAAGCTTTTCCCATTTCCACACTCCACAGCTACTGCATTATGATCTGGCACTTCCCGATCTCCATGGTGGTACCACCTTCCTCCTCCTATCTATCTCTCCTCCTCCATCCCCTATTTTTTCACATGGTTTCACAAAGGGGGAATGCCATATAGTAATGAATAAGAAGTCATATGGGTTAAATAAAATAAAATAAAATAAAATAAAATAAAGAAAAAAGTAAAGAAAAAGGAAATAAAAGGAAAGGAGGATTGGCCCATCCTTGATGCCCAAAATGAGTTTATTACCCATCTAGGTAAAACTCCTCATTCTAGACTCAATAGAAGAGACTGAATCAAAATACAATACTCCATTCAAAATTTATAACTTAATAAACCTTCATGAATATATTAATATATATTATAATTAAATATTACTAAATAATGAATCCTCTAAAATTTTAATGGATCATAATTCTACCAGACTTCTATATTTGGGTAAATATATTATATCAAAACCAAAGTAGTGGTCATAAAAATTATTTGAGATCATCTAGAAGGGGAAATTTCTATTTTACACACTAAAATCATCAAAAAGAAATCAAATCAAATTTATACTGAAATTTGTTTTCCAGAAAAACATGAGGTCATACATATTTTCCTTAGTAATGATCTTAGGGGTGTGATAGTGTATTAGTAAGTTGTCTTCCACCAGTGTGGAATGTGAGTTCATTGAAGGCCTAATGGTGAAAAGGTTCCTAATAATTTTCATCTTTGAGGATGATTTATCAATCTTCAGTGCTTTGTGAAATGATATATCATAGTAGTATGTAAGGATCCACTTTCACCATAGGTTTTTAAGTGTGTACAGTTCTATCCAAGGGTGGTGGGTCTAATCCATAGACCATGGGATATTTTCATGTGGATATGACTAGATGATTTTTTTCATAGGACTATGCGCCAGGGGAATCTGAATCATGTCCAGTGACTGTTAGAGGTACAATGTTTATTTCATCTTCTATGGTGGTGGTTTTGTTTGATATGGGTGATAATAATTCATTAATATCATTACTATTTTTTATGTGTTGGGATTTCATTTGAAACATATTCCCTTCTCTTTGGATCTTTCTATGCCATTAGAAAGGATTTTAGAATAAGATTTCAGATTTCCCTCTTATCAGGTGATGATAATCTGTTTTGAGGTGGAGTGGGACTTCTTAGTGCTTGATCCTTACATCTTATAGTTGATTATATTCATGGATTAGATGATCATTTTTAAGGTATGGATATTTTATTTTCATTAGTGAGTTAAGTTTTAATTTTCATATGGCTCACTATTGTTTTCTAGGTTTAGTGGGGTTCTAGATTGCGAAGGGTTGGGTATGTTGTTCTTTATGATAGTGTAATATCATTCCATTTTTGAAATATGTTTTTTGGTGCAGTAGACCCTTTATTGGGAGTCCAAATTACTATAGTTTTGTGTGAGTAACCTTATGTCTTTTGTAATAATTTTTCTAGTTTACCGCCATAGAGAGAGGTTGAGTTTAATATTGAACTAATCCTTGTTACGATGTCCATTTCAATGCCATCTTACCGTATGACACCTTATGATTAGGTGAAACCTATGGCTCATCTTGAGGACCTAGAGGCTAAAGGATTTATTATTCCTAGTGTGTCACCATTCTCTTCCCATTTACTCTTTTATAATAGGGTAGACGAGAGCCTTATACTTTGTATTGATTATTAAATGATGAATCAGGTGAATGTTAAGAAACAAATATTGTGGATTGATGATCTATTTGGTCATCTTAGAGGGTATCATTGGTTTTATAATATTGACTTGTGGTCAAGGAATCACTAGTTGAGATTCTATGATGAGGATACACCTAATACAACATTTAAGACTTTATATGGGAATTGTGATTTTCTAGTTAATCCATTTGGTCTCAATAAATATCATATGGTGTTTATGGATTTGATGAACTAAAACATTAATAGGTTATTGGACTATTTTTTGGAATGTTAATGGATGATATTTGTTTGTAATCTAAGTCATAATACGGGTAGATGAACCACTTGGATTTCATTCTTCAAACCTAGAAATAATATCATATGTATGGTAAGATTAACATGTTTGAGTTTTGAATCTGTGATATGTATTTTATGGGTTATGTGTTATATAATATGGTAATATCAATGGATCCTAAAAATGTATAGGAAGTTATGTCCTAGGAGAATCCAAGAAATGTGTTTGATATCCGATGATTCTTAGGTTAGGTTGATTACTATAGACGGGTTTTTAGGACTTCTCCAAGATCACTTCTTTAATGACATCGTTAACCTTCAAGGGTGTAAAGTTTGAATGGAATGAAAAGTTTTGGTGATCATTTTAGGAGATAACAGTGAGTTTTAATTTAGCACCATATTGTGATTCTTCCTTAATCAGGGTCAGGTTATGATGTTTTCTACGATGCTTCTAGTGTGGGATTGGAATATGTATTGATGCAATGGAAACAGTTTGTGGCTTATAGATCTCTCCAGTTATTCTCTCAGGAGAAGAACTACTATACCCATGATCTTGAGTTGGTAGTGGATATGATTGAACTCAAAAGGCGGAGTAACTATCTCTTTGGGGCGTTTTTTATGGTATATTCTGATCATAAGAGCCTAAAATATATCTTTACTCAGTGGGATATGAATTCATGATAGAGGTTCTAGGTGGAGTATGTTCACACTTTTGATTTTGATATTTATTATACCCCAAGGAAAAGAAATGTGGTTACTTATGTGTTAAGAAGAATATTACTGACCCAAGCCATGAAGGATTGTGTTGAGGAGTGGTCTCAGATAAACATAGTTTCAAATATGAGCATATAACTGGAAAATATTGGTGGACTTGTTTTCTTGAATTCAATGAAATATGAATTATATTTTTATGAGAAATTTTGGCTTCAAAAGGTGGTTGAAATATATTTCCAATGATTTAATGAAATAATTATGGTGGGGAGACCCTGGGTGAGTGTTCTTGATCCCCTAGTGGAAATTTTTTATTCTATAGAAGGTTGGTTGTTCTATTTTTTATGAGTTGTTAGTTATTGGATAGTGAAAAGATTTGTTGTTGGTATGTGAACCCTGGGAATTACAGGATGTATAATTACATGAGGCATCAATATTCGTGGTAGCGGATGAGATAGTCGATAGATGATTTTGTTTTTCAATGTATCAATTGTTAGAGAGTTAAGGGGGATCACCAGAACCCTATAGGGTAGTTACATTCTTTACCAATAAGTTATAGAAGTGGGATTAGATTTACATGGTATTTTTCATTATTTTTCATGGACTTCTAGCAGAAATAATTTTATTTCAGTGATGATTTATTGACCCATGAAATTTTGCATTCCCTACCTATTAAGAAAATGAAGAATATAGAGTAGTTTGGGTACTTTTATATATGAAAGATTGTGAGACATCACAAGGTTCCCTCTACTATTATTTATAATAGGGATCCATGTTTCACATCTAGGTTTTGGAAAGGTTTGTATAAGGTGATGGGTTCCTATATTAAATTAATCACAACCTATCATCTACATATATATGGATAGATGGAGAGAGATATATAGGTACTAGATTATATTCTCTAGGTTGGTGTTCCTAGTTTAAAAGGATCTTGGGAAAAACATTTTCTTTTGGGTGATTTTTCCTTTAAAAAAAATTTATCAGGCTTCAATTCAGATGGTATCCTTCGAGGCTTTGTATGGGTTGGTATGTAGATCTCCCTTGTGATGGACAGAGGTGGGTATGAGTCCTTGTTTGAGAAGAGTGATTTTTATGAGATAACAAAGATGGTGAAATTGATCAAGTGGCGTTTGATCATGGTTCAGATTCATCAAAAATCTTATGTAGACCATCAACATAAGCCACTAGAGTTTAAGGATGGTAATCGGGTATTTCTCAAAGTTTCACCACACATGGGACATTGTTGGTTGGGTAAGCAGGGTAAGTTGCCATCAAGGTTTATAGGATCCTTTGAGATCATTGGATTAATGTGGAGGGTGGCCTATCAGTTTCAGTTTTCATGTGTTTTGATAGATATACATGAAGGGTTTCCTATTTCTTAGTTAAATAGTTATATACCATATCCTCCTCATGTGATTATATGGGAGGACAATGATCTTGATATCGATGGAAATTTGGTAGAGTATCTAGTTCAAAATATTTATTTCTATGATATGGTATTATGAGGTGAAATGATCCCCTTGTAATGGGTATTGTGTTAGTGAAAATAGCATTTCGTTAAGATGTGGGAGAGGGAGTCATTGACGAGGAAGCAGTAGAATTCTCTTTTTTTATGATCCAGGATATTGAGGGATTATTGGGGGAAGAAATCATTCATTATGGGTAGAATGTAATTCTATATTTCCTTACTATTAGGTATGTTTTATCCTCTTATTTTTTTCCTTTTTCGTTGGCTGATTACTACCAAGAAGGAATTATATGGTTACCTATAATGGTGAACTCAAATATTTTTTTGGAATTTTCATCGTAAATCATGTAGTTTATTAGTCTTTTGTTGATTTACACACTATGTGTATGTATAGCCTTATAGATGTCATGAAATGTGTACACAATGTGAAAGCTTATACATCGTTTATAGCATACACATAATGTAATGGGAAAAGGTTGTTTTTAATAAAAAATGATAAGGGTTTTTATATGTATATGGGAGTTAAGGATTACAAGATATGTAATTGATTACACACCATTTAAATCTCATAATGGGTTCTTTTAAGCAGGCATCATTGAAAAAATATTATTCCATTGGACTTGTATCTTCTCTCTCTCTCTCGATCCATAACTTACCCTAATTGACTTTGGGTGACCCCCTCTCATCCATATCACTCCATTCAGTGATTCATCACTATTGTAATTGGATTTCTCCTCTCTGGGTATGTATTCATTATGGTTCTTCATTGATTTTAGTTTTAGTTGTGGTTTGGATATGGATTTGTGATCATATAGTGTTTTATATCAATCCATTTAAGTTTCTTGGAATGACTCATCTTTTGAAGGTTGTTCTCCTAGTTCCTAGTCTTTGTTGTTGAAATCAAAGATATTTATACTATATTTAGGTAGTTATTTCTATATAATAGGTTAATTTGATAAATTTAATATTTTTATTGATATATTCCTTTGTTTTTTCTATTTAATTTAGGTGAAAATGGTTTCAAATGATTTCTTGGAAAAGAAAAATATTTCCAAAATGGGTCTTTTTCTTCAAAAATGGATTTTCATCATTTGGAAATGCATTTTCAACCTCTGAAGCCAGTTGACTTGGATTTGGAAATGTTTTGTGAATTTGTGAGAATGTTTTTTATAATTTATTGGACAATTACACATTGGTAACCTTGGGTGCTTCATGACAGTGACATGGGTATCCTTAGTTTGCGTTTCACCACAAGGAGGTGACTTTTTGTGATATTGACTAGAAGGACTCAGTATATTTTGGATCCATTGTGTACCTATTAAATCACATGAGTGTCTAGTAATTATTGTACCATATGATAGAGACCAATATGAGTTTCTTTATCATTTTTCTTTTTTTATTAATCATGTGATTTTTTATCATGTATTGTTCTCATAGGTTTTTATATATGAGGATGTATCACATAACTTCCCATGATAGGTTATTTCATGGATATGTGTTCACCTGTATACATGTTTATGCTTTGATATGATTTATAGTTTTAATCACTTCTACATTTCATATTTCTATATCGACAATATGAAAGGAGTTTATGAGATACAGTGGTAGAAGAAGGGGAAATGTTTTATAAATGGATTGGATTTATAAAAATTCTTTGTAAAATTGTTTTTCTATATTAGATAGATTTGTAGAATTATTGATATTATACCTTGTATAGAAACTATGGTGGTATCCTGATTGGAGTTTCTCACACTCTACCTATTCCTTTGGGTGTTTTTATATGTTTTTTATATGATTCAGGTAAATAGATGAGCATATTATTGTATGCGATATTCTCTTTTTGTTTCTTCATTTGATACGAGTTGTTCTAGGGTGATTGTTAGCCACATGGATATTTGGATTGCTTCTTAGTTTTTCTTATTTTTGATTGTATTGTAAGTATTATGTGGTATCTTTTATATTTCTTCTGTGTACTCTGTTTTTATTTCTTGGTTTTTTTATATTTAGGACTGAATTTATTTTATCCTTTTTTAGCTATATAATTTGATGGGTCAGTTTATGTGTCTTTTCTAGTTGAATTGGGTTAGTTAATTATACTTAATTTCTTATAGAATTACTTTTCTTTGAGAATATCATAAATTATATTCAAATTATTCTCATTGTCTTAATATATTTTAAAGTATACCAATATATCATTAATGAATTCCACATGATGTTATCAAGATAAGCCCTAAGTAAACTATTTATCATATCCATAAAAACAGAAGTTTCAATAGTCCATCCAAATGTAATTTCCATAAAATTATAATATCTATACCCCATATGAAATTTCGTCCATAGAATATAATCCTTCTTTACCTTTAATTTATGATAACCTGGGTGAAGTTATATATTTGAAAATTATTTAGCTCTATGAAGTTGACTAAATAAGTCATCAATGTGTTTTAAATTATACTTATTATTTTTAGTAATGTTATTAATCTCACTAGATGAGCCTGTAAGGGGCTTCGTGAAGCTCGGTTTCTCCCACCACCACCTTCTCCTCCGTTGTCTCAGGTCGGCTGTGGTTCTCCTCTCAGCGCTTTAGCTCGATAAGTTCATGAAGTGTGGTGTCTCCCAGTGGCGGTGATGCACGGGCCCATCCCTCTCAACAATCCTCACCATTTTCGGGCCCCTTCACACCCTAACCTTCAAGATGGATAGGGTTTTTTGGAGGTACGGTGCTGGTCCAGTGTTTGAGTTTCTATTTCTATGATTTCAGGTTCTCAACTTTTATTTGTGTTGGTTGTGGGTGTGTTGGGAGGATCCTACCTTCGTGTGCGACTTTGAAGGTAGTGATGGGATCTGTGGTTGGCTTGCGGTGATGAATTCTTCTGGTGGATTTTGGAGGTCATCATTTTGGTGAAGGTTTTCTGTTTTCTTTTTGATCTTTTGTCAGTGATTTTGGATTCACATTTACTTGTGATTCGATTTTGGTGGTTATGCATTTATTGGCCTTGGATTTTCTGCTTGTGATTTATTCTGGCGTTAGGGTGTGGTTAGATTTTGATGGTTCTTGAAGTTAGTGATTCTTTTGTGGCTGTTTAATTCTTAGAGTTGAGTTTTTATGCAAGGGCGTGTTTGGTTTTCATTGATTTTTGTTGAGGTACTGGGATTTGGTGAAAGGCTAATGGTGGAGCAGTGAAAGTTTTGATGATGGTGGTGTTGTTACTTTTAGTAATTTGGTTTTGGGTGTGGATGAATCTTGTTGCATCTTGCTTGCGGATTGTGGTTGAGATTCATTGTATGCAATTCTTGGCAGTGGCTAGCTATAAAAAGTCCACGGAGGGATTTTTGTTTCCTTTTAGTTTTCTTTGTTATGGTTATTGTTGGCTTCAAATCTGGATGATGTTTTTGGATTGCTGTTTGTTTTGCAAATGTTTGGTTCTGAGTTCGAGAGATATTGGTGGTAGAGTTAAAACTTGGTGTTGTAGGTTCTTTATTTCTCAGGTTTTGTTTAGAGCAGGATAGATATAGGTTTTTGGTTTTAGGGTTGGAGTCTTTTGGACAATGTTGGAAAGATTGAAATTTTTTAGACTAGAATAGAATTCTACTGAAACCGTTGGAAATGGCTTGATTCATGATTTGTTATTTTAGCATTTGATGGTTTGTATTTTGGATGATGTCTTGGTCCAGACTTTCTACTAGAAAATGATTCAGATGTGGATTTAGAGCAGGTATATTTCACTATGCATGGCTACTCAGATTTGGAAGATTGAGAGTGTATGGCTTAGCCATCAGTTTCAAGTCCATGCTTTTTTTGCATGGGACAGCATGCTGAGTAGCCATGCTTTAGTGGAGGCTTCCCATAATGATGTTGATGTTGGGGAGGGGCACTTTTAGTGGTATTTTTTTGGACCGGGTTATGTTTATGTATGCATGTCTTTGAAGTGATGTGAGGTTTCCCCCTTTCTCCTTAAAATGGGGTTTATTCAAAAATAAATAGAAATTCAGGCCTTCAGGCCATTCAGTCATTCAGTTATCTATCTCACTTAAATCAACTAAAAACCATATTGAACTACTTTTTTTTCAAAAATAAGAAAGGGATTCCCCATGGTGAAACACTAGGTCTTATAAATATCTTATTTCACAACTCCTATTTTTATTTCATTAAATCTACTAATTTCGTTGTTCCCATTCTATTAGGAGTCATAGATATAGGTTTTTCATTAGAGATGTGTTCAAATAAAAAATAAACTTCATTCTCATGTGGCTATATTGATATTTATTTTATAAATTCATCAATGTATTCCTTTGTAATAGGCACATACTATATTTTTAGGATTTATTTTTCATACAAATATATTATTTTCTCCTGCCATTTTCCAAGAATATCATTACGGTGATCTACTAGAGGTAGATTAAAAAAAATTTCAAATAATGAAGTTTCTCCTTTAAAACATGGAATAACCTACACAATCATGAATAATAATCTCTTTATATTAGTAATAAATTCATTCATTATAATTTTAAATCCAATCCATACTAAGTATAATGTCAAAATGAATCATATAAATTCCAATAAGGTTTCCAACTAGGTAATATATATGTATCTGAATATAGACTTCTTAAAATATACATATTGAAATATTATTCCCCTTAGGTGTCAGGATTTAAACCCTTTTACTCAGAGTGGTAGGGTACGATATAATGCTTTCAACAAAAATGAAATATAAGGAGTGGGTAGATATGAATCAAATAAAATATTATCTTACTTTTATTTTAAGATCAGATTACTTTATATCACATCATTTGGGACTTAAACCAAATATATATAGATCAAATAGTATTTAACTTTATACTTTTCCATTTTTAGTGGTAAATTCCTTAGATTCTGAGGGGATTCATTCAAACAGTGCCCCATATCATAATAGTTGAATCATTGGATATTGGAAGATTATTTCTTACCCTTTCAATCAAGATCATGATATACTTACTCCCCACACATGAATAAAAATTTCATTCCATTCAATAATGTTCCATGTTGTTTCTTTCAACATCGATTAAATGCCAGAAATTCATCCCTTTACTTCTTCCATTTTCCAAATTTCTTTTTACATAGTACTCAACCACCTTTTTTTTATTAATTTCCCTGGATAACAGAAGACCTGGATAATTCTTTATCTATCTTGATGAAAATTAATATAATATCGTTGTATACTAAAAAAAATTAGGAGACTAATTCTTTTTTATGTCTAGGTCCTAACCCATTAAATAAGTGATCTATATTACTTCTTAGATTATATAAACAATCCACAACATGATTTTATAACCTTGTAATGTTAGTTTAATTTTCAGCACTATTCTTCTCTTATTTTTACATAAATTGGTGAATTTACAATACATAACATATCTTTTTCATGAGTAAAGTATTTTTTGAAAAATATATTCTTAATATTCATAAATTCCATACTCTTCATATGCCCCAATTCTTTAGTCTTTTGGGTCAATGACCACCTTTGATTGGTATCGACCTTTACATGATAAACTACCATGATAACATTATCTCCTTCACTACTTACCAAATTAAGAAATTTATTATCCTAGGAAATGATCCAATAAATAGATATTAATGGATTATCAGTCCCATGATGGAGGCTATTATCATATAAAGTGGTCTAACATTTTTTCACCATGTTGGGGATAAACATGTCTCTCAATTGGAATTTTTTTTATTATGATCCGATTCAATTATTCCCATATAGTAATAATTCAATCATATCTAGCACCATCCTCATTGAATTAATTGATTTATCATAGGATAAATCCTTACATAGGTTGTGGGTGTTGATGTTGTTTCCATTCCTACATCTAGGAAACATTTCTAAACAACGTCATATACTATATTATCTTATAACATTCAAAATATAGAATCAAAAAATATGATCCCTATGTAAAAAAAGTATTCTAGAATAGTTTATTAATTATCTTAAGGCTTATCATAATTTTTTCACTATGTTATACTATGTTTTTCTAGATATATATCCCAAGATTTCTATTAAACATGCTCTGATACCAACTATAACAACCCTGAGTCTAGTAACTCGAATTCAGTAGTTACCTTCCAATACTATAAAAAAAGATTATATCCCACAATATTTAATAATTTAGTAATATTAAGGATAAATATGTACACATGATACTCACATTATAATAAATTATAATAAATACAAATTATGTTGTTAGTGAGGAATTTATTGTTTTATCTGTCATATCCCTTAAATAATTCATATTTCACTTCATGAAACCTAGGGAAAGTAAAATTTAATAAATGGATAGATCAAATGATCAATAAGGGAAGGAAATGATAGAATATAACATACAAAAATATAACATGAATAATATGATAGAGATAAATAATAATTAAATATATTATATATGTAATATCATAAAAGGTTAATATATCCATGGATGACATAACAATATAAATATGCACAAGTATAATCATAACAGATTTCATAATAATATAATGAATAATTTTTTATATTAGAATATTACAATCAAGGAATTGTTCCAAGATATAATATGTTAATATGTGAGGCATACTCCAAATACCCAGAATAGTTTGTCTTATGAGACCTATTGATATAATAAGCACCTATTATAGGAACCTAAAATCACTTACTAAGCCTATCTAATTCATCATATTAGTTAAATAAATAATGAAAAAATACATGATCAATATTAACATTCGTATTGAAAAAAATCATCTAAAATATCAATATTTTTCCCATTAAATAACTAAAACAACAAGATCCTGATTAATCCAAAGAAATATAGTGGATGTTATCATTATATAATATCCACAATGAATAAAAAAATCATTGAAGGATGTTGAAATAGATAAATATACCTTTAAAATAACAATGAAACATTTCATTGAAAACATGTGGAAAATATCCTTTTCATTTTATAACAATTTAAATAAAAAATTTCTGAATAATGAGAAAATTTTATTCTTTGAAAATAAATGGGGAACATTTTAAATTAATATTAAAAGAATATAATAGTAATAATGGTTATAAAATCAATTATTTTGGTAAAAAATAAAATAAATATTCCTTGCACAAATTTGGTAAAAATTAAAAAGTGTTATTTTTAGAAAATAATAAGAAGATTCCTTTTAATTTTTTTAAAGAATGTAAAGTATAGTTGTAAATTAATTTAAAAAATCATTTTGTCATATTAAAAAAATTATTGAAGACATTATATATAACATGGATATATAGGATATTGATTACCATCCAAAATTAGAAATATATTTGGTTTTACTTAAAAACATTTTCTCAATCATTTTAAGTACCAAAAAGATGAAAAGGAATAGAAAACAAGTAATGTTTGTAGATAAATATAAGAAAATAAAATAAATGTATTTTAGAATATAAATATCATATAATTTTACTAATTTAAATTTAATACTAGATAATCCTAAATAAAAATTAGATTGTAGAATAAACCCTTACATAGGATTTCATCTTGGCCAAACACATTCAAGCATCTTATATAATAAAATTGTATTAATTTTTTACTTTCTTAAAATATTTTTTTAGTTTTCATACAATATCTTAATCAATTTTATTTCATTTATTAATATGTCTCATATAGTTACTAAATTGGTTAAGTTTGTGTTTGTTGTTTTGATGATTATTGGTTCATAAACAAAAAACAACTTTAATAGGTTAAACATTATAAAAGAGGTCATTACATCATAAATAAAAAATATTATTCATGAAATATTTATCCTTTTATATGATAAATAAAATTTTATATCCAACCTTGAAAGGTTGATATAAAAATTGAAACATGTCGCTTCATGGAGATGATAGTTTGTACGTATGCATGAATGAAATTTTAATTTTAACTTATCGATTGAAATATAAAATAAAAATTAATATATTATGGTTTAAATTTACAGATTAATAATAACAGTAAAATGTTATATTTTTTCATGAAATCATTTCTTCTTACCATACCTATAAACTAGATATGAAAAAATATCACATCGCATCATGAAGGTGGTTTAGATGTATGCATGAGCGACATTATCATTTCACAGTGGATGGAAGGTTATGAAGGTAGATAATATGTTATTTTTCCAAAACCATAATTATTTCTTTAAAATTGTATGTATTGATTAAATCCATCATTATAACCAATCATATGAGGTGGTGATGTAAAACATAATACATCACTTCATGGAGGTGGTAGTTTGTACATAGGCATGAGCGATGCTTTAATTTCCCATTGGATAGAAAATGAGATAAATAATGGTTTTACAATAAAAGTAATAACATTTTCGTATATTATATTTACTAATTTTATTATATCAACATTATTATTATGAGTTTTAGTGATGTAGATAAATAAATAAACATGAAAGAACTTGTTTTGAGCTATACCTCTTCTTTAGAAAATCTCATTTAGCTTTACCGTATGCCTTATTAAGTTGGTATATTGGTGATACCAGGACCTATTAAAAATGAAAGGATATTTGGAGATGTATTTATATATGAATTGATCCACCTATATAGTTAAAAATGTGTGGATAAGTGAGAAGATAAGGTTCTATTTTATAAGTTATGGGAGTGTCACACTTTTAAATTTCCTTAAATATAAATTAATATAAATTTCTTGATAACATGAAAGTGAAAAAAAAAATTGATATATTTAAACTATATGATAATTATTAATTGAAGTACTCACATAAAATCAAATTTAAAAGAAAATTATGATATTTTAAACCTTATATATTTGTTTGAACACCCTCATTAACTCTTTCATCAACTACCATCATGATAAATTTTTATCATTGTAACTATTAATTATGAACAGAAAGGAAATTAGAGTCTTTAAGAAATATAAACCTAATGATTAAAATATGGATTCCATTTTCTAGTATTAAATTTCTAGAAGAGGTAAATGTTAGATTTAAAACAAGTACATGTGTTTTGATAAAATACATTATTTAGAAAAAATTCATTTAAGAGAATAAAAATGATTTTATACCAAAATAATGTGAAATTTAATTTCCCATAGAGTTAGTTCAATTACGTTCAATAAAATAATACTAAATTTACTTTACAAACAATAAAAATATTAGAAATACTTGATTATAATAAAATAACCAAAACTATTTTTCTATGAATAAAAACATTACTTGCATTTACAAAAATGTTAAAGATATTTATAAGTATAATATAATATTATTAAATAATTTTTAATACATATTAAATATATATATGGTCTTTAAAAAGGGTTTCACAAATATTCATGTTAATATTATATTTTGATGATTTCATAAAAGTGACATTATCTAAAAAACAGGTTTTTTCATTATTCAACCAAAAATAAATTATTCATGTGCTCTTGCCTCCTCTTTAGAAGTTTTCAGCATTATCATTGTTGTAAGACTCATCAAGAAAAAAGTATGTAATAACATATGTATCAAAATATACTCTACTATCATCGAACAAGAACTTCGGCAAGGGACAGTTCACTAGGTGTGGTCCCTCACAAATTGATGGATGGAGTGCCTCTAGCAACTAATAGAGATCAATCATATAATAACCAAGGTTTATCATGAGGTGAAAAGGGTGGAGGATTGCATTTCCAATAGAGGGCTTTGTAATGATATTGTGTGGATTTATGACCTCTTGGTTGATCACATCCCACTTCATGAAAAGGATTGTAATAAATTTCCATCATTCAGAATATTATAATCTTGTTTTTATCTTTATATATTTTAGTTTTTTGGTCTTTTGACCAAGGCATAATCATTTTATTCAAACTATTTATGAAAAATAAAAACAAATCATAAAATTTCAATTTTTATATGATTATTCTAAAAATAATTTAAATTTTATAAAATATAAATTATAAAAAAAATTAACTTTTTAATAAAATCATGAATAGAATCTATTTCTATAAAAATATAATGTGCATAATAATATTTATGGTTTCCAATTATAGAATATTCTTTGATATTAATTTAATTCTGAAAATTTATGATCTAGTTATTAGGTAAAATAAATGTGTTTAATAAAGAATTATTATCTACAATAGTTGATATAATTGGAGAAGTTGGATTATAATTTTATGGTATAAATCATGTTCATTTTATGAAGAATGTCTTTCTAATATTGTGGAGAATCAACCCTAGTGTCATTTAGCTTGAAGGATGATAAATTACTGAAAAATAATCACTTAAATGGTGGTTTTTGAAGGAAAAAGTGAAGGTTGAAATTGTAAACAAGTTAGCTTTATTGAAATACATAAAATTTAGTATTTAAATATTGAAAATTACCTGCGAAACAGTACAGATTTGTGTACTATTATTACGATAATTACAATAATTATTTAGAATGGTTTTTAGGTGATTTGATGAAATTTAGAATGCTCAATGTTGAATAAAATATATTCAAAATTTATTTTAAATAATTTTTGAACTGGAGGTTGAGTTCTAAAATAAGCTACGCCCCAGACCAATATACGAGTCCTCTTAGAAATAAAGGGACTGAATGAATGAGTCATTTAATAAAATTTATGAGTCATTTTGATTTTATGTAAGTGTTGTCTCCAATTCAATGCATCTCTGTATTAGTTAATAAAATCTATGTATGGCTCACAAAGGAGTATATATAAGTCATTGGAAGTAGCATATGAGTTATTTGTACCTATTTATGATTCAATATAAATCTACGTTAGAGTTATTTGGATGTACATATGAGTCCCTAGACATAATATATGAGTCATTCAAGCTACATATGAGAGACTTGAATCAATTTATGAATCATATGGACCTATGTATGATTCATTTTTACCTTCATTTGAGTCACCTTATTTTTTTTGAGTAACTGAATTTTTTGTATCTGTTTTCCATATTAGTCCTAGGTAATTGTGTTTGTAAAATTTTCTTTCTGGAAATTTTTGATTTCCTAAGAATTAATTCAGAGTTTCCTATATTAATTTTCTAAAGGATAATTAAATTAAAAAATTATGAAGTAATTTTCCATATTGAAAACATCATGAATCCAAGTTAATACATGATTCATGGCTAATATAATGAATAATTAATGATAATCAATTGAAAGGATCATTATTCTTCTATATTGATATTTTTTAATTAGAATACATAAAAATCAATCATGATGATCAAAACTACAAAAAACTGGGACGATTTTTCCACCATTATGATTAGATTAAAAAATCACAAAATTGATAGTGGTCCAAGCCTTTGGTTAATATGATGATCTTTATGAGTGAGATAAAGGATATTAAAGTTGATATAAAATTTAGTGTATTTAAATTTCCTATAAATTATAAATTATGGATTAAATAAATCTCAAAATACAAATTCATGACGGATTTTATAAACATCATTTTTCTAAATATCACAAATGAGTTTTGATATATGATGATTGACTTGGGAATGATAATGTCCATCTAACATGCTTTATGTGTATTTGAATTCATGTTGAAGTTGTACTGTTATGATTCAAAATATTTCATGTCATGGAGATTGATCCATGTTGGAATAGGTTGATGTATGTTTTTTAGACATCCATGAATATTGAATACATGTTGATATTTAGTAGAAAAAATTCAAAAAGAAAATTCCTTATGATTTAGTATAAATAAATGAATATTTATTTTTAGGAGATGAAATTAAATGAATATAAAAGAAGTTCAGTCATATAATTTTATTGGATAAAATACATGAGAAAATTGATATAGTGATCACGGGGTTGACATGTGATTTTTTTTCTTTTATATAATTTCTGAATATTTTTCATTATTGAAATTAAAGTGGACCCAAAAAAGAAAATGGTTGAGATATATAGAAAAATTAGTGAACCTCTTGAATCTACTACAAAAAAATTGAAAGTATAAAACTAAGACATGGGGTGTATTGTAGTTCAAGAGAATATGAATTGATATAGAAGAAGAGTAGAATAATACAATTTAGTTTATAAGTAATAAAATCATTTGGTATCAAAGAAAAAAGAGATATTGACTATGTTTTTCTGATTAGATCTCATAGAAGTTAAAGTAAAAGAGAAGAAGAACATGTGATACTACATATTATATAAGTAGTGAGAAATAAATTAGAATATTTTCAAGAAGTATAATGTTCATGAGTCATAACTAAATATTTATCAGTTTTTAGAGACCTTAAAGATATATTGAGAGAATCCCAACAAAAAATATAAGATACAGAAAGATATATTATTATTATAGAGACTAGATTGTAGCATGTTTAACATATCGTTATAGGGAAGTTTAATACTATGTGTTGAAGAAGTTGATAAGATTATTTTAATATAGATATATCTAGTACTAAGTGGATATCTACATCATTAGTGGAGGAATTTGTTCAAGAACTCACATAATCTGACATAAAAAATGAAAGGTGTCAGTAATTACTTATAAATATAGGATTCTGTGAAATGTAATAATATCATTTTACATTTTTACCCATTATAATTTGGCGTTAAAATTATAGTGAGGAATATATGACTCAGTAAAAATTGATTAAAATAAGAAATATGATCCATGGGTGTGGCTAAAACGTATAAAAACACCATGTTTTGGGATTAACATTACATACTTCATTACATGTTTGTGTTTTTGTTGATTATTAGTTAAATAAAACTAATACATATGTACTGATCAGAACCAGGTTCTCAAATAACAAAGGGTATAAAACAATTAAAATTAGAAATTTTCAATTTAGTAAAACAATAACCACATCATTGATCCCCCACCGGGTTTCTTCACTCATTCATAAAGTTTATTTCCAAAACATTTCCCAATCCATTAATGAGAAACTAACTAATAAATTTAAACTTTTTCTTCATTCAAATTATATTTTTTAAGTTATTATTACTATAAAAAATTTAAAATTATGAAAAAAATATAAATACTATCATTCATAAATTCTTCAAGGAACCATTAATAATTTTAAAGGTAAATGAAACAACATAAAATTCACATAAACTCTATAATTATTGAATTTTTTATAATAGGAAATGATTATCCTTTTACTTGAATGAAAAACATATTCAAATATGACTAAGACCTATTAAAAAATTATGCATTAATTTTAAAATACATGGTTGAATCAAGTCAAATACTAGTAAAATATATTACTCTTGGGATAAGAGATCCATGTAATCCAACATCAGACACAGGTTAAAATCTAGGGGGTGGAAGAATTTTTCAAGGTAATCTTGTAGTATTATAGAACTATAGAAGTGCATGTAATATATAAGGGTACTATAGCAGATATACTATTCATTAAAATTTGGATTTTAGACCATGTAATTGTTCCTTAGTGTCATTGGGCCTTCCAGTCATCCACAATGTACCAGTACGCAATATACGGGAGCAGCTTCAAGACTGATGGAGTGAAAGATGGTGCAACGGTATTCAAATATGGAGTAAGTTGGATATAGAATTCTATCTTTACAGTGATTGAGATCATAGATATTAAATACCCCTACATGGGGTGGTGATGGAGGACCACGCATGCAGATTTAGGAAGATTTGTTGATGTTAGTTAGTATGAAGTCATAAGAGGGGTTGTTCCAGTGTGCGTCTTTGGGCCACTTTTTAAAGGCTTGTGTCTCTCTTGGACATAGATTCATATAATCATAAAATAAATTTATGCCTCTAAACCTTTGATTAATTTAAGTATTCCCTCTAAACCTTGTTAAAAATTGTGTTTATCCATATAATAAAATAAAAATTCCTGGCCTTTAATCTAAGGTATTGTTAAAAAATTAGACATCATATCACAATAAACATCAAAATGTGAATAAAAATAACAAATTAAAACAACTTCAATTAACCCTTAAGTTACATTTTAACATAAATACTACATCATAAACAACTAAATCATCTCATTTAATGTACTTTTAAATTGTGTGAATTCAAATAATTGGTTGTTTCAAAAACCATCAATATTTTAAAAAAATAAATTCATGTTGATCCTTAATTTTAATATGAAAAAATTGTGAAATCCACGAACTAGGAAATAATTCAAGAAAATGATACTATATGACCATTATAAACATAATTATTCACAAAAAAAATATATTATTACACATAAAACACAAGAATACATAAAATTAAATTCTAGCATATCTTCAATTAGGATGTTATATAAATAACTTTTTAACAAGAGTAATGAAACTATTCGCATTACTATGAAATTGAAATAGGCCCATTTACATTTTATGTATTCATACAATCAATTGATAAACATATAGAATTAGTCATGGAAATAGTAGTGGAAGTAGTGGTGGTTGTATTAGTGGTGGTTTTAGTAGTAGTATTCATCATGGAAGTATGACTGGGAGTATAAGTAGTATTAGTTGTAGTAACAGTAGTTTTAGTAGTAGTCATAGAATCAGTAGAAACAAGATTATTAGTAGCATGAGTATAATAAGTAGTAGTAGGAGTAGGAGGAGGAGAAGGAGGAGAAGAAGAAGTAGTAGTAAGATCAGTAGTAGGAGGAGTAGTATTAGTATAAGGATAATCATTGGAAACCGTATGAGAAGAAGAAGTAGAAATAGCAGTAGCGGTAGTATTATTAGTATTAGTATTAGTAGTACTCATGATGGTGGTGGTGGTGGTATTAGTAGTAGCCTTCATAGTTTTAGTCATAGTATTGGTGGTGGTGGTGGTAGTTTTTGTTATCATATTTGTAGTAGTAGTGGTAGTTGTAGTGGTAGTAGTGGTGGTGGTGGTGGTAGAGGTATTGGTATTATTGGTATGAGTAATATTATTAATGGTAGTGGTGGTGGTGGTGGTGGTAGTCGTAGTCGTAGTAGTATTATTATTATTAGTGGTGGTTGTGGTAGTTGTAATGGCAGTATTAGTATTTGTAGTGGTAGTGGTAGTAGTGGTATTAATATTAGTAGTATTGGTAATAGTAATATTGTTGGAAGTGGTAGTGGTAGTACTATTTATAATGGTAGTGGTGGTGGTGGTAGTGGTATCCATGGTGGTGGTGGTGGTGGTAGTCATGGTGGGGGTGGTGGTGGAAGTAGTTTTAGTAGTATTACTAGTAGTGGTGTTGGTAGTAGTAATAGTAGTAGTAGTGATAGAAATAGAAATAGTAATAGTAGTATTAGAAGTATTCATTTTAGTATTAAATTATTTACACAAATTAATTAAATAAATAAATAATTCATAGACCTACCATATATGATTTCATTAAATATTAAATGATCATAAATATATTTCCATCCATAATAACTAAAATTTACAAAAAAATTAGATAATTTTTTAAATATCATAAAATACTCATGAAATTCAATTATTCATGTGTTACATTAAAACATCATGATAATATAAAAAAATCAATCATTAATTACATAAACAAACTAAAACTCACCAAACATAATCATAATGACTAAATAATAAGTTAATGATGGTCTCAAAATGTCTAGGCATGAAAATTGGAAGTTCTTTTCCACTTATAGGGATTCACAATTATTTTTTACAGTGATCCAAGTCATTTTAAAACCATTCATTACTACCTATCTCAAGATGCAGAACATCATATGGTTATATTTCTTGGTTTACCCAATCATTCATCCACCAAAATGATTCAAAATTTTCCAAATTGCATATATATTTTCAAAAAATAAACATTTTAATATTAATATGTTTAAATATAAAATATTGGGTGTCTCATATTTTATCCTATAAAATATTATCCTTGGATCATTGATATATCTCCCAACATGAATTGGTATCTTACAATAACTAGTATCTTAGTGAAACACTATGACACTTCTTTATTTGAAATTTACTTTATTAAGATAAATAGTAATTTAAGGGGACTGGTATAGTTATAATAAATTCGTCAATAATTGGGGAAGCATGGTTTGTTGCCTGACGTCATGAATTATTAACAAAAATCACAGAATGATCATGCAAGAGAAACAATAAAATATTTTTTTGAACTAAAACCCATATTTTAAGAGATTGCTCGACCTAGAATATCACGTTATCCCTTCATTGAAGTAGTTTTAACATAATTTAATAAATATAGAAAACATGAAGAAAATTAATGAATAAATAACACTAATATTAATTAAAAGTAATCAGAAATAATTCATGTAACATGAAGAAAAGAGGTGAACACAACATCACCATGGAAGTAGAAATCACATAAGGTGGCACTCACGCTAGGAATATAATTTTCACAGCATGAGAATAAATAGAATATAGAGTTATAATGATGTTATTATAAAATTATTATAAATAATGACATGTAATAATAGTAAAAGAACAGATACAAAAATTGGAATTTTATTCTCAACAAGAAACAGAATTGGAGAAGAAAAGTTTCCTATAGAGGTAGAGTTGGGTTGTTTTTTTTAAAGAGAGTAGTATCCTAATTATAGATTAGAATAAATACAATTGGTTTCCTAGTGATCAACATAGAAGACTCCTAGATATTAATTCCACAGAATCCTCAATAAACATTAGATTGCTTCTCTCTCTTTAAAAAGCTTCTAGGTGGTAGGTGGCTGGATAGAGGTGTATTATTAGGCTTAAAATCATGTAGTTCTTGGATTGGTTAGAAAAGGTTGAAAGGGATGGAAATTTAGGTATGTTGAGTATATTGAAAGGGTATATTAATTTTTATGAATTAATATAGATTGAGGTGATTTTTATGACTGGTTTTAGGTCTTATGATATAAGGTTTGTTTGGATTGTGGTAAAGGGGTGCTTGGTTATGCTAGAATATAGTGGTATCATCCCCCTGATTAAGAAAATGGTGTGCGACATCATAAATGTGATGCCTCGGCCCTGGTTACCTAGAGTCACTGAATTATTACTTAACATTCTCATGATCAAAATATATGAAGTCTCAAAAGACCGATTATTTTAGTATACTTGGCAGTACTAGATACATACATAAGTTTTACATAACATTATGAAGTGAAAAACAACAACATTTTGCGCCCTTTGAAGACACTCATATCCCTTATCCTATCCCTGCAGGTCAATCTTAATATACTTCTTCACATCTTGGAAAAAATAAAACATAGAATGGGGTGAGCTCCGATGCTTAGTTAGGATAACAATATAGAGGAAAATTTCATAAATAAGTATAAACATTTGAAGTAATGCATAAGACTAAAACACAAGACTTTTAAACGTAAACTTCAGCGTAAAATAGAAAATATAAATAAAATAATTCCATTTACTTTTTCACATGGATATTATACTAGTTAAATAATCACATTTAATATCAATAGCTAATTTCATAATGATGGAATGCATAATGTCAAACATCATAACCACATAGTCAAGGCCTCGTGCCAAGACTAAAAATAAAATTTTGTCAAGGCCTTGTGCCAAGACACTAGTTTGTATCATGAGACCTACTGATACATTGGGGAGCTATAGAGGGGTTCGCCCATCACTTACTAAGACCAATTCATTCCTTATATGAAAAGGTTGAAACATAATCTAAACATTCGTATTAAAACTAGCATACAAGATGTCAATATTTTAACCACAAACCATGAATGGTATAAAAAAACACATCCATAGTCAAACATAACTCATTCAATACAATATGGAAGATTTTATTATAATAAATTAACCTCAATCATGAATAATTATGTATATTGACATAGATTAAGATAATCATCAAAACTATTTGAAAGAAATATCCCCCTTTTCTGGAAAACATTTAAATGTTTCACTATTTATCCAGAATCCATTTAAAATAATTTTTTAATCCAAGTATCGCATAACAATTTGAAACCTATAAAAGTAATTTTAATTTTAAAACATTAATTTCCATATAAGTAAATCCTTAAAACCATTTTTAAAACATGCACATTAATGATAAAGGTTTAGAAGAATAAATCTTTAAAATATTTAAAATGATATTTTAGTTAGAGTTCCTATCCAAATGAGAGAAGCTTGAATAAAAATAATTGGGGTAATAAAAACATTATAATATCATGAGAATAAAGGAATTCATGATATAATATATCAAAGTACAGTATATACACCATAAAAAAGTGAATTGGCGCATAATAACAAAGAAGTCTCAATAGAATGTAAATTGAGATGAAATCCCTTATAAAGACTGTATCCTTAAATTAAGGAAAAATAAATGACATAATTATGTGTCAAAAATATTAATACGCTCATTATGATTGGATATTTAGTGTAAATAAATCAGAGGACATTCACACATATTCTTGTAAAAACAAAACCAATGACTTGGATGTTTAACTCAACGAATGGAAATTTAGTTAAGATTACCCTTATCAATTTCATATAAATGAATTGAGAATTTATCAATGGAGTGATTATGTGTATAAAAAGTATATCCACACAAAGGGGAGTGTAAATTACTATATAAATAAATAAATAGTGATTTCAAAAATAATCTTCGAGTAAAATAATCAATGATGTTTGCATAAAACCCAATGAGTAGAAATTGATATTTGAAATTCCCTTATCGATTTGGTAACTTACGAAACATACTCCCCATGAAATAAGGATCATAAAATGAAGATGTAAATACCAATAAACTAAATTATATTACACAAATAATACAATAATGGGGTAGTACATACACCACACAAAAGTAAATAATGGCAATATATGATGAATATCACAGGAATAAGAAGTGAGATGAAAACCCCTTACCACGTTGTAATCAATTGATTCATATAACCAAAAGTTAATAACCACCAAATGAATCACAGAATACCATAAATATAAATAGAATAATGATAATATATATCTAATTTCAGTACACAATACACCATATGAAATAAATAAGTGGCAAACAATGGAAATCTCAAGAAATTAAAAGTTAGATAAGAAACCCCCTATCTTGTGTCTGACATGACTCGTATGTTCCGTGTTATTATTGAATAATAAACCTAAGTTAATTTATAATTCCTTAAGACAAATTTTCAACTTTATTATTCCTTTTATATCACTTATTACATTTCTATAACAATTAGTTAATTGTTTGATTTCATATCATAAATTTTGTTGATGTTTGGAACTTTAGTCAAAAAATGAACCTGTTATAATTACAAATTGTCCATGTGGTAAAAATTCCATTATGTATAGAACAATACTCATGATTTAGATATAATATATATCATATATATCCTGTGTATATTTATTTATAATATTCCATATCATTTGAAGTTAATAAATGAAATGCACCATTCATGGAGATGGTAAGACATACGTACGCATGAACGCTACTTTCATTTCTATTTTATAATTAAAGGAAGGAAAACTTAATAATAAATTGGTATATTATAATTAAATTATAAAATATATCTTATCAAATTTAATTAACTCCATCCTTTTTAGATTCTACTTATGGCATGAATGATTCATATCACTTTGAGGGGGCGGTAGTATGCACTTCCTCAAATGAAATTATCATACTTACCCATTATGGAAGCCATAAAGGTATGAAATAAATGAAAAATACATAATTATAGAGAAAATTTAAATATAATATATATATATATATATCACATGTAAATATACTTCCATATTAATGGTCACCATAATAGGTGATAGGAGAAGATTGAACAATCATCGTTACGTGAGGCAGTAGTTTGACGTCCACAGAAACAGTATGTTCTTTACCCGTTAGACGGAGGTGTGTGTAAGTGTAGTTTGAATCATTCTCATATAAACAACCTAGTTTATTTCGGATACTATTTTTGTTATAAAATAAAGTAATAATAGTGTTTATGTGGTTGGATAAGTAAAATAAAAGAAAAGAACTTAAGAGCAGACGTTACATTTAAATCGGGTAACTCTCTTTGGTTTGAACCAAAAGGATTTCTTGAAGTCCCTTATGCCTATGTTAAGGATTATAGGTGGAAGAGAGTGATCTTGAGAGCTTATTGGAGAAGAGTTTGGATGTAACACCCCAATATTTCATATTATTTACTTCTTCAAAACAAGTCAATAACTTGCACTACACGCAACACTGAGTTCAAGCGCACCATGACTTACCAAACAAGCCGTTCAAAAGAGGTTATGAATAGTATTAACTAAATTTTGAAATTTATATAATCCTTATAATTTTAGAATCCATATTATGAGTTTATTAGACATAATTTAAGAAAAATTCATTTTTTTCAGATAAAAGAAGTATTTTTCAAAAATGCACTTTTACCAACTTTTAATAGGGAACACTTTTAAAATCCAATATTTTAAACTTTTATATATTCAATCTGACTAAATAAATTTATTATTTAGAATGGGGACATCAAAAATTTACAATTTAACACCCCAAGCTTCCACGGTATGTTTCCCTTTTAGTAATGCAATAGTGTGTGTTGTACGCAACTTCGAGTTTTAACACACACCATAACCAATCCAACTAGCCATTATGAATAGTAATGCCTACTTTTTGAAATTTTATAAATTATATCTTTCAAAATAGACTTCATTTTTGGATTCGGAATATTGAATTTAGCCTAAGGTGAAATTTTGGTACTTTTCGGATAACTTTAATATTTTGATGAATAGTGAAAATTACTCAATTTTAATTAAAAACAACTTTTTTAATCAAAATAATTAATAGTGATAAATTATGAATTTGAGTGGTTTTAAAGTATATTTAGAATTTATTTTTACCATTTAAAACAATTTTGGTCATTGGACAAAATTTCACAGTTAAACCAAACATAAACAAGTATCAATCTTTTGATAGTTATTATATCATAAAAACATGCTTTTTGTTTTGACAGCGGGAATTGATTTTAAATTAACATCTTCCACTTATGTGTTTTGAATTTGGAAAAATGGATTCCATATTTGGAATCAGGATTTAAAAATTGTGTAAATAGGTAACTTTTATTTTTAGACATTTTGAATAATTACTTTGGTAAATATTTTATTTACCATGGTTAAAAGGTAAATCTGGTAAATAAGGGTTAAAAATAATATTATAATAATACTAAATTACACTAAAACGTGTCCTAACCTTATTAGTGTATATATTTCCTACCATAGGCATCTTTCGGTCGATTTTGGGACCCCATGTAGCCACTTTTAGGTTATAGGGACACTTTATTTTTATTAAGTTAAAATATATAGAAAAATGACATAAGCATATATTGTTTAGCAAAACAATTTTTACCTAGGGTTATATATGTTTTATTTATTAATATAAATATTAATTAAAAATATAAAACTATTTCCTATATAATGGTATTTTATTTATAATTTTTAGACATTATATAAATTAATTTATTTATGACACAATGGTGATGCAGTAATTACCTAATTAATGAAAAATTAGAATAATTGATATTATAAATACCAAAATAAATACAATTTGAGACTTTTTATAAATAACAATAATTTTCTAGGATAATATGAATTTTTAGGATTGATTTAATTAACTTTTTTCGAAGTAATCATTCTGTTATGATTTTTACAAAAATCAATTATTGAATAGTTTCAAAATTGACATAAAAGAGTTTTTAAAAAATATATTATATTATTAATTGATATTAAATTCCTAAAAATCTAAGGTTCGGACAAGAGATTTATATCATGATATTTGAATCATTAATTTACCACTTGGGGGTCTCTTGGATGTATATAGTAAGTTTATTAACAATATAATATAAAAATACAAAGTGACATGGTAACTGTCAAACTAATTAACTAAGAGTTAAAACTAAAAGATAAGGTTAATATAATGACACAAAACTGTATAAATTATATTGATTGAGTGGTTTTAGACTCATCCCCACCTTAACCTTTAAATAATACACTTTTGAGACATTAAAAACCGAATATGAATTTATTATAAAATAATATTTCTAGCTTTTCCAAAGGTGCCCCTCACCCCTCTTATAAAGGGGCACTCCCCCTTATCATTACTTAACACCTTCAAAGCCTTTTGGTTCGCCCAAACCCTACCCAAATACTCTCTAAAATTACATCACTACAACCTAGAGGACTTAGTTTGATCATAAATCCAACCTAAGGAGCCCTTTTGATCAAATCAAAAGGAAGAACCCGAAGAAGAGGTAATGATTTCACCACCCCTTTTCAAGTTCCTTTCTTCTTCCACTTCTTCTATATTTGTAATTTCCATTCTAAAATAATAACTCCTATATTTTATATATACTTGTATGTAATTATAAACATGTTTCAACCATATTTTATTATTATATACATCCTTTTAATTACATGTCACCATACGTGTGTACGTACGGCTTACCGTCTCCACGTCATGGGGTAATTGTTATTTAAAACATTATTTTTTGGATGGTTATAATAATGATGTGTAATTCATGTAAATAATAAATATAACATGATAATGATTCTGTATATATGATATACCATCCAATTAAATATTATTTTAATATCAAAAGAATGATATTGTCGCTCGTGCGTACGTACGGACTACCGTCTCCATGAACGCGATGAGATTCATTCCCCATTGTATCCATTCAAGTATAATTATCATTTGATGATTAATAATAGTATCTAAGGACTTGATATAATTCTTGAAATGAATAAGATACTACCTATCCATGAAAAACATGGCTTATGGAACAAAACATATAAAAGAAAATGAGTAAGTTAACACCCGAAATGAGGATAATTCTAAGATATTATTAACAAATCAATGTTAGAATATCATATGTGATATCATATTAATGTATATGATTGTTGTATAATTTAATAAAAATTATTTAATCATTATACATGAGGTTAACCTACCCTAAACCAAGGAAAATTACAAGGTAAGTGTTTATTTCTCAATCTCTTCATTATCCGAGGATGTTTATACGTAATAATCTACTGGGACTTCTTTATCATCCACATCCATGTTTCTTAAAAATGTATTTCAAAACATTTCTACTATTTACTAGAATATGGTTTAAAGTCATTTATACCCTTTTTGACTTTTATATGTGGTTTATAAAGGAATATTTCTGTCGTTTTCCAAACAAGGTGTTTTTTAACCTTCTCAACAGAATTAAGGTAAAAATGTTTTTTTAACTTATACGGTGGGTGCAGTTATTTTCTGCCATTATAAAATCGTTGAAGCTTCCCTTACAAGCTTATAAGAATATTTTAAGAGTAAATTTTTTATTTTATAATTATGTGACCTTTAAATTATTTCAAAATGAATATTTTAAGAATTTTTGAAAGGTACTCTTTATCAAGATCAGAATTTTAAATGTTTTAAAGATTTATCTTTCTAAATATTTTTTATTAATGTCTGTGTTTTCAAAATGATTTTAAGGATTTATTTATATGGAAATTAATATTTTGAAATGATATTTCTTTTCAAAAAATTCAAAGTGGTATGGGAAATTTTGATTCAAAAATCTCTTTTAAATTACTTCCTTTATAAATGTGAGACTTTTAAATGATTTCAAAAAAAAGATATATTTCTCTCAAATAGTTTTGATTTCATCAATGTCCACATCCTTTGATGGATTTTAATATTATTTGAAGTTGATTTATTATGATACAAAACATCCATGTTGTTTTGATGGTTTTGTGATATGTTTGACAGTGGATGTGTTATTTCTATACAATTCATGGTTTATGGAGAAAGTATTGACATTTCGTCTGCTAGTTTTAATACGAATGTTTATGTTATGTTTAAACCTATTCATATGAGGAATGCATTGGACTCAATAAGTGATGGGTGGAGCCTGCTAAATCTCCTCTATGTATCGGTAGGTCTCATGAGACAAACTAGTGTCTTGGCACAAGGCCTTGACAAAATCTTATTTGTAGTCTTGGAACGAGGCCTTGGATATGTGGTTATGATAGTATGGCATTATGCATTCCATCATTATGAAAGTGGTTATTGATATTGCATGTGATTATTCGTCTAGTAGAATATCCTTGTGAATAAGTAAATGGCATTATTTAATTTTATCTTTACCATATTATGCTGAAGTTAAAGTTTAAAAGGATTTTTTTAGTTATACATTGCCTTAAATGTTTATGTTTATTTATGATAGTTTCCGCTATATTGTTATCCTTACTGAGCATCTGAGCTCACCCCTTTCAATGTTTTATTTTTCCCAGGATGTGAAGAATTAAATTATGAATGACCTGCAGGGATAGTATGACGGGATAAGACTGTGGACTATGGAGACTATGTTTTTGTAGTTTTCATTTTATGAAGTAATGTAAAAATTTATGAATATATATAGTGTTTCCAAGGCTAATAAACTAATCGGTGTTTCGAGAATTGATCTTTCTTGTGATCATGCCAATGTTATGTAATAATTCACTGACTCTGGGTAACTGGGGTCAGGGCGTTATAGTTGGTATCAGAGGATGTTTAGTACAAACCTTGGAAGCTAGATTTAGATAAAATCTTATTAGAGCACATATACCTAAGATGGACGTTGACGATTAGTATAGAAGAACTTCCAAGAATTTTGGCATTGTAGGGATTTTGTGAGTTTTCCGAGAAATACATCCCTATCTAAATACGAGCAGGTAGAGGTGGCTCTGGCACAGATGTACCTAGGGGTAAAACCCAAAAACATCGCTTTGAGCTGGACTCGAACGGGAACTGGTGCACGACAACGGGACTTGCTGCACTCTTGGTTACGACACTCTCGGGGGATATGCTTAGGATAATTCTCATTTTATTTACAAACCATTATGAAGGGTTTATGAGTATATACTTCCTCAAAGGAGACATTTTTATGATTATGGATTATATCCATAAACTATTCAATTTATGTTAGGTATTTTACATGTTTGTAATTATTCATTGCAATTCAAAAACTGACCTAGTTTATCCTATTGTATAGAAATGGCGCCCAGTAGAAGGAATGTGAACTCCAACAATATGTATGATCCAAAGAGTAAGAAGGATCATATATTTCATGGTATCAAGCCATCATTTAGAAGGGAAATAGTCTCCCATGTATTATCACCATATGAAGAAATAGTATCATGTTTTGATAAGATAAGTAAAGAGTTTACTAATTTCTATAGATTTGAAGGGAAGCAAGAGAAGAAAAGGATGGAAGAGAGAAATATGGATAAAGGGAAGATGGAAAAGAATAATTTCCCCATATGTGATAATTGTGGGAAGAAACACCCTGAAACTTGCCTGAAAGGAATGGGAGTTTGTTATAAGTGTGGAGGAAAAGGGCACCAAGTACGTGACTGCAAGGGTAAGAAAATGGTTTCAACTGTACAATACTTCATTTGTAAGGAGTTTAGACACTACGCGAACCTATGTCCCAGTCATCAGACTATGCCACAAATGATGCTATTGTATAATAATCAAGTTATGATACTACCACAGGTGAAGAGGAATGATTAGAGTTCTTATGTTGATTATGTCATTTGAGTGTTGTATCAACAATGTACTTGTTATAATAATTATTGAGTATATAAGGATTATACTGCAGTACTATTTCATTGAGGATTTGAGATTTTATGGTACTAAGAAAAGTGACTCTACAACGAGTTAAACTTTTTGGACATTACATGGTTGATGGAAAGATAAACCTTAATATGGTCCTAATATTGAGGTATTGATTTTGGAAAAAGATATGGTTGATTTGGGTAAATTATATTGGATATTCTTGACTGCCTTGAAACCGATTAAAGATTTGTATATTCCATCATTGTTGGAGTTTACAACATTTTTGGATGGATGATGTATATCCAGCATTCTATATGGAATAAGGGAGCATGAATGTAATCAATAAGTATTATGGTAATTCAGGATGTTTTAGTGTTTTAAAAGAATACATGATGAAGGTATTAACATGCTATTACGGGGTAAAAAGGATTTAAATTATGTTTACCTTCCTTATAATTGTTGGACTGTGAGTTTGGACAGAAGTATTTTGGATAATTCTAGTTTGAAATTAATTTTGGATTTCCATAAAAGGACAACCCGGAGGTCGGGCGGCAACCCGTCGCGACCAGCAAGACCGCGAGACTTGAACCCACAACCGAAGGGCGACAAGGGTGTATCACCTACCACTGGCCCACAAGATGTCTTAGATTAAATAATTTAGTTTATTTTAATAAGGTATAGTAGATGAATTATAAAATCATTTTTTTAACCCCAAACGAATAGGATAAATAAAATATTTTTCTTAGTTCTATTATCTTTTAGAGTGAAAGATGAGTTTGTGGTAGAAATTAGTAAAAATATGGAACTCTACGTTTCAAGTATATATTTTTATTATCCTATTATTCTATGAAGAAATTAATTATTATACCTTATTAAAGATATCTTAAAACAAAAAATGTGTTATCCTAATACCGTATGTTTTGTTGAACTGATAGCATTTTAAATCATCATAGATTGATGAATTTAAGGACCTCAATTTTAAACTTGTTTATGATTGATGACCCCAATCACTGCCTATAAATATTTAAATTTTTACCCCAATTATGTCTCTAATTTCCACCAATGTTCTCCTAATCGAGATCATAATTTGGTGGTGACCCTTTCATTTCTCTTTTTCTCTTATTTAGACTAAATTTTATTAACCAAATTTCCGATGTAGGTTTTCCCATAAATATATTTTCTATTTTCAACCTTTATTTTCGAAGAACAATATCAAATTTCGAGGACACAATTTATTGAAGGAGGTAAGAATGTAACACCCCAATATTTCATAGTATCTACTTCTTCAAAACAATTCAATAACATGCACTACACGCAACACCGAGATCAAGCTCACCATGACTTACCAAACAAGTCGTTCAAAAGAGGTTATGAATAGTATTCACTAAATTTTGAACTTTATATAATCCTTATAATTCTAGAATCCATATTATGAGTTTCTTAGACATAATTTAAGAACAAATTAATTTTTTTTCAGATAAAAGAAGTACTTTTCAAAAATGCACTTTTACCAACTTTTAATAGTGAACACTTTTTAAATATAATATTTTAAACATTTATATATTCAATTTGACTAAACAAATTTATTCTTTAGAATGGGGACATAAAAATTTTACAATGTAACACTCAAACATTCCACGGTATGTTTTTCTTTTAGTAATGCAATAGTGTGTGTTGTACGCAACTTTGTGTTCTAACACACACCACAACCAATCAAACTAGCCATTATGAATAGTAATACCTACTTTTTGAAATTTTATAAATTTTATCTCTCAAAATGGAATTCTTTTTTGGATTCGGAATATCGAATTTAGCCTAAGGTGAAATTTTGGAACTTTTCAGATAACTTTAATTTTTTGATGAATAGTAAAAATTACACAATTTAAATTAAAAACAACTTTTTTAATCAAAATAATTAATAGTGATAAATTATTAATTTGAGTGGTTTTAAAGTATATTTAGAATATATTGTTAACATTTAATACAATTTTGTTCATTGTACATAATTTCACAATTAAACCGAACATAAACAAGTATCAATCTTTTTATAGTTTTTATATCATAAAACACGATTTTTTTATAGCGGGAATTAATTTTAAATTAACATCTGCCACTTCTATGTTTTTAATTTGGAAAAATGGATTCTATATTTGGAATCAGGATTTCCAAATTGTTTAAATAGGTAACTTTTATTTTTATACATTTTGAAGAATTACTTCGGTAAATATTTTATTTACCATGGTTAAAAGGTAAATCCAGTAAATAAGGGTTAAAAAATAATATATTAATAATGAAAAATTACCATAAAACGTGTCCTAACCTTCTTGGTGGATACATGTCTTACCATGGGCATCTTTGGGTCGATTTGGGGACCCCATGGAGCCACTTGTAGGTGATAGGGACACTTTATTTTAATTAAGTTAAAATAAATACAAAAATGACATAAGCATATATCTTTTAGAAAAACAATTTTTACATAGGTTTATATATGTTGGATTTTAGACTATAAATATTCAAATAAAATATAAAAATATTTCCTACATAAACGTATTTTATTTATAATTTTTATACATTATATAATTTAATTTATTTATGACACAATGGTGATGCAGTAATTACCTAATTAATAAAAAATTTGAATAATTGATATTATAAATACCCAAATAAATTTAATTTGAAACTTTTTATAAATAAAACTAATTTTATAGAATAATATGATATGTTAGGATTTATTTAATTAACTTTTTCAGAAGTAATCATTCTGTTATGTTTTTTACAAAAATCAATTATTGAATAGTTTCAAAATTTACATAAAAGAGTTTTAAAAACAAATATTATATTATTAATTGATATTAAATAACTAAAAATATAAGGTTTGGAAAATAGACTTATATAATGATAGGTGTATCATTAATAAACCACTTGGGGGGTCTCTTTGATGTATATAGTAAGTTTATTAACAATATAATATAAAAATACAAAGTGACATGGTAAGTGTCAAACTAATTAACTAAGAGTTAAAACTAAAAGATAAGGTTAATATAATGACCCAAACCTATTTAAATTCTATTTTATGAGAGGTTTTAGATACATCCCCACCTTAAACTTTAAATAATTTACTTTTTAGCCAATAAAAACCGAATATGAATTTATTATAAAATAATATTTCTAGCTTTTCCAAAGGTGCCCCTCTCCCCTCTTATAAAAGGGCACTCCCCCTTCTCATTACTTCACACCTTCAAAGCCTTTTGGTTCGGCCAAAACCTGCCCAAATACTCTCTCAACTTCCCTCAATACAACCTAGAGGCCTTAGTTTGATCAGAAAGCTAACCTAAGGAGCCCTTTTGATCAAATCAATAAGAAGAACCCGAAGAAGAGGTAATGATTTCACCACCCCTTTTCAAGTTCCTTTCTTCTTCCACTTCTTCTATCTTTGTTATTACCATTATAAAATAATAACTCCAGTATATTATATGTAATTTTATGTTATTATAAACATGGTACAATCATATTTCAGTATTCTATCCATCCTTTGAATGACATGTCACCATACGTGCGTACGTATGACTTACTGTCTCCACGTCGTGGTGTAATTGTTATTCAAAACATTATTATTTGGATGGTTATAATAATGATGTAGAATTCATGTAAATAATAAATATAAAATGATAATGATTATGTATATATGATATACCATCCAATTAAATATTATTTTAATATCAAAAGAATGATATTGTCACTCGTGCGTACGTACGGACTACCGTCTCCACGAACGCGATGAGATTCATTCCTCATCGTATTCATTCAAGTATAATTCTCATTTGATGATTAATAATAGTATCTAAGGACTTGATATAATTCTAGATATGAATATGATACAACCTATAAATGACAAACATGACTTACATAACAAAACATATAAAATAAAATGAGTAAGTTAACACCAGAAACGATGATAATTCTAAGATATTATGAACAAATCAATGTTAAAAGATCATATATGATATCATATTAATGTACATGATTATTGTATAATTTAATAATTATTATTTCACCATTTTAAAGGAGTTTAACCTACCCTCAACCAAGGAAAAGTACAAGGTAAGGGTTTATTTCGCAATCTCTTCATTATCTGAGGTTGTTTATACGTAATAATCTACTGGGACTTCTTTATCATCCACATCCATGTTTCTTAAAAATGTATTTCAAAACATATTTACTAATTACTAGAATATGGGTTAAAGTCATTTATACCCTTTTTGACTTTTTTATGTCCTTTATAAAGGAATCTTTCTATCGTTTTCCAAACAAGGTGTTTTTAACCTTTTCGACAGAATTAAGGTAAAAATATTTTTTTAACTTATACGGCGGGTGCGGCTATTTTCCGCAGTTATAAAATCGTTGAAACTTCCCTTAAAAGATTATAAGAATATTTTTAAAGTAAATGTTTTATTTTAAAATTATGTGACCATTAAATGATTTCAGAATGAATATTTTAATAATTTGTGAAAGGTACTCTTTATCAAGATCAGAATTTCAAATGTTTTAAAGTTTTATCTTTATTAATCTTTTTAATTAATTTCCATGTTTTAAAAATGATTTTAAGGATTTATTTATATGGAAATTAATATTTTGAAATAATATTTAATTTCAAATGTTTCATAGTGGTATGGGAAATTTTGATTCAAAAATCTCTTTTAAATAACTTCCTTTATAAATGTGTGACTTTTAAATGATTTTAAAAAAAAAGAGATATTTCTCTGAAATAGTTTTGATTTCATCTATGTCAACATCCTTTGATGGATTTTAAGATTATTTGAAGTTGATTTATTATGATACAAAACTTCCATATTGTATTGAAGGTTTTTTGATTTGGTTGACTGTGGATGTGTTATTTTTATACCATTCATGGTTTATAGAGAAAGTATTGACATTTCGTATTCTAATTTTAATATGAATGTTTATGTTATGTTTAAACCTGTTCATACGAGGAATGTATTGGACTCAATAAGTGATGGGTGGAGCACACTATAGCTCCTCTATGCATAGGTAGGTCTCATGAGACAAACTAGTGTCTTGGCACAAGGCCTTGACAAAATCTTATTTGTAGTCTTGGCACGAGGCCTTGGCTATGTGGTTATGATAGTCTGGCATTATGCATTCCCTCGTTATGAAAGTGGTTATTGATATTTCATGTGATTATTCATCTAGTAGAATATCCATGTGAATAAGTAAATGGAATTATTTCATTTTATCTTTGCCATATTATGCTAAAGTTAAAGTTTAAAAGGCTTTTGTTTTAGTTATAAATTGCCTTAAATGTTTATGTTTATTTTTGAAATTTTCCGCTATATTGTTATCCTTACTAAGCTTCTGAGCTCACCCCTTTCAATGTTTTCTTTTTCCTAGGATGTGAAGAAGTAAATTATGAATGACCTTTAGGGATAGTATTAGGGGATAAGAGTGTGGACTATGGATACTATGTTTTTGTAATTTTCATTTTATTAAGTACTGTAAAACTTTATGAATATATCTAGTGTTTCCAAGGATACTAAACTAATAGGTCTTTAGAGACTTGATATTTTTTGTGATCATGCCAATGATATGTAATAATCCACTGAATCTGGGTAACTTGGTTCAAGGCGTTACATTGGACAAGGCATGGGGCTTGAGAGGTGTGAGAAATGTGTTAGAGGTGATGGCTTTTTATAAGGGGGATGAGGGGATCTTTAGGAAAGTTTGAAAATATTATTTTATTATATAATTATTTTTGGTTTCTAAAGGTCCAAAACTTATTAAATTAAAATATAAGATGACTCATGTTCAAAATAGAGACATACAATAATAATTGAATAGGTTTTGGATATTGTTTTAATATTTATTATCTTGTTTATTTAAATCATTCATTAATGAGGTAAACACTGTATCATTATTATGTCATGTATAATTGTGTTTATTTGATGTCTAAAAATTATAAAAAAATACCATGATTTAGTATATATATTTAGCTTTCAGATGAATAATTATAGTCGAAGAGATAACTTATATAACCTCATGTAAGAATTTATTTACTAAAAGATATATCTTTTTGTCATTTTAGTGATTACTTTTAATTAATTAATATAATGTGTCATTATCACACATCTGTGGCTCTATGGGGTTCCAAAATCGACATAAATATTCACATGGTTGGAATTATATCAACCCATATGATTAGGACACATTTTAGGGTAATTTAATATTATTATAATATTATTTTTACCTTGAATTACCCTATTTACCTTTAATTGCGGTAAATAAAAGTCAAAAGTTACTATGAAAAAAAAATTATTTTTATCTTATTGAAGTAAATTTTACATAATAATAACAACCATGTATGTAGGATTTTAGAAATTCAATTCATATAAGCGGTAAAATTTCATTTAAATGAAAAAGTCGGTTTTTAACTACAACTTAGTGTTTTCACTATTTGTCAAAAATTGATGTTTTCAGAAAAATACCAAAAAATCAGCCTAAGATATATTTGATATTAAGAATTAAAAAATGATGTCTATTTTACCAAATTCAAAACATAGAAGTTGCATCAATTTATTTAAAATTCATTCTAGTTGTCAAAACAAAAAAGCGTATTTTTTAAGAAATAATAACTATCAAAATATTGACACTTTTTTATGTCCAATTTCAAAGTGAAATTACTAAAAATGACCAAAATTGGATTAAATGGTAAAAATATAATATAATTAAAATTTAAAAACAATTAAAAAGATTATATAACCATATAAATAAATTATATTAATAGATAGTTTTGAATTAAAATACAGTATTTTTCATTCTTCATAAAAAATAAATTTTATTCGAAAAATACAAAAAAAATTACCCAAAGTAAATATTGATGTATAGGTTCTAAAGAATATTTTTATTTTGTAAAATATAACATATAAAATCTTTAAATACTAGATTTAGAAACAGTTTTCCATTAAAAGGAGGAAAAACTACATTTTTTAAAAAATACTTCTTTTATCTGAAAAATTGAATTTGTCCTTATATTATGTCTAAGAAACGAAAAATATGAATATTAAAATTATATGGGATATATATAAAATTTAAAATTTGGTTATTATTATTCATAAAATATTTCTAAACGGTTAGTTTGATAGGTCGTGGTGTGCTTGAACTCATTGTTGCGTACATCGCATGCTATTGTATTATTCAAAGAGAAGCGTACCGTGGAATCTTGGGGTGTTACATTCTTACCTCATTTTGTAAATTGAGTCCTCAAAATTTTATATTTAATCTTGGGAACTTCATTGAAAGTCCCGTATTGGAAAAAGATCCAATAAAACTATCACTTTAAAATAAAGAAAGAGAAGCACAAAGGTCACTTGAGAGAACCCATACTAGGATTCCATGTAGGAAAACATGGATATGGAAGATAAACTAAGTGTCAATTTCTTATAGAGTGTGATATAAATAATTATCAGGATAATGTTAACAATAAGAAAACCACAAACTTTTGATGGGTTAAATGTTCATTAGTTTCCCAGTAAGAAATGTAAACATACAATGTTTTATTGTTTTACGTTCCATTTCATAAGGCTGGGGAATTTAATTATGATATTGAATAATAACATAAAGAGATATAATTAATATTTAAGTAGAGTTTCATCCTTTAATAAATTTCTACCACTAACTCATTTTTTCTTCAAATGATGAGTATTCAATATGAATAGGTCACACCTGAAGTGCTAGAATTAACTTCTAGAGAATAATATAATCCACAAATGATAAACTATATATTTCTATTATCTTTAGATATTTGCCAAAACCAAATGGTTTGTACAAGATCAGATGATCACAAAAATGGATAATCTTTTATAGAAAGAAATACTAATTTTAGTTTCCAAAATTGAACAAACAATACCCCATGTTCAATAAAGACCATTCAATAAACAATTGTCCTTAAAATACTTCAATATAATCCAAACTAAGATTAAAACCCATAACTCAGAAGAATTTAATCACATAGTATTTCATAGTAAATCATAACATTTATCTCCAAATAACATCAACTACTCATAAATTCTCATACAGAAGTGTAATTAACCAAATCAAATATTCTCTATGATAGGTTAATCATCTCTATTAATAACATGAATCTCTATAAAAACATAGATTCTTCCAAAAAAATCCACCATTACTCCTCAAATGAAATTCAATAGTATTCTATTTTCCTTAAGCATATAGTGTTCCCAAAAAAGCATGCATCTTCCAAAATAATATTTACCAATTAATTACAAACTAATTTTCCTATAATAATAATATCCATTAGATAAAATATAAGATCCCAAATCAACTTATTATTGATCAATAAAATCATTTAGCTAAAAAGAATTATCCACACTAACCTGGGACTTCACGTAGTCCAGTGGAAGGTGATAAATCCAATAACACATTGGTTGTGGGTTCAATTCCCATAGCTTTTTCTGACGTGATGGGTTGTCACACAGTCTGTGTGTTGTCATTTCACAAAAACTATATTTTATAACATTCCAAAAATGAGATAAATTCATCAAAATAACCAAAACATATTTTCCCACAAATGTTATCTCATACCTTACATTTTCATCCCAAAAATTAATAACCTTTAATTGCCTCAAATTCAAGTATCATATAGACGCAAAATTTTCTTTGTAACTATATCCACAAAAGTAAATATAATTCTTCCTCAAATAGCATTTTCACATAACAAACTTCATGGTTACACATACAACAGAATAGTGTTCCAAAGTAATCCAATATACAAAGATCATTTATACCTTTAAACATTTATCCATTCATTTATTTCCACCTAAGTTATTACTTGACCTAAAGGTTATCCTATAAAATAGGGCATTGACTCAGGTAATTCCAAGGTCCCTTATATTTATGACAAATGACTGTAATTGGATTATTAGGATCATTTTTATTTTCTTCCATTTTACTCTTCATTTTCCTTGGAAATTTTTTACTCTATGTCCTTATTTCCCACACATAAAGTATTTAATTGTTCCATTGAGACATTTTCTTGGGTGTCTCCTTCAACATTTTTGGCATGATGGAAATTGAGATTTCTTTTTCTCCACGGTTTCCACTATTGGAGCTCTTATCATTCTCTGTCTTTCTCTTCTTTGTTGAGTTTGAGTGTTGGTTAAAGTATATATTGTTGATCATATTTTTGGAAACCTTCTTTAGAATAAAAAAGATATCTTTTATGCCTATCAACATTCCATTTAGTTGCTCATTTCCATCATTGTTCCAACCTATGTTTAATGTTACCCTGACTTCCTTAGAATCCATCCATTTACTAACACAAGAATGCATAGTGTGAGTCATAAAATCATTTAGAGAATATCATAACGCCTTATTTTCAATATAAAACACCTTAAGATTAACAAAGGTTATTTATTCTCATCTTATATTAAAATCTTTTAAATCAGTTTGTAAAAGAAATGTGAATTATCCTAATCATATCCCCCAAGAGTTTCGTAACAAATAGTGCATTAAGGCCCATTGTCTTGTACAAGGATACCCCAGGTCATGCCCTAAACTCCTTGTCGGAGTTTTCACTACTAGGTACATCTGTGCCATAGCGGCATTTACCAGCTCGTATCTAGACATGAATGTATTTCTTGGAAAACCAACATAATATTGACATTACCCAAATTTTTGGATGTTCTTCTATATTATTCCTCAAATTCTATCTTAGGGTAGTGTTTTCTAATCAGAGTTTTTATAAATCTAGCTTCTAAGGTTTGTACTAAACTTCCTCTGATACCAACTGTAATGTCCTGATCCTCATTACCCAGAGTCGGTGCATTATTACATAACATTGACATTATCACAATAGATCAAGTCTTGAAAGACCGATTAGTTTAGTAGCCTTGGAAGTACTAGATAAAAACACAAGTTTTACATTATATTATGAAATGAAAAAGAACAACATTATGCTACCAATGAACACACTCATATCCCTTATTCTATCCATGTGGGTTAATCATAATATACTTCTTCACATCCTAGGAAAAATAAAACATAGAAAAGGGTGAGATCAGATGCTTATTAAGGAATACAATGTAGCAGAAACTTTCATAAATAAGCATAAACATTTGAGGAAATGTATAAGACTAAAACACAAGACATTAAACTAAAAATTTATCATAATATAGAAAATATAAATAAAATAATGTCATTTACTTTTTCACATGGATATTCTACTAGTCGAATAATCACATGTAATATCAATAGATAATTTCATAATGATGTAATGCATAATTCCGGACATCCTAACCATATAGTCAATGCATCATGCCAAGACTACAAATATAATTTAGTCAAGACCTTATTCCAAGACACTATTTTGTCTCATGAGACCTACAAATTCATTGTGGAGATATAGTAGGATCCACCAATCACTTACTAATTTTAATGCATTCCTCATATGAAAATGTTGAAACATAATCTAAACATTCATATTAAAACTAGCATACGAAATGTCAATATTCTAACCAAAAACCATGAATCGTATAAAAATAGCACATCCACAGTCAAAAATAACTCATTAAATACAATATGTAAGATTTTATTATAATAAATTAACCCCAATCGATAATAATGAAGTACATTTTCATAGATGAAAATAATCATCAAAACTATTTGAGAGAAATATCCCCCTTTTCTTGAAAACATTTAAAACTCTCGCTATTTATCAAGAAGCCGTTTAAAATATATTTTTGAATCAAAGTTTCACATACCACTTTGAAAATTTTCAAAATAAATTAATTTTAAAACATTAATGTCCATATGAATAAATCCTTGAAACCATTATTAAATCATGGAAATTAATGATAAAGGTTTAGAAGAATAAATCTGTAAAACATTTATAATGATATTTTAGTTAGATTTCCTAACCAAATGAGAGATACTTGAATAAAAATAATCGGGGTAATAAAAACATTATAATATCATGATAATAAATGAATTCATGATATACTATGTAAAAGTATAGTATATACACCATAAAAAAGTGAATTGGCACATAACAAAAAATAAGTATCAATGGAATGTAAATTGAGATGAAATCCCATATAAAGACTGTATCCTTAGATTAAAGATAAATCAATGAAATAATTATGTGTGAAAAATATAAATACACTCAATGTTATTATATATTCAATGTAAATTAATTAGAGTATATTTAGACATATTCTTGTAAAAACGAACCCAATGACTTGGATGTTTAACTCAATATATTGAAATTGGGTTAAGATAACCCTTATCAATTTCATATCAATGACTTGAGAATTTATAAATAGAATTATTCTATGTATCAAAAGTATATCGATATAAAGGGTAGTTTAAATTACTACATAAATAAATAAACTATGATTTCACATATAATCTTGGAGTAAAATAATCAATGAAGTTTGCGTAAAACCTAATGAGTAGAAATTGATATTTGAAATTCCCTTACCAATTTGGTAACTTAAGAAATAGACACCCCATGAAAGAAGGATAATAATATGAAGATTTAAATACCCATAAATTAATGTATATTACACAAATAATACAATAATTTGGAATTACATACACCACACAAAATCAAATAGTGGCAATATAGGATGAATCTCACGAGAATAAGAAGTGAGATGAAAACCCCTTACCACGTTGTAATCAATCGATTCATCTAAAAAAAAGTTAATAACCACCAAATGAATCATAGAATACCAAGAATATAAACCTAATCATGATAATATATATCAAATAGCAGTACATAATACACCATATGCAATAAATAAGTGGCAAATAATGGAAATCTCATGGAATTAAAAGTGAGATAAGAAACCCCTTACCTCGTGTCCGAATTCACTCATATGTTCTGTGTTATTCCTGTATAATAATATTATGTTAATTTATAATTACTTAAGAAAATTTTTCAATTTTATTATTCCTTTTATATCACTTATTACCGTGATATAACAAATAGTTAATTTTTTTAGTTCATATTGGACATTTGGTCGATGTTTGAAACTTTAGTCAAAAATTAACTTGTTATAATTAAAAAAATTACATGTGGTTGAAATTCCATTATATCCATAATTATATTAATGATTTAGATATAATATATATCATATATATCCTATGTATATGTATTTATAATATTCCATATCATTTGAAGTTATGGAATGAAACGCACCGTTCACGGAGACGGTAAGTTGTACGTACGTATGAATAGTACTTTCATTTATATTTTATATTTAAAGCAATGAAAACATAATAATACATAGGTAAATTATAATTATATTATAATATATGTGTTATTTAATTTAATTAACTCCACCCTTTATATGTTCCACGTATGGCATGAATGAGTCATATCACATTGAGGGGTGGTAGTCCGCACTTCCTCAAATGAAATTATCTTATTTACCCATTATGGAAACCATAAAGGTATGATATAAATGAAAAATACAGAAGTATAGAGACAATATAAATATAATATATATAAAATTTAAATATAGTTACATATTAATGGCCACCATAAGATGTGGTAGGAATAAATTTGAACAATCGTCGTTTCGTGAGGCAGTAGTTCACCGTCCACAGAAACAATATGTTCTTTACCCATTAGACGGAGCTATGTGTAAGTGTAGTTGAATAATTCTCATATAAAAACATATTATATTGAGGATTCTGGTTTTGTTATAAAATAATGGAAAAAATATTTTATGGGGTTGGAGAAGTAAAATAAAAGAAAAGAACTTAAGAGAAGACACTATCTTTAAATCGGGTAACTCCCTTTGGTTTGAACCAAAAGGATTTCTTGAAGTGCCTTATTCCTGAGGTAAGGATTCTAGGTGAAATAGAGGGATCTTGAGAGCTTATTTTGGTAGAGTTTGGATGAGACAAGAGGCTTGAGAGGTGTGAGTAATGGGTCAGAGGTGAGAGCTTATTATAAGGGGGAGGAGGGGCTCTTTAATAATGTTAGAAAATATTATTTTATTATGTAATGATTTTCAGTTTCTAAAGGTCCATAACTTATTTATTTCAAATATAATATGACTTATTCATGAAATAAAATCATAAAATAATAATTTAACGGGTTTTTGATATTGTTTTAATCTTTATTATCTTATTTATTTAAATCATCCATTGATTAGGTAAACACTGCATTATTATTGTGTCGTATATAATATTATTTAGTTGATGTATCAAAATTATAAAAAAATATCATGTTGTATTAAATATTTTTATCTTTAAAATTAATATTTATAGTTTAAGAGATAAATTATATAACCCCATGTAAGAATTGATTTACTAAATGATATATGTTTATGTCATTTTTTCCATTTTTTTAAATTAACTAATACAAAGTATCATTATCACTCTTAAGTGGCTCCATGGGATCCAAAAATTGACTCAAGGAAGCCCATGGTTGGAAATGTATCAAAAAATACTATTAGGGCACATGTTAGGGTAATTTAATTTTATTATAATATTATTTTTACCTTGAATTACCCTATTTACCTTTAACTATGGTAAATAAAAGTCAAAAGTTGCTATTCACCAAAAATTATTTCCGTCTTATTGAACCACATTTTAATTAATAATAACAGTCATGTGTGTTTTATTATAAAAAATCAATTCATAGATGTGGTAAATTTTCATTTAAATGAAAAAGACGGTTTTTCTACCCCTACTTAGTGTTTTCACTATTTGACAAAATTGAAGTTTTTTAGAAAAATACCCAAAATTCATCTTAAGATATTTTTGATATTTTGAATTAAAAAATGATGTCTATTTTACCAAATTTAAAAATATAAGTTTTAAAAATTAATTTAAAATTAATTCTTGTTGTCAAAAGAAAAAAACGTGTTTTTTTAGAAATAATAACTATCTAAAGATTGACACTTGTTTATGTCTAATTTCAATGTGAAATTACTTAAAATGACAAAAAAATTGATTAAATGGTAAAAATATAATCTAATTACACTTTTAAACAAATTAAAAGTATAATCTAACCATAAAAATAAATTAGATTAAAAGGCAGTTTTGAATTAAAATATAGTATTTTTCACTTTTCATAAAAAATGAATTTTATCGGAAAAATATGAAAAATTTATCCAAAGTAAATTTTTATGTCCCAGTTATAAATAAGAATTTTATTTTTTTCAAATATAAAATATAAAATTTTCAAATATTGGATTTAGAAAGGGTTCTCCATTAAAAGGCAGAAAACTACATTTTTTGAAAAATACTTCTTTTATCTGAAAAATTGAATTTTTCCTTATATTATGTCTAAGAAACACAAAATATGAATGTTAAAATTATATGGGATATATATAAAATTCAAAATTTTCTTATTAGTATTAATTACTACTTTCTAAATGTCTATTTTGATTGGTCGTGGTGCGCTTGAACTCGGTGTTGCGTACATCGCACACTATTGTATTATTCAAAGACAAGCATACTTTGGAAGCTTGGGGTGTTACAATAAATGTATCTAAAATTCCCTTCATCATCTTCTTCTCTATTATGATAGTATGGAATCCATTTTCTAAATCCAAATGGATGTGGGAAATAGTATTTCCATCCGTTTTATTCAATTTCTCCTCGATTACACCCTCTAGCCTTTTTCCAATTTCCAATAGTAAATTATCCTTCCTCTACACCACTTTAGTATTAAACTTCCACAATAGAAAATTTTTCACATTAAATTTTTCTATATCAAATTTTACTACCATATAGACGAAACATCATTCTATAACCTCCTTATTTTCCCAAGGATGTATTTAATAATGTCAATAAATTTTTTATGATGTGAAAGATCAATTGAACATGTAATCATAGAGTATACTCAGATTTATGAGTAATATTAATACCCCAAAAAGTGGAAAAATATGGAAGAATACCATTATTTTATACCACTTATTAGAAAGAAAAATTATTGATCCCTTTATTTGATTATAATTAAGAGATAAAAATAAAATTCAAAAAATTGGGAAAATACATACACCATATACAATATTAAAAAAACAAATTAAATGGGTAAAAAAATGGGAAAATATAAAGATCTCACTATGAGTAAAGGTGGGTACACACACTCTCATTTTTCAAGGAAAATAACCATGTAATTAATCTCTTGTGTAATGGATAATTCCCTCACAAATACTTCATAAATAAAAAATAGATGAGATAATGTTTTTTATATGTGATAACAAAATTGAAGGAAGCCTCATAATTTTATAGGCAAGGCTACTCCACTCCAAAGTTGAGGGTTGGTGGGGTTTCCTATCCACCACATGAGTTCTTCCTACCCCATTAGACAAACTAAGGGCCTGGAACCATTCATGGAAAATGAATTCTTCTTCTAACATATATCTTACTTATAGATTGATTGAGAACCAATCACATCTCCACACATCATTTATATATTCCAAACATTATATTCATGTCTCCATAAGATCTCCCAAGGATCTACACCATCTAAAATTATAAATTTTGATCACCATTATCAAGAAATATTATAGATTTTAATTAGTGTGAATTTTCTATGTATTCAGTCTTCCTTCCATTGGTACATTTTGAAAAAAGTGATATTGTACCCCAATGTGTTTCATCTTCTAATGAAAAAATAGATTACTTACAAATTTAACGGTTCTATGAATATAAAAAAATAATGGAATCTACTCTTGTTTGTTCTTAAGATCCTATAATAACCTAACACAACATTTGATGTCTCCTAAATTTATATCAGTATCCTATTCATTATGTTCCAATTGTCCCATCCTATATTTTTTGTTTTCCATATAACTACCCCCCACTGCATGTGTTATGTCTTATCGAGTACAAATCATAGATAATACAATACTCCCTACTATGGATGAATACAATATGTGAGACATATCAATCTTATTCTCTTAAATGTTAAGACTCATTTTAAAGGATAACTTGAAATTAATATGGAGAGATATATATTGGATTATAATATTCCATGATGAAGTGTTTCAAGATGTTAATATCATATTTATTATGTGATTGAAAAATATTTCAATTCTTTCTGTCTCGATAAATCTACACCCCAAGAATTTAGTTTTTGGTTCAAAATCCTTCAATCAAACTCCCTATAAAACTATTCCTTCATCTCTTGGATACGATCAATAATGGATTATGTCGCCAAAATTCCATTCATATAGAATAGAAGAAAGATAAAATCATTACCATCATACCCCTTGAAATATTCACAAGGTTATAAATGAGTAATTTTGTATACAGGGCATAGGATATAGAATCGAATCACTTGTACCAATACCTCAGTACCTTCTTGAGACTATACAAAGATTTCTTCAACCTCAAAAAAACAACTTCTCTTTTCTTCCTCTATAAAACCATCTAGTCTGAGCATATAGATTTATTCATCAAGATCACCTTGGAGAAAAGGTATCTTCAAATTGAGATACTCTTAATGTAAGGTGTATGATGAATGCATCACCAGAACTACGCAAATGGTTTTCAGTATAAAAATAAATGAAAATATTTCATTGAAATAAGTACCTTCCTTAAGAGTATATCCTTTTACCACAAGTCATGATTAATGTATTTCCACATATTTCTTTACATACCACTTGATTTTAATAGACCATTTATTATTGATATCATTACTTCTGTGAGGTAGTCGAATAAGATCAAAAGTCTCATTCTCATACAGATATTCATGCTCCTCATACATCACCCCTAACCATGAGGATATGTCTTAGCTCATTGTTGCCTCTAGGAAATATTACGTCTCTCTATCCTTAATCTATAATAAGTATGAATTATTTCTCTTAGTGACAATGTTTGAGTTCCATATTGGTTCAATTTTTTCCTGAGTTGACCTTAGTGGTCTAGATATAATCGGTACTTGATCATCATGCTATGATAAAGCCTTTGAGGAAATAAGTTCTTCCTTTTATGCAACTTCCACCTAAATATTTGTAGTTTATGTATTATATACCACTATATTTCCATCAATAATCTTTTTACCTTATATTTTGTAAAAACTAAATCCATTTCAATCATAAATTTGTGTGAAATGGGGTCCCATAAATGATACCCTTCACACCATCAACATATCCCAATAAAATACGTCTCCAATATCTCAATTCTAATTTTAATCTTTTATAGTAATTAAAAATTCATATAAATTACTTCCAAAACTATGTAACTCAAAATATTCAGTGAGTTTACCAATCCACATCTCCATGGGTGTTTTCAGATAAATCACCACTGTAGAAGATAATAAGATTAGATAATAGGTGGTATTCCCTAATTCTATTCAGAACATATTATTAATTATTATCGTCTTTAATATCACCCATGTTTTATCAAATATAATTTTTTTAATTGTCTATACGACTGTATTATATGAAGGAGTGTATTCCACAATGAATTATCTCATGAAGCCTTACTATGGACAATAAATATCAAACTCATTACTTATATATTATTCAACATTATCAATTCTCAAGAACATAAACTTATTTACACATTCATGATCAATTTATTCATTGAATATAATGAATAAATTAAAAACATATTCCTTTCACACGATTGGGTGTATCAAATATATTCTAAAAATAATTAATGAATGATACAAAGTATCTTTCTCTTCCTAGAGATATAACCAATGATTACAAAAAATTAGAATGGGTTAACTCTAATAACTTCTATCTCTTCACCGTTAATGTCCCAAACTTCATATTATGTTTATTTCTCAAAAAAATGCTAAAAAAATAGTATGGATTCCATTATAAGACCTGGAAACAAATTTTTATCAGTAAGAATATTAATCCTTTTTATGGACATTTCAACAAGATTCACATGCTAAGAAATCATCAATGTATTCATTAATTTAGTTTATATAACAAATAAATTTTCCTCATTGTGTATTTCACCCATAAACACATATAGGATATTTGAGATCCACTTCACATTCATCACCATAAGAGAATCATTAACAATCTTCATCACTATTTTATTGGAATGAGCCTTGCATATGATATCATCAAATTGTATCAGTGATCAAATGTTCTTGTTCAATCCCATCACATGGTATACTTGTTCGACAGTTTGAACTATATAAACATCCATGTTCTAATTGATGGTACAAAATCCAATTTTATTAAAGGTGTTATCATTCCCCATATACCAATGTCTATCTAGGATAGATTCATTCTGATAAAACCATTTTCATCAAGATGTCACGTGTCATGTTTATCTTGAGTTGATTATCCCTAAATCATTGAGATGTTTTCTATCTCTATCTGTTGTTGTTACTTCAATAATAAGTATGTATCCCTTTCAAGATATGATTTCAATATTTACTTAAGAGTTCTTTTAATTAACCTTCTTGTTCCTATAATCCTTAGTAACATTCCCCTTCATTTAAAAATTTTATCAGGTGACATTCTCATTATTGATCATTGATTTACAAATATTAAGAATTTATATCCCACAAGAACCATGCTCTATTTTCCTTTAACTTTCCATTAATAGAGCCTTATCATGGTGTAAAGTCGGTTTTTATCCTCTTTATTCTTTCATTGAATTTATTCGTTAAGATCCATAACAAAAATATCATTGAATAGATATATATAACTCCAATTTAGAAAAATTTGAAGTGGACTCCTCATATTGTTAGTATCCCAACATCATGAGCTAAACCAATACTATATCGATGATGTTTATGTGATTGGTCGTCGGTGATGATTCAAACATTTGATGATAGTATAATTTTTTATTCATGAGAATTTTATTATGCAACGAATTTTCCTCATAACATTTCATTAGGGTATCAAAAAAAATTTCCACCATCTTTTTCTTCATAATGATTGATATAACTCCATCTTTAAAATACAAATTAAGTGGAAATATCATTCTAATCTATATCATTCCATTTCTCAAATTACACACCAAAAGGTATTTCTACAATTTCTAGTTAGAATTTATCCTTCTGCAACACTTCTAGAAACTTCTTATTCCAAAATGTAAATTTATTCTTGTTAATTTTTTGTCTCAAATTTCATAGATATTTGGATATATTTTCAATCCAAAACAACCTTTGGTTCAAAATGATGTATTTAATAATGTCAATAATGTTTTTTGATATGAAAGATCAACCATAGTTATAATCATAGAGTATACGTGAGTTTATTAGAATTATTAATAACCAAAGAGTCAATAGACCTTGTCCAAAACCATTTTTTGATACCACTAATTGGGATAAAAATTATTATCCCTTCATTGAGGTGATAATTGTGGGATAAACATAAATTGGGAAAAAAATAGAAAACAGGGACATAACATGTAATGTGGAAAATACCGAAATAAAAGTGTTAAAAACTAAAATTTGGTATAAACACTATCAATATTATAAGTATGATATCCTTATAATTACTCTCTTGAAAAATGTAGAACACCATTGAAAATACCACCCAACTGAAAAATATATGGGAGACTGCAGGTGATTGTTGATAATAAAACTAGAGGTATCCACAGCCATTTATCAGAAAGTGAACCTACTTCACAATCCTCTACAACATTTGGGGTTTGTAGGGTTGGTTACCAACCACATAAGTTCCACCTAAACCCTTTTAAAAAACAAGTGGGGGCATCATCTTTGGAAAAAGAAGTCTTCCACTAATAGGTAATCAGACCACTGAAATAGTAACTTCCCAATAAGAAACTTGTAATACTAATGTAATAATTATATAAAAAAGTTTAAAATAATTTGTTACTAATATGATAAACTTTTATTAATAATTAATATTAATCTGTGAAGAATAATATAGTTACACACATACGTCTTAGAATAAAATTAAATTTTAATAAAAAAAGAGTTTAAATTTTTAGTTTCAAACTCATGGTTTTGAGATACACAATTATTTTTATTTTAAAATATATATTTGTCATGTATAAAAAATAATTTCCAAAAAATTGAATTTAAATTTGGAGTTATCACATCAAATTTATCTTATTCTGAATTTTCCCTAACTTTCTTACCCAGTCGAATTTTTAGATAAATAGTAAATTACAATGTGAATATACTATAAGTATTATAAAATTTTTATAATGTAAAAAACATTAATAATTAATATAAGTATATATAGGACCAAAAATAATTTATTTTAATTAATTAACATTAATTTTTTAACATATTATTGACTTTCCAAAATCAAAAAAAATTAAGGTTTTAAAAAAAATTACTTGTGAATAAATGTCTTTTCAAGAAAAGAGAAACCTTAAAAAATTGATTTCGGTTCAGAAATGAATAAATGATAAAAATTTATAAATTTCAGAAAAACATGACTTAAAACCAAGGTTTTTCTAATGATTTTTTATTTTCCACAACCTAGAATTCCAAAGACTAAGTCAAAAAATTAATATATAATTCTCCTTTATTTTCTATAAATACTATCCCATTCTACAATTACATGTTACTATAATATTAGTGTTCATGAATATCCTTTCAAATTCTCGTTTATGATTCCCTTAGAGGAACTATAAATGTTCTAAAGAGTTCTTTCTCAAAATTTGAGAAGATACTTTTCAAGGTAATGTTTCCTAAACTCCGTTATTCATTTATCATTTTTAATCCTTTTAATTACTATACATTTACATACACAATATTTTTATGCTTCCTTATTCTAAATCCATAATTATATTTTTAATGAGCTACTACTTTTTACTCTCATTATACCACCTCTATAATCCATTATAATTCTTAAAAATTCTCAAAATCATAAAATCCATTATACTAATCTTAAAAAATTCCACATATTTGTGATTATATCAATGTATTATTTATAAGAGATGGGATTTATTTAAATAAGGATAAAAATTATGTATCTAGTGGAGCCTCTATTGTGACCCATGTTTATTAAAAATGATTTTGGAACATCTTATCCTTTTTCATCATTGCATAATGAACTTGACGTCTTCCCTTGAGAAAAATTTTTCCCCTAACTTTTAACAATTATATATAACATATAGTCCTAAATTTTAGAGGAGATGTTTCTGTCATTTTTTACTCTCTTAACATTGAAAAAAATTATATTCAATGAAAATTTTCTATTGATATCCTTATAGCATGAAATTACTTGACATTATTAATTTAGAATCATTCCTTTGAGAACAGTACATTCCATTTCAATATAAATATCTTATAGTTTCTTATTTGATTTATGGGTATTCATCTAGATGTATTTTTTATTCCATTAATTGGGGAAATACTAAAAATTTGTATATCAATTATTTATATAAGGATAATTAGTCATTACTTAGCAAAGTTTATGGATGGAGATCCTTATGAAATATTATATAATGTATTTGGTATCTACTATAATCATATGATATATGCATTGTATTTATTATTTTATGGGTGGGGCCTAATATTATAATACACTTTTATGCATCAGTAAGTCTTAATCTAAAAACTAATTGGGGTATTTGATATATATCTTCCCATTTATGTATGATGTCTTTATATGAGTCCATGATGACAAGATTATGATATATTATATTATATATTTCATAAATATGAGATCAGTTATTATTTTCCATGGGATTATTTCTTTTCATTGATATTTTATCCATTGATATATATTATTCTCATGCTATCAGTTACAAGGAATTATTTGAATATTTTTACCATATTTTTGGTGAAATGTTTACTCTATGATAGATTATATTGTGTGAAACCCCTTAATAAGTGTTTGGGCTCACTCATTTCCTATTGTTTCTCATTTCACCTGAAATCCATGAAGAATATAATGGATGTATTAAGGATAAGCAAGAATAAATAATAGTGTTTTATGTACTTTCATAACGTATATTATGTTTCCAATATAATGAAATGTTCATATATGTATCATGTCTCTTGAGACTATTAAACTATAATATCATGTGTAATGTGATCAAGTTTATTTTGTACCAATGTAATAAAATAACCAAATAATATAGGATACTAATTTTGGGGTCTCAAAGTCAGTATCAAATATATGTTTAGTATAAATCTTAGGAACTAGATTCCAAAGAACATATTTAGATACTATAACCCTATGAAAAAATATCATATATTTGATAAATTTATCTAAAAATGATACAATAGTTTTCTTACTTTTAACTAAATTATATGAATTATATAAAATGATTAATAATTTATATTATTAATCATTAATTGATTAACTATATGGATTTTCCTACCAATTATTGAAAGGATTTCCCTAAGAATTGAACTAATGAAGATGTTATTGGATCTATAAAAATTATCACTATATTAGGATAGTTACATAAGGATATGATAAATAATCTTTCCCAAATAGAACCAAATTGTTTCCCTCAATATGATATAACAGCATTGGACTGCTTCATGAAGAAAAAACCTCCAAATTTTGACAGAACTGCAAATGTATTTAGGCATATCAATGGAGAAAATCCTTAAAGAAGATATTTCTTACATTGAGATGTAATTAAAGGGAGAATTTTGTCATAGTTGTATATCAAATAAGTAGAGATATAGATTAAGGTTTGTCCTTAATTAAAAACACTAAGAAGGAAGAATAGATAAAATATATATAATGAAAAATTTTAATGTGATGTTATTTGAATGTTATTTTTCATGAGAGAAAATGGATAACATATAAATAAAATTTTCTAATGTAACATAAAAGGAAGATGAAATTATATTTAAGTATGAGGATAAATTGAAATGATTAGTTAGACATGTTATGGATTATGTACGAAATGTTGAAATTTAAATTGGTCTCTTATTTTATAGATTAAATAAATTCCTTCAAAGATAATTTGTCTCTCAAAAATTTTACTCATAAGAGAAGACAGTGAAATGTGTTGTTAATACATATAAGGATTTTTCCAATTCATATATTTTCCATGGAAACTAAGAGAAGAAGGAAATTTTCTATCTCTATAGAGAAATAAATTTAGAAAAGGATAAGAATGAAAGTGTAAAGTTTCCAATATAGAGTAATTTTATAAAGAAAACACCTAGGGATTTCATGGAAGGCTTAAATGTTTTCTACAAGTGTAGAGATAAAGTTCTTCAAGATCATGAGTGAAAGAAAAATAAATAATAAAATAATGTCTAATTATTCAATTGAAATGAGATAAGACACTATTATAATTAATTCCCTAAGTGTCAAGGGAATATATCTTAAGGAAGTTAATTGGGAAATTCCAAGATTATGCACATTCAAATAAAAAATTTGAGGCCCCATATGATGTGATATTAGGTACATAGATCATAACCTCAAAGTTAGCTAATAACTTTTTCTTATTTTGGGTCACACACTCTTTTATATCATGGATATTTTATAAAAACATTGAAACATCCAATGATATATTAATAAAATACCTATCTGTTAAAACTAATAATAGAAATATTAATACAAAGAAAATATATTTGGTTGTATCTATTAAAATTAGTTGAGTTTTTATTGTTTCAAACATAGTTGTTATACGGATGGTTTATATTGAAGTAACTATTTGGGTGGTTTGGATGTCAAATTTTAATGCAAGAATTCATTTCCATTACATGGAGATTATAGTATGTGATGTAATAATAGAATCAATTATTTTTAGAGAGAGTTTATTGATTTATTTTTGTTTAGATTCACATCTAGTTTCTCATCATAATGAAATTATGGGAGTAGTTAAATCAATAAATTAGATGGTTATAATAACAATATAGGATTGTATAATATTATAGTGATATATTTGCTAATGAATTACCTAAAAATATTCCTCATCATGAAGTGGAATTATTTATTGATATAACCCCCAATGAAAAAATAATATATAAAACTCACTATAGAATTGATATGGTGTAATTGGGGGTATTAAATAATAAATTATAAGATTTTTGTAAAAATGGATTCATACACCCTAGTGTCAGACCTTGGGGATCAATAATTTATTAATATTTATCTATGTTCTAGTTATCATCAATTAAAAGTTATTAAATATAATATACAAAAGAATACATTTCATAGAAGGTATGGGAATTAGGAGTTCAATGTAATAACTTTTTTGGTAACAAATTCACCATTTACTCTAATGAATATAATGAATAAAGTATTAAGGGATTATATTGGTAAATTTTTTGTTTTATTTAGTGAAAATATCTTGATATAATCATAGATATATGTAGTTATTGATGACCATTTATGGATTTTTTTGAGACTCTTAGAGATAGGTTGTATGGTAAATTCAGTAAGTGTGAATTTGGATTAATGAGTTTCATTTTTTATTCACATTTTCTCTAATATTGTAATATATATTGACCCATAAAAGAAAAAGGAGGTCAACGAATAGTCCATATAATGAAATATAATTATAAGTTTGGTTACCATATCATAACTGATAACTATAGATGATTGTTGAAAAAAATCTGAATTATCCAGCCTGGTAAATAAATTAACATGTAAAGGGGTAAAATTCCTTTAGTCAAAGGAATGTAAATACGGTTCTGAATAACTAAATAAGTGATTGATAAATACCTTAGTTTTAACCTTACTATTAAGAATGAATGTATTTTTGATATGTAGTGATTATTACAAGAAAGGTATAGGGTGTGTACTTATGAAAATAACATAGAGTTATTTCTTATACATTAATGTAATTTATGACCAACACAAAAACTATTCAACACATGATCTTCATATAACAATTGTAATCTTTTCATTGAATATATTGGGACAGTATCATTATGATTAAAGATATTACATTTATAGATCACAATAGTTTAAAATATAAGTTCACATAGAAAGGGTATAATAAAAGAAAATGAGATATCCAAAACTACTTAAGTACAATAACTGTGAAGTAAACTACCACCCTCAACAGGAAAAAAAGGTTCCAGACACATTGATTAAGAAGGATCATAGAGTTATATACATAATTATGATGGAAAAGGATATTGTCATGAACCGAATCTAGTCACCACCAATACCGGCACCAAACTCGGCCTGTGACAAGACACGAAGGGTGTTACCTATCCCCACAGGATAGAACAAGTGCCTAGGTATCATTAATTTAGTTTTGGGAATGATTTACCCAATTATTAAAGCATAAAACAATAAAAACAATCCATAATATAAATCTGATATTTTCGAGCCAAACAAGTCTTAACAAAAAACTAGAACTGAATACATTGTTTTAAAGAAAATAAAATTTTTCAAAATACAAATAAATATAGCATCATTATATCCCCAAGGAATCCACATGACAAGGGGTCATCACCCACAAGTCGTCTCTACAACTCTACACCAAGGATGAGAACTAACACCCTAAACTGCCACTACCCAAAGCCTTTCCTTTACCTGAGTCAAACATAACCAAGTATACTTACACCCTTGGGTTTTAAGTAGAGTGTGAGACTAATCCCAATAGTATACCACCCAATGATTCAAAAGATAATTAAATACAATGTGAAAAAGCACGCAATTTTAATACACAAAGAAAAGCAGTGATAAAATCCAAGAAATGCAACTTTCAATTGAAAACAGTTTTCAAGATAAGATTTTCAGAATGTTCTCACATTTAAATATACATGTTAACTAATTTAATGTAATGAAAATAACACCCCAATACAAGGTAAAATATCACAATCAAAATCAGTAGCAAAATTGGGAACACCCCTAGGCACTAGATAGTCACGGTCCCCATGTACCACATACCTCGGTGTAATGTAACCATAGTAAATCCATTCTCATGCATGATCCACTAGTAGGGAACATACCCATAACCTAGTGGTCCCCAATCATCATCCACATAGTTTAGTTAGAGTTTTCATTATCCCAATTCTAAGTGAAACATGGAAAAAACCCACTGGTCCACTTGTCATACTAGTACACATCCGCCCCACCTAGGTACATGGGCTTTCCCCATTGTGGTAAAAAAAATTCAGCATTCAACACATATACATTTTAATTTAAAACACCACTACTGGTCACATTCACCCAATACAGTAGATACACACATTTTATACCATTTAAAACACACATAAAAATACATGAAGTTTCAATAAAACAACTTCTCAAAATCTTTCCTTGTTTTTCACCCAAAACTCTTTGAAAACCCCACATGAACACCATGTGCATACTCACATTAACCAAAATAGAATTCACAGAACCTTAAACATTTCTTTATACCCATTACATGTGTTATAAAACAACCCCAATAAGCATCACATAGAATATCCATGTAAAGCACCTAATTCAACACCAAATAGGTACTCAAAAATCATTTTCATAACGAACATCACCAAAAACCAATTTATCAGCAACAACCAAAGGATAAGAACATTGAAGAAATTATAATCATCCCTAATATAGTTCAATATAATCAACTAAATAATTATAGGGAATCCCTTAATGAACCAACAAAAGATTTATATGAAAAATCCCCAAATTTCACTTGAAATTGGCATTAAAATTTTATTTTCTTTATAATTACCACTAAAACCAATTTTGGAAGCAACATTAAAATAAAATATACATGAAAATACCATAAAAACAGTATCTAGATCCTAATTATTTCATACCAAAATAAATCACCTACCAAAGTAATGAAAACTCTTGAATCATCATGTGAAAATCAAGTCGCAACACCACCACACCAATACAGGCTTAGAAAAAACCTAAAACCACAATAATTGACCGAGAAAACCCAAGGTTATACCCTAGGTTTGAAACCATACCCCTTGGTCACTTGGTACTTCATGGAAAAGGGAAGAAACCCTAGTCAAATAGAAATAAACCCTAAGCAATTGGAAAGAGGAATGAAATGAAATAACTTACTTCAATGATCTTGAAGAAATATCTCAAAAACATCAGTAACTAAAATTGAAAAAGGCCACAATTTCGGGGATGTTCTAAGAAGAATTAGTATGTCATTTAGGAACTTGAATGGAGGATAAAGTGTAATAATTGAGAGAATTAATAAGGAATGCATTTACCTCTTCAATTCTGCCCTACTTGAGAAACTCTATAATTTTCTGAACTAATTATTGATTAAGAAGAGCTTCAAAGAGGTGATAATGAGTCTAGGCGCACGTCTGGGTTCAATGGTCTTGGTTGGGGCTTGGAATCACCGAATAATCCTTAAATTTTAATAAGTTATTAAGGAAACAAAATTTATTTTTAAAACTAGAAATGGGATTTCAGGAAGGCCCAATCTTTTAAATAAAAACCCAAATACACCTTGGTTATGGATTTCTAAAGGATCAAAATTGACATGGCTGTCTTAATAGTTCAGGATAGGCCAAGTCGAAATTGGAATTTATGAAAAATTTTGAAAAACGAATGAGTTATAAAAGAAACAAAATTTATTTTTAAAACATGATTTGGGCTCACAGTTTGGCCCAATTCACGAAAACTCACCCATTCCTCTATAAAAGCTTGGGAAACCTCTAAAACAAAGAATGAAAGGAAAATAAATGAAAAATACCATTCAAATATGTCATGTATGTGACAATTCTCCCCACCATGAAAAATTTACATCCTAAAAAGTCAACTTGATGCTTGATCAAAAAAAAGGAACGAATAATTTTCCTCAACCCATGACTTTCACTCCCATGTCTCATGTGTATCATTACTATGCTTCCAATGGACCCTGACTAGTGGAATAGACTTCCCTCGAAGCACCATCACTTGGGAGTCCACTATTTGCACTGGCTGCTCAACAACTGAAAAGTCTGGCTCTATCTCCAGTTCTTCCCAACTGAGCACATGGGACGAATCTAAGTTGTATTTCTTTAACTGGGAGACATGGAAGACGTCATGGATGGACGTCAACTGAGAAGTAAAGTCCAACTTGTATTCCACCTTGCAAATATGCTCGGTGATCTCAAAAGGTCCAACATATCACAACGTCATCTTCCCTTGCTTCCCCAATTGACGATCGCCTAGATGAATGGCCATATTCAAGAATACCCTATCACCCATAGAAAACTCTAGGTCTCAATACCTATTGTCTGAATAAAATTTATGATGACTCTAAGCTATAAAAAAGATTTTCCTGATCAATTTGACCTTCTCATAAGTATCCTGCACAAGGCTCGACCCCAACAGTGAAGTCTCACCTACCTCAGCCCAACACAGGGGGGACCGACATGGTCGAACATAGAGCGCCTCAAAAGGAGCCATTTGAATTGAGGATTGGTAACTATTATTATAAAAAAACTCAACCATCCCCAAATGTATATCCCAGGAACCTCCAAAGTCCAAGACACATGCACGGAGCATGTCCTCCAAAATATGATTTTCCCACTCTGTCTGACCATCTGTCTGAGGATGGTATGTCGTGCTCATCTAAATCTAAGACCCCAAGTCCTTCTAAAGGCCTTCCTAGAACTAAGAAGTGAAATGGGGGGTCTCTATATAAGACAACTGCTGGTGGAATTCCATGTATCCTCACCACCTCCTGAAGATATAAATGGCCCAACTCATCCAGTTTAGTTGTATCTCTGATCTAAATGAAGTGGGTTGATTTGGTCAGACGATCAATCACCACTCAAATGGAATTATTGCCTAGAGGTGTATAGGGTAAGCCAATAATGAATTCCATGGAGACTTCATCCCACTTCTAGGTATAAATGGGTAATGGATAGAGTAACCCAGAGGGATTTTGATGCTCTTCTTTCACCTGCTAGCATGTGTAGCATCTCAACACAAAGTCTTCTATGTCTCATCTCAAACCAGGCCACCAGAACTGTCGAAGGACATCATAATACATCTTGGTGGCACCCGGATGGACAGCCTGCTAAGACTGGTAGTTTTCCTCCATCACCACCTTCCGTAGAGATAACAAAACTACTGAACGGCCCTTGAAGCACAAGATGCCCTTAAGAGACGACGACCAATCGGAGGATGTATCCCCACTATGAATAAATTTCTTTGACCACAGACAAAGCTCATCACTAGGATGTTCTTGCTGAATCAACTCCAACCGAGATGGAGTCAACTGGACGCTCTCCATGAATTCTCATCCAGTATTTTCCCTGGTCTCCACATGAATCCGAGAAAATAGCCTCATCAAAGTCCACTCATTACTAGACTTCCTCAAATATTGCACTAGAACTCTTCTACTCAAAGAATCATCCACCACGTTACCCTTTCCTGGGGTATAGACAATGTCAAATTTTAACCCCTGCAAGTACTCGATCCAATGATGCTGCCTCAAGTTCAGGTCCTTCTATGAGAAGATATAGGCCAATCTTTTGTGATCAGAGTAGACTAAAAACTTCTCCCCAAAGAGGTAGTGATGCCAAGTCTTCAAATAATGAATCACTAATACCAACTCCAATTCATGGGTCGAGTAGTTCTTTTCATGTGGTCAGAGTTGGAGAGAGCCATACACCACCACATTTTTATCCTGCATAAACATGAACCCAAGACCCATACCTGAAGCATCACAGTAGACCACATATCCCTTTCCAGTGTCTGGAAAAATCATCAAGGGGGTGGTTGTCAACCGCCTCTTCATCTCCTCAAATGATGCCTGATATTTTGGGCCCCATAAAAACTCCACCCCTTTTTGGGTGAGGGTGGTCATCGGTGAAGCAATCCAAGGGAAATCTGGAATGAATTGCCTATAATAACCAGCCATGCTAAGGAAACTCATGATCTCGAACACATTCTTCGGCTACTCCCATGACATAACTGCTCTAATCTTCTCAGGGTCTACTGAAATCCCCTGATTAGAGATCACATTTCATAGAAATATCATTTCCCTGATCCAAAAAGTGCACTTTGACAACTTTTCATAGAGGTGGTGATCCCGCAATGTGCCCAAGACAATCCTCAAGTGATGTTCGTGTTCCTCCTCAGAGCCAGATTATACTAGAATTTCATCCACAAACACCACAATGAAGGAATCAAGATACTTATGAAACACCCTATTTATGAGTTCCATTAAGACTGCTGGAGCATTGGTCAATCCGAAGGGCATGGCCAAATACACAAAGTGGTCGTACCTTCTTCAGACGGTTGTCTTTGGAATATTTGACTCCTTCACCCTGAGATAATGATAGATCAAACACAAGTCTATTTTTGAGAACCACTTTTCCCCATTCAACTAATTGAATAAATCATCTATTCTTGGAAAAGGGTATTTGTTCTTAATTGTTACCTTATTCGGCTTACAGTAGCCAATGCACAACCGGAGGGATCTGTCATCCTTTTTCAGAAAAAACATAGGAGAGACCCAAGGAGAGATTCTCGGGTGAATAAATCCTTTGTATTCTAAGTCTTCCAGTTGTATCTTTAATTCCCTCAACTCGGTGGGGGCCATGTGATAAGAGGGAAGAGATATCGGTTATGTTCCTGATGCCAGATCAATTGAAAACTCCACATCCCGCTTTGGGGGGAAACTTGAGAAATAATACAGGAATACCTCCGAAAACTCATTCACAACATGAGGTAGTGCACCTCCAGGGGAAATACCATCATCCTCTAGCATGAGCGATGATAACTAGATGGTAAGACTTCCCAACTCTAGGAGTGGAGGTCCTGCATGACCCGGCCGAGGATCCCATTCTCCCAGAAAAACCTAACGAATCCCATCAGGTGCCATGAAACTTACTCACATCCTATAGCAATCAATGTATTCCTAGAAGTGTACTAGCCAATCCATTCCAAGTATTATGTCAAACAGTTCCATACCTAGAACCATGAGGTCCCACTCCATCTCAACCCCTGACACGGAAAGCACACATGAGGGGCACCGAAGGAACTACACCTTCTTTCCCAGCAGTGTTACCAACTCCATTGCAAAAGACATCAACTCAATTGGAAAATTCATCATGTCCACAAAATGGGAAAAATAAATGAAACAGAGGTTCCATTATTAAAAATACTAGCAGCTATAGAAGATGCGATCAGAACGGTACCTCAAACTGTCGATGGTCTCGCCTAATATCGTGCTGGTTCCTGATCCACTGCATGGAGATTTCTGGTCTCTGGTTGAGGATTACTGCTAGTCTGTTTTTGTGCCCTAAACTAGCTCTTCCCAGAAGATGACCTAGCCCTACCACCAGTACCGTTAAATCGAGATTCCCCAGTACTCGACGGATCATACTATTATGGCAGTCCTCTTGAAGCCATTGACCCTGCCCCACTCAGGAGTGGATGTGCCACACCGCATAAGCACTGAAAATTCCCCATACCTCCACACTGGTAACAAGGATATGGAGGAAGTGGACATTCTGGTCGGATGTGCCTAGGATTCCCACATTGGTGGCACATTACGGATCTCACATTAGAAGCCGCAGACAAAAACCGCCTGGAAGAGTGGCCTGAACTGCCACCTCCTTTCTTCACATGATCCTTCCACTTCCTTTTCTTCTCAGGGGATCTTCTATAGCCCATTTATAATGCTGAACTAGAGAAACCATCCCTACCTTTCCTATCAATCTCCAACATGCATGCCCGATCAACGACCTCAGCATAGGTCCTTAGCTTAAACAAGAACACCAGAGAGTATGTCTCTGGTCGCAAGCCTTTCTTGAACCTCTAGGCCTTCTCCTGCTCATTGACGACAATTTCTAGAGAATACCAAAGCATCTTAGCGAAATGGTTGGTGTACTCCATGGCAGATAGATTCCCCTGAACAAGGTCCATGAACTCTCCGGACCTAGCATAAGCCAAGACCTCAGGGAATTACTATTCATTTAAGATGGCCTTGAAATCTCCCCAGTGCATATGCCCATTATTCCCAGTCTGAAACACTTACTCCCACTACTTACATCTAGGTACCTCCAATAGAAAGGAGGAACAATTCACCCTGATCTCCTCGGGTGTTTCTAGGAACTCAAACATACGTTCGATCTTCTTGATCCATTCTTTTGCTTCCATGGGTTTTGAGCTGCCTCAAGAAGGTAGGAGGCTTGTTTTTTAGAAACTCCCAAGATTTATCTTTTCTAGGACCCATCTTTTCTTCCCTAGAAGGAATAGGAGAAGTATTTGGTCCCTTCCCTAGAGCTTGGATAGCCCGGACCACAACCTCAACTAGCCTCGGATCAATCGGTGTGGGATAACTCTCTCTGGCTTCCTCCCGTGGGTGTGTGGGAGCTTTTCAGGGAGGCATGTTTCTACAAAATGCCACAGTAACAAAAAAATAATCAATCCCACAATTATTAATCTTTTATTCAAATATATAAAATATAGATAATCTATACACATTACAGTAATAAAAGAAACAACTACTCTGCATCCGCCTGATGCCCACGTGTGGTTTGCAGCCCACACATCTCACATAGAAGTAAAGTCAATTCATAAATTCCAACATCCCCTGGTGACTCAAGGTCTTCCATGAGAGTTGTGAGCTAGGAACCATACTCACAACTAAAACCCAAATCCCTGACATTCCTTGCTCCTATCTATCCCGACTCATTCCAAAATAGCAATATAACCCAAAAACATTAACCTCCTTTGATACCATTTTGTCACGAACCGGATCTGGTCGCCACAAATACTGACACCAAACCTAGCCCATGAGAAGACCTGAAGGGTGTTCCCTATCCACATAGGCTGGAACAAGTTCCTAGGTATCATTAATTTAGTTTTGGGAATGATTTACCTGATTATGAAATTATAAAACATTAAAAACAATCCATAATATAAATATGAAATTTTCAAGCCAAACAAGTCTTAAGCGAAAACAAGAACATAATACATTGGTTTAAAGACAATAAAAGTGTTCCAAATAAAAATAAATATAGCGTCAAGATATCCCCAAGGACTCCACATGACAAGGGGTCATCACCCACAAGCTGTCTCCACAACATCCCACCAAGGATGAGAACTAACACCCTGAACCTCCAACACCCAAAGCATTTCCATTACCTGAGTCAAACATAACAAAGAATACTTAAACCCAAGGGTTGTAAGTTGGGTGTGAGCCTAATACCAATAGGTTACCACCCAATGATTCCAAATATAATGCAATACAATGTGAAAAAGCATGCAGTTTTAATACGCAAAGAAAATGAGTCATAAAATCCAAGAAATGCATCTATCAATTGAAAATAGTTTTAAAGCTAAGATTTTCAGAATGTTCACAAATTTAAAAAGAAATTTTAGCTACTTTAATGTACTTCCAAAAACACCCCAATATAGGGGAAAATACCACAAACACAATGAGAAACAAAATCGGGAACACCCCTAGGAACTAGATAGTCTCGGGCCCCATGTAACACATACCTCAGTGTAAAGTAACCATAGTAAATCCATTCTTGTGCACGAGCCACTAGTAGGGAACATGACCATAACATAGTGGTCCCCAATCATCATCCACATAGTTTAGTAAGAGTTTTCATTATCCAAATACTAAGTGAAATAGGGACAAAACTCATACGGTCCACTAGCCATACTAGTATGCATCTGTCCCACCTAGGTACATGGGCTTCCCCCTTTGTGCTCAAACAATTTCAGAATTCAACACATATCCATTTTCATTTAAAACACCACTACTGGTCACATTCACCCAATACAGTATCCACACACATTTTATACCATTTAAAACACACAACAAAACACTTGAAGTTTCAATAAAATGACTTCTCCAAATCTTTCCTTACTTTGCACCCAAAACTCTTTGAAAACCCTACTTGAACACCATCTGCATAATCAAATTAACCAAAATATATTTCCCAGAACCCTAAACATTTCTTTAAACCCATTACATGATTTATAAAACAACCCCAATAAGAATCACATAGAATAGCCATGTAAACCACCTAATTCAACACTAAATGGGTACTCAATTTCACAGCAACAACCAAAGGATAAGAACCTTGAAAAATTTATTTTCAGACCTAATATAGTTCAATAAAATCAAATAAATAATTATAAGGAATCCCTTGATGAACCAACAAAATATTTATATGAAAAACCCCCAAATTGCACATGAAATTGGCATTAAAAATTCATTTTATTTATAATTTCTACTAAAACAAATTTTGGAAGCAACATTCAACTAAAATATACATGCAAATACCATAAACACAAAATCTTTCTCACAAAGACTTCATACCAAAATAAATAACCTACCAAAGTAATAAAAACCCTTGAATCACCGTGTGAAAATCGAGTCGCACCACCACCACACCAAGATGGGCTTAGAACAAACCTAAAACCACAATAATTGACCAAGAAAACCCAAGGATAAACCCTAGGATTGAACCTCTAACCCCTGGTCACTTGGTACTTCATGGAAAATGGAATAAACCCTAGTAAAATAGAATGAAACCCTATGAAATTTGAAAGATGAATGAAATGGACTAACTTTCATGAGGGATCTTGAAGAAATATCCCAAAAACTTTGGTATATGAAATTAAAAATGTCCACAATTCAGGGGTTGTTCGAAGAAGAATGGGTAGGTCATTTAGGAACTCGAATGGAGGATAAAGAGTAAGAATTGATAGATTTAAGAAGGAATTAATTTACCTCTTCAATTCAGGATGATTTAAGAAACTCTATAATGTTCTTCATTACTTAGCAATGAAGAAAAGCTCCAAATAGTAGGGAAAGATACGGGACACACATTTGAGTTCAATAGTCTTGGTTTTGGCTTAGAATCAACGAAAAATCCTTAAAATTGAATAAGTTATTATGGAAAAAAATTCATTTTTAAAACTGGAAATGGGCTTCCGGGCAGGCCCAATCCCTTACATAAAAAACCCAAATACACCATGGTTATGGATTTCTAAAGGATCCAAATTTACATGGAGGTCATAATAGGTTAGGGGAAGCCAATTAAGAATTGTAATGGATGAAAAATGTTCAAAAAAGAATGATTTATAAAAGAAATAAAATTTATTTTTAAATCTGGAATTGAGCTCATGGTTTGGACAAATTCATGAAAACTCGTCCATTCCTCCATAAAAGCTTGTGAAACCCCCAAAAAAAGAATGAATGGAAAATAAATGAAAAATACCTTTAAAATATTTCATGTATCTGATAGATATGATACTCATAAATTTATTAATATTGAACATGTAAATTAGTAGGGAAGGGAAAATCATTCATTTTATATGTAATTTATCAACCATATTTACTATGTAATATGAAGAAGTCTCAGAAATATTATAGGAGCTTACAAAATAAGATTAAAGCCATTGAATATAGGAAAATATAAAAATTCATCCATTAAGATGGTTTATTGATGTTTTTAAAGAGATAATGTATACCATTGATACTTGATCTAAAGGTATAAATATTATATGAATCTCAGAGATCAAATTTCACAATACACCCTGGTAGAAACAAGATGTATAGGGATTTAATAGAAAAAATATTGGGGAAATATAAAGAATGTAATTTCTAATTATGTGTAAATATTGTTTTTATTCCAATAATTAAATTATGAGAGAAAAATTCTAAAGGGATTCATAAAAATCAATAAATACTAATGTGGATTGAGGATAATATCACAATGAACATTGTAATTAGGATTCCTAATGCATCTAAGGGGAATGAAACAATATGGGTCATTACAGATTTCTTTACTAAATATACTAATTTCATTATAATATGGGAGGATCTTCCCCTTCATAATCTTTTACTAATTTATTTTAATGAATTTTTATGAATTTGTGGTGCACCTATATCAATTTAATTAGATCATAACCCACATTTCACATAAAATTACAAAAGATTCCTTTGAAGTCTCTAAAAACATTTATATATTTTAGCACTGATTATCATCATCAGATTGATGGTTGGTATTAATATATATATCTGAGTTCATGCTCACTCCACCTCTAAAGAACATGGGACGAGATCTACTTTCAATAAATGTTTTATATGATAATAGTTATCACTTCATCAAACAAAAGGCACCATACAAATCTTTATATAGAAAAATATATTATGATCTAACCTACTAGGATGATGTTTGGGAAAGAGGCTAATAGGATTCAAAATTTCAAGGAGATAACTAAGAAAGTATGAGGTATCCATAATCATTTCAAGATGGATCAACGAAGATATAAAAACTATGGTGAAAATTGAAGGGTGTAGGATTTCATTTATGGGATTTCATCTTCTTGAATGTTTCTCCATCGAATAGAGTTATAATTTTTAGTAAGAAGTGGATGTTATGTATATGTTATATTGGTCCTTTTGAGGTTTTAAAGAGAATTAAAGTTGTGTCTTATCCATTATAATTTTCTCCCAACCTCTCTAAAGTTAAATATTTCTTCAATGTCTCGATGTTAAGGAAGTAAATACTAGAATCAACACACATACTCACCACTAAATAAATAGAGTTTTTGTTTAAATTATCCTATAATTAAGAGTTTTCCAACACCCTTATCACTATATATAAAGTCTTATGAAGTAAAATAACCCATCTAGTGTTGGAACTTTAGAGAAATAAAAAAATAGAGGAAGCTAAATGGGAACCTGATGAATTTGTGAAGAATAAATACCAAAATTTTTACATGTATTGAATTATAACTCAAATTTAAATGAGGAAATTAATTTGGAGGAATGTAAGAATCAATACATGACTATAATAAATAATTATATTTTCATAAAATATATTACATAACCTAATCAATTTGTTAATATTTTTATGGTATAATACAAAATAGAAATTTAAATTAAAAATACCAAATGTAACTAGTGATATATAACACATAAAAATATAGGGTAGAAATATAGTATTAAACTCTAGAGGATCATACTCAAAAAAGGATTAAAAATATATATGGTGTGTTGTTATTTTGAAGGAAAAAAATATGAAATGTAATAGACATGGTAAATGAACTAGTAGAAGGATTTTATTGGTTTTATATGATATAACCATGTATATATAAAATGGGTTATATTATTATTGAAAGGGTAAGGTGACTGTTGAAATTTGACCATTGGGAATGAGACTAGTGGAATAGTAACATCCCAAAAATTATGTTTTTTATTTTATTTAACTATTATACAAAAAAAATTCCAATAATATAAATAAAATAATCTATTAATAGTGTAAATATTAATTATTAATAATATATATTAATAATTCAATAGTAATTTAGTTATACACATATATCATAGAATAAAAATAATATTTATTAAAAAAGTGTTAAAATTTTGGATTCCAAATGCTTGACTTTAAATAAAAAAGTAATATTATTTAATAAATAAATAAAACATATATATATATATATATATAATATTTTCATAAAAATGACATTAAATTTGGAATCAATGCATCAAAATTGAACAATACTTAATGTTTCATAATTTTTCATGATAGTCGAATTTTTTGGTAAATAGTAAAATACTATATGAATATATATCAAGTATTACAACTTTATTATGGTTTAAAAATAATGTAACAATTAATATAGGTATATAAATAACCAATAGATATGTCATTTTGTTAATATAATGTATTTTAATGAAATAAAAGCAATTTTAAACATATAATGAACATTTTAAGGTCTAAAATTAAAAGTAATGGTTTAAAAAATTCATTGTGAATAAAAGTATTTTCGAAGGATTATTTAATTTTCAAAATTGTTCTCATTCATAAATAAAAAAATGTGAAAAAAATGTTATAAATTTTAAAAAAACATGTGTGTGTTGTTTCCTAATTTTTATAGCTATTTTCAATAAAAATTACATATATTAATTTATGTTTAAGAGAAAATTTGAATAAATATCATAGTTTTTGTAGTTTCTATGAATTTAAGAATAATAATTAAATTATAGACATTTTATTTATTAAAATAATTTTAATGACATTATTATTGAAAATAATATTTTGATTATTTTATTTTAAGCCCTTATTTTGAAATTGAGATGTGTTGTGTGCCAGGGAGAAGGCTGGTGATGAAATAAAAGAAGAATGATCAAACTATATTTCAATTCCATGTAAAAGTTTGAGAATATTTTGGGGGGAATTCATGTTGAATTTAGAACCAAAATTCTACATCCCCCATCTACCATAAAGTCATATCTTACTATGGGAAGGTGTTAGGATGTTAATGTAATGTTATAGTGATCCATGATCATCCTTAAGGGACAACTAAACCTCACAATAGGACCTGGTATTATGTTATAACTCCATGTAATGTTTTTTAATGGATATTTAATTGACTTTGTGGGATTATTCTAGAAGAAACGTAAGGTTGACGAAGCAATTAAGAAGATGTCACTAGAAATTTTATCATAAAAATCTAATTCAAGATCCATTTGAGACTTAATGATGTTTAATAGAATGATGCATGATACATTATTAAAGAAATATAATATGCATTGTGACTCATATTTTGGAAGAAATTTGAATGGTGTTAAATCATGGATACAAGTCAAAGAAAACTATACTCGCATCTTACCCTAAGAATGATTTTGTACTTCAACATAGTACAGAGCAGCAATAAAATATATATTCCTTATCCAAAGTAACATCATCCCATTTTAAATGTACTCTGGGGGTTGCCTAAGAGATCATCACGATCCAATGGTATCTCAACCTTTTCCAACATATCCTTTAACCAAAGGTATTCTAGGTTGATCTCTAATGATCCCTAGAAACATGATATTAATGTCTACATAGTAGGGGACATCGATATAAGTCATAATAGTCGATTTCATCCCAAATATACAAGGTAGACTAGAAAATGTAAATCTTTTTTCTTTTTTCCCTAAATCAAGTAATTTTTTGGTAATAATTCGAGATAGAATCAAATTATTAAAAGGGATAGGGTTTTATTCACTTCCACTTGAAGTAATAAATACAAACCTCTTCAACCTATACTAAAATAAATAAGATCAAGACACATAGAGAAATATCATGAAATAAAGAATTTGAGGGAAATAGGGAATCCACCCATATTTTGAGGAATCTATAGGAAGAAATTTGAAATATATATTTCCTTCCATACTTCATGCTTTATATTCCTATGTATACATAACCACTCTCGTTATTAGTTTTCATAATATTCAACCATATCACTCTTGACCACTATTTTATCTAGAAGTAACCACCACATACCTATCCATATATATAGGTAGTGAAGATAGATAAACTATAGCCAAAGAGCAGTGGAGGTCGAGATGCATCTCTGAGCGAGACTCTTCCACTTCCTAGGATCTTAATTTTCTATAATATGATAGGTTAACCTCTTGATATGAGTAATGAGTGGGATAAGATTTTTTATAGTGTTATGTAATTTCTAACCCCAAACTTATTTTAATTTATGAATTGATATGTAATTATTTTAACTATTGATTAATCTTTGAATGGATCTTGGATGGGGGTGAGGATATGAGATTTTAATGCTTAACAACACATCAAATAAATAATCACTTTATTATAAAGAATTAAAGTTATAGTGTGACACACCATAGTTCATCAGTATGTATTTTAATGTTTATTCTATTAATTTATTTTATTTTTGGGAGTTTCAAGAGTTATAGGTGAGAAATAATTAAAAATAGGTAAGCATAAATGTTTTCATGGTTATCACATGGTGATTTCCAACCATGAACACTAGTCATGTGATGTAGAGAGAGATTTTTCAAGTTGTACTATCATGATTGGATCCTGGTTCTCTAAACCATGTGGGTGAGTATTCATAAGAGTAATTCACATGTTCATTGCAAAGTTTTGTTAATTTTTTTGATAAATCATATGAAATACCCTTATATAAGGATTTTCCATTCATAGTTATAACATTATAATTATTATGTGGTTTCCCAAACCATTATATTAAACAATACAGATTTACCATAATTTTAAATTTTTAAATTACACTTTTTCACTCCTTTGATTTACCTTATCCATATATCATCTTAACTCATTTTAAAATTTAAGATGCCTCTTGGACATTGGTTTCACCATATTGAAGATAAATTTATGGATTCCTGGAGTTTCTCTTAGAGTTCTAGTGGAATATCTTCAATATAACATGTCATTTATTCTTCTTTCTCCTTCTAGTGTGTCCTACTATTCATTTCTTATATTCTTACTATAGATGAATATTGAAGAAATGATTATGTATAGAGATGTTTCTAAAAGATAAAATCATGGATTTTATTAATTTTGGGGATCTATTTATCTGTAAAAACTTCGTACTCAAAGAAGGATATGAATTTGAAATGAGTTTGTGGTATGTGAATTTTTTTAATGAATATTCCATCTGAATACCTTTAGAGATTGAATTTTGTAGTGAATATTCCTTCTATAATATGATTTGAAGAAACTTTTGATGAAAAATTAATAATTTTCATTTTTTCTTGATTTTTTTTAGATAATTAGAAATGGTATTTAAAAACGAGTTAATAAGGTAAACTTTTATATGAGTTATATTTCCTTGATTTGTAAGCCTTTATTTCATAAAAAGGATTTACTGGTTATATGGTTATGTGAAGTTAACATTGTTTATTTGGTTGAGAATATTCCATAGTGATTTAATATTATTTTTTATATGATTATATGATATCATCCATGTTATATTAGTTGGATTGAAGAGTTATAAATGGGATCCTTGGGTGTGTATTTGGGTGACTGTATGACTGTTAAACTTGTCTAGATTACTGTAATGGCTAGCTCCCCTGGTTAATCATTTCCCTAACTAGAGGTTGTCACCTAATGATAATAATAGGTTAAGTTGGGGTTTGGATTCTTCTAGGTTTACATAAAAAATCATATATTTCTATGAATGAGGTCCCTGGTTACCCCTATCCTTCATATATTTGTCATAAAGGTTAGAGACCATAGAATGAATTATCAAGATATGTATTTAGTTATGTTGATACTTCATGCATATATTTCATTCTCTTATTACATGATAAAAACGTTATCTTAGTTTATTTATGACGATTATTTTATATTTATATTTAAAAAATGATGTATAAATTGAATTCCAAATTTAATATTTTAAGGGAAAATGTGTATTTATAATATCGATTTTTCAAAATGGTGCTAATTATTTTTATTGTGAAATGTGTTGTGGAGAGTCAGGGTAGTTTCATTGTAAAATGTTTACTTAAACAATACATACACTAATTTGATGTTTGTAGACTTGATTATATCTAATGTGGGTAAATGAAAAGGGGTCACATTTTTATTGCTTCTTATTGATGCATCTTCATACCTCATGGTAATGTGGTCAGTGGTGACTATGGGTTGAAAGTCATTGGATTGGGTAGAGTTGTTTTTATCATTATATAGATATTTTTTTATTTAATTATATATTGGAAACTTTAGTCATTTCTTATTTAGGATTCATTCGTATATGATTTCCTCTCATCACTTTACTTTTTATTTATAAATTTATGTTTTGTTGTTTCACAATTTTCATTATTTTATGTTATATTTGGTTTGTTTATTATATTTGGAACTAATTATTTCTATGAATTGTTTCTTAAGGTATGGGTATATCATGGCATATTATCAGATGGAGTCTATGATGATATTTATGAGATTTTGAGTGTGAAATAATTTCAAACATTTATCTTTGATACCCTCTATTCTTAAAATAGGGCTTTGGAAATTGGAAACACACATCTTACCTTGTGGCAGGTTACTTTATGTGACATGGCAGAATGATCCATTATAGTTTGTTACAAAATTTTATTGGAACGCTCATGTTATTTGGGGAAGTGATGGTATTAGGGAGATACGATCATCAAAACTCAATTTGTTGGTGTGGGGGAGTGTCTATCCAACTCTTCTCCATACAAAACCTCAAATTAACATGAGTGATCAATGCTTGTGTCTTGAATTTGATTTTTTATCTCATGTATTTTGGTATAATTTGACCTGATTTGGTTATATTATGAATTTTATTGAAATCCTTTAGGTTATTTTTGTAAATTTCATATTTTGGGATAGAAATGGCGGAAAACAAATGGTGTATGGTTTATTTACATAGTATAGAAATCCATTAATCCTAACATAGACAATAACCTAGTGAAAATCAGAAGGTTTATGTGAAGTACTCTAAACTGTTCATCTAAGTTGTGTGCATTGAGGAAATGTTGAAAATTTTGATTTTCCCCCAATTAGTATTTCAAATTTTAATTCTGAATTTTATTAATTATTTATGATTAATTAGGTGAAATTTTTTGTTTTATAAATGATATCAGAAGTTAAATTCTATATTTATTATGACTATAATACTTGTTTTATTGACCATTAATCTTAAAGGACATTAGTTAATCATTGTTAGGTAGTAGTAGAGAATACATTGTAGTCCAACCCTCCTATAAACCCTATTCTCATTGACTTGGTCATCAAAACAATTCCATATCTTGGTCAAGAAGGTGATTGAGATTATCCTTGATTGGTGGATCATGTTCAATAGTTTACTAAAAATAATCCATATATACTATGTTGAAACTAAGGGTCTTAGGAAACCACAAAGTGAATGGGGAAAATTGAGCAGATATTTGGTTTTATTTTAATTCGCAAGATTTCCAATTTTAATTTTTTTCAAATATTTAATAGATGGATCGAGCTATAAATGGTAGGAATCCATCATTTAAGGAAATATATATGAGGACATACCATCAGTAAAGTTTAATTAGATGTTGAACAGGTTGTTTTAAATAGACACTTTTAAGGTGGAAAACGCAAGAGTGTTTCTGACTCTTGATAGATAGAATCATTCACAGATAGAATTTTCCAATATATTTGATGAGTTTTTCCACCATTCCCTTGATCTCCTTGTGAATGATTATCTCAAGTATTGATGGTTTGAGATGGTTTTGAGACCTTAGGATTAAACGAGAAATGTTATATTCTACCTATCGAACTATGCTCAGATTGTCGATAAAGAATTTATGGTCAATGAATGTATTTTATTCATATATTATAGAGTGTTTTAATAAATTAAATTCTTTATTTAAATGATTAATATTTCCAATTTTGGAGTAGATTGACTTGTTTTCCATTTTATGGCAGGATACAGTTTATCTTTTGAAAATGAGAGAAAGTATTGAAGCTCGTAACTTAACACCATATTTTTCAGGATGCATTGGTGATGGAAAACAAGACAATGGAATTTGCACTTCGTTTATTCCATTTACATGATGTGAGTTTTTTAATATGTGGTTTTTGAATATTTGCATAAAAATTCATAACGCCTTCTCATGTAGTGAAAATTTGAAGAGTACACATCTGTAAATTATTAAAATTCATGTAATACCCCAAAAAACCATTTGTCTGCCTTTGATGGGATTTTTAATTAAAATATTAAATATTCAACCTCAGGGGCCCATAATGGAGATTTTATCATTCCATTATTAATCTAATGAATTCAACCTGATCCCCAAGTATGTTTATAAATAAGAGTTTATGTATCCACTAAATTCATTCATTTGGAGTTTATGTCATTGGGATCAAGGACTACTGCTGTCGTGACGCATCAAATATAATATTTATTTTCCTACCCCCTCATGGCTAGAATGAGGGGGTAGATCATGTGTAAAATTATTTTAATTATGTGGGATTTATTGTAATAAGGTATTTTATTTTTTAAAGAAATTCATTTGGGTATTTTTTTTATAACACTAATTTCTCAAACATCTTCTTAGCTCTATCATTCATGACCATTTCATGATAGATGGGGGAGTTTTAATTTCACTGAATTGACTAGATAATGATTCAAACCATGATCATTGTGTGGATTTTTTTCTATTTTTAAATATAGTTCTTAGTTACCAGGTCAACGAATACTCAATGTAACATGTCCATTGTGAAAAAAGAACATCAATTATTTTGGGGTTGTCTACCATGAACATTGTATTCAACTAACTTGGTTTTGAAACATGTAATTTGTTTCCAATATTTATATTCCCCAATAAATCATGAACCCATATTTAAAATTACTGACCATGTTTTTTTATTTTCATAAAATCCAAACTATTCCTTGTCTCTTCATTTAATCAATTATTTTAGGTTTCTTTCATAAAATAAATTTGTTTTTTTATTAAATTAATAATTTATCCAACCATGTATCTATCAATTAAACCTCATACATAAAATTACTATACCACCCTATAGTTTAGACCTTTTTTATTTCATGTTTTAAATTCATAAATTCAGTAATCCTATGGTAATTAACGACACCCATAGGGCTATAAATTTTTTGGAATTGTTACTGGGGATAGGAGTGGTTATTTTATAATTTATAAAAAAATTCCCATATTTTATGTTACCAAATTATATAGTAGGATTTTTATTAAGTTTTATTAATTTTTACCACACTGGTTTTTTTTTGTGATGACAGGACTGTAAGGTTTGATGACTACCATGGAGAGGTTCACCTTCTTGCTAGATTATATGGAATAGCTACTCAAAAAATTATAATTATGAATAGTAAATCCAACGAGCCCCCATAACCATACCTAAGAAATTATTTAACAACATCATATAGTCTAGAGCCTAAATTCTATAAATAGAATCACAAACAAGGAAACCTGGAAAATAAATCAGAGGTAAATAAACATCCATTGCTTATTTTGATCCAAACTATGATTCCCATGATTTTGAAGGTTTGGAAGATGATGAAGTGGGTATCCTTGATTCATAAATTGAGTGGTTTGAGGAATATTTCATCAAAAAGTATCAATATGAATAGAAGGAGAACAAATATAAAGAAGAAACTTCAACTACTGAGATGCTACAAATGTTTCTTGCAAAACTAGGACCATGCTCGTAGGAAAATGAATAAGAAGAAAAAGAGCAGGAGGAGAAGAAAAATATGAAGGCTCCCACATATATCACAACATTTTTAGAAAAATATAAGTGGGATGAAGGAAGAGTAAGAATAACTAGCTGCACCATGTGCTGACTAAGTAGAAGGAAAATAAATAGCAACAAAAGAATAATTCTACTGGGTTTGGACCGATGATGTGACTTTATTAGTGATACTAATAATGTTAAGACTTTGGTCACCACCTCTTAGTTCCATACCAATTTTAATAAGGATAATCCATGCTGAGTTGGGAGGATTTCAAAACCAAAATTGGGTAAACACAAGATGGTTATCCTTATACCACACTCCAATCAGCTAACCCAAGTATAGTCATTCTAATTGAACATAAACAAATATTAGATTTTGGGAGGCAACCCAATTTTTATTACTTTCAATGAATTTAGATTTATTTATTTACTATGATTTAATTTTATTATATTATTATTTAATTAATATCCCCCTATTATTGTTTAGTGTAATTGGATGGGCCTGCGCTTTCGCTTGATTATTATTTTTTTCAGTCCAAGACAAAGTCACATGAAGAAATAGCTGGAGGCATGATAAGAAGCTACAAGACCATTACACGTCATTAACACCATTCATGTTATGAAGAAAAAAAATACATCATATAATTATTACATGTTGTGAATTTGATATAGGTAGTACCTATGCATCTAACTTTGAAGCATCAATTTGAAAGGGGAATAAGTGTTTCAATTCTATAATTTTCTAATGTATTCCCCGCATTGAAATTTTTTAGATATTTAACTAAAAATTGAATGACCTCACTTAATTACATGATTTAATCAACAAAACTAGGTGACATGAAACAGCCTAAGAAAATTATCATTCCTTGAAATTTAAGTTTCATTTACAATTCTTAATGCATATATAGAAGGGAAGATCAAGTTGATTGGTGCCTCTATAGATACAAGGTTTTGTCAAAGTTCCTCATCTGGTTAGAGGAGTAGATGTCAGGACTCTCAAAGAGGTAGTAGTATGTGTGTGAAACATTCCTTTGATTACACTCTATTGGAACAATCATAGAATAAGAAGGTATTTTTCTTGGAATGTTAGAACTCATCCAAAAAACTGAATTTACAGGAAGCATCAATGCCTTTCCATCAGTGTGGATGACTAGTTCATCTATATTACTTTTATATGAGACCTCATCGAAATAATAAGTTCATGTTTTATATCACCAAAGGCACTCGGTCATAGTTAGATATTTATAAGAGAGTCTAGTCTCATCCCCAAATGAAGGTGGATTCTTATCCTAATAGGAATCCTTGGAGTGGGACTAAATCAAGGAATTTATATATAGTAGAGAAAAATTTTACAAAATCTAATGTAGGTTTAGAAACTATTATAGGTATGGTTTTTATTATATATTTTATGTTCTTGGGGTTATTTGACTCAAGTGTAACTCATTCATTGATCTCAATTAAATTTAATAACACATTGGAGTTGTAGTCTTAGTTGATTTCATTTATACTCAATCTTTATAATCATTTATGGAAATAGAAATAGAGGAGATTCAAGTGACATAAGTTTCATGTGTTGATTTGTTGACGTTGAGATCATATAGGTTTTACTAGTTCTTTATTTGGGTTTTTTTGATTTTATCATTAGTATAGATGGGATGATTATCTCTAAAGATCAGATTAATTACTATCAATGAAGATTTTTATTCATTTCTCCTGATAAAAATACTCCTATATTCCAAGGTGGGTGGAATATAAGATTACTTAGTGAAAATCCAACAATTATAGATATTGGAACAATCTCATATAAGATATCCAATCGCTTTTAAGATAATTTTTAAGGGATTTTATATGGTTGAATCCTTGTAGTGGTGGATAAGTTTCCTGAGGTTTTCCCTATTAATTTACGTAAATTTCCCTTGAAGAGGGAGAAAAAATATCTATTGATCTTCACCCTAAGATGATCCCTATTTCATTTACATTTTAATAAATTAATCTGGTTGATTTTATGGAAGTGAAGATATAGTTGGGAGATATTGAGAGCAAGAGTTTTATACATCCTAGAATGTTACCATGGGAATAGCTGATTTTATTTTTAAATAAGGTAGAAATAAGTCTCTAAATTTTCATTAATGATTAAAAACTTAATCTGGTTACCATAAAGAATAAATAATTTTTTCCTTCGATATATTATCTTTGTGACTAAATTTGGGGAGAAATATTGTATTCGAATATTAACCGCAGAGTGGGATACCACCATTTAGGAGGGAAGGAAGTAGATATTTTAAAGACCTCATTCAAAAGTAGGTACGAGCATTATGAGAATCTTGTTATTTGATTTTTCCATATTAATACCCCTATTTTTTATTAATTATATTAACCAAACCCTTTTTTCTAATATTCATAGATGATATATTGGTTTTCTCCAAGATAGAAGAAGATCTTGAGGACCATATTGATGTAGTTTTTGAAACATTAAGGAAAATTGTGTGCATTCCTATATGACTAAATATTTTTTCTTGATCTAATAAGGAATTTTTTTATGTCATATAATATCATATAATCCATTTTATAAGATCTTAAGATGATAATTAAAGAAAAATCTTGATAAATAACCATGAATGTATTCAGGATAAATATTTTTCTATGTTTAGATTGATATTATAGGATGTTTATTAGAAATTTTTCTATTTTGGAATATCCCTTGAAAACAATGACCTAAAAGGGATTAATAATTTATTAGGATGATATATGTTATAGATCCTTTGAATAATTAAAAAATTGGATGACATCAGCTCCCATTTTCATTCTTCAAGATCCTATTGATAACTATTCAGTGCACTGTAATCCCTTATGATTATGTTTGAGAAGTATTTAGATTAAATATTATCATCTTGTGGGATATTGTTCTCACTAATTACACCCCCATGATAAGAACTACCCAATCCATGACCTAGAATTAGTGGATTTAATTCATGCATTGGAGTTATGGTTCCATTTTCTATTCAAGGATAATGTTACTATATAAACTAATCAAAAACAATTATTTGTATCTTCTCCAAAAAGGATTTTAATCTTAGATATAGATGTTGGGTTTGGTATCTTCATAACATCAATTTGATTTATCTTAAACCCATATTAAAGAGTGTGTATTATATAATTCCTTGAGCTGGAATTTTATGACTCTAGTAGTAAATGAATTAAAGGATGAGTGGTATTTGATGATATTATTTTTTTAAATACATATAAATATGAAAGAGGAGTATGATTAAGTATTACTTAATAGTTTTCAACTCACACCCTCCTAGGATGATCATATTCTGATATAGCATGTAGAATATCCTAATTTTCAATGTGTAAATAGAATTCAAAATGGTAGAGAGACCTCAAGTGATCAGTCTTGGTATTTCAATAGGGAATTTTATTTTAGAATGAGGTCAGTAGTTCCTTTAACCTTGAGGAAAGAGGTTCTGAGGGGTAGGAACCATTATATTCGAACAATGAAACCTAATGCTATCATGATGTTTTTTAATCTCAAAAATTGGAATTTTTTTCCCAAAATGAATAGAGTGATTTTAGAATTCATATCATAGTACCTTACCTTTCATAGGATAAAATCCAAGAATCTGAAGCATAAATGATTATATAAATCAATAACCATTCTGATGTGGAACTATGATGATATATTTATGGACATTGATATATTACTTCCTCAAACTCCTAGTGGTATGAATGTTATATGTTTGATTATTAAAAAAATTTATGAAATCATATTATTTTCTTCCTTTTATGGAGTTGAATAAAGTGAAATAAATTAGAAAATTATGTATCTAATAAATTATGAAGATTTATCTTATAGAATCATCCATTGTTTCTGATCAATATTCATGTCTTTCTTCATTTTTATGGAAGGTATTAAGGAATAAATGGGTTCTCATTATAAGTTAATCTTGACCTATCATATACATATTGTTGTTCAGACCAAGAATATTATTCATATTCTTGAGGATATTCTCCCATCTTATGTTATTGACTTTGGGGATCAAAGGATAATCATTTATCCTTGATTGAGTTTTCTTATAATAATCATTATCAAACCTTGATAAATATGGATCCCTTTGAATATCCTTATGTATGACTATATTATTGGTTATAATTGTTTGAGTATTACTTATTAGGATTGAGAATCATCTAATAAATGACCATAAAGCCTTGGTTGATTTAGAAAATATTGGAAATGGATCAAAGTCTCGATAAATCTATTCCAACAATCATCATTTCCATTGGAATTAATTTTTTGGGATTAAGATTTTCTTAAGGAATCTATTTGGTTGGAAAATCATAGGTTGGGAATGTAGGGTAAGTTGATGTTATGGTATATTAATCCATATGAGGTCATGGAGCATCTCAAGAAATTGGCATAGTAGTAGGCCTTAAAATCCCAGATTACTTCTATTCATAATGTTTTCCAATGATTCCAATTTAAGAGGTATAATATAGACATGTCTCATGTGGTTGAGTTAGTGTATTAGATTTATAACCTTTCACCACTATAGTTTAGTATCCTATGGATATTATAAATCATCATGGTAGACTGTTATAGGGTAAATCATGTTCATTTGCTTTTCTAATAAGGTATCATTGTAAACATAGCTATGAGACATGGAATTGTGAGTCCTTGATTAGAGATAAATAGACTCACTTATCCTTTAATAGAAAAACATTGACTAATATTTTGGGGAAGAATGTAGCATATTGAGGAGATTTGGGACTCCACCAAGGATAATAGTTCATATTCATTTTGATTTCTCCTTCAATTTAATTTATTTTTTGTGTTTTGAGATTTTACACTAAGAAGGTGTGAAAATGGAGGAATCATAATTGGTAACATGTTTAGTACATTATTATTTATAAATATGAATCCAAGATATATTGGGGGGTATAATGGACTTAGAATAGTTGGTGTATGGTTCTTTAAAACATTCTTCTAAGTATGATATATAAGAGTATTTCATGTGGTCATTTCATGATTAAGTGTACTATTGAGGTAAAATATGTGAACTTCACTTATGTATATTTTTTTTCTTTATACTGACAATCACATAGTTGGAGAAATATTTCTCAAACCATGTGTCTTACATAGAATTTTAATTTTTTAAATTAATATTTTCCCTCCTATGATTTATTTTCTTCATGGATCCAACTAACCCCATTAAATTTTTTAGATTCCTCCCCATCATGGGTTTCACCTCCTCCAAGTTCCATTAGTGGTTTCTATTGTGTTTCTCCATGAGTTATATTGGAATATCTTTAAGGTAAGGCCTCTTTTCATCTTCTGTATTCTTCTATTTTCTTCTTCTATACACTTCTTCTCCTATTTACCAACATGTCCATGGTTTCCAATTTTATGGATAAGGATGGTTATAAAATTAATTCCCTTAACACTTATGGAATTTGAGGATTCCTTTCTCCCTGCACTCTCAAAACCTAAATAAGGTTATGTGTTTGTAATGAGTTTGAGGTAGGTTTCCTTATATAATGAACCTTACCTTTGAATACCATTATATCATGAATATTTTAATGTTTATTCCTCCTATAATATGATTGGGAAACTTTTGAATATTTATTTATGATTTTTCTCTATGATTCTTGAATTTATGTTGGAATAAATTAAGGTTTTACTTAGTTTTTCACATCGTGTTCATTCTAAAAAATATTTTATGCCTATAAGGTGTTTGATAAAAAAAATTAGAGAGTATTTATATTTTAAATGGATTTTAAAAAGGATTTTTAAAAGGTAATTCTAATGTATGTTATATTTCCTTGGTTTCTAATACCTATTTTATAAAAGGGCTTGATTAGTTTTGTAATTTCTAAAGATGAGGTTTTTTATTTATTTGATCACATGACATAGTGATTCAATACATTATATGGAATTTTATATGATTTTGGACATGTTATGTGAGTTGAATTGATGATTTTTAGATGGGAATATTGGGTATGTATTTATGTTATTGGAAGAGTGCTACACTAGTCTAGATTATTTTAATAAAGAATACCACTAGTTAAGTTGAGCCCATAGAGGGGGATGTCACTTAGAATGGCCAAGATGTTAGGTTTGGGTTGTGTTTCTATCATGTTCAAATGGGATTTCCTAATGTTTTCCAGGTGAGATCTATGGTTAACCATTTATTTTATATATATTTACCCATGGTTATATCCAATGTGATGCATTGTTGAGATAAGTATTTACTCATGTTAATACTTGATGTGTATATTTAAAGTTTCTTTTACATGATATATTATTTATCATGGTTACTTATTTTTTATAATTATATATTGGTATTTTTTTTGTTTTATTAATACAAAATAGGTATGAATTTGATTTCCAAATTCTTATTTTTGAAAACAAAAACTAATTTTTTTATAAAAACGGCTATTTCTTATATAGTATTTTCATGCTTGTTCTGATAGTTCAAATTGTGAAAAAACATTATGTATATTCATGGTGGTATCCTCCTTGTATCTTTACTCAAACCCTAAATATATATCCATTGAGTGTATGTTGACATGGTTATTTTTTATGAAGGAAAAGGAAAAGGAGGAACGTCTTTTAGTTGAACTTATTAATGCCTCTTCATCCTTCATGGTATGGTATTCTGTGGTGATTGTGGATCATGATTTTAATCAGGTTGAGTTTTTTGGGGATCCCCATGTGAGTATCGCTTTTATAGTTGATTATATATCTACCACTAGAGAATTTTCATTATATTATGATCTATTTAGATTGGTTATTATATTTGAAACTATTCATTTAGGTGCATGGTTATAAAAAGTATGGATACATAATCAAAAATTATCCACTAGATTATATGATAATATTTATAGGATTTCATGATTGAAATCGTTTTTAATTTTTATCTTTGATGCCCTTAGTGATTTTAATTATACTATGGTGACTGGGAACACGCTTCAATCCTTGTAGCGGGTTGTTTTGGGTGAGGTTAGCCAGTTTATTACATAAATGGGTTAATTGTAAAACTTATAATAGATATAAGGCTTTAACCACCTCTTCCCTTGGATAAGATAAACCTCATGAGGTCCTTTTAACTAAGTAATAAGTCCATCACTATCTCAAGAGGGAATTATTTGGATTTGGTGATTTTTCTAGTCATTTTATATTAGAAGTTCACTTAGTGTTCTTCATGAGGATGATCATTAGCACATATTCCCCATAATCATGCATGCTAAAAAATATAATTATTAGTTATTTATTCTTCCCATTACCCTTTATTATAAACACTCATACACATAAATTAAAACCACGAAAAACATATTTAACTTCTTGTATAAAATTATACACACAAGACCCCTTTATGCATTTTTATTTCCCATTTATCACACCAATATAAATTGGTGTATTGATCAACATATCCCTATGTTGAATGAAGATACCCACCAATAAAAGTATTTTTGTGGCCAATATATTTCAATGTAGTAATCAAATGGTTTTTCATTTTCCACTACCTATATTTATAAAGTATAATCCCAATAATAATAATAAACAATTATACCCCATTTTTTTGTAAATAGTCACACATCATACCATTAATCATTCCTATAATATTAGTGATCATGTTTATCATCTCTAATTCACTCTCAAGGGTCCATCCAAGGAGTTATTAAGTTTGTAATAGGTTATTTCTCATGCAGTGAGAAACTACATTGTAAGGTAAGGGTTCATAACCTCTTTTCTTCAATTCATATTTGAATTATTTTTAATTACATTACATTTGTATATAAAATTATGTTATAAAACATTATTATAAATGAATTATTTTATTTTTAATGAGTGACTACTATTCTGTCTCATTATACCACCATTATAAGCTATTATAGCTTAAACATTCCCATAGCTATGAAATCCTATATGTAAATCCCTACTTACAGCATGAATTTTTGGTAAAATGGATGTATAATTGTTAAGTGGTAATATTTTTAAATGGGATTATGATTTTTATGTAGCTAGTGGAGAATATATTGGTTAAAAAGTATATTAAACATGATTTTTTCATTAGTTTACCATTTTCTATTAATGAAGAATTACTAAGATATCGTTCCTTAAGGAATATTTGTACCCCTAATGCAAATAAAATATATGTGAACATAGTATAAATGTTTAAAGGTGATTTTTTTATAATTTTTTTTCCTCCTAGAATCATATACTATTATATTAAATAATTATTTCATATTCATATCCTTATAACATGAATGTACCTAACACAATTAATTTATTATAATTAATTTGATAGGGTGCCTTTCCATTTCATAATGAATATCTTATTTTTTTTATTTGATTGATGAATATTCACCTAGATAGATATGATATTCTATTGACATTTTAAATATTGAAAATACATATATCTATGATTTTTACATAGATAAATATTTATTAATAATCCTTGTGTGTTTATGAGGTTCCTTATGGAAAATTATGTACTGTATTAATTAACCACTCTATCCAAACGATATTTGAATTTTAATGTGTGGAACCCATAATTATATATCCCATTAATCCATCGATAGGTTACATGAGACATAATATAATGAATATTTAGTGTATGGATTTTAATTTATATATTATTTCTTAGAACTAGTGTAAAACCCATATATTTTATGAAATATTTTTTTTCAATATAATTTTATATTTTTGATATTTTTTATTTCACCCAACATTGGACATTGCTTATCTTATTTGAAAGCTAGAGGTTATTCTTGATTTTTACGCAAAGCCATGTCATGTTTGTTCTTATTGAAACACTTATATTAGCCTATGGTAAATGAAAAACTATTTTTGGATTGTGTTGCACATAATGTTGAGTTCCTTATATAACTTTTATGACACACAATACCTAGTTTTACCAAAACTACAATATATTATTAACAATATTATTAAAATATTATTATATTTTTCACCTAGCTATTGGAATGGAAGTTATGAATAATATTAATTAAATTATTAAAATATTATTTACTCATGTATATAAGAATTATTTTGTAACCAATTATCTAGAAATGAAAATAAAACCCTTTTGAAAATATAAGAATTTTTTTACTAGAAAACAGTATTTATGCAATCAAATGTGTTTTACATTAATAACTTAATTAAAAAACTTTGGATTAATTATTTTAATAAAATAAATATATATATAATGTATTAAACTATTTAATGTTCATATTATTTATGTTCTAGGTCATAAATATGAATAAATCTAATTTTATTCCTAAAGATACACATTTTCTTCAAAAAAGAAATTTTAGCTCCTTTAATGGCGTACCTATTTTAAATAAAAATTTTGACACACCAATAAATTTTATTTGATTAAATAAGAATAATTTTTTAAATTGAAATATAAAAATTTATTTCGGTGAATTTTATTTATTTTTTTGAGAAGTTTTAATTGTTTATGAATAATGAAAACACCGAATTTTAATTGAAAATTTCATTTTTGTCTAATTTATTTATATAGTAAAATTATATGGTAAATTTCTTTTAAAGTATATTTAAATCAATTATACATATATTAATATAATTTAGGTTATTTTAATCAATTTCACATTTAAATTAGATATAAAAATGTCTCAATCGTTTGAATATTTTCACATTATAAACTCATTATTTCATCCCATCCATAAGATTAATTTTGAATTAATTTCAACCACTTATGGATTTATAATTTGAAAAAATGAATTCCATATTTGTAATTAGCATAATTTATAATGTATATTAAGGTCAAATTATATTTTGACCATAAACATTAGTGAAATTAATTAAAACTAATTACAATGATTAAGGTAAAAATAAGTTTACTTAGTGGTTAAAACATAACTTAAGTGGACAAAAAACCAATACACATGTAAAAAACATATTGTATGTACATATTTAAATAATATCTTAACTTATCATTAAAATGGACAATTATTTTAGGAACATGATTTAAGGGAGACCTCTAAATAGTGTTTAATTTTTTATATTTATAAGAATGTCACTCCTTCACTATAAAAGGGAAGTCTCCCACACTCTCCCATCCTCACTTATTCACACCATTGAATCTGATTTTCTCAAAACAACCCAATATAAGTCACCTCACAACTTCTTTACCTTCATCTTAGAAGCCCCCCTTTGGGTATAAAGTAAACCAAGGAATTCCATTGGTTCCAAGCAGAATGGGTTTACCAAAAAAGAGAATGTTTGAACATGTACGAAGAAAGTCAAAATGTAAGGTATGGGTTTTCTCATCTCACTTTTATTTCTGTGAGATATATGTTATATCCAACACTTACTCTTGTTTTTTTAGGTACATAAATCCTTATAAAATTTTATATTATAAATCTAATTTATTTCTTGATATATTATGTTTCAATTTATGGAATTCTTTCACCGATCTCACAATTAAAAAGTTACTAATGTAGTAATAGGATCTCTAATCTCACTTTTATTTTTATGAGAATTGTTCCTTATTCATCAGTAGATTATTTTGTGTTGTTTATATACTTAACATGATTGTATTCTATGATTATTATCATTAAAATTTATGGGTATTTATTTATAGAATTTATGATATCTATTTTGTGGGGTTTTATGGTTAAAATGTTCCCAAATTGATAATGAAATTTGGTCTCAATTTTCCTTCTTTAAGACACATGTTTCATTATGCACCAATACTCTTTTAAGAAATGTATATACATCCATTCGATATGTTATACCATTAAAATCCGTATTTTTAAGATATTTTATTCTTTATGTATTTTCATTCTATCATGGGGATTATGATACAAAGTTACCAAAGTGGTACGAGTTTTTCTCTACAATCTCATCTTTTATTGAGATTGCTTATGATTATGATTACATTAATAAAATCTTATGATCCATCTCTCAATAATTATCAATATTTTCTTCTCCTATTGTTATTCATCATATATTCATGTATTGGTACCATTTTCCACTATTGGGTACTTAAGATAAATAAGAAGGTTTTTTAAGAAAATATGACCTTATTTCTATATTTGGATGGAAATGTTTTTTATTCAGTACACATGTTTTTAAAAATGTTACCAATTTTTTTAAATGATATTTCAAAATATTTTCAAGGAAAAATTAATTAAAAATTTCTTATAGATTTTAATGATTCCATATATGTTTTCAAATATATTTTCAATGAAAAAGGTTTAAAAAATGTTTTATATTTTAAAAATAATTTTTCAAATAAGAAAGGATATTTTCCTCAAGATTATTTTTAAATGATCATTCAAAATTATTCTCCATCTAAAATTACATACATCGGTGTTACTCATTACTTTATTGGGATATGACCAAGGGTATCATTCATATTCCTTATCATAATGGTTGATGTTTTGATGGAATAATATTCATGAATCACGTTTCTTTTCCTTCTATTATATTATTTTGAAACCCACTTACTATCATGCACTATGATTTGATTAAATAAGTATGAAACCAATCTCTTTTTCATATGTTATGATATGATAACATGTTTATGATACCCATTTCATTTTTTAGGTTATGATATGATTAATTTTTATGATCTTGTGGCACATGTATATAGGATTTCATTATGAGATAGGATGGACTGATATCTCCCTCAAATGCATTGGGTAAAGATTTATATCTCATGTGATAAAATGGAAAGCAAGTCGATGAGATTGATCCAATATGGGAAATAGGTGTGTCCTCATCCACAATAGGAAATTGGTGTGTCTTAATCAAAAATGGAAATGACTGTTTCTTAATCCACAATGGGAGACATGTGTGTCATGATCCACCATTATAAATAGGTATGTCTTCATCCACTATGTTGATGGTATTAGTATTTAACTATCACACATGAAATGGTTTTAAATATTTATGATGGTTCCACATTTATATGACATGATAATATGATTTTTGATTGATTTAGGATGATTAAGAACCATTATGATTCATACCTTATGACTAATTAACATATATTCCATGACCCATGTGTATGTTCTTTGATATGTAGGGTATAATCTTAAAATAATTTTTTTAATATTTTTTTAAACATATTCTCATGTTATTCTTTTGTATCTCTTTTATTTACTCTTATTGATAATATGAGCTCAGACTTTCTTAGGTTTCCATTCCCCAGGTTTTGAAGAAAGGTTTTATGTATGAGAACTCAATGGAATGGTTTTTCTAGGAAACATTGAAGATTTTTCAATAGGATAGATGTTTATATTTCCATGTTTCCAATGAAACAAAAATATTATGGTCATTATGAATGTAATTTTGTAATATACTGAATATTCATCTAAAGTTATGTAATATCTATGTAAGTTAATCTTGGATCACTATGATTTGTTTCAAATAAAATGTTTAGTCATCATTTTGAAACATGGATGATAAAAATTTGGTAATATCCCTAGGGATATTTCGAAGGATATTTATAGGTATTTCCCTAAGTATAATCCTAAGGATTCATATATTTAAAGGAAGGTGTCATGATTTAGACATCCTATAAGTGTTTTTTCATGATTATGCGGTTTTCCCTTATGATAAGTGTAGTTAACAGTACAATTTCTCATTTTAGTCGATAGTGGGAACCATAAGTAATAGGGATAATATTAAATTTGATGGAAAATTTTCTAATGATCAGCCAAATTGGATGATCACAATAGGGAAGTATTTGTGATCATTCCTATTCACTTTTCACTTAACATTATTAACAACATGTACCTTAACCAACTCTCGGACTCACCAAAGAATAGAAGGAATTAGTTCACTAAGATTTTATATAATATAAACCATGAAGTAAAGAGGATTTACTTTCCATTTTATTGAGAATATGGAAAGAATCACCCAAGTGAATGTATTAGGGGAATAAGATGATGTTTTTATGGTGGAAAAGAAGGATAAAATCACGTAGTTGAAAAGGTAAAATGATATATTAAGTTAATACAATGAATGTTAATAATGGCCTCCATAATACATCATCAAATATTGAATTCCTTAAATGTGCAATGAATGGTCATTATAAAAATCTATGTCCGAAGTGGAAATCTCATGAAAAAAATCAGATAGGCAGTATAATTAATGGTTATATTGGTGATAACGATGAGACTATAGGTAAAATGTGAAAATAAATTGGTATTATGTAATAGTATGTGGTATTTTTATTAATGGATTAAGGATGATGTGGAATAATAGAAGTGCCTATGTATTTGTATTCAATAATTATGAATTGAAAATATATAAGGATTTTTCAGTATATATATTTTTTCTAAAGATTTACATGATTATTTTTAATGGTTCTGATGTATGGTGAAAGTGATTGAATGGAAATGTGATATTCCTAGAAAATCCATGATTAAGGGAAATATAACCCTTAATATATTACTAATGTTCATAAAATGATGTTTGGATAAAGATATTTTGGATATTAATATGTAAATTTGATGGTACTTATTACCTTGGTACTGATTAAGGATTTTTTGAAAAAGTGGTTTATGCTATCACGGATGGAGTTTACATCATTTTTAAAAATAAGGAATATTACCAATAATCTTCGGAATAAGAAGTAATTCGTGTTTTCAATAATTATTTATGGTTATTAATATATTACAAGAGAATATATGATGAAGTTATTCACATGTTTGGTATAACCAATTACAACATTATTATATATGGTGGATCAATGTTAAGTAGATTTTGAGAAAGTTGGTGACCTTAATTATAATGATTTGTAGATTCATCATTTGGAAGGGTTTTAAGGATAAAATTTTGTAGAATGGTTTATGTTAAACTTTGGTTGAGGCTTTAGATATTAATGTGCAATCTGTCTATATGAGGAGTTATGCATATTGGATAATAGGTGTTGACCATTTTTTTGAGATAAAGATATATGTAATGATGTATCATTCTATTTATGGATCTCATGATGTAATAACCTTAATTTCTTGAAATAATAGATGAATTGTAAATTGATCAAGGTATAACAAATGGTGACATTATGCTAAAATCAAGTATATATATATTCTAATGAAAACTCTTAAAATTTTGGAAAAGGATCTGGAAATAAAATGGTTTCCCATTATCATCTTTTTTTATGATATCAATAACCTTTTTCAAGACTCTATATTTTATCGCTTTGTGATCATTAAAATTATTAATGACCATATTTTATTTCAATATTTATAGAGACATGATAGTTATAATTCTCTTCAATGTTCTGGTTTTCAATTTCTACCTATGTTCTCCAATGTGTAAACCTAGTTATGAGTTACTTTTGGTAACCAGTATGTTTCCAACATTTTCTTTTTAAAGGATGTTTTTGTATTAATTTTTATGATGTGGATTTCTATGAAATCAAAATTCTAGCATTACACCTTTAATAACAAAGAATAATTTCAAGGAGAAGTTAATTTCAAGGGGGTAGAATATAACACCCTGAGATTTTTTGAAATATATTTTTTTCAAATTAATTTAATCCTTTTGATATTTTTCATTTCACACCACACTGAACATAGCTTATGTAAAATGAAAGCATCAATTTATTTGTTCTTTGTATGCATCACCAAGTCAAGATTGCGCTACTCAAAAAACATATATTATCTTGAGTTACAAAAAACACTATGTTTTCCTGTGTTTTACACAATACCAAGTTCCTTTGATAAATTTTGTGACATATAAGACCTAATTTTACCAAAATACAATGAATTATTAATATTATTATTATAACATTATTATAGTTATTACCAAGTTATTGGAATGGTGGTTATGAATAATATTAATTAAATTAGTGAAATATTATTCACACCTGTATATAAGAAAATTTATTTATTGACCAATTAATTAGAAATGAAAATAACGCCATTTTGAAAATATAGGAAATCTTTTGTTGGAAAACTATATTTATGCAATCAAACATGTTTTACATCAATAAAATAATTAAACCAATTTTTATAAAAAGAAAATATTAATTAAATATATAAATATTATATTCATTAAATTATTTATCTTGCATATTATGTGTTTTCTAGATAATAAATACGAATCAATCCAATGTCACGCATATATGTATACTTTTTTTTATAAAAGGTAATTTTACCATCTTTTAATGGGTCGCCTATTTAAAATAAAATATTTAACACTTTAAGAAATTCTACATTAAAAAAACATATTATTTTAAATCATAATATCAAAAATTTCATTAGGTGATTTTTTGGTTTTTTTTTAGAAGTTTCAATTTTTTTAGGAATAATGAAAAAACTATATTTTAATTGAAAAATGAATTTTTTTTACACTTTATTTATATAGTAAAATTATATTTTAAATTTATTTTAAAGTATATTTAGATAAATTATATATATATATATAATTTAGGACATTGGAATAAATTTTACATTGAAATTGGATATAAAAAATTTCAATGTTTTGAACATTTTCACTCTAAAAGCCACTTGTCTCGCCCCATCTATGGAATTAATTTTAAATTAATTTCTACCAATTTTTTATTTAAAATATGGAAAAATTGATTCCAAATTTTGAATAATTTTTTTTATTTTCTAGTAATTTCAAATTAGTTTTTGACTAATAATATTAGTGCATTAAATTTAAATTAACTATAGTGATAATGGGAAAAATGAGTTCACTTAGTGGTTAAGCACTAACATAAGGGACCAAATAACCTATACACATGTCAAAAATCCATTTAATGGTCATATTTTGACCATATCCTACCATAGATCTAAAATGGACCATTATTGGTGGCACATTATATAAGGAAGACCTCTCAATAGTGTTTACCTTTTTATATTTACAAGAATGTCAATCCTCCACCACTATAAAATGGAACTCACCCACCCCCCACCCCCCACACACTTTTTTACACCTCTAAAGTCCTTTGGATATACCAATTCATATAAAAAATATCCTCCCAACCTCCCTCCCTTCATCCTAGAATCCTCTCTTTGCGTAGAAATCCAACCAATGAATCCCTTTTTTGAAAACCAAAAGGAGTTATCTAAAGAAGATGAGGTTTGAATGTGTATGAAGAAAGTCAAGACTTAAGGTAATTGTTTTATCATCTCATATTTATTTCTATGAGGTATATTCAATATTCACCACTTAATATTTTCATGTTCTAGATATACTACACTATGAAATGTTATATCATGAATCTTTTTTATTTAATAACATAAAAAGTTTCAATTGGTGTTATTCATTCATGGATCTCCTTATTACAAAGTTACTCAAGAAGTAAAGGGATTTCTAGTTCCACATTTATTTTTTTGTAATTATTCCTTATTCACCACACTTTTCTTTTTTTGGTGTATATACTAACCATGAATGTATTCTATTATTCTTATCATTAAATGTATTTGTATTTACATATCCACGTGATGATCTCAATATCATGTTGTTTTACTATTCAAAGAAAACCAAATTGGTTAGGCAAGTTTATCTTAATTTACCTTCTTTGAGACACATGATTCATTATCCACATATATTAGTTTATGATGTTTACATACTTACCATTGACATTTTATATCATTAAACTCCTTATTTTCATTACATTTTAAGCTTCATGTAATTTTATTCTCTGCTCAGGATAATGATTCAATGTTACCCAAATTATATGAGTATTTTGCTAAAATCTCACCGTTTATTAGTATTGTTTATGATAATGATTCCATTGATGAAATCTTATGATACATATACCAAGAAATATCATGATTTTCTTCCCCTTTAAGTTTTCATTATATATTCATGTATTGATTACATTTTTCACTATTTGGAGCTTACGATAATTAAGAAAGTGTTTTTAAGAAAATATTAAATTATTTCTCTCTTTGGTCAAAAAATTGTTTTATTCAAAAACCATATTTTCAATAATGTTTTCAAAAAAATTAAAATGATCTTTTAGTATCATTTTCATGGAAAAGGGTATTTAAAATTTTTTATGGTTTCCAAATTTTTTATATATGTTTTGAAATCTATTTTCAAATAAATAGTTTTCCAGATATTTTTTATGTCTTAAAAAATGTTTTTCGATGAATAATGTTTATTTTCCTCAAGAACTGTTTTTAAAAGGTCATTCAAAATTATTTTCCATTTAATATGACATTTTTTGGTGTTATTCTTGCCTTTACAAGGATATGACCAACATTATTATTCATATTATTTCTTAGAATGATTTATGTTTTGATGGATTATATTCATGACACCAATTTATATTCCACATGTTATATTCTTTAAAAACCTTCTTCCTTTCATGGTTTATACTTTAATGAAATGATTATCAAAATTATCTTTCTTCTATAGGTTTTGAGATGATGACATGTTTATGATAACTATTTCATTTCAAGGGTTATGATATGATGATTTTTTGTGATATTGTGGCATACATATATATGATTTCATTATGAGATGGGTGATACCTTTATCTCCCTACAATGAATTGGGTAAGTATTTATATCTCATGAGATAAAATGGGAAACAAGTTTATGGGATTGATACCTAGTGGGAAATAGGTGTGTCTAAATCCAAAATGGGAAATATGTGTGTCCTAACCCATATTGGGAAACATGTGTACCCTAATCCAAAATTAGAAACAAGTGTATCCTAATCCATAATAAGAAATAATATTGTCTTGATTCACTATAGAAAACATTTGTGTCTTGATCCACTATGTTTATGGTCTTAGTAATTACCCTTAAACATGAATTCTATTTCTATATTTATTATGGTTCTACACTTATATAACATGATCATATGGTTTATTATTTATTTATGATTATTTATCACCCTCATGATTCATGTATTATGAACTTCCTAAATTTATTCCATGAATCATGCGCATGATATTTGATATGTGGGGTATTATATTAAAATGTTATTCTCATTTTTCCTTACACTTAATCTCATTTTATACATACATATCAACTTTATTTACCCTTACTAAGCATATGAGTTGTTCCTTTCTTATATTTCCTTTCCACAAGTTATGAAGAATGGTTTTAAGTAGGATTACTAAATGGGGAGAACTTTGTGGAAAAAATTTAAAATATTTCACGAAGACTGAATTTAATGTTTACATGTTTCCAAAGACACTAAACTATTATGGTCATTAGGCTTACACTTTTTTAATATTTGGAATATTCATCTAAAATTATGTAATAAATATATATGTTAAGCCTGGGTTGCAATAAGGATTACATTAAGGCATGGTTGTGATATACCAAATTATGCATTCCTCCATAATGAAATCAATTATTTTTATCCATGTGATTATTATTTTTATTTTTATATTTTACATATATATATTATGGTCATATTTTCTAAAATATGTAATTATTGGATTATTTATTCCTATTAGATTATGTACATATTGTTTACTCTATAATAGATCATATTGTATGTTACTACTTAATGAGAATTTCAACCCATCTAATATGTATTGATTCCATTTATCGCAGGAAACTATATAGAATAAAAAACATTAATTAAGGATAATCAATGGAAATAAAAATGTTTTATTTTTTATCAAAATTAATTTTAAATTTCCAATATAATATAAAATTCTTATACTTATATAGTATATTGAGACTACTAAACTATTGGATTCTATGTAATATAACCTTATATATTCTTACAAACATAATATAATAACCACTAACCCTAGGTTTTTAGAGCCAAGGTGTTATAAATTATATAACATGTCTCCTCAATTTCCCCTTCTTCAAGAAGGACCTCTTTAGCAAGAAAACTATTTCAAAATAATTATACTCCATTTTCTACTATATGTTGTGTGATTTTATCCAAAAAAAAATTATTTTGACAATGGATTTTTTATTTTGGGATGGTTACATGACTGTCCTTTATGCTCAAATTATTGGGAGTTGAATTTCCTAGTCTTCACAACGTTTTCATCTTATTTGATAAATCTCAACATGAGTAAGCCTAGAGTGAAAAATAGATAACCCCTCATAATTCTAGTTACAAGTCGTAAGCCTTCGGGCTAGTAGGTAGTCTGACCAAAAGTCCCATAATTGAAGGAGACTTTACACATGACAGAATTTAATCCACAATAACACTATAACAAAATATATAATAACTATATTAAAAAATATTCTAAATCTTATAGCATAATAAATAATATTGAAGTTATGGTATATGAAAAATGAATATTGTGTTGTCATACCTAGCATGAAATTCAAGTCTTTATCTCCTTGAATAAATTTATCGTACAAATAAAACATACACAATATTTATATTTCTTAAACCGTTTACTAAAATTCAATATTAAATGAATTTTAAAAAAAATAAACTCTTTATTTATTTTCTAAAAAGAGAAACCAATATAAACTTATTAATATTATATATATTCATATAAACCTCATTTTATAATTTTTAACACTTATAATTAATAAAAAAATTGTAACTCAAATTTTAAAAATAAAAAATAAAATTTTTACGAATCATATTATTTGACTAACACTCAGCCATAAAATAAAACTAATTGTAGAGAGGAGTTGCATGTCTGTTAATTTTATTTTATGATGTAACCATTAATTGTAATATAAAATTTATATTATTTCTTAATTTAATTCTTATCACCCAACCCCTGTCATATTCCATGATATAGTGGGATATCATAAATATGAAAATAAACTCAATTTTTTAGAAACTCTATATCTAATTTTATTTCATGAAATCACATATTATATCATACAGAACAAAATAAATCCTTACATTTTTATTATATCATACCTTAATGATATCTCCCAGTCATACGTTTCAACTAATTGAAATAGAAAAAATCCTTTGTATCATATATTACAATATTGTCATTTATAAATAATATGATATTGAATTCTATAAAAAAGACCATATTAACCTTTCTTTATCCTTTAAGAACAAGTATGAAATGTCAACGATTGGTTTGAGGGGATAATACTATGATCATATGCAGTGTAAAAAACCCATATATTTTCATAATCTATCATTTTAAAATTAATCCCCATAAATGTAAATTAATAACAACTTACCTCAAATGCAGAAATAATATCCTCCATCTTTTTATTTTAAGGAGTATGTATTATTATGATCATTGAATCAGCATGTGATTAATTCATGTGTCCTAGTGGGAAGCAGCAACATTTGAATCCAATTTCATAACTTGTGAACTATCATTAGACGAAAGGGAAATAGTTATTTAACTGAGAAACAATGATTAAAATAATAAGAATAAGGGATCTTATAGAAATATTTTTCATTAAGAGGATCATCACATTGACCATCTCACCCAATAACAAGATGGATTATATCCCTTTTATAGGCATCATCGATGTGATTAATGAAATTATAATGCATTTTCCACATTGGGTGTCATCAAATGAAACCCTTGATTTATTCCCCATTGATGTGTAAATTAACCATATTTAATGAATGTTTTCAAAGGATTTAATCCATTCATGATGAATTAATAAAATATGGAAACCATGTGCAAGAATCATCCAAATTCATGCATCATATGAATGAAATGGTATGTCTTTTATATTGTATGATACATGTGTAGGTTTCAAGCACAACAAAAGTGCAGTTGGGGCGGCACACAACTTTAATTTTTACCATGATCAATGATTATTTTGGGATTAATACGACAATGAACTCTAGTCTCGAAAAAATAGAATCCAAGATTTTTATAAAGAAGTAAGAGGCCCAAAACGTTTAGATAATATCTTCCACATCATGTTTATAATTAATTTAATTAATTTCATAAAGAAAATAATACTTTGATCTTCGGTATTTTCTTCGTAGATGATGTTGATTGTTCGGAATGAACCTTCTATATTATCTCATTGCGGTTGGAAGGATCCAATCTAGAATCCCACTATCGGGGATCCACACGTGCTCTGATGGCCTTCGATCGACACCACTCGTTCTCCAAGTGGTATCATGGTGAAGTGAGTATCTTGTGTTGGTCGTTCTTGGTCTCTTGTTCTTTGGCCTTGAAGAACGTCCCTCATTCTTGAGAGGAGAGGGAAGTGGATTCTAGAGAGAAATTGTTTAGCTCAAAAATTATCAATTCACTAAGTGTGTAGTGTGTTCGCTATGGCACAATAGACATAGTTTTCTATTCATATGCATGCAACATTAGTTACAATATTTAATTCCATAATAGAAATTAAAAAATTCATGAAATTTGAGAAAACCCATGCTCATAATAATTATACCGCGTCATTATTTATGGTGCACCAACTTGCACAAAATAGAATTTCGAATAAAATTCTACATCACAAAATAATAGCAGCATCATTATTATTTTAACTTATGCCAACTAATAATTATTTACCATCTTCCAAATAGTTATTTTACTACTGAACCAGCCTTGGTCCGCTCAAACTCCACTTCCATTTCTTGAACACCTGAATAAATAAATAAATAAATTTTTCTCTTAAATAAATATTTTATTTACATACTAGTAAATAAATATTTATTAAATGTTTAATAAAATAAATAAATATTTTATTTACAAACTCGTAAATAAGTATTTATTAAATGTTTAATAAAATAAATAACTACATTTTATTTAATTTATGCGATTATCTTAACTTGAATAAAATTATTCCACAGTCTTGATAATAATATTGATTTCTTTAATTAAATTCAAATAGAATTTAACTGAAACCACCAAAAAAACTTAGTGTGTGACCCTCTGGGATTATTTCTTGTTAGCATTAGGTAGGATTTCCTAAAGTCCAATAGTATTGTCTAACAATGGGTCAAGGCACCAAGATAAAGAACATAAAGTCACGATAATGACATCCACATATGAACACTCACTGTGTAATATAATCTCTTTGTCTCACTATCTCATCAATCAGGTTTAATGATAGTGTCGTCAACCTTTATACTTGATATTCCATTCTTTGACTACCTAAAATAAACTCGTCGTTACACCATGTCCATGTAATTTTGTGTGACGGTTCTATTTCAATCAAAGATTCGAGATATCAACTTCCATAAATAGAAGGGACAAATCCTTCCTCAACATATCCATTAATATCGTGTCACTCATGACACACCCAGCATACCCTACATCCCACCAACTGTCTGTGTAATGGTTTTCTTTAGTAAATCAAATGGCGCGAGTCATGACACCAATTAATAAAAAATATTAAAGTCTAAGGATCATTACACATGCTCGCAGATAGAAATATCTGATGACACCAAAACATGCAGAATTCTTACTGGCGGGTCTGTTCTCATAATATCATGTCTTGGAAATTACCAAGTGATAACTTCATGAGAGGAATTATCATCTGCATATGAATACTCGCACCTAAATATCATCATAATATGTGTCCCTTCATAGTATGTCATCCAACCATAGAACTATATTTGAGAATATTTAATAGCATTTCAAGTTTCTCATCATAGCGGGGAACTGTCAGGAACTTATCAACAGAAAAAATACTCTAGGAAATTATTATATCATAGTCATGAATAACAATGGAAAATATGTAATAATATATTTAATATTTAAATACATTAAATACCCACGTAATCAAAGTAAAACCAGTTGGTTCTAGGATAGTAACTCTTACAAACTCCCACTTGGACTAGAGCCAACTGCCTACGACTTTCATTCTGCTAGAACTCACATGGTGATCATGTTTCTGCTAAGTTAAGGCTTTAGTCAAGGGGTCCTCCATGTTTTCTTCCATGGAAATAATGCTCACTACAATGTCTCCTCTCTGAAAAAAATCCCTCAAGAGATGATACTTCTGAAGTATGTGCTTTGTCCGATGATGTAACTTTGGCTCTTTTGCAAGAGCCACTGCTACAGTATTATCACGGTACAGTGTGATGGTATCTTTTCTGTTAGGTATCACATCCAACTCCTGGATGAATATTTGCATCCAAACTGCTTCTTTAGCTGCCTCAGAAGCTATAATATACTCAAACTCTGCAGTACCACATTCTGCTTTGAGCTCTTCCAGCTCACTGCACCTCTATTCAAAGTGATGATGTATCTTGTTTGTGACTTCATGTTTTCTTGATCAATCTGGAAACTATCATCTACGTATCCTATTATAACTAGTTCCTCATCTCCTCTATAAACTAGTAACATATCCTTAGTACACCTCAGATACTTTAAGATATTCTTGACTACTATCCAATGGCGGTCACTTGGGTCAGGTTGATATCTGCCTACCACACTTAATTCATAGGTAACATCCAGCCTAGTACATAGCATGACATACATGACTGACCCAATCACTGATGCATATGGATTCCATGCCATTATCATTCTTTCCTCATGTGTCTGAGGACACGTTTTCTTGGAAAGATTAATGCCATGTGACACTGGAAACAATAACCTCTTCGATGGTTCTATACTGAATCTCTTTAGTATCTTATCAATGTATGTACTTTGACCTAGGACCAATAGTCTCTTGGATACATCGTGATGAATCTGGATACTAAGAATATATGTTTCCTCACCCAAGTCCTTCATGGAGAAGCATTAATTCAATGATTTATTAACAGAATGTAATACTGGTATCTCATTTCCAATAAGTACTATGTCATCAACATATACTATTACAAAAATAATTGCACTCCCACTAAACCTTTTGAAGACACAACACTCACAATAATTTTTGATAAAACCAAATTCTGTTATAGATCCATCAAAATGAATGTTCTAGGACCTGGTTTCTTTCTTTAATCATTAAATGGATTTCTATAACCTTAATACCTTATTAGAATCCTTTGGAGTCACAAACCCTTTAGGTTGGGTCATGTAGAAATCTTTCTAAATTTTCCCATTAAGGAAGGTTATTTTGACATCCATTTTTTAAATCTCATAGTCATGGTAAGCCATAAAGGAAAGTATAATTCTGATAGATTTTAGCATTTCAACTAGTGAAACGGTTTCATTATAGTCAATTCCTTGACGTTGTTTAAACCCTTTTTCAACCAGTCATTCCTTATAGGTACTAAATTGTCCTTCTATGTCGTGTTTCTTCATTAATACCCAATTGAAACCAACATTCTTTATATAAACTAGAGGATCTACAAAAATCCAGACTTGGTTTTGATACATGGAATCCATTTCAGAATCCATGGCTTCTTGCCACTTGGAAATGTTTGTGCCACTTACTGCTTCCTCATAGGTTAAAGGATTATTATTATCAACTAATAATGAGTCAAAATCCTCAGTAACTATAAAACCATACTATTATAATTCTCTAACCTCTCTTTTAATCCTACGAAGTACTTGTGTCAATGGAATAGATTCTTCTTCCACGACACTTTGTGGAATATGTTCCCGAACCAAATCTTGTGTGCCTTGAGCCTCGAATTCATTGAAGTCTATCTTTCTCCCACTACCTCTTTTGGATATGTTCTCCCTCTCAAGGAATATGAAATGTCTTTCCACTATAACATTTGTTTCTAAGGGGATGTATAAGTAATATCCTCTTTCTTCCTTGGGGTATCCTATAAATGTACACTTTGTGCCTCAGGGTGAATGTTTATTATCTAAAGAGGCATTAAAAAATGCTTCGCTACCCCACACATGTAAATTTGATAACATGTCTTTTCTTCCACTCCAGAAATCATATGAGGTACCATTTATTGATTTAGTTGGTACTTGGTTTAGTATGTGTGCCATTGTTTGTAATGAATATCCTCGAAAGTATAATGGAAGACTCGCTTGAATCATCATTGACCTCACCATGTCTAATAGGGTGTGGTTACTCCGTTCTCTCACACCATTCCACTGTGATGTGTTTGGAGGATTGAGTTGGTATAGAATCCAAAAATCCAGTAAGTATTCAATGAAGTCTTGATTAAGATATTCTCCACCTCGGTCTAAGTGGAGTTTATTAATCTTCCATACCAAGATGGTTCTCAGCTTCATTCTTGTATTCTTTTAACTTATCAAAAGATTCAGACTTATACCTCATTAAGTATATATATCCATATCTACTAAAATAATTTGTTCATGTTATAAAGTATGATTACCCTCCCCTTACTTCAACTGGAAATGGTCCACACACATTGGTATGAACTAATTCAAGAAGTTCTTTAGACTATCACCTTTCCCACTAAATGGGGATTTGGTCATTTTTCCTTGTAAACATGCATGACATACACCAAGTGTTTTTAGTTCAAAAGAATCAAAATATCCATCTTGATGTAACTTTGTCAAACGTTTCTTGTTTACATGACCTATTCGGTGATGCCAAAGTTCGGTGTGGTATGAGTCATGTAAAGAATCTTTGCAATCAATTTCTATTACTTGGTTTTTGTAATACAACATGTAAAGACCATTGTATAAATGTGTCATACCAAGACAAATGAAATCTTTGTAAAGGAAGCAACATTCATTTCAAAATGGAAAAAAATACATCTGTATCTAATATGGATATAGAAATAATGTTTTTAGTAACAGAAGGCACATAATAACAACTCTTTACACCAAGATCATCCCAGTCGGCAACGTGAGTTGTTAGTCCCCAACAGCTACAACTACAAGTCTGGGTCTTTTGGCTACTTTTAATTATACCTCCCCTTATTCAATCTTTATGAATTTACTTTGTTACTATATTTGGATGCATATGTAAGCACCACAAGTTGTATCTAATACCCAATTTTTATACACATATATATTGCATTTGATAACAAATTCACCTGAAGCTTCCCCTTGCTTCTTAGGCTAGGTGTAGTTCTTCTTCTAGTGGCCCATCTTTACATATTCAAAACAAACATTCTCTTATTCCTTTGCCTCCCTTTTGATCTTCCTTTTCATAGAAGTCCTTGAAGAATCTTTGGGCTTAAATCACTTCTCTTTCCCTTTACTCTTATTTACCATTAGGAAAGATGGATTTTCATACTTCATATCTTTTTCCACTTGGTGAATGAGGATAAGAATATTAGATACAGACTTATCAATGTTGTTCATATTAAAATTGACAACAAAGTTAGATAATCTCTAAGTATGTGATGCGAGAATGATATTGGTGCCCAATTCATTGCGGATTTTAGACCCTATAACCTCTAGGCGCTCGATGTAGCCAATGATCTTGACTACATGGGGCCCAGCTGGGGCACCTTCTCCAAGCTTACTCTAAAAGAGTGCCTTTGAGATCTCAATTCTTTCTTGTCTTTGTCTCTCCTAGTAAAGACCACAGAGGTGATAAAGCATACTATAATCATCCATGTTTTCATGAGACTTCATGAGCTCACTAGACATTTATGATAGCATCAAAAATTGAACATCGACCACATCCTTCATATGTTTCTCATAGACTAGGAAATCCTCATCACTTTCCTCTTTGGCAGGCGGATCAGGAAATGTTGACTCTAGCACGTAAGACTTCTGTTCATGGCGTTGGATAACCCGGAGGTGTCTAAACCATTCCTAGAAGTTACTGCCGATGGGGATGTTTTCATTATCTATAATTGATCACAGGGATAGTGTGGTTGACGATATTCTCATTTTTATTCTACAATTAAAAGAGAAGGTCATTATTACTTTCTTAATTACATTTTATGAGAAATAATAATTTTTTATTAAGTCTCCCAATATTTTATCAAGTTCCAATGGCCCTCACCATTGAACTCAGAATGTATAGTTTCCATGAAATTTTTGTGGAAGTGATCCATATTCCCCTTCGTGTAACCCCAAAAAGGGTTGGTCAAGCTATTAGAAGGTATTTAGGTAGGCAAGCCTTTACCAACTGTGTCCTTGCAGCTCTTTGAACTGTTGAGTGGACTCCCCAATCCTAAAATCATGACCTTTGGATTTCCTCAACTCTTGCCTCCAATATTACACCAAGTCTATCAAGGGATACTTCTCATGATGTAATATGGTTAAGTCAACCCGAAACATTTATTAAGGGCTTCCTGTATAAAATTAAGTTTCCCAATAATGGTTTTTTAGACACATAGTTTTATTGAGTTTTTCCCTTAATCAAGTAATGGAAGGCTTCGACTGACTTAATATATTATTTGATGGATTTTTATTATCATTATCACATGATTGTTAATATTAAGTGGAAATTACTTAAGTGATTAACCATGTATTGATAATATTTACACATAAGTCTATTTTATTTTAGTTTCATATTGCATTCATGTTTAATTCATTAATTATGTGATCGTGAGAACACATCCATAATGATAACCCATGCAACTAACAGAAATAAAATAAAGGGAATAATCATGAGCTTTTCTAATGGTTAGTTTATCTAGAAGTTGATAAACTAACCCTGACCTTGGTGAGAAACATCTTGATCCTTTTGGGTTCGTGTTTACAGTTTTCCACCTATCCACCTCTGTATCTCATAGGATTGGTTTCATCTCTGCTCCAGGTTAAACCACCTCCATTATCATGGGAGTCCATCCATTACATATCCCTTTTTTTAAACTCACATGTAGGTTAGGGGTAAAAAGGGGGTTTTACATAAATGAAACATTGGGCACGCAGGCCCTACATATTAATGAGGAGAAGTCTTACAAGCCAATAAAAATTAATTAAAATAAATAAATTAAAAGAAACCATCCACATACAAAGGTCTTGGTATAGCTCATGATCATCCATACATGCAAAAATATTTATGAATAAATAGAACTATCATTTAATGCTTTAATCATTCTTGTTTAAGGTAAATCATGCTTAGATTTATTAATTATTATCTTTAATTAATCAAACCTTTCATCTTAAACCCTTTTCAGAATTTCCTTGAGATTCTCATCCATCATAATTTTAAAAAAATAAATTCATTTAAAATTATCTTTGTACGTAACTTGTACCTTGGAGGAAACCCGATGAATTCTTATTCATAACTACCCAATGAGTAGAAATAAACATTAAGCAAATGTCAAATTAAACACATATATATATAACACCTATCATGTGTTGTGCCTCATCTTTACGCCCAAACTATGGTACACTTATCAAGGGTTTATATAATATAATAATAAATTTTAATAAATCTGCATAACTTGGATGAGTACACAGTGTGTAGTTCTGACTACACGGCGTGTACTATCGTTCACATCCATCTGAAGTACATGCCTGAGGACATGGTGTATATATTTACTTTGGAAATATTTGGAGTACATGGCGTGTTTAGTGGGCCACATGCCAAGTAGTATTCGACTTACATAGTTTCCATCCGTGCAAGCCATTCATGGGGTACATATTCCAACCCTAACTTGAAGGGACTACACAGTGTGTCCAGTGGACTACACTGAATGTAATCCAAAAACCACACGCCACCTGTTCTTGGTCAACACATGGAGTCATTTAAGACTTAGAAAGACAACAACAAATATCTTGGTTTGGACAACCGATATGATGCATTGAATCTTGACTACACAACGTGTACTACCAAATACACGTCGTTTGTTCTGGTGTTGTACGGACAGGATCCTTTGGAACCTCATAATGAAATCCTCTATTTTATTTTAATCAAAATTAAAATAAAATATTATTTCTATAAGTTGAATGAGAAACAAAAGAGGAGGAATATATCTCAAGATTCAGATTTGTAGAACTATTAACTTTATTTGAAACAACTAAATTATTAAATGGTTAAATCATCAATGAAATATTTAAATAATTATAAACAATGATGTAAATCCCTTGATACCACTTGTAGGTTTCAGGCACAACGGAAGTGCGGTTGGGACGACACCCAAATTTAATTTTTACAATGATCAATGATTATTCTGGGATCAATATGATGATGAAATCCAGTCTCCATGGAATAGAATCAAAGATTTAGATAGAGGGAGGAGGCCCAAAACCTTTAGAAAGTATCTTGCACATCATGTTTATAATTAATTTAATTAATTTCATAAGGAAAAGAATACATGGACCTTTGGTATTTTCTTCATTGATGATGTCGATCATTTGGAATGATCATTCCGTATTATCTCGTTAAACTTGTGAGGATCCAAACTAGAATCCCTCTAGTAGTGATCCACATGTGCTCCAATGGCCTCCGATCGACACTACTCGTTCTCTGAGTACTAGCACGGCGAAGCGAGTGTCTTGTGTTGGTCATTATTGATCACTTGTTCTTTGGCCTTGAAGAACGTATCTCGTTCTTGATAGGGGGGGAAGAGGATTCACGAGAGAAATTGTTTCGCTCAACAATTCTCAATTCACCAAGCATGTGGTGTGTTCGCTATGGCATAATAGATGTAGTTGTCTATTTACATGCATGGAACTTCAGTTACAATATTTAATTTCATAACAACAATTAAATATATTTATGAACATAGAGAAAACCCATTCTCATAATAATAATACCGCTTCATTATTTATGGTGCGCCAACTTGCACAAAATGGAATTATGAATAAAATTCTGCGTCATAAAATAATAGCATCGTCATCATTATTTTAACTTGTGCCAACTAATAATTATTTATTTTATTGCAAATATTTATTTTACTACCGTACTGGCCTTGGTCCGCTCGAACTCCACTTCCATTTATTGAACACTTGAATAAATAAATAAATAAATTATTCTCTTAAATAAATATTTTATTTAAAAAATAGTAACTAAATATTTAATAAATGTTTAATAAAATAAATAAATAAATTTTATTTAATTTATGCGATCATCTTAAATTGAATAAAATTATTCCATGGTCTTGGGAATAATATTAATTTAATTAATTAAATTCAAATAGATTTTAATCGATACCACCAAAAACACTTAGTGTGTGACCCTTTAGGATTGTTTCACATTAGAATTAGGTATACTTGCCTAAAGTCCCAGAGTATTGTCTAGAAATGGGTCAACGAACCCAAGAGAAAAAATGTAAAGTCACAACAATGAAATCCACATATGAATACTCACTGTGTAATATATTCCCTTTGTCTCAATATCTCATCAATCAGGTTTCATGATAGTGTCATTAACCTTTATATATGATATGTCATTCTTTGACTACCTGAAATAAAATCGTCGTTACACCCTGGCCATGGAATTTCATGTGATGGTTCTATTTCAATCAATGGTCCGAGATATCAACATATATAAATGAAAGGGGAAAATCCTTCCTCGACTTATACATTAATATCATGTCACTCATGACGCACCCAACGTACCCTACTTCTCACCAACTGTCTGCATGAGGGTTTTCTTCTATAAATCCAAGTGCATGATTTGTGACACATATAAATGATAATATTAAAGTCTAAGGATCATTACACATGATCGAAGATGGAAATATTCTATCACACAAAAACATTCAGAATTCCTACTGGTGGGTATGTTTTCCTAATCTTCTATCTTGGAGATTACCAAGTTAGAACTTCATGAGAGGAAGTCTCATCTACCTATGAGTTCTCGCACCTAATGGTCTACATTCTATGTGTCCCTTTATAGTATTTCATCCAACCATAGAACTATATTTAAGAATATTTTTATACCATTTCAAGGTTCTAATCATAGAAGGGAACTGCCATGACCTTATCAATGCAACAAATACACTAGGACATTATTACATCATAGTCATGCATAACAACGAAAAATTTATAATAAGATGTTTAATATTTTAAAACATTAAATATCCATGTAATCAAAGTAAAATTAGTTGGTTCTATGAAACCAACTCTTATAAGATGAAATAGAAGCTTTTCAGATTCTTTCTTGACACGCATATATTTTAAGGTGTCATATGCAACACAAGCACATCACCCCCTTACAATTTAGAAAATAATATTATATGATTTAGGATTATATAATTTCATATACATAAATCTTACACTTATAATTAAATCTAATTAGGTCATAGTGAAAACATCATAAATATTTATGAATCTATCCAAAACTATTTTTGGATACGGTTTCTTCAAACTATCTTCATTTTGGAACAAAACAATTAACTAAAAATCTATCCTTATCCATGGGACTAACTTCATGTCTATATAGGCCATAGTAGAAATGAAAACAAATATAAAATTTCTATTTAATGTATATAAGATTTAAGTAGCCTCTAGAAAAGAATCAATGCCAGTCAAGCTTCTAAGGGGTCTTGTGGGATCTTTATTAAACATACTCATATCTCTATATGAACATGACCACCATAAGATATATCACATACAACTTATCTTTACCTATATTATCCCTTTTTCAAAGATATCAAGTGACCACCAGGCATAGAATAGATCAATAAAGTATAAACTAGCCCATATTTTCTAGACTCACTCAAAAAGACTGACCAAATTGATGAATACTTCACATGCCATTCATCTAATAGAGGAGCACATCACATATACCTCATCTAAATAATTGAACACATAATTTTTTTCTCAACTAAGAATGGTCATGCATTTCTATGGTTTGATTCAATCAAGAATCTAATATCATTACTCATCATACAAGTCGATAAATCTCACCATAGTTTCACTCCAATCAAGGAAATGACCAACCACAAACCCAAATCCCCCTCCCCCATTAGCTAAGTCACTTTTTGAATTGAATAATAAATGTTTCAAATTATAATTATTATCATGCTAGTTATCTCACCAACCTCCAGTAATGATAATGGATAATAATTATATACCCATATGTATATCAATGAATATATGACATTCCCTAAGATGTAATTTGGAAGGTCAGTCCATGTAAAAAGTCTATACTTATCACATCATGATTTAATTCTTCATATCTTGTATAGAACCCTTTGTAGAAAGTAAATGATTCTATTAATTCTAACTTTAACATGTCATAAAAACATATTATACTCCTTGATGATAATATATTAGGGTCATCCTTAATTCATACATTGAGGGAATATCATAATTTGACCATTTAGTAAAAGTCAATTTCATCACATAAGAATGATAAATGGAGATTTCATTTATTAAAAAATCATGAAACATTTATAACCATTTAAAATAATCACTCATATTTTTAACACAAAAATATTCCTCATGACCTTAATATTGTTGTTGTAGTAATTGTTCTATTAATAGATCTTACACATACTCCTCTATATCCACCTAGTGGTTCTTTTCATCATCACTCCCAATGATCTCTCATATGATATGGTATTTTTGAAAATATGTTTTTAGTCCTTTGGTGATATTATAATTTTGTTTCCTAAGAGATGGATCTATTTTTTTCACATTAAACCACGTTTACTCCTTTGATTATATAAACCATCCCATGTTTAAAGATAAAATTATTAATTAAAACAAATTACTTCATAGAATACAATGAAATTATGTATTTTGACATAATTTTAAAGTCTATTATAGTGGATTATTTGGAACTCTTATAACTTATAGATTCACAATGTCGGTAAACCATGAAAAAAAATTGCTATCTAATATTATTTTTGTCAAGTGGGAAACTAAAATCTGTGTTACCTTCTATATAGTGTTCATTATCTCCTTTAAGGATCATGATCATAACTTTAGTCCTCCTCAAGTAATTTATGTTGTGACCCAGCACTAGAAAAACTAGATCCGATGTATGATACTAAATACATTGGCTTGATTATAAAGAATCAAGCCCCGAAGGACTAATTAGTTTAGTAGTCTTGGTAAACTAGATACATAAATGAGTAATATATTAAAAATTAATACATTGATTGAAACATAATTTTTTTTATAAATAAATAACTTTGAGGATAACTCTAATCCATCTAGTAAATCGCTATATGTCTTTCATAGTAAGATTATTGGATTCCTGGGGAAAGAAACATAATAAGGGTGAGCTCAAATTCTCAGTAATTTCAAAATAGAGCAGAAGAAATAGTGAATCTATGAGAATAGTTAGTATGATAAGGTAAATAACTAGACTTACATGCAACTCAAATAACTAGATAAGGAAATATCAATATGGAATGTTTGGAAACATAAACACATTCAATTTATTCAATTAAATGAAAATGAAATGTATCCATAGATATGTCGATGCATTATCTCATAGATGAATAATAACTGAATACTAAAAATGAAACGCATCCATAGATATGTCGATGTAAAATATCATGGATGAATAATATCAAAATATAAATGAAGGAAATTCCTAATCATTAGACTCCATGTTTCCTAGGTACATGGTACTTTTTCCATCAAGAAATTTCACTATATGGTTTACAAAATTTAGGGTAAAAACCATCTAAGGCGGCTATCCAAATGACTCATCCCATGATACCCCTGATGCTTTGAGGGTTATCTATAACTAAGACTTGGTCATGTCGAACAAGTCCAAAACATTCCTCATCAATCAAATAATTGATTTAAAAATGTGTCTTATCTAATATCCGTATAGAATAGATAATATGGATTAATCAAACAACATTCAAAGTATAAATTGTATGTAAAATGGTATATGGTTTAAGAAATAGTAATATCCATGATAAATGAAATGGATAATTTAGGGGGAATTCAGTGTTCAATGATCATAAGAGATTCAATATTTCAAGGGAACTAATAAATAAATAAAGTGAATGTGAATACAATCCTTGGACAAATAAATCATAAAACATATAGAGCAATATTAAATATAGTATCAATACAAAAAATACCAGGTGGAGTAAGAATAGAGGGTTATTTTCATTGATGAAATAAAAGAATATATTTTAGAAATATTCTTGAAGAAAATATCCTTTTTTTCAAAAAAAACCTTTTGAAAATATTTTTATTTAAAAATAAACCTTTTAAACTTGAAAATGGTGTTCTAAATAAATAACAGTGGATGAATCTGTACAGGTCATACGAGGTAAAAATAATATTCCTTTTGAATGGAAAAATGTCAAAAAATGCATCGTTAGAAAAGAAATAAGAATATTCCGTTGAAGCATTGGTAAAAGAAAAAAAGGGTAAAAATGTATTTATAAAATCATTTTAGAAACATTTTTCAAAACATTTTAATAAAATATTGTTTTTAAAAGAAAACAGGTTCTCCGAATAAATAGAGAAATAAAGTTGGGTTTTCTCAAACAAAAATCTACAACATTTTCAGTACCAAAGAATTGAATATTGGTACTAATAATTAAAAATGGTCATGAATAAATATATAATAATTAAATGGTATGTTTAATAGTGTTTATATAATTTTCTTGATTGTAAATACCATTGAAATATCCTTAAAGTTATTGTTGAGGAAAATATTCTTTAAACATCCCAAAATGTCTCATACCACAATGAAATATTTTAAACCATAGTCCTCATGAAATAATAACATTATATGAATGTTTAAAATATCATGATACTAAGGATATTCATGATATATCATGTAAATTTTAGTACATGCACCATGTAAAAAAACTATGTACATAACAATAATTAATCCTCAATGGAATGTAAATTGAGATGAAAATCTCTTGCCTTGAATTTCCTTTCTGGTGAACATCCTTTAAATTCATGTATAATAAACATATGTTAATTTTCTACTAGATTTATATCCTTTTTAATTTTTATAATTTCTTTTATTTCACTTATTACCATGTTGTGTACAACTACTCAAACAATTAAGTTTAAATCGTGTGTTTTTACCAAATTCAGTTTATGTGTCAAAACAACTATTGTTGTTCAACTATGGTCATAGGGTTCAATTTATAACATATAAAAAATAATATAAATGAAATAGTTATCATATTTATACATCAATTATACTTTTATAATAAATCATTAAATATGGTTATGAAAATTGAATTTACATTACAATTATGGAGATGGAAGGTCATACGTAAGCATGAGTATCATTTCCATTTTCCAATGGCCGTTATGGAAAGAAGTTAAGTAACAACATATCATTCTAGAATAATTATTATATAATAAATACCATATTATTTATTCATACTTATTTATATAAAGATTTTTTTGTAAAAGGAATCCCAACATGTTGAGGAGGTTGTAGTCCACACATTCATGAATGATGTTATCTCTTTTAAAGATTGTGAAAGGGTAATAAAGGAGATGATATATATATATATATTATTTATAGAAATATAATTATTCCATTAATATCATTTACATTTTTTATTTATCTTGTTTTTAATTAACACCATCCTTTATACATTCCATTTTTAGTGTCAATGAATCACAATGCTTTGAGGGGCGGTAGTCCACACTTCCTCAAACAATGTTATTGTACTAACATAAAATGGAAAGTATTAAAGGTAGGTGTAGTAAAATGATTAAATAATTATGAATACATAATAAATATTATATATAATATATATAAATAGAGTTTCCATCATAATTTCCACCATGATAGGTGGTATGGAAAAATTGAACGATCATCGTTTTGTGAGGTAATAGTACGTTGTACACAGAAACATTATATTCATTACACATTAGATAGTGGTATGTAAAATTTTAGGTATAACTATCATCATAAAAAACATCCTAGTATATTTATTATACTTTTTTGTTACACAATAATTGAATAAAGATATTTTATGGGTTGGAGAATGGAAATGAAATTAGAGATATTGAGAGAATACATTGCCTTTTAATCGAGTAACTTCTTTTGGTTTAACCAAAAGGAGTCCATGGAAGTTATTATGCCAAAATAGAGGCTTATAGGTAGCGTTAAAGGATGTTAGGAGGCAATTTTGGAAGATATGTTCTGAAAATAATAGATTGGAGAGGTGTGATGAATTGGTAGAGGTGGTGACCATTTATAGAGAAGCAAAAGGACTCACATTTTATTCTTGAAAATAAGTTAAGTGTACACATTTTATTACCTAAAAACATAAAAAATAACAAAACTCTATTATGGAAGGTTTATGTCCTAAATATGTCCCTAAAATGGGTTTTCTACAAGTGGATAGGTAATTTGGACCCTTAAAATTAGGGTTTTATTTCATTTTTAAGCTAAATTTTACTTCAATCACTATAATTAATTTTAATCACATTCACTACTCATTTTTTTAAAAAATTAATTTGAAATTATTATACCAAAAATATTATATTTATTACAATTTTTTATTTTTCATTTTCAAAATTAAAATCACTGAATCAGAAAAATTAAGATTAATGCTAATCTCGTAGACAGATGGATTAACTAGTTTTAGTAGCAAAGTGTTCAAAAGATATTTTTATATTCAATATAAATGTTAAATTGATTATAATGAACTAAATTGTATTAATATATGTATAATTGATCTAATATGACTTTAAAATGAATTTATAATATAATTTAACATTAATAAATATATAAATGAAAATGCAGTTTTTAACTAAAACGCAGTATTTTTCACTATTCACTAAAAAATAATGTATCTCAGAAAAATACAAAAAAATTACCTTAAGATTATTTTTATATTATTAATTAAAATATTAATTTTATTTTATCAAATTCAATTTATAATAGTGTCATAATTGATATTTAAAATAGGTTCGCCATTAAAAGGTGGTAAAAATGTCTTAATAAACATATAGGTTTTTATGTGAACTATTGGGTTTTCTCTTATATTATGCTTACCAAAAATATTGGATGAATATAAAAAATAATAGATTGAATATGTGACATATTTATTGCATTAATATCACTCACTAATTGTAATTAATTTAATCTATTAGGGTAAAACAGCTTTGTGAGCATAAAAATAGTTTTCTATAAATATATCCTTTTAATATTTAATTAGTTCTTATATTGTTTTCTAATTTATTTGAACCAATGATTTAGTTTTTTAAACCCTATATTTTCATAAGTTATTTAATAATAATCATAATATATATTTTATATCTTATTATGTTAAATAATAAAATTTTAATTAATGATTGTTTCTCAGTAAGACTCGATATTGAGTATACCACAAGCCATCGAAGAAGGTCACTTTTATGTATAATGAAATCTATAGAGTAAGGTCACTCTTAAGTGTAATGCAATCCAACTTGTTGTTGCGTCCATTAAAATACATAGAATCTATTTTAAATTGTAAATATATTATAATGTATCTGAGTATTATATTACCTTAGGTGTTTAGTGTCGCGTGTCATACACGCTATCGAATACAAGGTTCTTATTTAAGTTTTTAGTGGTGTCATATTCTCCCCACCATATTTAAAATACATCCTCACAATTTAAACTCAATCATGATAATATATTTTTTGATACTTTTTACATTGAAATTCCACATCATGAGAAGTGTTCATTAAACATTCTCTAGAAAATAGAGAATGGAAAGTACAAAGGTCACATGGACTACCATGTAACCATGTCTCTAAGTAGGAGACAATTAGTGGAATTTAGAGATATATACTATAAGGAAAAGCATAAATATTCATAAAAAGTGAATTATGTCATCTATCACAAACAATTGAATGTATAATGGAATGTTGAGGTCCAAAAATCCAAAAATCATTGATGATTTAGAAGGCCTTCAGTTCAATAGAAATTTAGGTATTTGAAAACCATTTTATTTCTATGTCATTTTACCTATGTTAGGCAATCATTTTATTGACCATGAATATAATTAAATATTCTTATATGATAGGTTTCAATCTCATATGAACAATCCTAACTTTTGCTTTTGTTTCGATCAAATACTAATTCATCTCTTTACTTCCAAAAATTAATTACTGACAATGAATTTTTTATATGCCTAAAGCACCAAAAGAAACATTTAAAGGATTGTAAGGCCTATAAAAGAGTGACAAGTATTACTATTTTTCTTTAACTATCTCCCAAAATAAATATGGTTAATTGATTAATTTATAATCATCAAAAGTCTTACTATTGGTTCATTATTAATATTTATTAATTAAATTTTATATCTAAAAGCAATGAAATTTAATAAGGAAATTGTGTAAGTTAGAGGTTAGTTTAAAACCCTTATCTTTCTTCAGTCATGGGTTCAAGTCCTATAGCCTTGTTAGATATGATTTTTTGTCTATCGGCTTACGATTTGTCCTTTTCTAAAACCATATTAATATAATTTGTAAATATAAATATGATGGAAATCCTTTAAATTAGGTTAATCTCTAAATAGAATTTTAACTAAGGTTTTCCATAAAACCTCAATACATAAATTCCTCATCCATTTTATTTCCACATAAGTCCTTCCTTGGTCTAGGGTTTAACTATAATATCATTAGTTGTATTTATAAATCATGACACCTTATCTTCAATCTAAAACTCCTTAGGCTTAACCTAGGTAACTTATTATGTATCCAAATCATTCATAGTGTTTTGTAAAGAAAAATTTTACCCTCTGCATATCCCCCTGGAGTGTCAAATCAGGTGCACGGTAAAGCATGTTGTTGTGTACCAGGTTACCCCATGTCAAGCCTGGAACACCATGTTAGAGTTTTTACTCTTAGGTACATCTATGCTAGAACCAAGTCCACTTTTAGTATCCAGATAGGGATGTATTTCTAGAAATACCCACATAATCTATACTTTACCAAAATTATATAGTTTTAATCTATAATTATTCACAAATTCTACCTTAGAGTTATGTTCTCTAATCTAGGTTTTCCTAAATCTAGTTCCCAAGGTAGCTACTAAAGTTCCTCTAATACCAACTACAGCAAACCAGACCCAGGTATCCCAGAGCATGTGTTTGATACTAAATAAATTGTCATGATTACCAGGAATCAATCCCCTAAAGACCAATTAGTTTATTAGTCTGGGAAAACTAGATATATAATTTAATATTGAATTACAAATAAATAAATTTATTACAACATAATTTTTTCCTGAAATAAATTACTCCAAGAATAACTCTAATCCCTGTATTAAATCCCTATATATATTTCATAGTATTATTCTTAGATTCCTGGGGAAAGAAACATAATAAGTGTGAGCTCAAATGCTGAATAAGGTCAAAATAGAGAAGAATCAATAATTAATCAATGATAATAGTTAGTATGGCAAGGTAAATAATGGAAAATAAATTCCATTCAAATAACTAGATATGGAAATATCAATATGGAAAGTTATGAAACTAAAACACATTCTATTTATTTAATGAATTGAAAATGAAATGTATCCATATATATATTTCGACACATTATCTCATGGATGAATAATAACTAAATTCTGAAAATGAAACGCATCCATAGATATGTTGATGCAAAATCATGTGTATGAATAATATCATAATATAAATGATGGAAATTCTAAATTATTGAACTCTATGATTCATAGGTATATGGTACTTTTACCATCAATCCCTTTCACAAGATGGTTTAAAAATTTTAGGGTAAAACCAATCTAATACAGCTAGCCAAATGACTATTCTCATGATACTACCAATGCATCTAGGGGATTTCTATAATCGGGCCCCACCTGTGTCGTACCGGTCCAAAACATTTCTTATCTGTCAAATAATATATTTAACAGTGTTACTTATCTAATATCTTTATGAAGTTGAAGATATGGATTATTCAAACAACATTCAAAGTATACACCATATATAAAATGGTATACGGTTTAGGCAATAGTAATATCCATGATAAATGAAATGGATAATTTAGGGAAATTAAATGTTCAATGATTATAAGATATTGAATATTTCAAGAGGAATAATAAGTGAATCAATTAAGTGAATTTGAATACTATACTTGGACAAATAAATCATAAACTATCCAGAGTAAGATTAAGGATAATATCAATACAACAAATCCCATGTGAAGTAAAAATATAGGGTTATTGTCATTAATTAAATAAATGAATTTATTTAAAAAATATTCTTGAGGAAAATATAATTTTATTTTGGAAAAACTTTTAAAATTATTTTCTTTAAAAATCAAACTTTTAAAACTTAAAGGTTCATTTCAAAGAAATTATGGTGGATGAATCTATACATGTCGTGTGAGGTAAAAAGTAGATTCCTTTTATAAGGCTAAAGGTTAGAAAATGCCTCGTTATGAAAGCGATAAGAAGATTGCTTTGAAAAAATGGTAAAATAAAAAAAGGGTAAAAATGTATTTAACAAAACATTTTAGAAATATTTTTGAAAACATTTTAATAAAATATTATTTTTAGAAGAAAACATGTTCTCTAACTAAAGAGAGAAATAAAGATTGGTTTTCTAAAGAAATAAATATAGAACATTTTGAGAACCAAAGAATCGAATACTGGTAATAATATTTTAAAAAGGTCATTAATAAATATATATTAATGAAATGGTATATGGAACAATGGTTATATAATTTCATCTAATGGAAATATCATTGAAAGATCATTAAAGTTATTATTGAGGAAAATAATATTTAAACATCTCAAAGTGTCCCATACCACGTTGAAATATTTTAAAAAATAATCCTCATGATAGAATAAAATTATATTAATTTTTAAAAAATCTTGAGAGTAAGAATATTCCTTATATATCTTGTAAAAGGATGTACATACACCTTGTAAAAGAAACTAGGTTCATAACAATAATTAATCCACAATTGAATGTAAATTGAGATGAAAATATCTTAAATTGTGTTTCCTTTCGAGTGAAGGTACTTTGAATTCCTATATAATAAACCTATATTAATTTTCAACTTTATTAATAACCTTTTCATGTTTTTAATTATTATTTTTTCACTTATTACCATGTTGTGTACAACTACTCAAACAGTTAAGTTTACATCGGGTGTTTTTTACCAAATTCGGTTTATGTGTCAAAATAACTATTGATGATCAACTATTGTAATAGGGTTCATTATATAACATCTCTATAATAATAACCCTAAAATAATTATATTATTTATAAATCAATTATACTTTTAAAATCAATCATTAAATATGGTTATGAAAATTTAATTAACATTACAATCATGGAGATGGTAGGTTGTAAGTACGCATTAGTAACGTTGCCATTTTTCAATGGTCATTATGGAAAGAAGGTAAGTAACACCATATCATTAAATAATGATAATTATATAATAAATACCATATTATTTATTCATACATATTTATATAAATAATTCTGTGATGTAAAAGGAATCACATCATGTTGAGGAGGCGGTAGTCCACACGTCCAAGAACGACGTTATCTCTTTTAAATATTGATAAAGGGTGATAAAGAAGATGATATATATGTCTACATTATATTTCCAGAAAGATAATAATTTAATGAATATCATATATATATTTTTTATGTCTCATATTTTTAATTAAAACCTTCATTTATATATTCCATGTTTAGTGTGAACGAATCACAACGGTTTGAGGGGGCGATCATCCACACTTCCTCAAATAATGTTATCATATTAACAAAAATGGAAATTATTAAAGTAATGTGTAATAAAAGTATTAAATTAGTATCAAGACATAATAAATATCATATATAATATATATAAACAAGGTTTCTTAAATAAATTCCACCATGAGAGGTGGTAGGGAAAAATTGAACAATCATTGTTTCGTGAGGCAGTTGTTCGTCGTACATAGAAACATTATGTTCATTACCCATTATATCGAGGTGTGGGTAAGTATAGCTCAAAATATCAAAAAAAATACTATTATATTTCATATACTGTTTATTTTACACAATAATATAATAAGTAGATTTTGTGGGTTGGATAAGGGAAATGAAACTAGAGAGATTGAGAAAGGACATTACCTTTTTATTAGGTAACTTCTTTTGGTTTAACCAAAAGGAATACATGGAAGGTATTCTTCCAAAATGGAGGTTTCTAGGTCAAGGGTAAGGATTGTTTGAGTCCATTTGTGTAGATCTCTCCCTAACATAATAGATTGTAGAGGTGTGGGTAATGTGTAGAGATTGTGGCCTTCTATTGGGATGGAAAATGACTCACATGGTATTCTTAAAAATAGTTAGGTTTAGACATGTTATTACTTAAATAAAGTCATAAAAAAACACCCAAAATCATTAATTAATGTTTCATGGCCTAAATTTCTTTATAAAATGGGTGTTTAAAAATTGGCTTGGTGATTTGGGCCCTTAAACATAGGGTTTTAGTCCATTTTTAAGCCTAATTTTACCATAATCGTTATAATTTATTTTATCCACTTTAACAAATATTTTTTTTTCAAAAATTAAGTTTATATTATTATAACCAAGATATGATATTGATTAAAATGTTTTATGTCATATTTTCAAAAATAAAATCACATAAGCATAAAAATTAGGATTAATGCCAATCTCACATACAAACGGATTAACTAGTTTTAGGTGCAAAATGTTCAAAAGATTGTAATGTTTTTATATTCAATTTAAAAATTAAATTGATTATAATGAAATAAATTTAATTAATAGATTTATAATTGATAAAATTTGACTTTTAAAAAAAATTATCATATAATTTAACATCAATAATTATTTAAATGAAAAGGCAGTTTTTAACTAAAATAGAGAATTTTTCATTATTCACTAAAAAATGATGTTTCTCATAAAAATCCTCAAATATTCAAACTAAGAAAATTTTGACATTATGAATTTAAAAACTAAGTTTATTTTATTAAATTAAATTTATAAAACTATAAAAATTAAGATTTAAAATATGTTCTCCATTAAAAGTCGGTAAAAATGCCTTAATAAAAATGTAGGGTTTTATGTGAAATATTGGGTTTGCACTTATCTTATGATTACCTAATCTATTGGATGAATATAAAATAAATTGATTTAATATTTAACATATTTATTACATTAATATCACTCAATAATTATAATTAATTTAATCTATTTGGGTAAAATAGTTTTGTGATCATAAAAATAGTTTTCTATAAAAATATCCTCTTAATATTAAATTGGTTATTATATTAATTTATAATTTATTTATAACCAATGATTTAGTTGTATAAACCATATATTTTTATAATTTAGTTAATACCATTCATAACAGTGAGTTTATATCTTATTATATTAAATAATAATGTTTTATTTATAGATTGTTTCCAGTAAGACTCGATTTTCTGTATAGTACAAGCCATCGAAGAATGTCGTTTTTGTGTTAACTCAAGATATAGAGGAAGGTAACTCTTGTATGTAACACAATACAAATCAGTGTTGAGTCAATTGAAATACGTAGAATCTATTTTAAATAGTAAATATATTATAAATTATTAAGGTATTATATTATCTTACACGCTTGTTGTTGCGTGTCATACACACTATCGAATACAAGGTTATTATTTAATTTTTTTGGGGTGTCACACTTTTAGATGTTTTTTATAATAATCCGATGACTTTACCAAAGATTTGATTAGTGTCTACTAGTTATAAAAAACTCATAATCAATATCAAGTTGAATAGATTACATGGCATACATGATAGACCCTATAACGTATGCATATGTAATTCAATCCATTCTTTATGACTCTTTAAAAGGCCATTGCATCCACCTAATATTTTTTCATGATAAACTATTGAATATTCTTAAAGTTATACAAACCAAACCACATTGTCACTATAAAAATATATGTCTTTTGAATCAATCAAATAAACCTCTTCGATCTATCTCTGAAGATCTTCATACATAGTATGTAATTTTCTTCACTTATGCCTTTCATTGGGAAGTATTTACCAATTTATATCTTTATAGAGTGAAGTGTTATAATTTCATTTTTGATAAATAGTATTTCATACACATAAAAAATTATAAATAATACAATTCTCTCACTAATAAACTTAAATACACAATAATCATTTGAATTTTTTATGAAACTAAACTTTTTGATTATTTCATCAAACAAGATATTCCGAATTTGAGAATCGTACTTCAATCTATTAAGGGTCTATTGCATCTTACATACCTTACTAGTCACATCTATTACTTTAGAACCATTTCATTGTATCATTTGCACATCCTTGAATAAATTTACATTAAGTGAATATGTTTTGACATCTTTTTGATATATCTCATAATCAAAATGAGTTGGTATGGGAAAAAAACCTGAATAGATTGTTACAAGTGAAACAAATTCTTCATAGTCAATAACATGAATTTTTTTTAAAAAAAATTCCATAAATTATGCTTTATTGGTGGACACTCTACCATTCATGTCAGTTTTTCTGTGGAAAACTCTCTACACCCTATGTGTCATACCCCTTCAGGTGCATCCACTATATTACCAACATGGTTAGTGTTCATGATATCCATTTCAGAGTCCAATACTTTTAATCGTTTATCATAATTAAAGGACTCAATGGTTTTCCAATAGGTTGTAGGATCATAATATATAAATATTAATTGATCATAATTAGCTACAAGAAATCGATATCTCATGATCTTTTCATGAATACTACTAGAACTTCAAGGTTCTTATGTCTCTTGAGTATATTCTTCTTCAACAAGACTTTGTAGGATTAGCTCAACTTCCATATTTGGAACACTTAATTTTTTCAATATCTAAATTCTATTTTTAATATTCCATCCAATAAATACTTTAATTATTTATTCCTTTTTAAGTAAAACACCATGTCAGTCAACAAACACTTTGTTTTCAGTATAATTATAGAGAAAATATCCCATGGTATATTGGGATTGACTAAAAATAATAATATTTTTTTAATTTGGGGATTAATTTCATAGAATAAAGTAGTGGAACATAAGTGTCATAACCCCCAATCCTTATAAAATACATAATGGGATGTTTCTTATTCTCTATATTATATGGTTTATTTATCACTACTTTAGATGGAAGAAGTTTTAGTAAAAATTTGTTAGTCTATTTATCATGACGACAAAATGAAATAGGAAGGTCACACTTATTCTTCTTCATAGAAAAAAATCCATCAAGGTATGTTTTCTCATTTCAAGAACACCATTACTTTATGGTTTTCATAGTATATTGAGTTGTGTAACAATTCCACAATCTATCATATGATAAATGAATTCTTGGATTGAGTATCCACCACCCTAATTTGATCATAGGATCTTAATTCTATTGCCAAGATAGTCTTTTACTCTATTATGAAACTCTTTTAACTTTTTAAAAGTTCCATTATTTAGTTTCATTATAAATACATATCCATACTAACTAAAATCATTAGTAAATGTAACAAAGTACATAAAACCACCACTCACATGAGTAATCATTTCTCCGCATACATCACTATGTATGATATATGATATCCCACTTTCCATTTCATCTTTTACCTTAAAATGTGTTATGATTATTTTTACAAATAAAAATGATTCATAATTCTCAAATGAATCTTAATCATATGTGCCCAACAATGCATTTTTCAGATCCATTGAATTCATTTCCCATTTTTATACCCAAGGTGATATTTCCAAAGACAGGGGTATTAAAATCATTCTTGAGATACATATTATGAATATTATAATTATTATTATCCATATATTGAATTTATAACCAATTTAATATATTCACAATTATATAAAACACCTATTTCATATATATATATATATAAATCTTATTATTTATTGTGAATGAGGTTACCGTCTTTTTGAAATCAAATTTTTATTTATGGAGGAAAAAATAATAGTTATCCAATTCTAGAACTAATCTTATTAGTAAATTCAGATCATAAGTGTTGACATATAATAAAATAACTCTTAATCCATTTATAATATAAAGATATACCTCACCCTTTGTTAATAATATTTTATCTCTGAGTATGTTTTCTTCACACAAGAAAATTTGTGATGCACACCCTATATCTAATACCCATTAGTCAGAGTTGGTGAAATTAATCTCTATAACATTCACATTTATTGGAATTTTTTTCTTAAACTTGAGAACACTTCTCAACCCTAGATACTAATCTATGACTATTCTATAGGTCATACATATAAATTTTATCAATATTATTATTTTATAATATTCTATAATTTATAACAAGGAAATATCTGTGGGTTAGAATAATGTTTTGAGTATTTTCATAAAAAAAAATTTAATAAAAGTTCTCCCATTAAAATGATGAACTCATAAATCATTTATATTTGGTTATCAATGATCTATATTACCTCATGACTTACACCAGTTTGAGTTTCTAAATAATCTATGAATATATATGTTAGACATAAACTTTTCTAATCATATCATATATTACTCTTGGACAGTTGACTGTATAATTACTTTTCCCAATCTATTATATGAAAAAAACTTCCTCTAGTGTCATAAACTAGTTGCTCCAAAGGTACACCTCTTGAGATGAAAATTATGAAAGTTATATAAAGACCCACAAATCTCTCCCCTATAAGGTATTAGTTTAATGACTAACACTAAAGGTATATAAATCACACAAATGAGAGGAATTATCCTCATATAAGTTTAAGGAATAAGAGATAAGATGGGAAAATACCAACCAACACCATTCCTAAACTAATAAGTAATCTGAATACATTATTTAATGTCATACAACTTAATAAAAAAATCCAACTATGAGTATAAGAATAAAATCCTCATAAGTGACCACGAATCTTCAATAACTCCTAAATAAATTCTAAAGCTTGTAATGACAAACTCAATCACTAACCTTCCATTGTATACTTAAAAATAGTTTATATATGTGTAGGTTAGGCATAATATATATATACATAGTAGGATAGTACCTAAAAAATATTTCCCAAAATGTGATAAAAGAATACTAAGTCTTAGTGAATAAACAAAAGAATCTCACTCATCACCTAAAAAAGATAATGTTATTTTTCAAATCCAAACCATGTTTTGATCACCATAAAATTTATAAAAATGAGGCATTACTTTATCAAAAGTGTGTGTGTGTGTGTGTGTGAATCTACCATGATTACACACCCCATGTTTTATCACTCTCCCACCTTAGTGTGACACATCCTTTATTAATCTCTTCCAAAAGTCATCATGCACCTCATGCAGTCATATCAAAACCATTAGTCATCCTATGTATCAAAGAACCACATTATTATATTTCATATTAGTAACCATTTTATGACTGGAAACCACTATAGCCTATGTAAATTCATTATATCTCAATCCATCATAACCTATGAAATTTCACCCATGGGAATTCATATCCACCATGACATGATATAGATATTTTTTATAACCTATATCTTTTAGATCACGCAAATAATTATATATAAAACTAAGTGAATCACATCTGAGTTTGGAACACAACCTATACCAAAAGACATTATAAATTGAGATACATATATAGATACTTCCAAAAGGAGGTGAGGGAAATGGATAAGTCAGTCATCCATTCACTCACCATCATGAATGTTGAGGAAAAAAACCCCAAAACATTTGGATGGTTCTTTCCCTACATATATGGTTAGTGAAGAATATGAAATCAAAAAACGTAGAATATATTTTATCCAATCATGCTAAGGGGTACTATATATCCATTGACTCATTTCCATCTATCATGGAATAAGACACCCAGCCTTCATCACTAAGGACAAGATCTCAAACAATAATACAAACAATAAAGTATATTATTAATTAATTAATTAAAGATTAATCAATATTATTCCATATTTAATTTCTAAGATTATAAATTTAATATTATAATAAAGTTCCTTTAGAACCATAAATTTTCTTTTTTATATTATCAAGTATGTCATAATCATCTTAAAAAACATGATATATCCCTGGTCATTTATAAATTCACTAATTATTTCATAATTCTCAGGGTACTATAGGACACTCCCTAGGATAACACAATAAGGATTCACTTTCCATGAATAGAGGAAAACTCCATAAAGAAGTTTAAAATTAATATATAATACCAATCCATTTGGTAATTTAAAACCATTAAGCAAGAAATATATTACAACAAGAAATCCCTAATCTAAAACCATCTCAACTGACCAGTTTTACTCCCACACCAATGAGCATAGTATAATCTATCCTTCCATCACCATTGATCATAGTCAAAAGTTCCCAACCATAATATATTATTGATAATACATAATGTCACAACAAGACACTAATAACCCTATATAAAATATAAACATTAACTATATGTTTTTTGTACACATGAAATGGCACTAAGTCCTTCGAATCCAAACTATCAACCCTCCGACAAGTAAATATCATATCATTCAGCCCCAAAAAAATATTTCAAATAACAAAAAATTAATTCTTATTTTAAATTAACTAATTCTTTATACATTGGTATTATACAATCCAAAACCTATATTTAATGGAAATCATTAGTTATAAAGAACATGTACAGGATCTATGAAATATTAATATATATCTAAAACTTTTAATAAGAATAATAATTAGTTATCAATATACTTTTTTCATTTAAAATCATCATATTTACATTGTTTATTTTTTTTAAATAATTTGAACCATTCTAAAAAACAACAATAAAACACATTCAACAAGGTTGAATACTATATAATAAAATAAAAATAAGTAGCTTTTAAAAAACATAAAACTCATGTTTTCACTAGGGGTGTACAAGCAAGACCCTACCCAACTAGGTTGGGTTATGTTTAAAAAGCAGTTTCATGGTTTGGGTTTCTTTAGGTTGGCCCATGGTTGAGTTGGGTCAAAAAATGGGTTGTAAAAAAATGATCCAACATGATGAAATACCCCTTCCCTATGCCTTCATACTTAATCCCTCCCTTACATGTGTGTTTCCTTTCCACTCATCATCATACATCGGTGTCACCTCTCTAGCCTCTTGATCCAACCAAACCAACTCAACCAACGTTGCTACCACTTATCATATCCTACCTCCCACAATTGCTACTACCTCACGATGAGGCCCTCGCCACCCATCACCACTGTTTTGATGTCTATATTTTAATGCCATCCCCACACCATCACTAATTTACTACATTTTACATGCTACCTCCCACTAATTTGATCATTTTCTCATGTTTCCCATGCATAATCTATCAACCATTGTAAATGAATATATTTCTACTATTCCACTCATATATAAGATAATCCAAGTAGTGTTATGGTGTTGAGGAAGGAAAATCTTGTGGAAGAAGTAGAGGTCACCACACTAGGCTGAACAAGATGGTAGGTCTGGTTTATTAAAAAGTGGTCATATATTTTTCTTCCATATCTCAATCAACATATTCCAAACCAACCCAATATTATATGGGTTGGGTTGGGTTCGTACCAAACTAAAAAAATCCTTGACCTTTCTGAACCTGGGCTAACCACTTTGGATTCAGTCAATTTTAAAAAATCCCCAAACCCAACTGAAGGACACCCCTAGTGATCCAAAAACCCTAACAATTTATCCGAACCATGAAACATGAAAAATATATCTTCTATAACATAAAATAATCCCCATTTAAATTATTTAGTATCCAAACTTTTAAAAAAAATCTTATCATGAAGTAGTATAAAAAATAATATTATAGTATGCAATATTATTTTGTTTTAATTATTTTGTAAACAGTAATAATTTTTCTCTTTCTCATATAATTACCAAGATAATAAAAGATTTTTTAATGATAAAACATATTAATTATATAAATTTACTTTACTAAAAACATTAATAATCATACTTACAATATATTTCAACATAATAATTCCAAGAATTACTTTAAAATTCAACATTATGTGTTTAATTAAAACAATAAAATTAAACAATGGAATAAAATAATGATTTTTCTCATTATTCATTTATATATTTCTAGATTATTCAATAATATTTCCTCATAAATTTTTTTGACAGGTTATTATCTTATTATAATTAATCTAGTATACTTAAATAATGGAATATTAATCATTCAAAATTTCACATAAAATAAATGAGATGTAACAAATCCCATGTCGTGTGATAATATTCACAATTCTTTTTCACTAAATTAGAGAAAGGAATAGATGTGTGTAAAAATAAAGAAACTCATAGGAACTATATCAAAAAATTGCAGAAGGGTTTCACAACTCCAAGAGACAATGTTGGATTCTCCCTAACTCGAGAGAAAGAAAACATATTGTATGAGGGGAAATAAATTCCTTTAAATAATAAAAAATATTAAACTCTCAATTGTTAAAAAATTAAAATCAAAATTTTCTTTTTGTTGAACATTAATTTTGTTTTTATTTAATTCCCATGGAAAAACTCATTTAAAATCCTAAACATCAAGTAATTTAATGATATAATATTGTTCTTTTATTTAGGATTTAAATCCTTTTTTCAGTTTAATATTATTTATTTTTCATTAAAAAGTCATATTTCAGTTAAAAAACATTTTTACATCACTTTTGATGAAACTAGAAATACCTTAAATATTTAAAAAAATTCAATGGAAAAACTGTATGTGAAGAATGACCACATAACTAAAATTACCAACCATGAAGGACCGACCGTATAACCAAAATGACTAAGCATAAAGGACTGACCTCATAACCAAAATGATTGTCCATGAAGGACTAACTACATGACCAAAATGACCAACTGTTAAAGACCAATAGTGTGACTAAAAAGAATAACCAATGAAGTAACAAACACATAACCAAAATTAAGACCCATAAAGGACTAACCACATGACCATAAGGACGGACTATAAAGGACCGAAGGCCTGACCAAAATGACTGAAAATAAATAATTGAAATCATGAACAAACCTACATGCCAAAAAAATTTAATGACATTGGGAACCCTCTAAGAACCTCCAAGACTCCAAAAATAAAAAATAAGTGTTTGAAAAATCTAATAACTTACATCTGATAACTCTCAAAAAATTATCATCCTCAGGAACATAAGAAAACCCCTAGTAGAAAACAAAAGGGTTTTAGCAACCACCCAATAGGATACCTATCCAAGATCATTCTATAAAAAAATAACACATCCATCATAAAAAAGAAACAAAGAGGACAACCATGTACTATTAACAACCAATCTCAAATACACTCCCAAGTTATATAGCTCTCAAAAAATGGCAAGGTCATAAACAAGCATCACATCAAGGAAGACGATTGATCTCATACAGAGTATAAGGCCAAACAAATAAACTCAATAATGATAAAATAAAGAATAAAAATATCATTTCATGTTAATAATGAATATGTAACACTAAATACTAAGTGATCTCCTTTAAACCACCATACAAATATGGGATATTAACCTAAGGAATATCATGAATGTACACCACCTTCTTCTGATAGTCATGAATCTCAATAGGCCTCTCCATGAGGGTCACATCATTTAAATATCCATATCACCCAAATCAATGACATGAGAACCATCATAAATATGTTGATAAAGTAATGATAAATAGAATACATACAGAATCTAGATCATTTGTGGGTTATTGTTAACCAATTTGTCATAGCTCCAACCCAAAACAACACATCAAAAGGTCTAACAAACCTAGGAGAAATCTTACTCCCAGGACTACATCTTCACTGCCCAAGAAGGGAAAACACATTCAAGAATATAAAATCACACAAATTAAACTCCACAAACCTCATAAAGTGATCAGTATTGAATGTTTTATGATCATATTCCTATTTCATTACCTCGTGAATGGCATATACTTTCTTTTTCATACTCAACACTAATTCTAGTCCAAAAATATATGACTCTCTGAACTTCGTCTAACCTAATGGATACCAGAACATTCATCCATAAAATTATTTTAACAGTACCATACCAATACTATAATTATAGTTTTTATTTTAAAATAACTTTATCAAGTGTTGGTGCCTCACCCAAGAACCTCAATAACCTAGAATGCATGTACACAACATGTCCTATAAATTTTGGATAATACACACTACATGATTGTCTATTTATGGATAAAAATAGGTGTTAAGGAATATTTTAAATAAATAACCATGATAGAGACCCCTCCAAAAAATAGATAAAATGATTATCATGATTAGAGATGATTATCTTTATAACCTCATGAAGCCTCACTGTCATTTCTAAATATTCCCTTGTAAAATATTCATTTATCTTGACTCTGTGATTACTATGAAGTGAGATGACTTTTTTAAGTAGTCCAAAATCACCCATATAGCATCATTGACACCTTTAAATTTGGGTAAAATAGTGATTAATTCCATCAAGATGAAATCACACTTCCATTGGGGAACATCTAATGGCTGAATCAAACCTCTATAAATGTGATTTGTAGCCTTATCCTTCTAGTAGACTAAACACCAAGAGACAATCTCTTCAATTAATAATTTCATACCATATCACCAATAATAGTATCTCAAGAATGATACATCTTTTTCACACCTAATTATACTCTAAGGGTGAACTATGGAACTCAAAAATAATCACATAAATAATATTTTAGGGAATGAAAATGTTCCGCTAAAATAACAGATGATGTTGTCTATCATCTGACCATCACATGAGTGAATCAATACATGCAACTCAATCATGAAAAATATCTCACTCAATGTCACCCAACTAGGACTCATCTACATGCTTCACTAAATATCACACACAGTAATCTAATAAAGATAAATTATACCATAAACTACTCTCATTTCAAGGTGCATCACGGCTGATTCTTCTATCACACTCTAACATAATCTAGACTCACACACAACACCAACTCATGAATTCTAGCTCAAGGAATCTTCCAGAAAATTCACTTTACCTATTTTAATGGAAATATGGAAGTCATATTCCTACAATAACCCTATCAAACATCATTTAGACATGTTTAAGACATGTTATGAGATGAAATACTTCATGATATTATGATCTATGAAGACCATAAAATGTTCTTTGATGAGATAGTTCCAACACAACATAAAATAAACCCCCACTGTAGAATTATCAATATCATGGAAGGCATAGTTAAATTTATCAAGTTGTAATTAATAAGGCCGATAAGATATAACTTCCCTTTTAGCATCAACTCACATCCCAAGTATGATGTCAAGCATCGTAATAAACCTCAAAAACAACACTCTACTTTAGAATATAAATAATAGAAGCACTGGCCATCTTCTCATTCAAATACATGAAAGTGTCCTATTACTCATCAACCCACATTAATTCTAGATCCTTCCTAGTCAAAACTATTATTGGAGTTACAAATATTGATAAATCATGTATGAATCTTTAGTAGTATCCAGTGAGAGCATGAAATATGAAACCATCACCTCAATATTTGAAAGAACTATGAATACATTATAATATATGAAATTACCTATGAAAAATACCTCATGATCCTAGAACTCACATTTTAACAACATTCTAAATATAAGATAAATCCAAAGAACATTCAGCATGGCTCATGTTTGATCTATATGATTATACTTAGATACTAAAAACACAAGGATGTAATCAATAAAAACCACCATAAACCAATTAAAAAAATCATAAAACACTTCATTCATCAACCCCACAAACATGGATGGATCATTTGTAAATTTGAACAACATGATAGAAAATCTAAAATGCTCATAAGGACAATTGAAAGTAGAATTCAAGATGTCCTCGTCCTTCAATCACAAATGATAATATCCCAACCACAAGACATACATTAATAACCAACTAGATCCATTCAATAGATCAAATAAAACATTAATCAATTGGAGATTATAGTGTTTCTTCATCATTTCTTGATTCAGATAGAAATAATCAACCCCAAACAAAAGTCTATCATTTTCTTTCTTCACAAAAAAAAATTGGACCTCCCCAATACAACACTCTAGGACAAATGGATACTCTATATATAATATCATCAATCTAAATCCCCAACTCCTAAAAATCATAAGTTTGTATCTAAAGTGGACACATTTTTTTGAAGAAAGTGGTGCCTTGGCCAAAAGACCAAAGCACAATTTATTATACAAAAAAAGAGATTACATGAGTCTAAAAGAATGGATCATATAACAATATTCTCTTAAAAGGGGGGGGGAATCATTAGGAAGATCATCCATTCATGTAATATTCTGACTTACTCCTCTATGCACAAGGCTATCCACAACCATATTATCTTCACGATAGATATGAGTGGTAATATGGTTGATGTCACAGAGCGAAAAAATAAAATCCATCTAATGTGTAGTAATCAACCATGCTAGATGAATCAAACCATTCCAAATCACTTGTACTATGGAAGTCAAATCACTTTCAATCCATATGTTGTTCTAACCATGATGCTTAGAAAAATAAATAACCTGGATCACACTCATAATTTTAGCCTCCAGAGATGAGGAAATACCACAGCTTCTAATGAAGCTCCCGAGAATCTGACCAAGATGATCCCATAAGATGGAACCAAATCCCATAGGTCCTAGATTGACTTTAGAAGTTTTGTCCACATTAACGTTAATCTAGACAGAGAATAGTGGTTTCTAGAAAACTTCAAAAGTGCATTGTAGTTGAAAAAAATGCCATCAACCCATATTTGTCATAGAATTATAAATTCTTTCACTATATTGTAACAATATCTCTTTTGAATCGAAGTAGCTTCATGTATAGCAATGAGTATCCGCATTCGACCTGCATTAAGGATGAGTGATAAATTATTGTGATGAATTTCATTTCTATAATACCAGATCACATTATAAAGCTCAGAAACTATAGTAAAAAATATTTTCTTGATTTGTTGAGAGTTATCCATATCTACACAATTCTTTAGTTAAGCATTGATAGAGTCCAAAATCAACCATCTATAATAAGAGATGTCAAAAATATAGTTCCAAAGAGCAGAGGGAGTGGAAAAAGAAAGAAATATATGGTTAGAATATTCTCTATGTTGATTACAGAGATGACATTTTGTGAAAATGTAGATCCTAAAAGATTGCAGACAAGTATCGGTCGGGACCCTGTTGTAATAAATATGCCAATTAAGTGTTAATATTAAAGGATTCATCCATGGATTATCAAAGTTTTTATCCAGCTAAAATCATATACAAAATTATGAAAATAGGGGTTATAAAATAATTGAATCTATCATACCGCTGTGTGAATTCTCCAAGATTATAAAATCATCCATAGCAAAAAAAAGGATAGTTATCAATGACATGCATAACATTCACAGGGAGACTATTTATATGATAATTAAGAATATCCCTAGTATAATTATTAATACATCCAGTAGTTTCCTCAGTATGGATCATTGAAATTAGAGAAGCACAAGTCCAGTTTTCTATCCAGAAGTTCATGGAGGATTTCCTGGAAACCATCCATCTAGAGTTGATCATAATATCCACAAACTCTTTTTTAATAGAAGGCCAAATGGAATAGTTTAGAAAATTCATGTTTCATTTCTTCAACTTATCAATAAACCTATTTTTATTGAAAGAAATAGAAGGAGAGTCATTGTAGATCAGGTTCCACATGAGTCTAGCTTGAAGGGCCTCATTAAAAAGATTTATATGTTTAATTCCAAGAATAACCATATCCAAATGTTTGAAACAAGTAGACTGAGGTATAGTCATCAATTGCCTCTCTAGAGTGTTGCCAGTCCCAATAATATTTTTTATGGAAACATTCAATTTTTTATGAGATTGGTGGGCCATTTATAAACTGTCATAGAGTAGACCATCTGGGAGATAATGATAGACTTGACAAGGTAGATTTTACCCTTCATAGATAGATTTTATCCTTTACAAGAAGATATTTGATTTAAAACATGAACAACAATGATATAGAAATAGCTAGATTTTGGCTTGCCCAAAAATTTGGGAACACCCAAGTAAGTGAAATGAAATGATCCTTCTTTAATACCAAATTCATTGATAATAGTACATTTTTTATTAGCCAAAAAAAATTTCCCATAGAATATATATGATTTCATCTAGCTAATGACCTAACTATAAACATTCTCACAGTGAGAGAGAGAACTTTTGAGGGTTTGAATATTTATTTTATCACATTGCCATAATAGAATGATGTTATCCACATTTAAGAGATGTGGGGGGAATTCACATTATAGGAAAAATGGATGGGCTTATGTTTACTATAATCCACAAGGTGAGTGATCAATATTCTTAAATAGTCCTCCATGATGGAGAAAATGGTGAAAGGGAGGGTATCACCTTGTGTGACACCTTTGGTATATTTGAAGTAGCCTATGGGAGAACCATTGACCAGGATTGATATGGAAGATAAGTTGAACAGGGTTTTAATTCTAGTTATAAAGTATTTATTGAATATAAATCCTTTAATAACATTTAAAATAAAAATCTAATTCATGGTATCAAAAGATTTTATAATATAAAGTTTTATAGAAATATTACAACCTCTGTAATCATTGTTTAATATATTAGTGCATTAAAAGGAAATCTGAATACAGTCCTGGATGGATCTTCCCTTGATGAAAACAAATTGATTACATGAGATAATATTTCTAGCCATGGTAGTAATCCTATTTTCAAGATGTTTATAGATGATTTTATATAGGGTATTAACAATATAAATAGTTCTGAAAAGATGACTCTCATAGGAATTATCTACTTTGGGAATCAAAGAGATGAATTTTGCATTCAACCCATGAGGTAGAATGCCACTAGAAAACTACCGAAATGAAAACATGTATGAGATAATTATTTATGTTAGGTCCACTTAAGATAGATTCAAAATAGGATATTATGTGATTACGAATATCATTCTAATTATTTAAAAGATTGTCTTCATATTTGAGAGAGCTTAAATGTCTGAAATCTTTTCTGCTTCTTTGAAGATAGTTGTATAACTTAGTGTTTCTATCGCTATCAGATAACCATTTGATTTTTAAATCTTGTTTATGCATGTTATCCTTCATGATGAGAAGCAAGTTGAGTTTCATAGAAATGTAAATTTCATGATTCTGATCAGTAGAGAAGTTGGATTTGGTGTTGTTGTTTTGAAGTTAATGAAGTTCATTCTCAAGAAGTAGGATTTCATTTTCAATTTTTTTATATTTTTAACTTAACCAACCTTTAATATATAATTTAATATATTTTAATTTAATAGAAAAGGAAAAGGAATCATTGAAATGAGTCATAGAGAACCAAAAGTTTTTAATGATATTAAAACATTCATGACTTGAGAACCATGCTTTATTGAATCTGAAGGGTAGGAGAGGTTTCAAGGTTTTTATAGAAATATTGAAAATAATAACATGGTGATCAGATTGAATCTTGGGAAGAGTGGTGCTGGAAATGGGGTCCCATTTATCTAAAGCATGATAATTTGTGAATGCTCTATCCAATTTTCTGGATAACACCCTATTATAATGCCTTATGTGCCAAGTATATTTAGCACCAGTAAGATTAATTTCAATAATATTCTTGTCCTCAATGACGGTCTTAAACTCCCTCATTGAGATAGTAGAGTGGTATGGGCCCATCTTCGCACATGATGCAAGGATAGAATTAAAGTACCCAATGAAAAACTAGGGGTTTTTTATATTAGAACCCAAATAGGAAAGGTCGGTCCAAAGAGGCCTCCTATCCTGGTATCTGTTCTTTGTATAAAAAAAGAACAAAATAGACGATTTCTATCTAGAGTAAAATCATAGGTGAATATTTTCTCAGATACATAAATCATATTAACATTTTATAAATATGGTTGCATGAAAATACAAAGAGTTTCAACAGTGGATCTATTTTGACTTGCACCTATAAAAGTATATCTAAACCGATGAAGATTCAATAATTTAGAGGAGAAGTTTATTTTCGGTTCAGCAATGGAAAAAATAAAATCATGGTGAATGTTAAGCATTATTTTTAAGACAGTAAAGGTGTCACTATAGCAATACTCTTCTGGGAAGACATCATGTTATTCTTCAATAATCCTAGCAAACATTACCGAATAAACTTCCACAAAGGACAACATCATCACAATAATAAAAGTAGATAGATACTAAACATTCCTATATCCCATTTGAGGGTCTCTCTCAAAAACAGATATTTCTTAATCTTCATCAGTGTCATATAATATGACACATCTCCAAATAAATCCATGATATTCTCTTCCAAATACAACTAATCCATGTTTTGGATAATGTCATATGGTTGAATCTATAGATATAAGAAGTTTCCACATGAGTAGTGCTACCCCAGTACCAATATAGTGCCTCATTCCCTTGTAGGAATTTTAGTTTTAAAATGAGTTGGAGCTATTCAAATGGTGGAAAATCCAAATTTTGATTCCGACCTCAAAATTAAATTATGATGCTTTTTTTAACCTCAATAGAGGTTTATTATGAATGTAAATGGTGTCTGAGGGATAAATGAGATCTTAATGGAGAATAGAGGAGTGGTTGAGGTAGTTTATGCAAAATGAAGTAGACTATGGTTGATCGATGGTGTATGATAGTGGAAATATCCAATTTTTGAAGCCACCAAATAGCTGGTGATATTTTTAAATGTGGTGTGGTAGTAACCAATTTCCCTCTATGGTTTTGAAAGTAAAGACCTCTTGTTTCCCCTTTTTGGTGTCTTTGGCCTCCAACAACCCCCTGCCTTCCTTAATTAAATACCCTTTGATTTTGGATGTTTATTACGGTGATACTATAGTTTTTTTAGGTAATTTTCACATTTGAACAATCCCCTATGGTTTCCTACCCTTTTTCTCTCCAATTGTATTTTTCCAGTTTACGTTTTTTTTGGAATTTCCTTTGTTGCATGGTATAATCTACCATTTCTTTTGACGATTCATTTTGGAATTATTATTGGAGATATATATAAGTATTTTTGTGACACCCTAATAATTTAGTTGAAAATAATAAGAAGAACAATATATTTCTTAACATGCAATACTGATCTTTAAGAGAATTGTTATATTCTCTGGGAATATTATTATTTAATTATGGTCATCACAACATAGTAGTTGAATTAAAAGGTAGGAATATAAGTATCCAAATTATGAAACATATTTATAATGGTCCCAATAAAAATTAATTCTTTGATTAATTATTATTAATTAATAATTCAATTTTTAGAAAACTTATTTTATTCTTAAAAAGTATATTTTCTTCCAAAATGGTTTTTATTAAATTTTGTCTGTGGATATCAAAATTAAATTCTACAAAATTTTATAAATAGTTTTGAAAGGATGAATGTAATTTTTTAAAATTGGTATTTTAATATTATATTATGGTGAAATTATGTCATTGTTTAAATAAGATTTATTTTTTAGTGAATTGTGAAGAATACTAGGTTTTGTAAAACTGTCATCTCTTTTACTTAAATAAATTATTTTAAAAGTTCCATTATGTTATGGATTTAGTTGAAAAATAATATAATATCCATTTAAAGAAAAATAATATGAATAATTTAATATTAATCTCCATTATATTCTATTTTTGTAAAATATTCTTATTCTTAAAACGCATTTTTCATAAAATTGTCTTAAAGTGCATGATATTTTATTTATTTTAATTAATAAGAACAATACCTAATGAAGAATTATTTAAATTAAATTTTTATATTATATGTAAATATATATAAATTAAAATTAATATAATTATGATTTCTAATTATAGATTTAATGTAGTTTCATTTTATATATGAAAATTACATTTTACTCAAAACTCATTCATCATCACATTTTTAAAGTTTAGTTTTAAATTAATTTATTCAAATTATAAATATTTAATATTTAAAATTGGATTCTATTTTTGAAATCAATAGGATCAAATTCAGTAAGTAATCCACTTTTATTTTTGGTTATTGTGAATAATAACTTTGGTAAATAGTTATAACCAAAGTAAAGGGTAATTCAGGTTAATTAAGAATAAAACTAATGTGAAGGATTTATAATATACCTAAAACCTAAATTATTTCTATTATACGAGTTTATTTAAATTATTCTCATCCAATATTCAATTTTATGGCAATTTGGTTTGATTTCTCTTTGATAATGACCTTAATATTATTTTAAGTAAAGAATAAAGAAAAAAATGCCACTCTCTTTGTTTTAATATCTATATTATTTTTTTATAAAGATAAAAACAGTTGTTTTTAAATATAAGTTGTTATTTGAAATATTAATTAATTTTTGTTACTTTTTAAATTTATTTTTAATCTTTATTGATGGAGTAATTATCATAAATTCTAACTCATCTCCAACACAATACTTGTGCAAGTAATAGAAAAATAAAATAAATGATTATAAAAATATTAAAATAAAATTAATATGGATTACTTATTATGTTTCATGAATTTTATAGATAATATTTGTTATGTGTTAAAAGTTTATTTTATAATTAAATTTCAAACATTCTATTTTTAAATGTAAACTATATGAATATTTATGAAAATGACTTTAATGGTATCTTATGTTAAATAATACATTATTAAATGAATTAAAATTCATAAAAAGAATATATTAATCCAATTTAATGGTATATGATCTAAAATATCAACCATTTTCCATTCATGGTTCACTTTGATTTTTATAGTAACATTATTGACCCCTAAAGAGTAAAAACATTGATATCACAGTTGTCGTCAAAATGGTTAATGGGGGCGCAAACTAGAAGATGAGGGTTAAAAAACACCTAAAACTATCTAAATATTATTATATTATATAATTATTAATTATAATAATTATAGATTCTAAATATATAAATTTGGAGTAACATTAAGATGAAAAATAAAATATATTAATTTAATACTATAAGTAATTCCAAGGGTGCTCCTCCCCTAACTTATTAAAGGGAACATCCTATTCTCCCTTATTAAAAAATATTGATCCGTATAGATCAAAAAATACATAATAAAATACCTACCTAGATTTCTTCCCTTCAACATAGAACCCATGTTAATATCTTGAGTCCAATCTTTTGAGGGTTAAGGTGTAATCTAAAGGAGGACTACTAAAGAAGAGGTAATTGTTCTAACAACTCTTACTAGTTCATTTAATATTATACTTCTTCTAAATATGTTTTACCCATCCTAAAAAATTAATATATTATAATAAATATTATTATATATTATTATAATTATGTTAAAACAATTTTCCACCTTTTTTCATCCTAGGAAAAATGAAAACATCATTCATACGTGCATACAACTTACTGTCTCCATGTAGCATTGTAATTAGTTTTTCATCACCAATTTAATTGGATGGTAATAAATATAGAAATAGTGAATTTATATTATATTTATAAAATAATTATTTCTCTATTAATATATTATATAATTTATCTTCTTTCTAATCCACCCATTAAAAATTATACTGTTGCTCATGCGTATATGTGTACTACCACCTCCATGAAGCGATCTGATTCATTTTTTATGTCCACCTTTCATGGATGATTATAAATATGTATATAATTAAAATATATTATATTTATATAATAATTAACATCCGTGTGATTATGTAATAAATATTTATATGTAAAGAAAAAAACTATTGGATTGGAACTTACATGAAAAATGATAGAGTTAACACTTAGAAGCAATGATTTTAATAAATAATTATTTACAAATGGGAATTAAATTTTTTTAATTAGATCATATATAATATTATTAGTATATATGTGTTTCTATTATATAATATAATAAAGATTAATTTATTATATAGGTTGTTAAAATCATTTATGATGCAAGTCAGACCTGAGGTAAGGGTTTATTTCACAATCTCATTTGCAATCAGAATTATTTAGGTTTTAGGTTTCCACTGGTGGAATTATAAAATATTTATATCTTAAAAACCTTATATTTTATTCTCCTATAGTTATTTTGTGAAATTAAAATTATTCCTTTCAGTTTTCATCTCTTTAAGTACTCAATAGACAGAAAGAATATTTTTAAGCAAAACTGGCATTGTTTTCTATTTCATTCAAGAGTCTTTTTCATCCATGTCAAAATATTAATTTAATTAATTTAAATATAGTTTATAATATTCTAAAATGATATATTAAATTCATTTTTACCCATATTTTTATTTTTATAAAATGTTTTAAATGGAATCTTATTTTCATTTTCTAAATGAGGTACTTTTTACTAAAGGTGTGAACAGAATCATTTTTTTAATGTTTACAATACAAAAACATTTTATCATTATCAGAACTATGCTTTACCTTGAATATTCCTTTAAACTTTTCCATTTTATCTTCCAAAAGAAATTTCTATCCATGTATTTTGGAAATTTTTTTATTTTGAATAAGTGATTTCAAAATGAAATGGGTATTTCCACTTGAAATTTTAAAAATATATTTTTAAAGTGTTTTTCTCTATATAAACATAATTTAACAAATATTATAATTTACTGAGGATTTAAGCTAATTATAACATCCACCATATATATATATATGGTTTATGATAAGTTTTATTATATAAAATATTGAAATTATATATGCTAGTTCTTTCAAAATGGACAATTATTTATTATTAATGCACACTGATTAAGTTGTGTTGATTATTAATATGATGAGTATATTAGACATATTAAGTGATTGGTGGGACCTAGAATTACATAGACCCTCCATGCATCGATAGGTCTCATTGGAAAAAACAGTTTGGGTTTTTGGATAAGGCCTTGCCCATTTATTTAAGATTTCTTGGCACAGGGCCTCGATGGTATATTTCAGATGCCCTGCATTATGCATTCCATTATTATAAAATTATTTATTGATATCCATGTCGCTACTCAAATATTTTTGTTATATATGGAGAATTTATAATCTCATGTTACTTTTTATATGGAATTATTTTATCATTATTTATTCCTACCATATTATTCATGCCTTATTTATTCTGTGATATATTTCATTGTATGAATTACCTTATTGATAATTTTATTCTCCTACCCTTATTATGTTTCCTCTATAAAATATTCTAGGAAAATTAAAATAAATTATATGCTTTAGACAATTATAATTTTATTAAATAAAATAAAGTGTTTTATTTTATGTTTTCAAATGTAATGTGAGATTAAAGAATGCATCGATTTTTCCAATATTGGCAAACTAATCAATAATTTGTGATGATATCACTTATATACAGTGAAAATGTAATAATGTAACCACCATCTATAAGATACTTGGTTTGGGGTCTTTATTGGGGTTATTAGAGAAATGGAATTAGAAATCATGGAAACTATATTTATGAAAACATATATTAGGGAACATAATTATTTTATAGACTTTGTAGATATATCTAACTGTAAGATAATATCATAAAATTTTTTAGTAAGGTAGAGATTATGTGGGTTCTATAGAAATATATCTCTATTTGGATACTACAATTGGACAAGGTTTTCATATAGATTCATCTATAGGTAATAAACCTGGAAAGAGTTTATCTAGTATCTATCAGAAGTCGTTTTATTTCATAGTGATTGGGTCTTTACTACAAACTTGGTTTGACACTCTTGGGTGATATGATTTGGGTTAATTCAAATTTTATTTCTGAATAATAATGATGAATTATAGGATAGGAAATTTGGTAACCTATGATTTTATATATTGATATAGAATAGTTCTAAAGTTTCAGGGGTTGATAACTCTAATGTTCATCATAAGTTTAAAGTAGACACCCCTTTTTTAGGTTATGGGTGATTAAGATGATTAAAGTTATTTTAAGAGACATTTATGGAATAAAACCCTTTATTTTATTATATGTTTTAGTGAAATAGTTATTTTAGAAAGAATGATTTTTCATCTTTTGGACATAAATTGAAAGGTATTGATAATCTCTAGTTCTAAAATGATCTATGATGTAATCTTTGTTAATTTGTATAAAAGTGTTATTACATTTTTTGATCATGTGTTTTATCTTATAGATAATTGGGATATTCAAAATTCATTTAGTGATTATGTGATAAAAGTTATTTTGGAATAAGTTCACTATATTTTTGATGGAAATTATTTAACTAAGGTAAATATAATATAATTTTCAAGGATGAGATTTCATTTGAAGAATAAATATTGAGTTAGCTTGTTGAATAATATATGTTTTTTAGTGATTTTATGGTGATATATGTTATTAACATGTTTTAGGATAATATATAATCAATGTATTCACATGTTCGGTATATGAAATTATGATCAACTTCATGTTCTCTGGGGATATATGTTAAAATTGATCTTATGAAAAAATTTGTCACCAAATCCTTAATATTTTTTTACTTTTTACTTTTTCAAGAAATTGTTGAATATTATTAAGGTAAAATATTTATAAAATGGATTAAGTTTAAAATTGAGTGTTATTTTTTATGGTTTTTAGATTAAAACATTATATTTACCAATATTTTATAACATTTTCCATCCATTTTGGTTTGATAAATATTTAGAAATATAAGGAATGACTTTTAATTGTTTTGTGGATCATATGGTCCAGTAAAAGTTAATTTTAGTACTTTTAACATGATAAAAAATCCCTCTAAAATATTCATTTCATGGAGTAATATATAGTGTGTAAATTAATTATATCACAAACAAATGATGAATCTTTTCCCATGAAATAGAGATAAATCAACCAATTATACTTTATCATATTCTCTATATTGATAGTAAAATAAACCCTTAACAATAGGAAAAGGATTTTGGAATAAAAATCTTATTATTTACCTTCAATTATAAATAATTGATGGTCTTTCCTACCCTAACAAATTGTTGGTCTTCTATTCATTAACATTATCATGATCATGTTCTTTATCACTATCTATTAGTCCTTGTATGTTTGTTTTAACCCCTATATATATATTTTAACTTCCAATAAATGTTCTCCTTGTATGGGAACCCCAATATTTGTTATTTTAGGTGACCATTATGTCTCCCACATCCAATTTCAGTGAAATTTTTTTTATCCCTCTATATAATGTGGGTTTGAAACAAAGAATTTTGAAATATTTAACCTTTTAATAATTAGATAGAATTACAAGTGAATAATTTATATAAGATTGGGAGGAAGAAAATTTCTAAAAATTTATTTAATACAAAATATTAATCATTATATGGGGAGTTAAAAGAACTTATAAAGAAACTTATACTTAAGGTAATTATTTATTTCACAATATTATCCTTATAATTATTTATATTTTATGTATTAAATGAGAAAATTGCATAATATTTCTATCTTAAACCCCATATATTTTCTTCATCACTTTTTATTAATGAAAATTAATTTTTTTTCTTTTCGCTTTTCCTATATTTAAGTACTAAAGAGTCAAACAGAATGTTTTTTCAGGAAAAATGACTTTGTTTTCTATTTTTGTTGGGGATCATTTACTTCTATATCTATATTTTCTTTAAAAAAATTCAATAATCTCTTTACTAATCTAAAATGAATTATTAAATTCATTTTTACCCATGTTTTACTTTCTATAAAAAGGTTTATAAGGAATCCACTTTTCATTTAATGAATGAGGTTCTTTTTAAAAAATTTATAAAAAAATATTTATTTTAATATTTACTATATGAATATATTTTTATGTTGTAAAAACTATTATTTTAATTGAATTTTCCTTTAAAATTTACCATTAGTCTTTTAAAAGGGAATATTTTTTCAAATTTTTATGATTTTTTTTTTGTTTTTGAATAAGTGGTTTTAAAATGAAAAAGGCATTTTCCTAAGAAAATATATATATTTTTAAAATATTTTCATCTATGTTAATATCCTTTTATAAATCTAATTATTTTTTGAGTTTATACTATAATTATACCATTTACATATTTCTATGGATGGTTTATGATCAATTTTTTCAGGGAAAGTATTAATATTTTGTATGGTAATTCTTCCAATACAGATAGTTATTGATTATTAAAAAATAATAATTAATTTTTATTGTTTATTCATATTATGAATGAATTGGGCTTATTAATTTATGGGTGTGTCCTAGTATTATATATCCCCCAAATTTAATTATAGCTCTCATGAGAAAAAATATATCTTGGGTGTTTTCATAAGGCCTTGCCAATTTATGTAAGATGTCATAGCATGAGGCATTGATGGAAGATTGTATATGCCATATATTATGTAATCAATCATTATGAAGCCATTTATTTATTTCCATGGGATTAATTGAATAGTTATTCAATCTATAGATAAGTTTAAATATCATGAGATTATTTATATGGTATTATTTGATCATCATTTATTTATGCATTATTTATTCTATGATAGTTTCCATTTTGTGAATTCCATTGCAGATCATAAGAGTTTACAATTTTATTATGTTTCCTTTCCCTAGGATTTTAGGAATATTTATGTAATGCCCTAACCCCTCTAGATCGGAGTCAGTTCATTACTAAGTAAATTATAATGGTTATAAGGAATGAAATCCCAAAGTAACAATAATTTTAGTATTCTTGATGAAACTAGATACATATATGTAACTCAAATTACATTGTAAAGGTAACAAAATACAACACATAACAAAAACTAAAAAAACTGCATCCACATAAACCCAATAAGTGATATTCTCTTCATAACCTGCTGAAGGTAAATAAATGAAAGGGGTGAGATTAAATGCTCCATAAGGGTTACAAATAGTGTAAGCATGAATCAATATTAACTAAATCATAAACAACTAGGTATAGTCAACATGGCATGCTGAATAAATGAAAAACACATGCCATTAATAAACTGAGAATGAACTTGCATCCATCGATTTTTTCATAGTGAAAACCTCATGGATAGTAGTAACCGATAATGAATAAATATAAATATTATTAATTTTATATCATTTATCTAGAACATGATACCATAATATCGTTAAAATGGTTTAGTTCTAGGGGTAGAAACCAGTCTGATTTTGTTGGAAACAAACTCGAAGGGTTTGTCACCAAACTGATTGTCTCATGAGACCTGTCGATGCATCGAGGGGCTATAGCAGGCCCCACCTATCGCTTCATGTCCAAATAATTATTTATAAATATATTAAACACAAAAAAAATATTCCTTTACATTAGCTGTATATAATAGAGGATACAAATTCATCAATACTTCCATAGTTAAAACAACATTCAAAATAAATACTGTATGTAAAATGGTATAAGGCTTAGACAATAATCATATCCATGATATGGGAATGTGGATATTTTATAGAATTATAATTTCAAAAGAAATTTGATCTCAAATGGGCAGTATGTACACCACATAAGAATTATAAACTACACACTACAAGGTAAGTCACAACAAAATAGAAAATTGAGACAAAGTCCCTTACCACAATGTAACCAGTCGAATCATATGAAAAAAACATAATAACCATCAAATGTATAATTGAATACCATGAATATAAATATAATAAGGATATTATATGACTAATTTCAGTACAGATACACCACATTGAATAAATAAGTGGTGAATATTAGAAATCTCACGGAAATGAAGGTGAGATGAGAAAACCCCTTACAAACATTTCTGCATGGTAACAGATGTTCTTGTGTGGGCTTAATGAGAGGTAAAGGGGGTATAAAATTATTTATATATCATAAGGGAAGTATGGGGGAGGTGAAAAACATACCCCATAATTAGGAATTAAAAATAAAAGGGCACAACATAGGATAAATTCTTGAACAAAAGTGAGAGAGATGATCCCTTACCCAGAATGTATCATTATATTACAAAAAAATCAATGAAATAATTATGTGTGAGAAACATAAACCCACAAAATAAAAGTGAATATATAGAATAAATCAATCATAGTTCATTCACACATATTCTGTGAAAATACCAAACCAATGAAATTGATGTTTAACTCAACAAATGGAAATTGAGTTAAGATATCTGTTACAAAGATTATATCATTAGAGTGGGGATAAATAAATGAAATAATTATGTGTGAAAAATAAAAAACCACAACATATAAGTGAATATATATTATAAAACAATCATATTTCATTCACACATATTCTTGGAAAAATGCAACTAATGAAATAGACGTTTAACTCAAAGAATGAAAATTGAGTTAAGCAATCACTTACCTTATTCTTGAAGGTGTTATTGATTATTCTTAATGACCTGAATAATAAAATTTATCTTCATTAATTAATAATTAAAAAACCTAATAAACATTTAATTTATATTTTATAACCTTATTAGGTTCATTAATGGCATTTTTGATGGGTTTAAGATATTCAATTTTATTGTTTTGGAAGCATTTTCTTCCTTGTTTTTAGGATCTGTTTACTTATAGTCGCGAATGGAAGTTTATTTGAAATGTTGTTAAACATAAAGTGTTTTTAATATATAATAATAGTTACATTAAATAGATATAAATGATCTTATAATGATTCTAGTTATATACCATGAGGATGACTCATTCGATGAGTTAATGATAAACGCTTGGATTTGGCTTGGTGGTTTTGTGCACAATGAACTTGTTTTGTATTATTGTTCCATATTATGAGTGTGTAAAGATTAATGAACAATGAAAAAGATAAAATACATATATTATGATTTGGTTCAACCATTTAAAAGGTTTCATGACAAGTCTTGAAGAAATTATTTCAAATTGAAAACCTGTCTTCCTTGAGTGTGATCAATTGACACATCACGAACGGTGTTTGCATTTATAGTACAAAAGGGAAGAAATAAAACGGATTATGATGAAATATTCCATTATCCTAATGAAAATACATTATATGTATGGCACTGTAATTATCATGTAATTTGGAAGAGGTGATGTGAGAAGAGAGAAAAAAATAATGGAATTTTTAAAAGGAAATGAAAGAAAAATGAAGTGAGGTTCACCTCTTGAGTAATCCTCCTTGAGAAACTCTTTAAGACCTTTTTTGGACTTTTTGTGAGACCAGCAGGTCTTAGACATAGAAATGGAGTTCAGTTAGCTAGTTGATCATAATTTAGGTAAGTCTAGAATCTTGAGTGGTGTGGGAGGAAGAGGTGGTGAGGGGTGGTTTATATAGTGGAGGGGAGAGGGGATTTCTCTATATTATATTCATTAATTTATTAATTATTCTCAAGAAAAAGAATAGTTATTTTTCTATGACCAAGAATAAAAATTTTATCATGTGAATCCGAATTAACTGGGCTTACATCAGCAGAACATCATATATGACTCTATAATTAGTGAATTTAGCTTATTTTATAAATTATGGTATTTAACTATTCAACAAAAATTCAAGTATTTCAGAAATATACCAAAAATTCACCCTAACTATTTTTCAACATGTAGAATCCAAAAATTAAGTTCATTTTTCAGAAATATTTTTCTAAATATGATTAACTAAATATTTAATTAAAATTGTTATTTAATTGAAAAATATAAACACTTAAAATACTCATCTTTATTTTAAAGGTTCCTAAATTTATTTATACATTCATTGGTATGGATACCATTTATAAGAGTCAAATTAATATTCATAAGGGTAAGTTACTATTGATAAGGGTAGGTTACTATTCATAAGATTAAGTTATTATTCATCGAAAATTATGTTAATTCCATCAGACTCTAAATAACTTACTGATCGCAACCGTGTTTGTCATATTTTCAAAATTCAAATCATAGAGATGGAAATTTTATGTTTAATGGATAAGTTATAGCGAAGTGGTGTTTTTTAGAGAATCAATATTTCATGCGTTGTATATTAAATTTATTTGCAAATTATTGGGGTGTTACACTATCTCCACCTTCAGGAAATTGTGTCCTCACAATTTTATTTACTTATTAAAAAAGTGAGGGTACCTTGATCATGGTGTCCATATAGTTTCATCATAATATTTCTCACATAAATGAAAGGTCCATGCATTGTAAAAATGATTTATATATCCTTCATAATCATTTGCTTCCTTCATCTAAATACACATTGTACAACTTGGGTCATATGGGTGTTCACAGAAAAATAGTTTTGAAAAATAATTACGTATGAAATATAATTTCAAAACAACTCATAAAAATTTATTTTTATAAAATAGTTGTACAGAATTGGAGTTGAAACTTTCAATTAATGGACCTTTTAAAATTCCATAAGTATGTGCTAAAATATTATATTTCAAAAGAAAATATAAATAAGTTGGACAAGGGTCTCCTTCTTCATCACCTTTTTCAAAATCATAATGTGCCTCAAAATCTTGTGATAATGTAAAATATTTGAAAATGCCTTGATAATATTTACATTTCTTGAAAATATTAGAATATTGAGAAAATCAGATTCGATTAAATGCAACCCATAATCCACAATGGTATCTAGGTATATTGGAGGTGTTTGATATCTCAAACAATTACTTACAAGTGATTTGTATGTTAGAAAATGTTTCAGAGTTGTAGAGACATGACTTTTCAGTAATTATTGCAAGAAAGTCATCAGGAAGGGATAGAAATGTTATTTGAGATCCTCTTCCTTCCATTTGTAACTAATTTTTCTTGATCTAAAAAGTTATAAAACAAGTATTTAACTTAAAGAATAGACATAGAGACTAACCATATGTTTAACAAGAACTCATAATCCTTAAAGTTTTCTACGAGTATTGATTCCCCTTCTTTAATTAGGAATTATTTCTAAATAATGGCATACACTAGATTAGTTTATGAATCTAAAGTAGAAAATAACTTAATATAGATTGAAATTATATGCATAGATAATCTCATAAATATGGTTTCTATGAGGAAAAATTTACATTTCAATCCTTCATAATGGATTGTAAAGAAAATATGAATTATCCTAAACATATCCCCTAGGAGTGTTATAACCAAGAGTGCAGTAAGTCCCATTGTTGTTTACCAGGATACCTTGGGTCAAGCCTAAAACTCCTTGTTGGAGCTTTCAATCCTAGGTACATCTGTGCTAGAGCCACATCTACCTGATCGTATCCAGAAATGGATATATTTTATAGAAAGATACACAAAATATTTTCCTTACCAAAATACTAGGAATTTCTTGTATGTTTTTCCTCAAATACTACCTTAGGGATTTATTCCCTAATCTATTTTTTCTAATCTAGTTTCCCAGTTTGATACTAAACTTCCTCTGATACCAACTATAATGCCTCGACCCCTCTAGACAGGAGTTGGTGCATTACTAAGTAAATTGGCATGGTTAGAAGGGATGAAATCTCAAAGGAACAATCAGTTTAGTATTCTTGAAGAAACCATATGCATAAATGTAACTCAAATTACATTGGAAAGGTAACAAAATACAACACATAACAAAAACTAAAAAAATTGCATCCACATAAACTCAATAAGTGATCTCCTCTTCATAACCTACTAAAGGTAAACAAATTAAAGGGGTGTGATCGAATGCTCAGTAAGGGTTACAAATAGTGGAAGCATGAATCAATATTAATTAAATCATAATCAATTGGGCATAGTCAATAAGGAATGGTGAATAAATGAAAAACACTTGCCATTAATAAACCTAGAATAAACATGGATCCATAGATTTTTTTCCTAGTGAAGACCTCAAGGATAGTAATAAATGGTAATAAATAAATAGAAATATTATTAATTTTACATCATGTATCTATCACATGATACCATAATACCATTAAAAAGGTTTAGTTCTGTGGGTAGAAACCTGTCTGATTTTTTTTTTTTGAAACAAACTCGAAGGGTTTGTCACCAAACTGATTGTCTCCTGAGACCTATCGATGCATCGAGGGGTTGTAGTGGGCCCCACCCACCACTTCATGTCCAAATAATTATTTATACATAGATTCACCACAAGATTAATATGACTTTACATTATCTGTATAGAATAGAGGATACAGATTCATTAATACTTCCATATTTAAAACAACATTAAAAATAAATACCGTATGTAAAATGGTATACGGCTTATATAATAATCATATCCATGGTATGAGAATTTGGATATTTAATATAATTATAATTTAAAATTAAATTTGATATCAAATGGTCAGTAGGTACACCACATAAGAATTATTAGGTGCACAATACAACGTAAGTCACAACGAAATAGAAAATTGAGACAAAGTCCCTCACCACAATGTAATCATCCGAATCATATAACCAATACATAATAACCAACAAATAAATCATTGAATTACATGAATATAAATATGATCTTATTATTATATGAAAATTTTCAGTACACATACACCACATTCAAGAAACAAGTGGTGAACATTAGAAATCTCACGGAAATGAAGGTGAGATGAGAAAACCCCTCACAAACATTCTGGCATGGTAATGGGTGTTCTTTTGAGGGCTTAATAAGAGGTAAAGGGGTTATACCATTATTTATATATCATAAGGGAAGTATGGGGGAGGTTAAAAAACATACCCCATCATTATAAATTAAAAATAAAAGGGAACAACATAGGGGAAATTCTTGAACAAAAGTGTGAGAGAGGATCCCTTACCCAGAATGTATCATTAGATTGCAGAAAAATCAATGAAATAATTATGTGTGAAAAAAATAAACCCAAAAAATAAAAGTCTATATACATAATAAAACAATCATAGGTCATTCACACATATTCTGGGAAAATACAAAACCAATTACATTGATGTTTAACTCAACAAATATAAATTGAGTTAAGATATCCCTTACAAAGATTATATCATTTGAGTAGGGATAAATAAATGAAATATTTCTTTGTGAAAAATAAAAATCCAAAAAATATAATCAGATATATAGTATAAAACAATCTGAGGTCATTCTCACATATTCTTGGAAAAATGTGACCAATGAAATAGACATTTAACTCAAAGAATGAAAATTGAGTTAAACAATCCCTTACCTTATGCTCGAAGGGGTTCTTGATTGTTCTTAACAACCTGAATAATAAAATTTATCTTTATTGATTAATAATTCTCAAACATCATAAACATTTAATTGATATGGTATAACCTTATTAGGTTAATTAATGGAATTTTTGATGGGTTTAAGAGATTCTATTTTATTGTTTTGGAAGCATTTTTTCATTGCTTTTCAGGATTCGTTTACTTGTAATCATGAAAGGAATTTAATTTGAAATGTGGTCAAACATATAGAATTATTAATATATAATATTAGTGACATTAAAGAGATAAAAATTATATTATAATGATTATATTTATATACCATGAGGATGACTCATTTGATGAGTTAATGATAAATGCTTGGATTTGGCTTGGCGGTTTTGTGCACAATGAACTTGTTTTGAATTATTATTCCATATTAGGAGTGTGTAAGGATTAAATAACATTAGAAAAGATAAAATAAATATATAATGATCTGGTTAAAAATTTTAAAATGTTTCATGACCAGTATTAAAGATAGTAATGCAAATTGAAAACCATCCTTCCTTGAGTGTGATCAATTGACACCTCTCAGATGGTGTTCGCATTTATAGTATAAAAGGAAAGGAAGAAAATATATTATGATGAAATATTCCATTAGCACAATGATAATATATTAATTTATGGTATTGGAATTATCATGGAATTTGGATGATGTTAGGTGATAAGAGAGAACTAAATAATGGAACTTGTAAAAGGAATTGAAAGAAAAAGGAAGAGAGGTTTGCCTCTTGAGTACTCCTCCTTGAGAAACTCTTTAAGACTTTTGTTTTTGGCCTTTTGGTGAGAAACTCTGATCTTGGATGTGGGTGATGAGGTTAGGGAGCTATTTGATCATAATTTAGTCAATTATTGGAGCTTGAGTGGTGTGAGAGGAACAAGGGCGAGGGGTGGTTTATATAGTGGAGGGGAGAGGGGATTTCTCTATATTATATTCACTAATTTATTAATTCTCCACAAGACAAGGAATAGTGAGTCTTCTAGGACCATGAATAGTAATTTTATCATGTGAATCCGAATCAATTGGTCTTACATCGTAATAAAATCATACATGACTCTATAATTAGTGTATTTAGCATATTTTGTAAATTATGGTATTTCACTATTCATCAAAAATTCATGTACTTCAGAAAAATAACAAAAATTCACCCTAACCATTTTTCAACATGCAGAATCCAAAAATGAAGTCCATTTTTCAAACATAATTTTCTAAATATGATTAATTAAATATTTAATTAAAATCATTATTTAAGAGAAAAATGTAAACACTTAAAATACTCATCTTTATTTTAAAGGTGCCTAAATTTATTTATACATTTATGGGTATGGATACCATTCATAAGAGCCATATTACTATACATAATGGTAAGTTACTGTTCATAAGTGTAGGTTACTATTCATAAGGGTAGGATACTATTCACGGAAAATTAATTTAATTCCATCAGACTCTAAATAACATATTGATAGCAACTGTGCATGTCAAATTTTCCAAAATCAAATCACAGAGCTAAAAAATTTAAGTTTAATGGCTAGGTTATAACCAAGTATTTTTTTGTAGAGACTCAGTGTTTCATTCTTTATATATAAAATTTATTTTTAAATTATTGGGGTGTTACAATTTATATGAATTATATTCAAGGATATTCTTTAGAGAATAATGAATTTCACAAATAAAATACTATGTTGTATTTCATGTTTTCAAATGTAGTGTGATATTCAAGAATGTATCATGTTTTCCAATACTACTAAACTAATGGATCCTTTGGGATGTGATTTCTTATATCTAGTTTAAGTGTAATAAAGTAACTATTCATTCTGGTCTACAAGGATTTGGGTCTTTACAGTCTTCACACTATTTTATGATGTTTTAGGGAAGGTATGTTAGTCCACAAATTTTATTAAGGGACTTCCATAAATTTGAAATTAATTAGTGTCTTTATTAGAATTTCCTCTTAATTATTTTATCATAATGTATTTAAGGGTTACCCATGGTTCTTTGGTGAGTTGTTGGTTTTGGTTCTGTTTTGGTGAGAGCTTTCAATAGGTGTTTCACCATTGTGACTTTTTGGTTAATTGACTAATTAATTATAATTTTTAATTATAATTAGTTATCATTAAAAAAATTAGATTTATTGAACTAATTTATTTAACCAGTTGATTATTAGAGCACTAAGTTCTTTATAAAGGTCTCCATCCCTTATAAGTAATGTGTAAAGCATCGATGATATAGGTGTCCTAAAATCATTTCCTTAAAAGTCTGGTTGTCATATTTCATTTCTGGTTGTTTTATAACACCATCTTACTAGTTTCTTGACCTAATAAATGAAGTAAATTGATATATTTCCATTTATACCTTATAAACACTCATTGGTATTAGATAAATGTGATATCATATGGTGAACGTTCATTTTAACAATTATAGTAGTGGAATTGGCTTATGCCTTATCAGTGGGTAATTTTAATTGGATAGTTTTGGGATTCCATTAATAATGGAATGATTTTTTTGGGAGGTTTGTTTCCTAGGTTGAACCATATAAATACAAAGGTATTATGGATTTGTAATTTATAAATGTAATTGTGAATTGGATCAAATGGTGGGTCTGGCCAAATTGTTAAATGGATTATGAGAATAGATTTATGTAATTTATCTTGGCTTTAGATATAAAATAATTATGAGTTTTAAATGTAAATAAACACTTGTTTTATATTTTTATAATTGATTGTGATTTTTCAAATTCCTTAATAAGACCCTGAGATTCCTTTTATAAATGGTGGGAAAGGAATTCCATACAGAGATTCTTAAGATTCCTTATAATGTGTATTAGTGTGGAATGGCATGAATGAGCCTTGGATTACACTAGGGGATTCATTTTAATGTTAGTATTGAATAATCAAGGGATTTAATTAAGTATAATGGTATATAATACCTTGATAGAGCCAGTGGATTCTACTTCAATTCGTTACCCCAAATTCCATGGGGTGGATCCCCCTTAGATTTAGGTAATGTATGTATTTGATGAATTTCATTAATTAATTTCATAGATTATTAAGGGTTTCCCTAATTTAATATCATGGGATGATATCTCTAGATTCAACTCTACTATTATTGGTATATAATACCTTGATTGTGATTTTGAATTCTAATCATGTTAGGATCTTAGATGTCCAGGTTGGTCTATTGAGTCTAGACTGGTTAAATGATTTATATTGGATATTGCTGGGGGAGAATACTCATATTATCCATGACTATTCCTATCAGTCCACTTGATTATGGTTTATTTGGTTATGGTCCTTAGAACCAGGTTTATACATGTTATGTCCCCCTTGTTCACATATACCAGTGATGGCCAATGTAGGTAGTGTCATCCGAGGTGGTACCATTGAGACCCAAGGATCAACTCGGTTTTATTTTTTCCATTATTTATTATTATTCCTTTGAAATTTATTTATTACACACATTTATTTTTATTCTAACGGACTGCATTTGCATTAGATACAATTTTTAGTGGTCTACTGAGTTATACTCGCACCTTACTCATTCCAAGATGGAACGTGGGTACTTGAGAAAATTATCCTTTTTCATAGGTTATAGGTTCATGGAAGGGATTGTGGGTGATATTTAATGATTATATGGCATGGAATGGGGTCCATGATACGGATTGTGACTTTTAGGGTGAGGATATATTTTGGTATTTTATATTTTATATTCTTTTAGGATGTTTTACATGACTTTTTTGTTATGTGTTAATGTCTATATATATGTATCATCATCATTATATATCATGTGATATGGTTGGGTATTTTAACTCATGTTGATATTTATCTTGGTGTAATTCTTTAATGTGGTTTTATATCTATTTAATTTAATTATCATTATTTTGTATACTCTCATAATGAGGTAATATACTTCCCATAGTAACCTCATAGGCCATCAAAACTAGTCAGAAGCCTCTATAAAATGGGATGGTGTTCTTAAGATATGTATGATACCGACCTAGGGCAATGGATCAGTGGCATCCAGTTTAGGGTGATACAAAATGGTATCATAGAAATTTTTTTCTTTTGTTTTACTATTTGGTAAATATATAATGGAAATTGGTATGTGTTGGATCTTCATAATGAGGTAATTCCCGGGTATTGTAGCCCTATATATATGAAAAAATATATGTTTCCATGTGTGATAAATGATGTTCTTACTTTGTGCTTTTACAGTTGATTAGTTTCCACCGTGATTGGTTAAATTAGATGTGATATTATTGATTTATGGTATTTTATCTTTTTGAATGGTATGGAAATAGAGGGTGTAATAATTTATTCATAATTCTAGGAACATATGATTTATATTCCATTTGTGTGTTTCCTAAAATTAGTATCTACCAAGTAATTACAAGTGTTGGTATTTATTTTTTATCTTTCTCATATCTCTATTTGTAATTAATATCTTCCTATATATTTTAATGATTGGTATTGGTTGGTTATTTAATGTTTATATAATCATTTATATGGTTTACATATACTCTACTTTGATGAATCCTAGGTTAACCCCTTTAAAATTATGGGCAGATATAAATGGGTTATTAAAGTGATGGATAATGATGAATAGGGTTCTTATTAGAAACTTAAACATTTTATCCTCTATAAAATGGGAATTACATCCAATCTAACCAAACCATGAGTTGTGATATATTAATAAATTAGTAAAAGAAAATTATGAAATCTTGTTGTTTAGTGAAAATGCCTTAAACTATAAATCACTAAGAATGATGACCTATGGGCTATTGGTTTGAATTTAAATAGGTGTAACTTAAATGGGGTTCAAAGAACAACTTAAAAAGATGTTTTTTCTCTATAGATAGTGTTTGACATTTTATATAATGACACTATATTGATGTGTTTGAAATGGTAAATACTTTAAATGTGTTTCATTCTTGAGATTCAAATAAGTTAAATGACGTTTTTTCATAGGTTAAGTGCATGAAAACAATATATATGGTGTTTCCCTTAAAATATTTTGAATTACACCTTATCTAACAAAGATTTATAATTTGTCTTTCATTGATGAGTAAAACTGTATGGCCTTGATTTGTAGATAGGGCTTGTAGGATCACTAATGTCATGACTCAATATGTGTGAGATTGACTATTGTATGGGTGGTTGTATATTTGGGGGTGTATTCCTTATGTGTGTGGCTTATGTTTGGGTTCTTGAGGACCGATTGAGATCCTGGTTGGTCAATAATTGGTGAAGCATATTGTATAGGAAAGTGGGAGATTCATTTTTCATATGAACTTAGATTTTTGTCCAATTATTATGAATGAGATCCATCTATTTCCAGATAAGATTCTAGTTTTTGTGAGTGAGCTCATGTTTTTTAAGGTAGTTATGTTAGATATCGAATTGATCCTCATATTCTTTAGATCCATGAAGAATGGGTGGATGCCTTGGCTTGATGGGATTAGCTGTGGTTGGTGATATCAAGCGTATAACTTAGGTGTGTTAGATGCCTTACTTTTCTAAGTTAAGAACTATTGTTCTAGTGACTTAGTTTTAATGTCACTTTTGAGAGGGACGTTTCACTCATATACTTAACCCTATAGTTCTATTGGTCTTGTTTTGATGATGTGCTTGGTGTTTAACCTAGGTGTGTATTTCTAGGATCAGTGAATCATGGTGAAGTAATATTTCTTGAAACTAAAGCATGAGAAATTCTTAGAGGCTTCCAATTTAGGAAGGAAGATAACCAGGGAATCCTTGGATCGTGTGAGTTGATTCTGATAAGGATTTTTACCCTATGGGTGAGGATACCCTTATAATGTTTGACTAAGTATTTTGAGTTTCCTTATCTTTTTGGGGTTATGATTCCATGATTTATTTTACTTACAGAGTCTATACTATATGTAAGAGTGGGTTTAGTGATATACCTATCCATATGGATTTTTATCATGTAAGAGGATTAGGAAAAAGAAGTTATATGATCTAGGTAGGAATGAATCCTGATTGATGAGTTATCGTGATGTAGTCATGGGAATAATCTTGACTATTGAGTGATTTTAAGCAGGTTGAATGGTAATGTAAGGGATAACTGAAACCCAAGGAGGCTATCAGACTAGGGGGTATGGTCATATGTTTGAGTTGGAATTTGAGACTAGTTCTGATGGTGCATGACTCATGAAGTCCTGAGTTTTGTTTTTTGAATGGTCAGAGGGGGATAAATGACCTAAGGTTCTTATGAGATCATGGTTGCAGGAATTTTTTGGTGATTCGTGATTTCATTTGGGTTATAAAATTGGTTTAATTGGGAGACAGAACTAGTAAATTTTTGTATAGATAAGGTGATGTGTGTCAGATACACGGAAGGCCTATTTTCCCTTGGATCAGTATGTTGGTGTGTCTATTTTTAGTTGGAAAATCATTTGAGTCTTGGTGGTTGATATCAAGCAATGTGTAAGTGACAGTACAATGATGAATGACAGTTCACAACTTCTTGTAAGAGAGTCATGGGTTAGTATTGGGTTTCGATTAGCAAGTCCCTCTCGATGCTAGGTGAGTGGAAGATGATGAGACACTAGTGGAGAAGGATGTCTGGGGGCTTTGGATGGGTGTTTTGAGATTCCCCTGTAGTGAATGATGACATCATGGAGGGAGTAGAGTGTGGTGGAACTGATTATTAAGTTTTAACCACATATAGGTTCTTAGTGTTTCTACATTACATTGTACAAGGTTTGAGAGAGAAGAAAATATTATTTTATGGGGTGACCATGGAGGTAACTCTTGAGGAGTTGTATAAGTGTTGTGGAATAGTGGGGAATGCAACATCAGTTTGGGAGGGAGGAACTCTCGTTATGGAACAGATGTTGAAAATGTCATGGTTACTATTCTGGGAAGATGAGAATGGGTGATGTTCATGTTGTCTCTTAGTTAAACATGGTATACCCATGTCCAATATTTTATTTAGTGGTGAATGTAATGTAGATCATAGTGGTTTGGAGTTTCTCAAGTAGAGATATGGCAATGAATCTCCTATGGTGGTGAGTGGAATGTCATTCAGGGGCACATGAACTTTATGTCAGAATGGTTTTGAGTAAGTGGAATTTTCCATGGGATAGTTGGGATGGCATCAGAATGCTCATAAGGAACCAGGGAGGTGCATACCTAGATTCCTTGGGAAATAAAATATGGTAAATCATATGTGATTTCATAATTATACTTGGCATTTTCTTCAATATATGGAGGGATTTAAAGTTACCCAAGGGTGATCAGGTTGGAGGTACATCAGTGTGTGCGATAGTGGATAGTGAAATTTGGTTAGTTATATATGAAACTAGGGAAACTCAATACGATTTGGGTATATATTGTAGCATTAATGTTTGGGTGGTCGTAGGTTTCCTCTAGGTGTGAAGGAATCATGGTTGGGTAAGTTATAACTCATTATTCATGAAAGTAAATCATTTTCAAGGAAATTCTACTAAGGATGATCTGACTTACTTTCATGTATGGAAATATATGTTGTTTGTTTCAAACCATATTCAAAACATCATTATGGAGATAATGAGTGTGTTTTGACAATAAAATGATCATTTAAAGGAATGTCCGGTGCACCTTTAGATTGTGTGGAGGGTAATTATGCATCCCTAATCTATTTGTTTCTGTAAAAATGATGGGAGATATTGTTTTAACAAATGATTTTGGGAAGATTCTAGTATAGAGAGTTGGAAACCATTTCTAGCATGTTTTTGGTCATGGGAGTGTTGTTCCAATAGGATTTTAAAATGGAAAATGTTCCAAAGTGTCTGAGTTTGTGGTTATCATTTGAATCTTCTAATGGGAATCACCATAGTCCTATTAGGTGTTTTGGACAGATAATTCGTTGGTGTTTGGAATAAATAGGCTTATGTAAGGGAAATATCATTGTTTCAGTGTTGGAATCCGACGTTTCCTTGTGTTTCAAAGTTTTGGAGCACCATAAATTGAAGGATTTTCCTTCATGGTGTTTTAGGAATTGTCTCATTTATTTCATAAATTAAAAAAAAAATTAAATTATGTTAAATCATTATTTGGTGACTATCATAGGTTGGGGTGATGGATGGAGTCCATAGATACTTATCAAAGATAATAATTGTTATGGTGTGGAGTTTGTAGCACCTCATGCTCTTGGGGGTATTTTAGTTTCAAAAGTAAGTGGAGATCTTCAAATAGTGGAAGGGGAAAAATTAGTCACACCTCTGAATGAAATGTTAAGGGATTAAGGACCTTAATAGATGTGTTTTGGACATGTAATTAGAGCTCCAGAGGTAACTGGGATATCAAGGGAGCATCGGGGAATGTTTAGGGTGGCAGTTGCAAAATGAAATAGACCAATGGCTAGCAAGTGGGAACCACTGGTTGGCCAATGGTTTTTGGATATGGCAGCAGTCACTTTCTAATGAAATCATCCATACTGTGACAATTTTAAAGGGAAGACATTACCAAATTTCCACATCATTTTTTAATAGGGACCCCCCCTTCCCTTGTTTTTTATGTGTGTTCTCTGGTAACTCCCTCCCTTCAACACCACTTGATTTGAGGTGTGATTTTGGTTGATCCTTCAGTATTTTGAGGTCATTGTCACATTTTTCCAATATATTAACATCTCCTCATCTTGTTATTTAAAATTATTCCCTTATATTTTATGTTTTTTGTGGTGATTCCACTAGAGATTGGTGGAATTTTCCATTTATTTTGTGGATTCCATTTAGATTTCATAGAGGAGATCTTGATATAGTTTCTTCATGTCATTGTATGTTGTTTCGATAAACTCAAGTGTTGATTCTAATTTTACTAAGGGTTTTACATAAATTGGAAGTTAATTTTTTATTTTCTTTAAGTTTTCTCTTAGTTCATTTTCCCTAATGTGGTAAGGGGTTTGACTATGGTCATTGGTGAGTGTTGGTTATGGTTCTAGTGCAGTGAGAGATTCATATAGGTGTTTTTTCATTATTCAATTTTGGTTAATTATTTAATTAATTATAAGTGTTGATTATAATAAGTTATAAGTTATTTTCTAGGATGTATTTCCTTGATTTATGTGTCTGGTTGATGATATGATTTTAGAGGTCCTTGGAAAGGTTCTCATCCTGTGGAAGTAAATTCGGATGTGTCGAAGAGGTAGGTGGTCAAAATTGATTTTCCCTAAAAGTCGTATCATTGTATTGCATTTTGTGTTGTTTTTTCATGTCGGTTTACCAGTATCTTGACCTAATGAATGAATTAAATTGTTAGATATCCTTTAATTACTTAGAAAACCCCCTTGGTCTTAGATAATTATGATTTTATTAGGGATGAAATTCATTTTAACTATCATAGTAGTGGAATTGGCTTATTTCATGTTAGTGGGTAATTTGAATTGGGTGGTTTAGGGATTCCCTTAACAATGGAATGGTTTTTTGGGAGGTGGGTTTCCTAGGTCCACCCATAGGAACCCATAGGTCTTGTGGCCTTCTAATTTATAAATTGAATTATGAACTGGGTTAAATGGTGGGTTTGGATAAATTTTTAAATGGCTTATGAGAATTTATTTATATAATGCTTCCAGGCTTGGAATGTAATATTGTAATGAGTTTAAAATGGAAGTGATGTATTATTTGATATTACTAGAATTTATTGTGATATTTGGAGTGCCTCAAGAATTCCTTTGTATTCCTTTTGGGAATGATGGGTGTATAATTCCTTGGTGAGATTCATAGGATTCCTTATAAGGTGTATTAGAATACAATTTCATGGATGAGATTTAGATTCCACTAGAGAATTAATGTGAATATTGGGAGTGAATATTTACTTGGATTCAATTATGTGAAATGAAATGTAATTCCATGAGTGAACTAGTGTATTCAACATATATTCATTATTGTGAATGTCATGGGGTGTATCCGCCTTTAATTTAGATAATGGCTACATCTGATGAATGCAAATGATTAATGTCATGGAGGTTCTCCTTGTTAAATTGAAATGCATGAGATTAATGAATTCAGATCTATTATTATCATTAAATAATTATTTAGGTGTGATATGGGATTCCAATCAATCTGTGTTTTTATATTTCAAGGTAATCCCCTTGATTCCAAACATGATAAATGATTTATCTTGGATAAAACTGGAAGGTAATTCCCTTATGATCTATGTGTATTCCTCTCGAGCTACTTCACTTTGATTTCCACGGTGATGTATCTTGGAACATAGTTGACACATGATTCCCCCCTATAAAGTGATATTGTAAATAGTTGAAGTTGGTAGTGTTATCCTAGGTTTTCCTCCTGAGACCTGAGGCTCGACTGGGTTATATTTATTTCCTATACTTATTTTAATCATTGTTGTCTAATTGATTTATTTTATATATTTTTTATTATGTTAACATACCTAATATTCATTAAACACGGTTGGTGGTGGACCGATGGGTTATAATCAAACCCTGCTCAGGCTACCTCAAAAGTTGGGTACGTGATAAAATACTCATTTGTAGCAATTTATAGGTTTAAGGAATAGATTCTGGTTAATGTTTTATTCTTTAATGGCTTAGATAGAGTTAGGAATTTGGAATCATGAAAGTGGTCAAGAATTCCAGGGGTATGTTGTATTTTATTCATCTTTCTTTTATCTTATCTTAGGATATTGTACTTTTTATTCAGATTATGAATGTATGTAAGATCCTATGTATATAAGGGATTATAAAAATAGATGGGAATATGATTTTTTAATTAGTGTATGGGCCAAATTTTAAATTATAATTTGAAATGGAATTAAAAATGTTTAAGCATCTATAAATTATTATTTTATGTGGAATGATGCTTGCAAGGTTCCTTAAATGCTTAGGATAAGTTTAGGTTTTATGGGTTCGAGTTAGAGTTTTCAGGATATTTTTTTTATAGGTTCACAGTTCAATGTGAATGGTTTAGTTCAAACTGGGTGGACCTATGAGGAATAGGGTGTTTTTAGTTCAATTTCTAAATAAAGCATTCCAGGTTCACGTCCTGGGAATGGTTTAAAGGAATCCATGAAGGTTTCATAGGAAACATTGTCGGATTTTATTTTCCTATGTCTAGGTAACATGGCTTGAACATGGTTATATAAAAATCATGTGAATGTTTTAGAGGGATTCCAGTGTTGTTTTTCATAGTTGGCACATGGTTAAAAAACCATCTGGCCAAATCAAGTGAGGAGGATTTTTCTATGAATTTCTTTAAGCATGGTTGGAACACAATTTAGAAAACTATGTGGCCAAACAATGACGATTCTTATATTTTCAATAAAATTACGTTTTTACCATTTTTCTATTTTGAAATTTTAATTCCCCCACTTCCTTTCTATTTCCTTCATGTGTGTGGGCTAGATGAGGGTTTCTTTCCATTCCTTCCTTCATTATTCCCCATCAATGGGGTGCTATTCAATGATTTCTATGGGTTTTTAGGTTAGTATACCCTTTTGGTGACAATCATTTTCTCATCCCTCTATTGGTTTTAATTTTAAGATCTCTATATTAGGTTTTAATTTTTGATTCCACCATTGTATGGTCGAATAGATCGATTCATAAGGGTATTTTATTCTTCCTAGTATGAGTACATAACAAGACTCCATCTGCAACCATTTATTTGGAAATTCGTCATGGTATCTCACCATTTTGAATTTTCATAAATTTTTTCCAAAATTAAATTAAATTTATAAATATTTTGGTATTTTTTGATAGGTATTATTTTTAGGTGTAGGGCGTTGGAAGTGAGATGGAAACTTGGGGTGCCTTCAGAGGAAATTGCAGTATGATGTGGTGATGTGGTGATTTTTCACTGAATATTCCATGTTTAATTTGAATTTCTAAACTAATTATTAATGTTACAATTAAATAATTATTATTTTTTTGATTGAATTTGGAGCTTGGGATATTGATAAAGGCTCGACGGGCTAGGGAAGCTATTGGTGACCCTTGGTTTTAGTTTTTGAAAAATAATTTTTTATTATTATTAAAATAGACCCCCTTTTAAGGGGTGAGGGGGGACCCATGACATCATAGACTTAGAAGAAAAAATGGAACTAACTGACAAAAATCAACCCACACTACAAGAGAGAAGATCCTCCCAGCAAAAAAATCATTAAAACCATCTTCATATATCCCAAAGTTGATCGGATAGTTGTCCCGTGAAAAAATGCATGGACCTGGAACCCACCGCCGAAGCCATACCCTCTCAAACATCCGATTTCAAAAATCCATGCAACAGCAAAAACCATTTCCCTACACCTCATCTTAAACATCTTTATTTTAGACAATGGGTCACAAAATCCTTTGAGCCACATACCACCAAGGCCAAATAAAATCAACCAAATCACACATTCATACCACTGGATCAAGAAATCAGCATTTTAAATACCATTGAAACGAGTAACTTAGTCACAAACATGAAGCCATTGTGAATTCACCTTGGCTGATCACTGGAACCGAAGCCATATCCACCACCTGTCTCCAAAAACACCGTACAAAACAAATTCACCAAAGAAGGAAAAACCCTACCTTTCTTGTAGTTGGAAAGAATTGAATAAAGGTAGTTGGTCTGCATACTTTCTCTTATGGTGTTTATGATTTTGATATATTATTATGATGGGTAGCTTCCCCACTAAAGCGATCAACATGTTTTATTAAATCAAATTCATAATTTAAATATATTATTGTATTTTTTTAATTAATTAATTAAATTGAAATTTCCTAGCCAAGATACACAAAGTGCCAAGGCCCTGATCAACCTTGGCACTATCTAGTTTTTCTTGGATGAAAATGGAGGAGGTGTGTGCTTGTAATATACCTAGAATAGGTGGTCATACTATAGTTTATGGATGATAGGTTGAATGGGTTTAGTGAACTTGTGAGTCTATACAGACCAAGATGGTCATGTTCAATATATTGAGTAATTCCCAAATTACATACCTTGTATAGTTGATGTGGTTGTAGTTTCTTGATGGTGATAATGAGTGAAATAGTGTCCCTAGGGCACCAATTTTTGACTTGTGACCTATACTGATTCTGAGGACCAATGTGAGGGTTCCTATGTTATACTATGACCCAAGGGACCCCAGTGGGTGCTCCAATGATTAGACAGCGATGGGAACGAATATATGACTTAGGTAGAGATGGTATTGGGTGTCAACTTAGAACCCATACCTATGACATGAGACAAGGGGGTATGGAAAGAGGTGACCGGATTTGGTGTTTGTCCAAACCCAACATTGTATTCATGTTTCACTCATTTATTATTGATGCATCTAGATATTCTCATACATGTTTCCTAGGATTTATCCTATGGTCCTGGAAAGATGTGATGGTATTGTGGGGATTCATAGAGGTTCTTCCTAGGATCTGGATATTGATCCACATAAGAATGTAAGGAATTCTTAAATTTGACCTCAAGTCCCTAGGATGTCTTTTACCTCTAGGCTCTATTTTGCATACACTCATTGGAGTAGTCTTGGATTTTTTTTATATAGTGGAAACCCCTATTGGTGGCCATAAATTATTATATGGTGTACACCTTGGGATGTTTAGATAATTGAAGTGAGATATTACCTAGTAGGGATATTTTTATACTACAGATTTGAATTACTAGAATTTGGAGTTGGGATATTGTGACCATCATGTGCTATCCTGATGGAGGGCTTTGGGTGGGGGCTTGGAGCCTATGATCTACCAAGGGACTTCTATATACCCATTAGTGGATAGTATAGTATATAGTTATGGATATTTCTAGGAGAGTTACCTAGGTATGTGAAAATTATGGGGCTTATTCCTATATTTGGAAACTCCCATATGGGAGTTACGTGATACTTGGGGTTCATACCTGGATGAGAACACACCTATTGGGGAGGTATGTGATACCTTTGGGGATATGACCTTGTTGGGAAAACTCAAGTACAGTGAGTTGGGTGATACTCTAGAAAGCACCCTTTGGGGTGGTTTATGATATTTTTATTGTATACACCCATGGGATGGTTTGTGATACTATGGTTGAAACGATTTCATGACATGATCATAGATATTACATCATCAGGATAAAGTAGGTAATGTTGGATATTATTATTTATTGGTCAACCATTATTTATTTATCTTGAACATGTCATGTGTACATATGATTGTTGGAACCAAGTTTGATGGTTTCTAATAATGGAGGTTGGTTTGTGTTTGTTGTCAATATGCAAATGGATGACTAGGGAGTTTGAAAAGAATTGGGTCATACGTTTGAGGTTGAAATCAGAATTGAAGGTGGTGCAGTTTCCCAGGGTTTTCCAAATTTTTGGGCCTCAAAAATTGGGAGTTTGGTAATGGTCCGCTGCAATGGTATGTGGTGAAGGTGTGTGGTATGTGGTGAAGGTGCGCAGTACAAGGTGAAGGCACGCAGTACGCGGTGAAGGCGCATGGTATGTAGTGAAGGAATATAGTACACGGTGAAGGTGTACAGTACGCGATGAAGGAGTGTGGTATGCGAAAAGGTGAAAAAAACTGAAAATAGATTGCAGTGATAGTACATGGTGAAGGTGTGTGTTATGCAAAATGCTGCTGAAAATAGTTCGCAACAATGGTATGCAGTAAGGAGATGTAGTACATAGATTGATAGACATATGGTACGTGGAAGGATAATGGTACATGATAAAGGTTCAAAGTTCAGAGGATTTCAGTACACGGTGGAGTCTAATAGTATGTAGATGGAGTTCATTTTATAGTGAATATCGTCCCACATTAAAATTCTGGGTAAATTAGTTTATCAAAATTTTCAGAGTTATGTTCTTATTTAAATAGTAGTAATCCCCTTTGTTAAGGGACGATATTGGAGATTAAAATTTTGGGAATAAATTCAGTGAAGTCTGAAGTGGTACATTGAGGAGAAGATTTTATGAAGAGAGAATCATCCATGTAAGGAAAACAGTTTCTGTAATAGATTGTGGTTCGTTCAGGAAGCTCTCATAGTACATGGCTGAGCAAGGTAGTACGTAGAGAAGGACAATACATGGAGCAGGACAGTACGTAGAGGAGTGGAGAAGTATGCGGTGTAGGGTAGTATGCGGAGAAGGACAGTTCACGGAGGAGTTAGACAGTACAAAGAAACAACTAGACATTATGTGGAAACAGTTGTACGGTATGCGGAAATAGGATTGGTACGTGAAAATGGAAGTGGTACGCGGAAACATCAGCAGTATGTAGAACACCCAAGGAAGCCTGAAAATTGACCAAATCAGTTTGTTATATTAATTTCCAAAACATATCAGTGTACAGGAAAATAAATTTCATCTGTAGTTGATTAAGGGACTTCAATAGATCATTCATTTACAGTTGAGGATGCATGATCTAATGCTAAACTATTGAAGAGAAATTCAAGTCATTAAACTTGGTGAAGATTCTTCCAATGCAGTGAGAAAGGGGGAGTCAGTGGAAGTGATCTAAGGGACGCAGCATGCTATCTCTAAAACCTTGTAAAGGTAGTGAGTCTGGCACAAAGTGATTGTGCTAAACTCTTGTAATCCATAACTTGTGAAGATTAATGGTTTCTGGTATGACCGACACACTGTCAGTGTATGCTCCTTGGACATAGCCCTTAGTGGTGAACCAAGTAAAATTGTTGTGTCATTGCTTTCCATGTGATTTTTTATTTTATGCACTTCCTCTTTAGATGGGTTTAACAGGTTCCTACTGACGTGGGAATAATATCCATCAGTTTAAAAGAAACATTTGACACACTGATTCCCCCCCTCCTTTCTCAGGGTGTTTTGGGTTCCTTCAATAACTTCATATGGTGGTTAGTATAGGTCCATGTTAGTGGTTCCCTACTGAGTTTTTTACTCACAATCAACTTAGGCATCAATTTCACATAGGTACCCAACAATCTCTCACTTGATTTTGGTAGGTATTGGATGGGTTGAGGCCTATTATAATATGGTTGAGTGGGATATCTAATATGAGGTTAGAGTTTAGGATGAGGTGAATCTTGATTTCATTGAGGAGACAGTTTTTTAATTTATTTTTTACAACTATATATTATTTGACCTACTCGGTGGGTGATAAGTCATTATATAAAATGGTTTTTTGGTCCTTTATGAAGTTACATTTATTGTCTGTCATTATTAAATTTATTAATTTTTTCTATTCATATTAGCTTTATTTTTTGTACTCTAATATGTAATATATTTGTTTATTTGTTTTGATTGTGCACTTTGATACAGAGGGGATATTCTCTCTATGATACATCCTTATACCCCCTTTGCAAATACTAATCCTCTAAAATTAATGGAGGTTCTCCTGAGGCCACACAGAGAACCAATCTAGTTATTATTCATGGAGTGAGCCAGGTTGATATGTTAAAAAGTGGTGGATAATATTTTTACTAAATTACTATTTTGGGAGTTTTTAGAAAGGATACACAGGGATGTGTCAGTCCTTGTGATGGAACTCTGCTTAGTGCATCATGAACACATTTCTTAAGGGAATTCCAGGATACCATGGGTACGGTATTGATGTTTTTGGTTTTCACTATTATGGTTCATGTGATTTTCACTTTCTGTTATTCACATGATGTTTAAGATTTTTGATTTATGGTTTTTGATCTATTAGTTTTAAACTCTTGTCTCATTGGAAAGAGAGCAATTATTAGATTTTGGCTATTTTCCTATAAATGCATGAGGCATCTCATGCTTCATGTCATGCATATAGGATCAACATGATAAAGCCCTCATAATATGAAACTTTTTGCTAATTATTGATACTAAACTATTTAATGTGTCAAAAATTGATCAAACAACATTTTCCTATATAAATAATTAATGTTATTCAACTCAATTGGGATTTCATGTATATCTATGCTTTAATTTGGTGGAAGGTTTTATAGAAAATACGATGATGGTGGTGATATGATCCCTTTATCAAGAGATGAGTGGAGACCTTGAGTGGTTAGTGAATGGACATAACATCAAAGAGATGAGCCCCTTAGGTTGAGTTTATCATAGGTTTGGTTATTTCAAGTACCAATAAAACATATACAGTGTTTCCCAAATAGCTTGGAATAGTACTCTACTTAACTAAGCCAGTGATTAGGATCCACTAAGTATTTATCATCTTGAATGATGTAATTTTGTGTTTGTGTATAAACATGACTAGTAAGAAATGATTCTCCAAGGGTATTCCCATGTGTGGATTATTCTATGAATCGGTTACCTCATGGGTGGATGGTATGGGATATGATTTTTCATGTGATGTTGTGATGGGTACAGTGACAACTACCCCATGAGTTATGACTTGAGACCTTGATTTGAGAGAGGTGGGAAGACCTAGAGACCGTGTGTGGTACGAAATAGTGTTTAGTGAGTCAAAAATATATGATTAATGTGAGTTCAAGCCATGATAGTGTTTATTATATATTTATTAAAGGCATTGGAGATAGAAATCAAGAGTGAGTGATTCATGTTTTTCAACTGATTCACATAGTTGTTATCGAGTACAAGAGGTACACATGGGGATGGAATAGTTTATCTAGGAAAGGCAGCTTGATTGTTGGTTCTTTGGATATGCTACTGAGAACAAAGAGAGTGTTGGTAAATTATCAATGATTTTTAATGGTTCTAAGTGGAGTCTAAGTGTATGGATAAGAATGAAATCAGTGTAGTGGGTGGTCATGTGATGGACCTTCTCACAAGTGTAGTTCCAATTTTGAAGAGGAGTTACAAGGGTGTTATGTCCTCAATGATAATGAAATTATTGAGGAGTATGGTTAGTTATTAATAAATTTATCCACATTATAGTGATGTGAGACTCATAGAAGCATGATTTGAGTGATGAGTTGGGTGGTATGGGATTTTACACCTACTGTGGAAGATGGGATAAGAGTGTTATGTGTCATTGTGCATGGTAATTACATAAAATGTGAATTGGAGGATGATCATGTTCAAGACAAGGTCTGATAAGATTTGTGAGATATTTTGACCAAGGTTTTATGAGGGTTGATGGAATTATAGAGTTCCCTTTTGTGAGGGAAGTTTTTAAGATTATATAGGGTGTTGGAAAGGGTAATTATAATTTGAACCAGTTATAGAATGAGAATGTCAATCCTTTTGTGGGAATCATGTATTTGATCATGGGTAATGTAGCCCTCATGTTGAGGGTCATGGGTGAAATAGACCGATGGTCAAATGCTCTATTTGGGAACTGAGACACCTGGAAGAAAATGGGTCAAAGTTGATTTTTATTCTATGGAAAATTCTATGTATTAATTCAGATGTGTTATTTGGTAAAGTCTGAGAGTGGCCATCAGGTTTGGAGTGGTTTTGAGATAACCCAAATGTGGTCGGGTTAGTGCTCTTTTGGTGCTCCTGGTAATCATGATGATGGAAATGAATAATGGATTGATTGTACAAAGGAGGTATTTATAATTTTATTATGTGAGATATAATGTTGTGATCTAGAAACTAAATCATTTATGATATTTTTATATTATGGGTTTCTCTGAAAATTGGCTTGGGATTTTGGGGAAAGGTCGATGTACTCTTTTTGTGCTTCGACAAGGGAGGAGCATTCAATTTATTGGGAAATTTATAACAAATATAATCACTAAAATGGAACTGATTGTTTCACATGTGTTTAGGTGGGATGAGTTAGAAACAACACCATTCATGTTTTTAGGAAATTGGTATGGAATTTCAATGGGAAAACCCAAATGTTGGAGTGCCAAGACATTGGAATCAACCACTTTAAGTTAAACTACGGTGGTGATAACTATAGACCAAATGGAAAACTATATGATGATGTGGTCTTCTCATGATATGGATGGGTTTAGTGGATCAACATATCAAAGTTTTAAAAATAGTAATGGGTCGTATCTTGTGTCTCGGTGGCTTAAGTGTTATAAATTTGAGGTTGTTCTTTAGAAGCATGTTTGTCCATCCAAGTTGGGGTGTGGAAACTTCAATGGGATTAGATGTTCAAGATATGGTAGGTGGGGGGTATTGATGAATTTTAAGTATTCTTAGGGATGTGAAGTGTTAGAAGGGTGAGGTTGTAAGAACCTATGTTCCTATGTGCTTTTAAAAATATAGTTGAATTTTAATTTCCAAATGGTGGATGTGATGAATTTTGAATCAAAATTAAAAATAAAATTATGAATGTTGAAGAATATTAAAATGTTTTTTGGGATTTATAATGAGGCTTAGAATATTCATCGGGTTATTGATAAGAGCTCAAGAGATTTGAGTGAAAGCTATAATTTTTTGGGTTATTTTTTTCCATGAGCACAGTTTGGAGTGAACGATTTAGTGCTAACTATGAAGACCTCTAAGGCTTATGGTGTTTTTAGATCACACAGTTTAGGTTCATGACATGAGAATATATTATAGGAATCCATGCATGTTTCAGAGGAAATAATATGGGATTTGATTGTCTTGGGTCTAGGGTGCGTGGATTGTGTGTGGCTGCATAAAAATCGCATATAAGTTATAGAGGGGTTCTAGTATTGTTTTAAATAGTTAGAAAATAGTTATTTATTTATAGGTAGAGAAAGAAATAGGGATAAGAAAAATCACGAAGGGACAAGATGGTAAAACACTAATTTATTGAAAATATGGGCATCTTTCTAGGTACTTCCTTGCACATGGTTTTCACATACTTTGGAAAAACATGCGACTAAACTAGGAAGATGTCCATATTTTCAATAAATTAGAGTTTTTACCATTTTGTCCCTTCATGATTTTTCTTATCCCTGTTTCTTTCTCTACCCCTCATGTGTATAGGTCAGAGGATAGTTCCTTATCCATAATACCATATTAATTCCCCATCAAGGGGTGTTCTTTAGTTATTTATTTTTATTTTTTATATAATATTACACTTCCAATTACCTTTGTAGTCTCCTCCCTCTATTGAATTAAATTTTGAGATATCCATCTTATAATTTCATTATAGATTCCACTAGATCATGGTGGAATCTCCCAATTCTCAAGGTGATTTTCTTATTCCTAGTACGAGTCCATCCTGAGGTACCATCTTTACCTAGTTTAAATTCATTAAGGTATGTCAACATTTTTTATTTTCATAGGTTTTTTTCAAAATAAAATCAAATTCCCAAAAAACATTGAAATTTTTTATGGGGATTTTACCTTGAGTAAGTTTGGGGATGTGAGATTGACCCTTGGGTGCCTTTTGAGGTAATTATGGTGTGACGTAGTAGCGTGGTGAGTTTGTGCATAATATTCCATGTTTAATTTGAATGGATTAATTAATTATTGAAGTTATAATTAATTAATTACTACTATGTGGCTTGAATTAGGAGCATGGGATGTTTAGATAGGCATGGAGACCTTGGTATCTACTCCCGAACCTTAAGGATAGTTTGAAAATGCTAAATAAAGCAATGTGGTTTGTGTACCAACCATTATAGTATTTATTCTTTTGATATATTCTTATGGAATTAAGTTTTTAAAATGAATAGATCGATGTGTTTAATTAAATAAACTAAATAATTAAAATATAATAATTGAATTATTTTGATTAATTAAATTGAAATGACTCAACATAGAAGTACAATGTGCTAAGGCCCCAACAGACCTTGCCACTAATTGGTTTTCCTCAACCTCCAATGGATGAGACCTTGTCTTGGAACATACCCATTCTAGGTGGTCAGACTATAGTCTATGGATGACGGATTGGGTGAGGGTACTAACCTTTTGAGACTCTGTGGAGTGAGATGTTTCGTGTTCTATCTCTTGAGTGATTCCCACATGACATACCTTTCAAATATGATGTGGTTGTGTTGTCTTGATGAAAATGATGAGGGACATAGTCCCCCTAGGGGATCAACTTTGAATTGATACCTTGGGTAATACCAAGAATGATGAACCATGAGAAGGTTTCTCTATTATAAAGTGACTTAGGGGACCCTAGTGGGTGCCCTGATGACTAGCCAACCTTAGGTAGGAGTATATGAATTAGGTAGATATGGTATTGTATGTCACCATAGAACCTAAACTAACATTGTGAGTTGGGGGGATGTAGATATAGATGTGGGGATTGGGCATTTCCCAACCCCTACCTTGTATTCAAGTTTTAGTCATTTATTCTTAATGTAGCTAGAGATGCCCAGATGTGTTTCCTATGATTTGGACAATAGTCCTAATGAGACATGATGATATTATGATTATTCCCATAGGTCCATCCTAGGATATATATATTAAGCCACATATGATTGTATGGGATGTTTTGATTCAAACTAGGTTCCTGATATGTCGATTACACCTAAGCCCTATTTTCCAAACACTCATAGGAGAGGTATTGGAATGTTTCAAATGGTGGAAACCCATAGGGGTGGTTTTGTTTTAGGATATGATGCACACCCTGGTGTGTTTTTTTAAGTAGAAGGAAAACTCCCCTAGTAGTGAGGTTAATGAAACTACGGGTTAGGATTCCATGAATATGGATTTTGGATGTTGAGTCTATTATGTGATAGCCTGATGGGGGCCATTCTATGGGTAAATAGATTCTATGAACTTTTCTGGGTCATCTATCTATCGAGGCATGGTTGTCCTAGTATACAGGGATGGATTATTCAATAATCATTCCCTAGGTCGGTGATACTTATGTGGCTTATCCACAGATGTGAAAACTCCCATATAGGGATGTGCATGATACTTGGGGCTTATACCTAGATGAGAACACTCTCATAGGGGAGGTATGTGATACCGTTGGAAATATTCCTTTATTATGAAAACTCTCATAAGGGGAGGTCGGTGATACTCTAGAAATTACCCATCAAGGTGGAAAGTGATACTAATCTATTATAAGCTGAAGGGCTGGTCTATGATACTATAATTGGAATAAGTTCTTGGTGTGCTCTAGGAAATTTTGGAATAATTTCTAAGTTGGTATTATTGGAATTTTTTTATTTAATGTAAATCATATATTTATTTACCTTGATCATGTCACGTGAACATATCACTAAATATATCAATTAGTAAATTACCACATTATTGGTTCCATAATATGTTTTAAACTCACACCCTTATTAGGACTCCATTTCATATTGGTTTTCATGTATCTCTCACATAGTTATTACAAGTATAAGTTAGGTTGAGGACTGATAAATAATGTTTTAGTGGGTCATCTTAGATGAGGTTAGATATTAGGATGTGGTGAGATGAGGTTTCATCGGAGAGATAGTGACTTTTATTTATTTTATACTGGTAAGTATCTCATGATTGTCCTAGTGGGATATTCAGTGTTTTTTTCATGGTTGTTTGTGCCTTTATGTCATTAAATTTATTATATTTCATGTTTATATTTATTTTATCTATCATTCAGCATTTATTTATTTTTTAAACATTGATATGTAATATGTTTGGTTATTTATTTTGATTATGCAATCAAAAACAAGGATTATAGGCTCCCAACAATACCTACTTAGACATTTTCTTCTATTCTACATCCAATGACATTTAGGGAGGTGCGCCTGAGATCATGTAGAGAATTGGTCTAGTTATAATTCATGGAGTGATTTGATTTAGGACATTACAATTTCCTCATGTTTGGATGTTGCATCATCAAGATATTCAATGGGATATGATTGGGTATTTTATCTCCTTTTTATATTTATCTCAATGGGATGATTATCTATGGTTTTGTATCTATTTTATTTAATTATCGTTATATTTCACACTATGGTAATGAGAGAATAGTCTATCCATGGTAACCTTATAGGTCCTTACTGTTATTTTAAATCCACTTCTATACAGGATTGTGTGATTGAGGGCATGTTGAACACCAACTTAGGGAACCAGATCAGTGGCATTTAGGTTTGTGCATTACAACCAATGCATAGTCTCTACACACACCAAATAGGCTATATCAATCTCTAATTGTCTTAGTCAACACCAAGGACCATATATGTCTCTCCAATTCAAGTCCAAAATAATATACTAGAGTGGGTGAAACAAAGGTGTGTGTCACTCTTAAATCAAAAAATATATAAACCCAAGTATAAAATAGGAAAATATAACCTCCCATGACTTCTATCTTTCAAAATCTTGGTAATTATAAGGCATTCATCTAACCATGCATAGCCTCATAGCCTCTATGACCCTGATAGTGACCACCTCCATGGTTGTGCTCTTCCCACCATCTTTAAGGACTTGAGATATAATAAGGTTTCCTCTTCTAAACTCATCCCCTATCGACAGACCATAAATTGGAATGCCCTACTACAGCTTCCTAAACTGAAATTAGTAAAATAGTTGAGCTAATATAGGACACCAGTAGCACGTTGACTGCTGAGAATGGTCGAGCAGTCTTTCTTTTGGTGACCAAAACCTTAGTAAAAAAATAAAACTATTCATGGCCCATTGGTAGGGTTCTGAGAACTTCTATATTTGGTTAAATAAGTTAAAGAAGGATGAAATGTTATCCTTGATAACTAAAATTCATCTTCTAACTAGGAAATAATGAACCAGTCATAGATATTCTACATAAACAATCATAGTGACTCATATTTCATGAAATTATTGTCCAATACAATGTTCTCTAAAGGCTTCTTCCCTCTCTAGAACCTTTGAATATGGATTAAACATAGATAGGGTAACCTCGGTCTAGATATTTTAATGAATGGCCACCTCAAAATGCCTTACCATATCCTCTTTATCCAGAAGATGATTTGAAGCATAATATAGTAGGTTATTATTTTACATGTTGAACTCCCACACAGTAGGAATCCCCTGAAAAAAGTTAAGCATATCCTCTTATAAATCCACCATATTATTATAAGAAACAATCCTGGCATGGAACTGATCCCTAAACTTCTCCCACTCAAAATTTAACTCCTCTAAATTATTAAGGAAAAAATTCACTATTATCGATCAAACTCATAGAGAATCATCACAGCTAAAGAAACTTAGTTCTCCTTTGAAGCATGAATCAAATAGAATACTATCTACACCTCCTATAGCAAATCAAATTTCTCTGGATATAAAATAGAACCCTCATACTTCTATAGACCTGGTACTAAAACTCTAATACTATTCTCCTCCAAGTTTCATTATTGTTGATATAAACTCTATGATATTACATTAGAACATCCTAATGAATGTATTTATCATGAACCTGATGGCGATATCAACATAAATACATATTAGTGAATGAAAAAAAAATAAAAAATATATGAAACCAAAACATATATCTTTTTAAGGTTAATTAATTAATTCATTTTAACTCTGTTTTCCATTGTCTACTGAGTTGAAACACAACCGTATACAAAAATTATGCATGATCTTTCCATAGGTCTCTACCCCACATTTACCATAACCTTTTTTATCTTGTTTAGTAAACATGAAGTTCCATACATCTGATCATAGGGGAACCTAAAATATTTTATTATATCTAGTCTTTCTTGTTGAAAACATTTATGAATCCAAATGATATTTTTTCCCTACCAAGATATGCGTCCTCGCAAGACCTCAAATCCAAACTCTATCTTATCTTTCAAAAATATGATTTGATACCACTTTTCTAGAATCCCTTCCATCCAAAGGTACCCCTCCTAGTATGAAAATTAATAATGTTAAATAATAACTCATGATTCCCACCTCCAATAGGCCAAAGGTTAGCAACAAGCACTGTGAGTAACTCAATCACACATATGGGAGGAACTACCCTCATATATTTTTAATGAATAAAATATAAGAATAGGAAGAACTAAAAAACACCATGAACAAATAAATAAGTAATCCTAATACATAATTTAATTTCATAGAACTAAAAAACTAAAATAAAACCCCAAGTACCAAAATAAAATCCTTTATAGTGACCACAAAGCTACAACATCTCCTAAATAACTCCTCAAGCTAGTAATTTCCAACACAATCACTATCCAGCTCCTATAGACCTAAAAATATTTTATATATACATAGAGTGAGTATAAAATGTATACTAATTATGATCCTCCCTAAAAAATCTCGTAGAAAATTATAAATAAGTATTAAAAAAACCAATGAATAAAAAAATGAAACCAACTCTTCACTTAAACATGTAAAGCTATTTTTCTCATCTTCATTATGGATTACTCACTAGTGACATATTGAAGTAAGATATTCCTTTATTAAAAGCACAAAAATATATATGTGTGTGTGTGTGTGCACACACCACTTCCACTTACCCACTAGTTTGTCTCTATCATTCTCCAATTCCACACACTATGTTCTCATCCCTTTTATAAGTCATTATGCTCCTCATGCAATCGTATCATGGTCATTTTGCATCCTATGTATCATTGAACCTCATAAATATCATCCCTAGTAGTAAAAAAATTATTCATTCAAGATATTATACCCTATATAAATTCATTGTTCTTCAATTCATCACTACCCATGCAATTACACCCATGGGAAGTCATAGCCACCATGACAAGATACAGGTTTGTGATATGACCTCAAGTCATTACATCCCACACATAAATTTGTAGTAAACTAAGATACATCATAGACCAGGTTGGAACACACCATATACCACAATCCATTATAGCTCAGGATACACCTATACATAAATTATAGATAAAGAGAGAATAAGGGAGAGAAAGAAGTTAGTTATCTATTCCCTCAATTTCCAAGATGTTAAGGAAAACACCCAAAAAAATTAGGTTGTTGTATTCCATACTGATGTAGGAGGTGAAGTTTAAAAAATCATAAAATATATAATATATCATGAACAACCACACTAAGTGATACTACCTAGCCTTAGACTCATATGTGGATATCAACAAAAAAGAAACTCAGCTACCACCACTGAGTACTAGATCTCAAACTAGCATAAAAGTATCAATGTTCATTATTAATTAATTAATTAATAATTGATTAATTAATCATTAATTAATATTATTCCATATTGAATTTACTATATTACCATTTAAATATTTTAATGATGTGCCTTCGGCCCTAGGAATTTCCTTTTTTATATATTATCAAGTATGTTATCATCATCTATAAACACTATTGGCCAACCCCAGTTTTTTATAAATTCATTTATTATATCATAATTTTTTGGGTACTCTTAGACTCAAACTAGGCCACCACAACAAAGATTAACTTATCATACATAGATTTAAATTAGATCATATAGTTATAAATCAATAGGTAATATTTTTCCAACCAAATATTTAAAATCATTAATCGAGAAATATAAATCGATGATAAATCCCTACTCTGAACTTGTTCTGACCACCCAGTGTTAGTCCCATACCATTACGCATAGCATAATCTACCCCGGCATCACCAGTAGTGACCATCATCATAGCCTCAAGCACAAATACCAGTTCTCATTAAAAATTCCCAACCATATCAAGTTATCAACAACACATTAAATCAAAATATATTATAATCATCCTAGTGAAAACATAGATATTACATGTATGTTTTAAACACATAAGAAAATGCACTAATTACATGTAATAAATTATCTTAAGCCTCCTACAACCATGAATAGGTTTTTTTATCAACATAATTTTATTTAACAAAACAAATCATTTTACTTGCTGTATAGAATTAACCAATTCATTATGAATAGAATTTATACTTCAAGGAACCTATATAAAGTAGTTAGAAGTAGCAATAAATCAAAACCTACATGCTCTAAAAACTGTTTATATAAATTTAAATTTTATAATAAGAGAAAATATTAGTTAATATACCTTTTCTATTCACTTAAAAACATTAGATCTACATTGTTTATTAATTTTATGCTTTTGAACCTTGCTAAAAAACCAAAAAAACACTACCAAATGGATAGCATACTATTTAATAAAAAAACATGAGACAACATCAAGAATTAATATAATAAATTTAATCAAAAAACCTTATCCACTTATCTAAACCCTACAACATAAAATATAAATAATATAAAACATTAGATAATCCCAACTTTAATTATTTAATATCCAGAACTGTAAAACAATTATTATTATGAAACTATTTAACAAATAATACTGAAACATGTGATATTCTGATGTTTCAATTAATTATTAGGTGTTTATACTATATTACACTCTTTAATAACTACTAGTATTTTAAAATATTAATTATTTAAGCTACAACATGTGAATTCACTAAATTACCATCGATGAAAATATTTACAAAAATAGTTATAATATATTTCATGATTTATTGAAATTGTATTAACATACCATAATATGATATTAATTCCAACAAATAAATTAGTAGTAGTCTGGAATAACAATTTTCTCCTCCTTATTTTATATATTTGATGATTTTTTAATATTTTTTCTTCATGTAATTTTCTTCCACATTATTATTTGATTGTGGTTAATCTAATCCTCTTAAAAAAAGTAAACTAAAGAATTATTTGGTCACAATTTACCATAAAATTAAGGATATGTTTTAGTTCCCTTACCTCTTGAAAATCATCATTAATTTTCTACAACAATATAGAGAAAAAAATAGATACATACACAGATCTAGAAATTCACTGGAATAAGCTCGAATAAGGGAAAAGCTTTTCATGACTCCAAGAGATAATGTTATATTTTCCCATACATGAGGGAGAGAAACTAGATTGAATGTGAAGAAGTAAAATTCATTTAAATAATAAAATATATATAATTATGGAGTTTCCAAAAATTTAGGTCAAACATTATTTTTAATTTAACATTAATTTATTTTCCTTTTAATTCTCAAAAAATCACTCATTTAAAACATTAAACATCAAGGAATTAAAATTTTAAAATCCAAATTCCCTCTTTAATATTCTTTATTTTACATTAAGATTTCATATCTATTTTAAAAACACATTTTTACATCATTTTAGTGAAAACTGGGGAAACTAGAAATATCTAAAAAAAATCAAAGGCATGATCGCTTGTAAGGAAAAACCGCAAGAAAAAAATGATATATCAGGGGTGAATAACTGTATGGATAAAATTACCAACCATGAAATACTAATCGCCTCACCCAAACCATCAACTACAAAGGACCGACCACATGGCCCACCATGTAGGACCAACCACATGACTAAAAAGACTAACCATGAAGGAATAACTACATGACTAAAATTACTAGCTATGAAGGACTAACTATGTTAAAAATAACTAGTATTGAAGTATTGACCACATAAACAAAATGAATAATTGTGATGGATCGACTATCAAACCAAAATGACCTACCATGAAGGATGGACTGTATGAAAAAAATAATCAACAGTATGACTAAAATGACCTACCGTGATGAACTAACTACATGACCAAAATTATCAATTGTGAATGACTAAAAAACTAAAAACTTATATGCAAAGAAAATAAAAGTCTGTAAAACCCCTATAGGAAACTCCAATCCATGGAGACTCTCAAAGGAATGGTTTTAAAAATCTTGAACCTTACCTATGGTATCCAAAATGTTAGGGTTTCCCACACAGTGTAACCGAAAGAAAATACCAAGAAAAGGGAACATAACCCTGATGGTCAACTTATTACTTTTATCTCTAAAAATATGATTAATTGGAACCTAAACATTAGAGTCCCCCATATAAAATCTTTGAGTTCTTAACAAATTTATCTTTTGAAGGACTCACATGCTTAGTACATGGTAGTCAATAATTGATTACAACACAACATGGAATGTTTTTATAGTAGGATATAAAATATTCAAATGATATCTTGGATGTTGTTTTATCCAATAATTCTCTAATTACTATATTTTAATTATATATTTTTACCCATATATATGATAAAAATTTAAAAACAAAACATAAAAAGTGAAAACATCAGAGAGGGAGAGCAGTGCATAAGGAATGGACTCTAGTAGTCCATTCTATTTAGGGATAATGATTACCAATAAGCAATATATACCTAAAACCATGTATAATATTGTATATTGTCTTATATATCAACAGAGAGTAGCAGTTTCTTGTTTATTAGCTATAGTGAGGAAGATAGAGAAAATATAGGGTGTAAAGTGAGGGGGATACAGTTTTCATGGGTTAGAAAAAATCCCTATTTTTTCACAGCTAAACACGGTGCATCTATGATCTTCACACTCGTGCGCTCAACAACACCATAATCATGGGAAGCACCAATTTGATATTGTGTCACATCTTGATTCAACCACCTAGAAAAGTGGTTTCCTTTATCGCAATTCACCACCACGATTTGAAAACTCTAACATAGTATATTACGGGAGTTTGTTTTAAAAGTGTCACTAAGCTAATATAATTCATACACATATTAAATTTATAACTATTTCATCACATAAAATATTTATCTTTTCATATTTTTATTCTTTTGTGTATGCATGCTTCTAAATATTTAGTTTTTCAATCCCTATTTCATCCACCAAATTAATGTGTTCATGCCATATTAATGTGTAAATCCTTACAAAACCCACAATTTTATGATATTCTCATAAAAATATAATCCAAGTATATTCATACATATTTTAATTTATCTTATTAATAAGGTATATGACCCTTTCATGTAAATGTATAAGGGTAAATGAACTTTATAATTTAGACATGAGTTAGCCTAGAGTGAAGGATTTTCAACCACACGCATTTTTAGTATAGGGAATAATCCTCCAAGATAGTAGGTAGTTTATCCCCAAGTCCCTTTACACAGGGATACATTACTTGGGATTGAATTTAATCTATGAGATCCTTATAACATAATATGCACAAACTATATTCCATAATTATTCTCAATTTTATAACATTAAAAAAACTAATCAAAGTCAAGGTAAATGAAAACTAAATCATATGGAGTTGAACCGATCATTAAATGAAAAGATATATATCTTAAAAGAAATTAATTCTATAAATAAGGTATACATAATATTTATATTTGTTAAATAATTACTAAACATGAATATTAAAGGAATTTAACTAGTAAATAAACTCTTTATATATTATCAAACATGAAAAAATAAAAAATAATTTTTTCATATTATATCTATGCATGGAAAAACTCATTTTATAATTCCTAGAACTTATATTTTATAAAAAAATTATAAATTGTGATTTAAAAATTAAAAAAAAAATCAACATTTTCTCACATGTCGTGTTTTATGACTGACACTCAGTCATAAAATATGACAGATAGTAGAGAGAAGGTTCTTTCCTGATACTCATATTTTACAATATGAATGTCAATCATAAAATATGATCTACATAGTTTCTAAAGATAGGTGTTATAATATAACACCAATATTATTCTAGGATGTGGTGGGATATCATAAATAAAACACATAGCTCTATTTTTTAGAAACCTTATATTTATTCATATTTTACTATATCATATATCATATCATATGGTGGAAATCAAAACTCTATGTTTTAATTATATCATACCTTATAATATCTTTTAGTAATATGTTAATAATGAATAATGCTGAAGAGATCTTTTCTGTCATATATTATGGTATCGGTATATATGAAATAAGATATTAAATTCTTAAAAAAATAGTATATTAAAAAAATTAATCCTTAAAGGGAAAGTATATGATATCACTAATGGATTTTTAGGGATCATCATATGATTATATGTAGTATAGAAAACACATATATTTTCTTTATCTATCTTTCATAAATTAAATGTCCAAATATAAATAAAGAATACCATAATGGGTATACAGAATCAATGGCCTCTATCTTCTTCTTCAAAGTAGTGTGTTAGATGATGATCACTAAAACAAAAACTAATGGCATCATGCCACCAAGGGGGAAACACTAGATTTTGGATTCATGGTCATAACTTGAGAATACCCATACACTGAATGGTTTCTATAACATTCACTAAGAAATTATGAATAGTGTACTGAGAATAAGAGAGAATATAGAAAGATATTGTATGTAACTAATGATCACATACACTATCATAACCAACAATTGGTGGGGTAGTATCCCTTTTATAGGCCTCCCCAACATGTTTGATGAATGCAAAACACATCAGGTGTCATAAAATTCCACCCTAAATTTATGCCTCATTGATTAGTATATTAAATATTTCAATAAACTTTTTCAAATATTTTAATCCATTTATAATGTATTAATAATATATGGAAAACATATGTAAGAATACTTTAATACAATATTTTCTATGTTATATTTTTTTCAATAATATTCAATGAATATGGATATTTCATTGCTGATTGATGTTAATATGGATAAAATATTAATTATAGTGAAGAAGATCTTGGAAGTTGGAATAACAATTAAAAGCTTTTTTTAGAAGAGTTCCCAAGTATTGTGTCACCTTGTATTAAGGGAAACTTGATTGAAAGACTTGTATCTTGAATGTTAGTGTTTGAGGTTTCTTTCCATTATTTATATGAAATTAGAATAAATATATTTCTCAGAAGCATTGGTATATCTATTTATAAATCAGTGAAAAAAATGATGATTTAAAGTTCTATAGAGAATTTATAATGAACATTTTTATTAATTTATAAAGAGTAAGTAATTTTAGGAGTTACATAATTGTGATTTAGGAGATTAATACAAAAACCTAGATGAAGTTGATAAAATATGAAAATATTTTATGGGAATTTGGAAGTTGGTTCTAAGGGACTTGATATTACATATATAGTATTTTTAAAAGTAATTATAAAGATTTAAATTAAAAAATATATCCTACTTAAGGCCAATAAAGTGTCGGGAGGAGAACCAGGTTCATTTCGTTAGCTAACAAAAAGCAAGAGGATTCACCCACTAAAAATTTACTTTCCAAGAACATTACATGTAGAAGAAAAAATTATCCCTAAATTTAGTAAACTGGGACTTAGGAAGATTTAATGCACCCTAAATCACCTCACCTAAATTATTTTCAAAAAATATTTAATCATGAATAAAAAAGAAATCGAAACTATAAAATTAAAGATAAATTTTAGTTTTAAATGGTAATAATTTTTTTTCTACATCTATGGGATAACATTGAAAATGTTATATATCTGGAATTATAATGTTTACAACTATGGATTTTTAGCCACATGAATCACAAGAGACCATGATTTCATTATAAATCATAATCTAAATTATTATAGAGTCCCACCTATCCATATATAGAGGAGTATAAATAGAAATATGATGTCATTGAATCCCTATATACATGGGCCGCCATTCGTTCCCAACAGTTACCACTGAGATCCTATAGAAATCTTGAAATTGACAAGATACTTTCATAAAACCATGTGAATCATCATTATCATGGATACTCATTACCACTGTGATCTAACATTTATTAAAATAATCAATCCCATTAGAATTTCATATTAACCAATCCTTCATGTATTTAATTTTTACAACTTCACCCATATTTTAGTAAGAAAAACCCCAACATCTAGTGAAGTGAATTTGGATACTTGAAGAGGATTCACAATCCAAACAGTATCCCACTTGAAGAAAAATTCAACGATATCCCCTAGAAAATATCGAACATTTATAAAGATACAAACTTCTCACCTTCCTTCCTCATCCATCCAGTGCTCTTCACCACCTTCCAGTGACTCTAATCCCACTAAGCCATAGTTCAACCTCACTAATTCCTGGATACTAATTTTAGTGTACATATCCCGTGAATATTTCTCCCCAATAATATTATGTAACTTTTACAACATTTCTTCAATAAACTAATGAATATAATGGTATTATAGGTTGATATTTTTAGTCCTTGAATGAAATATGGGAGTCTTCACCTGGTGATTGACACTTTTATTGTCATATTTGATGTCATCCTTATCATTAGGATGGTCAAAGATATATTTAAAAAACCCAAGATATGGCATAGTGGAAAACCTCATGGTCTCCCTCAAGGACGAAATGTTTAATAACCAAGTGGTATTTTAGAAAAACTTATTGTAATTTTAATTATTTTGAAATTAGTATACAATCATGGTATGAAACAGTAGTGAGAAACACAATGGGGGTAATAGAATGGAAAAATTTATTAAGAAAAAATAGATAAATAAAATCAAGATGAATGAAATAAAAGTAGCAAGAACATGTCCACATCTAGGTTGATCAAATATAAACTACCTATCATAGATATATTGAATTATAAAACCAAAAACTCTAAACTCACTCATTACATGGTCAATGGATTGATGAAAATAACACTCTCACCAAAAAAACTGATAATTCGTGATAATAATTGCTTCCTACACATTATAACTCTCCCAAATTTAAGAAATGTCTTAATAAAATCACTATATTAAAGAATTTATTCCTTAAAAAAGTAATCATCTAAAGACCAAAAATCACACAGCCTCACTTAACCAGTTGATTGGGTTAGATAAGAGATGAAGGGGAACAGGATAAATGGGAAAAAAGAAGAAAATTGATCCATTGTAATAATGCACTCTCACACACCCCAAATCAATTTTATGATCTCCTCAGATTAATAAAGAGGTTATGATCTTCATAAAGCATGGATATCCATAAAGAATCGATTTTCACTTCCTAAATCTAGCCTCATGAATTATCTCTACATTTTTTGAGAATCAAGATCAAAACACAAATAGAGGAAGAATTAATATAGTAACATTACAATTTTATTTACAGTATTAATGAAACATCATTATGATATTTAAAAAGAAAAAAAAGAAATGAGTAAAATAAAGGGAAAAATAAAAGTGTGGTTACCATATTCAGAAATTGAGATGGTTCCTATGTCTAAAGGTATTCCCTAAACAAAAATAGGTTTATCTCCTTTTATCTAGAAAAATTAAAAGAAAAAATAGTGAAAAATAATTCATAACATGTAGAAATCCACATGGATTCTCTTGATGTGTGTGTCACTATATTTTGGTTAACTCCAACTAAGTGTAGTAAACCTCTTGAAATGACATGATCCTCCCCTCACATATTAAATGTAATGTACCACAATCAGCTTCACCATACTCCTAGGATTATCTCCCTACTCCACCACAAAAAACATAAGGAATGAGGCATTATAGCTTTTTGAAATTAAAAAATAATATTTTTTTTGAGACTCATACGTCAATGTCTGCGCATTTTAACTTATATATATATATATATATAGTATTATTAAATATATATATATATATATATATAAGTTTATATATACATATAAATATATATATATATAACTATTATAATTGTAATATTAATTATATTAATTTTTTTTTGTTTTTTTTCTATTTTCTTATTTTAATTATTTTTTTGTTCCCTTTCATTAGGTATTCTCTTCTCAAAGTGGGTGTGTACGATTTAAAAATAGGGGGATTGGTCTTCAGTACTTCCTCCTCCAAACAACATCATCGAAGAGGGATCTAGTTGGAAGGATCAACAAGTGGCACTCAATTTTATCTCTATGGTCGGCTGGATATAGGGATAGAGCCCGGGCACAACTCTCGTGTGGAATAGAGGCATGACATCAATTTCTCAATTGCACCTTCTTCAGTAGAAATCCAAGGAAGGTGAAGAGGTAGATGGAGACTCCTTCAGATATGGCACGGTAGGGCTCAGGATCTGGCATCTCGGTGGGGGATCAGCCGGTGGATGGGAAGATGGTGTTATTATTAAGGTGGTATTGATTCAGTTCCTTTTTTTAGAACTCAAAAAATTGGTATATTGGGGTTAGTTTTATTTTATGATAGTTCAAGTTTTGGTTCTCTAGTTCTTAGTGACAGGTATCAGTCATTATCATATCTAAAAAAAGTTGTGTATATGCTCGGTGGTCATGGGTTTCAGTGATAGATGAGGTGTGACAGTGTGGTTCTTTTTCCAATCTAGAGTAGCAGTTGCAAATATTTCTAGTGGTGGATGGGTGAGCCATTGTTGGGTTCTCAGAAAAGGTAAAAAGATTCCTTCATTGGGTGGAGGGAAATAGCGGCACCATTGGAGTGCCACTGTTGGAGTGTTGGGTAATGGTGGAAAAGAAACCACCATTAGGTGGAAATGTAGTGGTAGCAGTACCCTAAAGGTAGTAGGGTAATACCAATAACACTGGCTGGCAGTGGAATAATATTGATTAGAGAAAATTACCTTTAAATAAAAATGAAAATAAAATAATTAAAAAAAATAATGAAATTCAATAATTAATATAAATGTTTTCAAAAAATAAAATTTTTAAAATTTTTAATTATGAACAACAATTGAATTTTAATTTATAAAAAAACAACAAAAAATGATATTCATGTATTAAATATTATTATTTTGAAAAAAAAAATGAAATAAAAACATTTGAAGAGTGATATTAACTATTAAAAATAATTAGAAGAAAGTATGTACATAATTTAACCTAAAGTAAAATAATAAACAATGATGTGTTAGAAAATATTTATTCATTAACAAAAATGACCAAAATTCCCAAAATAAATAGAAATTATGTAATGACCCGAACTGATATAAATAGAATTTCCATTTTGTTTTAATTAAATGTCTTATTATGTAAAATGGTTATAGAAAACACATTAACTTATTTTATTATTATATAAAATCATATTTAAAAGATTTTTAAGTATAATTACCATTGATAATATAGTCATTGAACATTGATCACATGATTAGTATAAATATAGTATTTTAAAAAATTCAACTGACACTGGCAAAGGAAAGTGATGGCCACAACCAGTAGGATCGTACCCTATGAAGCTCATTTATCAGAGCTTCCAAGTGAGATAGAATATCAAGGATTTTTCTTGATCAAGACCAAGATGATATTCAATAACTTAATCATGAGCAAAAATGTTTATGAGAAAATTTCAAGCTCATCGAGATCATAACTCAGACCATGTTCGTTGAACAACCCCATGAAAGTTTCATCGTTACACACCTTACTCTTAGGCCATTTTGTTGGTGTTTTAAAGGGATATGTATCAAGGCCCCAAAAATACTGTTATGTAAATTATTATATATATAATAATAAATATATTTTCATCCAATTATTCTTACTTTATAAATGATTTTTATTTTTGATACAATAAAATAAAAAAAAGTAATTTTGTGTAATATTAAAATTCAATTAAGGAATTTATTTTTCTGAATTAATGGATTTTTTAAATAAATATTGTTTTAATAAAATATTATTTTTAAATATTTATTATTAATTATAAATGATCATATAATTTTTATGAATTCAAATGTAATTTTTATAAGGGTTTGAAAATAGTTATTATAAAAAACCAGCATTTATTAATAAATATAGAATATTATTTTAAAAGTAAAAAATTTAAATATTTATAAAATTATTTAGATAAAATGAATATTATTTTTATAATAATAATGTTGAAATTATCCCATGGTGAATTTTTCATAATTTTTCACGATAGTAAAATTTTTAAGTAAAATTTACATACTGTATAATTATACAGTGTGTATTATGACATCATAATGACTCAAAAGTGATATAATAAATACTATAAAAGGTATCAATGACAAAATATATGTTTTTATTATATAATAATATCATTTTAAGTTTATTTTATTAATTTTATCAATCCATTATTGAACCTCCAAAACATATAATACACTTTAATGTTTTAAAATCGTTTCTTTAAGAGTATGACTCACCTCCATATAAACAAGGGTGTTATTTTATAATATTCGGCCCTTAGACTTATAAAATATTTAAAATCACTCCAATTTGGTAGAAACCATAGATAAAAACCATGGTAAGGTTTGTGGTTTTGATTATTTTATTATATAGATTCCAACACCTATGTTTGGTAAATAATAAAGAAATACCCACTCATTTCCAATATAAACCCACCCAAGATCACATTTCTCTTCACTAAAAAAACTTTTATAGTGTTTTTACCCTATCCTCCCCTATCAATAGTCCCCAATTCACCCTTAATCTCCCAATAATCCCCTCCCAATCATTTGGAATCACACTCAAGTAAGGGATCCTCACCTTCTCTTCTTTATTCAAGTTTCTTTATTATATTATGTCTTTTATTTCTAATTACTAATTTTGGGATATATATTTACATGTATATATTACTTCCCATTTTATTTCCAAATTATTAGATACCCTTGTATTTATCATCAACCCATTTTATGAATTTTTAAGTGACGTTGTTATGCTGCTGAAATTTAACCATGATTTTCCATGCCAAAACAATTGTGTAATGAATACCACACCCATTTCCTATCAAGGTTGTTAACATTTATACACTTATAATTATTTTACATGGGAATTACATGTATTTATTCCACACTCCTTAATTGTGGAATAAAATATTATGATGAATGAAACCATTTTTTATGATATATGTGTCACACTTAAGCATGAGAATGAAATGAAATTTATGGGTGCACCCAGAATTATATAGCACCCAAATTCATTGGGTAATGTTTACTATCATGAGATTTCATGGTGGAATAGTGAGTGAACATGATTGATTTATGTTACTTTTTCCATCATGATGTCTTATCAGTTATCCTTGACCTATGTTTATGATGCAATGTTTTCGGTTGCTTCCACGTTTCTCATGTTTTGATTATCACTCTATTTCATGCCTTATTATTTATGTTTATAATTCTCATGCCATTTATAACTCATTTATATTCAAATTTTCTAACATATATCACCTTATGGAATTTTTATTTCCTTGATGGTATTTATAGATCTCCCCTTTATTATGTATTTCCCCAGGTTATCTCGTGTAGTTTTAAAATCCATGAAATTTTAGGAGAATGTTAAAGAAGTTTTCAATAATGTTATTGTATCCCATGTTCAAGATGTTATGATATGTACCTAATTCTTAAATACACTATAATTCTCCTTATTATAGGTTTTATTAAGTGTGATCTTATAAAATAAATCATGAATAGGTGTGAAATAAAGAAAGGGGTTGTCATAGTTGGTATCATAAGAAAAGTTTAGTTATTTTTGTGATTAGGATTAGAATTATCTAGTGAAATACTTAAGGATAAGAATAATTTAAATAAAACATCCCAAAAATTTAGTAAGTATAAATTAAGTGGTTTATCAAGAAAATATATCTCTTTTTGGATATTATAAGTGGGAATGGTTTTGGAATAGATGTACCTAGGGGTGACAACTCCAACAAGGTATATCAGACCTAACTCGGTGTAACCCGATACATGATAACAGGTTTTACCGAAAAACCTGGTTTGACACTCCTAATGGATATTATTTGGTAATTTCAAAAGCTCATTACAGAATATTATTAAGGGAAAAATAACCATGAGATTATGTGTTAGGAAATAGATCATGGGTAACATAGATTAAATCTTATAAATTCATAAGTTAAGAAATAAATGTAATTTATAAGTTATCCATTTAATGTAATTGGATTCCCTTTTATGTATTTAATAGTTTAAATTTAATCATACCTAAATTTATTTTATTCTAGCCAATGGATATAAATATGAGGAATCATATAAATAATAAATGTGATGGGAAATTTGATGATTTCCCCAACAAGATTCCCAGTCCAATGGGAGTAGGAATCGTGAATGTTATGATGATAATATCTTACCTGAATTAGGTTATAAATAGAAATGTGGATCAAGAGGAGTGTCTAAATCCCCCTAAGAAAGAACAAACTATAATTTAGGTCTTTAGGTTACAAAGGCTTCCAAAATTAAATAGATCATATGATCTCTTAATTATTGAATAATGGTTTAAATCCATTGAGAAGATCATTTCCATCCTTCAATGATCCAAATAACAAAATTTTATACTAGTTGTTTATCATATGGCGGTAAAATATGACCAGTGGTAGAAATTGATCAAGAATATAAATCCTGAAGAAGATATCGAAGCAATGGGGTGGAAGTAATTCTATAAAATGTTTTTTGATAAATATTTTCATCGCATTCTAAGTCTTAAAATGGAAATGGATTTCTTTTCCCTAAAGAAAAAAATGAAAAATATATTGGGGTGTATGAAGAAAACTTCACAAGACTTGCATGATATGCCTCTATATTTTTCATTACGCTCAAATGCAAGGTTGACTGCTTCTTTTGTGGGCTAAAACCTCATCTACAAAACACCCTGGAAATATATAACTTTGATAGCTATGAGGAAATTGTTTGATGTGCCCTCAAAGTCGAAATAGAGATCGGTGAATCTCAAGGTTGTCATAGGGATAATAAGGGGAAAGTGAAGTTTAATTCTAGCAGTCTGATGGAGAAATCTAATGGTTCCAACAAATTTCAACATCCCACTTGTCAATGGTTCTGAAAGATGAACCCTTGAAATTACCAAATGGGGATGAGTAAATTATTTAGGTGAAAGAATCAAGGACATGTAGATAGTGGATTCTCGTAGGAGAAACCCACTAATGTGATAGAGTAAATGAATTCTACAGTCAATCCTTAACACATTGTTCATTTCTTCAAATATAAGGAATTGGGGAACTATTCAAACCAATGCACTAATCCAAGGGGTTTTGGAGATAATAAACAACCTCAAAGGAAAAAAGGGTGAGATTTTTCCATCACAATCACTGAGGTGGATCCCAAAAATGAAGTGTTGATAGGTATCCATTTATTCATTAAATAATAGAAAATGCGATTTTTTATTCCGGTTATATGCATTCTTTTATATCTTAAAAGATTAGTAAAACTATTAAAACACCTCTACAAAGCATGGAAGTAGAGTTGTCCCTAAAAATAGAAAATGGGGAAACTATTGAATCCCAAGTATATAACTCCTCCCCTATCAACATTTTTGGGATGAACTTCCTACTAAACTTTGTCATACTCCCATTGGTGGAATTTGATACAATTCTGGGCATTGATCATCTTTCCCTATATATATCAAAAAAAAAATTCCCATGAGATCGAAATCAATCTCCATATTGTGAATCGACCCCTGATTCGGTATAAGTGTAAGGTGTAGGTTGAATATTCTTTAGCACCAACATCACAAGAATGGATATTATTTCCCTATGATCAATCATATCTAGCCCAAATTATTGAGTATAATGAAAGACTCATCCTCAAAGACATTCTTATTGTTATGGTATACACGGATGTGTTTCCCAAGGAATTTTTTGGTCTTCCTCCTAGCCGATAGGTTGAATTTTCAATCAAACATATACCTATGGACTTACCATTATCTAAGACTCTATACAAAATGGTTGTTGTGTAACTTGAGGAGATTAAAAGATAACTATAGGATAATATAGATAAAGGGTTCATATACCCAAGTGCTTCACCAGGGGAGGCACTAGTCCTCTTTGTAAGGAAGAAACATGGTTCAATATACCTCTGCATCGATTATCGTGAGCTCAACAAGATCACGATAAAGAACAAATATCCTCTTCCATGTATTGATTACTTGTTCAATCCACTATGTGGATCACAATACATCTCCAAAGTGGATCTTTGGTTGGGATATTACCATGTTTGGGTGATAAAGGATTATATCCCCAAGACTATTTTTCATACAAGGTACGAACACAATGAGTTCATCGTAAGGCCATTCAGACTCACTAATTCTCTAGAAAGATTCAAGGAATTGATGAATAGATTCTTTAGAAATTACCTTAGTAAATTTTTGGGAGTATTTACAGATGATATTCTAATATACTTCAAAATCAAAGAGGATCATTAGAATCATATAAGCACTATTCTAAAAACCCTATGAAATGAGAGGCTTTATGCCAAGTACAAAAAATTTGAGTTCTAGTTGAAAGAAGTATCATTATTAGGACATACGTTAATAATAAATGGGATATATATGAACCCATCAAATATAGAAGAAATTAAATTATGGTAGATCCCAAAATATATGAAATATATCTGCAATTTCTAGGGATTAGCGGGGTAGTATCGTTGATTTGTGAGAAATTTATCAAGATTGTCAAACCCTCTAACAAAGATAACTCAAAAGGGAGTCAAGTTTGCATGGAATGATGAATGTGAAGAGAGATTCAAGGATTTGAAAAGGAGTCCCATCACTTCCCTAGTTCTCACACTACCCACAAGTGTACAAATTTTTGTAGTATTCAGTGATTCTTCGAAGAATGGATTGGGTTGTATGTTAATGCAGAATGAAAATTCCATAGCCTATGCCTCAAGGTAGTTGAAAGGTCATGAAAAAAACTACCCAACGCATGATCTAGAGTTGGTTTTAGTAATAATAGCTTTGAAAATATGGTGTCATTATATATTTTTTGAGTATTTTGAAATATATATCGATCACAAAATTTTAAAATATATATTCACATAGAAAGTACAAAATATGCACCAATGGAGATAGATAGAGATGATCAAGGACTATGACATCTCAATCCACTTCCACCATCGTAAAGTGAATAAAGATTTAGACACTCTAAATAAAAAGTATCCAGTGATTCTATCACTAATGATAATTGATAAGGATCCAATACTCTTGGATTTGGAAAGGATAGATATAGGAATCATAAAGGAAGGAATATCATCAATCCTTTCACAAATGACTGATTGAAAACCCCTTCTAGAAAACATTAAGGATTATAAGATAAATGATGTGATAATTAATAAGAAAGTGTAAACAATTATAAAATATAAATCCTCATATTTTAATTTTAATGAAGAAGGAGTTATAATATTTGGGTCAAGACTATGTGTGACATAAAATATTGAGTTGAAGATGGAGCTTTTGGATGATGCATATAGCTCAAAATTCTCAATAAAACTAGGAAAGAAAAAGATATATCAAGATCTCTAAGAACACTATTTTTGGAACAATATAAAGAATAATATCATAGAATATACATCAAGATGTCTTGTATGTCAGTAAGTGAAATCGAAAATGAAAAATTCCAAGGGGATGATGCAAACATTACCTATACCTACATGGAAATGGGAAAACATAACCATGGACATTTTCACTGGTCTTCCAAAAATATAAATTGGTAATAATGATATACTATGCACTTAATTTTGATTCTAGATGATTTCTCACTCGATCAACATGCAAGGATATATATCAGATAAGTGGCAAAGCTGCATGGAAAAACGTTATCGATTGTATCAAATCGAGATCCAAGATTAACCTGTAAGTTCTAGAAGAGTCTCCAACACATTTGAAATACTAATTTGAACTTCAAAAAGTATTATCCCCATAAAAATGATGTCTAATATGAGTAGACTATCCAGACACTTGATGAAATTTTGAGATTATGCTCAATTGACTTCATAGGAGGACAAGACAAACTTCTTCCTCTGGTTGAGTTATCTTACAATAACATTTTCCACTAAAGCATCCAAATGGATCCCTATGAAGCCATTTTTGGTAAGAGGGGTATAACACCTTCATTTTGGGATGAATTTAGGGAATTAAAACTTCTAATTCTTTAAATGGTCAAGGAAATGTTGGATAAGGTTAAGACCATTCAACATCACATCAAATCTCCTTAGAGTTGAAAGAAGAGATATGATGGAAATAATTTATGAGACCTAGATTTTTATGTTATAGACATGTTATTCCTCTAAATATCTCCATGTAAGAATGTAATGAAACTTGGAATGAAGTGAAAATTTAGTCCAAGATACATTAGCCTCGTTGATATCCTTGATTACATCGGAGCGATGGTCTACAAACTTACACCCCCACCTTACCTATCTCAAGTACATTATGTATTCCATTTATCCCTTTTGAGGAAGTACATACCAGACCCCTCTCATGTACTCAATCCATAGGTGGTATAATGGGAGAATGTTCTTTTCTATGAAGAGCAGCCGATGAAAGTCATAGATCATAGAGAGAAAGTTCTATAAGATAAGACAATTCACCTTGTCAAAGTGTTGTGGAGAAAACAAAAATTTGAAGAAGTGATGTGGGAACCGTAAGAGGTGATGAAATAGATTTACCCTCATTATTTTTAGTGTCGGAAAAAAATATATGGGTGAAAATTCTTAAGGGTGAAGATTGTAATGACCTGAACTGTTATAAATAAAATTCCCCTTTCATTTTTATTAAATATATTATTATATAATATGGTGATAGAAAACACATGAATTTTTTTTGTTTTATTATATCCAAATGGATTTAAAAAACCATTAGGTATCATTACTGTTTATAATATAGCCATTGAATAGTAATAAAATGATTAGTATAAATATAGGGTTTTAAAAAATCTAATTGACAGATACAAAGGAAAGTGATGGCCTCAACCAGTAGGATCATAGCCTGTGAATCCCATTAATTGGAACTTCTGAGGGAGATAGCCTCTTTGGTATTTTCCCTTCACCAATCCAAATATGAGATCCACCATCTTAAGCATAAGTGAATCTGTTTATGCAATAAGTTTAATCTCATCGAGATCACAACCCAACCACATTCATCAAACCACCCCATGAAAGTCTCACCATCGCGCACCTTACTCTTAGGATGTTTTCTGGTGTATTAAAGAGAAATGTATCATTACCCTATAAATATGATTATGAACATTATTTTTTATAGACTAATGAATATATTTTCATCCTATTATTGTTACTTTATAAATGATTTTTATTTTGATACAATAAAACCAAAATTGTAATTTTGGGTAATATTCAAATTCAACTAAGGAATTTATTTTAATGAATTAATGGATTTTTGAAATAAATAATAATTTAATAAACTAGTATTATTCAATAAATTTTATTAATTATAAATGATCATATAAGTTTTATGATTTCAAATGTAATTTTTATTTGGGTTCTAAAATAGTTATTATCAAAACACCTAGAATTTATTAATAAATGTAAATTATTATTTTAAAAGTGAAAATTCAAATATTTGGAAAATTATTTAGATAAATTAATATTTTTTAATCACAATTTTGAAATTATAGAATGGTTAATTTTTCATAATTTTTCGAGACAAATAAATTTTCAGGTAAAAATTAAATACCGTATAAATATATATTGTGTATTATGACAGTATAATGACCCAAAATTGGAGTAATCAATACTATAAAAGGTATAAATGATTATATATATGTTTTCCCTTTAAAATAATGTGATTTTATATTTATTCTATTAATTTTATATATCCATTATAAACCATCTAAAATTTGAAATATATTTAAAGTTTTAAAATCATTTCTTTAAGAGTATGAATCACCTAGATATAATTAAGGGTATTATTTTATTATAATTTTCCATTGTCCTTATAAAATAATGAAACCTACTCCCATTTGGAAGACACCATGGCAAAAAAACATAGTATGTTTTTTGGTTTTGGTTATTTTATTATATAGAGTCCAAAACCTATGTTTGTGAAATAATAAATAAATCCCTACGCATTTCCTATATAATACCACCCAATATCCCATTTATCATCAATAAAAATCCATTAAGAATTTTCTTACTCTACCCTCCCCTCTTTAGACTCCTCCCAAGGTGTCCCCAAGCTCTCATGAATCCCCTCCCAAGCATCTGGTGGAACACACTCAAGTATGGGATCCTCACATTCTCTTCTTTATTAAAGTTTCATTATTATCTTATGTCTTTTATTTCCAGTTCCTAATGTTGGGATATATCATTAAATGCCCATATTACTTCCCATTTCATTTACAAATGTTGATATTCCCCTTTTGGTCTCATCAATCCATTTTATAAATGTTTATGTGATGTCGTTATGCTGCTGAAATTTTACCATGACTTTCCATACCAAAACAATTGTGTAGTGAATACCACACCCATTTCCTATTAAGTTTTTTCAAATTTATAGATTTATACTTCATTGAATTGGGACTTAAAATTATTTATTATATACTCCCTAATCATGTAATAAAATATGATGATAAATGAATCTATTTTGTGTGATCTATGTGGCACACTTAAGCACTAAAGAGGTGATCAATAGACTAACAAGAACAGTAGAAAAGTTTAGTAAAGAGAGTGCAGCTCCACCCCACAGAAATAAGTAGGCACGGACCCCAATGAGTGGGAATGAAAGTAGGGTCCAATTATATATATAAATATATGTATGCTCAATAAGAAACCCAAATGAGTGTGTAAGGGGATCTCTGTCTCCAAGCTTAACCCAGGATAATTCGTCATCAGTTCCAAGTAAAAACCATCTTCACAGTCCCGTAACACATCTCGTCCACCTAGGAAACCCAAGTTAGAGGTCCCAATCACCGCACTTCAATACTATCTTCTTTGGGCGGCACTGACTCACCCGCATGGTTTTAGCTCATGTCTCAAGGACACGTCTCAGTGGGGAAAGTACCCCTCTTCCTTGTGGGTCCTTAGGTAACGTTAAAACTTTCACACCACTGATCCTCACAATTAGCGTCCCGCTCTAGTATTCACGGAGGAAAAAGGCACCGACTAGCCTCATGAGAAGGGCTGAGTCTAAAACTTCAACGGGTGACCCACTGCCCAACCCTGCTGGAGGGTAAACCCTAATACATCATCAGGCGACCCACTGCCCAGCCCTGCTGGAGTGTAGACCTAGAATAAATTGATAGGTGACCCACTGCCCAGCCCTACTGGAGGGTAAACACAGAACACCTCAACAGGAAACCCACTGCCCAGCCCTGCTGGAGGGTAGACCTGGAGCAAGACGATGGGTGACCCACTGCCCAACCCTACTGGAGGGTAGACCCGGAACACGTCGACAGGTGACCCACTGCACAGCCCTACTAGAGGGTAGGCCTGGAACAAGATGATGGGTGACCCACTGCCCAGCCCTGCGGGAGGGTAGACCCTAAGGTGTCATCGGGTGACCCACTGCCCAGCCCTGCTGGAGGGTATACCTTGAATCGTCCTAATAGCTCCGTACAGCTACTGACATCACTAGGTGTCACTAACAATTCCATCGTGCATTGTTTCGGAGTGCGTAAAAAGAAGATCTCCACCCCACATTATCATGATCTCAAAGGAGGCTCCACATGCCTAAACAAGTTGCACAGTTGCAGTTCTTGCGAAAAAACACGCGAGATAGACTACTTACTCGCCTAAAATGGACAACCAGTGAATATGGTACTATTCACCGTAGTCGGCCCATATGGGGCCCACGCGCTGGCTCTGATACTCGTTAGGGAGAACTGCGCCATCGCGATGCTCTCGGAAAGACATGCAGAAACGACTACTCATATGCCCCGAACGGACATCTGGTGAAAGAGGCGCAAAAATGCTGCACACAGCTCAAAGACGGTGCGTAGGGCCCATTTATCAACTCCCACTTCAATTCCCAAAACCATACTTGAAATCTCCACCTCAACACCAGGGTCGCATCGCCACTGACGGTGCTCAAATCGGACATCGGATGTGTCCGCGCCAACCCAAACAAGAATCCCGGCGTAGTACTTAACGAGTGTGTCGCTCCACTGAGCTTCCTTCTCGGGAATTAAAAATCCCCGAAACCATCTCAAAAGTTACTCCTCGAGACAAGGATTACCCTTCCGTAGACGTCATGTAAAATGGACACATGTAGCGATAGTTATGGGTGACCGAAGCCAGAGAGGACAAGCCCCTTGGGTTGGACCAGCCTAGCCGGTCGGTCCACCCGGCCTGGGCTGGCCTGTGCCGGTCGGCCAGGCTCGCTGCACCGGCATGCGGATTTACTACGCGGGCCGGGCAAGGACCTGAAGTACATGCTCAGACTGTCTGAGCCTGGTCATCCCGCGTGAAGACCCTTGGGCTACGGGTCTTGTTCCCCCGCGGGGTCGAATGTCGCGACCCCGGTCCACCCCCGTGCCGCGGGTGTGTCTGTCGCCTGCCGCCTAAAGCGCGGTCGCCGCGCCGCCTGAAGCCCGAGCTACTGCATTGCCTGCACCCTAGACCTTCACGATTCCTGAACCATGGACCACCATGCCGCCTACACCATGGAGCGCTGCCACTGGAAAGAGCCACACCGCCGCCAAGGGTCGTCGGACCACCCTTGTTCCACCGGAAAAAGGGGTATTTGGCCGAAAAATATCCCAAGGCCAAACCGGGCACCCCAGGACTCCAAAAAAATTATCCAAATGGATCATTGTGAGGATAAACTCTATCCCTACGAAACCAAGGGATTCGCTCGACGATCAGACAACAATTCGACACGACTAAACTCAATTGAAGAAGATTGCAAGAATGAAAAAGATAAAACACGAGCCTACCTCGAGGGGCTTTTCCCGACGCTTCATGATTGGGATGTCAGAGCCACCACGCCTTTCTAGAGTGGTGGAGGAGGGGGTGGATCCTTGTTGAGAGCCCTTTCACTAGGGAAGAATGTCCAAGGAGGGGTAAAGAGGGTGGGTGGTATGTTTAAATAGAAAAACACACTTAACCACCCACTTGTCGGCTCGTACCCAAACTTTCGTCAGGGCCGGGATTAAGCCTCTATTAGGGTAAACTCCATGCCTTGAGCGCAATGGTGGCCAAGAAATTTTAATCCGAGCCTCCGTTCAAAAGTTATAAAATTCGATGCCCAAGACCGCTAAATTACGAAAATGCCCCAGGGGGCGTTTTTCACAGTTGGCCCACGCCCGCAAAAATTATACCCCTCCTAGGGTAAACGGCATGTTCTGGACTCAATGGTTCCCTCGGTTTTACAATCCGAGCTATGATTCATGAGTTATTATATTTATTTATCCCACCCAGTGTGAACACACGCCAAAATTAATTCTGGCCACACCGAGGCTCGGAATCGCACGCTGTCAGAACGCCCTGCTCTGAAATAACATCAAGAGAAATTCAAATTATTACAGTCTCAAAACCATGGTTCTTACATCATTCCCTCTTTCACTTTTTTCATCCCCGAAAAACAAAACTACAAAAATAGCTCGGGTTACTCAGCCCGCATTTGGCTCTCCCGCTCCCAGGTGCTCTCCTATAGCCTCTCGTGCTGCCACAGCACACGAACTAGAGGAATGGCCCGTCTGCGCAGAGTTCGCTCCTGTCGGTCCTCAATTGCCACTGGGTTCTCCACAAAGGTGGCTCCATCCTCAACGTCCAGCTCTCCCTAATTGATAACGTGTGTGTGGTCATGCACATATTTCCTCAGCTGTGACACGTGGAAGAGGTCATGCACTCTCTCCAGCTGCAGGGGTAGAGCGAGACGGTAGGTGACCTCACCAACCCAGCGCACGATCTCAAAGGGCCCAATGAACCTCAGGGACAGCTTGCCTCCCTGGACGAACCTCCACGTTCCATGTCATGGGAGACTCTCAAAAAGACATGGTCTCCCTACTCAAACTCCAAGGGCCTACGACATTGGTCTGTATAGGACTTCTGTCTGCTCTGAGCCATCCTCATCAGCTCACAAATGACTTGAACCTTCTCTGTTGTCACCTTAAACAACTCTGGGCCCACGAGGGAGGTCTCCCCAACCTTCGTACAGCACAAGGGTGACCTGCAGGGTCTCCCATAGAGGGCCTCAAAAGGTTTCATGCCAATGGTAGAGTGGTAACTGTTGTTATATGCAAACTCTACCAAGGGCAGGTGATCCTCCCAGCTCCGGACAAAGTCTAACACCCATGCCTTGAGCATATCCTCCAACACCTGTATAGTGCGCTCGGTCTTCCCGTCAGTCTGGGGGTGAAAATTTTTACTCATCTGCAACTGAGTCCGGAATTCCTCCTGCATGCCTCGCCAAAACCGTGACGTAAACTGTGTGCCATGGTCGGAGATAGTCGTTTAGGGTACTCCATGAAGAAGGACGATCTCATGGACATATAACTGTCCCAGACTCTCCACCGAGCTCTGCTCCCTGATAGCAAGGAAGTGCACCGACTTCGTGAGTCATTCAAATGTCACCCAAATGGAGTCATGGCCCTTCGATGTTCGCGGAAGCCCTGTGATGAAATCCATAGATGCGCCCTCCCACTTCCACTCTGGGATATCAAGGGGCTAAAACAACCCTACCGGAACCTGGTGCTCTGCCTTCACTTGCTGACAGGTAAGACACCGAGAAACGAACTCGGCTATGCTATGCTTCATGCCAGACCACCAAAACTACCGCCGAAGGTCTCTGTACATCTTCCCCACACCGGGATGTACGGCCAAGGGAGAAGTGTGGAACTCCCACATCAACTCCTCCCTCATCTCCACTAGTACTACAGCTTCCCCCTAAAATAGGATCTCATGATTCCCTCCTTCAGAATACCCATCGGGTGTGTCGCCTGTGGATATCTGATCATGCAGTACCTCTCTATCGACATCTCCCAGCTGTGAATCTCTCACACGCTCAAGGAGCGAAGGAGTCAACACCATCGAATGTAGAAAATATGTACCCCCCTACTCCACCAAGGTCAGCCAAAGGGAAGCCCACTACTCTGAAGGTTCCCGCACTATATGATCCTGGGACTTCCTGATAAGGGAATCTACTACTACGTTGCCCTTCCCTAGAGTGTAGACTATCTCGAAATCATAGTCCTGCAGAAACTCAAGCCAGCGCCTCTGCCTCAGGTTTAAATCCCTCTGAGTGAAGATATACTTGAGGCTCTGGTGATCTGAGTAGACCAAAAAATGCTCACCCAAAAGGTAGTGTCTCCATAGCCTCAATGCGAAGACTACTACTGCCAGCTCCAAATCGTGAGTCACATAATTCTACTCATGGGGCCTCAACTACCTAGACCCATATGCAATCACTGCCCTCTACTGCATCAGTACACACCCGATCCCAACTCCTGTAGCATTGCAATATACAACGAACTCAACGCCCTCCTCTGGCAGCCTCAACACCAGTGCAGTAGTTAGCCTCTGCCTCAACTCCTCAAAGGCCTTCTGGAACAGATCAGTCCAGGTAAACGATCTCCCCTTCCGTGTCAATGCAGTAAAAGGGGCAGCAATCCTGGAGAAGTCCTCCACAAACCTCCTGTAGTACCCTTCCAACCCAAGGAAACTCTGCACCTCAGATGCATTCTTGGGTGGCTCCCAAGAAAGCACTACTTCTATCTTTGCGGGATCCACATCCAAAAGATGTTCTGTAATGACGTTCCCCAAAAAGAGAACCTCGTGAATCCAGAACTGGCACTTTGAGAGATTCCTATAATGGTGGTTCTCTCTAAGTAAGTCTAGGACCATCCTCAAATGCTCTGCGTGCTCCTCCTCTGTCGCCGAGTAAATGAGTATGTCGTCAATAAAGACAAACACAAAATGGTCTAGGTACGGTTGGAAAATATGGTTCATCATATCCATGAAGACGGTAGGGGCATTTGTCACACCAAAGGGCATCACAAGAAACACGTAGTGCCCATATCAACAACGGAAGGCCAGCATCTAGATATCAGCCTCATGAAGCCGCAACTGGTGGTAACCAGATCGAAGATCGATCTTCGAGAACCACTTCGCACCTTGCAACTGGTCAAAGAGGTCGTTGATCCTCAGCAAAGGGTACTTGTTCTTTATCATGGCCTAATTCAGGCGACGATAATCCACACAAATCCATAGACTCCCATCTACCTTTTTCACAAACAGAACTAGAGCTGCCCAAGAGGACACACTGGGCCTGATGAATCCCTTATCATGAAAATCATCCAACTGAAGTCATTTCTCTCGAAGCTCTATGGGTGCCATCCGATATGCTGCACAAGATATCAGAGTAGTCACCAACTTCAAGTCAATGCAGAACTCCTTCTCTCGCCTCAGAGGTAGTCCCGAAACATCCTCGGGAAAGAAGTCCATGTAGTCCTCTACCACGGTAGGGATCCAGGTGCCTATGGAATCTGCTTCTCCGAGAGACATGCTCGATAGCTGGTGCGAAAAAGGTCGGGGTCTCCTTCTCAGAGTACCCATCTACTCTACCATGTGGTCTCATTCACCAAGGATGGTGAACCTTTTCCCATCAGAAAACTCGCCTCTGACTTGTCTGTGATGACAGTTGATCTGACCGTGAATCGTAGAAAGCCAATCCATGCCTAGGATGACGTCGTAAGGTTCCATCGTGATGATGAGTAGGTCCCACATGAAACTCCCTCTCTTGAATGATAGTTCGCACTATCTGCAGATAAAAGTCACCAACGAGACACTTCTTGTAGGAACCTCAAGGCTAAGTGTAGGTGCCAGTGCCTCTACTAGAAGCTCCAACTCCCGTACCAATAGCAGTGATATAAAGGAATGGATGGCTCCCGTGTCTACTAGTACCGAAGAAAGTGTGTAGTAAACACAAAGAGTACCTCGGACCATCTCGTGCGCTAGAGGATCTCGAACACCAATGGCATGAAGCTGCCCGCGGCCCCTACTGCCAGCTCCCTAAGCCTGGCGTGGGCCGCCAAGTGGTGGCGGTGGGGGGATCTCGAAACGCCGCCCCCACCTCCCGGTCCTTCCGCTCTTCCTGCGCCGCCTCCCTGTAGACCGCCGGGTCCTCGCCTAGGTGACCCCTGGTCATGGCGTTGCCTCTGCCTCTGTGGTGAGCCCGCTACCTGCCACGGCTGATCCGTATGCCTGGTCGGGAAATCCCGTTCTAGGTGACCCAGTCCGTCACAGGCATATCATCGGCTCTCTCTTGTCTGCCCCAGCACCCTATGGCGCCACTGCGGTGTGCTACCCTAGCCCTGGGTCTGCTCACGGAAGGGCCTCCTCGGCTGAGGCCCATCCCTCTGTCGTCTGCCTAATGAAGACTCCGCTCTAAAACGACCACTGCTAGGTCCTGCTATCTGGAGCCCCTCAGCTAGGAATCTCTCGATCACAAGTGCCCGCTCCAACACCCCGGTATAAGTGGGGATGAAAAAGGGTACCACGATAGCTCGGATCTCCCTGTGAAGACCCTGCTCGAACTTCCACTCCCGGAAGTAGCAGTCGTCGATCATGTCTTGTGAGTAGCACGTAAGATCAGTGAACCGGGCCGAGTACTGGGACACGGACATCCCTCCCTGCTTCATCTCCATAAGTTCCTTGATCTGAATGGAGCGCAAACACGAGGGGGAGTACTTTTCCGGAAAAATCTGCTGGAAGCCATCCCATGTGAGGGATGACTCGTCATGGGTCTGCGTCACCAGATCCCACCATCACCTAGATGTCCCAAGGAAAAGACTGGCGACTAGGGCCACCATCTGGTATGATGGGGTCTGTACCAGCCTGAAGATTCATTCCACTAAATCAATCCAATCCTCCTCCACCTGGGGATTCGGGTCCCCACGGAACCTCAGTATCCTCTGACACTAGAAGTCTCGAAGCGCGCTCAGTCTGTGTGCAACCTCGGCCTGAGCTTTCGGTACTAACTGCCGCTCCTCAGGTGTAGGGGCTACTGTTGAAGCACTGGGTGGAAGGGGGTCACGTGAGGGTCCCTGAACTGATGCCTTGTCACTCACCAGATCATCTTCACGAGCTGGAGAGGGTAACCTGGCTGGCTGCTGTCGTGGGGGCATCCTGAAAATTATTAAGGGATACCACGATCAGATGAGAATATATATACATAATAGTAATAACAAAGGGGAGCTGACTCAAACAAAGATAGTCAAAGACTCATTCCTATGGGATGCATGTTTCAAAATTTCCTGCAACAAGTCTCAGCATGCCGAGTTGACAAGCAGGTTATCAGGGTCCTGGTGAATGGATACGTCGGTCACCCGTACCATTACTGGACTCCCTAGCCTGAGAGCACTCTCGAGACACGTCGACATCATTGTCCTAAATCCCAACCAATTCCTTTTTAGGGACGTCTGAACAAATCCCCAAGGAATGAACCACCTTTATAACCACTTTTTCATGACCCGACCCCACCGGTCTCGAGCCACAACTACCTCAAGCTCGCCTCCATAGGCTAGAGGCTGGCGACCAGTGTCGAAGGCGTAACAATATCAGGGAGGCCTTCACCTAAGTACCTATACTCACTCACACACAACCCACATGACACAGTAGTGAAGATTAAAAAGGAAACCAAAAGACATGAAGTTATACCCCAACCACAGTAATGCATCAAAAACTAAACAAACAGTAAGTAAAGCGCTGGAAGTACTGACAAGTAAACTGAAAGGTAAAAAGGGAAAACATGCGCCCAAACACAAAGATGCCACAACTCGGCAATAGGTAAAAAAAAGAAGATAACGGGATAGACTCCCACCTGAAAACTCTAGCATGATTGCGGTATGATCCTCCAACTTTTGTGACCTCGATGCTCCTCTATAGTCACGATTGACCTGTTCGTCTTCTGTAAGGGCACACCAGGTACGGGCAAAGCTCAAGCAGGGGTGAGTATATGGATACTCATTAGGATTCCCCAAAATCTCGAGGGAGCAACAAAGGAGGCACTAAAGAGGTGAGCAGTAGACTAAAAAGAACTATAGAAAAGTTTAGTAAAGAGAGTGCAGCTCCACCCCATAGAAATAAGTAGGCACGGACCCTAGGGAGTGGGAAAGAAAGTAGGGTCCAATTATATATATATATATATATATATCTGTGTATGTATGCTCAACAAGAAACCCAAATGAGTTTGTATGGGGATCTCCCTCTCCAATCTCAGCCCAGGATAAGTCGCCATCAGTTCCAAGTAAAAACCATCCTCACAGTCCCATAACTCATCTCGTCCACCTAGGAAACCCAAGTCATAGGACCCAATCACCTCACTTCAATACTATCCGCTTTGGGCAGCAGTGACTCGCCCGCACAGTTTTAGGTCGCATCTCAAGGACACGTCTTAGAGGGGAAAGTAACCCTCTTCCTTGTGGGTCTTTAGGTAATGTTAAAACTATCACACCAATGATCCGTACAATCAGGGTCCTGCTTTGATCGTCATAGAGGAAAAAGGCACCGACTAGCCTCATGAGAGGGGCTGAGTCTGAAACATCAACAGGTGACCCATTTGCCAGCCCTACTGAAGGGTAAACCCTAATAAATCATCAGGAGACCCACTGCCCAGCCCTGATAGAGGGTAGACCTGGAATAAATCGACGGGTGAACCACTGCCCAGCCCTGCTAAAGGGTAAACCCGGAACACGTCGACAAGCGACCCACTGCCCAGCCCTGCTGAAGGGTGGACCTAGAATAAGACGACAGGTGACCCACTGCCCAACCCTACTGGAGGGTAGACGTGGAACACATCGATAGGTGGCCCACTACCCAGCCCTGCTGGAGGGTAGACCTATAACAAGGCGACGGGTGACCCACTGCCTATCCCTACTGGATGGTATACCCTAAGGTGTTGTTGGGTGACCCACTGCCCAGCCCTGCTGGAGAGTAGACCCTGAATCATCCTGATAGCTCCACACTGCTACTGACATCACCAGGTGTCACTAACAACGCCACTGTGTGTTGGTTCGGAGTGCGTAAAAATAAGATCTCCACCCCACATTATCATGATCTCAAAGAAGTCTCCACATGCCCAAATGGGTTTCATCGTTGCAATTCTCGCGGAAAAACTTGCGAGATAGAATACTTACTCACCCGAAATAGACAAATGGTGAATATGGTACTATTCACAGTAGTTGGCCCATATGGGGCCCACAACCCGTCTCTAATACTCATCGGGCGAATTGCGCCATCACGATGCTCTCAGAAAGACACACAGAAACAACTACTCATACGCCCCTAATGAACATCTGGTGAAAAAGGAAAAAAATGTTTCACGCAACTCAAAGACGGCCCGTAGGTCCCACACCTCAACTCCCAATTCAATGCCCAAAACCATACTGTAAATCTCCGCCTCGGCTCCAGGTTCGCATCGCCGCTGACGGCACTCAAATCGGACATCGGATGTGTCCACGCCAACCAAAACAAGAATCCCGACGTAGTACTTAATGAGCGTGATGCTCCACCAAGCTTCCTTATCGGGAATTAAAAATCCCTGAAACCATCTCAAAACTTACTCCTCGAGAAGAAAATTACCCTTCCATAGACGGCGTGTAAAACGTACACCCGTAGCGATAGTTACGGGTGTCCGAAGCCGGAGGGGACAAGCCCCTTGGGCTAGACCGGCCTAGCCGACCGGTCCACCCGGCCTGGGCCGGCCCGTGCCGGCCAGCGCGCGGCTTTGCTGCACGGGCAGGCCACGGCCCCACGGTCCACGCTTGGACCGGCCGAGTCTGTTCGTCTCGCGTGAAGACCCATGGGCCACGGGTCTTGTTCCCCCGCGGGGTCGCATGTCGCGACCCCGGTCCACCCCCGTGTTGCGGGTGTGTCCGTCGCCTACCGCCTGAAATGCGGCCGCCACGCCACCTGAAGCCTGAGCTGTTGTGATTCCTATACCCTAGACCTCTGCGCCACCTACACCTTGGAGCGTCATCACTGGAACGCGTCTCACCACTGCCAAGGGTCGCCGGACCACCCTAGTTCCACCAGAAAAAGGGGTATTTGGCCGGAAGACTACCCAAGGCCACCCCGGGCACCCCGAGACTCCAAAAAAATTGATCTGAAAGGATCGTTGTGAAGATAAACTCGAGACCTACAAAACCAGGGGCTTTTCTCGATGATCGGACAACAATTCGATGCGGCTAAACTAAATTGAAGAATATTGCGAGAATGGAAAAGATAAAACACGAGCCTACCTCGAGGGGCTTTGCCCGACGCTTCACGATTGGGATGTCAGAGCCACCGCGCCTTGCCGGAGTGGTGGAAGAGAGGTTGGATCATTTTTTAGATCCCTTGCGCCAGGGAAGAACGTCCAAGGAAGGGTGAAGAGGTTTGGTGGTGTGTTTAAATAGAAAAACACACTTAACCACCCTCTCGTCAGCCCGTACCCAAACTTTCGTCAGGGCCAGGATTAAGCCTCCCTGAGGTTAAACGCCATGCCCTGAGAACAATGGAGGCCTCGAAATTTTAATCTGAATGTCCATTCAAAATTTATAAAATTCAACGTCCGAGACATCTAAATTACGAAAATACCCTTGGGGTGTTTTTCACAGTTCGCCCGCGCCCGCGAAAATTATACCCCTCCTAGGGTAAACGACACGTTCTGGACTCAACGGTGCCCTTGGTTTTCCCGTCCGAGCTACCATTCAAGATTTATTCTATTTATTTATCCCACCCAGTGTGAACGCACGCCAAAATTAATTCTGGCCACACTGAGGCTTAGAATCACATGTCGTCATAACGCCCTGCTCTGAAATAACATCAAGAGAAATTCAAAGTCTTACAGGCTCAAAATAGGGGTTCTTACAGCAAAGCACTATGAAAAAACGCATATTTGATATATATAGAGGGCCTACACACACCCAATTCCTTGAGTCTCATATGTTCACCTTATGATCTCATTTTCCCATTTTACTCTAGTTTCAAAGGACTTAAAAGGTTATCACTTGATTTAGCTCTGTATAGTGATTAATTTTTGAAAGGTGAGTCCCCAATGTTTAAGTTAGAAATTCCATTTTCCTAAAGTCATGATTATATTTCCACAAATCACTATCCTATATCACTACCTTTCTTAGTTCATAAACAAAAAATCCTTAGCAATAGTCTATAACACCACTCAACAATTATACATCCCCAAAAATTCAAATTCAATTAATCCCTTAACAAATATCATGGTCTTATCCTATAGGAAGGAAATAATTTATTTGTAAATTTGATATTATTGCCCCTTATTTTATTAAAGACATTGAAAATATACAACAAAAATTTTACAAAAAACAAGGGGGATTTTGATGTGTCCAAAATTTAAATCACAACATAACAAATAAATATCCCTATCCCCCACACATAAAACTCAACAATGTCCCCATTGTTGAATCTCAGATTTGGAGATACAATTAAAATGTTTGAAAAAAAATTATAAGTGAAGAAGAATAAAATTCTATTTTGAGGGGTGACAGGGAATCTCAAAATTATGTTGTCCACATAAAAATTAGTTAAACACAAAAAAAACATAGGATCCCTACCGGCCACCACCAAAAAATCAAGGATAAAAAATGTTTTTCCTTAAAAAAACCATTCTTTTAATTTTGATAAACATACAAAATATTTTTTAATTTATTTAAAATAGAATAATGGTATCCAAAAAGATAGAAAAAAACAACATCTTCAATATAAATGAAAGATAGGGGTACTAGATAGATTCTAACATGAAGTTCAACACAATTTTTCAACTCTTTGAATTCTAGTAAGCTATGAAACCAATTTAAATAAATATATTAAATGTTTATCTTAAAAAAATTAATTCCCCCACACATAAATTCAAATAGAATATAGAAATCAATGTTTAGAAGTAACATTTTCATCATGAAAATAGTACTCCCCTGAATGTATATATTTTCATTTTTAAGTTCACCCCAAATGAAGCATCCCTTTATTTTCTTTCTTCGATATCCCTGTATTCCCAATTCTTAGTCCAATAATGTCAAAAAATTAACATTAAATGTCAAAATGTAAATCTCAAAGTTAAATTCAACCAAGTCTGAGTTAGGGAGTTTTGATCCTATAAGCTTCATTGTGTTGTTACATTTGGCCTTAACTAGATTCCACACAGAATTACTACCTGATTATTATCCCACTATGATGGAAGAATATATATTTATCCTTTTCCAAATTGAATTGTGATCTTGGGATAATGTTTGGGGTGGGATTAATGTAGTCAACCTCCTCTATCCTCTCATCAAAACACATCACCTCATTTTTTTAATATTTCATGGAAAATTAGATGATGACTTTTTTCGGATCCACCTGTTGGATCATTGAAAAATCATTAAAAAGGTAACTACAACAAAAATAAAAATATTAAATATTAGGAATAAAATTATCATCCAAAAGTTTTCAAACTATTACTATTATTATATTAATTATATCAATTATTTTTTTTATTATTTTTATTTTAAAAAAAATCTTTATTTATTTATTTTTTAAATCCATGGGTGCTAGGTATTCTCTTCTCCAGGGGGGTTGATTCAAGAAAAGGGGGCTCAGCCTTCGAATCCTCCTCCAAATAGAAATAGTGATGAGGGTTCATGTTGAGGGGATTAGAAAGTGGCACTCAATTTCCTCTGCTTGATTGACCAGATCTAGGGAAGGAGATCAAGCACATCACTCATGCAGTGTGGAGGCTTGAATTCAGGATATTTGTTTCACCCTCTTCATTTGCAAGCCACATAGGGTCAACCGGTAGCTGAATAATTATTCATATCTAGTGTGGAAGGGCTCAGGATTGGGCTACTTGATGGGGGGTCATCTGGTGGATTAGAAAATGGTGTTTTTCTTCAGGTTGGTTTGGTTCAATTCATTTTTTTAGAACTGGAAAAATTAGTATTTTGCGGTTAGTTTTTTTTTATGTTAGTTCGAGTTTCGATGGTCAGGTTCTTTGTGTTGTGTATTGGCCTTTAATAGATCTACAAGTTGGAAATGTGTTAGTATCAGCACCTTTCTAGAAGTGGCATAATATTGATTAGAAAAAATTACCTTAAAATGAAAATGAAAATGAAATAAATAAAATAAATAATGAAACTTAATAATTAAAGTAGTCATTTTGACAAAATTAAAATAATTAAAATTGTTAATTATAAAAAAATTGAATTTGAATTTATAAAAACAAAAAAAAATGACATTGAAATATTAAATATTATTATTTTGAAAAACAATTGAAATGAAACAATAGAAAGAATGATATTAACTATTAAAAAATATTAGAAGAAATTATGTACATAATTTAACCTAAAGAAAAATAAAAACAGTAATGGGTCATAAAATAGTTCCTTAATAAACTAAAATGATCTAAAATTTCAAAATATACAAAAAAAAATTACCTATTTTAAGAAAAAATTCACAGATTTAATAATTAAGATAGAATTTACAACAGTAATGTAACAAGTAGTTAAAACACTATTTTGAAAATAAAAACACAATTAAATATGAAAATTGATGTGGAAAATTGTGTTAAAAACAACCAAATCAACATTAGAGTGTCCTAAATTCCTGGTTTTTCTAATATTTTATAGAATACCCCCACAAACAAACCATTTCTTCTACTGCATCCATTATGGATACATAGACAAACTTCAATGTATAGAGTGAAAATATTAATTGAAACTTGGACATATATTTGATTTCCATTCCATTAAATGTAAACACAAAGTACTTTGTACTTTTGTGAGCATTGGAAACACCCTTAAAATCCACATCCATATACACTTGCAATGGTTTAGACAACCCAAAACATAACGCAATATCTTCCTTTGATTTGAGATATTTGATGATTCACTTCATAGCTTCCCATTCTTATTTCCTCATATTTACCATATACCAGATCACAGATCTCACATTAAAAGAAAAGTTAGGGTGAATGAAAATCATTGAATACATTAAAATTCCAACTGAAGCATGAAAAAAAACTCTAATAATACATCAGACCTCATAATTGTTTCATACTGCTCTCCCCTTTAAAAATTTAATTTTACTAATCAAAGGAGTTGAAATTGAATTACAATTTTTTTATTAAAAACCACTCAATGAACATTTGGATGTACTCCTTTTTAGACAATACTAAACTCTCAGTTCTTCTATCTCTTTCAATACTGATTCTAATAATTTTCTTCGCAACACCAAGATTCATCATTTCAAAAGTTTTGGATAGCTCATACTTCAAATTTGAGATCCATTAAATAAATGGTCTAACCAAAATCATGTTGTAAACAAAAAAAATAGGATAATAAAGAAACCATCCTTTCATAATCTCCAATAGAAATAGTGATCCGAGTTTCTTTGCATGAAACCCTTTTCAATTATAAAATCATAAAAATTCTAGTTTCATTTATGTGGTGGTTGTTTCTAGCCACATATAATGTATTTTAGCTTACAAACCATTTCCTTATTTTTATTAACTACAAAACTAGTTGGTTCAATCATGTAAATGTATTCCTCCAAATCATTATGCAAAAGGATAGTCTTTATATCCGTTTTCTCTAAACACAAATAATATATAGCATCCAATATTCAGACCAACCAATATTAGTATGTTTTTTCTATCGAGGAATAGTCTTTATGATGTCCACTCGCTATTTCTATTGAAATCATTCCACCACTATCCTAGATTTATGTTTTTTATATTCATAAACTTCTTCTTTCAATTAGAATATCAAAATTTTCACCATCTATTTCATTCTTTATGGTAAATCCATTACCACTTGGGTCTCATTGGAATACAAATAATTTATTTCTTCCACTATAGCTAAATTCCAATTACCAAAATCACCAAGTAAAGTTTCCTATTCTAAGATCTCAGGTTCTCCTCCATCCATTAGAAGTAAGTAATTAAAGTCATGACCATATATTTTAACCAGTCATATGATTCTTGAAGACATTTTTAATTCGATCTATGATTCTTCTCCTGATACTATATATTTTGGTTCTCAACCTTTCAATGTCTGAAATTTTTATGGTTTAATCCACACATCAATAGTTTTTCATCATTCATGCGTATCTTCCATTAGATTATTTTTTGTACTACATATGTTATCATCTAAAATCACCAGAATTTGAGAACTTATTGTCATACCATCTAGATCAACTTAAACATTTATATTTAATTATTTAAGATCAACTTCAACATATTCTATGTTCCAGTATTTTTATAATACCTTCTCATTAAAGAGAAGATTTTGATCTATGGTTATATACTAATGATTGTAATCCCATGTTCAATAGAAAAATTTCTTATCATCATATTCCATATAAAATAAAATTTGATACTTTAATTTGATATTTTTCCCTCTCTATAGCATCTATGTGAATGTAATATAAACATATGAAATCATTCAGATAATGAATTTCCATTGTTTTATTATACCATAACTTCTCTAGAATCTCCTTACCAACTGGTACTAATGGACTCTTGATGACTAAGTATATAGTAAAATTGAATTCTTATGCTTAAATTTCTATAGAAATTTTTTATTTCAACCTCATATTGTGTTTTTTTCATTCAACATTATTTTTATTTTTTTATCTTCACCATATTGTTCCAGTGTACTAGGAATAGTTTTCTCATGGTTGATTTACTTCTTTTGGCATTACTACTTGAATTCCCTTCCACTATATTCACCGCCATTATCCAAAATATGGAATTTGATTCTTCTCACAGTCTCTATTTCAACCATATATTTCCATTGAATGAAAAATACCAAAATATAAACATTTTATTTATAAAATATATCCAAAATTTTCTTATAGAATTAATAATATAAGTGTAAAAATACAATCAATCTCTAAGAAATCATACTAGGTCTGGTCCCCATACATCTAAATAAAAAAGTTCAAGATTCTAGTTGTGAGGCTTCTTTTTATTCATGTTATATGACAATTTTATTTTTTAACTATGTATACAACTCTCACATGTTTTGAAGTCAGTATGATCAAGATTTAGTACACCCCTTCTATATAGAACATTCATGTTCTTCACACTCTGATCACCCAGTTGATTGTTCCATAACACTAGACTTATGGTAGTTGTACTTATAACCATAAAATATCCATATGAAATTCTAATGAGATAATGGGTCCCATTTTAACTCAACTTTCTAAAACCATTTTCCCTTGAGTGAATTTCTATACACCACTAGAAAAATTTATATGATAAACCATCTAATCTAGTAATCGAATAAAACTAATATTTTTATATAATATAGAGATATAAATAACTTATTTTGACTTAAAAATACATATGTTTGAAATCCAGATATTAACAACACCTTTTGTAACAACTTTAAGAACCTCATAGTCCTCCAAGTGTATCTTGTAGATTCTTCAAGAAACATAATTCCTCATGCACCAATTCTCTGATGTGAAATTGAATAATTCCCTAGAATCAACTACATGCGACTCCTCCAGATCATGAACACTTAATATAAAGTCACTATTTTCTGTTGAATGTAATGAACTTGATCTTCTAGAAGTTGGTAATAAAAACTATTTTTTTGATTCTTGCAATCATTCTTGAGATTCCCCTTCTTACCATAGCATTGACAAGTATGTCTGGGTCCAATAGACATGCATCTACTTTCATTTAAATATTTATTTTATTTCTTCTTACTCATCTCTGGGTTAGGGAACCATCCTCTACCTTCAACATTCAATGTATTTCTGGTAAGTACCTATAATTCCCGCCACCTGACCTCTTTTTTCAATATAAGATTCTTGACATCCTCAAACACTAAGTTTTATTTTTCAGTAGAATGATAGACAGTTGGGACCATTACATCTCAACTCTATGGTAGAAAATAAAACATAAGATACACCCAAAAATCATTCATGAAAGTGAATTTCACTGACTCATGATGACTCAAGATCGTTTTAATATCATTTACATAGTTTCTATATAGTCCTCCTTCTGATAACCACATGCGGAACAACCACCGCATCATAAATAACTTAATTAAAGTTGTCATTTTCTTATAAATATCTTTTAGGGAATCCATCAAATTAGATGTTTTATTCTCTCAAATGTTTAAAGCATCATTTCTTTCCAACATTATTTCCATCATTTTTTATGCCCTATGATTCATTCATTTCCATTCAACTTTATTCATATTATATGATTTGAATTCAATTAATAAAACATCTAAGCACTTTTGGATATGATAATACTTTATCTACATCCCACATAAACTATAGTCCCTTTTATTGTACTTATCAACGCAGACTTTTTCATTATCCAACACCATTATAAGGATGTAGTAAATGACACTAAATATAATAACATCAAGAAAATAAGTGAAATAAAAGACTCGTGTATGATTAGAGTTTTACCTTATCATGAACCAATATCTGATACACCTAGTTGGGAGGAGAACAAAATTTAATTCATAATATCACCATAAATAAACCACTATAATCAATAGGATGCATCTAACATATATTTATATTCACTAGACTTCACATGTAGTGGACATGAAAATATCCCTGATTTTAGTGCACCAGAACATACTATGATTGAATGCACTCTAAATCACCTAACGTAAAATATTTCTGACAAACATACAATCTTGCATAAAAAAACAAGAAAATTTATGTAGAAATTTAAAAAGAACTTTTAGATTTATGTGGTTTTAATTTTCATCCCTCATCCATGGGAGAAAAATTTAAATGTTATATCTTCGTAAATATAAAGATTACAATTTTGAATTTCCCACCACATAGATGACAATATCCAGTGGATGCATTAAAACACTTAGTCCTCATATGTAAGTGGTCCCAACTCTATATAGAGGAGTCAAAATGGTAATTCAATTACATTTAACTCTTACAAATGAAAGCCTCTAACCATTCATAATATTATCATCTGATCTCATGTAGAAATCTTCTAAGTGATTGGAAAATTTCAATAATCCAATCACATAACCATTATCATGAATACCCATCACCATAGTTATTAATGGATTTACATGACACGAGTCATAGTCTAATGGATGTTCGCATCACACCATGTCCTTATAATGGTAAAAATGATGTGTTCTGTGCCATTTTTTACCAACGTCTCCATTCATGATGGTAATGGTGAGCGACATCACACAACAACTATTTTCCTCTCGCATATTTTTTATCTTTTTAGTGTATATCCCAACCTAGCCTACCGGCACCCAACTACTCTACTACCCAAGACCAACTATAATAACTTAATCATCTCCATTATGCTATATTTTATTCTATATTTTTTATTATTTTCTTATATTATTTCTATATTATTTAAATTTTTTAATTTTAATATATAAATTTTATATTTTATGGATGAAAATAAAGATATATATTTTTGGATATTTTATGAAACTTTTCCATTAAATATTTAGTAATATTTAAACTTATTTTCATTCCATGATTTCCATTTTTGATCTAAAGATTCAGGTTATAATGTTGTTGTTTTTTTAAATATTTTTTCATTTTCCAATTTTATTTTGTGTAAATAATATCTACACCGTAAATGAAATTTTTATGTGCAGTGCAGTGCACTATACGCCATAATGTTAAGGACCCTCATCTCCATCTTCCCAACATCATTCTAGCAATTATTTTATATTTATAAAAATAATAATGATGATGTTATTGGATATTTATGTATGAATTATGTATATTGGAATAAGTTTTCACTAAATGAAATAGAAGTTAAAAAGGTTCATGTTGTTCTTCATAAGTTTTGTAAAGGAGGATCATAAGGTTGAAGCATGTGAGTTTCCAGAATAATTTAAGAGTATTAAATATATGAAGAATTGACATAATGGGAATCTATAACACCCTAATATTTTAGAATCTATTTCTCTTTATATTAATTGTAAGTGTTTAATAGATTTCTTTTCATGCCACACTGAGATTAAAATGAACCATGATATATTATAACATAGGCATTAATTTGATGGGTATGAATAGTATTAACTAAATTATTAAATATATAAATAAAATTTTCACTTAATTTAAAAGTATTTATTTATTCATTATATATAATTATTACATTTTTAGTAAAGTTATTTTTTGTTTCAAAAATATTTTTTCATCAAAAATGAATTTCATTACATTTTGAGAAAAAATATTATAATTAATTTATAGAAATTTTAAAAATTTTATTTTAAAAAATAGAAATAATTTTTGGATTCATAATATAAAATTTAGTTTAAATTTAATTTTTGGAATTTTTCAAAAAAATTGTTTTTTCAATGAATAGTGAGTAATACAAATTTTTGCAAACCTGCCATTTCTTTTCATGGAAAAGGTCCCATAATGATTTGAATTTGATCCTAAATTAACATAAATATACTTTAGTTATATATAATATATTAATCATTTTATACTTTAATTTGGTATAACTTAATTTTTTCGGCATAAAAACGCTTATTTTCTAAAAAAACATTCATTGTGTTTTATGCATTTATATTAAAATGATTTTTGGATCCATACATAAATTGAATATTTTAAAATTTATTTTATATTTTTAATCATCGTAATTATTTTTATTTAATTTGGTCAAATTAATTTTTGTTCATTATGAATAGTAACCATGGTAAATATTTGTCACTACGGTAAAAGAGGTAAAATTGCGTTAGAACTATGGGTTAAAGCTTTAAATTCTCCATAACACTTAACTTTATACTATTGTATGAGTTTTTATTGGAAAAATATATGTTCAATAATTTGAATAATGTATTTCAATACATTATTTTAAAATTGGGAACTTAAGATTGACTTTTGTGAATATACGTTATATTTTATTCAAATTAAAAACTATTTTTGATTATTTTCATATAATGGAATGGTTAGAATATTTCATTCAGTATTGGGATGATAAAAAGGTATAAAAACATTAAATTTATTATTATTTAACTAATTTTTTTGAAACCATATTAATACTTTATTTAAATGTGAAATGATTATTACTCATAAATCAGGTATTTTTCTAGAAACAATTTTCATGTGCTCTTGTGTTCTTATATTAAAATTAATTTCTTCCACCTATAAATATTGAATTTGATAGTATGGATTAAAAAATTTTAATAATAATGATGAAATATTTTTATATGTCCTTTTTTATTTTTGGTCATATAATTATGTTATCATGGTATGATGTTATGTTATCACGGTTAGGGTTAAAATGTGTTTAAAGTTGTTTAACATGAAGAGAAGGCTTAAAATGTGTCCAAAACATGTCTAAATGTGATTGTTTGATTTTATTTTTAACCTATAACATATTAAATTTCAATTTTGAGTTTCTTGGTGCCACTTTAGATGGTTATTATATATATATTATTTAATCTTTTAAGTAATTCAATGTGTGTCATTTCCATCCCTTATAAAAGGATACCAAATATCCTCAATTATAAAAGAATCATGATACTTCTATCTCATCCAATACCTATCATAAAACCCTCCTAGATTTTTTCCCCACATTCTATAGCTTGTTTTCTCAAAAAAAATGGAATCCTATCAACGCTTAAGGTGTAATCCACAAGACGGTTCTCAAAAGATAAGTATAAATCTTAATCGAGTATTTAAAAAAAATATTCTTCTACATCCTCTAAATATATGGTATGAATTATAAAATAATTGTTTCAATATATATAATATATTTAATTTTTATTAGTACTTTTTAAAAACCATTATCCACCTCATTTTAATCCCATAGGAAAAGAAAACATCGCACGCATGTACATGTTGACTACCACCTCCATAAAGCGATGCATTCCGTTTTTCATCACCATTTCATAGTGATAGTTATAATTATGCCGTTAATAAATATATGTTATATTGATGATATTATTTTATTTCTATAATGTTGAATCATTATTTAATTTTATTTTACTCCATCAATTGAAAAGAGGAAAAATAACACATTCATATGTATCGACTATTATCTCTATGAATTGATGTAATTCATTTTTCATAACCTATTTATATGAATAGTTAAAAAATATTATATAACTATTCAATATGATAATAATGAAAATCTTAAAATTATGTATATGACGTTACCATGATAAATGTACAAGTATTGAGAATCTCGAACTGAAACATGCATGAAAAACAAAGCAATTATCACCTGAAACGGTGATTATGATAAATAATTCTTAATAAATAGGTGATAAGATATTATTATAAGTAAATATGATATGATATGATATATATGAGTTTTTTATGGAATATATTTATTATAAATATATATTTATTACACAAGATGTTTGAACTCGTATGAAGTAATACAAGACTTGAGGTAAGGGTTTCTCATCTCACTTTTATTTCTATGAGACGTATGACATATTCACCACATGTTTATTTTTCATGGTGTATATAATTTACATGAATTTATTTTATGATTATTCTCATTAAAATTATTGGGATTTATACAACCACATATGATTTTCTATTTCATGAGGTCTTGATTTGGAGTTTACCAATGTAGTAAGGGTTTATCATCTCAAATTGTCTTCTTTGAGTCATATATTAGGTTATGTGTCTATCTTATTTTATGAGGTGTACATACTGACCCATTTACATGATATATCATGAATCTCCCTATGTTAATTATATTTAATGTTTCATTTTATGTTATTCTTTCTGGGGGATTATGATTCAAAAGTTACCAAAACAGTGAGGGATTTATGTTTCGATCTCATTTTAACCAGGATTATTTATGCCAACTTTTCCATTTACTTAAATTATATGATATTTGTTAGATAAAAACATTTAATTTCTTTAACTTTTGTTTATTTATGAAATTTTCAAGTAATAGTATAATTTTCATCCCTTTGGTACATAATATTATCTTGATTTTTTTTATAAAAACAAACTTTATTTTTTTGTCGGTCGGGAATCTTTTTCTTCCATGTTCATGTTTTCTTTAAGATGTTTTCAAGAATGTTTTTATTATTCTCATATAATTGTTATAAATCATTTTTACCAATTTTTTTACTTTCCAAAAAAATGTTTCAAAGGAATCTTATTTTAATTTTTTTAATGATGTATATTTAACTTTTTACTGAAAATGTGAATGAAATCATTGTTTTAACACACTCATCATGAATAGAATTTCTTGTTGTCATGACCACTCATTGATTTGAAGCTTCACTTACAAGTTTCTTATTTATTTTTGAATAAATTTTTTTCTATAATATTTTTAAAATTTTTAGATTCTAAATAAGTTATTTCAAAATAAAAAGGGTATTTTCCCCAATAAATATTTCACTGGTCTTTTTAATGAAATTTTTCATCTATTATGACATACTTTTTTACTAATGTTTTAATGGGGATATGGTAAAATCATACTATACATATTATTTATTTGTATGGTTTATGATTATGATAATGATATTTTTATGAAACGTATTTATTTTCCCTAGGTTATGGTATGATGATATAATGAATATTTTATGATGTTTTGGAATAATTATAAATGGATTATGATTATGATATAGGTTGGATCATAATTATATATCTCTCCAATGAATTAGGTAAATATTAATGTTTTATAAGCTCAAAGGGTATAAATAAGGTTATCCCAAGCCCAAAAGAGGTACCACGTGAGGTTATCTCAATCCTGAAGTAGGTACACTGGTAGTTAGCCCAAGATTAATGTGTGAAAAATGTATTGGCGGGTTTCCTTGACATAATACTTCCATTATTATGATTATTCCACACTTTATACCATTATTTTATGACATGGTCTTATTCTAACATTATACTTTAATGAATTTTGTTATTTTTTTATGATTCATGTATTTTGAACTTCCAAGATTTATTCAATGATTTATGATTATGATCTATGAATTGTTAGGTATAGATTTCAAAGGTTAATATCATGTTTTAATACACTTATGCTCATCTTATCTATAAATGATCATTGATATCTACCTTTTTTACCCCTACTAATCATTTAATCTCACCCTTTATTATGTTTCATTTTCCCTAGGATATGATTAAAGGTTTTAAGTGAGATATGTCTTATAAGTGTTCTATATGTGAACAACTATGTGGGAGATTATGATATTTTATGTAATAGTTGTTTGTGTATCCATGTTCTAAAGACAATAAAACTTTAATATTCTTACCTGGATCATAATGTTATGTAATTAATATTAATATAATAAAATGTAATAGTTATGTGCATAAGTAATGGGTCACTATGTTTGGTATTAGAGTAGGTTTTAGTTAATCTTTTAAGATTAGTATTAGAAAAATTTATTGAAATCCCTAGGGATAAGACAAAGTATAGGATATCATCCTATACTTTTGGTATGGTATAGATTATATAGATTTCATAGAAATAAATCCTTATTTGGATTATAAAAGTGGATGTTGTTTTGGAAGTAGATGCATCTATGTAAAATAAACCTAAAAATAGTTGGTCGATAATATCTTGTCTATCTTTATAGTTCATGATGGATGAGTCTTTACATCGCACCTAGTTTTAACACCCTCATGGGATATTCTTGGGTAAATTCACATTTTCTATAAGAACCATTATGAAGGATTCATATATATGATAATCAAGTATGTCCTAGGTTAAATCATAAGGTTTTATAAATTTAAAATAATGTGTGGTTATTTATACATCCAATGATTTATTTTTCATTATTATATAATTTCTCATTATGAATATTATTTATTATGCTATGATTTTGGGTTTTGTTACATGGATTAAACCAGGAGGATTTTTGTTAATGCTAATTGTTAGGGACAATGTAATGATTGTCCTAATGAGAAACTAAATGAAATGGGATATGGAATGTGAAACCTTATTATTATTCCTAATTAGTTATCCCATTATATTATTAACAACATGAACTTGATTGAGTTTTCTACCACACCTAATAAGAGAAAAATTGAGTTTCATCAAGACTATGATGGAAATATGATTTAGCTTCCTAAATATTAATAATGTGGGAAGAAATCTCAAATTAATGAATCAAATGAATAAAAAGATGTTTTCTATGTGTAAATTAAGTTAATGGAGGAAGTAATTACCGAGGAAAAATAAAGAGTTTGATGTAAGGAAATGAATTTCAACTTAAGGTACCATTTGTAGTAAAATGGATTATATGTGGGGAAATTTTCAATTATCTGAGTTCATTCCCTAATTCATGGGAGAACTATTAGACCAAGGAAGGGCTTATGTTATGCCAATCATTAAAGTGGACTGATTGAAGTTTCTATGTTTTGGGATTCCATAATTATGTTTTAGAATTTTTTTTATAAGTGATATTCCATTTATAAGAACCATGAAATATATTCAGATGAATTTGAAATAGTTTTTTAATTTAAGGATTTATAGGTATATGTTGAATGGTGCTAATAACCTAAAAAATGATTGGGTGATAATGTGATATTTTTGAAAACCATGTGATTGGGGGAAAATAACCCTTAATATATTATTAATTCTGTGATAATAATTTTTAGTTGCGATAAAGAGATGATTCATATTGATTATGTAAATTTTATATTATTGATGACATTGTAGTTGTTTGGTGATTTTATTACAAATTTATTTATGTGATCTTTGGTGAAGTTCACTAAATTTTTTATTTATGGAATATATTGTATAGTTTTTAAGTATATAATTTTCACTGAGTTTTTATTGTGATTGTGGTTATTATAATGTTTAGGGGAATTTATTATCAAGGTATTAACATGTTTATAAAGTGACACTATGAGCTACTTCATGTTTACTAGGGAAAAATTTTCAAGTTGATCTTGGAAAAAAATATGCGATCAAATCTTTAGGATTTTTGTGTCTTGAATTTTGTTTTATATACTTTAGAGGAGTGTTAAGGTAAATTCTTTTTGGAATGGGTTAAGTTTTACATTGGGTTTTATTATTGATATTTTATAGGATAATATATTATTTCATCATATGAAAATTTATCCATATTGGATTACTTATGGTAATAATTTTAGTTTGGGTAAATATCTAGAGATAGAAGGAATGACTAGTCATTCATTAAAAGTAAATTTTAGTTCTTATGACATGACAAAATAATCTTGAGTATTCATTTCATGGAGTAAGAGATGAGATAGAATTGTTAATTGATTAAAGCACCACAAAAAGACAAAGTTGAGTTTATGAAATAGAAAGATGTAAATTAATGGTATTTTCTAATTTTCTCTATCATGGTAATAAAATAATCCCTTATCTTTAGGAAAAGTATATTAAAATAAAAATGTTTTTTTACCTTTATTTCAGTTGAAATGATGTTCTTTTAACCTATCACTAATTTATAGTTTTGTGTTCATTGAAATTATCATGAACATGTTCTATATGAATCTATATTTGTCATTGGAAGTTATTTTTTCCTCTATTCTTATATTATTACTTCTCACCAATGTCCCCCTTATCTTGGATCTCTATTATTTTTTATTTCTGGAAAAAATTATATTTTCCAATACCCCTTTTTAAAGTAATTATTATTATCCCCTTGTACAATGTGGGTTTTTAACAAATGTATTTGTAAATATTAAACATTTTATTATCAAGATAAAAATAATGAGGATGTTATTTATTTAATTTGGTAGAATGTAACACCTATATATTTTAGAATATACTTATATTTAAATAAATTTTATATGTTTAATAGATTTATTAACATGAAAAACTTAGATTAAAAATAACCATGGTATATTATTACATAGTCATTAAATTTATGGGTATTAATAGTATTAATTTCATTATGAAATATTTTAATGAACCATCCTAGATACCATGGTACCTTAATACCTGAAACGGAACTGACATAGCTCAAAGGTGTCACAAACCAAATCTGGTCACTATTAGAACTAGCAAAAAATCTAGCCCATGAAAATTCCATAAGGGAGTTCCCTATCCCCACGGTCTGGCACATGTTCTTGGGTATCATAGATTTTGGTTTGGTGACTATTTACCTGAGTATGGATACATAAAACATCAAAACCAATCGATAAACCAAATCTGAAAATCCATGCCAAACAAGACTTAAAATAATCCATAACTAAATACATAGGTTTAAACATATAAAAATAGTTCCAAATACACATAAAAGTAGCATCAAAATATCCCCTAGGTCTCCACATGACAAGGGGTCATCACTCATAATCCATCTCCACAACACTGCACCATGGAAGGGAACTAACAACCTGAACTGTCATCCCAGAGGCTTTGCCTTTACCTATGTCAAACATGATCAAGTATACATACACCCAAGGGGTGTAAGTAGGGTGTTATATTAATCCCAATAGGATACCAACAATATATTCCATAGAGTAAGCAATGAAAGATAAAAATAATGCTTGTTTGGATATGCAAGAAGTGGTGGAAATAATTTCTAAAGATTTAAACATTTAAATGTAAATAGTTTACAAAGGTAATTTTCCATGAGTGAGAAAATTTAAATAAAAAATGTAAGCTACTTTATTTCCATAAAAAACCACCATATTCCAAATATAATTACAAAAGAGTCAATGAGCACTAATCTCAGGAACACCCCTAGGCACTAGTTAGTCTCAGGCCCCATGTACCTCATACCTCAGTGTAATGAAACCATAGAAAAATTTCTTCTCATGAATAATACACTAGTATGTAACATACCCATAACCTATTGGTCCCTAATCATCATAAATATATTTTATTAGTGTTATCATTATCCATTTTTTTAGTGAAATAGGGAAAAACCACTCTAGGTCACAAGCATACTAGTACATATCCGCACTCCTAGATACCTGGGCTTACACCATTGTGATGAAACCATTTTTACATGTTACTAAAATCCATTATCACATAAAAAAATAATTTCTTTTCATAAACAACTCAGAAAAGTATCTACATGTTCTTTGCACCACTTACATCACTCAATAAAACCTTTAGGATTTTAATAAAATAACTTCACAAATTTTAACAATGTTTTGCACACAAAATCATTTAAAACCCCCACTTTGAACACTATGTGCATACCCATAATAACCAAAATAGAATTTTAAGTAAAAAACAATTTTATAAATCCACTACATGAGTTATAAAACAACCCCAATTGGTATAACATAGAATATACATGTAAGCCGTCCAATTTAACACAAAATTGATACCTAAAAATTATTTTCTTAACCAAAGTCACCAAAACTAAATTTTAAAGAAATTATAATGAAGTATTAGTGTGATAAAAATATAAATTAATAAAATATAACTCATCAAGAATTTCTTACACATGGAATCACCTACCATAAGTGTCAAAACCCTTGAATCTTTGTGCGAAAGTTCAACCACACCACCGTCGCACCACAATGGTCTTAGATCAAGCCTAAAACTACAAGAATAGAACACGAAATACAATATCAAACCCTAGGTTCTAAACCCTAATTTATAGAAATTATTAAATTCAAGAATAAATGGAAGAAACCCTAAGAAAATGGAAGAAACCCTAAGTAAATGGGAGGAAGAATGAAGGAGACCCACTCACTTGAGGGATCTTGAATAAATCTCCTCAAATACACTAGTATTTAAATTTATAAATGGAAAAAATGAAATTGAGTTTCTAATAAGGATGATAAGGTCAAGTGAGAACTGAAACGGTGGGAAAAGAGTAAATATTGAAGGAGTTATGAAGGAAAAAAGTTACCTCTTTAAATCTGGATGATTTGAGAAAGCCTAAGAAGTTCTGCCCTAATTTATGAGGCATATAAGCTCCAAAAAGGGTGAAAAGAGAACAGGGGAATTCCTAGGGTCAGTAGGATTGGGTTAGATTTGTAATCACAGAAAAATCATAAAAATTGAATAAGATAATAAATAAAAAAAATTAAAAAAAACTAGAAATGGGCTGACGGGTTGGCCCAATTCCTTAAATAAAAACCCAACTCCACCATGATAATGGATTCCTAAAGGGTAAAAATTGATATTGTGGTGTTAATAGGTTAGAGGAGTCCATTTTTTAAGTGTAATGGATGCAAAATTTTGATTAAAAGAAAGAGTTATAAAAGAAAAAAAATTGGTTTTTAAATTTGGAAATGGGCTCATGATTTGGACCAAATCACTAAAACTCATCCATTCCTCCAAACATGCATGGGAATACCCCACAAAAAATCAATAATAGAAATTAAATGAAATTTACATATAAAATAATTCATGTATGTGATAATTATCCCCACCAAGAAATACTTTCTACCGTGGAAATTCAACCTAAAGCTTGATCAGAAAACAAGAATCGGTACTCCTTCTCAACCCAGAACTTCCACTCCCAAGTCTCATGTGTATCATTCCCGTGATATAAAAGAACCCAGACCAGTGGAATAGACTTTTCCCGAAGCACCATTTTTTGGAGTTCCACTATTCGCATCGGCCGCTCAAAAACAGATAAATTGGGCTCTATATCCAACTTCTCCAAATTCAGTACATGGGATGGATCTAGGTTTTATTTCTTCAATTGGGAGACATGAAACACATCATGGATGGATGTAAACTGAGAAAATAAGTCCAAATTATATGCCACCTTTTAAATATACTCAGTGATCTCAAATGTTCTGACATACCATGATGTCAGCTTCCCTTGCTTTCCCAATCGACGATGGCCCAGACAAGGGGCCACATTCAAGAATACCCTATCACCCACAGGAAACTCTAGGTAACGATGCCTCTAGTTAGAATATGATTTATGGTGAATCTAAGCTATTAATAAGTGCTACCTGATCAACTTGACCTTATCAGACATCTCCTGCACCAGACTCGGCCCCAGCAGTGAGGTCTCACCTACCTCATCCCAACACAGGGGTGACTAATAGGGATGACCATAGAGTACCACAAAAAGAGCCATTAGAATCAATAATTGGTAAATGTTGTTATAATAAAACTTAACTAATCCCAAATGACTATACCAAGAACCTCTAAATTCTAGAACACATGCACGGAGCATGTCCTCTAAAATCCGATTCGCCCACTCTATTTGACCATCTGTTTGAGGATGGTATGACATGCTCATCTTTATCTAAGACCCCAAGGACTTTTAAAGGAATTCAAAAAACCTATAAGTGAAATAGGGGTCTCTATCTGAGACAACTGCTGACAACACACCATGGAGCCTTACCACCTTCTGAAGATACAAACGACTCAACTCATCCACTTTAGTTGTATCTCTAATCAGAATGAAATGGGAGGATTTGGTCAGATGATCAATAACCACCCAAATTTCATTCTTATTCTGAGGTGTATGAGGAAATTCAAAAATGGAGACCATGGATACCTTGTCCCACTTTTAGGTAGGATTGGGTAACGACTGGAGAAAACTGGAGGGCCTTTGATGCTCTGCTTTCACCTGCCGACATGTGTAGCATCTCGAAACGAAGTCTGTGATGTCTCGTCTCATGCTAGGCCACCAAAACTGCTGAAAGACATCGTAATACATCTTGGTGGTACCCAAATGGACAGACCACTGAGACTGATAGCTATACTACATCACCACCTTCCGCAGAGATAATGGCACTACTAAACGGAACTTGAATCACATGATTCTCTCAGGAGACGACGACCAATCAGAAGACATCTCCCCACTATGAAGAAACTACTTCAACCATTGAAAATTATCATCACTAGGTTGTTATTACTAAATTATCTCCACCTTATATGGAGTCAACTAAAATCTTTCCAAGAATCCACTCCCATTTTTATCCTTGTTCTCCACATTAATCTGAGCAAAGAGTGTCATCAGAGTCCACTCATCACTGGAATTACTCAAATCCTATATTGGTAAACTTCATCTTAAGGTGTCAGACACCACATTACCCTTGCCTGGGGTATAGAAAATTTCAAATTAGAACCCCTACAAGTACTTGATCCAATGATGCTACCTCATGTTGAGGTCCTTCTGTGAGAAGATATAGGCCAATATTTTGTGATCAGAGTAGACCACAAACTTCTCCCTAAAGAGGTAGCGATGCCAAGTCTTCAAAGCATGCATCACAGGTGATAACCCCAAGTTGTGGGTTAGGTAATTGTTCCATTTGGTTGGAGTTTTCAAGATCCATATGCCACCACATGATCACCCTGGATAAGAACGCACCCAAGACCCATACCTGAAGCATCACAATACACCACATACCCCTTTCCAGCCTATGGAAAAAATTAGAACAAGGGTGGTAGTCAACCACCTCTTCAGTTCCTCGAAGGATGCCTGAAATTCTGGGGACCATACAAACTTTACCCCTTTCCAGGTGAGCGTGTTCATTGGTGAAGCAATCTGAGAGAAATCCCGAATAAACCGCCTCTAATAACCAGCTAGTCTAAGGAAACTCTTGATCTCAAACACATTCTTCGGCTTCTCCCATGACATAACTACACTGATCTTCTTGGGATCCACTGAAACCCCCTGTTATGAGATCACATGCCCCAAAAATTTCACCTCCCTAATCCACAAAGTTCATTTGGAAAACTTTTCATGAGGACGATACTCCTGCAAATTTCCTAGAACGATCCGCAAGTGATTATCATGTTCCTCCTAGGATCACAAATAAACTAGGATGTCATCCAAAAATACCATAAAAAAATAATCGAGATACTGATGGAACACCATGTTCATGAGCTCCATAAATACCGTTGAAGCATTGGTCAATCTGAAGGGCATGACCAAGTACTCGAAGTGGTCATACCTTATTTGGAAGGTTGTCTTCAAGATATCTACCTCTTTCACCATGAGTGGATGATAGACTGAATGCAATTATATTTTAGAAAACCACATTTCCACATTCAAATGATCAAATAAGTCATCTATTCAGGGAAAAGGATATTTTTTCTTTATTGTTACCTTATTCAGCTTTCGGTAGTCAATGCACAACCAGAGGGATCGGTCAGTCTATTTCACAAACAACGCAAGATCGGACCAGGGAGAGATGCTCTAGTGAATGAATACTTTGAATTCTAAGTCATATAGTTGTATCTTTAATTATCTCAGCTATGTGGGGCCATGCTATATGAGATAAGATAAATCAACTATGTTCCCAGTGCTAGATCAATCGAGAACTCAACATCTCGTTCTAGGGGAAAACATAAAAAAACATCCATAAATACCTCAGGAAACTCATCAACTAAATGAGGTATTCAACTATCAGGAGAATGACCATAATATTCTATCATGAGTGACAATAAATAAAAAACAAGACCTCTCAACTCTGGTAGTGGAGGTCTCGCACAACTCAACTAAGGATCCCATTCCCCATAAAAAACCTGGCGAATCCCATCAGGTGTCATGAAACTGACCCACCACCTATAGTAATCGATGTGCTCCTAGAATTGTACAAGCCAATCCATTCTAATTATTATGTCAAATTTATCCATATCTAAGACCAAGAGGTCCAACTCCATCTCAACCCAAGACACGGAAAGCACAAACAAAGGGCACCTAAGACCCTTCTCCTTCTTCTTTCCCAGTGGTGTCACCAACTCAATCGCAAAATAAAACAAATCTATTGTAAAATTCAGCGTGTTAAAAAAACTAGTAGAAATGAATGAAAAAGAGGCACCAGTATCAAAAAGAACAATATCTATAGAATATTCAATCAAAACGGTACCTTGAACTGTCGACGGTCCCACCTCTGATCCTGGTGGTACCTGATCCACTGTATGGATATGTCTGGTCTCTACTTGCAGATGAAATTTAGTCTATGGTTATTCCCTAAACTGGATCTACCTAGAAGTTGACCCATCCCTGCCACTATGGCCACCAAATCCAGATCCCCCCATCCTTGAGAGCTCTGGATGAGCTGGCACTCCTCTTGAAGCCACCGATCCTACCCCACTCTGAAGTGGACAAGACACCCCTCAAAAGAGTTGCAAGTTACCCATACCTTCACATTGATAATAAGGCTTCAGAGGAAATGGGAATTCTAGTCAGATGTTCTCCAGCCTCCCATACTAGTGGCACATGACAGATCTCAAATCAGAAACCACAGATGAAAATTGCCTGGAAGAGTGGCCTAAACTACCACCTCTTTTCTTCCTCTCCTCCTCTCACTTCCTTTTATTATATAAAGATCTTCCACTAACCACTATTGATACTATCCTAGAGAAATCATCCCTCCATTTTCATTCAATCTCCACCATACACTCTTGTTTAACCACCTCATTATAGGTCATTAGGTAAAACAAGAAAACCTAGGATTATATCTCTGGTCGTAAGCCTTTCTCAAAACTCAAGTCATTCACTTGCTCATTAGAGATTATTTCAAGAGAATACCGAACCAGCTCAGTGAAATAGTTGGCATACTCCATCACATAAAGATCACCCTGAACAAGATCCATGAACTCTGGGGATCTATCATATGACAAGAATTTAGGGAAGTACTATTCATTAAAGACGGTCTTGAAATATTCCCATCACATCTGCCCATTCTTCCAAGTTTAAAGTACTGATTCCCACCACCTGTTGCTGGTAACCTCCAACAAAAAAGAGGCGTAGTTCACCCTCACCTCCTCAGGTGTGTCCAAGAACATGAACATGCACTCGATATTTTCGAGTCATTCCTCTGCTTCTTGATGTTCTATGTTACCTTAGAAAGTAAGAGGCTTGTCTTTCAAGAACTCCTGGGATTTTTCCTTCTTAGGACCAGTCTCATATTCTCTAACAAGACCTATAACAGGAGTCGTTCTATGTCCTAGATACTAGACATCCTAAACCACAACCTCTACTAGCCTCTGATCAGGCGGAGAGGGATAGCTCTCTCCGACTTCCTCCCATGGGTGTAAGGGAGCTTTCCAAAGAGGCATTTTTCTACAAAAGAAAACAGTCACAAGAACAAAAATCAGTACAAAAATTATGAAACTTTCATCAATAACATAAAATATAAGTAATTCAAACACATTAAAATGATAATAGAAACAACTACCCCACCCTACCTGATGTCCACGTGTAGTCTACAACCCACATGTCTCACATGGAAGTGAAGTCGAACAAAAAACTCCAATGTACCATGGTAACTCAATTTCTACCAAGAGAGGTGTGGTCCAAGAACCCTACTCCTTACCAAAACTCAAAGTCTTGATAGTCTTAGATCCTTTCTAGCTTGAATCATCCTAAAGTAACAATATCCCCCAAAAACATTAACCTCCTTTGATACCGTTTTATCACAAACCAAATCTAGTCACCATCAAAATCGACACCAAACCTATCTCGTGACAAGGCTCTAAAAAAGTTACCAATACCCATAGACTAGAAAAAGTGTCTGGGTATCATAAATTTTTGTTTGGGAATGATTTACCCGATTATGCATACATTAAACATCAAAAACAATCGACAAACTAAATCTGAAAATTCATGTCAAAGAAGTCTTAAAAAAAATCCAAAACTGAATAAATAGTTTTAAAAATATAAAAATAGATACAAAGACACATTGAATTAGTAGGAAAACATCTCCAATGACTCCACATGACAAGGGTTTATCACCCATAAGCCGTCTCCACAACTTCGCACCATGGAAGGGAACTAACAACCTAAACTACCATCCCCCAAGGCATTGACTTTACCTGTGTCAAACATGATCAAGTCTACTTACACCCAAGGGGTGTAATTATGGTGTGATCCTAATAATAATAGGATACCACCAATATATTCAATATATTAAGCAATAAAAGATAAAAAACATGCTATTTTTGATAAGCAAGAAGTGGTGGAAATAATTTATAAAGAATAAAACATTTAAATGTAAAAAGTTCTCAAAGGAAATTTTCCATGAGTGAGAACATTTAAATAAAACATGTAGGATAATTTATTTTCTAGAAAGAACCACTATATTCCAAATAAATTTACAAAAGATTCAATGATCACTAATCTTGGGAACACCCCTAGGCACTAGTTAGTCTTGGGCCCCACGTACCTCGTACCTCGGTGTAAAGTAACTATAGAAAAATATGTTCTAATGCATGAGCCACTAGTAGGGAACATACTCATAACATAGTAGACCCAAATCATCATCATTATAGTTTTTTAGTGTTGTCGTTATCCATTTTTCTCAGGGAAATAGGGATAAAATCGCTCTAGTTCACTAGCGTACTAGTACATATCGTCCCTCCTAGATGCCAGGGCTTCCCCCATTGTGCTCAAACCATTTTCACCTATTACAAAATCCATTAGAACATAAATACATAAGTTCTAGTCATAACCAACTTAAAATAGTATCTAAACATTCTTTTCACCACTTACGTCACTCAATAAAACCTTTAGGATTTCAACAAAATAACTTCACAGAATTTAACAATTTTTTTCACACAAAATCCATTAAAACCCCCACTTTGAACACTATATGCATACCCATATTCACCAAAACAAAATTTTCATCACCAAAATTTTTTTATAAATTCATTAAATTAGTTATAAAACAACCCCAATTGTTATAACATAGAATAGACATATAAAACAGCCAATTTAACACAAAATGGATACCTAAAAATCATTTGCTTAACCAACATCACCAAAACCAGATTTTTTAGCAAGGATAATGAATTATAAGTGTACTAAAATGTTAATTAAGAAAATCTTACTCATCTAGAATTTCTTACACATAGAATCACCTACCACAAGTGTCAAAACCCTTTAATATTTGTGTGAAAGTTCAGCCGAACCACCACCGCACCACAAGGGACTTAGATCAAGCCTTAAACCACAAGAATAAACCAATAAATCTAGGATAAAACCATAGGTTCTAAAACCTAATTTATTTACATTAGTAACTTCAAGAATAAATGGAAAAACCCCTAATCAAATGGAATAAATCCTAAGAAAATGGGAGGAAGAAGGAAGGAGACCTACTTACTTGAGGGATCTTGAGAAATCTCCCCAAATACACTAGTATATGAATTTTCAAACATCCAAAAATGAAATTGAGGTTCCAATAAGGCTGATAAGCTCATGTGAGAACTAAAATGGGAGAAAAGAGTAAAAATTCAAGGATTTATGAAGGAAACTAGTTACCTCTTCAAATCTGGATGATTTGAGAAAGCTTTAGAAGTAATACCTTAATTAGTGATCCATATGAGATCCAAAGTGGGGGGAAAGAGAATGGGGGTGTTCCTAGGGTTAGTGGGATTGAGTGAAAGTTAGAATCATAGAAAAATCATAAAAACTGAAATAGATATTAAAGAAATAATTTTTTTAACTGGAAATGGGCTTATAGGATGGCCCAATTCCTTAAATAAAAACCCAAATACACCACGATAATAGATTCCTAAAGGGTCCAAATTGATATCTTAGTGTTAATAGGTCAGGGTAGGCCATTTTTAAAGTTTAATGGGTGAAAAATGTTGAAAAAATATATATTCATAAAAGAAAAAAAATGGTTTTTAAATCTGGAAATGGGCTCACAGTTTGTCCCAAATCATGAAAACTTTCCATTTCCTCCAAAAATGCATGGAAAACCCCCACAATAAAGCAAGAATAAAAATTAATTAAAATTTACCTATAAAATAATTCATGGATTCGATAAAAGGTAATTCTCGATCCCCATGGTCTGGTGAATAGAACCTAGAATCATACAACATAAAAGAGGGAATGGATTTTCCCCAAAAATAATAAAACATAAAAGATAAAAGTCATTATGATCTAAACTCCCTAGGGAGAAAGTACCCAAAAAATAATAACAAAAACTCAAATAGTACATCATCAAAGTACTCATAAATGAGAATGATACTCTCAATCTTACCAATCAAGACATCACTCCAAGCCTAAAAGATCAAGAACAACCACCTCTTTCAAGTCATTCTTTCCCTTTTCTCAGAACTAGGGGAAGGAAATATACAAATTCCTAAAGGAAAGGGTAGGGTGTAAGCTATAAAGCCCAGTAGGGTCTCACCAGGTGTTCCATAATAGATTCCATAATAATAAACCAAATAATTCTTTTAATTTAAATAAAACAAGGCATGGAAATACATTTTCATATTTAAAAAACATGATTTCTTTTGAAAATTATAAAAACATTTTTAACAAGGATTAAATAACATTTTATATAGAGTAGTTTATATAAATAATTTATATTGAAGAAAATAGTTCTTTATGAAATGGAATATATATCAAAACAATCACAAGAAGAACCATGTTCATCTGCACTACTATATGATAGTTTTTATTTATAGGATCATCACACATATAATATCAATGATACTGGAAACTATATTTACACACATCCCTCGGGATCAGGATGAATAAGATTCATCAACTTCCCATAAATGATAATATATTTTTAATTATATTTTTTTTCAGAGTTTCCATCATCTATCCATCTCTAGGGATTAATCATCATAGTGTTATTATACCAAATAGACCACTACCTACCTAGGATCTCACGTTCTTAATCAATCAATAAAAAATGTGAAAATAATTTCATTTCAAATAAAACATTATTTACAATTCAATTGCATAATTTTCAGTTACAATATTCCAATTCAATTTCAAATAAAAATCATTGGTTCTTCATCATTTCATTCCTTTTTATTATAAAACAAATCATAGGTTTTTATCATTTAAATTTAATCTATTCTTCTCAAAATAATTCTCAAATAAATTTATTAGTTCCATCAATTTCAAAATATTCCCCAAATTTGAATTTCCATTATAATTGGGGGTTTTTTTCAAAATCTATAACATATCAAATTCCAATTCCAATTTTCATAAAATTGGGTTTTCATAAATAAATTGAAATCTAATTCAATAAAATCAATAATATAAAGGTTTAATCACATGTACAATCTCAAATGGAACCACCTAGCTCTAAATCAACAATCTAACACCCATAATGGGACTCACTAATGGAGAATGAAGGAACAAAAAAACCAACCATAGAATCAAGATAAAAAAGAGTTTAGATCCATTCATTACATGATGATCTATCAAACTCTAAGGATGGGATTAGAATACGAACCTCATGGGTGGATATTTTCTTACCCAGAAAGATGTAACAAAATAATCATGACTATCAATCATTAAATGAATGATATGGAATGATCAGAGGTCCTAAAAATCACCCAAAATTTCCTACAGATTTGAGGGGAAGGGTTTCAGATAAAATAAAATAAGAATCAGTCATGTTCCCTACTTAAAACTTCATGTCTCATGAATTAAAGGGTGTCTAAACCCGATTCACATCATGTAATACACAAAGTTTTATTATTAAAAAAGTGACATCACCTTTTTATTAAAATTTGATTTTTGACCATTTCAAATTGATTTAACTATAAATGGAATGTAATAATTTCACTGTATGTGCCAGTTTCATGGAATATACTTGGAAAGAATTACATGGTGTGATATATACTAATATGACATGTAATTTCCTAGCATAAAGAAAAAATACTAGATTTTTCTTTAAACCAAAAAACCAGAGTACCAATGGGAAATGAATACCATAAAAGCATAATGGGATGTTACAACCTCACCTCCATAAAAACATTATGTCCCTAGAAATCCTATTAAGAAGTTTCTATATCAAAGATAAGTTTCCACTTCTCTCTCTTCAGTGCCTCTCCATCCCACGTCTCATGAGAATCAGAACTATGCTTCCATAGAACATAGACCAAAGGTATCATCCTCCCAAAAGGTAACATTGTCTCTGAATCAAATATCCTTAATGGATGTTAAATCATGGATAAATTTTACTCAATATCAAGATCCTCCCAAAACAAGACATGGTAAGGGTAATAAAGATACTTCTGTAGTAGAGATACATTGAACACATCATGTATTGACTTCAACTACGGTGGAAGTGATAAATGGTAGGATAATTTCATTATCTTCTCAACAACTTCAAAAGGTCCAAAAAAAGGAGGAGAAAGATTCCCTTGTCTCACAAGAAGATTACAACCCAAATAGGGTGAAACATTCAATAACACCTGGTAACCAACTAAAAACTCCAATGGTCAGTGATGATATCCAACATAAGATTTATATTGGCTCTATTCCATCAACGTTCTCAGAAGAATAAAAATAATATTTCCTGACATCTCCTAGACCAAGCTCAATACAACCAAGTAACTTTCAATGATCTCTGAACAACATAATGAATATTTAAAAATATGGCAATAAAATTCCTCAAAAAATAAATTATTATCATAGAATAGAAACTATTATTGTAAGAAAACTCAACCGGTAAAAAATTGGCATCCTATGCTCTATAAAAATTAAGGATTCTAGCACGAATAATGTTCTCAAGTATATGTATATACCTATATATCTATACATCCATCTATAAATGTTATTTCATATATAAATAAACCTGAGATCCCATCACATCCTAATGGCCTCTCGAAAAGTGAGAAGTAAAATAGGGATCTCTATCGAATATTGTAGTAGATTAAACTCCATGAAAAAGAAAAATCACTTTCACATATATATTTCTCAACTCCTCAAATTTTGTTTCATTATTAATGGGTATAAAGTGAGTCAATTTGGTTAGCCTATATACGACAAACCAAATTTCATTATTCCTAAGAGGGGTACATGGCAACCCAACCACAAATTCCATAGAAATATCATCCCACTTGTAAGTCTCCATTGGAATTGGATGGAGAAAACCTGAAGTTATTTTGTGCTCAGCCTTGACCTATTGGAAATTATAACAATGAGATATAAAATCAATAATGTCACATATCATACATGGATACCAAAATTATCACCGCTTATCATAGAACATCATTGTGTTTCCTGTGTGGATAGACCACTTTAGATTTTGTAAATATTTCATCACATATTTCCTCATAGATAATGGAACAAAAAACCAATTCCAAAAACATAGAATACCCTATGTGGAGAAAAACTACTCATCAATGGTCCCCCTACCATAAAAAGTGTTCCAAATGCCTTGTAATTCTTCATCAAGTTATTATAGAAAAATCTTCTCGAGAAGAGAATAGATTAACTAAAATGTATCTAAGACAACCTTAGATCCTATTTCCCAAACTTCTATATGAAACTACACAAAAATATCCATCAAGTTCTACTATTTTAATTATTATTTCAGAGCCTGGGTTGGGAGTCTCCTACTCAAAGCATCTACAATGAAATTCCTTTTCCCTGAGGTATAGACGATGTATAAATTAAAAGACTATAAGTACTCCACCAAACACTTATGGTGAAGATTAAAATATTTTTAACAGAAGATTAAATTCAAACTCTTGTGTTCGTAATACATGGTAAACCTTTATTTGAAAAGATAATTCCTCTAAATCATAAGATCATAAATAACTGCTATGATTTCAAGGTCATGGGTTAGATGATTCTTCTGGTGTGGCCTATACTTCCAAGGGCCATAGGCTACCACATGATGACCCTATATAAGAACACATCCCAAACTAGAACTTGATGTATCCTATAATACCACATAACCCTTATTAGAATATAGAAGAGTCAACTCTAACACATAAGTAAAAATACATTTCCACTCAAAAAAAACTCTGAATTTTTCTTTCCATAAAAAATTTACCCCTTTCAAAGTGACAGTGGTCATTGGAGTGTCCAACTTCTCAAAATCCTTTACAAACCTCTGATATAACCTCGCTAAACCCATGAAGATTCAAACCTCAAAAAAATTACACATTTTCTCACATGTTATAACAACTTTAAACATTTCAGGATCAACTGAGATACCTAGGTCTAATACCATGTGTCCCAAGAACATCACTTAATGAATTCAGAAATCACATTTGATATCATGTTAGAAAGTTATTGATTTCCCAAAAAAATAGAACTAATCTTTGATTATGAGCATGATCCTCCTCTGACTAAGAGTAAAACATGATTTCATCCATGAATACCACCATGAACATATCACAATACTCATGGAAGATATATTTCATCAAATCCATAAAGACTGTAGGAACATTGGTTAGACCAAATGGTGTAACAAGAAAGTACTAATTTACATACCTACTTTAGAAGGTAGTTTTATAAATGCCATATTATTTTATTATCAACTATCAATAACCAGATCTAAGATCAATATTTGAGAACCAATTCTACCCTTTAAAATAGTCAAATATTTCATCAACCCATGGTAACGGATACTTAATCTTTACTATAACTTGCTTGAGTATTCAATAAAAAACACATAGGTGAAGTGTCCTATCAACATTCTTGGCAATGAAAATATATATTTCCCAAGGTGAAACACTCATTCATATAAATCCTTTATCTAATAGATTATCCAACTAACTCTTCAACCCTTTAATTTTAGCTTATCCCATATGGTATGAAGGTATAGATACCATTAGAGTACTAAGTACTAAATTAATTGAGAAATCTAACTCTATTACCAATGGAAACCCAGATAAATTATAAGGAAACACATTGAAAAACTCAGGGATAACTAAAGGGAGATAATCACCCAAAGATTCATGCTCCAGGTCAAAAGAAAACATTGATATTACTTTCCTAACTCTAGATAAAAAGGTCCAACTCTACTCAACCTCAGGTCCCATTCTCCTCGAAAGACATGGATCGCCCCCATTGAGCATTATAAAGGCGACCCATTAAAGATAACAGTCAATTTGTGTGTTTTTATTAATAAGACAATCAATCCTAAAAATGACATCAAGAGGTTTCATTTCAAGAAATGAAAAATCCTAGGTAAGCTCAAACTCTGATAAAGAGAAAACATAAGTAGGATAATGGAGACACTTCTTTCTCTTAATTTTTAGGGGTGTACTAATATCCATCACATAAGATAAAATCACTATATATAGATTTTGCATGTTCACAATACAAGTTGAAATAAATGATTGAGATGAACCATTATGAAATAAAGAAGTCGCTAGAGAATAATTTATAGTGATAATACCTCTCACAGTCATTAGACCTATATTAGCTTCCCCTATAGAGTCTTCCACTACATAAGGAAGCTTTATTATAGATTACTATGGATGTAACCCCTTTTTATGGATCATCATAAGGAATTATGGTATTTTTTTGTGTTTATGAGATCATGACACTACATAGAGAAGAAAATATATGAAATAATTTCAACAAGTGTCATTAACATTCACTAAAGATGTAGAACATGGGTGCCTTAATACAAACACATTTTGAATTATCAAGATTTCCACATTGGAATCAAGTAAAAGTTCCTATAATAGGCACTGTAGGAGGTATGTAAGAACCTTGCTATCAAGATACACCATGAGAATCATCACACTTTCTCTTTCCTTTGAAGAAACATATAGAACTTCCATAGGGAGAAAAAGAAATTCTCATCAACCCTAAATTACCAGCCAAGTCAAGATCAATAATCAAAGATCTATCAAGAACATCAGCATAATACATGAGCTTCTGTAAGAAAATATTAAAATGAATATCTCGTCAAATAAAAATCTCAAAATTTTAAGTCTTATTATTATCATTTGATAAAATATCATTTGAAAAATATAGAATCTTGGAAAATAATATTTTATTCTCTATCATGGTCTTGTTTGCCTTCACAAGTTTTAAAACCCCCATAGCCTTATCCATCACCATAGTCTCTAGAGAGAAATTCTTAGAAAAAAATAAGCCTTAAGTACTTATACTATAAACCCACATGCTTCTTCCCCATAACCTTTGAGTCCCACCATCTCCTTCTATGTTCTTCTAGATTAAAGGTGGAACATTTAACCTTATTTGAATCAATAATTTCCCAGAAATAAAAAAAGATATATATTCCTCAACCACTCCCCAACCTCATGAGTATCATTATAACCTTGGAAAAATAGTTGTTTCTAGTAAAGGAACTCTTGAGCATGATTTTGAGAATCGTCCCTCTGAGGTTCCACCATTAAAGACAGAATGGGAATGGGTGTAGGTGCTTGTACCAGATATTGAACAACACGAACAATAATCTCAATGATATTATGCTCCATGGGAGGATTTCCTCATTGTTTCTCACTACCATATTCCTCCTAGATTCCATTAACACATCTGTTCATAGGCATGATGCTACACAACATCAAAAAACAACATAAAAAGGATTGTATGATTACACATATCAACAAATAAAACAAGAGAAATGGTAAAATTAATCCCTTTAGCTAGGTAAAAAAATTTTGTATTTCAACTATCCAAATTAGAATTAGGTAAAATTCTATAAAAATATAAAATTATTCAAAAATACACCTTTTCCAAACCACCCATGGTGACTTAAATCTTGTTACAGTGAGATATAGAAATGAAAACTCTCATAAAAACCTACTAAGTTTCAAAAATACAATCCAAAATATATACTAACATCAAGGAAAGATGACCAACCTACACCTCTCATTCCAGTTTATTATAAACCAAACTTGATACCCTAGTACCCAGATACTCTGGTACTTAGATACCCTAGTACCTTGACACCCTAGTACCCAGATACCCTAGTACCCAGATACCCTATCCAGTACTGAGATATCTAGAAGGGAAATCTTGATCCCCACTGGTTAGAAACTAGCTCCTGTCATTATATAAGATAAAATAGGGATCAGTTTTTCACAAAATAGTAGAAGATAAAAGATACAAATCAGTATGATCAAAACTCCATATATAGAAAGCATCAAAAAATAGGTACAAAAGCCCCAAAATAATATATCATCAAGGTACCCTAAAATTAGTAGGATAAACTCAAACTTTCCAATGGATATATCACTCTAATCTCAAAGGATTAAGAATATCAACCTATTCCAAGAGGCTCTTTCCCAATGCTCAAACCTAGTAGAAGGAAATGTACAAATGGATAAAGTAAAAGGTAGGTGTGAGCTATAAATCCTTGCAGTGTCTCACTATGTCTTCTAAAATAGATTCCATAATAATAAACCAAATAATAATTTCAATTTAAATAAATCATGGAATGGAAATAAATTTTCAAATTAAAAAATACCTGATTTTATTTCAAAATGATAGAAATCTTTTCAAACATGGAATAAATATAATTTTATATAAAGTAGTTTATATAAATAATTTTCCATGAAGAAAATAGTTCTAAAAGAAATTGAATATATTTCAAAACATTCACAATAAGAACTGTAGAGACCCGAAGCTTAACGTACATAGACATTACATTACTTTTGCGGAATACGTAGTACATAAGAAAATCACACACACAAGGACCGTAATAGTTTAGTGTCTTTGGAAACTCGGAATATAATATTCTAATCATGGTGAAAGATCTTCAACATCTCCCATAAAGATCTTCTTTTCTTTTTTTTAAACCTAAATCCTTTATTTATGTCCTGGGGAAAAGAAAACATAAAAGGGTGAGCTCAAATGCTCAGTAAGGGTAAAAAAAAGAAATATCAATCACGTCATATTCATAAGAACATATCTTTTGGAAATCTTAACCTGCAAAAGAGATCATAATTTCATAACATGGGATAAATCATAGTAGTGAAATGTAATCCCAATAATCATAAATTAAAACATGAAACTTTGTGGAATACACACATAATCATAGAGAATCATTTCTTATTAGTCAAGACTCATTTCCAAGACTATCTTAGTGGACAAAGTCCCTTTCTTAATCGAGTTCACTCCTCGTTTCAATCCTGTTTCTCTGAACCGGTATAACCTACCGTTCCAGTCATGTCTATCTCATGAGATATAAAATCTTTACCCAATGCATTGGATGGAGATATAGGTCCCACCCATCTCATAATGATACCATTCTTATGTGTGCCACAAAATCATAAATCATACATCATTGCATAACCCATGTAATAAAAATGGGAATCTTAAACATCATGACATCATAAAACAATTCATATAAGATAATGGAATTCATAAAATATTTCCATCACAACATAATCAAGTAAATGTAATAATAGGTATAGAAACATAACCCTATATTATCTTAGATGGAAAATAGTTTTGATAAAACACTTAAACTCCATTCTTGAGGAGAATATCCTTTGTACTTCAAAAACATTTTTCTTTCTTAACATGTCATACAATTTTAAACTAAAAGAAGATGATTAAAAATAAACTTGAAAACTTGTAAAGGAAGCTTCTTGGAAATAATGTTTTAAAAATCCATTCATGCCGTATGAGTTAAAAAAACATTCTTCTCGTACTTTTTTCGGAAAAGTCAAAAAGTACCTCGTATGAAAAACGACAAAAGATTCCTTTCATATCTTTTACTAAAAACTCAACGAAGGGTAAAATTGGGTATGAACTATTGTATGAGTATATACATATTACATATTGAAGAAACATGGATGTGGATGATAAAATACACCCCAGTAAATACCAAAGTATAAACAATCTCGGATAAAAATGAGATTGTGATATTTCCCTTACCTTAGGTCTGATTTGCTTCGTAAGTGTCTAAACCTCCTCTTTTTGAAGTGCTTCTTTGAGACCTCCTTTTAGGGTACTAAAATAGGTCTTTTAAGAATACCATAACCTCTAGGATGTTTCTAGGGAAGTGGAGAGGATAAATTGGCAGGGGTTGGCCGAGAATGAAGGCTCAAAGTGGTGTGAGGAAGAGGGAGGAGGAGGTGCCCTTTTATAATGGAGGAGAGGGGTACCTTTGGAATTACTAAAACTATTATTTTATTATAAAGTCAAATTCGGTTTTAAATAGCTCCAAATTGATTTATTTAGAATATAAGGTTGGGATGGGTCTAAATTCTCTCATCCAATAGAATTTAGACAAGTTTAGGTTCCTATTTTAACCTTATCATTTAGATTTAACATTAAGTTAAATAATTTTACTTTTACCGTGTCTTCTTGTGTTCTTATACTATAAGGTTAATAAACTTACTATAAGAAGCCAAAAGAACCCCAAATTGTTTATTATTAATATATATAACCTTATCTAAGTCATTTGGCAGAACCTTAGATTTTTAGGAATAAAATAAAAATTAATAATATAATATTTGTTTTAAAAACTATTTTATGTCAATTTTGACACTATTTAGTAATTGATTTTTTTTGAAAATCATAACAGAAATATTAGTTCTAAAAAATTAATTAAATCAATACTAACATGTCATATTAACCTATAAAATTAGTTTAATTCATAAAAAGTCTTAAATTACATTTATTTGGGTATTTATAACATCAATTATGTCAATATTTCATTAATAAGACAATTATTGCATCATCTTTGTGTCATAATAAATGATAATTATTTAATCCCTAAAAATTCTGAATAAATTTATATGATGTAGATAATTATATTACATTTCTGTAGACTATTCATGTTCGAAGTTTCATGAAGTGTATTACTAAATTAAAATTATTATACTTATAAGATTTAAGAAAGTGACATGTTGTCACATTCTTTGGTTTTAATAATAATTAAATTATTGTCATGGACAAAAGTCCATTAAATGAATCTAATCCGACCCTTAGGTGATATGGGTCGACTTTTAGTCATCCAATAGGATTTTTACAAGTGTTAGGGTAATTTTATAATATTATATTTACCCTTAATTACCCGATTTACCTTTAACTAAGGTAAATAAAATTTACCGTAGTTACTATTCATAATTCCCAAAAATAAAAATTATCTTATTAACATAATTTGGATCCACTAATTCCAAATATGGAATCCATTTTTTCCAAATTCAATACACAAAATTTTCAGAAATTAAATTAAAATTAATCCCGTTGTCGAAAGAAAACGCGTTTTTTTTAAAACATTGCAAAAGATTGAATTGATTTATCCTACGAATTCAAGGTAGAATCAATGATAATGACATAAATTATATTAAATGGTAAAAATATATTCTATTTATACTTTAAAACCATTCAATATTATAATTTAATCATATAAATTATTGCGATGAAAAAATTTGTTTTTAATTAAAATATAGCGTGTTTTTATTATTCATCAAAATATGAAAGTTACTAGAATGATATGAAAATTTATCCAAAGTAAATTTTTATTTCATGATTCCAAATAAGAATTTTATTTTGTCAAATTTAACTTATAAACATGTCAAAAATTAGATTTAAAGTGGGTGCGCCATCAGAAGGCGACAAAACTGCATTTTTTGAAAAATACTTATTTTACACGAAAAATTTATTTTGTTCTTATACCATGTTTTAGAAAATGTGTAAGACAAATAATAATGTTAAAAGATTCATAATTTTTTTAATACTATTCATAACGGCTAGTTCATAATAATATTATAATAATATATCATTGTTTAGTAAAATCTGGTATTGCGTACAACACATGCTATCGAGGAAGGTTGCGATTGCATGTAATGCAAGCCAAGTCAGGGTTGCGTGCTGTGCAAGAATCCTTCGTTTTTTAGTATAACATAATACAACCATATTTCATTTATACATTGAATATATATATATATATATACTCAATGTTGCGTAGAATAACTATTATCAAAATTGTGTGTAACACGATCCAAGAATAGTGTTGTGTATACTGCAAGCTAATATGGTGTTGCGTATAGCACAAGGTAATCTTTGTGTAGCATACAACACAAGAAATTAATGAAATTAAAAGAATATTTTTTCATAAAATCTCAGGGTGTTACATTCTACCCCCCTTAAAATGAATTTTTCCCTCGAAATTCGTTGGGGTTATAAATAGTTTACTATTCGAAAGTTTCTTTAATAGAAACCCACATCGTAAAAAATAATACCAAAACCAATCTTTAAAAACAAAAGTATGAAACGTAATGGTTACCCAAATAAACTAATCACTGGGTTTCCACATAGGTGAAAATATGGATATGGAAGAGAAATCTAACCATCATGTTCTGATGGAGAGTGGTAGAGAACATGGCTATGAAAAAGCCAGCAGTCACAAAGCTATTGATTTGTGATGATCTAAGGTACCATCTGATTAATCGGATATATGGGAACTAGGACAACATTTTTGGTTTTCAAGGTCATTTCCCTAAAGTTGATTAATTAAAAGAAATACTTGCGTTATTTTGGTACAATCTCACTGTTGTTCGTGAATTGAACAATTTCCACTTCATCCCTTAAAGAAATGAAGTTGAATTTGTTATTCGTGATGTGTTAACAGATCATGTGATAGAATGATGGGTCATTCCATCTCTTTCAAACAAAAGGTTAGCAAAAGTTATAAGTCCATCTTATGGTTAGATTAATCGTATATGGTTCCAAAAATGAACTTATACTTCATATATCATACCGCTTAATAAAATAAAACTAGTTTCTACTAACCAGGGACTTCCTGTAGGCCAGTGGTAGGCGATAAAGGCCAGTCGCACTTCGGTTGTGGGTTCGATTCCCACAACCTTGTCTGACGCGATGGGCTATCGCCCGTCCTGCAGGTTGTCCTTTTTCTAAAGCTATATTACTATAACATCTCATCAACAATATCAAAAAAGTTTTATCCTTAAACAATACTAACTTATGTCCAACATAATCCATTCCAATCTTTAGGCTTATCTAAAATACTTTGGTCCAAGCTCATAGTATAAATAAAATGATCACGTGAGTGCCATCATTTATCCCCCATATATCATAAGATATATCTTGTTGGTCAAATTACAAACATGTGAATACCTTAATCAAGTATTCTCTTAAAGAATGAATACCCATTGAACCTTAGTGAAAACATGAATGAAATCAAAAGTTAACTCTTTCCACATACCAAAATCCAAAAATTATATATACTCAAACCATGATATAACCTTCTCCTTATATCAATCATGAGCTCATGAGTACTATCAAACATTTAATTTTCTCCTTATCCCTTCATTATGCGCATATCATCTACATTCAAAAAATATCTAAATAACCTTTCATGGATACTGGTACCATTAATCATACACTTTCAAAACTCAAGGAAAGACAACAGTGTAACAATCCTTAGATGTCTCTTTATTCCATAGTACCATGAGATTACTTATACAACATTACACATGATAAACATGTAATCATTCCACTACATTCTTAAACTATTGACCGAGCTTCAACAATTATTTCTTCTCACATATCATTTGTAGTCTCTTCATCATCATCAACATAAATACTACCCATACGACCATACTGATTCTCTTCATGAGACTTTCCCTTAGGGAATTAGTTTGCATAATGCCTGTACATTCAACATTTAAAACATTTAACCACTGTTGATGTCGTAGCAATACCATTATCCTCATCCCTGGTGTTAACTGATCCTTTTCCTTTGCACTTACTTCCTTTGTGTCCTTCTTTTCCACGCCCAAAGCATCTTCAAGTTCCTTTGAAACATTCTCCTTGATTCCTCTTCCCACATGATTTACATAGGGGAAATTGAACATTCTTTCCTCTATGATCATCATGAAACTCCATCTTTCTCTTATTAGCCGAGTCAGGAAACTTAACAAATTTTACTTTATTGATCATATTGTAAGATTGATGATTCGGAATAATAATGATGTTTGGACTTTCAAATCCCATTTCATTTGGTTGCTCATGAATAATATCATTCCATTGTCCATCATATCCTCCATTATCTTGAATCATCTTGTTTCCATCCATTTTCTAAAACCCCAAAAGAATAGTGTGAGAGGAAAAAATCATAATAAAGGGGGAGTAACTTCAATATTTAACATATTTGGTTTAATCTAATATCGTTACCATAGTTCTAGGACTATATCCTATACGTATACTTATCCTTAGGGACATCCCTAGACATATCTTAGAAATATCTCTAGGGATCTTACTAACGTTTTCGCATCCAAGTTTCCAAAGGTTGAAAAAACTTTTCCTCTGATACCAACTATAGAGACCCGAAGCTTAACGTACATAGACATTACATTACTTTTGTGGAATACTTAGTACATAAAAAAACACACACACAAGGACCGTAATATTTTAGTGTCTTTATAAACTCGGAATATAATCTTCTAATCGTGGTGAAAGATCTTCAACATCTCCCATAAAGATATTCCTTTCTTTTTTTTAAACCTAAATCCTTTCTCTATGTCCTGGGGAAAAGAAAAAATAAAAGGGTGATCTCAAATTCTCAGTAAGGGTAAACAAAAGAAATATCAATCACGACATATTCATAAGAACATATCTTTTGGAAATCTTAACCTGCAAAAGAAATCATAATCTCATAACATGGGATAAATCATAGTAGTGAAATGTAATCCCAATAATAATAACTTAAAACATGAAACTTTGTGTCATACACACATAATCATAGAAAATCATTTCTTATTAGTCAAGACTCATTGACACGACTATCTTAGTGGACAAGGTCCCTTTCTGAACCGAGTTCACTCCTCGTTTCAGTCCTGTTTATCTGAACCGGTATAACCTACCATTCCAGCCATGTCTATCTCATGAGATATAAAATCTTTACCCAATGCATTGGAGGGAGATATAGGTCCCACCCATCTCATAATGATACCATTATTATGTGTGCCACAAAATCATATATCATACATCATTGCATAACCCATGTAATAAAAATGGGAATCTTAAACATCATGACATCATAAAACAATTCATATAAGATAAAGAAATTCATAAAATATTTCCATCACAACATAATCAAGTAAATGTAATAATAGGGATAGAAACAGAACCCTATATTATCTTAGATGGAAATAAATTTTGATAAAACACTTGAACTCCATTCTTGAGGAAAATATCCTTTCTACTTCAAAAACATTTTCCTTTCTTAACATGTCATATAATTTTAAACTAAAAGAAGTTGATTAAAAATAAACTTGAAAATTTGTAAAGGAAGCTTCTTGGAAATAATGTTTTAAAAATCCATTCAAGCTGTATGAGTTAAAAAAAATTATTCTCATAATTTTGTCGGAAAAGTCAAAAAGTACATCGTATGAAAAACGACAAGATTCTTTTCATATCTTTTATTAAAAACTCCACGAAGGGTAAAATTGGATATAAACTATTGTATAAGGATATAAATATTACATATTGAAGAAACATGGATGTGGATGATAAAATACACCCCTGTAAATACCAAAGTATAAACAATCTCGGATAAAAATGAGATTGTGATATTTCCCTTACCTTAGTCCGATTTTCTTCGTAAGTGTCTGAACCTCCTCATCTTTGAAGTGATTCTTTGAGACCTCCTTTTAGGGTACTAAAATAGGTCTTTGAAGAAGACCAGAACCTCTAGGATGTTTCTAGGGAAGTTGAGAGGAGAAATTGGCAGGGGTTGGGCGAGCTTGAAGGCTCAAAGTGGTGTGAGGAAGAGGGAGGAGGAGGTGCCCTTTTATAAGGGAGGAGAGGGATACCTTTGGAATAACTAAAACTATTATTTTATTATAAAGTCAAATTCGGTTTTAAATAGCTCCAAATTGATTTATTTAGAAGATAAGGAGGGTATGGGTCAAAATTCTCTCATCCAATATAATTTAGACAAGTTTAGGTTCCTATTTTAACCTGATCATTTAGATTTAACATTAAGTTAAATAATTTGACTTTTACCATGTCTTCTTGTGTTCTTATACTATAAGGTTAATAAACTTACTATAAGAAGCCAAAAGAACCCAAAGTTGTTTATTATTAATATATATAACCTTATCTAAGTCATTTGGCTGAATCTTAGATTTTTAGGAATAAAATAACAATTAATAATATAATATTTGTTTTAAAAACTATTTTATGTCAATTTTGACACTATTTAGTAATTGATTTTTGTGAAAATCATAACAGAATGATTAGTTCAAAAAATGTTAATTAAATAAATAATAACATGTCATATTAACCTATAAAATTATTTTAATTCATAAAAAGTCTTAAATTACATTTATTTGGGTATTTATAACATCAATTATGTTAATATTTCATTAATAAGACAATTGCTGCATCATCTTTGTGTCATAATAAATGATAATTATTTAATCCCTAAAAATTCTAAATAAATTCCTATGATATAGATAATTGTATTATATTTTTGGAGACAATTCATGTTCTAAGTTTCATGAAGTTTATCACTAAATTAAAATTATTATACTTATAAGATTTAAGAAAGTGACATGTTGTCACATTCTTTGGTTTTAATAATAATTAAATTATTTTCATGGGCAAAAGTCCATTAAATGAATCTAATCTGACCCTTAGGTGATATGGGTCGTCTTTTAGTCATCTAATGGGATTTTTACATGTGTTAGGGTAATTTTATAATATTATATTTACCCTTAATTACCTGATTTACCTTTAACTATGGTAAATAAAATTTACCGTAGTTACTATTCATAATTCCCAAAAACAAAAAGTAGCTTATTAACATAATTTGGATCCACTAATTCCAAATATGGAATCCATTTTTTCCAAATTCAATACACAAAAGTTGCAGAAATTAAATTAAAATTAATCCCATTGTTGAAAGAAAATGGGTTTTTCTTTAAAACATTGCAAAATATTGAATTGATTTATCCTACGAATTCAAGGTATAATCAATGCTAATGACATACATTATATTAAATGGTAAAAATATATTCTATTTATAATTTAAAACCATTAAATATTATAATTTAACCATATAAATTATTGTGATGAAAAAAGTTGTTTTTAATTAAAATATAGCGTGTTTTTACTATTCATCAAAATATGAAAGTTACCAGAATGATAAGAAAATTTATCCAAAGTAAATTTTTATTTCATGATTCCAAAGAAAAATTTTATTTTGTCAAATTGAACTTATAAACATGTCAAAAAGTATATTTAAAGTGGGTGCTCCATCAAAATGCAGCAAAACTGCATTTTTTGAAAAATATTTATTTTACCCGAAAAATTTATTTTGTTCTTATACCATGTTTTAGAAAATGTGTAAGATGAATAATAATGTTATGATATTAATAATTTATTTAATAATATTCATAAAATCTAGTTCATAATAATATTATAATAATATATCATTGTTTAGTAAAATCTTGTATTGCGTACGACACACGCTATCGAGGAAAGTCGTGATTGCGTGTAATGCAAGCCAAGTCAGGGTTGCATGTTGTGCAAGAATCCTTCTTTGTTTCGTATAACATAATCCAAACATATTTCATTTATACATTGAAAATATATATATATATATATATATATATATATATATATATACACACTCAATGTTGTGTAGAATAACTATTATCAAAATTGTGTGTAACACGATCCAAGAATAGTGTTGTGTATACTGCAAGCTAATACGGTGTTGCGTATAGCGCAAGGTAATCTTGGTGTAGTATACAATACAAGACATTAATGAAATTAAAAGAATATTTTTTCATAAAATCTTGGGTTGTTACATTCTACCCCCCTTAAAACGAATTTCACCCTCGAAATTCGTCGGGGTTATAAATGATTTACTATTCGAAAGTTTCTTTAATAGAAACCCACATTGTAAAAATGAATACCAAAACCAATATTTAAAAACAAAAGTATGAAACCTAATGGTTACCAAAATAAACTAATCATTGGGTTTCCACATAGGTGAAAATATGGATATTGAAGAGAAATCTAACCATCATGTTCTGATGGAGAGTGGTAGAGAACATGGCTATAAAAAAGCCAACAATCACAAAGCTATTGATTTGTGATGATCTAAGGTACCATCTGATTAATCGGATATAAGGGAACTAGGAAAACATTTTTTGTTTTCAAGATCATTTCCCTAAAGTTGATGAATTAAAAGAAATACTTGCATGATTTTGGTACAATCTCACTGTTGTTCGTGAAATGAACAATTTCCACTTCATCCTTTAAAGAAATGAAGTTGAATTTGTTATTTGTGATGTGTTAGCAGATCATGTGACAAAATTATGGGTCATTCCATCTCTTTCAAACAAAAGGTTAGAAAAAGTTATAAGTCCATCTTATGGTTAGATTAATCGTATATGGTTCCAAAAATGAACTTATACTTCATATAGCATACCACTTAATAAAATAAAACTAGTTTCTACTAACCAGGGACTTCCTGTAGGCCAGTGGTAGGCGATAAAGGCTAGTCGCACTTCGGTTGTGGGTTCGATTCCCACAGCATTGTCCGACACGATGGGTTGTCGCCCGTCCTGCAGGTTGTCCTTTTTCTAAAGCTATATTACTATAAAATCCCATCAACAATATCAAAAAAAAATTATCCTTAAACAATACTAACTTATGTCCATCATAATAAATTACAATCTTTAGGCTTATCTAAAATACTTCGGTCCAAGCTCATAGTATAAAGAAAATGATCACGTGGATGCCATCATTTATCCCCCATATATCATAAGATATATCTTGTTGGTCAAATTACAAACATTTGAATACCTTAATCATGTATTCTCTTGAAGAATGAATACCCATTGAACCTTAGTGAAAACATGAATGGAGTCAAAAGTTAACTCTTTCCACATACCAAAATCCAAAAATTATATATACTCAAACCATGATATAACCTTCTCCTTATATCAGTCATGAGCTCATGAATACTATCAAACATTTAATTTTCTCTTTATCCCTTCATTATGCGCATATCATCTACATTCCAAAAATATCTGAATAACCTTTCATTGATACCGGTTCCATTAATCATACACTTTCAAAACTCAAGGAAAGAAAAAAGTGTAAAAATCCTTAGATGTCTCTTTATTCCATAGTACCATGAGATTACTTATACAACATTACACATGATAAACATGTAATCATTCCACTACATTCTTAAACCATTGACCGAGCTTCAACAATTCTTTCATCTCACATATCATTTGTAGTCTCTTCATCATCATCAATATAAATACTACCCATACGACCATACTGATTCTCTTCATGAGACGTTCCCTTAGGGTATTGGTTTGCATAATTCCCATACATTCCACATTTAAAACATTTAACCATTGTTGATGTCGTAGCAATACCAATATCTGTATCCCTGGTGTTAACTGATCCTTTTCCTTTGCACTTACTGGCTTTGTGTCCTTCTTTTCCACACCCAAAGTATCTTCCAGTTCCTTTGAAACATTCTCCTTGATGCCTCTTCCCACATGATTTACATAGGGGAAATTTAACTTTCTTTCCTCTATGATCATCATGAAACTCCATCTTTCTCTTATTAGCCGAGTCAGGAAACTTAACAAATTTTACTTTATTGATCATATTATGAGATTGCTGATTCAGCATAATAATGATGTTTGGACTTCCAAATCCCATTTCATTTGGTTTCTCATGAAGAATATCATTCCATTGTCCATCATATCCTCTATTATCTTGAATCATCTTGTTTCCATCCATTTTCAAAAACCCAAAAAGAATAGTGTGAGAGGAAAAAATCATAATAAAGGGGGAGTAACTTCAATATCTAACATCTTTGGTTTAATCTAATATCGTTACCATAGTTCTAGGACTATATCCTATACGTATACTTATCCTTAGGGACATCCCTAGACATACCTTAGAAATATCTCTAGGGATCTTACTAACGTTATCGCATCGTAGTTTCCAAAGGTTGACTAAACTTTTCCTCTGATACCAACTATAGAGACCCGAAGCTTAACGTAAATAGACATTACATTACATTTTTGGAATACTTAGTACATAACAAAAACACACACACAAGGACCGTAATAGTTTAGTGTCTTTAGAAACTTGGAATATAATCTTCTAATCGTGGTGAAAGATCTTCAACATCTCCCATAAAGATCTTCTTTTCTTTTTTTTAACCTAAATCCTTTCTTTATGTCTTGGGGAAAAGAAAACATAAAAGGGTGAGCTCAAATGCTCAGTAAGGGTAAACAAAAGAAATATGAATCACGTCATATTCATAAGAACATATCTTTTGGAAATCTTAACCTGCAAAAGAGATCATAATTTCATAACATGGGATAAATCATAGTAGTGAAATGTAATCCCAATAATCATAACTTAAAACATGAAACTTTGTGGAATACACACATAATCATAGAGAATTATTTCTTATTAGTCAAGACTCATTTCCAAGACTATCTTAGTGGACAAAGTCCCTTTCTCAACCGAGTTCACTCCTCGTTTTAGTCATGTTTCTCTGAACTGGTATAACCTACCGTTCCAGCCATGTCTATCTCATGAGATATAAAATATTTACCCAATGCATTGGAGGGAGATATAGGTCCCACCCATCTCATAATGATACCATTCTTATGTGTGCGACAAAATAATAAATCATACATCATTCCATAACCCATGTAATAAAAATGGGAATCTTAAACATCATGACATCATAAAACAATTCATATAAGATAAAGGAATTCATAAAATATTTCCATCACAACATAATCAAGTAGATGTAATAATAGGGATAGAAACAGAACCCTATATTATCTTAGATAGAAAATAATTTTTATAAAACACTTGAACTCCATTCTTGAGGAAAATATCCTTTCTACTTCAAAAACATTTTCCTTTCTTAACATGTCATACAATTTTAAACTAAAAGAAGATGATTAAAAATAAACTTGAAAACTTGTAAAGGAAGCTTCTTGGAAATAATGTTTTAAAAATCCATTCATGCCGTATGAGTTAAAAAAACATTCTTCTCATACATTTTTAGGAAAAGTCAAAAAGTACCTCGTATGAAAACCGACAAAAGATTCCTTTCATATCTTTTACTAAAAACTCAACGAAGGGTAAAATTGGATATAACCAATTGTATAAGGATATAAATATTACATATTGAGAAAACATGGATGTTGATGATAAAATACACCCCATTAAATACCAAAGTATAATAAATCTCTGATAAAAATTAGATTGTGATATTTCCCTTACGTTAGGTCCGATTTGCTTTGTAAGTGTCTGAACCTCCTCTTCTTTGAAGTGCTTCTTTGAGACCTCCTTTTAGGGTACTAAAATAGGTCATTGAAGAAGACCAGAACCTCTAGTATGTTTCTAAGGAAGTGGAGAGGAGAAATTGGCAGGGGTTGGACGAGCTTGAAGGCTCAAAGTGGTGTGAGGAAGAGGGAGGAGGAGGTGCCCTTTTATAAGGGAGGAGAGGGGTACCTTTGGAATAACAAAAACTATTATTTTATTATAAAGTCAAATTAGGTTTTAAAGAGCTCCAAATTGATTTATTTAGAAGATAAGGTGGGTATGGGTCTAAAATCTCTCATCCAATAGAATTTAGACAAGTTTAGGTTCCTATTTTAACCTTATCATTTAGATTTAACATTAAGTTAAATAATTTTACTTTTACCGTGTCTTCTTGTGTTCTTATACTATAAGGTTAATAAACTTACTATAAGAAGCCAAACTAACCCCAAGTTGTTTATTATTAATATATATAACCTTATCTAAGTCATTTTTCCAAACCTTATATTTTTAGGAATAAAATAACAATTATTAATATAATATTTGTTTTAAAAACTATTTTATGTCAATTTTGACACTATTTAGTAATTGATTTTTGTGAAAATCATAACAGAATTATTAGTTCGAAAAAAGTAAATTAAATCAATACTAACATGTCATATTAACCTATAAAATTAGTTTAATTCATAAAAGTTTTAAATTTCATTTATTTTGGTATTTATAACATCAATTATGTCAATATTTCATTAATAAGACAATTACTGCATCATCTTTGTGTCATAATAAATGATAATTATTTAATCCCTAAAAATTATAAATAAATTCCTATAATTTAGATAATTGTATTAGCTTTCTGTATACTATTCATGTTTTAAGTTTCATGAAGTGTATCACTAAATTTAAATTATTATTCTTATAAGATTTAAGAAAGTGACATGTTGTCACATTCTTTGGTTTTAATAATAATTAAATTATTTTCATAGAAAAAAGTCCATTAAATGAATCTAATCCGACCCTTAGGTGATATGGGTCGACTTTTAGTCATCCAATTAGATTTTGACATGTGTTAGGGTAATTTTATAATATTATATTTTCCCTTAATAACCCGATTTACCTTTAACTATGGTAAATAAAATTTACCGTAGTTTCTATTCATAATTCCCAAAAAAAAAGTAGCTTATTAACATAATTTGGATCCACTGATTCCAAATATGGAATCCATTTTTTCAAAATTAAATACACAAAAGTTGCAGAAATTAAATTAAAATTAATCCCATTGTCGAAAGAAAACGGGTTTTTCTTTAAAACATTGCAAAAGATTGAATTGATTTATCCTACGAATTCAAGGTACAATCAATGCTAATGACATACATTATATTAAATGGTAAAAATATATTCTATTTATAATTTAAAACCATTAAATATTATAATTTAACCATATAAATTATTGCGATGAAAAAAGTTGTTTTTAATTAAAATATAGCGTGTTTTTACTATTCATCAAAATATGAAAGTTACCAGAATGATATGAAAATTTATGCAAAGTAAATTTTTATTTCATGATTCCAAAGAAGAATTTTATTTTGTCAAATTGAACTTATAAACATGTCAAAAACTATATTTAAAGTGGTTGCGCCATCAAAAGGCGGTAAAATTGCATTTTTAGAAAAATACTTATTTTATCCGAAAAAATTATTTTGTTTTTATACCATGTTTTAGAAAATGTGTAAGACGAATAATAATGTTATAAGATTCATAATTTAGTTAATACTATTCATAACGGCTAGTTCATAATAATATTATAATAATATATCGTTGTTTAGTAAAATCTGGTATTACGTACAACACACGCTATCGAGGAAGGTCGAGATTGTGTGTAATGAAATCCAAGTCAGGGTTGCGTGCTGTGCAAGAATCCTTCATTGTTTCATATAGCATTATCCAACCATATTTCATTTATACATTGAATATATATATATATATATACTCAATGTTTCGTAGAATAGCTATTATCAAAATTGTGTGTAACACGATCCAAGAATAGTGTTGCGATACTGTAAGATAATACGGTGTTGCGTATAGCACAAGGTAATCTTGGTGTAGCATACAACACAAGACATTAATGAAATTAAAAGAATATTTTTTCATTAAATCTCTGGGTGTTACAAGAACTATGGTAATCTTCCCTATGGTATGATAGTTTCTAGTGATAGGATCCTCACACATCTCATATCAGTTATCATGTAAAGTTTGTGTACACACATCCATCATGTTCAAGCCAAATAAGATGCATCAACATCCCATCAGGGATAATATATTCCTAACTATATTTTTTTATATTTTTTATCATTAGTCCATTATTAGGGAATAACCATCCTAGCATGTATGTCCCAAAAACCAACTAACTACCTAGGCTCTCATGTGCTCAATCAATCAAGCAAAAATCGAAAAAACACATCATTTAAAATCAAACATAATTTATAATTAAATTTATGATTTTTAGTTTCAATTTGCTAATTCAATTTCAAAACCAAATCATTGGTTTTTCATCATTTCATTCCATTTTAATGAAAAATCAATCATAGGTTTTTATCATTTCATTTTAAGAAATTTTTTTTAAGAACAATTATCAATTAAATTTATCAATTCCATCAATTTAAAAATACACCCAAAGATCCAATTTCAATTGGAATTAGGGGGTTTTCCCCAAAAAAACCATATAAAATTCAAATTCCAATTCTCATCAAATTTGGTTTTCATAAATCAAATAAAAACTAATTAAAAAATCATTCAAATCAAGGTTTAATCACATATCCAATCTCAAACAGAACCATCTACCTTAAAATCAAACATCCAACATTTGCAGCGAGACTCGCTAATGGAGAATGAAGTTGAAAAAAATAAGAACCCAAACCTAGAATCATGATCTAACAAAATAGAGTTTAGATCCATCAATTACATGATGATCTATAAATATTTGAGGAGGGGAGAATGAGAGGAACCACATGGGTGGATATTTTCATATGCAGAAAGATGAACCACAATAATCACAATGATCAATTGTCAAATGAATAATACAGAATGCTTGTAGGTCCTAAAAATCACCAGAAATCACCTAGGGGTTTGATTGTAAGGGTATCAGATTGAATAAAATAATAATAATCCATGTTCCCTACTTAAAACCTCTTGTCTCGGAAATTACATGTCATGTAACCTCATTTCATGTCATGTAATCCATGAAAGTTTCTTAAGAAAAAAAGGAATCTTATTTTTATTAAAATTCTATTTTTGACCATTTGAAATCATGTAAATTATACACATAGTGTAATAATTTTACATTGTTCACCAGTTTCCCAGTATCTTCGTAAAATCATTACACTATGTGTAATATATTTACATGACATGTAATCACCTAGCATACAATAAACAACATTGATTCAGATGAACACCAAAAAACCAAAGGACCAATAGAGAAGGAATACCTTAAAATTGTAAAAATATGTTATAAAATCCCCACCATAATAACATCTTGTCCACATAAATCATTTCAAGATGTTTTCATATCAAATATATTATTCCACTGCTCTCTCATTAGTTCCTCTCACTCCCAAATATCGTGAGAATTAGAACTATGTTTCCATAGCACACGGACCAAATGTATCATCCTCCCATGAATTACATCAGTCTCATAATCAACTATCTTTACTGGATGCTCAGTCATGGATAAATCAGGCTTAACATAAAGATACTCCTAGATCAATAAATGAGATGGGTCATAATGATACTTTCATAGCTAAGATACATGTAACATGTTATGTACCAACATCAACTATGGTGGAAGTGCTAAATGGTATACCACTTTCCCCACAAGATCAACAACCTCAAAGGGTTCCATAAAAAGAGGAGAAAGATTCCCTTTCCTCCCAATCCATCGATGACCCAAATGGAGTAACACATTCAAGAATATTGGATCACCAAATAAAAACTCCAATTTTCTACGATGATAATAAGAATAAGATTTAAACCATATCTTTAATGTAAACATTATATTATGGATAAACTGAATCATTGTTTACATATTATGAAACAAGATTATTCCAACCAAGGAACATTCACTGAACTCTTTCCAACATAATGAATATTTACATGGCCAACTATACAAGGCCTCAAAAGGATCCATTATGATCATAGACTAGTAACTATTATTGTAAGAAAACCCAAACAGTCCCAAATGTTCATCCCAAGCTCTACCAAAATCAAGGACACGTGCCAAAACATTTCCTCGAGAATATGCATATCTCTTTCAGTCTAGCCTTCTATCTTTGGATGGTATTAAGTACTAAAATGAACCTAAGATCCCATATACTCCTAAATGCCTTGCCAAAGGTTGTATTTAAAATGGGGATCTCTATCAGATACTATAGTATATGGAACTCTATGAAAATGAAGAATCTCTTTCACATAAATATTTCCCAACTCTTAAACTTTGGTTTCTTCATGATTGGGTATAAATTTATTTGATTGGTCATCCTATTGATCACAACCCAAATATCATTCTCCCTTTAAGAGGTATGTAACAACCCAAGGATAATGTCTATAGAAATCACATCCCACTTCCAAGTTGGCATTGGAAGTGGATGAATAAAACCCTAATATCTATGGTGCTCGTCCTTCACCTATTGTAAAGAATAACAGCAAGAGGAAAAATAAGCAATGTATCATCTCATACATGGACACCAGAATAATCATTGCATATCATAGAAAGTCTTTATAGTTCCTGGGTGCACATCCCACTGGTAATTACAAAAAAAATCATATCACATCTTTCCTCATGGATAACATCACAACAAACCAATTCTAAAAATATAGAATACCCTACATGGAGAATGACCACTCAACAATGGTTTCCAAACCATAAATAGAGTTCGTAATTCCATAGAATTAATCATCAATATGATGTTACTAAATAATCATCTCAAGAAAAGTAGAGGAAAACTAAAAATTATCTAAGAAAACCTCAGGTCATGTTTCCTAAACTCTTATATGAAACTATCCAAAATGAGCCATCATGTTCCATGATTATGGTGATTCTTTCATGGCCTAGTTTGGGACTTTCAAGGTCAAATCATTTACAATGAAATTCTCCTTCCCCAGGGTATAGGGTATGTTTAAATAAAAATTCCTTAGTTATTCCATCCAATTCCTCTAGTAGATATCTTCTTTACATAAGACAAAACTCACTCTCTTATTGTTTGACTACATGGTAAACATTTTTTCAAAATGAAATTTGGCCAACTATTAAGTGCATGAAACACAACTTCAAGTTCAAGGTCATTGGTTGGATAATTATTATCTTGTAGCTTAAGATGTCGATATCCAAAGGTTATCATGTGATCACCATGCATAAGAACACATCCCAAACCTAAATCTGATGTGTCGTATAATACCACATAGCCCTTCTTGGCCTATGGAAGATTCAACACAAATGAAGAAGTTAAAATACATTTCATATCAATAAAAGAACTCTAGGATTTTTCATTCTGGGAAATCATTACACCTTTCTAAGTGAGATCGGTCATTGGAGAATCCAACTTTGAGAAATACATTAAAAACTAGCAATAGTACCCCATTAAACAAAAGAATCTTTGAATCTCAAAAACATTACACGGTTTCTCCCATGTCATAACATCTTTCACCTTTTTTGGATCAACTATGATACCATGTTCTGAGACCATGTGTCCCAAGAACTTAACTTCTATAATCTAGAAATAACATTTTTATAGCTTGGTATAATGTCAGTGATTTATCATCAATTCTAAAGCTACTCTTAGACAACCCATGTGATCCTCCTTGGACTGAGAGTAAACTAGGATTTCATCCAAAAATACCAACATGAATGTATAAATATAATCATGGAAGATCTTGTAAATCAAAGTTATAAAGACTCCAAGATCATTGTTTAAACCAAATGGAATGAAAAAATACTCATGATGAGAATACCTTCTATATAAGGTGTTATAATAAATATTAAATTCTTTTATTCTAAACTAGTGATAACTAGATCAAAGATGATTCTTTAAGAACCACTTCTCCCCTTTCAACTTGATAATCAGATCATCAATCTTTGGTAATGCTTACTTGTTCTTTACCATAACTTGGTTGATTTTTTGATAATCAACACGTGGGTTATATGTCTCATTAGGTTTCCTTGAAAAGAGAACAGGTGATTCCCAAGGTAACACACTCAAGCATATAAAGAATTTCTCTAATAAATTGTCCAACTGACTCTTCCAATCTTTTATTTCACCTAGATCCATATGGTAAGAAGATATAAATACTATATGAGTACCAGGTACTAATCAATGGATAAATCTACCTATATTACAAGTTCCAACCGAGAGAAATCCAAAGGAAATATGTCAAAAAACTCAACTATAACTTGAGTGAGATCATCACTCAAATATTTCCACTCTATTTCAAAATACAACATTGTTATTAATTTTCCTAAATCTGGATAAGATGGTCTATCTCTACTTGACCTTGAGTCCCATCATCTCTAAAATACATGGTTCACCCCATCAGGAACTGTAAAGGCAAATTGTTAAAGATATTAATCAATTTGAGCCTTATTAGAAGTAATACAATCCATCTTGAAAATAAAATCTAGTGGTTTCATGTTGAGAACCATAAAATCCAAGGTAAGATCAATCTTTGATAAAGAGAAAAAACCTTCAAGACAATAGAGATCCTACTCTCTCTTCATTATGAGGGGCATAGAAATAATAATCACATAAAACAAAATATTCATAGAAAGATTTAATAGATTCAAAATATAAGTTGATATAAATGAGTGAGATGCAACAGGGTCAAATAAATAAGTCACTAGAGATGAATCTATAGTGATGGTACCTCTTAGAGTCACTAGATAGGTATCATCTTCCTCTAGAAACTTTTCCACTGCATAAATTACCTTTATTTGAAATTATTATGGCTAGAACCCCCTTTTCATGAAACATCTGATTATAATAAATTACTTTTTTGGTGATGATGAGACCATACCACTGTGTGGGGTAGAAAAGATATAACTGAATTTCTATAGATTTCATGAACATCCACATGAGCTACAGATCTTGGGTACCTCAGTGAATTGTTTTCAATGCCCATAATTTTTATACTGGAAGATAATTAAAAGTCGTATATCAGGCACTGTAGGAGGTTTGGAAGAACCTTGTTGTAGAGTTCCACCAAGAGAATCATAATTATTTATCTTTCCTTTGATGTAACGTACAAAACTACAAACGGATGAAAAACAAACTTATGTCAACCCTAACATACTAGCTGGGTAAAGCTCAACCATCAAATCCCTATGTAGCATTCCAGAAAAAGAAGTGAGGTTATGTAAGAAAACATGAGAATAAATATCATATATAAGTCCCATATTAAAATTTTTAGTCTTTATATTCTCATTTGATATAATCTCAAGTGAAAAATTGAAAAGGTCAGAAAAGAGGTTTTCATACTTCATAACGCTCCGATCATCCTGCTTGAGTTTGAAAAACTCTATAGCCTTATCCAGAACCATAGAATTTAAAACAAACTAGTCAGAGAAACAAACATTGAATTACTTCCACTAGAAACCCTCATGCTTCTTCATTATAACCTTAGAATCCCACCATCTACTTCATGGTCCATCTAGCTTGAAGTTGGAACATTTCATATTAATCAAATTAGGAATTTCCAAGAAATCAAACAAAAACTATATCTTCCTCAAACAATCCCAAGAATCATCAGGATAATTAGAAACTAAGAATGCTAGTGTTTTCTAGCAAAGGAACTCTTGACTATGATTCTATGATTCATACCCACGAGGTTCCACAACTAGATCCTAAATGGGAATTGGTTGAAGTTACTATCTGAGAGATTTAACATCACATAGAATAATCTCAAATAAATTCTACTACATAGAATGATTTTCTCATTATTTCTCACCATAATATTCCTCAATGAGCCTATTCACATGTCTTATTAGAGGAATTTTGGTACAAAACATAAGCAAAATAACTGAATACATTATAAGATTACACAAACCAACAAATCAAATAATAGGAATGGGAAAATTAATCCATTTTGATAAGAAAAAAAGCATATGATTTCATCTATCCATATAAAAATAAGGGAAAAGATGAGAAATAAATCATATTATTCTTCAAGATGCCTTTCCCAAAACACTAACTATGACTTAAGGCTCTTTACAATGATATTTGACCTGAAAAATCACTTATTAATACCTTTTATGTCTTGATAAGATACTTTAAATGTATAATGATATCAAGGAAATATGCTCAACCTACACATTTGATACCACGTTTTCATGAACCAACCTAGATACCCGGTTACCATAATACCTGATATAGAAATTACATATCCTGAAGGGTGTCCTCAATCCCCATGGGTTTGAAACTAGACACTAACCTCAAAAAAGATGAAATAGGGAATGAATTTTCCACAAAAATAATGTAAGGTAAATGATACAAGTCAGTATGCTAAAAATCCACTGGGAGAAATTACTAAAAAATAAATAGGTATAATAAAATCCCAAAATAGAAAAGCATAAAAATATTCATAAACTGGAAATATAAACTCAAAAATCCTAAATAATACATCACTACAATCTATAAGGATTAATAATATCCACCTACTTTAAGAGATGCTTTCCCTTTTCTCAACCCTAGAAGAATGAAATGTACAAACGCCCAAAGGAAAATGTACGGTGTAAGGTATAAGGATCAGTAGGGTCTCACAAATTGTTCCATAGTAGATGAAATAATAATAATACAAATAATTTTTTCAATTTAAATAGAACGGTTCATGGGAATGTATTTTCATATTTAAAATAAAACATACTTTCCTTTTAAAATATTTATAAACATTTCAAACATGTCCTAAATAAAATTTTATATAAAATAGTTTATATAAATCATTTAAAATGAATAAAATAGTTCTATAAGTAATGTCATATATATAAAAAGTAATCACAATAAGTAAAATGTTCATCTTTATTATTGTATGATAGTTTCTATTTATAAGATCCTCACACATGTCATATCAATTATCATGGAATGTATGTGTACACATGTCCCTCAGTCTCAGGCTAAACAAAACCCATCAATATCTCATTGGGGATAAGATCATCCAAACCATAATTTATGTTATAGTTTTAATCATCAATATTTTTCTATGTAATAATAAACCTAGTATTCTTTCCCCAAATAACCCACTAACTACCTAGGATTTCATGTCCTCGATAAATAAATCAAAAATGGGAAAATCATTCTATTTCAAATCAAACATTATTTAAAATTCAATTTCCCAATATTTAGTTTAAATTTTTAATTCAATTTTAAAATCAAATCGTAGGTTTTTAATAATTTTATTATTTTTTAATACAAAAATAATAATAGGTTTTTAACATTTCAATTTAATCTATTTTTCTCAAAACAATTCTCAAATCAATTCATTAATTACATCAATTTCAAAACAATCCCCAAATCCCCTTTTCTATTGTAATTTGGGTTTATACCAAAATTTATAGAATATAAAAATCTAATTATAATTCACATCAAATTGGGATTTCATAAATAAATCTAAGTCTAATTCAAACAAATCCATCAAATTAAGGTTTAATCACATGGACACTCTCAAATGGAACCACCTACATTTAAATCAAACATCCAACACATGTACTGGGACTCACCAATGGAGAAAGAAGGATAAAAAAACAAGAAACCAAAAAATTAATCATTATCATAAAAAAATAATTTATATCTATCCATTACATGATGATATATAAAACTCTAAGGATTATAGAAGGATAGGAACCACATGGAGGGATATTTTCTTACCCAGAAAGACGAACAGAAACAAACATGATGATCAATCACTGATCGAATGATACAAAATGAGGGGAGGTCCTAAAAATAACCCATAATAGACTAGGAGATTGAGGATAGTGGATGAAAATTTAATAAAATTAGAATAATCCATGTGTTATGTATATAACCGACTGTCTCATGAATTACATGGGGTGTAACTATAATTCACGTCGTGTAATCCATGAAGGTCGCTTTACTGAAAAGGAGTCTCACTTTTATCAAAATTAAATATTAAAACATTTAGCATCATATAAAATATATATGATGTGTAATAATTTCATACAGTGCACCAGTTTCATGGAATATTCCTAGAAATCATTACACGGTGTGAAATACATTTACATGGCGTTTATTCGCCCAACGGATGTCAAACAACCAAGATTCTATAGAACACCAAAAAACCAAAGGTACAAAGGGAAAGGCATTCCTTAAAAGTGTAACAGGATGTTATAAATATATATATAATTTTTTTACTTAAATAAAATATACTTATTAATGTATAATATATATGTACTCAATTTTTAGTAAAGTCATTTTATGTTTTAAAAATATGTTTTCATAAAAATGTTTTTTAATGAATTTTTTGCATGAATATTATAATTAATTTAGACAAATTTAAAAAATTTATTTTATAAAATGGTTATCAATTTTTTATTTATAATATAAAATTTATCCAAGATTGAATTTTTTTGGTATTTTTTTAAATAGTTGAATTTTCAGTAAATAGTTAAAAAATAATAATTTTGTAAAATTGTAATTTATTTTAATTGAAATAGTAACATAATGATTTGAATTTGATAAAAAATTGACATAAGAATTATTTAGTAATAAATAACTTAAATAATTACATATCAATTATCTTTATACTTGATTTTAGTATAAGTTCATTTCTAGGCTTAAAAATACTTTTTTCTAAAAATTGTTTTTCATTGAACTTAACACATTAATATTAAAATGAATTTCAAAAAATATATACAAATTTAATAATTTAAAATGTATTACATATTTTTAATCATCATAATTAATATAATTTAATATGGTCAACTTAATTTGTTTTCATTAGCAATAGCAACCATGGTAATTATTTTTCAGTTCGGTAAGGTAAAAGAGGGTCAAAACTATGGGTTAAAGACTTAAAATATATCTAAAGCTTTAAATTACCTTTTTTATTAGTATTTTTTGATAAAATATATGTTTTTTGGTTGTTTTAAAACATTATTTTGAAATTGAAAACTCATTATTTACTTTTGTGATGATAAGTTATATTTTATTCAAATTTAAAAACTATTTTTCAGACATTGCATTTAATGGTATAGTTGGAAGATGTAATTCAGTTTTCAATTTTCCAAAATTTCTAATAACTTACTATTTATTATTTAACCAAAAAATTTTATGGAAACCAACTTGTTACTTTATATCAAGGTGAAATTATTTTTAATCTTAAATTGGGTATTTTCCTAAAAATTGTTTTTCATGCATTTTGTGTTTTTATGTTAAAAGTAATTTCTTACACCTATAGAAATATATTCGGATAAAATAGATTCATAATATTTAATAATAATTTATAAATTTTGTAAGATTTATTATTTTTATTATTTTTAATTTTTTCGTATAATTATATTTCAATGGTAAAAAGTGATGTTATCCCAGTTGAGGTTAAAATTTTTTTAATGTGGTTTAACTATGAGATAGGGATTTAAATGTGTCCAAAACTTATCTAAATGTTTTTTTAATTAATTGTAACCCTACCATATCTAATATTCTATTTTTTTTTTCTGGATACCTGTTTCATAATTATGGCATGCATATATATATATATATATAATTAAATATTTTAAGTAATTCAAAGTGTGTCATTTTCCTCCCTTATAAAAGGATACCACCTCCCCTCTCTTCTATACACTTCATGAGGCCTATATCTCATAAAATAACTATCATAATACCTTACCATATTAATTTACCACATCATATAGATTCCATACTTTCAGAAATACCATCCTTTCAAGGCTTAAGGTGTAATCCTAAATAGGTTTCTCAATAAAGATGTATATCTATCAACCAAGTACATTCAATTTTATTTCTTAATATACCTCCTTTAAATATATGGTATAAATTATTAAAAAATAATTTAATTATCTTAAATATAATTTTTTTTTATTATGATTATGTAAAATCATTATCCACCTCCATTCTCTCTCTCATGGGAAAAGAAAACATCGCTCATGCGTACGTGTGGACTACCACCTCCACAAAGCGATGTATTTCATTTTTCTTCACCATTTCATAGGGATAGTTAATATGATAGTTTTAATGAATATATATGATATTTATTATACTATTATTTTTCTTTAATAATGAATTATAAATTAATTTTTTTCTTCCATTCATCAAAAAGTGGAAACATCACTCATGAGTATGTACGGACTACATTCTCCAAAATGTGATGTAATTAATTTTTCATAAAAAATTTATATAAATAGTTATAAAAGTGAATATAATGATAAAATATGACCCAAATTACATAATTAACAATCTAGATATTACGGAATCATGATCAAAGTACAAGGACCACGACTACTAAACTGAAACAAGTATAAAATCGAAGTAGTTATCACCCGAAACTATGATTTTAATAAATAATTATTAATAAACTGGTGATATGATGTTATAAGTAATATAGTGTATGATAAATATATGTATAGTTATATAATAAATATATAATAAATATTTATTTATTATATAGGAGGTTTGAACTCGTGCAAAGTAAGACATGACTTGAGGTAAGGGTTTCTTATCTCACATTTAAATCTATGAGATATATTTCATTTTCCCAAATTTTTTTGTGTATCAAAAGGGTTTATTTATTTTATTATATTTCATCATAAATTTATATTATGATTCTTCTCATTTTCTCCACTTCTCTCTTTTATGAGGTTTTTATTCAGAGATTACCAATGTGGTAAGGGTTTATCATCTCAAATTGTCATTTTTGAGACATATGATATGTTATGCACCTATATTATTTTATGATGTGTATATATAGACCCATTGATATGTTATATATTTAATATAGATATTTTTATGATATTTATAGTTTCACTTGATGTTATTCTTTTATGAAGCTAATGATTAAAAAAATTCCATATTGGTACAGAATTATGTTTCAATATCATTTTAATCGGGGTTGTTTATGATTGAATTTAACTTGAGGTAAATTATATGTTTTTTATAATACAGAGCTCTTTAATTTTATTATTATCTATTTAATCATTAAATTGACAATTAATAGTATCATTTCCCTTTCTGTGATACTTAAAATTATCGGGAAAATATATTTATGAAAAACATATTTTATTTTATCTTTGGACATGAATTGTTTTCTTCCATGTACATATTTTTTTTAAATTTATTCAAGAATGTTTTCAATATTCTCTTATTAATGTTTAAATTTATTTTTACCAATTTTTTAATTTCTATAAAAATGTTTCCAATGAATCTTCTTTTTATTTTCTAAATGAGTTAATTTTGATTTTTTACCAATAACATGAAAGGAATTTTTTTAAAATAACCAGCTTGAATGAAATTTCTAACCATTATGAAATCCCTTTTCTTTGAATATGCATTTACAATTTCCCATGTTTTTTTAAAATAATATTTCATCCATAATATTTTGTAAAATTTTATATTTTAAATAAGTGATTTCAAAATTAATAGGGCATTTTCCTCAATAAATATTTCAGTGATATTTTAAGGGAATTATTCATCTATGTTAACATCCTTGGATGTTTCTTATGCTTTACTAGAGATATGATCAAATCATTTATTTGTTATTCTCTCTAGGTGGTTTATGATTATATAGATGATATTTTTTATGAAAAATGTTTATTTTCAGTGGGTTATACAATGATGATATGATTAATGTTTCATGATCTTGTAGAATACTTATGTATGGATTATGATTATGAGATGGGTGGGATTTGAATTATATATCTCTCAAATTAATTGGGTAAATATTATATTTTTTACGTCAAAGGGTAGATGGGGGGTTATCCCATGCTCAAAATAGGGTATACAAGACATTATACCAATCCAAAAAGAGGGTACATGGGAGGTTATTCCAAGCCAGAATGATGATACATGAGAGGTTATCTGAAGCCAGAAGAGGGTAAATGGGTGTTTATCCCAAGATTAATATGTGTTAAATGAATTTATGGTTATTCTTGATATAATATTTCTATGATCATTATTATTCCACATTTTATGTTCTTCATTTATTATATGATCTTATGCCAATGTTATACTCTATTGACTTATATTCTTTTATTCATTTATGATTCATGTCTTATGATTGGCCATGAATTATTCCATGAATTATGATTATGATATATAAATTATTGGGTATGATTTCTAAAATTTAATATCTTATTCTCCTACCCTTATACTCATGTCATTCATAAATTATCATTGATATATCCCTTTTTTACAATTATTGAGCATCAAAGGTCACCCTTTATTATGTATCATTTCCCCCAAGATATGAATAAGGGTTTATATATGGTATGTCTAATTATGGTTCTCGATGTTAAGAACTAAGTGGGAGACAATGTCTTTATATTATGTACTATTTGTTTAAGTATCTAAGTTTCCAAATACACTAAACCGTTATGAAATTGGAATGGATTGTAATATTATGAAATTAATATTCATATAATAAGATGTAATATTAATGTATAAAAAGTATGGGTCACTATATATTCCATGTATGTGGATTTATGAATGGATTTCCACATAAATTCGGTTGATGTATGAAGATTTATATCAACATAATAGTGGCTACATCTGAGTAAACCACCTAAATGTAATTCACATATGAGTAAGTTATTAATCTATAAATTACAAGTAGATATTCATTGTATCAAATATCAAAAACCATTTTTCATCATTATAGAAGGTTATGGTTTATGAACTATATGGGGAAAGGAATGATGCTAGGTTTTAAGGGAGAAGACAATGGTAGTTTATCATCCTGATCACATGTAGTTACAATTTTTTTTAATGAAAAATGGTAGCTATGTAGGTTTAAATAATCCAAGTGTTCAGGAATTTTTAAAATGGTGAGTTCATCCTTAAAATATGGTGATATAGAGATTTAAAATGTATAGAATCATGGATATTGTCAAATTGAAGCATTAATGTGGTAAAAATAATACTGATAAAGGATGATGATAGAATAAGATATAACATATATTGTTACATGAATTTTTATCATATATAGATTAACTATAAGTCAAAGAAAAAGTGTATATTCAACACTATCACTATAAGAAAGAATATATTTATGTCGAGTGTATATAACTAATATTGAATCATATAGATAAATCCTTTGATTATTGATGGATAAAAGAGACATGAAATTACACATATTCAAAAGAAATTTTTTTGTGTTGAAACCAAAATAAATTGATCTCGGTTAATTGAAAAAGAAAAAAAATATGGAGAGATATAGGGCTATAAATCCCAAAATTATATCAAGTGAACTAAAGTTTTAATAACATGAGGAATTTCTTCTTCAATGGCTTTATGAACTCTATATAAGATAGGGAGAAATGTGTGGGAAGTGTTGTGTGCATTGAATTTTTATTCAATGATAATATTATTGTAGTTCTTCAAGAAAAGAATAAGAAGAAGTGATTTTCAGGTTTTTTACAGTGGAGAAGTGTAAATTTAATGTTGTTGTGAAAGATAAGATGAATAATAATAAGAATAGGAAGAATAATAAAGAATAAAACACATCAACAACAAGTTAGAGTCTCTTTTGGTGAAATAAATTATTGTTGTTACTATTGATGCCCAGAAAATGAGCATCAAAAAATTCACAAGGGAAGAAATACTTGAATATGGGTATTATTTCCCCATCAAAATAAAAGGAAGAAGAATATGTTCGAGACTTGCAGATCACATAAACCTTTCAGAGACTCGCGATCACAAGACTATTATAAGGTCACGCGAATAATCCACATGTAGCGCATAACCTGTGGTGGATCCCATAGATCCCCCTTTCAACAAGCCCCTCTACTTTTGTGATGGTGATCTGAAAAACAAGTAACTACATGGGTGGAATTAGGATGATCTCCCCTAGACTACAAGGGTTGTCGGGGACAAGCACCTGACGATCCAACTTGAAAATCCTCTAAAACTGGGAGGAATGATACCCAAATTATGGAGGTCTCTAGAAGTCATAGAGATCATGTGAATTATCACTATAGGGGAGGATAATTATCCTTAACAAAATTTTATAAAAATCACGAACTCATCAAACCTTTGTAAAATAAAACAAAGGAGATAAAATGGGAGGAGGTTGGAGTTGCTCACGATCGTTGAAGGGAATACATCATGCCCCTAGCGATCTTGAAGGCACCCTGAGTCCCTAGTGACATGTTCATATCTTGTTGAAAAGTACATTTGGCTTGTCAGACTCATCCCATAGAAATCCTTAGGTATGTCTGAGTGACCACGCACTTACATTTGGTTCCCTAAGGACAAATGGATCGATTTTTACATGAAGTGCTCGCGCACCCCCATATGACCCATATCTGTTATGTGATGCATCACTAAAAAATATAGTCATTTTCCTTGACATCACTCATGAAATCATGCATGAAATCTAACCCTTGTAAAAAACAATGAACTAAAATAAGGATGAGGTAGAAGCCTCTCATTGTCATAAAATTCTTGTGATGTGTTAAGGAAGTCTGTAGCATGGTCCCGTGAGACCTCCGAGAAAACATCCTTGTCTCACAGAAGGTCTCAGACAAGTCATCAAGCATCTCACAAACACCTTTCAATAGGCCCTTGGACATGTAAAAATGAAAATAAGGAAGTCCTTTAACAAATCTACATGATCAAACAAGTATCTATTAATTGGAAATAATCCAATAATGGAGGCATTGATGAGAGGGACTCACGGTCACTAAAACTCAGGTGACGCCCTTAGAGTGGTCCATTTAATAAACTCACAAAGCTATGTGGCACCAAATCCCTTCACCAACTCTATCCCAAAATCACACTATAAATGTTACACAAATCACCAAACAACTGGGTTTTAGATGCCTATAAATTCTCTTCCCCACCATGAAAAAAGGTTTGGACTCTGGACGATTCGACTCCCGACTGCTGGACTCTGAGGCGCAAGGGATAGAGTAGGATTCTTGAAGTAGCTGATCTCACGATCGTAAATTATTTTTTTAGGTAATATACCTATGAAAATATAGAGAAATAATGTTCCATACATAAGGTACTTCATGTTATCATTCATAGATCACATAAATTATTGTTGTCAAGGTGTGTGGAGAACATACCGTATGTCCTCTAAATCTCATGAGACTCAAAGAAACTGATATTGGATGAACCTAAGGTCATCATACTATAAGTCTTAGAACCAAGATTAAAAGTGGAATACTTAAGAAAAAAACATGTTTACTGGACCTTAATCACTTTGAGTGAGTCATCCAAAGACACATTGTAGCACCATTAAATGTTTCCTATATCTCACAAAACTCCTTTAACATGCTATTTGGGGACACGCAAAACCCTTCGGACATGTTAGAGAAAGTCATATGGTCCTATTGGGCACACCACTTTGATCTTGCAAGACCCTCTGGGTCTACCACCCAAGCCTTTTGACATCCTTTAAATACATCACATGACTCATATAATAGTGTTTTCTAATGTTATTCAAATATCATGTTTGCATCTGGGTATGACAACTAAGCACTCATGACATCCTCTGGGTAAGTCAGCTAAGACATGTGAAACCCTCCTGAAATAATGGACAGGTCTCGTGATGCCCTCTAAGGATGTTATCCAAGATACATGACATACTTTGAACCATGTCGTACTAACTCCTGTGACACTCTCCATATGTGTAAAGCCAACTCTTTTTAATGACACCAAGGTCTGACAACTATATCATGAAACACCTCCCGAACAAGCCATCCAAGTCATGTGATGGCTTTCAAGACAGGTCAATTGGGTCATGAAATGCCCTCCAGACATGAAGGCAGGTCTAGAAATACCCTCTAGGGATATTAGACAAGATACACACTATCCTTTTACCCATGTCATACTAACTCCTACGACACCCTCCATATGTTTCAAGCAAACTCTTGTGAATGAAACTAGGGTACAACAACTGGATCATGCGACACCTCCTGAAAAAGACACTCTGGTCATGGGATAGATTACAGGACAAGGAAATTGGGTCATGAAACACCCTCTAGACAAGTAGGACAAGTCACTAGTGCTTCCTAGTATTTGATAACATTTTCTATCCTCGGTTTGTAATCCCTGATAAATAGGGGAACCTCAGAGTGTAATCCCCAATCAATAGGGAATCCTCAATGTATAACCCCCAATATAAAGGTTACTATGGATATTATGATTCCTACCATATCCATGATATATAAGCCACCTCTCCCTAAGGTTCAAGATTCATATTAATCAACCAGGTAAATCCTAACATCTAAATCCCTTATTCAATGAAATTAAATTGATTACTTGTTATTCCTTTTTTATCACAATGAGCATGGATCGCATGGGATTATGAAGTTTCAATGATCATAAAAACTTCACTATAAACCACCATAAAAGTATAGGAATCCTTAGTGTGTAAGACCAGATAAACCAAACTACAATGAATCTGATTTTTGAAATAACCAAGATACATAAGATGCTTTCCTAAGGCCTAAACTCAAATAAACATCCCATTTAGTGTAAGTATTTTCAAAACTCTAACATCTCATCCATCGGGACCCAATTAATCCCATGTGATGATCACCTTACGTCATCCATCAATAGACTAAGAAACCAACTAAACGATGATGACTCTGATTCCTTCCATAACTAGGATACATAGGACATCCCGTTGAGACTTGAGTTCCATGATAAATCATCTCTAGGTAGTCCCAACGCATAAGTCCCACACCATGAGCAATGAAATGATCATTTTTCGTCCCTTGTTTCTCACAATGAGTATGTATCATGTGAGCTTAAGGACTTTCAATAATAAAACCATCTTCACCATGAGTATCAAAAATATATAAGCTCTGAATGAATGAACTATGAAAAATATGATTCTCTATATACTCAGGATAAATAGGATTTCCCTCTGAGACCCAAGCTTGAATACTTGATGTCCTAGAGAACCCATATAAGTCTTTTATACATGATATAAAATAGAACGGGTCCAGTAAACTATGAAGGTTTTGATTCCTGCAATAACCAAGATATGTAGGATTACTCATAATGGATCAATACCCTCCTTGGAATATTAACTGCCTCCTTGCATGGTAGCACATTCCAAAGAACTTGGTTATATGACTTCAACACATAAGCAGTCTTCCATTACTAGAAAATGGTGGAGAACCTCAGATACATATAGATGGGTTCACTAAAGAGATCCTAGTATTTTACACATGAAATAAAATTAACCATTAGTCATTTTTAGGGTAATCAGTCCTATATCGGGATTAGGAAGGGATTCAAAAACATATATTAAATCTATAAGAGAGTAATAGAGTTGGAAATAATTCCCTCCAAAAGGGTTTTATGAGACCGACCTCTTATCATCTCGATCAATGTGAGTCCCCAAGATTATCTAGGCTTGAATAACTAGGTGGTCGCCTTCCTTTGGAAAGAAGGTCCATACGCATCTATGACTAAGGGAAACTTTAAGAGTTTCTAGGAAAGATGGAAAAAATAACAAACCTGATGTAAGTAATTGAGTGAGGCCCTAAAACTCCCCCCTAAACTAAACCATCGAGTGAAAACCATTTCATTCCTCAAATCCCAATGAAATAAAATGGTTAACCTGACGTGAATCTCTAAAATAACAAAACGACCATGTTATAATCTATCATACCAATTGTTTCCCACTATATGCAAACAAAAATGGTGAACGCAATGTGAAACTCTATAATAACAAATTATTGGGTTATAATCCATCGAGAAATTTTTCCCCCCATATGCAAAAAACACTAACAGGCTCAATATGAATATCTTAGCCCACATTTTTTTCAATGCCTATGCAAAAAAAGTTGTAAGACTAGCATGATCATATATATGATCTTCTAAACTGGGATTCTTGTAAGTTCATCCTCACTTTGACAAGTCCATGCAAGCAAAATGGCTAGATTAGGAAAATAGGACAATTGTGTAAATAATTCATACATGATTGATCATTTATATGCCTATGATATAGAATCAATCGATAACTTTATTCCTTGTTGTCTATGTGATTGAAGATACTACTCTCATAAACATCATCCCAACTCAAGGAAATGTCTTCATCATATAGCATTCACTCTGGTAAATCATCTACGGCTACAACACCTGTAGGTCATAAAGAAATCTCACCAAATAGATAGCTCTAATGATGGGTGGAAAATATGATGGTCTGGGAGTACCACTGACATGGTGCAATTATGACCATGAAAGCTGCTCATAAGGCTCTCCAAGCGCAGTAGCCAGTGAATCTGCATCACTCAGAGAAGACTACTGCTAAGAGAGTATCCCTCATCACTACAACCAACTACTTCAAGATATTATCATCAGAGTGCAACAAATTCCACCTTCCATATATGTTGAAGGTGGACCAGTAATCCAAATATGGTTCCCTTTCAGTTCAGGTGCAGCTAATGAGGGTACCATCCAATTGTCATCGCCAACATTATCCTATTGGTAACCACTATTTGCCTATAATGAGTACCACCAGACATGTTTCTACCTCTAACACCCATTCATGGGAAGCAAGGAAGCTTCAGCAGGGGAGGAAGGCACCGGAAATCCAATAAAGGTCTCATATCCTCACTCTTGCTGATGGTGCATGTTGGCATACTCCGATAGGAACCAGTAAGAAGGATCATATCCCTGCTGGCATGGAACTAGTCTGTGGGTATACTCCCTTGGTAAGAATGGGGGAGTTTCATATCCCTACCCCTATTCATGAAGTTCATCGACATACTCTGATGGAACAAGGAGGAAAAAAGTGGGTGCATATCCCTAATTCAATCGAAGACATCTTCCAATTCATAATGAAGATGGAAAATGTGCAGGTTTATATTACTTCACACACTTTGATAAAATTAAAATATATTTTAGAAATAGTTAAAGTGCTCTGCTGGAATATTCCATCAATATTGTATATAAAGGTATAGGCGTATACTTCTATCCCAACAAACTAGGTAACTCAATAATCTGATCATTTTGAACAAGTGGTAGTACTAAAGTAAGCACACACTCTTTCCCCTGTCTAGGAGGATTATCAGTATATTCTGATAAAGGATGGGGGATCATACTGAGCTCATAATCTCATTCCAACTGGGGCTGACCAGGTGAGAGCATCACATGACTCAGAACAAGGGCAAATGCCTGTCGAAAAAGTCCGACAATATAATCCAAAGGTCTAGGATCAGGCTCATATCTCCATTCTGGTCAAGGATCACCATGTGGGATGGGTACAAGCCTTGGTATAGGCACATACTCCTATCGAAGAAGTATAGAAGCATAATTTAAAGGCCCAATATTGGGAATATATCCCCATTCTGGCCGAGCCTAACCAAGTTAGAATGGAACAAGCCACAGGATAGACTTATATTACTGTTAGTGAATCATCCTGGCATACTCTTGTAGATCACAGAATCAAGGTACATGTTCCTACTTTCGACGAAGAATGACTATGATGACATCATTCCAAGGAAATATAGTAGGAGGACCATATTCCTTCTCCTATTCTGAAAGTCTGTTAGCATATTCTGATGGGGAATGCATATTCAAACTAGGCTCATATTCTTATTCCAACCAAGTATCATTAGCTGATAGCAGAACACACCTCAAGGTAGGCTCATACTCCTTCCAATAAATACTAGAGGCAAATCCCAAAGGCTAAATATTGGGCTCATACTCCGGTCTTGACTGAGGCTCTTCAAGTGAGAATGAAACATGCCTCAGGACAGGATCATATTCCTATAAAAAAAGTGATAGCTTATTGGCCTATTCTAACAGCTTCTCAATAGTGGGATCATACTCCCACAGTGTCGGATGATTATATAAAAGTTCCAGCAACCGTCACATAGTAGGCTCATATCCATGTGCAATCACAAAAGTTAGGTCATCATATTCCGACCATGGTGCAAAACATGGCCCATATTCTTAGTCTTCTCAATGCTAGTGTCATTGAGTTCATTCAAGACATATTCTCAACACCTCAAAGGTCTTTTGACTTTTCTATCAAAGCAGAAGAAAAAGATGTTCATTACCATGATAGTCCTCCTTGTGTTGGTGTGAAGATGGATCATAGGGACTCTACTCCTGACATCCAAACTGGTCAACATCCCCACGAAGATATCTCCCATAGACAAGGAAATCATCCCCTTGAACAGACACCTCTGTATAGAGAGGTGTCCAAAACTTTGACACTATCATATAGAGAGGTACTTGAAACATCGAGGTCAGCTGTATATGGTTCCCCATCAAATCCCAGTAACACTCCACTCTCGTGATAAGGTGACCATCATAGCCATATTCTATGGTCTGTCTAGAGGGAGGCATGTAAGTCTGATGAGGAGAAGCATGAAATTGACATATTGAGAGAGTTAGTCGGAAACAACCTCCCCATCATGTTTTGGCCCCTCCCTACTTCTATCTATGAGACCCCAAATGAGATGGAAAAGGATTTAATTCCTTACCTACACCAAAATATGTGTGCTACTCATTAGCGACTGAAGGATAGATATCTCCATTATCCAGGATATGAGTTTCACCTTTATAAAATCAAGTCACTCAGTTTTCAGCTCAAACTAGCTACTATCTCCATGGACGAGGATCCAAAACCAGAAAAGAAAAACACAAATCTGCAACACACTTTCCACTATTCCATAGTGACGATTCATCAACTAATCATGGAAACCACATCATGCATCCATATTTGAGGATGGGGCCAATATGGATCATTACACTTTTTCACACCCCTAGAACAACAAAACCCCATAGATTTTACATCACGTAATGTTATTTCTTCTTAAAAATTAGGGGACTGGTTAACTCTCTTTCCAGTTTATCACTACAATAGAATGGCATAGCTTCAAAAATTCCCAGACATCAAGAACAGAGGAAGAGGAAAGCCAATGGGACATCAAATTAGTCCCCTTGAAGAAATGGGAATATAATTTGAACATGGAGGATGAAGTTATAATCATCCAAATAGCTTCCCATGAAAAATAATGTTTATCATGGGCTACCATCGCACCCATATCCCTTGTGAGCACACCTGTGTCACATCAAACGGGGCACAATAGAAGCTTCCATAGTAGTGGTCCAGGAGAAAACTCAACCCCCTAGGCCAGGATAATATCTACCACCACCTCCACCCCTCAGATCATCAGTTCTTGAGAGGATTCATAACATACCCTCTATAGCTACAGGTGAACCCCGGCCTACTAGACTATGGGAATTTATATCTCAATCACCATATCTAAGTTCATCATCCCCTAAGTGGTTCCTGGAAGAATTAGTGGTTATTCCAAATCAGCCCCACCCTAGTGGTCTAGGGAAATTTATATCTTCATGTTCATCCCAGGAATCATCAAGTTCCCAACTGGAGTCATTGGATCCTCAAAAACATAACCAATCAGTGCCAACAGTGGCCCCAAATGACCCCCAAACCATAGGGATGGAGCATTTTCATCATAATTATCACTATAGAGAGAATCAATCTTCTCTGGGTTAGGAGGAATAAATCAACGGTCGGTGTCCCACCTATTCCTCCCACCGTAGGAAAAACCTCTGTTGGTCCAGGATCACTCAACAATCACAACTAAAAACTCCCTCGAAGTCCTTGTTCATAGACCAATATGGTAGGATCATACGAAAAAAGGAAATCAAAACCCGTAGAGGTTGCAATCCAAAACCACCTAGTAAGGCCAACGGTTTGAATAACAACCCTAATGGAAACTGTGAAAAACCAGCTTGTTGTGTAGAAAGCAATGGCACAACCACCATTGCCTGATATGCCTTTGTGAATGTCATCACTTTCAACATGGCATACATCGATCAAAACCTGAACACAAAGGTTCACAACATGGAAAACTTACCCTAGGAGGATGGTGGTATGGATGCACTAGATGTGGTTATGCACACCTGGAACCAAAGAAAGATTCAAAATTTTGGACCACCGAATAACTAGTTTCCACCTCCTTGGTGGAATATTGTCAAAGAAAAAGGAAAAGGTATGACTATATCTCAATCACCACCCAAAAGAAATGAATTTCTCCCAGGAGGAACAGTTGTCGCAATATGAGAGTGAAATACAAGCTCTTCAGAAAATCAATGAGGAGCTACTTAGGGGAAATACTCACATTGGGTACCATATCCATCAAGAGATTAATATTCTCCCTCTGATACCTGATCCTCCAGCAAGAGCGATATATGGGCATCAAATTGGCTCTGGATCTAGACAGCCATTCCACATAAATGAGGAAGTCAAAAATGATTGTGACTCCCCTCAGTTATGGTGATAGCCTCTCCCACGTTAGGGTGATCATTCGATCATAGTACAAATTGAGAATCAGCAGGAGGTGAAGGTGGGACCACCCACTATCACAGATCGATGCAAGGGTAGTGCTGGCCTTTATCAGCACTAAGAAAAATGCACTGATAAAAGAGATATATTTATCAGTGCTAGCTAAAAGCACTGATAAATCTACTATTTGTCCGTGCTAAAAAAATCATTGATAAAGGTGTATCATTTATCAGAGATTTTTTTAGCAGTGATAAATTGTGGATTTATCAGTGCTATTATTAGCACTATTAAAGGTTTTTAATTAAAAATATTGTTAATATACATAAAATTATAATAGTTATATTCATAAATAATTTTTATTTATATACATTAAATAAAAAATGAATGTTTATAATTAATATATATTTTTAAAAAATTCAAATATATATATAATCTTTTAAAAAATGTATTTATAAGATTAAAATTAACTAAATATATATTTAAATAATTATAAAATTATAATAGATTTTATTAAATATTAAATATATTAATTATATTTAAAAATATATATTTATAATTATATATTTATAATTATATAGAAATATTTTTTAAATATATATATTTGAAATTACAATTATAAATATATATATATATATATTTAAATAAATATATGTTTCCAGTGAATTTGGTTAATAAATATATTGATGCATGAGTATAATTGACATGAATATGTTATTTATTCATCATGAATGTTCATTTATACATTATTCTCTTATTATTATTCGTGTTTTCCATATTTGTGATGACTTGTTTTTTATGATCTATACTCTACTAAATATATGATTCATTCATGTTATACCCATTAATCTATTATGTTTTCATAAATACTTATAACAATAAAATAAACATATTTAAATAGTAAATATATTTATTATATTTATAGTTATAAATCTTTAATTATATATAAATAAGTTTTAATTGTAGTTATTTATAATTATAATTATAACTATATGCATATATATATATCCATGTAAATAATTATAAAATTAAAATAAATATATTTATTATACTTATAAAGTTATAAATATATATAATTAAATAAATATATTTATAAATCTATAAATATATTTATAAATAAATATATTTAAAAATATATACAAATATTTATAATTATAATTATAAATAAATATAGATAGATTTAAAAAGTTATAAAATTATGAAAAATATATTAATTATATATATTTATAAAATTTTAAATATAATAAATATATTTGTAATTATTTTATAATTATTTAAATATATATATATAACTATAAATATATATATTTATTGTAACTTTTTAATTAAAAATAAATATTTATTTATTTATATTTATAATTATAAATAAATATTTATTTATTTAAATAATTATCAAATTATAAAAAATATATATTTATTATACTTATAATGTTACAAATATATATAATTAAATAATTATATTTACAAATATATAGAAATATTTATAAAAAAATAAAATAATTATAATTATAATTATAATTATAAATAAATTTAAATATTTTTTAATAATTATAAATTTATTATAATTATATTAATTATATATATTAATAAAATTATAGATATAATAAATATATTTATTATAATTTTATAATTATTTAAATAAATATATTTATAATTATAACTATAAATAAATATATATTTATTATAATTTTTTAATTAAAAATAAATATTTATTTATTTATAATGAGAACAGCAAAGTCCGTGGAGGAACTCCATGGACCCGGAGAAATATTATTAAAAAATAGTACTAGCAATACAAGAAAGATAAGGGGTAATAGTGAAAACACACCATCAACAAGAAGAACAAGTATAAGACTCATATCTTGGCCCGACTGCCCCTTCCGCGAGCTCCTCTTTGGCCTCTTGGATGCTACCCCCTTTGCCATTGCTTTGGGGTTTTCCATGTACCATCTTCATTCTCCACTAACTCATCTACCATAGTAGCACTCTGAGCACCCAACAGAGGAACACGATCATCATCAGTAACAGGACCACCATCACCACATTGAACAGCCTCCACAATTCCTTAAGATTGTCTGGCCTAACCCTCCATAGAGTCAACCTGCTTGAAATAAGAGGTATTAGACATTATAAAGGACTTGGTACCCTTCCTGTCCGGACTCTCCCTGTACAATGCATCAAATTCTGGAGAATTAATATCATCTAGCATGGTGAAGAAATTTATCTTCATAGCATCAGGTTTGGATAGTTCCACATTCACAGGATCTTGCACAGAGAGTTCATGAGTAGGATGCCCAGGAATCTCCTGTAAAGCGCTCCCAACAACAGGTGCAGGAAAATAAGTGGCATGCGCATGTGAAGGATAATCAGAAACTGTGGACTGCACAGACAAGTCCTTCATAGTAATCTCAGTGGCAGTATCCGGTGGCAGGGCTAACCTAAGGCTCTTAGAAGCATAAGCATCATAAATAATTGACTTCATGGGAAAGTCCTTCATAATAGTGGCAGTATCCAGTTGTAGGCCTAACCCAAGGCTCTTAGAATTAGAAGCCACCTCCAATAAGGTTGTATTTCTAGGAGGCACAACCTGCACAGAAGAGGGTTTACCAGTATGAGGATTAGTTGGGGTATTCACTACCCCATTCCCATAAGAAGATCCATGGGTAGAGGCTTCTATTCATTCAGGAGGAGCAGCAGCAAGCACCCCAAGATGAGAAACAAGTTTCAAATAGGGACCAACAGAGTTGCCTCCAATGTTTAATTTCCCTTTATCCAAATATTGTTATTCCAAGAGAAAAGAAGGTTCTAACTCAGAATAACTTTTAGGATCATCATCCCATTTAGAAGTCTACCCATGAAACAGGGTAGTAGAACCATCATGAGTGGGGGCAGTGAAAACCCCTGAACTAGGCCGCACCCCCCCCCCCCCCCACCACCACCACATTCAACATCACCACCTGAGGTCCCTTTCCCTGTCACAACATCAACAAAGGATACAAACCCCACAACACTTGGCCTCAAACTCTCCATGGTAGGTAGAGGCAAAGCCACCACCCAACCACTAGAAGTATTCTTTTTCTCAATCTCAGATAAAGAGGAAGCAGATTCCTACTTCAATTTAAACTTGCACTTTTCAATAGAGTGCCCATATCTCTTACAATTATATCATCAGAGCCCCTGATTAAAGTTACTCTTAACATGCCCAATATCAAAGAAATTAATACAAAACTCAGGGACATTCTCATAATCGATATCTAGTTTGAATTTAAACTCACAAGCAAGTAGATAAATTATCTCAATAAGAGGCATAGACATGTCAAATTCAACTAAAATATGAGAAAAGTGATCGTACCTAACCGAACAAGTCTCTTTATCAATTTTAATAGGGGAAAATTTGCAAGAGAAACATCCCCTAAGATTCTAGGGTGCCAAAAAACCCGGTTCAGACCCTTGACACAAATCCAAGATTGTGCAACTGTATTCTTAGCACAAAAAGGATCAAACCAGGGGTCCCAGTTATGGAACCTCAGGACCCCGGGTTAAGATTAACAAAACCATAACTCCATGCCTTCAATTTAATCTCACTGGATCAAAAAATAATATGAAAAAAAATTATACCAAGCGAGACAAGGTTCCAGTCACTGAATCCACAAACCTATTAGAGACGCTTCTGAAGATCATCAAGTTTCTAGGAGCGATTCCCTAGCAAACTCAGTTGGGAAACAATTGAATGCTTACAAGATTCAACACACTCTTGAAAGAGAAAGGATGGGTTATAATAAATATATTAATTATATATATTAATAAAATTATAAATATATTAAATATCTATTATATTTTTATAATTATTTAAATATATATATATATCAATTTATAATTATAACTATAAATAGATAAATATTTATTATAATTTTTTAATTACAAATAAATTTATATTTATTTATAATTATAATTATAAATATATATATATATATATTTATTTAAATATTTATATAATTAAAAAGAATATATTTATTAAACTTGTAATTTTGTAAATATATATAATTAAATAAGTATCGTTATAAATATATATATATTTATAAATAAATAAAAAAAAATTTAATTATAATTATAAATAAATATAGTTATATTTAAATAATTATAAAATTGTAATAAATATATTAATTATACATATTAATAAATGTATAAGTATAATAAATATAGTTATTATAATTTTATATATTTATTATATATAATTATAAATATAATAAATATCTTTATTATAATTTTATAATCATAAATAAATATATATATATATTAATAATATTTATAATTTTATAAATATATATAATTATATTAATATATTTATTATATATATAAATATAAATAAATAATTATATATTTGTACTTATAATTAGAAAATATATATATATATATATATATATATATCATATATATGATTTTATAAATACGTATAATAATATAAATAAATTATTAACAATATATCTTTATCAGTACTTTTTTAGCGCTGCTAAAGATATGCTTTTATCAACTCTAAAAAACACTGATAAATTGTGTCTTTATCAGTACTATAATTTTAGCATTGATAAAGACACCTTTTATCAGTGATTCCTATTTTAGCACTAATAAAAAATATCTTTATCAATGCTTTTTAAGTAGTGCTGATAAAAACTTTTCCTGATTTTATAAATTAACGATAATAGTCATCTTCTTCCCTCTCACACCTCAAGATCTTAGAGAATCCAACCTTTATCGTTGTTGAACCTATCATCTATCATCGCAAACCCCTCTGCCACCACTGTGAACCCCTCCTCCACCGTGAACCCCACCTCCACCATGAACCCCTCCAACACCATGAACCCCACCTACGTTACTGAACCCATCATATGTCGTGAACCCCACCTCCACCACAAACCCCTCCTCTACCATCATCAAACCCCTCCTCTATTACTGGGAACCCCACCTCTTCCACCACTGGTGTCGCCACTGTCACTATTTCCAACTACTCTGCTACCATCAAACCCTACCACTATCACTAAACCCCCTCCAAACTAAGTTATCCCCCCTCCCTTTCTTTGTCTCTCACTCACACCACATGTAAGTAGTTGTGTCCAATTAGAATTTATAATTTCCCACAAACCCTCCACTATTATTGGATCACACCATCACTATGTTTAATGCATGATGGAGTGTCCCTGAGAGTACTCAAAATCATTATGGGGATCTTATTTTTATATGAAAATAAACTTTATATACTTTAATTTTTAATTTTCACCTTAATCATTCATTTTCAAATATCCACCCATTGGTTTATAGTGATAAGACTTATTCCCCAGTCTTGGCCCGTAAATACTCCTCTAGGGTACACTTCCTAGAGGAAAATTCCTCTAACTATGTGTAGGAGCCTGTGTTTCAAATATAATAAATGGTCATCCTCAACAATATTTACCCCAATTTCCATGAATGTTATAGTATCACCCATATATCAAACATATGTTAAGTGGTCATCCTCAACCTATATGTCACTTCACCTCTTAGTTCAAAATCTATGAGTCAGAATTTACCAAACCCTCCCACTTCTCTTATGTTTATGTAGTGTTTCCTCACCATCAGTGTTGTTACCCCATGCATATTTGTATGTCGATTTGCTGAATTCTTCATTTGGTATCATATCTATCTAGATTCCCTAATTATCTCAATATCTCTAGTGATAACTGACGTAACGGTTCAACCCTATTTTTCACTCTCTTTTAATATGAATGATCTTATATTGACACTAGTTTCTCACACTAAGAATAAGTAACATTAGCAATAGGTTCTATTTTATTGTTTTTTTAGAAATATTGAGTTACATTAAATTTAAAACATAAGATTCAAATGTGTGTAATATTATTACTTGGAAAAATGAGGAGGACTATCCAAAACTGGGATTTCTCATTTGGTATAAAATTATCTATAGAAGTTCCTAATACATTGAATTTTATTCCCTATTTATCCTTTTCTGGGAGGATTCGGAAGCCTTCCACACACTCAAAAACTCTTATATCTTAGCCTCCTCTCATCGGTACACTTGGGCCTCCAATACTTGGTGTTCATATTTTCAATCCCTACACACCACCACCTAATCCACTACTTAGGAAAGCTAAACTTTGGAATCCACCAATTAAATCCTTAAATATATGACATCTTCATCCCTCACCAAGATAATATCCATCGATTGACACTAATCCTCCTTTTTCTAGGAAATTTTATATTGAATCACCCACATGGACTCTAATGATGTGGTTAATAGTGAATATATTCATTTATATATATTTCAATGATCTTTTAAAGTAGTGCTTTAGGGTTTTAAATTTTTCTTCAGGGATTACCATAAAATCTATCAGCTCAAACCTATATAGAGGCAACCTTTATGAAAGTGTCTATTGCCTAACATCTATTTTTAGATCTTCCACCATAATTTTATATTATTCTTCAATTATTTCACTAGTTCCCACTAAAATTTTCTCTTTTATTTTTTTTTCTATTTTTAGTGACATTAATAATGGGTTTGGAATCTATATTCAAATTTTAGTAAGACAGTGAAACTTCTATAATCTATATAATTCATAGACTATGGTTCACAAAATAGGTATGTGTGGAAGTGGATCTAATTTAAATGAGTTTTTTGTGGAACTTGGTTTGTGTTATGAATTTCTATGTGATATCCAAGGGAAAATCATATAGGAACATCCATCCCAAGGGTGGTTTCTATGAAAAGAGAATAAAGAACCCAAATTCTATGAATACTTATAGTCCCATTTAGGACCCTTGTCCCTACATAAATTGGTAAATGTGACATTTATTATACCCTCATTTCATGATAATGGATCAAATATACCCTTAGGAATTTTTTTCTTTTAGAATTCAATCCTCATTCCTCCATCAAATATAATTATAAGGGGAGGGTATTTTCGTATTCTAAAAATGTATTTAAAACATATTAAGGAAAAATAATGATATGAAAATAAATATTTTAATTTATGGGGTAGAGTCTCAGTCCATCCCATGTTTCACATAATGTTTCATGGGAATAAATATACATAGATCAACTGAAAGGTTTCATGCTAAATTGAATGAGTTTTGTGGGCTTGAGTAGGTACCATGATAGTGTAACTAGAATTTCAATGCTTTCATGGTAGAATTAATGTTCATGTAATGTAATGTAAATAATTGATACTATATAAAGGTGTATTATGATGGGATTTTTTCCATTTTACTTCTTTATGTGGATGAATTTATCTTAGTTGGACTAATGAAGTAAAGTCTAGAAGAGCTAAAGATTGATTTATCTAGAAGATCCCAAATGAAGGGCCTTGGTTATGGAAAGTGGATAGTGGGGATAAATATTGACAGTGACTTCAAATAAATTCATAGACATTTGAATCCATCAAGGTATGAAAGATGGATATCCAATACACATAATCAACAGTTTATAGGATGGTTTTTAGGACCATATTTTTAAGGAGTCAGATGAAAATCCAGAGTCAATTTCAGGACAACTTTGATGGCTAGCAGTAGGGTCAAGTGTATATGTATTATCTTACAATGGTTATGTAAGTAATGGTTATACATTCTATAAAAATGAATATGATGAATACATTTCTAGGAAAAATAGTATAGTTAAACTTGTGGCTAAATCAATGCATGTTTCAGGTAATAAGTATATAAATCCAATTTATGTGAATATGTCATACTTTAGCATCATCAAAAAATATAGTAGTTGGATTATACAACATTCCAAGTGAAATTTTTCAATGCAAGTGTGTTGATATCAAGAGTGTTGTTAAAATAGATGAATTGGTATTTGTGAAAGTTGATTTTAGTAATTAAGGGTATAAAGTTGAACCATTTATAATGGAATCACAGGTAGTAAAAGTATTTTATGTTCCAAATCTCACAAACCAAAATTGGTCAATTGTTCTTTTATTGACCAAGACCACTGAAGGCTCGGATGAAAATTCAACTGAGTGTAAACCTTTCATTGGGAAGTCACAATCATTTTGTAGTGGTCCAAATATATATGACATTTTTTATTTCATAGGGGACCACAAGGAATGGATTTAGATAGTTGATAGAGTGGTCAAATCCTTTCATCCTTTAAAAAAAGAGTTAAGTAATCAAGTTATATTTTTTTAATATACATCATGTCACCTCATGTTATTATCTATTCAATTATACATTTATGTACTCTAAATTAAATGTTAAACCAATTCTATAGATAATGAATTTTGCACGTGTTGGTGCTCCCAATCCTGAGGAACAATAGGTCTCTCAACCTGCTGATGCTCGTAGTGGAGAGAAACAATGACCTTCAACACATGCTAGTGATATGAATCACCTATTTCTACTCCTAGTACATAGGTACAATGACTATATGTACATACTAATTCTACCATTCTAGAGGAAAAACATATTTACGATGTTGAATCTGAGGAAATGGTATGTGACAAAGTATCAGCGATGTAGAAAAAACGAGAGAGTTGTAGTTTGACGGTGTTAGAAAAAACCATTAAGGAGAAAAAAAGTCATAAAATAAAAGGTTGTATAGAATTCATGGGGCTATCATATTAACCTCAACAAGGAAATTTTCAGTAGTTACATTGGAATCTTCATTCAGTAACATGTGCTGATTGATGTAGATTTCTGGAACTATGTTGTGTCCTAACATAAGACACTGATGTAGGGAGATATTATGGTAACATTATGATATCATTTATTTATTTTACTAAAAAAATAAAACAATGAAACATTAACTTACTCTTAATAATCCCTTTAAGGGTTCATTTATAGTAGATGAATCCCATAAAAATATGTATTAATGCTTTTGAGAAGGATTTATAGAGGCTTTCACACAATTCTAATGAGACGTCATCTTAAAAATGTTGAATGGAAAATAAACATGCACCCACTGCTTATCTATGAACACCTAATAACCCAAGAAGTGTGGGATGCGTTTACTGGTAATCATGCAGATGTGTCTTTCTAGGTACATTATGGATAGAAATATATTGTTTTATGATACATGTATTCATCACTTTTATTGAAAATTTTTTACTTATGAAATAGAAACTGAGTGCTAAAAATAAGGAACAGGCAGCAACCCCAACATACCCCTACCATAAAGCAATAATTGTCTTTTATTCACTTGAAAAAAAAATGGTATGTATTTTAAATCTACTTTAAAACTTTTATGTAACATGGAACAACAACAAAATTACGTTCCTCTGTTTATATGCAGATTGATGACTCCAAAGACAAAGCCACTTCCATCCCACATTATGTGCTATAGAAGGAGGCACATGTAAATAAATATGGGTTACTAATAAATGATAACACACAAAAAGTGTGGGAAATAGGTGTAATTATGATATAAAAAAAATCATTAAATTACTATTACATAACAATGATTACATATTTTTCTATATTTTCTATCTGACATGGTCATAGGAATCAGAAACACCTATACCGGATGAACACCTACTATCACTAGCCTTGAAGTGACCAAAATATTATGGTTGCCTCAGAGGTGCAGGTTTTGGGGTGACACCCCGAACATATTTTGAGAAAAAAAATAAGAGGATCAAGGTGAAGAAATGAAATAAATGAGAGAAAAACTAGATACCCTTGAAGAACAATTACAATGGTAGGGATATGTTAGAAACTTTTATAGTGGGGAATAAAAGAGAAGAAACAACACAAGAACAACCATCATGTGAAGATCCCCCCCCCCCTCCACCGGTTTTGAGGTGTGTCATTACCCTCAAAGAGTTGTCTTAGCTGAGGTGATCAATTCTCTAATAATCGTTTCTATAAAATTTGAATCAGACAGACACTAATACCTTTCTTATATTGATATTCTATAGGGTGAACATTACTAGGATTTATATCTATCAGCACTCACCCATCACCTTGTAGTGAGGGCTATGGTGTTCAATATCCAAGGAGACAATATACATAGGAAACTGCTTCCAACATGTCATGTGAGAGTAGTGATTAACATAGCTCATGATCTGAGCACTGAGCTGCCTATTCCACTTCATGATGACATTATCCATACAGTCAACAGATTGTTTTTAACATTTATTGCATGGCCATCACATCTTTTAAAAAAAATATTTTGATAAGGATTTATTCATTTCAAATTTATTTTTCAAGATAAATTTTTAAAAATTGATGAGAAATATCTAAACTGATGAATTTTATTACATATAAGAAAAGGGAATGGGTGAAATGAAAGTCCTACTAAAAAACATCTAATGTATTTACCAACCAATCAAAAATATATATGAAAATCACCTTTACCCAACCCATTCTGTATCTGTATTTACTATCACTGAAGGATCATGTGAATACAAAATTAAAAAATGGTTTTAATCACATAGTTTATTTTTAGGAAAATATGTATGGAGAGGAAGTTCAAGACTTCATTGCTGTTGATAATTTAAGTGAAATCCAAAACAATGTTTGGTTATGTGCCTCAATTGTAAATGTATACATGAGGTATGCTTTCATGATTTGATTTTCCAAAAGCTGAAATACATTTTTAATTATGACTAAATGCATTTCATATTTTTTACAGTAATTCATATCAAAAATAATCGAAGGGATTTCCCCATGATTTTTTTGAATTATTATTCCTCACACCACCTCTACAGATCAACCAAAAATAGAATCCAACAAATAGGATGAAATAGTGGCAGGCCTGGTCAAATCGTTTGAAATAAAACTTACAGATGATAGACCCTTCTTAATAGCAATTATATAGTGGTAAAATTATACAATTGAATCATATCAAATATATTTTCATTTATTTCATTAATTATTACTTTTTGTGTTTTTAGGAAATAATGGATGCTCATTACGGTCAATTTGGATACTCCAAATATTTATTTCTTGGATTCAATGCATGGATACCCAACAAACCGAACACACAAGATGTTTTTTTCAATTTTTAATACACTAAATACAAAATTTTAGAACTAAACATAAAGTTATATAATTTATATTATCTTTTAATGAGGATTATGTTATGATAGGGGGTTCATTAATATCATGAAAAATGAAAAATGAGGTCAGGGGCTCAGAAAAAGGACTGTGATAAGTTCTACTACTGGAAAAGTATCAAAGTCTATATAATAATATTTAACTATCCAATCACATATCAAAAAAATTACTTATTTTTATCAATGTTTATACAGTATCTAAAACAAACAAATATAAAAGTTTGTGGTTATTATGTTTGTAAATTTGTGAGAGTGATCATATTCTATGAACAAACTACCTTCCCTAAAGATGTATTTTCAAAGATAATTATTATTTAATTTAAAATATGTATTAATACTTTGTGTATTTATATTTTTCAGTAATATTATAAATTTCAAAAAGACTCATATCCATAAGATGATATATATTTTCTTAGAAATGAATGGGCAGCATACCTGATGGAAGAATATACAAAAATAGCATGAAGATGTGACTTCCATATAAGTAGTATATTTTTTAATATTTATGTTTAATTTTCTTCTTTTTAGTATTACTCGCATAATAATTATTTTCTTATATAGGTGGATTCCTTTGTTTGAGTTGGGGTGGTTTGTTCAAAGATGCGGATACTCATGAGAGATAGGATTTTGATGCTGCAACTCTAAATTCAATGAGAAGGTAATGTTTTTTAATATACTATTTTTTCCTCAAAATATTATATATTCTCTACTACATTAGCATAATCTAAATTAAATTTTTGACTACTCATGTAGATAATTTCTTCCACATAATTATTCTCCCTCAAAACCTTGTCACCCCTATAGTTTCGACATTTATCACTTTCCTTCAAAGGCAGTGGAGGGAACTTGAAGGTAAGTGATAATTATGGACATTAGATTGTTTCTAGTTAGATAAAGAATGAAAATGTAAAGGATGGTAAAATTGATAGTTGGGATTGTTTTGAGACTTTGGGATGTTTAGAAATCATCCTAACCTCAATTAGTTGTGATTTGTAGGAATTAGTCTCATTTCAAACCGATACACAATTTGACCAGTATAACTCAAAGTGTCTCTTTTTATTTAAAATTGACATTAATATAAAAAAAGAACAATTGACATAATAAAACCCAATAAAACAAATTTTTATTGTTTTTATACTTTATGAAAATGATCCATGAGTCATTTTTGATGTGTAGGAATCGACCATGCCACAATCTAACTCACGGTGTGACCAGTATGACTAAAAGTGCCCGTAATCAGTTTAAAATTAACATTCTTGTTCAAAAAATGTCACTCACTAAAAACCAACCTAATGCACTTTGATTATATTGATAATTTAATAAAGTGATTAATAATTCATTTGGGATGTGTATTAAGTAGTATCACATCAAACCTACAAACGATACGACCACTATGACTACAAATGCATGTTTCCAGTTTGAAATGACATTTTAGTAAAAAACACAACTAACAAACTAAAAACCAATAAAACTCATTTAGATTATTTTGATAATTTATAAAAATGATCTATAAGTCATTTTTGATGTTTATGAGTCAAACGCACCTCAATATGATTCACGGTGTGACTGGTATAACCTAAAGTGTCTCTTTTTATTTAAAATTGACATTAATATAAAAAAAAAGAATAAATGACATGATAAGAACTGAGAAAATTCATTTGGAGTGTTTTGATAATTTAATAAAATGATAAATGATTCATTGTTTATGTTTATGAGTCAATCACACCTCAATATGATTCACGGTGTGACCAGTATGACTCAAAGTGTCTCTTTTTATTTAAAATTGGAAATAATTTATGTAAAAAAACTAGTGACATACTGAAAACTGAGCAAAAAATATATATTTTTTGATAAATTAGAAAAATGAACCATGATTTATTTTTGATGTGTAATAATTAAACACAACTCAATCTGACACACGGTGTGACCGATATGACTAAAAGTGTGTTAGCTTGGTTCGTGCAGATGCCTTATGCCTACATTATTTCAGACCTCCCTGATATTTTTCGAGCCACAACCGTTGTTTTTCCTTTAATATAATAAAATCTCAATGTTGGATGGATGTATGGATGGTATTTTAGTTCAAAATGTGTCACTCACTAAAAAGAATGAAAACGCACTTTGATGGTCTTGATAATTTAGGAAAGTGATTCGTAAGTCATTTTTTATTTTTATGAATTATCTCATGTCAAATTGATGTACAATGTGACTGGTATGACACAAAATGAATTCTTCTAGTTTGAAATAAAATTTCATTAAAAAAACACAACTGACATACTGAAAACTAAGAAAACACATTTGGATTGTTTTGATACTTTAGTAAAAGAATCTATAATCCATTTTTGACATGTAGTATTCAACCTCACCTCAATATGATGCATGGTGTGCCTGGTATAACTCAAAGTGGCTCTTTTTATTTAAAATTGACATTAATTTTATTAAAAAGAACAAGTGGCATGCTTAAAACTAGGAAAACACATTCGTATTGTTTTTATAATTTATTAAAATGATCCATGAGTCATTTTGGGTATGTATGAGTCAATAATATGTCAATATGATACACAATGTGGCTGGTATGACTCCAAGTGTGTCTCTTTATTTAAAATTTACATTAATTTAAGTAAAAAAGAAAAAGTGACATACTAAAAACCAAGAAAACACATTCAGGTTGTTGTGATACTTTAAGAAAATGATCCATGAGTCATTTTTTATGTTTAGAAATCAACCACATCTCAATATGATGCATGTTATGACTAGCATGACTAAACATTTCTATTATCAGTTTTAAATTTATATTTAATATCAATACATGTCACTCACTAAAAAACAAGCAAACACAATATGGTTGTCTTGACAAATTTTTAAAGATATTTATAACTCATTTGTAACATGTATGAAGTAGTCTCACATCAAATCGATACACGATGTGACCAGGGAGTCTCAAAATTGATTTTTTAGTTTGAATTGAAATTTTAGTAAAAAACACAACTGACATACTGAAAAATGAGAAAATTAATTCATATTATTTTTATAATTTATAAAAATAATCTATAATTCAATTTTGATATATAGGTATTAACCACACCTCAATATGATGCACAGTGTGACCAGTATAACTGAAAGTGTCTCTTTTTATTATAAATTAACATTAATTTTAGTAAAAAGAACTAGTGACATACTAAAAACCAAGAAAATGCATTCTTATTTTATTAATAACTTAAGAAAACATTCCATGAGTCATTTTTGATGTTTAGAAGTCAACCTCGCCTCAATATGATGCACGGTGTGACCGGTATGACTTCAAGTGTGTATTTTTATTTAAAAGTGACTTTAATTTAAGTAAAAAAGAACATGTGACATACTCAAAACCAAGAAAACGCATTTTTATTGTATTTTTACTTTAATAAAACTATGTATGAGTCATTTTTAATGTTTAGGATTCAACCACACCTCAATCTTACACAGGGTGTGACCAGTATGACTAAAGGTATCTGTTATCATTTTAAAATTGATATTTTTGTTCCAAATATATCCCTCATTGAAAACCATTAAAACCTACTATTATTATCTTAATAATTTTTTAAATTGATTAGTAAGTCATTTGTGACATGTATGAAGTAGTATCAGGTCAAAATTATGCATGATGTGACTGGTATGACTCAAAATGTGTGTTTATAGTTTGAAATGACATTTTAATAAAAAAACACAATTGGCATAATGAAAATTGATAAAATGCATTAAGATTATTTTTATTCTTTATGGAAATGATCTATAAGTCATTTCTAATGTGTGGGAATCAATCTCACCTCAATATGATGCACAGTGTGGCTAGAATAACTCAAAGTGTCTCTTTTTATTTAAGACTGAAATCAATTTTAATAAAAAGAACAAGCGACATACTGAAAACTAAGAAAACACATTTAGATTGTTTCTATAATTTAGGACAACAATCCAAGATTAATTTTTGACATATAAAAGTCAACCTCACCTTAATACAATGCACAGTGTGGATGGTATGACTCCAAGTGTGTATTTTTGTTTAAAATTGACATTAATTTATTAAAAAGAACAAGTGACATACTGAAAACTGAGAAAACACATTCAGATTGTTTTCATACTTTATTAAAATGATCCATTAGTCATTTTTTGATGTGTAAGAATCAACCACACCTAAATTCATTTCATGGTATGACCTATATGACTAAAAGTGTCCATTAATAGTTTAAAATTGACATTTTAGCTCAAAAGATGTCACTCACTGAAAACCAAGAAAACACACACTGATTGTCTTGATAATTTAGTACAGTGATTCATAAGTCATTTTTTATGTGTATGAATTATATGTACATCAAACTGATGCATGATACAACTGGTATGACTCAAAATACATGTTTCTAGTTTGAAATTACATTTTAGTAAAAAAACACAACTTAGATCCTAAAAACTGAGAAAACGCATTCGTATTATTTTAATACTTTATCAAAATGATTTATAAGTCATTTATAATGTATAGGAAACATCTTCATTCAATATGATGCATGGTGTGATCGATTTAACTCTAAATGTGTCATTACATAAAATTAACATTTATTTTAGTAAAAGAATAAGTGACATACTCAAAACTGATAAAACACGTTCATAATGTTTTTATATTTTATTAAAATGGTCCATAACTCATTTTTGACATATAGGAATCAACCCCACATCAATATGACGCATAGTGTGACTGGTATCACTTCAAGTGTGTCTTTTTTTTAAATTGATATTAATTTAAGTAAAAAATAAAAAGTGACAACTAAAATCCAAGAAAACTTATTCATATTATTTTGATACTTTAAAAAAATTATCCGCGAGTCATTTTTTATGTGTAGGAATCATACACAGGAAAATCTGATGCACGGTGTGACTGGTATGACTAAAAGTATCTGTTATCAGTTTAAAATTGACATTTTAGTTCAAAAAATGTCACTCATTAGAATCCAAGAAAATAAACTCTAATTGTCTTGATAATTTGGGAAAGAGATTAATAAGTCATTTATGATGTTTATTAATTAGTCTCATGTCAAACCAATGTACAATGTGACCAATATGACTCAAAATGTGTGTTTCCAATTTCAAATGACATTTTATTGAAAAAACAAAACTTTCATACTGAAAACCGATAAAATACATTTGAATTATTTTGATACTTTAGTAAAATAATCTATAAATCATTTTTAACGTGTAAGAATCAATTGTACCTCAATATGATGCATGGTGTGGCAGGTATAACTCAAAGTGTCTCTTTTTATTTAAAATTTACATTAATTTTAGTAAAAAGAACAAGTGATGTACTAAAAACCAGTAAAAACATTCGGATTTTTTTGATAATTTAGAAAAATAATACATGAGTCTTATGTGATTTGTAGGATTCAACCACACCTCAATACGATGCACAGTGTGGCTGATATGACACCAAGTGTTTCTTTTTATTTTAAATTGAAATTAATTTATGTAAAAAGAACAAGTGACATATTAAAACCCATGTAAATGCATTTGTATTGTTTCAATAATTTATAAAAACGATCCATGAGTCATTTGTGAAGTTTAATAATCAACCACAACTCAATTTGATGTACAGTATGACCGGTATGACTAAAAGTGTCCATTATTAGTTTAAAATTGACATTTTATCTCAAAAAAATTTCACTCACTAAAAACCAAGAAAACATTCTAAGATTATCTTGATAATTTATGACAGTGATTCATAAGTCATTTTTTATGTGTATGGAGTAGTCTCACATCAAACCGACACATAATGCGATTGGTATGACTCAAAATATGTGTTTCCTGTTCAAAATTAAATTTTAGTAAAAAACACAACTAGCATACTAAAAATTGAGAAAACGCATTCATATTGTTTTGATACTTGAGTAAAATGATCTATAATTCATTTTTGATGTGTAGGAATCATTCTCACCTCAATATGATGCACAGTGTGACCTGTATAACTCTAAATGTGTCATTATTTAAAATTGACATTAATTTTAGTAAAATAAAAAATGACATACTCAAAACTAATCAAACACATTTGGATTGTTTTGATTATTAGTAAAATGATCCATAACTCAGTTGCGATGTGTAGGAATAAACCCCACCTCAATACGACACATGGTGTAACCAGTATAACTCTAAATGTGTCTTTTTTATTAAAAATTGACATTTTATTAATGTATTCTTTCATATTAATGTTTAATTTATGTCTTTATAGTATTACTAACATATATTTGTTTTCATATATAGTAAAAAACTATTACTCAGGTTGAGATGATTTTTTAGACAACTAATACCATGGGTAGACATTTTTAAGAGGGGATCACAGGTGTCAAAAGATAAAACATTAATGTTTTTTATAGTTTTTTGGATAATTGTAAATGTAATTATATAAAATATTGTTTGAAATATATATATATCAGTGTTTTTTGGATATACCATGGTAATATTTTTTTGTATTAATGATTTCAATTAAATGTATATAGAATTATTTGAAATTATAGTTTTTTCTGGGTTTGTTGTTATATTAACAGTACATTGTATCCAGTTATGCCTTTATCGGTGCTAAAAATAGTACTGATAAAGGCTGACCTTTATCAGTGCTAAAATAGTATTGATAAAGGGGGGACCTATCAGCACTTTCTTTAGCATGAATAAAGTACCCCCTTTATCAGTGATGCGACTAACAACGCTTTTTTTGCACTGTTAAAATCCTTTTTTCACACAATTAAAGGGAATATGTGTAGTAGTGTACCTCATCAGCCCCCACCCACTCCATATGGACAAGATGTAGATCAGACAGTAGTTCCCTCAGAGTTACTAAATGTCATTGAATCCCTAAATAATCAAATGGAATCCATAGTAGGGTGACGCACACTAGTGCAACCTGAAAGGAACCCATATCATGAATGGTTGGATGATACTCCACCTCCACCAAACATCGGCAACCCTACCTTCTCTACCATAAATGGTGCAGGAAACCCTGAACAACATCTCTTATAATTCTTATCTTGATGTGGGTTGATGATGGTCCCTCGAGATCAATAGGAAGTAAAAAAGATGGGGTGTTTCATATAGACTCTAACAAGGTCATCCTTTATCGAGTAAAATATTCTTCCAGTAAGATCCATTGTAGGATGAGAAGAACTTCACCATTAGTTCCTTTATCAGTTTAGTTCAACACTAAAGAAAAAACTATCATCGATCTAAATAACTGAAAATAATGCAAGAATGATAGGGTGTCTAATTTTATGGCAAGGTGGAAAGGTTTACCAATTTTCTCAGCATCCCCCTCTCGTAGGATAAATTGTTGGAATCCTATGCAAAAAATATCAGGGATGAGTTGAAGACACCACTAATCCCACTAAAATATAAAATTGGTTTTCAAGAGATCACTGAAATAGAAAAAAATATTTTACGAGGTTATTTATTTAACCTGATCTAAGTCTCGACTCATGCTCGCAACATAGGGGAAAATCCAGGCAGAGAGGAAGCTATAGCTATCACTCTCAAACCTACAGTGATGCCCATCCAAGCACCCAGGCAGGCCACAAACCTCCCAACACCTTCTGTAAAGTGGTGGAAACCCTAGAATCGCCCTCAACCAAAAATACATATAAATCAAGGTCACCCAAGACTTTTGGAGTGGATGAAAAAATTATACTCCTTCCAGAATGAACAAGTTCTCAGTTTTTTCTTGGAATCCATGGATAATTACCTGCTCAAGCTTCCATGGCCCAAAAGGCCTGATGAAGTCAACCTCAATTACCATCCCAACAACTGACCTTACCATAGAAGGTTGGGTCATAATATCTAAGATTTTTTATCTTCATGTACATCCTTCAAGAAATGGTCGACTCTGGATAGGCGATACTAGAAAACTCCCCAGAGAAAGAGGCTTGCATAACCATCATTTGATCAGAATAATAGGACAGCTGGCATAAAGTTCCAACTAGGTGAGCATAAAAGTTTGACAACTGTATGACTCAAAAAATAGTTTATTTAGCTCACACCACTCTAAAGTCACATTTATGCAGACTCGTGATAGATCCACCACCCAATAAGGATACATCATATATTCCTCCCAAAGGTGGGAATGGCCATTGAAAGAAAGAAGTGACAGAGTAGGAAGGGTCATATTTTACTCCAAAGAAAGCCCTAACACTTGTAGGTTTCTCCCCTGCGTCATTTATAAGATGATCACTTCCCCACCAAATGGAATTCTCATCAGATGAAGAGCTCGTATTTAGTAATTTCAACATGATGCACTTGAAAAACACCTTCTCTGATAATGTATGTATCACTGTAAACCTATATTATAATAGTGATATTAATATCATTGTTATTTTTATTAATTTTTATTATTATTATAGGAAAATAAATGTATTTAATTTGTAAGATTTAAAGAAATAAGAATATAAAATAAATGTTTTTATTAATAAAACACTAATACATTACATCATTACAAGGATAAAGACCTCAACTACTCCATAAAACTCATTGCAAGTCTGAGTAACACCACTCAAAGACCTCCCATTGGAACAATAAAAATGATTATGTATCCTTCATCCCTTGGATCTACCATAATATGAAAATAAATAGTGAGAAGAATAATAGAAATTCTAAGAATAAGAGTAATGTACAAAATCATTTTTAAAAGTAATAAAATAACTCTGGTAATTTTTTTGTGTTTTGGTGTCCCTTATATGGGTATTTATAAATTTTATATGACCATTGTAAAAAAAATTAAATTGTTTAAAGTGATAAAATATATAAGTATATTTTATTTTTATTATGTTTAAAAAATGTTTTACATAAAAATTGTTAAGTGCACAACCCAACCAAGGACATCCCTTAAGTTCAAGCCCTCAAGGTTTATCCAAGTTAAAATCCACTCGAGAAATAGGTCAGGCCCATGTGTAATAAACCCTTGTATGGTTTAGTCCGAGCATAGGTAGGTCGAGGCCCAAGGTTGGATCTCATGTATAAGGATCCCTATGTGTGTTCTTGTATTTTTTGGAGTAGATCACCTGCATCCATCCTTACAAGAAAACTACTAAAATCAATTAGTTTCAATGTGGGATGCATTTTTAAACATGGGATCTAATCAAAGCCATCTATTTTGGACCGAGCTAATCCTAATTTTCCAATCCCTTTTCCCAATCAGTCTCTCCCTTTTTCTTCTATAGTATTAAATACCAGCCCTCTGATCATGTTTCCTTCAATCCAGGTTGTCCCTCTGAACCCTGAATTTATTCCTCATTGAGCTCACACCGCACTAGTGAGTCAACACTATGGGCCCTTTTCTCTAATTATTTCCACCATCGAAATCCATTTCATCTCTATCCATGGCCCCAGATCACTCATTTTTCCACAGTAGTGATGATATTGGGTTATTTTAAAACTGAACTGGTGACTCAACCTTGAATTCCTCTATAATTGTTTATTTTAAAATATATATATATATATATATCTTTTTCATTCCTTAATGTTTTACTTTAATGAACATATTTGTTTGATTCTCCCTTGGGTCAATTTTGAATCCATTCAATATCCTTGTTTATTGCAACATAGATTATAAAAAATATATACAAACCTACTATATAAACCCTCAAAGACCCAATCATCATCCTCCCAAGTCCTCCATTTCATTATGATCGAATTATATAAGCCTCAATCCCTCATTTGATCCAAAAATAAGTAAGGGTTCAGTTTGTTTTATGTTTGGTTTGACCAATACAGACATAAATACACACACACACACACACATATATATATATATATTTGTGTGTGTGTGTATAAAATATATACAAACCAATATTTTTTTAAATATTTTTTGATGAAAATATATTTTTTTAAAAATAATGTTTCAAGGGATTTCTTATAAATCCCTCATTCTCATGGATTCTAATAAAAGTTAGTTTAATTTTGTGTCTGATTTAAAAATTTTATACATATACGATTATATATTTATATCTACCTATTTTCATAAATCATAGGACAAGGGTTTTTTCTTAAAATTTATTTCTAAGCTTATGTTTTAAATGGGATATTGTTCGGTTTTGTTTATCAAATCATTTGTCTAGTTTTTATGGATAAATTTTGATTTCGAACTATCAATTATGTATATGAAATATATTTATATACATGATTATATCTATATAATTAATTTTAATTCTATTTATAAATTAAAAAGGGAAAAAAATTAATTTTAATTCTTTTTTTAAAGGTTCAAAATTTTGTCTTAATTTATCATTTTATTGTTTAAATTTTATGTATAGCCTTTGTTTATAAATGATAATTGACATCATTTTATGTTTCATTACTAAATAATTTATCATTTCATGTGCGGAATTGTATCTTCACCCCCTGGTATGTCATGCATGATTGGTTATGGCCATTATTTAACTTATAAGTGGAATTCCATGCACTTTTGATCAAGTGTTCGCATATTTTATTATATATCTTATTTATAAATTTTAAATAATTATAGAAATTTTTGAGAATGGGATTATCCTAAAAATGGTTTTATAAACTCTTAAGAATATTTTTATGATGTGTTATAAGAAATTTTATTTTATTTTAAATAAATAAATTTTATGTATGTATTTTTGAAATGTTTTTGTTATGATCGAGAAAAGAAGGTCCGTAAAAAGTGTTTTAAAAATTTTCCACTAGTATAATGAATGTTATGTTATTGATGTAAACCCATAAGTCTTAAGAGTAATTTTTATATATGAGTTATGACTAGTATCCTTATGGTTTTATTATGGTCTTCTAAGTATCATAAATGACCCCCCAAAATTATTATTTGCAATGGATAAATCCCAATGATCTCATCAAATATAATTATTTTATGAAATTAATGTTTTCTAAATTGTATGGATTTCAATGTTTTTATAAATATTATTTAATATATATATATATATTTATTTATTTACATTTATTCCAAGAAAATATTTTCAAATAATTTATTAATTATTTTAAAACCCCTTACTGGGCATATTAAATGCTCATTATATGTTTTAAATTAATCTTTACAGGATTAGTATATTTACTTTATGATGTAAGTTTTATGAGGAGGCATTTCACTAAAGAATTTTCTGTTTAGTTAATTCTATTTTGTTCAATTTTGAAGAAATGTAATTTTTGAATCTAATTATCAAAAACCTAGACTAATTAATGTTCCACAATTGTGTAATGTGTTGTGTAATTATTCAGTTTTTTTTTATTAAAAAATTATAAAACATGTTTTAAGCAATGAATCTGGAAGCATGGGTTTGGGTCATTATAATTGGTATCAGAGGAAGAATTTAGATAATTTTAAAAATTTTGAAAAAATTAAAAATTTAAACATACCTTATTTATAAAAAAAATTCTTTTCTCTGATATTTTCTAATATAAGGAAGAAGATCGCAAACTAATATTTTGTATCTCTCAAAATATTTACTCAAAAATATATTTTTAAAGTCATGTTTGGAGGACTATAAACCCTTTTCAGACCTTCAGTTATGTTGAAAATTATTCTACCAAATATCAAAAACCCCTTATATACTCTTATTCTTTCGAGGATTGGGTTTTTCTTATTATGTAATTATGCATGCACAACATCCATTCTATGCACGACAAGGAATATATTTTGAAGGTATTTTCAAATGTTTCACTCTATTTGAAAATTTTAAATCCTTAGTAGACTTTATGGAAGATGTAAGAGCAAGTGACCTCCGTGCAGGCTATCAATGTCAAGTTTTGTGTTTTAGTTTATATAGGAGACTCAAAGACTTTGAAGCTTTAGAGGACGAGTCAGTTAGGTTTTTTATAGAAATCAAGTCCACTAAGACATCAGTAAGATTTAAACCCTTCATGCCTCTATCTCAATAACCTACCATTGTTTACATATGTTTGACCCTAGTTTCTAAAGTTGTGTTTTGGGGAAAGAAGTTGGGGAACTCGAAACTACTCTAAGGATCAGTTTAACAGGAAGAAACCCAGCTTTTCACAAGAATCGCCAACACTAGAGATTATAGTAAAGGTATGAATTAAATTTTATAATTTAATTTTTATTATTAATAAGAATTAATTTTTTTATGTAGGAACACAAATATTGACGTCAAAGGGATTAAGCATGTGGGAATGTGTGTACAGTCGAATTCTGGGGAGGAAATTCTCTTAAGTCAGTAGAATGTAACGCCCTGAACCCATATTGTAATAGTGATATTAATATAATTGTTATTTTTATTAATTATTATTATTATTTTATGCAAATATATTTATTTAATTTAGACAAATTAAATAAATAAGAATATATGAGAAACATTTTAATTAATAAAAAAATCATACATTACATTATTACAAGGATAAAGACATTAACTACTCTAAAATACTCATTGCAAGCTTGAGTAACACCACTAGAAGACCTCCCATTAGTATAATAAAAATGATTATATAGCCTTCATCCCTTGGATCTATCATAATAAGAAAATAAATAGAGATAAGAATAATGGAAATGATAAGAATAATAGGAATTTAAAAAATAATTTTTGAAAATAAGAAAAGAACTTTGATGATTTTTGTTGTGTTTTGGAATTCCTTATACGGGTATTTATAAAGTTTATATGACTGTTGTAAAAAAAACTTTCATTGGAATTTTTAGTTACCGTTTATGTTCATTATAACCGTTGGATTTTATTTTAATTTTACCATTGGATGTTTTAAAATTTTAAAATGAATATAAAATAATATTTTCCAATAATAAGATTAATGACATGTAATGATAATAATTTGTAAATATTTTAAAGTTGATATTATAACCATATAATTTAAAAAATATATTTTATTCCTATATAATAGTGAAAAACTAATTTTTTTTAAAATGAATTAAAGTGAAGAAAATATATTATTTTATTTTATTTTTCTTATGTTTGAAAAATGTTTTAAAAAAATGTTAAGTGCATAGCCTAACTGAGGGAATCCATTAAGGCCAAACCCTTAAGTTTTAACCAAGTACAAAACCACTCTAGAAATAGGTTAGTCCTACCTGTAATTAGATCAGGTATGGTTCAGTCCGAGCATAGGTAGGCAAAGGCTCGGGGCGGGATCCCATGTTTAAGGATACCTATGTGTGTGTTTGTGTTTTTGGAGAAGATTAGATGCATCCAACCTTATAAGGTATCCAATAAAACCAATTGTTTTCAATGTGGGATGTTTTTCTAAATGTGGGATCTAATCTAAGACAACCATTTTGGACTGAGAAAATCCCATCCATCCACTCCCTTTTCCCGACCAGTCACTCCATTTTTCTCCTAAGAGATTAAATCCCAGCCCTTTGATCGTGTTGCCTTCAATCTGGGTCATCCCTCTAAACCCTGAATTTCTTTATCGTTGAGATCACACTGCACCAATGAGTCGATGTTGCGGGCCCTTTCCTCCATTTCTTTCCGCTGTCAAAATCCCTTCCATCTCCATCCATGGCCCCACCTCATTTATTTTTCAACAGAAGCCATAAGATTTGGTTATTTTAAAACTGAACCAATGACTCAAACTTGGATTTCTCTATAAGTTTAAATTTTAATATATATATATATATATATTTTTTTTTTTTTTTTTTTTGATTTCCTAAAGTTTTAATTTAATTAACATATTTGTTTGATCCTCCCTTAGATCAATTTGGAATCCCTTTAGTATCCTTGTCTATTAAAACATAGATTATAAAAAAATATACAAACCTATTATATAAACACTCAAATACCTCATCCTCATCCTCCCAATTCCTCCATTTCATTCTGCTCGAATTCCAGAAGCCTCAATCCCTCTTTTGATCCCAAAAAATGTAAGGGTTCAATTTTTTTATGTTTGATTTTACCAAGACACACACACACATATATATATATAAGGGTATATACAAATATATACATACCTATCTTTTTGTTTTAATAATTTTTGATGAAAATGGAGTGTTTTAAATTTATGTTTCAAGGTATTTTTTATAAATCCCTCATTCTTATGGATTCATGTAGGGGTTAGTTTAATTTTGTGTCTGATTTAAAAAAATTATATATATATGATTATATATTTATATCTACATATTTTTAGTAATCATAAGAGAAGGGTTTTGTTTTAAAATTTATTTCTAAGTGTATGTTTTGAAAGGAATATTTTTTAGTACTTTTTACCAAGCCAATTACATGGTTTTGAAAGTACGGATTTTGATTTCAAACTATCAATTATGTATATGAAAAATATATATATATACATGATTATATTGATCTAATTAATTTTAGTAGTTGTTAGATATTAAAAAGGGCCTAGTTGTTTAATTTTAGTTCTATTTTCAAAGGTTCAAAATTTGTTCGTAATTTATCATTTTATTATTCAACTTGTATGTACAACTTTTGTTTATAAATGATAATTGATATCATTTTATGTTACATTACTATAAAATGAATCATTTCATGTGTGGTATTTTATCAGCACCACCTATAATGTCATACATAATTGGGTATGGCCATTATCTAACTTATAAGTGGCATTACATACATTTTTTATCAAGTGTGCACATATTTTATTATTAATTTTATTTATAAATTTTAAATAAGTATAGAAATATTTTAACATGGGATTCTCCTAAAAATGGTTTTATAAACTCTCAATAATATTTTTATTAAATTTTATAAGAAAGGTTATTTTGTTTTAAATAAAAAAAGTTTATGTTTGTATTTTTGAAATTTTTTGGGTTATTATTGAGAAAGGCAGGTCCATAAAAAGTGTTTCAAAAGTTTGGAATTGGTATAATGAATTCTATGCTATGGGTAGTGAACCCATAAGTCTTAAGGGGACTTTTTTCAATATGATTTATGACTAGCGGCCTTATAGTTTTATTATAATCTTCCAAGTATCCTGAATGACCCACTAGAAATTATTATTTTTTATGGATAAATTCTAATTATATTTTCAAAGATAATTATTTTATGAAATTAATGTTTACTAAGTTTTAAGGATTTCAATGTTTTTGGAAATATATTTTAATATATATATATATACTTTTATTCCAAGAAAATATTTTAAAATAATTTATTAATTGTTTTAAAACCCCTTATTGGGCATATTAAATGCTCACCCTATGTTATAAATTTATCTTTACAGGATTAGTATATTTACTTTGTGATGTGAGTTTTACGCAGAGGAAGCGTGCTGAGGACATTTTTGTTTAGTTAATTTTATTTCATATAGTTTTGATGAAATGTAATATTTGTATCTAATTATCTAAAACCTAGATAGATAAAAGGTCCTTGATTGTGTAATGTATTGTGTAATTATTTAGCTTCTTTTTATATAAAAAATTATGCAACATGTTCTAATCACTAAATCTGGAAGCATGGTTTCAAGTCTTTATAATGAATATGCCCATGAATATGGTTTTACCACACATAATTGGGGAATGAGAGGTCACATTCACCTTAATAAGGGATACAAAGGATAGTGTGGACGTGGTCAGACTCAATATTTGGATCATATCCCCATAGAGGACATATATGCAGCTTTGACTCATGGGAAAGCACTCACGTGGGCTGAAAAGAGGCAAGGAGGTACCTCAAAGACCTCTGGTAGTCGCTCGCATTCGATTGTATTTCATGACCACATATAGGGGGTTCAATCCAATCAATCTATGCAATGAGGAAGATCAGTGAAACCTACACCACTGGCACTAGATACTCTCTCAAATTTTTCAACTCCTGAACCGTATGCCAAGGATTAGCCACATATCAGTAAGCATCGACCTATGGAACAAAAGTACGATGTTATGAAACAACTAGCTACAGTTCCCACCAATCTCCCAATCCTCGATATGCTCAACCTTTCAAAAGAACTCAGAGAGGCACTTGTTGAAGCCCTCCATATCCCACAAAAATTCAAGACATAAGTCATTGCAACCAAGTTCTATCAAGTGGATACTATGTCCTTAGAATTTCATGTCACCATCTCATTAACTTATCAAGTTGAAGAAGAGACCATCCAAGGACACATCAGGTGTAAGGTATCGAGATGAGCAGTGAAATCCGATGGGTCGGGAATTTAAAATTGTTCACATCACTGGAGAAATGTAACAACATTGACTTTGGTGATCTTATCTCGGTACGGTCTGAGGACCATGCGTGGATTTGACAGATCAAAAAAATAAATCGAACATGTGACTTGTTTGGACCTAATGTGTGCAAGTTTTCCGTAGGATGCCGGTGGCTGTTGCTCGAAGACTCCAATGTCGAATCCCTCTAAATCGTCCACACACGCCTCTTAAATCTACTCATGAATCGTTTGTTGGAATCCAGTTTCTACAATAGTACACCAATGAGCTATCTGACGCAATGGTGATCACAAAAAGGCAAGAGTATTAAATCCAAGAAGGATGAGCTTGAATGTTTTCCTTTCTTGAGAGAATATCTATCTAGAATCCAAGAGGAGAAAGAGGCTCTCAATTCTAAAACATGAATAGTTACATTGGGAGATCCTCTCTCTTACTTAGATAGGGAATATCTAAAATACCCAGTACGGTTTCTCGACCCCTGTGTAATAGATATTCACTGTATAAGTATTATAAATATTTATTTATGAAAAATTATATTATTCCATAAATAAAATTTATAATTTTATTACTAATTGTAATATATATTAAATATATATTCCATGATAAGCTTGAGTCTGAAACTCAAATCACTTCTCCTAAAAATATTAAACGAACGCTAGATATTTAAATCTATTCAAATAATATTTTATCTTTGTATTTACTTAATAACTTGTAAATACATGTTATAAATAAATTCAACAAATTATTCCAAACTTGAATAATTAAATAATTTATGTATTACTTGGTGATCCATATAACTTGGATAATAATTGGACCCATTGGAGGGTCCCACCAAGTTCTATATTCTTCTTCCTAGAATAGGACATATTCTCAAAGCGCTATAGTGTGTGACCCTCTAGGCCCTTACCTCAATAGTAGTGAATAATATTCACCAACCAAGAGTGGGGTCTAGAAACCCATAGAGGTACCTATAGAGATAAGTTAAAGTCTAAGCAACAACTACCTTCCAATGAACATGGTCTATGTAATATAATCTCTTTATCATCGATACCCAATAAAGTAGAATGCACACTAGTGTCATCATCCTTTATCTTGATTTATTTTATTTTTTGATATGTTCGGACAGTCTTACCTTCCACTACCATGGTCATGGATTTAATGAATATGCAACCATCCTAATCAACTAGGCCCTAGATATCTCTTCCTCAACTCAGAAGTGGCAAATAATATCTTTATCATTCAATAAATGTCATATCACCATGGACATACCCAACACAAACTACCATGACATGACATAATTGCCAAGGTTTTCACCTTGCATCAAAGTATGCAATTAAATGACATACATTGATAATGACCTCAAGTGTGGAGACCATTAAACCTGTCCATAGATAGGAATGATTAATGACACATGAAACATGTGGTGTTCCTATTACGTGGTTATGTTCTCATGATCTCAGCAATTATAGATCGTCAAGTGTGAACTTCATGAGAATAAGTCTTAATGCTTATGATCCCCCATCACTTGATGGTCACACATCATCTGCATCCTTTCAAAATGATATAATTGGGCTATAGGACATTACTTTAAGATTACTTTCATGGATCTTAGAGTTCCCATTATAGCCTGATGTCTGTTATAACCCTTTGATATGACATGTAATCTAATGAAATTTTAATAAACAAAGTGGATGTAGAAGTATCTACACTATTATGGCAAGATAAACACATGTATATATAACAAACTGCATACATGTAGTCATAATCAAAGTACAATACAAGTTGGGTCTAGGAAACTCACTTTCAACACTCCCACTTATACTAGATCCAACTGCTAACAGGTTTCAATATGCTATCTCTCACATGAGAATCATGCTTCTACTGATAAATGGATTTAGTCATGGGGTCTGCCACATTGTCCTTTGGGGATACTATGCTAACTGTGACTTCAACTATTTGAGTAAAATTCCTCATGATATGAAACTTCCGAAGAATATACTTTGTCCTTTGGTGAGACATGGGCTCCTTGGAAATCACCACTACAGCATTATTATCGCAATATACTAGAATAGGGTCCTCACTTCTAGTCATAATACCAATGTATGAGATAAAGTTTTGTATCCAAACTTCTTCCTTTTCAGTATCAGAAGATGCAATATATTCAAACTCTACTATAGAATATGCAACCATAGCTTGCTTTGAGCTTCTCCAACTCACTACACCAACATTCAGGAAAAAATATATAGCCTAACTATGATTTCATATCATCATGATATATCTATAAACTATAATCAATGTATCCTCTCACTACTAGTTTCTCATCTCCTCCATACACCAAGAATATATCATTTGTATGCCTCAAGTAATTTAGGATAGTTTTAATAACTACCCAATGCAAATCTCCTAGATTGGCTTGATATCTACCCACCATTCTTGAAGAAAAGGTGACATAAAACCTAGTACATAGCATGGGATACATGATAGAACTCACTGCTAAGGAATAAGGGATTCTATTCATTCTTTCAATCTCCTCCTGTATTTTTGAACACATTTTCTTGGAGAGATTTATACCATGTGACATAGGTAACAATCCACTCTTGGATTTTTCCATATTGTACCTTTTGAGTACCTTGTCAATATATGTACTTTGACTTATCCTAAGAATCCTTTGAGATCTATCTTGACAGATCTTGATCCTTAGAATGTAGGCTACTTCACCTAAGTCTTTCATGGAGAAGCATTCATTTAACCAAGTCTTAAATGACTGTAAGACTTGCACCTTGTTTCCCATAACTAATATGTCATCAATATATAACACTAAGAAAATGATGGCATTCCCTTCAACTTTTTTATAGACACAAGGCTCGCTTTAAATTTTGACAAAACCAAATTCTCTTATAGCCTCATAAAAACAAACATTCCATGTCTGTGATGTCTACATCAATCCATAAATGGATCTCTTCAAATTTCATACATTATTGGAATTCTTTGAATTGATAAAACCTTTGGGTTAAGTCATATAGAAATCTTCAACCAAATTCCCAATTAGAAAATCAGTTTTGACATCCATTTTAAAATTGTAATAATCATGAAAGGCTACTATTGCAACCAATATATTGATGGATTTAAGCATTTCTACTGGTGAGAAGGTTTCATCATAGTCTATGCCTTAACATTGCCTAAAACCCTTTGCAACCAATCTTACTTTAAAGGTATTAACCTTGCTATCCATGTCCAGCTTCTTTTTGAATACCCATTTTCATCCAATGGGATTTACATCAGCTGGAGGGTATACCAAAATCCAAACTTGATTTTGGTACATGGACTCCATCTCAGAATTCATGGATTCTTTCCATTTAGCAGCTTCTTTTCCTTCTACTACTTCCTTGTAGGTTGTAGGTTCATCCTCAAGTACTAATGTGTCACTTGACTCGGGGACAATAAAACCACAATGTTCTAGTTCTCTAACCTATCGTCTAGACCTACACAGTATTTTTGTTTCAGGAACAACTTCTTCTTCCACTTTCTTTTGTAGAGATTATTCTTATACCAACTCTTGTGTATCTAGATCATTAACTTCATCAAATTCAATCTTTCTTCCACTATTTACAATAGAAATGTGTTCCCTTTCTAGAAATATGGTGTATCTTTCCACAAAAACTTTTCTATCTAAAGGGTTATGTAGGTAATATCCTTTGGTTTCCTTAGGATAACCTATAAAGATGCACTTGGTGCTTCTGGATGCTAATTTTTCACTCAGTAAATTTTTGACAAATGCCTCGGACCCCTATACACGTATGTGTATCAGACTAGGTTTCTTTCCATACCGTAACTCATATGGAATCCCATATGTAGCTTTAGTTGGTACTTGGTTAATGGTATATGTTGTTGCCTACAAAGCATATCCCCAAAAGGATAATGGAAGAGTTGCATGACTCATCATTGATTTGACCATGTCAAGAAAGGTCTTATTCCTCCTTTCACTAACACCATTCTATTGGGGTATATAAGGAGGAGTGAGTTGGGATATTATCCCACACTCCTTAAAGTGATCAATAAAAGCTTGGTTAAGATATTCTCCATCTCATTCTGAGTGGAGTGCTTTTATCTTTTTACAAAGTTGGTTTTATACTTCATTTTGGTATTCCTTAAAAATCTGAAAGGAATCAGACTTATAAAGCATTATGTAGATATATCCATACCTACTATAGTCATCAGTAAAAGTAATGAAGTATGAAAAACCACCCCTTGCCTCTACTAGAAATGGACCATATACATTAGTATGTATTAATTCTAGTACTGCATTGGCTCTTTCTCCCTTCCCTGTGCAAGGTTCTTTGGTCATCTTCCCTTATAAACAATATTGACACACATACAAGGGATCTAACTATATCGAGTCTAAATACCCTTCTTGATGTAATCTTCATAATTGCTTCTTGTTTACATGAACAAGCCTGAAATTCCATTGGCGAGTTATATATGAGACATGTTGGCAATTTTTTTCATTGATTTCCATTACGGGGTTATTAAGTTCGAGTATGTCTAAACCATTATTAATATGTTCCATACCATAACATATGTTATCCCTATAAAATAGACAGTATTTACTTCCAAACTTGAAATAAAATACCATAATTTTTAAACTCTACATAGAGATAATGTTCTTGGTTATAGAAGGTACGTAATAGAAATTGTTTAAAAGTAGAACCAAACCACTTGGCTAGGTTAAGTGACAGTGTCCCACTACCAAGGCTTACAGACTTGCACCATTTTCAGCTTAGATATCTACTTCACCTTTTACAATCTTCTTGAACCTAATTGGTTTCTATATATGAATAAAAATGTTTGAACCACATACCGTATCCAATACCCAACATATAGATAAATATAGATTTAATTAAATGAAAAAATTCCTGAAGTAAAAGCATCAATTTTCTTCTTCTTATCATCTTGGAAATTCTTCGTCCAGTGGAATTTCCTTCCACGTCCAAAGTAGGAATATTTTTACTCATTACTCTACCTCTGAATCTATGGATTCTTTTCAAGACTATGCATTGGTTTCTTTGGCCTTGACTTGGCCTTAGACCCCTTTTCCTTGCCCTTGTTTTTCTTATTCGCTATAATGACATATAAATTGGTATTTTTCATATCCTTTTCATCTTTGAGAACTAAATCCAAAAGTTCTGGGAGTGACTTTTTCGTATCATTCATGTTATTATTGACAATAAAAGTCAAGAATATTTGAGGTAAATAGGAAAGAATGAGATCCACTGCTACATCATGGTTAAATTTGAACCCAAGGGATTCAAGACTCTCTATATACCCAATCATTTTAAGTACATGAAGACTGTCTTGGTGCCTTTCTTCTAGCATGCACTTATAAATGGAACTTGATATCTCATACCTTTCTTGTCTGGTCCTCTCCTGATATAATTTTTGGAGATGTGAAAGCATCTTGTAGGAATCCTCATCCTCGTGCATTTTTTTCAATTGGATGGACATGGATGACAACATGATGCATTGAACATTAAGTGCATCATCTATATGCTTTATATATTTATCTTTTTCTACCTTACTTACTCCCTGAGGTAGCTCAGCAGGAATTGGGGATTCCAAGACATATAACCTTCCTTCTTGGTGTAGTACTATGCGCAAGCCCCTATACAACTCCTAGAAGTTATTGTCAGTCTGGATATTTTCTTTATCTATAATTGATCGCAGTGATAAATTATTTGTGGTATTGGTGATTTCCATTTTAAATCTACATCAGATAAACATTAGCAGTTAGTACTTTGTCTTGATTACCTTTTGACATTTATGATTAATAAATTGTTATATCATTTTAATGTCTCTCACTATTTTAGCGAACCTTAATATCCCTCACTATTGGATTCAGGATACTTTGTCGCTTGAGTAATCTAGTGGCAAGGATCCTCAAAACCTCCCTTATAGTCTAGAAACTATGGCTATGCCACTACTCATATGTTTTCGAGGTAGGCACTAGGCTGTCCAACCACTTGACTCATGGTTCCTTGTTTTTGTTGAGTAAAGTCCAAGATTTTAGAATATGAACCTGATTCTCTCGACATCTTGCCTATAAATTGATATTAAGTTATCTATAGCTAATCCTTAACTACTCACTTTAGTTAAGTCAACCAAGTTCTCTCATGAAAGCGCCTCAGTAGTAAGAAGCACTCTGAAATATGGCTGACGAGCACCCCAAAAACCCAGTTTTATTTAGATGTGAGAAATGGAAGGCTTTTGGACTTAATATATCTTTGAGGGATTTTTATATTTATTGATGAATATAATCCTTTTCTATTTATATGTTCAAACTAGGTTGTCATGCTCACAACTGAACATGCAATAGAAATAAATTTGTCACTTCTTTATGCATTTTTTATCTTTTTTACTATTCTATGTGATCAAGCAATAATCATGCATTCGCATAAAACAATAAACAATGTATAAAGGTAAATCATGCAATATGAATGGTCTTGATAATTCTATTATGATCGATCCATAATGGATCAATCTTGACTTAGGGGCCACCATTCCTAAGTTGACACTTTACTCACCTCGCAGCTAGCCCCGGTGCAATGTGCTCGGCTCCCGTCTGGATTACCGCCTCGACTTGGCAGGGTCTGCATCTCGAATCACCACTGTTTAATTTCAAATATACTCACACACATGTGAGGGGGTCTAGGGGTATAAAATACAACTTGTGCATTGGACACGTAGGCCCTTATACATATTTGAATTAAAAGATGATTCACAGACCGACATTTATCTAATTAATTATTACAATCATCGTATACATTGAATAAATAATTAAATAAATAAATAAACCAGACATGCACAGTTTGGTCACTTACTCAAGACCAATCAGTATAAATTAAGCACAATTAAAATTAAACTATAGTAAAATTTAAATAGTATGGGGGCACTCTAATAAATTAAATAAATTTAAATAAATTCAATTAATTTATTTTTATTAGTTTTAATTTTATAATTTAATTTTAATTCTAAAAATTAAATTAAAATTTAAATAGTATGAGGGCACTCTAATAAATTAAATGAATTTAAATAAATTCAATTAATTTATTTTTATTAGTTCTAATTGTTTGATTTAATTTTAATTCCAAAAATTAAATTAACCCATTAATTTAATTTTAATTCTAAAATTAAATTAAACTATTAATTTAATTATAATTCAAATTTAGTTAATGTTTCATATTAAATTAAACGTAAACCTCAATATAATTCTAATTAATTTATTTTAAAAAACTAAATTAATTAAAACTAATTAGCGGGGTTACCTCTAGTCAGGAAGGAGTCTGGAAATATTGTGAACTATCATGAGGTTTTCTTACTAGAGTATGACCAAATCACGGTGTGGTCACCGGGTCCAGCAACACCCCACGGCGGTAGCATCTTCCATCAAGGACGGCGGTGGACTCCTCCGGAAAGGTGTGAGGGTGGCAGCAAGCTGAAAGGGCGGCAGCCTGGTCTGGAAAAGCGTGCTGGAACACCAAGAAGGGAGTCCATTACGGCGTGGTCTGACCAAGACAATAGGGAGGCATAACCCTCAGTCCGGCGAGGCGACAAAGGAATAATCTCGGGGGGCTTGGTCTGGCCGAGACAGCAGGGATAAGGTGTGATTCTCAGTTCAGCAACGTGGGAGGCGAGGGAGTCGCTGTTTGGGGTGGCGAGGCAGAGCTTAGTTTTGGCGCAGCACTAAGGGAGGTCGGGTGGCACGAGTCGACAGTAGTGGGGGGTCTAGGCGGCACGACCAGGCAGTGGTGCGGGGTCTGGGGTTCCGAGTGGCACGACCAGGCAGCGGACAGGGGGTCCGGGTGGCGCGACCAGGGGCTACGGTTTTCCTGGGGGCGCCACACTACTAAGAAGAAGAAGGGTGTCTTTCCCCTTTTTATTATTATTGTTTTTTCTTCGGGAAAAACAAAAAACAACACCTTTTTTAAAATAAAAGGAAAAGACCCAACTTGGGGTCTTGGTCTCCAATTTTTTTAATTTAAAGTATAAATATTTTAATAAATAAAAAGGATAACTTGACCCCAAGAATAAAGGACCTTTTTTACTTTTTATTTTTATTTTAGAAAAATAAAATTATATTATATTATAATATATTTTATTTAATTCCTAAAAAAAGCCCACAAGAAAAATTCTAGAGAACGGATTCCAGCCAAAGTATAGCCGTATTTTGGTACTTTGAAGAACACATAAATAAAATTAAAACACATTGTTCATAAAATAATAATTCCAATAAATTAAAATTGATGACGTCGATCTAATAAAAATTTTCAAATGGCCATAATTTTTCCGTTCAGAAACAGATCAACGTACGGTCAGATCTGTTGGAACCAATTTTATGCCCCATACTTAAATTTAATGAAATTTAATTTTTCTTTGACTCTAAGAAACTATGTGTCACTCAAATACCACTATAAGGTACCAAGATGGGTAGAAAAAGATGATGGTCCAAGAATTTAAAAATTTTCACATCACCGTAGCATCATAACAATGTCCACTCTAGTGATCTTATCCCAGTACGGTATGAGGACCACATGTGGATTTGACAGAGCACAAAAATAAATTGAACATGTACCTTGTTCGGATCTGATGTGTGCATGTCTTTCATAGGATGACGTTGATCGTTACTCGAAGACTCCAACATCGAATCCCTCTAGATCATCCACACATGCCTCTTAAATCTTCATGTGTTTCGTTCGTTGGAATCTAGGAGCTAGCATGGTACACCAACGAGCTCTCTGACGTAATGGTGATCACCACAAGGCATGATTCTTCGATCCAAGAAGGATGTGCTTGAAGATCTTTTTTTCCTGATAGAATCTCTCTCTAGAATCCAGGAGGAGATAGAGGCTCTCAATTCTAACAAATGAATAGCTACATGGGGAGAGCCTCTCTCTTACTTATATAGGGAATATCTAAAATACTAGGTGTGGGTTCCCATCCCTTGTGTAATAGATATTAATAGTATAAGTATTATAAATATTTATTTATGAAAAATTATATTATTCATAAATAATATTTATAATTTTATCACTAACTACAATATATATTAAATATATATTGCGTGATAAACATGATTCTATAACTCAACTCACTTCTCCTGAAAATATTAAACGAACCCTGGATATTTAAATATGTTCAAATAATATTGTATCTTTGTATTTACTTAATCACTTGTAAATACATGTTATAAATAAATTAAACAAATTATTCCAAACTTGGATAATTAAAGAATTTATTTATTACTTGGTGATCCATAGAACTTGGATAATACTCAGAACCCTTGGTAGGACCCACCAAGTTCCATTTCCTATTCCTAGAATAGGATAGATTCTCAAAGCGCTATAGTGTGTGACCCTCTTGGACCTTATCTCAATAGTAGTGAATAGTATTCATTGACCAAGAGTAGGGTCTTGTAACCAATTGAGGCCCCTATAGAGATAAGGTAAAGTCTAAGAAATGACTAACTTTATATGAACATTGTCTTTGTAATATAATCTCTTCGTCATCAATATCTCAATAAAGAATAATGCATACTAGTGTCACCATCCTTTATCTTGATTTATTTTATTTGTTTATATGTCCGGACGATCTTACCTTCCACTACCATGGCCATGGATTTAGTGAAGGTGCAACCATCCTAATCAACCAGTCTCGAGATATATCTTCCTCAAATCAGAAGTGAAAAATATTATCTTGATCATTCAATCAATGCCATGTCATGAATGACGTACCCAACACATACTACCTCTCCATAACTTAATTTCCATGGTTTTCACCTTGCATTAAAGTATGCAATTAAATGCAATACATTGATAATGACCAAAATTCTAGAGACCATTACACATGTTTATAGATAGGAATAACCAATGACACCTAAAACATGTGGTGTTTCTATTATGTGGGTTTGTCCTCATGATCTCAACTACTAGAGATCATCAAGTACGAACTTCATGAGAAGAAGTCTCACTGCTTATGAGCCCCCAGCACCTGATGGTCACACATCATCTGTGTCCTTTCAGAATGATGTAAATGGACCATAGGACATTACTATAAGATTACCGTCATGGAATATTGAGGTTCTCATTATAACCTGGGATCTCTTATAACCCTTTGATACGACATGTAATATAACGACGTTTCCATAAACAAGGTGGATTCAAAAGTATCTAAACTATTATAGAAAGATAAACACGTTTATATATAACAAAATGAATACATGTAGTGGTAATCAAAGTTCAATACACTTTGGGTCTAGGGAACCCACTTTCAACATCAGGACCTTATACATTTCGATTAGACTCAATAATGTCAATTTACAAAGGGTTCTAATTGATAATGGATCTGGGATTAATCTCATCAAAATTAAAACTCTCCAATGTTTGGGATATAGTGTAGGGGACTTATCTCCTAAAAATATGACCGTTCAGGGGTATGATAAGTGTAAGAAAAGACCTCTTGGGAAGATCAAACTTGAAGCCCTATTTGGGGAACTCACATCCAACATTTAGTTCACGGTTATCCAGTAAGATACCGCATATAATATATTGCTTAAGAGGCCTTGGATCCATAGACACTTGGTAGTACCATCAACATTCCATCAATGTCTGAATTACCTCATCAATGGAAATGTTGGTGTACTACATGGTGATAGATCCCCCTTAGAGACTTGTAGAGAAACCTATGCTGAAGTAGATTTATACAATAAGGGGGTAAGTAACCAATGGTGGATGATTATATACAGGTTTCAGTTCCCAGTGGCTTGGGGACCATCCTTGTGAATCCTTAAAGCATGATTGATGGTGATTATGTTCTCCCCATAAACATGGTTAAAGTAACAGATCTAATCCCAGTGGTACAAGAATTTCATGTCCTCGGTGAAAATGTAAAAATAATAATTTTTAGAATATCTCTATAATTTAGATATAAAGGGATGATGATGTATCCTCTAATAGCCTCCCTCACCTTGATACTGATGGAGAAGCCCCCATATTTCCATTTTTACCTAAAAATGTCTTCATAGAATCATAAATAGAATAGTATGAGGATGACCTCAGAAACACCCCTCCATAATTTGAGGAAGGTGTCTCCATACCATAGATGAGATCAGAAAAGTAAATCTGGGAATATTAGAAGACATGTGGCATACTCTGATTAGTTCTTCCATGATCCTTGAGGAGCAAGATATGTATATCTCATTTATAAAGCATCGTCAATATGGGTTCTCCTGGAACTATATAGAAATTTCTTAACTAAATCCAAATGTGGCTATGCACCATCTAGGATTTCCTAATCATCATTGAGGATTCAAATAGGCATCCAGGAGGATTCACCCCTCCCATGTTTCCAATGTAGAGGTGTAATTTGACAATTTGATCAAAGAAAACTTTGTATAAGGAATGAAATTACCAATATGGCTAGCCAAAATCATCCCCATCAAGAAAAAGAATGGAAAAATTATAGATTACATTTATTTTAGAGACCTTAATTAGAATTTCCTAAAGGATTATTTTCCATTGATGATAATAGAACTACTAATAGATGAAACTTCTAGCTTCCAATCCCATTCCTTTATGGATAGGTACTCAAAGTACAATCAAATCAAGATGGCCCCTAAAATTGAAGAAGCTACCACCTTCAGAGCACCTCAATGGATATTTTACTATCAGGTCATGCCCTTTGGATTAAATAATTATGGTGCCACATATCATCATTTTATGCATCTCATATTTAAGCCATTCTCGGGAATGATAGCTGAGTGTTATGTCGACAATCTAGTTGTGAAATCTTGATAGTGATGTAATCACTTCATGAATCTGCGGACAATCTTTGATAAGTTGTGACAACATAGTATAAAGATGAATCCATTGAATTATGCCTTTGGAGTAACATCAAGAAAGTTCCTTGTCTTTGTGTTATGCCAATGTGGCATTGAGGTTGACCCAGAGAATACTAGTTATATTTTTGCAATGTCACCCACCATTAATCTAAATAACTGAGGGGATTCAAGGGCACCTTGGCTACATTCGGTGATTCATAGCCAAACTGGACGACAAATATTTCCCCTTCACCAAGATAATTAAGAAGGTAATTTCCTACCAATGGGATGATGAATGTCAAAAATTCTTCAAAATTATCATGTATTTCTTAATGCGCCCATCGGTTTTGTTTCCTCCGGTGGGAGAGAGGCCACTAATCTTATATGTAGCCTCTATGGAATGCTCATTGGGCACCCTCCTAGTAGAAAAAAATTATGTGGGAAGTGATAATAGTCTCTACTACAATATCTGGGAAATGCTAAATACTAAAATAAGATAATATGATGTAAAAAATAACTTCCTTGTACTTATCTTTGTGGTGAAAAAGAATAGGCATTACTTGTAGCACCATGACGTCCACCTAGTCTCTCGTATTGATCTTCTCAAGTACATTCATGGTCATCCTATGTTGACTGGGTGCTTGGCTTGATGGGTGTTCATTATGTAGCAATATGACATTCAATTTATATCATAGAAGTTAGTGGAAGGGAAAGCCTTGGATGATTTCCTCACATCACATCCTACCCTCGAAAATAAATTAGAAGGAACTGAGATCCCCGATGAAGAGTTATTTTATGCCCATGACATTCCTTGATCATGGGAGATGTATTTGATGGTTCCTCTCAGAGTTCTGTCATCATAAAGATTGAAAACCCAAAGCTCAGCCAGGTTGGTCTATGTATTTTATTTGTCTCTCCAAAAAAAGAAGTTTTTTCATACTCTTTATCACTATCCGAAGGTTGCATGAATAATGAGGCAGAATACCAATCCATCATCGCTAGATTGGAACTATCCCTATAGCTATACATAACCTACCTAAATATCAAGGGGGATTTATAATTGATTATAAAGAAAATCAATGGTGAATATTTTATTAAAAAGGAAGAACTGGACCCTCTCACTAGCTACATCAGTGGATTGATGGAAGAATTCTCTTTTGATCCCACATTGCATCATGTTCCCCAATCCTAGAATGCTCGCATCGATGCACTAGATAATATTGTTATCATATTGGACAGCCCTAATTAGGAGGAAGCAATATTCTATTCCACAGATTGAATAATGGTTAAGTCAATTATCATATGTGATATAGAAAAAATCAATAAGTTCATCACCACCCTAGAGTGTGATGAACTAATGACTATTCCTAGATGGATGGAGCCAATAGTTCGTTAACTCTAAAATGGTATTCTACCAATGTATCATGCCATAAGGGAATGAATTTAGTGTCAAGTAGAAAACATCATTCCACAAGATGGTCCAAATGAGATAAAATTCCTCCAAAATGTGTATTTGATGGAATTCTCCTCATGTACATAGCAGAAGGAGAAGTTTTCACTGTCATGGAAGAAGTCCATGTAGGATCTTACAGTTCCCATCAATCTGGAACTAGGCTCTCCCACCAAAACAGTAGGTTTGGATATTACTGGAAAACCATGATACAGAAATATGTGGAATTCACAATGATATTTCATTCATTCTGTATTCATGAAAACTTCATCCATCAACCCATGAAATTTTTATATACAACTAAATATTCTTGGCCATTTTCTATTTGGGGGATGAATGTTATGGACCATATCCCTCATGCATAGACAATCAGTTCAATTATATTCTTACTGCTAAATGGGATGAGGCAATACCCATCAAGGAAGTTGGCATGAATAATTTCATCAACTTTTTTAAGTCTTATACCATCTCCAAGTTCGAAGTCCCACACACAATATTGAAGAACAACAACACCAATTTATGTTCCATGAAGTTATAAAGGTCATACCAGGAGTACAGTATCGATTCCAATCACTCATTTCCCTATCATGCAGTTCCAAATGGATATATATAGGCCTTCAATAAGACTCTATCGAACATACTATAGATGAGGGTGAAAAAAGATAAGAAGTATTGGTTGGATAAACTCCTCCATGATTTATGGTCCTACAATACCACCAAGCATATCTCCATACAAGAAACACCATACTCATTGGTGTACGGGACCGAGGTAGTATTACCCATTTATGTCTAGATGACTTCACTCTGAATAGACATTTATGGGTAGGTCTTAGATAATGAACAATCACAAAAGAGGCTGAATGAATTGGAATAGAAAGATGAGAATAGATTTCTCACATTGCACAACCTAGAGGTCTATTAGAATTTGATAGCATGGGCCTTTAATAAAAAGATTTTCCTCCATTCATTCATCTAAAGAGAATTGGTGATGGATCTTAGAACCCAAATGATATAGGGAAATAATTTCCCAAAATTGAATCCCATGTGGGAACGACCTTATACAATACATAAGGTTTATCCTAATGGATCCTATTTGCTTTCCACCATGGATGAGGAGCATGTCACACTACCCACCAATGCGAGATTTCATAGGAAATAATTTGCATAACCTATCAGTATGGGAATCTTCATCAGAGTAAGCCTCTTCATTCATCCTAAGTACATGAAGTAAAACTATAAAAATTCATCCATATTACATGACATTAAACTATAAAAAAGATTCCTAAGTAAATAATGTTAAATTGTACAAATCTATCTTGACCACATGAAAATAAACTGTACGGAGAACGTCCTTACCATGTGATGCTAAACTACATGGTTTTCTAATAACTACATATGGATTGATTCTTGTCATCATAGGATATGTGGTGACACCCAAATCACTATTCTTGGGTCCAGCCATAGGATTACTTGCCTTTCATGTCAGGTAAACCAATTTCCTTACTACATGATGTAAAAATAAACAGAGCCACAATATCTATCTTCATTCACGTCGAGTCACCCACATCCTTAACACATGATGTTAAACTGTACGGGTTTCCTGGAAGTATGTAAGTCATGATTTTCATTTTCAATGAGATATGTCGGGATGCCTCAATCTTATGTCTTGGTTTAAACACCACGTGACACAAAATTCCCTTGTACTTCTCTTAAATGCCTCTTCATGGGACCCTTATTGTTCCTTGTTTCTTGCACCGATCATGGCTCGCGTGGGATTAGAAATTATGAAAAAGGATTCACCATATGAACAATTCCTATCCACCTCAACAGGGTATATTCCTCACCGCAAGACATTACACTACATAGCTATTTAGGAACTATGTGTAGTTTTATTCTTGTTTTCATGAGATATGTAGTGACCCCCTGACTTCCACCCTTGGGACCAACAATAATTTTCCCATCAATTCACAATGGTTTTCTTCTTTCATCATAGCATGATGTTAAACTAAATGGAATTTCAAGAACTATATATGGATTGATTCTCATTTTTTTTGAGATATGTAGTGATACTTGAACATCCAATTTTTTTCCTAGCCACAACATTACCACTTCTCATGTCAGTTTATATTTATCTTTGATGAATGATGCTCAAATTAAAGGTCTCTTCAAGAACAATGTGTGTCTTGATTCCTATTATTATAGGATATGTAGTGACACCTAGACCTATAATAATAGTCCAAGATACAACAATCAATAGAAATAATACCCACATCTCCATAAGGGACAAACCGGTGAAGAGATAGTTTCTCGTTTAAGAACTATGTGGGGTTTGATTCTCACTTTCAAGAGATATCTAGTGATTCCAAAACTTTCACCCTTGGGCCCAACTGAAACATTTTCATCCTCTCACATCGATTAAAAAATCCTTAACATAAGACAATAAACTACATTAGAATACATCCTTACCACATGATGATAAACTGCATGAAAAAATTCCTTACCGCATGATGTTAAACTACACAAAAAAATGTTTTCACTACATGACAATAAACTATGTAGATCATTTCCCATTTTTCATTCCTTATCCAAGGACCATAAGAGACTTACCTTGGTCAACCAGTGTATGGGGTACTTTCACCATCTTTTAAGAGAACCTCAATCCATATACCACACTTTATGTCTTGAGCGTCTCAGGTTTCCATCAACCTTCCATGGGCCTTGTTAAAGATATATAGCTTCAAGAGACCTTTTTTATGACTTTACACACATTCCCAGAGATCTTTCATATGAACCTATGGTGGTCAACCAAATGTGTCACTCTGCAAAAAGGACATTCCTATCCTAATGATCCCTAACACCACTACGACAACACTTAACACCTCAATGTGTTTGAACTACCCCTGGTATGACTGTCCCATATCATTACTCATGACCTAATAAAACTCAACCCATGATTTACAATATCTCCATCCCTTAATTGGAAATATTTTGGAGTTCTCCTAGACCTAGGTATCCAAATTAGTCTCGTGTGTGACATCTCTTATATTAGGTCTATGTGGTTCATGACTTTAAACTGCATTCATTTTGGTCAAAGTTGTGTGAACATAAACTCTCTCCTATAAATGTCCAAATTACAAGACCTTAAACTACTAATAAAAGAGATAAAAAACTCATCAGGTCAAAAACCCAAAAAGGGAAACCTTAGAAAAAGTCAAATTTCAGCCCTTTAAAATCTTTATCCTTAGAGTTTGGGAAAAAATTAGGGTGAAAACCTATAAGGCATAAATATTATAGGGTCCACTTTATAGCCCTAGTAAAATACAATCTTTTCTCGCAGGACCCACTATTCTAGGAAAAAGTTAGAGCAATGTTGGTCACATATCCTCGCCATGAGAATATGTTCGCCATGCGGTGACATAACCATTAGGGTGTTTGAAACCTTATTGGGCATTAAACTTTCCACAAATCACACTTTATGATTTGGGTGACTCTAATCAGCATAAACCATTCATGTCCCATGGAAAATATATTCATCTTCAATCGGACCTTTACTTGACTATGTACACATGCACATGGATCCTGCATATGCACCTATGGTCATCAACTAAATGTGTCACTATGAAAAAAAAGAGCATTTCAATCCTTGTGGGCCCTGACATCATCACGGTAGCACTCAACACCTCATTGTGTATGAACTACTCTGGATATTATGATCCCATATCATCCTCCTGATCTGAGCACTTTGGACCATGATTTATAATCCTTGTACCAAACTATCTGATTGGATTCGACATCCTCAACATTACATCTCTGTGTTTTGTACCCATTATCAAGGTTGTAATATAGAAATCCATTCTCAAACCTTTGATGTCACGTGCCTCATGATTCAAAACCATAGGGCATAGTGCTCAAGCTTCACATTAAGAGATAAACTACCCTATGGTTTTAGAATCCTTCCTAGATAGCTTTATTCCCATATCCAACTTCATCATATAAATTTTTGAGTCTTCACAAATCTTTTATAGCCCTCAAAAAGAAGTGGTGATCATATTTTCTTGTCTATGCTACCAATGCATAAGGGCCTTGACCTACCAACTAGATGAATCTCCTTATTATTAGAAAGGAGATTTAATATTTTCAATCCCTCACAACACCACAACGGAACTCGGCATAGTAGAGTGTTATGGGTCATCCCCAGCATGTCTTCCCCATCCCATGCTCATAGACTCAATCTTTTGAGTTATGATTTATATCACCCACACTTAAACTATCTAGGTGGGCCTAGTATCCCTAGTGTTTCACCCTCACTTATATTGCCTCTATAAATCTTCTATAGCCCATGGAAAAGATATGTGACTTCAAGGGACCCTTATATTGACTACGCATGAAAACATATTGATCCTGCATATGCGCCTATGGTCGTCAACCAAATGCATCACTCTGAAGAAACAACCTTCAGATCCTCACAAGTCTTAGCAACACCATGATAGAAACCCACACCTCATATTTTTTTAGGTCATTCCTGTAATGTCCTCATGATATATCATGATCATATATAAGGTTCAATCTAAAAGACCCTAAAATAAAGCAATAGAAGTTCTGATCTAAAAGACCCTAAAATAAATCGATATAAGGTATGATCTAAAAGAACTTAAACTAAAGTGATAGAAGTTCCTAGATAAAATATTATTAACAAAATAGATAGAAGTTCTGAGATAAAATACCATAAACTAAATAAAAAGAAGGTCTAACCTAAAATACCTCAATCTAAAGTGATATAGGTCCGAGCTACAAGACCCTAAACTAAAGAACATGGAAGTTATTTATCCTGTGAAAGCTTCTAAGCACACTAAATGGCCTTAACATGGTTGAGCTACTCTAGCCAAAATCTTATCACCTTTATAAGAAATACAAATCACCCACCCTTCAAGACATATCTCCTACCCAAATGATCCCTCTACAAATAAGGTGATTTTTAAGATAGCTGGAATAGGTTATCAATAACAAATATTGTAATGGTGGGAATTCGTGAGCATCTCATAAAAGGAATCTATTAGAATTTAAACATTAAATTCTAATAATTCAGGTTTATTTAATGTAAACCAAGGGATGAGTATCATTGGTGATTCACAAAATACTGGAGTGACAAAAATGTCATGCACTTCACAAATGAAAGACAAAACTGGATAACACATATAAAGTCTGATGAAGTCAGTTTAGTGACAAAAAAACATGCAATAGGAGGAATATCCACATACTAGAGTCTCTCCCATGGATATACAACCATAGCAATATTGTAAGTTTATGATTCTATCATATAATTTTCTCAGACAAGTCCTTAAGCTCTGCAAGTCTCTTCTCCAGGGAAGACATAGATTTTTGTAGTTGGTCTGGAGATTTAGTTTCCACCTTCACAGCCTATTGGAACCCCTCTGACCTAACAATGGATTCAAGACATGCCTTCTCTGACATGTCAGGAAATTCTTATTGCTATAGAATAGCATTTTCTGATGTATGTAGTGCGTGTTTAAATTGGGATAACTCTACTTGAAGATGATTGATCTGATATTAAAGATGACCAATTTTAAATAAAAAGAGGTTGATTTCAACATTCCCAACATTGACTAAATCCCAGTAAGTGTCTTCCTCTATTTAATTTTGGTAGGATTCCTTCACAACCTCATTCTATTTTTTCTTCACCAAAGAGGAAGCCTCAGCAACTAAAACCCTCAATTTAAGGGACCTATTTTGTTCTCTAAAAGAAACTACATCCTTTAACTTGAGTATAAGAATTTGAATAATCAAACACTTCATACCAAGGGTAAGAAACATAAAATAAAGGTGACACAACCAATCCATAAACTCATCCAAGTGGGTCTCTAAAACTAAACCCTAAACCTCCTTCCACATGTGTATCCTCATAGACTGATAGAATGATTCAGATCATGGACCCTCACCTAGAAATATTTTAGGAATTGGAATGTATGTTGGGATAAGGTCACTTGGGGAAAGAGTTTTACTCATGGTCTTTGATGATGAGGGAAGTTATTCTACCTCTGCATTGGTAGATTTGGTTAGAGGAACCCCGGGGGAGCAAGCACTAAAGCCCCCAAAATTTTGAGGTGAATATTCTCCAATAAAGGACACAAGGTCTCATTAGATACAATATGAACAATGTGGTATCACCAAGTGATTAGTAGATATGACTAAGGATATAAGCATACCTTTCTTAGTCATGTCACTAGAAAGATACACTACCCCAACCCCATCCTCAAGAGAAGAAGCAATGACTTCTTTTGATGAATAGATTTACGGCCCTTCAGAACCCTTTTCAGAAGAATAAATCCACCAACCATCCTTAAGGAATATAAGGAATAAATAAAAATATAAATGGATATGAAACAAAAAAAATAAAGTGTCTAGTCTTGAAGAATTATTTACCTTATTCAAAACTCTCTTCCATTGAGACTAGAATGGTATATGAATAGATACCTATGTCATAATTCTCTATAAATATTCCCACCCACACTGGATCAAATAGTACAATCACTGAAGCATTCATAAATAGTTATGGGAACAATCGATCTGGAACCTCAACTACCTCCACTTCCTGACAAGTCGAACCCCTATAGTGAAGGGTTTGCAGAAGCAACCAAATGATCTCCCTCATCCTCAGAAGAGGACACATGATTTTTTAATATAATAAAATGGAGACCTACACATTTTTTACAAATAAAAATGTTCTTCTAGGATAATCCAAGATGAAAGAAAATTGAATTTCTACACTTACTTGAGAATTTTTTTGGATAAGGATCTGACAATGTAGATTATTTCCTATTCTAATTATTATTCACTTTGAAGGAAAGACCTCCAAAAGGTGTTGAAGCTGAGATTTTTGCATTAGAATTAGTAATTAATGACCTCAACTAATCTTTTCATCATATGGGCCCTTCATCCTTAGTTTCCTAGTCATCACTAAATCCCTCCCCCATGGTCGTACCATGAGGAGTATATTCAGATTATGGCATGATAGGCTGGTCTTCAATAGCCACTCATTCTATCAACACATAGAAGGGATGTAAATATAGTTTAAAGATAACTATGACACCTTAGAAACCACAGTAAGCCTAAAATTACAACATCTTCAGTGATAGGGTATCCCTGTTCATTAGTAGCTATTTGAAGCATGCCCGGGATGGCAAATTAGTAAGACAATGGGGTGAAAATAGCTGACCATTTACACTCTGTAATCTGAATTAAGGTCTCAAATAAAGGCATCGGCCTCCTCACAGTGGTCTTTAAAGTTGATACCACAAGGTGTATTGATATATTAAAAACCTTCTAAAAGAACCTCTAAGAATTTTAATAAACTCCAGAGATCAAATTTTGAAAACCATACCTTATAAATTGACCACTGTTGATTACCAATATAGAACAATGACTTTAAAACAACCTCACCCCCTTCCATCACGTTTTTCATAACCGTGGTAGTAGAAGATTAAACTGAAAATGGTAAACACATGATCTCCTTGTGAGGTAATTCGGGGGATACTATCCTTTTTTAATACAATTTTTTCATGATTCTATTATTATGATCTGCATCTGGTAGTTGGAAATATTCACTTACCATTTGGGATAATTTCCTATTGGAATATGATTGAATCCAAATCTCCTCATAATCAAGAGATAAAATGATCATTACATTACGCAGAGGGAGTTTTACCCTAGATCCGATCTTCTCCCTAGTAAATATCAGCCAAAATTAGTGATCTAACATCATATTCTCTTCAGATCAAACATAGATAGAGAGGGTACATCTTGATTAAACACACAATAATAGGCGGCTGAACTGGTATGGTACATACCACTCATAAATAATTTCCCTGTCAATATGGGTGGAAATAAATCCTTCGCTAAGTGACACCACATAAGCTCATACTTCAATATTGGATTCACCATTGACAATAATTTCTTCTATTGGTACCAATATTAATGTTTTAAAGGTGAAATGATCATAGTGGCTTATATAGTCTCTAATGTCCCAAACTTTCATAGGGACGAGTCTCACCCCATAGATATACTGCAAGTATGGTACGAAGTGAGGATTAGGAATATCCTAAAAGTATATATATTCATAACCACCCAGGTGAGATCCTATCAAACCCCATAATATTTGGAAGGGGTCTAAAATCCTATAAGAGGAGTTGACCTTAAAAATGTGGTGTAGGAGGTGATAGAGTTTTGACAACACAAGGATGAGCAGCTTGATATGCTCCCTCCTTTCCATAGAGGTTACCACTGGGAAAGTGGAAACTCTAAATCCACATTTTTCCTTCATGGGAAGAAGTACCCACTCAGGAATTTGTAAAGAAACCCATCTAGTTGAATGACTCGGTTGATATTAGGGACAAAATCCCTTCCCCATTCCTTAAACTTCCCTTCCTCAACCGGGGGCTAATAAGCACCTGACACACCATGTGAATCCTTCGTAAGATATGATTTTAGAATTTTTTATTCCATATCAAAACCAATTTTCTTCATTAATCATTTTGCCCATGTCTTGAAAGGGATATCCACTCTAGGAAGAACCCCCTTTGGAAGGGCTTTCTCAGACAACTTAATAAATTCTTGAGTCAAAGGAGGGGTCTTAGTTACATCATCCCATGAAGATTGTGGAGGAATTTACTCATTGTAAATCACACCCAATATCATTGCACCATATATCTAATCCACATCTAAAATACTGATTCCCACCTTACCATGAATGAGGTGCAAAGTGTCTGTATCCGAGATCCAGTGACTAAATAGCTCCATCATCAGGAATTTATTGAAATAGGTATACGCCTGGGACATCCAAATGGTTTCATACATCTTGATATCCCTTAACTTCTTAAAGAATAAATAAGCAATATAATAGACCCAGAAATTCCAACCTCAATACATACCACAACTACCTTCTAATCAGAAATCCCAATTGGTATTCCACCCAAAAGTTTGATAAGGAGAAGACTTCTGTATTATTGAGCAATACATATAGACATCCTCATCAAGAATACGATCAGTCCTGTCAAAGTATGTGGGAATGAATGTTATAATATTCCCATCTTCATGGTATCATGGAGAGATACATTAACCCCCAAGGATAGTAGTACTCAGAAAGTGTTATGGGTTGTCTAAATCCAAGAAGAAGGTATAAATGATGACTTCGGTGGAGGGATGGAAGTATTATCAGTAATACCAAACCCATAAAGTGGGAAAAAGTATGACAGAAAATATTCCAAGAACTTTAATCCTATTAATGATGTTAGAATCTTCTGGTTTGACCTCATAACATGATGGAAAGAAGGATCTACGCTCACCACTATAGCATCATGACGGGATACTTCTACCTTCACCTTTTTCTTTGAGAGATTGTGAGAATATCGATGAGAACCAGAATCCATATGAAAATAAGTAAGTGTCACATGTTAGAAAAATATAATATAAGATCTTATCAAAAAATTGAGGCATGAAAGTTCCAGCAGTGTTATGCACATCACGTGAGTCAACAAATCATTTTTGAATCATATGAAGGACTGTCAGATCGCCTAACTTATGAAGGACTCATGGGTTGAATAACCCCCATAGGGAATCATGTGATCTCATTACCCATTTGAGACTCATGATCGTGTGACCTGAACATGGCCATAAGAATCAGTTGAAACTAATGATCAAACAATCAAACCTTGTGAAACCCTCAAGACCATCATAGTACCTCAGGGTTTAAGTGCAAACAGAATTACCGTTGTATGATTCATATTTGGACTAGATGAGCACCTGAGTAGAATCAGTCATGCAGGAATGATATCTTGGAAAAGGTTTGTGAACAGAGTGTCACAATCAACACTTGTGGACTAGTCTGGAAAAAGTGGTACATGAAAGAAACAAAGGTGAGAGAATTTTGGAGAAGTGATAACTGATGGTGTGAATTTATCTATGCCCCTCCTATATATAGTGAATTTCATGGAATACCAGACATCACCTGGTAGACCAAAAATCACATGAGGCACTAAATTGCAACACTTACAAAGTCTCTAGTAGGCATTTACTTTCCTCAGAATCGAGCACTTATCCCCGCAGACATTGCACCTAAGAGAGGGAATTTTTTTATGCTCTCCAAATATGCATCAGAAAATTCACAAGGGAAGAAATACCAAAATATGGGTATTATTTCCCCCAAATAAGAGAATGAATAAAAACATGGTTGAGACCTTTGGATCATGTGAACCTTTAAAAGACTCACGATCGTGTGACCATTATAGGGTCACACGAAGACTCCACATGCAGCACATAACCTATAGTGGATCCCTTATAGATCCCTTTCAACAATCCCCTCTACTTTTGCGAAGGTTCTCCAGACAACCAGTAATTGTGTGGGTGGTAGCCGGATGAGATCCCCTAGACCACATGGGTTTTTGGGGACAAGCACCTAATGATCCAACTTCAAAATCCTTTGAAAATGGGAAAAAATATACCCAAAGGGTGGAGGCCTCGAGCAGCCACAGAGATCATGCAACTTATTACTATAGGGGGGTAAGTATCCTTGAAAACATTTGATAAAAATATCTAACTCTTTAAACCTTTGTAAACTAATACAAAGGATATAAAAAGGGTGGATGTGGGAGATACATATGGTCACTGAAGGGCATGAGGCATTCCACTAGTGATTTTCAAGGCACCATGATTCAATAGATCATGTCTGACTCATCTTGCAAAGTCCCTTTGGATTTTCAGCCTCATCGAATAGAAATCCTCAGGTATATCCAGGAAACCATGTGCTTCCCTTTAGTTCCCTAAGGAAAAATGGATGGACTTGTACATGAAGTACTCATGCACCCCCATATAAACTATATCGATCATGTGATGCATCAAAAAAAATAGATTAATTGTCCTTGACATTACACATGAAATATCGCGTGACTCCTAAACTTTGTCACATAAAATAAATGAACTAAAACAGGGAGGAGGTGGAAGCCTCTTACAGTGGAAAAATGATTTCGATGCATTAAGGAAGTCTGCAATGTGATCATGCAAGACCTTAGGGAAAACCAACCATGTCTCATGGAAGGTACCAGACAAATCATCAAGCATCTCATGGAAGCCTTTCAATAGGATCTTGGATCTCATAAAGGCACTTAGACATGTCAACATGATAATAAATAAGTACTTCAACACATCCTCATGATCAAAAAAGTCTCCATTAATTAGAAATAATCCAATAATGGAGGCATTTATGAGAGGTACTCACAGTCGCTAAAAATTAGGTGACACCCTTGGAGTGGTCTATGAAAGAGACTTGCCAAGCTGTGTGGCACCAGATCCCTTCACCGACTCCCGCTTGGACTCTCTCTAAATATTCCAAAAAAATCACCGAACAACTGAGGTGGTGATCCTATAAATTCCTCACCCCAACATGAAAAAAGGGTTGGACTCTAGATTATTTGACTCTCAGCCTCTGGAATATTGGGATAAAAGGATAGAGAGGACTTCTTGGAGTGGTTGATCTCACTATCAGAATGTATTTCATTAGGTAATATATTGGTGAATAGTTGAAGCAATCATGATCCATACATAAGGTACTTCATGTGATCATTCATAGATCATGCGAAGGATTTCTAGAAATCTGTTTGAAGAACATATTGCATATCCTCTAGATCGCATGAGACTTAAAGAAACTAATACTGAATGAACCTAAGGCCTTTTTAATACAAGGTTTAGAATCAAGATTAAAATTGGAATACTTAATCGAAAAACATGATTTTTGGCCCTCATGCGCTTCGCATGAGTCATCCAAAGACACATGATAGTGCTAGGACATGTCACATAGGTCTTGTGACACTCCTTCAACATGCTATTTAGGGTACGTGAAACCCTCCATACATATTAGAGCAAGTCATAAATTCCCCCAGGTCACACCACTTTGATCTCGCAAGACCCTCTAGGTCTACTACCCGAGCCTTGCGACATCCTTTAGATACATCACCTGACTCATATAACAGGGTTCTCTCATGTTAGTTAAATCTTGTGGTTGTATCTGGGAATTAAAACTAAGTTATCACGATATATTTTGGTAAATTTATCTAAGACTTCAGACACCCTCTATATATGATGGTCAGGTCTCATGATTCCCTCTACAGATGTTATCCAACATACATGACATCCTTCAAACCATGTCATATTGACTCCGGTGACACCCTCCATATGAATCAATCCAACTCTTGTGAATGACATCAAGGTATAACATTTTGATCATGTGAAACCTCCTGAACAAGCCACCCGGGCCATTCGATGACTTTCAGGATTGGTTAACTGGATCATGCAACACCCTCCATACATGATAGTCAGGTCTCATGATTCCCTCCAAGGATATTATCAAAGATATGAGACATCCTTGAAACCATGTCGTACTTACTCCTATGATGCCCTCCATATGTTTCAGGATAACTCTTGTGAAGGACACCAAGGAATGGTAGAAAGATCAGGCGACACCTCCTGAATAAGCCACCCAAGACTTGCGATGGATTTCAGGACAGGAAAACTGGGTCATGTGACACCCTCCAAACAAACAAGCTAGGTCACTAAAGAATCACAAGACTTTATAACATTGGTTATCCTTGGTGTGTAAGCCCTGATCAATATTGAAACCTTAGAGTGTAAGACTCAATAAATAAATAAACTTCAATGAGTAATCTCCAATATAAAGGGAAATATGGAGACTCTGATTCCAGCCATATCCAGCATTTGTAGGCCACTTCTCCCTGAGGTTTGAGCTCTATATTAATCAACCAAGTAAATATCATCATATAAGTACCTTAATCAAATCAATTACATTGATTACTTTCTATCCCTTTTTTCTCACAATGATCATGGATTAAAAGGGCTTAGGGAGTTGCAATGATCACCACATCTTCACTATATTCCTCTATAATGGTACTGGAAGCCTCAGTGTGTAAGCCCCAATAAACTAAACTATGATAACTCTGATTCCTGCAATAACTAGGATACATAGGACACCTTCCTAAGGCTCGAGCTCAAATAAAAATCACTTTTGGTGTGAGTCTTTTCATGACTCTAACATCTCAACCATCAGGACCCAACTAGTCCTAAGAGATGATCACCTTACCTCATCCATCAACAGACTAAGAAATCAACTGAACTAGGATAAATCTGATTCTTACCAAAACTAGGATATGTAGGATGTCTTTATGAGACCTTATTTCCATGATAAATCATCTCCATGAAGTCCCAGTGTATAAGTCCCACATCATGAGAAATGAAATGATCATTTTTCATACCTTGTTTCTCACACCAAACATGGATCACATGAGCTTAGGGAGTTTCAATAATCATATCATCTATAGAATGAGTCTCTAAAATGATAGGGGTAACCTCAATACATAATCCATAAAATAATTATCTATAATAAATCTGATTCTTTCTATACTTAGGATACATACGAAATACCTCTGGGACTCGAGCTTGAATACTTAGTTTCCCAAATCACCCATGTAAGTCCTTTCTGTATGACATAAAACTGCACAGGTCCAATGAACTATTTGAGTTTTTATTCCTGTAATAACTAGGATACATAGGATGCCTCATAATGGCTCAATTCCTCCTAAAAATATTAACTACCTCCTTGAATAGTGGCATATTCTGAAGCACTTGGCTATACAACTTCAGCACATAAGTATCCACTAATTACCAAAAAAAATGGTGGAGAACCACAGGTACATATATATAGATTCACTAAATATATCCTTGTATTTTACACATGAAATAGAATTAAACTATAGTTGTTTTGTTGGGGTAACTAGTCCCATATCAATATCAGGAAGGGATTCACAAACATATTGTAAATTTATAATAGAGTCCTGGAGTATGAAGAAATTCCCCCTAAAAGTGTGTGATGGGCCTTACCTCCCATCCTCTTGATCAATGCGAGTCCCCAAGAGTTGTTGGGCTTGAAAACCTAGGTGGTTTTGTGTCTTTGGAAAGCATGTCTGTACTAGGATACGGATGAGGGAACTGTTGGGAGTTTCTTGGAAAGACTTAATAAATGGAAAACCTGATGTAAGCAATTGAGAGAGGCCCAAAAACTCCCCCATCAACCAAAACATTGAGTGAAACCCATTCCATGCCTTGAATCCCAATGAAATAGTTACCCATAAATGATTTTAAAATATTAGAATATAATATAAAGACCCATTGGGATGTTATTAAAGTATGGGATTCCCTATACACTATTGAGAGATATGTAACATGATTGTTGGATATTACATAAATTTTTTTAGCTCAATAGTGATTCCAATGGGTTATATTGTTAGGGTATTCCTGAATGACATCATGTATTGGCCTTTTGTTTTGAAAGGAAAACCTTGTAAATCTATTCTTATTCTTTTGTGTGTGTGTTCAGATTTGTTCCATAAAAAATAAAAGGTGAGAATATATAAAAACTAATCCATTCAACTTAAAAATCGTATAGGTAAACGAAAAGGGGTAAAAAGGTTCAAATTAGATAAAAAGTCAATAGTACTAAGTCATACATCCCTCCATCTTAGTTTTGAAAATATCCAAATCGATCATCTCAATTGGTATCAGGGATTGGTTCACCTTTGATTCAATTCTCTATATTTTAAATTGGTTTATTTTGAATATTTTGAGCATATATCATAATTTATAATGAAGTGTAGTTTTGGTAAAGTTACATATATTTCATATTAAAACTCTATCCCTACCAAGACCATGATGAACAGGGAAGTGAAATATAATAAGGAATTGAAGAATATATCTCTCATATTTCAAAAATAAAAAGGTTCTATGTTTTCATGAAATTATATTGAATAAGATACATATGATATGAATGGATAAAAATAGTAGTTCAACCTACCACCAAAGTGATGGAAAATATTTCTACCTAAGAAAAATAAAGGAATTAAATTGATCATGAGGTAAGTGTAAATTATTTTAAATATTATCCTCAAAAATATCTAATAAATAGTGTGACTGATCACTTATCAATAGATTTATCATTTAATGGATTGAAAGATATACTATATTTTTTCCAAAGAATTAGTGTCTATGATTTGTTATATCTTTGAAATTATAGATAAATTGATCACTCATCTTGAGGGGGTGTTGGAAAAATTATAGATGGATTTAGAAGATAAAATTTTATCTTGTATAAATCTCTCCAAAAAGGTTAAAGCTAGATAATACATGGGTGTACTATTATAAAAAATATATCCAATTTTCAAGAATAATGGAAATTCATGAAAAGGAAGATTCCATTAAATTAATTGAAGAGAAGATCCATAAATTGGTGGTAAATAATAAAAAAACAATAATTTCAATAATGAACAATTAGATGATAAATCCAAGAAGATCAAATATATCCTCACATTGTTACAAGAAAAGGTAAAAATGCATGATAAATAATTTTATAGAACCAAGAATGTGTGTGAATAAAAAATAAAGTTAGTGTAGAATTAGAAATATATTCTCAATATGAATTTCCTTGAGATTGAAACGCAATTTCCAAATCAAAAAATAGATCAAGATATGTCTTCCCAAGAATTTTTTGGAAGAAAATTTGATGCCACACATGTTTCAAAGGGAGATTTTTATGATTAAATACTTCCAACTAGTGGAAAAATAGCATGAAATCATTAAATGGTAATTCTTATGAAGAATTAAAGGAATATATACCATTCATTATAAATTATAATGTTAATATTAAATTTTTCTTCAGAAATAGTATAGTTTTAAATTCAAAATATATACAAAATGAATGAAGATAAATGATGACTATCCTATCACCATGTCATGGGTGGATTGATGAATTTGTATGAGAGTTAGTTCTCTATGAATAACCAAACCAATTGATGAAAATTATCAAAAATATCTTGTTTACAAATCAAGAATTTATGTACGAAAATAAATTCAAGGAAAAAGAACAAGTTTTATAGGTAATTGATGGTGTATTAACAAATATGGTAAAATGAATTGGATTTTTGGTAAAATACATCAATTTTGGAAGAAAAAATCAAATCAAATTTCAATGGGGTCAAGTCTGAGATATTTTATCAAACACATATTAAAAATAAAAATGTTTCATCCTTAAAAATATTTTGAAATTTTTGGATGTATTTGTGGTGATTTCCATAAAAGTATTATTATGAATTTTTCTTTCTTAATTAATAATGTGTCATTAAAATTGAGAAATAAGGACACATGTGTTGAAGAAATAAGGTGAGCCTCTCTTGGGAAAGAATATAAATAAATCTGATAACCAAAATTTTATTCCCAAGAAAATTTCAATGAAGAACGATGATTCATGATTTAGTAATAGAGACATGAAGGAAAGGTGTTCTATATTAAAAGGAATGTGATGATTCTATTGCAGAAAGATTATAAATTCCATGGAAACATGAAAAAAAATCCATAAATGTATGTTTTGGTGGAATCAAGAAAAAATATAATGGGAATTTAATCCAAGGAAAATACAAAGGGGAGGTTAAATGAATATCACCCTCTAAAATCCATGTAGAAATTACAAAAAGGCTTTCATTGTACCTAAAGAATGTATGGTTCCTTGGATAGTGGATTTGTAAAATAAAAGAAGGATATAAGAAACATGTGTAAAAACTTTTTCTAGATTGAAAAAATATACTACACATGAAGAATAAAAATTTCATGGGAGTTTGTCAACAAGTGACAACCCAAGTGTTTCAAAAGAGTTATGTTGGAGATTCAAAAAAGGAAAGATATAATTCTAAATTTTCTTAACGAAAATATCAATATAAGAATAATCATTAAAGAGGATTAATATTGTATTACTCATAAAGGCCTACGAAATGAAGAGTTTTTTACATAAAGGATGATTTGAGAATAACTTCATGCTGCCCAAAACTAAATCAAATATGAAAAATTGATTTGAAAGAATAAATAATGGAGGAATTTGGTTGTGAAAATTCTTTCAAACATATTTTTAACATTGAGGAGAAAAGAGATCTAACTTATTCCATTATATTTTCACTCTGTATTTTTACTTATAATTCATGGAATAAAAGGTGAAGCATATTCTCAAAAATATAACCTGATAAGAAGTGTATGATGTCAATATTGAAAAGAAAACCGAATTAGAAACCATCCTAGATTGATATCACATTTAGTATTATAAAAATTATATATTGAATAATATCATCCTTGTGGAAGATATGAAGTTATTAAATCTAGAAAACTGAATTAATTAGTCCATTTGGGTGTATTTTCTACTTGGAATATCTTGTAATATTCCAATGGAAGATGTCCATTGACATGTGACTATCATGGGGTGTGGTAAAAACAATTATTTCCTAAGTAAAATGTATTGTATTGATTATACAAGGTTGTCTCCAAATAGGATCACACAAAAATCCAGATGTTGCCTTTATATTAGAGAATGAAGTGTTTGTTTTTGAAATTCATTGATTTTGAAACAAAACTAAAGCAAAAAATTAAAACAATAAAATTGAGGAAAAAAAATTGAAAAAAAACTAACAAAGTAAGAGATTAAAAAAATTTATATGATTTGGGTGATCTGGTTAGGATTAACATTCTAATTTCAATGTTATCCTAGTTCCAATTTATCCAACAATATTCTACTAAGATAATTAAAGTGAGATTCCATGATCGCTTACTCTCACTCCCTTGGTCAAATGGTTATGGTGAGAGAAAAAATTTCCAAGATCTTATCTTGATCTACTCTCCATACTATGTGTGATATAGATGTAGTGAATACCCTCAATTGACATAGGAAATACTTGAATAGTTCTTGATAATCACTAACAATTAAGAATATTCACTACCCATCCAACACGTACTGACGATCACCAAGTACATCACAACTAAGCCCAAGTATATTCTATCATATAGAAACCAGAACCTAGTATAAGGATAAAATGGTTATTGATCACAGTAATATCAATAAAATAATTCTAAACCAAATAATATTTTACCTGATAAAAAATCTATTAGAAATTGAAATCAACTTCGTAGAAGAGAGAAAATATTTTATTAAATAAAGTGCAAGAACTCAATCATTACAGAAATTAAAACATCTCCTTACCCAATATCTCATAATTCTAACCCTACATGTAAATTTTAATAGATAATAAGGGGGAATAATAAGGCGTTAAAAATTAATAAGAAGAAAATATGGAAAAGGAAGAACAGAAAATTTATCCTCTAGAATCTGTCTACTAGAAATTTTCTCAGCTTTCTCCAACCACACTATTGAAAATCACCAATGATCCTTATTAAAAAAAATTGGAATTGAGTATCCTAATGACCCTAAATATTTCAAGGTCATTTGACATGTTTAGAAAATTTTATACCTAAATTACTCAAGAACACATTTTATATATGAAGATAATCTTCAAATTCCTCCACTTTGGCATCTTCAATAGACTCTTTAATTAGTTAAATACTCCATTAAAGTTACTTTATGAATATATATTCAAGTCCTATTTCATTTCTAGCTATAATAAACTCTTTTATATGTCTTCAGGCTGAGTTATTTTTCATTTACTTAGGTGGTATCTATTCTACCGTCAAGAAAAATATTTCAACTTGATTAATTTTTTCTGCGAGTTGCAGTTCGAATGAACTCTAGATCTATAAGATTGCATTGAATCACATGAATGGGGGAATCTTAAAAAATAGTCACACCACTGGGATCAATATTGAAACCATTATACTCAAAATAAAAAATTGATAGCAAACTGTTAAAATTCCAAAATTTAGTAATTTTCACATTTTAGCCCAAAATTCCCCAAAAATCCATAAATGATTTAAATATGATCAAATTGTAAAATTGTAATAAACTAAATCATTGAAATACAAATGAAAAATTATGAAAATATTATCTCTATCAATTTTCCCACACTTATCAGTTGGATTCCTAGACAAGTAAGCATCAAAATTAAATAAAAACAAATTAAAAACACATACCCATGAGATCCACTAATTTGAAAACAAGAAAAAAAAAAGATATCATGCCCCCACAAAAACCATTATTTCAAGTTATCCATTCATGTAATTTAATAAATTTCCACGCCATTTTTTCTCCCATGCACAAGAGACACCTACCTCATATTAATTTTCTCCCATCTCACAAATGATAATTTTCAAGGACTTTTTCACCCAAACCCATTCAAGATTCAACATAATATTAATAAATTTCTACATCTCCAAGAGATTTGAGTCATATAAAATTGTTTATAATGAGTAATTTTCATGATTTGTTTTTATATTTTGGTTTGTAGAATTTACATGTCAAAAATTATGAGACCGAATAAGGAGGGTTTGGGTCTTTTGAAGAAAAATTTAATGATTCTAGTTTCCACTCAAGTATGGTCTCCTTCTCACTCCACATAAAATAAAATAAACTCTAAGAATATTTAAAAAAATTATGGAAATCCAAAACCATAAACATTTCATAAAATATAACATTTCTCTTCCCATTTTTTATTTAAATCTCCATATAGGCACAACTTTCATTATCCTTTGGAATCTCTACAAAAGAACAAATTCTTTTTTCATGAAATCACCAGAAATTAATAAATTCTTTTATCATGAAAGATCTAGAAAGGAATAGATTTAAAAGAATGAATTTTTTATTAGAAAAATCATCACTTAAAGTTTTTATTTTCCAACCAAAGTATGGATAAATGAGGTTTCATAACACAAGACAGCTTCCACCCACACGTAAGTTTAACCAGATCATGAAATTTCACTTCAATAATAGGTTGGATATAGAAAATTGGATCAAAATGTGGCTAACATAATAATATTTTCAAGTATTCCAATGGGTACCATGATTAAATGTACATTGAATTACATAATAAAAATTATTCTCTTGAAAATGGGGGAATTAAAAATAATTAAATGCCTCAATCATTTAAAACACATATACCTCAAACCCTCAAGTTTTGATAAGAATAAATCAATTTATGGTTACAAAAAGCATGGTTTAGTTCTCTCAAGAAGTGATGTTAAAGTTAATAATATGTCAAAAATGATTCAAAATCCTCACAGGAAAGTGATTTAGAAGATAAAGATAGTGATATGTAGCATGATATTCAAAAATCAGATTACTTTTCATGAAATTCCCAAAGATTTGAACTTTAAAAAAATGTATTTTACAAAATTAATTTATATTCAGTTTCATATAATAAATTTTTTCACTCATTTAAATGTGTTCCAAATGGAAATGATTATAATTAGGGATCATAACTTCAAAAAACACACATAAATTGAAATAGAAACAAATAAAAATTTGAAAAACGCATACTATTTTAAAAATATAGAAAGAAAAAATTGAATAAAAAGGTTTCATCCCCCACAATTTAATGATATAGTTTCCTTAAAGAATTAAATTATATTTAACATTTAATCATGTTTTAAATTAAATCATATAAATAAAACAAGTGTTAAGGAGATGTGTAACCTGACTTATTGGAAGCGCATTGTTCATTTGAGATCCTAAGTGGTTCACAATTAAAACCTACAAAAAAAAGAAGAAAAAATATAATAAATTTATTATATGAAAATAAAATATAAATAGAATGAGAATATAAGGATATATTTGGATTAATCACATAATTGGGCCCTAGGTTTTGACTGACTCCAGATGGGAAATTCCAGTTGGTTATCCCTAATATAACAGTGGGTGAGGTTTCTCTATGATGATCTACCATCACTTATTATTTCCATCTTGAAATTCTTTATTTTTTTGAGGAATTAATGGATATAGTATAAAACATACACCCCCATTATAATGATATAAAATTTATAGTGTAGGGTTAGGAAAAATAATGGGTCCTCCACCTTCTTGGTTGACACTTGCACAACCTCCTCTTCACTCTCCAGTGCTTACTCAGGGTATGCAGGATCAATGGAATAATCAAAGAGAAATTCTAAGTGTAATTATATTTGGAAAAAAATAAAACATGATGAAACCATATAAAAATTTTCCAATTCAATTAATGTATCTTGTGTCTCTATTTTCTTATGAAATCCACTTGGATATCCCCACTCACTCCCTTCAATAAGTGTTCAACGTTTTAGGGATCCCTATATATTCCTCTCTAGATGAATCATCTTTTTCATAATATTTATCCTCCATGGAAATAAAAAAAAATTACAAATTAGAAAATTTAAAACAAGGGGAGGTAATTGGTTGCTCCCAAATTTACCTTATAGGTATAATTGGTCATTGTAGTACATGTAGGGGTCGAATCCACAGGGACTGAAGAAGAAACCTTGAGACGCTAAGATTTTTGGAGGATTTTATGTGAAGTATCCAACTTTTTGGGGGGTTGATTTTGATTAAAGAACTAATAATTTAATTTAAAGAAAAATAAAAAACAAAAATTTACCTGATCTGAAATAATTAATTAAGAATGGTTGATCTTAGGGTTTTTTCTACGGCTAGATTGGATTTATTTATTTTTTTCTTTAAATTTTCTATTCATTGGTTCAAGAGGTTTCCATTCATTGAGATAAAACCCCAATATCATTATCCAATTTAATACATACACAATTTCAATTATAATCACAAATTCACTTAGAAGATCACTTTCATGATCACTCTAAATAATTTTATTATACTAGCACTCAAAATGTGTCATCGTTAAAGTTAGACAAGACAAAGAAGAAAATAAGTTGAAGAATGGATATCTCAAACCATGGAACTAGTTTAAGAATTTAAGAATATAAAATAACATTAAATACAGCCAATTAAACTCCATAGGATCAAACTATAAGATTTTATTCTTCTATTTATGGTATTCTATCAATGGAATCAGGATGTTGACTTAATTAAGAGTGATTGACAAAGAAAAACATTAAAAAAGATGAACACTCCACCGTTGTGTGAGGGATATCACAATTTTTGGTGTGAATAAATTCACACCTAAATTAAATGGTATAAATTTTCTAAGGAAATAGAAATAAGAAATAAATAATAAGAATAAATTATATTAAGAAACTAAAATGATTGATAAAACTTAAATGGAAAATTTGGTTGTGCGATTACAAAATGAAAGCTTAAAAATACAATTGAAAGAAAACATGCACACCCTCATTCCTTTAACCACAATCTCCTTATATATGAATATTATGAGCCTTAGGTTCTCCCCTCAATAATCAGTTATATCCACATTAATTGGTAGAGTCAAAACGGTGTGAGAAAATTAAGGGAATTTAGGCATTTCACATTTGAAAAGAAAATCATCCAAATTCATCACCCTTTTTTATGTGAAAATTGGTAACTAAAGATGGTCGAATATAAAGGGTTTTTAGAAAAAAAAATATCTTCTTATTGGTGTTATTTAACATTTTTTAAAATTTTAGGCTAATTGTATCATCTATTTAGAAGTTATTCTCAAGATTGTGGTCTGACTTTATCAGATTTTAGATCTGGCCATTAATTTAATCTTAATCTTTGACTGCATTTGTTTGATGGGCCTTAGGCCCATTATGATTTATCCAAAAAAAATATACATTCATGCCCAAAAATCTCCATCTTCCCTTGTGATTCGTCTATCTATCCACAAATATAAAATGTTCCAAATGATGTGATAAATCATATTTAAAAATATAAAAATCAAAAAATTAAAGAAATGAATTCCACAAATAGATGATTGAGTGGGCCCAAATTTTCACTTTAAACATGAATTTAACTTGTGATGATAAATCAAGTTAAATTTATAAAAAAACTAAAATTGATGTTTATGGACTTTGAAACAAATTAATATTAAAATATTAACAAAAAATATTAGCCTCTTTTAGCAGCTAATCGCACCACTAACTTGAGTTTTTCTAGTCCCGAGCATAAGAATCTCAAAAATATGAAATTGAATTTCCTTTTCCAAAAATATTTTAACATACATTTCTCATAAAAAAATAATTCAAAACAATCATTAAAACATTCAAAATCATTTCACACAAGTTATGTTCACAAGTATATCCCAATCCCAAGCTCATTCCTATGCTAAAATTTATCCTCACATTTAATCCAATTTCAAATAAGCATGATGATGTATTGTGCATCACTAAAGAAATGGGGCCCATTTTCTTATTCAAGGGGAATAAAATGGAAGTGCTAGGTGGTAATCACATTAAACCTTAATATGAGTATCCATTTTTTTGTTTTTTGTTTTTTTAGCACTTTTTTTAAACCACAATAGATATGAAAAGATTAAATCTAGGTAAGAATACTATGGAGTCACAATCCCCAAGTGTTGAACACCACAGATATTGTCAATTACATTGTCTAAAATAGATATATAAAGACTAACTCTATGCAATACAACTATGGAGTTGCGATCCCCAAGTGTCAGGCGCCGTACATTTGTACAAAACATTGCTCTATGTGGTCTTTTTTTCTTTTTTATTTTTTTGTTGGATACTCAAATTAAAATGAATGTCACCCCAAACCCTATGTTATGATTAAAGGGATCCAAGAAATCAAATTTACACACAATATCCAATGTATGTGAATTGTGGCATTTTGATTAAGAGGGTGAAAATGTAAGCTTTGAAAAATCATATCCGACAATCTCACTTTCCAAAAATTATAATCATGAACTTAAACATGATTTAAAATCATAATCAAGACATTCATAATCATTAGAAATTCATTTTTCATGTTTCAAAATGTACATTAATGCATTCAAGGATAATTAATTGAGTTTTTTTTAATTTAATTTTTATCATAAAATCCTAATATATTTTTTTTCAAAATTCCATATTTTTAATCCCTCCAACTTAGAATGAAATTATCCTTGGTTTTTAAAGAAGAGATAAGATATATAAAATAATTGGGAATAAATAGGGGAGATGTGTAAAGTCATGTGTTTTGGAACTGGTTTAAAATACGAAGGTTTTTGAATTTTTTTCGGTTTATCAACAGGTCATTTTTTTAAACTGAGTTCTAGAATTTTATTCTGAGTGTTGAAACACCTAAAGGTGTCATTTTATGACTTGCGTATTTATCTGATAATTTTATCAGGTGTCCCGATGAGTCTCAGGAGCATCGGATTTAGAAAAGTTCACTTTAATGGATCTACACGGGTAGCGCACAGTTGCGGTCCAAACCATGCAGTTTACCTTGTTTAATACATTATTTAATTTAATTAAATAAGATTATATGAGAGACTGTGATTAATTAAAATAAAGTTTTAATAATAACAATAATGAAGTTATTATTATTATTATTTCGGTCATTTAATTAAATTAATGATAAATAATTAATTCAATGATGGTTAAAGAAATTAATGTGGCTTTTGGGTTTATCAAAGAACCATTTTAATTAAATGAAGAGTTTTAGAATTATTAAAGGACCATTTATTATTAAATAGAGGTTATGGGTTGGAGTTTTTATCATTAATATCATATTAATAATATTGTAATAAATTAGTTGTTTTTGGTTTTAATTAAATGAAAGTTAGAATAATAAGAATAATGATACTATTATTATTGTGTTTATTTAATTAAATAAATGTTAAAGAATTTAATGTGGATTTTGAGCTTTTCAAAGAAATTGTTTCCTTTAAGAAGGGTTAATTGGGAGTTATGGTCTTAATAAATAAAGGTATATGGAAATAATAATAATGATTTATGATTGTTATTATTATGCATATTATTATGGTTATATTTATTATTATTATTAACTTATTATGGTTATTTTATAATTAATAATAATAATAATATATATTGGGGTTTTTGGTTGTAAAGGAATAAATGTTGAAAGGGGTGGTAATAATAATATCTTTTATTATTATCATAAATGATTTTGAATAAATTAAATGCAATTTAATTATGGGGTTTATCAAAGTACATTTTTTATTAAATGGGGTGTTTTGGTTTTAATGATATAAATGGAAATGAAAATAATAATATTAGGACTATTATCATTAATATTATTATTACATCTATTTTTATTAATATTTTTTAATATATTTAGTCTAATAAAAAAATTTAAAGGGGGAGGCTCTATACAAGGAAGGTGCGACCCCCCCCCCCGGTTCTTCTTCTTCTTTTTATTCTCCCATGAGGCGTGACCCCCCCCCCCCCCTCCGCCCCTTCTTATCCTCCTCCATGCGTGACACAGGAGCTTCAACGAGAAGCCTTCTTCTCCCTCTCCCATGGATAGCTTTCCCAAGGTATCTTTCCCCTGCAGTACGCCCTATATAGCAGCAACGCAAACTCACCTAGTGGAAACCCTCAGGCGCATCACTGTAGCGTCTGAACAACTTCTTATGTAACTCCTTCGAACCTCCTCCACCTTGTGGTGTGACCATCACCAGGCATGCAGGACCCCCGGACGACCTGCACCCACAGTGCAACACCCTGGGCAGAGCTCCTGTAGCGCGTGACCCCCCTTTCTAGATCCTCCATCCACAGATTATTCTTACTTTTCTATTCATTTTTAGGGTCTGATTACTTGAGGTGAGGTATTATCTCATGTTATCCATCATCGTTTTTATGATTTGGCATTGTTTTGACACCCGATTTGGTTTTAGCCGATTTTAGGGTTTTGGGATAATACTCGTTTATTGTGTTCTTCCTCCAATAGGATATGTGATTGATGTTTAGGGAATCGTTGGTTCATATTCCATCATCCACATCCAAGGGTGAGGTGGATGATCTCGATTCTCTTTGAATATGTTGGTTCAGGTAAGCTTCTATAATCCGCTGTTTGGTTTTTCACCAGTTAAATTAGGGTCTGTTAATTTTTTATAGGTATGTGGTACCAAGTTAGAGGCGCATTGTTCAAAAGTGCTTTAATTATGGGTATTGGTTTAATATATTTAGTTTTTTTAATCAACGTAGAAAACTCACACGCACACACACAAGCATATATATAGGTGTGTGCGTGAGCAACTACGAACCAGTTCTGGATTGGTTGTTAATGTGTGATGAAGTGTGGCTTGTTTTGGTTTCACCCCAAGGTAGGGCCCAAAATCTCTTTCATTTTATTGATGAATTAGTTTCATATTTAAATAATTTGATAATATGAGTTTCCTTGATTATGGAACTGCTGTATTTTCTTTAAACTATGATTAAAGATAAACTGTTGAATGATGGTAATGGCATTTACTGAATATTGTGAATATTGAATATTTTGACATGTTTGGAATATAAATCATAAATTGCTAATAATTAATGGATGGATTAATTATTACATGATAAATGGTAAATTTTTAATTAATTGATGAACTGATTAAAGTGATATGATTTAATTAATTAATTGTTGAATTAATTAATTTGCATGCATTTATTTAAGATTGTGAATTGATTGATTGTTATGAATATTGGCCAATAATACCTTTGGGTGCATGTTTATTTTCCATGCATTAAGTTGTTTAGGATGGATTTGTTTTAAAATATGATATTCCTTGTAATATGGTTTCTAAATATCTAAGCCTTGTTCATCATATTTTGAGATGATTATGACGTGCATGTAAATTTTTTAGGTCCTCGACAAATCACTATTTGAGTGGATAGGTTCAGACTTGTTAAAGAATTAGGATAATTAAATGTTGAGTTAATTATTTTGTTGTCTTGCTAAGAATAATTAATTGTTAATTAATTATTAACTATTGAGATGTTGAATGGTTAATTAATTATTGAATTATTTGATGGGTGATTTATGTTGTTAATTAGTTGTTGAATTAATTAATGGATTGGATTAATTAATTTATGAATTAATTAATGGATGGTTTTGGGGTGTTAAACATGGAATTCTACACCAATGAAAAATATATATGTCTGGTTTATAAACAGTTTGTGAGATAGGGATTGATGCTCAAAATACTCAAAGGGTTCTAGTCATGGCGTTCTACACCCAACATGCATAAAAATATTCTTTTATGGGACAAGGACTGATGCTCCAAATACCAATGGGTTGTGAGACAAGGATTGATGCTCCAAATACTCACGAGGGTGCTAGACATGATGTTCTACACCCATTATTTGACATTGGACTGTGATTCTAAATGGCTATACATGAAATGAATTAATGGTTAATGAAAACGGTTGTGAAATAATGATTTGTGAATTGAATATTATAAAGGGTTCAGACTTATTAATGAATTGAGTGAATCAATTTTAGTGGACGGACCCAGGATCGAATCACTATTTTAGTGGATGGGCTCAGACATAGTATATGAAAGATTAAATTGAATATCTTATGACCTGTTATCCAATTCAAATAACATGCTTGGATTCGGTCTTTACTTTGATTACTTTGAGGGTCTTTAGAGACATTTATAGTGAGTGACTTATACGGGGGATGTCGGGATTAGGTTGTATCTCAAGACTTTTATAATTTAATGAGGTTTGAATAATTGATAAATGAAAATGATTGTGTATTGATTGTTGATTATGAATGAAAAATTTATAATGTAGGTTCAAACACCAGTTGAGGTCTAAATCAGGTACTTAGATATATAGTTACATTGTACTGCTTACTTCATTTATGCATGCTTTCACACGGCTTAAATTATTTATTAAATATCTAGATTTTGGGTAAACACCAGTTGTCCCGGCCTATTGAGATTTATATCTGACACCCTACTCGGGCCGCCATTGCACAGGGTACCTGAGTAGATTCTATTTTTTTGTATAATTGTGTTGTTTTCATATACTTGGGAAATATGAGTATAGGATTGAGCGGAAGCTCGGGATGCTCGAGGAGACCTCCATTGAGGCTTTGAGTCATTGTTTATTTATTTCTATATTGGAATTTAAAGCATGTCGTTTTGTTCATGGCTTTCCATTTTTTGTATCATTAGTATGGAATGCATGAATTATCTATATAATTGGCATTAGTCACTTTTAAAAAATGAGTACTATTTGTCTTCTGCAGTTTTTTCAATTATGTATTATTGCTTCCGCTATTGACTGTTATTTACTCTGATATACCACAGTGCAACTCTAATAAGAGGGCATAGTCTCACCACTGACTATCCTTAGACCCTCGCTACTAGTCAACAACCTCTAGCATACGGGGAGACACACTTGAGGTCATGTGGCGACCGGTTCAGCCACCGGTTTATGGGTGAGCCAGGTCGAGACATTACAAAGTGGTATCTGGGGGTTTCTTTTCCTTTTGTCTTTCTGTTTTGGGTTGGTAGACAGGAGACTACGAAAGTGGTGATTCTTGGGTTAATAGCCATGCTTGGGACTGATCACCCCATGTACGGAAAATGACCAAGTGGCCAGGGATGCGAATTTATGTTTCTAGTATTTGAGGTTACGGTTGATATGATTTCACCTTGAGTGACTGGTGTATTTTCTTTTGTCTATTGATTTTGAGAATTTTGAAAGAAAAAAATTATCTTGGCCTCATAGGTCAAGTAATTTTCATACATGTGTCATCTTAGGCGAGTATAGATACACATTCCATGCATATAACATGCCATATAGTTGCATTAGTAGGATGCCTGTTAATTTGGATTGTGTGCCTTGGGTGAAATGTCATGTTTTGATCTACTTTAGCATGCCTCTATAGAAAGAATGTTTTGGTGATAGATTTGACATTCTTGAGTGATTATATTCCATACTTCCTCAGTTATTAGCATGTTTTGTTGTGTTTCCATGCTCCTATGTTATAGCATGTTGTTCTGTTACTACATTTGCTAACGTACTATAGATGTTTGATATATGAAAGGGGTGCTAAATTTAAAATGTTAAATAAATGTTGACTGTGATAAATGGGATCCAAATTTCGGTGATAAGGTGTATGGACGCCTTATTGATTGGTAGATGGCCACCCATGTGTTTGAATCTTATATAACCATAGTATGTTTGAAAATGGTTATAAATGTAAAACTGCCAAGTTATGATTGAAATGAACTATTGTTGGGGTGCTTTTTGAAGAACCTAGATTGAGTAAATGGGACCCTTAGAAGTTTCCTTTTTATTAAAAGGAATTTAGAAGCTGAATTTCCTGTTTATATTTTGATAACACTATATGTGAAATGTTTAAAGAGGATTTTTGTTATAGCATGTCTGTTTTCCTGTGGGGTATTGATTGAAAACCAAGTTACTTGTTGTGAAAAATTACTTGGGTGTTTGTTGAAATATTTTTAAATGTTAAAAAGGTTGAAATTAATTAATTAAGATGTCTAAAATGTGGGCTTTTGAACCTCATGATTTTTTTCTGCATGACCATGTGAGAGGTTTAACATTTATGTTTAGTAAGGGGCTAACCCGTGGTGGGTAGTACCCTTAGAATGTTATAGGCTGTTAAAGTATGTTCATCCCATTGCTCGGAAGGACTTCTTGGTACTCGGGCGTTATATCATGCCGATAGGTCCTAGTGAGTGGCTGGTATTTTATTTCGACATCATGGACAATCCTAAGGTGGTCAGTTTTGAATCGATTCTGGTAAATGTGTCGATAGGTGACGCTGAGATTTTTGAACAAAGTCGTCTGATAGTAGTTTAATTGATCTTCTTAATGACCTTGGTTTTCTCTTACTACGCTCCTCTGAATATGACAAGAATTTCCCCTATCTTGAACTCTTCATGGAGACACTAAGATAGCATTGTTCTTATACCTCGCTACAGTTTAAATTTTGTTGTTCTTGATGAGTAGTTGTTATCTGGGAAGTGCGTGGGATGCGTGGTTTCTTTAGGCTACTCCTTTATTTGTGTTGGGTAATAGTTGTTTTTAAAATATCCTTGAGATGGATTGACTTGGAAATTTCACCTGAGGTTGGGTAAGGACTTCTTTATACATGTGGATGGTTTTGGAATATTTTTAAAGACACATCGTCAGATAAAGGTAAAATGTGGGTTTTGGGTCCATGACATCTTTCCAGGGGAGCATGCACAACCTTTTCTATTGGTTGATTGAGATTCAACCGTTTTCATTAACGAGGTCCCTGTAATGGCCACAGATATAAGCTATGTTTCAATGTTTAAGCTATAAATTGAGATTTGGATCTTGTTTTAAAGGCTTATCAGTTAGGCTTGTGAAGGGTTAAAGGTGTGTTTGGTGTTGGGAACGCAACACGTCATTTCTTATGATATTAAATGACCTTGTTAGGTTGGTTGTTTTAGTAGTGGTTTTTGATGGCTTCTCAGGGATGAGATTTTTTTAAGGTGGGTAGATTGTAAAGTCCCTTGTTGTTTAACCAGGTTAAAATAAAAGGGTTTTAAAAAAATCAGTTTATAAATGGGTTTTCTTTAAACCAAGCTCTAGAATTTTATTCTTGAGTATTGAAACACATAAAGGTGTCGTTTTTGGACTTGCGTATTTATCCAGTAATTTTAGCGGGTGTCCTGAAAAGTCTCAGGAGCACCGGATCCAAAAAAGTTCACTTTAATGGATCTGCACGAGCAGTGCAAGGTTGCGGTCCAAACCTTGTAGTTTACCTTATTTAGTAAATTATTTAATTTATTTAAATAAGATTATATGAGAGATTGTGATTAATTAAAATAAATTTTTTATAATAATAATAATGATTTTATTATTATTATTATTGTGGTCGTTTAATTAAATTAATTATAAATAATTAATTCAATGACAGTTGAAGAAATTAATGTGGATTTGGGGTTCATTGAAGAACCGTTTTAATTAAATGAAGAGTTTCAGAATTAGTAAAGGAACATTTATTATTAAATGGAGGTTATGGGTTGAAGTTTTTGTCATTAATATAATATTAATAATATTGTAATAAATTGGTTGTTTTTTGTTTTAATTAAATTAAAGTTGAAATAATAATAATGATGATGTTATTATTACTATTATTGTGTTTATTTAATTTAATAAATGTTAAAATAATTTAATGTGGCTTTTGAGCTTTTTAAATCAACGTTTTCCTTTAAGAAGGGTTAATTGGTAGTTAGGGTCTTAATAAATGAAGGTTGATGGAAATAATAATAATGATTTATGATTAGTATAATTATTATGCATATTGTTATGGTTATATTAATTATTATTATTAATTTATTATGGTTGTTTTGTATTTAATAATAATAGTAATAATATATTTTGGGGGTTTTGGTTGTAAAGGAATAAATGATGAAAGGGGTGGTATTAATAATAGTTTTTATTATTATCATAAATGATTTTGAATAAATTAAATGCAATTTAATTATGGGGTTTATCAAAGTACAGTTTTTATTAAATGCGGTGTTTTATTTTTAATGATATAAATGGAAATGAAAATACTAATATTATGAATATTATCACTAATTTTATTATTATGTGTATTGTTATTATTTTTTTAATGTACTTAGTATAATAAAAATTTATTTTTTTTAAAGGGGGAGGCATTGTACAAGTGAGGTGCGACCCCCCCCCCACCGGTTCTTCTTCTACTTCTTCTTCTTCTCCCAAGAGGAATGACCCCCCTACTTCTCCTCCTCTATGCATGATATAGGAGCTTCAATGATCATCCTTCTTCTCCCTCTCCCATAGATAGCTTCCCTAAGGCGTCTTTCCCCTACAACGAGCCACATACTGCAGCCGCGCAAACTCACCTGGCGGAAACCATTAAGCGCATCATTGTAGCAAGCATCCAGCTTCTTCTGCATCTCCTTTGGACCTCCTCCACCTTGGGGCATGACCATCACTAGGCATTCAGACCCCCGGATGAACTGTACCAGCAGCACAACACCCCGAGCAGAGCTCCTGCAGCGCGCGACCCACGTAGTGCGACCCCCCTTTCAGGGTCCTTCATCTGCAGATTATTCCTCCATTTTTCTTCATGTTTAGGGTACGATTACTTGAGGTGAGGTATTATATCATGTTCTCCATCATATTTTTTGTGATTTGACTTTGTTTCAGCACCCGATTTGGTTTTGGCCAATTTTAGGGTTTTGGGATAATACTCATTTATTGTGTTCTTCCTCCAATAGGATATGAAATTGATGTTTAGGGACCCGTTGTTTCATGTTCTGGCATCCTCCACCAAGGTCGAGGTGGATGAGCTCAATTATCTTTGAATATGTTGTTTCGGGTAAGCTTCTATAATATGTTGTCTTGTTTTTCACCAGTTAAATTAAGGTGTGTTAATTTTTTATGAGTCCCTCATACCAAGTTAGAGGTGCGTTGATCATAATTGGTTTAATTCTGGGTACCAATTTAATATATTGGATTTTTTTATCAACGTAGAAAACATGCACACATAGATACACACACACACATATATATGTATATATATATATATATGAAGGTGTGCGCTTGTGTGACTGTGGACCAGTTCTGGATTGGTTGTCGACGTGTGACAAAGTGAATCATGTTTTGGTTACACCCCAAGGTAGGGTCCCAAATATCTTTCTCTTTATTTAAAAATTAATTGATTCTTTAAATAATTTGAGAATATGAGTTTCCTTCATTATGAAACTGCTATATTTTCTTTAAATGATGATTAAAAAGAAACTGTTGGATAATGGTAATGGAATTTATTGAATATTGTAAATATTGAATATTTTGACATTTTCCGAATATAAATCGGAAACTGGTAATAATTAATGGATGGATTAATTATTACATGATAAATGGTTAATGGTTAATTAATTGATGAACTGGTTAAAGTGATATGATTTAATTAATTAATTGTTGAATTAATAAATTTTCGTACATTGATTTAAGATTGTGAAATGATTGATTGTTATGACTATTTTCCAATAATACCTTTGGGTGAGCATTTATTTTCCATGCCTTAAATTTTTTAGAATGGAGTTGTTTAAAAATATGATATGTTATGTAAGATGGTTGCTAAATATCTGAGCCTTGTTCAGCATGTTTTGAGATGATTATGATGTGCATGTAAATTTTTTAAGGCCTAGACAAATCACTGTTTGAGTGGATGGGTTAAGAATTATTAAAGAATTAGGATAATTAAATGTTGAGTTAATTATTTAGTTGGATTTCTAATAATAATTAATTGTTAATTAATTATTAACTATTGAGATGTTGAGTGGTTAATTAATTGTGGATTTATTTGACGGGTGATTTATGTTGTTAATTAGTTCTTGAATTAATTAACGGATTGGATTAATTAATTTATGAATTAATTAATGGATGGTTTTGGGGTGTTAGACATGGTGTTCTACACCAATGATAAATATATATGTATGATTGATAAATAGGTTTTGATATAGGGATTGATGCTCCAAATACTCGAGGGGTTCTAGACATGGAATTCTAAACCCAGCATGCATGTAAATATTCTTTTATGATACAGGGACTGATTCTCCAAATACCCATGGGTTGTGAGACAAGGTTTTGATGCTCCAAATACTCATGAAGGTGCTAGACATGATGTTCTACACCCATTAATTGACATTGGACTATGATTCAAAAATTTTGTACATTAAATGAATAAATGGTTAATGAAAAATGTCATGACATAATGATTTGTGGATTGAATATGAGAAAGTTTTCAAACTTATTAATGAATTGGGTGAATTTCTGTTAGTGGAAGGACCTAGGATAAAATCACTATTTTAGTGGATGGGCTCATACATAGTATATGAAAGATTAAATTGAATATATCATGACACGTTATCCAAGCCAAAGCACAATATTGGATTTGGTCTTTACTTTGATTACTTATATGGTCTTTAGAGACATCTATGGTGAGTGACTTATATAGAGGATGTCGAGCTGGGGCTATATCTCGAGACATTCATAATTTAATGAGGTTTGAATAATTGATAAATTAAAATGATTGTGTATTGATTATTGAGTATGCATAAAAAATGTATAATGTAGGTTCAGACACCAGCTGAGGGCTAAAGCAGGTACTTGGATATATAGTTACATTGTACTGATTACTTTATTTATACATGCTTTCACGTGGATTAAATTATTTATTAAATGTCTGGATTTGGGGTAGACACCAGTGGTCCCAGCCTATTGAGATTTATATCTCACACCCTACTCAGGCCACCATTGCACTGGGTATCTGGGTAGATTCTATTTGTTTGTAGGATTGTGTTGTTTGCATATACTTGGGATATAGGAGTAGAGGATCGAGCGGAATCTCAGGATGCTCAAGGAGACCACAGTTAAGGCTTTGAGTCATTGTTTATTTATTTCTATATTGGAATATAAATCATATTGTTTTGTTCACTACTTTCCATTTTTTATCATTAGTATAGAATACATTCATTTGTTGTATAATTGGCATTGGCCACTTTTACAAAATGAGTATTATTTGTCTTCTGTTATTTTTTCAAATATATATTACTGCTTCTATTATTGATTGTTATTTACTCTTATATATAACTATGCAACTCTAATAAGAGGTATAGTATCCCCACTGACTATCCTTAGACCCTCACTGCTAGTCATAAGCCTCTAACATACGAGGAGACACTCTTGAGGTCATGTGGTGATCGGTCCGTCCACTGGTTCAGGGTTGAGCCGAGTCAGGACATTACAAAGTGGTATCCAAGGGTTTTTTTTTCCTTTTGTCTTTCTTTTTTGGGTTGGTAGATAGGAGAATAGGAAAGTGGTGATGCTTGGGTTAATATTCATGCTTGGGACTGATCACCCCATGTACGGGAGATGACCAAGTGGACAGGGATGCGAATTGATGTTTCTAGTATTTAAGGTTATGGTTGATATAATTTCACCTTGAGTGACTGGTTTATTTTCCATTGTTTATTGATTTTTAGAATTTTGAAAGAAAAAAATATCTTAGACTGATGGGTCAAGGAATTTTCATACATGGGACATGTTAGGCATGTATATATAAACATTCCATGCATGTAACATTCCATGTAGTTGCATTAGTAGGATGCCTGCTAATTTGGATTGTGTACCTTGGGTGAAATTCCATGTTTTGATCTACTTTAGCATGCCTCTGTAGATAGAATTTTTTTAGTGATAGATTTAACATACTTGAGTGATTATATGTCATACTATCTCAGTTATTAACATGTTTTTTTGTGTTTCCATGCTTCTATGTTATATCATGTTGTTCTGTTACTGTATATGATAACATGCTAGAGATGTTTGATATATAAAAGGGTTGTTGATGTTATAATGTTAAATGAATGTTGATTATGATAAATGGGAGCCAAATTCCAGTGATAAGGTGTATGGGCGCCTTATCAATTGGTATATGGCCACCCATGTGTTTGAACCATATATAACCATGGTATGGTTGAAAATAGTTATAAATGTAAAACTGCTGAGTTATGATTGAAATGAACTATTGTTGGGTTGCTTTTTGAAGAACACAGATTGAATAAATGGGACCCTCAGAGGTCGCTTGTTTGTTGAAAGGAATTTATATACTGAATTGCCTTTTTATATTTGGATAACACTCTATGTGAAATGTTTAAATAGGATTTTTGTTATAGAATGTCTGTTTTCCTGTGGGGTATTGATTGAAAACCAAGTGACTTGTTATAAAAAATTACTTGTGTTTTTGTTAAAAAAAATTAAATGTTAAAAGGGTTGAAATAAATTAATTAATATGTCTAAAATGGGGGCTTTTGAACCTCATGATTTTTTTTCATTTCCAAGTGATAGGGTCGACATTTATGTTTCGTAAGGGGCTAACCCTTGGTAGGTAGTACCCTTAGAATGTTCTAGGTTGTTAAAGTATGTTTGTCACATTACTCAGGAGGACTTCTTGGTACTCAGGTGTTATAGTATTCTGATAGGTGCTGGTGAGTGGATGATCTTTTATTTTGACGTCATGGACAATCCTAAGGTGGGCAGTGTCGAATCAATTCTGGTAAATGTTTCGACAAGTGACGCCGATCTTTTTTAACAAATTCGTCCGATAGTAGTTCAACTAATCTTCTCAATGACCTTGGTTTTCTATTAGTGTGCTCATTTGAATACGATGAGCATGTCCCCTATCTTGAACTCATCAAGGAGACACTAAGATAGTGTTGTTCTTATACTGCACTATAGTTTAAATTTTGTTGGGCTTGATGGGTAGTTGTTATCTGGGTAGTACATGGGATGCGTGGTTTTTTTAGGCTACTCCTTTATTTATTTTGGGGCATAGTTGTTTTTAAAATAGCCTTGTGATAGCTTGACTTGGAAATTTCACCAGAGGTTGGGTATGGACTTCGTTATACATGCGGATGGTTTTGGAATAGTTTTAAAGGAACGTCGTTAGATCATGGTCAAATGTTGGTTTTGGGTCTGCAGTATCTTTCTAGGGAAGCAAGCACAACCTGTTCTATTGGTTGATCAAGATTCAACAGTTTTCGTTGACAAGGTCCCTGTAATGGCCTCAGATATAATCTATGTTTTGATGTTTAAGCTATAAAGTGAGCTTTGGATCTGGTTTTAAAGGATTATTTGTTAGACTTGTGAAGGGTTAAAGGAGTGTTTGGCATTGGGAATGAAACGCGTCAGTTCTTACGATATTAAATGACCTTGTCAGTTTTGTTGTTTTAGTAGTAGTTTTCGATGGCTTCTCGGGGATGAGATGTTTTTAAGGTGGGTAGATTGTAAAGTCCTTTGTTTTTTAACTGGGTTAAAATACAAAGTTTTTCAAAAAAAATTGATTTATCAATGGGTCTTTTTTTTAAACCGAGCTATGGAATTTTATTATGAGTATTAAAACAACTAAAGGTGTCATTTTTGGGCTTGCATATTTATCCAATAATTTTAGCGGGTGTCCCATGAGTCTCAGGAGCACTGGATCCGAAAAAGTTCACTTTAATGGATCTGCACGGGTAGCACACGGTTGCGGTCCAAACCGTGCAGTTTAGCTTATTTAATAAATTATTTAATTTAATTAAATAAGATTATATGAGAGATTATGATTAATTAAAATAAAGTTTTAATAATAATAATAATGAATTTATTATTATTATTATTGTGGTCGTTTAATTAAATAAATGATAAAGAATTAATTCAGTGATGGTTGAAGAAATTAATGTGGCTTTTGTGTTTACTGAAGAACCGTTTTAATTAAAGGAAGTGTTTCAGAATTATTAAAGGACCATTTATTATTAAATGGAGTTTATGGTTTGAAGTTTTTATCATTAATATCAAATTAATAATATTGTAATAAATTGGTTTTTTTAAATTACATGAAAGTTTGAATAATAATAATAATAATGCTGTTATTATTATTATTGTGTTTATTTAATTTAATAAATGTTAAAATAATTTAATGTGTATTTTGATCATTTCAAATAAATGTTTTCCTTTAAGAAGGGTTAATTGGGAGTTACGGTCTTAATAAATGAAGGTTGATGGAAATAATAATAATTATTTATGATTATTATTATTATTATGTGTATTTTTATGGTTATATTTATTATTATTATTAACTTGTTGTGGTTGTTTTATAATTAATAATAATAATAATATATTTTGAGGGTTTTGGTTTCAAAGGAATAAATGTTGAAAGGGTTGGTAATAATAATAGATTTTATTATTATCATAAATGATTTTGAATAAATTAAATGCAATTTAATTATGGCGTTTATCAAAGTACAGTTTTTATTAAATGGGGTGTTTTAGTTTTAATGGTATAAATGGAAATGACAATAGTAATATTATGACTATTATCATTAATATTATTATTGCGTGTATTGTTATTATTATTTTTTATATATATTTAGTATAATAAAAAATTATTTTTTTTAAAGGGGAGGTGTTGTACAAGTGAGGCGTGATCCCCCCCCCCCACTGGTTCTTCTTCTTCTACTTCTTCTACTTATCACAAGAGGCATGACCCCCCCTACTTCTCCTCCTCCATGCATGATTTAGGAGCTTCAACGAGCATCCTTCTTCTCCCTCTTCCATGGTTGGCTTTCCCAGGGTGTATTTCCCCTGTAGTGTGCCCCTTACAGCAGTCGCGCATACTCACCTAGTGGAAACCATTAGGAGCATCATTGTAGCATGAAACTAGTGTCTTCCAAATCTCCTCTAGACCTCCTCCACCTTGTGGAGTGACCATCACTAGGCATTCAGTACCCCCAGATGACTTGTACCAGCAGCGCGACACCCTGAGTAGAGCTCCTGCAGCGCGCGACCCCCGTAGTGCATCCCCCCTTTCCAGGTCCTTCGTCTGCAGATTAATCTTCCTTTTTTCTTCATGTTTAGGTTATTATTACTCGAGGTGAGGTCTTGTATCATGTTCTCCATCATCTTTTTTCAATTTGATGTTGTTTCGGCACCCGATTTGGTTTTGTATGATTTTTGGGTTACGGGATAATACCTATTTATTGTGTTCTTCCTCCAATAGGATATGCAGTTGATTTTTAAGGACCCATTGGTTCATGTTCTAGCATCCTCCACCAATTTCGAGGAAAATGATCTTGATTCTCTTTGAATATGTTGGTTCGGTTAAGCTTCTATAATCCATTGTTTGGTTTTTCACCGGTTAAATTAAGGTCTATTAATTTTTTATGAGTCCCTGGTACCAAGTTAGAGGTGTGTTGATCATAACTGGTTTAATTCTGGGTACCAATTTAATATATTGAATTTTTTTATCAACGTAGACAATGTTCACACACATACACACACAGATATATATATATATATATATATATATATATATATATATATAAAGGTGTGCACGCGTGTGACTGTGGACCAGTTCTGGATTGGTTGTTGACGTGTGACGAAGTGATTCATGTTTTAGTTACACCCTGAGGTAGGGTCCCAAATATCTTTCACTTTATTTAATAATTAATTTCTTCTTTAAATAATTTGAGAATATGAGTTTACTTCATTATGTAATTGCTATATTTTCTTTAAACGACAATTAAAGATAAACTGTTGGATGATGGTAATGGCATTTATTGAATATTGTGAATATTAAATATTTTGACATGTTCAAAATATAAATCGAAAATTGGTAATAATTAATGGATAGATTAATTATTACATGATAAATGGTAAATGGTTAATTAATTGATGAACTGGTTAAAGTGATATGATTTAATTAATTAATTATTGAATTAATTAATTTTCATGCATTGATTTAAGATTGGGAATTGATTGATTGTTATGATTGTTGGCCAATAATACCTTTGGGTGCTTGTTTATTTTCAATGCCTTAAGTTATTTAGGATAGAGTTGTTTAAAAATATGATATGTTATGTAAGATGGTTGCTAAATATCTGGGTCTTGTTCAGTATTTTTTGAGGTGATCATGAAGTGCATGGAAATTGCTTAAGGCCTGGACGAATCACTATTTGATCGAATGGGTTTAGACTTGTTAAAGAATTAGGATAATTAAATGTTGAGTTAATTATTTAGTTGTCTTTCTAAGAATAATTAATTGTTAATAATTTATTAACTATTGATATGTTGAGTCGTTAATTAATTGTTGAATTATTTGACGGGTGATTTATGTTGTTAATTAGTTATTGAATTAATTAATGGATTGTATTAATTAATTTATGAATTAATTAATGGATGGTTTTGGAGTGTTAGACATGGCGTTCTACACCAATGATAAATATATATGTATGATTGATAAACAGGTTGTGAGATAGGGACTGATACTCAAAATACTCACGAGTTTCTAGACATGGCATTCTACACTCAGCATGCATGTAAATATTCTTTTATGATACAGGTACTGATGCTCCAAATACCCATGGGTTGTGAGACAAGGACTGATGCTCCAAATACTCATGAGGGTTCTAGACATGATGTTCTACACCCATTAATTAACATTGGATTGTGATTCCAAATTTTTGTACATGAAATGAATTAATGGTAAATGAAAACTATTGTGACATAATGATTTGTGGATTGAATATGATAAAGGGTTCAAACTTATTAATGAATTGGGTGAATCGCTGTTAATGGACGGACCCAGGAGAAAATCACTATTTTAGTGGACAGACTCAGACATTTTATATGAAATATTAAATTGAATATCTCATGACACGTTATCCAAGCCAAATAACGAGATTGTATTTGGTCTTTACTTTGATTACTTATATGGTCTTTAGCGAAATCTATGGTGAGTGACTTATACAGGGGATGTCGGTCTTAGGCCATGTCTCAAGACTTTCATAATTTAATGAGGTTTGAATAATTGATAAATTAAAATTATTGTGTATAGATTATTGAGTATGCATAAAATGTGTATAATGCAGGTTCAGACACTAGCTGAGGGCTGAAGTAGGTACTTGGATATATAGTTACATTGTACAGCTTACGTTATTTTTGCAAGCTTTCACATGGTTTAAATTATTTATTAAATGTCTAGATTTAGGGTAGACACCAGTGGTCCCAGCCTAGTGAGATTTATATCTCAGACCCTACTTGGGCCTCCATTTCACTGGGTACCCGAGTAGATTCTATTTGGTTGCGGGGTTGTGCTATTTGCATATACTTTGGAGATAGGAGTAGAGGATCAAGCGGAAGATCGGGATGATCAAGGAGACCGCCGTCAGGTCTTTGAGTCATTGTTTATTTGTTTTTGTTTTGTAATGTAAATCATATTGTTTTTTTCACTGCTTTCCATTTTTGTATCATTAGCATGGCATGCATGCATATGATATATAATTGGTGTTGGCCACTTTTATAAAATGAGTACTTTTTGCCTTCCACTGTTTTATAAATTCTGTATTACTGTGTCTACTATTTATTGTTATTTACTCTAATATACCATTGTGTAACTCTGATGAGAGGGTGTAGTCTGCCAACTGACTATCCTTAGACCATCGCTGTTAGTCGGCAGCCTCTGGCATATGGGGAGATGCGCTTGAGTTCATGCGGTGACCGGTCCGGCCACCTGTTCATGGGTGAGCCAGGTCAGAACATTACAAGATGTGATTTGAATTTAAACCATGTAATAAAACCACTTGGTTTTTAGTTTATGGCCCATTAATAATAAATTTATTACTTTGGATTCACGTCACATGTATACTCCTCAGGCATGATTAATGGCTGGGTTTGAACTTTAGAAGGAAATGATTTTATTTTGAAATACTAAAATTAATCAACACCTAAATATCACACACAAGATAAATTAGATCACATTAAAAACCCCAATGGGTCCACTTTAAAAAACACAAAAACAAAAAAATGCAGAAGTCAGGTTGCCTCCTGAAAAGCGCTTAATTTAAAGTCGTTAGCGTGACTTAGACCCCTAGCTTAACCAATTCCAAATTTAGACATTTTAAGGAACCCATTTTTATCCACTTCTACTTTATTGAGATTTATTACTTTTTTAGAATTTGTGACATGTAAAATCATTTGTTCAACAGTGAATGGTAAAATCCAAGGAATATCAAAAATGGTTGATCTAGTTGATTCTGTGGTCTTTCCTAAGACATCAAGGATCAGTCATCCTTTTTGGTTTTCAATAGAAAAATGAATGAAAACCTAATGTTATTGGTTATCACATATAGAGATATTATTAAGTGGGGATGGAAGGAAAATATCTTTGAGTATGGGTTCATTGAAATTTCCCAAAGCAAATTGGCACTTTGAATCAAAAACAATTTCTTCTCTAAGAATTTTAGAAAGAATCGGTTTATTATGAAAGTATGATTCATCCCTATAATTTTCCAATTGAATGTTAGTAATTGGTATGGACTCCATGTTTTTTATTTCTCCCAATGGTTTAGTGATTGGTGGTCCTAAAAAATACACCTTGGAGCCATATTCAGAATAGTCAATCCATGATAAAATATTTCCCTCTTTTGAGTCCAAAAAATAAATTTCCACATGATTTAAAGACCCTTTAATAATAACTTAATCTTATTCAGCTATCCAGAATCAAAGGTTGGTTCATTAGTAAATTCATGAGATGTTTGGGGGATAAAATATTCTTCACATAAGGTTATAGAAGGGATATTCAGTGTATGGATAGGTTCCTCATAATTTTTAATGCTTTGTAGTTCTAATATCAAACTTTATACCTCTGAATTCATTTTGTCAATTTGTTCATAAAATTTTTCAATAATGTTTTGGGGATTAGGTTGGATAAGTGTTTTGAAATCATGGAATTCATTATTTTTTATCTCATTAACCATCCTTAATAGGGCCAAAAATGTATTCTTTAAATGTTTATCATCCCAAAGATTTTACATCTCATCAGGTGTGGGGTATTCATTCAAGGGTTGATCAATGAAATTTTCTATGTGAGGAGATTATTAATATTGATTTTTAATTTGATTCCAAATTTGGTTTATTGTGGTTTAATGATTTTGATACTCTATTGGAGTAGAATAAAATTATGATTTAGAGTGAACAAAAGGGAAAAGATAAGAGAAATGGGGGTGAGAAAAGAGAATTTTGGGTGAGAAAAGAATGTGAGTGTCTAAGATACTTACTTGGGTCCCTGAAAATGGTGCCAAAATTTTGTTACACCAAAATTTACCCTGTGGTTATAAGTGTTCATTGTAGTATATGTAGGGGTTGAATCCAAAGGGACTGAAGAAGAAACCTTGAGACACTAAGATTTATTGGAGGATGGGCTGTGAAGTGTCCAAATTTTGGGGGGTTTATTTTGATTGAAGAAATAATAATTTTATTTAAAGAACAATAAAAACAAAAAATTACATGATCTAAAACAATTAATTAATATGGGTCAATCCTAGGTTGTCGCTATGGCTAGATTGGATGTATTTTTCTTTCTTTGAATTTTTTGTTCATTGGTTCAAGAGGTATCCATTCAATGAGATAACACTCTGATGTCATTATGTGATTTAATCCATACACAATTTCAAGGATAATAACCAATGAACTTAGAGTATCACTTTCATGATCACTCTAAGTAGTTGTATCATACTAGCACTCAAAATGTGTCATTGTTAAAGATGGTGAAGACAAAGAAGAAAATAAGTCAAAGAATGGACCTCTAAAACCATGGAACTAATTTAAGAATTTAATAACATCAAATAACATTAAATCCACGCCATGAAACTACATAGGATCAACCAATAAGAGTTTAGTTCTCTATTTATTCTATTTTATCAATGGAAGTAGGATGTTGACTTAATGAAGAGGGATTGATGAAGAAAAAAATTAAAAAAGAAGAACACTCCACTGTTGTGTATGGGATATCACAATTGATGGTTTGAATAAATTCACACCTTGATTCAATAGTATCAAAATGCTAATGAAAGGGAAGGAATAAATGAATAATAAGAAAAAAAATTATTAATAAACTAAAATGATTGAGATAACTTACATGGAAAATGTGAGTGTGTGATTAAAAAATGAAAGCTTAAAATTAAAATTGAAAAAAAACTTTCACACCCCATTACCTTTAAAAAAACTCCTTATATAGTCATATTAGAATCCTTAGGTTCACCCCCAACAATAAATTCCATCCCCATTAATTAGGAGAGTCAAAGTTGCGTAATAAAATCAAGGGAATTTAGAATTTTCAAAGTTGACAAGAAAATCGTCCAGATTCATCTTCTTTTTTGACGTGTGAATTTGTAACTGAAGATGGTAAAATATGAAGGGTTAATAGTAGACAAATATCTTCTTCCATGTTTCCTCTGATAGCTTCCAAAATTTTAGGCCAGTTTGATCATCCTTTTAAAAGTTATGATTGAAATGGTGGTCCGACTTTATGGGAATTCAGACCTGGCTATTAATTTATTCTTCATCTTTTACTGCATTTGTTTGATGGGCCTTAGGCCCCTTATGATTTTTCCAAAAAAATCTGCATTTATTCCCAAAAATCTCCATCTTTTCTTGGGATTCATCCATTTAACCTAAAATACAAAATGTTTTTAATGAAGTGATAAATAATATTTTAAAATACTAAATTCAAAAAATTAATGAAATGAATTCCACAAATAAATGATTGAGTGGGCCCAAGTTTTCACTTTAAACATGAATTTCACATGTGATGAGAAATGAATTTCAATTTATTAAATGAACTAAAATTGATGTTTATAGACTTCTAAACACATGAATATTAAAATATTAATAATGAATATTATCCTCTTTCAGTAGCTAATCAGTAATAATAAATTGATCTTCAATAAAATCAGAATGAAAAGAGTTCAAAAAATATTTTCTCCCATAATTGGATTAACATAAATTACTTATTCATTGTAATGTTCCTCATGGATTATAGTGATAATAGATAGAGTTAGGTATTCAAGCTTGGTTATTTTAATGATTAGCTGATAATTATCTTCAACCACTGGTTCTGATTCTAGTTCAAGTTGAGGTCCCTTATCCAATTGTAATTCCTCCTTGGACTTCAATCTTTGATAATTAGTTTTGAATTGATAAATCATGTCCATCAGTATGTAAAAATGAGAGACCTACGACATTACCATTAAATATTTTCTTGACCAAAATAGTGAGTTTATCAACCCTTTTAAAGTGGTTATCCTTGTCATTATGAAACATTTTCCCCACACCTATGAGTAATCAATCCAATAATAATAATTTCGGTTGGCATACATCATGGAAATGTTTTTTTTAGTTTTTATTAATGAAATGAAATCAAATTATTTATGAAATATGAGAATTATATTATTGGAATCGCCTTCCTAGGAACAGCAATATGTTTTTAAATGTTCCTATTATGGGGTGAGGAAAAAAATTAATTTCTAAGTTAAAATGTAGTGTAATGTTTAACCTAGGTTTTCTCTATAGAGGAGTGAAAAATAATAATTATTTCACATTTAAATTACATAAATATGTTGATGTTTTTGAATTTCATTGATTTTGAAAAAAAAAATCTAAAGAAAAAAATAAAGCAATTATGAAAAAGATTAAAATTTTTGAAAAATAAACTGATTGAAAATAGAGATATGAGTTGGGTGATTAGGTCGCGTTCAGTTTTCCAATTTCAATCCTATCCTAGTTCCTATTTATCCAGTAATCATCTACTAATCTAATTAAATTCATATTCTATGGTCACTTCCTCTCATTCTCTTGGTCAAATGGTGATGGAGAGATTAAACCTTTCTATTATCTCATCTCTTTATACTCTATTTACAATGTGTGATAGTATTGTAGTGAATACCCTCAATTAATATAGTAATTACCCAATCGGGTCTTGTTTATCCCAAATAATTAAGAATATCCACTACCTCTCCCACATGTACTGAATATTTCCAAGTACATCACCACTAATCCATGGTCCAAACCATTATATATAAAGTGTAACCCAGTAGATGAAGAAAATGAACATTGACCAAATAAATGTAAATAATATAATCTAAAACCAAATATGGTCATACATTATAATAAAAACTACTATTAAAAATTGAAATAAACTTTTCATAAGAGATAAAGTATTTTATTAAATAAATCACAAGAACTCAATAATTAAAAAAGGAAAAACCTCCCCTTACCAAATATTATATACATTTACCCCTCCATGTAAAGGTTAACTAAGAATAAGGGTGAGGAATAAGGCATTAAAAAACTAAGAAGAAGAAAAGAGGTAAAATAAAGAATAGAAAATTTATCCTCTTGAATCTATCCTCCAGAAGATTTATCATTTTTATCCCACCATATGAAAAAAATAACTCTGGTTCCTTATCAAAATTTATTCTAAACTGCATTTCCTATTGACCCTAAAAATTTCAATATAATTAGACACATTTAAAAAAAAATATTCCCAAATTACTCAAGAACATGTTTTCTATATGAATAGACTATTCAACTTCTAACACTTTAGAACATTCAATAGATGTCTTAATGAGGTAAATTCTCTATGAAATTTCTACGAAGATGTATCTTCGAGTCTTATTTTATTTATAGCTGGAATCGCCTCATTTTTATTTTTTTAGGCTTAGTTATGACTCATTTACTTAGGTGGTTTCCATTATTTTGTCTAGAAATATATTTCAACTTGATTGATTTTTTTGGGCTTGTTGTAGTTAAATTGAGCTCTTATTCATGAAGAATAAATTGAATCCCATTAATATGGGAATCCAACAATATAATCACTCCATTTGGATCAATATTGGAATTATTATGCTCACAATAATTAAGTGATAGAAAACTTTTAAAATTCCATAATTAAGCAATTTTTATATTTTACCCCAAAATTCACCAAAAACCATAAATGATGTAAATAAGCTCAGATTTTTAAATTGGAATGGATTAAATCATTTTAAAACATATCAAAAATGAAAAAAATGTTATCTCTATCATCCACTATGATGAATATTTTTTCGAGTGTCTCCTTGAGGGGGAGAAAAGTGATGAAGATTTTGAAGAATGTGCTAAAATTATTATTTCATGAAAATATTACTATTATAGAAGGATATTTTTCAGATGTTATTGAAAAATGTATAATTTATTATTACCTCAAACTTGGTAATACAAAAATTATAATATTATAGGAGGAAAATAATTTTAATCAATGAAATAAATAAAACATTTGAAGAAGGTTCAGTGATATGCCAGGAATTTTAAATCCTACTTGATTGTTTTTGACCTATGTGTTGAAGTGAGAGCATGAATTAAAGTTGATATAATTCATGATAAATTTGTATCAAAATTAATATATCATTTGGTACCATCAATTACATCATCTTGAAATTTTTTTTAAACTTCAAAGAAATGTATTAAATTTATCATTTTATTTGGTATTATATTCTTTTTTATAGAAAACATTATTGTATAAATAAAGGCCTCTTATTTTCTTTACCTATCATGTCTCGTATGTACATTATGTGTAATAGTAGATGGAATATTTCTTGAGTATGAATTGATACCACTCTATCATGTGATTTTTATTTAATTTCAGTAATGGGAAGAGAAAGTAAAATGAAATTATTTTTTAAGAAGCGAGATAGTTGCAAGAATGAAAAATTTTGGACAGAAGGAATGGCACACATATTGACATGTAATTATATATGTTTATTGAAAACAAATAAAAATGTGGTAATTTTTATCCAACATTGTGTGTGTTTTCGATGGTTGTCAATGAATATGGATATTTCATTAATTATTGATGTAAATTTGAATTAAATAATAATTAGAGTGAAGAAGAGCTTGAAAGTTGGAAGAAGAATCACAAGTATCTTTGGTAGAAAAGTTCCCAAGTACTATGTAACCTTGTATTACGTGAGTAATTATAGAAATACACATCTTGAAATTTTATGTTTGAGGTTTATTTTTATTATTTATAAGAAATTAGATAATTTAATTAACATGGAGGCTTAAGGATATCATTGAAATAATTGGGGGATCAATTTAAATTTTTAAGGAAAATTTGTTTTAATGATTTGAATTTCTATGGAGAATTTACAATGAACAGTTTTATTTCTCTATGATGAATAAGTAATTTGATTAGTTTTATCCTTTTTATTTATGATATAAATAAAATAAACCTATATGATGTTGAGAAAAGAAGAAAATATTATATGGAATAATATAATTTCATTCTTGGGGATTTGGTATTAAATATATGTATTTTGAAAAGGAATTGTGAAGAGTTAAAGAAAAAAATATGGAAAACTCAATGACAGGATAACACTCAAGTATCCATCCCATATCTTGAAGATGGTTGTCCAAGTTCAATGGTGAGATGGCCATGAGTTTCATTGAGGGGAATATAGGATGTAGAGCCCCTATATGAGGCAATGCAAGAGCATGGAGTGAGTAAGACACCATGTGGGGTGGTAGGTAAATTCCATTGAGCAAGGAGTCCTAAGGGATTTAATTGATTCACTATAGTGATCCCAAGTAAATAAATAAGTAGAATACTGAATAAAAGTTATATGAGGGATCCAGTTTCTGCAGAACCATTCATCATATAAAAACACAAGTACAACACTGGTACAATGTCGTATAAGTTATTATCCTAAAATGAATTAGAGTTTTTTGTTCCTATTCCAGATCATTTCAAACTACCACTATATATTTTAAGGATATTGATATTATGAATTACTAGAATATAAAACTTATGTGAATTCATATAGAGGTACTTGTATGACTTCATCGGAAGGTTATCATGATTCTATAAGTTTTTCTTGAGTTTAATAGAATAAAAATAAAATATTTTGGTCACTATTTAACAATATAAGAAGACTAGGTTTATTAAAACTTAATGTAGTAATTTATTAAAATAGAATAATTTGAAAATCAAAGAATAGGGAGTTCTTAAGGTTTGGTTTGTTCTTAAGATTGAAGCACGTAAGGTTTATAAACCTCGTAAGGTTGTCAATTGATGTAAGAGTGGTTGATATATATAGGATTAATAAAATGGGAATCTACATAAGTGAATTCATAAACATATATCCACATAAGGTTGGACGACTTATGAATATAGAGCTCGATTTAAGAGTGACAAAATAGGAGTAAACCATGTACATGTAATTCAAATAAAAGTGAGTTATGAATTTTTTTATTCCAAGTAAAATGATATTCATTGTATCAAATAACATGATATGTATTTCATGATTCTAATAAGTGATAGTATATAAAAAAGGATAAGGTTGCATTAATGAAGTAATTTTCAAAGGGAGTAGTAGGTGATAATTTATTTGTATGTTCTCATGAATTTTCAAATGTCTTTAAAGAAAAGAAGTTTATATGGAGGATTAAAGAATTTTGAGTCAACCAGAATTTTTAAAATTGTGACTTGTGTATTAATGGTATTAGATTTATGGATTTGAAAATTAGATATTCATGTATATATTCATGTTATTATATTCATGTAGTAAAAATGGTAAAAAAAGAATAATAAATAGGATATAACTAACACTGATACATGTATTTCTATCATATATATGTGTGTGTGTGTGTGTTAACTATTGGATGAATAAAAAATGTGGATTAGAAATTGTTGTTATGAGAGATAAAATCCTTATGTTTAGTTTATAGAACTGATACTGAATCCTATAGGAAAATCCTTTGAGTATAATGGTAGATAAGAGACCTAAAAATGTCTATATTTAGAATAAAATTTTTGTATTGAAGCTGAAATAAAAATGCTTTGTGCTACTTTTGTATACTAAAGAAGAGAATAGGTATTGATATAATACTATAATGATTATTATTATTTTAAGAACATTGAATTTTTAATAATATCAGGGATCAATTATATTATATCTTTGATGAAATCCATATTTTAAGAGGCAGAATATATGGGAAGAAACATGTGCACTAATTTTTCATACAAGAATAAGATTATTTAATTTTTTTAGGAGAATTAGTAGAAGAATTAGAATTTTTTTTTCTATAATGGATAAGAGTTAATTTTATTTAGATTTTCAATTAAAATAATGAGAATAAAAATGAGAGATAAAGAAGCACATAAACAACAAATCAGTGTTTGTTTTGGTGGAATACATTCATATTATTACCCATATATGATTGTATGTTGTTGGAAAGTTTTTTAAACACCCATAGGGATGCTATTAAAGTGAAACTGGCACTATACACTATAGGTAGATGTGTAACATGATTGTTGTACAATACATTCTCATTTATATCTCATAGGTGATTCTAGTGAGACATTTGACTATTGATTTCCCAAATCGCACTAAGGATTAGCCTTTCTTTTTGGAAGGTGAACCTTGTAAATATATTTTTCTTCTTTTGTATGTGTGTTTAGATGTGTTTAAAATAAAATTGAAGGTGATAAGAGAAAATAATAGATCTATTAACTATCACATGTGAATATGTAAATGGAAAGGTATAAAAAGGATTAAATTAGATAAGTTGCCAACACAGATTTACCCCCCCCCCCCTCAGTGTTGAATATATCCAAACATATCCTCATAGAAGAAACTAAAAGCATAAATCATAAGAATAAAATCATATTACCATTATGATATATAATATATGAAATAGATTTTTTCAATATCCATTTATGAAACACACATATCATAAATTGCAATATGAATCACATGCAAATCTCCCTTTACAATTTAGGCAATCATAATATACAATCCAGCCTAATTTAATTCCATATCCAAGATAATGAACATTCACTACATCTAAGAAGAACCTAGATAATCATACAATATGTTATATTTGGCCAAAATATTCCTTTTAAGGAATCATCCCCACACCCCATTAGAGAAATTTAAAAGTAAAATCATTTCATACTAGTTTAAAATATAGATAAAAAGTAGTTTTTACATTTTAATTTAAAATAAGTATCATTTTACATCACTCTAAAAACATCTAATACATATATGAAACTATAGTTTATTTACTTGGAAAACAATTATTTAGTCCTAAAACATTTTATCAAAAAAAAATTAAATCAAATTTTATAGATAACCATTGTGTAATGTCACGTGAACAATAAACATACGTATAGAACACTCATGAGAATCATCATGGAAACCCAGAATCCATGGGGATAATCTAGTATATAACTAACATAAACATACTATATACCACCACCAAATATCAAACAACCTTCTGTAACACTACGTATTACCCTATCTGGTCGAATAGAAGGTCAAATTCCCCAATAAGAGCAAACTCATACATCATGGAACTAGCTAAATCATAATACTAAACTAGTGTAGTATGTGTACCTAAACTTCCCACCTAAATAACTATGGTTTCCCAAGACATATCAATATAGGTGAGTAAAATGGATCAATATGTATAATATAATCTCATAAATAAATAATCAATTTTAACCCTCATATCCAAACACCATTTTTAGAAATAACCTATTTCATCAAAAATAATAAAATACTCTAAACCTCCCTCTATGGTCAAACATCACATGATTCACTATTTTGTAAATTTTACATATATATAAGGGGAATTATTCAAGGGTTTATCACTTCAGAAATACACTTTTAAAAGGTCCCAATGGAGCCTTATGAATTCCATTTTGAGAAATCATGTTATTGAAATTTCCTTTGAAAAACATCATATAAATCTTATTAAAAATTCTCAATTCTCACAAAAATAGATATATTAATTTCAAATATACACCAATTACACCCATGATATATAATTAATTCCTCTTATTTTATTTATAAACCTAAAATTCCTTTAAAAAGTTTAAAACCAATCATAATGAACCAAACATGCATTTAAACCAATACTAGGTGTCAATGTGAATTGTAAAACTAGTTAAAACCTTTCAAACAAAGAGAAATCCATTTTTCATTCAATGTAATACTAATAAAAACTAAATTATTTTAGAGAAAAATATTATATACACATTAAAACATTTATAAAACAATTAAAACATATATTAAAATCCAACAAGAAATCATGGTTTAAATTTTAAATGCTCAAGCATGGATCAACCCACCTCAATTATGTTTCTTATAAAATACACTATGTTAATACACCTTAATAAGGTCTATAAAACAATAATAATCCAATATTAAACCTAAAACCAAGAAAACACAAAATAGAATTCATGTATAATGTAACCCTAGGTCATTAAGACAAAACTAGAACAAGAACAGATAAAAAAAAGATAATAGGGAGAATATGAGGTCTAAATAATATTACCTTGAATAATCAACATCATAATGTGAATAAATACATGGAAATACCCATTTAAATTAAGGATAGTGATAAAAGATGTCTTCTATGACTACTAGGGTCAAATTGGGAGGAAATTGAGTGCTAAGGGGATTAATTTGAGTGAGGGGTAGTGAGTTAATTTCATAGTTTTGATGACTTGGACCATAAATGTTGTTTGGACACATGGCTTAATAAATGTTCCAATCATGATGATGGAACTGTATGATCTATGAGCTTACTATATGGTTTGGTTATATAGTTTGTCAAATTTTATGTGAACCGTGCATACAACTTTAAAATTTTGTTGGATGTTACACTTCCAAGCCACACAATTTTCCCTAATAATCACAATTTGTGAGACCTTCACTCAGACCTAACTTCATAAAAATTTGAAGGAAAATTTTCCCAAAAGGAGGGAGAAATAATAAATACCAATAAATTAATTAAATAATCAAGAAAAAGGAGGTCGTGACTTGAAAATTCATCCCAATATACCATTTTATGCCCCTGAAAAATCTTAAATGAAGTGGTTGATAATGATAGAAGCATGAGGTTTAGTTCCATCATTAAAAATATAATTTAAGAGACCAAGAAAAATAATGATTTACCATATTAGTTCATTAATTAATAAAAAACTATTAATATAGTTATGCACAAAATATATATAATTAATTCCTTAATATTCAATCACAAAAAAAACAAAGGAACACCTCAACCCGATAACCAATTATATTTAGAGTAATATCTAGAGAAATTACATTTAAAAACAATGGAAATAATTTAGAGTAAAATAATCATTCCATGGGGTGGTATTGGGTCAGGTAAATTCAAAATATTATCCCTAAAATCAAACTGCATCATCCTCTTAAGAGACTGAAAAGCACACACAAGTCCAAGGAAAAACCAAAATCTGCATGTGATTCTTCATTACAATTCATCTATAGTTGTCTCCATAACATGTTAAGAAAACTCAATACACATTCATCCTTAAAACCCAAAATTGATCCCAAAAGACTCAAGATTATAATAGGTTCAAAACAATAATCCACTAACTGTATTCCTATATCATTCAAACAAAACTACCAAAAAGATGAAAATTTCCCAAACATCATCATTTTGAGTTTAAGTTAACCACAATACAATATTATATTTAATAAATTCACTAAAACCATAATAAACTATCCAAAAAGAAAAAATATAGCATAGAATACTTAAAATGATAGGCAAAACATCATTAGGTTCAACAGGTTTAACTTGAGGATCCTCCATAGGGGTAGATTTGGCTCCACCTCTCTTATGAGAAACTCCTTTGAAAAACATCCATAGGTTTATCAAGTAGACAAATTCATAGAAAGTCTTAAGACTGTATAGATATAAAAGATTCTTGTGTCTATACTTCCCACACTTATGGGACACTAGGGGCTTACTTCTGGAAGAAGCGGATGAGAATAAGTAAGATAACTTTTTAATATTTTCACCCATCTGTCAAAACATAACATGCTTCCCCTTTCATTTATGGGAGATTCCTCTGCCACCTCTGGTGATAGGGGAACATCAACCTCCTCCAATATTCTAACCATACAAGCCACAATCCTAGTAACCTTCTTTACAACCTCCCCATAGATGTTGAGACAAATCAAGGATACTACCAACAAAAAAAATTATCAGAGACCCCCTCTAAAATACTGATATTTCAAAGAATCATACGTATCCATAAGGGAGATATTGAACAATCACTATGTAACGTAGGTCATAATTCAATACTAATCTATCACCCTGATGGAGGTAATGAAATTTCATTTCCTTCGGTATTTTTACAGCTTTAAGTAAGTATTTCTAAATTAAAAATACTTTAAAACCATCCCATGAGTATTCTATTTGTGGATTTTTCTGAAAAATGGATTCCCACCACTTAAACCTCAGACTCTAAAGAATAAAGTTTGTACACATAAGCTTTAGAGGATCAGTAAACCTTATACAAGAACTTATTTCACCCTAAACCAATAATAAAAAGGAATATAATAAATCTAGAACCTAAAATAACCAAACATCAAAAAAATTAAAAACTTATAATTGTACATGGTTAAGATGTAGAGTTTGAAAAATCATGTACTGAATATAAAAATCATACTAGAAACCTCTCAGGACCAACTACACAATTTTTTCATGGTTTTCTATATTCTTCATGGTAACCATGTTCTCCTTAGATTCTTCTATATTTCCACCCCAAAATGTAGAGTTTTCAAAATGGATCATAAATCTCCATTGAAATATGTAAAAACTCAAATAAAAATTAAAAATTCCCAAAAAACATTGAAAATAACTTAAATTAAAGATATACACATCACAAAGACCCTTGGTAACTTAAGATTCATCTTGAAAGGTGGAGATCAGAAACCTACTTGTGACCTACCTATTGAGTTCTAATAGTCACATCTTCATACTACCTGAGTTTGTAAATAATAATTGGGCTCTCATACCATTTTGTTTCAAACCAACCTAAGTCACCCCTGATCAAGATCTTTGATTTAGATCATGACATGGCCCAAGGTGTGCTCCTGGTCTCCTTAGGATTGAAAAAAACCAAGACATAAAATAGTAATCAATCAAAATGATTTTTTTCCCAATGAATAAATAATAACAGGACTTACACTTAGAAATATAGCCATGAGAATTTATATATTAGTGGTCTACACATATTAAATAAATAGTTTCAAGATAAATTACAACCAAATGAGTTATAAATAATATAAACATTATGCAAAAAGAAGAAACTAAAATCAATATATAGATTCTACATATATAACCATCCTAAAATCTATAACAAAGTAAGATGTTACTACAAAATAAATCATAGGATTAGGAAGTTGATGTGGCTAAGAACATAAAATATACTAGTAGAAAAGAAACTATAAAAAACACTACCCATTCATCTTCGTGTGTCAACTGATGACCTCACTACTTGGAAATACCATAATACAATATCTAAAAGTTTCAATGAACTTATATAACATCCCTAAGGAACCTAGGGAAACCTGTAATATTATAGGTGTGAGAAAAATATACCCATTAAGTATCCTTCCCACAAACCATGAAAAAACATTAAAGGTAAAATAATTTCATTCTAGTTTGAAATAAAAATATAATTATGTTTTACATTTTCTTTAAAAACAATTATCATTTGAATTTACTTTGAAAACATCCACTATATTTATGAAAAGGTAGTATTATTACAAGGAAAAAAATTATTTGTTCCTATTACATTTAAGACAAATAAAAATGTTTTTTCAAAAAAAATTGAAAACCAAGGTTCAATATTACATAAAAACTATACATACATATAACATAATTATGAGAATATTAAAGGGAATCTGGGATCCCTGGGGATAATCTAGGATAGAAATTACATAAAACTAATATAACCAACACTTAATATCAAAAAACCTTCCCTAAAACTCATTATTTCCCGGCCTAGCTTGACTAAGGGGGGAATTTCTCAACAAAAGAAAATTCATACTTGTGCATGCTAACCAGTGCAACATATGTACCTAGACTTCAAACATATCTAATCATGGTTACTCATGGCATATAAATAGAATTGTGTAAAACATATTAATGACTATAATATAATCTCATAAATAAACAACCAATTATCACCCTTAACTATGAAAACCCATCACAAAAACATCCCCTTTCACCAAGAAAAAATTAACTATCTAAACTTCCCTCTATGGTAAAACGTTATATGATTCACTATTTCAAAAATTTCAAATAAAAAATAATGGTAATGTTTCAAGGTTTTAACATTTTTGAAAAATATTTTTAAAAGGTTCCAATCGGGCCTTATGGGTGTCATTTTGAGAAACCAAGTTATAGAAATATTCTTTGATAATAAATCATATAAATCATAGTAACACATCTCAAAAATCACATAATATATAGATAAACTAAAAAAATATTCCAATCATAGCCATGAAATATAAATATATGCATTACATTTTTTAGAAACCAAAACATCCTTCGTAAATTAGAAAACCAATCTTAATGAGCCAATCAGGAATTTTAACCAATACTAGGTGTGAATGAGAATTATAAAATAGATTTGAACCTTTCAACAAATGATAAATATATTTCTCATTTAATATAGTCCCAAGAAAAAATATTTTCATTTTTAAAAATTATTCGATATACTTGATAACATTTATAAAACACTTAAAACAAGCATTAAAATATAATAAGAAATCATGATTTTAATTTTAAAGGATGAATCATAGAGAAACCTACCACAATCACATCACTTTAACAATTCACAGTGTTAATTCATCATAATATGTTTGAGGAAACCCTAATAAGATAAGAGGAAACCTAAAACTAAGACAAACCCAAATAAAATCAGAGTAGAATGACACCTTGGGTTTTTGAGACTGTATTAGGGAAAGAACAAGGAGGAGAAAGAATAAATTTGGGAGAAGGGGTGTAAAGGTTATTACCTTAAAAAATTGACCTCTACACATGAATAAATACACATAAATAATATTGGAGAAAAATTGGAATGATAGAAAAGGCATGTCATAGCTATTGAGGCCAAATGGAGCAGAAATAGAGGGACAATGGGCTTTATTTGAGTGAGGGATGGTATGATAATTTCACTATTTTAATGACATGTACCAACTTCATAGTTTGTACGCATGGTTCTTCAATTTTTGAATGAACCATATGGATAACACTAGATTATAAAGAGGCATGTCCCATGGTTTGTCCACATGTTTTGTAAAACTCTACACACAACTTTGAAATGTTTCAGGTTTTCACACAGTTTGAATCTGTGAGACATGCACCAAGACCCAACTTCCTCAACATTTCCTAAAAATCCTCCTAAAAGTAGAGAGTAATAATAAATAAAAAATAAATAAATAAAATAATCAAGAAAAAATAGGTCAAGGTGTGACAATTGGTGATTAACTAGGTCAAACATTGAGATGGGTTATTGGTTAACAAATTTACTTATGTATAGTGAATAGAAAATATAGATTTAATTGGGGGTATTGTGTGTATAATAAAGAAAAACAACTCAATTTTTGGTGTTTTTTATATATTTCAATCGGTAAACGGTATTGATAGTGGGAAATAAAAAGCTACGATAAGAATAATTTATCTTGTGAGTGATGTTTTGGGAAATTGGGTTAGTTATTTTGATAGAGAATATAGGAATTTCTTGTGTAGATTAGTGTAATAACTGGATTTGTAGTTATATGAGGGGTAATAATATGAATGGAGAAGAAGAGGAAGTGTAATGTAAGATAGTGGGACACTCAAAAAACCCTAGACTCTCTTGAACAAGCAAGAATCCATACATCACAATTGAATAATCCCTACTCATATCTCTTCCACTATCCCTTTAAAACAACCTACCCCCCCCCCCCCCCACACACACACACATGTACCTAAGCTTCCCTAGTAACTCCCCCCCTAGAAATACATTACTTCCCCTAAAATTTAATTCCCCATACCCACTTGCTTACATCCCCACCCCACCATCACTACTGCCCGACCCTAATATATGAATACCTATCATTCATTCCCCATTGAATATAATCTTGTCCTAAATGTTATAAACATGGTTAATTTTTGGTTTAGTATCCTTAGATGTTACTCTAATTCCTTACACACTTGGCTATACACTGCATTGATTTCTCGCATGTTCGGCTCTCCTTGGATCATGTCCATTACTCTGGACTTGGTTATTATAGTGACCCAACCTTTTCTTACATTACTATTACATAATTTTAAATATAAAAAACATAATATTATTACACATAGAGGATCCAACAGTTTAGTGTCTTGGTAAAACTAGGACCAAACATAACAATTACAACATCGAGCATAAACTTTTTTTTATTTCTTCTTCTCTAGCTTCTTATTGGAACTTGACCTCTCCTTAGTACATGTAGCCACCTGAGGATATACAAAAAAAAGGGTGACCTAAAATCCCAGTAATATGATAGATAATAACAATATATCATGGGGTGAGCATATTCATAACATAGGCAAAAAATCATGAATATGAGAGGAAGCATAAATATAAGGCTTGAAATGTGGAAATGCATAAAAATGAAACACTGTGTCTTAGTGGTTAACTACCACACATAATTTTGAAAAAAGATCACATATTCTTCACATCATTTCACGTATACTCATGAGATTTATCACTTTACCTAATACATTGGAGCGCTGTATAATTTCGGGTGCACCCGTCACATTCAAACATTTATATTGTGCTACATAATTTTGGGCGCACCTGTCACATATTAACATTATCATTATCATGAATGCCACATAAAACATATATCAATAATGAACATAACTAACACATTTAAAGTAATGGGTTTCATCTCAGAAGAACACATTCATAAACTTTGGGTTCCCAAAAGAAAGAGGGAATAACATACTTGATACAAGAACCATCAACCTTGAATGACAGGTAAAAGGTAAGTTCTTAAAAGAAGAGTTCTTTTGTAAAACATTTTGTTTGACATAAACTTTAGTATAAAACATTTATATCCCAGAAAAAGGTAATATAATGATGAAAAAATTATTTTTAAGGAGTGACCATACAAAATTTTGAGTGAAAGAGGGAGAACCCGAAGAAAGAAAATTGGGTTCTAGATTTTCCCCTTACCTTATATCTGAATACTTCCTTCGCTTTAATGTCCTATATAACCACATTAGATTTATTAATTAACAATTAAAGAACATTTTTTACATGAATATAGTTCATTATTGTTTCATTAAGTTATTTTATGTGCCTTTGGATGAGTTTTAGAGTTTAAAAACATTGTTTGGCAATGTTTGTTTTTATGGTTTTTCTTGAGCGTTTCACATGTATTCATGAATTGAAGTTCGTGTAGAACATGGGTAAACAACCAGAACTTATATTACATGTTATTAATTATATTAAATTATTTTTAATTATATTATAATGAATTATGTTATATACCATGTGGATGAATCATTAGATAGGAATTTAATGATGATCATTTGGGTTAATTTGGGCGGTTTGTCGACCACAACAAACTTGTTTTGATTAATCATTTAGTAATATGTGCATAAGTTAGTTACAGAACATTAAATGGGACTTAATACACATAACATATTCTGTTTAAACCATAAAAATGGTTTCATGACCATATCTGAAGGTATAAATGAAAAAAATAAAACATGTCATTCTTGAAGGTGGTAGATTAATACCCCACGAACAAAGTTTTCTTTTATAAAATAAAAGGAAGAGTTGAAGGGGTTTGGATATTATAATATCCCATTAGTATCATAAAATTGAATTATATGTATGATAATTGACTTACCATACCATTTGGACAAATATAGGTGGGGAGAGAATAAGAAAATAACTTGAACTTGAAAGGAAGTTAAAGGAAAATGAGAGAAATTACCTCTTGAATCCTCCTCTTGAGATCCTCCTTAAGGGGCCTAAGCATGGTCTTTTGATGAGACCAGAAGCTTTCAGACGTGGGCTAGGGGCTAGGGAAGATTCTTGGGCAGAGTTTAGACAAGGATTGAAGCTTGGTAGGTGTGAGGAAATGAGGGTGTGAAGGGTGGTTTTTATAGTGGAGGGGAGAGGGGTTTTCTTAATATATAATTCATTAATTTATTATTTCTCCACAAGACAAGGAATAGTGAGTATTTCATGAACAATAATAGTAATTTTATACTGTAATCCGGAACCAATTGGGCTTACATCAGTAGAACATCATACATGACTCTATAATTAACTTATTTAACTTATTTTGTAAATTATGGTATTTCACTATTCATCAAAAATTCAAGTATTTCAGAAAAATCCCAAAAATTCACCCCAACCATTTTTCGACGTGTAGAATCCAAAAATGAAGTCCATTTTTTAAAAATAATTTTCTAAATATTATTAATTTAATATTTAATTAAAATCATAATTACTTAAAAAATACAGTTTTTAAAATTAAAACTGATTTTATACTGCTTTAAAAAATTACTTGAGGTATTATAAAACTATATTAAATTAGGAATACATATATTTTTTAATTTATGAACACCTTTTAAGAAAATAAATTTTCTTTTAAATTAATTAATTAATTATAATTAATTATTTATGGCTTACAAAAATACCAAAACGTTTGCTATGGTCAATTTGTCACTTTATAAGATGCCTAAATTTTATGTAATTATTCATGGGTAAGGTTACTCTTATTCTGGATGATTTACTATTCATAAGGGTCATACTACTATTCATAAGGGTAGGTTACTATTCATAATGGTAGGTTACTATTCATTAAAAAATAATTTTTTCTTATTGGATCCCAAAAATCATCTTGAACACAACCGTGTATGTCTGATTTTCGAAATTCCAAACATAGAAGTGAAAAACTTATGTTTGAAGGTCACTTAGCACTTTGTAGTTTGTTATGTTGTGTTTTCATGTGATTGTATAACATATTTTTAAGAATTGAATTTCCATTTAAAAACTTTGGGTCATTACATTCTTCCCCCCTTATGAAATTTCACCCTCGAAATTTCACTTTACACAAATAGGTGAGATTACTTCTCCTTCATCGCATCCTATGGTTCCCAAGTAGCTTCTTCAAACTTATGGTTCCTCCACAACACTTTGAAAAGTTGGGTTGTCTTGTTGCATAAAACCTTATCTCTCCGGTCCAGAATCTCTACTGGTTGCTCCTCATAAGTGAGATCATCTTCTAGCTGTACCACCTCTGAGTTTAGTACATGTGAGGGATCATGTATGTACTTCCTCAGGAGTGAAACATGAAAAGCATCAAGAACTTGATCCATATTCGATGAAAGTGAAAGCCGATAGTCCACAGCTCCTATACGGTCAAGGATTTCAAAGGGGCCAATGTACCTTGGGCTTAACTTCCCTTTCTTCCCAAATTTCATTCCATGATGATATTCTAAGGAAGACTTTATCCCCAATTTCAAACTCCAATTCTCTTAGAGGGTTTTCAAAATAGATTGTTTGACGACTCTGAGAAGCTTTGATGTGTTTCTGGATGACTTAAACCATCTTTTTCATCTCTTGCACAAGATTAGGTCCAAGTAGCTTTCGTTCTCCAACATCATCCCAACAGGTTAGAGTTATACATCTCTTTCCATACAGAGCTTCATATGGAGCCATATGAATACTTGAGTGGAAGCTATTGTTGTATGAGAACACAACCAATGGGAGATGTTGATCTCATCCACCTTTGAATTCTATAGAGAAGGCTCTTAGCATATCTTCAAGTGTCTAAATAGTCCTTTCAGATTGGCCATCAGTTTGGGGGTGATAGGTCATGCTAAAAATTAATTCATTACTCAAAGCATGTTAAAGGCTCCTCCATAATTTAGATGTGATCCTTGGATCACGGTTAGAGACAATTGAGAGTGGAACACCATGCAGTCTCACCATTTCCTTCACATATATCCTTGAAAGTTTTTCAAGAAAGATATCATTCCATATTGTTTTAAAATGGCCAGTCTTGGTGATTCGGTCAACCACAACCCATATCGCATTATTTCCCTTCAATTTTTTCAAGCAGCCCATGACAAAATCTATAGTAACATTTTCCCATTTCCACATGGGTATAGGTAATGGTTGCATCATCCCTTTGGACTTTTGTCGCTCTACTTTAACTTGATGACATACCAAGCACCTTGATATATATTCTGCAGTCTCCTTTTTCATGTTATACCACCAAAAGTGTTCTCGGATATTACGGTACATCTTGGTGTAACTAGGATGGATAGAGAATGTTGAGCTATGTGCATTGTCCAATAGCTCCTTCTTTATCCTAGGTTATGGAGGCACACAAAGCCACGTTCCAAACCAAATCACACCATCACCGTCGATATGAAACTTGTGCAACTTCCCTTCCTTTACCGCATTCACCCTCTTTTGTATCTCCACATCATCCCTTTTTTCTTCCTTAATCATCTCGTGGATGGATGGTTTCACAATCATTTACGAAAGGTAGGATGTATCCCCTTCCCTTATGATTTCTAAATTTATCCTTTGCATATCCAAGAAGATAGGGTCTTTCTAAATCTGTAGCATGGATAGAGTAATAGGTTCTTTTCTGCTTAGAGCATTAGCTACCTTGTTCGCCTTTCTAGGATGGTAGTGAATAGAGAAATCGTAATCCTTGATTAGCTCTAACCATATCCTTCGATGCATGTTGAGATCCTTTTGTGTGAATATATACTTTAGGCTCTTGTGGTCAGTGTAAATGTCACACTTCTCACCATAAAGGTAGTGACGCCATATTTTCAAGGAAAAATCATGGTTTCCATCTCTAGATAATGTGTTGGGTAGTTCTGCTCATGCATCTTCAATTGTCATGAGGTATAGGCTATCACATTGTCATTTTTCATGAGTACACAAACCAATCATTTCTTTGGATCATCACTATATATCAAAAAACTTTCTCCACTTTTCAGTAGTGTGATTACAGATGCAGTGATCAGCCTTCTCTTTATCTCCTTAAAGCTTCCCTCACATTCTTCTGTCCAGACATACTTTATCCCTTTCCTTGTTAACTTAGTTAGCGGGCTTGACAATCATGAGAAGTTTCTCACAAAACATTGGTAATACCTATATAATCCAAGAAAACTATAGATTTTGGTGAAACTAGAGGGTCTGATCCATTCCTCAATCACCATTGTTTTTTAAGGGTCCACAAAAACTCCCTCACTTGTGATCACATGTCCCAAGAAAGTGACTTACTTTATCCAAAAGTCACACTTGCTGAACTTTTCATACAACTTTTCTTTTCTCAATGTCACCAAGACAAGTCTTATATGTTATTCATATTCCTCCTTACTCTTGGAGTATATGAGAATATCATCAATGAACACTACCACAAATTTTTTGAGGTAATATTTAAAGACTCTATTCATCAAATCCGTGAAGATTGCAGGGTCATTAGTAAGTCTGAAGGGTATAACCAGAAACTCATAGTGCCCATACCTTGTACAGAAGGTAGTCTTTTTAATATCTTCCTTCTTCACCTTTAAATCATGACATCCAGAATGATGATACACCTTTGAGAAGTATTGATCTCTTATTAACTGATCAAACAAGTCATCAATCCTTGTAAGAGGGTAATTGTTCTTTATGGTGACCTTGTTGAGTTCCCGATAATCAATACATAGTCACATTGTTCCATCCTTCTTCTTTACAAAGAGAAATGGTGCACCCCAAGGTGATTTACTAGGGCGTATTAACCATTTGTCCATATGCTCTTACATCTGCTTCTTTAACTCCTCTAGTTCGATAGGATCCATCTTATAGGGACACTTTGAGATAGGAGTATCTCCGGGTATGATTTCTATTGAGAACTCTACCTCACAATCCGAGAGAATTTCGGGTAACTCTTTGGAAAATACATCAGTGTATTCCCTCACAATAGGGCATTTTTGCAAGGTTGGCACTTTCCTTCAACTCAACCATTTGGGCAAGTTATGATTCTTAATCGGGAATCAACACCCACACCATTGAAGGATTTTTCAAAGAAGATTCATGATCTTCCTTGAATTTGTAGAGGATCATGGGATGGTTCAGAATATGAAAAGATATTTCCTTTTCCCTATATTTGATATGTGCTCTATATAACGAGATTCAATCTATTCCCATTAGAGCATAGAATTCCACCAAGGGAAGTATTGCAAGATTCGCTGGAAGAATCTTCCCACATATACCAAGAGGAGAAGATTCAAACACTTGGGTTGTAATGATTGAACCACTTTGTGTTTTTATAGATATCTCTACTTCAATGTTTCGGGGCATCGATTCTATAGTTCTAGAAAACTTTCAAGATATAAAGGAATGCATAGAACCAGAATCAAATAATAATTTTTCCATTCTTGAGTGAATAGGAATTGTACCTTATACGACTTCATTATCTTGCTCTAATTATGTAGTAGTGATGGCATAATTCTTCCCTTGTTCCTTTGGCTCTGGTGGCTATTGACATTGATTACCCTTGAGAACTCAAGGTTTAGTGCACTGGATTGTACAGTGCCCTAGCTCCATACAGTTGTAGCATTGAACCATGGGTGGTTCTCTCCTTTATTTGGATACATTCTCCTTCTTTTTCATGTATTTTCAAAACTCTTGAGCATGGTTTCCTTCTTTCCCACACTTGAATCATTTCCTCATCCCTTTGAGGCAGTTCCCATGGTGAAACTTCACACATTTTTTGCATGTGGGTCACTGAGTTTTCTTCCCACCTTTTTCATTAGATCCTCTAGTATGAAACTCCATCTTTAATTTATTATCACCATATCCAAGGGACCATTATCCAAACTCCATATCCACTTTGAGATCACATCGAACATCTTCTTCATAACTCTCAAAATATCAAATTGAAATATCCTTTCGAAGGTGTGGTTTTAATCCACTAAAGAATCTATCAATTTTGCTATCATTGTTGATAACAAAACCTGAAGAATACCTTGAAAGCCTTGTGAAATTCACTTCATAGGTTGTGACAGATTATCCTTCCTTTTTCTTGAGCTCTATGAATTCTCTCACCATCTTTGTGTGAAGTGTTGTTGGGAAATACTTGTTAAGAAACATTATCTTAAAGTCTTCCCATTCCATCTCTTTAATTTCCTCCCTTGTCTTGGTGTTCTTAATCAAATACCAACATTGATCTTCCTCTCTATATAGATGATAAATGGATAGTGTCACCTTATCCATCGTAGAACATTGAATAATAGAAATGATCTTATCCATGGAGTTGACCCACTATTCCACAACTAGTGGATCGGAAGATCCACTAAACGTCGGTGGTCGTTGCCTCATAAAACATTTGATAGCCAGTTGCTCTCTCTTTGGTGAAGGAGGATGTTCCACATTATTATGGTTATTGTTCTTAACCTAAGATATTTGGGTAAGAATAATCATTAAGTTCTAAACTCCACCTCCCAAATCATTAGGGATGTCGTTCGGGCAATCGTTGCATTGTCCCTCGCATGAGTTGTTGGCCTGGTTTCTCCTGGTTCCCACCATTTTCTAAAATAGAAAAGGTTAGAAAAAAACGTAAGTCAATAAGTCAGGAATAAATAACTTATTCATTTGAACCATTTATCCTAAAATCATAACATATGGGATCTCTATGTAAATATTCTTGTATACATATTTGTACTTAGTCTCATGCTAGAGGTTTTCTCTAGGGTTCACTAATCCTAATTCCCAAATTAACTAAACCTTTTCTCTGATACAAACTATAGTGACCCAACCTTTTCTTACATTATTATTACATCATTTTTAAGATAAAAAAAATAATAGTATTACACATAGATAATCCAATGGTTTAGTGTATTGGGAAAACTAGGACCATACATAACAATTACAACATCAGGCATAAACTTTTTCTTTCTTTTTTCTCTAGCTTATTATTGGCACTTAACCTCTCCTTAGTACATGTAGACACCTGAGGATATAAATAAAAAGTGGTGATCTAAATTCCCAGTAATAGGATAGATAAGAACAATATAGCATGGGTTGATCATATTCATAACATAGGGAAATAATCATGAACATGAGAGGAAGCATAAATTTAAGACTTGAAATGTGGCAATGAATAAAATGAAATATCATGTCTTAGAGGTTAAATACCACACATAATTGTGAAAAAATATAACATATTGTTCACATAATTTCACATATACTCATGAGATTCATCACTTTACCTAATGCATTGGAGTTCTGTATAATTCTAGGCTCACCCGTCACATTCAAACATTCATATTGCGCTATATAATTCCGGGCGCACCTGTCGCATCATAACATTATCATTATCATGTATGCCACATAGAAAATATATCAATAATGAACATAACTAACCCATGTAAAGGAATGGGTTTTATCTCATAAGAACACATTCATAAACTTTTTGTTCCCAAAAGAAAGAGGGAATAGTATACTTGATACAAGAACAATCAACCTTGAATGACAGGTAAAATGTGAGTTCTTAAAAGAAGAGTTCTTTTGGAAAACATTTTGTTTGAAATAAACATCAGTAGAAAACATGTATATCCCATAAAAGGTAAGATAATGATGAAATAATTATTTTTTAGGAGTGACCATACCAAATTTGGAGTGAAAGAGGGAGAACCCGAAGAAAGAAAATTGGGTTCTAGATTTTCCCCTTACCATATATCTGAATGCTTCCTTCACTTTAATATCCTTTATAACCACATTAGATTTATTAATTAACAATTAAAGACCCTTTTTTACATGAATATAGTTCATTATAGTTTCATTAATTTATTTTATGTTCCTTTGGATGAGTTATATAGTTTAAAAACATTGTTCAGGAATGTTTGTTATTCTTGTTTTTCTTGAGTGTTTCACATGTATTCATGAATTGAAGTTCGTGTAGAACATGGGTAAAAATACAGAACTGATATTACACATTATTAATGATATTAAATTATTTTGAATTATATTATGATGAATTGTGTTATATACTATGTGGATGAATCATTAGATAGGAATTTAATGATGATCATTTGGGTTAATTTGGGCGGTTTTTCGACCACAATGAACTTGTTTTAATTAATCATTTAGTAATATTTACATAAGTTAGTTCCAGAACTTTAAATAGGAATTAATACACATAAAATATTATGTTTCAACCAAAAAAATGGTTTCATGACCATATATTAAGGTAGAAATGAAAAAAATAAAACATGTCATTCTCGAAGGTGATAGATTAACACCTCACGAACAAGGTTTTCTTTTATAAAATAAAAGGAAGAGTAGAAGGGGGTTGGATGGTATAATATCCCATTAGTATCATAAAATTAAATTATATGTATGATACTTGAGTTACCATACCATTTGGACAAAGATATTTGGGGATAGAATAAGAAAAGAACTTGAAATTGAAAGGAATTTAAAGGAAAAGGAGAGAAATTACCTCTTGAATCCTCCTCTAGAGATCCTCCTTAAGGGGCCTAAGATTGGTATTTTGATGAGACCAGAAGCTTTTAGAAGTGGGTTCGGGGCTAGGGAAGATTCTTGGGCATATATTATACAAGTATTGAAGCTTGGGAGGTGTGAGGAAATGAGGGTGTGAAGGGGGGTTTTTATAGTGGAGGGGAGAGGGGTTTTCTTAATATAAAATTCATTAATTTATTATTTCTCCACAAGACATGGAATAGTGATTATTTCATGACAATGAATAGTAATATTATAATTTAATCCCGAACCAAGTGGTCTTACATCAGAAAAAAATCATACGTGACTCTATAATTAACTTATTTAGCTTATTTTTTGTAAATTATGGTATTTCACTATTCATCAAAAATTCAAGTATTTCAGAAAAATCCAAAAATTTCACACCAACCATTTTTCGATGTGTAGAATCCAAAAATGAATTCCATTTTTTAAAAATAATTTTCTAAATATGATTAATTTAATATTTAATTAAGATCATAATTTACTTGAAAAATACAGTTTTTAAAATTAAAACTGATTTTATAATGCTTTCAAAAATTACTTGAGGTCTTATAAAATTATCTTAAATCAAGAATACATAGATTTGTTAATTTATGAATATATTTTAAGAAAATACCTTTTATTTTAAATTAATTAATTAATTATAATTATTTATTTATGGCTTACAAAAATACCAAAATGTTTACTATGGTCAAATTGTCACTTTCTAAGATGTCTAAATTTTATTTAATTATTCATGGGTAAGGGTATTTTTATTTTGGATGATTAACTATTCATAAGAGTTGTACTACTATTCATAAGGGTAGGTTACTATTCATAAGGGTAGGTTACTATTCACTAAAATTTAATATTTTCTTATTGGACCCCAAAAATCATCTTGAACACAACCGTGTATGTCGGATTTTCGAAATTCCAAACACAGAAGTGACAAACTTATGTTTAAAGGTCACTTAGCACTTAGTATTTCGTTATGTTGTGTTTTCATGTGATTGTATGACATATTTTTAAGAAGGGAATTTCCATTGAAAATCTTTGGGTCGTTACAGTTATCGGCTTGGTCTAGCCCTGTGTGTTGGTCAGAGTGGAACACTCAATAGGGGGTTAAATGATTTTACAATTAAATTTATTAGTAAAAAATTTTTAAAACCCAAATACCCTAATTTAATAAAAACACCCAGTTCACTAAAAATATAGAATTATATAATTTTATCTTTTCAAAAATATTCTTATAAGTTCAATCATAACTAAGTTAAAACATGTTTTAAAACTCTCTTAACTTTGGAAACAGCTTTACTTAAATCAAACACCATATATAATATACAAGTTAAAATAAACTATCAAAGTAAGATTTTTTTATATATTTTAGAGAAAGGATACATATCATTTTTAAAAACATAGTAAAACAAAATACAAAATCACACATCAAAATTAAATGGGGGGTTCAATCTCAATATGAGATATAATCTCCTCTGCTTTACAATCACCCGTTGTCAAGTAGTTTATTAAAAACTAAGTTGATTCAAAACCTGAATCAAGTTTTACACATCAAAACTACAATCCTAAAATCCAAGCTACAACCATACTCTTCCATATTTCTATGTGGGATACTAAAATGTAAGGAAACTGTGTATATGAATAAAAAGAGTAAAGAAAAACACATCATAGTAAGGAAACTAAAACAGAGCTATGTATAGAGAGTGTGAATATTTGATGAATCTTAGTCTATTTAGTTTCTATTGATCAAATTTATTTTAATTTTTCCTTGAAAATCTTCACCCGAGTTTAGACTGAAAGTTCAAGAAAAATAGAGTGTTGTATAAGCATTATGTTCAGTCATTTCATCATATGACTTTTTCTCATGGATCTCTCACATATGATTGTATATCATCTCTTTTTTTTCACAAGTGGATATGAATATTAAAGATAGATTTTCTATAAAATAGTCATTTGAGAATATTCATTCATTAATTATTGTTCTAATTGGTCATTAAATGCTTTGAAATTGAGTAAAAAAACCAAAATATAGCCGTTAGAAATTTTGAAAATACGCCACATCTTATGTTATACATGATCCCTTTGTCTTTACATAAGCATGGTTACTTTGGCTCATGGTTACTTGGCATGGTCGGTTGGTATAAAAACTATGCATGGTTGCTTCATTCCATCAAGTGGTCATTATATATGTTCATGCGATAGGTACATCTCTTCAAGCGGTAGGTTCTCTTCTTCTCACTCTCACTTGAATTGTTCTCGAAGTTACATGATTTCATCTAATGGTAACTTCATTTGTTCTTGTGATGGTCTCATCACTTCATGTATCCACTATAATAACACATGTAGTTAGTATATCACATAAATAAATATTTCTCACCTTCACATGGTAACTATATTTCTTCATGCGGTGGGTAGTTTCTTTTGTGTGGTCACTTTGAGTTTTAACATATGGTAGGTTCAGTACACATGCGGTCACATGAACTTCAACACACAATCAGTACAAGACTTAGATAGAATTGGTGCATAGTAGGTATTTTGTTCATGTGTTTAGTACAACTTGATCACTTAACCTTCACAGTAAGTATTTTATCTTTATATGGTAGGTAATCACGGTCACTTCTATACTTATCCTTTTTTAAAAGTTTTTCTAGAAAAATAGTTGACTAATATAAAACTGAAAATTCATTAAAAAATATTATAAATATGATTTGGGGTCATTAAAATAATGAGGTGTTGTAATAGGAAAATAATATCCACTTTTTTATGATCACAAATCATGACATATAAAATGAAATGAATTTAATACATCAAATATATAATTTCAATAAAAATATAGATATTTCTCAAATTACAAGGTGTTTTTAAATTTCCTTGACTTGTTTAATTATTTCAATTTAGTTCCAAATTACACCACTTTTTGTTAATATAAAAAATTGATATTTGGAGAACATAAATTATGAAATACAAATAAATAAATAAAATAATGAATAAAATCCATGGTATAAAGGAGAAAAGAGATAGTAAATTAATAACAAATAGGATTAAAAATGAAATATAAGAGGTGTCCCTATCAGTAATTGTAATCAGAATATGAATCTAGAACATCTCGGATATCATTAGGAAGGATATTATCATTTCCATTGTAAATATAGGTAGGGATATAAGAGTTATTCTAAGGTGAAAAGGTTTAAGTAGGGTCACCAATGACTTCACATCTAGAAATTAGTAGGAGATACTCAACTAATTTCCTAGAAGACATGAAAAAAGGATCAATGGTAGAGGATGTTGTGGTAGGAGTATATGACATAGGTATAGAAGGTGGAGATAACACAACTATATTGGTAGTATATAGGTAGGGTTTCATTATCCTAGAGAAGTCACGCACTACTCGATATCCATGTCCCATAGTTTAAAAATAATCCTCTTCATTTTTCATAAAATCCTCAAGAACATGGGTTAGGGTTTTCATATTTTCCACTTGTGACTTGAAATATTTGGAAAAATGAGGCATCCTAAAATTATCATGCAAGGATATAAACATAGATTTAACATATGAAATTTTTAATATTCTTTTAAGGTAATATTTAATGGCCTTCTCTGTAGTTTTCCTATCTTTTCCAGCTTGTTCAACATATTTTATGACTACCACAAAAGTCTTAGAACCATGTGTTTGAAATCCTTAAAACACTATCTCCATGTGTTGCTGAAAGTTATAAAGAAAAAAAATTAACTCTTCCCAGATTAGTTATCTGACTCTTACTTCATCAATATATGGTTGTACATGAGGAGAAAGAGGTGGATCTATAGATGTTGAGGCTTAAAAGACAAAATTAAAATAAATTATATGTTGACACAACATTATATCATAAAGGTTATCCTGCAAATCACCTAGATATGGTTTCAAAACCTCAATCTCATTTCTCATTAAATCCATATTGAGATGAAATTTGATCTGAAGATGTGAAATTAACATCATCTCTATCTTGGATATATCTTCTTCTTAGATTGGATCCATAAACTTTTCCAAACAAATAAATAAATCTTTCAACATCCCTATAATATCTATTTTGAACACTTCCAAATAATCATTAGAAACATGGGATGTAGAAGGGGTATAAGGAGTATCCAAATGAATTTAAGGAGATGGATCGTAGGTCCTCTTATAACCATTATCCTCAATCTACATAGATCTTGATCTAATATATTAAAATTCGACTCTATCACTAGCATCAACTTCTTCTTCAAATTCATGTGGTGTAGTATAAATAGATTTAATAGGGGTTGATATATCTTCTTTCTTAGGTTCCTCAACATTATTTGAAGGAGTATGGTTAAAAATTACTTCCAATACTTTAACTAACATAGGGTCATGTGTTGGAATGGTGTAGCCCGATTCATTTGGATGAAGTTTGGCCAAATTCTCGAAGCTCATACTATAAACTAGATCACAAATCTCATGGTTTTACCTCCACAGTGAGGTTTTTAGGGGTTGTAGGGGGTATCATGCCCCTGCTTTGGGGGTCTGGGGGTCAAATGATGCCAACTCAAATTTTAAGGAACTGTAGAAACTCTAACTAGACTATAGAAAAATTGGACGGTGGAACCAAAAAGGAAATGCAGTAGTGCATACTTAATGTATCATCACGTGATAGGACATTATATTAGCATGTGACTAGTAAGACCTATAGGTCATTGTATCTCCACATATATCATTCCACTATTCACTAGAACATCTTGGACTTGTGTGGTTGTGGAACTATAGCATTGTGGAATTATTATGTGGTTGGTGGTATAGTAGCATAATATTCATTTATGAGCTCATTTGAGCTATGGTTTCTTTGTTCTTAAAGTTCTAATTATACATTTTACTTATACTCCTAATCATAGTGAATTTTTCATCCACTCCATGGATGGTGGGATCATTTTCTAAACCATGTAAATATCTATGATTTGGTCTCTTCTTCTTGTTCTTTTATTTTCCCCCTTTTTACTATTTTATGAATTGTTTGTCATTTTTTTCTCCTACCATTTTCACAACATCATACAGGAAACACCTCAAGTTGATTCTAAGAATCTCTTATTGTATTCTGAGTATTCTAGACCTAACACTTTGGATATTAGGGACATATCCCCCTTATAAATTGAATTTGTTATACTTGTTCTCTGAGTGTTTCCAATCATAGGTTATTTATTTGAGTTATCCTCATCTCCTGTAGACTCACCAAATTCATCCCATTCTAGTTCTTTCACAAAAACACTAACAGATACTTCTATGTCAACAAGGTCCCCAAACTTCATCCCTTCATCATGAGATGGTAATGGTAGAGGAGAATTAGGTGGTCTAAAATACATAACAGGAGATAGTCTCTTATCTTTCTTATGGTCCAACCCGGCATCCACATCAAGATTAATGATATCTTCTTTTCCTTCATATTCTTGAAAATCCTCAACTTCCAGTTCTTCCACAGTAATATTCACTTCATCCTCAGAATACTCAACAACATCATCTGGTTCATGACTTGAATCCACTAGATCCTATAGCCTAACAAGATATTTCACAGGTTCAAATTCATCATACATCTTCTCTAAGTCATCCATCCATTCATTCTTGAAGGGGTTACAATTAACATTTATGTTCCTACAAACCTTTGAGTTGTGTGTGGTCTATATGAAGAAGTTATATTTTTATCCTCCTCAAGTACTAATCCCTTATACTCTAATAGGTTAGAAATAATTTTTGGATATAGTAGGGAATTAAATTTATAATAGGTATGATACAAATCAATGTTGCGCTTCATGACATACCTACAAATTGATCTGGATCTCATTTTTCATCAAGATAAAAAAATAAAATATCCTGGTGCCTCATGATAATGAAATCCCATTTTTTGGGATAGATCTAATTTTGTATAAACTTAGCTAATAACCTAAACTCACCACAGAGTTGTGTAGTGGTTGATCAATTGGGTGTTCTATTCTCATTCATCTCTTAAAGGGAACTTTGAAACTCAAAATGCACATTATTTTCTAGATGATAAATTTGGTAGTTCTCATGTTCATCCTTTTTTATCACACCAAAACTTTTTTCCCATTGATTTGAGGAAAACTAGAAATCTTATCCATTAACCATAGTCCTAATCATGAATCGCTTCTTTCTAGAATAAATTCCAAATGATCATAGAAATACTTAACTAACTTGGGATAGAATGGTTTTCTATATTATGCAAACAAAGAATTCCAGCCTTATTTTTTAGTCACCTTATATTATATTGATGTATCCTGATCTATTTGGGTGATGTTGCGTCAAATTATAGTGGCCTATACTACACACTAGGCCATAGAACTCATGGTTCAAGCTTCATGGTGATCTTGTTGGGGGTTGTATTGGAAACACGCCTTTGTTTTGGGGGTCTGGGGTGGAAGGACGCCGACCTAAAATTTTGGGAAATGTAGAAACACTGACTAACTCTAGTAGAGCTGACTAGGAGACAATGGAAGGGCACTATAGTAGTGCAGAATTTGGAATGATTACTATAGCATCTCAGAATTTGGAGATAGTGGTATTGTAGCTCCACAGAATTCTGGCCACTGGTCACTATAGCAGCTTGGAATTGGGTGGTTGTAACACTGTAACATTATTTACTTCCATCCATCATTCACTATAGAATAGGGGACATACTATGTGGTTGGTGACATAATACTTAATATTATATATTATCTCATTCAAGATATGGTTTTATGTGTGTAAATCTATGATCTACCAATAATGGTTCTCTAAAATTCAAGTGAAGTGATTCTAACTATCCATGGATATAGGTATTTTTCTTGAAGAATGTAAATTGTTATCCCTGTTTTCATCATCTTCATATTCTTTTGTTTTTATCTTTTCTTCATCAGAAAAATAATTTCATTATGACTCCTAGAAATTTATACAACACCTTCTACACAAGTGATTTTCTTGAATAAATCCATTGAGCATCCACTTCAATTTCATCATATACTGAATGACCAATTAGATTTTGGCTGCATGGATTTAATAAAAACGTTTCCTTCCTCTATCATTTATTGATTTCTAAATAGAAGGAGATTCAATAGGAGTTTTTTCATCAAAAAAATAATTCATCCTTATCATTCTTATGTTTTGATTCAAACTCAAAGGGTTCATATTATCCTGATATGTTTAAGACAGGGAGGTTTAGTTTGGAAATAGACTTCTTGTGGTAGAGGGTTTAAATAGTTGGTGAGGCTTCAAATAGAAGAAAGGGTTTTTATAAAAGAGATGTGTATCAATTTGAAATCTTATTGAATTTTAAATTCAATCATTTAGGGATAAAATAATAATAAACATTAAACAAATTATGACAAAATGACTTCACTAAAAATCCTAAGTACACATAGACATGGTGGGTATACTGAGCCTATGATCGCAGTAGATCAGATGTGGAGTGGTATGTATACTACTATATAAATAAAGATTTCACAGTAAGTATAGTGATTTTTTGAGTTAAGTTCCATGGTCAGTATAGTGACTATATGACCAGCTGGTCACATTAGGTATACTAACCATGTTAAATTAAATTCATGGTAAACTATAGAAAAAGGTCAATAAATTGAAGTGAAGCATTTATGATAAAAATTTATAAAAATAAAAAGGTTAAAACGAAACTGAATGAATTATACATAGTTTATCATACCTAATTCAAGAATGATATAGTTAATTCTATCAATATTCAAAGTATTTTTAAATATATCAGTAAGATGATGTTTAGTACGAATGAATTCAAGAGTAATATCTCTCTTTTGAATATTACCTCTCAAAAATGATGTCTTATATCAATATGTTTTGTCCTTGAATTTGATACATGATTCTTAGAGATATTTATTGCACTTTTATTATCCAAATTTATAGGGACATGTTGAAATTGATATTTATAGTCTAGAAATGTGTGTTTCATCCACATAATCTACGCACAACAACTATCTACAGTTATGCACTCAACTTCAATAGAGGAAAATGCAATAGAGTTCTTCTTTTTACTAAACCATGAAACTTGAGACTTTCCTAAAAAGTAACATGTTCCAAAATTGATTTTTCTCTCTAACTTACTAACACTAAAATCTATTTTTGAATAACTAATAAAATAAAATTTATACCATCTATAATAAAACATTACTAAGGTTTTTGTAATTTTTAGGTATTTAAAAATTATTTTAACATAATCTAATTGTTTTTTTATTTTATTTAAAACATGCACACACTAAACATATTATAAGTTTGGATAGATGTACAGTATAATAAACATCAAATAATACCTATATATGTTGTTTGATCAACTAGTTTACAGGTTTCATCAAGATCCAATTTAAAACTTATACTCATGGGAGTATCACCACCCTTAGTATTATCCATAGAAAAACATTTTAAATATCCATAGTGTGCTTTATTTGATTTAAAATGAATCCTTATTCTAAACAATATGAAAACCAAAAATGGATTTTAAATCACCCATCAAACTCATTTCAAATTTAGTTAGCATATGTTTTAAAATTTTAGTACATAAAGAATTTTTAAATGGCCCAAAAATACTATCATCAACAAAACTTTGTACTATTAACACATACTTTGAAATTATTTTAATAAATAAAGTAGGGTAATATATTCCTTTATTAAAACCATTAGAAATAAAAAATTATTTGATCATATCATACCAAGAACTAGGATCTTATTTTAAACCATATAAATATTTTTTTAATTTAAATACATTATTTGGTAAATGGGGGTTTTGGAATCCAGGAGGTTGTTCGTCAAAAAAATCACCAGGTGTATAACTATTTATAAAGACACTCTTTTCATCTATTTAGTATAATTTGAAGTCCAAATATACTACATAGGTAATAAATATTATAAAATCTTCATGTATATCTACTGGTGAAAAGGGTTCTGTATAGTAAATATCTTCCTCTTGACTTAGCCTAGTGCGACTAGTCTTACTTTATATTTAATTATAGTGCCTAACTCATCTACCTTATTCCAAAAAAACCCACTTAGTGTTAATTTTTAGGAAGTCATCAGGTCTTTCTACTAGTTCACATAATTTTTTCCTCTCAAACTAATTCAATTATTCTTGAATTTCCATTACCCATAACTCATAATTTATTTCTTATGTAATGTTCTTAGGTTCAAGTTGTGATAAAAAGTTTGATGCTCAACCTGATTTCTAAGAGAAGCACCAGTATGTGTTTCTCTATATAGATATCCAACTATGGAATCTAGGGGATATTCCTATGAGTTATAATAGTTCTAGGGATAGAATTATTTGAAAATTCATTTTATTCTACAAGTTCAGGTTTAAACAGTTCCTCATCACTAGGTGATTTTCCTATAGTATGTTTAAAGGAATTGTCACAAGGTTTTACATTGATATTTAAGATATAAAAGTCATCCTCAAGGTTCTCTATTAGTTTCATAGGTTCATGTGGATCAATTTCATTTAATTTGACATTTACAGATTCTTCCACAATTTTGGTTCATTTATTGAATACCCTGTATAATTTTTTTGAATATTGAAAAACCAAGGGATATTCTTTCATCATGTTTAGATTTGAATTCATCTAAATTATCCATTTTATTGATTATAAAGAACTTGAAATGAAAAACTTTAAATTAATTAACTTTTTTTCTCCAATTCCATAACTTGTATGGGGTTTTCATTAAAATATTTCAAATAATAACAATATTAATAATATAGCAATATTTATTCATATCCTCTTCAAGAAAATAAAGAGGTAAATTAATATTCATTTAGTATGGTATGGGAAATCTCCTGAAGGGTTCTGTTTCTTCTTTCTACTACATTATTCTCTTGTTTGGTCCAAGGAGCATAAAATTTGTGGTTGTATCCTTGTTGTGGTCATAGAGATTCCATTTCTTGATTTTAAAACTCATGTCCATGATCACTTCTTAATGTTATAATAAAAATTATTCTAAGGTTTTATAAATATTTTTTATATTTATAAAAATATGAACAAGATTCACTTTTTTGATCTAGAAAGAATACTCAAGTGTATATGGAAAATTCATCTACTATAAAATAAGAATTATTCTTCCCATTTAGGTTAGAAACACTAGAGGATCCAAACAATCCCATGTAAAAAAATATTATGGGATGAGAAGTTGAAACTTTATTATTTGGTTTAAAATAGATATTATGTTTTTTTTTCTTTTATGACATGTGTTATATGATTTTCCTATTTGAAATTCTAGTTTAGGAAGATATTTAACTAACCCTTAGCTAGTTAGATTCCTATGAGGGTGAAGGTTTCAGTGGCCTAGTCTCATATTCCAAAGTCGATTCTCTTAATGAAAATCACTTAAACAAGAAATATTTTGAGAAAATAATTAGTTCAAGTCAACATCATATACATTTTCATTAAGTAGGGTAGTAAAAACTAAAATATTCTTAGAATCATGAATTTTTCAAGATTTTTTTTGAAACATAACATAATAACCATCATCACATAGTTGTGAGTTTCTAATCTGATAATATTTTAATCCATATATAAATAAAACTTTATAAAGAAATACTACTAGAATTTCCAATTTGACCAAGTCCAATTATCAGTCCTTTGGAAATGTCACCAAAGGTGACATATCCACCATCTAATTTTAAATAGTTCAAAAAGTTTTAATAGTATCCAATCATGTGTTTGGAGAATCCACTATCTAGACACCATAGGTGTTTACTAGTACTCTTCAAACAGGGTTTCTATATAAAAACTAAACATGAACTGATTTTCGTCCCCATATTTTTTTGGGTCCAGAAATGTTAGTAATGAAAGCATTAGGAATCCAAAATTTATTTAACTAGCTTTCTACAAAGAGGATTTAGTCTTTTAAAAAAAACTTTATTAAGTTTATAAGATTAAGAAGTGTTTATAGATATGGTAAAACTATAGGTAAGAACAAATTTTTTATTCATTGTTTTCCTTTAATAATTGATCATTTTTTCTATTCCTACAGTAAAGTTACACTTCAAATTAACAGATAGAGCATGTTGGTTCTTTAAACTTGTATATTTATCCTTCATATCATTAAATGTTTTCTCCATAATATTATAGTACTCAAATAGATCCTCACTAATCATGTTTTCATCATTTTTTTCATTCTAAAAAAATATTTTAAATATGAACAGGAGATTTGGAAATAGTATTTCATACCTCATTTGTGTTTTTCATAAAACACATGTTATCTCTATTATTTTTATCTTCTCTACTCGAGTCATAGTTGTTTGAGCTATCCTCAGAGGCACTCCAAATGGATTTTATAGAATTTTTCTACTATTTACCTTTTTCCTCCTATTTTTTCTTATATTTCAGCTTGTGATAACCAGCATTGATCTGTACTTTTATTTTTCACTCATAATAGGTTATCTCATATGTGGAATCATCCTTTATCCTATCATTTCACAAATTCATGCTATTTTCATACATATATTTATAATTTTATTTATTGAGTAATTTATTCTTCTAGTATAACTTTTTGAATCATATGGATATGTGATCCATTTCCCCATCACTAATTGCAAGTGATTCCTCATTACAAGAACTTTCATCTTTGATTTTCTCTTTTATATTTAAGTTAAAAGTCTTGAAGGCTACTAAATTTCTATTTGATTCATGTTTTCCTATGTGTTTACTTGAAATTACTCCTCATACATCACAATATTTCCAATAATATATTTTACTTGTAACTTACTAATGTCACAAGACTCTCTTATAGAAACAGATGTCCCTCTCCATCTATCATATAGAAATATTAGAAGTTTCATTAGTTGATATTTATCTATAATTTGTTTCTCAAGTTCATGCATGGTTTTGAAAATTTCATTGAACCTGAGATGCATATCAGAAACGGATTCATTGGTTTTCATTTTAAATGTATCATATTTAATGTTATAAGAATTCAAATACTTTTCTTTAACATTTTAGGCTCCCTAATGAGATATAACAAGAGTATCCCAAATTTCAAAATTAGTATAGAAATAAAATATTTTATTAAATTCATCTTCACATCATTCACAATATATTTCATTCCTAGATTTACAATTACAATAATTTAAAACCTTAGTGGCATCACTCCATTCAGCACTTATAGCTTTGGGTTTTTTATATTTTTCCTTGATAACAGTATAGATATCAATATATATTCTCTCTATATGGATTTTCATCTTGATCTTCCATTAATCATAGTTAATTATATTAAAATAAGGATTTCAGTTAGTGACAGTTTCTTCTTGTATATTATTATCCATAAAGACTAAAATTTATATTTAATAGAAATCTTGATATCCTTTGATAAAACTAGACCATGATAAAAAGTATTTTGAAAATCCTATAATACCAAATTTTGGTCGGAGTGGAACACTAAAAAGGGGTGTGAATTTAGTTTCCAATTAAAATTTTATATAAAAAGGATTTAAAACATAAATCCCCCAAGTTAATAAAAATTTCCAGTTAACTAAAACTGTATAATAATATAATTTGGTCAATTTATAAATATTATTTTAAGTTCAATAATAACTTAGTTAAAAAATGTTTTAAAACTATATTAACTTTTGAAATGGTTTTACTTAAATCAAACACCATATATTAAACACAAATTAAAGTAAACTATTAATGTAATATTTTGTTATACAGTTTAGAAAATATATATAGATTAGTTTTGAAACTAGAGTAACAAAACATAAAATCACATGTCAGAATTAAAAAATGGGTTCAGTCTCATACCAAGACCTAATACCCTCCATTTAGAAATCACCTGCTGTAAAGAAAATTATTAATGAATAAATTGATCCAAAACAAGGATCAATTTTTATATAACGCAACTAAACTCCGGAATTTGATACTACAACCAGCCTATTCCGCAGTTCTATATGGGATACTAAAATGTAATAGAATAAGATATAGCATATTTGCACTGTCCATAAAAATATAGGAGACTGGGTTTATGAATAAATAGGTTAAATAAAAACACATCTCAATAAGTAAACCAAAACATAAAGAGATAAGTATAGAGAGTGTGAAGATTTGATGTAGCTCAGTTTGTTCATCTTTAGTTGATTAATGGTCATTGAATTTTTCCTTGAAAAACTTCAAATAAGTTTAGACAAAAAATTTAGGAAAATTAGAGTGTCGTAGAAGCACTTTGTTCAGTTTGTTCAGCGTATGAATTTTTCTCAATGATTTCTCACTTTCACATGTATCTTATCTATTCTTTTGTGCATAAGGGGCTCTGAATATTAATTATATAATTTCCTTAAACTATAAATTAGAGAATATTTAATCCTTAATAATCATACTCATTACTAACTAAATTCTATGAATTTACGAAAAACACCAAAATATAGCTGTTGGAGATTTGAAAATTCTCTAATTATTATGTTTGACATGGTCACTTGGTCTTCCCTTAGGAATGGTTACTTTGGATCATAGTTACTATGAATGGTTTTTTGGCATGAAAACTAGGCATGGTAATTTGGAATGAAAACTAGGAATTGTTACTTCATTACTTTATGGGATCATTACATTTGTTATCCAGAAGGTACATCTCTTCATGCGGTAGGTACTCTTCATCTCACGTTCACATGACTTGTTATTGCTTATATGATTTCTTCTCATGGTTACTTAATTTGTTCTTGTAGTTGGTTTATCACATCATGTGATCAATACAATAATACATGTGACATGTACATTTCTTGAAGATCTTTTCTTTACTTCGAATAGTAATTATATTTCTTCATTTGGTAGGTAGTTTCCTTCATACAATCACATTGAGTTTCAACATATAGGAAGTTCAATACACATGAGGTCACTTAAAAATAAACACACCGTCAGTAGAAGAGTTATATTTAATTGTCACATAGTAGGTGTTTTTTTCATGTAGTCGGTACCACACAGACACTTGACCTTTATGGTTAATAAGTTATCTTCATACGTAAGGTAGGCACTATAGTGAACCAACCTTTTCTTATATTGCAATTGCATCATTATAAGGATAAAAAACATAATAGTATTACACTATGAGGGTCCAGAGGTTTAGTGTCTTGGGAAAACTAGTACCATACAAAACATTTACAACCTCAAGCATAAACATTTATTTAATTCCTTGTTCTCTAGATTCTTATTGTTACTTAACCTCTTCGTAGTACATGTAGTCACATGAGGATATACATCAAAAAGGTGTGAGCTAAAATCCAATTAAGTCGATAAATAAGAACATGAAAAAACATAACATGGGATAGGAATAATCTGTATCATCATAACATTGGCACATGACCATAATCATAAGAGGAAACATTAAGAGAAGACTTGGAATGTGGCAATTCATAAACAATGAAACATCATGTCTTAGTGGTTAACTAACTCAAATAGTTGTGAAAAAATATATCATAATGTTCACACATAATTTCACTTTAACTCATGAGATTCATCACTTTACCCAATTCATTGGAGCGTTGTATAATTCTTGATGCACCTGTCAAATTCAAACATTCATATTGCGCTATATAATTTCAGGCACACCCATCACATCATAACATTTTCATTATCATGCATGCCACATAGAAAATATAATAATAATGAACATAAATAACTCATGTAAAGGAATGGGTTTTGTCTCATAATAACACATTCATAAACTTTGGGTTCCCAAAATAAACAGGGAATGACATACTTCATACAAGAACCATCAACCTTGAGTGAGAAGTAAAAGGTGTGGTTTTGAAAGAAGAGTTCTTTTGGAAAAAACTTTGTTTGACATAAACTCAAATGGAAAACACGTATATCCCAAAAAGGTAAGATAATGATGCAAAAATTATTTTTAAGGAGTAACCATACTAAAAATGGAGTGAAATAGGGAGAACCCAAAAAAATAAAGTTGGGTTCGAGAATTTCCTCTTACCTTGTATCTGAACGTTTTCTTCATTTTAATGTCCTGTATAATGACATTATATTCATTAATTATAAATTAAAAAACCTTTTATACATTAATATGGTTCATTATGGTTTCATTAATTTCTTTTATGGACCTTTGGATGATTTATAGAGTTTAAATCCATTGTTTGGGAGTGTTCTTTTTCATAGTTTTTATGAACGGTTCACTTGTATACATGAATGAAAGTTAACGTAGAACATGGATAAACATAAAAAACTGATATTAAATTTTATTTATTATATTATAGGAGTTTAAATGATATTATAATGAATTATGTTATATTCCATGTGGATGAATCATTAGTTAAAATTTAATGATGATCGTTTTAGGTAAATTTGGGCAGTTTTTGGATCACAATGAACTTGTTTTGTTTAATAATTTAGTAATATGTACATAAGTTAGTTCCAGAACATTAAATAAGATATAATAAATATAAAATAATCTGGTTCAACCATAAAAATGGTTTCATGGCCAGATCTTAAGGCAGTAAAGGAAAATGAAAAACATGTCATTCTTGAAGGTGATAAATTAACACCTCACAAACAATGTTTTCCTTTCTAAAATAAAAAGAAGATGATAAGGGGGTTGGATGATATATTATCCCATTAGTACCATAAAATTCCAGTATATGTAATATACTAGAGTTTCCATACCATGTGTATGAGTATAGGTGGGGAGAGATTAAGAAAAGAACTTGAAATTGAAAAAAAAAATAAAGGAAATGAGAGGGGGAATTACCTATTGAATCCTCCTTAAGGCACCTTGGATTGGTATTTTTATTAAACCAGAAGCTATTTTACATGGGGGAGGGGATAGGGAAGATGTTTGGTCAGATTTTAGAAAATTATTGAAGCTTAAGAGGTGTGAATAAATGAGGGTGTAAGGGGTGGTATTTATAGTGGAAGGGAGAGGGGTTTTCTCAATATTATATGCATTAATTTATTTTTTCTCCACAAGGCAAGTAATAGTGATGATTCCCTGACCAAGAATAGTAATAAGTGCAAGTGAGTTATAAAAATGCATTAATTTATATATATATACCTATATGGGTAATGTTTATATATAAACATTTGTATTTCTACAAAGAATCTATATTTATGTGTATATTCTAATATATGTATATATATATATAAGTATTTGTGTATATTTATATACATTTGTAAAAATTTATACATATTTATGTTTATATATTTTTATATCGTGTGTGTCTGTGTGTGTACAAATATATTTACTTGTGTTTATATATATATTTATATTGATATATAATTATATATCTGAGTGTGTTTAAATATATTTATATAAATTTTATTATATTTATATATGTTTATAGATATTTATATTCATTTATTATTTTATTATTTATTATTTATTATTTATTATTTATTATTTATTATTTATTATTTATTATTTATTATTTATTTTCAATTCAATTATTATTTGTTATTTATTATTTATTATTTATTATTTATTATTTATTATTTATTATTTATTATTTATTATTTATTATTTATTATTTATTATTTATTATTTATTTATTATTTATTATCATTTATCATTTAGCATTTATTATTTTCTATTATTTATTTATTTATTACTTATTTATTTGATATTTATTTATTTATTATTTATTATTTATTATTTATTTATTATTTATTTATTATTTATTATTTATTATTTATTTAATATTTATTTAATATTTATTTAATATTTATTTATTTATTATTTATTTAATATTTAACTATTATTTATTTATTTTGTATTTATTATTTACTCAATATTTATTTATTTTTTATTATTTATTTTTTATTTATTATTTATTATTCATTTAATATTTATTTATCCTTTATTATTTATTATTTATTATTTATTATTTATTATTTGTTTATTATTTATTTATTAGTTATTTATTATTATTTATTATTATTTATTTATTATTATTATTTATTATTATTTATTATTTATTATTTATTGTCATTTATCATTTATTATTTATTATCATTTATTATTTATTATCATTTACTATTATTTATTATTATTATTTATTTATTATTTATTATTTATTTATTATTTATTTATTACATGTCTATTATTTATTTAATAATTATTTATAATCTATTTATTATTTATCTATTATCTATTGTTTATTATTTTATTATTTATTTATTACTTATTTATTATATATTCATTATTTATTATTATTTAATGTCATTTTTTTATTTGTATATGTATAAGTATACTACATACTATTTACACACCAAATGAAGTGCTTATTAGAGTAGTAAAGTCTTTGCAGTATATCCAAGAGATAAGGGGTTCAAATCTCTCTTAGCGCATATATTTATCAAAATTATGAATGGCATGCATAGAATATGCATGCATGGTAGGATAAATAATAAAATATAAGAAATAAGAAATAAGAATTAATAATTAATAATTAATAATTAATAATTAATAAATTAATTACGTAAATAAATAATAATTAATTAATTAATTACCTAAATAAGAAAAAAAACCACTGCCAAACAAAATGTCGTGAATTAAAAAATCACCGCTCAAAAAGCACTGTGAAATGATTCCGGACACGCCAATATTTGGAGCTTTTAGAAAGAGTTGTGTATCATTTAGTGGCAATTTAAACCGCTTCTAAATGCCAAAAAAACCACTGAGAAATCCCCTTTTTTGTATTGTTGGGGTCAAATGAATGATATGGGTCAGAGTAATAATGAAAAAGCTCGGATACATGGAAGGCATCATGCATAGGATGGTACCTCTAAGGTAAAGTCAACTGATAGGCTACCGACATGACTCTTTCTATGATATCAAAAGGACCAACATAATGAGGTGATAACTTGCCTTGTCTATGAGTTCATCTATGACCCAATCTAGGAGAAACTCGTAGAAATACCTGATGTCCCAACTCAAACTTCAGAGTTTGAAGGTGACGATCGGTATAAGAATTCTTCCTGGACTGAGCTATAGCCATGCATTTTGGAATCAATTGTACTTGCTTTGAATTCTCCTGAATGAGATGAGGACCCAGTAATGTTGTCTCGAATGCCTCTAACTAGCTCATGGGTGAATGAAATGACCTACCATAAAGGGCCTCATAGGGATTCATCTGAATCATTTCCTAAAATCCGTTATTGTCCAAAAACTATATAATATATATATGTTTTTCCATGAACCTCTGAAATCAAGGATGTGTGCCTAGAACATGCCCTCTAACAGTTTTATCTCCTGCTTAGATTGATCGTCATTCTTATGGTGATATATTGTACTCAAGAGTACCTATGAACCTAGTGTCATTGGAAACCCTTCCTTTAACCATAATCTAAACTGAGAGTCCCTTCCCAATATGATTGAATAAGTAATAACATGAAGGTGCAAAATCTCCCAAATATAAAGTCTCCCAATATCATTAACTAAAAAGGTCTCTCAAATAGGTAGGAAGTGTGTAACCCTAGTCAACCTATTGATGATCACCCATACTACATTACTACCTCAAGGGAATCTCATCAATCCTATCATGAATTCCATGGTGATGTCGTCCCATTTCCACTCAAGAATGGATAAAGTCAATAGATGTCTCGTAGGCCACTGGTTCTCATCCTTCTCCTACCGATAGGTAGAGAACCATGTGATAAAACTTGTAATCTTTCACTTTCATACCAAACCTCTAATACTGACTTCATATATATTGGTACATCATGGTAATCCTAGGGTGTAATTCCCAAACAGAGGCATGAGATTCCTATATTAATCATTTCCTTATGTTTGTAGGGACCTAAAAATGTTCATGAAAGTATAAGATCTCATCCTCTTCAATAACCTAACCAAGCGGTGGGTCCTCTTCTGAAAAAAACTCTCTTAGGACTATGCCCTTGGGATCAAAAATCTTTCTCATCTTTACCCATTTCAGAAGGTATGATATCCTTGCCAAATCTACTAAATTAGGTTTCCCATGATATTCCTAAACCTCCAGGTGCATCTTAGAAAATAGGGTCGTTAAGGTCACTTGTTAATGGCCTCTTGGATGGAATGTGTCTAAGTCTTCCAACTTAGGGATTTTGCTACAGAATTTCCATTTTCAGGTGTATAAGAAAGATCAAAGTCAAATGACTGAAGACACTCTGCCCACCTATGTTGTATGAGTTTTAGATCATGCTATGTGGAAATGTATTTGAGACTTTTATGGTCCTTGTAAATGTTAAATCATTCTCCCAATATATAATGTCTCCAACATCATAAATAATGAACCATGACTGCTAGATCGAGGTCATGTGTAGGGTAATTCCACTCATGAGGTCTCAACTAGAAAGACCCTTACCCTAAAACTAGATCTCCCTCCATAAGAATTGCTCTGAACCTAATTCAAGAAGCATCACAATAGGTTGTATATCTTCTTCCTGGATCGGGTATATTCAAGATTGGTGCTGAATTCAGTCTTTCTTTCAACTCATTAAAATATGCTTCAAAAGTTTTGAACCAGGAGAACTTCACATCCATTGTAGTTAAGCTCATGGGAGCCGCTGATAGGCATGATAAGCCCTAAATAAAATTTCTGTAATAGCCAGCTATCCCTAAGAAACTATGTATATCAAATACATTCTTGGGATGGTCTTGGTAAATCGTGGTGTTAACCTTATTTGGGTCAAAAGATACCACTGACTCTAAAATGATATTACCCATGAAGTGAAACTTATCAATCCAAAAGTGAAATTTAGTGATCTTACCATACATCTAATGCTCTCTCAGTGTATTCAATATGATCTTAAGATGTTTGGAATTTTCATGTCGAGTACATGGATACCCCATGATTTCATCTGCAAAGACTATCACAAATGGATACTAATATGGGTGGAAAACCTTATTCATCAATTCCATAAAAACAACTGGAGTGTTTTAATGCCTAAACAGCATAACCAGGTACTCGTACAAGCTGTATATGCTCCAAAATATTGTACATGGTATGTTTGAGGGTCTTACATGCACATGATGGTATCCCGAACTCAAATAGATCATAGAGAAAAATGGAGTTCCTCAGAGCTGGTCGAAGATGGAATCTATACGTGGTAGTGGATACTGATTCTTTAGTATAAGTTGGTTCAACCGAAGTTAATCCATAAAAAACCTATGGGTATCATTCGCCTTCTTGCTGAATAGCATATGTGAACCCTGTAGGGAATTACTGGGTCATATAAAACCCTTTTATTCTAAGTCTTCTAAATGATTTTTGAGTTCCTAGAGATCGGTACCTTCCATTCTATAAAGAGGAATGTACATCGGTGTTTCTACTGGCACTAGATGAATGGTGTACTCCACTTCTCTCATAAGTGGTAATCCAGAAGTCTTCATCCAAGAGTTCCATGAAACAATAGACCATAGGAATGAATTTTTTACATTTTATTCCTTGATCGCTCATAAAGAGACTTAGTCATCTAGGTCATCACTCCGCTTATCCCATGATTTTTAGGTTCATCTCAACTCACATGGACATCCCAGTGACCCTTATGAATATAGATACTACCATCAGGTGACGTAAAAGACACTATATGGTGATGGAAATCAACATGGGCATGGTATGGAATCAACTAGTCCATTCTGAGAATGAAATCAAAGCCTATCATCTAAAGGATAAAAATATTCCAAATGAATAGATATCTTCCCACGTGAAGAGGGAAATCCCTACACCGTTGTACACTCTCTGATCAAACCCCTAACTATTTGTCAAGAGTTATCATGACATAGAAGTATTTGATTTCTAGGCCCATAATTTCCATAGTTTCCAAATATATAAATGATTTTTAAGAATCTATATCAAATAAGGATGATACTAAAGTAGATACTACTAGAATAGTACTTCAAACTATAGAAGGCCCTGGACTCTACTCTTAGGGTACATGATTCACTACATAGATATGGCCAGAACCACGACCCTAAGATGCTACCTAGATAACCTAGGTAGGTATGTTCTACTAGCATTTTATCTCTAAATTTTTATAGTGATGATCAAGAATACCTCCTTGGCCTGATTAGTCGATAGTAGTCCAGCTCCCAACTTGATGTGGAGCTACTGATCTGGTACTCGAGTGCGATGTTGGTACAGATCCCTTCTCACTTCATACTGTAGGGAATGTTTGGAAATAAATGCTGAAGGTGGCCCATTCTTCCATAATCCCAACACTCAATTAGGTTCCTCATATACTAGGTCATCTTATGGCATGTCATACCATATGGATGGAACAATATATAACTATCTATGCATGTCATCTAGCTAGAGCTACCTCTATAAACAATATTTTTCCTTCCACTAGACAAACCATCACCCTATATCGATGTTGACCCACCATGGTTAGCATTTCCAAATTACCTCAGGTTCTACTATGTGATGAGGTCCTAGTCTAATGTTTAAGAAATGGTGTACTGATCAAAAATATTCTCTTATGATTAGATGGAATATTCATGTCCATCCACAAACGATCTCACGGTCATCAACTCGTCACCAGTCAGTGTCAACCGAAAATGTTGATTCTCAGTGAAACGAGATGAATACTGCATCAGCGATATAGAACCCTGTTGTAGGTTTATAAACTCTCTACCATGGTCTGCTCTTAGCATCGACAGAAAGAAGTAGTCGTAGAATTCTATATAGAAGTCTGCCCAAACCATACCCTAATGATGATCAGTTTGAGAGATGGAATCCCACCAATATTTAATGGAATCATAGAGAATATATGTTGAAATATTAGACATGTGCTCTAGAATATTCTCTATATAATTGAAGAACGATAACATGGAATCCATACATTAATCAGTTGCCTAAGGACCGACATCCTTCGATAATGTAGTAGAATACTGCTACTGGAATTCTCACATCAACTATGTCATAGTAGCAGAAGGTCATAGAGCTCCCTATACAGACTACATGAAACATAATAATCTATCTCAAAACTAAACATTGGTTCTTGGTGGAGGAAGAATAAGAGGTGCCTCATATGGAACTACAAGAGGTAATGCTAATGGATCAGGGCCCACTACCTCAATATCATGTCCATGTCCACCCTCCTAGCATACGACTTGTGAACATCATGGCGGAATAGCTCTACAATTTCCAAATACATGACTCATATAAGATTTAATAGTAGGTTGGATCAATGATAATAGAAAAGGACATGTACACTACCTTCTTATAAATGAGTCACACCTATCTACCTGTTCCTAAAGCTAGGTCTAGGTATAATAAATATCATAACAGATCATGGGAGACACTACCTACTTCCCACTACTAAGGTAGGGTCATGGTCAAGGTCTCTTATAAGACAACAAAGGTTACAGTATATGGATCTTCAATTATAATATATAGAGAAAAAACACTCTTTACTTTGTAATTGACATCCCCCATTTAGCATTAACCTTTTCATTTAATTTTTACATTCATTTAAGTTTGTACATATTTATATTTATAATGATATCAAAGTCTAGTTAAATGTGTCACCATTCCCAATTTATAAAGGCCCATGCTCTATAAATTGAAATTGGTGCATCATGTAACTACGACCTGACCCTTAAATTTGGAATTAGGATGTAAAAGATCATATAAAATGATTTGATCAAATAAATCATCATTCCCAATTTATATAAGTACATACTTTATAAATTAAAATTTTCATTCAAGTAATCAAATCAACTACTATTTCATCCCATCGAACTAGTTCTTTAGGAACCAAACATGGAATAATTGGTTAATTAATGTTTCATAATAAATCTATATAGGAAAATTCCATTTAGATTGATGAATCCACTTTATTAAATCCTGTTATTTTATTCCTACAATAAATTTTAGCACATTTCCATATATAATAATCAAGGCACTCACAATAATCACAAGAAATACAGGAAATGCACATAATAATATAAATATGGAATGGAATAATGCATGAAATTTGAATCCTTAAGCACCTAATATGATTCATGAGATGATACCTCCTTATCTTACCAAGCCAAGGAAAAAAGTAAAAAAATAATCGTAACACCCCGAAAATCTAATGTAGGAACATTGTATTTGATAGTGTGTATGACACGCAACACATAGCATGTAAGGGAATATAAAATCTCAAAAAATTATAATATATTTAATATTTAAAATAAATTTAATATATTTTGTAGCTTGAAATGAACACAACATTCAGTTAGCATACATATCACACAACAATGAGTTTCTTTGATGGCTTGTGTTACATGCAAGACTGAGTTTTACCAAACTATAATATATTATTATAATATTATTATTTAATATAATAAGACATAACATAGTCATTAAATTAGTGGTTGTGAATAGGATTAACTAAATTATGATAATTTATGGTTTAAAAAAATTTAAATGAATTTATTAATTATAAATGAATATAAGAAGCAGTTGAATATAAAGGTAATGTTTTTATAGAAAACTATTTTTATGCTCACAAAGCTGTTTTATTTTAATAAATTAAATTAATTACAATTAGTGGATTATATTAATTTAATATATATATTATATATTCAATAAAATATTTTTTATATTCATCTAATAGATTTTATAGGCTTAATATAAAAACAAACTCAATTCTAGGTATAAAATACTATATTTTTATTAAGGAATTTTTACCACTTTTTAATGGAGGAGATATTTTAAATATATTTTTTTGCAAATTCTATAAATATTATATGTAAAAATAATATTAATATTTTAAAGTGTAACAAAAAATTAGTTTAGGGTGAATTTTTGGTATTTTTTTGTGAAGTTTCATTTTTTAATGAATACTAAAAAATACTGAATTTTAATTCAAAAATGATTTTTAAAATAATTTATTTATAGTGTTAAAATATATTTTAATTTGGTTTTAATGTCAAATTATATCAAATATTTATCAATTAAATCAATTTAGCTTATTTTAATTAATTTTAATTTGAAATTGGATATAAAAACTTATCAAACATTTGAATGCTTTTACTTTAAAAACCTGCATTGTCGCACCATCTGCAGGATTAAATTTAAATTAATTTATGACACTTATATGATTGTCATATGGAAAAATGGTTTCCATACTTTGAATAAGTATGATTTATAATTTATAATAAGTTCAACTTAGTTTTTGACCAAAAATATTAGTGAAAATAATTAAAATTAATTACAATGATTAAGGTGAAATTAAGTTTAACAAGGGAATAAACCATAAATTTAAGAGCTAAAATGACCTAAAAACTTGTCCAAAATCCATTTTATGTTTATATTTTGACCATATCCTACCTTTTATCTAATTTTTACCATTGTTGGATCCAAATTCAAAGGTAAAAACATGGGGTGGAATTCCATTTTCCAAAATTTACAAGAGTATCACTCATCCTCCGCTATAAAAGGCCTCCTCTCCTCCTACTTAGTCACACCACTCAAGTCACATTGGATCAACCAAGATCTACCAAAATAGATCCTCAAAATTCATCCCCTAAAACAGGAAGCCTCACCTTGGTCATAAATTCATCAAAGGAATCCCTTTAGGGAAAACCAAATGGAGTTACTTGATTAAAAGGTAACATCTTTTCTCAAGCTATTTAGTTTTATTTCCATTATACACCCTTAAACTCTCCTTATTCCATAATTATATAAAATAACCAGTATCATTAATATACTAATATGTTGTTATGTTAAGGTTTCTACCTACACTAATATGAACATCCATATAATGGGTAACGAACTTATCGTTTATGTGTGTGACGAATTACCGCCTCATGAAACGAAGTAGTTTGTTTTTTATTTACCACCTTTCATGGTTCGGAATTATAATAGAAATTCTGCTTATATATTATATACATGATACTTATTATTTATTTATTCTTTTTTAATTCTTTTATAACACATACCCATATAATTTCCATTTTTGTAAATACGATAACATCACGAGTGGAAGTGTGGGCTACCGCCTCCTAAAAACGATGTGATACGATCACATGATACATAGAATGTATAAAGGATGGTTTTAATTATAAATTTGTGGAATAAAAAAATTATATTATATTCATTACATAATTAACTTTCTGTAAATATAATATATATCATTTTTATTTATTACCCTTTCACACACTTAAAAAGCGATAACGTCATTTGTGGACCTGTGGACTACAACCTCCTCGAAACAATGTGATTCCTTATACATCAAAATAATTTCATATATAAGTATACATGATTACATAATATGGTATTTATGATATAATTATCATTTTGGAAAGATATAATGTTACTTACCTTCTTTCCATAACGATCATTGAAAAATAGGAACTTTACTCGTGTGTATGTATGGCCTACCATCTCCATGATTGTAACGTTGGTTCATTTTTTATAAACTTATTCAATTATTGGTTTTAAATTATAAATGTTGTATAAATATTATAAATATTCCATGATTATTATTATGGAGATGTTATATAATTACCACGTTGACCATATTTGACCTACCAAAATCTTTTAACACATAAACCGAATTTGGTCAAAACACTCTACGTAAACTTAATTGTTTAAGTAATTGTATAAAACATGATAATAAATTAAAAAAGTAATGATAAATATGAAAAAATTTATGATGAAATTAAATAATTAACATAATTTTATTTTTTGGGAATATGATTACACACTAGACAAGTCAGACTCGAGGTAAGAGATTTTCATCTCACTTTTTACTTCTGTGAGATAAATATCATATTCACCACTTACTTATTTGTGTAGTGTATCTAATATCCATTTTGATATATTATATCATGAATTATTTTATATTCATGGTATTTAAAACTTTAATTTTATTTTATTCCTTCATGAGGCTTATGATTTAAAATGTTTCAATGTGGTATGGGACACTTTTTAATGTTCAATGATTATTTTCCTCAAGAATAATTTTAATGATCTTTAAATAGAACTTCCATAAAAGGAAATTATATGCCATTGTTTCATAATCCCTTTAATTTTACAATCCTCTGATTATTCGTGAACTTTTTCATTTATTAGTACCATTTTCCACTCTTTTTTACTCAAATGTTTTTTAAAAATGTTTATAAGAAACCCTGAATTCATTTCTCTCTTTAGTCAGAGAACCTATTTTATTCAAAATACCATGTTTTTTTTAAATGTTTTTAACCTTTCCAAAATGATTTATTAGAGATATTTTTTCCATTTTTTTCTTTTACCAATTTTTTCAAATGAATATTCTTATCGATTTCTGAAAAATTCATTTTTTAAACTTTTTACCAGGAAAAAGGAATGTTCTTTTTACCTCGTACGGGATGTATGTATATACCTATCGTCATTTATTTGAATCTTACTTTTAATGTTTAAAAGGTTAATTTTTAAATAAAATGTTTTAGAAAGGTTATTTTCAAAATGTTTTTCAAAATAAAAAGGATATTTTCCTCAAGAATGTTTTTAAAAGATATTTTTATAGTATTTACATTCATCAATGAAAACTACCCTTTATTTTACTCCACTTGGGAGATATTTTATTGATACCATGCTTAATCTTCCTCAAGATGGTTTATGATTTATTTGGCCAATGATAGTATTCACATTCATATCCTTGATTCCTTTTAGTCCCCTTAAAATATTTAATTTCTTATAATCATTTGACATTGTATTTCCCCTAAATATCAATATCATTTTTGTGGATATGATTATTACCTGAATCGAATACCATTTTTCATACAGTTTTCACATTGAAGATTATTTGATTATTTGGGAAATATTGATCAATCTGTATCATTTATTCAATATGGATATTTGATCAGGAAAATTATTTATTTGATATAAAGAATACTTAGGACATGAAAGACAAGGGTTGGGGACCATTTATGGAATTCTCTGCGGGTTGGGGATTGGTTAATGTAAGTCCCTTGATGCATCAGTAGTCTCATGAGATGAAATTTGTTGGAAAAACCATTCTAGTCTTTTTCCAATCATAATAGACAGGTTTATACCTATAGTTTTAAATTGTACAAAGGATAGATCTTGATAGTATAGGTTTTCATGTTCCTTAGACATGACGTCCAATAATTAAGCATTTCCTTAATTTTATTTCAGTTATTATTCATCCATGAGATTTTTCCCAGACATATCAACGGATACATTTCATTCCCAGATCATTGATTAAATGGAATGTGTTTTTGTTTCTTATCTTTCCATAATTAATTTACTTAATACAGTTATTTGAATGACATGTGTTTCCAGTTATTACCATTCCATATTATTTATGCACTTCCTTCTCAATTTTTTGATTGCATGGTATATGTTTTTAGTTATTTAACATGACATAATTATTATTCTCATTGATTCGTTGTTGCTTCTACTATACTTTACCCTTATTGAGAATTTGAACCCACCCTTATTATGTTTCCTTTCCCTAGGAATCCAGTAAGCGTATTATGAAAGACATGTTGGGATATACTATATTGAATAAATTTATCCTCGAAGTTATTTAGAAAAAAAAATTATATTTTAATTAGTGTATTCATTTGTAATACAAGACTCATGTATGTGTATGTTTTACCAAGACTACTAAACTATTCATTCCTTTGGGACATGATTTAATTGTATATTATGCCAATTAAATTGATAGTAGACACCGAATCTAGGCCTTCTGGGGTTAGGTTGCTAAAGTTGGAATCATAGTAGCAACCTTGGGAACTAGATTTTGGAAAATATAGATTAGAAAACATAACCCTAAGGTATAATTTGAGGACAAGTATAGAAGAACGTCATAAAGTTTTAATTAAATAGAGATTATGTAGTTTTAAAATCAATACATATTTGTCTAGATACTACAAGTGGATGTGGTTCTGGCACATATGTACCCAGGAGTAACAACTATGACAAGGTTTGTCGAGTCTGACCTAGAATAACCTAGTACATGATAATGGGTCATACTACACACCTGGTTTGACATTCAGGGGGGATAATCTTAGAATAATTCACATTATCTATACAAACAATTATGAAGGATTTTGATAATGAATAGACTTGGTTAAACCTAAGGTGTTTTATATTGAAAATAATCACTACTAAAAAATCGGCCATTAGCAACCGCCAATGGCGGTCGCTATAGGCCTATAGAGAGCACCCAGCAACCGCCATTGGAGGCCGCTTCAGCTTCATCGCTGTAGGCCAATAGCGACCACCAATGGCGGTCGCTATAGGTGGCCGAAATGCCGACCTTAAGTGACCGCCTTTGGTGGTCGCTACACTAGGAAAAAAAAATTTAAAAAAAAATCATATTGAAAGAAATATATATATATATATATATATATATTTAAAAAAATTATATATGTAATATTAAATAAAATATTTTAAATATAAATATATATATATATATAATATGATTTAAATATTTCAATATATATATATATATTAAAGAAATATATATATATAATATTAAATAAAATATTTTTCATTTTTTTAATGAAATGTACGAATTGTGTTTTTTTTCTTCACGGTGCAAAATCAGAGATAAAACAAGGTAACAATCATAAAAAATGGAAAATAATTTCAAACAGCATAAACATCAAGATCATCATAAACGATAAACGTGCTTCAACGATCCGAGAAGGTCCATCTATTTCAATCTTCTGCTTCAATAAACCTACAATAAGACAAAAAAACAACAAAACAAAACAAACGTAAATTGAACATAATTATTCAGTTATTATATACATATAATAAAATTAAATCTGACATCAAATCATGGTGCTATAAAAATTTAAAACCCTCAATTTAAGAAATGTTATCATTTCAGGTCATTCGGAGCACATTTGCTCTGAATTCGACCGTCTCATGCCGTGTTTGGTGTTTTATGACACCGAAAACGCGTTTCCGGTCACCGCGGTCAAAAGACACCTCTGATTGATTTACCTTCTACCCGACCATTCCAAAAATCACACAAAGGCTGATTTTGTACGGTTTCATGGCATTCCGAGGTCGTTCGGGTGGTTTTGACCCCCCAACGCGCTGTTTTAGCACGCGTCGAGCTGCTGAAAACAACACAATCGGTCGTACCGCACACAACGCATGTCTGATGGGTGCATCGTCTCCTCCTACACGTCACGAATAATATTCCTAATGTTTTTGTGTGGTTTCAGGTCATTCGGAGCATGTTTGCTCCGAATTCGACCATCTCATGTCGTTTTTACTGTTTTATGACACCAGAAATGCATTTCCGGTCACCATGGTCAAAAGAAACCTCTGATTGACATGTCGTCTGCCCGAACAATCCAAAAATCACACAACGGCTTATATCGTACGGTTTCATGGCATTCTGAGGTCGTTCGGGTGGTTTTGACCCCCCAACGCGCCGTTTTAGCGCGAGCCGAGCTGCTGAAAACGACACAATCGGTTGTACCGCACGCACCGCACGTCCGATGGGCATTTCGTCTCCTCCTACACGTCATGAATAATATTCATAATGTTTTTGTGTGGTTTTAGTTCATTCGGAGCACGTTTTCTCTGAATTCGACTGTCTCATGCCGTTTTGGTGTTTTGTGACACCGGAAACGCGTTTCCGGTCACCGCAGACAAATGACACCTCCGATTGACGTGCTGTCTACCTGACCATTTCACAAATAACACAACGGCTGATTTCATATGGTTTCATGGCATTCTGAGGTCGTTTGGGTGGTTTTGACCCCCAAACGCGCCGTTTTAGCGCGCACCGAGCTGCTGAAAATGACACAATCGGTCGTACCGCACGTCCGATTGGAGCGTTGTCTCCTCCTACACATCACAAATAATATTCCTAATGTTTTTGTGTGGTTTCAGGTCATTCGGAGCATGTTTTCTCCGAATTCGACCGTCTCACGCCGTTTTTGGTATTTTATGACACCGGAAACACGTTTCTGGTCACCACGGTCAAACGACACCTCCGATTGACGTGTCGTCTGCCCAACAATTTCAAAAATCACACAACGGCTGATGTCCTACGGTTTCATGGCATTCTGAGGTCGTTCGGGTGGTTTTGACCCCCCAACGCGCCGTTTTAGCGCGCACCGAGCTGTTGAAAACGACATAATCGGTCGTACCGCGCGCACCGCACATCTAATGGGAACTTTGTCTCCTCCTACATGTCACGAATAATATTCCTAATGTTTTCGTGTGGTTTCAGGTCATTCGGAGCACGTTTGCTCCGAATTCGACCGTCTCATGCCGTTTTTGCTGTTTTATGACACCGGAAACGCGTTTCCGGTCACCGCGGTCAAAAGACACCTCCGATTGACATGTCATCTGCTCGACCATTCCAAAAATCACACAACAGCTGATTTCGTATGGTTTCATGGCATTCTGAGGTTGTTCGGGTGGTTTTGACCCCCCAACGCACCGTTTTAGCGCGCGCTGAGCTGCTGAAAATGACACAATCGGTCGTACTGTGCGCACAACACGTCTGATGGGAGCGAAGTCTCCTCCTACACATCAAGAATAATATTCCTAATGTTTTTGTGTGGTTTCAGGTCATTCAGAGCACGTTTTCTCCAAATTCGACCATCTCACGTCGTTTTTGCTCTTTTATGACACCGGAAACGCGTTTACGGTCACCGCGGTCAAACGACACCTCCGAATGACGTTTTGTCTGCCCGACCATTCCAGAAATCACACAACGGCTGATTTCGTATGGTTTCATGGCATCCCGAGGACGTTCGGGAGGTTTTGACCCCCCAACGCGTCGTTTTAGAGCGCGCCAAGCTGCTGAAAACAACACAATCGGTCGTACAGCGCGCACCGCACGTCCGATGGGCGCGCCGTCTCCTCCTAAACGTCACGAATAATATTCCTACTGTTTTCGTGTGGTTTCAGGTCATTTGGTGCATGTTTTCTCTGAATTCGACCGTCTCACGCCGTTTTTGTTGTCCGAGGTGCGGGAGGCCTGTCCGGGGTGCGGGAGGGCTGTTCGGGGTGCGGGGAGGGTTGTCCGGAGTGCGGGGAGGGCTGTTTGGGGTGCAGGGGGGCTGTCCGGGGTGGGGGGGCATGTCCGGGGTGTGGGGAGGGCTGTCCGGAGTGTGGGGAGGGCTGTCCGGGGTGCGGGAGGGCTGTCCGAAGTGTGGGGGGGCTGTCCAGGGTGGGGGGCATGTCTGGGGTGCGAGGAGGGTTGTCCGAAGTGTGGGGAGGGCTGTCCGGGGTGCGGGGGGCCTGTCCGGGGTGCGGGCGGGCTGTCCGGGGTGCGGGGAGGGCTGTCCGGGGTGTGGGGGGTTGTTCGGGGTGCGGGGGGGGGGGGGGGTTGTCCGGAGTGGGGGGGCTTGTCCGGGGTGCGGGGAGGGCTGTCCGGAGTGCGGGGAGGGCTGTCTGGGGTTGGCCGGGGACTACAAATAGTGAACTCATCTCATTCATCAAAACAAGTTTAATTATTTATATTAGGAATCACGTGTTTTTTTCAAAAATATTACAGAACATGTAATTATAAACATTGAAAATTAAATGAACAAAAAATATCCAAATCAATAATCAGTTTCATGGTTACTTCTCAATTCATGCACACAAACATTGCATAAAGCCAAAACACACATGATACCCCCAAATCAAAAAAAAACTCACTAGAAACCAAACATAAATATCAATAACAACCCCACCATTAAAAGCAGAAACACACCTCGTAAATATGATGCGTCATGCGTGTTCATCACTGACCTCCATCCGGTGGGCTAGGGGCCTACAACAAATAAACATTATGAATATTTTCATAACAAAAATAATTTAAATTAAATAAATAAATACAGTATAAACCTGCGTCGTGTGATCCCCTGCACCATCACCTGGATGCACATATTCCCGTAGTGCTCTAACCTCAGCAGCCAATTGCGCATTTGCCTCCTCGGAAGCCCGCAGCCGTGCCTCAAAATATGATGACTGCTGTGTCATCTGAGCAACAACAAGACTGACAACCGCAGCGTGTGACACTACAGAATGAGGAATCCCTGTTCCATAGGTCAAAATATATCCATGCTCGTCCCGATCAATGATGCGATGAAAGATCTCATCCATTCGCATGGGAAGCTGTCGCTGGTCCTCTGGCAGATGTTCTAATTCAGCTTCAAATTTAGCTTGTGAAATATTTAAATATATATACATATATTAATATACAGATTTTATGTAAGTATTAGTAATGAGTACAAGCACTTACTATCAATGCTGCAGCCTCTGGATCATTGTGATCACGAGTCCTCATCCACACTGACATTTTATCAGTTGGTGCACCTTGCTCCCGCAACTATATATGAATAGAATATAAACACAAAATCGTATTAATTAAAAAAAATAAAAAATGAATAATAAATACCTCATGTCAGATCTAAGACACGTGACGAGTCCCGAGCCTGTGAGGTGGTCCCTACAACACTCGATTCTCAAAATGGCGTGTAGACACCTCCTACATTCAATTCATTCAAATATCAAACAAATCACACATTCTTGAAAATATATATACCAAAATAAATATACAAACTGAAACACCCTCAGTAGACTAATATGCAACTAAATCACACCACTGAGCTGGGAGGACACCTCTTGGGACTTTTTCCAGAATGTCTGGGGCACCCACATTTGGTACCCAGTGGTCCCTCTTGACTTTTCCTTTATAGTCTTTCCACATCTTACGGCATTTTCTCATACACACTGGCCGAAACTCATCGGGACATACTTTCAAATTTTTCTATTAAAGAAAAAAATCACATATGTTATTATTGTTTATACATAGGGAATAAAGTAAAATGGTCTTCTTACCTGAACCTCCCTCCAAAGACGATCTAATGTGTCCTGGGGGATAGAAGCTCAGTCATGCATGGTCAATGGAAATCGATGTGTATCACGTATGATATGACCCAACTGACGAATAAATGGAGGGGAATTCCATCCCACATGATGAAATATCTCATCAAATGAAACATCAAAAGTCGTGTCGGAATTCCATGATAATATGCCACGACCAGGGCCTCTCCTGCGAGAGGAAGAAGCAGTCGAGTCTGATCTTGTTGAAAACAATTTTATATACAAATTGACAGATGTTATAAATATATATATGTTTATTAATTATATAAAAAATATAGACAATGACATTCCAACATACCTCTACCCTGAGACGTAGATGCCTCAGATGGATGATGTGGATCTTCTGCCTCTTCCCCTGACATGCCTGCAGTCATGGAAAACATTAGTAAGGGGACTATCCAAAGTGTCCAAATGATAAATTGGATTGTTTTTAAAAAAAAATAAAACATGTACAGTTGTTAAGGAGGGGATGGGTGGTGGTGGTGCAGCGAGGGAGGGAACGAAGACGAAGGGGACGGGGGTTGGCGGGGTGCGGGAGGGGGGGTGTTCGGGGTGCTGGGGGGGGGGGGGGGAGGGACGAGGGAGCGGAGGGCCGAGGGCGGAGGTCGTAGGCCGGAGGGGCTAGAGGTCGAAGGCCATAGGGCCGCTGGAGGGCTGCCCGAGGGTTTCTGGGCTACCGGAGGCGGGTGGCGGGAGGCCTGAGGGCAGACGGAGGCCGCAGGGTGGAGGGCGGCCGGAGCCGGAGGGCGGCTGGAGGAGGGCGGGGCCAGCAGAGGGTGGCCGGAGGGCAACTGGAGGGCGGCCGGAGGGTGGAGGGTGGCCGGAGGGTGACCGGAGGGTGGCCGACGGAGGGCGGGGCCGGCGGAGGGCGGGGCCGGCGGAGGGCGGCCGGCCGGAGGGCGGGGCGGGGTAGGGAAGGGCGGCGGAGGGAGGGGCGGCGGAGGGCGGGCCGGCGGAGGGCGGGCCGGCGGAGGGTGGGCCGGCGAAGGGCGGGGCAGTGGAGGGCGGGGCGGGACGGCGGCGGGCGGGGCGACGGGGAGGGCGGGGCGACGGGGAGGGGGGAAGGGATCGGGGGGGCGCTTCGTGAGAGGAGGGAGGGTTCGGGGGGCACTGATGCCTTTTTTTTAGGGAAACGTAGCGATCTCCATTGGCGGTCGCTATTGGTTACCTATAGCGACCGCCAGTGGCGGTCGCTATAGGTAAAGGGGCTCAAAAGCCCATATTTCTAGTAGTGAATGTGTCAAGATTTACATATCCTAAAAATGATTATATGGTTTTTCCAATATGATAATTGATGGTCACACTATTGTTTTTGGTTTTAGGAAATTCCCTCCTCTACAGGATAAACTCTAGACTAAGGAAAGATCTATGTGGAAATAAGTGGATGAAGTATTTATGTATTAGGGTTGTATTAAAAACTGTAGGATATTTAATGACTAAATTTCAAGGATTTCCAACATATTTATTTTTGAAATTATATTAATATGGTTTTAGAAAAGGATAACATGTATGTTGGGGGAAAACCAATCAATTTTGGCAAGGACATGGGTCTTAAACCCATGATCGAAGAACAATAAGGGTTTCATGCCAACCACTGACCTATGCAATGTCTTGGTCAATATTTCATTGTTTTTAGTTAAACAATTTGAAAAATAAATATTAATGATGAACTAGTAGTGTAACTTTTAGGGTTTAGAGATTAATGTATTAACCATATTGGCTTTGGGAAATACTTAAAGATAAATATTTATACTTTTCACTCTTTTATGGTCCTTATGATCCTTTAGAAACATATTTTTCTGTTTTAGGTGTCAATGTTAATTTTTGTACATCCATTTCTTGATGTAATGGATGAATTGGAAATTTATTAAAGCACAAACAAAAAATAAAAATTGTGATTATATAAATATTTCAAGTAAGTATGTTTTCTTATATTCTTAAGTGGTAAAATAATTACTCAACATTAGAAAAATAATTTATAAATAAAATTTTTTCCTAATACCATAATTTTGTTGAACCGATGGTTTTCTAAATCATCACAGATTTATGGATTTGAGGCCCTCAAATTTCTATTGATCATTCACTTATTTGTGATTGATGACCACAAACACTCCCTATAAATATTTACATTTTTCCTCTAAGTACGTATCTCTACTTGCAACTAATTTTCTCCTACTTAAAGACCTAGTTATATGTTATTCCATGTGGCCTTTGTATTTCCCATTCTCTCTTTTCTAAAGGATTTATTATGAACCCTTCTCACGATGTGGGATTTCAAACATAGGAAATATCAAACAATCAATCACCAAGACCGAGTTTAAATTGCGAGTATGCAATTTAATTAAGGTGGGGAGAATAGAAACGCCATTAAAATCTAAGGATGAAAAATTGTATCTGATAGCGTGTATGACACGCAATACCAAGCGTGTAAGGGAATATAATATCCAAATAATTTATAATATATTTAATTTTTTAAATAAATTAAATATATTTTATAGATTTAAATGCACACAAAACTGAGTTAGCATATGTCACATGCAATAATGAGTTTCTTTGATGGCCGATGTTACACGCAAGATTGAGTTTTAGTGAACAATAATATATTATTATAATATTATTCTTTAATATAATAAGATATAACCTAGCCGTTAAATTAAGAGTTATGAATAGGATCAACTAACTTATGAAAATATATGGTTTACACAAATATTAAATGAATTTATTAATTATAAATGAATATAAGAACCAATTAAATATAAAGGGAATATTTTTATAGAAAATTATTTTTATGCTCACAATGTTGTTTTATCCTAATAAATTAAATTAATTACAATTAGTGAGTGATATTAATGTAATATATATATTTTATATATTTTATTCAATAAAATATGATATTCATCCAATAAATTTTATAGGCTAAAGATAAAAACAAATCTAGTTTTACGTATAAAACACTATATTTTTATTAAGGCACTTTTACCACTTTTAATGGTGAACCTATTTCAAATCCAATTTTTCAAAATTTTATAAATCTTATATATCAAAATAAACTAAATATTTGAAATTATAACATAAAAATTATGTTAGGGTGAATTTTTGGTATTTTTCTGTGAATTTTCATTTATTAACGAATAGTGAAAAATATTGAATTTTAATTCAAAACTTCTTTTTCATCTAATTTATCTATAGTGTAAAATTATATTTTAATTTGGTTTTAAAGTCACATTATATAAACTATTTATAAATTAATCTAATGTAGGTAATTAGAATCAATTTCTCTTTGAAATTGGATATAAAAACTTATTAAACTTTTGAACATTTTTGCTTTAAAAATTTGTATTGTCGCCCCATCTACAAGATTAAATTTAAATTAATCTCTACCAATTATGTTATTGGAATTTGTAAAAATAGATTCCATATTTTGAATCAGAATAATTTAAAATTTATAATAAGGTAAACTTATTTTTTGACCAAAAATATTAGTAAAAGTAATTAAAATTAATTACAATGATTAAGGTGAAATTGATTTTAACAGGGGACTGAACCTTAAACTTAAGATCCAAAATGACCTAGAAACTTATCCAAAATCCATTTGATATTCATATTTACACCCTATCCTACCTTTTATAAAAAAATTACCATTATTGGATCTACTTTTAATGGGAAAATGTGGGTGTAATTCTATTTTCCAAAATTTACAAGAGCGTCACTTCTCCTCCACTATAAAAAGACATCCTCTCCTCACACCTCTAAAGACACTTTTTATAAACCAATATCTATCCAAATAGATCCTAAAAATCCCTCCCCTCTACCTATAATCCTCACCTTGGTTATAAATTCATCCATGAAATCCCTTTGGTGCAAACCAAAAGGAGTTACCCGATTTAGAGATAGCATCTTTCGTCAAGCTCTTTAGTATTATTTCCATTCTCCACCCCATAAACTACAATTATTACATGATTATATAACAAAAACAATTATCCTATTTATACTGATATGTTTTCAGGTTAATGTTTCTACCTAAAATTACACACACTTCCCTCTACTGAATAACGAACTCATTGTTTATGTGTACAATGAATTACCGCCTCACGAAACGAAGTTGTTCATTTTTTTTCCTTTACCAACTTTAATGGTTTGGAATTATGATGGAAAATATATTTGTATATGATATATATGATATTTATTATGTCTTTATTCTTCTTTAATTCGTTTATAACACATACCTTTATACTTTACATTTTTTTATAAATATGATAACATCATTTGTGGAAGTGTGGACTATCTCCTCCTAAAAGTGATGTGATTCGATCACACGATACATGAAATGTATAAAAGATGGTTTTAGTTAAACATATGTTACATACACAACATCTATATGATATTCATGACATAATTACCTTTCTGTAAATATAATATATATCATTTTATTTATTACCCTTTAACACACTTAAAAAGTGATAACGTCGTTCGTGGAGGTGTGGACTACCACCTCCTCGATACGATGTGATTCCTTCTACATAAAAATAATTATATATATAAGTATATATAATTAAATAATATGGTATTTATGATATAATTATCATTATTGAAATATATAATGTTACTTACCTTCTTTCCATAACGATCATTGGAAAATGGGAACGTTGCTCATACGTACGTATGTCCTACCATCTCCATGATTGTAACGTTAGTTCATTTTTCATAAACATATTTAATGATAGGTTTTAAAAGTATAAATTATGTGTGAATATGATAATTATGTTAGGATTGTTATTTTGGAGATGTTACATAATGACCCCTTTGACCATAGTTGACATACCAAAGTTGCTTTTGATACATAAACTGAATTTGGTTAAAACGTCTGATATAGACTTAATTAATTAAGTATTTGTATACAAAATGGTAATAAAATTATGTTAATTATTTAATTTCTTCAGATTTTTCATTTTTATCATTAATTCTATGAGATAAATTTCATATTCACTGCTTACTTATTTGTGTGGTGTATCTACTATTAATTTTGATACATTATATCATGTATTCTTTTATCTTCATGGTATTTAACACTTTAATTTAATTTTATTCATTCATGAGGCTTATGATTTAAATTGTTTCAAAGTGGTATGAGACACTTTGAAATGTTTAAAGATTATTTCCCTCTAGAATAATTTTAAATATACTTAAATGGTATTTCCATTGATGGAAATAATATGAAAATTGTTCCATAATCCATTTAATTTTCCTCCCATATGGTTATTCATGAAATTTTTCAAGTATTATTACCATTTCCCACTCTTTGGTACTCAAAATGTTTTATAAATTTTTTTTAAGAAAACCCAACTTCAATTCTCTCTTTAGTCAGAGAACCTGTTTTCTTCTAAAAACCATGTTTTTTAAAAATGTTTTTAACCTTTCAAAAATCATTTATAAGAGACATTTTTACCCATTTTGTCTTTTACCAATGTTTTCAAAGGAATCTTCTTATCAATTTCTGAACAAAGTATTTTTCTAACCTTTTTACCATGTCAAAGGAATGTTCTTTTTATCTCATATGGCATGTAGGGATTTACCCACCTCCATTTCTTCAAAGCTTCCTTTTCATGTTTAAAAGGTTAATTTTAAAACAAATTTTTTAGAAAAGTTATTTTCAAAGAAAAGTATTTTCAAAATGTTTTTCAAAATAAAAAGGAAATTTTCCTCGAGAATTTTTTTAAAAGATATTTTTATAATATTTTCATTAATAAATGATAACAACTCTTTATTTTACTCCACTTGGGATATGTTGTATTGATATCATCCTTAATATTACTTTGGATGGTTTATGATTGATTTGGCCAGGGATAGTATTCACATTCACTTCCTTGATTCCTTTTAGTCCCTTTTAAATATTCAATTTACTATAATCATTCGACATTGAATTTTCTCTAAATATCCATATCATTTTTCATGAATATGATTATTACCAGAACTGTAGACCATTTTTTCATATGGTGTTTACTTTGAATGTTATTTGATTATTTGGGGAAATATTGATAAATCCTTATCCTTTATTCAATATGTATATTTGATAAGGCATATTGTTTATTCCATTAAGTGGTATGTGTTTCAGTTTCTTACCTCGCCATATTTATTTTTCAAGTGGTATGTGTTTCAGTTTCTTACCTCGCCATATTTATTTTTCCTTATCTAGTTATTTCAATGGAATGTGTTTCTAGTTATTACCTTTCTATATTGTTTATGCACTTCCTTCTTAGATTTTTGATTACATGGTTTATGTGTTTAGTTATTTACAATGACATAATTATTATTGTCATTGATTCATTATTTCTTCCACTATAATTTACCCTTACAGAGCATTTGATCTCACCCTTATTTTATTTCCTTTCCCTAAGAATACAAGAAGCGTACTATGAATGATATGTGGGGATATATTAGATGGAATAAAGTTATCCATGAAAGAAAAAAATATTTTTTAATTAGTGTATTCCTTTGTAATACAAGACTCGTGTATCTATCTGGTTTACCAAGAGTACTAAACTTTTTGGTCCTTTGGGATGAAATTTACTTGTATCTTATGCAAATGTAATTAATAGCAGACACTGGCTCCGAGCCTTCTGGGGTCAGGTTGCTCCAATAATAATAATATCAGCAGTAATAACATTAAATGTGTGTCCCCCAATAGTGAAATTAATACAACTTTAATTGGAACAATCTAATAAAAAAAATATCTCATCCTAGTTCATTTGAGTTTCCCTTGTATGTGGGTTAGCTACTTACAAGCACAGACTCATTACCAAATTCTGAAACATCCTAGTCTCATGTCTAATACCCAAATAGTAAGACTAAAGGAAAAAAGAGCTTTAGTGCCACTTGGTAACATCTCGACCTGGGATCCACTAAAATGGTGCCTCGATCTAGTGATTCACATGGCCTCAAGCGCACCTCCCCATACGCTAGAGTCTTCTGACTAGAAGTGAGGGCCTGAGGTGGTATTATAGGGATACTATACCCTCATAACAGAGTTGAAAAACATAAATAAATAGAGATAATAAGTAGTGGAAGTACAAAAGATAACTAACCACACATCATAAAAAAGGATAATAATCAACAACAGATATATAAACATCCAAGAAACTATAATAATAATCAAGACATAGACTGATTCATATACAAAATGATTTCATGGCATGCTGATATACAAAATGGGGTATACAAGAATATAGAGCACAAGGATATAAAAAATCTATAAAAATGGGAAAAAGAACAAGAGATGCCTCCACTATCATCCTGGGAATACGCTCGGTCCTCTGCTCCCATGCTCCATGCTATAAGAAAAACAGATCAAGCATTTATGACAAGGTTCTTTCTCTTATCCACATCGGCAATCATGATGTCTGCCCAAGTACCATGGGTGGTCTAGATAGGGTGTGAGATAAACTCAGTAGTCCACTACCAACGGTGTCTAGAATAATATAGTCGATGTATATAGCATAGTAGTGTGCAAGTATAACATATAATAAACAATGATGAAAACTAAATACTAGTCAGGTCAGGTTCATGTAGGACACCTGGAAGACTCTACCTACATTGGCATAGTCCAGGATAAGTCTAATATCCAGTTACCATGTGCAAACATTTATAAGGAATTATAAATAATATGTATATATTTATATACACTATATATGTAAGGACATATATAAACATATACATAGATACTAGGTGCTAGTTGGACCATGAGTGTAACCCAGACGTCCATGCATAGTCTAACTATCTATATGCTCTAGAAAGGGTACTAGCCCTAAATCTCACAAGAATGAAAGACTTCATGCTAATCACTCAATATAGTGGGGTGAGTCATCCCCACACCCAAGATAGTTGGGTGAGTCTTCATGCCTAACACCCGATACAAGGGAACCCAGAACATCATTCCCATCATCCAAGTAAACAGTGTGAGATGACATTCCAAACACCCAATGTAAGGGAGCGTGAAATGTCATGATCAACAAGTCCCTTAACTTTTCTCCACCGACCAATATCTGTGGTCTAATATTAATAATGATAAGGCATTACCATTTAAGAATTTACATTCATTTAACCCAATCCAACCATGGGTTCCACATGTTATATAATTCATTCTCTATTTATAACATTTCACGTGGCCTTGAACTCACTTCCAATTAATTAAATTATACCATTTAATTTATAAATCAAGGTAAACACAATTAAAACTGAATCCAAACTACTTAGGAAGTGGTTTTTCATTTAAACATTCATTTTAAGGAGGGAAACTAATTCAAAACACCCAAAGGGGTAGAGATAAACAGGGTAAAGACCCTCTAACAATTTAACAAGGCTCCAAGGGAGTATCATAGCATGGTTTAGTAAATTTAGAAAGGAAGACACACTTTTAAGGCACCTTAAAAAGGTACAGAATGCGGCATAATGGAATATTCTATGAAAACATCTAAACATTTAGGAAAAAATACTAAACCACCTACCTTAGGCCCGTGGATTACTCCTCATCCGGTATCATCTTCTGGTTTGAAGTATAACGATAGAAAATGGAATAACAGACAAATGTCCTGAAAATATCTCGTATCAACTCACACCATAATAGCATAAAATACGGAAAGAAAAACTAAGGGTAGTGTAGAATTTATCATTAGCTATCCAATGAAACCAACGGCGTAGGAAACAAAGTCCAAATGAGGAAATGACTTCAAAGCCTAAGGAGATCCATGGAGGAGGAGCTTCACATGCGAGGGCATATTGTGTGGGAGAAATGAGGGGAGAATAGGGGATAAATTATATAGGGAGGGAAAAATCATCTTTTTTACCAAATTATAAAGTTCATACGGTTTGGTTGCATGGTTTTCCAAATTTTGCACCAACTGTGCGCCCAACACTGCCCCCAAAACATCCTTCACACGGTCTAGGCGCATTAATTGTCTAACCATGTGCAGCTCATGCAAAATCCCTTTGTCTCTTGTCTTAGAGATGCCTCATGTCCATGCGGCCTGGGTCACATGATTTAATAAAAATGTGTGTCCCCCTACTGTGCATTGATCACACCGCATAGTTGAGTCGCATGGTTTGCATTAATCGTGTGATAACCATGCGGATCAATTTGTTTCTCCAAATTATGGCGCTTTGGGATCCGAATGAGCATTTGAATCTATCAAAACACTTCATATCCTTTTGAGGAAATTATTAACATAATACAAGATATTTTTAGTAGTTGCGTAAGTGTCTATACCTCTTCAAAAATATGGGATGTTACATGTGTTTTTGAAGTGCTAAGGAGAACTAGTTCATGTGAAGGACTGGAAAACTGAGCAAGCAAGACGACCATATTTTGAAGAAAATCTAGACACACCAACTTGAGGGTGTACATGAGAAGATCTGTTGATCTGGCCCATTCATAGAGGAATATTGTTTTTACCAGTGGTACAGAAGAAACTTGGTTCAGAAGAAGGAGATCTTTCATGTTTGGACCAAAATCATTGTAGTAGGCAGTGTGAAGTTGCAAACTCTCCTATGTGACCTAGGAGCCAAAACATAGTGTGAATTTGTTTTGATAGGGCTATGATGGTCCTCGGAGTTATAACAACTAATGGAGATAGTGGAGAATCTATGATTGGGGTGTCTGACCAATTATGAAAAGAAGTAAATTTGTATGGTCGAACCATGTAAATCCTTGTGTGACTTTTATGTTCTTTCATCTACATGCATGCAAGTAAGGGTGATATGATTATTTGAGCGAGGATCATGATCATAAATAGTCACAAAGGTTGGGTTGAAAGAGATTAACTCGTAAAAAGTAAAGAAGATCATGGATTCACCCCTACCCCCTCTCAGTAATCTAATAGGACCTAGGAACTTCAATTGGAATCATAGAAAATCCATGTCCCGTCTTGATATCCAAGAAGTTTATGAGAATGGAGGATCATAATTATATAAACAGAAGGTTTGTTACTACTTTTGAAATAATTAACTACCAAAATTGGCAGAATATAATGTTGTGCTATATATTATCTCTTGGTCAACAAGTGAGGGATGCTCTCACAGTTGGTATTTCACCCATTGTTGAAGAAACTGTTATGATGCTCACTAAAAATAGAAATTGGGAGGTTGATGGAAATGAAAAAAATCTTATTTTGATGAATCATTCAAAAAATGTGGACACAAAGGTAATGGGGCATCAAACCACAAATGATATATGAGAAAAATTGAGAAGAAACTATTAAGGTAACATCATAGTCAAGGAACCCAAACTGCAAGTCTGTATTAGAAAATTTGAAGACATAAAGATAGCTGATTATGAGACCATTAAATACTACTTTACAAGGTTTAATGAGATTGTGAGCAACATTCATGGTTTTGGTGAGAAGTTGAATTATTTCACCATTATCAAAAAACTGATGAGAAACTTTTCAAACAGATTTGATCTAGAGATTTCAGCCTTTGAAGATATGGAAGATTTTTCATTGGATGAGCTTCATAACATTCTCATAACTTAAGAAATGATAAATGATTCAGCTTTCAGGACTAAATCAAAAGATGATATGGTTTTTTAGGACCTTAGAAAAGGAAAAATCGAAGAAGAATTTATAGAATCATGTGACTCTGATGAGGAGGAGGATGAAGAAAAGGCAAGACTTGAGGGGCAGTTGAAAGCTGAACTGGAATCTTTTCTTTAGAAAATTACACAACTCAAGAATGAAAAGAGAGAGATGATAAAGAAAAAAATATAGATGTTGAAAAGGAGTATGATAGAAAAAACTTTTTTTGATGAAATAAAGAAGAATATATTGGAGGTAATTGAACTTGAGAACATGGGAAGTGATTTTAAATGGAAGTTGGATGCAAGGGAATAAGAATTTTTCGAGACCCAATCTACATATCTTTATTCCTAAAATGAGTTATGAAAGATCAGAGAATAATTCTCAATGGCCGATGAGGTTAAAGGATAATCTTCTCAAGTCGGTGAAATGAGGTGTTCCAATAGAGAAAAAAAATTGCACTTAATCAGTCCCAAGATAAATCTATTAATTCTAACAGCGTAGGAGATAAATGTTAGGTAGAACCTATTTGGACCAATAAGACAACTGAGAGGAATTCTTCCACATCAAATAAAGTGAATAATGTGCCAAGAAGATCACTAGCACCTAGGAAAAATAAGGACTGGTTTGCAGTAGGACAACAAGAACATAAATTTGGACAGATCTGGAATCAGTTGAGGAGACTTAAATTTCGAGGGTTGTATTGGTGTTGTGGAAAGTGTGGACACAAAGTCTGTGAATTAATGAGTTTTTAATTCATAATTGGTTTTTATATTAAATTCATTTTATAATAATGTTTTTTTAACTCTGCCTGTTTATTTCCACATGCTCTGTTATTTTATTCTCCCGCATGACCTCTTGCCACGCTGGCAATCCGAATCAAGCCGCCCATTGCTTCTCTACCGTTGATCAGGATCACCGCCCATTTTGCCTTGGCCGTCCATCTGTGTAGCGTTATTCAAACTGATCAGCGGCTTTCAGTTTTCCTTTTTCATTGTGGCACGCCCTGGTGAGGGCAGGTTGTTGCACCGAACTGACACTCGCAGGGGGTTTAATCACCCCTGCTACGACTCATCTTACGAATGGCTCCTCAGATTGACTTAATTTCGCTTTCCCAGAGATTACAGCGCGTTCTTCTCCCTCGGATCCTGGCGCTCAAACCCTTGAAGGGTATTCTCAACGAAAAACGATCTCCGCGGCACACTACTGGTGTGTCGCCTCTGGTGGAGCATCGTTACAGCGCCTTACTCGGCTTCAGCACTCCGAAGGCCAGTCCGCAAGCCCACTCGAACCAGATCCAGGCAAGATTGAAGAGATCAGGACCACCGGGCGAGTTTATGCCCGGCACTGTGAGTTGTTTTTTCTCTTCCTTACGGTTTTATTGAAACCTTGTAAATTTTCTTTCACTGTTGTTCGATCTGTTGGGGAAAATCCGTTGCGTTGTAATTGTTTTCTTTGAGGATTAATAAACGTGTGCGTGAGGGGTGTTCTTGCCGTGCAGTAGGACCCAGAGGGTCCGAAGCACGTAAATCTCTTCTTGCCTTTTATATTCCTGTAATTTTCATTTATATTTTTTTGTTTTCTGTTCTTTCGCGAGTCGCTGGAACCAATATGCTCTATTTGTTGTTCACTGGATGTTGTTGTGCCCACCATTTCTCCATTCATCCGCGTAACAAGTGGTATCAGAGCCACTCTTTGGTTGCCGTTTAGTTTTACATTGCTGTTTTTTTTCAATTACCTGCTGTATTATTTACTTGCTGGTTATATCTGAAAAATTAGCTTGCAATTACAATCGTATGCCTTTGTTTCTATATGATTAAGTAGGTTGTTTCTTGTCTGCTGTAGTTTTCATGTTCAATTTTGTTTACAATCTTGCCCGAACCATAACTACTGTTGTTTACATTCTGTTTCAAAATTTGTTTCTTGTTTTATTACACATTAATTGGATGTCCATATATTTTAATTAAGCAGCCCTCTATGTACTGTTTACAAACCTCTTGAATCTTCCATTTTCTGTATTATGTTCCAGTCTTATTAAAATCAAGTTCACTATTTTCGGTTCACTGTCCAGCTTGCTCTTAGTTGTGTAAATAAATTGGGTTTTCTGTTTTCTGCAATGTATCTGTTTAATTCTTCCAATACATTGTTGTCTTTAGTTTTTTTATTAAGACTGAAATTATTGTCTTCACCAAATATTTTTTTTGTTTTTTCATTACACATTGTACAAATTTAATCCTAGTGAGTATTGGCCAGTCTTTTGGGGGCGTACGCTCTCGTTGTCCCCAATTACTTGGCATCAACTCACTGTATATAAATATGTCTACAATGAGGTATGAAATCAAAAAATTTGATGGTGATAATGATTTCAATTTATGGCGTATTAAAATGAGGGCATTATTAGTCCAACAAGGTCTTATTGATGCCCTATCTGGGCCTACTAAACCCATAACAACTGTTAATGAAGCTGGGCAAACCATAACTGAACACCAACCGGTCCCCAATGACACTCTAGTTAAAGCCCACAGTTCCCTCTTATTGTCCTTAGGTGATAAAGTCCTTAGGGAAGTGGCCTTTGAGTCCACTGCTGTCGGCATCTGGCTCAAGTTAGAGAAGCTTTACATGACTGCCTCCCTTGTTGGTAGGCTCTATAAGAAGCACTGCATGTTCACTTTTAGGATGAGACTAGGCTCTTCCTTGAAATCTCATCTTGATGAGTTCAATAAAATCATTCTTGACTTAGCTAATATAGATGTCACGGTAGATGATGAGGATCAGGCTATTATTCTCATGATCTCTCTAGACCATAGCTATAGCACTCTGGTCGAGACCATGATGTATGGTCGTGACTCCTTGACTTCAGAAGAAGTCAAGTCTGCCCTTCTATCCAAGGACCTTCACTCAAAACCTAAGGTGAAAGTTGAGGCTAAGAGTTTATTCACTAGGGGAAGGCCTCAGGTTAAAAACAAAAAGAAACATTTTAGAAGAGACAAAAGTAGTAATAGCAAAGAACCAAGGCACGAACGAAAGACAAATAACAATGAAAATAAAGACAAAAAGGTTACTTGCTTCCATTGCGGGAAGTCTGGGCATATTAAGCCCGAGTGTAGGAAGCTTAAGAGAGAGCAAGAGCGCGCGCAGCCCACTGAACAGTCTCTTATTGTTGACTCTGGTTATGACACAGCTGAAGTTCTAAATGTGTCCAGCCATACACTCGATCGTGAGTGGGTCCTCGACTCTAGATGCTCCTTCCATATGCGTCCCCATAGAGAGTCTTTCCTAGAGTTGGTCGAGAAAGTGGAAGGGGACGTCCTATTAGGGAATAACAAGAAATGCAAGGTTGAGGGCAGAGGATCTGTCCTGATAGAATTGGATGACCATTCCATCATCACCTTACTTGATGTAAGGTGGGTCCCCAACTTGCAACAAAACTTGATCTCCCTAGGAGTCCTAGATCAGAAGGGATATACTTTTAGATCTGAATTTGGTACTATTAAAGTCTCAAAAGGATCAAGAACCATCATAAAGGGATCCCTTGTGAATGGTTTGTATGTCTTGAAGGGAAGGACCCATTCAAGACAGTTGGGTAGTGTTTATACCACAAACACTGACAACACAATGCTATGGCATAGAAGGCTGGGGCATGTAAGCTCCAAAGGGCTTGAAGAACTCAGCAAGCAAGGATTTCTGAATGACATCACACCTACGAATCTCCCATTTTGTGAAGATTGTGTGGTGGGAAAGGCTAAAAGAGTGACCTTCAATAGATCGTCCTTCAAGGCAGCCATCCCACTTGATTACATCCATTCGGATTTGTGGAGGTCGTCCAGGACCTCCTCTCATGGTGGAGGTTTCTATTTCGTCACCTTTATCGATGATTACTCCAGGAAGGTTTGGTTATACATCCTCAAAAATAAATCAGATGTTTTCCAAACATTCAAAGCCTGGAAAGCCTCAGTCGAGAATCAGACTAGGAAGAAAGTCAAGACCATGAGAACTGACAATGGGCTTGAATACCTGTCCACTGAGTTCATTCAATACTATGAGTCTGAAGGAATTAAGAGGCATAGAACTGTTAGGGAAACTCCCCAACAGAATGGCCTAGCAGAGAGGATGAATCGGACTATCCTTGAAAGAGTCCGTAGCATGCTTGCTCACTCGGGTCTCCCTAAATCCTTTTGGGTCGAGGCCACAAGCACTGTAGTGTACCTGATTAACAGGTGTCCCTCTTTTGCGAATAAATTCATTACTCCAGAACAACTATGGACCGGCAAGCCCCCATCGTATTTCTACTTAAGGGTCTTCGGGCGTACAGCCTATGCCCACATCAAGACTGACAAACTTGAGCCTAGAGCCCTCAAGTGCATCTTTGTTGGTTATCTTGATAGAGTTAAAGGATATAAACTATGGGTGGACAAATCGGGATACCAACGGTGCATAATTAGCAGAGACGTTGTCTTCCATGAGTCCTCTGCTCCAAAGACCAGGATTGACACACCTGGCAGTTCTGATCCAGACTTTCATAATTCTGATGAACATGAGCCATTTACTCATGTTGAGACTGATGTTCAGTCTATTCCTCCTCCTCCTTAGCCCACTGATACGGCTGACTTTGAGACGAGTTCTGGTTCAGACTCAGACTCTGGACCTTCCACCAATCATCAAGATTATCAATTAACCCGAGATAGACAAAGGAGGGTCTCTAGACCTCCTGCTCAGTTCAGCCAGTATGATATGGCATCATATGCTTTTCATGTGGCCCAGGATCTCATCGACGATGATACTCTATCGTATAGGAAAGCTTTAAAAGATAAGGATTCAAAGCATTGGATCATAGCCATGAATGAAGAGATGCAATCTCTAAAGAAAAATCACACCTGGACCGTTGTTCACAAGCCAGTGAATGCTAAAGTGATTGGATCCAAGTGGATTTACAAGAGAAAGGAAGACAACATGGTGGGAAACAAAGTAAGGTTCAAAGCTAGGCTAGTCGCCAAAGGGTTTCTTCAGAGAGAGGGAATCGACTATGCTGAAATATTTTCCCCTGTTGTCAAACACTCTTCTATTCGGCTCTTGTTAGCCTTCGCTGCATATCTCGATCTGCACATCGAGCAACTTGATGTTAAAACTGCCTTCTTGCATGGGGATTTGAATGAAAAACTCTATATGAAACCTCCTGACGGTTATTCAAAGGAATTAAAATCCAACCAAGTTTGCCTTCTAAATAAGTCCTTGTATGGTTTAAAACAGACATCAAGGCAATGTTATAATAAATTTGATTCTTTTATGTTAAATAACCAATTCACCAGGAGCCAGTATGATGCTTGTGTTTACTTCAAGTCAATTCAAGGTTGTATGATTTACCTTCTGCTTTACGTAGATGACATGTTTATCATAAGTAAGAATATGAGTTTTATCACTTCAATTAAATCCCAATTGAAATGAAATTTTGAAATGAAAGACTTAGGTGAAGCTAAGCAGATTCTAGGTGTTGAAATCATTAGAGATAGACCTAACAAATTGCTCTACTTATCTCAGCATGCTTATGTTTTAAAGATTTTAAAGAGATATATGTTTGAATCTCTCAAACCTGTGAATGTACCTCTTGCTCAACATTTTAAGTTGTCTTTAACACAAGCACCCACTGTTGATGATGATGTGCAATTTATGTCTAAAATTCCATATGCTAGCATTGTTGGTAGTATAATGTACTCTATGATTTGCACCAGGCTTGACATTGATTTTGCTATCTGCACCCTGAGCAGATTTATGGCCGCTCCTGGGAAGCCCCATTGGCATGCCCTCAAATGGTTTCTCAGATATTTATCATGTTCATCTAATTTGTCTTTATGCTTTGGTAAAAATGTTGATGCTTCTAACATTTTGGTAGTCTTTATAGATGCTGATTATGCAGGTAACATTGACACCAGAAAATCATTGACTGGATACGCGTTCACTGCCTGCGGTGGGGCTATTTCATGGAAGTGTAACATGCAGTCCGTTGTTGCCCTCTCCACCACTGAGTCCGAGTACATTGCACTCACCGAGGTGGTAAAGGAAGCCTTATGGCTCAAAGGCTTGTCTTCTGAACTCAAGCTTTATGATTCAGCTATTAATGTTTTCTTTGATAGTCAATCTGCATTACATTTGTCTAAAAATTTAGTTTGTCATGGTAAATCAAAGCATATAGACATTAGATTACACTTTATTAGAGATGTGATAGAACAAGGAACCGTGTGTGTCAATAAGATACACACTGATAAAAATCCAGCTGATAGTTTGACTAAAGCTGTCATTTTATCTAAGTTCAAATATTGCCTAGATAGTTTGAATTTGGTTTCTGTTCTGTAACCCTAGGTGCAAGAACATCCCTGAATTTAATTAAAAATGGTGGAGTTTTGTGAATTAATGAGTTTTTAATTCATAATTGTTTTTTATATTAAATTCATTTTATAATAATGTTTTTTTAACTCTGCCTGTTTATTTCCACATGCCCTGTTATTTTATTCTCCCGCATGACCTCTTGCCATGCTGGAAATCCGAATCAAGCCGCCCATTGCTTCTCTACCGTTGATCAGGATCACCGCCCATTTTGCCTTGGTCGTCCATCTGTGTAGCGTTATTCAAACTGATCAGCGGCTTTCAGTTTTCCTTTTGCTTCATGGCACGCCCTGGTGAGGGCAGGTTGTTGCGCCGAACTGTCGCTCGCAGGGGGTTTAATCACCCCTGCTACGACTCGTCTTACGAACGGCTCCTCAGATTGACTCAGTTTCGCTTTCCCGGAGATTACAGCGTGTTCGTCTTCCTCAGATCCTGGCGCTCGAACCCTTGAAGGGTATTCTCGACAGCAAACGATCTCTGCGGCACACTGCTGGTGTGTCGCCTCTGGTGGAGCATCGTTACAGCGCCTTACTCGGCTTCAGCACTCCGAAGGCCAGTCCGCAAGCCCACTCGAACCAGATCCAGGCAAGATTGAAGAGATCAGGACCGCCGGGCGAGTTTATGCCCGGCACTGTGAGTTGTTTTTTCTCTTCCTTACGGTTTTATTGAAACCTTGAAAATTTTCTTTCACTGTTGTTCGATCTGTTGGGGAAAATCCGCTGCGTTGTAATTGTTTTCTTTGAGGATTAATAAACGTGTGCGTGAGGGGTGTTCTTTCCTTGCAGTAGGACCCAGAGTGTCCGAAGCACGTAAATCTCTGCTTTCCTTTTATATTCCTGCAATTTTCGTTTCTGTTTTTTTGTTTTCTGTTCTTTCGCGAGTCACTGGCACCAATCTGCTCTATTTGTTGTTCGCAGGATGTTGTTGTGCCCACCATTTCTCCATTCATCCGCGTAACAAAGTCTATTCTTGTTGGTTTAATACATCATTTACATGGAAGAGGAAAGATTCAAGGGAGAGTTTTGATGATCATTTGAGTATATATTTACAGAAGAAGCCAGCTTGTTTCAAGAATGCATCAAAATTGTCCACCCAAAACCGATTTGGGTGTTTATAGAAAAATATAGAAGATGCAAGAAATGTCACAAAGTTGAAGAGTGCATGATTATGCTTCCTAGAGAAGTTCCCTATGGTTCAAAAGGGAAAAAAATTCAAAATACAACATCATAAAAGTCATACAATTTTGAGGATGCCAAGAAGGCAATTAAGAAACCTAAACAAGCAGAGGAAGAGAAAAGAAAAGGTGACTACCTAACAATTTGGCTAGATCAATTGGATATAGACAATAAAATGGAGAATGTAGAGATAAATGCAAGTGTCGAAGAAAAGAAATATTTTATTATCCTTCTGACCCAAATAAAAATTAGGAAAATATCTATGAAAGCACAAGGAAATGATGTTGCCTTGGCCTCTGAGGTAAAGAAAACTACCTCAGATAGGGGGGAAGATCATGGAAAGAAGATGTGAAAGAAACTTGTTATGTTTGTTGAAAATAGAAGTACTGCTGAGTGTGGAAGAAAAGATATTCATAGGTTACGAGAAAACTCTCATCCTCAGAGTTACTTCTGAGGAGAAAAGATCTCTCTCTTTATTCCTTATTATTCTTGTTTACTTGTGCTAACATGCAGATAATTATAGGAGAAGGATGGAGTTTTCTCTTTTTCATAGAAAATAAGGCGTTCTTCATGAAGTGTTCCAACTTCCATGAAGAGGGAAAACTGAGTACATCCCTTGAAGGGGAGCAAGAATGAAGTTGAAGCGGTCATACAGTGAATCTGGAAATTCTGGAAAATTGGGAAAAATTGAACACTGAGGTTGTTAAACCACACATTAATCATTTAATTTTGTTTGCATCAAACATATTTATGAGGGGGGGGGGGTGTTGGATGATGAATTGATGAGGGAAAAGGGAGTACAACTGTCATGCACTTGAAATTTCTAATGTTTTTTCTTGAAGATGAGTGAAGGTTACAGATCATAGTTAAATTTGTTACGAGTAGCCCCAAAAATTGAGAATCTGAATTGGTATCACATGTGTGTGATTTTATAGACAGAATTTACAACCCTGGTTAATTCCATTTTATTTTCTACACTGGGTTAGCTCAAGTAGACATAAAAGTGGATTAACTAAAGGCTCTTTACTAAGGAAAATTATATGGTGTCATCATTCTCTCATAAGTGGCTCAAGATATGATTGTTAATTGAAAGGAAGATAAGAAAATGTCTTGATGTCATGTGAATAAGTTAGTGAGATGATAAGCCCCCCATATCCCCTTTTCATTTATTGTCAATAAGGGTGATAGGCAAGTGGGTTGTCTGAGTGGGTGTTGGGTGATCGGTGCCAGGGGAAATTATGTCTAATTATTTTATTAGAGTTATGCTAGTTGGGTTGGTAGGAATAATAAATAGAGGAGTTGAATGTAGGTGGGGGATTCTGAGGATATTTCATTTGGCTTTAGATTCTAGCTGTGGAGGAGGTCTCGACCTTTGCTCCTAGGGGCTTCCCACAGAGAGTTTTCTTTTCCCCTTCTTCTTCTCTGCAAACTTCTGTTGTAATTCTTTTCATTCCTATGATACTTACAGAAATCTAGTGTTCTTACTCTCTCTTTCACTCCAAATTCTTATCAATTGGTTATTTCATTGAGAGAGTCACACCAATTGTGTGTGTGTGTGTGTGAGAGAGAGAGAGAGAGAGAGCATTGTTGTTGGATTGTGAATTCTCCAAAGGTGTGAGGAGCACTGCCTCACCTCAGTAGAGTAAACACAATAAAACTGTGAGAAGATATGAGGACTCAAGAAAGATGACACAGCCTGCAATCATTAGTGGTTGAGATGGAGGAAGCTGCAAGGGAACATGCAGCATTCCTGAAGCAGCATCGTGCTTTGATGAATCTTCTTATGGAGCGAACTAGCACAGCCAACATTGCTGATTGGACTAGTTATTGCAGACAGATGAAGTAAACACAATAAAACTGTGAGAAGATATGAGGACTCAAGAAAGATGACACAGCCTGCAATCATTAGTGGTTGAGATGGAGGAAGCTGCAAGGGAACATGCAGCATTCCTGAAGCAGCATCGTGCTTTGATGAATCTTCTTATGGAACGAACCAGCACAGCCAACATTGCTGATTGTACAGATTGATAGTAAGAGTTGAACATGTTACCTGCTGAACTTAAGTCAGGAGAGATCATGCAGCAACCACATCATGAGATGCTACACTCATTGCTGTCATAAGTGCAGGTTCTTTCTAAGCTTCCACCGGCGGCAGAGGAAACACGCTCATTAATTGAATTTTTCATCCAGAAATCTATTCCTGGTTCTTCTTGTACTTTTTTTAGGATAACCTCTTCTTTGAATTATGCTAGTTTTTCAGTATTGGTGAGAGCATAGACTCACCTTAACTTATTGTACATCCATAGATGTTCTCGTTAGGGAATTGGCGGAGCTTAGGAAGCAGTGAATTTCTCAGGTTTTTATGGCACCAAGGAAGAAAACGTCAGAAGACAATATAAGTGGGACAACTATTGTAGTTAGCTTGATGATTTCTGGTTTGGATGGGACAGAAACAATGAGGTGGGGAAGGAAGTTTGAAACCTCATATTGTGATGGAAACGTGTGCGAGAGTTCCTCCAGCTGTACGGGAACCTGCTGGGTATTTTTCTTGAAGTCCATCTTCTGGTATTTTGCAACCTCTGCAAGAGGATAAATGGAAATAGATGAAGTCATCCGTTGATGATGCAGAAATATGGAAATTGGCCGAAGTACATGTTAATTTTTCTAGTCTGGTTGAGACAAAAACAATAAAGTGGAGCAACAAGGAATACTTCTGGAATGGCCAGAATAGATGAATCAAATGGACAATGTAGTTGCACAAATACAAGCACGAGAAGAGCTTCCTAACCAACACAAATCATACATTCCTTCTGACCTCAAACTGTATAAGAAACGGGACTTCAAGTTCTTCCAGTTGTACAGGAGTGGCAATTTGAGGTGAGGATCACTCCATTTTTGAGTCATGATCATCGTCTTGTGAGAAAACCTAGCGAGGTGAGAGAAGGGTGTGGTGATCACAGCACGTGTGGAGGCAGTTTGGCAAATAGGTCTGAAGTGATTAGTCCTGGATTTTCAGAACTTCTATAGGAGGTAGCCAAACCAATGTAGTTCAAAACAGGAGATGCATTTGTATATGAGTGGTGGTATATAGCACTGAAAGCTACACTAGGGAGCTGTAACCAGCTGCTTGTTGAGGTTGTTGGAACTGAGGTCTGTGATGGTGTCTTTGGGAATCAGTAACCACAGCATCGGAATGTGGGTCAAAAGAGAAGGCATGTTGTCACCAAAACTGGAGTTGGAACAAAGGAAACTCCAATCCTGCATGAGCCAACTATTGGTTTTTCCATGTGTAACCATGGAGATGATATTAACCAGGAGGATAACCCATTTGAAGATGGAGGGTGGTTACAATTCACTTCCACGAAGGAGAACAACTCCAATCATGATGTTTCATCTAGACCTGGAGGTTTCTCTGAGAATTTCATTTCAGGAAATGGTACTAGCTTTCTATCCAAGTCCATGATTTCAAAGCTTAGTGGAAGCTTGGAGGGTATGTAGTCCCTCAATAATTACTTGCTATCACTAAATTTTCATGGAGAGAAACATATGTTAAACGAGACCCTTAATGCTGCTAAGAAGCTCCAGCTGGACTTAATTGTTGTCAGCATACACTACCAAAAATTTTGCATTAGAATTGAGGAGTGAAGCTTTGGAATGAGATGGGGGGATTGTGAAAAAATAGCTTGGGAAACAATGAAATTTCATTTTGGTAGGCCTCAGGCTTCAGACGATTCTATCATGGTGAAGTTCATTAGCAGACAACCTTTCATATTCAATGTCGTTATGTTTTTACCACATGACAATTTTGGCCAACCAGATATCCTAGGCCTACCAGATGCTGGGGAGCAAGTAGTTTACAATCTAGATCATGACCAGGGCTTCGAAGAGGAATTGCTTCTTGGAATCAAACTGTTGGGTATCAATGCGCTCAGAGCTTTGTGGTTACACAGCTCATAGTTAAATCTCATGCCTGCAAGTGCGACTTGGACATTGATGTGAATCCCTCTTTGGTTTTTGATCACAGAAGGGTATATGGAATGGGGTCGAATATATCGTCTGTCACGGCTATTAGATTTGTTCCTGGTGCAAGGAAAAATGTTATGCTTGTAATGATTGGAGGAAATTTTGTTGCTAGTGGATTTGAAAAATGTATCTGTCAAAGGATTTGGAAATTGTAAAGAGGAAAACACAGGAATCAATGGAGAGGATAGTGCATTCACAACAACAATGTATCCTAAGGAATATATTAAAATGTTTGGTCTTACTACTGGAGACATAGTTTGGCTTGGTGATGAATGTATATTTGGAGGAGGAAGGGTTTAAAGGGGTGGAATGGGCTATGGAAATTTCAGTGAAGTGTTTACTCGGCAACTGTTCAAAGCATTACTAGGTTTGGTGAAAGAACATTTCGTTTGTGGGGACAACCTGTTTTTGGCAGTTACCGTGGATGGGGATGTGCTAAGCTGGGGGGAAAATTAAAATGATCCAGTTGGAGGTGGCGGTAACAGAACTGAATACAAGGGAGATCTTATCCCTGAATGATATATGGAGAGCTAGGAACAAGTTTTCTAGCAGTGTGAACCTATTTAGTTTAGCGTTCTGCTATGATTAAAGAAGAACAACAACGTTGGAATTCAAGGGATGGATTGGTTAGAACATGATATTGAGGAAATTGCCTTATATGTTCACATTGAGGACATGATGAAATTTAAGGAGGCGGCGATGATAGGAACTTGGGTTGTTCAAGTGGGTGTTGGTTTCTACCGAAGGAAGTTATGTCTAATTCTTTTATTAGATGTTGTTCTGGTTGGGTTGGTAGGGATAATAGATAGGGGAGTTGGTAGTATGTGGGGGAGTTTGGGAATATTTCATTTGGCTTCAGCTTCTAGCAGTTGAGGCTCCTAAGGGTTTCCCACAAAGAGTCTTCTTTTCTCCTTCTCCTTATTCTTCTTCTCTGAAAACTTCTCCTGTAATTCCAACACTGCTTACAGAAATCTAGTGTTCTTCCTCTCTCTTGTACTCCAAAGTCTTATCAAAGTGGGAGATGAATGTCTTTGACTTTGGAAAAGGTGAAAAGTGTATTAATCCACAAATACAAATGGGGAGATTAATGTTCCCAAATGAACTGGTTGTATTTGTTGCCAATAAGGCTGTGAGAAGTAAAGTCAAAGTATGCTGAGATGAGAAGGGTTTTTCCATTGTATATGGAAAAGATGTGTAGGATGCGGCTTGGAGTTCATACTTGGACAGATTAAAGAAAAAGAAGCGATTAAAAGTGGCGATTGATTAATCCGGACAGGGAAAGATCTTTCATTTCCCCCCATAATGATAGTGGTGTAGGTTCTTTGCTCCTACGCTCTTCCCCGGAAAGCTATTTCGTTTGTGGAGGTTCTCGCTGGACCTTCCAATGCTTCATCTGATTCCAACAAAACACCCGTGTTCAAGCGTTCGGGGGACGGCTCCATCACAGTGGTTGCGGATCCGGATGCACTTAAACAAAGGATGAATCTTTGCAAGTTTTCGGTGCTCGGTTGAATTTCCTACGAAAAAGGCATGAAGCCCTGGTCTTACATGGATCTGAAGGACAAAATCTCACACTACTGGAGTTCTTCAAAATGAAGACTTATTCCGATCGGCAAGGGCTACTTCCATGTCATCCTGGAGAGACAAGAAGATCTTGATGCGGTTTGGTGGGTTGGAAATCTGAACCTCAAGCCAAGGCTCCTTCGGCTCTCTGATTGGGATCCTAATTTCAACCCTTTTAAACAACGACACTCCCTCGCGCAAGTCTGGACCGGGATCCATGGGCCCTCATGGGTATACTGGCATCCCAAGATCCTCAATGATTTGACTTCTGGAATTGGTACCTCTAAAGATTGATCAACGCACCATTAATGGAGATCTTGGCCTGTTTGCAAGGGTGCTAATTGAGATCAATATGGAAACGCCCCCACCTGAGTGGGTCTCCCTGGTTGCAAATGACCACCAAATGGAGGTTAACTAGGAATTTGAGAACCTGCCTCAATTTTTAGAGCCCCTGTAGGATGGTGGGCCATGCACTTAAAAACTGTTGAGTGGTTCAAAAGTTGGTTAAGCCAACTCCTAGCACAGCTTGGAAGGAGGTTTCAAGAAGAAAGAAAAGCAACCTGGTGGATAATGGAAGAAAAGACACCTCTGATCTAGTGAAAGGAGTGAAAATTAACAAACATGCAACTACCAGTTCCTCATGGGCAGTCCTGGTTGAGGAAGAGGAGCAGAAGCCTGGCCATGTTGTGATTCCAATCAATCCATCTGTGAATAATGAGCAGTGCATTCCTACAGAGGATCCTGCCAATCATCTATTGACCCTCTCATCAGATGTTTTCTCCAATGCTCTTACTATGCAAGTTCGAGAGTTTCTACTTGATCTCATCTCTTCTGATATTAATACAACCACGCAATTGGAGGAGCCCCAGATCGTTTCAGAGGAGAAAATTATGTTGAATGGGATGGGGCCAGGCGAGATACATGTTCAGAATACAGTTGGAATTCCAACTGAAGACACTTTGTTCAGAGTCCTACAAAAGGGGAAGCCAATGCTTCCACATAGACCCACACTGATGATGTCCCAAAAATGTCAAAAGCCGCCACAACTCCCACAAAGTCAGGGACTGCCAGGAAATCAAAAAGGCAACTGGAGATAAAAGAAAAGGGGGGTCTCACCCCCAAACCAAAATCATAATGAGGATACTCTTTTGGAACTTCCAGGGAATAACCAACCCTAGAACAGAAGGTTCCCTCAGGCTCCTTGCAGATAGGTACAAACCTGATCTTATTTGTCTCTTTGATCCAATGATTAATTCTTCAAATCAAGTCACTCTTTTCAGTAGTAGAGGTTACTCAATGCTGGGAGCCACTCGAGATGTGTCCAGTCCTGATAGGATTTGGCTCCTAGTCCACAGCAGTGTTGACAAGCCGACCATTGTCCATGAGGATAAATAGATCATCACCTGCAGCTTCTTTGAGTCTGGCCAGAAAACATTATGCTCAATTGTTTATGCCTCCAACAACTATATTGACAGGAGGTTATTATGGATATAAATAAAGGGCTTTTCAAGTGTCATCATGGATTCATGGACTATCATTAGAGACTTCAACTCAATCCTTCATGCAGATGAGAAGCTTGGACCTATTGTCAGCACTATATCCATCAAAGATTCTAGAGTCTATGTTGAGGAAGCAAGACTAACTAAAATCAATCTCATTAGGGACAAATTTACTTGGTACAGGAGGCATCTCAATGGTATGAGAGTAAGCAAAATTGATAGGGCTTTTGTCAATGATGTCTCACTTGGTAACTGGAGATCGATATCATGTGTCACCCTGGCTCGACACAGCTCTGGCCATCACCCCATCCTGGTTAGTTGTCTTGATAATGAGAGGAGGCAACCCATACCATTCAGGTTTAATAATGCATGGGCTTCTATCCCATATTATGTAGGTTCTGGGCGCAGTAGAAGCGCGTTGGTGGGTTTGCCCAACTTTAATTTTAACGTTAAACAACGTTCAATCCGAGATCCTTCACGATGTAAAACACTGAATCTTCAGAATAGAATGAGGAATGAAAAACTTAAGAGGGAATCCCGAAACCATAGAGATAGGATCATCATATGTTGGTCATAATTAATTTAATTAATTCACAAGAATTACCTTGGTGGAATTCTTTCTTCGTTGATGTCTCCGGTCACGATCATGCGATCCTTCGTTGCGTCATAGAATCCAAGTGTAGGATTTCTCTAGCGGTGATCCACACGTGTGTCACGTATCTCTGGACGTCGCTGAAGGGATCTTCGGGTGCTAGTGCGGAAGAACCTTCGCTTGCGATTTCCGCCTTCGATCGCCTTGGTCTCTCGGTCTTGAGAGCGTTCTTGGAGGAAGGAGTTCTTTCGGCCTTGAAAGAATTCTCCAGAGTTGTTGTGCACAACGATTCTCTTATTGAAAAGTGTTGGGGTTGTGAGGATATCTATAATCGGGTTTGAGGTTATACAGTTATGACAATAAATAAACGCGTTACGCGTTTCATTAACTCTTATTGAAAACCCTCATGTCGAATTATTAATTCCTTGACATGCGCCCACACTGATTATAATAAATATCATTTAATAAAACAATATTATATCCTCAAAATCCCAACTGGAAAACTACACGGCGTGTAATCATTAATACACGGCGTGTAATCATTAATACACGGCGTGTACTCGTTTTCCATAAAACTACACGGCGTGTATATTTAATATACACGACATGTACTTTTATTTTCCTTTATTTCCTCCACCACATTTATTAGACCTTGAGTAATGCCTATTTATTTCTTAAATAAATGAAACTGCATTACTCACTAATAAACATATTATTTCACCCACAATATATTTTCTCAAATAACTAGGGTTGAAAAAAAGGGGATCAGGCATCCTTAAATAATTATTAAAAAACAGTCAGGAATAATCTTTACTTAACTTGTTAAATTAATATTTAACTGAGACACATGGACACACTTAGTGTGTGACCCTCTAGGCCTCTTTCTCAGTGGCATTGGGTGGAGCCTACCTAAAGACCAAGGTTAGTTTCTATCAACACGCCAAGGCACCCATAGAGAAAGAAGTTAACACCGCAATGACGTGTCACCTCCTACGAACGCTTACCGTGTAATATAATCCCTTTGTCACGATATCTCGAATCAAGCGGGTTGCATGCTAGTGTCATCAACCCACGTGCTCGATTATTCTTTCTCTGACTTTCTGGAATCAAACTCACTCATACCTTACCATGGACATGGATTTATTTAGGCTATATCAATTCCATCAAAGGGCCTGAGATATCTACTTCCATTATGGAACAAAAGAGACAAATCCTTTCTCGCATTATCTATTAATGCAGTATTACTCGTGACGCACCCAACGTATCCTACCTCGCTGCGAACAGTGTGTCGTCACAGTTTTCGTCAATACATCTAAGTGCGTGAGTTGTAATACCCATTAATAATAATCTTAAAGTCTAAGGATCAGTACACACGTTCGTAGATAGGAACATCCAATGACACTATGAAATGTGGATTTCCTACTGGCGGGTCTCATTCTCATAATATCTTCCTGGATATTATCAAGGGTGAACACCATGAGATGGGTCCTCAAAGTCTTATGAGTCCTCACCCCTAATGGCCTGTATTATTTGTGTCCCTCAAATAATATCATCCGTCCATAGAACATATATTCAAGAACAGTGTTATGGCACTTCCGGGTTCTCATCATAGTAGGGATCCGCTACGACCCTTTTATGCAACAACTATCCTTAGGACATTATCACATGCATTGTCATGCAGAAGAACAATCAAGATGTGATAAGGCTTTTATTAATGAATATAGTACAAATTAGTTGGTTCTAGGCCACCAACTCCAACAGACTTCCACTTGGACTAGAGCCAACTGTTAACAACCTTTAACCCGCTAGCTCTCACATGATATTCATGCTTCTGCTGAGATAGGCCTTTAGTCATGGGGTCCGCCACGTTCTCTTCTGTGGACACTCTGGTCACTGCAACTTCACCCCTTTGATAGAAATCCCTCCTCAAGAGGTGATACTTCTAGAGTATGTGTTTTATCCATTGATGTGACCTTGGTTCTTTTTCAAGATCCATCGTTGCAGTATTATCACAATACAATGTAATGAGATCTTTACTACTAGGAACCACATCAAGCTCCTGGACAAAGTTCCGAATCCAGACGGCTTCCTTGGCTGCATCAGAAGCCGCTATATATTCAGACTCCACTGTAGAATCGGCGACAACTGGCTGCTTTGAACTCTTCCAGCTCATAGCTCCTCCATTAAGACAAAAAACATATCCAGATTGCGACTTCAGATCATTCTGATCTATCTGAAAACCAGCATCAGCATACCCTCTGATGACAAGCTCCTCATCTCCTCCATACACTAGGAACATATCCTTAGTTCTTCTCAGATACTTATGGATAGTCTTAACAGCAGTCCAATGTTGTTCTCCTGGATCTACTTGATATCTTCCTACCATGCTCAGTGTATAGGCAACATCAAGCCTAGTACATAACATGACATACATGATGGATCCTATAGCTGAAGCATATGAGATCTTACTCATTCTATCTTTCTCTTGTTGTGTCTGAGGACACATTTTCTTAGAAAGATGTAGGCCATGTGACACTGCAACTAATCACTTCTTGGATTGTTCCATACTAAATCACTTTAGTATCTGGTCAAAGTATGTACCCTGACTTAGTCCAACCAGGCTCTTGGATCTATCACGAATGACCTTGATCCCTAGAATGTAGGCTGTTTCACCCAAGTCCTTCATGGAGAAACACTTGTTCAACCAGTCCTTAACTAACTGTAAGATTGGTACATCGTTTCCAATAAGCAATATGTCATCAACATATACTACTAGGATAATGACCACATTCCCATTAAACCACTTATAAACACATGGGTCACATTCGTTCTTAATGAACCCAAATTCCTTTATGGATTCATCAAATCGAATGTTCCATGACCTGGATGTTTTCTTTAATCCATAAATGGATTTCTGCAACTTTCATACCCGTTTGGCTTCACCTGGTGTCACAAACCCTTCTGGTTGTGTCATATAGACATCTTCCTGAAGGTTCCCGTTAAGGAATGTTGTTTTGACATCCATATACCAAACCTCGTAGTCATGGTAAGTTGTTATGGCAAGTATGATTCTTATGGATTTAAAAATGGAAACTAGCGAGAAGGTTTCATCATAGTCAATTCCTTGACACTGTCTGAACCCTTTAGCCACTAGCCTTGCTTTATAGGTGCTAACTTGACCTTCCATGTCCAGCTTTCTCTTGAATACCCATTTGCAGTCAACAGGCTTTACATCAACTGGCTCATCGACCAGAACCCAAACTTGGTTCTGATACATGGAATCCATCTCAGAACTCATAGCTTCTAGACATCTTGCAGCTTCTGAGCTTTCTACTACTTCCTTGTAGGAGAGAGATTTATCATTGTCCAACAATAATGATTCACCATCCTCGGTGACTAGGAAACCAAATCTCTCTGGTTCCCTTACCTCTCTTAAGCTCCTACGCAGTACTTATGTTTTTGGAACCTCTTCCATGGGGACTTGTGGAACTTGTTCCAGTACCAACTCCTATGTATCTTGAGCATCAACTTCATCGAAGTCAATCTTTCTCCCACTATCCTTATTGAGGATGTGCTCCCTCTCAAGAAATACAACTTGTCTGGCGACAATAAATTTCTTGTCTGAAGGGTTATATAGGTAATATTCTTTCGTTTCCTTAGGATATCCTATAAAGATACTCCGCGTGCCCCGGGTTACTAGTTTGTTGACTGAGAAGGCCTTAACAAATGTCTCGCATCCCCATACACGTGTATGCGACAAAATGGGTTTCTTTCCATTCCATAACTCGGTGGGAATTCCATTTGCTGCCTTATTTGGTACTCGGTTTAATGTATATGCTGTAGTTTGTAATGCATATCCCCCAAAGGATAATGGAAGATTCTCATGACTCATCATCAACCTCACCATGCCCAACAAGGTGCAGTTCCTCCTTTCACTAACACCATTCCACTGTGGTGTATAAGGAGGAGTGAGTTGAGATAGAATCCCAGACTCCCGTAGAAGATTGATGAACTCTTGGTTCAGATATTCTCCACCTCAATCTGATCGAAGCTTCTTTATCTTCTTACCAAGCTGATTCTCTACTTCATTATTGAATTCCTTAAATTTCTCTAAGGCCTCTGACTTATACCTCATTAAGTAGACATAGCCATATCTACTCAAATCATCAGTAAAAGTAATGAAGTAAGAATATCCATCTCTAGCTTCTACTGGAAATGGTCTACACACATTTTTGTGTACCAATCCTAGAAGCTCTGTGGCCCTTTCACCCTGTCCACCAAAAGAAGGCTTAGTCATTTTTCCTTGTAAACAAGCATGACATCTATCAAGTGGTTTTAGCTTAGTAGAGTCTAAATAACCATCTTGGCAGAGATTTGTCAAGCGCTTCTCGTTTTCATGACCAAGATGGTGATGCCACAACTGGGTGATGTATGAGTCATGTGAGTTTGTTTCGTTATCGATTGCCAACACTTATTTTTCGTAATTTAATACCTACAAACCATTATTTAAATGTGCCATACCATAACATACGTTGTTCTTATAAAAGATAAAACCCTTATTTCCAAACTTGAAAATAAATCCATCCATATCCAAACAAGATACAGAAATTATGTTCTTGGTAACACTAGGCACATAATAACAGTTATGTAAAACCAAAATCATTCCAGTCGGCAATGAGAGGTGGTAATCTCCAATAGCCAAAGCATCCAGCCTTGCGCCATTGGCAGCTTGAAGATCCACCTCTCCCCTGACAATCTTTCTAAATCTACTTGGTTCCTACATTTGAATACAGATGTGAGCCCCACAAGCTATATCTAATACCCAATGTGTAGAAATGGAAAGATCACACTCGATAACGAATGCACCTTTAGCGTCCCCACGATTCTGGGTGCAGTTCCTCTTCCAGTGGCCCTGCTTGCCACATGAAAAACACACCGCCTCCCGTTCCTTGCCCTGCCTCTGGATCTTCTCCTTCTTGGAGGGACAGTGCTCGGGGGTTTCAGACCATTTATAAGTCCTTTGCCCCTTTGCCTTGTCCTTACTTTTCTTATTCACCATAAGGAATGTGGGTTTTTCATTCCCCATGTCCTTATCTACTCGGTGAGTTAAGGGAAGAAGTTCCGATCAAGGCGCAACTGGAACAGGCTCTTCCAGCATATACAATTTTCTCTCGTGGCGATGGATGGCGTGTAAACGCCTCTACCACTCTTGGAAATTGGTGCGGGTGAGAATGTTTTCCTTCTCGAGTATGGTTCGCAATGATATGTTTGAAGTCATTTTCTTGCCGTTTCTACAAATTAATATGAGCAAAGGTTGAGTACTTTATTAAAAAATTGAGACAAATAAATAAATTAATACTTATTAGTCTCCCACTATTTTATCGAAATCCAATATCCCTCACCATTGACTTCGGAATATTCTGTTTCCTGAATATTATAGTGGAAATGATCCATATTGCCCTTCGCATTACCCCAACTAGGGTTGGTCAAGCAACTTGAAGGGTTTTAGGTAGACATTCCAAATTCCAACTGCATTAACTCGCAGCTCCTTGATCCGCCGAGTAGACTCCTCAATCCTGAAATCCTTTTATTTCGGATTTCCTCAACCTTTGCCTCTTAGTCACACCACGTCCTGTTGTGGCAGTCAACCCTTGATGCGAACCAAGTCAATTCAACCCAAAACCTTGAATTAGAATTCCCTGATAATTGAAATCACCCCAACTAGGGTTGGTCAAGTACTTTTAACTATGGTTCAATTCTAACCAAGATTATGGAAGTCTATACCGACTTAATATTTCTTTTGAGGGATTTTATCCTTATTCGTAAATTTGCATTTTATTATCTTTGATTACATGCTTGTTAATATTAAGTGGGATATACTTAAGTGATTAACCATGTCTAAGATAATATTTACGTATAAGCCAATTTTATTTTAGTTCCATCTTGCATGCTCGTTTAAATCATTAATTGTGTGATCGTGACAACACACCCACAATAAATAAAACATGCAACTGACAGAAATAAAATAAATGGTATGATCATGAGCTTTTTCTATTGGTTAGTTTATCTAGCAGTTGATAAACTAACCCAATACCTAGGAGAGAAACACCTTGAACCTTTCGGGTTCGTGTTTACAGCTTTCCACCTGTCCACCTTTGTATCTCCTTAGATTAGTTTCACCTTGGCTCCTGACTTGAGTTGCCTACACTAGCTTGGGAGCTCCATCCATTACATATGCATTTATCTCACATGCAGGTGAGGGGTAAAAAGGGGTTTTTACATAAAAAAATCCTTGGGCGCGCAGGCCCTACATATTAATGAGGAGATCGCTCGCAGGCCAACAAATTTAATTTAAATAAATAAATTAAAAGAAACCATTCACATACAAAGGTCTCGGTCTAGCTCATGATCATCCATACATGCAAAAATATTTACACATAAATAAAACTAGCATTCAATTATTCAATCATTCTTGTTTAAGATAAATCATGATTGAATTAATTAATTATATTTAATTAATCAATCATTTTATCTTAAACCCTTTTTCTGAATTTCCTTGAGATTCTCATCCATCATAATTTTAAATAAATAAATTCATTTAAAATTATCCTTGTATGTAACTTGTACCTTGGAGGCAACCCGGTGAATTCTCGTTCATTGCGTAATTTGAACGAGTACACGGCATGTAGTTCTGACTACACAGCGTGTACTTTTGTTCACCGTCCATCTGAAGTACATGCCCGGGGACATGGCGTGTTAATGTACTTCGGAAATTTTCGGAGTACACGGCGTGTTCAGTGGGACACACGCAATGTAGTTTCCGCGTTACAAGGTTTCCAACCGGGCAAGTCGTGTACGAGGTACACGGTCCAACCCTAACCCGAAGGTACTACACGCCGTGTTCATTGGACCACACGACGTGTAATCCGGAAACCGTGTGCCACCTGTTCCTGGTCAACACACGGTGTCATTAATGACTTAGATAGGATCCAATACATGGCCTGATTTGGCGGATCAGTCTGATGCATGAATCTAGACTACACGGCGTGTACTTTCGAATACACACCGTGTATTCTGGTGTTGTACTGACAGAAACTTTTGGCTCCTCCGAATGAGTTCCTCTATTTTATTTTAATCAAAATTAAAAGAAGAATTATTTTCTCTGAGGTGAACGATAAACGATGGAGGAGGAACAGATCTCGAGATTTATATTTCCAGAATGATTAAACTTGAATTGAAACAACTAAATTATTAAATACGTAAAACATCAATGAAAAACTAAATAATTATAATCAACGATATGATACCTCTGATACCACTTGTAGGTTCCGGGCACAGTGGAAGAACGTTGGTGGGTTTTCCAAACTTTAATTTTAACGCTAAACAACGTTCAATCCGAGATCCGTCACGATGTAAAACGCCGAATCTTCAGAATAGAACGAGGAATGAAAAACTTAAGAGGGAATCCCAGAACCATAGAGATAGGATCATAATATGTTGGTTATAATTAATTTAATTAATTCACAAAAATTACCTTGGTGGAATTCTTTCTTCGTTGATGTCTCCGGTCACGATCCTGTGATCCGTCGTTGCGTCGTAGAATCCAAGTGTAGGATTCCTCGAGCGATGATTCACACGTGTGCCACGTATCTCCAGACGTCGTCGAAGGGATCTCCGGGTGCTAGCGCGGAAGAACCTTCGCTTGCGATGTCCGTCATCGATCGTGTAATGACCCGAAATTTTGAATAAATCTTGTTTCCTAATTTTGTGTGTTATTTTATTTCATACTCAACAAAACTTTTTCATTTAGTAAAATGAGTATAATTTAAAATGAGACTGTTGGGGTTTGATTATTATATGACAGTTAGTCAGTACGACCATTGGAAACTAAATGTTGCGATTATTGTCTCTACATACAAGTGATCTTGGTTAATTAATATAGAAGGAAGATTCGATGGCCGCATCCAGTAGTTTTGGGCCGATCGAAGCCCATCTAACAGATCTTGGGAAGGAGATAGCACCATTGGGATTTGCTCTGGACCAAACCCAAGCTGAACTTCATCGTGTGAAGCTAGAATGGAATCGCCTTCGCGAGAAGTTAAAACTGATAGAAATTACTACTCATGCGATGTTGGTCGAGCTGCCCTCAGATTCTCTCACCTTAACACACCTTACACTTAGGTCCTATGCTGGGGTTATAAGGGGCTATGTAAGGAGACCATAGCTACGTTGTGTAATCCTTTGTTATAAATTAAATTGTGTTTTCTTCTAATGGTGAAGTTTGTGAGTTTTCAAATGTTCTAATGAATATAGGATGTATTTTATTGATGTATTTTGAAAAAAGGATATTTTAAAATATTTTTGTAAGCCTTAAATAATTAATGATGTGTAATGATTTTCAAAAAATGGTCTTCTGCAAATGTGTTCAGTAAGAAATTTAGAGTCTAATAAGATCAACTTAATTTTTGATGAATAGTAAATTATGAATAGTGATTTTATGCTAAGGATTAGTAATGTGACCAAATGGATTAGTAATCTCACTTAAAGAAAGTATTAATATAATTTAGGCACCTTGATTAAGTAGTGTGATTCAATAAAATAGGTAAATAACTGTTTCATTAATTATTAGTCAAGTATTAGTTTTTCGGGTGAATAGTGTTTTTTAATTAAAAATTAAATTAAAAATATTTAGAAAATTATTTTTATAAAATGGACTTTATTTTTGAACTTAGAGCATCGATATTATGTTAAGGTAATTTTTGGGGATTTTTCTGAGAAAAATAAATTTTCGGTGAATAGTGTTTTTATTTAAAAATTAAATTAAAAATATTTAGAAAATTATTTTTATAAAATGGAGGTCATTTTTGTAATCAAAGCATCGATATTTGGTCAAGGTGAAATTTTGGGATTTTTCTGAGAAAGTTGAATTTTCAGTGAATAGTAAAAATACAGTTTTAGGGTTTCTGTATGTTTAATGACATCATAACTAAGTCATGAGATATTTTAAGGGTTGGATGACCAAAGGTGATGAATTAGTGTATGGGGGGGCCCATGTGGCCTGAATCTATGAGAAATACCATGGGATAGCCCATGGTTTTGAGAAAACCACTTGTGAGGTGTCCCTTGAAATTATTAAAATATCACCTCCCTTTCCCTATAAACACCCATCCTTTCCTCCTTTCGTTTTCACTCACAACTCTCCCCCAACGAAGCTCTGGTCTCATTACCTCCCAAATATTCCTCCCAAGGTTCCCCCAAGCTCTCAAGGTCCCAACCTTCAAGTTTTAAGAGTTACGTTTTAAGGTAAGGGATCCTACCACTCTCTTTCTTTTCATGTACTCTCTTTCATGTCATTTCTTTTATGCTCCATGTTATTATGTTGGGGATGTTATTTTATATTCATCCTACTGTCCTTTTCATGTTCATATAATGATAGACCCCCTCTTACTCTCATCAATTCATTTTAAGAATGTTTAAGTGGCGCCGTTAGGCTGCCGAATTTTTAAGGGATTCTTTCACCCTTCTCATTTTCAAGTTCTATTTTCATGTAAAGTCTTTCAAGTTCATTTTTATTATGTTGGGGTGTGATATCTATATCTATCATACTGATCTTTTATATTCATATGATGATATATCCTATTTGATCTCATCAATTCATTTTTGAGGTTTTAAGTGACGTCGTTAGGATGCTGAATTTTCATAAGAGAAATCTTATTTTTGTCTTTCTTCCATGTTTTTCATTTCATATGGTATGTCTTTCAAATTTCATTACCATGTTCTTATATCCATTATATTTTTTCCCTCTACTGTTTTATGGATCATTTATGAGTGGGTGACCCATGTCCCCTCTCTTTTCAATGTTTTTAAAAACCCTGTAACATAGCCGTTATGCTGCAGAATTTTTGTCTCAAAATGCCTCTCACTTTTTCTCAAATTATTTTATTTTATCAAGTGAATACTCAATATCCCTTTATTATACAGGGGTATTCACATATATATCAAGATGTTCTATTTTAAATTCTGGTATTTACATACATGATACCCGCTTTCCTTTTTCCGTGGGTTTAAAATGACTTAAAGATCATGTCTTAAAAGCAGTTTTTAAAACGTTATGATTATGAAATGAAACCCATTTATTTTATGCTATATGGGTTATTTATGAAATGTTTGATGATGATATATGTGGATCACATGATGATAAAGACAAATTTAAGGGTTCTCCCTGATAGCGCTCTAATTCATTGGGTAATGATGTAACCACTAGAGATTACAATTTTCATGATATCTTGGTGAATAACCTTGGAAATTTTCAAATGACACCTTGGGGATGGACCTTGGTGATATGTTCATGATTTTCTATGTTAAATGTTGTATCCACATCTTCAAGTTATGAAATACGTTATTTTTATTATGATATGCCTCATGATTTCTTTCTCATGCCTTAAAGTTCTTTTTCATGACTTTATTGATGTATCTCAGGTTCACATGTTAAATGTTTCCCCTTGTTTCCCTTACTGGGCCTTATGCTCACCATTTCTTTTGATGTATGTCCCCAGGTTATGAGATTCATTAATGAACCAAGGATGAACAATGAAGAAGCCTTTCAAGTGTTTAAGATGAATTTTTTATGTTTTCATGTATTAAGTTCCCGGTTTCCAAGACACTAAACCTTAAAGATCCTCAGTTTTGTATAATGTAATGAAATTTAATGTTATAAAAAGGTGGGATGCTATAGTTGGTATCAAAGGATGGTTTAGTTATTTGTGGAAATTATGAAATGAAAACTTTAGGAATAACCCTATAGAAAAGTTTAAATATAGGAAATCATCTTGGTATTTTAGTGAGTATTGAGTAAGTGGGTTCCAAACAGATAAATCCCTATCTAGATACGAGCAGGTAGAGGTGGCTCTGGCACAGATGTACATAGTGGTAAAACCTGAAAACACCGCTTTGAGGTAGACTCAAACAGGAACTGGTACACGAAAACGGGCCTTGCTGCACTCTTGGTTACGACACTCCCGGGGGATATGATTTGGTAAATTCATAAGATTTGTATGAACCATTATTAAAGGAAAAAAGTTAGAATAAAATAAAAATTCACATAAGAATATATGATCATGGATAACCTAGATTGGAACCTAGGGGATCACAAGTTAGGTTATACTTTTCTTCTACAAGTTTATCCTTCTATGCTTTAAGTTTCCTTTTCATGATTATTGGATAAGTATTTAAGCCCCCTAATTATACTTTCTTTGCTTAGTTAATGGTGGGAAATGGAAGAACATGTCCCAACAACCAATGTGATAGGAAACGTGACTATTGCCCAATTAATGTGATAGAGATGACGAGAGATCAAGTTGAACATATTGTGTTTATGCCAAATCAGCTATCAAAAATCACAATTAATAATTGGTACCTATTAGAATGCCCAAATTCATAAAGGAAGAAGAAGATGAAGTCTCAAGGAGGTTCATATGATAATGTTGATAAGAGAAATAAGACCCATTTTCCTTTGTGCAAAAAGTGTGGAAAGAGGCACCAAGGAGAATGTCACAAAGGGACCAGGAGATGTTTTAAGTGTGGGGTGATAGGGCATAAAGTATCCAATTGCTTTAAAAAAATGGATAATGTGATGAATAGAGATAGGGTTCGATCTAATGTACCTTATACTTTTCAATGTTGTAAATGTGGAGAAGTTGGACATTATCCAAGGCAATGCTCACTTGGAAGGGATGGGAAGCTTGATGAGCATCAACAATCTTCAAGGACAAGGGAACAATGCAAGTCCTATGTTGAGATGGATCATGATGACTGAAGTACATGCAACTTCTTCACAATAATTGTCTATTTCATGTTGTATTTTAGTTCTTGCTCTATGAGAATATCTTTAATGTTTTCTAAGAACATCGAGTCACTACCTAAGATGATTTTATATCATTAAGGAAAACATCTATTGTTATGTATTACATGTTGATGTTGTAAAGCTGTTCTTCTTGAAAAAAACTGATTAGGGGGTTAAAAGATGATTATTATTTTAGAAGACGTTCACTATTTTGGGAGCCCTATATGATCGAGGTAAATAGATTACAACGGTATTTTATTTGAGAAATAAAGGTTGACTTATATTTTGAAGAATCGAAAAATTTAAGGTGAACTTATGGTAATATAGGTTACTTATGGATATGATTAACCTATCTTGGGGAAAATATGTTTAGGTCATCTACTTTTGTTATAAGATGTTTGGAGTGGTTGATGTTGTTTGGAGATGAATGATAAAGTTTATCTTGGAAGACTATGTTATCAAATCCTTTTTATATTTGGGTTTCAATCTTAGTTTGGTTTATTTTGAAGAATTTTAAGGACAGTTATTTATGGAATGATCTATGATGAACTTTGGGTAGTACCGTGGAAATTTGAAGATTTAAAGTAGTTTCCCTTCCTATGGGGTTCTTTCTTTTTAAAGAGTTGTTTTATCTTACCCTTTCTGTTTTGGGTTAAATATTTAAAGATAGATAGTTTTTCTTTTGTGGATTACGTGATTCTCTAGAAGATTATTCTTGTGCTTTTGATGAGACCAAGTGTTTTTGAATGCTCATCGTTTGGAGAAAAGATTAGTTTTGGTAGAAATGTATTAAAGGATTAAACTCTACTGGAAGGTAGGTATATTTTCTTATGTTTTTATTCTATTTAGTAAATGAATTCCTCAAAACTATGAAAATGAACGTAAAACAAAAACGTTGTCTGTTAACGTTTCCTACTGGGAAATCAAATATCGTTTAACCCATCATAAGTTTGTGATTTTCTTGTTGTTAACTTTCTCCTAACCATGTTTTCTATCACTCTCTATCAGAACATGACCCTTTGTTTTCTCTTCCATGTCCACGTTTTCCTACATAGAATCCTAGTATGGGTTAACTCGGGTGACCTTTGCACTTTCTTTTCTTTCTTTTAAAGTAATAGTGTTACTGAATCTTTTTCCGATGTGGTACTTTTAATGAAATTTCCAAACCCAATTTTAAAAATTGTGAGGACGCAATTTCTTAAGGGGGGAAGATTGTAACGACCCAAAATTTTGAATAAATCCTGTCTCCTAATTTTGTGTGTTATTTTATTTCATACTCAACAAAACTTTTTCATTTAGTAAAATGAGTATAATTTAAAATGAGACTGTTGGGGTTTGATTATCATATGACAGTTAGTCAGTACGACCATTGGAAACTAAATGTTGCGATTATTGTCTCTACATACAAGTGATCTTGGTTAATTAATATAGAAGGAAGATTCGATGGCCGCATCCAGTAGTCTTGGGCTGATAGAAGCCCATCTAACAGATCTTGGGAAGGAGGTAGCACCACTGGGCTTTGCTCTGGACCAAACCCAAGCCAAACTTCATCGTGTGAAGCTAGAATGGAATCGCCTTCACGAGAAGTTAAAACTGATAGAAATTACTACTCGTGCGATGTTGGTCGAACCGCCCTCAGATTCTCTCACCTTAACACACCTTACACTTAGGTCCTATGCTGGGGTTATAAGGGGCTATGTAAGGATACCATAGCTACGTTGTGTAATCCTTTGTTATAAATAAAATTGTGTTTTCTTCTTATGGTGAATTTTGTGAGTTTTCAAATGTTCTAATGAATATAGGATGTATTTTATTGATGTATTTTGAAAAAAGGATATTTTAAAATATTTTTGTAAACCTTAAATAATTAATGATGTGTAATGATTTTCAAAAAATGGTCTTCTGTAAATGTGTTTAGTAAGAAATTTAGAGTCTAATAAGATCAACTTAATTTTTGATGAATAGTAAATTATGAATAGTGATTTTATGCTAAGGATTAGTAATGTGACCAAATAGATTAGTAATCTCACTTAAAGAAAGTATTAATATAATTTAGGCACCTTGATTAAGTAGTGTGATTCAATAAAATAGGTAAATAACTGTTTCATTAATTATTAGTCAAGTATTAGTTTTTTCGGGTGAATAGTGTTTTTTAATTAAAAATTAAATTAAAAATATTTAGAAAATTATTTTTATAAAATGGACTTTATTTTTGAACTTAGAGCATCGATATTATGTTAAGGTAATTTTTGGGGATTTTTCTGAGAAAAATAAATTTTCAGTGAATAGTATTTTTATTTAAAAATTAAATTAAAAATATTTAGAAAAATGTTTTTATAAAATGGAGTTCATTTTTGTAATCAGAGCATCGATATTTGGTCAAGGTGAAATTTTGGGATTTTTCTGAGAAAGTTGAATTTTTAGTGAATAGTAAAAATACAGTTTTAGGGTTTCAGTATGTTTAATGACATCATAACTGTGTCATGATGATGTCATGAGATATTTTAAGGTTTGGATGACCAAAGGTGATGAAATAGTTTATAGGGGGCCCCATGTGGCCTAACTCCCTGGGAAATACCATGGGAGAGCCCATGGTTTTGAGAAAACCACTTGTGAGGTGTCCGTTGAAATTATTAAAATATCACTTCCCTTTCCCTATAAATACCCACCCTTTCCTCCTTTAGTTTTCACTCCCAACTCTCCCCCAACGAAGATCTGGTATCATTACCTCCCAAAGAGTCCTCCCAAGGTTCCCCCAAGCTCTCAAGGTCCCAACCTTTGAGTTTTAAGAGTTACGTTTTAAGGTAAGGGATCCTACCACTCTCTTTCTTTTCAAGTACTCTCTTTCATGTCATTTCTCTTATGCTCCATGTTCTTATGTTGGGGATGTTCTTTTATATTCATCCTACTTTCCTTTTCATGTTCATATGATGAGAGACCCCCTATTACTCTCATCAATTCATTTTAAGAATGTTTAAGTGGCGCCGTTAGGCTGCTGAATTTTTAAGGGATTCTTTCACCCTTCTTATTTTCAAGTTCTATTTTCATGTAAAGTCTTTCAAGTTCATTTTTATTATGTTGGGGTATGATATTTATATCTATCATACTGATATTTTATGTTCATATGATGATATACCCTATTTGATCTTATCAATTCATTTTTGAGGTTTTAAGTGACGTCGTTAGGCTGCCGAATTTTCATAAGAGAAATCTTATTTTTGTATTCCTTCCATGTTTTTCATTTCATATGGTATGTCTTTAAAATTTCATTACCATGTTCTTATATCTATTATATTCTATCCCTCTACTGTTTTATGGATCATTTTTGAGTGGGTGACCCATGTCCCCTCTCTTTTCAATGTTTTCTAAAACCCTATAACATAGCCGTTATGCTGCAGAATTTTCGTCTCAAAATGCCTCTATCTTTTTCTCAAATTATTTTATTTTATTAAGTGAATACTCAATATCCCTTTCTTATACAGGAGTATTCACATATATATCAATATGTTCTATTTTAAATTCTGGGATTTACATACATGATACCCGCTTTCCTTTTTCCGTGGGTTTAAAATGACTTAAAGATCTTGTCTTAAAAGCAGTTTATAAAACGTTATGATTATGAAATGAAACTCATTTCTTTTATTCTATATGGGTTATTTATGAAATGTTTTATGATGATATATGTGGCTAACATGATGATAAAGACAAATTTAATGGTGCTCCCTGATAGCGCTCCAATGCATTGGGTAATGATGTAACCACTAGAGATTACAATTTTCATGATATCTTGGTGAATAACCTTGGTAATTTTCAAATGACACCTTGGGGATGGACCTTGGTGATATGTTCATGATTTTCTATGTTAAATTTTGTAGCCACATCTTCAAGTTATGAAATACATTATTTTTATTATGATATGCCTCATGATTTCTTTCTCATGACTTAAAGTTCTTTTTCATGACTTTATTGATGTATCTCAGGTTCACATGTTAAATGTTTCCCCTCGTTTTCCTTACTGGGACTTCTGCTCACTATTTCTTTTGATGTATGTCCCCAGGTTATGAGATTCAGTAATGAACCAAGTATGAATAATGAATAAGCCTTTCAAGTGTTTAAGATGAATGTTTTATGTTGTCATGTATTAAGTTCCTGGTTTCCAAGACACTAAACCTTAAATATCCTCAGTTTTGTATAATTTAATGAAATTTAATGTTATAAAAAGGTGGGATACTATAGTTGGTATCAAAGTATGGTTTAGTTATTTGTGGAAATTATGAAATGAGAACTTTAGGAATAACCCTATAGAAAAGTTTAAATATAGGAAATCTTCTTGGTATTTTGGTGAGTCTTGAGTAAGTGGGTTCCAAACAAATAAATCCCTATCTGGATACAAGCAGGTAGAGGTGGATCTAGCGCATATGTACATAGGGGTAAAACCCGAAAACACCGCTTTGAGCTAGACTCAAACGGGAACTGGTACACGACAACAGGCCTTGCTGCACTCTTGGTTACGACACTCCCGGGGGATATGATTTGTTAAATTCATAAGCTTAGTATGAACCATTATTAAAGGAAAAAAGATAGAATAAAATAAAGATTCACATAAGAATATATGATCATGGATAACCTAGATTAGAACCTAGGGGATCACAAGTTAGGTTATACTTTTCTTCTACAAGTTTATCCTTCTATGCTTTATGTTTCCTTTTCATGATTATTGGCTAAGTATTTAAGCCCCCTAATTATAATTTCTTTTCTTAGTTAATGGAGGGAAATGGAAGAACATGTCCCAATAACCAATGTGATAGGAAACATGACTATTTCCCTATTAATGTGATAGAGATGACGAGAGATTAAGTTGAACATATTTTGTTTATGCCAAACTAGCTATCAAAAATCACAATTAATAATTGGTACCTAGTAGAATTCCCAAATTCATCAAGGAAGAATAAGTTGAAGTCTCAAGGAGGTTCATCTGATAAAGTTGATAAGGGAAATAAGACCCATTTTCCTTTGTGCAAAAAGTGTGGAAAGAGGCACCAAGGAGAATGTCACAAAGGGATCGGGAGATGTTTTAAGTGTGGGGTGATAGGGCATAAAGTAGCCAATTGCTTTAAAAAAATGGATAATGTGATGAATAGAGATATGGTTTGATATAATGTACCTTATACTTTTCAATGTCGTAAATGTGGAGAAGTTGGACATTATCCAAGGCAGTGCTCTCTTGGAAGGGATGAGAAGCATGATGAGCATCAAAAATATTCAAGGACAAGGTAACAATGCAAGTCCTATGCTGAGATGGATCGTGATGACTGAAGTACATGTAACTTCTTCACAGTAATTGTCTATGTCATGTTGTATTTTAGTTCGTGATCTATGAGCACTTCTTTAATGTTTTCTAAGAACATCGATTCACTACCTAAGATGATTTTATATCATTAAGGAAAACATCTATTGTTATGTATCACATGTTGATGTTGTGAAGCTGTTCTTCTTGAAAAAAATTATTAGGGGGTTAAAAGATGATTATTATTTTAGAAGGCGTTCACTATTTTGGGAACCCTATATGATCGAGGTAAATAGATTACTACGGTATTTTCTTTGAGGAATAAAGGTTGACTTATTTTTTGAAGAATCTACAAATTTAAGGTGAACTTATGGTAATATAGTTTACTTATGGATATGATTAACCTATCTTGGGGAAAATATGTTTAGGTCAGCTACTTTTGTTATAAGATGTTAGGAGTGGTTGATGTTGTTTGGAGATGAACGATAAAGTTTATCTTGGAAGACTATGTTATAAAATCCTTTTTATATTTGGGTTTCAATATTAGTTTGGTTTATTTTGAGGAATTTTAAGGAAAATTATTTATGGAATGATCTATAATGAACTTTGGGTAGTACCGTGGAAATTTGAAGATTTAAATTAGTTTCCCTTCCTATGGGGTTCTTTCTTTTTAAAGAGTTGTTTTATCTTACCCTTTCTGTTTTTGGGTTAAAGGTTTAAAGATAGATAGTTTTTCTTTTGTGGATTACGTGATTCTCTAGAAGATTATTCTTGTGATTTTGATGAGACCAAGTATTTTTGAATGCTCATCATTTGGAGAAAAGATTAGTTTTGGTAGAAACTTATTAAAGGATTAAACTCTACTTGAAGGTATGTATATTTTCTTATGTTTTTATTCTATGTAGTAAATGAATTCCTCAAAGCTATGAAAAGGAACGTAAAACAAAAATGTTGTCTGTTAACGTTTCCTACTGGGAAATCAAAAACCATTTAACCCATCATAAGTTTGTGATTTTCTTGTTGTTAAATTTCTCCTAATCATATTTTCTATCACTCTCCATCATAACATGACCCTTTGTTTTCTCTTCCATGTCCATGTTTTCCTACATGGAATCCTAGTATGGGTTAACTCGGGTGACCTTTGCACTTTCTTTTCTTTCTTTTAAAGTAATAGTGTTACTGACTCTTTTTCTGATGTGGGACTTTTAATGAAATTTCCAAACCCAATTTTAAAAATTGCGAGGATACAATTTCTTAAGGGGGGAAGATTGTAACGACCTGAAATTTTGAATAAATCTTGTCTCCTAATTTTGTGTGTTATTTTATTTCATACTCAACAAAACTTTTTCATTTAGTAAAATGAGTATAATTTAAAATGAGACTGTTGGTTTTTTATTATTATATGACAGTTAGTCAGTACGACCGTTGGAAACTAAATGTTGCGATTATTGTCTCTACATACAAGTGATCTTGGTTAATTAATATAGAAAGAAGATTCGATGGCCGCATCCAGTAGTCTTGGGCCGATCAAAGCCCATCTAACAGATCTTGGGAAGGAGGTAGCACCACTGGGCTTTGCTCTGGACTAAACCCAAGCTGAACTTCATCGTGTGAATCTTGAATGGAATCACCTTCGCGAGAAGTTAAAACTGATAGAAATTACACCTCATGCGATGTTGGTCGAGCCGCCCTCAGATTCTCTCACCTTAACACACCTTACACTTAGGTCATATGCTGGGGTTATAAGGGGCTATGTATGGAGACCATAGCTACGTTGTGTAATCCTTTGTTATAAATAAAATTGTGTTTTCTTCTTATGGTGAATTTTGTGAGTTTTCAAATGTTCTAATGAATATAGGATGTATTTTATTGATTTATTTTGAAAAAAGGATATTTTAAAATATTTTTGTAAACCTTAAATAATTAATGATGTGTAATGATTTTCAAAAAATGGTTTTCTTCAAATGTGTTCAGTAAGAAATTTAGAGTCTAATAAGATCAACTTAAATTTTGATGAAGAGTAAATTATGAATAGTGATTTTATGCTAAGGATTAGTAATGTGACCAAATGGATTAGTAATCTCACTTAAAGAATGTATTAATATAATTTAGGCACCTTGATTAAGTAGTGCGATTCAATAAAATAGGTAAATAACTGTTTCATTAATTATTAGTCAAGTATTAGTTTTTTCGGGTGAATAGTGTTTTTTAATTAAAAATTAAATTAAAAATATTTAGAAAATTATTTTTATAAAATGGACTTTATTTTTGAACTTAGAGCATCGATATTATGTTAAGGTAATTTTTGGGGATTTTTCTGAGAAAAATAAATTTTCGGTGAATAGTGTTTTTATTTAAAAATTAAATTAAAAATATTTAGAAAAATATTTCTTTAAAATGGAGTTCATTTTTTTAATCAGAGGATCGATATTTGGTGAAGGTGAAATTTTGGGATTTTTCTGAGAAAGTTGAATTTTCAGTGAATAGTAAAAATACAGTTTTAGGGTTTCGGTATGTTTAATGACATCATAACTGTGTCATGATGATGTCATGAGATATTTTAAGGGTTTGCCGACCAAAGGTGATGAATTAGTGTATAGGGGGCCCCATGTGGCCTAACTCCATGGGAAATACCACGGGAGAGCCCATGGTTTTGAGAAAACCACTTGTGAGGTGTCCCTTGAAATTATTAAAATATCACACCACTTTCCCTATAAATACCCACCCTTTCCTCCTTTAGTTTTCACTCCAAACTCTCCCCCAACGAAGATCTGGTCTCATTACCTCCCAAAGTGTCCTCCCAAGGTCCCCCCAAGCTCTCAAGGTCCCAACCTTCGAGTTTTAAGAGTTACATTTTAAGGTAAGGGATCCTACCACTCTCTTTCTTTTCAAGTACTATCTTTCATGTCATTTCTTTTTTGCTCCATGTTATTATGTTAGGGATGTTATTTTATATTCATACTACTGTCCTTTTCACTTTCATATGATGAGAGATCCCCTCTTACTCTCATCAATTCATTTTAAGAATGTTTAAGTGGCGCCGTTAGGCTGCCGAATTTTTAAGGGATTCTTTCACCCTTCTCATTTTCAAGTTCTATTTTCATGTAAAGTCTTTCAAGTTCATTTTTATTATGTTGGGGTGTGATATCTATATCTATCATACTGATCTTTTATATTCATATGATGATATACCCTATTTGATCTCATCAATTCATTTTTGAGGTTTTAAGTGACGTCGTTAGGCTGCTGAATTTTCATAAGAGAAATCTTATTTTTGTCTTTCTTCCATGTTTTTCATTTCATATGGTATGTCTTTCAAATTTCATTACCATGTTCTTATATCCATTATATTTTTTCCCTCTACTGTTTTATGGATCATTTATGAGTGGGTGACCCATGTCCCCTCTCTTTTCAATGTTTTTAAAAACCCTGTAACATAGCCGTTATGCTGCAGAATTTTTGTCTCAAAATGCCTCTCACTTTTTCTCAAATTATTTTATTTTATCAAGTGAATACTCAATATCCCTTTCTTATACAGGGGTATTCACATATATATCAAGATGTTCTATTTTAAATTCTGGTATTTACATACATGATACCCGCTTTCCTTTTTCCGTGGGTTTAAAATGACTTAAAGATCATGTCTTAAAAGCAGTTTTTAAAACGTTATGATTATGAAATGAAACCCATTTATTTTATGCTATATGGGTTATTTATGAAATGTTTGATGATGATATATGTGGATCACATGATGATAAAGACAAATTTAAGGGTTCTCCCTGATAGCGCTCCAATTCATTGGGTAATGATGTAACCACTAGAGATTACAATTTTCATGATATCTTGGTGAATAACCTTGGAAATTTTCAAATGACACCTTGGGGATGGACCTTGGTGATATGTTCATGATTTTCTATGTTAAATGTTGTATCCACATCTTCATGTTATGAAATACGTTATTTTTATTATGATATGCCTCATGATTTCTTTCTCATGCCTTAAAGTTCTTTTTCATGACTTTATTGATGTATCTCAGGTTCACATGTTAAATGTTTCCCCTTGTTTCCCTTACTGGGCCTTATGCTCACCATTTCTTTTGATGTATGTCCCCAGGTTATGAGATTCATTAATGAACCAAGGATGAACAATGAATAAGCCTTTCAAGTGTTTAAGATGAATTTTTTATGTTTTCATGTATTAAGTTACCGGTTTCCAAGACACTAAACCTTAAAGATCCCCTTGTTTCCCTTACTGGGCCTTATGCTCACCATTTCTTTTTATGTTCATATTATTAAATACCCTATTTGATCTCATCAATTCATTTTTGAGGTTTTAAGTGACGCCGTTAGGCTGCCGAATTTTCATAAGAGAAATCTTATTTTTGTCTTCCTTCCATGTTTTTCATTTCATATGGTATGTCTTTAAAATTTCATTACCATGTTCTTATATACATTATATTCTATCCCTCTACTGTTTTATGTATCATTTATGAGTGGGTAACCCATGTCCCATCTCTTTTCAATGTTTTCTAAAACCCTGTAACATAACTGTTATGCTGCAGAATTTTCGTCTCAAAATGCCTCTCTCTTTTTCTAAATTTTTTTATTTTATTAAGTGAATACTCAAAGACCTTTCTTATACAGGTGTATTCACATATATATCAAGACGTTTTATTTTAAATTCTGGGATTTACATACATGATACCCACTTTCCTTTTTCTGGGGGTTTAAAATGACTTAATGATCATGTCTTAAAAGCAGTTTTTAAAACGTTATGATTATGAAATGAAACCCATTTCTTTTATGCTATATGGGTTATTTATGAAATTTTTTATGATGATATATGTGGTTCAAATGATGATAAATACAAATTTAAGGGTGCTCCCTGATATCACTCCAATGCATTGGGTAATGATGTAACCAATAGAGATTACAATTTTCACGATATCTTGGTGAATAACCTTAGTAATTTTCAAATGAAACCTTGGGGATGGACCTTGGTGATATGTTCATGATTGTCTATGTTAAATGTTGTAGCCACATCTTCAAGTTATTAAATGCGTTATTTTTATTATGATATACCTCATGATTTCTTTCTCATGACTTAAAGTTCTTTTTCATGACTTTATTGAGGTATCTCAGGTTCACATGTTAAATATTTCCCCTTGTTTCCCTTACTAGGCCTTCTGCTCACCCTTTCTTTTGATGTATGTCCCCAGGTTATGAGATGCAGTAATGAACCTAGGATGAACAATGAAGAAGCCTTTCAAGTGTTTAAGATGAATTTTTTATGTTGTCATGTATTAAGTTCCTGGTTTCCAAGACACTAAACCTCAAAGATCCTTAGTTTTGTATAACGTAATGAAAGTTAATGTTATAAAAATGTGGGATGCTATAGATCGCCTTGGTCTCTCAGTCTTGAGAGCATTCTTGGAGTAAAGATTTCTCTCGGCCATGAAAGAATTCTCCAGAGTTGTTGTGCAAAACAATTCTCTTATTGAAAAGTGTTGGGGTTGTAAGGATATTTATAATCGGGTTTGAGGTTAAAGAGTTATGATAATAAATAAATGGGTTACGCGTTTCATTAACTCTTATTGAAAACCCCCGTATTTAATTATTAATTCCTTGAAATGCGCCCACACTGATTATAATAAATATCATTTAATAAAACAATATTATATCCTCAAAATCCCAACTGGAAAACTACACGGTGTGTAATCATTAATACACGTCATGTACTCGTTTTCCATAAAACTACATGGCGTATATATTTAATATACACAGTGCGTACTTTTATTTTCCTTTATTTCCTCCACCACATTTATTAGACCTTGAGTAATGCCTATTTATTTCTTAAATAAATGTAACTGCATTACTCACTAATAAACATATTGTTTCACCCACAATATATTCTCTCGAATAACTAGTGTCAAAATAAATGCGATGAGGCATCCTCAAATAATTATTAAACCACATTAGGGAATAATATTTATTTGACTTGTTAAATTAATATTTAACTGAGACACATGTACAAACTTAGTGTGTGACCCTCTAGGCATCTTTCTCAGTGGCATTAGACGGAGCCTGCCTAAAGTCCAAGGTTAGCATCTAGCAACACGCCAAGGCACCCATAGAGAAAGAAGTTAATATAGCAATGACGTGTCACCTCCTAAAAACACTTACCGTGTAATATAATCTCTTTGTCATGATATCTCGAATCAAGAGGGTTGCATGCTAGTGTCATCAACCCACATGCTCGATTATTCTTTCTTTGACTTTCCAGAATCGAACTCACCCATACCTTACCATGGAAATAGATTTATTTAGGCTATATCAATTCCATCAAAGGGCCTAAGATATCTACTTCTGTTATGGAACATAAGGGAAAAATCCTTTCTCGCATTATCTACTAATGCAATATTACTCATGACACACCCAACGTATCCTACCTCGCTGTGAATAGTGTGTCATCATAGTTTTTTTCAATACATATAAGTTCGCGAGTTGTAATACCCATTAATAATAATCTTAAAGTCTAAGGATCAATACACACGTTCGTAGATAGGAACATCCAATGACACTATGAAATGTGGATTTCCTACTGGCGGGTCTCATTCTCATAATATCCTCCTGTATATTACCAAGGGTGCACACCATGAGATGGTGCCTCAAAGTTTTATGAGTCCTCACCCCCAATGGCTTGTATTATTTCTGTCCCTCAAATAATATCATCCAGCTATAGAAAATATATTCAAGAACATTGTTATGGCACTTCTGGGTTCTCATCATAGCAGGAATCCGCTATGACCCTTTAATGCAACAGCTATCCTTAAGACTTTATCACATGCATTGTCACGCAGAAGAACAATCAAGATGTGATAAGGCTTTTATTAATGAATAAAGTACAAAGTAGTTGGTTCTAGGCCACCAACTCCAACATATTATTCAAAAAAATTAAAGGATTCTTGGGTCTTGGATGAGTGTAATATCAACCCCTGGACTGCATTTCCAAGCTCAAAATGCTCAAGACAAATCTGAAAGAATGGATTAAAGTGAGGTTTAGCTCAATGGATGCAGAAATTGATACCCTAGAATTCCCTCTACATGATCTTCAGGAATCAATTACTAAGAACAACTTCTCTGGAGATACTACCCAAGAAGCTGAGATGTCCGCTAAGCTTCAAAATCTCATCAAACTCAGAGACAACATCAAATAATACATCTTCAAAATCAGGTGGCTCACTGATGGGGATAGAAACACCAAGTTCTTCAACGCTCTATAAAGGCTTCTAAGGGAAAATAGGACCCTCTCATTACTCAAAGATGGAGGCCGAATCCTGGAGGAAAAACAGAAGCTATCCAACCATATTATCTCTCTTTACATGAATCTCTTCGATGGACCATCAAGGAATTCAGTGCTAAGAGAAAACATCTTTCCTAAATTGATTACTATGGTGGAAAACTCTTTTCTCACCTCCACCACCTGTATTTTGAAATCAAGGAAGTAGTCTTTGGCCTTAAAAAAGAAAGTTCTCGGATGGGTTCACAAATTACTTCTTCCAATCCTATTGGGATGTCATACATAATGATGTGTGCAAGCTTGTAAAGAATTTTTTCAATGGTGGGTCCTTTACTCAAGGCTTCAATGCTCAATTTATTGCCTTAATTCCAAAAGTGGAGAATTATAGTGACATAAGTCAATTCAGACCCGTTGCACTCATCAACACAATTCACAAAGTCATAACAAAGGGCATTGCCAATATACTTGCCCAGGTATCATATAAAATCTTATCATGGAACCAATTTGGATTTTTGAAATGAAGGAACATACAAGATTGTTTTCTCACTACTTCAGAGTGTTTTAACCTCCTTATAAAGCTCATCAGGGGAGGAAATATTGCACGAAATCTTGACATTAAAAAAGCCTTTGACTCAATGGATTGGGGCTTCATAGGCAATGTGCTTCACAACTTTGGATTCAGCATGTGGTTTATACATTGAATCAAAGCTCTGCTTGAATCGTCCAACATTGTTAATGGGTCCCTAGAAGGATACTTTAAGTTCTCCAAGGGGTGAGATAGAGGATCCCCTTTCAGCTGTTATCTTTACAATTATATAGGATTATCTGAGTGGGATCTTTCTTCACATGGTGGATAGGGGTGAAATGACAACTATTAGGGCGGCTAGAGGTATCTCTACTCCTTCCCACCTATTTTTTGTTGATGACAATGTTATCTTTACCCAGGGAGATAGGAGGAACATCAACAACATCAATAATTCCCTTCAACATTATGAAAGTGTTTCAGGCCAAGAAATTAACTGGTGCAAGTCCTTTATCTACTTTGACAAGAATATTCCAGATGCAAGGAAGAATTGTCCCATCAACGACTTGGTAATAAAGGAAGTACCACTCCCTTTAATTTAACTTGGAGTTCCCATGTTCTGGGGAAGACCTCACACCTATCAATTTTCCAATGCCTTGAGTCAAATTAGAAGAACACTTGCCTCTTGGAAAGGAAATTCACTCTCAATGGAAGTACGAATTTTCCTTGTCAAGCATGTGGTGATCTCAAAGTTGGTATATTCATTCATGGTGTATTTAATGCCTGTCTCTGTCATTAAAACAATTAACTCAATGATGAGGATCTTTTTATGGAGTGGTAGCATGCTGGAATGGAAGATTATTATAGCTTCTTGAAAACAATGTTGCATGCCTAATGCTTTAGGTGGTATTGGTATCAAGAACCTAGAACTCTTCAACCAATATTTGTAATCCTAGTTCATATGGCGGTTAACCAACATAAAATCTACCTCCCTGTAATTACTCAGATTAATATTGCTTTCAAGGCTTATAGTAGGAAAATTGAGCTGTATAGAGTCCTCCATTTGGCCTGGTTTGAGAACTGACTTCCAGAAAATTCACAGGCACTCTCATTGGATGGTCAATATGAATTCGCCTCTTAGATTTTGGAATTCTAACTGGACTGAAGTTCCCTTGATCGATTGGTTCAGTTCCTCGAATCATGAAATTGATCACAACATATCGATCAAATATCAACTAGAAAATATGGACATGCTCCCTGATGTGATTGCCTCAACTATTACTAGTTATGACTTCATCAACCCGGAGGATATGCTCATTTGGGAACTATCTTTAAATGGACCGCTCGACTCAAAGAGCTTCTATAATCATTTGTTTCAAGGTGAACGCAAATGGATCGGTGAATTAAATAAAAAGTGTCTGCTCCCTTCCAGGTTCACCTTATAATGGTGACTCTCTCTCAATAAGGTGCTAGTAGACAAAAACCATCAACATGATGGAATTTCCCTGTGCTCTAAATTTTTCCTATGTCACCAACACTGAGAAGATGTAGATCATTTCTTCTTGTCCTGTAAAACTGCATCATCCTTATAGAAGCCCGTCTTTGACATATTTGAGATACACCCCCTCAAACTGAATCTCTCCATCACTTCTTGACTGCTCTTCTTGGCATCCAACTTTCTAAGAAGATTACAATTATTTTTAGGGTGGCCTTCGCAGAACTGATCCAAATCATATTTTGAGGTAGGAACACGACCATACACAGCCAGAACCACTTTAATGCTCGTCTTTCCCTTGTGGTTATTACTGCTGCAATGCGGAACACAAATGTACTGAATTTTGATAGTTGCAGCAACTCGGTAAGGGGCCTTATGGTTTTGAGGTTTCTAAAACTTACAGGAAACTTCCCCCAACCTCATATAACTCTCAAAGTTTTTTTAGATTCCCCCCTTCGCTGGTTGGCTGAAATATAACACAGATGGCGCCTCGAGGGGAAACCTGGGGCCATTTGGATATGGGGCCATTTTCAGAGACCATAATGGGGATGTTGTGGAATACCTTCATGATCCTTGTCACCATGTCACTTCCCCAGAAATATAAATGATGGGCCTAATCAGAGAAATTTACCATGCATGTTGAAGAAATTGGAACAACATCTGGCTCGAGTGTGATTCGACTACCATTGTTCAAGCATCGGGATGGGACAAGTTCACCTCTCATGGAAGCTGATAGCAAAATGGACTAACTGTCTTGATAGGATTTCTTCTATGAGCTACATTATTACTCATACCTTTCGGGAATCCAATTTTCTTGCTGATGGTATTGAAATTAAAGGAGTTAATAAATAGGGTTGTATCTACTCCAGCATTATTCCTTGCGACATGATCCCCATATTTTTTCAGGACAAATGTAAAATGTCTTCCTTCAGACTCTTGTAACCTTTATTTGATTTAATAAAGGAGTTTTTGTGATCATTTTTCTCAAAAGAAGTGTTGATGGTGAATGTAATGTTTGTAAAATGTTTTAAAGGTGTTTGAAGAGATACAAAAAAGGGGTGACTAAATAAATTAGTTTAGAAGAAGAATACTGGCCTGAAGGTTGATGAAATATTCAAAATGATGTTGATTTTTGAATCTACTGTGATCAAGTGTTGTAGACCTGTTAAATGATGTTTCTGAGATGATTTGAGATGATTTTTAGTGGATGATAAGGCCTAGGGATCATCCCAAGAGACTTTGAATTTATTAGAAGACTTTATTTTCTTGGTTTCCAATTAATTTTCACAAGGTGTGAATGTAGTGTTGATGCAACAAACAATAAGTTCATCTGCATGTAGTTCATCCCAAAGTAGAAATTCAACAAAGGCATAAATGTAGAGTTACTAAATAGAGTTCCCCATGTGAACCTAGAGTGGATCCTATCAATGTAGAGTTGTTATGTGAATTTCAGGCAACAAAAAAAGAGATCATTTTTAAACGTATAGTTTATACATAGAGTTAAGCCAATGAATGAGAGTTCATTGTTGGATTGTTATAGCTATATTCTTTTAGGTGATATTGGGATGAATTCCAACAGCTCATATTGTACACCATATTGTAACTCTCATGGGTCAAACTCCGCAGTGAGCTCGTTGGGGGGTTGTAGAGGGAAACTCGCCCCTGTTATGAGGGTTCGGGGGTCGAATGTCCCCATACCAAATTATTTGGTAACTATAGTATCTCTAAATAATTTTATTTGAGTTGAACTACGACACCGATAGGGAAATGTAGCAATGCAGAATTACTATAGCAACATGTGACAGGTCATTTTAGCTTCATAAACTTATTGCCATCGACATTGTAGCATCTTAGACTTGGGTGTCCGTGACACTATAGCAGTGAGGACCTCCAGCCACCGATCATTGTATCATAGTTGACTTACTCTACAGTTGGTGAAATAGTGTGTTTCTTCTTTATTAGCTCATTCGAGCTAGGGTTTTTTTGTGTGAGAGAGAAACTCTGAAAAATATCCCTGTAAATCTGCTCCCGATTATTAGCGAATTGTTCTACCTATATGTAGACATAGGGATCATATCCCAAACCATGTAAATCATCACGTCTGTGTTCATCATAATCTTTTTTTTTGTCTTTTCTCATCTGAAAATCTCTTTCGCTTTGACTCCCACCATTTCTAAAACATTAATTCTTGGAAAATTTAGAGTTTATCTACATATAGATCCCCGTGAGGATGTAGAGTTGAAAAATATATGTAGAGTTGGTATTGAAGCATAAAATATATAAAATCATGATCATAGAGATCATTTTTACTCTACATTGAGAATGTATAGTTTTCTGGAGGATAAGTAGAGTTAATTTGTCTACATAGAGTTGAATATTGAGGAGAGAATGGAAAATTCATGAGAACATAGAGTTTTCATAATGGAATATATAGTTCATTTGTGACTCGAAGGCAATTATTTGAAAAAGGAAATAATGTGGAATTGAATTGAACTATACATGGACCAATGTAGAGTTCATTGAAGACAATGTAATGTTCAACTCTTATAAGATTTTGGATTGAAATACAGAAGAACTAATGGAATAATAAATTGAGATTATCAAAATGATAATTTCTAAAATAAAAGGGATTTAATATGATGATGATGATGATGATGATGTTGAAAACTTCTTGGAATAAATATCTTGATCAATTATGTGGATCGTTATTCAATATAATATCAAAGAATGTTGATATGAGTTCCACACCGCAAGAAGAATATGTCATGTCATAGTGTTATGTAACCATGTATATTTCAAGGAAGAATAATGATGTATATTTTATATAGATTTTGAAATGATTAAAAGAGTTTCATTTTGTGGGGATATAAAGATGTGATATTTTATCACATAAAGAAGGAAACATCCTGGGTCTTTATGAAATTCAAAAAATCTAATCAAGAATTTAAATATGTTTGAAAATGAGAATAAAATTACAATTTATGGATGAAAAAATTAAAAGTGTTTAGAATGAAGAATTTATACCAAGATTTGATGAATTTATATGTTTCAAATATGGTAAATATAATTTTGAAGAAGTTTTGTGAAGATTGAGATTGATAGAACGGGAGTATTAAAAGGTGTGTGAGAATTCTGAAAGCCTCAATACATCACTGTATCAAATAGAGAAGAGGATATTGAATCTAGGAGACATCCATGAGGTGGAAGATTTGTTGTGTGACCGAGTATTTGAGGTGTTGAGGAGAACTAGTTCAGGTGAGGGAATGAAAAGTTGAGCAATGTCATACGATCATGTTCTAAAGAAATTTGGGATGCATCGACATGAGGGTGTACATGAGTAGAATTATTGATCCAGCCTGTTTTTAAAGGAAGATCAATTTCACTAGTGGAGAAGAAGCAACAAAATAGAGAAGGGGATCTTCCTTGTTTGGATCAAAATCATTTTAGTAGACATTGTGAAGCTGTAGGCTCTCATGTGTGACTTAGGAGTTCAAACAAAGTATGAATCTATATTGATAGGACAGAAACAATCCTTAGATTTATAACAACTTGTGTAGGTAGTAGAGAATCTATGATTGGAATGTCTAACTAATCACGAAAAGGAGTAGGATTTTATGGTCAAACCTATTAGGTCCCTAACTTTCATCTGCATCTATGTGAGTAAGGGTGAGATAATTATTTGATTATAGATCGTGAACTTAACTAGTTAAAGAGGTTGGGTTAAAGGGGAGTAAGTCATAAAAAGAAAAGGGGATCACTGATTCACCCCCTCCTCTTATCAATGATCTAATTAAAATTGGGAACTCCATGAAGAATACCGAGTGAATTAACCAATTAGAACCCATACATAACTAGTAAACAGTCTATATGCACATATGATATGCTCAAAAAATAAATAAATGGCTGTGGAAACACAGTAAAATATCCACTATCTACCATTAGGTTATAACTCACCACCCAAGATCAACCATACCTAATTCGTCCAATGCTAAATTATCCTTGATCATAATACAATAATATAGAAACCTAAGGGAATACACACACCCTTTCAACCATATTGGGAAAAAATTGCACCTAGAAACTTAAGGGAATAAACATAACCTAATGGGAAACATGTTACCTCATCTGGAATATAGCGTCAGACCATACCACTATAGGAAAACAAATCATCCATAACCTAGGGGAAACTCTCTCTGCTAAGAAGCACATCATCAGGAGTTTAGAGAGAATCTTCCCTTTCTAGAAGCCATAAATCATCTCGAAACTTAGGGGCAGATTGCACTCTGTTAGGAAGAAAATATCATCATTTGGAACTCAGGGGAAGCCCACACCATTCCAAGAATCACATAAATGTCATTATACATATCCTTTGGAGACTCAGGGGTAGACCACGACTTTCTAGGAAACACATACATCTTATACACCAGGGACATCCCTTCTCCTCACAATTATCACACAAAGTTATTGGGGGTACACTCTCTCCTCAGGATCAAAAGTATCTAAATTATATGGGCCACACTCCTCCCCAAGATATCACCTCCAGACCCACTTGAATCAGCTACTTGCCTGTACCCACCACCTAAATCCTAGACTGGCCTCCCATGCATAGAGCATGTCCCTGTGGCTAGAGAAACACCTGGCTCACACCATCGATTCAGGTTCTAAGGTTTCACCTAAAATCAGCACTACACATTCCCACACTAACATCTTAAAGGGGTAACAAATCAATTGGACACCCACTGAGGTCCCCTTGTTCGGGTCATAAACTTGGAACCTAACTTGGGCCCCTCTATCCCATTCTCATCTCTTGGGTCAAACCTGTCACTCCAAGGGAATAACATCCCTCATTATCACCCTATTCATATCATAGAACCATTGGAAATATAGGGAGCACTAAACTATTATTACCTAAGAGAGATGGACTAAAGACAATCTCTCTTCCTTGATCAACATAGGTCGGCCCTCATGAAACCAACCTATCACCATTTACCCAGCGTATACCCACCTAGGTATTCAAATATTTGTGGGGAAGAAATGTTGAAATAGTGGGTTCCCTAGACCCAACTATGGAGTACCATTTTGATTACCATATCACGTGTACCGTTAGTTATACATGATGTCATCTTACTATTATAGCGAAGACTTTTCTGCAACCCCTATTATAATGGTAATGTCCAAATATTAATTGTCGTATCGAGAGGTTATAGCAGATCCCAAGCTATAATGAGAACCTCGAGATAAAATGACTATATGTTCTATAGTCTAGATACGTCTTACTGACTGGACACAGTAGATGTTTGACTATCAGGTGCTGGGGGCTCATAAGCATTGAGAATTCTTCTCATGAAGCTTGCACTTGGTGATCTCTAGTAGTGAGATCATGAGGACATACCCACCAATAGGAACACCACATGTTTTGGGTGTCATTGGTTGTCCCAATCTATGGACATATGTATTGGTCTCCTGACTTGAGACCATTATCAATGTATATCATTTGATTACGTACTTTGATGCAAGATGAAAACCATGGCAGTGATGTCGTGGCGAGGTAGTTTGTGCTGGGTGCGTCGTTGGTGGTATGACATTGACTGAATGGTCAAGAAAGGATTTGTCACTTCCAAGTTCAAGAAGTTGTATATCTCAGGCCTGGTTGATCAGGATGGTGCCGCCTTCATAAGTCTTTGGCCAAAGTAGTAGAAAGACAAATCCCTCCAGATAGATCAACAAATAATAAAGCAAGATAAGGACGATGACACAAGAGTGTGTCCTACTTTATGAGATATTTAATGACAAAGAGATTATAGTACACAGTTAGTGTTCATAGGATGGTAGTTGTTGCTATGACTATCCTTATCTCTTTAGGGGCCATGATGAGTTGTTAGACTCTGCTCTTGGTCTATGGATTTTATTCACTGCTATCGAGATGAGGGCCTAGAGGGTTACACACAATAGTGTATCCAAGAATCCGCCCTATTCAGTTGAATAAGTATATGGACATAGTGGGCCCCACCACGGGGTCCGAGCGTTGTCCAAGTTATTGATCACCGATGAATTAAATAAATTCATTAATATTCAAGTTATGAATATTTGAGATTGAATTTATTTAATGTATTTACAAGTTTAGTAAATAAAAGATAATATTAATCGAATGAATATTATTTTTAATATTCAAGGTTCGTTTAATATTAAGCGGGACAGCGAGTCGAGTAAAATGGCTCAGATTTTATCACGTAATATATTTTATATATATTACAAGTATGTGATAATATAATAAATAATATAGACGCATTTTAGTTCGTCAAAATTATTTATTTAGTGGACATTGAAATAAACGGGGGCCGGGGAACCCTACCGGGTATTTATCAACATCACTATAAATAAGAGAGGAGGTTCTCTCTCTTTGGGGGAATATCACTATTAATTCATTTATGGAATGAAAAATTGAGATCCACTCTCTCCACCCGCTTCCTAGAGAGAGAAGCTGATGATCCAAGAGTTCGGATCAAGTTCTGCCTCAAGTATCGAAGAGATCTTGATGCGGTGATCTTCGGGACGTCAAAAGCTTTGTCGGATCGCCACGCTAGTACCCAGAATCCGACAATCGACGTTCCAATGGATTTTTGGAGCGCGTGTGGATGATCTAGATGGATCCTTCTTTGGATCCTTCAAGCGACGATCGCCATCGACTAGTTGCAGTCGACCACGACTTTAGATCTAAAACAGGTATGTTTTCGTTTTTGTTTTGTGATCCTTAAAATTTACGCGAGATCCTCGAACCTATCTGGGGCTCGAATCATCGGCGATGACAAGTTCCGTCATCTTGCTGATGAAAAATTTAAAATCTCTTGCCCATCGGCTTCCGCTGTGGGCCCCGAAAACCTAACAGTGGTATTAGAGGGAGCGGGTAAATTTTATGAGCCAAATAAAATTAATTTTCATAAAATTGAGTAGAGGGTTCAAGAACGGTCTAAGCGGTTCAAACCACGCATTTATCTGATCTCGAACTGCAAAGTTACAGCCATTTGAAAATTTCGGATTGGATTGATTTTTGTGTTTCATCGTGGGTATTATTTTTCCAATCGTTTCTGACCATCAATTTTGTTTTGGTTTCGCCTAAAACACAAACAAGGATGACATTTATTATTATTTAATGATAATTATTATCATCATAAATTAATAATAATAATAATTGTTTTATAATTATTAAAATAATAATTATTTTATTATTATTATAATAATTATTAGTATAATAATTATTATTATTATTAAAGGCTAATATATAGCATTTTGGAAAAAATTTAAAAGGAGGACTTGACTTATTTTTTTTAAAAAAAGGAAGGGAGAAAGACTTAAAAATAAGTCTTTATTTAATATAAAAAATGGAAATGGGGATGGACTTGCAAGTGGAAACAGAAAAGGAAAAAAAATGCAAATGCAGGGGGTCCGAGCAGACCCCCTCACTCCTCCCCACGCGGCGCACTGCAACGCCGCTGGGACGCCGACCCACATGGCTGCCGCAGCCCAGCCATGCACCGAGGAACCACCTGTACTACTCTCCCTCGCCTCAAGGGAGGTGCTCCAGGTCGCCACCCTCCCCTTCGCACAGGCGGCCTCCGACCCTTCACCCTGCTGGTCTCCCGCTCGGCCTGTCTCCGCATGCAGCAGCAGTCGCAGTGCAGGAGCACGCCGCAGTAGAGCCGCTGGCGGCCGTACCCCATGCTCAGCCGGAGGCCTCCCAGCGCATCGCACAGTAGGCGCCCCGCCGCCTGCTTCAGAACCATCCCGCTGCGCACCGACTTCTCTTCCCTCACCAGGTACACCGTTGTCCCGCCCTGAATGCAGCGTAGCTGCCCTGCATGGCCACCACGGTTCCCAGCCGGCCTCGACTGTACCTACAGTTCCTCGTCGCGCGACACTGGGCTTCTCCTGACCAGCCCTCCTGGCCTCGGCATGCAGCACCTTGCACCGGCCAGTAGACCCGGGCTGCCTGCCTCCTTGCACCGCCCTCTATATCTTCCGTTCCCTTGTCAAGGCCGCTACCTAGCACCGCCTCCCTATCTGGTCATGCAGGGCCGCCCACTATAGTGCCTGATTCCACCGGTGCACCGTGCAACTTCCACACATGTGAAGTAGCACCTCCAGCGCTGTCCGTAACCTCGTCGTGCCTCTGGTTTGGATCCGAGAGGTACCCATTTGCCTGTAAGTCTTTCCGCAGGGTAAATTTTGGCCCTGAAGCGGTCCGAGCAGACCTGCCCAACCCGGAATGGGTTTGGGCGAATCGACCCGGCCCATTTCAACCATGGCATGGCCCTGCGCGGGTTTGGCCCGACCTGCATAGGCCATGCAACAGTTTTTTCGGGGATCAACCACTTTATAATTAATCAAGATTAATTAAATTAATTAATTTAATTTTAGTTTCTAAATTAAATTAATTAAAATTAATTTTGGTTAATAATTTTAATACCTGGATAAAATTAATTTGATTTAATTATTAAATTGAATTTAGTTAAATTTATTTAATTTTCGCATTAAAATTAAATTAATTAGAGGATAAATGATTAATTAAATTATTTGAATTTATTAATTCATTTAATTTAATTAAATAAACCCTCGTACTTAATTAAGGCATTTTAATTTTAACGCGCTTAATTTTACCCGCTTGTTGGTCTTGAGCATCGACCCATGTATGTTGTTTTTATTTAATTAATTATTTTAATTGTGTGCGATGATTGTAATTAATTAAATAGATGGTCTACACATAATCTTTATTTTTTGGTTAAAATGTATAAGGACTTGCGTGTCCAACCCACTTGATGTACATTTATACCCGAGTCCCCCTCGCCTGCGCGTGAGTACCTTTATACTTCGGACAAAGATGGTGAATGACATGGACCCCGCCAAGATGAGGCGGTGCACGTTGATGAAGACGATGAAAGAAGACACGTGGATTCCACAAAGACGAGGCGGTACTCCAAGACGTGGCATGGACTGCGCCAAGACGAGGCAGTACTTTAGATACAAAGTGAACATACAAGACGGGGGCAAGCTGCATCAAGAGTCAAGTTTTGACTCAGGTATGATGCACCTTAGGTCGTTTAGATGCTCAAGACCATTCGGGTAGTAGTTTTCCTTTATGCATTTATTTATTATTTTATGCATTTTAGAACAGTGGAAAAAATACATAAAATAATAGATAATAAAATGCATAAATAAGCGGCGTATGTTTTTCTATTAAAGTTCAGTTTTGAGAAAGAAAACATAGACGAACAAGTTTAATAGAAATGGATCACATTCGTCACGAGAAACCAATAAAACCCTCAAAGAAAATATTAAGTCACAAACAGCCTTCCATCATTCGAGTTTGAACAAAACCGGGTATTTGAGTGTCGGTTCATGCCTTAGCTGAGGGTGATCTTACTACCGGAGAGTTCTTATTCGTGTGGTGGGTCAACTTAATTAAAATTGCATCAATGAAATAGCCTTAGCTAGCTTTTTTTAATTTTAAAGGCAAGCCTTGAGTAAATCAGTAAGTTATTTTGAAGCTGGGACTTCACTCAACAGATCAAGGAACCGCAAGTTAATGCGGTTGGCCATCCAAAAGCCTACCTTGGACCCTCTGAGTAGTGGCGTAGCCATAGCTTGTAGACTATGAGGGTGGTTTAGGGATCCTTTCCACTATAATACTCAAGATTATTCTGATTCTAGTATAGAGGGTTCCTAGAAGTCAAAAAAAATAGTGGGAGACATTTAATGATTAAATAATCAGTAATGTCACATTTGGTAATCACATAAAAGTACAATCTGCCAAAGTATATTTGTAGATAATGGCAAACAATACCATTATAAAACTGCGATAATTATTAGACAAAGTAAATGTCCAAACAAGCATGAAATTCCAAGTGTAGTATAGGTGCTTGCGCACATTATTACTATATCGGAAATTCAAGGTGCTTGTGTCCCAACCTGTTAAGCCACCTAAAGAAGCGAGGGTGTAAAACTGCTTACAGGAGACTCATGAATCAAGCATATGATGATTCTGTCATAATGCTATCATCAACGTCTGATGTTAGGTGCGGTCGCTACATCATGACTTGGATGACGATCACATGTAGTCTCATCTCCAAGATCCTTTCGAGTAGAATGTAAAGCAAGATTTGAATGTGATGGTTGCACTCGATTTGTGTAAAGTGAAAGACAATTCACAATATTTTATTTCATAAAATTCTTATATCTTTGACACACAATTACTCTAGTTTAGTTTAAGGATACAAATGAATGGTATAGAGTAAGCGCTTTATTACCTTTAAGGTAACATTTTCCAAGTAATAAGAATATTGGAGATAACGCCATCTTTTATTATTATGGCGAATACATTAAATGAAAAGGCGAAAAGGCTTATGGAAAGTTATGTAAAAGATACCTTCATCATGTCCTTTAATGAAAAGTGGTTGGTTATTTAACAGGAGGATATTTATATCAAATAATGAAATGAATTCATAGAAGTTTAAAAACTGAAGTACAAGAAGAAAGTACCCGCTTCTCGTTCAGTTTATATTCATCAAGTATATTAATGTTTCTAACATACTTCTTGGTTATTGAATATAATATTCCAATAACATATGTATTTAAATACAGTAACCAAGCATGTAGAGAAACATTACTATAAGTAAAGTGTCTTCTCCAAGCAGCTGAGAAAGGGTGATTCCTAAGTCAGCGGTGAGAAACACATAACTTCAAAATTTCCATGTAATTGATTCAAATTGAACAAGTCGTGGAGTATTGTAATGTCCCAGTTCCGGGTTCCCCAAACCCAGTTCTCCACGTGACCTCAAGCGCATTTTCCCAAATGCCAGAGGCTTCCGACTAGCAGCGAGGGCCCAGGTCTGATAGTGGGGAAACTATGCCCGCATTTGTCAAAGTGTAGTGCATCGGAATACTAAATAAAACATACAACAACAGTGGAAGTGGTAAACCTTACAAAACTGAAATAAACAACTACAGTAGATAATATCAATCAGTATATAAATAATGGTGCAACATGCCTCAAATTCGAGAAAACATCCAGAATATGTTACACAACAATACAGTACAGTACAAGTACATGAAGACAAAACAGAACAAATCAGTCGGTAGCAACGCGAGCTAGAGCTCGGTCCCATGCTCCCCTACTCCTCAACAACAATCATGTACCTGTATAAGGACCCTTTCCCTTATCTACACCTGCGGAAACGTAATCTGTTTGGGCCGAAAATCATGACCCAAATAGGGTGTGAGAAAAGAATCCCAGTAGGCACCCACCAAAGGCCCGTGCCCAACTGTGTGAAAGCATGCAACAACAGTGTGAAAAAGTAAATGCAATAAACTAAGCAACACTCAAAGTAACTAACTTAATAGTTATATTTCCATTTAATTATTCATTTAATCTATTTAATTTAAGAAAAACACCATAGTGCATTTCTAAGTAAACAGTCAGCGTCCTCAGACAAACAAAATCTCCCCCTCAGGTAATCAGAATCCAACCCGTAGGTATTGCCCTTAGGCATAACAGAAATTTCCCTCAGGTGTAGGAATTGTTGCCCTCAGGCACAAAAGTCAAGCCCTCAGGCACGAAAGGTTTCCCTCAGGCGAAATAGTATGCTTCCCTCAGGCTAATACAGTCACGCCCTCAGGCTATAGTAAAACACCACCCTCAGGCATAAGTAACCGGGACATGCCCAACATATAAATATGAAATTTACATACAATTCCTCTCAAGGAAAAAGTAATGCATAATTTAAACATGGCATACCCTCGGGTATCCTGGCTAAACGGCTAAATAAAGGAATGCACCCCTAGGGTGGTCTTGGATCCAAGCAGCGATCCCAAAAAACATTTTCACAATTTTATTAATTACCTATACAATTCTAGGTATTCAATATAGCCATGAACTCAGCCACAAGACACCCCAAATATGGGTTCGTAGCTCAAAAACACGCAAAAACGCACGACAGTTGGAAAATAAACACCAAGCCACCTACCTTATACGCCCCTGATCAGTATACTCGAACAACGTTACACGAATCATACTAGAAGGAGGTAGATCTGAGGTGAAATAAATTTCATTCAACCTTAAATAACTTTACTTGAAGGAAGAATTGGCAAGAACTAATCAAGGAGAAGGAATCTCTTACCCGTGCGGTTCCAGCGAGATCGTCCGAGGCGGAAACAAATTCCCGACGTGCGCTTGGAGGATCTTCAAAGGTTCGACCATCCACTCTTGCTCCTTACTACGGTTCTAAGCCTTCCCTATGAATAGGGGAGGCTACTGACCATTTTAAGCGAAAGAAACAAAGTACACGGTGTGGAATTCCCATTTTTAAACTGTTCCTCTGGAGGCTTCCCACCAGCATGACACTATTCACCTATCGACATGACTACACGACGTGTTTGCATGAGTACACGGCGTGTGCTGTCACACAGCTGGCCACCGCCTTACTATTTCGCCTGCCGACTGACTACACGACATGTAAAGGAACACTACACGGCGTGTATTCAGTTCCTACACCCTTCATCATCGGCATGGCCACACGCCATGTGTACTCATTCCACACAACCAGAAGTACACGGTGTGTGGAAAAGTACACTGCGTGTACTTCCAAAATTTGGGACTTTTCCCCATTTTCCTTATTTTCTCTAAAACACTTAAGTAAAAGAGAAAAGAAGAAACCCGTACCTCAAAAATAAGAACCAGGTTCTTACAAAATTCCCCCTTATAGCAATTTGTCCCCAAATTTCCCTTCCAAGGGTGGTGAAGATATAGCTCAGAACAACTCTGGCCACTGAGCACGTACGTCAGTCTCCCGCTCCCAGGTTTCATCCTGCACTCGGCCATGCTGCCATAACACCCGTATGAGAGGAACTGATCGGCCTCAAAGAACCTTCATGCTCCTATAAACGATATGAATCAAATGCTCTTCAAAGGACGCATCCATTTTAATCTCAACCTCCTCGGGTTGAAAGATGTGATACGTGTCTGAATGATAGCGACACAACTGAGATACATGGAAGACGTCATGCATGGCTCGGTACCGCTGCGGTAACTGCAACCGATAGGCAACCAGCCATACTCTCTCCAGAATCTCAAATGGCCCCACATACCTCGGTGAAAGCTTACCCTGTCTCTTGATCTGTCTGTGTCCCAACCTCGGCGAAACATGCAAGAAAACCTGATCCCCGACCACGAAATCCAAAGGTCATCTACGATGATCAACAAAAGACTTCTGATGAGACTGCGCAGTAGCCATCCGCTTCTGAATCAACTGTACCTACTCATAAGTCTCCTGCATGAGACGTGGTCCCAATAAGGCTGCCTCACCTGCTTCTAACTAGCACAATGGTGATCGGCACGACCTACCATATAAAGCCTCGTATGGTGCCATCTCAATAGTTTCCTGAAAACTGTTATTGTAGGAAAACTCGAATAGGGGTATATGATTCTCCCAAGAGCCCCCAAAGTCTAGGATGTATGCACGCAGTATGTCCTCTAGCACCTGTATCGTATGCTCTGACTGGCCATCGGTCTGAGGGTGGTATGTTGTGCTCAGAAGAAACTGTGTACCCAGTGCCCTCTGAAAACTCTGCCAGAAATGAGATGTAAAGCGGGTGTCCCTATCTGAAACGATAGAACGAGGGACCCCATGAAGACGTACGACCTCTTGGATATACAGCCTTCCGAGTTCGTCAACACTGAAGGTCTCCTTGATCGGAAAAAAGTGAGCTACCTTCGTGAGTCTGTCCACAACAACCCATACGACATCATTGCCTCTAGGTGACCTCAGAAACCCTGTCACAAAGTCCATCGCAACATCATCCCATTTCCACTCTGGAATGGGTAACTGTTGTAACAGTCCAGCTGGTCTCTGATGCTCCGCCTTCACCTACTAACAGGTGGAACACCTCGTAACAAAACCAGCCACATCTCTCTTCATACCCGGCCACCAGTACTGACGTATCAAGTCTGGGTACATCTTGGTAACCCCAGGATGAACTGCCGAAGATAAAGCATGAAACTCTCGCATCAGCTCCTCGCATATATCCCCTGGAACCCATACTTGTCCATGGAAACGCAGTACCTCATCATCGCCTGTCGTCCATCCAGGAGGAGGGTCATCACTTGCCACCGACTCCCGTAGAACTAGGCCTTCTGGATCAGATATCTGTCTCATACTCACTCTATCCAGGAGGGTAGAGTTCACAGCTAAAGATGAAAGATAAGTCTTCCCTTGACTATCGTGCACCCCTAGATGCATCTCAGAGGACAAGTCCATAAGATGCCACTCACCACTGGCCTCCTGCACTGCCTGTATTTTAGTCTTCCTGCTCAGTGCATCAGCTACTGCATTACCTTTACCAGGTGTATAGGCAAGCTCAAAATCAAAGGACTGTAGGTACTCGACCCACCTTCTATGCCTCAGATTCAGGTTATGCTGAGTAAAGATATACTTGAGACTTTTGTGGTCGGTGAAAATTACGAAACGTTCTCCCAATAGATAATGTATCCAACAACGTAACACATGCACAACTGCAGCTAACTCGAGATCATGTGTCAGGTAATTCCTCTCATGTGGCCTCAACTGCCGAGACCTGTACACAAAAACTCGATCGCCCTGCATCAACAATGCTCCCAGCCCAATACCTGACGGATCACAGTAAACTGTATAGCTCTTCCCCTGCTCTGGGAGTATCAGGATTGGTGTTGATGTCAGCCTTCATTTCAGGTATTGAAAAGCTGCCTCACAAGCTTCTGACCAAAAGAACATCACACCCTTCTTAGTCAGACCCGTCAATGGTACTTCTAAGCAGGAGAAGTCATGTATGAAGCATCTGTAGTAACTAGCCAGCCCTAAGAAACTCTGTATCTCAAACACGTTCTTAGGTTGTTCCTAGAAAACTACTGCTCTCACCTTCTCTAGGTCTACTGCAACACCTGCCTCTGAGATGATATGACCCATGAAGTGAATCTGGTCCATCCAAAAGTGGCACTTAGAGAGTTTAGCATATAGACGATGATCTCTCAGTGTACTCAATACGATCTCATAATGGGTGGCATGGTCGTGTCGAGTGTGAGAGTACACCAAGATGTCATCCACGAATACTACCACAAAATAATCCAGATACGGATGGAATACACGATTCATCAGAGCCATGAAAACTGCTGGGGCATTCGTGAGTCCGAATGGCATAACCAAGTACTCGTACAGAGCATATCTTCTCCGAAAAGATGTAAGCGATATATCTGATGGTCTCACGCGCAGCTGATGATATCCTGACCTCAATTAAATCTTCGAGAACACTCGTTCTCCACAAAGTTGATCAAAAAGGTCATAAATCCTCGGCAAGGGATATCGGTTCTTGACCATCAACTGGTTCAGCTTCCGATAATCCACAAAGATTCTGAGGGTACCGTCCGACTTCTTCGCAAAAAGGATCAGAGAACCCCACAGAGAAGTACTGGGTCGGATGAAACCCTTTGACTGTAACTCCTATAACTGTCTCTTGATCTCCTGTAACTCAGGTGTAGCCATCCTATAAGGAGGAATGGACACCGATGCTGCTCTTGGCACAATTTCGATAGAGAAATCCACCTCTTGCTCCGGAGGTAGACCTGAAAAGTCGTCTGGGAAAACATCCCTGAAACAATCAACCACAGAAGGGGAATCTGTCTGACAAGTCCCCTGATCATCCAGGTATAAGCTAGCAATTTGGGCTGTGACTCCACCTCGACCATGATGCTCTGGTCCAGCTCGACTCGCCTGAACATCCCATTCACCCTTGTATAGAAACTCTTCTCCCTCTGGTGACATGAAACTCACCCTACGACGATATCAGTCTACAATGGCTCGAAAGAGAACCAACCATTACATCCCGAGAATGACGTTATAAGCTGTCATCTCTAAGACATAGAGGTCCCAAAGAAAGTGACACCCTCTAACCACTAGGGGGCACTCCTTGCACTAATGCACACCAGCTGTTCTAGTACCCAACAGAGTGTCTAGCGTCATAACATCAGAAGAAGAAGAAACACAGAGCCCAAGGCTCTCCACAATGGGAACATATATGAAAATATGTGTAGCACCCATATCAAAAAGTAATAAAGACAAGACACAAGCTAATAGAATAGTATCTCTGATAGTAGAAGGTCTGAGATCCTGCTCCTGCTGGGTCTATTGCACTGCATATGTCTGCCCAGTGTCGCGGCCCTGCGACACAGCCTGGCTACCCTGAGCTGTCCCGTCCTACTGCCTATGAGATCCTGGTGTCTGGCTACCATGACCACGACCACTATCTCTGCCTGCACGCCTTGACGTATTCCAGTTCCCTGACTGGTAAGAAGCCACTGGTCCTGCTCCCACACGCAGAGTCTACACAGAACCCCTCTCACTAGCAACTGGTAGAAACGCCCTACAAAAGTGTTGCAGATGACCCATCTTGCCGCATGCTCAACACTCCACTGGATCACGTGGATACTGTGGTCTCTTGTGCCCCTCTTTACCACACTGGTAACACCTGATCGGGCCACTTGAAGAAGCTGCCTGGCTGGTACTTCTACCGTGAGAGAAACTCATCTGTTGCTTCCTCTTCCTGGTAGAAATAGTACCAGTAACTGGTGTTGAACCGCCCTGGCCCACACCACTAGCTTCCCGCAGGTTCCTCTCTGTAATCAGCTCCTGGTTCACAATAGCGTGTACCGAGGGCAACCTGAAAACATTCACCAGCACTCGGATGTCATAACGAAGACCATCCTCAAAGCGCCTGGCTCTCAACGTCACATCACCCACCAGCATGGGTGCAAAATGCTGAAGCTCGGTAAAACGAGCAGAATAGTCCATCACCGACATAGCGCCCTGCTGCAGATTCATGAACTCTCGAGCTCTATCTGCCCTCAGCGTCTCTGGGAAAAATAATTCATAGAATACTGCCTGAAAATCTTCCCACGCCATGTCTCTATGATGCTCCGATTGGGTGGTAACATCCCGCCACCTCTTGGAGGAATCACGCAACATATATGTCACGAGCTTGAGCCTCTACCCTGGAGGCATCTCAAGATGCTCGAAAATAGTCTGCATCGACCCTAGCCAAGACTCCGTAGCCTGTGGTCCGCTATCCCCCAAAAATGTAGGCAGATGCTGCTGCTGGAAGATAAGAGTCAGCTCGGCCATAGATGTGGCAGCCAGCAGTGATCCCTAAAGGTTTGCATGAACCGCATAAAGCCTTCACGGAACTGCGCCTCTATGCCTGTGTCTGGTATAACAGCTGGCGCTGCATCTGGCTCTGCTGGAGGATCTACTGGTAGCCCATGGCCCACCATCTCTAGAGTATAGTCATCACCGCTATCCTGGCGAACAACACACGGTCGTCTAGGCGGCATGACACTACAAGGTCAAAAACACGCCTTAGATTAAAGATTATCAAGACTGAAAGTGAAGGAACCACAAAGGGAATAAGAGTAATATGGCATTTCAAGATTTGAAAAACAAGACTACACGGCGTGTATAATGACTACACGGCATGTACTTGACTTCTCTTCCCCTGCCCGGGTCCTTCCACACGGCTAAGCCACACGACTCCCATTGAACAAAAGCTACATGGCATGTATTATATATACACGGCGTGTACAATGTTATTTTCCAATTGCCCGTGTCATTTGTGACACGGTCGACTACTCGGCTTGCAACTACACCTCATGTTACACCCGCACACGGCGTGTACACCACCCCGTTTCCCAGCCACACGGCTAAGTCCACACGGTCTGTCCTCGAACAAGACTACACAGTGTGTCCCAGAGGTACACGGAGTGTTCAAGGAGAGGTGACACTGACCCGTGTTGTTAGTTACATGGCCGAGTCCCCAAGAAACACTACACGACGTGTACATAATTGACACGACGTGTATGTCTTATGGTATACTCCGTCCATGTTGTTAGTTGCACGGACGGACTTCGGGTCAACACTACACGACGTGTATATCAAGTACATGGCGTGTTTTACCCAATCTCTTCCCTTCCCCATGTCGCCGCCTACACGGTTTGTGACACGGGAAGAGACTACACGGCGTGTACTCTGGGTACACAGCGTGTACTTAAAAAGATTATTTTTTTCCCGAACAGAAGGCCATACACGGCGTGTTTAAAGTACTACATGGCGTGTATACTAGGTTTCCAGACAGTATGCCTCAGAAACTTCCCCGGAACCCAGAAAATACCGAAAAACAACACCTAAGTGTCAAATTCCGACCCGTGAGGGCCCATACTCCCCACAAATCAATGTTTTACATCTTATCTGTGTTATAACTAATAAATAGCTAATGATCCCCAAAATTCCGGTCAGTGGGGGCCCATACTCCCCAAAAACCAAAGTTTGGAGTCCATTCTATCAACAGGCTCAAATACAATTACCCTATCACAAAGCAGGTATCTTATCAAAGCAGCTATCATGACAACATGCTTTACTAGCACAATAACTATCACAACGACATGCAATTTTTAATGCACCTACATGGCATGAAAACTTTTCATGGCATGTAATTTCTAGCATGTTCCTATATGATGCATGAGATGGCATACCATCATCTCATCGGGTTGCAACTAAATAGAACCCATAGATAAAATATAATAGCACAATATCAAGTGCGTCACCCAACGGTGAAAACAAATTAACTGTAAATTGAAAAATCAGTAAAATTGCAACATGAGGTAAATTGGATTTCCCCTGTACACGGGTTAGCTATGCCTGGGCATAGCTTATTACCAACTATCGTTCATCCTATCCTTGACTACGGCTCCAAATAGTAAGTCAAAGAAAAGAACTCCTTTGATACCACTTTGTAACATCCCGGTTCCGAGTGCCACTCAACGGGTGCCCTGAACCCGGTTCACCACGTGACCTCAAGCGCATTTCCTCAAACACCAGAGGCTGCCGACTAGCAGTAAGGGCCCAGGTTTGATAGTGGGGAAACTATGCCCTCATTTGTCAAAGTGTAGTGCATCAGAATACTAAATAAAACATACAACAACAGCGGAAGCGGTAAACCTTACACAAATGAAATAAACAACTGCAGTAGATAATACCAATCAGTATATAAATAATGGTGCAACATGCCTCAAATTCAAGAAAACAACCAGAACATGTTACACAACAGTACAGTACATTACAAGTACAGGAAGACAAAACAAAAAAAATCAGTCGGTAGCATCGCAAGCCAGAGCTCAGTCCCATACTCCCCTACTCCTCAGCAACAATCATGTACCTGTATAAGGACCCTTGCCCTTATCTACACCTATAGAAACATAATCTGTTTGAGCCGAAAAGCATGACCCAAACAGGGTGTGATAAAAGAATCCCAATAGGCACCCACCAAAGGCTCGTGGCCAACTGTGTGAAAGCATGCAACAATAGTGTGCAAAAGCAAAAGCAATAAACTAAGAAGTACTCAAAGTAACTAACTTAACAGTTATATTTCCATTTAATTATTCATTTAATCCATTTAATTTAAGAAAAACACCCCAGTTCATTTCTAAGTAAACAGTCAGCGTCCTCAGACAAACAAAATCTCACCCTCAGGTAATCAGAATCCAACCCCCAGGTATTTCCCTCAGGCATAACAAAAATTTCCCTTAGGCATAGGAAGTGTCGCCCTCAGGCATAGAATTCAAGCCCTCAGGCATGAAAGGTTTCCCTCAGGAGAAATAGTATGTTGACCTCAGGCTAATTCAGTCACGTCCTCAGGCTATAGTAAAACACCGCCCTCAGGCATAAGTAACCGGGCCATGCCCAACATATAAATATGCAATTTACATACAATTCCTCTCAAGGAAAAAGTAATGCATAATTTAAACATGGCATACCCTCGGGTATCCTGGCCAAATGGCTAAACACAGGAATGCACCCCTGGGGTGGTCCTGGATCCAAGTAGTGATCCCAGACAGCATTTTCACAATTTTATTAATTACCTATACAATTCTAGGTATTCAATATAGCCACGACCTCAGCCACACGACACCCCAAATATGGGTTCATAGCTCAAAAAAATGCAAAAATGCACAATAGTTGGAAAATAAACACCAAGCCACCTACCTTATACGCCACTGATCAGTATACTCGAACAACGTTCCACGAATCATCCTAGAACTAGGTAGATATGAGGTGAAAGAAATTTCATTCAACCTTAAATAACTTTACTTGAAGGAAGAATTGGCAAGAACTAATCAAGGAGAATGAAGATCTTACCTGTGTGGTTCCAGTGAGATCGTCCGAGGTGGAAACAGATTCCCGACGTGCGCTCAGCGGATCTTCAAAGGTTCGGTCATCCACTCCCGCTCCTTCCTCCGGTTCTAATCCTTCCCTATGAATAGGGGAGGCTACTTCCCATTTTAAGCAGAAAAAAAAGTACATGGCATGTACTTCCAAGTACACGACGTGTACTTCCCATTTTTAAACTGTTCCTCTGGTGGCGTCCTGCCAGCGTGGCACTGTTCACCTGTTGACATGACTACACGGTGTGTCTGCATGAGTACACAACGTGTGCTATCGCACAGCTGGCCACCGCCTTACTATTTCGCATGCCGACTGACTACACGGTGTGTAAAGGACCACTACACGGTGTGTAGTCGGTTCCTACACCCTTCATCGCCAGCATGGCCACACGCCATATGTACTCATTCCACACGGTAAGAATTAAACGACGTGTGGAAAAGTACACGGCGTGTACTTCCAAATTTTGGGACTTTTCCCCATTTTCCTTATTTTCTCTAAAATACTTAAGGAAAAGAGAAAAGAAGAAACTCGTACCTCAAGAATAAGAACTGGGTTCTTACAAGTATAACCGAAAACATTTATCTCATGTTCCCATTTGGACATGATGAGAAATTATTCCATGTTTTGGAATGACTGTTGTTTGTGGTAACATACTCAACAAATAGTTCACTGCTACTTGAATCAATGGCAATACGTGATGAATATAAAATGTAAGACCTACCCAGTTGTGGCAATATGATTCTTTGTCATGTAAAACTAGAAGTGGATGTCTACTATATACCCAGTATGGTATTTAGGCTCGACACAGCTAAACAACTTTGGTATTATTGACATCCTTAGTTTAGACAAAGAAACCTTTAGAAATAATGGTATGCCACAAAGCTTTATGAGGTTAGTTCAACAAGACAGTGTGAACTATTCGAAAGAAATCAAGAGGTAAAGATACTTCATAAGTTTCCTTTAAGTCATTAAGGAATGTACCAGTGAAGTATAAGTTTGGTAAGAAGATATGAGTTGCTTCATATTGGCATGCCGAATAATATCTTGACCAAACAATCATCGATCATGATAATGTAGCGTGGAGTAATTCCTAAACGCATGTTACCTTATCTACATCACCATATTTATGTTCATAAGGAGGATCGATGACGAGTCTTACATATTAACATTGATCAACAAAATGTAGCGTGGAGCAATTCCTAAACGCACATTTTATACATCAAAGTTATGATGTAAGTTGTATCAATGTTACAACCTGCAGAAACTTCCATTATATTTCATGATGTGATTTTAAAATAACGGATTAAACCCATAACCAATATGCCAAATAAAAATAACAAATGGATATCATATGAGTCATAGTATGATGGAAAATCAATTATGTCATAAATCATGTGTTAGGATGCAAAGAGTTTGTTAAGAAATAAACAAACATGCATCAAAATGAACACATGGTGCATCTAAGTAATTATCCTAATAGTTGCTTAGGATATTACATAAATCCCTAAGATAGAAAAAAATGTAGTCAAGTATTAGACTACATTTTATACAAGGGTGAAAATATCTATTAGAGATAGTGGGAGCAATATTGACTCGGGTTTAGTCAATGCTCAAGATGCACAAATGGTTGGTATAGGAACAAGATCTACAAGTACATGTGGAATAGGAATGTTCCAGAGACACATACTGCGTAGGAAGGATGAAACCCTTGTGATGGTTTTATATTCACCACGACCGGTGATAAATTATTCATTAAAGAATAAAAATTCCTACAAGTAAGAAGTATATGGAAATAAGATAGGATTTACAAGATCAATTAAAATTCAATAATGGATTCCATGTATCAAATTGCAATGGGATTATAAATTGAATACTATGGTGGGTATTCAAATTAAATGATACATGGATGGTACAAGTATGGTACCAATAAGGATCGATTGGTTATACCAAGTCGGTACACCTAAATCTATTAGAATTTTACTTGTCTCTAAGATCATTGAATTTGTCATTGGATGTCATCATCGTCTTTCGTGGAAGGTGCCTATACGATGCAACCAGAAATGGATGATGACATCATATAATGCCAATAAGGGTTGCAAGTTACTGAAATTCAGTTGAGGATTAAAGCAACAAGATCTTAGAACATTCATTTTAAATGAATCTTTGCCTTGTGTCTATCAAAGGTTAGTGGGAGAACCAATGCTTTCCAAATGAAATATGTTCGGCAACATATGAAAAACAGATTTTGATCTTACAGTTCGATAAGATCAGGTTAAAAGTAATACTCCAATGATTGAATTAAAGTAAAAACCTATGTTCTAGTGAACATGATCTACTAAGGTATATCTAACGGTTTCTTAGACCTAGTCAATCGTACATATTGTGACATTGTATTTAAAAAAATTACAAGTTGGAACAATTCAAGTTCAGAATTGTTGCCTATGTCACATGGCTTAATCTCTTCAAGTTAACATGTTTAGAACATAGAAAGAGATTAAAATTTTGAGTTGATTTCCATACGCTCTAGTGATGGATCAATCACACATGCCATAATATGTACAAGAATTGATAATGCCAGCATATATTTTACAATAGGCAGATATCAATTAATTCTAGATGCACTGCAAGTGATGCAGTCAGAACCATCATCTTGTACTTCGACAAGTACAAATGATATGTACCTGGAATATAGAGAAGAAGGTATAGTAGTTATGGTGGGACAAAAACTAGTAATACTTAGATCAATTTGATCTAGTATCACAGTTAGGCAAAGGTGATGAGTGAGTCAAGCTCATAAAAGCTAGTGGTAGCCATATCTATAAATACCGAGTACGTTGCAGCTTCTAAAGCAGCTAAGAAGCAGTTATAAATTGCAACGATTTATTCCAGTTCTTGGATTCACACCTAGTGAGAAAATTATTATCATAGTGTAAGTTATGATATTCTTACTAGTCGAGTTATCAAGTTATGACAATAGAAAACGTGATATACTCGGGGATACCTTATCATGAGAAGTCTTACTCAAGAAGATGAGTTCGCGTATAGTAGATATGCCATGCAGTGAAAACGTGGTAGGCCCAGTAGTTAAAGCCATTACTCAGCAGAAACATGATTTTATTATGTGAGTAGCTAACAAGTTTGGTTAGCACGTTGGCTCTAGTGCAAGTGGGAGTGTTGAAATAGTGGGTGCCCTAAACCCAACTATGGAGTACCATTTTGATTACCATATCATGTGTACAGTTAGTTATACATGATGTCATCTTACTATTATAGTGAAGACTTTTCTGCATCCACTATTATAATGGTAATGTCCAAATATTAATTTTCGTATCGAGAGGTTATAACAGATCCTAGGCTATAATGAGAACCTCGAGATACAATGACATTGATCTTAAATATATGTTCTATAGTCTAGATACATCTTACTGTCTGGACACAGTAGATGTTTGACTATCAGGTGCTGGGGGCTCATAAGCATTGAGACTTCTTCTCATAAAGTTCGCACTTGGTGATCTCTAATAGTGAGATCATGAGGACATACCCGCCAATAGGAACACCACATGTTTTGGGTGTCATTGGTTGTTCCTATCTATGGACATGTGTATTGGTCTCCTGACTTGAGACCATTATCAATGTATATCATTTGATTACGTACTTTTATGCAAGACGAAAACCATGACAGTGATGTTGTGGCGAGGTAGTTTGTGTTGGGTGCGTCGTTGGTGGTATGACATTGGCTGAATGGTCAAGAAAAGATTTGTCGCTTCCAAGTTCAGGAAGTTGTATATATCAGGCCTGGTTGATTAGGATGGTGTCGCCTTCATAAGTCGTTGACCAAAGCAGTAGAAAGGCAAATGCCTCCGGATAGATCGACAAATAATAAAGCAAGATAAGGACGATGACACAAGAGTGCATCATACTTTATGAGATATTTAATGACAAAGAGATTATAGTACAGAGTTAGTGTTCGTAGGATGGTAGTCGTTGCTATATCTATCCTTATCTCTTTAGGGGCCATGATGAATTGCTAGACTCTGCTCTTGGTATGTGGATTTTATTCACTACTATCGAGATGAGGGCCTAGAGGGTTACATACAATAGCGTATCCAAAAATCCACCCTATTCAGTTGAATAGGTATATGGACATAGTGGGGCCCGCCACGAGGTCCGACCGTTGCCCAAGTTATCGATCACCGATGAATTAAATAAATTCATTAATATTCAAGTTATGAATATTTGAGATTGATTTTTTTAATGTATTTACAAGTTTAGTAAATACAAGATAATATTAATCGAACGAATATTATTTTTAATATTCAAGGTTCGTTTAATATTAAGCGGGACAACGAGTCGAGTAAAATGGCTCAGATTTTATCACGTAATATATTTTATATATATTACAAGTATGTGATAATATAATAAATAATATTGATGCAGTTTAGTTCATCAAAATTATTTATTTAGTGGATGTTGAAATAAACGAGGACCGAGGAACCCTACCAGGTATTTATCAACATCACTATAAATAAGAGAGGAGGATCTCTCTCTTTAGGGGCATATCACTATTCATTCATTTATGGAATGAAAAATTGAGAGCCTCTCTCTCCTCCCGCTTCCTAGAGAGAGAAGCTTATGATCCAAGAGTTTAGATCAAGTTCTTCCTCAAGTATCGAAGAGATCTCGATGTGGTGATCATCGGGACGTTGAAAGCTTCGTCGGATCGCCGTGCTAGTACCTGGAATCCGACGATCGACGATCCAGAAAATTTTTGGAGCATGTGTGGACGATCTAGAGGGATCCTACTTTGGATCCTTCAAGTGACGATCGTCATCGACTAGTTGTAGTAGATCGCAGCTTAGGATCTAAAATGGGTATGTTTTCATTTTTGTTTTGTGCTCCTTACAATTACACGAGATCCTCGGACCTCTCTGGGGCTCAGATCATTGGCGACGACAAGTTCCGTCATCCCGCCGACGAAAAATTTTAAATCCCCGGCCCACCGGCTTCCACTGCGGGCCCCGAAAACCTAACAAGGAACACTTTCCCCACTATATAAACATCTAGGCCAAGGCTCTAAGGCATCTTAAACCTCATATAGTCTAGCCTCGGGTTCTATGGTGACACCCGGGGTTGCCCATACTATGTTTATCACCACTCCCCGCATAGAGAAGCTAAATGACCCATAACAAGGATTGCTACACTTACTTAATATACTTACTTTATACCCAATCGGGGTTTGTTTATCACAAGGATTATCTGTTTATATAAAGTCTGTAACATCTCATGTTTTTGGGTCTATATTCCAATTTAATTTTTTTGATTGAACAACTTGCTTAACACACAACACTGAACTAAATTGAACCATAATATATTAATAAGATAGACTTATTAAACATGATGATTATAATAACAATTGAATTTAGGAGTATAAATAGAAATTGATATTACAAATGATGGACAACTCTTTGCCCCACTAGAACGCGCCTCACACACCTGTTGGTTTTCAAAATCTTCCGACCGTTGCTCCTACGACTAGCGGCTTGAAGGCGGCAATTTTGGCTCCGGTGACTTTCGATACTGGTGTTCCTACGGCCGTCGTGCCCGAGTGGCCCTTGGGGTCTTTCGGATCCCATCCTTGGCCCATCCATCCTCCATGTTCTTTCTGTGATGCCCTGCGCGGGCCATCTCGCGGATCCCAGAACGTGTGCTTCCTGGCCGTGTGGCCTATTTCTCTGGTTGTATCGATGGTAGGTACCAGAGTTTCACTGGAGGTTCCCCTAAAGGTTTTTGTGAAGGTGGACGCTCGTCTGCATTGGACCCTTGTGGCCCGTTTTGGGGAAAAGAAGCCGTTGGTGCAGGTCTTCAAGCGCTTCGTTGATTCTTGGGGAATGTTGGGTCAGGCCCGGATCTCAGTGCTCCATCGCAATTCCTTCTGTATAGTGTTGGATTCATAGGAAGACTTTGTCTTCACGTGGTGAAAATCTTTGAGATTGTTCGGGCACTGGCGTTTTAGCTTAGCTCCCTGAGCACTAGAGGCCCAAAAGGTGAAGGAGAATCCTTGAGCGGTAGTTTGGATTGGTCTCCCTAGCCTTCCCCTTCCTTTCCAAAATGAATCTTTCCTCAGGGTGATGGGAGACTCCTTGGAGGATTCTTATGCATAGACGATTGCACCCTCTCCTTCGAAGATATCCTGGTTCCTAGGCTATGCGTCGAGTTGGATCTATCGCAGCCGCTACCCGAGAAGATAGGGTTAAAGGTGTCGGGTGTGGTGTCTTGGGAATAGTCTCTTCTATTCCCCATGCTCCCTAGATTTTGCTCCTCTTGCTGTATCCAGGGTCAATTCAAGGGTCTCGTGTAGATCTCTCAAGAAAAGCGGTCTGCAGAATGCTCACAGGGTCATGCCTCGCGATGTCCCTCCCCCTCTCCAGGTCGAGGCCTTTGCCTCTTGGTGCTCTCCGAGGGGAGGGGTTCTTCCCTATGGTTGACCAGTGCCCCTCGCCGGCTCCAGTCGTTGATCCTTTGCTTTCTATTCCCCTAGCTGGAGTAATTTCCCCTTGTAGGGAATTGATTCCCTTTCTTGGGTTCCCGGCTCCGGTGCGTGGTCTCGAGGATGGGATACCTTTTCTCTTGGAATTGCAAACCAAAAACATGAGTCAAAGCTGCCTGCGGCGTCATTTATTACTTGCACATTTTTTTTATTCCATGGGTTCACCTCCATTTATTTTCTTTGAATGAATTTAAATGCTCTGCATTTAAAGATTTAGTATATCTTTATACTGTCATAAATGCTCAGCATTTAATATTTTAGTCTTTCCTTGTACCGTCATAGATTCTCTGTATTTTATGTTTTGGTCTTTCTTTTTACCAACATAAATGCTAGGCATTTAATGTTGTCGGTCTATAAATTGATGTAATTGTAGCCTGAAATTTCAATTGTGAAAAATTGTGAAGTTGTGTGAAATTGTGAAAAGTTTGAAAGCTTCTTTGTGTTGTGTGCCAATTTTTCTACCGCTTCCATTCTTCCTCTCATATTTCTCGGCTTGTATAGCCAACAAATTGGTATCAGAGCCAAGTTACCAAGATCCTCCAATTTTTTTAAGATGGCCACAATCCAGCCGCAAGTTCCGAAGCTGTCTAAGGACAACTACGAAAGGTGGTGCATCCAAATGAAGACGTTATTCGGGTCATAAGAATTATGGGAGATCGTTACCGATGGGTATGTTGTACCCACTACGGCGGAAGAAGCTTCCTTCACGAATGAAGAAAAGACGGCCCTCAAAAATCAAAGAAAGAAAGACAACAAGACATTGTTCCTCCTCTATCAAGGGTTAGATGAATCAACGTTCGAAAAGATTGCCGAAGCAACATCAAGCAAGCAAGCTTGGGATACCCTTGCCACCGTCTTCAAAGGTGTTGATCGAGTGAAGCGGGTACGTCTTCAAACATTAAGAGCGGAATTTGAAGCGGCACACATGAAAGAAGGTGAGAGCATCTCTGATTATTTCTCAAGATTAATTGTTATTTTTAACAATTTGAAAAGGAATGGTGAAAAAGTAGAGGACATTCGAGTTATCGAAAAATCACTTCGATCTCTCACAACCAAGTTTGAGCATGTGGTTGTGGAAATCGAAGAATCAAAGGATTTGGAGAAACTGTCCATTGAAGAACTGATAGGGTCATTGCAAGTGCATGAGCAACGGATGCAAAAGAATACTGGTTCAACAATAGAGCATGCCTTGGAGTCCAAGTTGACTCTACAAGAATAAAAGAATGGCCACACGCAACGAGGCGGTCATCGTGGAAGAGGAAGAGGGCATGTATATTATCCAAGCCATCAACAAAAGCAACAAAGTCCTACCAGCTTTCGTGGAAGAGGGAATGCTGGAGGACGATTCACGTGTGGTCGTGGAAACGCAAAGAAACATTCAATGCCACAACTGTAAGAAATTTGGCCATTATGCGTCTGACTGTTGGAGCAAAGTGGATCATGATGAACGATCCAACTATGCTGAAGCATCTCATCATAAAGAAGAAGGTACCACACTCCTCCTTGCACAAGAAAAGGCATGTGAACGCCCCGATGTTTGGTATCTCGACACTGGTGCAAGCAACCACATGAGTGGTAACAAAGAACTATTCGAGGAACTCACCGAAGAAGTTCGTGGCGACGTGAGTTTTGGCGACTCATCCAAGGTACCCGTGAGAGGCAAAGGTAAGATCAAAATCTATCTGAAGAATGGAGATTCGAATTACATTTCTAATGTATATTACGTACCAAGTATGAAAAATAATATCATCAGTCTGGGCCAACTTCTTGAGAAGGGGTATGTCATACACTTGGAAAATTCTCTTTTGTCTATAAGAGATGCTCACAGGAGACTTGTCGCTCAAGTCCAAATGGTGAAAAATCGCATGTTTCCGCTGCATATCAACACAAAGGCCGAGGAGTGTCTCTTTGGGCTCATGAAGAATGATTCGTGGAGATGGCATCTGCGTTTTGGGCATCTCCATTTTAGTGGGCTTAAACTTCTATCCTCATCAAACATGGTGTGTGGCTTGCCAATGATTGAAGCTCTAAATCATGTGTGTGAGGCGTGTACACTCGGCAAGCAACAAAGGAACTCATTTCCAAGTGGAGTGTCTAGAAGAGCAACGAAACCACTTCAGTTGGTTCACACTGATATCTGCGGACCACTTGAAACACTGTCACTTGGAGGTAATAGATATTTTATTACCCTTATTGACAATTTCAGCAGAAAGTTGTGGGTGTATTGCATCAAAGAAAAATCTTCCGCTTTCACTGTCTTTAAAACTTTTAAAGCTCATGTTGAAACTGAAAGTGGCCACAGAATCAAAGTACTCAGATCTGACAGAGGTGGAGAATACACCTCAAATGCATTTTAAGATTTCTGTAGGGAACATGGCATCAAACAACAATACACTGCAGCCTACACGCCACATCAGAATGGCATCGCAGAAAGGAAGAACCGCACCATCCTCGACATGACGAGGACCATGCTGAAGGAGAAAGGATTGCCAAAGAACTTTTGGGCAGAAGCAGTGGCATGTACTACCTATCTTCTCAATCGGTGCCCAACAAAGAGCGTCAGAAACATGACACCACAAGAGGCATGGAGTGGCAACAAACCGAGCGTAGCACACCTAAGAATCTTTGGGTGTGTTGCCTACGTTCAAGTTCCAGAAGCGAGAAGAATGAAGCTTGATGATCGTGGTGAAAAATGCATCTTCATCGGCTACAGTGAAAAGTCTAAAGCCTATAATCTCTACAATCCACTAACCAATAAATTAGTGGTGAGTAGAGATGTGGTCTTTAGCGAGGAAGAAGCTTGGAAATGGAATGATGCAGAACCAAACAAATAGATTCCAGTCGAAACAGAAGATCCTGAAGAAAGGCGTGATCATCAGGAGCAAACGCCCGCAACACCTTCCTCAAGCACATCATCAGTACACAGGAGTCCAGGAGGACATTCCATCACTCCTGAAAGGACTCCACCAAGTAAAAATTTGGCGATCTCATCCTCACCCATGGCACCCATAAAAATGAAAAGCTTAAGCGACATTTATGAGAAAACCGAAGAGGTAAATCTTTTTTGCCTGTATGAAGATCATGAGCCTCTGACGTTTCAGGAAGCCATAAGGGAAGATTGTTGGAGAATGGATATGGGAGAAGAAATTCGCACCATAGAGAAAAATGACACATGGGAGCTGACCACACTTCCTAATAGCCAAAAATCCATTGGTGTCAAATGGGTGTACAAGATCAAGCGAAATGCTGATGGTGAAATCGATCGCTACAAGGCAAGGCTCGTAGCAAAGGGGTACAAACAGAAGTATGGGGTGGACTATGAAGAAGTATTCGCTCCTGTTGCTCGCCTTGACACAATGAGAATGATTATCTCTCTTGCTGTTCATCACAGTTGGATAATCTACCAATTGGATGTGAAGTCTGCATTTCTGAATGGAATTCTAGAGGAAGAGGTCTATGTAGACCAGCCTGAAGGCTTTGTTTTGCAAGGGGATGAAGACAAAGTGTATCGACTAAAGAAAACTCTTTATGGGTTGAAGCAGGCTCCTCATGCTTGGAATGAACACATTGACAGCTATCTTCGAGAGAACGGCTTCACCAAATGTCCATATGAGCATGCAGTTTACATCAAGAAGAATGATCGTGGCGATATAATCATTGCATGCTTGTATGTTGATGATTTGCTATTTACAGGGAATAGTCGACAAATGTTCGATGATTTCAAGAAGGCTATGTTCAAGGAGTTCGAGATGACCGACGGAGGTCTCATGTCCTTCTTTCTGGGCATAGAAGTAAAGCAACAACATGGAGGCATCTATATTTCTCAGAAGTGGTATGCTAAGGAGTTGCTTGAAAAATTCAACATGGATAATTGCAATGCTGTAAATACACCTGTGGCAATGAGCTTAAAACTGAAAAAAGATGGAGAAGGAAGAAGTGTTGACTCAACTCTGTTCAAGAGTCTAATTAGAAGCCTGAGGTATCTCACAATCACAAGGCCTGATATTGTCTATAGTGTTGGGCTTCTAAGCAGGTACATGGAAGCACCAAAAGAGTCCCACTGGTTAGCGGCAAAACGTATCCTCAGGTACGTTAAAGGAATGGTGGATTTTGGTCTTTTTTATCCATACAATGAAGAAGCAAATCTGCATGGATACTCAGACAGTGACTGGGGAGGCGACCAAGATGAAAGAAAAAGCACCACTGGGTATGTATTTTTTTTTGGATCGACTGCTTTCACGTGGAATTCAAGGAAGAAAAGTGTGGTCGCCTTGTCTACATGTGAAGTAGAGTACGTGGCGACATCATCCACTGTTTGTGAAGGAATTTGGTTGAGAAATATGCTGAAGGAGTTGCAGCATCCGCAGGATGGATCCACAGTGATATATGTGGATAACAAGTCGGAAATTGAACTTGCCAAAAATCCGGTGCAGCATGGAAGAAACAAAAATATTGATACCCAATTCCATTTTTGAGAGATCATGTGAAGCAGAAAATGATAAAATTGGAATATTGTCATACTACAGAGTAGGTAGCTGATATTTTCACAAAGGCATTACCGACAGATGTATTCAAAAGACTCAGAATGATGCTTGGAATGAAGCCAGTTTTTTTTAAAGGGGAGTGTTGGAATTGAAAACCAAAAACATGAGTCAAAGCTGCCTGCGGCGTCATTTATTACTTGCACATTTTTTTTCTTCCATGGGTCCACCTCTATTTATTTTCATTGAATGAATTTAAATGCTCTACATTTAAAGATTTGGTATATCTTTGTACTGTCATAAATGCTCATCATTTAATATTTTGGTCTTTCCTTGTACCGTCATAGATTCTCTGTATTTTATGTTTTGGTCTTTCTTTGTACCAACATAAATGCTAGGCATTTAATGTTGTGGGTCTATAAATTGATGTAATTGTAGCCTGAAATTTCAATTGTGAAAATTTTTGAAGTTGTGTGAAATTGTGAAAAGCTTGAAAGCTTCTTTGTGCTGTGTGACAATTTTTCTACCTCTTCCATTATTCCTCTCATATTTCTCAGCTTGTATAGCCAACATTTTCCTTATCCCAGGCTCCCAGTCGAGAGGATATCAGCTAGTGTCTCATATGCTTCCCCCCTTGGTCCCTCGGGCGTTGCTTCCTCCCCTATTTGAAGATCGCCTGGTTGTTCCAGGAGAGCTGGTGGTATCAGGGATCCTACCCTGGTCTCCTTCTCTCAGTGTGTTTGAAGTGAAGGCTGGCTCCAGCAAGGCCAATGAAGAGTACAACGGGCAATGCGGGCAATGCGGCCAAGGTTCTAGAGCCGAGGAAACCAACCTTCCAATCCCCTCGCAGGGTGTCGAAGGGGAAGTTAGTCGAACTACCTTTTCACGAGTCACCCAAGGCTTCAAATCTCTCTACTTCTAGCCCAAGGGTGTGCACTCGTGCCCAAAAGATACTTCTCAGGGAAGGCTCCTCCTCTCTAAGCTTTATAACCAATGAACCTGGGGCCAAAGTCGGGCTCCCCTGGTTTAATGTTATCTATGTTAATATGGAATGCCCGCGGCCTGGGCGCCCGGGTGAAGTCTGATCACGTTGTTTCGGAAGCCAAGAAAAAAAAAGCTAGCATTGTTGCAGTCGTGAAGCACAAACAAAATCCGCACAAGATCAAGACCTTCTATCGTCACATTCATATGCATGACTCCATGCATGCAAACCCGACTAACAGACATATCTGTCTGTTCTGGAAAAAGGAGGTTTCCCTGGAGCTGATCGAGGAGGGCGACCAATTCATCACTACGAAAGTCACCATGGGCGAGGAGTGTTTCTTTTCCTCCTTTGTGTATGGCAGTTGTGTCCCACATGATAGAACTCGGTTGTGGCATGGGCTTGGATATTTCGATCCGGAGGACCTCCCATGGGTAGTGGCGGGGGACTTCAACATAATCCTTGATCTCGAAGAAAAGAAGGGGAGAGGAGCTTTCCCACAGTGGGCAAGCTTGGACTTTTATAATTTCATGGTGGGTAAGAGGTTATTTGACATGGGATACTATGGTGATTGGTTTACGTGGTGCAACAACCAGGGTGGAGGTAGGCGGAGCTGGTGCAGACTTGACCGGTGCCTGGCTAATAACAATGCTCTTATTTCGTTCCCCAATTCCAAGGTTAAACATCTCGTCTGTGGCATCTCTAATCATTCTCCAATTTTGGTTTCTTTTTCCCCTAAACAGGAATCCCAAGATGCGTTTAGGTTCTATCATCATTGGTCCTGCATGAATGACTATCATTGGATTGTGAGAGAGTTGTGGGACTCCCTCTCCCCTGGGCATTCTTGGGTTTCACTTCACAACAAACTGTGTAGGTTGAATAAGGGTCTCTCGGATTGGGCCAGGAACTTACCTCCCTTTTTCCAGAATCTGGAAGTCCTTAAACAGAATGTCAAAGACCTATAATTGATCCTGGATGAGGAGTGGAGTGAATCGGTTTATGAGGCTTTAGCGGCCAAGAAGATGATTTGGGAAGAGGATCTTCTCAAGTAGGAGCGGTTGGCCTGGGATCGTTCCAGGGTAAGGTGGTTGAACGAGGGTGAAAAAAATACCGCTTTTTTCCATGCTTGTATTAGGGAACAAAATCGACGGATTAATCCCAACTTACTACTGGAGGATAGATCCTATTCAACTGATAGAGATATTGTGGGGAGTATGGTGCTCATGTTTTTTCAAGACCTCCTTGCAGGCACAAACCTGAGGATGACCAGCGGGTATCAAAGTGGAAGCGCTGACCTGTGGGAGGCGATACCCTCCGTAGTGTCCAGCCTGGACAATGCGGGTCTGGAGGTGATTCCCAATAAGGAATAAATCTATAAGGCCATGCGGAATCTCAACCCAAACAGTGCACCTAGCCCCGAAGACTTTCATGGTTCATTCTACAGGGGGTATGGGATGTGGTTAAGAAGGATATCATTGGAGCAATGCAATATTTTTTTAGAGAAGGGATCCTCTGCCAAGAACCGAATCAGGTCGCCATCTGACCCAGCGCCTGACCCGGCCCGCAGCAAGGCCCAAAGGGCATTCCTGATCCCCACAGGCTGGCACAAGTGCCCGGTTTTCAATTTATAATTTTTGGGAACGATTTACCCGCATAACAACCAAAAACAAACCATAAGTAAACTGAATTCCGAAATCAACATTACAATGACAAGTTTTAAAACAGCATGAACGAGTCTTAACAAAAAGAGAAACCACAACTCAACCACAACTAACTCCAAAAAAAAGTGACCAAAAACCAAACCAGCAATTGTCACCTGATGGAAGAATATCACTGTCAAGCCTCCGCCACCAACACCAAATCTGATGAGCCAACTAACAACTCGGACCACCATGCTCAAAAACTTGGCATTTCCCTGCATCAGACATAATCAGATTTAATTACACCCAAGGGTGTAAGTAGGGTGTGAGAAATCGCTCAATAGGTTGGCACCAGGAAAAAGATTCCACATAAAAAGGTTTAAATGACCAAAGCAGTTTGCAGGTTCAGATTTTTGAGAAAATAAATAAATGCACTAACATTTTGATGGAAATAGTTTTTAAAGAAAGAAAGACAATGTTAAAATAGGATAAAGGGGTTTTTGGTATGGAAAGAAAATGAAACATTCTTACCTTTCCAAACCACAGAAGTCACCAAAACCAACCAGTGATGAGTATATAATCGCACAGGAGCAACAAAAAGTGGGAGAGGCCCTCAAGTACTAAAGATGTGTGGGACTCTAGAACCTCACGTCTCGGTGAACCATATCATACATTCCCGTGCACGAGCCACTGGCAGGAAAAAACCTCCTACCATAATGGTCTCCAGTCATCATCCAATGTTTAGTTAGTGTTGTAAGCATCAATCCCACTAAGTGAAACTGGGCCGAGGCCACTCCCGTATCACTAGCATGCTAGTCTAGTCCGCCCACCTAGTACCCAGGCTTCCCCTTTTGTGCTCAATATTCAAAGTTCACCCTACTCATCATGTTCAAGACACAACACGCAACATAGAACCTCAAAACATGCAAGAACTATAGAATTTTGAGAACCAAACTAAAGTTTATCAAACATTTGAAAAATTGGTTTAAGAGTTTTAAGAAAATAAAACAACACGATCAATAGTGAAAAACCCACTCGGACGCACCCTAAGACTGTAACAAGGATCAAATTTCAACTTCTTAATTTTTTTAAAAACCAAGGCACAACACAGTATAAACCCGACAATCTAAACAAGCCACTAATAAAAGTAAAACACCATGCTCTACCAGTCAAACCGACAACTCACAATAGCATTTAAATAACAGAGATATTAAATTAATCAAACCAGCAGACTAATTGATCAAATTACCTAAGAATGCGAAACCACCTATCTCAAATAGGTATGAAAAGCGACACGGTGAAAAACTCCCATTGTGCAACGGTCGCACCATATGGAGCCGTCAAAAAGGTCTTAAAATAGTAGACCAAGTCACCATGGTGCCAACCCAGAAAATGTCAGCAATTTAATTAACCATTAAACAAATCCAATAACAATTAAATAAGTTTATTAATAAGTATACAACTCCAAAACTAACTAAATAAATTAATTAACAAACCAATAATATCAATTAAATAAGATGATTAAAAAACTAATCCACCAGAAAATTTATAAAACAATTTTCAGAATGTCGCATAAATAAAAATACTAAAAATGAAATCAAAAATCACTCTATGACTCCACACATATTGATGCTAAACCAAAACCAATCTGCATAGTTTGTAAAATGAAAATTAGCAATTCAGCATGCTTGTTCACAGAAAAAACGCATGTATAAAACAGACATGTATCATGTAAACGTATCAACTTCGATTAAAACATTAGATTCGCATTAAAAAAACTAATGAATAAATATGATCAATTAATTTAAGAAGATATTTTATTCATCAACAATGGTCAAGCGCGGAATCACCTACCTCGGAAAGGAGGAACTCCCAAAACTTGTGCGAATCTCCAATCGCACCTAATACACGCCACGAGTGAACCGAAAAGGACCCTAAACCAGAATTTGAACCAAATAACGATTAAACAACGACCCTAACAAACCTTATACCTGATGAATGGAACAAAACACTAATGGGTAAAACAATATAACTTCAGCGGAGGGGGCGGTGTGCGAGGAAGGAGAAAGGGGGGTGTCGACGAAGGGTCACCGGAGTCGTGGACAGCTGAAGGAGAAAGCGCCGAGCACAGGGGTGCGCGATGGGGGGGTTGCGGGTCGGCTCACGTCGGCGGAGAGGTGATGAAGCAGGAGGGGTTGGCCGGATGGGAGGACAACGAGGGCTGAGGAAGGCCGCGACTTCGGCGGTCTGGACGGGAGCGACAGGGTAACTGTTGGAGCGACGGACCAAGGGAGGTGGTTGGACGAAAGGGTGGTGCGGTGCGGCGCGACGGCATGAGGGAGCTGTCCGGACGGGAGAGTGGTGCGGCGCGACTGGGGTGAGGGAGATTGAGGAGGGGTTCGCCGTGAGGGAGATCCGATGGGGAGGCTGTGCGCGAAGGAGGAGGAAGCAGCGGGATGCGCCGTACATGGAGAAGAAGAAAAAAAAAACGAAGGGGGGGGGGGGAGGGCGGCGCGGACAAACCCTAACAAGGGGGGGGGGATAATTATAATAATAATAATAAAATAAAAATAAAGATGGAGATAAAGGTAAAGTGAAAATAAAATAAAATGAAAATAAAATAAAATAAAATAAAAAATGAAATGAAATAAAATAAAATAAAATAAAACTAATAATAATAATAATAACCTAAATAAATTATTATCTTTAAAACTATCAATAATAATGATAATAACATCCCTCAAAATTAAAACAAACCATTAAATTTTATCACGTTTCTTATTTAATTTTATTTCCATTTTATCCCTCTTTTAAATTTTATTTCTTTATTAATAACTCCTTTATTTAATTGGTTTCACGTCAAGCAGGTGTGCGGAGAACCGAGCGAGGTTGCACGACGACCCAAGCGAGGTCACACGGCTTTGACAGCGGCGTGCTGAACACCGAAAAGGCCAAAAAGTGCATGTCGAAAAAAAACTTAGAAATTTTAAGTTTGGCCTTGACCCGAATTATCTAATGCCCAATAGAAATAATAAAATAAATAATATAAAAAAAAAGACCGGTGCGACATCCTTCATCGAGTTGCAAGTGCCACGTCTCTGATTCTTATATCCAAGGTTAAGAACCCCTCATCTCTTGCTCACTATCAATCAGTGAGTCACTGTAACTTCCCTTACAATATTCTAGCGTGTGTTATCAATCAGAGGCTATCCAAGCATCTTCCTGGTTGGATCTCTCTCGAGCATCATGGCTTCGTGAAGGGTTGGTCTATTCAGGGGGAAATTGCTCTCGCCAGGAGACGGTAAGGGACATTAACGTCAAGACACATGGATCGAACATGGTTATTAAATTGGACATGATCAAAGCTTTCAAAAGGCTTGAGTGGGGTTTCATGAATAGAGTCCTCTTGGTGATGGGGTTTTCATCTAGGGAAGTGGACGTCATCTTTATATGCATAAGTTCTTCGTGGCTGGCGATCACTTTTATGGAGAAGACCCATGGTTTCTTCAAGGCTACCAGAGGCCTTCGGCTGGGAGACTTGGTTTCTCCAAGCTTATTCATCCTGGCCCAGGATAATCTCATCCGACTCATCAACCATGGTATCCGTCAAGGAGGAATCCTCCCTTATAGGAGAAAGTTGAACATCCATTAGATCACCCACATGATGTTCGTAAACGACACAATAATATTCATTAATGGTGGGAGGATCTTTGTTCGGACTATCAAGAAAGTTCTGGAGGATTATTTTTTCTGGAACGACCAGGTCATCAGCAACTCAAAGAGAAGCATCTTCATATCCCGTAAAAGCTCTTCCAAGAAGTCCTCCTCTTTGTGAAACCTCCTAAATATGCAACGAGGCTCTTTTTCAATGGAGTACATGGGAACACCAATCTCTTCAAGTAGGCTCCACATACAGTATTTTGATCACATTACCAGTAGGATCACGAGTTGTGCTATTAACTAGAAAAACCAATTTCTCTCGTTTGGGGAGCGTATCGCCCTGGTGAACAACGTTCTGTCCATGATTCCCATTCATGCTCTAGCCTCCAAAAATGTTCCAAAATGGGTGATCAACACCATTGAAAAGGTCTTGTATAACTTAATTTGGGATGAAAAAACTGAATGGAAGAGGCACTGGGCCTCGTGGGGAAGGATAGTGAGACCCATTCATGATGGTGGGATTAGTGTTAGGAGTCTTCAGGGTACTCTCCATGGCATGCATGCAAAGATTGCATGGGAAATTCTTGAGGATCACACTCTCTAGGGTCAGATGATGTCGAATGTATGTGGAAGCAGCACGACAGATGGTTGTGGGTATGCTTCGCCCCTTTGGTCGAAACTCTATCCTCTGGTCCAGTCTCTCCAACAGAGATCCAGGTGGATTGTTGGCACTAGGGATATTCTCTTCTGGCATAAAAACTGGGCAGACTCTGTCCTTACCTTCCCAGGTTATCTGGCTCCTCTGATCACGGTGAAGGAGGCACAACATCATCCCAGATTCACCAAGGCTATTTTGGATGAGGACTAGCAGACCCTGCTCGAGTCGATTGAGGTCATTTCGGAACCAGACCAATATGTGTTTACACCTTCATCTTCTGGAGCCTTTTCCATAAGAGATTTCTGCAGACTGACCTCCTCGTAGGACCATCATGACCAGTGGAATGAAAAAGTTCGGTGCCACACGGTCCCTTTGAAGTTTAGTTTCCTCATTTGGTGTATCAGGAACTGGGCCCTTTCTACAGATCAGAACATCAGGAAACTAGGGATCAGCATGGCCTATGGGTGTCACTGCTACAACAACAGGCGGGTGGATAGCTCTAATCACTTGTTCTTCTAAGGTGAATGGGCTCATGTTGTTTGGTCCTTTCTTGAAGGAAGATCAGGTTTCTCCTCTCATTGACAACATGACTTATCATTCTAGGAGAGGTGGTTCCACGGCTCGTTGGGAGCAGAGAAGGATCGGCTGGCCAGAGTCACGATATTCAATGTTGGGTGTTGGTGCCTGTGGCAAGCTAGAAATCAAGCAAGGTTTGGAGTCGCTGCTCCCACAGGTAGGTCCATTATTGAGAAGACTAGATTTTTGTTGACAGATAAGGTTACAATCATTAAAGAGTGGTGGGAGGATCCTACTTTCAGCTTCTTGCGGGGTAGTGCATCCTTGGACCACCCTCCCCTAGTCAGATTGCAGGGTAAATGGGTGGGTTGGCATCCTCCATCCTCCTGCTACAAATTGAATACGGATGGGTCCTACTCTATGGGTGTGATGAAGGGAGGGGGTGGTTCGAGGCACTAAGGGAAATGCGATGATGGCCTTAACTTCATCCTACGGTTATGGTACCCACCCTCTTGGCTGAGGCCAAAGCTGTGCTCACTGGGCTCTCTCTCTGCATCCAGGAGAATCTGGCTATATCCCAAGTGGAGACTGAATCCTTGATTCTTCATGATTCCTTTCTCAGTAAAGGCTCTATCCCTTGGTCCATTTCCTATGCGGTTAGGAAATGTCGAGCTCTTCTTCAGTACAACATCCAAGTGACTCACACATGGCATGAGGGGAATAAGGTTTTGGATTACATGGCTTCTTTAGCAGACCAAAGCTCTATCAACACTTTCCTCATCTCTATTAACTATTTGAAACCATAAGGTGTCATTTTGATCAGAGGGGATGCCCTTGGTATTCACTATTTTAGACCCCCTTAGCCCTAGGGTTGCCTTGTTGTCCTCTTTCTTTGAATAAAAATTTGTCTTGGATGGATGAGTATAAATAGAAGTAATTGAATTATGAAATTTATGTCGAATGGAGAAATAATGGAATCAAGTAGTATAAGTCTTCCTTATGATGCCCATTTTTCAGAGCTTGTAAAGGAGATAGCATCATTAGAGTTTTAACTAGACTAAGCCCAATCTGAACTTTAATAATTTTGGTTTGAGTGAAATTTTTATGAGATAACTCCAGGCTTGTGGAAATCATTGTAAAATTTATGCTAGTTGAGACACCATCTAGAAGTACCACCATTTCTTATCTTACCCTTAAATATTATAAGAAGGTCGGGAGGGGTTATGTATCTAGGGGATAAGTATTAATATAATTTAAATTCTTTTTTAAATGAAATGATGTTTAGTCCAGTACCACATTTCCTATAGATGAATTTAATTCTATATTCATAACCTAGAGGTCAAAATTAACCAAGGTTTAAATTTGGTATTTTAGGGTAAATTATAAACTAAAAACATTAGGAATTTATTAGATAAAAGTATTAAATATTATAAAATGAATAATTTATTCCAATAAAGAATAATTTTATTATTGACAAAACATATATGTTTTATTTTCATTAAAATAAACTTTTATGATAAATATAAAAATTTGAAATAAAATTTATTTTCATAAAATGGTTTTATAAAAAAATATGTATTTGTATATAAATGAGAATATAATTTTATGCTATCAAAATTAATTTTTCTACGTTCTGAAATTTGATTGTGTCATAAAAATATTCACTTTTAAATAAGTAAGAGTTTTATTTTAAAAATTAAATTTCTAATATTTTTTTTGATAAAATGGATTTCATTTTTTTAATCAATGTTTTAAAATTACCCTGGGGTTATTTTTTGAAATTTTTATGAAAATATTGAATTTTTAGTTGAATATTAAAATACAATATTTTTAATAGTACATATGAATGAATTTTTGGGGATTATAGAAGTTAAAGGAATATTTTAATTTCCCCTTTATTTTAGACTCACACGACTATTATTATTGAGTCCCAATATGAGTAACTATTTTACAATATAATACTTTATTTCGATATTTTATTCTAAAACACATCTCTCCTCCCTTATAAATACCACCATTCACCACACCATTTCTCTACTCATTCCAAGCCTTATCTCATCCAAAATCTACCCTAATCTCCCCTAAACTCTCTCACCACATCCCAAAATCCCTAAAATTTCCAAATGACCAACCCAAGGTTTCTTAAGGAGTAGTATAAGGGAGGAAATCCAAAGGGGGAGGTAATGTTCCCAACCAAACACTCTTAAATTATTTTTTTCTCTTACCTTATCAAACCTATTCTATCCGTTATAGTATGATAAAATAAATATTATTAATATGTTTAAATGTTATTATACTAATGGAATATTTATAATCTAACATTCTCTCATTCTAATTCGAAAACAAAATGTTGTTCATATTATGGTCGGTTCACCACCTCAATGAATAATTTGTTTTATTTTTCACCACCTCATTAATAGATATTTAAAATTAAAATATTATGGATAAAAATAAGGTAAATAAGTATATTCTATCTTTTTTCATATACTAGAATGGTTAAATATTCATAAGGTTAAATAAAACCAAATAAGTTCATCATGGTCAAAAAAATTTCCTAAATGAACTATTCGTATAACAATAACATTTATACTAAATGAATCATCCCTATGCCCAAATTAATATGGATATATGGTAGTATTTTAAATTTTAAAATGACATGAAATTCATCTCATTTAACTTCTATAGTTGTGGTATAATTTTATTAGAACCTCTATAATTATCAACAAACTAAAGTGGCTTTAGAACCGTGAAATGAACATCATTGGGATAGTAAGAATAAAAATGATGTATTATTTAAATGAATACAAAAAACATAAAATATATATTAAAATGGTTCTAAATGAGGTATTTAATAAACATAATTTGGTTATTAGGGAGACTAGATGCATTCATATAGAAATTCAGGACTTGAGGTAAGGGTTAAATTAACTCAATTTTCTTTCATTGTGTCATAAAATATTTTCTTTGACTATGATCTTACAAGTTTATATTATTATTAAAATTATATATTATATATTATTTATATTTATATTTGGGTAATTTAAAGTTCCATATCAAAATCACCTCTATTAATGAATTCCTTTCTTTATAAAAATTTGACATCGCTACGAATAATTTCCATCCTTAATAGCGGCTCCTTTTCTTCAAGATCTATATTATTCTTTATCACTAATGTTCTCCTTTATTATTTTAAAACCCAACTATGTATTATCTTATGTGATATTCAAAGCTATCTTTATCTCTTTCTAAAATTATGCTATATTAATCTTTTAATAATGTGGGTTTTGATAAATATGTTTTAAAATATCAAAAAGGAATTTCATTTCACATTCATATTTTTTTATCTTCCACTCTACATTTAATGTCTTTAATTTTATTTCATTTCATGGTTTCCATTGTTTTAATTATTTTAATATTAATTTTTTTTCAATGTCCTGTTTTTCACCACACTTCAAATGGATTTATGAAGTGGATTATAAATTTTTTTTACAACTATGTAGCAAAATATTTAAAAAATCCTTCTAATGTTTTTGAATCCATTTTACTTTGTACCTTCAAATAAACTAATTCTTATAGAGTAATTCTCATGATTATACTATAAATGGTCCTATAATCCTTTTGTAAGATTGTATTTTTTGTGTCAACCGATCTAATATTAATGGCATGATATGTGATACTTCTTGAAAAAGATATGAAACTCATTTCTATTTCAATGTGTTTTTCATGATATGATGGATAATTTTTTTCATGTGGAAAACATATATATGGTACATAATTATGTGTTGGGTAGGACCTATATATCCCTTCAATTCATTTGGTATAACTTTAAATATCATTATATAATTAAGGAAAATGAGTTGTGATGCTCGATCCACTAAATGAAACAGGTAATGAAACCTGATCCACTATAAGAAATATGTGGTGATGCTTAGTCCACTATGTTATAATGGTCTTGGTTGTTAAACATGACATTTGATATAGTTTCTATACATATGTTTGTGCCACATTTCTATGTTAATACATATTCTAATGTCACCCTTCTAGTTTTTTTACATTTTTCAAACTATGGTATATATTTTATACTTCCATGATGGTCCTTTTATGATCCCATGTCATAATCTATGACTTTAATATTTTGATTAGATATTTCTCCCATTTTCATGCTTTCTTATATGCTAAAAATATAACACCTTTTATGACTTTTTGATAATTTTTTCTCTCACTTATCTATTGAGCTCACCCCTTATTTTATTTCCACTTCGCTAGGAGATTATATACATGATTATGTGTAGAGGAAATTTTTATGAGGAAATGCTAATGGGAAATGTTAAAGTAATGTTTAATTACATGTTTATATTTTTAATTAATAAATATTATAAACCTTTTGTTCCTTCTTATTTTGATGATATTAGTGAGATGTATTGTAAAAATAATGTCAACTATATGTATTCTTAAATTGGATCATTTTGGTTGGTATCAATGAAATGTTTATATATTTTTGGGGATTTGAACTAGAAATCATTGGTAATAACCCTATGGGTAAGTCTAATTATAGGAAAAACATCATAATGTTTTGGTGACATATAAATTCTATTGATTCCTATAAATAACATATCTGGTAGGATATAAACAAGTGGATGTAGGATACGGAACAGATACACCTAGGGGTAATAATCCCTAATGAAGGTTGATTGGGTATTAGCTCATTCTTCACTTGGTGAACAAAAAATGGGCCTAACTGCACACTTGATTTGAAAATCCCAATGGAGATTCTTTGGTTCAGTTAAATTATCTTTAAAAAACATTATGAATAATTTAAATACATTTTTATGTTATGGCTAGAGAACCAAATAGAAAATAACCATGTATAACCAAGATTGAATCCTATAAAACTCATAAGTTAGGGTATGCATTCCATTGATGAGTTACTCCATCTAAGTTCATAATTTCCCTTTTATATGCTTATTAATTTAGGTATCCATATCAAAAACCATCTTTCTATTTTAGTAAGTGATTAGAACTAGAATAAAATGGGGAAATGTAAACTTATTATCCATTAAAATGTATTATTATATTATAATTCTTCACATTCTTCCATATCTTGTAAGTTCAGTAATAAGGTTGATTCACCATCTCAAACTCTAGATATAGAATTGTTAGTGCAACCCTTAGTGGTGTGATGATACATCCAAGGTATATAACTATTCTTCGACCGAGGTTTGTGGGAAGTTATTTCTTATTGATCTAGTTCTTCTTCCCTCAATAGAATTAAATTTGATATTGAGCTTGGATTTACTCTATCTACATATAGATTATATCAATTGTTGGGATAAGGAAATGTCATTTAATATCCCAAATCACCCTGTAATTAAATATTAGTGTAAGGATGATTATGAATGACACAAGACTAAGGGGATGATGAAACTATTACCAATACCAGTATATAAATGGGATATAATCACCATGGATATAGTCATAGGACTCCCCAAGACATCTAAAGGCCATAACACCATTTGGGATGTAGTCGATCACCTTACAAATTTAGTGTATTTAGTTTATATCAAAGAAGATTTCTTGATTAACCAAATCACCAAGATATATATAAGGGAAGTGTTAAGGACGTATGGAGTACCACTCTTCATTATATCTAATTAAGATCTAAGTATCACCATGATATTTTGGATAAGTCTTCAACATGAATTGGAGATAAAGTTGAGATTCAACATTACTTATCACCCTCAGATAGATGACCAGTCTAAAGGAACCATTTAAAATATAGAGGATATGTTGAGATCATATTCAATGTATTTATAAGGATATCAGGATCATCACATTATATGGGTATAGTTCACATATAAAAATATTTTTAATTCTAGCATTCAAATGACACTATATGAGGATTTTTATAGGAATAAATGTAAAAATTAAATAAGTTGGGATGAAGTTGGTGAGAAGAATATGATAAAATCCATCCATATTCAAAAGTGAAAAATGATATCCAACAAATTTAGTGAAACGTGAAATTTGTAAAAATTTAAAATAAGAAATATATTGAAAATCATTTATGAGATCTAGAGTTTGATGTTGGAGGCAAGGTGTTCCTCTAGATGTCCCCTTTGAATAAGGTTATGAAGTTGGGGAAGAAGGAAAAGATAATCCCTAAGTACATTGATCCCGTTGAGATTCATGATCATGTAGAGGTTGTATCTTATTACCCAGCAATATATCCACATATCTCACAAGTTCATGATGTGTTCTATGTATCACTTTTGAGGAAGTACATACCAAATCCATCACATGTATTGAACTTAGAAGTTGTGTAGTTTGTTGCATGATCTCTCATATGAGGAATAACTTTTCTAGATCCTTCATCAAAGATATAATGAACTTTATAAAAATACCACTGACTAAGGAAATAATTTATGTATAAATAATAAGTTTAAGGAGGGTACATGGGAACCTATAGATCAGATGAGACAAAAATACCCTCACTTATTTCCATCTGAGTAAAGAAAAATTTTCAGGAAAAAATTATTTTAAGGGGGTATAATGTAACACCCCATAATTTTTTATATATTTATATTTAAATAAATTTTTATTGAATATATTTCTTCACACATAATTTAGAAAAAAAAAATGAATCACAATATATTAATAATATACAATTATTAAATATGAAATTTATAACATAGACAATAAATTGTTAGTTATAAATAGAACTGAATTGTGAATGTTATATAGAAGGGTGAAGCAATGGAATCATGTAGTATGATTATTCCTTATAAGTCTCATTTTTTCATGTTTATAAAGGATATAATGTCACTAAGGTTTTCCCAAGTCCAATTCCAAGATGAAATTCAATAAGTATGACTTGAGAGAAATAATATATGGGTGAAGTTTAAGCTCATGAATATCACCATGAGATCTATGATAGATGAACCACTATCTATGATTGCCACCATAGCTTATCTTACCCACAGATCTTATGTAGAGGTCTTGAGGGGTTACATTTCAAGGGATAAGTATTAATATAATGAAAATTATTTTCTAAATGAAATGATGTTTACTCCTATACAATATTTAATATAGATAAATTTGATTTCATATTTGGAACTTAGAGTTACAAATTATATAAGGTTGAAATTTGATTTTTTTTGTAGATTATAATCTAAAAATATGAGTAATTTTTGAAATAAAAGTGTGAAATATGATAAAATAAATGTTTGAAATAATGAAAGAATTATTTTATTTTCGATAAAACATATATGTTTTATTTTCATTAAAATAAAATTTTATAATAAATATAAAATTTTTAATTAAAATTTATTTTCATAAAATGTATTTATACCATAAAATTTATTTCTGTATAAATGATAAAATAATTTTATGCAATTGTATGTAATTTTTATAAGGTTAAAAAATTCCACCATGTCATAAAAATTAGTCTTTTTCAATATAAAAATTATTTTTAAAATTCAATTTCTCAAATTTATAAAATTATTTTGATAAAATCAATTCTATTTTTTGAAATTAAGATATTAAATTTTTACTAAAAATATTTAATTTTTAGAAGAATTTTAAAATACCGTATATGTACTACATAAATACTATATTTGGTAATAATACATATTACTGAATTTGTGGGATTATAGAAGTTAGAAGAATATTTTAATTCCCAATTTACCATATAATCACATGATCATTACTATTGAGTCATGAGATAAGTCACTATTTAAATATATAATACATTATTGTAATAATTTATTCTAAAACACCCTTATCTTGTCTTATAAATACAACCCTTCACCACCTTATCTCTCAACTCATTTTAAGCCTTAGATTTTTCAAAATCAACCCTAATCTAACAAAAACTCTCTAATAATTTACTAGAATCCTTGGCCTCACCAAAATACCAATTCAAGGTGACTTAAGGAGTAATGTAAGATATAACATCCAAAGGAAGAGGTAATGTTCCCAACCTAACTCTCTTAGATTCTTTTCTTCTTGTACCTCATAAAATATATTCTATATATGATATTATGATATCATAAATGTTATTAATATTATAAAATTTTGTTATACTAATGGAATATCCATTATATAACCGTCTTTTATTCTAATTCAAAATAAAAAACGTTCTTCATATTATGGTGTGTTCACTGCCTCTATGAACATAATATTTCATTTTTCACCACCACCATCATGGCTGGTTAAAATTAACATATTATGGTTAGAAAGGGTATAAATAAGTATATTATATATTGTTTCATATTTTTTAATGGTTAAATATTCATATTGTTAAATAAAATCAAATAAGTTCATCATAGTAAAAAAACCCACCTAAATGAACTAATCATATAATGATAAAATTTAAAGTAAATGAAACATCCTTATATCATAATACATATAGATATTTGGGAATATTTTAAAATATATAATGGTAAGAAAATAATTCCTTTTAACTTCTATTTTTGTTAATAAATTTGATAAGAACTTCCTTAATTATTAACAAATCAAAGAGGGCATCGAACTTTGAAATGAACACCCTCCGGATAGTAAGAATAAAAATGATGACTTAATAAAATGATCACAAAAAAACATAAAAGAATAGTAAAAAGAATATATATATATATATATATATGAAAAGAGTTATGAATTAAGGATTTAATTATCTTAATTTGGTTATTCAGGAGACTAGAAGCATGCGCCAAGAATGTCGGGTCCTGAGGTAGGGGTTTCGTCAACTCAATTTTCTTTCTATGGGTCATAAAATATTTTTCATGAATATGGTCTTATAAGTTTATTTTATTCAAATATTTCTCTATTATTTATGTTGTTTTCTTTATCTTTAGGGAATTTACATTTCCATATCAAACTCCACTCTTTTAATAAATTCCTTTCTTCCTAAAAATTTGATATTGTTAAGAATAATTTACATCCTTAATAATAGATCCTTTTCCTACATGTCTATATTATTCCTTCCCACGAATGTTAACCTTTATTATTTGGAAAATAGACTATGTATTATCTCCCATGATATTAAAAATTCTCTTTACCACTTTTCTAAAGGATGTTCATTATTCTTTTAACATTGTGGGTTTTGATAAAGATATTTTAAAATATTTAAATGACACTTTATTTCATGTTCATATTTTTTTCAGGGTTTCCATAAATTTAATTCTTTCGAGATTATGGGTGTCCAATTTCAACTTTTCTCTCCTTTTCAAAAATATTTATGAAATGACTTATAAATTTGTTTTTATAACTATACTGAAAAAGATTTATAAAAAATAATTCTTATATTATCGCTTCCATTTTCCTCTCTACCTCAAACAAAAACTACCTTTTATGGAGTAATTCACATTATTATCCTGTAAATTATTTTATACTCCTTTTTAAATATTTTATTTTTGGTGTAAAACTATCCAATATTAATGGAATGATATGTAATTTCACTTGGAAAAGATATGAAACCGATTTTTCTTTCCATTGGATTTTCATGATATCACATATGATTATTTTCATGTAGAAAATATATATATATATATATAATATCATTATGTTATGGTTTAGACCTATATATACATCTAATGAATTGTGTAAAGATTTTAATATCATTAGATAATTAAGGAAAACAATTTTTGAAGCTCAAAACGCTATGGTAAACAAGTAGTGATGCTTGGTCCACTTTTGGGAAATAGGTGGTGATACATAATAAATTATTATAGGATGGTATTGTTTGCCATCCTTGACATATATTATCATTTTCATACTTATTTTTACACCAAATTTCCATTTTAATATATATTCAAATTTTAATAGACCATTTTATTAAAGGTTGGGGAATTTCTGTGGAAGTTTAAATTTTGGATCTTGATTAGGGTTCATTTATGGAATTGAGATTAAAATTAGGATTATGAACATTTGGAAATATCTAGAAGATGATTTTTTCACTTGAAATATGGTCTGGTTGGTGGTACGAGTTCTCAGGTATACGTTGTAGAATATTTGGGGGTGGTCTGTAACTGAAGATCAACTGCAGGTGGCCACCACAACGCAACATATAGAATTGTGTTGTGGTGGATAGGAGTGTTCAAAGATTATAAGATCCCATATTTTCTAGCCATGTACCACTTGAGTTTTGGTTTAACCAATTTTAATTGGGTTTTATTCTCTTCTTAAATCATTTTGGTTGAGCCTTTACTTTGGGGGAAGAGAGAATTTTTCAAGGAAAATAACCTAAAGTTCAGGGATGTATGTTTGTTTGAATTAATGGAGTATAAGTATAAATGTATAAAATGAATTAAGAGGGTTATCCATAGTTTTGTAAAGATTTAGAGGTGGTTCAGGTTCTTTCTTTAGAAGTTGGGTTGAGAGTTGTTGGTTGGACACTTTCACATCATGAACAGTTTACAAGACATGGACCAATTTCTGAGTGGTTGTTGTAAACTGGTTTAGAGTGTGAAACATTTACAAATCATGAAACTAGTTCACATAATGAAATAGTCTATCAAGTGTTATTTTAACCTGAGGTGATGTATTTTTACACATATCTTTTAAATTAATAAATTTAAGTTATGAAATGGGTTCACATCAGGAATATCTCAGGACTAGTGGTTTTAAACCATGCTATGTGTATTATTTTATTTTTATCCTCTGTAAAGCCTCCTATCTCAAACCCTAGGGTTAATATATATGATTTTGTAGTGATTCCTTCCCTTATATAATTCTTGATCTAGAATTTAATCTTTGGTTAGTTCCTTCACTTTGGTTTTCCTCTTTCTTTCGCTATTCACTATTATAGAAGTGTGATCTCTTGACTGCTGTTGAAACATGTTTCAATCTTGATGTTTTTCTGATCTCAAATTTTTATTTTGATATCCTTCACCTTCTTTCTTTATTAGAATTCCCTATTTAGATTGTTTCTTTGATCTTTAGATAAAGGTATGTGGTCTGGAACAAAGACCTATGGTTCGTTTCTAATTGGTTAAGTATGTACAATATTATGAGATTTCAACAACACAATATGTATATTAACTAATAGAATAATGGATGATGATAATCATGTGTTTGGACTAATCCTTTAATCCATTTGGATCTAATAGTGTTGATACCTGGCTAACGACTACCCGTATGGTGAGCCTACCCTTGAACAATAATGATACGACATTTGGCTTGAAATAATTTTTAGCATGACATATGGGTGATTTCTTGTGATATAACCACTTTAGAAAATGGATTAATTGTTTATTGAAATGACTGGGGATACTTTGAAAAGAATTGGTTTTGTAGGAAACATGTTAATGGGTTAAGACATAATTTAATTAATGAAAGGGTAATTGAAAGAAAAATGTTAATTGGTTTTAATAACCATTTTGGATTGTGATATATGTTGTGTTATTATTTACATTATGACTTTTGTTTTATGTTATGATGAAATGATTATATAGAGGACTTGGTCTAGTTATGTCTGTGTGGCCCGATTATGCTAAAATTATCATATAGAGGGATTTTCCCTATTATGATGTAACTATTATAGGTCTTGTCCCAGTTATGATAAAATGATTATATGGAGGACTTGGTCTAGTTATATTAAAATGATTATATAGAGGGCATAACCTGTTATGTAGAAATTATTATATAGAGGGTTGGGCCCGATTATGCAGTAATGCTTATAGGGCATGGCCTAGTTATGCTAAAATGATTATACAACATGCCTCTTCTCAGTTATGTGATTATCCAATGGACTCATGGTTATGGTTGGCATGGTAATACAACATGTTCAAAGATATTATGGCATGGCGCTGAAGTAGGTTCATTGTTATACTATATTAATTGATTAATTAATACATCTGTTTATTTCTTTATTGCATGTAATTACTACCATACTAGTTTTTTTAGACACAGTGGTGTCAACCTATAGAGTTTTACTCACACCCTATTCAGGCCCCCACTTGGAACCTAAATGGATCACATGGATGCAAGTTTAGATAAGAGAAAAGGATCTTATTGTTTATTTTTGATTGTTGGATGGATGAGAGCTTAAATATGGGACCAACCAAGGATTCGAGACCGAGACCTTTTTAGTTTACTTGTGCCATATTGATATTTTATCTGTATGAATTATTTCATGTCATTCAGTTACATTTCTTCCTAACATTACATGGTTCATTATTATGTAGTTTACTTGGTTCATATTTTATCATCTAGTTGTATGATGTACCATTTAATCTATTTCCATTAGTTTTATATTTGGTTATTTTCACTATATTGTAACTTTGTAATAGGAGCTATAGTTTCACTACTATGTTCTCTAAACCCCTACTGCTAGTCAGCAGCTTCTTGCATACAGGGAGGCATGTTTGACATCCAGTAAACGACTTGATTTGGAAAAGTGAGAGAGTTTCAGATTGGGGGATGTTACAAATTGGTACCAGTGCATGTTTTATTTTATGTTTCATTAGTTTTTGGGAAAGGTAGAAAGGAGACTAGGATGTGTCTGAAATTGGTAATGAGCTCTTGCTTGGGAGTAGCTAACCCATGTACAGGGGAAAATCCGGGTTCCTAGGGATGTGATTATTGTTCCTGATGTTCTCTTGTTACATTTGATATTATTTACCTTGGGTGATTCACATATTGTGTGATGTTATTTTTTTTCTTGATATTTATACTCATAACCTATTATGGAACTAGATGAGTATGCATGCATCATGATAGGCACATAGGGATATATATTAACATGATTTTTTCATGAAAGGGAAATATTTATTGCATGTGATATATTTTTATGTATGAACTATTAAATGAGAACCCCTAATAAACTTGATAAATGAAATGAGTGGAACTGTTATGTCATTCCAATTAACTTGTTAATACATGTTTAGAGAGACCATGATCCAGTGGTTCTCTATTTATATGAATTATCTAGGTTGAACTTGTTGTTATCCAGTATTCTAGGGAGTGTGTTTATATTTTAGAGAAAATGCCTCCTCATCATCTTTGAATTGAGAATTATGAGAGAGGAAATAAGAACTCTCCTAATATAGTTGAACTACATCTTCTTGTGTCTTCTGAGGATCATATGTATGTTCAGCTACATAGCAGCTTCCTGAGGGTCATGAGATCCATGGAAAGGGATACGATTTACACTATATATTTTATGTATGAGTTGACAAGAAAGTTACATCTACAACATCCGACTATATTTACTAGGGAGGGAGGCCCCTAGGTACCTGAGTTATCGATAGAGTAAGTCTAGATAATCTTCAATAATATTGAGATTTCTGCATACAGAAGGGTGATTTTTTTTGCATACATGCTTCATGGACCATCCAAGCATTGGTGGTACATTTTAGAGTAAGCTGACCATCAGGAGGAGTCATCCTAGAAGGACTTAAAAAAACATTTCTAAGCCACTTCTATCCCGAAACATTGAGGGATGAGAAAGAACATGATTTCATGCACCTAACGTAGGAGGGAATGCCAATAATGAAATATGATGGATGTTTCATCAAATATTAGTTCATTTTTCCATCTTTAGTAGTTGAAGAGAAACCAAGGCAAGGAATTTATAGGATAGGATTCTCTCTAAGATCAGGTCATAGGTGAACGTTTTTTTCTTGAGTTTAATTTTAGATGTGATGAATCAGGATATCATCCTTCAAGGGAATATTAGAGAGGCCCTGAGTAGTGGCCAGGTTGTTTCACTAGGTCTAAATAATATCTCTTCTCCTGGTGGCAAGAAGCACAGCTGTGATAGTTATTTCTAAGTAAATAGTAGGCAGAGCAGTAAGGGTAGCAGGTTCCTATCTCAGGACCATGTTCCATTGTAGTTCTATTAGTTTGGATTTTTTTTCCCACAAGAGGTCTTAGTGTCCATACCCTGCTTTAGAGTGTCGTGATTTTGGTAGTTTGGGCCACCTGTAAAGGTATTTTAGGGGCATGTAGTAACAAAGCAGTGGAAGGGGATCATGATAGGACTCAACTGCCCCTTAGTAGACTGGTATATAGAGTTAAATTAGAAATTCAGTTCAAGGTATGGTACATTGTGCTCTATTTTAGGTTTGGTAGTACCAGGAATAAGGAACAATATAGGAGAGTTAGACTGGAGCCTAGGGTAGTTGGGCAAGTCAGCTGTGCAAAGTGAAGTCTAATATGGCTAGTTTGGATATAGAACTTCTACCATCAAAGGTATTATCCATGCATTATCTACCTTATCTTAATTTTTTTATATAGATGAATCAAATTTCTTTATATATTTTATTTTTGAAAACTTTTTGGTCTTTTTTTGTGGAAATTTTGGATGTTATTTTTACCATTGACACACCATTAATAGTTCAGTTAGAGAATATCAAACATTGAAATGCATGTTCTCTTGAATTTGGTGGTTACCATATCCATTGGGAAATTTTTATGCTAAAAATGAAAGGTTTTGATTTGATTATGGGTATGGATTGGTTAGTTTTATACCAGTATCATTTCAATTGTTTCTGGAGGAGAGTTACATTTTTATCTCCAGAAGGAGGTAGCTATTTTCACTAGGGGTAGTGGGATCTTTAAGCTAGTCATACATGACCAATTCAAGGAAGATTAGATTTTCTCATGGATCAGATAGTAGGATTTTATTTGGATGATGGAGGAATATAATAGGATAATTTTTCTCCATTGGTGGACTATTTTTAGGATTTAATTCATGAAATGTTCAATGAATTACCACCTAAACGGGAGATCAAGTTCATGGTTGAGTTAGTTCTAGGAGAAGAGTTAGTTTCAATCCCACCTTTCAGGATGGAACCAGAAGATCTTTAAAAATTGAAGGTCCTGTTGGAAGATCTCGAAGATAAGAGTTTCATATGACTTAGTATGTCACCTTGGGGTTCTCCCATGATTTTATCTAGGAAGGATAATGATACCTTTCACTTGTGTGTGGACTATCGGTGATTGAACCAGATGATGGACAAGAACAATATCTCCTTTCACAAATTGATGATCTCTTCGATTTTCTAAGAGGTTCCTATATTTTCTCTAAGATTCACATGAGATCAGGGTATCATCAGTTGAGAGAGAGACCATCAGACATACCTCGGTCTTCTTTTAGGATAAGATGTGTATTATATGAGTTCATTATGATGTCGTTCAGTTTGATAAATGCACCAGTGATATTCACGATCTTTCACCCTTTTCTGGATCATTTTTGTGGTGGTTTTCATCGATGAAATATTATTGTACTCCTAATTAGTAGATGATCAATCTCAACATCTTGACACCATATTGAGTACATTGAGAGATCATCTTATTTATGCTAATCAAACAAAATACAGTTTCTTGATTGATAGAGTGAACTTATTGGGGAATTTAATCTTAAAGGATGGAGTTTCAATGGACCTAGATAAGTTTGTATCCATGGTATCTTGGGAGTAGCTCAATAATGTATTCGATATTCATAGTTTTATAGGTTTATCATGTCATGACCCCCTCCCACCAAAGATACCACAAAGAGGGGAGATTGATATTGAACTCCAAGTCCCACCTCCAGTAGGCCCTGAGTTGGGGACTAACACAGAGGGTATAAAAATTTCATAAAATGGGAGGCATTACCCTCTATAATAATATAATATTGGGAGATAAGATGAATCATCCATAATAAACTCCGTGAAATAATATAAAAATTAAACAAAACCATCCTGTAATGAATAGATAAATAAAGCCAATACTGATAAAAGTATCAAAAAGTAAACACCACAATGCAAAGCCAATGTAGTGGCACGACAACTATCAAAAAAGGTCTGAGATAATAATGTCTAGAACGAATCACTTAATCCTCCTAGAAACCTGAAAATAAGTTTATATACATAGGGTGAGCATACAAGTATACTCAGTAGGAAATACAAAGTTTATCATGTACATGTGAAAGAGGCATACTAATGAACCCATGATCAAATTAGAAAAACCAACATCACCTAAAAAAGTCAACTATCTATCCCAACCTTACTAAGGAACTCTCACCAAATAACTCAATCCATGCATAATCACATAATAAGAATCATATTGATAAAGGTTCCCTGCATCTCTTTCCCACTGATTTGATTCTCTCACACCCCAATGTTGTATATCCTGGAACTATTACCCCTTTAGAATAACACATACCATTTCCCCATAGCATGGTCACATCACATCACACCCGTAGACACCCGGGCCACCGCCCCACAACACGGTCACATATCATCTTTTCTGAAGACACATGGTCCATCACATCACAACCACCACCATAATTAGAGTAGTATTGTATCATAAACATAAAGTAATTCAACCTCATACCTGCATCCTACCATGCATGACCCCCACCATAAGCCACCCCACAACAAATTCGTATCACATATCACCCAAAGACACTTGGGCCACCTCCCCACAACACGGTTATATCACATATTGCCCAAAGACACCCGAGTCATCACCTATTTCACTAACATGCCTTTAGCTATCACACCCAGTGCATATGTAGTCACCTGGAAGAGAGAGTGGGAAAGACAAAGTATCCAAACATCTATCCCCATCACCGATATATTGGAGAAAAAAACCCCCTGTGTGAAAATATAGGTGTCGTCACATAGTTATCTTAGTGGGTGTGGTGTGTATTGAAATGAAAAAGAATATACAATTATATAAATATAGCAACACACAAGCCCGACCTATGGTTTCAAATAAATTCACTAACCAAGTCACCACACTTCCACTTTTGTTGGAACCACTAAAAGTATAACACCACACAAGCTACAAACTAGATTTCCCATTTCCAACCTATCCCATTATCTATCCCATTCATTTCATTATTTAACAACAACCACATTTAACCACACGACCTATCATTTAGTTTTTCATTAGTCATTTCCATCCCATTAACCAAACTAAACCCCAAACATTTCAATCATTATTAAATAATTATTTTATAACTACCTGAGATTCTAGAACAATGAAACTGTACATCATAAGTAGCTCATCATTCCCATTGAACCATCACTTCACCGCCCTATAAGCACGACTAAACAATCCATCACCACACCACCCTAAAATGAATTTTCAGACAAACCATCACCTCGCCGCCCCAAAATCACGGCCAAAAAAACCACACACCACCCCACACCACATCAAAACCACACATCACCACACCACAACATGAACACAGATCACAACACATCAAAGATAATTTTAATGATTTAAAAAAGGGGGTTTATCACATTTAAATCTATTTTAGGGGAATTATCACATAATCCATAAATCCAAGGGCAACTATTTTATTAACCAGACATAAGTGGTTAGACAATTTCTATTTTAGGGTGATATCACAAAAACCACACAACAAGAGCTCCAAAACACATATAAAACTAGAACAAATAAATTCCCCGATGACCTCAATTTTCATTAGGGAATTCATCCCATACAATCACAATATCAAAACAATGTCAAAGATGTAAAAGGATTTGAATCATCCCACTTCCCCCCTTCAATTTCAATTTGATATTTATTTATCTTTAATTAATATAGTATAACCATCACCTATAGATAAACAAGAGTAAATCCACCCCACATGATAAAAAATGATAAATAAAGGAATTCCCTAACTCAAAGAATCTTTGCCACCTCACTACGCATCATAGGGTGAAGAAGAGACACCCACAAACCACAAATACATGCAAAACCAATAGATAAACCTACACCGCAACAAGGGTTATAGAAAAATGTATCCCAAATCACAAACCAAACCAAAACCAAACCACTAAAATGGATCTCTAAAGATGAATAGAAGGAAAACCATAGAGAAGATAGAAGAACTCACTGATGATCGCCAATGAGACTCCACCAGAACCAACAGATCAAGGAGAGAGGAAGGGGGTGACACTACTGGGAAGTTGGGTTTTCCCAACACTTTTATACCAATGGTTCGGAAGAACCATTTGGTATAGGGGTCCTTTACCAATGGTTTATTCAATCCATTGGTAAAAGTTGGTTTAGTGAATGATTTCCCCACGGTTTGAAGAAACCATTGGGAAATCCACAACATTTTCACCCTTTACCAATGGTTTATACAAACTGTTGCTAAAGGCCATGATTTTCCAAATGGTTTTTAAAAACCATTGGGAAATGTCTCCCCAAATACACCATCCCTTCCCCTGATTACACAGAAGCACAAAACTTATTTCCCCCGATTTTCAGAAGCCCCAGTGCGCAGGTGAACCCTAACCCGAGGTCTTCCATCCGATCGGCTGCAACTCCCCCATCCAGGTTAGACTCCTTAAAACTCTTCCCAAATATAGACATAGAAGTCATATTCCCATGATTTATCTATTTATTTAAATATCTAGAAATATCACGTCATTATTCCCTATTTCTAGTGATTTTTGAAAGTTTAATGATTCACACTATTTGATATTGAATCAATGACTAATACTTGATTGGTAGATGTCTGTGAGTATATAGAATATGGTTTATAAACTATACCTTAAAAGTATAACTGTTTTGTGTTCTTTATGATGTGTATAGTATCATTCACATACTTTATTATTAATCTCAAATTTAAAAATAAATGTTTCTGTCTATACTTTATGAAATGAAACCTCTTTAAGATCCATGAATAACCTATTAGTGTAGAACCCTAAACTTTATCTACCCATGGGGTGCACTTGACTTGGCAATGTTTTCCCCCAAATACCCAGCACCCTATCTGCCAGTAGGTTAGATTGAAGACCTAATCCAAACCTCCTCCCGACGTATTCTCGGACACGAAATACCTTCTAGCCGAAGATCCTTCTTCAATCAAACAAATTTTTATTTCTACACTTCAAATTAGTAAGTTTTATCTTAGTTTTAGTGTTCTTACTATTTTTATTTTATGTTTGATGTTTTGATTTCGGTTAAATTAGAGTTATTTTTGTTGGAGTACCAAACCCTTTGTTTGTTTCATGTTTTTTTTTCTACACTTCATACATCGTAAATGGTCTGTTTAGTGGGGTTTGATTAGTGCAGGGGGTAAAGGGTTTGTTTTATGTTTTATGTTTAGTGGGGGGTGGGTTGTCCAGGTGGGGGGGTGTGGGCTATCCATGGGGGTGGGGGTGGGCTGTCTTGGACACCTCGTACCCACTGGACAACCCCCCACTACTGGAAAGCCCCCCCTAGACCCCCCGACCCCATGGACAGCCCCGCCACCCCCGTGGATATCCCGCCACCCCCCTGAACACCCCATACCCCCTGGACAGCTCCCCCACCCCCATGGACAACCCTCCCACCCCCCTGGACACCCCGTACCCCCTGGACAGCCCCACCACCCCCATGGACAGCCCGCCCACCCACCCTGTACTCCCCTGGATAGCCCCGCCCACCCCCTACACACCCCCTCCCCTCGTGGAATTCCCCCCGCCCATGTGGACAACCCGCCCACCCCCTGGACACCCCGTAACCCCTGGACAGCCCCGCCACCCCCGCCACCCCCCTGGACAGCCCACCCACCCCCTGGACACCTCGTACCCCTGGAAAACCCCCCACCCCTAGAAATCCCCCCCACCCCTGGACACCCTGACCCCCCTGGACAGCCCTTCCACCCCCGTGGATAGCCTGCCCACCCCCCTGGACAGCCCGTACCCCCCCTGGACAGCCCCCCCGGACACCCGCCCACCACCCCCTGGACACCCCCATCCCCCCGGATGGCCCCACCCCTGGAACCACCCCACCCCTTGACACCCCTGACCCCACTGGACAACCCCACCACCCCCGTGGACAGCCCAACCACCCCCCGTGGACAGCCCGCCCACCCCCCTAGACAGCCTGTCCACCCCCCTGGACAGCCCCGCCACCCCCATGGGCAGCCCGCCCACCCCCTGAACACCCCGTACCCCCTCAAAAATCCCCGCCCACCCCTTGGAAACCCCTATCACCCACTTGGACAACCCGCCCACCCCCCTGGATAGCCCAACCACCCCTGTGGACAGCCCACCCACTTGGACACCCCGACCCCCTAGACAGCCCCCACCCCCTGGACACCTCCGACCCCCCTGGATGGCCCCGCCACCCCCTGGACACCCCACACCCCCTAGACACTACCTCCCCCTTGGGGAATGTATGTTATCACTCAAATTATCTACTAAAATATAAAATTTATTTGATCTAAAATTTAGTCAACTCCTGAATAATTCTCCTCCACAAGTGTACATGATCTTGTACACTCATGTATAGTTCTTCAAAGATATTTTGTTATAAATATAGTATGTTTTTTGTCTTTTATATTATGATTACCATATAGAGTAGTGTGTCAGTTATGGTTTCATATAAAGTGAATAATTCTTGTTTGATTAAATATATTTTCGATGAAACTTCAATATTATTGAATTTCTTTTGATGAAATGACTTATAAAAATTATTTTTTTACAGAATGGATAGAATTTGGATGTATGAAACTGATCAGATCTCAAGATATTTTCAAAACAATTTGGATATCCTTTGAGATTTTTCATTTCACAATGCTTTAGATAGTGGTCACATACACTACCCATGTTCCATTTGTGTTGGCAGACCTTGGTTGAGCTGTGAAGAAGTCAACTACCACATAACCAAATATGGTTTTGAAGCAAACTACTATGTGTGGTATCACAATGGGGAGAAAATGAAATCTCAAATTGCTGATGATCCAAATGAGAGGACTAGAGTTGAGAATTTGTTATATGACCAGTTTCCATTTATTCATCATCATGAAAAAGAAAGGATTCCAACCCAAGAAGACTTCGATATGAGCACACATGATGTGTCTAATTAAAATGATGATGTTTTCAGGGTGAAAATATTTAATGATGCTGCCATGACCCCAGTATATCGACAATACGATAAAATTAAAAGGCTATAATTTTTAATCTGATTGTTTCATGGGAAAACTATGTATGGGATTTCTAATACACCAATCAATTACATTCTTACCTTCTTGAAGGATTTACTTCCAGATGATAAAGATATTCCCTCAAACCACTATATGTCATGGAAGTTAGTTGAGGAACTTGGATTTTTAAGAAAAAAAATTCATTCTTGCCCGAAAGATTGCAGTTTATTCTAGGAGGAAACCACTAAATGAAATGATTATATAAAATGTGGCACATCCCACTGGAAGTCAAAATCTAATGGAATACCATCCCGCATGCCACATAAAGTAATGTGGAACTTTACAATGATCCCTAGACTCCAGAATCATTTTATGTCTGAGGAAATATCAATAAAAATAAGATGGAATGATACTGAGAGAAAGAATACTAATGATGAGTTGGTTCACCCTGCAGATGAATTTTCATGGCAGAGATTTGATGCTCGATATCCTGATTTTTCATTTGACATGCATAATGTGAGGCTGGGTCTTTCATGCGATGGTTTTAATCTGTTTAGGCAGATTCTTACTTGACACAACACATGGCCAGTTTTTATACACATTTATAATCTTTCCCCATGGTTGTGTATGAAAAAACCTTTCACTTTAATGAGTATACTCATATCTGTCCCTTCTGATCCCGACATTGATATTGACGTATACATGCAACCTTTAATAAAAGAGTTGAAACTTCTTTGGGATGTGGGTGTGCACACATACGATGCATATTCAAAAGACATATTTCAGATGCGTGTTGTGCTTATGTGGTCGATCAATGATTTTTTGGCTTATGCAATGATGTCTTGATGGAGCACGAAGGGAAAACTGTCATGTCTTGTTTGTATGAAGAATACACGATCTAGAAGACTGAAACATTGTTGTAGTTTCAGTTTTATGGGACATCGTTGATTCTTTCCAATGGACCATCCATATAGAAATAATTGTCAAAGATTTGATAATACCATAGAGACCGATTATCCACCTCAGCATATGTCTAGAACTGATGTGCTTAATGAATTGAAAGATTTCCGTTTTTCATTCAGGAAGGGTCAAATGAAATCTGGAAATAGAAAGAATGTTTCCACTGAAACCTGTTACAATTGGAGTAAGAGGAGTATCTTTTTTGATTTTCCTTATTGGTCAACCAATTTTTTACATCATTGCTTAGACGTAATGCACATTAAAAATAATATATGTGAAATTTTTCTTTCGATACTTCTAAATGTTAAGGGAAAGACAAAAGAAGATTTACGGTCTCAGCGTGACTTGGTGGATTGGGGCATCAGAACAGAATTACATCCTGTGCATATCAGTGAAAATAAATGGCAAGTTCCATGTGCTTCTTATGTGATGACACCAATGAAAAAAAAACAATTTCTAGAAGTATTAGAGACTATTAGAGTTCATGATGGCTATTCAAGCAACATATCTAAATGGTTCAACAGAAGAGAGTTGAAGCTAAAATCATTGAAGACTAATGATTATCACATTCTTCTCCATGAGTTGATTCCAATAGCAATCCGTCATCTTTTTTCCAATAATGTAAGGGTGACTGTTATTTTATTGTTCCATTTGTTTAGAGATCTTTGTGCTAAGAATTTGTCTAAGTCTTTCTTGAAAAAAATGTAGACAGGTGCCCTATTAATTTTATGTGAGTTGGAGAAAATATTTCCTCCATTTTTCACATACATGCTGCATCTGACTGTCCATATTACCACTGAAATACTTCTCAGAGGACCTATTTCTTTTCTTTGGATGTATCCAACTGAAAGAAATATGTACACATTAAAGTCTTATGTCCAAAACAAGAATCATCCCGAAGGTTCTATCATCAACGATTACTTGGCTCAAGAATGTATAGATTTCTGCTCAATGTATTTGTCTGATCTTACTACAAGAATGAAGAGACCAATGAGAAATAAAGAATAATAGTATGAGAAAATTGAACCCATTTTCCATAACTTCCTCAAATAGGAGGAATTCCTGGTTCACATACATTGAATACATTAAGCCATGAAGAGCGTGAGATGGTACATCACATAGTTTTGTTCAACTGTGATTTTTTCGATGACTACATCAGGTAAATAAATTGAATATGTATATCTTACATATATATCTGTTAATATATTCAGATTTTTTATCTACAGGGAACATAAAACAATGATAAATAGAAAGCATCGTTCGTTATCTTTGAGAAATAGGGAGTCTTTGCATAGCAAAGAGTTTATGCTTGGTTAAAATTGAAGGTAAATATATTATGGTTTAAAATAATTAAATCAATATTTAATTAAGTTTAATATTCATTTATATTGTAGGTATTGAGTTTGCCTGCTGACTTTGTCTCTGATGAAATAAGAGCTTTGGCTTTTGGACCTAATATCGTGGTTCGTGACTGTAAATCAATTGTTATCAATGGGTACAAATTTCTTGTCACTGAACGAGAAAAGAATATGAGAAAAAAACATGATGATGTTATGGTTACTGCCACAACAGATTGTTATTCCAGTGCATCAGATAGTAGACCTTGATTTGAAAATGTGGGTTATTATGGAGTCGTTGAAAAAATAGTAATATTGGATTATTACTCTCATGGATGATTCATGATGATGAAATTCCATTAGTTTGATTCGACGATGAGATAAGGTACATTTATTGATGATTTTGGATTTTGAGTAATTAATATGACTCGCACTCTTGCTATCGAAGAACCATATGTATTGGCATCAATGGATAAATAAGTTTTTTTTTCAAAGACCAACTTCGACCTGAATTTGGTGTCATAGTTGAAGTAATTCCAAGACATATTTTTTATGATGGTGATGATGGAATTGAAACTATCCCTAATGTCATTGGAAGCAATCCATTTATTTCTTTTTATGACTTTAATATCACAATTTTCAGAGTTTATTGTGAACCTGAAGTTGTGGTGGAAAATATATAGAATCATCCATCCATGTTCTCAATTCTTTTGGTTTACCTCGAGTTGGGTTGTTAAGGTTGGTACTATTCAAATTGATTTAATATTGATTAAAAATATGTTATAATTGATTTGACCGTTATGTTCATTTTCAATGTTTATTGGTTGGAATTTTTATTTGAATTTCATTTTGTAATTTGGAATTGAACTGTGTTTAAACCTACGAAACCAACATTTCTAACATGGTGAACATTTCAATGCTTCAACTGTGATTTGTATAAAATTTTTATGACTCTAAGACCTTTATTTAACATTTTACCAGGTAATGAACATGATAGTTTGTATTATTCTAAAAAACATGTATTGAAACCTGCATAATCTACCTGAGCTAAAGAAATTAAAATTTTCCTAAATTTTGACAACTGTTTCACCACTTATGAATCTGGTAGAGTCAATGTTCCATGATTTTAATAGAATGATTACACTTAGTAAATAATTATCCTAATAAAAGTTAAAATTTTCCCTCTCATTTATTTTGTTTTTTGGGTTACACATTAGTTATAATTTTCTATTTACTTCCATATTTGTTTTCAAATGCAGGAAAATGAAACCAATTGAAGAGAGGCGAAAAAAACAGATTATGGATAATAGTCATCGCATGGCTGAGCTGGGCATTCCACCACTAGTGCCTGAAGTGAGTACTTTATTTCAAATATATTTATTTAAATAATATATAATGTCACGTGATTAATTTTTTTTAAACATTTTTTCAGGATCCATCTATTAGGTGACAGTTATTCAATTAACAACCTAGTAGTGGTCCCAATACTCAAGGTGTTCGTACGAGGGGGGTGGTACGGGAGTTAGACGATCTGGTCGGTGTACCCAATTAGACCATGACCCTCCCACTGACATACCATCCATCCCAAATTCTGATCCCAGTGTGCCATTAGGGACACACGAGATATTTATACCTCTCATGTTTTCACCACCCTTTACCTCTAAGACTCCTCACCCGTCTGTACCATATCCAATGATGATTCCCACTCCCCATCCAGCATTTGGCCAGCCATCCTTGTCATCTTCTTTTACTTCTGTTTCTTTCTCTCTGGGATTTTATATTCCATATTCTTCAACTACTGCTCCGTCAGAGTCTGTCACTGTAGAGCATATATTGGGACCCACTCCATCTGTACAAGGTGTTCCTTCAGTTTCTGTGGATTCAGCAGTGCCCATTGATCAGACTAACACAATTATACTTATACAACCCTAAAAAATTATTACACCATTATTTATTTTCATTATAACATGTATTGATAAAATATTTGTTTTTTATTCATAATAGATACATCTACTAATAGGAGGTGGGGGTGGGGGTGGGGGAATACACGCATGCGTTTAGTGTGGAACCACCACATGCAGTTGATGGTGGAGTACAATGAAGATAGTTAGATGATTGAAAAACCAGGGTAGCAATGTCGGAGTTTTTTGGCGACGCTTGCCAAATACTCCAACATTATTCCTGTCAGCCCGCTCTCATGGAGACAACTGCCAAATGAAGTCAAGGATAAAGGCTGGGTAGAGATATGGCTAAACAAATATGTTATATTTAATGAAATATATTAATTTTTGTATTTATATGAATTAATATTATGGTTTCAGCTACGGTTTAATTTCCCTGATGGTGAGGGTGCACGACCAGCACATCTAAAGGATTTAGGCAAGATTTGGAGAGCTTATAAGCATGAGTTGTACATTGGCTGACATGATAGAGTGGGAACAGAGTTAGAGGAGGTCCATGTCGTGGATGATTGTTCATTAGAATAGTACCGATAGATGATTACTCATTGGGTGACTAGCCAATTTATGGTATTAATCAAATTAGAAGTATTTAAATTAAAAATTTTATGTTTTTCATTAATACTAATTATTGAATTTTATTTAGGATGCATCTGGAGGAAATAAAAAAACATTAATGCTAAGAAATATGTCCACAAATTGGGACGTACTACAATGCCATATCATGAGAGATAGTTGGTATGATAGTTTATAATCTTTTTTTATGACTTGCACTTTCTATTTCTTTCTCCGAAATTTATTTCATTGCTAAAGTTGTTATATAATTTTAGTTATACAATTACTGTTTTTTTGGTATCTTATTTTTAATTATGGTTTCCTACATTCAATTTCATTTTAGAGTCATAAATTGAATATAGAAGGATGTGTACCTCAAGTAAAATAGTTTTTCTTGAGTAGAAAGAAGAAAGATGGAAGTGTGGTTAATGAACCGAATCAACAGTAGATTGTAAGTTTTACTTTGTAGATTTAAAATTTTAATCTCTATTTTGTAACTTAATAATCTATTTATATTTGTAATAGGCTGCTTTAGAGGACCTTTATGCCTAAGAACCTGACAATTTTGGGCAAAATGATCACTTACATCATGTGTTGGGAGATGATCACCCTGGTAGAGTACGCTGCTGGCCTGGGAAGAGTATAGTTCCGACGAGGTATTTTCCCTCCTCAGGTAAGAGTTGTAGTTCCACTGAGTTGCAGCAGTTTAAGGTACAGGTAGAACAGGCTGAAAAAAGGGTCACAGAGACGTCATCATAGTCTGCTATGGAAAACACTGAATTTATGAAACTGATGGAAGCTTTACATCCAACACTTCCACCAGAGGCCAGAACTTCTTGTGAGCTGTCATCGATGCGTTATATATATGGTGCAACAGGTGGCGGTTCTAGTGTTGGTCAAGATGATGGCAAGAAGGAGGCCGAGGCGGAGGAGGAGGAGGGCGAGGAGGAGGCCGAGGCAGAGGAGGAGGGTGATGAGGAGGCCGAGGATGAGTACGGGGGTGAGGAGGAGGGTGGGGACAATGATGGGGACGATGATGAGGATGAGGGTGAGGGTGAAGATGATGGTGATGGTGATGAGGGACAGATTGATCCATTACATTTATGACTGATATTACTGACCTTTTATGTTTATTGATTTTTTGTGCCTGAATATATGTGTGATTAGGTAGGTCGTATTATCTTTATTTTTTAATCTATAAATAATAGAAATTGATTTGATGATTTGCTATGAAATCCCCTTATTTTAATAGAATTGTAATTGTTTAGTGGACACCCCCCGGACAACCCCCTCACCCTCCTCCCTGTACCCCAGACAACCCCCCTCCTCCCTGGACCCCAAACATCCCCCCAGACAGCCCCTCAGATAGCCCCCCACCCTCCTACCTGGACCATGGACAGCCCTCAGACATCCCCCCAGACAGCCCCCCGGACAGCCCCCCAGACAGCCCCCCCCACCGTCCTTCATGGACCCCAGACATCCCCCCACCCTCCTCCCTGGACCTCGGACGGCCCCCCAGATAGCCCCCCAGACAGCCCCCACCCTCCTCCCTGGACCCCGAATATCCCCCCCCACCCTCCTCCCTGGACCCCAGACAGCCCCCCAGACAGCCCCCCGGACAGCCCCCCACCGTCCTTCCTGGACCCCAGACAGCCCCTTTCCCACCCTCCTCCCTAGACCCCAGACATCCCCCCAGACAACCCCCCAGATAGCCCCCCGAACAACCCCCCCACCCTCCTCCCTGGACCCCGGACAGCCCCCCACCCTCCTCCCTGGACCCCAAACAACCCCCTGGATAGCCCCATAGATAGCCCCTCAGATAGCCCCCCACCCTCCTCCCTGGACCCTGGACAACCCCCCACCCTCCTTCCTGGACCCCGGACAACCCCCTCCTTCCTGGACCCTAGACACCCCCACCCTCCTCCTACCATGCATAACCCCCGCCACATATATCCCCATCCTCCACTAGGTACCTCACACAACTTTGTATCACTGACATCATCACACCAATCACTACATCATAAGGTCACTGATCCCAATCTAATCTCTCCTTAAGATTCACCCTAAATCCCAGTCTAATTAACATTCCATTACTACTACTTCAGTACCAAGCACCAACCTCCTACCTTGATTCTAGAGACAATCACAATCTTAATTCGGTGTCTCAGATCCCAATCTAATCTCTCTTCAAGATTCACCCTAAATCCCAATGGAAAATAGGGTTTTATAGATTCAGAAGAAGATGAGAGAAGAGTGTAAACCCTAATCGAAAAGAGGAAGCAAGGAGAGGATTTTAAGTAAAAACAACAGACATTCGGAAAACTGACCAAACACTTTCTAATTGTATTAATACTTTAGAAAAACGATCCATGGGTCATTTTTGATGTGTACGAGTCAACCCCTCCTCAATCTGAGGCACAGTGAGGCCGGTACCACTCAAAGTGTCTCACTTTTATTTGAATTGGACAACATTTCAAGTGAAAACAACAACTGGCATACGGAAAACTGACCAAACACATTCATATTCTGTTGATACTTCTTGAAAACGATCCATGGGTCATTTTTGACTTGTACGAGTCAACCCCATCTCAATTTGAGGCACAGTGTGTCCAGTACCACTCAAATTGTCTCACATTTATTTGAAATGAACAAGATTTTAAGTGAAAACAACAACTTGCATATGGAAAACTGACCAAACACATTATAATTCTATTTATACTTTTGGAAAACGATTCATGGGTCATTTTGGATGTGTATGAGTCAACCCCACCTCAATATGAGGCACGGTGTGGCCGGTACCACTCAAACTGTCTCACTTTTATTTGAAATGGACATGATTTTAAGTGAAAACAACAACTTGCATACAGAAAACTGACCAAATGCTTTTTGATTGTATTGATACTTCATGAAAATTATATATGGGTCATTTTTGACATGTACAAGTCAACCCCGCCTCAATACGAGGCACGATGTGGCCGGTATCACTCAATGTGTCTCTCTTTGGTTTAAAATGGGCACTGTTTTAAGTAAAAACAACAAACATTCGGAAAACCAACCAAACATATTCCGATTGTGTTGATAATTTAGAATAAGAATACATGGGTCATTTGTGATGTGTAAAAGTCAACTCCGTCTCAATCCGAGAGATGGTGTGGCCGTTACCACTCAAACTGTCTTACATTTATTTGAAATGGACAAGATTTTAAGTGAAAACAACAACTTTCATACGGAAAACTGACCAAACACATTCAGATTATATTAATACTTTAGTAAAATGATCCATGGGTCATTTTTGACTTGTGAAATTCAACCCCTCCTCAATATGAGGCATGGTGTGGCCGGTACAACTAAAACTGTCTTACTTTTATTTGAAATGGACATGATTTTAAGTGAAAACAACAACTTGCATACAGAAAATAGACCAAAGGCTTTCTGATTATGTTTATACTTCAGGAAAATGATCCATGGTTCATTTTTGACATGTATGAGTCAACCCCACCTCAATATGAGGTATGGTGTGTCCGATACCACTCAAAGTGTCTCACATTTATTTGAAATGGACTAAATTTTAAGTGAAAACAACAACTTGCATACGGAAAACCGACCAAACACATTTAGATTCTATTGATACTTTAGGAATACAATACATGGGTCATTTTTGACGTGTATAAGTCAACCCCACATCAATATGAGGCATGGTGTGGCCAGTACCTCTCAAATTGTCTCACTTTTATTTGAAATGAACAAGATTTTAAGTGAAAACAACAAATTGCATACGGGAAACTGACCAAACACTTTCTGGTTGTATTGATACTTCGAGAAAATGATCCATGGGTCATTTATGACATGTAAAAGTCAACCCCACCTCAATCCGAGGCATGGTGTGGCTGGTATCACTCAAAGTGTCTCTCTTTGGTTTAAAATGGACACTGTTTTAAGTAAAAACAACAGACATTCAGAAAACTGACCAAATGTATTCTGATTGTATTGATATTTCAGGAAAAGGATCCATGGGTCATTTGTTATGTGTATGAGTCAAACTCATCTCAATACGATGTATGTTGTGGCCATTACCACTCAAACTGTCTCACATTTATTTGAAATGGACAATATTTTAAGTGAAAACAACAACTTGCATATGAAAAACTGACCAAATGCATTCAGATTCTGTTGATACTTTAGGAAAAAAATTCATGGGTCATTTTTGACATGTACGAGTCAACCCCACCTCAATACAAGGCACTGTGTGTCCATTATCACTCAAAGTGTCTCTCTTTTGTTTAAAATGGACACTGTTTTAAGTAAAAACAACAAACATTCAGAAAACTGACCAAATGTATTCTGATTATGTTGATACTTTAGCACCAGGATCCATGGGTCATTTGTGATATGTACGAGTCAACCCCATCTCAATATGAGGGATGGTGTGTCTAGTACCACTCAAAGTGTCTCACTTTTATTTGAAATGGACAACATTTTAAGTGAAAACAACAACTGACATACGGAAAACCGACCAAAATCATTCGGATTCTGTTGATACTTTAGGAAAACGATCCATGGGTTATTTGTGACATTTAAAAGTCAACCCCACCTCAATCCGAGGCACGCTGTGGCCAGTACCACTCAAACTGTCTCACTTTTATTTGAAATGGACATGATTTTAAGTGAAAAAAACAACTTGCATACGGAAAACTGACCAAACATATTCAGACTGTGTTGATACTTTAGCACAAGGATCCTTGGTCCAGCCTCACACAATCCACTTCTCATGTTAGAAACTCCTAACCCTATTCTAAAATACATGACATTTAATATGCCAATCCCATCCTCAAACAGCGGGTTCTAGGACCAAACCAAAGTCCCTTTGGGAACCCAATACCAAAGACATAATTGAATATTCATACCCACTACCCAAAATGGAGATTCATCTCACATCACACCCAAGAGACCAAATTACAATTATCCACATACCCCTTTATTCCAATTGAAAAGTATATGAAAGACATGTAGGCTATTCTGGTGACCCATCTCATATGTCGAGATTGGCCAATGTTTCCCACTAACACATCAGGAACCATTTATACATGGATACATAGTCATTAGAGGAATATAAACATCCCATGCACTTCCAATAACTCATCCTAGGTCTAAGCACATGACCACTACCATTGTCTATCTTATGGGTATCATGATCCTTGTCCACTCTACCCAAGTTTTTCTGTTGGTTTTAAGATAGTCAACCCAAGACCATGAGTAAACATCCCATTTCATTCCTATAACATGTAGGTTTTTTCTATTGCGTGTATTGGTGTTGTCTTTTGAGTGAGGAGTGAATTCTAAATTTTTAATACTGTTATGGGTGTTATTGCTTTTCAATTCTAAATTTATGAATTTTGGATGTATTGGATTCTGGATATATTGGTAATAAATTCTAAATTTTGAATATTTTTATGTGTATTGGATTCCAGATGTATTGGATTTTAATTTTGTATTGGTGTTATGGATGTTATTGCATTTCAATTCTGGATGTATTGGATTGTGGATATATTAGATTCTGGATTTTTCTCTTGTGTTGTGGTTTGAGTGAGGAATGGAATTTAAATTTCTAAATTTCTGAATTCTGGATGAATTTCAAACATCCAATGTAGCCTTTTCGATTCTAGGTGTATGTGTTCTTGCAGGTCATTGAGAGCAGGTTGGAGGTGGCTGCTGGCTGCAGCTGCTGTAGAGCTACAACATATGTATACCAATGTTTTTCAAAACCGTTGGTATATCCTTTGGATATATATTATACCAAAAGTTTTTTATAATCGTTGGTATAAAATTCTACCAATGTTTTTGAAAACTGTTGGTATACCCTTTTCAGGTTTATTTTACACTATATACCAACGGTTATAAACCGTTGGTATAAGGGTAACATATACCAATGGTTTGTGAAACCGTTGGTATATCTCTTCCTTTAACACATATACCAACGGTTTACATAGAACTGTTGGTATAAGGCTATACAAACGACTTACTTGGCCATGGTTTTGGAAACCGTTGGTATATAATACACCAATGGTTTCCAGGCCTTTACCAACGGTTCTGAACCGTTGGTAAAGAGTATAATTCCAGTAGTGTGAAGATCCTATGAGATCCACCTAGGGTTCTCCCAAAATTATACAGGGAATAGATACAACCAAATGAGGATTGTTTCCATGGAAAAACATATTTAAAACTTGGAACTCGACACTTTCAATTCATGTAACCCATTCAAAACATGAATTTCATGGGTTCCCAAAAATCAAATTCTTCTAAAATTTGTGTCTCCTCATAATAATTTAACTACTATTTAAGAATTACTTTTCTAATTTGAATAAATTCCATGCATTCTTCCATCATAGCACATAGTCCATGAATCTATATGGCTACACAATCTATAAATCACAAGTTCATGTTGTGTAAACCTTTCACGACTTGAATTCCCCCTAGCATTCCTACTACACCTCCAAGAACCATGGAACTTCCTCAGGCCTCCTATGAAACACCTCCAACACCCAAAACCATCAAACGAGATATGAATAAAAAGGATGATACATCATATACCTCTCAAATGATTCTTATCCTTAATAATATAAAACCAATACCAGAAGGAAAGTAGTCTGAATAACCACCCCATGAGATACCTCTCAAGGATCTCGTTACTTCTCAATGCCACCACTAAAAAAACACCAAATGAAACACCCATGTAACACAATGCATGGCCACAAAATGCCTCCTTTCACACAACCACACCACCACACAACCATCTCAACCTCCATTCTTCCCAAACCAATAACCGCTACAACAAAAAAACTACACTACCCCAAACACACGAATATGAGAATTCCATCATCCATGTCAAGATACTATCCACTATGGGCAGCACTAACTCACCCGCATGGGTTTAATCAAATCATAGTATAATTCATTTCGATTAGGAATCAGGTCCACACATTTTCATATGTCAGAACATTATCACACATCATACATTAGGAAAATAGTAAATTTCATAACACACTAAGATCCAAACATCACATCACAAGAAAAATAAAATAAGAAAAAATGAAAAACAACTCTAGGTACTGGGAACAAATCCATGTTTATTTCTCCCATATACTCTCTTCTAGGCCACCATGCCTCCACAACACATGAATCAAGGGAATGGCTCATCCACGTAGCACCTTCTCTTGGTGATCCTATATCTCTATTGGCCACTCCATGAATGTTGCATCATACTTGATATCCAACTCTCCCCAGTTAATAAAATTGGAGTCACCATGAATATACTGACGAAGTTGAGAGATGTGGAAGATTTCATGGATCCTCTTCAACCATAGTGGAAACACCAACTAATATTCCACCTAGAAAACTCTCCCCAACACCTAAAAGGGCCCAAAAAACCTTGGATAAATCTTACTCCCCCTACCAAACCTATGTTTCCCACATTGAGGAAAATTTTTAAAGAACACATGGTCCCCAACCTATAACTATAAGGGCTTCCTCCTATGATAAACATAAGACTTATTCTGGTCTTGTGATGTTTTCATCCTCTCTCGAACCAACTGAACCTTTTTTGTTCGGATCTACACCACATCAGGACCAATAAATGTTGTCTCCCCAACCTCCATCCAACACACAAGAAAATGAAAAAACCTCTTGTACAATGCCTCAAATGGGGACATTCTAATGGATGAGAAATAACTATTATTATAAAAAAACTCAATCAAGGGAAAGTGTTATTCCCAATATCTGTTGAAGTCTAAGATGCACACCCACAACTTTTCCTCTAGCATTTGTATGGTCATATCCATCTTCTCATCCATATAAGGGTGGAAAGAATTTATAAGGAATAATTGAGTGCAAAAATAATGTTGTAATCCCCACTAGACTCATAAGGTAAAACATGAATCCTGATATGAGACAATGGATATCAGAACTTGATACAACTGCACCACCTCATCTATATACCTCTTATCCAAATCATCCACAGTTCTTGACTACTTGATTGCTAAGAAGTGTTCTGATTTTATCAACCAATACATGATCACCTAGATATAATCATAAACTCTCTAATATCAGGGTAAACCTATGAAACAAATTGATCGACATTGCATCCATTTTCCACTTGGTTTCATCCAAAGGTTGTGAAAAAATAATATGATCATGATTCTAGGACTTTACCTACTTGAAAACCCAATAGCTCTTTATAAACCCCACTACCACCCATTTCATCCCATTACACCAAAACATTATTCTCAAGCCACAACACATCTTGGAAACTCATAGGTGTGCCGCCAAAGGCGAGACATGAAACTCACTAAGTAATCCATCCCACATCACTAACAGAATAAAAAACTCCCATGAAATAATATTTGGATCTGACCATCCTACGACCATCTCTCTGAAGCATCATCATGACCAACAGATCATGCATAACCTCAGACACTAGGTCACCACAATGAGACTCTTCCACCTACCACATCAGAAAAGATTTCATCGCCATATAAAACAAACATCCTCTACCATCATCCACTATTGCATCTATGTACAATATTTTCAACTCCTCTATTCCTGTACAAACATCCCTAGACTCTTGAATAGTATCCTTCCATGACATCCTACTTTATGTGTCATCTGCAACATTCCCTTTTACTAAGGTATAGGAGATATCAATGTCATAATCCTAATGAAACTCTATCCACCTTCACTAACAAAAATACATATCATGTTGAGAAAAGGTGTACCTCAAACTCTTGTGATGTGTGAAGACCACAAAGCACTCACTAATTAGGTAATTCTACCAAAATTTCAACAAAAATACAATAGTTTCATGATTCAAATCATGGGAGGCATAGTTACGCTTGTGGGGATGCAACTATCTAGAACCATAAGAGATAAATACCCTATGATTCATTAATACACATCCAAATAATAGATGGGAATCATCACAAAAAATATCAAAAATCAAACTCTCCTCAAGAAACTGAAGCATTGGAGCACTGTCCAACTTCCCCTTCAGGTAAACTAATGCCTCCTAGCACTGATTATTCCATAAAAAATCCCGGTACTTCCTATTAAATTCTATTAATGGGTATGTAACTCAAAATAAATTAGGCACAAGCCTCTGATAATAGTGTATAATACCAAGAAAACTATGAAAATCTTCCACATTATTGGGTGTTACCCAATAAAAAAATTCCTTGATATTCAATGGTTCTAATACCACACATCGATGAGACACAACATGCCCAATAAAATGTACATATTATGTCTAAAACATACACTTGGACAACTTTACATTACGATAGTGGAGTTGAATAACTTGCAAGATAACTATGAGATGATCGACATGCTCCTCCCCTAACTTCATATGGATCAATATTTTATCGATGAAAAAGACTATGAACTGGTCTAGGAATTCATGAAACATAGAGTTCATGAGTCTCATGAACACAATTGGTACGTTTGTGACATGGAACGACATGACTACAAACTCAAATTTCTCATACATGCATATGAAGGTAGTCTTCAGGATATCTCCCTCCATCACCATAAACTGGTGATATCCAGATCATAGATCAATCTTAAAAAACCAATTCACCCATCTTATCTATTTGAAAAGATTTTATATCCTTAGATGAAGGTAAACGTTCTTTATTTTTACCCGATTCAACCTATGATAGTCTATATACAACCCCAAACTACCATCCTTCTTCTTGGAAAACATCATGAGAGCACCCCACAATGACACACTGGGATGGATAAAACTCTTCTAGATCAAATCACATATCTGAATCCTCAACTCCCATAAATTAGAAGGTTCCATCCAATAAGAATCCATCAAAATCAGAGATGAACCAGGATACAAGTATATCCTGAACTCAACATCACGTTGAGGGGTAGCATCACAACCTCATTGGATAAAAAATCAAAAAAAATCCCCAAAAAACTATGGGAACAGATCACGCAGTTATCACAGATCAAAATCAAACAAAATTTATTTTACACTCCTAATATAGCCTAGTGGCTGACAAGGGTCATCTATCAAGGAGAAAGGTTTGTGAGTCTCATTAACCTTTCACTTATGTATCTTTATTTAGTTTTTTTAAATTTTAAAATAGTATTTTAGTATTTTTTTGGTTTTAGTTTGAATGGAATCATGGAAGGGAATATAAATTAATATTCATAGAGAATTAATGAATGAAATGAAAATGAACCTAAGGGTGAATTTCAGTGAGATATATCATCATTAAATTTTGTTCTAAATCATCTAATTCAACGAGTAGGTTTAATGTCATTCACCTATTCACCCTCCATTACTTTATTTGGTATGAAACCAATAATCTAATCAAGAGATCCTTAAGGAGGACAGTCATTCCATGAATTCTATTGGGTGATTGGGTAAGATCATTCCTTGATCAAATGAATGAACACACTCACTAACCTCATAGTAATCGCATACCATTCTTCCTATTGAATCACATGACTCCAATCATATGAAATGTGACCAAAATTGAGGGAGACTTTGTTGTAAAATATTTGGAAGAGTGTGAAAGTATATATGGATTTTAGAGTGAAAATCACCTCCTCCAAATTCCACTTTCACAATTGCACTAGAATTATAGATGTGGTAGATTGGAAATTAAATGCATAAACTCAATATCATCACTATGATTCCCCTTTAGACCACCTGCAATGGGTTAACTCTCCATGATCATGGAGATAAAAATCACTAGTACATCATGAAGGTGAGAAACACAAAGGAATTGAGGGGGAAATGAGCATCATAGTTTGATTGAACAAATAAAAGAATGAATAATTGAATTAAAAATGTTGAAATAATAAAATTACAATGGAGGAAGAAAACCTAATTGGTAGAGGCCAGATCTCTTCTACTAGGAGAGGGTGAAAATATTTATAAAGATAAGGTAAGGTAGTATCTTTTTCCTCCTCACAATCAGCGTCGAAGTGACTTTTAACTTCAGCTGGATGGTCCCACGTGTCGTAGAGGACCATCAAGATAAATTCTACTGACACGTCTACTCCCCATAATCACACACAAATAGTTTTGAGAAAAATAGGAGAATAAATTGTTCATGTGCTTTGCGGTTATAGGTATATGTATAGGAAATTGGGGTTAGAGTGATATTAAGAACTGAGCTTTGAATTTTGGATTCCATTGGGCCTTAGAAACCAATTTTGATCCTAAACATCACTGAAAACAGAAAAACACCACAAAAAGTATTATAAATAAATTATTATATATATAGATATACATATATATACATATATATGTATTTATTATTATTATTATTATTATTATATATATATATCTTCTTTTTAGTTTTCCATAATACATATAAGTATTATATTTATTATATATATATATATATATATATCATTTTATATCATTTTATATTGTTTTTATTTTTTGATTTAAGTAGGGGGAGGGGGTCACATGGCTTCTCATCCATGATGGAGGCCAAGGGGTTCTCTTCTTCTTCGGTGAGGCTCTAATGTAGCGGCATCACTCGATTCAGATGGTGATGTGGTGAGATATTGTGGTTCTTAGAATTAGTGGTGGTGGCGGTGACTACTGATCTGGTAGTGATCTTGTGGGATGCAGGTCGTGGATCCTCCATTATTCCTTCACGGTGATATCATATCATGCTATTATTTCAGGGTGGAATGTGTGCTTTGACCGTAATGTGGCACGGTGAGTGGCGACACATGAGTTCAAATCAGCCTTGGTGGATCTTATATGGATTGAAAAATTAATTCCAAAGAATGAATAAATCATTGAAACCAGTAATTTAATACATTTATCAATTATAGTCTAGATTATTAATGTTATTAGAAAATACTATTTCATTTAGTTTCTTAATTAAAAGTAGGAGTATTTTTAAATAATAAAAGGTATTAAATATTGAAAATTCCATCCCATATAAATCCCCACACTTGAACAATTGAACTCCTGAGAAATTTATCATTGGATTTCAATTTATTTAGAAAGAAAAATAAATAAATTTACTCTAATTATATCTAAATTTACAAACCAGAGAAGATATAATACAAAAAATCATCCCCTATTCAATTTATCATGCCTCACTTGTGAATCAAATAACTATCTCACTTTAATTCAATCAATGTCTTAGTTCAAGATTGGATCAAATTATATTTAAGTGGAATCAAAATTTTAGAAAAAAAAACCTTCATTCATCCCTATTTCTTATGTTTCCTCAACCCAAAGTTTTATTTTCCACATTATTGAAACAACTAAAATGTATGTGTTATAAGTCAAGTTCCCCCTTTCTATGGATTCAATATTCACCTCACCTAAATAGAGTCATTTTTTACAATGAAATTTCGATTTTTATTTTTCCTAGCTATAATTTTGTTCAAAGAACTATGCATGTCACTCATTGAGACATATTTATTTAATTATAGAAACACGCCCAGCTCACTTTTCTTATAGATCCACTGTGAGTTCACAATTTCCCATTTTTATTCTAGGTTCAAAAGACTTATATTATTTGTATTTAGGTTGTCTCCATAAGGTGTTCTGTCTCACATAGGTTAGGCTAACTCATATTATGTTAAAAAATTCCAGTAATATAATGTTATAAAATTGATTCCACATAGATATTTTAACTCACACTCCATATCCTAGTTCTAAGACCAGACTAACTTAAAATAGTTACATGCTCACTCAATAATCACTTAAAGTCTTACTGTCTCAGATCCCATGAATTACTCACCCCCAGCATGGTATTTTAAAACATATTAGGGTATAAATGAAGATCAATCAAAGGGTGAAAAGGTCAAAACAAATGATTATACAAAGGTATGTAAAATACTGTATTTATAGAACATAATATTTTTAAAATATAGAAAAAAATGAACTATAGAAAGTATGTACAGATTAATAATTTTTTGGTTTTTTTGTTTTTTAGTGTGTTTTTCTAATTAGAGAAAAAATAGAAAAAAGGATATATACAATATTTTTACAAATAATAAATACATTTGTTGAAATTTTTTTTATTTTTGACATTTTCATTGTTTTTTATATTTATTAAATACTTATAAAAAAAGGGAACCACTTTTTTTTATGGATTTTAAACATCATCTAAAGTGATTTTAATTAACTATTCAAACAGGTGTGAATATCCTCCCCCAAATTTATTTATCCCTATTCATTTTAAGTTATATAATAATTCACACAAAATATAGTGAATAAATAGTGAAAAAAGGGAGATACAACTTGGTGTTTATTATCCCGTAGGTTTGAGTTTATCTCTCCCGTAGGTTCTTGTTGTGAAGAGTGGAGCTAACAACCTGTGTTATTTCCACTTAGGGAAAACTATAGAAAATGAAATTAAACATTTGAATTTTTTTTATTAAAATGTAAAGTAATGTAAAATGAAAAATTAGTGGAGGGGATGGCAGTCTGTCCCCCCCCCCCCCCCAAGAGGGTATATAGTTAGACTGTCCACAACTAGAAAATCGGCTGGTCATCCTCAGTCTACATATGACAACCTTGATCTTTTATTACACAATTAAACATAATTTATTACATAAACTTCACTTGATACAACATAGAAAATCGAGAGTTCTAGTGTCTTTGGGGCTTAGGATCATTAAATAACAAATTAAAACATGAAATACAACATCTTTATTGAAAACTTCCTTTACATGACCACTACATTCCCTCGTACTTAGCATTACATGGGATAACCTGAGGACATGTATAAGAAAAGGTGAGCTATAAAGCCTAGTAAGAGAATAATCATGGAATAACATGAGGAATAAAATACATGTTAGAAAATAGGCATATCAATAGAACACAAGAGATGTATAAACATAAGGTCATGATAAATCATGATAATTATAACATGGAAATGTGGCAACAACACTTAACATGGAATTAACATGATCCAAGGCTCATTGCACATGGAGCATTAGTAAATACTCATTGCACATGAAGCACGAGTAAAACCTCATTGTACTTTAATTATCATGAGTAAACACCCCTTGCACATGGTGTATCATGATACTACACTTTACCCAATTCATTGGAGTGCTATAAGGGCGCACCCTTCTTAAACATTTCATTTCATGCATAAGTGTGCCACATGGATCATATAACATGGATTCATAAAACATAATCATTTATTCAAAAATAAAGGAATATGGAATTCATACATGAAAATTTATAATCAATAAGTAAATGTGCATAAAGGTGAAAACCCTTGATAGAGAAATGGACATTCTATTCACTACACAATGACATTGGTTTAGAAAATCGATACAATTTCGGCAGCGTAACGGTGTGACATAAGAATTCATAAAAATGGTTAATGAGAGATAAAGGGGTGTCTCATCATATGCACATGAAATGGATAGTAAGTGGGTCATATAGATACATGTTCCAACAATTGTAATGGAATTTAGATTCATGATACAAAATAATTGCTTGAATGTAAAAGAGGAGAGAGAAATTCCTTTTGGAATTTCGGCATAGTAACCGGTGTACATGGGAGGCATTTAATGAGAGAGAAAGAGGTATCCCATCATTCAAACATAAAGAGGACAGTATGTGGGAGGTTCAAAACCATACCCCAACATTTATAATTGAAATTAAAAGTGCATAACAACATTAAGAAAATTGGACAAAAATGAGAAAGGAAGAAAAAACCCTTACTTGGAAGTGTGCTTTAAAAGGTTTAATAAAGGCTTAAGAGAGGATTATTGGGAGCTTGGGGCACCTTGGGAGGATTATAGAGAGAGTATGGCAGAGTTTGGATGAACTCCAAAGGCTTTGAGTGAGTAGGAAGTGAGAGCTTGGGTGAGTTTATATAGGAAAGGTGAGGGAATTCTTTATTATTTAAGTTTGGGACACCTCACATTAAACTAATCCAAACCAAAAACCAGCCCATGGTTTTTGCCCATGATTTTTGGAAAAGGGAAGTGGAAAAAAATATTTTATAAGGCCAAATTCCTAAATTCTTAAAATAATGGGGTTTCTTAAGTGGAGGTGAGCCACACTCCCAATGAAAACAATTTAAAAAGACAAAATGTTTAATAAGCCTTGAAGGGTTCATTAATGCTTTGTAAAATAAGTCAAACAAACCCAAAATCACATTATTTTAATGGAAAAAAATATATTGGTAGAACATAAGGCTTATAGTATTTTATTACATCACTATTGGGTCATTATGATGTCATAAAACACATAATATATTTAAACGATATTTAATTTTTACCCAAAAATTTGACTGTCTCAGAAAATTATGAAAAATTCACCATTGGATAATTTCGACATCCTGATTCCAGAAATAATATTAACTAGTACACACCCATGTGTACGCACGGAATATCAAATTAATGGTGTTAAATGAGGACAATACTATTTGTAATAGTTACCTAATAATAGTAATGTTTATAAATTTGTAATCACAAAGTATGGATACAATATAATGGTACAATAGTCGATTGATTCTGGACACACTAATAGAATACTTGAATAATCTAAAGTAATATACAAAGTAAATACTGATATTGGAGGGATATTTCATTGTATTTACATTAGCATTCATGTCTTGCTTGTCAGCCGTAGTGGGTCTAGAGCATAAAGTATTTATTTTATTGCATTAACATTCATGTCATAAAAAGTAATTCATGAAGTGTAAATAAAACTGAAAGACACAATCAATAGATTAGTCATTAAAATAATAAAAAATGCGAATAGCACAGAGGATTCATTTGAATATACAATGATAAAAGCCAATCTTCTAATTGAAAAATATTTTATGAAGTTCATGTTTAAAGAAGTGTTGCAACTAACTGAAGTTACTTAGTATGCAGGAACAAATTTTGGTTGCAATATGTATTGAGCTTCTTTATTGTCCATAAAATGCATCCTGGAGATGAAAATCCAATTATATACATTAATAAAAAGTAATGAATATTTAAATATGAAAAGCCAATGTAACAGGTAAATAGAATATAGTTGTAGTAATATAAATGAAAGTTCTGGAAATAAAAAGTATTGGGATAATAGGATAGCAATATATTGTGACATAATTCACATGTGAAGATATTTTTTGTGACAAAAAAGTAAAAAATATATAAAAAAGCATACATTTGGATGTTATTAGACTGACTATTCTATCAATTTGTTACAGTTTAATAAAGAGGGCATTCTTTGGAAGTAAAGTTACAGTAAACATAATAAAAAATTCATTTCTAATAGGGCGTTTTTATAGTAACTATAATATAAGGAATGTAAAAAGTAGAGTTAGAGAGCATGAAAGAAAAACTGTACACTATTTTAGCTTTTCTTTTACACAAAATAGATTTTTGGAATAGATAATACCCACATCATTTCCTACATCTTAATAGTTAAACAGAAAAAATGGACCAACAAAGGAAACATGCCAACAATGAAGGAAAAAACTGTGTATATACAAAAACTGACTATTAGATAGCATGAAAGAAAAATCTGTCATCTATTTTACATTTTCTGTTACACAAAATAGATTTTTAGAATAGATAATACCCACATCATTTCCTATATCTTAACAGTTAAACATAATAATGGACCAACACATGAAACAAGCTAACAATGAACAAAAAAACTGTGTGTATACAAAAATTAACTGTTAGTATTACATACTAATTGTTCCATTCTATATAGGATAAAAACAAGAATAAGAAATGAAATTAGCTATCAAATAGTTCATGTTTAATCGATTCACCCGTGCATACGCACTGCATATTGAATTAATACTTTTTATTTGAAAAGATAATGATTTTAGTAAAAGTTACCCACCAATAGAATGCAACAAAGGTTATTCTACCACCCTTAAATATCATGCACTAGATGCCTTGTCTACTGCCTCATGATCCTTCCAACAAACCCAAGAATAAACAAAACATTGTGATCTAATATCAACAGATCTTGTTAATATTTTCCAGGAACTCTCTGCATATATGATATAAGATGTTTTAGTATATGTTCTATGGCTATTATACAAAAAAAAATCACTGGATCTAATTATTTTGTATTATCATATAATTCAAGTCTTAGGTGAAAGAAATCACCAAGAACTAAAATTAATAAAGGTAGAAACTCGAAGGGATTCATATAATAAAAGAACATTAATTAAGATTTGCAGAGTAAAAGATGTTAAGACCATACCTGATTGTACATATTATGTTGGTTCCCAGGGGGTAAGATTAAGGAAAGGGGAAATAAGTAATAATAAGACATGATAATATCAATACATGTTTTTATTTCTTCTCAAGCTTGAAGCCTACACATAAATTTTATTTTAGATAAACATGCACATTAAATGGGAAATGTATTGCATACAGTTTAAAGAGGAAGGTGGAAATCATCAAAAACATTGAAAATAAAGTAGAAACATGAACTTGAATGTTTGTTTATACTTCCAACAATAGTATGATTTAATCTTCAACAGGTGTGCGAGGTGTTGCCCAGCTTTTTTCCTACCCAGAAAACACAAAAAAATGTTATAAAATAGTAAATAACTAAATGAAATAATAAAAATACATTGATAGTATCCTTTTCATCGAGTATTGTTGTCATAGTGTATAATCTTTTGTTAAGAATGCAGTTGTACAGAAAATGAAAATCATGGAATTATAGTCAGATCTAGAATCTTATCTTGATAACATCAGGGGGTGAGGTTATAGTTCGATAAACACCATCAAAAATGGCCCTCGACATCACAACAATAAATTCATGTTTAAGCTGGTTGGTCTTCTCCATATACTCCGTAGACGCCAAAACCTACGGATCAACATTCACCATTTCAAAATTTAATGCTACCATCATCCGAAACAATTTAAAAATACCAAGAAAGAGGCATCAAGATCAGGAATGAGATATGACAATAATGAAGACAATAAATTGAATGAAATAAATCATACCATCTGAAAATTGGAGGATGAGTTGAGGGTCTCTTAGAGTATCTTGTAGTGTTGATGGAGGTAGGGTTACCTAATGCCTTCGATGGAAGCATCAGCAGCAACACCTTTTATGTGAGATATTTACCTAAATAGTCTCACAAATGTCCATTACAGAGTGTACTAAATTATATCTTAGATAACAGTGACCTAGAGCCTACACATTAAATGGGAAATGTCTTGAATACACTTTAAAGAGGATGGTGGAAAACATAAAAAACATTGAAAATAATGTAGAAACCTCAATGTTTGTTTATGCTTCCAACAATAGTATGATTCGATATTCAATAGGTGCATGAGGTGCTGTCCAGCTTTTTTCCTGCCCAGAAAACACAAGAAAAATGTTATTAAATAGTAAAATAAATAGTGGAAATAATAGAAAAGAAAAGGGAAAATAATTTTTAGGTTTCGAACCCCGAACAGGTGTTGTTGTTAACCTGTCCACAGCTGGACAGTTCCAGCAAGTCAACCCCAGTCCATTATGGACAGGAAATCACTAAATATCACAAAATTCATACAGTGAGTAAGATATAATTTCAAAACATAGAATAAAAACTCAAAATCTATCCCCTAGTATGATTAAAAGTCATTACAGTTATGAAGAAAAGTGAAATTTTATAGTATATAATGTAATGAGATTATAGTACATAATGTAATGAGATTATTATTTACCAGCCAGAATGACATCCAAATGCACAGTTGAATCAATATAAGAGGGGCCAACTAATTTCACCTCAGTCGAGATGCAATCATCTCCCCCTCAGAAAAAGATGAATCTTGTTATGGAGGGCATATTGTTTCCTACAAATCTGTCCCAATGGAAAGAAAGTATTAGGTATGCACTGCTTAAACTTAGTACATCATCCTGATTTCATAAAAATGTATCACAATAGTATACTATAACTACCATTCAACAAACAAATTCAATAGATAAAGACTACACAACAAAATTCCAAAATAGTAGTAAAAACACAATGGTTATTAGCTCTAAGAACAGACACAACAGTTAGCAGGAATATGATGTTTACCAATTTGAACTGAGAAGAAGAAATGCAGTCTGTTTTAATGATACATTCAATGTAAATGCATCTGGAAAAAATCAGTAATGTCTTTTCCAATGTTGTATTGAAAACAAAAGATAATGAAGATATAAATCTTAATACACAGTGGATGAAAAATTTGTAGTTGTTGTAATAAATTGTTTGTTAGTGTCCCAACTGACTCCTAAACATCCAATACTTTCATGTTCCTATAACACAATAATAAAACTAATTTTACAAAATTGTGGATTCCTTTATTTCATAAAATGAAATATAAAGAGTCAACGACATCAAAACCATTACAAATGATGGTCAAAATAAACCGTTCTATCTACTGGAAACTAATCTAAATTGAGAAAAACATATGTGAATTGATGGGAACAAAACATATGTGAACATCTACAGAAAACATCTGGATAATATGTGATTAGATGTGATTCAAATTCCTTCAATCAATAATTATGTAGATATAAACATTTGTGGGGAACTCCACAACTTTTAATTTCTTCGAAAACAGTAAAATCATGAGATAGTTCACCACTAAGACACAGACCACAAATAACAGCATTAAAACATTAACAGTTTATAGAAAGACTTATAAACCTCAAATCACTAATAAATTGTTCTATCTATTGTGAACTGATGAGTCATCGACTAGTTGCGAGGTTAAATGGTCCGAGAGAAGTACAGACAGATGAGACATGCCATTGTAATGTGTGAAGAAGTGTGACTTGACGCATGTCATGTATGAAGAAGAATAAAATGAAAATAATATGTTTTCACAAATAAACAATCAAATTCATTACCGCTGATCATGCCCATTGCATGATCGCTCTAAAATAATTTTTAGAAACAGACTAATAAAAACGGCAGACAGAACCCTAAAATGAATACATTAAAACCGAAATAAAATATGAATACATATTCAACATAGATACTAAGAAGAATTTGGAAAAACATAATTCAAAATAAACATATTATGATGAATATCAATGTTCCTAACCACAAATAAATTAATATAATTTGCAAGGAATAACCTAAAACTTACCACGGTTGATGTTTATTATTCTGAAACATAACATGAAAAATCAGGGAACAAAATTTAAACCAGAAGTGATATACAATTGATGGGAAAAATTATAAGAAATCCAGAATCAAGGATTTAGGTCTTAGAATTGGTATTTATTCACATACTTGAAGTACGAAGCTGATGCAGGAGGGAATATGGGTTTCAGAGGTAATGAGCTGTAGACTTGAACATCAAAGAAGACGTGAGATAGAAAAGGGGATGAGATGCAAATTCGGAGGTGGTGAGCTAACAAAAATAATCACATACCTGAACTTCAAATCATATGCAGAATGGTATCATTGATTGAGAGTGGGATATTGTTGTAGTAGTTTTCAGTTTCATGAATCAGATTTTGGTATTGTAGTAGGTAGGGTTACCTGGAGAAGATTTCGAGCACACCTGAATAGGGGTTTTGGAGGCAGCGAGCCATAGACCTAAACAACAAAGAAGACGTGAGATAGAAAAGGGGATGAGGTGAAAATTCGGAGGTGGTGAGCTAACAAAAAATAATCACATACCAGAACTTCAAAGCATATACAGAATGGTATCACCGATTAATCATGGGAGATTGTTGTAGTAGTTTTTGGTTTCCTAAATTAGATTTAATTATTGTAGTAGGTAGGGTTACCTAGAGAGGATTTCGAGCATACCTGCACAATGCGAAAGAGGTGGATACCATCAGAGGTAAACCACAGAGTAGTGGAAGAAAACTGTGAATGGTAGATGGAAGAGAAAAGGAAGTAAACTGGGACAATGAGTGGTATTCTTACCTTAGTATCAGATTAAACTTATGTAGAATGTGATTAAGGTGGGAGGAAGATGACGAAGAAGCGTGGATGGTAAGGACAGTAGACTCAGTCTGTCCTGGGAAGGAGATGGTGGATGTCGTTGGACATTTCTTCATGGTAGTCGCTGGAAGAGGGAAACCGTAGTCGAGAAGATGGGTGTTGGTAAGCCATCATAGAAGGCGAGATGCGGGAGCAAGAAGCTGAGAGAAGGAAACCCTAATCGGGGAGCTGCGGGAGCAATTAGCTGGGAGAAGGAAACCTAATCGGGGAGTAACGCATCAGGTGTCGTCGAAGATGGAAGGATACGTTGGGATTTCGGGAAGAACTGTGTAGGTAAAATGGTAAATTGTTATGGATTTCTGGTGACGTGGTTGATTGGTAGGTTGACACGTCAGCCTGGGTACACCCAGGTTTAGTAAATATAGTAGATGTGTTCAATCTGCTTACCAATAAGGGAGATCCAAAATCATTAAAACAATAGGAAACTTCCAATGGATTAAGATTTTCACTGTACAATCTTTTCAACCCATCAATTATTGATTAAACTACATATAATGTTATCTACAAAAAAACATACAAAATAAGAAATTGTGATCCTTTCCATCTTGTTGTAATTACAAGTTCCTGCCTTACCCACTTTGGAGATTTTAAAGTAAACCATTGTTTATAAGGTAAATACTTCAACCGTACAGTCCCCGCAATGTAATTTTTTACAGTAAAAAAACTAAAGTAACCAATTAATTATTGAGTGATGAGAAAATGACTATTGACTTGAGATTCAACATTGCTCATCAGAGTGTTTACCTTCACCGTGGCAAGGGAGTCAACACCTTACATTAGAGGAGGCTTCAAAGTCTCTATGCCACACTCCATGGGATGGGAACAAATCAGCTCTCAAATCAACATTTAATCTTCATTTGATGGTGTGGTTAGGTTATTAAATAAGAGAATGTGATTCTTAGGAAACGTGAAGTAATGAATTGAATGATATATAAAATTAAGAAAATTATTTAAGTGTCTAACTTGAATTTTTATAGAAAATGATTATAACCCTAAATACATCATCAATGATAATACAACCATCTGATTGAAGAAAAAATTTGAGAAAAAATAATTTTCTTGCCTACAAACCTAAAGAGATTTGGCATCAATTCATATCCTCCTTGTTCCAAAGAAATCAGCTGGTTAAAACATATAAGATATAACCTAGGTATGCATTAAACCATTAAATAAAATGAAATAAGAAAAATGAATTGAAGGAACTGTGAAGTACAACTTGCATCACTATAACAAACTCATTAAAACTGAGGAATCCTTGGCGTTTAGAATCCGCAATTGCCTATACATTTTAAACATGAAATTAATAAACAAAATAGTTAAGAACAATTGCAATCTGCAATCGATCTGGGAGTGAAAATGAGAACACAAATATGAGCTTCAAATCTACAAGTTATTTAGAAATGGAAAATTCAACTAAAATCTACAAGTTATTTAGAAGAACATTGACATCATACTTACATAATGGAATTGGAGATTCTCTGTAGGCATGTTGTCTTTGTTTTTTCTTGTTTTATCCTGTAGATATTGTTGTATCAGCTACCGATTTTGGAGGCACTGTCGATATAGAAGATTTTCTATATGAATAATTTGTGTTAGTTTGTAATGTAGTTAGAAGTATATAACTTCAGATAAGAAAATTAGACAGAACTAACCATTGATAAATACTGGTGTTAATGGCATGTGTTTGTCTCCATTTATTATGCCATTTGTTGGCAGTGGTCCACTTATTGAACTGTCCTATTGAAGTGCAAAGTTGTTGTAAGACTCCACGCACTGCAAATATATTAGAAGATATGTGGAATTTGAAATGATATAGACAGTGATTAAGACAACATTATTTTGAAGATATATTTGGAATATGTGAATTAAAAGTAAACTACCTCAATGTAGAAATTGATTTGTGTTACAGTATACTTGAATTAATAGCTACGTGTGAAATCATAGATTATTGTATATGATAGAGAAAAATGTGCTCCATGATGAAGTGTCACTGCTTGAACTTTTCCAGGGATATGGAGTCTAGAGAGAAAGTTTCATATTGTTTATTGCAAACTAATGATGAAAGTTACCGGGATGATACCTCTACGGGAAGCTTCTCCAGCGACAATTTATACCTGAACGCAGAGGAATATTATGGGACGATTTTGCCGGTGTATGTAAAGAAGGACCATCGTGGGTTTATGTTGGAGTATTTTAGGGTTTCCGATAGCTGATTCTGGAATTATAGGATGTATGGTTTCAGGTAGCTGATTTGCATCGAGGTGAACATCAAATATGTTGTAGGTGTAAAGTCACGGTAAATGGAGGAGCAATCGAAGATAATTGGAAGACCCGTAGGTGTAGTCGCCGGTTTCATAGGATGTGGAGGCGAAGGACATGGATTTAGAGCACGCGGAGGCAGAGAATGCGGATGCGAAGCATGCAAATGCGGAGGAGAAGGTGGACGCAGAGTTGGAGTAGGAAGAGACGGAGAACGCGAATGTGGAGGATGAGGAGTTAGAGCACATGGAGGCGGAGCACACGGAGAATCCCTATTTGCATTGTCATCTGGCGGTAACGCGTCGGTGGTAGTCGATGATCGAAGGGCACGTCGGGTGTTTGGGTTGAAGTCAGTTAGTATAATGGTAATTTTGTATGAATTTCTGGTGATGTGGCTTAATGGTGGAGTGACACATAAGCCTGGAAACACCTAGGTTTAGTAGATATAGTAGATTTTATCTAAATAATTTTCTAAATATGTTAATTTTTACTTTTAAAATAAAAACCAACATTTATCAAGAATTCATGGGTTTTGACAAAAAATGGATTTCAAACCTTAATAAAAATTATAATTGCATTCATAAAATTATACAATCATTTATATTTAATAAAAATTAATTTAATAATAATAATAATATTTTATTAAAATATTATTTAATTCAAAAATCCATTAATTCATCAAAATAGATTTCTTAGTTGAACATTAACTAAAAATACTATTTGTGATTTAAAAACTATTTACAAGGTAATAATAATAAAATGAAAGTATATTCATTAATACATATAAAAATAATATACATAACCATAGTCCTAAGGTTTTGTTTCATAACCCATTATAACACCCGCATAAGACCGAAGAGTAAGGTGTGCGATGGTGACAGACTCTTGGGGTAGCTCGGATAACATTGCTCGGATGGTAATCTCTATCAACTTCCACTTCTCTCGTAGGCGGTCCCGCTCAAGCTTAACATATTCAATCTCATCTCGGGCTTGGTCAAGAGCGAATCCCAATGACGCCACCTTCTTTCCGAGATCTGACAAATGGGCTTCGTATGGGGCATGTCTACTGGATGAGGCCATCGCTTCCTTTTTCTGAGTAAATTGGATTTGTTAAAGACCTATATTTATACTAATCAGGTGATCACTGTTAAATAGATATATTAGCAACTGCCTAAATTCTTAACATAAAACCAAAGAAGTTTACATATATATAAACATTTTACAAAAAGAGACATTTAATTAGATCAAGAGGGATTTCCATTAATGAAAGTTTGGGTCATTACAATCTTCCCCCCTTGAAGAAATTTCACCATAAAAATTTTCTTTTCCTACACCAAAATAGATGAGGGGAACTCTACTTCATCATTTCCTCCAATTCCCATGTCGCTTATTCAAACTTGTCATTTTTCCACAACACCTTGACGAGGGGAATTGTCTTAGTTCGTAGAACTTTTTCCCTATGATCTAAGATCTTCACTGGTTGCTCCTCATAAGAAAGATCATCCTCTAACTATACCACCTCTGAAGAGAGTATATGTGAAGGGTCCGGTATGTAATTCCTTAAGAGTGATACATGGAATCCATCATGCACTTTGGCCATGGTAGGTGGAAGTGCTAGTCGATAAGCCATAGCCTCGACACGATCAAGAACCTCGAAGGGGTCGATGTACCTTGGACTTAACTTCCCTTTCTTTCCAAACCTCATGACCTTATTCTATGAAGATATGCTTAGAAATACCATGTATCCAACTTTAAACTCAAGGTCTCATCGACGGTTATCTGCATAACTCTTTTATTGACTCTGGGATGCCTTGATATGTTGCTGAATGATTTTCACCTTCTCCACCATTTCTTCAACCATTTCTGGTCCAACCAGCTTACGCTCACTGAACTCATCCCAACACGCCAGTGTTATGCATCTTTTCCCATAAAGGGCTTCATATGGTTCCATTTGGATGCTCGAGTGGAAACTGTTATTATAAGAGAACTCAACCAGAAGAAGATGTCGATCCCATCCTCCTTTAAAGTCCATTGATCACGCTCTCAACATGTCCTCAAGTTTTTGGACAGTCTGCTCAGATTGGCCATCATTTTGAGGATGATAGGCAGTACTGAAGTTCAGTTCAGTATTCAGAGCATGTTGAAGACTCTTCCAAAACTTAGAGGTGAATCTTGGATCTCGATTAGACACAATAGATAGTAGTACTCCATGTATCCTTAGCACTTCCCTGATATATATCCGTTCCAGTTGATCCAATGAGAAATCTCCCCGAATAGAAATGAAGTGTGCAGCCTTTTTAAGATGATCCACAACAAACCATATTGATTTTTTACCTTTGGATGTCTTCGGAAGTCTAGTGACAAAGTCCATGGTGATTTTCTACCATTTCCATTCTGGTATGGGCAATGGTTGCATCATCCCCTTAGACTTCTACCTCTCCACCTTGACTTACTGACACACCAGACACTTTGATGTATATTCAATGACCTCATTCTTTATATTATCCCACCAATAATGATCTCAGAGATCTCGATACATATTTGTGTTTCCTGCGTGAATAGAGAAATTTGAACTATGTGCATCATCCAAAAGTTACTTCTTCAGCTCTGGACTTGTTGGAACACATTGTCTTTTCCCAAATCTCACAATTCCTTCTTCATTAACATTAAACTCTGAGGATTTCCCTTTTTCGATAGATTCTACTTTTTCTTGAATTATCACATCATAATTTTGAGCATCCTTTAACCTTTCCAAAAGTGATGATTGAGCAATCATTTATGAAAGGATTGATGATGTTCCCTTATTTATGATTCCCATGTCCATCTTAATCAAATATAAGAATATTGGATCCTTTTTAATTCTCATCAATGATAGAATCACTGGGTCCTTTCTACTTAGGGAATCCTCCACCTTGTTCGCTTTCCCAGGGTGGTAATGGATTGAGCAGTCATAGTCTTTGATCAGATCTAAACATCTTCATTGGCACATGTTCAAATATTTCTATGTGAATATATACTTGAGGCTTTTGTGGTCCGTATATATTTCACACTTCTCACCAAAGAGATAATGCCGCCAAATTTTCAAATAAAAGATCACTACAACCAACTCAAGTTCATGTGTTGGATAGTTCTATTCATGAACTTTTAATTTCCTTAAAGCATAGTCAATGAATTTTTCATTTTGCATCAACACACATCCCAGGCCCTTCTTCGAAGCATCACTGAATACCACAAAAAGTTATCCACTTGTGGGTAAAGTGAGCACGGGTGTAGTGATAAGCCTCTTTTTCAACTCCTTGAGGATTTATTTGTATTCATCACTCCAAGCAAACTTTACTCCCTTCTGAGTTAGCTTGGTAAGAGGGTTGGACAATCGTGAGAAATCTATCAAAAAGCTTCGATAATATCCAGCTAACCCCAAGAAAATACGGATATCCGTTACTGATGTTGGCTTTGTCCATCCCTCAATTGCATCTGTTTTGGAGGGATCCACAGATATCCCATTTCTTATGATGATATTCCCCAAGAATGAGACCTCCTTCAACCAAAAATCACACTTGTTGTACTTTGCATAAAGCTTATCCTTCCGCAAGGTCTCTAGTACAGTTCTCAGATTCTCCTCATGATCCTCCTTGGTTTTGGAGTATATATCAGAATATCATCTATAGAGACTACCAAAAATTTGTAAAGGTAATCTATGAAGACTCTATTCATCAATTCCATGAAGATTTTTGGAACATTAGTGAGTCCAAAAGGCATTACTATGAATTCTTAGTGCCCGTATCTTGTACGAAAAGCATTCTTGGGGATATCTTTTTTCTTCACCCTTACTTGATAATATCCCAACCGCAAATCCAAATTGGAGAAGTATTGTTCTCCATGTAGCTGATTGAACAAGTCATCTATTTTTTAGAGAGGATACTTGTTCTTTATCGCGATTTTGTTAAGCTCATGATAATCTATTAAAAGGTGAATTGACCCATCTTTCTTCTTGATGAAGAGGATTGGTGCACCCCATGGTGAAGCACTTGGGTGTATAAAACCTTTATCCAGATTCTCCTATAGTTGTTTCTTCAGCTCCTCAACCTCCATAATATCCATTCTATATGGAGTCTTGGATAATGGAAAAACCCCAGGTATAAGTTCAATTGAGAATTCAACATCTCTTCTAGGAGGAATACCAGACAATACCTCGGGAAACACGTTAGTGAATTCCCTCACAATAGGCATGTCTTCAAGGATGGTTGCTTCCTTGGATTCAATCATCTGAGCTAGATATACGTGCTTATAGGGCAGTAATATCCACACTTGAGATGATGGAGCTAAAGAATATTCATCTTCTTCCTTGCACTTGTATAGTATCGAGGGTTGATTATCCACATGGAGAGTGATTTTCCTCTCCCGACAATTTATGTTGGCTCTATATAAGGAAAGCCAATCCATGCCAAAAATTGCAACAAATTCCACCAGAGGGAGTATGAAGTGGTTTTATGGGAAGTTCAATCCACAGATTATGACATGGGAGGAGTTATATTCATGGGATGCAATGATTTCCCCATTTGCCGTACTCACCGACATCTTCACTTCCATGATTTTTGGTGGTGCTGGGATTGTTCTACTAAACTTTCGAGATATAAAAGAATGCGTAGAACCTGAATTAAAAAGTACATTAACTATTCTTGAATAAATAACTAGCATACCTATCACCACTTCGTTGTCAGGGTTCACTTCAGTAGTAGTGATGGAAAAAGATCACCCTTTCTGCCTTGGAGGTTGTTGGTTGCCTCCGAAAACCCTTGGATTAGGGCACTAATTTGCAAGGTGCCCTGGTTCTTTGTAGTTGTAGCAATGAACAACACGTTGAGAGTCGAACAGAGCATTCCTATCCTATGTCGTAGCCGTGGGTTTTTCTTGCTGACAATCAATAGCCAGGTGCCCTTCTCTTCCACACCTAAATCATTTTCTCGTACCCTTCAGGAAATTTACAGGGTGATTCTTTCCGCACCTTTGGCAAGTGGGGTGCTGGATCTTCTTAGCACCATTGGATTTATCCATCGGAATATCTGCATTGAAGTCCACCTTAAACTTCTTATCCCCATGATACCCCTGAGATTCTCCGATCTCCATTTCAACCTTGAGGGCACATCAGACAATTTCCTCATAGCTATTGAAGTCACGGATCGCCAGTGCTTTCCATGAGCTAGGATTCTATAACGTCCCGGTTCCGGAACCCACTCAAAGGTGCCCCGTACCCGATTGGTCACATGGCCTCAAGTGCATTTCCTCGAACACTAGAGACTGCTGACTAGCAGTGAGGGCCTTGGGTGTGATAGTGGGGAAACTATGCCCTCATTGGAAGAGTACACATCGGAAGAGAAAAATAATAAACAATAGCATAAGCATTAAACAATCCAAACACAAGTGAACAATGGAGGACTAAATATGATAAACAGTAGGAGAACATATATATATGATGCATGATACATATGTCTAGGAAAACAGCCAAACAAGTCACAATGCTGGAAATATAGCAGTACTAAAAACAAGTACAAAAGAAAGATAAAAAGATCCTTAGCATTTCAAGCCTAAGCTTGGTCCCATGCACTACAGCTCCACAGCAGTCAAGTACCTTAAGTCGAAGGGTGCTTTCCCTTATCTATACCTGTAACAATATAGTCTATTTGGTCCCAAAAGAATGACCCAAACAGGGTGTGAGACTAAATCCCAGTAGGAAACCACCCGAAGATCTGTTCCTAACAGTTAGTGAATATATGGCAGGTAAAAGTAAAAAAATAGTAAATAGGAACATGCTGAACAATAAATAATCCACAGTTCCAGAGTCAAGCAACAGCTAACAAGAAACATAGAATTACAGGTAACCCTCTGGTCCTACCTAGAAAAAACCAACAACCCTATGGGAAGTGCACTCAGCCTAACCCCTCTAGTTTGGTCATACGGAATTATAAAGACTCTCTGAGGAAGCACACCCAGTCAACTCCCCTTATAGTCTAGGGTAGTCAGGAACTCTCTAAGAAAGCTCACACAGTCAATTCCCCTTATAGCTCCAAGGTCAAGGATTCTCTGAGGATGCACACTCGGTCACATTCCCCTTATAGCTCAGGTCGTTCATAGACTCTTTGAGGAATCTCACACAGTCAATCCATCATATAGCCTATGGTAATCAGGTGATTCAAACAAACAAAACAGAGACTCTCTGAGGAAGCTCACACAATCTATCCCCGTATAGTATAAAATAGTCAAGGAATCTCTGAGGAATCTCTCACGGTCTATCCCCTCATAGACCAAAGTAATCCTAGGCTCTCTGAGGATGCTCAATCAGTCAATCCCTGTATAGACTAAAGCTCGAAGACACTCTAAGGAAGCTCACTCGGTCTATCCCCTTATTGTCTACTACACCTGGTTCTCACGGCCCTGTGTAGGATAACGGAATAGCAATACAATACGACCAAAGTAGAATTACATAACTACTTGGCTAAACAGTTCGACAACATATCAAGCATGTTAGAAAACATTTCTCCATCCTATTACAACAGGCATGTAAACAGACAAAGCAGCCAAGGAAAAACAGTACCAAACGGTCATAAACAGAACGTGCGTGGGAAGAACCTCCAAATCATAATAGTTCAACCATATTCACAGTCAAACATCCTCTACACAGGCATACTAGCATGGAAGGCATACAAAAGGGGTAAAACGGTAAACACACAATACCCCGTTCAAGGGTACTGGCAGAAATTGCACATAATATTCAAGGACTTTCAACTAAAAGACACAAACCACCTACCTTGGTGCTAGGAGATCAATATACTTGAACCATGAGGCTTGAATCTCCTTAGAACACCGTAGATCTATGAAAACACACAAAATGTTCAACCCACAATAACTTGCAAAAGAGGTGGAATTGGAAAACAATGATCTATAAGAAGGGAGAGATTACCGCTGTAGTTCCAATGCAATTGACGGTGGTCGATTCAGAGAACAGACGAAGGCTTGGGGGCTCGGAGAAGATCTGTGGTCTTACCCTCACTCTCGGACGAACCAAAGATAAAAGAAGGGTGTTTTGTCGGTTAGACACGACCCCGGTGCGTTTAATGAAAAAAACAAAATACACAACGTGTACTTTTGGAGTACATTTCATGTACTTACTGTTTATATACTCCACTTTAGGTGGCCTCCACATCACTCTACATGACCGTGTGTGTGGCCCTTACACAGCCAGCACACGGCCTCACACGACGACGAAGTACACGGAGTGTACTCATAAAGTACACAACGTGCACTTCAAAAATTTCCAGAAACTCCACTTTTCTTAAAGACTCCAGAAAAAGGAAAAACATACCTGAAAAGAAGGTCCGAGTTCTTACAAAATTCCCCCCTTAAAAAAAATTCATCCCTGAATTTCCCTAGCGAGGCATAAAAGAAGAAACCCCGAACAGATCCAGCCACTGCGATCATACATCGACCTCCCTCTCCCAAGTCTCGTCCTGTACTCGCTCGTGCTTCCATAGCACCCATAACAGAGGAACAGACCGGCCACAGAGAACCTTCATACTGCAATCGACAATCCGGATAGGATGCTCCTCAAATGACGCACCCCCTTCGAGCTCAACCTCCTTGTGTTGGAAGACATGATATGGGTCAGAAAAGTAACGTCGGAGCTGAGAAACATAGAAGACGTTATGCATAGCCCGGTACCTCTGAGGTAACTGCAACCGATAGACAACCGGCCCAACTCTCTCTAACACCTCAAATGTTCCGACGTGCCTCGATGAAAGCTTAAACTATCTCTGAATCCTCTTGTGTCCCAACCTCAATATGAAACGTAGGAAAACTTGATCCCCAACCTCGAACTCCAGAGGTTATCTCCACTGATCAGCATAATACTTTTGTCGAGACTGTGTAGTAGCCATCCTCTTCTGAATCAACTCTATCTGCTCTGTGGTCTCCTGAACAGGACGAGGTCCCATCAAAGATGCCTCTCCTGCCTCCAGCCATCATAAGGGTGATCGGCATGGCCTACCGTACAAAGCCTCATATGGTTCCATCTTAATAGTTTCTTGAAAACTATTATTGTTGAAAAAATCCACAAGAGGTATATAATTCTCCCAAGAACCTCAAAAATCTAGAATGCAAGACCGGAGCATCTCCTCAAGCACCCGAATCATATGCTCGGACTGGCCATCTGTCTGGGGATGGTAAGCTGTACTCAAAAGTACCTATGTACACAAAGCCTTCTGAAGCCCATGCTAGACCTGAGAAGTAAAATGCCCATCCCTGTCTGAAACAATGGAGTGTGGAACTCCATGCAGACGTACAACCTGTCGGATGTACAACCGTCCCAACTCATCAACACTAGAGGTCTCCTTGATCAGTAAGAAGCGAGAAACCTTCATAAGTCTGTCGATGACAATCCAAATAGCGTCATTCCTTCTAGGTGACCTCATAAAACTGGTCATGAAGTCCATCACGACATCGTTCCACTTCCACTCCAGAATGGGTAATTTCTGTAAAAGACCTGCTGGTCGCTGATGCTCCGCTTTCACCTGCTGACAAGTGGAACACCTCATGACAAAACCAGCAACATCTCTCTTCATACCTGGACGCCAATACTGGTGGTGTAGATCACAATACATCTTGGTGATTCCAGGATGAACTGACCAAACTGAGGAATGAAAATCCCGCATCAGCTCCTCGCGTATGTCTGCTGGCACCCATACGCGTCCCTGGAAACACAAGATTTGTAGAGACCCAAAGCCTAAAGTACATGGACATTACATTAGTTTTTTAGAATACTTAATACATAACAAAAAACAACACTCAAGGATTGTAATAGTTTAGTGTCTTTGGAAACTCGGAACACAATCTTCTAATCAAGGTGAAAGATCTTCAACATATCCCATAAAGATCTTCCCCTTTTGTTTTCTTACCTAAAACCATTCTTTATATCCTGGGGAAAAGAAAACAAAATGGTGAGATCAAATTCTCAGTAAGGGTAAAAATAGATAACATAAAACAATCCATAAACATTTGAATGTAAAAACATGATCATAAAATCTAAACATCAAAATCTTGAGCAATGACATAAAACATTGCAGTACATAAAGAATAGATCATAAAAGAACATTATTCATGATAAAATAGCATGGGAATAAAACTTGTAATTGTGTAAAAACATTAAGCACATGATATGATTTCCATAGTAGCCAAGGCATTGCTACCAAGACCATCTTAGTGTAAAAAGTCCCTTATTGAATCGAGTTCACTCCTCGTTCCAGTCCTATATCACTGAACCAGATTAACTTGTCGTTCCAGCCATGTTTATCTCATGAGATATAAATCTTTACCCAATGCATTAAATGGAGATATATGTCCCACCCATCTCATAATTAAATCATTCTTACGTGTTCCATAACATAAACATAAACCATTCATCATAACCCAAAAAATAAAATGGGTTTCATAAAAATCATCCCATCATAACATAATCCATATAAAAAAATGGATATCATTTCATCATAAGAAAAATGAAACCATGTAAATCATAGAGACATTATACTTGAAACATAATCATACTAAATAATGTCATCTTAGATGGAAAATAGTTTTGACAAAACACTTGAAATGAATTCTTGAGGAAAATATCCTTTCTTCTTCAAAATCATTTTATTTTCACAAAATGCCATGAAATTTTAAAAGAAAAGGATTTTGTTTAAAATAATCATGGAATCTTGTAGATTAAGCTTCTTGAAAATAAGGCATTATGAAACCGTAAAAATCCGTTCATGCCATATAAGTTAAAAAAACATTCTCCTCATACTTTTGTTAGAAAAGTCAAAAAGTTCCTTGTATGGTAAACAAAAGAAAGATTCCTTCCATAAAACGTGGTAAAAGTAAAAAATGGGTAAAAAGGACTTTAAATATACATGAAACCATTTTTATAAAATAGGGACATTAATGATAAATATAACCCCAGTAAATACTTACAAATAAACAATCTCGGATAAAAACGAGATTGGAAAAGTTATCCCTTACCTTAGATCCGATATGATTTGTACGTATCCGAACCTCCTATATAATGATTTAAATAATGTCATTGACTTATTACAGAATAATATTCATTGTTATCATATCATATATGGTTCACTTATGAATTTATATTACCTGTTCTTTTGTAAATTCCATGTTAAAGCAGCGTTTTGGGTAAAATCATTTTATTTATCGTACGTGTTTGGACTTGTTGTTCTTGATATTATTATTACTTATATCATGATTTAATTACTTCCAGAATTTAAATCATGATTTATATAACATATATATTCAGTATATATATATATATAATATATATAAATTAAATGAAATACACCGTTCATGGAGACGGTAGGTCGTACATATGCATGAACGCTATTTTCTTTTCCTTGTTGACTTGAATGAAAGTAAGTAGATGTCATATATATATATAAAAACACACATAAATACAGTAGCTTTATCATGTCATATATTTAATTATTATTCATTATATATACTTTATAATCATTCTTGAATGGTTAACATGGATAATGAATCTCATCGCGTCATGGAGACGATAATCCGTACGTACGCACGAGCGATGATATCGTTCCCATAATTATTGAATTGAATTGGAGTGGATGATATAATATCTCAGAATAAGTATGATGTTATAATAACTATATATAGTTATTCTTTACACCATTATACCCATCCAAGTAAGGTGGTGGTGGAAAAACAGATTACACCACGGCGTAGAGACGGTATTCCGTACGTACGCACGCGCGGTGATTTCGTTTTCCATAGGATGGATAGAAGGTGAAATGAGGTTGTTTAATATTTATAATAACATATCAGTATATTATTGATACTGATGTTATTACTTTATAATGAAACAACTAAAGAAGAAGAAGTTGAAGAAGAAAGAAATTTGAAAGAATCGGTAGAAGAGATTACCTCTTCTTCGACGCACCTCTTTTAAGCTTCCTCTTAAGGAACTAGAGTTGGTATTTTGAGGAGACAAGAACCTCTATAATATTTATAGGGAAGTTGATAAGGGAAATGTTCAGGGTTTTTCTGAGCATGAAAGCTCAAAATTGTGTAAAGAGAAGAGGGAGGAGATTCCCTTTTATAAGGGATGAGAGGGGAACCTTAAGAAAAACTTAAAATATTATTTTATAATAAAGTCATATTTGGTTTATAATAGCTCCAAATTGATTTATTTTTAAAATAAAGTGGGTATGGGTCTAAATAATCTCAACCAATAGGTTTCAGACAAGTTTAGGCTACTATTTTAACCTTATCATTTAGATTTAACTCTAAGTTAAATAATTTAACTTTTACCTTGTATTCTTGTTTTCTTACACTATATGGTTAATAAACTTACTATAACAAGCCAAAAGAACCCCAAGTGGTTAATAATTAATATATATAACCTTATCTAAGTCATTTGGCTGAACCTTATATTTTTAGGAATATAATAGCAATTAATAATATAATATTTGTTTTAAAAACTATTTTATGTCAATTTTGACACTATTTGGTAATTGATTTTTTTTGAAAATTATAACAACATTATTAGTTCAAAAAAATTTAATTAAATCAATACTAACATGTCATATTAACCTAAAAAATTGTTGGAATTTATAAAAAGTCTCCAATTACATTTATTTGGGTATTTATAACATAACTTATGTTAATATTTCATTAATAAGGTAATTGTTGCATCATCATTGTGTCATAAATAAATTAAATTATTTAATGTCTTAAAATTATAAATAAAATAACATTATTTAGGAAATATTTTTATCTTTCTAATTAATATTTATAGTCTAATTTATCTTATGTATAACCCTATATTAAAAATGTTTTAGTTATTAAACATTTATTTTAACTATTTTAACTATTCTTTAAATAAAATAATAATAAATGTCCTAATCTAATCCAAGTGGTCCTAAATGGTAATATTTTCTTTATAAGGTTGTTTTTGTTCGAATTACACTTATCCAATAGAATTAGGACATGTGTTAGGGTAATAATAATAACATTTTTACCCTTAATTACCCTATTTACTTTTAACAGTGGTAAATAAAAGTAAAAAGTTACTATTCAAAAGAATTATTTTTATCTTATTGAACCAAATTTTACTCCTTGATATTAACCGCGTCTCTCATATTTTCGAAATTCCACTCACAAAAGCGGTAAAAATTAAGTTTTATGTAAATTTTCAAATTCTCCTAGGAGGTGGGTAAAAGACGGTGAAAAGTTCAATAAAATTTTTATATATCTAAAATTATTATAAAATGACTCCAATGAATTAGATTGAACTTATATAGGTTTTATGTATCAATTATTACCTAAAATAAATTTAAATAAAATAAATAATTATTTAAATAAAAATCCAGTTTTTAAATAGTAACCCAGTGTTTTCACTATTCATCAAAAATTGAAAGTTTTCAGAAAAATACCAAAAAGTCACCCTATGCTAATTTCGATATTCCAAATCCAAAAATGAAGTCCATTTTGAAAGATAAAATTTATAAAATTTCAAAAAGTGGGTATTACTATTCATAACGGCTAGTTCATAATAATATTATAATAATATCTCGTTTAGTGAAAATCGGTATTGCGTACTACACACGCTATCGAGGAAGGTCTTGATGCGTGTAATGCAAGCCAAGTCAGGGCTGTGTGTAGTGAATGCTATTTTTGGTGTTGCGTATAACATAATCAAAACTTATTTCATTTATACATTAAACAAAATCTATACTTAATGTTGCGTAGAATAATTTCCACAAAACGAACTTGAAATTGTGTGTAACATGAGCCATGAATAGTGTTGTGTATACTTCAAGATAATACAGTGTTGCGTATAGTACAATATAATCTTGGTGTAACATACAAAAAAAGACATCAAAGAAATTAAAAAAATAATTTTTCTCATAAAATCTCGGGGTGTTATATTCTACCCCCCTTAAAATGAATTTCGCCGTCGAAATTCGTCGGGGTTATAAATTGTTTACTACATGAAAGATTTCTTTCATAGAAACCCACATCGTAAAAAGGAATACTAAAACTTAATTTTAAAAAGTTGAGTATGAAACATAACAGTTACCCAAATTAACTCATCACTGGGTTTCCACATAGAAGAACATAGGTGAAAATATGGATATAGAAGAGAAATCTATCCATCAAGGTCAGATGGAGAGTGGTAGAGAACATGACTATGAAAAAGCCAACATTCACAAATCCATAAATTTGTGATGATCTAAGGTACCATCTGATTCATCGTATATGAGGACACTAGGACAACATTTTTGGCCTTTGAGACCATTTCCCTAAAGTTAAAGAATTTGAATTTGAAGAAATACTTACTTTATTTCGGTATAATCTCATTGTTGTTTGTGCCTTGAAAAATTTCCACTTCATCTCTTAAAGAAATGAAGTTGAATTTGTTTTCCGTGAAGTGTTAGCGAGTCATGCGATAGAATGATAGGTCATTCCATCTATCTCAAACATAAGTCCATTTATAGTGAGATTAACCATATACAATTCCAAAAATGGACTTATACTTCATCTATCATACCTCTTAATAAAATGAAACTAGTTTCTACTAACCAGGGACTTCCTGTAGGCCAGTGGTAGGTGATAATGGCCTATCACACTTCGGTTGTGGGTTAGATTCCCGCAACCTTGTTCGACATGACGGGTTGTCGCCCATCCTACGGATTGTCCTTTTTCTAAAACTATACTATTATAACATAAAAAAAGTTCTAGCCTTAAACAATACTGTCTGATGTCTAAAGTAATCGATTCCAATCTTTAGGTTTATCCAAAATACTTCTGTCTAATCTCATAGTATAAATAAAACGATTACTAGAAAGGTCATCTACCAAGCATTGAATACAATAATTTATCGCTTGTATATCATAAGATATATATATCTTGTTGGTCACATTCCAAACATGTGAATTCCTTAATAATGTATTCTCTTGAAACATAAATTACCATAGAACCTTAGTGAAAACATGAATACTATAAAAAGTTAACTCTTTCCACATACCAAAATCCCAAAATTTCTATATACTCAAACCATGATATAACTTTGTCCTTATATCAGTCACGAGCTCATAAATACTATCATACATATTATTTTCTCCTTATCCCTTCATTATGCGCATATTAGGTGCTTTCCAAAAATATCTGAATAACCTTTCATGGTAACCGGTACCATTCAACATATACTTTCAAAACTCAAGCAAAGGCAACAGTGTAACAATCCTTAGATTTTTCTTTATTCCATAGTACCATACATTATTCTTGATAAACAGACAGTCATTACACTACCTTCTTAAACCACTGACTGAGCTTCATCATTTCTTTCATCTCATATATCATTTGTAGTCTCTTCATCATCATCCACATAAATACTACCCATATGACCATGATGATTCTCTTTATGAGATTTTCCCTTAGGGCATTGGTTTGCATAATGCCCGTACATTCCACATTTAAAACACTTAACCGTTGTTGATGTCTTAGAAATACCATTATCCTTGTCCATGGTGTTAACTGAACCTTTTCATTTACAATTGCTAGATTTGTGTCCTTCTTTTCCACACCCAAAGAATCTTCCAGTTCCTTTGAAACATTCTCCCTGATTCCTCTTCCCACATGATTTACATGAGGGAAATTGAAATTTTTTTCCTCTATGATCATCATGAAACTCCATCTTTCTCTTATTAGCTGAGTCGAGAAACATACCAAAGTTGAGATTATTGATCATATTATGATATTGATTATTAGGCATAATAACGATATGTGGACTTCTAGATCCAATTTCATTTGGTTTTTTCATGAATAATATCATTCCATTGTCCATCATATCCTCTATCGTGAATCTTCCTGTTTCCAGCCATTTTAAAAAACCCAAAAAGAATAGTGTGAGAGGAAAAAATCATAATCAAGGGGGAGTAAATTCAATATCTAACATATTAGGTTTAATTCTATGATCGTTACCGTAATCCTAGGACTATAACCTATAATTATACTTATCCTTAGGGACATCCTCAGACATACCTTAGAAATATCTCTAGGGATCTCACTAAAGTTTTCGCATCCTAGTTTCCAAAGGTTGACTAAACCTTTCATCTGATACCAACTGTAGCGGTATGGAATTACTTATAGTGGTCTATAATTGAAACCTATCAGAGAACTCCATGGGAAGATACACCCCCTGGGCGGGACACACCACCATCCCCAGTGGTAGCCATTTCCTCATGAAGCCCTTGGGCGGAGAGCCATGCTTTGTCCAACGCTTACATGTGAGAGTTCCCAAGGATCAGATTCATTCCTACCTCCTTTTCCTCTAATACCAACTGTAGATACCCAAATCATGATATAATTGGAAATTACATTACTTTTTCAGAATACTTAATACATAACAGAAACCAACACTCAAGGATCGTAATAGTTTAGTGTCTTTGGAAACTCGGAACACAATCTTCTAATCATGGTGAAAGATCTTCAAAATATCCCATAAAGATCTTCCTATTTTTTTGCTTACTTAAAACCTTTCTTTATATCCTGGGTAAAAGAAAACACAAAAAGGGTGAGCTCAAATTCTCATTAAGGGTAAACATAGAGAACATAAAACAATCCATAAACATTTGAATGTAAAAACATGAGCATAAAATCTAAACATCAAAATCTTGAGAAATGACATAAAACATTGCAATACATAAGGCATAGATCATAAAAGAACATCAATCATGATAAAATAGCATGGGAATAAAACTTTTAATTGTGTAAAAACATTAATCACATGATATTATTTCTATAGTAGCCAACTCATTGCTGCCAAGACCATCTTAGTGGACAAAGTCCCTTACTTAATCGAGTTCACTCCTCGTTCCAGTCCTGTATCACTGAACCAGATTAACTTGTCGTTCCAGCCATGTCTATCTCATGAGATATAAATATTTACCCAATGCATTTGAGGGAGATATAGGTCCCACCCATCTCATAATGAAATCATTCTTACGTGTTCCACAACATAACGATAAATCATTCATCATAACCCAAAGAATAAAATGGGTTTCATAAACATCATCCCATCATAACATAATCCATATAAAACAAATGGATATCATTTCATCATAAGAAAAATTAAACCATGTAAATCATAGAGACATTATACTTGAAACATAATCATACTAAATAATTTCATCTTAGATGGAAAATAATTTTGACAAAACACTTGAAATGAATTATTGAGGAAAATATCCTTTCTTCTTCAAAATAATTTTCTTTTTACAAAATTCCATGCAATTTTAAAAGACAATGATTTTATTTAAATTAATCCTGAAATCTTGTAGAGTAATATTCTTTAAAATAAGGCGTTATGAAACCGTAAAAATCCGTTAATGCCGTATAAGTTAAAAAAAACATTCTGCTCGTACTTTTGTCGAAAAAGTCAAAAAGTTCCTTGTATGGTAAACAAAAGAAAGATTCCTTCCATAAAACATGGTAAAAGTAAAAAAAGGGTAAAAGGTACTTTAAACATACATGAAACCATTTTTAGAAAATAGGGACATGAATGATAAATATAACCCCAGAAAATACTTATGAATAAACAATCTCGGATAAAAACGAGATTGGAAAAGTTATCCCTTACCTTAGGTACGATATGCTTGGTACGTATCTGAACCTCCTGTATAATGATTTAAATAATGTCATTGACTTATTACAGAATCATATTAATTGTTATGATATCATATATGGTTCACTTATGACTTTATATTACCCGTTCTTTTGTAAATTCCATGTTAAAGCAGCGTTTTGGGTAAAATCGTTTTATTTATCGTACGTGTTTGGACTTGTTGTTATTGATATTATTATTACTTATATCATGATTTAATTACTTCCAGAATTGAAATCATGATTTATATAACATATATATTCAATATATATATATATAATAGATAGATAAATGAAATGAAATACACCGTTCATGGAGACGGTAGGTCGTACGTACGCATGAACGCTGTTTTCCTTTCCTTGTTGACTTGAATGAAAGTAAGTATATATCATATATATATATATACATAAATCCAGTAGCTTTATCATTTCATATATTTCATTATTATTCATTATATATACTTTATAATCATTCTTGAATGGTTAACATGGAGAATGAATCTCATCGCGTCGTGGAGACAGTAATCCGTACGTACGCACGAGCGATGATATCGTTCCCATAATTATTGAATTGAATTAGAGTGGATGATATAATAAATCAGAATAAGTATTATTTTATAATAACTATATATAGTTATTATTTACACCATTATACCCATCCAAGTAAGGTGGTGGTGGAAAAAAAGATTACACCACGACGTGGAGACGGTATTCCATACGTACGCACACGCGATGATTTCATTTTCCGTAGGATGGATAAAAGGTGAAATGGGGTTGTTTAATATTTATAACAACATATCAGTATATTATTGATACTGATTTTATTACTTTATAATGAAACAACTAAAGAAGAATAAGTTGAAGAAGAAAGAAACTTGAAAAAATCTGTAGAAGAGATTACCTCTTCTTCGACGCACCTCTATTAAGATTTCTCTTAAGGCAATAGAGTTGGTCTTTTGAGGAGACCAGAACCTCTATAATGTTTCTAGGGATGTTTATAAGGTAAATGTTCATGGGTTGGATGAGCTTGAAAGCTCAAAATTGTGTAAAGAGAAGAGGGAGGAGGTTCCCTTTTATAAGGGATGAGAGGGGAACCTTAGGAAAAACCTAAAATATTATTTTATAATAAAGTTATATTCAGTTTATAATAGCTCAAAATTGATTTATTTAGAAGATAAAGTTGGTATGGGTCTAAATCCTCTCAACCAATAGGTTTTATACAAGTTTAGGTTACTATTTTAACCTTATCATTTAGATTTAACTCTAAGTTAAATAATTTAACTTTTACCGTGTCTTCTTGTTTTCTTAAAATATATGGTTAATAAACTTACTATAAAAAGCCAAAAGAACCCCAAGTGGTTCATTATTAATATATATAACCTCATCTAAGTCATTTTTCCAAACCTTAAATTTTTATGAATAGAATAGAAATTAATAATATAATATTTGTTTTAAAAACTATTTTATGTCAATTTTGACACTATTTGGTAATTGATTTCTGTGAAAATTATAACAACATTATTAGTTCTAAAAAAGTTAATTTAATCAATAATAACATGTCATATTAACCTAAAATATTATTTGAATTTATAAAAAGTCTCAAATCACATTTATTTGGGTACTTATAACATCAATTATGTTAATATTTCATTAATAAGGTAATTACTGCATCATCATTGTGTCATAAATAAATTAAATTATTTAATGTCTAAAAATTATAAATAAAATACCATAATATAGTAAATAATTTTATCTTTATAATGAATATTTATAGTCTAATTTATCTTATTTATAACCATATATTAAAATTGTTTTAGTTATTAAACTTTGATTTTAACTATTTTAACTATTCTTTAAATAAAATAATAATAAATGTCCTAATCTAATCCAAATGTACCTAAAGGGTAATATTTTATTAGTAAGGTTGTTTTTGGTCGAATTAAACTTATCCAATAGAATTATGACATGTGTTAGGGTAATAATAATAATATTTTTACCCTTAATTACCTTATTTACTTTTAACCGTGGTAAATAAAAGTAAAAATTTATTATTCACAAAAAATTATTTTTATCTTATTGAACCACATTTTACTCCTTAATATTAACCATGTCTCTCGAATTTTCAAAATTCCACTCACAGAAGTGGTAAAATTAAGTTTTATGTAAATTTTCAAATTCTCCTAGGAGGTGGGTAAAAGACAGTGAAAAGTTCAATAAAATTTTTATATATCTAAAATTATTATAAAATGACTCAAATGAATTTCATTGAACTTATATAGGTATTATATATCAATTTTTACCTAAAATAAATTTAAATAAAATAAATAATTATTTAAATAAAAATTCGGTTTTTAAATAGTAACCCAGTGTTTTCACTATTCATCAAAAATTGAAAGTTTTCAGAAAAATACCAAAAATTCACCCTAGGCTAATTTTGATATTACGAATCCAAAAATGAAGTCCATTTTGAAAGATAAAATTTATAAAATTTTAAAAAGTGGGTATTACTATTCATAACGGCTAGTTCATAATAATATTATAATAATATTTCGTTTAGTGAAACTCGGTATTGCGTACTACACACGCTATCGAGGAAGGTCTTGATGTGTGTAATGAAAGACAAGTCAGGGATGTGTGTAGTGAAATCTCTTTTTGGTGTTGCGTATAACATAATCAATACTTATTTCATTTATACATTAAACAAAATCTATACTTAATGTTGCATAGAATAATTTCCACAAAACAAACTTGAAATTGTGTGTAACACGAGCCAAGAATACTGTTGTGTATACTTCAAGATAATATAGTGTTGCGTATAGTACAAGCTAATCTTGGTGTAGCGTATAACACAAGACATCAAAGAAATTAAACAAATAATTTTTCTCATAAAATCTCGGGGTGTTATAAGATCTCATCCTCGCCAACTGTCCATCCAGGAAGAGGGTCCTCCCTTGACACACTCTCCCACATGACTAGGACTTCTGAGTCTGATAGCTACCTCATCCGTACCTGATTGAAAAGAGTAGAGGTAACAACTACAAAAGATAGAAAAGTATTCCCCTTCCTATCTTACACCTCCAAATACATCTCAGAGAACAGAGCCATAAGCTGGCACTCACTGCTGGCCTCTTGAACTGCCTATAACTGAGTCCTCCAGATTAGTGCATCAGCCACAACATTGCCTTTCCCAGGCGTGTAGGAAAGCTCGAAGTCGAAGGAATGTAGGTAATCAACCCACCTCCACTATCTCAAATTCAAATCACGCTGAGTGAAAATGTACTTGAGACTCTTGTGGTCGTTGAAAACCAAAAAATACTCTCCCAGAAGATAATGTCTCCAACAGCGTAAGGCATGAACAACAGCTACCAACTCTAGATCATGCGTCAGGTAATTCCTCTCATGTGGCCTCAACTTCCGAGACCCGTACGCAACGACTCCATCTCCCTGCATCAACACAACCCCCAGCCCGATGCCTGAAGCATCGAAGTAAATAGTATAGCTCTTTCCTGGCTCTGGAAATACTAGTATCGATGCTGACGTTAACCTCCCTTTCAGCTCCTGAAAGGCTGACTCACAAGAATCTGACCATAAGAACTTCACACACTTCTTAGTCAGACCTGTCAGCGGTGCTGCTAAGCATGAAAAGTCTCGTATGAAGCGTTTGTAGTATCCATCCAGCCCTAAGAAACTCCGTACCTCAAAGACATTCTTCAGATGCTCCCAGGAAACTACCGCCCTCACTTTATCTGGGTCTACTGATACTCCTTTCTCTAAGATAACATGACCCAAGAAGTGAATCTGATCCATCCAAAAGTGAAATTTTGAGAGCTTAACATATAACCGATGATCTCTCAGTGTAATCAGAACGATCTCAAGATGGGTAGCATGGTCATGTCGAGTGTGAGAGTACACCAAGATATCATCCATGAACACAACCACGAAGGAATCCAGGTAAGGATGGAAAACTCGGTTCATCAACACCATGAAAACTGCTGGTGCATTCGTGAGACCGAATGACATAACCATATACTCATATAGACCATACCTGCTCTGAAAATATGTAAGAGGTATATCAGATGGTCTATCGCGCAACTAATGATAACCAGATCTCAAGTCAATCTTTGAGAACACTCGGGCTCCTAGAAGCTGATAAAAGAGATCATCAATCCTCGGCAAGGGATATCAGTTATTGATAGTCAACTGGTTTAGCTTCCGATAATCCACACAAAGCCTGAGGGTGCCGTCTGACTTCTTTGCAAATAGGACAGGTGAACCCCAAGGAGAAGTACTAGGTCAGATGAAACCCTTTGCCTGCAACTCCTCCAACTGCTTCTTGTGCTCCTGCAACTCAGGTGTAGCCATCCTATAAGGAGGAATGGACACCGGTGCCACTCCTGGAATGAGCTCAATAGAAAAGTCTACCTCACGCTCCAGAGGCAAACCTGAAAAGTCCTCTAGAAAGATGCCCCTGAAACGATCGACCACTAGATGAAAGTCTAACTGCGAAGTCCCCTGATCATCTAGAAATAGACTGGAAATCTGGGATATGACTCCCCCTAGCCCATGATTCTCGGGTCCTACTATGCTCACCTAGACATCCCACTCACCTCTATGAAGAAAAGATCCACCCTCTGGTGATATGAAACTCACCCTATGACGATAACAGTCGACGACTACCTGAAAGGGAACTAACCAGTCCATCCTGAAAATGACATCATAGCCTGTCATATCTAGGACATAGAGGTCCCATAAAAAGTGACACCCTGCAACCTCTAGAGGGTATTCTTTGCACTGATGTACACTAGCTGTCCTAGTTCCCAACAATGTGTCTAGTGTCAACATGTCGGCAGAAGAAAATATACAGAGTCCAAGTCTCTCCACAACAGCAACAGAGATAAATCTATGGGAATACCCTGTATCGAAAAGAGTTGAAGATAAAACTGAGGCTACTAAGATCATACCTTGAACTATAGAAGGTCCTGGATCTTGCTCCTACTGGGTCTGCTCCATCGTAAAAGTCTGGCCTGCTCCACGACCTTGTGACCCTGCCTGACCACTCTGAACTGGTCCGCCCTACTGTCGCTGATAGACCGGTGACTGACCACCCCATCCATGACCTCCACCTCAACCTGAATGTCTGGAAGAACTCCAGTTCCCAGACTGGTGAGAAACTGGTGGTGATTCTCCCGAATACGGAGTCATAGAAGAACCCCTGTCTCTAGCTGCTGGAGGGAAAAAATGATAGAAATGCTGGAGGTGGCCCATCCTGCCACAAGATCGGCACTCCATCGGGTCCCTCAGGCAACGTGGCCTCGTATGCCCGCTCCTCCCGAATTGGTATCACACCACGTGGCTACCAGAAGGTGCATCCCGCCTACTCTGATCTCCTTGAGAAAGCTCTCTGTGATGCTTCCTGCTATCAGTAGGAGGAACACTAGCTCTGGAGGGAGAACCACCCTGGCTCACTGCTCCAGAATCCCTCAAATTGCAATCTGTGATCAGAACCTGGTTGATGATAGAGGATATCGATGTCAACCTGAATATGTTCACCTAGGAATGGATCTCTTGCCTGAGACCATCCTCAAACTTCCTAGCCAGAAACAACTCATCACCTACTGGGATCGGCGTGAAATGCTACAGCTCCGTGAAACAAGAAGAATACTCCATCACAGAAGGAGTAACCTTCTCTAAGCTCATGAACTCTTGGGCTCGGTCGGCCCTCAAGGTATCTGGGTTGAATTAATCATAAAAGATATGCTGAAACTCCTCCCAAGCCATATTCTAGTGGCATCCCACCTAAGAGATGACACCCCACCACCTCTTGGCGGAGTCTCGGAGCATGTAGGTCGCGAGATTCACCCTCCTCTCTGATAGTACCTCGAGATGCTCGAAAATTGTTAGCTTGGATTCAAGCCACGGCTCTGCAGCCTGAGGTACTCCTTACCCTGAGAAGGTGGGAGGATGCTTCTACTGGAAAACCCGCGTCAAATCATCCATTGATGGGGCAGGAGGCTGCGCTCCCTGGAAGGTCTGCATCATCCTCATAAAACCCTCCCTAAACTGCACATCTGTGCCTGCAACCGGTATAACCGCTGCTGCCAAGGATGACATAATAGGAGGATCTACAGGAAGTCCCTGATCAGCCATATCAGGCATCTGATCACTCCCCTGTGACTGGCGGTCAACCGGAGGACGTCTAGGTGGCATGATTATGCAAAGTCAAATGCACACCTTAGATTCTGGATTAACAAGGACTGAAAAACTGAAGGCACAAGAAGGAATAGGGAAAATAAGGCATTCAAGTTATGAAAAACATGACTACACGACATTTTCTTCCCCTACACATCGTGTTTCCTTAAGTCATTCACATGGGTGCGTACTTCTGTCTAAACTGGTCATGTAACACCCCAAACACACGGTGTGTTCTCAAACCACACGGCATGTACTTGAACTCTATTCCCCTGCCTGAGTCTCCTTACACGACTAACCCACATGGTCCCCTTAATCCTAGACTACACGACATGTTCACTAAGGACACGGCGTGTTCTAGACAAGTTTCAACGACCCGTTTTGTTAGTTACACGACCTGCTACATGGATGACACCACACGACATGTTCCAGGAGGACACAATGTGTATGAGAAGAGGTAACACTGACCCATGTTGTTCGTGACATGGATGGGAACATAGGTCAGACTAAAAGGCATGTAAAATTATGACACAGTGTGTATATGAAAAGATAACACGACCCGTGTTGTTCGTGACACGTCCCGGGTACCTATTTCATACTACACAACGTGCTAAACTAGTACACGACATGTTCCTATAAGATTTTTCCCAACCCCGTGTCCCTACTTGCACAGTCAGTGACACGACTATAGACTACACGGTGTGTATTCATAAAGTAAACACTGTGTATTTTGGGTTTTTCTGGCAGTAGCCTCAGAAACTGCTCCGGATCCCAAAAAACACAGAAAACTAGCATTAATGAGCCAAATTCTGATCCGTGAGGGCCCATACTCCCCGCGAATCAATGATTGGCATCTTATACAAGTTATAACAAGGAAACCAGGAAATAATCCACCAAATTCCAGTCTTGAGGGACCATAACACCTCGAGAACCAAAGTTTGGTGTCCATCTAAGAAAAGTGCTATACAAATAGATTCCCTATCAAACAGCCGTGATTCTATCAAAGCATCTATCACAACAACATGCATAATCTACACGATGTCTATCACAACAACATGCAATTTATAATTCATCCTAGATGGCATGGCAAGAATGCATGGCATGTGATTTCTAACAAGTTCCTATATGATTCATGAGATGAAATACCCTCATCTCATCGGGTTGCGACAGAAATATAACTGTAATAATAACAATGGTAACATCATAAAGCATGTGAATCACCCAACAGTGTAATCAAATCAACTGTAAAATTGCAAAATAGTAAAACTGCAATAAACGAGGTAGTATGGATTTTACCTATACATGGGTTAGATACTCTTGGGCACAACTTATTACCAAGTACCTATTCCATCCTATCCCTGGCTATAGGCTCCAAACAGTAAGTCAAGAGAAAAGAAATCCTCTGATATCACTTTTTAATGTCCTGGTTCCAGAAGCCGCCCAAAGTCACCCCATACCTGGTTGGTCACATAGCCTCAAGTGCATTTCCCCAAGTGCCAGAGGCTGACGACTAGCAGCGAGGGCCTTGGGTGTGATAGTAGGGAAACTATTCCCTCATTGGCAGAGTACATAGTAGAAGAGAAAAACAATAAACAATAGCGGAAGCAATAAACAATCCATACACAAGTGAACAGTAGAATACTAAATATGATAAATAGTAGGAGCACATATATATATGATACATGATACATATGTCTAGGAAAATATCCAAACAAGTCACAATGCTGGAAATACAATAGTACTAAAAACAAGTACTAAAGAAAGATAAACAAATCCTCAGCATTGCAAGCCTAATCTTGGTCCCATGCACTCCATCCTTACAACATTCAAGTACCTGAAGTCGAAGGGTGCTTTCCCTTGTCTATACCTGCAACAATATAGTCTGTTTGGGCCCAAAATCATGACCCAAATAGGGTGTGAGACTAAATATATTAGGCAACCACCTGAAGATCTGTGCCTAACAGTCAGTGAATATATGGAAGGTAAAAGTACAGAAAACAGTAAACATGAACATGCTGAACAATAAATAATCCACAGTTCTAGAGTCAAGCAATAGCTAACAAGCAGCATAGAATAACAGGTAACCCTATGGTCCTATCTAGAAAAAACCAACAACCCTATGAGCAGTGCAATCAACCTAACCCCTCTAGTTTGTTCATACGGAATTATAAAGACTCTTTGAGGAAGCACACATACTCAACTCCCCTTATAATCTAGGGTAGTCAGGAACTCTCTAAAGAGGATCACACTGTCAATTCCCCTTATAGCCCCAAGGTTAAGGACTCTCTAAGGAAGCACACTTGGTCAAATTCCCCTTATAGAACAGGTCATTCATAGACTCTCTGAGGAATCTCACAAAGTAAATCCCTCCTATAGACTATGGTAATCAGGTGATTCAAACAAACAAAACAGAGACTCTTTGAGGAAGCTCACATGGTCTATCCCTGTATAGTAAAAAAAAGTCAAGGACTCTCTGAGGAAACTCTCACAGTCTATCCCCTTATAGCCCAAAGTAATCCTAGGCTCTCTGAGGATGCTCACTCAGTCAATCCCCATATAGCCTAAAGATCAAAGACTCTCTGAGGAAGCTCACTCGATCTATCCCCTTATAGTATACTACACCGGGTTCTCACGACCCTGTGTAGGATAACGACATAGCAATACAATATGACCAAAGTATACTTAAAGAACTACTTGGATAAATAGTTCTACAACATATCAATCATGTTAGAAAACATTTCTTCATCCTACTACAACAGGCATGGAAACAGACAAAGCAACCAAGTCAAAATAAGACCAAACAGTCATAAACAGAACGTGCGTGCGCAGAACCTCTAAAGTATAATAGTTCAACCATATTTATAGTCAAACATCCTCTACACAGGCATACTAGAATGGAAGGCATACAATAGGGGTAAAACGGTAAACACACAATACCCCGTTCAAGGGTATTGGTGGAAATTGCAAATAACATTCAAGGACTTTCAACCGAAAGGCACAAACCACCTACCTTGGTGCTAGGATATCAATATACTTGAACCACGAGGCTTGAATCTCCTTAGAATGTCATAGATCTAGGAAAAAACACAAAACTTTCAACCCATGATAACTTGAAAACGAGGAGAAATTAGAAAACGATGCTCTAGAAGAAGGGAAAGCTTACTGTTGCGGTTCCAACGCAATCGACGACGGTCAATTTGGAGAACAGACGGAGGCTCAGGGGCTCAGAGAAGATCCGCGGCTGTACCCTCTCTCTCGGATGAACCAAATCTAAAAGGAGGGTGTTCTGTCCATCAGACATGACCCCGGTGCATTTAATGAAAAAAAACAAAATACACAGAGTGTACTTTTGGAGTACACTGCATGTACTTACTATTTCTTTACTCCGCTTTAGGCGCCCTCCACGTCACTCCACAGGACCGTGTGTGTGGACCTTAAATGGCTAACACACAACCTCACGTGACAATGAAGTACACGACATGTACTCATAAAGTACACAGCGTGTACTTTGAAAATTTCCAGAAACTCCTCTTTTCTCAAAAACTCCAAAAAAAGGAAAAACAAACTTGAAAAGAAGGTCTGGGTTCCTACAGTTTCATCCCACCAAAGAAGCGGTCAATCTTGAATTCTAGGGTGTCGACAAAGCCAGAGGTCTATCGTGCAAGCCTTGTGAAGTTTGCCTCGTACGCTCCAACAGACTCGTTGTCTTTTTTTCTTGAGGTCAAGGAAGTCCATTTCCATCTTAAGTCGGAGGGTGCGGGGAAAATATTTATTGAAAAACATCTTCTGGAAATCCTTCCATTCCAATGCCTCGATCTACTCCTCAGGCTTCATATTTTTGATCAACTTCCACCATTTATCAACTTCACCCTCCATTCTATAAGAAGACAAGAGAACATTCTCTTGTTCAGAACATTGAAGTATGGATAAGATCTTTTTAATGGAGTTGATCCATTGTTCAATGATTGAGGGATTAGATGATCCATTAAAAGTAGGAGGCCTCTGTCTCATGAAGCTCTCGATAACGACTTGTTCTTTCTTGGGGGGGGGGGGGGGTTGAACGTTCCTCTTGACCAATGTTTCTATTCAAATATTGAGTTAGATGAGAGAGAAACATGACAAAGTTCACGATTCTCGCTCCCATTGGATTTGGCATCTCATTAGTACAATCATCACATTGATCTTCACATCAGTTGTTAGCCTGAGTCCTCCTATTACCGACCATTGGCTGGAATAAAAGGAATGTTAGGGGTAACATATAAAGGGTAATACAAGGACAAAACTAATAACTTATAAATAACTTTTATTTCCTTAACATATGAATCTATTGGCTTCAGTCTATATTATCCATGATCTACTTTCTAATATATATTCATAGGGTATTTTTTCCCCTTAATAATGGTTTATACTAAGCTTGTGAATTTACCAAAGTATATCCCCCAAGAGTGTCATAACCAAGAGTGCAGCAAGGCCCGTTGTTATGCACCAGTTCTCTTTCGAGTCTAGCTCAAAGCGGTGTTTTCGGGTTTTACCCCTGGGATACATCTGTTCCAGAGCCGCCTATACCTGCTCGTATCCAGACAGGGATGTATTTTCTTGATAAACCACTTACTCAATACTCACCAAAATTTAGGGATTTTTTATTATACTTAGTCTTGTCTCTAAGCCTTCACTAGGGTTTTCTAATCCTAATCCCAAAAATAATTAAACCTATCCTCTGATACCAACTATGAAAACCCTGATCTTTTATTACACAATTAAACATAATTTATTACATAAAGTTCACTTGATACAACATAGAAGATCGAAAGTTCTGGTGTATTTGGGGCTTAGGATCATTAAATAACAACTTAAAACATGAAATAAAACATATTTATTGAAAAATTTCTTTACATGACCACTACATTCCCTTGTACTTAGCATTTCATGGGATAACCTGAGGACATGCATAAGAAAAGGGTGAGCTATAAATCCGAGTAAGGGAATAGTCATGGAATAACATGAGGAATAAAATACATGTTAGACAATAGGCATATCAATAGAGAACAAGAGAAGCATAAACATAAAGGCATGATAAATCATGATAATTATAACATGGAAATGTGGCAACAACACTTAACATGGAATTAGCATGAGCCAAGGTTCATTGCACATGGAGCATGAGTAAATTCTCATTGCACATGAAGCATGTGTAAAACCTAGTTGCACTAGAATTATCATGAGTAAACACCCATTTCACATGAAGTATCATGATACTACACTTTACCCAATGCATTGGAGTGCTATAAGGGCACATCCTTCTTAAACATTTCATTTCATGCATAAGTGTGCCACATGGGTCATATAACATGGATTCATAAAACATAATCATTTATTACACAATAAAATAATGTGGAATTCATACATGAAACTTTATAATCAATAATTAAATTTTCATAAAGGTGAATACCCTTTATAGAGAAATGTGCATGGTATTCACTACACAATGACATTGGCTTAGAAAAGCGGTGCAATTTCGACAGCGTAACAGCGTGACGTAAGAATTAATAAAAATGGTTGATGAGATATAAAGGGGTGTCTCATAATATGTACATGAAATGGACAGTAAGGGGGTTATATAGATACATTTACCAACAATTGTAATGGAATTTAGAGTCATGATACAAAAGAATTTCTTGAATGTAAAAGAGGAGAGAGAAATTCCATTCGGAATTTCGGCATGGTAATTGGTGTACATGGGAGGAATTTAATGAGAGATAAAGGGGTCTCCCGTCATTAAAAAATAAATAGAGAAGTATGGGGGAGGTTAAAAACCATACCCCAAAATTTATAATTTAAATTAAAATGGAATAACAACATTAAGAAATTTGGACAAAATGAGAAAGGAAGAAAAAACCCGTACATGGAAGTGTGCTTCCAAAGGATTGAGAGAGGCTTGAGAGAGGCTTATTGGGAGATTGGGGCACCTTGGGAGGATTCTAGAGAGAGTAGGTCAGAGGTTGTATGAACTCCAAAGGCTTTGAGTGAGGAGAAAGTGGGATCTTGGGTGGGTTTATATAAGAAAGGTGAGAGGATTCTTTATTATTTAGGTTTGGGACACCTCACATTAAACTAATCCAAACCAAAAAATAGCCCATGGTTTTTGCCCATGGTTTTTGGAAACGGGAAGTGGAAAAAATTATTTTATAAGGAAAAAGTATTAAATTCTTAAAATAATGGGGTTGCTTATGTGGAGGTGAGTCACAATCCCAAGGAAAACAATTTAAAAAGACAAGATGTTTAATAAGCCTTGAAGGGTCCATTAATGATTTTTAAAATAAGTCAAACAAACCCAAACTAAAATTATTTTAATGGTAAAACATATATTGGCAGAACGTAAGTCTTATAGTATTTTATTAAATCACTATTGGGTCATTATGATGTCATAAAACACATAATATATTTAAACGGTATTTAATTTTTACCAAAAAAATTGACTGTCTCAGAAAATTATGAAAAATTCACCATAGGATAATTACAACGTTCTGATTCCAGAAATAATATTAATTTTATCTAAATAATTTTATAAATATGTTAATTTTAACTTTTAAAATAAAAACCAACATTTATGGAAAATTCATGGGTTTTGACAACAATGGCTTTCAAACCTTAATAAAAAGTACAATTGCATTCATAAAATTATACAATAATTTATATTAAATAAAAATTAATTTAATAATAATAATAATATTTTATTAAAATATTATTTAATTCAAAAATCCATTAATTCATCAAAATAGATTTCTTAGTTGAACATTAACTAAAAATACTATTTGTGCTTTAAAAACTATTTACAAGGTAAAAATAATAAAATGAAAGTATATTCATTATTATATAAAATAATAATACATAACCATAGTGCTAAGGTATTGTTACATAACCACTTATAACACCCACATAATATTGAAGAGTAAGTTGTGCGATGGTGACAGACTCTTGGGGTGGCTCATATAACATTGCTCGACCGGTAATCTCGATCAACTTCCACTTCTCTCGTAGGTGGTCCCACTTGAGCTTAACATACTCTAGATCAACTTGGGCTTGGTCAAGAGTGAATCCCAATGATGCCACCTCCCTTATGAGCTCTGACAAATGGGCTTCGTATAAGGAACGTCTATTGGATGAGGCCATCACTTCCTTTATCGGAGTAAATTGTATTTGTTAAAGCCCTATATTTATACTAATCAGGTGATCACTGTTCAATGACTATATTAGAAACTATAAAAATTATTAACATAAAACCAAAGAAGCTGACATTTTATATAAACATTTTACATAAAGAGACATTTAATTAGATCAAGAGTTATTTCCATTAATGAAAGTTTGGGTCGTTACTCTACAGGGATATGAGGTTTTTGTGATTGGAACCACCACATGCAGTGGATTCCAATGCTTGGAATCTTCACTTCTTGGAGGACCCCATAAACACGGTGTTTAAGGTCTATCCCCATAATAGTGTAAATCATCTTTAAATATTGGGATGGGAGGATGATAAATGGGGTCTCCTAGGGTTCTTCCATAGCTTCTATAGACTCTTAATCTAGTGTATCCTCTAATAATGTTTCTTCATAAACAACCAATGCAGGGTCAGTAAATATTTCAATTTGAATAAAATTTAAAAAAAGTTGAGATTATATATAAATTATCCCTTTCATGCATAGTAACTTCCTCTATATTTTCACGAGTAGCAGCTGATGGGAATACTTCCAATTTTTTCATGCCTCTCTCTAGTTGGTGTTCATATTAATGGTGAGGGAGTACTAGCTTCACCATAGGTCATGGAGAATCTTCATCTTGAGCAACCACTTCTCTTATTTAATTTTATTCAAATCCTTCAAAAGAATATTCAATAAATCTATCAAAGTAATATTTATTCAGATACAATGGGTCAACGTTTTGGGTAGCTTCATATTCAATTTATAGCAGTTCCAGTTTCTCTTCTACTATTTACATCTCTAATTTTTTTTCCTAAGAGGGTATTCAGTAGGTTCTTTATCTTACTCATCGAGGATCGAAATTAATTGGGGTGAATCTGCAAAATTAAAATTAAGGGGATTGGTGGATAATTCATTTTTTTAATTGAAAATAAATGAGTTATGTTCAAGGATAACTCCCTCATCGATTTCATCATGTAGATCATTCTCAAGGTACAATTCCACTTCAATGTTTTCATTTTTTGATGGTGATAATATTGAGAATTTTGGGTTCTCTTCAAATGTATACTCATCCACTTATTCATTTTCATTATCCTCTAGGGCCTATTTCAATTATTCTTATTCTATGATTTATTTAAAAATATAAGGAATATCAATAGAAAATTGGATTTTAAAAAAATAAAATAAAAATTTTGGTTTGAAAGAAAGTCACACTCAAGCATTTCAACCTTTTATTTCTTTACCCGGTACACTAGCTCTGAGAAGATGTTCTCAAGGGTGAATTGAGGAATACCATCTAATTTTAAAAAATTACCCTCCTATTCTTGGATGTCTTATTTGGAAAATACTAAGGGATATAACTTTTTAGTTTCTTATCATTTACTTTGCTCGATGAGTTCTTGAAGGGATGTGGCCATTATAGCTTACACACCTTTTAATTATTTAATCATGTCCCTATGTTTTTCTAGTTTTTGGTTCACTTGAAAATATTTCATCATATATGACTATCTTTGAATTTTCTATTGTGTATGTTTTTATTCAGTTTGATGGTGTGGGGGAATGTTCTATTGTTGGTAGTTGGGTTCATTCATATAATAGTTTCCATCCTCCCACTTATTGGTGCGTTTCGAAGGTTTTTATTGGTGTTGAATTTGAAAGTTCATCTCTTGGGATTCCTATGGTAATGTGCACTAGAAATATGGGTGATAAACCATTAAATAATGATCTCACTGGAATGCTTATCCCAGTTTGAGAAAAAGAGAAATTAGAAAACAAAAACAATGAAAAACAAGAAAAACAAGAAAACACTTAATTGCAGTTGTGTTAAAGATAGTGGTAACTCAACATTTATCCCAGAAAATGGTGCCAATTTGATCACATGGTTGTCACAAGCCACAATAAAAAAATCTATTACACTCTTAATGCATCCTAGTGGATAATCAGTATCATCTCTCAAGGGGAAAAGGTTGGGAGTCTCATTGTCCTAACACTTATGTATATTTATTTTGTTTTTTTTTATTTTAAAACAACCAATCAATATTTTCTTGGTTTTCTATTGAATGGAAACGTGGAAGATAATAGAAGTAAAAATTCATAAACAATGAATGAATGAAATTAAAATTTACCTAAGGATGAATTACCGTGAGATCTATTATCAATTAATTTTGTTCTAAATCATCTAATTCAATGAGATGGTTCAATATCATTCACCTATTCACCCTCCACTGATTTATTTGGTATAAAACCACTAATCTTCTCTAGTGATCCTTAAACAAGCTATCCATTAAGTGAATTATCCTTGGTGAATGGGTAAGAACATTCCTCAATCGAGTGAATGAACTCACTCACCAGACAACATCATATACCATTCTTCCTATCAAACCACACGAATCCAATCATATGAAGTGTGGCCCCAAATCGATGGATAATTTGTTGTTGAATAGTTAAAAGAGTGAAACAACATCAATGGAGTATAGAGTGAAAATATCCTGCTCTACATTCCACAATTTCACTATCGCGCTAGAATCAGAGAGGAGATAGATTGAGAATTAAACACATAAACTCAAGATTGTCACTGTGATTCCCCTTTGGACCACCCGTAATGAAGTTAAATCTCAATGATAATGGAGATAGAAATCACTGGGACATCACAAGGGTGAGAAACATAAAGAAATTAAGGGGGAAAAGAGGAACATAGTATGATTAAACAAAGAACAAAGTCAAACATTGATTTAAAAATTCATAAATAATGAAATAAAAATAGAGGAAAAAAACCTAATCGAGAGAGGCTGAATCTATACTACTGGAAGAGGGAGAAAACATTTATGGAGAGTAGGTGAGGTTGTAGCTTCTTCCTCCTCATGGTATGTGTTAAGGCAGGTTTGGACTTTAGCTAGATGGATTTCAAGTGTCATAGTGGATAGTCAGGATTAATTTTGCAGACATGTCTTCTCCTTATGATCTTGCACACATAGTTTCGAGAAAAATTGGAGTAGAAATTGTTCCTATGCTTCACAGTTGTAGTTTTATGTGCTTAAAATTTGGCTAGGATAGAGATTGATAACTGGGATTGAAATTTTGGATTTCATTGGGCCTTGGCAAGTGGGTTTGATCCTGGACGTCATTGGAAATAGAAAAAAACAATAGAAAGTATTATAAATAAATTAATATTTCTATATATATATAGATATATATGTTTATTATTATTATTACCATTATTATATATATATCGCGGCCCCTCAGATGTTCCTTCACGATAGTGTCATGCTCTTATTCTAGGGTAGAGCACGCGCTTCGACAGTCAGGTGGCCTGATGATTGGTGGAACATGAGTTTGAATCAGCCTTGGTGGTTCTTTTATGGATGGGTCTATAGGGATTCCGTGGTTCCGCCTAGAAAGGGAAGTGTTCTTCTAATTTATGGTGGTACAATGGTCAAATTAGTGGATTCAAATTCCTTTTAGATGGTCTGTGATGGTTTTTTCATAGATCTGAACTGAGCTACATGAGATTTCATTGTTTGTGGTTTAATTTTTTTATTCATGGAGTAGAGGCCGCCCTTTGGTGAAGGAAAGACCCACAGTCACCATAGAGTGACCGTGTAGATTGGTTGAAATGGGTATCTCATGGTCAGTGAACTAATCATGAGAAGTGTTGCAGTAGGTTGGTCTCATGGTTAATATACTATTGACCATGAGTGGTGGTGGTTTATGGCAGGTACTCACACCTATGCGGTGCTGAAAAGCACACAATTCTCTATGTCAAGTCTAATCCTCCTCGATTGAATCAATGATACAGTGATCAAGTGGATCATCCTACTGAATTTCAAATGATCGAGCCACATGTGGATGACGTCCAAGAGCCATAACTGAAAAGGAAACAAGAATTTCCTAAGCACGATTCATTTGAATTCACTTAATTCATTTTAAACTTCTCAAAATAACCTAACTCAAATAGGAACACAAGTCATCATGATCCGTGTATCTCTCCTAGGTCTTTGCATTGAAAATAGGTAAAAATCACTTGGTCATTCAATATGATCAGAGTCTATGCATTGGATCATAAGGAGCCCTAAAATCTCATTTTATAGCCAGTGTCCCTTGCTTATGTCATGTATTATGGTCAACTAACACTGTTTCCATACCAACTCATGAAATACTCACTGTGCCTAACTCCAAACATCATCATATCTCTCAACCATCAGCCTTTGATACTAATATATTATAACCCTCTCCTGCCAAATATACTACAATGAGGGAAGAGAGATAATTACCCTCGAGTTCCTTCCCCAATAGACCTCATGTTGAAAACTAGCACCAAATCCATAAAAATCTCATAAAATGGGAGGAATTAACCTCTATAATAATATAATATCAGGAAATAAGATTAATTTTCCACAAGAAACTCCATAAAATAGTATAAAAAGTAACCAAAATCATCCCGTAATGCATGCATAAATAAAATAATATAGATAAAAGAATCAAAATGTAAATACACAAAAGCAAAGCTAAAACAATTATACATCAACTGTCCAAAAAGGTCCTAGAAAGTATTGTCCAACACGATCCATGTAATCCTCCTAAAAACCTGAAAATCAGTTTATATATGTAGGATGAATATATAAGTATACTCAGCAGCAAAACCAAAGTTTTTCATGCATATGTGAAAGAATCATACTAATGCGCTCGTGAGAAAACAAAATAACAGACAACACCTAAATAGGTCAAATATCTATCCCAACCTCACCAAGGAACACCCACCAAATAATTAAAACCACGTTTAATAACATAATAAGAAGAATATCAACAAAGGGTACCCCACACCACTTTCTCATTGATTTTTCCACTCTCACACCCCAATATCTTATGTTATAGAACTATCATCTCTTCCGAATAACATATACCACCGCCCCACAGTATGGTCACATCGCATCACATTTGTGGACATGTGGGCCACTGCCCCACAGTGTGCTCACATATTATCTCATCCAAAGACACCTAGGCCATCACATTACAACCATTGTCAAAAATAGAGTAGTAGGGTATCATGAACATGAATGACATTAACCTCATTCCCTCCTCCTACAATGTACAAACCCCCCCACCAAAAGACACCCCACAACACGGTCATATCAAATCTCACCCGAAGACACCTAGGCCACCTCCCTAGAGCACAGTCATATCACATCTCGTCTCAAGACACATAGGCTATAACCTAGTGCACTAACAGACCACCAACCATCACACCATGTGCATATCTACTCCACTATAAGAGAGATTGGGAAAGAGCGGGTAGCTAGCCATCCATCCAAATCTCTAGAATGTTAGAAAAAACACCTAGTGTGAAAGTATGGGAGTCGACACATAGTTCTCGAAATAGGCGTGGTGCGTATAGAAATCACAATAAATATAAAAATATATACATATAGTCACACATAAGAACAACCTATGAGTTCATAGAAAGACACTAACTAAATCACAACACTACCACCTTCGATACCACCACTAAATGAATAACACTACACAAGCCATAAGCCATATTTTTCATTTCTATCCAATCCCATTATCTATCCCATTAATTTCATTATTTACCAACAACTGCATTTAACCACATAGACCATCATTTATTTCTTCATTAGTAATTTCCATCACATTAATCAGACCAAACCCAACCATTTCAATCATTATTAAATAATTATTTCATTACTACTCGAGATTATCTCACAATGCAAACATAAATCACAAGCAGCTCATCATTCCAATTGAACCATCACCTCACCACCCCACAAGCACACAAACAAAACAATCACCTCACCACCCCAAAATCCCAACCAAACAAACCACACATCACCCCACACCACATCTCAACCACATATCGCCACCCGACAACATGACCACACATCACAACACATAAAAGATCATTTTAAATATTTAAAAAATTGTATTTTATAACATTTCAATTTATTTTAAGGGTGTTATTACACAATCCATAAATCTAGGGGAAACCATATGATTAACCAAATATAAGTGGTTAGCCAATTTCAATTTTAGGGTTATATCACAAAAACCACACAACAAGGTCTACACAACACATATCAAACCAATGCAACCCCCCCAATGGTCACAATTTTTAGCAGGGCATTCAGACCATACAATCACAATATCATAATAATGTCAAAGTTGTAAAAGTATGTGAATCATTCTCGTTCCCCCCTTTAATTTCAATTAGTCAATTATTTTTCTTTAATTAAGGAATCACAACTGCCCCCATAGATAAACAAGATAAATCCCCCCTCATGATACACAAAATGTGAAATGAAGGAATTCCCTCTCTCAAAAAATATTTTCCAACTCATTGCACACTGTAGGGAAAAGATGAATCACCTTCAAACCACAACTGCATGAAAAACCCAGAAATCAACCTAAACCACATCAAGGGTTATTAAAAAACACATCCCAACTCACAATCCAAATAAAAACCACACCACCACAACATATCTTCAAAGAATAATGGAAGTAAAGCCATGGGGAAGAGGGGAGAAGTCACTATGGATTTCCAACAAGACTCCATCAGAACCAATAGATCAGGGTAAGAGGACGAGGGATGAAAATCCAATTTGAGTTTCCTAGGATTCAAACAAAATGAGAGAGTTAAGTGGTATGGATGAATGAGGAGGGGATCAGCCGAAAGACCTATTTAAATCCCATAACTCAAAACTTCCATGTTGTATAACTCATTCACAATGTGAATTTCATGGGGTTTTCCCAAAAAGCATCTTTTACTAAAATTTGCGTCCCCTCAGCATTATTTAACTACACATCATGAATTAATTTCATGACCTAAATCTATTTCATGGATTCTTTCATCACCACACACAATCCTTGAATCTAGCTAGCTAGACAAGCGGGGAAACACCATTTCACATCATGTAAACCTTACAATATGTGATTTTCTAATAGAATCCATGATGCACCTCCAACCACCACAAAAACACCTCAAGCCTCCTCTAAAACACCTCAAACTCAAAAAATTGATAATTTAATGGGCTAGGAAGGCATGATCCATTACATAGAATGTTATTACTGGTGCTTCATCTAGGAATTATTTCATCTGTCTGCATCGATTTATGGGTTGACCAAGAAAGGGATGAAGTTTTTTTTGGTCAGATGCTTGTGAGAGAGATTTTCAAGAGTTGAAGGGTAGGCTAACCTCATAATTTATCCTCACCTTAACTTTTCTAGGTAAAGAATTTATCATGTACTGCGATGCAACCAAATTTGGACTCAGAGTAGTTATGTTGTAGGAGGACCTAATTGTTGCTTATGGACCCAGGAAACTAAGACCACATGAGAGCAATTATCATACTCATGATCTGGAGTTATCTATGGTGGTATATGCCCTGAGATTCTTGAGTCACTATACTTTTTTTGAGAGGTTTATGGTATATATAGACCACAAGAGGCTGATGTATATCTTTTCTTAGTGGGACCTGAACATTCGGTAGAGGAGGCGAGTTGAGTATCCGTAGTCTTTTGACTTCAAGCAAGATTATACACTGAGTAATGGAAAAATAATTTCCTATTATATGAGATATAATATGAACATAGAGTTATTGAGGGAGTCTTGTGATGATTAGTGGATGATGGAACACTTTACTGACATGAATCTAGATGTTCTGGTGTCCCAGAATGAGTAAATATGACTTCGACATCTATTATACCTATTATTTTGGGAAGAATCAAGACTGAGAAGTTATCTGATCTAGGAGGCTTAGAACTGAGGGATAAAATATATAATGGGGAGCCACTATCAGTATGATCTCTTGGAAGTGACAATTATCTTCTTTTCCATGTCCGATTATGGGTTCCTATATGTTGCTGTGAGGAGCTGATGAAGAATTTCATGAATCTATATGGGCAGTACACCAAGGTCTGACAAAGATATATCATGATATCTGTTGATAGTAATGGTTTCTAAGAATGAATAATGTTGTATCATGATTCGTAGAGAGATGCTTCACCTGTTAGTATGTGAAATACAAGCCCTAGAGTCCAATTGGTTTGTTATAGCCTCTGCCTATTACATAATGGAAATGGAATGATGTCACTATGGATTTTGTGATAGGATTACCTAATAAACCTCCCAAGAATGATGAATAATGAGTGATCATATATCGACTGATGAAGGTAGGATACTTCTTTTCTATCAAAGAGATCACCATTGTTGATGATATAGGTACTCTTTATGTGTGGGATATAGTTTGGTTTCATGGTGTTTTGAGGAGTTTCATTTCTGATAGATATCCTCAGTTCACATCTAGTTATGTAAGGGTCTTCATAAGGCTCTAGGATCATAGGTTCTTATTAGTACAACATATCATCTTCAGCTAAGAAACCGATATAAATAGACTATTCAGATTCTGGTGGATATGTTATGAGCCTATTTTTTGGATTTTTGTGGTTAGGGGGAGAAGAATACGACACTCATAGAGTTTTCATATAATAAAAACTTCCAAGAATCAATCTATATAGGACCTTTCAAGGATTTGTATAGTAGGCCATCCCATTCGCCCATTTTTTGGTTGGAGGTAGGTGATTCATGTTGGACCCGTGAAAATCTTGAAAATAGACCAAGATACTCCCTATACCCTACAATTAGGTTACTGGTCACTTTAATGGGCCACTCTACTGGGTCGAGTATCATGGATATCTCCCCTAGTCAGCAGGGGATTTATTTATTCTCCCCAAAGAATCAAACCTATGGCTGACTAAAATTTAACCAATCAGGGAGATTATCTGGTACCACTATCTATTGTTGAGATCATCACATGTCCAACAATTCAGAGTTCATTAGACCAAGTCTCATATAGGAGATGCTTGAGTAGGTTCAGTTTATCAGAAATTAGTTGGAAACCATGCAGAGCATGCATAAATCTTACGCTAACAAGTGGAGACGACCTATGGAGTTTGATGTTGGTCATCTTGTTATCCTTTAGGTGTCACCTGAGTTAGGGAAATTCCATATTAGGATCAGAAGAAGATAACACTCAGGTTTTTCGGGCTGTTTGGGATAGTGTAAAGGGTTGATCTAGTGTCATACTGATTGGACCTTCTATAGTACTACAGTTCCATGTATGATGTGTTTTACATGTCATAACTTTAGAGATACCATACTGACACTTGTCATGTGGTAGAAGTTTATGACATCAAGTTTGGTGTAGTTGTGTCCTTTGAGGGGAATTCAATATAGATTATGAACCTTAGTGATATATATCACTAGGGAAAGACCATACCTCTAATTAGAGTGTAGTGGAATCATGGTAATGTTAAATAGGAGGCCTAAGAAAAGAAATTTGATATGTTGAAATAATGGCTAGACTTGTTCTCTGAGGCCCCATTGTGATTCTTAGAGGAGCTCAGCAATGATCAGTTATATGACGGGGAGGTTGTATGATCTCTTCTTACCTAGGCACATCCCTCTTTAATTTTTGGTTGAACCTATTTCAGTTGTTTTTTATTCTCTTCTTAAAAACTTTTGGCCGAGCCTTTGGGGGGGGGGTGAATAGATTTTTATTGGGGAAAGTGACATAATGTTCAGGGGTGTATATTTATTTGAAATAATGGAGTATGGGTATAAATGTGTCAAAGGGCCTATGAGGGTTCTATGTGGGTTTGGGAAGCATCAGAGGTGGTTCAGGTTATTTCTAAAGAAGATTGGATGAGAGCTGTCTACTGGACACTTTCATGTCATGAATAGTTTGCACGATATAAACCTATTTCTAGGATGATTACATGAACTGGTTTAGATTGTGAAATGTTTACACATCATGAAAATGGTTCACATCCTGAAATAGTTTATTAAGGTTATTTTAACCCATGAAGAAAAGTTTTTCAGCGTATCTTTTAAATCAAAAAATTCACACCATGAAAGGGGTTCACATCATGAATATCTTAGGACTGGAAGTTTTAAACCACGCTGTGCGTATGATTTTATTTTCATTTGACATGAAACCTCCTATCTCAAAACCAAGGGTGACTCCATGTGATTTTATAGTGATTCCTTCCCTTATGAACATCATTTTCTAGTGTTTAAACCCCAATGAGTTCATTTTAGTTTTCCCATTCCGCTCACTATTCTTTGTTATAGCGGTGTGATCTCTTGACCGCCATTGAATCAAGATTTGTTTTTGATGTTTTTTTCATCTAGGTTTTTTATTGTGACCTAATTATCTTTCATTAATTTTTGGTGTTATTTTTTGATAGTGTTTCCTTGATATCCAGGTAACAGTAAGTGGTCTACAAGAAATCCCTATAGTCTGTTTCTAATTTTTTAAGTATGTGCAATATTATGTAGTTGTGCTGACACAACATATTTTTTAACTGACAAAATAATGGGTGATTATAATCATTTTTTGGACTAATCCTTGGATCCCTTTAGATCCAATAGTGTGGTGACTTGGCATGCGGCTACCTGTAGGGTGAATCTACCCTTGACCAATAATGATATTGCATTTGGATTAAAATATTATTTAGCATGAAATGAAACCTTAGGTTATTTATTGTAATAGAATCACTTTGTAAAATGGATTTCTTGTTTATTTAAATGATCAGTGATACTTTTATATGACATGGTTTTGTACACTATCATATTAATGGGTTAAGAAATAATTTGATGAATGAAAGGGGAATTGAAAGAAAAATGGTAATTGGCTAAATTGACCATTATGGATTATGATGTATGTTGTGTTATTATTTCCATTATGACTAATGTTGTATGTTATGGTAGAATACTTATCGACTTTGGCCTTGTAATTCTGAAATTATTATATAGTGGACTTGGTCCAGTTATTATGAAAGTTTTATATAGGGGGCATGGACTAGTTATGATGAAATGCTTGTATAGAGGGCTTGGTCCAGTTACGCTATAATGTTTATAGGGATTATCCTAGTTATGCTGAAATTATTATATAGAGGACTTGGTCTGGTTATACTAAAATGCTTATATAGAGGCCATGGCTTGGTTATACTAAAATGCTTATATAGGGTTCTTGTACAGGTTATAATTTAATGATTATAGGGCTTAGTCCAATTACATTGAAATTATTATATATAGGTATTCTGCCTAGTTATGTGATTATTCCATGGAATTGTGGTTATAATTGACATGGTAATGCTACATGCTCAGAGATATTAAAAGGTGTCACTGAAGTAGTTTAATTGTTATAATTTGTTAATTGATTAATTAATACTCATGTTCATTGCCTTATTACCTGAACTTACGATCAGACTGGTTTTGTTTACATATGTTAGTGTCGACCTACTGAGTTTTACTCATACCCCATTCGAGGTGCCATTTGGTACCTGAGCAGATTACATGGATAAAATTTTGGACAAGGGAGAAGGACCTTGTTATTGATTTTTTATTTCTATATGCATCGAATTTTGGAGACGAGACTGGCCAGGGATTTAGGACTAGGGTCTTTTGAGTTTATTTTTTTCATCTTGATATTTTATTTATACAACTTTCAACATGTCATTTATTTATATTTCAACATAAAATTACATGGTTTATTATTATTTTGTTTACTTGGATCTTTCTTTATATTCTAGTTATATGATGTACTATTTATGCTATTTCCATTACATTGATATTTGGTTATTCAACCTATATTACAACTCTTTTCTAGGGGGTATAATCTCCCCACTATTTTCTCTACACCCACACTTATAGTCAAAATCCTTTGGCACATGGGGAGGTGTGTTTGAGGTCTAGTAACCAACCTGATTTGGACACCTGAGAGAGTGCCATATCGGGGGACATTACAAAGACCACACTGAAGCTAATGTCTTATGACATAATGATGATATGGGGGGATGTATAAGGATACCCCATGGTGTAATTTTAAGGGTTATTCCATAGAGGGATCCTAGTAGGTAGTGAGGTTAGGATACCCCATAATGGTGGGCAGCATTCCAGCCCTTGGGATATGCTGTACCAGGGTCCCATTTGAATAATACTATGGAATATCCCTATGGTCCAATCCATGGTGGTGGGTTTCATGGGGAAAACTGCACTATATCTAGGAGGCCCATATTGCATCTTGTCCTGGTGGTGAAGCATCACGATGTGGTCCTCATGACCACATTGTGGTGGTCTACTATGCATTTTTTAACTGGGGGTAGACTAATAATTTACCGGTTGTTCACCCTCAGGTTTTTGGTGGGAGAGGTTCATAGGGAGTTACATTTCAGCTAGATCTTACCCCTTTCTCACTCCCTTCAAAACCCACATGTCAAGGGTTTTTTTCATTTATACAATGAATTTTAGGTAATGTCCTTATTTATTATTCTATTCTTATTGCTTGTTGTATCACTCAAATTTTGGTGCAATTTTAGTTAGATTTTATTGAATATTTCTAAAAAATCATAAAGTAAATGAATTTAAATAATGGGGATTTCATGTGGCTCATATAAAGGAGATCCCAGATAGATGGTTTCACACCTTTTGAAGCAGTTTCAGTGAGACATAAGTGCACAGTGAGTTTTTAGGCGATTATGACTATTTTAATAAATTTGAACAATTATTTAAAATGGGTTATAATTAATTATGTGTGACGCTTAGCATGAGATAGGTTCTTGGGAGCATGTATGAGGCTCAGTGGGCTAGGGAAAGGTTTGATAGAGATCAGTTAGGGGTTAACTATATGTTTCAGGTAGGTGACCCCTATGACACAATTTCATAAGCATGTTTATACTTGAGTATTAATTTTCTTTATAATTGAATGTGTTGGTTATGGGGTTTTGGGACCAAGTGTTACCTAGATAAATGAGATAATATGTATTTAGGCCTCCTATTATTGGAATAATTTCCATTCAACACATAGGTTAATTGGTATGACCCAATGAATATGTCTCTATGGGAGATGGCATTGGCTGATATCATGAGAAATGTTTATGAGGTCCTAGAATGTGAGATGAAATATGAATGGAATATGTTGGGTCTCCTTGGGATGGTGAGTATTTATGAGATTCTTGGGTATGAGTGATTATGGGAATGATGGTCATACATCTTGAGAGTGATTAGGATCCCCCTCTTGGGGATGGAGGTGTGTCTTGGTGTTTTCTTAGAGTGAAATAATGGCTTGAGGACTCAATTTTTGCAACTAAGAGTGATTCCCTAGGGTGATGTTTTGAGAGATATCCCTTAGGATATGTTATATGATACCCTAGTGTAGTTCATAATAATTTCCTAAGAATTAACATTAGGATTCTAAGTGGAAAATGAGATAGGAATTAGGACCCCTCTTGATGAGGCCTAGGTCAGGATGAGTCTTTGGGATGTGAAGTTACTAAGGTGTGTTTGACATCTAATAGTACCATATAGTAGAGATAGAAATGGTTCTGGAGGAACCTAATGAATTCCCTAACGACTATAATGAAATGTGCTATGATGTGAGTGAATAGCTGAGGTTTAGGCCTATACATGATGATCTAGTGAGTTGTGTGATGGGATGCAACAATTTTTTTGTGATTATCATGCTTGTAATTATGTTAGGATACATATTATAGTTAGGGTGAGGGTCAGGAAGCCTTCCCTCTTCATGAGTGATATTGAAATGGTGGTACTACCATGATATTGATCCCTGGTTATGTGGGAAGGCCATATCATCCATGAGTGAGATGGTTGGCTTGAGCATGATGGTCTATCCACGAGTGAGATGGTTAGACCCAATGATTGGATGAACAGAACTCCATGAGCGAGATGGGGTACAATTTGTATGTTATGTTAGACAAGATCAATGGGACCAACCTTGAGTTAGAAGTTATAGGTAAATACATGGATGTGTTACCTTCCTAGTAATAGTGGTTGATCAGGATGTTAGGTATGGAATCATACTCTGAGGGGGTAGTGGTCGAGACTTGAATAATGACCAAACTAGATTCGATAGGTATAAGATGGACTTTTGGAATGAGGTAACTATGGGATCTCAACATAGAACCAAAGAAGGAACTGTTAGGTATCATGGAGGTCTGTTTGGCACACGGTGGCCTAGTGGGCATGTGTAACTCATTGAGTGTTGTGGTGGATTAGTTAGCACACAATGAATCAACTAGAAATTTTATTGTATTTATTTTACTCATGAATAGACATGAATATGATGGAATATATTGGTTGCTCTTTGTGAGATCCTAATGAGTTATATTCTAACACCTTGTATAGGAATATTGCTGCATGTGCATACCATATATTTAATTTCACATCAAAGTGCAGGCTATTCCATGGTTTGGGCTAGAGTATCTTAATGGTTATTTGGAGAATGATATTGATGTATGACTCAGGGATGTAAATGGATCCTCTTGTGTATTTTATTTATTTCATTTGTTTTTTTATTTGATTAGCCCAATGGAAAATCAATTAATGTGTGATTTCATGAATGTGTGTTTGTACGAAAGTATTCATTTTGATATTGGATATGTTTATTTTTTATTCATAATCAGATGTACGTTTCAAGTGTTTAGTTATTTACATGGTGCAATTGACTCTAATATGAGGGAATAGTCTCTAAAATATATATTTTAGACCCTTGATTTTAGTCAAAAACTTTTGGTGTATAGGGATCCATGATCGAGGTCACCTGAAACCACTAATTTAAGAATTGTTAAGTGGACATATTTTTGTGTATAGGGAGGCATTCCTACTCTTGGGATGGTTTAGAGCTTGTTATGGTCCTTGTAGTGGTGTTATATGAACACCTTTATGATGGGAAGCCCTTGTTACTAGGGTGACATGATTACTGTTTTGGATTTAATTGTTGTGGTTTAGATATTCATTCAAGCATGGTGTGTCTATTTGAGATTTCTATTATGGGATTTATCTCTTAAATAATTGGTGAGTGTTTTATTTACATGTATCATAGTAGGCATGTGGGGTTCACATGACATGTGTGCATGCATGTGATTTCACTAATGATAAGGGATTATGTTGTTTAATGAATTAATTAATTATATGAAATTTTCCTATATAACTTGTTAGTGTAATTTTACTCAACTAATCCATAAGTATTATTTTCTAATGGTAGGGCATGTGTAACTTATGTTGGGAGATTATCTAGTGATGGTAATATGATAATTTCATAAAGGGATGTATGTAAACCCATAATGGGTTAGTTTAGGCATTTTATTCCTCAGTAATGTCTTGATGAATGCATGGTGTTTCATATTGGTGATCTAATAAATGGGTTCAGTTATTTAAAATTTCCACAATAACCCATATCGTGTCTCCCATATAGCGTCTTTTTAGTATTCTATTTTACCAAACTGGGTAGTTGTGTAAATAAACCTAAGAGGGTTGAGTAAAAAGTATGTGAATGTATTATGCATGGTATCTAGGTTAGGTGATAGAGAAGGATCTTATTGATGCCTAACCTTGTGTATAGAGATCTTAAATGGTTTGATCTAGGATGTTTGAGTGTTAATATATTATTGTTGTTTTTTGAATGATTCCCGAGTTTTGGGTGGTCCTACGGTTCGGCATGAGTGAGATACATTGAGTTGTGGGATGAGCCATATATTTATGAGGATCATGGTAAATGGGTTAGAAACATGAGCCTAGGTTATATGTTTTGTGACTCATTAGATTATAAGTCGAGGAGCGTGATCTTATTATATGGGAGTATATAATTGTTGGGTTTGGTTGAGGTCAAGTAAAATCATGGGTGAGAACCTATGATAAGGTTTTTTATGGATCACACTAACTTTGATGGAGGAGAGTAAGATATGGGAATACCATTTTATAAAAATCCTCAGTGTGTGGGGGAAGGTTCAGTTTAGATAAATAGCATCCATTTGGGTTGAAGATTGGTGAACGATCCATTTTTGGGTCTGTTATGAATAGCTTGAATCTTAGAGGAATAAAAGTGGTGTTGTAAAGGAAATCTGGTGGTGAGACACTCATGGGAATGATGGATTTGATTCTAGGTCCTTGATCTAAGTGTTGTTAAGGGAGATACAATGACCGTACCAATTTGGGTTAGTGCTCAAGGAGAATTGTAAGGGAATCCATATGGTGGGGAGTGCACCATTGGCTATTAAAGGGTGTGACCCTCATTATGAGTGGTTTTTAGAGAATGTTGAGGATGGAATTCCTAGTAAGGTGAATATGGTTGGATATCAATGTTTGGTGCTAGTGCTCAAGAGTGAGAGGGATAACCAAGTCCAATCATGTTCAGAGATGGATGCGTTGGTTCTAGGCACAACATAAGTGTTGTGGTGGAGGGTGATATATTAAAATTTATTTTAATAACCATTTCTTGAAACCAAGAACAAGGATATTTCATGTCAAATTTAAAATTATTTATTGAATATCTGAAGGAATAAATACCTGGGCTTGGGAAATTTCTTCATTTATGATTATTGATCATTCAAAAGGCCCTTCCAAATTTCCTTTGTTGTTCTAGTTCCCTCTAGCGGCGATCCACACCTTCTACAATGGTATCTGAGTAATTCCACTTACTCTTTGGGTGCTATTGTGGTGAATCAAATGTCTTTCAATGTTCATTCTTGATCACCCATTCTTCGGTCTTGAAGAAATTCTCTTTTGGGTTTCTTGTTCTTGAGAGGGAGAGAGGAGGAGGAGTCGAGAGATAATTTATTGTGTACAATAATTATATATTCCCAAACTTGGAATTGGTTTCAAATGCTTTACAAAATAGACATATCCATCTATTTATAGAGATGGGATTTCAATTACAAAATTTAACTTCATAAAAACCATTAAATATAATTATAAACATTAATGAAATCTCATTCCACATAATAATAATAAGAATCTTATTATATTATGGTTCTCCAACTTCTAAAAAATGGATAAATAATATTTATCGGCTTGTAAATAATTATTTTATCATTGGACATGGTCTTGGTCTGTTCAAACTCCTCTTGAATTTATAAAACACCCAAATAAATAATTTATTCTCTAAAATTAACATTTTATTCACAAACATGTAAATAAATATTTATTAAATATTCAATAAAATAAATAAATATATTTTATTCACAATTTGGTGAATAAATAGTTATTTATTTTGTGTGATCAGTATAACTTGAATAAATTTTTTCCCTATTCTTGAAAATAATATTTATTCCATTAATTAAATTCAAAAATAATTCAATCAAGACCAATAGAAACACTTACTGTGTGACCCTCCAGAATTCTTTCTCATTATAATTAAGCGGTATTGCCTAAAGTCCAATATTACTATCTAGTAACGGGTCAAGGAACCCAAGAGAAAGAACTTAAAGTCATAATGATGACAACCACATATGAATACACACTGAGTAATATAATCCCTTTGTCCCAATATCTCATCAAGTAGGTTGCATGATGGTTTCATCAACCTATATGCTCGATACATCATTATTTGACAATTTGAAATAAACTAATCGTTACACCATGTCCATGGAATTTAGGTTTATGGTTATATTTCAATGAAAAGGATGAGATATCAACTTCTATAAAGATAATAGGAAAAAACATTCCTTGACTTATCCATTAATAACATGCCATTCGTGACGTACCCAATATACCCTACTTCCTGCCAACATATGGTGTGAGGGTTTTCGTTATAAAATCTAAGTGAATGAGTCATAATAAGAATTAATGATAATATTAAAGTCTAAGTACCATTACACACACTTGTAGATAGGAATATCCAGTGACACCAAAACATGCAGAATTACTACTGGCAGGTTTTTTCTCATAATCTCTTATCTCGGAGATTACCAAGTGAAAAATTCATGAAAGGAAGTCTCATATGCTTATGAGTACTAACACATGATGGTCAATATACTATGTCTCCCATCATAGTATGTTATCCAACCGCATAACTATATTAAGAATATTGTCATAGCACTTGAAGGTTCTCATTATAGTGGGGAACTACTATGACCATATCAATGTGAAAAATACTCTAGGAAATTATTACATTAAATTCATGAAGAATAATGAAAAATGTGTAATAATATGTTTAATTTAATATCTAATATATAAAATATTCATGTAACCAAAGTAAAAATAGTTGTTTATAGGACACAAAATCTAACAAACTCCCACTTAGACTAGAGCCAACTACACATGACTTTCAGTCTACTAGACCTCCCATGATGATAATGTTTATACTAAGTCATGGATTTAGTCAAGGGGTATGCCAAACTATCTTATGTGGAAATATTGATCACTAAAACCTCACCTCTTTGAGAAAAATACCTCAAGATATTATACTTCTAAAGTATGTGATTTGTCTACCGATGTGACCTTGGCTCTTTTGTGATATCCATCACTACATTATTATAACTATAGAGTATGATGGGATCTTTACTACTAGGTACCACATCAAGAATTTGGATTAAATTTTGCATCCAAAATGATTCTTTATTTACCTCAGAAGCCTCAATATAATTAAACTCTACTATAGAATCTATGACCACAACCTTCTTTGAGATCTTCCAGTTCACATGACCTCCATTCAAAGTGAAGATGTATCTTGTTTGTGACTTCATGTCATCTTGATAAGTTTGGAAACTATCATATGAATATCCTCTAATTAATAGTTCCTCATCTCCTCCATAAACCAAGAACATATCCTTAGTATGCCTCAGATACTTAAGGATAGTACTGACTACCTTCCAATAGAAGTCACTTGGATCAGATCGATATCTTCCAACCACACTTAATGCATTGGCGGCATCTATCCTAGTACATAGCTTAGCATACATGAATGAACCAATCTATGATTAATATGGAATCCTTTCTATTCTATTTCTTTCTTCATGGTTTTGAGGACACATTTTCTTGGATAGATGAATTCTGTGTGATGCTGGAAACAATCTCATCTTGGATTATTCCATACTGAATCTATTCAGTATTTTTTCAATATATTTACTTTGAATTAGTCCTGATCAATCTCTTAGATTTATCACAATGGATCTTGATCCTAAGAATTTATGATTTCTCACCTAATTATTTCATGGAAAATCATTTATTAAACCACACCTTAATAGACAATAAGATTGGTATTTAATTTCCAATAAGTAATATTTCATCAACATATACTATTAAGGAAACAACTAAACTCCCACTAAACCATTTGTAGACACAAGTCTCACATTCATTCTATATAAAACCAACTTCCTCTATGGATTCATCAAAATTAATGTTCTATGACCTGGATTATTTCTTTAATCCATATTTTTTTTTCAACTTGCATATATTATCGGCATCCTTTGGAGTCACAAACCCTTCAGGTTGTGTCATTTATAAATATTCATAAATGTTATCATTAAAAAAGGCTATTTTGAAATACATTTTACAAATATCATAGTCACGGTAAGCTACAATCTCAAGTAATAATGGATTTCAACATTGAAACTAGTGAAAAAATTTTCATTATAGTTAATTTCTTGATGCTGTTTAAACCCTTTTGCAACCAGTAACACCATATAGGTACTGAATTTACCTTCCATATCCAATTTATTCTTGAATATCCATTTTAAACCAATAGTATTTACATCCACTAGAGGATCAACCAAAATAAAAACTTGGTTTTGGTACATGGAATCCATTTCAGAATTCATGGATTCTTGTCAGTTGGAAACATCTCTGCTACTTATTGCTTCCTTGTGGGTTAAAGGATCATTATTATCAACTAATAATAAGTCATCACCCTATATAACTAGAAAACTATACCATTATGTTTCTCTAACCTCTCTTGTACTCCTACACGATTCTTGTATCTTAGAAATAGTTTATTCTTCCATGGAGATTTTTGGAATCTGATCCTATAACAACTCTTGTGTGCCTTGACCCGCAACTTCATCAAAGTTTATCTCACTCTCACTATCTCTTTTGGAGATGTGATCCCTCTCAAGTAATATGGAATGTCTTACCACTATCACGTTTTTGTATAAGGGTTAGAATAGGTAATATCCCCTTGTTTCCTTAGGGTATCCTATAAAGGTACACTTTGTGCCTCAGGGTTCATGTTTGTTACTTGAAGAGTCCTTAACAAACAATTCACTTCCCCACATATGTAAATTCAATAACATGATTTTTTACACTTCAAAATTAATATGGAATACCATTTATCAATTTAGTTGGTTCTTGGTTTAGTATGTGTGCAGATACTTGTAAGGTATATCCATAAAAGGATAATGGAAGACTCACATGACTAATCATTTATCTCACCATGTCCAATAAGGTGTGATTCATCATTTGAATTACACCATTCCACTGAGGTGTATAAGGAAGAGTGATATGGGATTGGATCCCAAACTATCATAAGTAATCAATTAAGTCTTGATTAAAATATTATCCACTACAGTCTTAGTGTAGTTTCTTAATCTTCCTACCAAACTGGTTCTCAACTTCATTCTTTTATTCCTTGAATTTATCAAAATAATCCAACTTATACCTAATTAATTAAATATATCCATATCTAAATAAATCATCAGTAAAAGTTATGAAGTATGAGTACCCACCCCTTTCTTTAATAGTAAATGGTCCACACACATCGGTATAAACTAATTCAAGAATCTCTTTATCCCTTTCCCCTTTCCTACTAAATTGGGATTTGGTTATTTTTCCTTGTAAACATGCACGACATACACCTAGTGGTTTTAGTTAGAAAGAATATAAATATACATCTTGATGTAGTTTTTTCAAGTTTTTTTTATTTACATGACCTATCCAGTGATACCAAAGTTTGGTGTGGTATGATTCATGTGAAGTAACATCATTATCGATTTATATTACTTGGTTAATGTAATATAACACCTAAATACCACTATGTAAATATGACTTACCATAGAAAATTCTATCTTTATAAATGAAGAAAAATTTATTTCCAAATTTTAAAATTAATCCATCTATACCTAGTTTTGGATACAGAAATAACGTTGAAGGTTACTGAAGACATATAATAACAACCCTTTAAAACCAAGATCATTCCAGTAAAAAATGTGAGGTGGTAGTCCCTGATAGCTACAACAATAAGTATATATCTATTGGTTTCTTGTAGATCTATATATACTCAGTCAATTTTTATGAATTTACTTAGTTATTATATTTGAATACATATATGAGAACCATAATCTATATCTAATACCAAATTTGTAGAAATAGATAAATTTCAGTTGATAGAAAACACACATGAAGCTTCCCCTTTCTTCTTTATTTGGGTGAAGTTTTTCTTCCAATGGTCCTTCTTGTCACATACGAAATAGAAAACATCTTATTCTCTTGATTCCACTTTTATCTTCTTCTTCTTAGATGAGTGTGAATAAGATTTGGTCTTAAATACCTTTGCTTTCCCTTTCCATTTTTTCACCAAAAGGACATAAGGATTTTCACACTTCATATATTTATCTACTTGGTGAAGAAGGATAATAAGATATGGTAAATAATTATCAATGTTGTTCATATTAAAATTCCCAACAAAACTAGAGAAGCTTTGAGGGAGTGATGCCAGAATGTGATCGCTTCCCAGTTCTTTAGGGAGTTTAAACCCTAGAACCTCTAGGCGCTCAATGTAGTTAATGATATTGACTACGTGAGACCCAAATAGGGAATCCTCTCCAAGATTACTCTAAAATATCATCTTTGAAATCTCAAACTATTCCTATCTAGCTCTCTCTTGGTAAAGACCACATAGGTTCTCAAGTATTCTATACACATCCATGTTTTCGTGAGACTTCATGAGTTCACTATACATAGATGAAAACATAAAAAATTTAATGTAAACCACGCCATTCATATGATTTTCATAGAGTAGGAAATCTTTATCACTCTCTTATTAAGCAATATAATCAGGCATTGATGATTCTAGCATGTAAGATTTCTGTTCATGGCATAGAAAAACCCGAAGGTGTCTAAACCACTTCTTGAAGTTACTATCAGTGAGGAGATTGTATTTATCAAATATTGATCATAGGGATAGTGTGTATGATTATATTTTCATTTTATTATATAATTAAAATAGAATATAATTATTACTTTTCTTGATTAAAAATTTTGTGAGAAATAATAAATTAATTGATTTTATTAAATCTCCCAATATTTTATCAAGTATCAATAGCCCTCACCATTGAACTTTAAATGTATAGTTTATAGGACATTCTATTGGTAGGGATCAATATTACCCTTTGTATAACCCCAATAAGGGATGGTAAAGCTATTTTGAAGGTATTTAGGTAGGCAAGTATTTTCCAACTGCGGGTTTGAAACTCCTTTATCCATTGAGTGGACTCCCCAATCCATAAATTCTAACTTTGATTTTCTCAACACTTACCTCTAAATTACACCATGTCTAAAAAGGGATACTCCTCTTGATGTAAAATGGTTAAGTCCACTTGAGACCTTCATAATAACTCCCCTTATAAAAGTAAGTATCCCAACAAGGGTTGGTCAAAAACATAGTTCTATTGAGTTTTGTTCCTAACCATGTAACAAAAGGCTTAGTCTAACTTAAAAATAGATTGAAAGGATTATATTTTATTATGAATAAATTTTTACCTTTTTTTATCCTTTACATGTCTTGTTAATATTTAAGTGTATGCTTACTTAATTAATTAACCATGTTTGGATAAAACATTTACGCACAATCAATTTTATTTAAATTCCATCTTTGAATATTAATTCATTTATGTGATCATGGTATTGCATCAATAAATATAAATTTAATGCATTAGATATAAAATAAATAATTAATTAAATTAACTAATCATGAGATTATATAATGTTTGATTTAATGAGTGAACTTTAAATCAACCTATGAACTAGGGGAAATAACTCCTTATGTCAGACATGGAATGAGCTATAGAGTTCCACATGTCCACCTATGTATCACTGAGTTGTCACAATTATGGTTATGTCTTGAACCGTATCCATGAACCTTAGGATGATTTATTAATTACAAATATTTATTACTCACACATAGGTGAGGGAAACTAATAGATTGGTTAAAGGGAATTACATAAATATCCTTAGACACATAGGTCCTATATAATAATGGAGGGAGGGATGACTTCTAGGCCATATTTTAATTTAATATTAAATAATTGAAAAATAATTCAATAAACTTAATTAAATAAATTTCAACACATATATAGGTATTGGTCAATCTCATGATCGGTCGTACATGCAACGGATATTCCAAAAGTAACTAGCTTGCAGTAATTTATTTACTCATTATTTATTCTTATTAATATGAACGTGATTTTATTAATTAATTAATAAATTAATAAATTTCGTTTAATTTTAATGATCTTCCAAAATTAATTGGAGATACCCATCAATTTTTAATTCATGTACAATAAACGATAGAACCATTAATGAAATATTTATTATAGTAAATTAATTGAGAAGTTAATTTTTTAAAACTTTTATTAAAATGTCAAACACACAATGGTGTGACAATCAATAAAATATGGTTTTAATGTTTCAAAATTTTAAATATAATGCAATTTTAATTTTTTCAATTAATGGGTGACTACATGGCATGTAAATCTAGCTACACACTATGTACCTCTATTTCCATATATCCAAGTCACAAGCCCAGGGCTTCAGCGTGTTAACTTGACCAGACTACACAGTGTGTACATGCCAGCTACACACCTTGTATCTTCTTGACACGTTTGAAGTTAGCCTAATAAACACACTATGTGAAATAAAAAACACCGTTTGTTTTTAATTTCTCGGAACATATAGATACAATGCACATGGTTAGATAGACTGTACTCAAGCCACACACCGTGTAACCCATCTTTACTGGCCAAATATTTGGCACTTCCCAATGGAATCTATGGTCATTCTTCATTTATTCTTAAATCTCTAATAAAATGAAACACTGAAAAGACATGATTAATATGTTTATAACATGTTAATTAAAACAAAATTAAATAATGAATAACATGAAATGAAAATCTAACCATGATTGTGCATAGATCAATAATCAAATAAATATTTTTAAATTTAAACACACCTGGCTCTGATACCACTTGTTGGTTCCGGGTGCAACAGAAGTGTTGTGGTGAAGGGTGATATATTAAAATTTTATTTTAATAATTGTTTCCTAAACCAAGAGTGAGGATATTTTAGGTAAAATTTAGAATTAATTTATTTAATATCTAAAGAAATAAATACCTGAGCTTAGGAAATTTCTTTATTGATGATTGTTGACCATCTGAAAAGGTCCTTTTAGATTTCCTTTATTGCGCTTGTGAGGATCAAAGTGTATAATACATCTAGTGGTGATCCACACATGCTCCAATGGTCTTCGAGCAATGATACTCCTTCTCCAGCTACTAGCATAGTGAATCGAATGTATTTCTTTGTTTGTTCATGATCGCTTGTTCTTCAGTCTTGAAAAAATTCTCTCATGGGTTTCTTATTCTTGAGAGAGAGAGAGGAGGTTTCAAGATATAATTCATTGTGTGCAAAAATTATCTATTACCAAACTTGTAATTGGTTTCGAATTATTTAAACAATATACATAGCCATCTATTTATAAATATGATATTTTAGTAACAAAATTTAATTGCATAAAATCCATTAAATATAATTCTAAACATTATTAAAATCCCATGCCACATAATAATAATAATAATAATATTATTATTATTATTTTTTGGTGCTCCAACTTGTGAAAAATAGATAAATAATATTTACTGGCTCGTAAATAATTATTTTATCATCAAATATGGTCTTGGTCCATTCAAACTCATCTTGCATTTATTGAGCACCTGAATAAATATTTTATTCTCTTAAATAAATATTTTATTCACAAATTAGTAAATAAATATTTATTAAATATTAAATAAAATGAATATATATATTTTATTCACAATCAAGTGAAAAAAAATTATTTAATTTATTCGATCAATATATCTTGAATAAAATTATATCTCATTCTTGAGAATAATATTTATTCCATTGATTAAATTCAAATAGATTTTAATCGAGACCAAAAGAAACACTTAGTGTGTGACCATATATGATTCTTTCTCATTGGCATTAAGTGAGCTTACTTAAAGTCTAGGATTACTATCTAGCAACAGTTCAAGGCACCCAAGATAAAGAACTTAAATCTGCAATGACAACAACCACATACAATCTCTCACTATGTAATATAATCTCTTTGTCACAATATATCATCAAGAAGGTTTCATGATAGAGTCATCAACCTATATGATCAATATATCATTATTTGACTATTTGAAATAAACTCGTCATTACATCATGGACATAAAATTTAGGACGAAGATTCTATTACAATCAAATTGTTGAGATATCAACTTCTATAAAGATGGAAGGGACAAATCTTTCCTTGAATTATCCATTAATAACATGTCATTAGTGATGCACCCAATGTACCCTACTTCCCTCCAACATATGGTGTGATAGTTTTCATCAGAAAATTTGAGTGCACGAGTCATGACATGCATTAATGATAATATTAAAGTCTAAGGACCATTACACAAACTCATAGATAGGAATATCCGATGACACCAAAACATACAGAATTTATACTGGTGGGTATGTTCTCAGAATCTCCCATCTTAGATATCACCAAATGAGAACTTTATGAGAAGAATTCTCATCTACTTATGAGTACTTGCACTTGATAGTCTATATACCATGTGTCCCATCATAGCATGCTATTAAACTGCAAATCTATATTAATAATATTGTCATATCACTTAAAGTTTCTCATCATATCGGTGGACTAAAATGACATTATCAATATGAAAAACACTCTAGGAAATTATTACATTAAATTCATGACTAAAAATGAAAAATATGTAATAATATGTTTAATTTAATAATTAATACATCAAATATTCATGTAATTAAATTAAAAATAGTTGGTTCTAGGACACCAATTGTAATAGTATGGAGCATGGTCCATAATGTTCACTGATTAGTTTGGAAGGGTGATGAAAATAATACTCCTATAGTTGAGAACATTGTATCAATCACAAGTGTATGAACCCCATAACATAAGGGTTGAGGATGTTGTGAGACTTATTAGTGGATGATTGAGGTGGTGACATGTTTCTGGTTTGTGGGAATATATACTGATATCTAGTTCCATGGGCAATACTAGATTTGAGATTTGGATTTATAACTAGATAGAGTTTGGATGTTGACATCAGGATCAGAGTGGATTCAAGGTGATATGAGAGTGAGTTGGATTCATTGTGTACCGGTTCATAGGGTAAGATCATGATAGGTGGAGCATGTGGATGGTGATCTAACCCTATAATTACACAAGGATTCGATTTCAAACTTTGTTGTAGGCATTGAATGATATTTTGATTTATCTTAAGGTTAAGGAATCAATATTTGGTGGTTGGATGTGTGTTAGTTGGTACAACCAAGAATTTTTAGATGAAGTCAACTGAAGGAGGACCAATAGGTGATTTTACCTAGAATTGGATGTAGTCAAGTGGAAACTGCTTCAGGAGAATCATCTGGGATGATATTGAGGTGATCAAGGTATTAGAATAATGTTTTTAGATAAAAACTAGTTGATTTGGTCTTAGTGGTTAGATTTTCATAGTGGAATCATATTAAGAATTTAGAGGTGTAATGTATAAGTTTGACAGTGGATTTATGACCATGGAATGTATGAGTTGTGTCGGGAGGACTAGTAGATGATTTTCAAGGATGAGAAGCCCTATAATGGGGATCTTGTAATTTCTTGCATCATTATGCATTGGTGAATTTTTGAGGATCTTTGAATGATGATTTTGGAATAGGGGAAATTCAATGAATTAGGATTAGGATTTTGATTCTAAACATTTGGAAATCTATAAGAGATGGTTTTGGACTTGGAACGAGGTTATGTTGCTAGTAAGTGTGCTTGGGTGGAGGTAAAATAAAGGATGGGGGTGGAATATAACTGAAATTTCTACCGTAGGTGCCCACCATTATGCATAACTAAGGGTCATTCCATGGAGGGATCTGAGGAGGTAGTGGGGTCAAGATTCCCCCTAAGGGTGGGATACACTTCATCATTGGGACCATGCCATGGAATGAACTTTTTTAAATGATACCATGACAAAACCTTAGGGGTCATGTTGTAGTAGTGAACTATGCAGTGTCAGCTGAACCATAGAAAAAATGTAAATTCTATGGATGGGTTGGGTGTAGAGGCATCATGATGTCATCCTCATGAATATATCATAGTGGTATGGTATGCTTTTTTTGAACTAGGGGAAGACCAATAATTTATTGGTTTTACTCCCTTAGGTTATAGGAGGGATATTCACTCAAGTAGGGCCATTTTATCTAACTCCCCTCTCTCCTCCTCCCCATTGATCTCCCATCGCGGGGGATGTTTTGGTGTATTTTTGTGGCATATTTGATATGTTGTCTTGGTATCTTCCTCTATTCTTATATATTATTGTACCCTCCAATTTTAATGTGATTTTGGTTATGATTTATTAATTATTTACACTGTGTCATTGTGGAAATAATCTTGAATGATGGGGATTTCTTATGTCTTAGATAGAGGAGATCCCAAAATGATGATCATATTCTATTGTAAGTAGTTTTGGTGCAGTAGAGAATGAAGTGAGTTTTTAGGTGATTATGTCTATTTAAATTAATTTTAATAATTAATAATAATGTATTATAATTAATTATATGTGATTCTTGTCTTGAAATATGTGTTTTGGAGCATGGATGATGCTTAGTGAGATTGGATGAGGCTTGAAAAAGTTTAGTAAAGGATTACAAATTTTTTCTAGGTGGGTCCCCCCTATGATATAATTTCATATGCATGTTCATGCTTGAGTGTGCATTTCCTATAAAACACTATAGGTTGGTTACAGGGTTTTAGGATGGAGGGTTCCATTGATAGATGATATAAAATAATTTTAGGCCTCTCATGATTGCAATAAGTGATCTTAGGACTTAGTTGAATTGGTATCACCTAGATACTATGTCATTAAGGGGAGAGGGGATTGGATGAACTCTTGAGAGAACTCTATATGTTATTGGAATATGAGATGAGATGTTCATGGCATAGGTTGGATCTCTTAGGGATAGTGGGAATGAATTAGAGGCTTGATACTGGGTGTTGATAGGAAATATGGTCATATGTCTTATGAGTGATGATGTGATCCCTCTTGAGGGTGAAGGTGAATCATGGTGTGTTATTAGAGAGGAATAAGACCTTCTAAAACCAATATGTTTTGTAAAGAGTGATTTATTATGTGTGATGGAAAGATAGGTCTCCATTCATATATGTGATATGGGACCCTATAATGGGTCATGGGGATTGATTTGGACATGAAATCAAGATGTCAAGGGGGAATGAGATATGAATTGGGACCCTTCTTGATGTAGCAAAGTTCTGGATGATTTTTTAGGCTATAAGTTCACCGAGGGATGTAGGATATGAATTGTAATTGATGTGAATAGACTAAGGATGGTTTGGAGGACCCAAATGAATAACTTGATAAGCATGGTGATATGTGTTGTTATGTGATAGGATTGATGAGATCTAAGCCTGGATGTGATGAGCTGATGATCTGTGTAATAGGTTGTGGACCTGTTTGTGATAGTTGTGCTTGTGATTCTGTTTGGAAATAGATTTTAGTGGGGGATAGGTTGTAGAGGAATTTCCTAACAATTAGTGAGATGGTAATGGTGGGATTTTCAGTAGATGATTTTCTTATTATGTGGGAATATTAGTCTATCCATGAGTGAGATGGTTGGTGTAAGCATGATGAGCCATCCATGTGTAAAATATATAGATCAAAGGATTGGATGATCTAAATGCCATGAGTGAGATGGGATTTGGGTTTGTATGTGATACTGGACAAGATGGATATACAATATCTTGAGTGAAAATCTAGAGGTTGAGCCTTATATGAGTGACCTTCCTAGTGACATGGGTTGGTTGAGTTTCTAGTTATGAGACCCTACTTTGAGGGATTAGAGATCGAGACTTGGATGAAATCCTACACAGAGTCTTTGAGTATGGGTTAGACTTGTTTCATGAGGATATGAAATGATTCCAGTATAAAATTTAAGTAGGTTTGGTTTGGTATTGTGGTGTACTGATTAACACATGGTGGACCGATGGGTGTGTGAGACTCATCAAGTATCATAGTGACATAGTTTTCACATGAATCCTCAATGATCACACTCATTATATTTATTTTATTAGTGCATAAACATGGATATGATGTTTTATATTAGGGGTTCTTGGTGATACCCTTTTGAAATATAAATAAACACACCTTTCACGGGTATTTTGATGCATGTGAAGACCTTGGTCCTTCTTTCAGGTTAGAGCACACGACATGTAGTAGATTAGTATAAAGCATCTCAATAAGTATTAGAGATTGGGATTAAGGTATGTCTTGGGGATGACAGTGAAGAAACTTATGTATTTTATTTCTTTTTTTATTCTACATATGTGATTGGCCCAATGGGCGATCAATTGATGTGTGATATAATGACTGTGTGTCTGCATGCCAACATTTATTTTGATATTGGATGTGTTTATTATTTATGAAAAATCTAATGTATGTTTCATGTGTTTGGTTATTTAAATGGTGTATTTGAATCTGATATAAAGGAATATTCTCCCCAAAGTATGTTTTAGGATATTTCTACTAGTTGAAATCCTTTGGTGTACAAGGAGCCGTAATTTAGGTTATGTGACACCACAAACCAAAAAACTATCAAGTGGGCATAGGCTAGGACATTACACTAATTTTACGATTCCTTGAATGTTTTCATGTTCTTACAAACAATTTTATATGTTATATACATCCATGATGGTCCTTTTATGATCCTATTCCATAATCTATGATGGTCATTTTTACCATACATTTCACCCATGCTCATGCTTTCCCACATTCTTAGGATCTAAAAACTTTTATGACTTGTTGATAAGTTTTTACCTTACTTATCATTTGAGTTCATTATTTTTTGTTTATACTTACTAATGAAATTATATATAGAAAAATATATTGAATGATGTTTTATTAAGATATTTTTGTGGTAAATATTGAAATAATGTGTAGTAAGATGTTCATGTAACTAATTACCAAATAAACTAAACCTATTAGTCCTTGGGATTATGATAATATTAGTGATATGTATTTTTAAAATAATATGATATATTTGTATGTTTAGATTTGGTCATCGTATAGGCCCTTTATTAATGGTAGTCAAGTAATTAATTATGGTCCAAGGGTTCATTGTGTACCTTAACACATACATTTTATCCATATGCATTTTCTTTTAATAAAACAATTCATTTAATTAAAAAATATCAACCTCCCACAGTGGGGAGACCACATATCACATTCTATATAAATAAAATGTATAAACCATAGGGAAATACATAGGGACCACATACATTATATGGATTTATTCCCTTTATATCGATTCTTAACCACCCTCACAAAATCTCACCCAATTTCAACTGGTCCTCATCCATCAATATGAGGCCCTAATTTTATTTATAATACTTTAGTTAATTATAAAATAATTTCAAAATTTATTTTATAATTAATTCCAAGAAAAATATAAATGAAATAATTGATTATTTTCTCCCCTCAACCCACCTTTTATACCTCAGAATAACCCTCTATTAAAATTAAGAAAAATATATATTTTTTGAAAATTAAAGAATAATATTTTCCCCTTACGCATGAACCTTACACTGGGGGGGGGGTACCTGTGTAAGGGTAACATGGAATTTAACCATATAGATGTACCCCTATATAAGGGAATCCAATTTTACCCTTACATTTTCCTCCTTATATATGGGTGACCTAGGTAACCCTTATGTTGGCCTCACTATGTAAGTGTAAGTTGTTACCCCAAAAAAACTTGAATAAACAAAATAATAAAACAACAACAACAAAAAAGAACAACAACAAAAACAAAAATAAATCTTCTTCTTCATAGGACACAAAAAAACATATTTAAAACCTATATTTCTTCCAAAAACACAACACCATATAAAAATTAAATGATTAAACACTCTCTCACCTATAAACAAATCCTCTACATACATTAAACCATTCATATAATGATATATATAGTATTAAGACTTAAAATAAAAAATCTAACTGGTAATTGATGAAAATAAAAATAAAAGACCTACTTCATGGATAATCACTAAATCATCAAGCTCAAAACTTTTCTCTATGTTGGATTAACCTCAATCTAACTCCGATCGAGCTTCCTTGTGAAAACCCTATCCCCTAACCCTTTTTTCTATCTTGGATCAAATAAGTATATCTGATTAATCTTTCCTCCTTCCCTTTATATGAAATGAGGGAGAAGGGATATAGGAAGAAGGTAATTATAAAATAAAAAATGACTTATTTAATTAAAATGAAACCCATTTAAAGGCCCAAACTAAGACTTGAAACCTTAATGCGGTTTATACATTTCTTTGGTAAAAACTCCCATTACAGACTTAATCACTAATTCAAAATTTCAATCATGAAATACATTTTTAAAATATCATAATTTTACATATATAAAATAATTAATATTTTTTTAGTAAATATTAATATATTCTGAAAAATTGAACAAGATTGAAATCTCATCATATTCCCACCCTAAGGGAAACATCCCATCCCATGATCAATGGAAAAATTAGGAAAATATTTCAATATTTTTCACTAGTTAAAGTTACAATTTTACATCTCATATGTTTTAGGAAACAAAACCTAAAATTTCTCCTCATTTTCACAAAAAAACACAGGTATTTATACAACTAGTGTCAGGGAATCACAAAAAATGCTTCTAAAAATAATTTAATCCCCAAATAAATAATGAAAAAGCAATGAAAACATACCAAGAATTTGGCATGGTATGTCCATACATTAGATTAGACTATATACTAAATAAATAAATCTGAATATATAGAGGAATTAACGAGACATAAACAATACATAGTATTTAAATAATTGTTATAAACATGCCATATCATCCAAAATAAACATCCAAATATCAATTTTACAAAATTTCATATTACAGAGTACAAAAATAAATAGATATAATATACTCTAACAGATGTATTAATACAATAGGATAATATGAATGATATAAAACATTCCTAAAATAACCCAACATAAACCCAAACTGTAGCAAACACCAACTACCTAGGCCTATGACCACTCACAACATCCTGAAACAACCTCTAATGGAATAAAATGATAAGAATAAAATGGAGGAAAAAGTTGGGAACCTAAAATAAAACATGATATCTATACACAAACACACACACACACACGAGGGTGTGTATATAGGTTTTCATATAAAAATTCTAATTATAATATAACCAAGGAGTGTACAAAATTCCTAAAAATATTAAATTTTAATAATACTAGTTTGAATTATATTAAGAAAATAGTTTTTAATAAGATGATGTTCATAAAATAAAACAAGTAACATGTCCTTCCTTTGAAAACACTTCTATTGAAATTATTTCCCATTAGAAATTATATGAAATCTCACATGAAAGAGAAAATTTCTAAATTATGTGTAGAAAATAACAAGTATTTATAATTCTATTATTTTTATAAAAATTCAATCCACCTTTTCCAAAACATTATAAAAAATACCAATTTTAAACAAACCTTTTAAATCATAAACCATTTTATGAATTAAATGAAATAATGATAAATCCATAACCAAAAATAAATTATGCTAAAAATTTAAGTAACAGTAGTAAAATGGTTCCATAATGTACAACTAAACACGGAAATGAAAAAAAAACACAAGGAAGAAATCCCATAGATATAATCATCAATAATAAACAATAAAAATTGTAAAATCATTATGGATAAAGTAACATGAACATAAATTTATGACTGGAACCTAAGAAAAACTAAAAAACTCATCAATAATCCTAGTAGTCCTATAAGACTATCCATGACACATAATCCATCCTGGGAGTTCCTAGATACCATGGGGAACAATCCATCATGAGAACGCATAACGACCATGAGGTACAATCTATCTAAGGAGTGATATGATTTCATGGAGCCTAACCACTTATCCCTAATCACAATATAAAGTGGGGTTTCACTCATCTAGTCCATATAATAACTTCGTAAGATTACAATGGAATCAATAAAATGGTGAGAAATCAAACAAATCAAGTAATAAATTATAAAACACAATAATAACTCTCATATGACCTCTAACATGCTCGTAATAATCAAAAAAATTTCATATCTATACACAATAATCAAGACTTAAAAATGAATAATAAATTTATATCCCTTAAAGGAAAATTACAAAAAAATGGAATGCTAATAATGGGTTTCAAGTTCAAGGTAATAAAAAAAATTAATTTAAATCCCAATTTGAACATGCAAAAACATGACTTTTGAAACTAGTTTGGGATTCCAAGCCATACCACCAGGATTTAAAAACTCATCTTTTGAAAAAAACCTATGAAAATACCTTTAAAATCATTCAAAATCCAATATTTTATTTGGATTTTTTAACAACCAAGACTATTTTTTGAAATCAAGAACATCCTCATTTTAATGGTCTTTCAAAAAATATACCCTTATTTAGTTAAATTTAATCTCATGGAAAATCACACTAGTGTTAACCACCCTTTCAAATTCAAATTCCACTTGAAAATAGACCCTCTAAATTTATATATTCACTTATCATTTTCAACCAACCATTATGAAACTAGAAATATAATATAAATGAAAATACCTTAATTTAAAGTAAATAAAAATCATGATTTTTTTAAATACCCCATGATGGAACCATATATAAACAAAATTTGACATGAAATGATTCTAGGTAAACTCAAGCATATAAAAACATTCCAAGAAAAGAAATTATGTAGAATAACCTACCTTAACACAAGAATACCAATTCATTTTTGATAGTGGAATCCCAATTAGATATGAACATTATTTCCATGAGATCTATAAATCAAAATCACAAACATTAGTTTTACCTCATACCCTAAAATAAGCCAACAATTCCCCTAGGTTTTGTGGGAGAAGATCAAACCAAGTGAAGAGGTAGAATAAGGGAGGAGGAAGAGGTTTAAAGGAGTTTATCTTGAATAATCAAGCTTAAACATAGAAAAAATTCATGGAAAGTTTAATTAAGAGGAGGATAATCAAGGGGGATATGAATCTAGAGTTAACGAAGCCAAATGGGATAGAGGGGAGGAGAAAAAATTAAATTCAAGGAGGGTAATTTTTTGAATTTTATCCTTTAAAATTAACTGGTAAAACACTATTCATGGTGTGTTCTCTATTCACCATGCCATAGTGAACCTTATTTAGGTATCCCAAAGATGTTGAGATACCAAACCCCATGAAAAAGGCCTCTCCCCACTCACTATTTTGAATAGGAAAACCAACAACACGCCACTACATGAACCATTGCATGGTGGTCCTCATGCTCCCTCAAAATGGGAACCTTATATCCTCTATGGTGTGTATTCTCCACTATTTTCCACAGGGATGTTCCTATAACAAAATTCCTCCTAAAATGAACATTTAATAGGTGTGATATCCATTTCAATAGAAAAAACCCTCACCACTCATGACTTAAAATCAAACCAAATGGTCCTTATATCAACTAAGGGACAAATATACAATCATAATTCACTAAAGTAAGGAACCTTTAAAACACATGTTTAAATTTCCATTCTAAACAATAAAACTCCTAACAAAGGGTCCAAAACAAATTTTATACTGAAATCACACTTTTCAAAAACCAACCATACTTTTTAAATATTACATTTCATTTAGAAAACCAAGAGAAAATTATTTCACCACCATTAATAAATTCATGTATGAACTCCCCACTATGTAAATTTAAAACATTGAACACAAATTTTAGAACCACTAAATCCTAAATTAATAATTTTAAAACCCTTTTTACCAAGTAATTAATTTTAAAAACAAATATTAACACCCCATTTTTTTAAAAAATAAACCTTGAAACAAATACTCCACCCTAGTTTAAAAATTTAATGAAACCATTAAAGTTTTTATTATAATTTGAAATATCATCTAAATTAAATAGGACCATTTTAAATTATTTACATAATATCCCACATATATTTCCATTTTTCTAAAAATAACAAAAATAAATCAAATAATTTTTGAAATATTACATGAGAAATAAATAGATTATTTTAAAAATAATGCACTGAAAACTATTTTAAAAATCCAAATTTTCAAGAAACCCCCATTTCACACAAAAAAAAACCATAAAAACATAAAACATCAACAAACACAATTAAAAAATTCAAGAGTAAACATAAAATAACACCACACATCAAGAAAAATCCATTTGAAACGTATAGAAAACCTATCAAAACCCTATTTAATTCATCTCCAACAAGTGGAAACCACTTAAGGAGAAATCTACATTCAAAAGAGGTTTAAATAAAAAATATTGGGAGGTATGTAGTGATAGAAAAAGATAGATTCATGGTTGACAAATACATGTTCCTCCATTGTGATAAGAGTTGTGAAGTCTATATAACCATCCAAAAAAGATCTATATGGTTTGAAAGACCATGCAAGCTAAATATGAAACTCTATTTATTTTTTCAATTTCTTCCCAAAACTCAACAGACCACCATATATTACTTTCCTAACTAATAAGGGATCCAAATATCATTTTATAACATTAAAATACATAAAAAAAATTGATAATAGACTCAAAATCCAAGAGTAAAACACCAATATACCATGGAACCTCTAGGTTACAAATGAGAAAGATATCCTTAGAATCTCTCCATTCCTATCTCTTGAGTTCCAACATCCCTATCTTCTTACTACTAAAACACATCCCAAATAACAAGAGGGTGTTCTAAAGAACCTTTAACCTTTATAATAACCTAGGATCCAAAACCATTTCTAATTAACTAGCTCGATTTGACTCGATATTCCACCCAACCCTTTTCGCCACTAGGTTTTAAGTGCATTCTCGATCCCCATTGGCTGAATATTAGTTCTTGGGAATCACTAAAAAGACATTTGTAAATGATTTCACCCTCAAATAAATGATAAAAGGAAGCAAAAACTTACCATTAATTTGACATGGTATGTCTATACAATGGAATACCCTGAATAATAAATAATTTTAACCAGATAGATTAAGGAATAAATAAGTAACAAACAAAACATATAATTCAATGAATTTATATAAACAACTCATATAATCTACAATAAAAATAAATACCTCAATTTCAAAAATTTAATATTTTAGATTGTAAAAAAATGGATACAAGAAACCCTAATAGAGACATAAATACAATAGGCTAAGATGGATGATACACAATATTCTAAAAATAACCTAACACAAACCTAAACAGAAGAAAAAATCTTATATCTAGGACCATGGATCCTCACCACCTCCTAAAATAATCAACCAAAAAAACCTAAAAAAATGGAAAAGGTGAAAAATATTGGCACTAAAAGAAAACATGAGAGAAACATGCACATAAGGTTGTGTATATAGGGTGAAACTTAAAGATTTACAATAGGATCTCACCATGGAGTCTATGTAATTCCATTCAAATTAAATTTTAATAATGCGAGTTTAAACTATTTTTTGAAAGTAATATTTAACATGAGAAGGTTCCTAAAAGAGAAAAACTAACATACATTTCATTTGAAAATAATTTTCTTGAAATAATTTCCTATTTAAAATTTAAATTAAATCTTCACATGAAAGTGAAAGTTTTTGAACCATTAGAGGAAAATCACCAAGATTTATAATATTGTTTTCATCAAAACCCTTTCCTCAATTTTCAATACTTTTAAAAAAAATCCAAATTTTAAACAAACCATTTAAAGTATAAACCATACCATGAATGAAATTATGTAATGATGAAGTTGAGACCATATATCAATGAAGATAAACCAAAATAAGTAATAGAAGTAAAGTGGTACTATAAAGTCTAACTGAATAAGGTAATGTAAACAAAGACAAGTTTGGAATCCCCTAGATTAAATCATTGAAAATGAAAAAATAATATGGGAAACTCTCTAAGAATCATGTATCATGAAAATGAACTTGATTTTGGAACCCTATACCAGCCTAAAATAACCTATCTACAATCTAATTAGTCTCTTCAGACTATCTAGGGTAGTCAATCCATCCTCTGAGCTATTAGCTACCATGAGGAATAATCTATCCTAGGAGAGCTCAACTTACAAAGGACATAACTACCTAGAAAAAGAATAATCTAAACTGGGGTTTGACTCATCCTGATTATCTAGTAATTTCCTAGGATTCCCATGAAATCAATAAAATAGGTGAATAAACAAGCAGTTCAAAGAATCAAATATTAAATAAAAAAACAACTCTTATCTCACCTATAAAACCATAAAAAGAGACATACCCATTTTGTATCCATACATAATAATTAATAATTTCATACTAATAATCAATATATAACCCTTAAATGGAAAAAATACTAAATAGGTCTTGCTAAATAAGTGTATCAAGTTTGAGGGAATCACAAAATAGCAATTTAAATTCCTTTTTGAAAGTTCCAAATGGGACATTAAAAACTATATTTGGATGCCAATTAATACCATCAAGATTTAAAAAATAAAATCTTGAAAATGAAATTTTAAAATACCTTTGAAAATAATCCAAAATCCAACACTTTATTTTGAATCACTTTTCAAACACCAAAACCCATTTTTTGAAATCAAGAATATCCTACTTTAAAGGTCTTTCAAAAACCAAATGCTTCTTTAATTTACTTCTATCTCTTAAAAAATCACACTAGTGTTAACTACCCTTTTAAATTATAATTCCACCTGAAAATATCCCCTATGGAATTTATACATTCACATATCATTTTAAAATAACTATTTTGAAATTAGAAATATAAAATCGATGAAAATTCCTTAATGCCTTGTGTGGATTTTTTTGAAAACAATTTTATTACCCAATAGGGGCGCCTTATATAATCATATTAAATGATTTTAGGAATGGTAAATAGTACATATAAATTATAATAAAAGGAATTACAAAGAATCACATAACATAAAACAAGTGTAACTTTCCATCTTTGATGGTAGAATCCCAACGGTAGATCAACATGATGTCTATAAGACCTATATATATATATATATATCAATGTCCCCAGTATTAGGTTCACATATAACCCTAAAATTATATAAAATTACACCTAGAGTTCATGATATAACATCAAACAATGTTAAGAGTAAGAATAAAGGTATGAGAAGAGGTTTATAGGAATTTAACTTGAAGAACCAAACTCAACCATTGAGAAAATACATGGAAAATTCCATGGAGAGGAAGAGAATAAATGGGTATATACACTTGGTGTTGACATGACCAAATGGGAGGATAGGGTAGGGGAACCTCTTTAATTCAAGGAGGCTAATTTATTAAATTTTAAAATTTAAAATAAAATAGGATGGGACCATCCATGGAATGGTCCTTATATATCATGTCATGTTAAACCTTCTCTAGGTATCTGAAAAGTATCACATGCATGGCCCCATAGAAATTGCCTCTCCCTAATTTTCATTTAGAACATGGACCTCACCAATCCACCTCTATATGATCCATAGCATGGTGGTCCATGTAGAACCTCATAATAATCTCCTCGTCTTCACTATGTCATGGTCACCCCACTATTTCGCATAAGTAAATACCCATTCCAAAATTATAATTTCAGAGGTATGATCCCCATTTCACTTGAAAAAAATCACCCACCACACTTGTTTTATGGGATAACCATGGTTTGGTAGGGGAATACACCCTACAAAACAACTATTCAAGATCAAAATTCCCCAAAAAAATTTATAGAAACCAAAAATTCAAAATAACTCAAAATTAATTAATAAATTACAAAACATTAACATGGGGGTGTCATAACCCATAATGTCAATCATATCATATATAAATCTTGGATGGTTGAGTAGATGCCTCATTTTTTGATCCATTAAATAAAAAACTCAATAGAATTCCTATAATATCCTTAATTAGGGTTTCCCACATAAGTATAACCAAAATATAATAGTGGGACTTGGTTTCCTAACACTTAGGGTTATCAATTTACACTATCTCTTAGACATGATAATACATGGTTACCCTGCTTTGGTAGAACCTAACTAGTTGAATGATCATGGTCACAAAATGTTCCTACTTTAGAAGGAATACAAAACATATTATTTTTAGAGGGGATTTAATCTCACCATATTGCCTCATGTATTCCCTCTTACATGTATTCATGATTATATTGTTTTAGTTTTGGAATTCATTTCCTTCCACACAACTAATATGTTCAAACAATATTTATATATAACTCCTTATAAAACCCATAGCTTGTGTTACTAAAAGAGAAATATATTCATACATATAAAAATATATATGTATAAGGTATACAAAAAATTTTCATGTAAAAGTATTAGAATTATATGAAATCAATAATCCCCGCAAGAGTAGTCCTGGAGCCACAAACATTCAACCCTCACTTTTCTAGACTAGGTAGAAGCCTTTGGGATAGTGAAGATTCTGACCCGAATTCCCTATACCTGGGATACTTTAACCAAGAGAGACTTCAATTCTATTATAATTATAATACCTAATATATATAAATTATAATTAACCCCTCAATTCAATATCATAACATAGTATAAGCCAATGCCAAAGTAGAATAAAAAACACCATTATCATACCTATCATATAAATCCTTAGATGCATGTAGGGTAATTTAGAACTAGTTTAACACTATAAACTAAATCATATACATATTTATAATATAAAAAACCTATATCTATGAATAATAAATGAGGGAATAAATTAATTAATAATTAATTAATTATTTAAACATAAGATAAACAATTTATGAACAATTCTTAAATAAAAACTACTTACAAACATTTTATAGATTAACCATGCCGTATAGATATTATACAATAAATATAAACAATTTATATTTATTTTCAGTATGAACTCTTTCATATTATTGTTTAAATGGAATTATAATTTAAATATATGATATTAAATATTAAAATTTTATATTCTAATTATATAATATAAATAATTCACATAATATAAATATAACATTTTTAATATTATTAAAGCCTTGATCATATAAATTGTCAAAACCCCATTTGATATGGTTTAAATAATTTCTGAAATAAGTCCTTTTAATTTTAAAAATTCAAATTAATTATTGTGAATAATTGAAAACAAAATATAAAGTTTTTTATATTATTTTCCCTTATTTTATAATTTAAAAACACTTTATAAATTACATTTATAATTTTTATATAAATATTTTATATCTAAATTATAATTTATGGTATATAACTTGAAAAAAAAAATTTAAATTTAACATTTAATATTATGGATAATTATATATTAAAATTTTATAAAAACTTAATTAATTAATTAAAAATAATTTATAGTTAATTAATTTATAAAAAAATTTATAAATTAATAAATGTCCCAAAATACCTTTTATTATTATTTTTAAACATTTTACAAACCATTTTATTCAATTTTAAATAAAAAAATAGGAAAATAAAATTTTCCAAAACTAATTGCTTTTAACTATATAAGTTGAGTCATATGAATTGGCATGCCACATGTGATTATGTAAACAGAGGTGGCATGACTATTCTTACAAACCATATCAATTTTTTTTATAGTTCAACCCATATGAGAATAACTTTCCAATCATAAATACCGTATAGGAGAAACTTGACACTAAAATGATGAAAAGCTATGACAGGTGAATCACATAGGATTAATCAGTGTATCTCATTTATGTGGATTAAATGACTTACAATATAAAGAATTTTACATTATTAACATGTTTCATAGAGATATACATAGGATTATCCTGTTGCATCCGACAATCACGACTTATGATGGGACTTATATAAGTGAACAACACCCAACATTCGTATAATATGATATATGCTATATCATATTTATGATTCAATGCTCTGTTTTGTTGCACTTCAATTGCGCTATCATAAACTATGATTAGAAACACCATACATAATTATATAATGAAAATATTATGATATAAACTATCTCATGGCTTATGATATCCTATATCATATACCGTGACCCAAATGCCACAAAATAAATTATTAGCATTATATTATGATATAATTTAATATAACGACCCATACTTTACATACATTGTTAATACTTCAAAATTGAAGCACACTTATTACAACATATGACAAAACCACAAAGGAATGTATAGGTATAGTGTCTTTAGAAACTGGGAAACATAAACAACTGGTTCATAAATCTTCTATAGTGTCTCCCATTTATTTCATCATATCTAGGGTCCCTTTTAGAATATTCTACTTAATATCCATCTTCCTTACCTGGGGAAAAGAAAACATAAAAGGGTGAGCTCAAATGCTCAGCAAGGGAAAATAAAGGAAAAAAAAATCATATCATATCTTTTTGAAAATCATAACCTGCAAAAGAGATCATAATATCTTAACATGGAATAAATCATAGAAGTGAAAATGAGATCCCCATAATCATAACATGAAACTTGAAACTTTGTGGCATGCACACATAATCATGGAACATCATTTCTTGTTAGTCATGACTCATTGCCAATACTATCTTAGTGGACAGAGTCCCTTTCTGAACCGAGTCACCCTCGTTCTAGTCCTGTTTCACTGAACCGGTATAACCTACCGTTCCAGCCATGTCTATATCATGAGATATAAAATCTTTACCCAATTCATTTGAGGGAGATATAGGTCCCACCCATCTTATAATGAATCCTTTCTTATGTGTGCCACATAATCATAAATCATACATCATCGCATAACACATGTAACAAAAATGGGATTCTTGAAACATCATGACATCATAAAACAAATCATATAAGGTAAATGACTTCATAAAAATAATTCCCTCAAAACATAATCAAATCAATGTAATAATAGGGATAAAAACAGAACCCTATATTATCTTAGATGGAAAATAATTTTGATAAAACACTTGAACTCCATTCTTGAGGAAAATATCATTTCTTCTTCAAAAACACTTTTATTTTCTTAACATGTCATACAATTATAAACTAAAAGAAGTTGATTAAAAATAAACTTGAAAACTTTTAAAGGAAGCTTCTTGGAAATAATGTTTTTAAAAATCCATTCATGCCATATAAGTTAAAAAAACATTCTTCGTACCTTTGTCGGAAAAGTCAAAAAGTACCTCGTACGAAAAAACGACAAAAGATTTCTTTCATATTCTTTACTAAAAACTCACAGAAGTGTAAAATTGGATTTAAACTATTGTAAGTTGATGGAAACAATATTACATATTGAGGGAACATGGATGTGGATGATAAAATACACCTCAGTAAATACTTACGAATAAACAATCTCGGATAAAAATGAGATTGTGATATTTCCCTTACCTTAGGTCCGATTTGCTTTGTACGTGTCCAAAGCTCCTGTATAATGGTTTAAATAATGTTATTGACTTATTCCAGAATCATACATATTGATATGATATCATATATGGTCATATTCTTAGCTTCTTGTTAGTAATATTTCATTGTTACTTGTTACTCGGGTCCTTATTGCCTTTTGTTCTTATGCGTGTTTTGCCGAATAAATTTTTATTCTTCTTTTAAGGTTATAGATACCTTATATCCAGAATGGTATTAGTGTAACATATATCATATTTATTCATTCAATTCATTTATATAATTACTATGTAATGATGATCATGTAGAACGAGTCGCATCACATCGTGGAGACGGTATTCCGTACGTACGCACGAGTGATGATATCGTTCCTATGATCATGGAACTGTATTGGAGTATATATATATTATTTCAGTATCAATATTACTTTATAATCATCATAAATAGTTACTCATTACACCATTATACCCATCTTTGTAAGGTGATGGTGGAAAATAGATTACACCATGGCGTGGAGACGGTATTCCGTACGTACGCACGCGCGGTGATTTCATTTTTCCGTAGGATGGATAGAAGGTGAATTAGGGTTGTTTCATATTTATAATAACATATAAGTATGTAAGTAATACTTATGTTATTACTTTATCATGAAACAACTAAATAAGAAGAAGTTGAAGAAGAAAGAAATTGAAAAGATCGGTAATGGATATTACCTCTTCTTTGGAACGCCTCTTTGAATCCTCCAATTAGGGAACTAAGACTGGTCTTTGAAGAAGACCAGGACCTCTAGGATTATTCTAGGGAAGTGGAGAGGAGAAAATTTCAGGGGTTGGCCGAGCTTGAGTTCTCAAATTGGTGTGAGGAGGAGGGGGAGGAGGTGCCCTTTTATAAGGGAGGAGAGGGGCACCTTAGAAATATCTCAAAATATTATTTTATATTAAAGTCAAAATCAGTTTATAATAGTTCCAAAGGGTCTTATTTCGAATCTAAAGTGGGTATGGGTCGAAATCCTATCAACCAATAGGATTTATACAAGTTTAGGGTATTATTTTAACCTTATCAATTAGATTTAACTCTAAGTTAAATAATTTAACTTTTACCGTGTCTTTTTGTTTTCTTTCACTATATGGTTAATACACTTACTATAACATGCCAAACTAACCCCAAATTGTTTATTATTAATATATATATCCTTATCTAAGTCATTTGGACGAACCTTAGATTTTTAGGAATAAAATAACAATTAGTAATATAATATTTTATTTAAAAACTATTTTGTGTCAATTTTGACACTATTTGATATATGATTTTTGTGAAAGTCATAACAGAATTATATGTTTGAACCAAGTTGATTAAATCAACACTAATATATCATAGTAACCTATAAAATTAGTGTAATTCATAAAAAGTCTCAAATTACATTTATTTTGGTGTTTATAACATCAATTATGTCAATATTTCATTAATAAGATAATTACTGCATCATCATTGTGTCATAAATAAATTAAATTATTTAATGTCTAAAAATTAAAAATAAAATACCATTATGTAGGAAATATTTTTAGATTTCTAATGAATATTTATAGTCGAATTTATCTTATGTATAACCCCATATTAAAAATGATTTACTTATTAAACTTTGATTTTAACTATTTTAACCATTCTTTAAATAAATTAATAATAAATGTCCTAATCTAACCCAAGTGGGCCTAAATGGTCATATTTTATTCCTAAGTTTGTTTTTGGTCGAATTAAACTTATCCAATAGAATTAGGACATGTGTTAGGGTAATAGTAATATCATTTTTACCCGTAGTTACCCTATTTACTATTAACCGCGGTAAAAAAAGTAAAAAGTTACTATTCACCAAAAAATTCTTTTTATCTCATTGAACCACATTTTACTTACTGATATCAACCGTGTCTGTCGGATTTTCTAAATTCCATTCACAGAAGCAGTAAAATTAAGTTTTATGCAAAAATTCAGTTTTTAACCTACCACTTAGTGGTTTCACTATTCATCAAAAATTGAAAGTTTTCAGAAAAATACCAAAATTTCACCCTAGGCTAATTTTGGTAGTCCGAATCCAAAAATGAAGTCCATTTTGAAAAATAAAATTGATAAAATTTCAAAAAATGGTTATTACTATTCATAACGGCTAGTTTTAATAATATTTTAATAGCATATCGTTGTTTAGTGAAACTCGGTATTGCGTACGACGCAAGCTATCGAGGAAGGTTGTGATTGCGTGTAAAGTAAGCCAAGCAAGTGTGTAGTGAAATATTCCTTTGATGATATATAAAAACAAAATATTACTCATAAAAATCTCGGGTGTTACATTTAATACATGAAATATGAAAACCTGTTTCACTATTTTAAATCATGATTTCAAGAATAATCTGACATGGTGATTCTCTGATACCACATACATTTTTCTTATAACACCCCATTATATTAATATATGATCACCTTTAAATAAGTTAACATGCTCCATAACTTGTTTCACACACAACACCAAACATAAATGAAACCAAAATATATTTATTAAAAAATATAAATATCATTTATCAACATTAAAACCTATCCACTAAATTTGCAGTAATGGATAGGAGTAACCACTTTATAAAATATTTATAGAAAGAAAATAATGGTTCCTTTTAATATAAACAGAATCCAATTATTATAGTTAAAATCACTAAGAAAATCATTTCATGCTTAAAATATTCTTTTCCAAAATTATTGTTTTATTTCCAGAAACAATTTATTTTACAATTAGAAAATAAATAAATAATATATCACTAATAAATTAATTATTAATTGATATAAAATAACAATAAAGAAAAATTCCCATTTTAAAAAGCTATTTTTCTGATATAAATAGTTCTCCACTATATTTTAGAAACTAATTTATATATTTAATTATCAAATTTTAGAAATTTAATTTTAAAAAATGAATATCATTTTTGGATTAAGAACAATAATATTTTCTTAAGAATAATTTTAGGTATTTTTCTAAAAAATGGGTCTTATGTATGAAAATGTTAAAATTAATTTTCCCTATACATAACGATTTTATATGATAAAATTGAGTTTATATTTTTAATTAATAGCTTAAAATTATATAACTATACCAATATAATTTTTATTCATGAAAATAAATTACTTTGGATAAATATTAATTTCCATGAAAAAAGTAAAATAATTTTTTTCAAAGAATTAATTTTATAAGAGTTATATAATTTTTAACAAAAAATAGATTAATATATATTAAAATAGCACTCTAATATTATTTTTAAACAAATATACCTATATATAAAGAATCATTCAATTAATAATTAATATGAAATAATGAAAATAATACTTAATATATAAAACGTCATTTTTATATAAAAATAGTTATTCTTATATCATATGATTTAATTTAAAAGTTAATTTTCTCATATTTATAAATTAAATTAGGTTAAATTGATAAAAATTTTGATTCATCACATTGAAATTTTATATGAAGGCTCGTCTAATATTTTTAGTAATAAAATAAATAAAATTTTTAATTTTTAATCAAGATTAATAAGGGTAAAATGGGAAATAATGTATCTCAAATTTTTAATAATTAAAATGTCAAATAAAAATTTTAGAAAGGATTTTTAGTCATGAAATCAATACCAACATGTATCCCCAACCATTTATCCACTTAACACACCTAACTATTATGCAATTCCTTTCTTATCAATTACCTAGCATTCTTTGCCAAAGATCTGTCCCTATTTTTCACCAATAAAAGGAACTCACTTTCTCCCACTTCAAGACACACCTATTGTAACATCCCAAGTAAGTAATGAATAATAGATATTTTTATCTATGTCTATTAATGATTAAGATAGTGTTTTAGAGGCTTAAAATGAAAATAAATCCAATCTTAAGCATGGAATACACTAATATTCTTAAAAGATTGTTTTACTGTCTTATGATGGAAAACCCTTTTTAAATCTATCTTTTGACAATTTTATAAACTATTTTTGTCAAAATAAACTTATTCTTTATGATTGGGACATCAAAATTTAATTTGTGTGAATTTTTGATATTTTTCTGACAATGTTCATTTTTTAATGAATAGTGAAAAATACTGCATTTTACATCAAAACTTCTTTTTAATCTAATTTATTTATACGATTAGATTATCTTTTGAATTGTTCTTAATGTGTAATATGAATATATTTTTACCATTTAATCCAATGGTGGTCATTGGAATCAATTTCACTTTGAAATTGGACTTAAACTAGTGTCAATCTTTTGATACTTATTGTTTCATAAAAACACGCTATTTGCTCTGACAACGGGAATTAATTATTAAATTAATTAATGTGACTTATATGTTTTGAATTTTGTAAAATAGACTTCATTTTTGAATTCGTAATATCAAATATAGCTTAGGGTGAATTTTTGGTAATTTTCTGAAAAACTTCAATTTTTGATGAATAGTGAAACCACTAAGTGGTACTTATAAAGACTGATTTTCCGTTTAAATGAAATTTTGCCATCATTGTGTTTTGAATTTCAAAAATCTGACATACATGGTTGTCATTAAGAAGTAAAATGTGGTTCAATGAGATTATAATAATTTTTTGGTGAATGTAACTTATTAAGTTCTTAATCGCGATTAATGGTAATTAGTGTAGTTTAAGGTAAAAATAATGCTTTAATAAAATAAGATGAGCTTGAAACATGTCCTACCCTCATTGGTTGTGTCATGGCCGACCAAGGCAAGTCATGGGTCAACTTGGGGACCCCATGGATCCACTTTGGTTGGGAAATGACATAAACACCTTTTTATTTAATGTAAAAGTAAAAATGACACAAACATAATATGTTTTACGAAAACAATTTTTACATGGGGTTATAAAGATCCGATTTTTGATTATAAATAGTCATTGGAAATATAAAAATATTTCCTACATCATAGTATTTTTTTATAATTTTTAAAAATTAAATAAATTAAATTATTTATGACATAATAATGATGCAACGATGACATCATTATTTGACGATTTAAATAAAATGGAAAGATAATGTAAAATATATGAACTACACATGTCCAAAACCAATTGGATGAGTGGATTTCGAACCCTTATCACCTTATCCACGAATTATATCAATGTGATACCTTTTAAAACCGAAACACATTTTCAAATAAAGTAATATTTCTTTACTTTCCAAAAGTGCCCCTCCTCTCCTCTTATAAAAGGCCCCCACCCCTACCTCATTTCACACACTCCTCAAGCCTTTGGCTCAGCCAAAACCTTCCCATTTACTCTCTCCACATCCCTCTACTCATCCTATAGGATTCCCTTTGGGCAGAATCTTTTCAAAGGAAGCCTTTAGGCTCAAATCAAAAGGAGTTACACTTTTAAAGGTAATTCATTCTCTCATGTTCATTTGTTTTATTTTGTTTCTCCAACCCCCTAAACTCTTTTTATTTACTTCTTTTGAAACAAAACCAGTATCTTAAATATACTAGGATATTGTTATAAGATTTTTTTGAGCTACACTCTCACACAACTACATCAAATTGTTAAAGAACATACGGTTTCCGTGGATGGCGAAATTCTGCCTCCCGAAACGATGATTGTTCAATACTCATTTAACACCTTCAAAGGTGGCCATTATGATGTCACTATTTTTATATATGATATATAATATGTTTATGTTTTCCTTAAGTTTCTGGTTTTTTTCATTTTGGTCATACCTTTATGGTTTCCATTATGGGTAAACACGATATCTTCATTTTAGGAAGTGCGGACTACCGCCCCCTGAAAGTGATTTGATTCGTTAATACCATATGTGGGATGTGTAAAGGATAAAGTTAATGATATTATATATGTTATTATAATGGAATTATAATATACTCTTATATCATTATGATTCCATTCCAGAAAATACGAAATAGAAATGGAAGTAGCGTTCATGCGTACGTACGACTTACCGTCTCCATGAACGGTGCATTTCATTTCTTACCTCTAAATGTGATGTAATATTATAAATACATGTATATGATGAATATATATGATATATATGTTATCCAAATCATTAATATCATTCTGGATATAATGAACCTTTGACCTAATTAACAACATGTAAGTGTAAGAAGTCTATTTTTGACTTAAGAACCAAATACCGACAAAATGAACATTATTAACTTAAATGATTACATGATGTTCATAACATGGTATAAAAAGGAATAATGAACTTGAAAAAGGTTCATAAGCAAGTAGATATTAACTCAAGTTTATTATTCAGGAGATTAAAGAACGGTCGGGTCAAGTCGGATACGAGGTATGGGACTTCGTCTCAATCTCCTTTCATTGAGGCATATTTTATTTTATACACAACTTTCTTTTATACAGTGTATAAACCCCTTTGAATTTACGTTTATTCAAAAGGAATATTTTTTTATACGAAGCGTTTACTAAACGACAAAAGGGAATGTTTTTGTCGTACGTATGCGGCGAAAACGACTTCTCTGCCGTCGTGACCGTTATTTGAGTTTCGGCTTCTTCTACAAGCCATACCTTCTTTTTAAAAGAAAAATAAATACCATGTTTTACTTTTCTTTTATTTTGGTATTGAAAATGGTTTTCATAATGTTTTTATATCAATGTGTTGTATTGATATCTCGTGATTGAAATGTGGAAATTTTATGTTTCCTTTATGCATGTTTTATGTGATATGATTATGTTTTGGTTCTTGGGCATTATTATGAAGACGGGTGGTTCCGTGATAAACTAAGGGAAGGTGAGCCCGTTATAGCTCTCCAATGTATTGGGTAACACGAATGAGTGAAACGTTAAGGTTTCTCCGGAGAGATTTAGGGAATATACTGTGATGGGTATTCCAAACGTAACCAAGAGGGTTACTCCCTATGTAAGAATGTTATGAATGCCTCAAGTTACCTTTATGTCTTATGATTTCTATGATTTATTCATGATTTTATGAGGTATGTTAAAGTGCCTATGTTTTATGGGTAAAGTATGATTTCATTCTTATGTATATATGAACTCATGTTTCCTTTCCATGTTTTTATAACCCATACTGAGCTTTTTATGCTCATCCCAAGTTTTTTTGAAATGTTTTTCACAGGTCAAGGGAAAGGTACATGATATGATGATAGTGTCAAGGAAGTGTCAAGAAATAATCCATGTTGTATTTTAAATGTGTTTCCATTGATGGGAATGAAGAATACTATATTTATGTAACCACTTTGTTTATATGTGGAATGTAATGCAAGTTTTATGATCTAATTCTCTAAAACTCTAAACCCGAAAAGATCCTCAATGTGTAATCTTGTAATAACTCAAGATTAAGTATGGTTTAAGGCTGGGGCCTTATAGTTGGTATCAGAGGTCGGTTTAGATATCTTTAAGAGTTAGAATTCTATTAAATGATTATCCAAAATATATATATATATATATATATATTTTGAAATGATATATCATTTGAAGATTACCATGTTGCTTCATCTAAGACATGTTTGTTCAGAATGGTTTTCCGCAGAGGAAACAGGGAAGCAGTGCTAGGAAGGCATACAGAAGGAAATAACCTTCCGAATCAGCATCCTGAGATGGTCGGAATTGGAACTGAACAGTTTGTTGCAGTGATGGCACAGTTGACTCAGGCTATAAATGGTGGTGGTATCCATGCACGAGATCAGCCAGATCAACCGCAGAGGAATATGTCAGTGGTGGAACATTTCATGAGGCAAAATCCCCCATCATTCAGAGGATCATCTGACCCTGTGCTAGCTGAAGGGTGGATTAAAGCACTGGAGAAGATTTTTGATGTCATGGGGTGTTCAGACAATCAAAAGGCTAGTCTTGCTATTTACCGTTTGGAGGGTGAAGCAGATCAGTGGTGGTCTATGGTTAAAAATATCAGGGATGCCGATGAGATTGATGCTCTTGACTGGGATGAATTCAAAGGTATGTTTCTTGAGAATTATTTTCCTAAGGCTGTTCGACTTAGGATGGAAAATCAATTCTTGGAATTGAGGCAAGAGGAAGACTCAGTGGCTGCCTATGAAGAAAGGTTCACTCGATTGGCAAGGTATGCTCCAAATTTTATCCGAGACCTTGATAGTAAAATCAATCGTTTTTACTCAGGATTAAAGCCAAAATATCGAAGGGCATTAGCTTCTCGTGAGTTTAAAAGTTATGAAAAGCTTCTTCGATGTGATGAGAAGGTGGAAATGGAGTTTGCCGATGACCAAGTGTTCTATAACAACCAGCAGAAGAAGAGACCGAGGTGGCAGGAGAAAGGTAAGAATTCTTCAAAAAAGTCTGATGGTAAGAAAACTAAGTTTCCAGTTTGTGATAAATGTGGCAAAAGGAATGCTGGGGAATGTCTTCTCAATTCTGGAAAGTGCTACCGATGTGGTAAGTTGGGACATAAGGCTCGTGATTGCACTGAAAAGGATCAAGGTGAAGGTAAGAACAAATTTTATTTACAGTTAGTGAAATGTTATAAGTGCAATGAGATGGGTCACTATGCAAACGAGTGTCTGACAAAGAGCTTGAGTGATGGGAAGCAGTTAGACTACAAGCAGAAAGGGGTGGTGAAATCCTTTGCAACTACTTCAGTAGATGTCGGTCCATCAAATGAAGTTGTATCAGCTCCAGGGAGCTCAGTATTTTTCAAATATTGACTTGAGATCAGGGTACCATCAGCTAAAGGTAAAGGAAGAAGATGTTCTGAAGACTGTGTTTCGTACAAGATATGGCCATTATGAATTTTTAGTAATGCCTTTTGGGCTAACCAATGCACCTGCTGTATTCATGAACTTAATGAATAGAATTTTCCATGAGTTCTTGGATAAGTTTGTGGTGGTTTTCATTGATGATATTTTGGTGTTTTCTAAAAGTAAAGAGGAGCATGAAAGACATTTAAGGGTTATCTTGAAAACCTTAAAAGAAAATAAACTGTATGGGAAATTCAGTAAGTGTGAGTTTTGGTTGCAACAAATTTCTTTCCTTGGTCACATTGTTTCTAAAGATGGAATAACTATTGATCCTGCAAAAACAAAAGTTGTGGAAGAATGGCCAAGACCCACAAATGTAACTGATATTCGTAGCTTCCTTGGTTTGGCAGGCTATTACCGAAGGTTTGTTAGAAATTTTTCATGGTTATCTAGTCCAATGACTAAGCTAACTCGGAAGGGTGTTAAGTTTATCTGGATAAAAGAATGTGATGATTGTTTTCAGGAATTGAAAAGAAGATTGGTGAATGCTCTAGTTTTGGCACTACCTTCCAGGAATGGTGAGTTTGTTATATACAGTGACGCTTCATTGAAAGGACTTGGTTGCGTCCTAATGCAGAATGATCAGGTAATTTCTTATGCTTCACGACAGTTGAAAACTCATGAGGTAAATTACCCTACACATGATTTGGAATTAGCTACTGTTGTTTTTGCTTTGGAGGGATCATTTGTATGGAGTAAAGTGTGAAATATATACCGATCACAAAATTTTAAAGTATATATTCACTCAGAAAGAGTTAAACATGAGATAGAGGAGATGGATAGAATTAATCAAGGATTGTGATTGTACAATTCATTACCATCCGGGAAAAGAAAATAAAGTGGCTGATGCTTTGAGTCGAAAAAGTAATGCTTCATTAACAATGTTGTGTTTGGAACGTGATCCTTTGGTTAAGGATTTGATGAACTTTGGCATAGAAGTTGTTGGTGCAGGAAGTCCTTCTGTTTTGTTTCAGGTATCAGTGAGATCTTCTCTATCAGATAGAATCAAGCAAGCACAGAGGCAAGACAGTGAGTTGCAGAAAAAGGTAGAGCTAGTTCAGAAATGTAAGTTGCCTGAATTCAACATTGATAATGATTGTGTTTTGAGATTTGGGAAGAGATTGTGTGTGCCTTGTGATTCACAGTTGAAGAGAGAGTTGTTATGTGAAGCTCATAGTTCTCCATTTTCAGTTCATCTGGGCAGTACTAAGATGTATAGAGATCTGCGGGAGTATTACTGGTGGGACAGAATGAAAAGAGATATTGCTGATTTTACTGTGAAGTGTTTGACATGTCAACAGGTTAAAGCAGAGCGGCAGTTACCGAAAGGGATTCTTTAGCCTTTACCAGTGCCAGAGTGGAAATGGGAGAATATATCCATGGACTTTGTTGTGGGATTACCAAAGACATCTCAAGGTAAAAATGCAATCTGGGTTATTGTTGATCGCTTGACCAAATCTGCTCATTTCCTTACTATATGAGATACTTTCTCTCTTGATCAACTTTCCCGTTTGTATCTTAAAGAGATAGTCAGGTTACATGGAGTTCCTCTCTCCATTGTATCGGATCGTGATCTCAGGTTTACTTCTAACTTTTGGAAAGGCCTTCAGAAGTTGTTGGGTACTGAATTAAATTTTAGTACAGCTTTTCATCCTCAATCAGATGGGCAGTAAGAACGAACAATCCAGACATTGGAGGATATGCTACGAGCTTGTTCTATGGATTATCAGGGAATTTGGGACCAACATATTTCTTTGGTTGAATTTTCATATAATAACAGTTTTCATTCCAGTATACAGATGGCACCATTTCAGGCATTATATGGGAAGCGGTGTCGAACTCCAACTTTCTGGGATGAAGTGGGTGAAAGGAAGTTGATGGGACCAGAATTGGTAGAAGATATGGCAGAAAAAGTTCAACTGATTCAGAAACACATGAGAACAGCTCAGAGCATGCATAAGAGTTATGCGGATATCCGGAGGAAGGATCTATCTTTTGAGGTAGGTGATCATGTTTTTCTCAAGGTTTCTCCTTGGAAAAGTGTGATGAGATTTGGTAAGAAAGGAAAGATGAGTCCAAGGTTTATTGGACCATATGAAATTCTGGAGAGAGTTGGATCAGTTGCATACCGAGTGGCTTTACCTCCGAGTTTATCTCAGGTACACAATGTTTTTCACGTTTCGATGTTGAGAAAGTATATGCCAGATCCATCTCATGTTTTGAGTCCAGAGGCAGTTCAGCTGGAAGAGAACCTATCTTATGAGGAACAACCGGTCTAGATTCTTGACCACAGGGAGCAAGTGTTACGGAATAAGGTGATTCACCAGGTGAAGGTTTTGTGGAAAAACCACATGATTAAAGAGGCAACATGGGAATCTGAAAATTCAATGAGGGATAAGTACCCCATTTATTCGATAAGTAAATAAATTGCGGGGACACAATTTTCTAAAGGGGGGAAGGATGTAACATCCCAAGTAAGTAATGAATAATAGATATTTTTATCTATGTCTATTAATGATTAAGATAGTGTTTTAGAGGCTTAAAATGAAAATAAATCCAATCTTAAGCATGGAATACACTAATATTCTTAAAAGATTGTTTTACTGCCTTATGATGGAAAACCCTTTTTAAATCTATCTTTTGACAATTTTATAAACTATGTTTGTCAAAATAATCTTATTCTTTATGATTGGGATATAAAAATTTACTTTGTGTGAATTTTTGGTATTTTTCTGACAATGTTCATTTTTTAATGAATAGTGAAAAATACTGCATTTTACATCAAAACTGCTTTTTAATCTAATTTATTTATATGATTAGATTATTTTTTGAATTGGTCTTAATGTGTAATATGAATATATTTTTACCATTTAATCCAATGGTGGTCATTGGAATCAATTTCACTTTGAAATTGGACTTAAACTAGTCTCAATCTTTTGACACTTATTGTTTCATAAAAACACGCTATTTGCTCTGACAACGGGAATTAATTATTAAATTAATTAATGTGACTTATATGTTTTGAATTTTTTAAAATAGACTTCATTTTTGAATTCTTAATATCAAATATATCTTATGGTGAATTTTTGGTAATTTTCTGAAAAACTTCAATTTTTGATGAATAGTGAAACCACTAAGTGGTACTTATAAAGACTGATTTTCCGTTTAAATGAAATTTTTCCATCATTGTGTTTTGAATTTCAAAAATCCGACATACATGGTTGTCATTAAGAAGTAAAATGTGGTTCAATGAGATTATAATAATTTTCTGGGGAATAGTAACTTATTAAGTTCTTAATCGCGATTAGTGATAATTAGTGTAGTTTAAGGTAAAAATAATGCTTTAATAAAATAAGATGATCTTGACACATGTCCTACCATCATTGGTTGTGTCATGGACGACCAAGACAATCCATGGGTCAACTTGGGGACCCCATGGATCCACTTTGGTTGGGAAATGACATAAACACCTTTTTATTTAATGTAAAAGTAAAAATGACATAAACATAATATGTTTTACGAAAACAATTTTTACATGGGGTTATAAAGATCAGATTTTTGATTATAAATAGTCATTGGAAAGCTAAAAATATTTCATACATCATAGTATTTTTTTTATAATTTTTAGACATTAAATAAATTAAATTATTTATGACATAATAATGATGCAGCGATGACATCATTATTTGACGATTTAAATAAAATGGAAAGATAATGTAAAATCTATGAACTACACATGTCCAAAACCAATTGGATGAGTGGATTTCGAACCCTTATCACCTTATACACGAATTATATCAATGTGGGACCTTTTAAAACCGAAACACATTTTCAAATAAAGTAATATTTCTTTACTTTCCAAAAGTGCCCCTCCTCTCCTCTTATAAAAGGCCCCCACCCCTACCTCATTTCACACACTCCTCAAGCCTTTGGCTCGGCCAAACCCTGACCATTTACTCTCTCCACATCTCTCTCCTCATCCTAGAGGATTCCCTTTGGGCATAATCCTTTCAAAGGAAGCCTTTAGGCTCAAATCAAAAGGAGTTACACTTTTAAAGGTAATTCATTCTCTCATGTTCATTTGTTTTATTTTGTTTCTCCAACCCCCTAAACTCTTTTTATTTACTTATTTTGTAACAACACCAGTATCTTCAATATACTAGGATGTTGTTATAAGATTTATTTGAGCTATACTCTCACACAACTACATCAAATGGTTAAAGAACATACGGTTTCCGTGGATGGCGAAATTCTGCCTCCCGAAACGATGATTGTTCAATACTCATTTAACACCTTCAAAGGTGGCCATTATGATGTCACTATTTTTATATATGATATATAATATGTTTATTTTTTCCTTAAGTGTCTGGTTTTTTTCATTTTGGGCATACCTTTATGGTTTCCATTGTGGGTAAACACGATATCTTCATTTTAGGAAGTGCGGACTACCGCCCCCTGAAAGTGATTTGATTCGTCAATACCATATGTGGGATTTGTAAAGGATAAAGTTAATGATATTATATATGTTATTATACTGTAATTATAATATACTCTTATATCATTATGATTCCATTCCAGAAAATACGAAATAGAAATGGAAGTAGCGTTCATGCGTACGTACGGCTTACCGTCTCCATGAACGGTGCATTTGATTTCTTACCTCTAAATGTGATGTAATATTATAAATACATGTATAGGATGAATATATATGATATATATGTTATCCAAATCATTAATATCATTCTGGATATAATGAACCTTTGACCAAATTAACAACATGTAAGTGTAAGAAGTCTATTTTTGACTTAAGAACCAAATACCGACAAAATGAACATTATTAACTTAAATGATTACATGATGTTCATAACATGGTATAAAATGGAATAATGAACTTTAAAAAGGTTCATAAGCAAGTAGAGATTAACTCAAGTTTATTATTCAGGATATTAAAGAACGGTCGGGTCAAGTCGGATACGAGGTATGGGACTTCGTCTCAATCTCCTTTCATTGAGGCATATTTTATTTTATACACAACTTTCTTTTATACGGTGTATAAACCCCTTTGACTTTTACTTTTATTCAAAAGGAATTTTTTTTATACGAAGCGTTTACTAAACGACAAAAGGGAATGTTTTTGTCGTACGTATGCGGTGACAACGACTTCTCTGCCGTCGTGACCGTTATTTGAGTTTTGGCTTCCTCTACAAGCCATACCTTCTTTTTAAAAGAAAAATAAATACCATGGTTTACTTTTCTTTTATTTTGGTATTGAAAATGGTTTTCATAATGTTTTTATATCAATGTGTTGTATTTATATCTCGTGATTGAAATGTGGAAATTTTATGTTTCCTTTATGCATGTTTTATGTGATATGATTATGTTATGGTTCTTGGGCATTATTATGAAGACGGGTGGTTCCGTGATAAACTAAGGGCGAGTGAGCCCGTTATAGCTCTCCAATGCATTGGGTAACGTGAAGGAGTGAAATGTTAAGGTTTCTCTGAAGAGATTTAGGGAATATACTATGATGGGTATTCCAAACGTAACCAAGAGGGTTACTCCCTACGTAAGAATGTTATGAATGCCTCAAGTTACCTTTATGTCTTATGATTTCTATGATTTATTCATGATTTTATGAGGTATGTTAAAGTGCCTATGTTTTATGGGTAAATTATGATTTCATTCTTATGTATATATGAACTCATGTTTCCTTTCCATGTTTTTATAACCCATACTGAGCTTTTTATGATCATCCCAAGTTTTTTTGAAATGTTTTTCACAGGTCAAGGGAAAGGTACATGATATGATGATAGTGTCAAGGAAGTGTCAAGAAATAATCCATGTTGTATTTTAAATGTGTTTCCATTGATGGGAATGAAGAATACTATCTTTATGTAACCACTTTGTTTATATGTGGAATATAATGCAAGTTTTATGATCTAATTCTCTAAAACTCTAAACCCGAAAAGATCTTCAATGTGTAATCTTGTAATAAATCAAGATTAAGTATGGTTTAAGGCTGGGGCCTTATACCTATAGTTATAAATTCCAAATAAACTCTACCAAATTTACTTATTTTTTACCCCTATACACATTTTTTCACCTATATCCTCAAATATTTACTCAAGCCCTTTATTTCCTAAGGACACTTCAAGAGAAGATCCAAATTTTCATTGTAAGTATCACTTACCCTTTTAATTTTATTATTTATCCCTCCCATACACCTTCCAAGAAACCCATTCTAATCATATGTATATAATTAAATAAAAACAAATAATTTACTTAAATTTTATTATATTTATGGTATAACCATTATCTATTCATTGACCATTCAATAGAAATTTTTTTGCTCATATATGTGTGTAAACTATTGCCTCCATGAATGACACGTTTCATTTTTCATCACCAAATTTCATGGATGGTTCTATAAATGATCTGATTGAATAGATTTTTCATTTATATCATGATTTATATTTTTTAAATATTGATTATTCATTCTATAAATAATATTATAAATAATTAATTGTTGTAACATTAACTATCTTAAATAAGCATACTAAGTGGAAGATATTTTTATTCACACTACATAATATATTCATATCCAATAAATATTCATCTAATTCCTTAAAATTTTAATATATCACACTAATAAAAACTAAATAAAATCATTTTTTTATTTTATAGTTATTTTACAACTAAACCACCTCATAATCATCCATTAATCATGGTAGTTTCATGTTTGGGTTGGTTTAACCACATACTTGAAAAATACTATGATATTATATCATGTATGACTATGAAAATTTATTTATAGGTATAATAAGATAAAAATATGTAAATAATATATTATTTTTGGTTCTTTTATAGTTATATAGATATCTAAATCATTAATTTAAAATCAACATTTGTTTATTAAGAATTATTGAAACATGATCGTCACTAATTTCAACCACATAGACCATAACTATAATTTCAATAAAATAAGATTATAGAATTATAAAATATCTTGGATCATTTATTCTAGTACCATAGTTTATCTAAGGATTATTTAATTTTGGAAAATAATATATACCATCATAACTTTTATGAAACTAGTTCAAATAGATAAAGATTACTTACATCAAATGTCGAAAATAAGTAAAAACTAACTAGTATTAATTTGTATATAATGATTATAAATGAATATTATAAATGATTATAGTTATTAATAATTTTATTGGGATAGTATTTAATAAACTTTATTTAATTATTCACAAAATTTGGTGAAATTGAGAAATAAATCAGGTCCAAGGTAAGTGTTTTCATCACTAATTCACATCTCTAAGACATGTATGGTATTATGAACCAAATATAATTTATTCATATTATAAAATACCTATATTTGAAATAATATCATTAATTATCTTTTTATCATGGTATTTTATGTTTAATTAAAAGTCCACTCTTTCAAGGGGTTTTAATTAAAGTGTTACTCAATCTAGAGAAGTTTTCTTGGTCTCAACTGCGATTTATTGAGACATGTTACATATTATGCAACATGTTTTCATCTGTATAGTTTTATTTTAATTTTCTATCCTAATAATTTTTTCTACATTTTTTCTTTGTAATTCATGGGTTAAACAAATCATTTTCTTTTCTTTAAATGTATTTTGAATCAAGTATTACCCCAATCTTAAGAGTTTTTGGTAACTTAATTTTCATTTATTGAGTTGTGATAATTCTCTTTAAATTATTTCTTATAATTTGGGTACATTCTACAATTTGATTGTATTATGTAGTATTATATCATTGTTTACTTTTTTTACCACACATTCTCCTTTTTAATTATTTCTTACTTTATGGAGTATGTTTCTCGTAAGGGATATTTATAAATAATCTTCTTTCTTTGAGTTACAATGTTTCATCTTGAAATTTTATTTTATATATTTGGGTTCTCCCACCCTAATATTTTAATATATGGTATTTTATAATACTATTTGCTAAAATTATTTTTTAATAAAAATTAATGTTTTGTTACTCTTCTTACATTGTGAGTTTTGAACAAAGGTATTTTGAAAATAATAAAAATTGGATTTTCCTTTCACCTTTATATGTTTTTTATTCCACTCCTCAATTATTGAAGAAAATCTTTAGATATTTTCAATGATAAATTATTATATATTATTTTTAAAATTAATGTTTTCAAAGTATTTCAGATATACTTTTGTAACTTGACCCTTGAAAGTAACATGTAAATTTATATTTTACATCAATATTAAGAATGTTTTCTAAAAGATCTTTTAATTTTTCATCCATTTCTCTAATAATTTTTAATAGTATTTATCAAAAATGGAGTTTATGTTACACGATTTATCCTCTAATATAATAATAATAATAATTTGGATGATTGAACTAACGATATAAAACAATTTGATTCTTTATCCCATATTTTGTGATACTATTTAAAGAATTGTTATTATGAGGGTGTTTTCATTTATGTCAACACCTTACTATATATACTTTATTTCACTAAGGATACATTTTTTTTCAACCATCCACTTTATTTCAATGGTTATATTATGATCATTTAATTCCATATTTGAATTAACCATATACTCATTACCCCATAAAATGTGAATATCTTATTTTAAAAATTCCTATTGTAAGATGTTTACATAGAAAGAGTGTTTATTTATTAACATGGGTAAAAATATTGGTGTCTGTATGTTGTTATTAAAATATGGATTATTATTGTAATGTTGAATATGTATTAATTAACTATCAACATTATTTCTCTAGACAGGTTATTATCATGTTATCTCTTTTATTAACTTGGGTAAATGTATTAATATTCAGGATGATTAGAGACTACTAACATAGGTTGATTTTTTATTGAAATTCCATATATCTTTCATTATATAGATAGCCTTGTTTTTATTACGAAAGAGGTTTATTAGGCAATGATATGAAAAGTATTTTGACTCTTATAATGAATGAATTAGACTTAATTATGTGATGGGAGATGCCTAAAATTATTTATACCCTTGATGTATTGACAGTTCTCATGAGACAAAACATGTTGTTTTTTTGTGCATACCTTTCCCATAAGTATCTTATCAAAAGGCCTTGAAAAAAATGATTTTTATATAAAACATTTTTCATTCCATCAGTATGAGATCATAATTTTTGATGTCCATGTTTTAATTTGTTATAATGGATATAAAAAACTCTAAGTTTCTTGTTGATTATGGATTTATGTTGTTTACCTATTCCTACCATAATATTTATGCCATTTTATGCCATTATTTCCTTAATTGTACATTTTTCTTTTACTAAAATTTTTAGATTACCACTTATTATATTTCAATTTCCCTAGATTATGAAGAAAATTAATAACCACAACATGTTTATATGGATAATACAAGTGAAATAATTTATGAGAGATGTTGAAGACTTGTTATGGATTAATTTTTTTATATATAATGAGAAAATTTACTCTTGATACAAAGAACATATGCATTGCTAGTTATTTTTTCATAATTCTACAAAGATATAAACCTAAAAATATCCTTGGTATGTAAGAGATGAAATAATATTTATTTATTTTGTAATTAATGATGGTTATGTCAAGTCTTTTACAGATGGTATCAAATCCAGTATATAAATAACATTTTTATAGAACCAGATTTAGGAGTGTGGGTCTGGGGCATCATAGTTTGTATCAAAGGAAATATTAATATAAATTTGGAGATTAGGATGTTAGTTGATGTTAATTTAAGGGTTTATAAGTTATAGTTGATCATAATTTCAATGGTATATATAACCCTTTAGAATAATATATGATTTAATATTAAGGAAATAATGCACATTTTTTCTTTTTGGATTAGTGTTAGTGAACCTTTTTCAAAACACTAGACATGATTCTAATTATATTTTGATATCAAGAAATATTTATAAATCCATTAGTTGGTGAGTTTCCTATAAATATATCACTATCTATATATTAGAAAGTGGATACAGCTATGCACCTTGGTGAAATCACCACAAAAAGGGTTGGTTGAAGATTGACTCAATCATCACACTAATACACAATGAGTGCACCTAAGACTGCACACCGAGATAGAAACTATTATAAGATATTCTTTGGTTAATAAAATTCTCTTTATAAACCATTATGAAGGATTTTAGATTAATTTTAACTAATTAGGTTATAGAACCTATAAAAAATGACAATTGATAACCAAGGATTAAACAAGGGAGTTATAGGTTTATCCTAAAGTATCATATATATAAAAATGTGTCACAAGGTAAGATATATTCTGATTTATGTTATCATATTCATATTTTGGATATTACCATAAAAGTTTTGGATTTAGTATTTGGTTGAAACATGATCATTATGATGATGCTAATAAAGCTATGTATCTAGGAATCACTATGTCTTATATTCGAATGAGGGAGCATATATAAATGGTTAATAAATTTAGCATATGCCTATTATAAGGGGAAATGTTAGTTTCCTAGTCTTATTTATGTAAGTGAGGTTGATATTGTAATGGAAATTAATTCTTTATTCTCCTAGCTATTTTAATTAGTGAAGTGATATTTATCCATGTCATTTTGGTATATTTAAAATGTTATTGATGATTATGTGAAACATTTGAGGATTTTTCCTCAGTGGTTCTACTCTCATGGTTAAGAAAAATATATTTAATGGTATTTATAACTTTTAAAAGTTATTTTATGTCAAGGTTATATTTTGGTGGAAAAATATTGTATTATACATGATTTAGGTTTGGATAACTATTCTGTTCATTATACATATGATGCTGAGGTAATAAAGGGTTGATTTATTTTGAGAAAAAATGAGTTAGATATCATTTGGATTGATTATTTATTTAAAGAAAAAGCAATTCATGGCATTTTATCATGATTATTATCTAATTTTTGGGATTATGATATATATTTACCAGTTTGTGAATATATAAAATAATGATTAATACATTCAAGTTAAAAATATAGAGTAAAGGTTTGGAAGAATATATAATCTAATTACAGTTTAATCTCTTATAGATCTAAATGGTTTTGGGAAATATATTTTATAGAGAATATATGATTAGGCCATATTTATACTTTGACATTATATTTAAGGAATTATTAATGTTGTTTGAGGAAGGATAAGTAACTTGACATAGCCTAAGAGAGTATGGTAGATTTCATATTAGAGGTTATACCTCAAATGATGAATATGTTAAGAATAACATCACCTACATTATTTAATTAGTATTAATTAAAATATAATGGACACAATTTATTTTAGGGGGGATTTAACACCCTAAGATCTTAATATATTATTTCCTTTTAATAAGTCAATGTGTTCGACAGCTTTCTCCACACGGAACACCAAACTTAAAAGAAACTATGATTTATTTAGTTAAAAATATAAAAATAAAGTATGACCATTAAAACATATCCATTATGTTAATAGGAATAAATAAGAGTAACTGATTTATGAAATATTTATAGAAATAAATAATAGATACCTTTAACATGAATAGAATTCAATTAGTATAGCTATAACAACTAAGAAAATCATTTATTCATGAAAATAAAACTTTCTAAATTTTTTGTTTTATTTCAAGAAACTATGTTTATTATTATTAGATAATAATAAAATATAATTATAATATATAAAATATATTACTAATAAATTAATTAGTAACTTATAGTAAATAATAATAAAGAATAGTTAACACTTCAAAGAGTTATATTTTTGGCATGAATAGTTCTACACTCTATTTTAGGATTTTATTTAAATATTTAATCACTAAATTTATAAATATAATTTAAAAAATGAACATAATTTTTGGATTAATCGTAATAATACTTTCTATAGTATATTTTTTTTGGATTTTTCTTAAAAATATATTTTATACATGAAAATTTTAAAATTAATTTTCCATACACATATTAATTTAATTTTATAAAATGGTTATTATATTTAGAATCATTAGGTCTAAATTATGTACCTATTATAGACTTATTTTATTAATTAAAAATAAATTACATAGTATAAAGATTAATTTTAATGGTAAAAGTGAAATGGTTGTTTTCAAAGAAATAATTTTATAAGAGTTATATAATTTTTATCTAAATTAATTATATTAACTCACTTTAAAATAAGACTCTAATATAATTTTTAAACAAATAAAAAAAAACACATTAAATCAATAATTAATAAGAAATAAGGATAAAAAACACTTAATATATAAAATCAATTTTTTATATAAAAATAGTTTTTCCAATATCACATGTTTTGATTTAGAAGTTATTTTTATCATATTCATAAATAGAATTAGGTTATAGGGATTCCAAATTCGGATTCATCATTTCAAAATTTGGTAATAAGGGTTATATTATATTTTTTGTAATAAAATAATTACCATGGCTAATTTTTAATCAATATCAATAATGGTAAAATGTGTAAATGAGGTACCTTGAATTTTTAATAATGAAAATATCATATACACCTTATAGAAATAATTTTTTGATATTAAAGTCATACCAACATGTATCACCTACAATTTATCCACCTAAATCACTAAAGTTTCATGAAATTAAATTCTTATCCTTAATTTAACATTCTTTTCCAAATATTTTCCCCTCATTTCTCTTAAAAAAAGAGAACACTTACTCCCACATCAAGACACAAATTTAGTTATAAATTACAGTGAAAATATAAACAATTTACTTCTTCTAGAGACACTATACCCATTTTTTATCCTCTAGCCTCCACAAAGTTCCTAAATTCCTTCATTTCCAAAGGATTATTCAAGAGAAGATCCAAATTATCATTATAAGTATCCCTTACCCTTTTTATTTTATTCTTTATCCTTCCTATACAACCTCATCCTAACCCATTCTAACCATATGTATATAATGATATAAATATATATAATATAAATAAATTTTATTATATTTATGGTATAACCATTTTATATTCCCCTACCATTCAATTGAAAAAATGAAAACATTTTTCATGTGTGTGTGAAGATTTCCACCTCCATGAATGAAACGTTTTGTTTTTCATCACCAAATTTCAAGGATTATTCCAAAAATATGATTAGTGAATAGATATGTTATTTATTTCACAATTTATGTTCTTTAAATAAAAATAATTCATTATATAATTAATAATATAAATAATCAATCATTGTGACATTAACCATCTTAAACTATCATATTAAGAGGAAAATCATTTTATTCATACTATATAATATTTTCATCTCTATTAATAATTCCCCTAATTCCTTAAAAATTTAATATATCACACTAATAAACACTAAATGAGATAATTATTCTTTTTTTATAATGATACTATAACATAAACACCACATAATCATCCATTAATCACGGGAGGTTCAATGTTTGGGTCTGTTTAACCACCCACATGAACAATACTATGAATTTATATCATGAATGACTATGAAAAATTATTTAATTGTATAATATGATATAAATATGTAATTTTTTTAATATTATGGGAAGGTTATATAAACATTTAACTTATTAATCTAGAAATCAATATTCTTTAATTAAGAATCACTGAAACATTCTTTTCTCTGATTTACAAAATTAGTTCAAAGAGATAAATATTACTTACACCCAGTGTTGGAAATAGGTAAAAACTCTATAATATCTATATATATAGAATGATTATAAATAAAGAGTATAAATGGTTATATTTTTGAATAATGTTCTTGGGTATGTATTTAATCATGTTTTAATTATTTAGGATGTTTTGTGAAATTGAAAAATGAATCACGACTGAGGTAAGAGGTTTTGAAAAAAATTATTCTCTTTGATTATTGTTTGGAATTATTCACATAATATCATTTTATCAGTGGATATACTACCAATTTAAGATATCATATCATGAATTCTATTTTTATCATGTATTTTAAAGTTTATTCACAATACCACTCTTTAAATGGATTTTTATTAAAGTGTTAATGAATCCATAAGAGTTTTTTTGTCACAATTCTGATTATTTGAGACATGTTACATGTTTGAAACCATGATTATTTTGTATGGTGTTATATTGATTTACTCTCCCAAGAATTTTATATAAATTTTTTCCTTATAATTCATTGGATAATAAAATACAAAACATGTTCTTTTCTTCAAATGTATTTTTACGCATGTATTACTCGAGTCATGTGAGTTTTTGATAACTCAGTTTTTGTACATTGAGTTGTGTTTGTTACCTTGAACTTATTTCATATAAGTTGGGTACATTTTTTCCTTTTATTGTATAATGTTTTATTCTATCATTGTTAAGAATTTCACCACATAAACCCATTTTCAATTGTTTCATGCTTTATTGAGTATGTTTCCCATAAGGGATATTGATAACTCAAATATCCTTTATTCGAGTTGTATTGTTTCATCTTGAAATTGTATTTTCCATGATTAGGTCATCCGACCCTAATATTTTATTATATGGTATTTTATAATCCTCTTTTGGAAAATGATTTTTTAATACAAATTAATGTTTTTTACTCTTATTATAATTTTATTTTTGGAAAAAATGTATTTTGAAAATAATAAAAAACTTTTTTCCTTTCACTTTAATATTTTTGGTGTTCCTATGAAAAATGGTTTTATTTTCAATTGGGTTACAATTTTGATGACCTGCAATTGAATCATTTATGATATAATTATTATCTATCAGTTATATATCTTATCACTTTTCACTTGAAGAGAACCTTTAGGCCCATCCAAAGATTAAAATTTTCAAATTAGCATGGAAATATCAGTGTTCCTATCCAAGTATGAGATATGAAGAACCATACTATTTATTTTCTCTTTTGTTATGGATTTGTTTCCTTAGTGTCCATTTTAAAATCAATAAAATTGAAAAATTATGGAAGGATGAATACTTTCACATCACCATTTAAAAAGTTACCGTGGAAAGTAATATGAATATTTATATTTCTTATCAATGATAAAAATGTTTTCTAAAAGATCTTTTATGTTTTATCTTCCATTTTCTTTATAATTTTTAAAAGTATTTTTCTTAATGGGGTTTATTTTTTATGATTTTACCTAATATATATATATATATATATATATTATTTGGAGAATTGAACTCTTGGTATCAAATAATTTGATTCTTAAACCCTTATTTTATGATACCATTTGAATCATTATTCTTATGAGGGTGTTTTTAATTTATATTAACACCCTCATATTTCACCTTTATTCAGTTAGGTATATATAGTTTTACAAAAATCCACTTTATTTATCTGGATAGATTATGATCATGTTATTATAGTATTTAATTAACCATATACTCACTACCCTATATAGTGTGAACATTTTATTTTATAATTTCAGATTATAAGATTTTAACTTAGAACAAACTTTTATTTATTAACATGGATAAATGTATTGGAATATAGAATGTTGTTATTCTAATACAGATGGTTATTAATTCTTTTACTATGTATTGTTTGACGATCCACCATTATTCTCGAGATGGGTTAGGATAATGTTATCCCTTTTATTAACATTAGCAAAAGTATTTATATTCTTGATGATTATTGACTAATAATATAGTTTGATTATATATTTACATCTCGTATCTTTCATCACATGGATAAACATTTTTTTCAATGAGGCATGAAAATTATTTTTGACTCTTATAGTTAAGGCATTGGACATAATCTAGTGATGGGTGGGGTCTAGAATTATATATCCCCTCAGTGCATCAAAAGGTCTCATGAGACAAAATAGGTTAGTTTTTTGGTGTATACGTCTTCCCATAATAGGATAGTGTCTTAATATAAGGTATTGACATCATGTTTTTGGATATTTGGAATAATTAAATCCATGATTATGAGATTTTTATTATTGATATCCATGTTTTTGTTATTTTCATGGATATATAAATTTCTCAATTACAAGTTGATTATGGTTTCCGCTTGTTTACTTATTTCTTCCATAATATTTATGCCAAGTTTATGCCATGATTGCCTCAGTTGTATGTTTTCCCGTACTGAGAAGTTGAGTTTACCCTTATTATGTTTCCATTTCCCTAGGTTATGAATAATATAAGTACATGTCTAACACCCTAGTATTTTATGAAATATTTTTTTTCAAATAATTTTAATTTCTTCTATATCTTGTGTTATATGCAACGTCGAGTTTTAACAAACTATAATATACTATTAATATTATTTATTAAACATGACCGTTATAATATAACCCTTAAAAATGGTAATATTTATATAAAAAACATATTTTTAAAATTAATTATAAAGGTTTTATGAAAATAAAATATATTTATAAATAAGTACTTAATTTTTATTAAATTATTTATATGTTTCGAAAATACGTTTTTCTCATAAAAATGATGATTATTTTTTTCTAAAAAATTTATAAAATTTATTTTTTCAAACATTTAGAAAATATATTTGAAAAAATTAACTTCATATTTGGAATAAACTTTTCAAAATTTTTATAGTCATTCTTTTATAATTTTATTAAAGGATTAATTTTTTGATGAATAGTGAAAGAAGTTATTTTTATTAAAAAATGCATTTTTGTTTAAATAATTTACAAATTTATATATTATTTAAAAATATTTAAAAGTAAAATTAGTAAAATTATGTTATTATTATTTAAATTTATATAATTAGAATAAAATTCGTATTTATTTTTGATATTAAAACATTCTATACTTTAGAAAATTTTCTCTTTGGAAAATCATTTTTTCTTTACATCTTCAGATTTAATTTTAAATTAAAATTTTCCACTTATGTTAATTGGATTTAGAAAAATAGATTGAATATTTTAAATAATAATAATAAATTTTATATGATAATTTAAACTTAATTTTTGATCAAAATGAATTGTAAAAATAGTAAAAATTAATTACCGTGGTTAAGGTTAAAACATTTTTATAAAGGGATCAAACTAAAAGGATAGAGTTTAAAATGAAATAAAAACATATCCAATTCCCATTTAGTGGTAAAATTTATAAATTTTCTAATATTTTTTTTTTATAATTATCCATTTTTTAGTCTTTTTTTTCAAAAATTCCATGTATGTCCTCTCCCCCACTTATAAAATAGAACTCGTTCTCCAATCCTCCTGACAATTTAAAATCCTTTTGTTTTAGATAATTACTGACCAAATATATTTATTAAATTAATCCCCACATCTTAAAGGACTTATTTTTATTAGGAAACCCTTATAAGAAGGATTTTGGTGCTAACCTAAGGAGGTTTTTCGAAGAAGAGGTATCATTCTTAACCATGCATTTGTGTTTTGTATCTTCTTCCACATCCATAAAATATTCTTAAAATATTATGATATAATAAAAAAAATATCTCCCATATACATAGATTTTATTATGTTAATGTAATAACCTATACCCTCCTACTCCTCCATCAAATGAAATGCTAAACCGTTGATCGTGTGTTTAGTGGACTACTGCCTCCTGAACCGATGTAATTTGTTTTCTTTCATCTCATCTCATAGATGAAGATAATGAGAGATTTATTGTTTATATATGATATTTATGACATATTTATACTCATGAAATTATAATATCACATATATCTTCTAACCTTCCAATCCATTGAAAAGTGATAACATAGATCGTGCATTTGTGTGGACTACCTCCTCCACCAAGATATGTGATTTCCTTTTCATTTTATTTTGACATGTATTGTAATAAGGATATATTTAATGAGTATATATGATATATAATATATAAAAATTAATTTAGAAATGTGAATTAATATTTACCCCTATAATTTCTATCCATCAAAAAAATTTAAATATCATACATATTATATAACAATTATGTTGGAAAAGTGAATTAGTGTTTACCACTATTTTATTCCATTTATCGAGAAAATGGAAAAAGAATTCATGTGTACGTATAACCTACTGACTCCATGAACCGTGTAATTCATTAAACATATTTAAATTTAATATATTAATTTAAATACATATATAATTAATTTATATGATATTTATATCATGGTTAACATTCAAAAGATGATGTAATTGTGATCAATGTAAAAGTACCAAAAACTTCCAAACCAAAAAATACATGAAAAACAAATCAATTATTACCCGAAATATGATTTTAACAATGAATTTTTAATAAATAGGCAATAAAAATTCATATATAAATCATATATGGTATGATATATATGAGTATGGTTATTTAATAAATGTATAATAAATGTATATTTATTATATATGATGTTTGAAAATGTATGAAAAAGTTGAGACATGGAGTAAGGTATTTCTAGTCTCTCTTTTATTTATGGGAGAGATATTCCATATTCACCTCTCATTTCATTTTTGTGGTCTATAAAATGAATTTTGACATTTTATATAATTAATATCATTATATTATGACATTTAAATTTTCATTTTATATTATTATTTAATGGGGAATATGATTCAAAAGTTACCAAGGTTGTAAGATATTTTTGTCTCACTTTTATATCTATGGGACACATTACATATTCAACACTTGTATTTTGTATGATGTATATACTTACCACGAATTTCTTTTATGGTTAACCTCATAGAAATTATCAGATATAAAAATCCATCTAATGATACTTCTTTCATAGGGCTTACAACTTTAAATCTACCAAAGTGGTAAAGGTTTTACTTTATAATCTCATTGTTTATTTGGATTGTTTATGATTAGGTTTTTGATGAGGAATTTTTTTGAACTATATATCAATATACTCATTAATTTTATTCTCTTATGAATATTTAAATAAATTTTTTTCCTTCCATTTTCCTCTCTTTATGCACTCAATCTTCCAAAAATAAAATTTTAAAGGAAAACTAACTTTATTTCTCTCTTCAGTCAAAAATACTTTTTCTTCAATAACCATGTCTTCTAAAAAAAGTTCAAGAATGTTTTTAATATTATAATATGATGATTTAAATTTATTTTTACCCATGATTGAATTTTTACTAATTTTTTAAAAAGTAATCTTCTTGTCTATTCTGAATGAGGTTCTTTTGAATTTTTACCAAAAATGAAAATGGAATAATTGTTTTACCATACAAAAATTTCCACCACCATGACCACTCAATTATTTGAATCATCCTTTGAAATTTTTTAATTTTATCTTCAAAGAATATTTTTTCTTTAATATTTTTGAAATTTTTATATTTTAAATAAGTGATTTTAAAGAGAAAATAATTTTTTCCTCAATAAAATTTCAAAGTTATCTTTCAAAATTATTTTCTATCTAATATGACATACTTTGATATTACCTAATCTAGGTTGGGGATGAGACACAATGATAAAATTATTATTCTTTATATGTATGTTTTATGTTTATGATGACAAGATTTTTAGGAATCCTGTTTCTTTTTCATGAGTTATGCAATGCTGAAATGATAAAATGTTTATGAAACTCATTTCTTTTCCATGAGTTATGCTATGATGAGATGTTTATGAAACACATTTATTTTCATGGGTTATAATATGATGAATCATTTATAATATTATGGAACACATGTTTATGTTTTTCATTTTGTGATGATTGGGACCTACATCACCCTCCAATGTATTGGGAAAATATTGATGTCTCCTAAGATAATCATAACTAGAATGGGTAGTGAAACTAGTCCAGTTATGGAATTTTTCTACTATGATAATGTTGGGAGTAAAAATTGATCCCTATGATGGTTTATGTAGTGAACCCAATTCACTATGATAGTATTTACCATGATCCTTGAATATGATGGAAGTGATTTTCTATGCTTACATGTATGCCAAAAATTCATGTCTTATGCGTATATTATGCTCTCATGACTCATGTTATTCGATTACTTTATGATTCATGTGTTATGAACTACCAAGATTTATACCATGACTCTATAATATGATCTATGATATTTGGGGTGTGGTTTTATAATGTTATGATTATGTTCGCATACCATTAAGCTCATGTTATGTTTATGCAATCATTGATATCTCCCTTGTTTACCCTTATTGAGCATCTAATATCACATTTTACCATGTTTTCATGTATGATATGTATAATTTGAATTATAATTATGAATAATATAGTAGGATATGAATTATTTCACTTATGAACCATTTTTTTATGTATCTAAGTTTCTAAAGAAAATAAACATTTATTGTCCTCAAGTGTGTTTATGTAAAATGAAATATATATTCATCTATTAAGATGTAATATCTATATATGAAACTTGCGGATTGCTATAGTTAATATCAAAAAATTATTTAGTTAACATTTTCAAACCAAGATAAGAAAACATTAGTGATATCCCTAGTGGTATTTATAAGTATAAGTCTATGGATAAGTCTATTTATAAGAAAATATCTTGGAATTTTGTTGAAGGAAAGAGTGAGTGATTTCCAAGAAATTATATCCCTATCTAGATACTAAAACTTGATTTTGAAATGTAAGAGTTTTACCTAGGGGTAATAACTATAAAAAGGTCATATTGGTCTTTTAATTGATCATCACCTAGTGTATGATAGTGGGCCTTGCTTCACACCTAGCTTGACACTCTCAAGACTGATTTTGAAATTTACCAACTCCTTATAAACCATCATGAAGTATTTTAACAAGATTATGACCATGAATAACATAGGTTAAACCGAAGGTTTCATATATTTAAATTAATGTGTCATAATTTAGACATCCTATAATTTATTTTTCATGATTATGAGGTTTCCTATGATTATTATTGTTTCCCACACTTTGATTTTAGGTTTTAGTCAATGGTTAGAACTTGAAGGAATTGTGTTAATGCTGAATGTAATGGATAATGCAATAATTTTCCTCTAGAGAAACCAAATGTTATGGGAGATAGAGTTTAAAATCTCATCTAAATACTCACACAACATTCTCAAGATATGAATCATGATTAAATTCTAAATGATCAATGGAGGGAAAACATTCTATAGAATCCTCTGTGAGGAAACTTCCACCTTCTATTAGTTGTTCCACTAATCCAATAGTTTTTGAGAAAAGGATCAGTACTATTGAAACAATATTTTCCATCATGTAGTGTTTAGAGAATGAAAAATTCATTTAGGTTATCTATCATTTAGAAGGTGAAGTAGATCAATGGTGGAGTATTATCATGAATACATAGAAACATGAAGAAATCGACACAATAGGGCGGGATAAGTTTAAGATATTATTTTTCAATAAGTACTTTCCTAATATTATTCATATGAAAATAGATAAGTAATTGTAGAAGTTGTTCAATTTTCTATCAAGGTGGAAATATATATAAGACTTACCCATAAATCTCATGGTTTTGATAAGTAAATAAATATATAATTCAAATGAAACTCTAAAACCATGGTGAGAAGAGGATGATATATCCTTCATGCTAAAAGTATGGAATGAAACACATAGGACATTGTCTAAAGGTAACTAGTAAATGTTTTTAATTTTGGAATGGAAGATCATCAGGTAATAAAATACTAAAGTAATGGGAATAAGTTAACTAATTATGAGAATAGATAGAAATATCCATAGAATTCAGCACCCACACTATAATATCTAAGATGTAATGAGTATGGGAATTATTCTAACCAATTCTCAAATCCAAAGGTTAGTGATGATGATTGATGGTAGAAACCTTTTAAGCTAAGAGAAAAAGAGAAATATCATCCAATCACTATTTTTGATGATGGGTATGATAACAATGTGGTGAAAGGTACACTTACTATCAACTCTATAACTATTAATGTCTTATTTGATATGAGATCTACCAAATATTTTTTATCTAAATTATTTTCTATGTGTATCAAAATACCACTCTAATAATTATATTTTGAATTAGAAGTGAAAAACCCTAATCACGTGTGATTTAATCACATTTTTATTATTATTCTATTGTTTATATTTGTGAAAATGTGCTTCCCAAAATTCTATTATTCTTCCTATGGTTTAATTTGATGTTATCTTAGGAATAAATTGTCTTTATCTATATAAATCCCACATATATTTCTAAGTAAGGTAATTCAAGTTTGATATTCCAAACCAAAATATGATCATATATCAGTGTTATGATAAATATGAACTTCTGATGGGAATCACATCCATTGTATGGGTCTTGATTCCATTTAAAAAGGGATGTTCATCTCAGGTTGTTGGGAAGAAAATCAAAATCTATGATAATAATTTTGTTTGGGAGTTTTTTGATGTCTTTTCTAAGAGTTACCCAGTCTTCCACTAGATCGTGAAGTTAAGTTCTCATTAGAAATCATACCTTGTGTCACACCTATTTCAAGGACTCCCTATAGAATGGACCCGATTGAGTTACAAGAATTATAGAAACAACTCTAGGATAATCTTGAAAAGGGATTCATATGGACAAGTGTATCACCATGGGGTGAACCTATTTTTTAAAAAAAATATGGATCAATGTGACTTATCATTGAATATTAGGAACTGAATAAGATCAAAATCAAGAAAAATTATCCTCTATCCATATAGACAATTTTTTTGATCAATTGTGTAGATCTCAATAATTTTATAGGATTGTGTGTCATTTTAAATAACATCAATTAAGGGTCAATAAATATGATATACAAAAGAACCTAAGAAATAAAAAAAATGCATGAAAAGATTACAAAGTATGAATTTTAGCTACAAAAGATTTTAATTTTGAGTCATATAATATAAAGATAGGGTATATATATAGATCTATAAAAGATGGAAGTTATTTAATGTTGTCAACTGAGATATAAAGTTTTATTGGTTGGGATGGATATTATCAATGGGTTTTTTATAATTTCTCATGACTATCTAATCCACTCACTAAGTTAATGTGGAAGGGATCCAATTACTTTGTATAGATAAATGTGAGGAAAATTTAATTGTTAATGAAGAGTAGGATAGTTAGTTTACCAATAATTACATTACCCTATAGTGGTTAATGGTTTGTAATCTATAGTGATTCATCAAAGAAGGGAATGTGATGTGTTATCATGCATAAGTATATAATGATAGATTATGCCTCATGATAATTTAAGATTCATGTGTAAAATTTGACATCTCATAATTTGGAGTTATCTTTGGTAATTATTGAAATAAAGTTATGGAGTAATTATCTATATAGATAAAGGTGTGACATATATAATGATCATAAAAGTTTAAAGTATATATTCAAATTAAAAGAGTTTAATATGAAATAGAGAATAAGGTTGGAGAAGATTAAGGATTGAGAATACTCAATATATTACCACCCTGGTAAAGTAAACAAGGTGGTTAATGCTTTGATACAAAAGGATCATGCTATATTATCAATGACGAGGATCACAAAATATCAAATATTTTTATATTTTAAAAGGATTGATCTAGAAATCTTGAAGGAATTGGAGAATTATTTTCTTTCTTAAATGATTGTTCAACCATTTATCCACATAAGATTAAAGAGGCATATAAGGATGATGTAGAGTTGTGAATTAAGGTTAGAAATATTATAGAGTTTAACCTTGACTATGATTGAATGATAAGGTTTAAGAATCTTGTATGTGTTCCATCCATTCAAATTTTTAGTAAAGAGATGTTAGAGGATGTTCATAGCCCTTCATTCCCTATTCATCATAGATGTAAAAAGATGTATAGAGATTTGAAAGAGTATTTCTAGGGGAAATAAATCAAGATAGATATTTTAGAGTTTATATCTTGGTTCTTGGTATGTCAAAAAGTTAAATCAGAGATATAAAAATATAAGGGGATGTTACAACCATTACCGATACTAGAATGGAAATGGGAAAAAATCATAGTATATTTTTTCATCAGCCTCCACAAAACATATAAAGGGAAAAATTCTATCTGGGTTGTATTAAACCACCTTAAAAATTTAGAAAAATTAATTTCTATTAGAGAATATTTATATATGGATCAACTTGAAAGGATATACATTAAGTGGTAATATTTCATGGAGTACCACATTCTATTATATTTGATTAGGATCTGAGGATTACCTTGATGTTCTGCTGAATCCTTTAGGAAGATATCTATATAGAATTGAGTTTTAGAATCGTGTATTATCCTCAGATAGATGGTTAGTATAAGAGAACAATTATAACACCCCGTTACACTTTTTAGGTACTCACTTTTTTTTTTTTTGTTAATCATCCTTATTTGGGTGCGTTTGAGGGCTCCTCAAGGATAGAGTTCCATGATAGGTAAAATATAAGAAAATTTATGGATTTTTGTTTATTTGAATTTATGGAGTCCGAGTATAAAGGTGTTAATGTATTTGATGGGATCTACCCATGTTGAAAGGACCTCCAGAGTGATTTGGTGTTTCTCTACTAGAAAATGGACTGTTTTTATCTTTTGGGAAACTAAATTAAATGTAAAGGGATTAAATTATACATAATAGTCATTAGGAATATGTCATGAAATAGATTCAGGGATTGAAATTTTTACATGTTGTGCATAGGATTCACATCGTGTAATTGATAAAATCAGGTGTTTATAAAACGACGAGGTGTTTTCCTATGATTTCAACCTTCATGGAATATGTGACATTTAATTGGATTAAAATTCATGTAAATGTCATGTTTTTTGGTTTTACAGTAGTTCATGGTTTTTTTTTATTTAATTCCTCTTGAGTCCCTCCCTCACTCAACCTAGAGCTCACCCAAGATGATTTTGGTTGATTCCATCCATTATGGGCCACTTCATTCGAAGATCAGTCATTAGGGTTGTTGCGGTGCACCAGTTGGAGTAACAATTCTATTGTTTTTCTTATTTACATTAGACATATCTATTTCATTGGCTGATATTAGGTTTCATATTAGTGAATATATAGTATTTTATAGTGATCCTTTATAGTTTCTTATCACACCTTGTCTTTCTAAGGTCGATCTCTTGATTTCCAGTCGCCATTGTCAAAGGAAGTTGGGATTATACTATTTTTAGGTGGATGTTTCTATAAAACGGGTTAATTTGATGAATTTATTATTGTTATTTATAAATTCCTTTGGTACATTCATTGATTTGAAGTGATATGTGGTTTCAAAAATATTTATTGGAAAGACAAATGTTTTTAAAGGGGGTTTACTTTAAAAATGGATTTTCTTGATTTTGAAGTGGGTTTTAAAACAACGAAGAAGATTTTATTGGATTTGAAAATGTTTTAAAAAATCATGAACATGGTTTTGAAATGTATATGAAAATCATGGAACTTTGGATACTTTGTGTGCATCTAGGAATTGACATGGGTAGCCTTAGTGTGTGTGGAACCACTAGGGGGTGGCCTCTTGAATATCAATAGACTATAGAAGGACTCAATATTATTTAGACCCAACATTATGCATGATAATGATATTTTATTTCTATTATGAATTAACCTATAGTCTAGATCCCAAATGACAGTTTTCTTGTTCATTTATGGTTATTCATCACATGATTGTTTTTATCAAGGATCATTTATCATATGTTTTTATATGAGGTTGTATCACATGGTATCACATGGTAGTATTTCGTGGATACATTTTTTCTTTCTTACCTTATGATGCATGGATATGATTTCCTATTTTATCAATTCTACTATTTATATTTCTAGTTTGAGAATATGAATTTATTTTATGAAAACCAAAGGGGAAAATGATTTAAAAATGTATTTGGGATTATCAAAATGATTTGTAAAGCTGTTGTTGTTTCAAAAGCTATAACTATATAATTATTGATATAAGACATTGTATAGAATATATGGTGGTATCCTAATGGGATTTTTGATCACACCATAATTTTTCATTTGGGAGGTTATAAATATTGTATTGTATGATTTAGGTAAATGGAAGGGAATCTTATAGCATGATGGCTTCTATTATTATTGATGCCTTAGGTTTGGGTTGGTTTATAGGTCACCATTGGTCACATGAAGATTTCTTGGTCTTTATTTGTTCATAATTAATTATTTTTATGGTTTGGATTATATTTTATGGATATATTTCAATATTTCCCTTCCATATAATATTATGTTTGTATGTATTTCTTTATTGTATTCAATACTTGTTCTATCTTCTTACTTCACCTCACCATGTGCCGGCTAGCTTGGGTGTATGGTTTGGTTAACCTAGTTTGGTCTATTATAAATTATTATCAGAGGGAAGTATCAGCCTAAAGTGTGTTAACACTTATTGATTTTGGTTTTATGTAATGGGTATAATAGATTTAGGACCTTCATAATTAAAATAGTAAGTATTGAAAAGTGGCCTGGACAACTCACTCTCGTGACTGAATTTGAGTTACCATTGGTGGTCAGGATTTTTTACCAGGATTGAGACTTGGGGTTTGAGGTCATTTGAATGAAATATATGGGATGTTTATTTAAATTGACCTATTCCTTTCTAAGTAATATATTTTGTTTTTATAATTTTTACTTGATTTAAATTCTTATTGTTTTAAATCATTGGTTTAAATTTTAAAAGTAGTCATAATACTTTAGAATGTGATCATAATATAATTGGTTATTTTATTATGTTTACTAGAAAATTAATCCAAGAATATATCTTCCAAATATGATAGAGGAATCTATGAGATATGTTCTATATGTGAATCCTCCAATGGACCGTTATTTGGTAGAATTAGTAATCTACACTATTCAAACTTTGGTTCAAGTGGGTGATGGGAACCCATGATGTGTAGTGGATCATGGATCTAATTTTACTATGAAGCATCCACCAATATTCTATGATGAAAAGGGACCATAGGATTCTGAGGAGTTTCTTGAGTGGATTGATATGATCTTCAAGTTATAGAATACTCCTGAAGGATCGAAGGTTTTTACCCCTACATGATTGAGGGACTGGGAATGATATGGTGGGACTCTATTATACAAGTTTATTTGAATGAGGACCTTACCTAGGAATATTTAAAGAAAATATTTAATCTATATTTTTACCCCAATACATTTACTTCGATGAGGACCTAGGAATTTCTGCTCTTGGGGCATTGGGAACATACCATTTTAGAGTATTCTACACATTTTTCCAAGTTAGTGCATCTAGAACTGGAGCCTATTAGCAATGAGTACCTAAAGGCTCAGAGGTTTGAGTTAGGACTGAGGCCTAGTATGAGGTTGATATTGATTCTCATCCTTTAAACCTTTTTTGAGGTAGTTGAAAAATTAGCTTTTATGGTCCAATCATAGTTGGGAATACATGTTTGGGTAGAGTTTCAGTTGGTTTAGTTGTTATCCCGGATTCATCTTTTGGATAGAAGAAGAATCACAAGGGTAGTAAGTTCTCTTCAAGACCAGTTTCAGGGGATTTAACAGGGAAATAGTTGGTTTTCTACTACAAATGTGGAAGGCAAGGTCATACCTAACCTAACAGTGAGGAGGATATAAGGACTTTTCGTCTTGGTAGATTATCTAGCCATATGAAATGTTTTTGTGATAGTATCTCCTAGGAAAGTAAGGCAGGATCCACATTCACCAAGGAATCATAGATTCATGATGATTCTTACAAGGGTGGAGGGTCCTATCCATATGGAAAGAGGTATGTTAATGTATATAAGAATTATTAGGGAGTAGAAGATACTAGATGCATTTATGTAGTGGAGTATGCACAAGAGGAATCTAAAGAAGGACCAACCGCTATTAGAGGTGTAGTTTTTATTTTGTCTTCTATGGTGCTATGTTTTTTTAATATTGGTTCCACTCATTATTTTATGTCATCAATATTGGTTGATGTGTTGGTATTGAATTTAGAACTTATATCATAATTTTTTAATATTTTCATGATTTTGGGAAAGTCGTCTGAACAAGGTTTCAAGTGTTCTACATTTCAGGTGATTTTAGTCATCTTTGAGGTGGAGTGATACTTTTTAGTGCTTGATTTTGAAAACATAGACATGATTATCAGCATGGATTGGATTATCAGTGTTAAGGACCATATATACTGTTATAACTATCTGGTATAGTTCTGATATATTGATGGGGTCACTCATGTCATTTAGGGTGATTGGGACTCTAGATCAGGAATGGATGAGAATATTGTTTATTATGTGAGGGTAATCTCATGCTAGTTTTTAGAGATTTTTCTTGATATATTTGTCCCTTATTTGGATGGTCGAATTCCTGTAGTTTTTTGTTCACAACATGAGGTCTTTCTAGATGATTTTTATAGTTTACCTCCATAGAGAGAGTTCAAGTTTTCTATTAACATTCTTAATGGTATTATTCCAATTTCTATTCCATCTTACAGAATAAAACCTACTGAGTTAGTGGAACTTAAGTTCTAACTTAAGGACCTAGTTTCTAAATGATTTTTTTCTTCCTAATGTGTCACTATGGGCTTCACTATTTCTCATTTCTAGGAAGGAATATGAGAGCCTCAGAGTTTTTATTGAATATTGGAAGTTGAATCAGGTGACCATTTAGAAAAACTATCATTTTCCCATGATTTATGACCTTTTTTGACCAGCTTTGAGTGGCATGATGGTATTAAAAGATTGGACAATGGTCAGGGTACCACAAATTGAGGTTATTAGAAGAGGATATACCTAATACAATGTTTAGGAGCCATTAGGGAATTTTGAGTTTCTAGTTATTTAATTTAGACTGACTAATGATCCAACAGTGTTTATGGTATCGATGAACTACATCATTCTTCGATTCTTGGTCTATTTTTTTTGTTTTCGTCGATGATACTTTGGTGTACTCCAAGTTAGAGGAGGAGGGTCCATTTGGATATCATTATTCAAACTTTGAAAGAACATCATCTTAATGGTAATCTTTCCAAATGTGAGTTTTGGATCCAGGAGGTTAAATTTCCAGGTTATTTGATATCTGAGAGAAGAATCTAAATGGATTATTGTAATATACTTTGAGAGTACCAAACATTTTTTTGAGATCTGGTGCTTCTTGGGTTTGGATGGTTACTATAGATGGTTTATTCTATATTTATCTATGATCACATCATCGATGACACCTATAAGGTTGTAAAGTATGAGTGTAATTACAATTTTTAGAGATTTTTTGAGGACCTGAGGTGAGGTTGACTTCAGTAAAAATTTTGATTCTTCCGAAACCATGTTAGGGTTTTGATGATATATATGATTCTTATAGTATAGGTTTGGGATGTTTCTTGATGTAGGGGAAATAGGTGGTGTCCTGTGGATCATTCTAGTTATAGTCTCATGAGAAAAACTACACTACCCATGATCTTGATTTGGCAACAGTTATACATGCACTCATAACATGGTGACACTATCTCTTTGATGAGCAGTTTATAGTGTATTATGATCATAAGATCAAAAAATATATTTTTACTCAGAGGTATCTTAACTTTTTATAGATTCACTAAGTATATTACCTTCATAATTTTGATTTTTATATTTCATACACCCCTAGGAAGGTAAATGTGGTTTCCAATGTGTTAAGTATAAAATTATCAACACAATTCATGAAGGAATCAATTGAGGAGTGGTCTCTAAAGAGTTTGTTTACTGAGATGATCTTGAGAGTAGAAGAATTTGGTGGACATGTGTTCTTGGCCTCAAAAAAAGATGACTCATAATTGGATGAGAGAGTTTGGATCGAACAAATGGTAGAAACCAAGTTCAATTGCTTGAGTGAATGATTTTATGGTGGGGAAACCTCAGGTGAGTGGTCTTAGTCTCCCTATTGTGATTTATGCTTCCATGGTAGGTTGGTTATTGAATTTTTCCTGAGGTAGGAGTTGATGGATAATGGGAACTAGTATTTTTGGTTTGTGTACCCCAGGGATACCAATATGAACCATGATTTGAGATGTTGGCATTGGTGGTAGGGGATGAGGTGGCCAATTGTAGATTTTGTATCATGGTGTCATAATTATCAGAGAATTAAAGCATAACACCATAGACCCGTGAGTTTTTTTCAACTGTTAGCCATTCCAGTATGAATGTGGTATGATATTTCCATATATTTCATTGTTGGTTTTCCATATAATCTTAGTGGGAATGATTCTATATGGGTGATCATTGATCGAATTACAAAATCAGCACATTTTATCTCTATTAAGGAGATGATGAAGGTAGAACAACTTGGGGATTTTATATTTGAGATATTGTGAGACTTCAAAGGGTTCCCTATGTGGCTATATATGATAGGGACATGACGATCACATCCAATTTTCAAAAATCTCTACAGGAGGTGATGGGTTCCCAGATTAGACTAAGAATGACATATCGTCCACAAAAGGAAAAACATATAGTGAGGACTGTCCAGGTTCTTGAGGATATTCTCCAGGCTTATGTTCTTGATTTTGGTGGATCTTGGGAAAATCCTTTTCCTATGGTTGAGTTTCCCTTTAAAAATAGTTACCAGGCATCAATTAAGATGGCACCATTTTTGGCTTTTTATGGGTGTCCAATTAGATATCCCTTATGCTAGGAAAAGTTGGGTGAGCGGTCACTAGTTGTGTCGAGTCTCATTCAAGAGATGATAAAGATGGTTTAATTGATCTGGGGGAGATTGATCATCACATAGAGTTATCCTAAATCTTTTACAGACCATATTCTTTAGCTGTTGTATTTTGAGGATAGTTATTGGGTTTTTCTTAGAGTTTCACCATGATTGGGACATCATTGGTGGGGTGTAATGACCCAAAATTCTATCAATGAAATTTTCCTTATTATAATTATGTCATATAATATAAATCACAAAAAATCACATATAGAACACAATAAAAACTTTATAAGTTAATAATTAATGTAATAAGAGGCTTTTTCAGAAATTAAGAAACCTATACTGATAGAATAATAACTTGACATTTGGAAAGTAATTTGACCCTTATGAATAGTAAACTGACCAATAGAATAATAACCTCACCCATGAAAGTATAAATAAAATTTATCATCTTACAAATAAAAATATCATATAATTATATCATAGTATAAGTAATTAAATGTTTTAAAAATGATAAATTAAGTGTTAGTATTTTTTATAGAACATAAATTTTTAGTTACAATTTTATAATTAATATAATGATTTAAAAGAAAATTTATTTTCATTAAATATAATGATAAATTAATATTTTGTTGTCTTATGATTATAATATAATCTTATGGTACCATAATTAATTTTTTAATGTTTTATAAATCTAGTTATAATATTAAAATTGGTATTTTTCAAGTAAAAAAATGATTTTATTTAAAAATTAAATTCCTCATATTTAGAAAATTATTTTCATAAATTGGAGTTCAATTTTTGAATTATAAATGTTGAAAAAAAATTAGGGGGAATTATGGGTATTTTTCTAAAATAGTTTAATTTTTGGTGATAGTGAAATATGGTAATTTATAGTATAAGCTAAATAGATGAATTATTGAGTCATGGTTGATGTATGGATGATGTAAGAACCATTGGTTCAATCTAACATGAACTATTTAATATATTTAGTCTCAATAATCAACAATATTCATAGTCTTGTGCCAAAATAATTAATAAATGAATAAAATATTCAAAAAACACCTCTCTCCTCCACTATAAATACCACCCATCACCACCTCTTCTCCTAACACCTATAAATCCTTGAAAATAGTCAAAATTTTCCCCAATACTCTTACCAAGTCTCTACCCTACGTTTAGAAGTCTATTTTCTCAATAAAATACCAAAATCAAGTGCCTCCAGGAGGAACTTAAGGAGAATAATTCAAGTGGTAAAAAACTATTTTTTTCTTTTAATTTATTTTCAATTTAATTTATTTAATTAATCTATCCTCACGTCACCTTATCCAAGTGACATGATAAATAAATTATATTTTATATACTTGAATTTTATTTTTTTAATGGAACAACCCATCATCATTTATCTTCCCCGTTCCTTTTTTTCTAAAAAATGAAAACATCGTTTGTGATGTGTTGATTTATCACATTAAAGGACAATGAGTTTTAAATTTCCATTTCTACCATTAAGGATGGTCATAAAACCATTTTTATGGTTAAAAAATATTAAAAAATATTTATTAAATCTTATTTAATGTTCTATAACTAGTGTATATACATAATATTAAAAAAAACAAAACTAGTTCACGATGATCGAAAACACACCAAAATAATCTAAACAGTTATCGTTAACGTTTTATCTAATGAATAATACGCAGATATAGAAAAAAATTATATATAATACCATTTAATATTATATAATTTAATTAATAACATATAATTTCAATTATATACATCTATTCTCATTTTACATTATTTTCTATACATGTAAACAAGTAAATCGATCAGGAAAACTAAGGAAATGAACGCTCCTGAACGATAAAATTTTATCTTATAAATCATTAAAAAAGAATATAAATGAACATAATAAAATTATAATAAATCAAAAAAATGTTTAAAAGTTTCTGATTTAATTAATCAATGGATTTAATTTTATTATATAGGACATTAAGATCAAGTGAAAAACACTTTCGGACATAAGGTAAGGGATTCTATCCGAACCTCCATTTTTTCCTTCAAGTTACACTTTATCTATATTTAACCCTATGTAATTATTAATTATTCCTATGTAATCCTACTATATTTTATTTTTATTGTCCAAAAATATATATCTATTCCAAATTATTCTTTCTTTGAGAGGGAAATACTTGTTTTATAAAGTTTCCTTCCCAATTCTTCCTGATAAACAAGCCTGATTAAAGGGAACTTCCCAATTTATTACCAATTTTCATGGGAACTCAATAATATTTTTTAATCCACGATTATTTTTATAAACTCACTCATTTTATAATTAAAAACTATCTTGGTTCATTTCTAGTTTTATACACACAATTATACCTTTTTCTTTTTAAAGAATCATTAAGATTTTCCCCTTAACCACTCCAAAGTGGCTCATTTCTAATATTTCATAAACCCTATTTTACATGTTTTTTACGTAATTTTTACATCAATTATTATTATCAATTCATATTCTCCCTTATTATTTTCCATTTATGATTTAAATACATTATTTTATGTACAAATTTTTTATATTCCCATTTGTTATGTTTTATTACATGATTATGATTCCCACTTCTTTCCATGGGTAAAAATTATATTTATGTTTGATTCTTCATGTGGCACAAAAATTCATGAACATATTACAATGGATGTGTGCATATATAACTACAATTCATTGGTTAATTTTTAGTCTCATGAGGCATCAAGTTGGAATAGGTAGTGAAACTGAATCCTTAACAGGACTTTGCCTGTCATGTGTAATAGTCTTGAAATTTAGCATGGACTCATGCTTATTTCATGTTGTATATTGTTGAAACATTCCTATAATTCCATCATTAAATGATCCCATTTTATAAATGTTATTCTTAATTATTTTTATTCATTTTCCATTAATTTTTTATGTCATCATTTTGTTCCTTCTAAACCATGTGTTATGCTTTATTTTTATGTTTAATCCCTTGATGGTCTTTTTAGATCATCCCTCTATTCTTGTATTCCATAGGTTTTCCTATACAGATGTAAGATCTAAAATGAAGTTAGCATCTATTTATGGATATTAAATAAACAATTTTTTTATTTTGTCTTTATGATTTCTAATCATGTATCTAACCATCCAAAGACAATAGACCTCATAATCATTGGTTTTTATTTGATGGATAGTTATATATAAATCATCTAATAATATCTATTGATGTTGAGGTCCATTATAGTTGGTATCAAAGTACGATCTAGTTATTTTTGGATATTAGGATTAGAGAAATTTAGTAAGAACCCTAGGGATAATTCTATCACTATGGACAACCTAGATTAAAACTTAGGTAATCACTAGAAAGGATATACTTTCCATTTTTAAGTTTATCCTTCTATGTTTAAAGTTTACTTTTATTATGATTATTAGATAAGTATTCAAGACTTCTAATTATACTTTAATTTTCTTAGTTAATGGATATAAATATAATAATTCATGCCAACAATCAATATGATAGGAAATGTGACGATTTACCTAATGATATGAAAAATATTATTGGAATGGGAGATAAAAATTTCATGAATGTACTAGCTAAACTGGCTCAAGTTATGAATAATAACATGAATCATGTGTAACTCCCTCCTAATCCTAAGAAACAACAAGTTGTAGTCAAATCCTTCATCTGAAAAAGGCCCCCCATATTTAGTGGATATTTTGATCCTATCATTGTGTAAAAACAAACTAATTATATCGAGAAGATATTCTCTGTCCTCTTGCGCTCAGAAAGAGAGAATGTTGTTCTATAAATCTATTGTTTTTATGGGGAAGATGATCAGTGGTGTATACTAATCAAGAACACAAAGTCCAAGGGGGAAATTTATTCCTTGGAATAAGAATATTTTAAGAAAAATATTTTTAAATAAATATTTTCCCTAAACCCTTATCTTAAGATGAAAAGGGAGTTCCTTGGATTGAATAAAAATGAAGATGAGTCTATTAGGACATATGGGAAAAAATTTACCATGCTTTCAAGATACGACTTCAATATTTTGATGAACACTGAAGGTAATGTAGATCACTTCTTTAGTGGACTAAAGATGAGTCTACAAAAAGTGTTGGTCATTCGAGACTTCAACAACTATGAGAAGATTGTATGCTGTGTTCCCTTAAGGTTGAAATGGAGATCAGAGGCTCTCAGTAGTCTCATGGAACTAGAGTTAAAAAGTGGAAAATGGAGTTTAATATGAGAGGATCAATAGACAAATCTCATGATGGAATGAAAACACAACATAACACGTGTCGAAATTGTAGGAAGAAGAATCCTGGGAACCGTGTAAAGGGAACTAAGAGATTCTTCAAATGTAGAAGAACGGGGAGTCTAGATAATAGATCCATAAGGGATATGAAGAATCCCACAAATGTGGAAGAATAAAATAAGGTTTAGATCAATACTCAGCATGTCGTGTAGTGTTTCAATTGCAAGTAACATGGGTATTATGAGAGCCATTTCCCTAAGACTAGGGTTGTTGGAGGAAATAAAAAACAAAAACCTCCAAGGTAGAAAGGAAGGGAATATGATATCATTACTGCTAATGTGGAGCCCAAAAATTGTTTGGTGATAGGTATGATGGTTTTTCATTCAAGAATAGAAAACATACTATTTTATTCTAGTTCTATGCATTCTTTAATATCTTTCAAGGTAGTGGAACCATTCAAACACCACATTTAAATATGGGGGTTAATTTATCCGTGAAAATAAAAAATGGGGTAATTATTTCATCCAAAGTATATAACTCCTCCCCGGTTAATATTTGTGGAATGAACCTCATATAAAATCTTGTCCTATATACTTTAGTGGAGTTTGATTCTATATTGGGAATATATTGGCTATATTTATACAAATCCAACATCAACTTCTGAGAAAGGGAGATCAATATTCATATCCCGAATCATCCTCTAATTCTATACAAGGGTTAGGAGGAAGATGAATCTACTTCAGAATAATAAAATCAATTTTGGATATTATTGCCTTATGAGCAAGCATATATCACTCAAATGATTGAGAAAAAGGAGAAAATCATTCTTGAAGGCATGCACATTATGAGGGACTACATAGATTTATTCCATATAGAATTTCCTAGTATTACTCCTGACTAAAAGGTTAAGTTCTCAATTAAATGTATACTTGGATCTCTAACTATATCAAATACACCTTATAGAAATAGAAAACATTGAGTTAGAGAAACTGAATAATTATTTACAAGAGAATTTGGACAAGGGTTTTATACACCCAAGTACTTCATCATGGGGAGAACCAGTCCTCTTCGTCAAGAAGAAGGATGAATCAATGTTAATCAGAATTGATTATCATGAACTCAAAAAAATCAGGATCAAGAAAAAGTATCCCCTTCCATAGATAGATTATTTGTTTTATCAATGAAGTTGGATAATTATTTCTCTAAGGTGGACCTTTGGTTAGGATATAACCAATTAAAGGCGAGTAAGGAATATATTCCCAAGACTACCTTTCAAATGAGGTATGGAAACTATGAATTCAGAGTGATTCCCTTCAGACTCACTAATTCTTGAGAAATTTTCATGGATTTAATGAATAGATTATTAGAGATTACTTTGAAAAACTTATGGTAGTCTTTATTAAAGATATTCTGATATACTTCACAAGTGAGGAGGAACACAAGGAGAATTTGAATACCATGAAAAAGACTTTGAAAAGGGAGAAAAACTTTGTAAAGTATGGTAAATGTGAGTTCTTTATGAAAAAATTATCATTCTTAGTGCATGTTATCACTGGAAAAGGAATATATTTAGACCCTTTCAAGACAAAGGTAATCAAAGAGTGTTATAGGACAATATCAATAATGAATACCTATAGTTTCCTTGGTCTATCTTGGTATTATTGATGATTTGGGAAGAAATTCTCATGATTTTCAAACCCACTAATCAAGATGACTCAGAAGAGAGTAAGGTTTATATAGAAGATTGAATGTAAATACTAATTCAAAGATTTAAAAGAGAGGCTTATCATTGCACCAGTTCTCACACTACTGATAAGTGGGGAACTCTTTATGGTGTAAAGTGATGCTTTAAAGAAGGTCTTAGGTTGTGTACTGATGAAAAATGATAAATTGATCTCCTACACCTCAAGGAGGTTAAAAATTCATGATCAAAATAATCCCACACATGATATAGAGCTGGAAACTATTCTCTTTTCATTTAAGATTATGAATAATTATCTATATGGGGAGAGGTGTGAGTTATATACTATCAAAAGAGCCTCAACTATATATTCTCATAGAATGATATTAATATGCATCAAAAAATATGGTTAGAGCTCATCAAGGATTATGACTACTTTGTACATTACCATCCTTGTATGTAAAATTAGGTGGATGATGATCTAAGTAGAAAGCATCCAATATATTTATCTATGATAATAATTGAGAAGGATCCAATCTTCTTAGACCTACAAAGGATGGACATGAGAATCATTAATAAAGGAACATCATCATTCCTTTCTAAAATGATTGCTTAACCATTCCTTCTGGAGAACATAAGGGATGCTCAGAGAAATGATGTGGAAATTCAGAAAAGGAAAAATCTATCAGAAAAGGGAAATCCTAAAAGTTAAAAATTGATGAGGAAGGAGTTGTGAGATTTGAGTCCCTATTATGTGTACCACCCAATCTAGAGATAAAGAAAGTGCTTCTGAATGACACACAAAGCTCAACTTTCTCTATCCACTTAGGGAGAAAAAATAAGTATCATGATATCTGATAGCACTATTGGAGGGACAATATGAAGAACAATATCACTAAATATACATCTAGTTTCCTAGTATGTATGTAAGTGAAGGCTAAAAGGAAAAAGTCTAAAGGGATGATGAAACCATTATCTCTACCAACATGGAAATGAGAGAAAATTACCATGGAATTTTTCATAGGACTTCTAAATACATTTAAAGAGAATAATTCTATATGGATCATTGCTAATCATCTTATAAATATAGCACATTTTATATCAATTCAGGAGGAATTATCACTAGATAAACTTTCACAGATATACATCAGAGAAGTGGTAAGGATGCACAGAGTACCACTATCGATTGTATTCAATTAGGATTCGAGATTCACCTCCATGTTTTGGAAAAGTATCTAATATGATTTGAACACTAAGTTGAACTTTAGTATGACCTATCATCCTCAACTGATTACCAATATGATCTGACTATTAAGACACGGGAATACATGTGAAGAATGCGTTCTATGGACTTCAAAGAAGGATGAGACCAACATTTGACTTTTGTCAAGTTCTCTTATAATAAAATTTTCCACTCGAGCATCCAAATTTCTCTATATGAATCCATTTATAAGAAAAGATGTATAACACCATCATGTTGGGATGATTTTGGTTAAAGTAAGATGCTAGGACCTGAAATGGTTGATGAAATGGTATAAAAGGTGAAAATCAATAAAAAACACACAAAGTTGGAAGAAGAGCTATGAAGATAATCATAGATGAGACCTGGAGTTTGAGGTTGGATAAATGATATTCCTCCTCATATCTATATAGAAGAGGATCATGAGATTTGAGAAGAAAGGAAAGATGAGTCCCAGATACATCGGCCCCTTCGAGATTCTTGATCGCATCGGATCCATGGCCTATCAACTAGCACTTCCATTGACCAGGTCTCAAGTACATTATGTATTCCACACATCCCTCTTGAGGAATTATATACTAGATCCCTCATATGTACTGAATTAATAGGTGGTACAATTGGAAAATGTTCTCTCTTATGAGGAGTGGCCAATGAAGTTCTTGGATCGTAGAGATAAAGTTATATACAAAAAGACAAATCACAAATCCATATAACAATAGTAAAACTATAAGTATTAAGAGGCAGCATGGGAACCATATAGAGTAATTAAGGATAAATATCCCCACCTATTTCCCCCTTAGTTTGCAAAACAAAATTTTGAGGGAGAAATTTCATAAGGGGGGAAGAATATAATGGCCTAGAATTATATCAATGAAATTTCCCTTCTTATAATTATGCCATATAGTATAAATCACATAAAACCATAAAGATAACACAATAAAAACTTTATAAATTAATAATGAATGAAATAAGAGCCTTTTTTATAAATTAAGGAACGTATACTTATAGAATAGTAACTTGACATTTAGAATAGTAATATAACCCTTATGAATAGTAAAATGACCAATAGAATAGTAACCTCAACTATGAAATTATAAATAAAATTTATGTATCTTATAAATGAAAATATGATATAATTATATCATGGTATAATGAATTAAATATTTTCAAAATGATAAATTACGTGTTGGTATTTTTATAAAACATAAATGTTATTAACAATTTTATAATTAATATAATGATTTAAAAGATTTTTTTTATAAAGTAGATTCATAAATAAATATTTTTTGTCTCATTATTATAGGATAATTTTATGATTCCTTAATTAGTTTTTGAAAGTGTTATAAAATCAATTATAATATTAAAATCAATACTTTTCGAGTAAATGATGATTTTATTTAAAAATTAAATTTATCCTATTTTTAAAATTATTTTCATCAAATTTAGTTCATTTTTTAATTCTACATGTCTAAAAATGGTAGGGTGAATTTTTTGTATTTTTCTAAAATAGTTGATCTTTTTGTGAATAGTGAAATATGGTAATTTATGAAATAAGATAAATACATGAATGATTGAGTCATGTTTGAAGTATTACTAATTAAAAAAACCATTGGATTGAATTAAAATGCATTATTTATTATATTTATTCATAATAATCAACATTATTCATAGTCTTGAGCCAAAATAATTAACAAATGAATAAAATGATAAAAAAACACCTCTCTCCTCCACTATAAATACCACCCTCACCACCTATTCTCCTCACACACATAAAGCTTTAAATATTTTACAAATCTACCAAATACTCTTCCAAAATCTCTCCCCCATGTCTAGTAGCCTTTTTTTCTAAATAAAATACCAATCTCAAGTGCCTCAAGAATGTTCTTAAGGAGAAGAATTCAAGAGGTAAAAACCTCTTTCTTTTTCTTTTATTTTATTTTCAATTTTTTTCCATTATCTCCCAACATACCCTTATACAAGTGATGTGTTAACTATATCATATTTTATATAATATAATTTTATTCTATTAATGGAACAAACCATCATCATTTCTCTTCTACTCTCCTTTTATTCTAAAAATGAAAACATCATCTGTGATGTGTTCATTTATCGCATTCAAGGATGGTCATAAAAAAAATTTATAGTTAAAATATATTATAATATATTTATTTAATATTATTTGATATTCTATAACCATTGTATATACATAATATTAATTAATAAAAAAACTAATTCATGATGATAGAAAAAACACCAAAATAATCTAAACAGTTATCACTAACATTTTATCTAATGATCCATATTCACATCTAAGAAAAATGATATCTCAAACCATTTAATATTATATAAGTTCATTAATAACATATATTTTCAATTATAGACAAATGTTCTCATTTTACATGATTTTCCATACATGTAAACAAGTAAACCCATCATGAAAACCAAGGAAGAACACTTACAAATGATAAAATTATATCCGATAACTCATCGAAAATGTGATAAATGGACATAATAAAATTATAAAAATAAAATATATGTATAAATGGTTTTTAATTAATTAATAAATTTATTTAATTTGATTAATAAGGACATTAAGATCAACTACAGAACGCTTTTAGACATAAGGTAATGGATTCTATCTAAACCACTATTCTACCTTCAGGTTACAATTTCTCTCTCTATAACCCAATTTAATTCTTAATTATAATTATGTAATCCTAAAATTTTCTATTTTTATGTACCAAAAATTTGTATCTATTATATATTATTATTTCTTTGAAATATAAAAACATTTTTTTCTAAAGTTCCCTCCTCAATTATTCCTGATAAGAAAGCCTGATTAAAGGGAACTTTCCAATTTCTTACCAATTTTCAAGGGAATTCCATAATATGTTTTAATCCACCATTATTTTTATAATATAGCTCACTTTATAATTAAGAGCTATTTTAGTTCATTTCTAGTTTTATACAAACAATTATACCTTTTCCTTTTTCAAGAACCATTAAAATTTTTCATTTAACAGCACTAAAGTGGATAATTTCTAAAGTTTCTTATACCCTATTTAATAGGTTTTAACTTCATTTTTACATAAATTATCATGATATATGACTATCTTAGTTTATTAATTTCCATTTATTTTTTAAATACATTCTTTCATAAACAACATTATTATATTACCTTTTTTTATGCTTTATGACATGATTGCGATGCCCACTTCTTTCCATGGGTAACCCTTGTGTTTAAGTTTGATTCTTCAAGTGAAACACATATTCATGAAAATTTTATGATGGTTGTTCTAAGACATTACTCCAATTAATTTTCTAATGTTTAGTCTCATGATACTTCATGTTAGAACATGGAGTGAACCTTAATCCTTTATGGGACATTGTCCTCCATGTACGATGGTCTTAGTAGTTATCCTTGAATCATGCTTATGTAATGTTGTATATTGTTTTCAAATTCATATGATTCAAAGATTAAATGATCCCATGTTATACATTCTATGCTTCCTTATGTTTATTTATCCTCCATTTGTTTTTATTTCATTATGTTATGCCTTCCAACTAATGTATTAAAATTTATTCTGATGTTTTCTCCCTTACTAGGATTTTTAGATCACCCCTTTGTTCATTTATTCACCAGGTTTTCCTATATAGATGTAAGAGTTCAAAGGATGTTTGGAGATCATTTTTGAGATTAAATAAAATATGTTTTTATTTTGGATTTATGCCTTCTAATCATGTATCTAATCATCCAAATACACTAGAATTTATGATCCTTGGTTTTTATTTAATGGATAGTTATACTTAAAATCAAGTAATAATATCCATAAAGGATAGGGATATTATACTGGGAAAGTTGGGTAAGTTGGAACCAATGTTATTGAGCCCCTTTGAGATTGTTGGATGACTAGGAAAAGTATCCTATCAGTTGGAATTTCCATATGGTTTAACTTCTATCCATGATGTGTTTCAAGTTTCCTATAAGAGGATATTTCTACTAGATCATTCACACATGATTTTATAAGAGGATATTGATATTTATACTGACAAAACTTTAGTTGATAATCCATTTTAAATTATGGATCACCAAGAGAGGGTACTGTGTGGTAAAATGATTACTCTGGTCCAGGTACTGTGGAAGTGCAGACCGAATAGTCATGATACATGTGAGAGGGAATTGTTGATGAGACAACAATGGCCTTCAATTTTTTTGAGTCTAGGAATATGAGGTCCTTCTGAGGTTAGAAATTGTTTATAGCGGGGATATTATAACACCCTATTACACTTTATAGGTACTCCCTTGTTTATTCTTTTTTTATCATCATAGTTTGGGTGTGTTTTTAAGATTCTTAGGAAAGGATATGATTACCCAGGAAAATTTCCTAAATTTATAGGATTCATGTTTATTTTAATTTATAGAGTCTATATATAAATGTGTTAATGGATTTGAGGGGTTCTCCCCATGTTTGTAGGATGTCTTGGGTTCTTGGGTGTTTTTCTACTAGAAACTAGGTTATTTTATATCTTATTTGTGATTACATGTAATGTAAAAGGATTATAAAATGTGTAATAATCTCCAAGAATATGCCTTGAAATAGGTTTATAGCATGAAAGGTTTACATTTTGTGTATTAGGATCACATCATGTAATAAAAAATAGGGGTTTTATTAAAAGGAAATGCATTTTCAAGTTATTTCATCCTTTATGGAATACATGATGTGTAATCGGATTACACTCCATGTAAATTTAATGAGTTTTGGTTTTTATAGAGGATCATGGGTTATTTTCATTACATTCCAATGTATCCTTCCATCTCTTGACCCAGATCTCACCTGAGGAGATTTTGGGTGATTCCCTCCCTTCCAGATCGCTTAGATTGGTGATTGATCATCAGTGTTGTTGTGGTGCACCTCTCCAAATAAAGCTGCATTTGGTTTTTATTTCCTTTTTTCATGTATATTTCATTGGGTATGGTTAGGTTTCATATTAGTGATTATATTTTATTTTTATCAATCCTTTTACATTTCTTTTCACGCCTTTTCTTTGGAAGGTTGATCTATTGGTTTATATTCACCATTATTAAAGGTGGCTAGGTTTATACTATTTTGAGGTTGTTTTTTCTATACAATGGGTTAATTTCATGACTATCATTTTTCTTGATAAATTACATTGTTTTGTTCATTTATTTGAAGTGATATGTAGTTTTAAATGATTTATTGTAAAAGAAAAATATTTTTAAGGCATTTTTCATTGAAAATGGATTTTCTTGATTCAGAAATGGGTCTTCAAATACCAAAGTAGATTGTATTGGATTTAAAAATGTTTTATAAAATTTTAACCATGGTTTTGAAATTTATTTTAAAATAATTGAATTTTTATAACCTTGGGTACGTCGGGAAATACACATGGGTAACCTTAGTGTGTTTTGAACCACTATGAGGTAAAATTTTGGATATCAATGGATTGTGGTAAGACTTGATGTTGGTTGAAACCAAAATTATGCCTATTTAAGATCTATTATATATAATAAAAATTTTCCCAAATTATATATCCCAAATGATAATGTGCTTGTTCATTTATGGTTATTTATCATATGATTGTTTTTATCATGGATTATTCCTCAGAGGTTTTTATATGAGGTTGTATCACATGGAATCACATGATGAAATTTTATGGATATGTGTTTACCTTTATACCTTCTGATTCATGGACATTCTTTCATATTTTATCACATATAATTTTCATATTTCTGGTTTGATAATATTAAATACTTTTATGAAAACCAAAGGGTAAAATTATTTATAAATGGATTGGGGATTAAGAAAATGATTTGTAAAACTGTTGTTCATTTAGTAGCTAGAAATGTGTAATTCTTAATATTAGAACTTGTATAGACTTTGTGGTGGTATCCTACTGGGATTTTTTGCTAACAGTATAATTTTTCATTTGGGTGTTTGTAGATTTTTTTAGGATTTAGGTAAAAGGAATGGCATCTTGTAGGATATTGGATTCTATTATTATTGCCACCATTGGTTCATGTTGGTTTAGATGAGAACATTGATCACATGAAGACTTCTTGATTCATATGTTCTAGTTTGGTATGGATTTTATAGATCTGGTTATATCTTTTTCTTCGGTATAGTACTCTACTTTTATGTCTTGTTTCATTATATTCAAAACTTGTTTTGTTTTATTGCTTCACCTCACTATGTGATGGATCACACATGTGTATGGTTTGGTTGAATACATTTGGTTTGTTACAAAAATTCATACCCTATAGGATATGTTTATATCTTGTTCTATGGATTTCAAAGGTTGTTGGTATCAACACCTTCCTCTAGTCATGTATTCAAAAAACAATAGTTTCTAATCAAGTATCCAAATGGCACCTTATAAAGCTTTATATGAAAATAAGTGTATAAATACAATGTATTTGGATGAAGTCAGAGAAATAAATTTATTGGTACTATTGATTGATAAATAAATTGTATAGATGGAAATATCCATTGATAAATATATAAAAGATTTACAAAGTCGATAGAAAAAATTATGCAGATAATCCTCGATGTGATTGAGAATTTGAAGTTGGTGAGAAGGTTTTTCTATGAAATTTTCTATTATATAATGTTATGACATTTATGATGAAATTAAATATAAGACCTAGGTGTATTATCCCACTTTATATTCTTCATCATGTAGGGTGGTATCTTATTGTTTTTTTCTTCCATTGTACCTCCCTCAAGATTTTGATGTGTTCCATTCCCAACCCTTCACATGTATTGAGCTAAGAGGCCATACCAATGGAGAAGGAACCCTCTTACTAGGAACACTTGGTGGAGATTATGGATTATAGATATAAAGTTCTACAAACAAATACCACTCACCTGGTAAATGTATTGTGGAAAAACCACCAATTTGATGAAGTTATGTAGGAACCTTGGGATATGATGAGGCAGAAGTATCCTAATTTATTTTTATCAAAGTGAAAAAAATTCAAGGGATAAAATCCTTTTAAGGTGGGTATAATGTAACACAACAATATTTTATGAAATATATATTTTTTAAATAAATTTAATTTCATTGATATCTTGTGTTACATGCAACATCAAGTTTTAAAAATTACGATATACTATTAATATTATTATTTAAACTTGAAAATTATAAAAAAGAAATTAAACATTAAGGAATTTCTTTAAATAACCATATTTTTAAAATTAAGTAAGTTTTTTAGATAAATAAAATATATTTATAAATTAAAAATTAATTTTTAGAAAAGTCTTTATATGCTTTAAAAATACTTTATTCTAAAAACTGATTTTTATTATTCTTTGTGAAGAAATAATAAAATAAAATCTTTGATACATTTAGGAAATTTATTTGAAAAAATTATATTCATTTCTGGAATCGATATTTCAAAATTATCTTATGGGGTATTTCTGATATTTTCTTGAAAATATTAACTTATCAATGAATAGTGAGAATAATGTTTTTATTATAAATTGGTATTTTGTTTAAAGCATTTAAAAAGTTCCATATTTTATAAAAATTATTTAAAAGTAAAATTAGTTCAATTATGTTATAAATAATATAATTTAGTTCATTTTAATCAAATTCATGTTGATTTTTTATATTAAAACTATATGTACTTATGAAAATTTTCTCTTTGGAAAACTGTTTTTATATTGCATCTATTGATTTTATTTTAAATTTAAAAATTTCACTTCTATGAATGAAATTTTTAAAAATTAATTCCATGTTTTTAATAATAATAATTAATATTATAAAATCATTTCAACTTAATTTATGGTCAAAATTAATAGTAAAAACAATAAAAATTATTTACCACACTTAATGTTAAAATGGGTTTACTGAGGGGGGTTAAACTAAAATGGTCAAGGTTAAAATGATCTAAAAATATATTTTAATCACATTGGATGGCCATATATTGTTCTTATCTCATATATATTTTAATAATGATCCATTTTTGGTTTTTTTCATGTTTAAATTTTGAGTGTAACATTTTCTTATTGAAAAATTCTACATGTGTCCTCTCCCCTGCTTATAAATTGTCACCCTCTCTCATCTAATATTTATAGTTATAAAGAATTTTGGTTCATCCATGACCTTCGAAAATCCCTTATTTACTTCCACCCAATTTCCTATAGGCCTTAGTTTCATTAGTAAACCCTCATAAGATGGATTTTGGTACTAACTTAAGGAGGTTTTCTGAAGAAGAGGTGTCATTTTTAAATGAGTGTTTTTATTTTATTTATTATTAAAACTCCTTAAAATATTAATTAGCTATGATGATATATTAAAATCATTATATCCCATATAATTAGATTTTATTATGTTAATATCGAAACCTATATCCTTCTCTTACTCTATCAAATGGGAAACGAAACAGTCGATCATGTATACGATGAACTACCATCTCACAAACCAATTTAATTCATTTTTCATCACCATCTCCTATGACAGGAGATAATAATATATTTAATGATTATATTTTATTTTTATGATATATTCATAATATTTTAAATTTAATATCACATATACCTTTTAACCTTCCAATATGTTGGAAAATGATAACATCACTCATGCGGATGTGTGGACTACCGCCTCCATGAAGCTATGTCATTTGTTTTTCATTTTATATTTGAATTAGGGGTAATAAGGATATATTTGATTAATATATATGATATATTTTATATATTAATGATTTTGGAAAGGTTAATTAGTATTTAACTTTATTTTTTTCTATCCATTTAGAAAATGGAAACAAAGTTCATGGATACATATGACCTACAATCTCCATCATCATTGTAATTCATTCTCTATCTCAAACTTTGTGGTTTATGTTAAATTCATATATAATTAATGTATAGTATATTTATATCATATATAAAATTATTTATATGGTAGAACCACGATCAAAGTAAAAGGTCCAAAACTACAAAACCAAAACATACATGAAAAATGAAGTAGTTATTACCCAAAAAAAACGATTTTAACAAAGGATTGTTAGTAAACAGGTAATAAAAGAATGTAATTAAATCATGTATGGTATGATATAAATGAGTATTTTTATGTAATAGATGTATAATAAACCTATATTTATTATAGCATAGGTTCTAATGTGTATTAATAAAGTCGAGACTTGAATAAATGGATTTCTACTCTCGTTTTTATTTTTGGGAGACATATTCAATATTCACCACTCATTTCTTTTTGGTTGTTCATATAATACCCTCATATATGTTATATTATACTACTTATTTTAATCATATTTAATGTATAATTTTATTTTATTCTTTAATGGGGCTTAGGATTTAGAAGTCACCAAAGTTGTAAGGGATTTTCATCTAAATTTTATTTACATGGGGCACATACCTTATTCAACACTTGTTTCTTTTATGTGGTTTATATAATTCCCATGAATTTATTTTATGGTTAATATCATGAAAATTATGGTATATACATATATGTATAAGGTTATTTCTTTCACAATTCTTTCAATTCAAAAGTTACTAAAGTGGTAATGGTTTTACCCTATAATTTCATTATTTAACAAGATTGTTTATGATTAATTTTCTGATAATGAAATCTTACGATCCAACTCTGAATAAAATAAAGGCTAATATTATCCTCTTTTTATTTCAAAAAAATACATTTTTCTCATTTTTTTCCTTTATTTATGTACTCATGACTACAAAATATTGTTTTAAGTAAACTGAATTTATTTATCTCTTTGGTCGAAAACCCCTTTTCTTCGATATCCATGTTTTCTAAAAATGTTTTCAATAATGTTTTTAATATTATACTATAATGGTTTAATTTCATTTTCACGCATTTTTTACATTTTATTAAATGGTTTAAAATGAATATTCTTGTCTCTTTATGAATGAGGTTCATTTAAATTTTTACAAAAAATGTAAAAGGAATCATTATTTTACCATACACAATTTTCTACCTTAATAACCATGAAATTACTTAAAGCTTTATTTAAATGATTTCAATTATATATTTGATGAAAATGTTTTCTATAGTATTTAATAAATTATTATATTTTAAATAAGTTATTTCAAATATAAATGAATATTTTCCACAAGAAATGTTCCAAGTGATATTTCAAAATGATTTTCCATATATGATAATATCTTTTGATGTTACTTAAGCTTTACTAGGTATATGATCCAATGATACCATTATTATTATTTATTTATATGGTTTATGTTTATGATGAAAATATTTTTATGAAATATGTTATTTATTTATGGGTTATTCTATAAGGAAATGATTGAATGTTTATAAAACCCATTTCTTTTCCATGGGATATTCTATAATGAAATGTTTATGAAACCCATTTCTTTTCATTAGTTTTGAGATGATATATTTTTAATGATATTGTGGAACACATGTGTATGATTTTAATTATGTGATGGGTGGGACCTATATCTCCCTATAAGTTATTCAGTAAATATTGATGTCTCATGAGATAAATAAGAATGGAATGGGGAGTGAAGCCAGTTAAGTAAGAGAATATGTCCACTATGATAGTATTGAGAGTAAACCTTGACTATTATGATGATTTTGAGAGTTAACCCATTGCACTATGATATTATTGAAATTAACCCTTTACTACTAAGGAAATTATTTTCTATCCTTATGTGTATTCCAAAAATACATGTCTTATAGCTTTGTTAAGGTCTCATGACTCATGTTATTTGATTATTTTATTATTCATGTCTTATAAATTTCCAAGATTTATGCCATGACTTGGGATTATGATATTTGATATCTAGTGTATGTTTTTATAATGCTATAATAATGTTCTCAACCCCTTATTCTCATGTTAGTTTTAAGTGATCATTGATAGATCCCATGATTACCATTACTAAGAATCTGAGTTAACCCATTCTTATGTTTCATTTCCCTAGGTTATGACTTACTGAAAATTATCTTTTTTATTATCAAAACACTTTTGAGGAAAAAGTGAGAAACCAAAAAACCATTACAGCTAAGAAAACACCATTAAATAGGATTACCCAGGACAAGACTACAAGATTTACCCCTTCCCAGCAAATACAACATGATGATAAGCCTTCACCATTGAATGACCAATCGACTAGTTGTCCCATGCAAAGTTTCACGGGCTTGGTACCGATAGAAGAGCCATACCATTTTGAACTTTCTACTAAAAATGGTATGAAAGGTGAAAGATTCCTTCTCTAGACCTCATCTGAGGTAGACCCATGTAGTGTTCTAGTTGCAGAAAAACCTAAAAATTCAACAAAAAAACAAGCAACATCTTCAACAAAGACCACATAACCAAGGAAATGAAATTCTTACTATCAACCTCCCAAGTATTGTAACATAATCATTAACAATGAATGGAAATTACATCTTCTTCATCCTGAGTCCAAATTAATTCAAACGTGGACTTAGCAGTAGATACTTGACCAAAGAACCAGAATCATCCCATAAAGAACAACATATTCACACATAAACACTAAACCACAACCAATCCAACGAATCTCAAGAAGTCATCACCAATCGCTCTAGACCCCACGACAAACTAGAAACCATAACAGGAATAAAAAAATGTAGACCCAAATTCAAGACACATACAACATGAACTAAATATGAAAACAAAGTATGAAGGAAAAATTAAAGATCATGAAACATCACCATGTTTTCGGCCACCCGAGCTCCATAGATCGTCGGAAAAGACCCCTCTATAGACCAGAATGCAAGTCCCATCACTGCCATCCAAATTCCCATAGGGAACAAAATAGACAACCAACACAAACACTATAGGATAAGTAGTAATCCTCAGTCGTGGAAAATGGATCTCAGCCGTTGGGCCATCACCGCGCCTCTAGAAGAAACCCTATCCCATGAAGGGGGATGGAGACATGAAGAAGGCCAACAAGGATGAAAAATACCAATACAAACGAGTCCAAAAGGTCACACGATGTCACCATGAAAGCGAAACCACCACAAGCCATCAGGCCAATGCCAAGTAGGAGCACCGAGCCGACCTGAGGTGGAAGAATGGCAAGCAGCGGAGGGGGAAAAAACCCTAGCGGATGAGCACCCCTTACGGGTACATCCTCTCTAATCCTATTATTTAATGTTCATTCTCCCCATATTATGAAGAAAGATAATATTTATGATGTGTATAATATGGGTTTGTGTTAGGAAGAACATAGTGAGCGATGATGTAGTTCACTCATGAACCAATTTTTTATGTATCTAAGTTTCCAAAGACACTAAACCTTTATGGTCCTGACACATACTTTTATAAAATGAAATGAATATTCATCTATTAAGTTGTATTATCTATATATGAAAAGTGTGGGTCACTATAACATGTGACATGTTTAGAATAATAACACATGTGTATGAATTTATAATTGATATTTAAGACTCATTATGGATTATTTAGTTTTTTATAGAATGAAATGAAAATGTGTACTTGATATAAAGAACATGTTCTTTGATGTTTATTTTTTTCAAATTGTATTAAGATATTAACCAAAATTGATCATTGGGATACAAGAGATTCAATAATTTTTATTGATTTTTTAATTAAGTATGGTAATATTTAGACTTTTACAGCTAATATAAAAGAAAATATGTAAAGTACGTGTTTATGTAACCAAATTCAGGAGTGTTATTTTTGGGATTCACAGTTATTATGAGTGATTAACACTTAATCAAGGCAGTTAAAGTGATTTTAAACACATAAACCACAATATAAATATGCATAAAAACTAAAACCATTCTATAAATAAAATGAAGAAACTATTTTTTATACATTACATCATATATACCTTAGTTTCTATATTTAAATAAATTCCAAAATAATATCACTTAAGATAAATGAAAATAATACTCCATCTATGGTGTATATGTGGTTTGATACCGAATCTACCATTCCATGGGTGGTACTCTCCTAATCACCACAGTAAGATAGTGTCTCACTCAGTAAATGAGTAATAAGAAAGAGATTTTCTAGAAATGAAGATAATTGACCTAGAATGTTCACTCCTATCTCATGGTAGTGACACCATTATTCCATAAGGATGCTCATTAATCCAACAAAAAAATTATAAATTTAAAGAGTAAATATTTATATATATTCATTCATCATATAAATTCTATATTCAATCCTACATCTTTTATATATAATAATGATAATCAAAGTGGTAGATGATTTAAATGTTAACACTTTAATGATCAATAACTAAATCTATACTATATGGTGTTATAAGAATTATATAATTTTATTCTTTAAAACATTTCCATATGAAATGGATATATCATAATATATGATTGGAATAGGTAGAGATTATATGATATATACACATCCTATACAATTATGTACACAAAACATTCAAATTTCCTATCATAATGTCATACCATACAACATCATCATATCATACACAACGATATGAGGTCATTTGGGTATATATCCATTATAAAATCCTAAAATATTCCATACTTCCATTATACCATACTCTTTAATTTTTTATACACTTCAAGTATAATAATAATTCAATGTAACTTATTGGATTAATAAATTTATTAAGTCACCAAAATATTAATATTAATATTATAATCCAAATGTCATTAGCAAATCCTTATCATTATAAGTAACCCAAGGTGTCATCATAAAAATACAATCACAATTATCATATTTTATCATCAATATTATCTCAAGATATACATTTACTCAATAATAGGTTTTATATTCCCAATCATAGTCATATTTAAAATTATAAGAATCCATTAATAAAAATATTAATAAAAACATAAAGGATAAACTAATTTAATATTAAATTTTCAATTTTAAATTATTTATTCTTTTCATTTTAGGACTTACATAAATAGTATCAATCTCAATATTTCCAAAATTAATCCATATTGTTATTTATAAATTATATATATATATATATCATTAAATAACATCCAAGAAACTACCAATTTATTCTCATAATTAATGTTAATAAAAATTAATCAATAATTATCAAATTTGAAATAAATTAATTCATCTCCTCAATTTATATTTCATGTGAACATTGAAATACTACACAACCAAAATCTTCAAGGATGCTAAATATCTTAATTCAGATAAAAATTATATTCTAGTGTTTATAATAAATTTAATGGTAGTTCATTTTATTTTAAAAAATTATTCAACATAATATATTAAATTTTTATAATCATCAAAAAAATTAATTCACATAATTATTTAGTAATTTTTATTATAAGTATAAGCTCATTCCCCCCATCAATTATACATTATGTATGAGTGAAATTATTTAATTTAAATTATTTAAATATTTCACTAAATTTATTTTTCCTAATGTAATAATAATAATTTCAATTTATTATCATCTTTAATTAATAATATAATTATAGAATATATTTTATTATTTAATTAATGATCCAATTTCATTCTCCAAACATGTCAATTCTATAAACAAAATTATTTTTGAATGGTAAGAATAAGGGACAGTCAACTCTGGATCACACTTAATAATTAATACAAATAAGATAAATTGATCTACCAAACTTCAATAAAATATTTTAAGTTAGTTTTCATTAGGTTTGATATGTCAATATGATTTTAATTTAATTTTGAGTATCCAAAATAGGATTCCAATGTGCCCCCTTGTGCCTTTTTTATGATCCATTTAATAGAGTGTGCCATGCGGAACCCCCACAAACCCCTTAAAGATGATGAAAATCCTAATTTACACCTCTATACATACTTATCTAGATCACATGATTGTGTGATCAGATGGTAATCTATATCATTGATTTTATTAGTCGAGTTATCCTCACTAATCCCTCCAAATATCAACGGTTTTTGTTGAAAGTAAGAAAATGTAATACATCTATCTTCATGACCTCCATTTGAACCCTAATAAAAAACTCCTATTGATGTTTTCTAACCATATACATGGTGGGTGAAATGATAAGGGGTGTTCCATTTACTTTGACCAAGTGGCTATTGTTTCTCATTGGAACCCTACCGATGAACCACTATACTACCTTATACCTCTTCTATCATGGAATAAAACCTAGCGGGTCTCTAATTTCATATATAATTTCACTAAATTATTTTCTTTGAAATTATTTCATAAATATATGTTTTAATTCATTAATAAAAAAATAATACACCAAAATGTAGAGAAAATATGTAAATCTAAGAAAAATATCTCTATAATAAATTTCAATCCACGTGTTAGATCATTTTATTTTATCATTTTGGAAATAATTTCAAAATTATCTACATAATGGTATATAATTTATACCATGTTTTAAATGGATTTATGTTATTTTTTAAATATTTATTAAAGGAATAAAAACTTATCTCTGAAATATATTTTAAATCATAAATCTAAATTTCCAAAAAATATACATAATTTGATTCATATTAAGTGATAAAATCAAATTATAAAATCCTTTCATCATGAAATTTGGGTTTCATATTTCAAATATTAGAGTGAAATTTTATATTATAAAAATTATCTCTAAGAATAACAATATTCCATATCCCATATTAATGTTATCCTCATTTCATCACATTCATAATAGTTCAATTTTTATCATAAATGAATTTCACATTCATAATTTAATCATAGACATGGTCTAATAAGAATTGAATTTTAAGTTCTAGATTATCATAAGGAAATATAAAAAATCAAAGAACCATACATTGATTCAATTCAAATCTATGATAACTGATGAATCCTCAAACCACTGTGGCTTACTATTTTGATAATTTTTGTGGGTTTTGTTTACATGTAAAAAACTAAAATATAAATGTATATATAATTTTAGGTTAAAATAATATTTTTAAAATAATAAATATAAATACAAAAAATTTCATCCCAAAGAAAACACCCTATTTTGGACTCAATACAATGTTTATTTCTCAAACTATACATATCGAGTCCTAAAGTCCATTAGTGGAATGTTCTTAGGTCATACCCAGAGATGATGATTTCTAGAACATAAATAAATCTTGAGGAAACTTTTGGTTTCCTTAAATTTATCAAATAGGTTGTTATTCTATGGAAGTTTATATGTATTCTTGATTGTAACTTAGTTTAATCTATATTAATCCATAGAAAGCCTCAAAATCCCATCTTATTTCTTGGTGAAAAAACCGGACCACCCAATAAGGAAATACTCTTGTCTCAATGTGACATGACAATATTGAAATAATTTTTGGACCAATCACCAGTTCGATAGTGAAAAATTCTTTCATATTAGGTGGAAACCTTGAAAAATCCTTATAAAATACTTCTTAAAATAAAAAAAATCATAACATTAAATAAAGATTTAGAGATCCTCTCATTAACTACAAGAATGAAATTATCCATTTGAAAATTAATAACGTTTAACTATATAAAAGTAGGCACTTTATAGTCCACCTGAATGTTTTATCATAAAATTAATGTATAACAATCATCTTATAGGAAGTGAATTCAACTCACCTTTAGTGAAAATTTATGAGAGGACAAATGTGATTAATCCTATCCATGTTCATGATCATATTGAATATAAGTATATCTAATATAGATAAATTCTATGGATTCCTTGAAAAATATAAAACTATAGAATATCCTAATAAAATACTAATACCTTTATATCTATTTATAGAGGAATTTCCATGGTCAACATATCCATCATTAAATAACACCCATATCGAATAAAACTCTTATTAAGGTATACATTACCAAAATAGTACCTCTTAATATTAAAATTATCACACCATATTTATATATTTCCCTCTATAATATGGACATATGATATGACCTTGTATCGTGGTACCTCCCTTGAGATGTATGGATCTCTTACATAGTCACCCCTTATTGTTGTGGTATTCCCTTCAAACCTCATCTATCACCGCATCCTGATCAACCATATAGTATTCTATTACCACTCTACACTAACCCTTAAAATTATCCGTTGTAATCTAGATTTTTCCTTGATCCTCACCCATTAATTACCTAAATTATCTACCTATCTTACAACAATATATATCCTTGTTCACCATACACAAGGAACTCATTCAGTACACTTTGATACCCAAAACAAAAATATCACATCCAACCAATATGGTAGTACTCTAATGGACTTCTCCGTAAATGGGGAATAAGTGAACAATTATTATAAATTCATTTTACTTGACTCCATAGTGAACATCATCAAATATCATTTCTATGATAAAAGAAAACCTATCCCAGTGCATTATAGGATTCCCTGGACATTTCTACTCATTAGATCTTATTTACTTGAATTACATGGCATTATAGGATTCCTTGGAAATTTTTACACCTTGGATCCTATGTACTTGTTTTACTTAGATTAATGATTTCCTTGGGCATTACCACTATTTAAAACATATCCTGTATAGGCTTGATATATGTTTATATGGTTTATGATGATAATGATACTTTTTATTCTTTATAGATATATGTTTCTATTTAGTTTCATGATCAAAATGAGATTTAATAGACTGGATAACTTCACTACTACAGTTTTACTTGTATAACTGTTATATTTGTACACCACTTTAACTTTTATATACTGACATGAATTGTTATTAACACCATTGGTGATGGCCTACTGAGTGTTATCTCACACCTTGTTCAGGCCACTATTGGGTACACGAACAAACTTCATGTTTGCAGATACAGACAGGGAAAAACACTTGATTTTTTGATACTAGATTCATTTGTACATAGGATAAGGGGAGCACATGACCAGGATTTGAGATCATTATGATATCTATGATAGTTTATTTTTGGTACTTTTTACTTTTAGTATATATATTATACTAGATGTCTATTTCAATGTATTACTATATTTTGTATATAACTCCTTGGCCATCATTTTATATGACACTGTTGGATGAGATACTTGGTAATATACCCGGTGGATATTTATTCTTCCATTGATTAGTAATTTCATATGATTCTACTATATATTTATATGATTATACCACTATGCCACACTCTGACATGAGGGAATAGTCTCCTCACTGACACACCCTAGGCCCTCTCTACTAGTTGGAATCCTCTAGAATATGGAAAGGAACACTTGCGGCCACATGGCCAACTGAGTTTGGTTACCTTTGAGTTAATTGAGTCCAAGATGCCAAAAAGTGGTATCAAATATTTTTTCATTCTTTACTTTCTCTAACATACTTTTTTGGGATGGCTAGAAGGATAATTAGGTGGATGTTGAAACATGGTAATGAGATGTTCTTGAAAGTAGCTAACCCACATATAAGAAAGATCCAAATTTCCTAGGATGGGACATGTTGTTCTAGATTCTTCCTATTATAGTTGATTTGATTTAACTACTGGGTGATGCACTTAATGTTTTTTATTCCCTATGATTACATATTTTTACACTTGTCCTATTATGGAAAGGGAACATTTCATTATGCATCATGATAGGTACATTAGGATTTATATTTTATGAATTATTCCATACCACATTTACTTACTATGTGAATTAATTGCAACATTTTTTTGATGAATTTATTTGTTTGTTCATAAAATTTTGTTTAAATTTCATTTAGGTAATTGATAAATAACTTTTTGTAATTAAATGAAATCCAAAGTTTAATTTTTAATGTGCATGGTCCCTTACGCATTGTATGTGGTGATCTATATAGTTCAAACCTTTTTCAAATTTCCATATAAATGATAATGAATTTTAAATGGAGTTAGAATCTTGAATGAATGGTTGTCCCTAAATAGGGAAGCCAATTTAAATTTAATGGGTGTTTCCTCTTTAAATTTCAATTGATATTGTATATACTAGAACCCTTGATTAATAATAGAAAACAGACCCAAACCTGACCTTATTAGATGGAAGTAGGTAGTATGTCGTGCATTATTATGACCTGTATATCACCCAAACCTATATTTAGGATAATTTAGAGGGGTTTGACTCATATTAGGAAGGGTTGTGAATGTATTTATTTTATAATTGTGATCATGTTTTTATAAAAACTTAACTGAGGCATGAACTTGGTATTTTTAGAGATATGACACCGCGATAGCCTCTAGTCATGTTCCAGGAAGGTGGTGATGACCATGATCTGGAGGTGGTGTCCCTGGGCCACATGAGAAACCTCCATCAGTTCCACTAGAAACACTAATAATTATACCTGATATGGGTGTTTATGCCTGGTTTTGAGTGAGTTTTATACACTGTAAACAGATCATTCAGGGAAAACCACTGCCTGCCTCGTCTATGGTAGGGTTTATGTGTGTGTTCCAGCAACAACATCCGCCATGTTTTTGGGTAATGTAAGACTACAGGCTGTTGAGTCATAGATATAGGCCATGCTATTAATTTTTGATCATCTTGAGATTCCTCTAGAGAGGAGGACCAAGCTCACAATGTATATGTTATGCTATTCCTCCAAGAGGTGATGATATGTGATTAGTTAGTCAGTTCCTCATCAGGATATAGATTGGGGGAATTTATAGATAGAATCCTATGATTTTTTTTATCTTGAGATGCTGAGGGATGATAGATATAGATAATTTATGCATTTGGAGTAGGGAACATTTTTAGTTATGGACTATTCATCCCATTTTTTAGATCTCCAACATTTCAAAACTATTCTATTACATGATGATTTATCAAAATATAAAATATTAAAGGATTATATTATGAATGAAATTCTATCATAGTTGAATGTCTTCCACCTTGCTATAATATTAGAAATAGTAAATCAATAGTTGTTTACTGAATGGAACTGGAGGGAAGATGGGGGTATAAAGCAGGGTAGATCAACCTATCGACCCAATGGTTTCATTTCAGTAGGTTGGAAGAGATGATTTGAGGTCTCTCATGAGTGGAATATTAGTAAGAGTATGAGTATCAATTATTCTTATCTTTATCATCAGTGTGGGAGGCTGGGACACTTGAAGAGCTAGTGTGACAGAGACCAAGTCTAGTACTGAGGTTGCAATAGGATAGCTTATCTACTATGATTATACTAGAATTTTCCACTAGCATCCAGTGAGATAGGGTTTTCAATAAATCTATATAAAGGAGGGAGTCAAAAACTACTCATCAGGAAGGATGTTGGAGTGTGACCATACTATTAGTATGATGTGGTGGTCATGGAAGAGGCAGCCAACTAGAAGACTCACAATGACAATAGAGCATACTCCCTTGGGTTAGTCATGATATATCTCAGGGCCGCTATTAAGGATATATGTATACAGTTTAGATGATACATGAGGAGGCGAGTGTCTGATCTTCTACCATTATAGGTGCTATTTTGGTATCCTATATGTAGGTATACTCTCTTTTTGATACAACTACTTCTCACATATTTATATTTATACCTTTTGTGGAGATCCTTATGCTCGATGTTTAGTTTTATAATGGCATGATGATACTTGATACTCTATTAGGGATTTGATTAGAGAGTGTATGATAGTGTATAGAGTTACCCCTTGAGGTAGCTGGGTCCCACTTTGTATCAGACCTCATTATCATTGAGATGATAGGGTTTGACATCATTCTTGGGAAGGACTAGTTCGTTCCCTATCATGCGTACATTGATTTATATCTCCAGAGGGTGACTTTAACATTATCATAGGTTGGGGTTTTTATTCATATGGGTGAATGGGACTTCTTAAAAATTAGAGATGGACCTTATCATTATGGTTTGGGTGGTATGAAATCCTAGGTTTCTAGCTTATATCTAGATGATGAGGGACTATCTTAAGAAAATTTCCCTCCAATGGTTGATCATTTCAAGGATGTTTTCCTATAATATTTTTTAGGACCACCACCTAATAGATAGTTAGAGTTTTCCATTTATCTTTTGTCAGGAGGTGTATTGACATCCATTACTCATTATAAGATGGATACAACTAATTTTATAGTACTCAAGAGGTATCTAGAGGACTTGGAGGAAAAGAGATTTATACAATCCATTAATTCTCCATGGGGTTCACTAGTTCTTTTTTCCAAGAAGACATATAGAACTCTTAGTTTATGTGTGTATTATTGAAAGTTAAAACAATTGATCGTGAAGATTTAGTACCCCTTACCTCATATTGATGATCTCTTCAACCAACTTAGAGAAGTTTGGGTGTTTTTGAAGATTGATCTGAGATCAGGTTATCACTGGGTGCATGTTTGACCTTCAGACATACCTCATACAGTTTTTTATTTTAGTTATAGTCTATATGAGTATTTGGTTTTCTATTTTGGTCTAAAAAATTCTCAATATTTTTCATGGAACTGATGAACCAAGTTTTCCATCCTTATCTGGATTCATTTGTGGTGGTATTCATTGCTGATATATTAGTGTATTCTCACACTCTACATGACCATAACATCCATATTGAGTCATATTGGATACATTGATAGAGAATAAATTATATGTTAATATTACAAAGTGCCGCTTATGGATGGATATGATTCATTTCCTAGGACATATTATCTTAGAGATAGGAGTTTTAGTTGTCCTAGAGAAGTTAGTGTTGTAGTTTCCTATAATAATCCCAAGAACATCATTGATATACATAGTTTATTGGGGATATATAGTTATTACATGGGTTTCATAAAGGAATTATCACACTTCGTAGAACCTTATATATGCTTGAATATGAAGGGTGTGAAGTTTGACTAGTTAGATACTTGTGAGACAACCATTCAGGAGTTGAAAGGGGGACTAACTTCAATGTCAATCTTGATTCTACCAGAGATGGGTTGGAGCTATACAGTATATTGTGATGCATCAAGTATCATTCTAGGAGATGTTTTGGTGAACTAAGAGCAAGTCATAGTGTATAGATCTTTTCATTTGAGGCCACATGAGAAAAATTACCCAATACATGATCTTGATTTAGCCTCTATTATTCATGCCTTGCGCTATTAGATTCATTATTTACTAGGAGAGTGCTTTGGGGTGAAAAAGGACCACAAATTCCTCATGTAAATATTTACACATTATTTTTTAAATCACATTCAATGAATTTAGGTTGAATACCTATAATCTTTTTTACTTTGATATTTCTTATATGCTCAGAAGGGGTAAGGCTTTTTATAATGCTCTGAGTAAGAGGAATCAGATACCATATTTTAAGGTGGCTAGTGGTGAGTGGAAGCTTCTGGACCTACGTTATGATATGAAAATGGATCTTTAGGACTATCATGGAATGTTTTTACTTGTATCATTTTTAGTGAATTCCAATATTATGGATATAGTGAAGATGAGTCAATTATCAGATTATTAGGGATTAGACCTACGAAAGAGTGTTGTTGATAATGACCCACCTATTGGTTGTATCATTAGTGAGGATGAGATCTTTCACATGAATGGATGTTTCAAGGTTTTAGAATACATATAGGAGGAGTTTATTCGAGAGTAACATGCCTCTATATTGGATCTGCATCCCAATATTACCAAGATGAATCGAGGCTTATGTTGTCAATACTGGTGGCTGGGGATGAGACTGAAGATAACTGGGTTCATTATATGGTATGAACATGTAAGGAGGAGAAGAAAGAAAACCATTGAACATATGAGATGCTATAGAAGTTAGCTTATTGAGTGAAAATTATATTTCCTCACCATGGATTTTATGATGGGACTACCTATATCACCTTAGGGCAGTGACTCCATATGGGTAATTGTATATAGGTTGAAAATGGTTTCCCATTTTATAGTATTCAGAAGAATTTTTAAGTGGATGATCTCATAAGGATATAAATTCCTTAGATCATATGAATTCAAGGAGTTCATGTTTTTTTATAACAAATAATGATGTTCAATACATGTTACAGTTCTAGTAGGGGTTTCAGAGGGAACTGGGTTCATAAGTACTTCTGAGTACAACCTATCACCCATAGAATAATAGTCAATCCAAGAGTATGATACATGTTTTTGAGGATATGAATTGAGAATGAATCCATGATTTTGGAGGCTCTTAGAAGAAACACTTACCTCTCACAGAGTTCTCTTATAATAACAGCTATCATGAAACCATACAGATGGATCCTTATGAGGTACTATATGGTAAGTTGTGTCTTTTACCTATGTGATAGTTAGAGGTAGGATAGGTTGTTCTAATGGTTCCTCATGTCATTTAAGAGATTGTGGATCATGATTATCTTATCAGTAAATGTATTTCCATAACACAATCTAAAAATAATTCATATGCTGATTTTCACTATCAACCACTAGAGTTCAAGGTGGGGAGTTGGTTTTTCTTGTGAGTTTCACCTAGAATAAATAATAGACATATTTATAAACTAGGGAAGATATAAAATCATTATATTGAGCCCTATGAGTTTTTTGATAGAGTGGAGATGATAGCTTATTAGTTGCAGTTACCTCATAGGTACTGATCCATGCATGATGTCTTTCACATATCTCAGTTTTGCTGATATCGTTCTAGTCCATTTCATACTATTCATCCTAAGGGAGTTGAGTTGGAGGAACATACATAATTTGAGGAGAATCCTATATTTATTTTTGATCATGGAATAAAGGTTCTTTGAGTCTATCTAGTTCCTCTGGAAGGGGTGATATGGTGGCATGTTTGTATATAGGATGGGACATGGGGGCGAGAGGTTGACATATGTGGCCAGTGGCCGGAGTTATTCTTAGACAATTCTTGACAACCCTTGGAATTGAAATTTGGGGATGAATTAATTTAAGGGGGGGAGAATTGTAGAATCCTAGATTTTATATTAGTTATGGCACCATTTAATTTCTAGATTAATTCCTTAATTTTTACCTGTTATGGATCCCATGTGAGTTTGTTGAGAAAAATAGGGTGTTTGAAGCTTTTTTAGAGCCCAGAGCCCGAGTTTTTGAAAGTAGAAGCTAGACCACAAGGTTAGTATAAACCATGTACCCATGATGAGTGGTTTGAGTAAACTATGTGAGGTAGTCCGTCCCACTATCCAGGGAATCATTATTTGAGGAAACTGTGTAACTAGGGGTGGAAATATGTGCGATCCATCAACATTTTTTACCATAAGAGAAATTAACATTAAGTTATAACCATTTTCTATGACCATGAAAGGGGTGTTTATTGGATAGAGTGTTGTGAACAGTTGGAACATGGTTTTTCCAACTGTGTGGAAAAACTGTGTGACCAAGTGTTTTGAATAAAAAAGACCATTTTCCCCTTATTTAATCTTAAATGTTAAACCCTCCTATTTTTCTATTTTCTTTTAGTAGTGGATACTTTCTTCTCCCATTGATCTCATCAATACTAAATCTATCGGATGGTTTAATTACACTATTTTAAGTCCTATTCAAAAATCTTTTTTTGATTAGATCCGCATCATTGAGTTGTTCATTCCTATTTTTCCTTTATCCCTTTCACTTATCCTTGATGGAGTTATTTTGTTGCAAGCTATAATGACCTATTTTCAGTGTGTTTATATATTATTCCATTATATTCTTACCTGAATCAAATTGAAGGCTGATATTGGATGAGTGTTCCTCTACCCAGATGAGGTTTCTATTCTATACCTTTTCTCGTGATGTTTTGTTTTTTATAGATCGTTACTATTGTGCCGCAGAACATACATTTAGGTAGATTCCTTATAAATTAATTAAACCAATGTTTAATTGATATAAACATGTTTATACATGACTTTTATAACTTTATTCAAGGTTTTAGGTTGTTGAACTCAACCCAAACCACCCCTGAGGTGGGTTCCACATTTTTTTTTGTTTGTTCCACTCTCAACATGTGATGAACTCACTTTGTATAATTGATAAGTGAATGAGTTGTTAAAGAAAAATGAAAATGGTTTTTAACACCTTATAACACCTTATTGATTTTAATTTAAAACTATGTAATGGATAATCCCTTGCTTTTTACGTGATCATGAAGGGATAAGTGAAAATATTAAATAAATGGTTAATGAATTGGTAAAGGATCTAGTTATAATATCTTGGACCTTCCTAATCCTTATATCATACGACCATATTGAGATATCTTAGACATTTATAGTACTTGGATCCTATTGATTTGATGTGTTAGGATACCTTGTAAATTTCCACACCTTGGATCTAGATTAATTATATTATTAGTATTCCTACAATCCAACAATCTTGTTAGGATACCTCTGACATTTTACTCCTTGGATCCTAGAAACTTAGCTTATATGGATGCCTTAGGAATTTATACTCCAAGGAGCTAGTTTAATTAGTTTAAATGACATTCTAGGATGAATTTTACATTTATAATCCTTGGATTCGATGACCTATTAGGATGCCTTGGATGTTTATACTGCTTACATAGCTTAATAGGATGCCTTGACAATTCTACTCCTTGGTGTATTTGTTTTACTTAGTTTATTAGTTTCCTTGGAACTTAAAACTCCTTAGACCATGGGCTATGTAGGCCTGATATATGTTTATAAGAAATATGCTAATGTTGATACTTTCTATGCTTTAAATATATCCCTTTCCACATAGTTGTTTGATCACAATGGGTTTTGATAGATTGGGCAGCTTCACTTATACTATTTTACTTATACACATTTTATATTTTAACACTAATTCAGATTATATACATGAAAAAATCTTATTATAAATACCGTTAGTGGTTTCCTACTTAGTTTGATCTCACAGCCTATTTGGGCCACCATTGGGAATCTGAAAATACATCATGGATACATGTAAGATAGGGGAAAACACCCACTTACTGATGCTTGATAGATTTGTGAATAGGATTAGGGGATCAAAGGAATGGGATTTGGTATTTTGATACTATCTAGGATAGTTCCTTTTTGGTATTTTTTTAATTTTGATACATTTATTTTACTGCATTCATGTTTCCATGTATTGTTATCTTTTGTATATAATTCTGTGATCATAATTGTAAAAGACATTGTTGAATGAGATACTTGGTTATTTATCTATTAGATTTTTATTCATTTAATTAAAAGTTATTTCATATGATTCTTCTATATATTGATATGATTATATCACTATTATACACTATGAAATGAGGGAATAGTCTCCCCATAAACACACCCTAGGACCTTGCTACTAGTCGATGGACTCTGGCATATGAGGAGGCATGATTGAGGCCATGCATCCAACCAGGCTTAATTACTATTTAGTGAATCAGGTCCAAGATGTCACATAAATATAATCATGATCCATACCTTAATTATGAGTTTATAAATATGGATACATGAGAGAATTTTTTCCCCGGTTGGCGGGAGGAAGCCTTTATGGTATGTAATTGTTGTTTGTAAATTGTTTTTCAATTTAATTATAAATACATGATAACTTATTTATTTTCTCTTATGTAATATGCCTCTAGTAGAGATCCCCATAATATATAGTCCTAGAATTTATTCCCTCAAAATTATCATATGGAGGGTATACTTTATTAGATGAGAAAATTATTATTGAAAAATTTAATTAATTAAGATTCAATCTAAGTAGTATCTCTAAAGAGGTTCAATATAACCCTCCATAAACTTCCACTCATAATAATAAACTGAAAAGGTAAAGGATGAAAAAGGGATGTTTATTACCTATCTAAAAATAAGAATAAGTCACTGATAAGATTTTATGTAATAAATTATTATTTTTATTCAATATTAATATTTTTTAAAATTAATTCCACTAATATAATTGTTGAAAATATTATTTTAGGACACACTTTATGAGAAATAAATAAAAAATATCTTTATCCTTGAGATAAGGATGAATATTCTTAAAAAAATTAGGATGTCCAGAACACCCAATCCATGTTAGGGGTTATAGGGAGGGTATCAGTATTATAAAAGATTTCATCCACCCTAGCATGAAATCATGAGAGGAAGAATACAAGGGAGAAATAAATTCCTTGATGTTTGACTTGTGATAGTTAAATGTTTCAATATATAATAAAATAAATTCATCTATAAAAGATATGTTTGCAAAAACAGTGAGACAGATGCAACCTAACTTTCCATATCCTCCACCTCCTCATTCAAATCTATCTGTGTACTATGATTTCTATAATGGGGATACCCATGTACATATTACATCATATAGGACTGAACATCATATTAAGGTTTATATAAATCTTTATTTTATATAGTTAGTTCAGGTAAGAGTATCGGTAAATTATATTTTTGATCTAACTAATCCAGTATCACTACCTACTAAGGATGTGACCATAGTTGGATAGAGTATTTTTATTTTTAATATTTTCCATTAGACCTCTCTATCTGTTGACATATGAGGTATTCATTGTTTTTCATTTTTTATTTACTGTGAAATTCAAATTACTTATAATTTTTTTCTAAACATACCTTAGGATTGAAATTAAAGGAATCATTTCAAAAAGTGTATAATTTTAGGACATAACACCTTCATATACTCTTTAGGATCATAATGGGATAACAAATATACAAAATGTTTCTTTTATATTAGAGAATTAATATACTCTTCTGATGAATGATAATATTTATGAAATAGATTATATGTTAAATTTGTTTAAAATGAAATCACTTATCTTGTAAAGGGTTAGGATCTCACTATACCCATATTGAAATTATTTTCTATGTATGTAAATTTCAATTATAAATTTTCTTTCTTTAAGTAAAAATATGTTATATTGTCTTAATTTATTAATTTTTTAATAAAGTATATTTAAAATATTTATATAAAATATGATTTCACTTTTTTATGGGTTTTTGGATCTATAATATGATTCAATAGTTATGAAATATCTGAACCAACATTCCATAACAATATATATATCTGGAAGATTAAAAACACACAAATTATATGTTGGTTCCTTCCATTGCATGATATGTAAGAAAATATATATAATTATGAACCACTTTTCATTATAATAATAATAATACTTTAATTTTTATATTTTAATTTACATTGTATGTTATGAATATTTTTCACAAATGAATATAAGGCATATTGATCATGCTCCCTATTTGGAGGTATTCAAAGAAGTATTGAAATGTTGTTAAAGGAGTATGTGTTATTTTATTCTGTTAGTTATTAGTCATAATATTTTAATTTTACATATGTTTTGATAATTAATAGTTTAAATTATAATAGGTCATGTATTGAATTCAACAAGGGTCAATTTTCCACAATAGGCCCAAAAAACTGAATATATTGAAGTTCACATGGATAAATTTTTTATTGGAGAATACTTGTTTATTATTACATATATAGTGTTTATATTTTAATTTTTTTAGCATAATCATAGTTTCATTATCAAAAAGGAATTTTTGAATGTGGGTATTATGTTTGATGATTCATTTACGAGACAACCACGACCATACAAAAAATATATTTTCAAAAGGCCAGTTTTATTATAAAAAATATAATTTAAAAAAAATTGATGTATTTTTTAATTCATAAAACTTTATGTTCTCATAGATTTTCTATGTTGTTTCACCATATATGCCAAGAAAATTGAACCACCATCAAAATTTATTTTTAGAATATATTTTTAGTTAGAATAATTCATATATGTAGTTTAATTTATTTATGTATTCTTTGTAAAATATGATTTAATAGTTTTCAATGAGTTTTTGTGATCTTTCTTTTACTATTTTTTTGTTTTTGTTTTCCTACTATGATACAGGTATAGAATAATTTATTTTGCATTATTTTTGATAAAATTATTAAATTTAATCATTGGATTTAGAAAAAATAACAATGAAAGGGATTTTCAACATCAATTTTCTATAAAATCGATGTGGAAATAGGCTTTCAACATCAGTGTTAGGAAATAATAGAATTGAAATCATATTGACATTTCATTTTTTCATAGATTTAAATGTATATTTCTTTCTATAAAAAACATTGAAATCCTATTTCCACATTGAATTTAGAGAAAGTTGATAAATCATTTATAAAGGCTTTAGATTACAGTTTTCTTAAAAACTAACATTGAAAGAATTATGATATGTTGTTTTTAGAAGAATGTTCAACACCAATTTTTGGAAAACTGATGTGAAAAGAAGAATTTTTATGTCTTCTTTATTAATGTCACATTCTAACCAATGTTATTTTTTTAAACAATCAAATTTAAAAGTTTATTTTTTAGTAGTGATTTAAATTTGTGTTTTGGATGTCATATCACCTATAATAGGTTTTTGTACATGTGATTATGTGGATTTAATGTGAGTTCAGGGATTTTGGGTGTATTTATCCCAAAAGAGTAGGATGGGGTGGTATTATTGATAAAATAAGAAGCAGGAAGTAACCACGTAATTAGTGCAGGTGCACCAAGTATCTGATGAACTGTAACACCCCAGGTAAATAATGAATATGAAATTTTTATATTTATCCATATTTGTGAATAAAATATTAATATGACTTTAAAGGGGACGCTATACTCGATGGCGTACCCAACACGCAACAACGAGTTTCTTGGGAATCTTACGTTGCACTCTAATAATAAAATAATATTATTTCAAATGGTAGTTAACATGTAGCCGTTGTATTGGCGGGAATGGATAGAAATAACTAAAATATGATTATATATGTTTTTTAAATTTTTTTACATTTATCCAATAAAAGCTAAAGGCTTAAAATACGGAAAGAATACAATTTTAGGCGTATATGCCCTAGTTTTCACTAAAGGTTCACTTATCGCCTTTTAATGGAGAACTGTCATTAAATATAGTTTTGTTCACTCTTAAACATTCTTTTGGACCAAATAAAACTCTTATTAAGAATCGGGACATCAAATTTTACTTTGTGTAGTTTTTTGGTATTTTTCCGATAAAGTTCATTTTTAATGAATAGTGTAAAATGTTGTATTTTAATTCAAAACCTCTTTTTAATCTAATTTATTTATATGATTAGATTATATTTTGAATTGGTTTTAAAGTGTAATTAGAAAATATTTTTACCATTAAATCCAATAGTGGTCGTTGGAATTAATTTCACTTTGAAATCAGACTTAAACTAGTGTCAATCTTTTGATACTTATTGTTTTATAAAAACACGCTATTTGCTCTGACAGCGGGAATTAATTATTAAATTAATTAATTTGACTAATATGTCTTGAATTTTGTAAAACGGACTTCATTTTTGAATTTGTAATATCAAATATAGCTTAGGGTGAATTTTTGGGATTTTTCTGAAAAACTTCAATTTTTGATGAATAGTGAAACCACTAAGTGGTACTTATAAAAACTGATTTTCCGTTTAAATGAAATTTTGCCATCATTGTGTTTTGATTTTCAAAAATCCGACATACATGGTTGTCATTAATAAGTAAAATGTGGTTCAATGAGATTAAAATAATTTTTTGGTGAATAGTAACTTATTAAGTTTTTAATCGCGATTAGAGGTAATTAGTGTAGTTTAAGGTAAAAATGATATTATAATAATGTGAAAACACCATGACACTTGTCCTACACCTATTGGGTGAGTCATGGCCGACCAAGACAATCCATGGGCCAACTTGGGGACCCCATGGAGACACTTTGGTTGGGAAATGACATAAATAACATTTTATTTAATGTAAAAGTAAAATTGACACAAACATGATATGTTTTACTAAAACAATTTTTATGTGGGGTTATACAAGTAATATTTTTGATTATAAATATTAATTGGAAAGATAAAAAGATTTCCTACATCATAGTATTTGTTTTATAATTTTTAGACATTAAATAAATTAAATTATTTATGACATAATAATGATGCAGCGATGACATCATTATTTGACGATTTAAATAAAATGGAAAGATAATGTAAAATATATGAACTACACATGTCCAAAACTTATTGGATAAGTTTATTTCTAAGCCTTAGCACCTTATCCACGAATTATATCAATGTGGGACCTTTTGAAACAGAAACACATTTTCAAATAAAGTAATATTTCTTTACTTTCCAAAAGTGCCCCTCCTCTCCTCTTATAAAAGGCCCTCACCTCTACCTCATTTAACACACTCCTCAAGCCTTTGGCTCGGCCAAACCCTGCCCATTTACTCTCTCCACATCCCTCTCCTCATCCTAGAGGATTCCCTTTGGGCAGAATCCTTTCAAAGGAAGCCTTTAGGCTCAAATGAAAAGGAGTTACACTTTTAAAGGTAATTCATTCTCTCATGTTCATTTGTTTTATTTTGCTTCTCCAACCCCCTAAACTCTTTTTATTTACTTCTTTTGTAACAAAACCAGTATCTTCAATATACTAGGATGTTGTTATAAGATTTATTCGAGCTACACTCTCACACAACTACATCAAATGGTTAAAGAACATACGGTTTCCGTGGATGGTGAAATTCTGCCTCCCGAAACGATGATTGTTCAATACTCATTTAACACCTTAAAAGGTGGCCATTATGATGTAACTATTTTTATATATGATATATAATATGTTTATGTTTTATTTATGCTTCTGTATTTTTCTTTTTTGTCTTACCTTTATGGCTTCCATTATGGGTATACGCGATATCTTCATTTAAGGAAGTGCGGACTACCGCCCCCTCAAAGTGATTTGATTCGTTAAATACCATATGAGGGATGTATAAAGGATGGAAATATGATATTATATATGATATTATACTGGAATTATAATATACTTTTATATAATTATTATTCCATTCTATAAAATACGAAATAGAAATGAAAGTAGCGTTCATGCGTACGTACAACTTACCGTCTCCATGAACGGTGCATTTCATTTCTTACCTCTAAATGATTATGTAATGTTATAAATGCATGCATATACTGGATATATATGAAATATATGATATCTACATAATGAATACAATTCTGGATATAATAAACATTTGGCCACACGAACAACATGTAATTGTAAGAAGTCCACTTTCGACTTAAGAACCAAATATCGGCAAAACAAATATTATTAACTTAAATGATTACATAATGTTTATGACATGGTAATAAGTGGTATAAAAGTAATAATGAACTTGAAAAAGGTTCTTAAGGAATTATAAATTAACTCAAGTTTATTATTCAGGAGATTAAAGAATGATCGAGTCAAGTCGGACCCGAGGTAAGGGATCCTACAACTCTCTTTTTAAGTACACTCTTTTATGTCATTTATTTTAAGCTCATCTTTCTTATGATTGGGATGTTCTTTTATATTAAATTTACAGTAATTTTTATTTTCATGTGATGAGAGACCCTATTCTCTCTCATCAATCCATTTTGGAAGTTTTGAGTGGCGCCGTTAGGCTGCCGAACTTTCGTAAGAGATCTAACCTCTCTCTTTCTTTTTAAGTACTCTCCTTTATGTCACTTCTTTTAAACTCCTCCTTGCAATGTTGGGGGATTTTATTTTATATTCCACTTGCTGTAAATTCTGTTGTAATATGATGGGATACTCTATTTGATCTCATCAATCCATATTCGGAAGTTTTATGTTGCGTCGTTAGGCTGCCGAGTTTTCATAAGGGATTTTTTCATCTCACTTTTATTCCCGTGAGATTTATGATACATTCACCACAAATTCCATTGAGTGGTGTATGTACTGCCCATTATTCTACTCTTTGTGTAATATACTTTCATTTATGAGTATTTACATCAATGACCTATTGTCTTTCTTTCATGGGGTGTATGTTTTGAAAGATACCCAAGTCGGTAAGGGAACCTTTCACCCTCCTCTTTTTTAAAAGACATATTTTATTGGGTCTTTTAATTTACATATTTTTATGTTGGGATATGTTCTCATACATCCTTATTGATTTAAATTTTATTTCCAAGTGATGAGATACACTTTTTATCTCTCATCAACTCATTTTGATGTGATGTTGTTAGGCTGTCAAGGGAACTTTTTAACCCAATTTCGATTTCTTTGGGTTCAACTTGTAGTCATTGAATATGTGTGAATGACCTTTTATTGTTTTACACTTAATATCCACTTATATTTGTTGTATATATATTTGTCACACATATTTTTGAGATTTATTTGTCCTTAATTTAAGGATACCTTCTTTATAAGGGATTTCGTCACATTTGACATTTCTATTGAGGGTTCATTGTTGTTATGCACCAATTCACTCTTATATGGTGTATATACTGTCCTTTGGAGTATTATATCATTAATCCTTTTATTCTCATGATATTATAAAGTTCTGACTAAATGTTATTCTTCGATTATTGTATTCAAGTGTCTCTAATTTTGGTAAAACCCCTTTAACCAAAATATCGTTTTAAATGTTTTAATTATTTGTTCTTATTAATATCCATGTTTTCAAAATGGTTTTAAGGATTTATTTATAAGGATATTAATGGTTTAAAATGTTAAAAGCTTCAAGGTGGTATGGGACACTTTGATTCAAAAATCTCTTTATTAAATGTTTTAAATGGTTTTGGAAATGGTTTCTTTTTTAATGGATTCATTATTTCAATATCCTAAAATGTTATATTGTGATTGAAATGTGTAAATGTTATGTTTCCTTGATTCATGTTTATGTGATATGATTATGTTATGGTTCTTGGGCATTGTTATGAAGAACGGGTGGTTCTGTGATAAACTAAGGGCGGGTGAGCCCGATATAGCTCTCCAATGCATTGGGTAACGCGAAGGAGTGAAACGTTAAGGTTTCTCCGAAGAGATTTAGGGAATATACTGTGATGGGTATTCCAAACGTAAACAAGAGGGTTACTCCCTACGTAAGAATGTTATGAATGCCTCAAGTTACCTTTATGTCTTATGTTTTCTATGATTTATTCTTGATTTGATATGCCTATGTTTATGGGTAAAGTATGATTTCATTCGTATGTATATATGAACTCATGTTTCCTTTCCATATTTTTATAACCCTTACTGAGCTTTTTATACTCATCCCAAGTTTTTGAAATGTTTTTCACAGGTCAAGGGAAAGGTACATGATGTGACGATAGTGTCAAGGATGTGTCAAGAAAGAATCCGTGTTTTATTTTAAATAGGTTTCCATTGATGGGAAGAATGAATATTGTCTTTTATGTAACCACCTTGTTTAAATGTGGAATGTAATGAAAGTTTCATGATCTAATTCTATAAAACTCTAAACCTGAAAAGATCCTCAATGTTTAATCTTGTAATAAATCAAGTTTAAGTAAGGTTTAAGGCTGGGGCCTTATAGTTGGTATCAAAGGTCGGTTTAGATAACTTTAGAGGTTAGGGTATTCTTTAAGCATAAGTGACATTACCATAATGGTTAGGATTTCAGAAAGAGTCCTAGTTTTAGATAAAGTGAATGAGTAAGTGTATCTTAGTGTTTACCTTCCTCATTAGTACATGATGGTTTTGTTGATATACTCACACTGACATTTCTATTTTTAGTGAATGGATGGATCTAGCAGGCACCAAAGAGACAACAGGTTTGAAGGAAACTGTGGTGGTTCTCTGATTAAGATACTAGATAAAATGGAGGATTCAATGAGGAAACTCGTGGTTGTTCTAAACCAAATATCAAGGAGTCATGATCAACCAATTCAACCTTGGTGAGTTCTCTAATGCATCATGTACGAGATGGAAAACTCGATTTGTAAATTCAGGTAATAATTATTAAGGTAACCATTAGGGTTTATATGATACTTAATTTTTAGGTAATTATGGGTTACTCTATGATATGATGGAAAATGAAAGGAATGAGATAAACTTGAGGTTAAAATATGTTATGATTATTCTTGAAGATTTTATCTCATTTTGGGGAATGTTTTAAGAATTATATAGTTTTGGAAAAAGGACAACATGCAGACCGTGTGACAACCCGTCGCGTCGGACAATGCTGCGGGAATCGAACCCTCAACCAAAGTGCGACTGGTATTTATCGCCTACCACTGGACTACGTGAAGTCCCTGGTTAGTTTGACTGATTCTTTTTAGTTATATGATTTTATGAATTAAGAGTAAGTTGATTTTGGGTTATTTATGAGAATTATTAACCTATCATAGAGGATATGTGATTAGGTTAATTACTTTTCAATACGAGACTTTAGGAGCAACTGATGTTGTTTGGAGATAAATGTTACGATTTAACTTGGAAGACTATGTGACTAAATCCTTCAAATATTTGGGTTTCAATCTTATATTGGTTTACTTTGATGAATTTTATGGACAAATTGTTTATCGGATGATCCTTGTTGAACTTTGGGTTTTGTTTGACAAATTTTGGAGATTAAGAATAGATTTTCTTTTTATAAAGGGTTATCCTTTTCTGGATTATCTGATCCTGTACTAGCCTGTTTGGTTTTGGTTAAAGTCTAAAGACATGTGAAGTATATAGTTCTCTTTTGGGGATTAGGTGATTCTCTAGAAGTTGATTATAGTACTCTTAATGCGAACAAGTCTCCCTAAATACTCGTCTTTTGGAAAAAATATGAGTTTGACTAAGGAATCTAGTAAAAGTTAAAAGTCAACATGATAAGTGATTATGCTTCCTTATGAATAAATTCCTCAATAAAAAGTAATTTAAAACAAAAATGTTGTCTATTAACTTTTCCTACTGGGGAATCGAATACCGTTTAACCCATCACAAGTTTGTGATTTTCTCGTGGTTAACTTTCTCCTAAACATGTTTTCTATCACTCTCCATCAGAACATGACCCTTTGTTTTTTCCTCCATGTCCATATTTTCATACTTGGAATCCTAGTATGGGTTAACTCGGGTGACCTTTGTACTTATCTTTCTTTATTTTAAAGTGATTGTTTTACCGACTCTTCTCCGATGTGGGACTTTCAAGGATGTTTCCAAGCGCAATTTTAAAATTGCGTGGACGCAATTCCCAAAAGGGGGGAAGGATGTAACACCCCAGGTAAATAATGAATATGAAATTTTCATATTTATCCATATTTGTGAATAAAATATTAATATGACTTTAAAGGGGACGCTATACTCGATGGCGTACCCAACACACAACAACGAGTTTCTTCGGAATCTTACGTTGCACTCTAATAATAAAATAATATTATTTCAAATGGTAGTTAACATGTAGTCGTTGTATTGGCGGGAATGGATATAAATAACTAAAATATGATTATATATGTTTTTTAAATGTTTTTACATTTATCCAATAAAAGCTAAAGGCTTAAAATACGGAAAGAATACAATTTTAGGCGTATATGCCCTAGTTTTCACTAAAGGTTCACTTATCGCCTTTTAATGGAGAACTGTCATTAAATATAGTTTTGTTCACTCTTAAACATTCTTTTGGACCAAATAAAACTCTTATTAAGTATCGGGACATCAAATTTTACTTTGTGTAATTTTTTGGTATTTTTTCGATAAAGTTCATTTTTAATGAATAGTGTAAAATGTTGTATTTTAATTCAAAACCTCTTTTTAATCTAATTTATTTATATGATTAGATTATATTTTGAATTGGTTTTAAAGTGAAATTAGAAAATATTTTTACCATTAAATCCAATAGTGGTCGTTGGAATTAATTTCACTTTGAAATCAGACTTAAACTAGTGTCAATCTTTTGATACTTATTGTTTTATAAAAACACGCTATTTGCTCTGACAGCGGGAATTAATTATTAAATTAATTAATGTGACTAATATGTTTTGAATTTTGTAAAACGGACTTCATTTTTGAATTCGGAATATCAAATATAGCTTAGGGTGAATTTTTGGGATTTTTCTGAAAAACTTCAATTTTTGATGAATAGTGAAACCACTAAGTGGTACTTATAAAAACTGATTTTCCGTTTAAATGAAATTTTGCCATCATTGTGTTTTGATTTTCAAAAATCCTACATACATGGTTGTCATTAATAAGTAAAATGTGGTTCAATGAGATTAAAATAATTTTTTGGTGAATAGTAAGTTATTAAGTTTTTAATCGCGATTAGAGGTAATTAGTGTAGTTTAAGGTAAAAATGATATTATTAGAATGTGAAAACACCATGACACTTGTCCTACACCTATTGGGTGAGTCATGGCCGACCAAGACAAGCCATGGGCTAACTTGGGGACCCCATGGAGACACTTTGGTTGGGAAATGACATAAATAACATTTTATTTAATGTAAAAGTAAAATTGACACAAACATGATATGTTTTACTAAAACAATTTTTATGTGGGGTTATACAAGTCATATTTTTGATTATAAATATTCATTGGAAAGATAAAAAGATTTAATACATCATAGTATTTGTTTTATAATTTTTAGCCATTAAATAAATTAAATTATTTATGACATAATAATGATGCAGCGATGACATCATTATTTGACAATTTAAATAAAATGGAAAGATAATGTAAAATCTATGAAATACACATGTCCAAAACTTATTGGATAAGTGTATTTCTAAGCCTTATCACCTTATCCACGAATTATATCAATGTGGGACCTTTTGAAACCGAAACACATTTTCAAATAAAGTAATATTTCTTTACTTTCCAAAAGTGTCCCTCCTCTCCTCTTATAAAAGGCCCCCACCTCTACCTCATTTAACACACACCTCAAGCCTTTGTCTCAGCCAACCCCTGCCCATTTACTCTCTCCACATCCCTCTCCTCATCCTAGAGGATTCCCTTTGGGCAGAATCCTTTCAAAGGAAGCCTTTAGGCTCAAATCAAAAGGAGTTACACTTTTAAAGGTAATTCATTCTCTCATGTTCATTTGTTTTATTTTGCTTCTCCAACCCCCTAAACTCTTTTTATTTACTTCTTTTGTAACAACACCAGTATCTTCAATATACTAGGATGTTGTTATAAGATTTATTCGAGCTACACTCTCACACAACTACATCAAATGGTTAAAGAACATACGGTTTCCGTGGATGGTGAAATTCTGCCTCCCGAAAAGATGATTGTTCAATACTCATTTAACACCTTCAAAGGTGGCCATTATGATGTCACTATTTTTATATATGATATATAATATTTTTATGTTTTATTTATGCTTCTGTATTTTTCATTTTTGTCTTACCTTTATGGCTTCCATTATGGGTATACGCGATATCTTCATTTAAGGAAGTGCGGACTACCGCCCCCTCAAAGTGATTTGATTCGTTAAATACCATATGTGGGATGTATAAAGGATGGAAATATGATATTATATATGATATTATAATGTAATTATAATATACCTTTATATCATTATTATTCCATTCTATAAAATACGAAATAGAAATGAAAGTAGCGTTCATGCGTACGTACGGCTTACCGTCTCCATGAACGGTGCATTTCATTTCTTACCTCTAAATGATTATGTAATTTTATAAATGCATGAATATATTGGATATATATGAAATATATGATATCTACATAATGAATACAATTCTGGATATAATAAACATTTGGCCACACGAACAACATGTAATTGTAAGAAGTCCACTTTCGACTTAAGAACCAAATATCGGCAAAACAAATATTATTAACTTAAATGATTACATAATGTTTATGACATGGTAATAAGTGGTATAAAAGTAATAATTAACTTGAAAAAGGTTCTTAAGGAATTATAAATTAACTCAAGTTTATTATTCAGGAGATTAAAGAATGATCGAGTCAAGTCGGACCCAAGGTAAGGGATCCTACAACTCTCTTTCTTTTTAAGTACACTCTTTTATGTCATTTATTTTAAGCTCATCTTTCTTATGATTGGGATGTTATTTTATATTAAATTTACTGTAATTTTTATTTTCATGAGATGAGAGACCCTATTCTCTCTCATCAATCCATTTTGGAAGTTTTGAGTGGCGTCGTTAGGCTGCCGAACTTTCGTAAGAGATCTAACCTCTCTCTTTCTTTTTAAGTACTCTCCTTTATGTCACTTCTTTTAAACTCCTCCTTGCAATGTTGTGGGATTTCCTTTTATATTCCACTTTCTGTAAATTCTGTTGTAATATGATGGGATACTCTATTTGATCTCATCAATCCATATTCGGAAGTTTTATGTGGCGCCGTTAGGCTGCCAAGTTTTCATAAGGGATTTTTTCATCTCACTTTTATTCCCGTGAGATTTATGCTACATTCGCCACAAATTCCATTGAGTGGTGTATGTACTTCCCATTATTCTACTCTTTGTGTAATATACTTTCATTTATGAGTATTTACATCAATGACCTATTGTCTTTCTTTCATGGGGTGTATGTTTTGAAAGATACCCAAGTCGGTAAGGGAACCTTTCACCCTCCTCTTTTTTAAAAGACATATTTTATTGGGTCTTTTAATTTACATATTTTTATGTTGGGATATGTGATCATACATCCTTATTGATGTAAATTTTATGTCCAAGTGATGAGATACACTTTTTATCTCTCATCAACTCATTTTGATGTGATGCCGTTAGGCTGTCAAGGGAACTTTTTAACCCAATTTCGATTTCTTTGGGTTCAACTTGTAGTCATTGAATATGTCATCCATTGAATATGTGTGAATGACCTTTTATTGTTTTACACTTAATATCCATTTATATTGTGTGTATATATATTTTTCACACATATTTTTGGGATTTATTTGTCCTTAATTTAAGGATACCTTCTTTATAAGGGATTTCGTCACATTTGACATTTCTATTGAGGGTTCATTGTTGTTATGCACCAATTCACTCTTATATGGTTTATATACTATCCTTTGGAGTATTATATCATGAATCCTTTTATTCTCATGATATTATAAAGTTATGACTAAATTTTATTCCTCGATTATTGTATTCAAGTGTCTCTAATTTTGGTAAAACCCCTTTAACCAAAATATCGTTTTAAATGTTTTAATTATTTGTTCTTATTAATATCCATGTTTTAAAAATGGTTTTAAGGATTTATTTATATGGATATTAATGGTTTAAAATGTTAAAAGCTTCAAGGTGGTATGGGACACTTTGATTCAAAAATCTCTTTATTAAATGTTTTAAATGGTTTTGGAAATGGTTTCTTTTTTAATGGATTCATTATTTCAATATCCTAAAATGTTATATTGTGATTGAAATGTGGAAATGTTATGTTTCCTTGATTCATGTTTATGTGATACGATTATGTTATGGTTCTTGGGAATTGTTATGAAGAACGGGTGGTTCCGTGATAAACTAAGGGCGAGTGAGCCCGATATAGCTCTCCAATGCATTGGGTAACGCGAAGGAGTGAAACGTTAAGGTTTCTCTGAAGAGATTTAGGGAATATACTGTGATGGGTATTCCAAATGTAACCAAGAGGGTTACTCCCTATGTAAGAATGTTATGAATGCCTCAAGTTACCTTTATGTCTTATGTTTTCTATGATTTATTCTTGATTTGATATGCCTATTTTTTATGGGTAAAGTATGATTTCATTCTTATGTATATATGAACTCATGTTTCCTTTCCATATTTTTATAACCCTTACTGAGCTTTTTATGCTCATCCCAAGTTTTTGAAATGTTTTTCACAGGTCAAGGGAAAGGTACATGATGTGACGATAGTGTCAAGGATGTGTCAAGAAAGAATCCGTGTTTTATTTTAAATAGGTTTCCATTGATGGGAAGAATGAATATTGTCTTTTATGTAACCACCTTGTTTAAATGTGGAATGTAATGCAAGTTTCATGATCTAATTCTCGAAAACTCTAAACCTGAAAAGATCCTCAATGTGTAATCTTGTAATAACTCAAGTTTAAGTAAGGTTTAAGGCTGGGGCCTTATATGAACACTCCACATGTTCAAAACTTTTAGACGTGACACCAGTTGGTTGGTGATCCAATGTTGGGTGGAATGTGGGTACTGAGTACCAAGTAATTCTTGACCGTGTACCTGGTAGGGTCAAGTGGTGTTTTCTAACTAGGGAAAGATCTTTCATTTTAGGGACAACCCTATATCTTCTTTATCTGAGTGGGAACTTGAGGGAGGCCATTGGGATGGCCTCTTTTCCCCTTATTATCCTAATATATCCCCTCACACGACATGAATACTTATTGATATGAGTTTGTTTCTTTATATAAGATAAAGATAAATCTACCACATTCTTCCTTTTTTTCTTCATCCCTCAAGTCTTCTATAATTTACATTTTTTTATATTCTAGGATTCATGTTATATTTCACCAAATCATGGTGAAATATGATTGATATGATAGGAATTAATAGTTTGGTGTATTAAGGATATTGTAATATTGGGAATGCCACTATTTTCTATCTATTTAATTATTGGTATGTTGAATAATGTATTTATAAATGTATTCAACCAAATTTTCTATAAAATGGTTATTTATTTGGTATCATTTCATGGGTATTTTGTTTATAGGAGTTCTAGTATCTTGACATGGGCCTTTCACATGCCATTGGTCATGATCTTAGCATCTCTACACTTCCTTCTGGGTTATCCATAATTATTTCACACTGGATTAACTCAAATAATTAATTATAAACTGTAATAATTTATTTTTAAGGAATTATGGCTTGAAATATAATATTGGTAGAATGGAGAACCTTGTTCTTATCATGGATGGAATTGGAGAGTATGGATTAAGAACAGTAACATCAATATTGAGGTAAGTGGTACTTTTAATTCTTAACAATAGGAATGTTTATATATGAACTTATATGTGTGATACATAGGTTTGATTCAAAAATTCTGTAAAGGGGGAGGGTTTTTTTTGAAATATGGGATAACCATAATTTGATCCTTTATAAGGATTTGATTATACCATGTAAGGGTCGGAGTTTTTGAGAGATTCTAAGTGGTTATACCACCTAGGGGATCAATGTATATAATTTATTAAAGGAACCTGAAGTGATCTTAGATCATGGAATGAATTTTTAATGGACTTCAATGATTCCTAGTGAAAATTTTTAAAGATTCCAAGTGTATATCCTTCCAAGAATATAATTTTTTAGTTTCTAGGAATGAGGAATTGTATGGGAAGGGCTATAATTATAGCCTTGGAACTGCAGAAACTCCTTGAGTAGGAGGAGTGGGATGTTTGAACTAAAATCATAATGTATGATGATATGTTGATCTTAGGATATCAATGTTACTAGATAGTTAGTGAGTAACTATTCTATATATTAGTCCTAGAGGCACCTATAGTTAATTTATTTGGGGAATGTTTTCTCTTGAGCATGAAGGTCCTCAAAAGTAATATGAGATCATTGGAGGAACTTATAATTTTATAATGAATCCTTGTGAGGGTTTTCTAGTGTAATAAATGTAATGTTTATGGAAGACCCAAGTGGGATATTTGTTATTCCATTTTTGGAATTAGTATAGGTGAAGTGTTATAAAGGTGGATCGATTTTTTAGTGACACAACTCAATGTGTGGTTGTGTACTAGTGGTGTGCTAGTGATAAAAGTAGGCAATGGAATGTGTACATTGATAGACCATGGGATAGTTTATGGAATGGGGTTCAATTAGTGTTTTGGAGTGGTCTTGTGTAACCTAATGTTAGTATTTTCATTGATAATGGCTTGAGGGAATAAAATTATAAGGTTTGTGTTGTAGTTATAGATTATTTTTAGATGGGTTTGTATAGTGAGGTTGGTCAGGGAGGGTTATGTTGAGTTGTTTGTGCTACCCTCTAAAAGTGAGCTAGGTGTGGATGCATTCATGGTAAGATGAGGGATAAGATAAAGGATAAATATTCTATGTATTTGATATTATTATACACTTATCATGTTGTGTAGTATTGATGATATGTCACCCTGTGTGATAGATTCCAAGATGACATGTGTCTGAGGACCACTAAGAGAGATTCCCCCAATGATATGTTCTTAGGGACCACCGAGATAGATTCCCTTGATGATATGTTTATCTGGACCATTGATAAAGGGTATATAAAAGATATTTAATTAAGGACTACTGATATAGGGTACCTACTTTATATGTGTATAAGGGCCATTGAGAGAGGTTCCCGGGATGATATGTGCCCAAGGACCACTAAGAGAGGATCCATAGTTGATATATACTAGGATATCACAAGGAAAGGATTCAAAGATTCTCTTTTCCCATGGATCACAAAGAGAGGATATATAGATGATTTATATGAATGAGTTTGGATATTTTATACCTTTCCTTGATGATATTTCCATGTGATGTGATGAAGATGAAAATATTATTAGTATTAGCTTAAGTAGGTGGGGTTAGGTGTCATGGTGTCCTAATTTATACATGATCATTAGACATGGTTTCTTTTATACTACATACTGCTTCATGATTTGTTTCATTCAATTCCATACACTATATATTATTGAGTATATAAGGGAAATATTGGTGTCACCATACTAAGTTATACCCACATACCCTACATGGGCCCCCTAGTGTTCATGTAGAAATTGTGTTTGGATTTTAGGTTGTATGTCATATTAATATCTTGGCTAGAGTAGCTAGATAGATACTGAATGATTGGTTTGGGTTAGGACCATGGTTTTATATTTGAGTCTCCCCTTGTATTTTTTATTTAGTTAAATTTATACTAATTTTCCCAGGGGTGATTCTAGATATAGAAATTTATTTTCAATATGGAATAATTATATTTATAACATGTTCATATTTTTTAATGTTGTTGGTCGGATTTCACATATAATTCCATGAATTTACTGTGATACTTCATATGTTAATTTTATTATTAATTGTTACCATCATTGATGGTATTGAGTTTATAGTCTCATGACATAATTCATAGACTCTCAACACAAGTTGGTAGACTCTGTAAAAACGAGGAGGCATGATTGAGTTCTTTTGGGATACACACTAAGGGTCTATTTTGATGATTTTAGTTGGTAAATTATAAAATGGTATCATTTTTTATTTTCATACTATCTATTAGTAGTATTTGGAGGTAGAATGTTTCTAATGTTTCAGATGGAACATATGCTTGGTTGTAACTATCCCATGTATAAGGAAAATATAATCTACCATGGATGTGATTATTATTCATTTCATTTCACTATTATGATTAAGGTTCTAATTCAAGGATGATGTTTTGGATGACTTTTTTTTTATAAATTTTACTTATGGATTTGGATAGTAAAGTTTGTTCATTTATGTATCATTTATAGACATGTAGTCATTCTAGATATATGCATGTCTTCCTGTGAATATGAATATTTTTTAGAAATATTTTTTATGGAAATCTATTAAAAAATAAATGTTTTAAGGAAAGAGGTTCCAATTAATTAAAGCATAAAAAATAACTTTTTTGAATTTTCCCAAGTAACTTATTTGTTTTTCCTAAATTAATTGAATCTACTATAATTATTTTGGGGTGTTGTGGTTTTATATTATGATCCTTGCAGTTATAATTATGACACTCCATTGAGATGACCATCTCAATTACATAGCTTAATGAAATATTGAATTAAATACAATCCCAAGTACTTTTTGGTTTATAGTTTTAGATAATTAGGGAAAAAAATTTCTAAGAAACCCATGTATTTTTTAACTAATATAATTTTTCTCACTATATAAGAAACTGCTAAATCCATAACAAACTTTCAACATTTCCCGCAAATAACTCACATAATATACTTTTCTAGAAACATATTACATATTATTTTTCTTAATAACCTAGAGAAATGAAAACAAAATCAAGGGGTGAGATCAAATTCTTAGTAAGGGTTTAAAAAAATCAAGAATCATAAGTGAGTAAAAGATGATCACGTGGGAATGATAATACAATCAAGGCACAAGAACACATAATAGAGAAATTATACCCAATAAAACATCTATCATAATCCAAGAATCATAAAATAATGATTTTAAAATAATGGAATATTTATTATAGGATATTGTAATCAAAATATTATGACCACAATATAATAAATTATTTAGACCCAGTTAGTGGGAGAAGTTTTGAGGTTGTTGGATGTTGTTATGAAAAAGTTTATTAGGCTTATTATGAAAGTTGAAGAAATTTTATTTTGTTTTAAAATAAAAATATAATTAATTGGTTAATAATTATAATAAATATTAATGGATAAATATGTTATTGGATAGTGAAGAATAAATAAAGATTTACATATTGAGTCTATTAGATGAATGTTACCAAACATAGGATCATTATAGTGCGTTTTTAGGGATGAATAAACATGTCAAAGATTTTATTCTCTTAAAGTTCCTAATATTCCTTAATAATGATCATATTATATTTAAAGTGAAAGTTAAAAGGGGAATTTAACTTGATTTTAAAGTGGGATAAATCATTCAGTTCTATAAAGTTCCTTCTATGAAGATCTGTAAAGTTCATCAAATAAAGGATTTAAGACAAAATAAATGATATGGAGATTACAAACAAAATTATTCCATATAGAAGAGATGTTTGAAGTTATCCAATAGTGTCTATTGACTAGAGGAACCCTCATGAGGGTAAATAAATATTTTACATAAGGTTCATCTTACCATTGTGTAAAGGTCATGTCATCAGCCAAATGTTTCTTAATAGAGGAACAATTGTGCATGGTTTATTTTTGAATTTTTAAAATTTATAAGTTCTGAGCATCAAAGATTGTTAAGTTTTATGAACTAAGGACAATTTTTGAAATTTAAAATGGTAAGTTTCAAAGGAATGACATGGGATAAATATCATTAAACTATCATTCTAAATAGTTTTGAATGAAGTCCATTACATATAAAATTTGTGATGTTGTAAGAAATTAGAATGCTTGATTATATAATTTATGTAAAGATAAAAAGTTAAGATTCTTAAGATGATCAGATATATCTTATTGTATAAATAAATAGAGGATTCCATGGAATATAAATGGATGAAGTTTTCTAATGTAGATTATTCAATGGAGGTGCATCAGTCAGAATTCATGCTATAAATTTTTACTAGGTGAATGTATGGTATAATGTTTTACTAGATTGAATATATTTGTGATGATTTTGTAAATATATTAAATATAAAAATGGTATATATTTGTTCAATATTCTAAATATCATAGAGTAAAATTACAATACTCACTGAGTTTTATAGATGTTTTATGAATTTATTTCTCTTAGAGTTTTATGGAATATTCTAGAAGGTTTGGGAAGTGTTTATAATTTTTAATGTTATCAAGAGTTTTTGAATATATTTTTTTAGTGATAGGGAAACTAAATTTAATTTTACACCTTCTCTCTTTAAAGTGAACCTATATAAAGAGTTTTTCATATAACCAAAATTTAATAAAACACTATTCATACCTGAAGAAGTATTTTAAAGCATTGAAGAATTGGAATGGAGATCAGAAAAAAAAAATTCAAAGAAACATTGGATAGTTTATTACAATAAATATATTTCCCAGAAATTGGTATTGGGTAGAAGATGTGCACAAATGATTAGATAATGATTTTATAGATGCAATAGTGAATTTTTGTGAAATTTCAATGGTTGAAAGATACTGGAAAAAGTTTTCTTATAAGGTGGTATTAAATAGATAGAATGCATAAGTGAATGGATAGAAAATGTTATTGAAGCTAATTTAGTATATAAAGAGGCAATAGATATAGGTTACTAGATATAGATCATTAGATAGAAAAATAATGGATTTAATAAGTTCTTACTTATTGCTCGGTAAGAATTTAAAGAAGAAGAACTTTTATGAAGTGAATGTAATATGAATGTTCAAGAAACATAGTGAAAAAAATTAATTCTTATTAGTGAAGGTTTATAATAGTTGTTTTAAAAGATTGTTAAAAATTTATCTATATAGAGAGAACATGCAATGTTGTTTGATTATAGTGTAACACATGTGTAAGGATATTCCCTTCTTATTTAAACCACTTATAATGTATTGTTTTAAAGTGGATTGTGTGGTATTGGATTTTTTTCAATCACGATAAGTACTTGATACTCTTATTGAGTAGTGAACCTTGTAAATTATTATGTTCCAATGGTTGTTCTTATGTGATATTTTTTTTATAAAAGTACTATTACTTTAATGGAATGTGAATTTTGTTTCATTTGAAAGAAAAACATAAAAAGAAAAGATCAATGAGTCACCCCTACCCCTCTCAGTTATCATAAAGGTCCCGATTAGTTATATAAATTGGTATTAGAGGGAAGGATCCATTAGTTGAAACTTTTCTAAAGTTTATGGAAAAGATAAGTTCTAATATATTTTCAGAATTCTATGAAAAGTTAGGGTCTTCCTATTTTGGATATAAAGAACTATCATATATTGAAATATGTAATTTTTATTAATCTTATTAATCTTGTTTATGATGTTCTTGAATCTTGTAAAAATCATTTCCTTCTCGTTCTGATGATATTCCCCTACTAACTATTGATAATATTAATTTGGAGAATGATAGGTGAGCCGGAAATTTTATAATTTCCTCACTCTCCAAAAGTGACTCTCTTAAAGTTAAAGGAGTTGGAATGACTAAAGGAATCTGGGAAAAGATAAAGAACATAAATTAAGGAAATTCAAAAGTTAATAAAGAAATTTTAATGATTTAGAGGCTAAAGTATTAAGATCTTAGGATTAAATTTTTGGTGAATTATTTATAGTGGTGAATGAAATTGTAAGCATCATAAAATTCCTTGGTGAGAACCTGTAAGATTAAAAAATTATTGAAAATATATTATGAATTCTTATAGATATTTTTAATGCCAAATTTTCATCATTTTAAGATAGATATTCTAAAACTCTATCTCTGGATGATTTTCATATGACTCTCGTCTCCTAAAAATGAGAAGAGAAAAAGTTAATAAAGATAAATAAATGCCCGATTGATGAATTTATTTCAATTATTCCAAGTATAAAAAATATAAGAATTTTATCAATGAAGAATAATTTTTTAAATATGAAACTAAAGATGAGGTTAGTAAATTTTTCGGTAAATTTATGTCTTTGTTTTCTAAAAAGGTGAAAAGTGGCATAAAGAAATACAAGGGTAAGTTACCAATAAAATGTTTTGTCATATGGTTTTTGAGAATTCTTATAAAAATTTTCCTTAATGAAGGTAATATTAATAAATAGATTAAGATAAAATAAATTTAATAATATCCTTTAAGAAGAAGGTAAAAAAATCTAAATCTTATTCTAAGGGAAAGGATAATAATTTCTCTGAATAGAAAAGTAGAAATATTTTGTACAAGGATGAAGAATATTATGATGATGGAGAAGAAGATGATAACTTTAGTGATGATGTTTCTAGAAAAATTATTATTGAAAAAGTGAATGATGAAAATTTCACTAGTGATGGTAGTTTTATCTTAGAATAAGAAGAATAATAGGTGTATTTTATGATGAATATAGTTTTTAAAGAATGTCTTATAAAGATTGTAAGGAATAAAATGAAGAACATGAAGTTGAAGGAATAAAATATTATATCAAAAAATAAATAATATTTTATTAAATTAAAATATAAAAGATATCGATAGTATGAATAATTTTCATGATGAAAATAAAATAATCAATGTCAAGATTAAATAAGTGTTAAATGTGAAAGAGAAATATTTAGATCTTTCAAACAAAACCAGCTGAAGTAGAGAAAGAAATTACAATTTTCCAAAACTCATTTACAAAAATTGGTAAAATTTATAAAAATTTTATAACTAAAAAGGATAAAAAATTATCATAAAATGTTTACAATAAATATGAATATGTTCATAAAAAAATATTTTTTGAGAAAACCACTCGTATATAAAAAAAAGAAGTGTTAAAAAAATAAACTTTCTATAATTTAAAAGAATAATCTAAAATTATATACTAGTGGTGATTATATTGAGGTTGAAAACAAGTCTAATATAAATAAGAAAATATAAAAATATAACAAAAACTTTGGGGTGAATCAAAGTTCTAAAGTGAAATGTAATAATGTATACTAAAAGAAGTAACAAAATTCCAGACAATATGTAAGTTACAATAGAAAATATTTATTATTTGGTTACTAATGGTATTGTGTGGTTTTTTTTGAAATATATATAATATGTGTTGGTTAAATCATAAATGTGTCACTGAATATAGTAGAAACAGGAGGTAGAGTTTTAGAGGGCAGTCCACCCACTCAAAGAAGAAAACCTGAGAAAGTTATTTTGAAGATTGAAAATAGATCCCAATACTTAGATTTTTTTTTGGAAATATGTGAAAAACCTATAAATCTGGTAAACGGGTGTATTTTCATGTCACCTACACAGAAACTTTTATACGCAAAATCTAAAAAACCATGTGAGGATAAAGAAAAAGGAAAATAAAAGGGATTAATTGTTGAAACTTCTCTCAAAGATACAAAAGGAGAATGACCCTAGATTTTGGATAGTGGGTGTTATTTAGATATAAAATGATATATAATAAAATTTAATAATGTGAAATATTTTAAATAAGTAATAGTAACTTTTGGAAATGATGATTCACTTAGAATAAAAGTTATTAGATATGAAATCATTGTGGAAAAAATGTTAAAATTCAAAAGTGCCTTATTTGTTGATGGGTTGAAACAAACCATGTTATGTGTTTTAAAACATTTTAATAATAGTAAAAAAGTTTCTCTTTTTGTAATTTGTTTTTGTTTAAAAGAGAATAGATGATGGTAATGTTTAAATGAAAGTCCAATGAAGAAAATGAAACTTGGTTTAAGTTCGTAATGCATAAATTTCATGCTATATGAGTTTGATGGCAGAAAATAATATATGGCATAAAAGGTGAGGGGATATGTGTCAAAAGAATATTAGAAAGCTAATATAGGGAGAAATTATTAATGAAATTCCTAATATGAAAAGAATAAGAGATTGAATCTGTAAAATTTTCCAGAAATGTAAGATTACAAACTTAGTACATAAGATTTTTGAGATACATTCAACATTTCCCTTAAAGCTGATTCATCTTGACATTTTTGGGAAAATGAGAAAACAATAAAAACATATATATATATATATATATATATAACTACTTTATTTATTTTATTGATGAATTTAATCACATTATATTTATTATTTTTTTGAAACATAAATTTGAGGCTCTCAAAATGTTTAAGTGTTTTAGGACAAGTGCAGAGAAAAAAATTGGATATTCTGTAAATGATATTTTAACTGATAATAGTGAATAATATACATATGAGAATTTCAAATAATATCTTGAAATTTAAGGAATTATTCATGAGTGTAGTGAAAAATACACAACATATCATAATGGTGTGGTTGAAATAATAAATAATTTTTTGGTAGAGATAGAAAGAACTACATTGATCGAACATGATACTTCATGATAATTTTGGAGGCTAGCTATCAGAGCTAGAGTATATATTAAAAATCTATGTTTCTATAGGATAAAAAATGATATGAATTTTTATGATACGTATTACAAATAAATATCAGTTTTGAAGCACCTAAGGGTGAAAAATTGTTCTTCCATTATGAAAATCAAGGGAAATAATATTGGAAAAATTGAATAGAGAGGTGTTGATGAAATTTTTATTTGACACCCTCTTAATGGTAGAAGATACAAATGTATTAATAATGAAATAGTAAATATTTTTAACTATAAATATTTGAATGTTCTTGAATAATCATGTAATACATTTTTACATATGGGTGAAGATATAGATGAAAGGGAAGATTATGTGGTTGTCATTAAAAAACGTGAAAAATTTCTTAATGATAGTAATAATGTTAAAGTTTCAAAAGATAGGAATTATTACTATTATTTTTTATTTTTTTAACATATATAACATATCAAGTTCAAGTAAGGTCGTAAAGGATTATTACTAATCAATCTTAAATGATGATAAATAACTATGTTCACATCATCATAGGATGAGTAAGTGAGTGTAAGTTTATAAAATAATTATTGATCAACTAAAATAGGTTCAAACTAGAAAAAAAGTATGGTTAGTTTCACAAACTTCCTTATATTAAAATCTTGAGCCTAAATATATTGATGAATATTTTAAGCATCGAGATTAGATTGATTCTATGAATGAAGATTTGTATTGGATTAAGAGTAATAATAATTGGGAACCTATACAAAAACTAAACAATAACAATGTTATTGGTACAAATTGGGTTTTCCGAATCAAATTGAATGAGAAAGGAGAGGTGATAAAAAACAAGGAATGCCTGGTTTATAATAGTTACTCAAAATTGAAGGAAATTATTTTTATGAGACTTTTTATCTAGTGGAAATATTAAAAACTATCATAATATTTGTTGATATCACCACACAATAAAGATATAATTTTTTCATGCGGATTCCATGTCATCTTGTCTTAATGGGAGCTCGATGATGAAATTTTTATTGAACATCAATGTGGATTTATGATTGGGAAAGATGGAAGTTCTGAGTATATGTTGAAAAATATATGTATTTATTGATGAAAAATTTGAGATCTCGGTATTCTTAATTGGATAATTGGTTAATAATATTTATATTCAAGAAAGGAATAGTTGATAGTAAACTATACATAAAATAAAGTCAATAGGTTTCCTTCATTGTGACTCTTTATATTAATGATATCATATTTGATGGGAATGATGAAGAAGCATGTCAAAAGTTTTCTAAGGATATAGATAAGTTATTTGAAATGTCCATGATAATAGAATGAAATATTTTCATGGCTTAAAAATTTCACAAAATAAGATATATATTTTCCTATCTTAAGTGAATAATTCTAAGGAGCTTCTTCTGATGTTTAGCATGAATGATTCAAATATTGTTTCTACACCAATATTAGTGGGAACCAAGTTTTAAAAATTTGGAGAAGGAAAGGTGGTTGATCCTAAAGATGTTATAAAGTAGGCTGTAAGTTTTTTATTCCTAATTAATTTTGGGTAGATATATTGTATATTGTTACTTTGTGTTCCAAGTATTAAAATGCTCCAAAATAATCCCATCTAATGCTAGGAAAAATAATTCATAGATATATAAATGAATAATATATTTAAAAATAAAGTATGAAATATTAGGAAGGATTGATTTTTTTTATACATTTGAATATTGGGAAGGAAATATTGATGATAAAAAATCACATATGGTGGGGTTTTCCTTCAAGGAGAAATTTGTGTGAGTTGGCATATAAAGAATTAAAATCCAGTAACTCCTAGCATGGATGAATATTAGTATGTAGCTACCACTAAATCTATAATAGAACATATGCGGATGAAGATATAGTTGGAAGATTTATTGGTAAATGTGAAGTTACCCCATATCTTGTGTTTTGATAATTAAATTGATATAAATATCAACAAAAACTTAGTGTAACATTCATTTTCTAAGTACAGTGATATAAAATATTACTTTATTTAAGATCATGTGGAGATGAATGAACTAAAACTAGAGTTTTTTCATATAATTGATAAACTTTGTGATATATTTAGTAAACCATTTCCAAAGGAAATATTTCATAAGCCTGGGATGAACATGGGTGCACAACCTTCCTCTCTTTAAAGTTAAGGTATGTGATTATGTTTTCTCACTCATCTTTTATTTGGATAGAATTTACAAGGGGATAAAAATGTAACATAAATCTATCCATTGGTATGTAATTAATCTTTTAATTAAGATAATGTATTTATGGGGAGTTTTTAAAAGGTTAAACATAATTGAAACATGTGAGGATTTTTTTAATAGTTTTTAAGTGGATGTTGGAAATATTTTTCTTGCATTAAAAATTTGTTTTTGTAATAGAGGATCAAAGTGTAAGGAAATGTTTTTTATGATGTATAGATCAATGCTTATGAACATTATGGAAATTTTGTTTCCTATACCAATTTCACTCACATAGGATTTAAATTTTTTTATAAATAATCCCTTTCATATGTTACATATCTTTAGTATTTTTTACTTGGTTGAAAAAAACTCCAAAGGGGAAGATTGTTGGAAACATGTTAGTTGGATGTGTTTTGAGTTTCTTGGAAGTATATATGAAGAAGTTTTTTAGTATTTTCAGGAAAATAGAAGCAATTTTATTTTTTACATTATAAAAACATCATTATGTTAATAATTAAAAAATAAATACAAACAGACAATGATGCGATTTAAAAATGATGAAATACTGAAGATTTCCAGACTGAGTCTATTGAATGAAGGTTACTGGACTGAGGATCATCAGATAATGATTTCAATGAAGAATAAAATTGAAAATTATTTAGTTCTATTAATGTTACTAATATTCATGATTACTAAAAATCTCATGTTTTTAAGGTAATTCAAAATGGGAATTTAACTCCAATTGAAAGAGGGATACATTATTCAGTTTTATAAAGTTCATTCTATAAAGATCTGTGATGATCACTAGATAAATGATTATATGTTAAAAAAAATTATGTAATTTAGTAGATTAATTCTTCTAGATATAATATATGTTATGAATATCTTAAATTTTTTTTTGAATAGAGTCACCCACATAAGTTTAAAGAATTGGTTTGAATAAGGGTCATCTTACCACTAGATAAAGGTTAACTCATTGACCTATTGTTTCTGAAAAGAGGAATGAACATGCAGGGTTTCTTTCCTAATGTTTTAATGTTAAAAGTTTTGATGTTTAAGTATTGTTTTGTTTTCTTGAATAAGGAATGTTTATAAAGTTAAAAGGGTAATTTTTTGAGATATAACATTAGAAAAAGATAATAAAATTATCCCTTTCAATTGTATCAAATGAATTCCATCACATAGACTACTTGAGATGTTTTCAGAAAGAATAATTTTTGATTATATAACTTATGTAATGTTTCAAATTGAAGATGATAGGATAATCAGATGGATCTTTATATATCATTGGAAATAGGTTTCCGTTCAACAGAAACCAATTTTTTTGATGGAATATATAATATGGAGCTTCATCAGACAGAAGTCACACTATGAAGTTTTTCTGGAAAGATGGGCAGTATATAGATTTATTAGACACAAAATATTTGTGAATATTTTATAAGTATATTAAATTTGATGATTTTAATCTATTAATTTAATATTTATAATATCATAGAGGAAAATCATGATAGTCACTTAGTTTTAAGGAAGATTAAAGAAGTTTGTTCTTAGAATGTTCTATGGAATATTCTAGAAGTATTAGAAAGAATTCCTTGTTTTTAAACTGAGTGAGAATTTTTTAATTTGAGTTTTTCAATGAGAGGTAAAATAAATTTGAATTTGAACTTAGATATTTTTATATCTCCTATATAAATATTTTTTCATACTACCAAAATGTTATGAAACACTTTTCATACTTAAATAAGTGATCCAAATAACTTATGAATTGTAAAGTCGATAAGATAGATTTTTGTAAAGAAAAATTAGATAGTTGATTATTAGATGCAGATTTTCCATCAATTTGTATCAGAAATATTATGTATAAAAATTATTATATGAAGAGTTTTTTTAGATAGTAGTGAATTTTTTGGAAATAACATTGGTAAAAAAATACCAGAATTTATTTTATTTTCAGGTGGTATTAGACATATAAAATGAGGAGGTGAAGGAAACAGTACTGTGAATAAACTGGTTTTATTCTAAAATGAGGAAAAGAACATAGATTACATGACATGAGTTATTATAGGGAATAATTATATGGATAAATAATTACAGATGCTAAGGAATTGAAGAAAAAGTTCATGTAATAATTTCAAGTGAGAATAAAGATAAAGAAAAAAATTAAAAAAAATCATTTTCTATTGGTGAAGGTTTTTAAATATTGTTACAAAACATTGGTATATCTTTATCTGTGAAAATATCACATGAAATATTTTTTTATTAGTGTAATGGATGTTTATGTATATTCCCTGTATATTGTAACCACTTAAAATAGAATTATTTATAGTGGATTATATGGTATTATATTATTTCTAAACCATGCCAAGGATTATATGATATTGTTGAGTAGAAAAACTTATAAATTCTTGTGTTCTTGTTTGTGTGTTTGTGTTATTTTTTAAATTAATATATATTTAATAGAAGGTGAAGGTTATTTCATAGGAAAGAAAAAAAAAGAGAGAAAAGTTCACTAATCCACCACCCTTTCAGTGATCATACATATCCTAGCCAGTCCTTGTATATATAATGATATAATTATCTCACCAAAGTGTGTCACTAAGGTTTTTTAAAATCAAATTACCATGGTTGTTCACTGAGGTATCATAAAACATTACTTAGGCATATTTATAAGGTATCATGAACATGTCATCTCTATATATTAATTCATTACACAGTTCATTAGAGTGTTATTAGGGTGAATCCTTCCATATATTATGTGTACATTGTATATGTGTTCCACTGAAAGAAAATATTCATGATTCCATCAAAAATCATAACATAATAAAACCAAGGGAAATAAATTGATATACAATGACATCTGGTAAATTTCTAGGTAAATACCCATCAATAAAGATAAATGAAAATATTTTATTTACACCATATACATAAAGGAAATATAGTTAATTGGATAATTTCACCAATAAATAAATTGTTTATATCATTGTGAACACCCTTAAATCAAGGGATATAAATTTATAGTGTTCAAAAAGGAAATATATTGGACGAAAAATAATAAACAACCAATGAATATGAAAGATAAAGGTGATAATTGAATTCCACAAGTTTAATGCCCCAAATAGTATATGATAATTTAGAGGGAAAATCATCATGGAAAATTTACTTGGAATTAAATCTTTTTGAGATAAAGAGGAAAATGAAATAATAAAATAGTTTTTATATTTTTTTAACATTATCATAAAATAAAAATTTATAGGTCACTTCCAAAATATATTTATTGAATAGGTTATTTGATAACATTTGAAACATTTACTTTTTAAAATAATACTCAATAATAATTTCTTGAAAGAACATAATGGTTATTTCTAAGAAATGTGGAGTGGAAGATGAAAAGTTTTATTTTTAAAGGATATAAAACATTTTTGAAGATTTTGAAATACCATTGTAGAAAATCCACATCATAGAAAGAGTAATAAATTTTCATTTCAAAAATTTGAAAATATAATTATGAAGATCATAGAAAATAAAACTTTTTAGAGTCCCCAGAAAGTGAGGATAGATTTTTTGGGATGAAAAATATGGACATGGGGGAAAATATCTATTGGAAATAATGGGAGTTATTCTATCAACTGTAAAACATTTATTTAAGAAGGTATTTCATCAAATAAGATTATATCAATGAAAATAAGAAACATACCTAAAATAAATAAATAATACCTTAGATATATTGAATTATAATGATCAAATGGGATTATATAATCATAATAATGTAAAGAATTTATGACTCAAGGAGAAAGATTTTGATTTGAGAAAACTATTATGGATTGAGTAACATTTAAATCAAAACCCCTTAAGTGAGATATATATTAAAATTTATTGTATAATACCATTAATTTAAGGTATTTCATAGTTTAATGACTAAAATAGGTATAATAAACCCTATATGAACAAAATTAAGTGAAAAATATAAACATACATTAAATAAATAATTTAATACAACATTCCCTTACCTTCACCTTGATTTGGTCTATGCATAAAACTTAATGAATAATCAAATTACGTTTATTATATACCTTAATATTCACCTTATTCATATATATTTAATTTATCAAGGACTATTTATTATCATATTATATTTATTTATTACATAGTTTTTTTGATAATGTTGGTTATTTGAGGTTGTTCATTCAATTTCTACGTAACACTTTTTGTATGATTTCTACGGTTTATAGTATTATATAATAACTAAATAATCTCCAAATTTTTAGGGGTGTATGTAATTTATTATCATATTATTATTAAATTTATATAGTAATAAATATTTTTATAAAATTCACTAATATTAGGAAAGGTACTATGGTATGTTCATTTTTGGAGGTTAAGTTTACCGTGACTTTTTATTTTTAAAATCACTTATATAATGTCACATATTAACAATATAATATTAATAGTTTCATTAAAATAATTATTATATCTTAAATACATTTTTAAATTCATTTTTTAGGTGATGAAAAAAAATAACACTTCTTCGTGGAGGAGGTAGTTCGCACATACATACAATAAATTTTCATTTGTTTTTACTAGTATATGGAATGGAATAAATAAGGGTTATTAAATTAATATAATAATATTTAATTATAATAATTACATTGAGTTCAATATATTACTATGGTTATGATAGTTATGGAAGTTAAATATTAATAAGAAAAGGATAAGGATTAAGTAATACACACTTTGGGACCTTGAATTTTCTCTTATAAGTATCCTTTGAAATAAAAGGGATTTGGATAACATATGGTGACAGACAATTTTAGGCCATTAAAAAGACTTATATGAGATAAAAATTGAGTTGGGTTTAAAGGTAATTTGAATGGGGATGTGTAACTTTTTGGGGGATGAAGTGTTCCCCTTTTATAAGTGAAGAAAATAGTATTATGTGAACACTTAGTATTTCTAAATAATGGAATGGTACTTTTCAAGGGTTAATGGTTCCAAATATGATAATTAATAGAGTTTGGGGTGAGATATGTTGGATCAAGAATATTTCACTATTTTTACACATGTTTTAAACATGTTTTAAGTCATTTATACTTTTAGTCTTTATATTATACTATTTTTGTTTTTATCTAGATAAATAGTTTTAAACAAAGTAATTAATTTTTATTGATTAAAATAAAATGGATATTATTAAATAATTAGGAACTAATGATTCCAAATATTAAATAAATTTTAGCATATAAAATTTTAACAGTTATGAAAACTTTATTTTAACATTATAGCATGTGACATGTAAAAACTTGTTTTAAAAAAAGTGTATTTTTATGTTTAGAATTTATGTTCAAGATGAAATTATTAATGTTTTTTATTCTTTTGATAAAAATTTAATTATTATAAAAAAATGAGATTTATGTGTCTTTCAAAAAAATTCAAAACTCTATTTTAAATAAATAATATTTAATTGAATAGAAAGACAAAAAATAGATTCTTTTATTGGAAAATATTACAAAATTTTATAAAATTATAATCATAGGTTTTATTATAAGTTTCTAGATCAATTTATTCTAATAATTTTCATGTTTCTGAAGTGTATGGTTCTTTGAGGAGGCTTATTGGGCCATAGATGTTTTTGTATGCTAAAATATGGAAGCGGGGATAATTTATAGTGTAAATGAGGAGTTTACAGCGTAAAAGAGTTTTATGACCAAAAAGGGATTTTGCAGATTTTGTAGGGTGATTCCGAAAATTAGAATTTATGAAATAATGTTACTATCTATGTTGTAAATATTCATATCCTTGAACTATTAAAATATGGTAGCAATAAACTTGCAAATAAATATTAAATTTACGACATGAATTAAATGTAGTTTGTGTTGTTTAAGGTGACATGTTTTACATAGGGACATAAAATGGGGGACATTTATGACATAAATGACCCGTTTACATTATAAAACCATTCTTGTAATTTTTTTATAAAACTTAAATATCCATTTTATCAAATAAAACCCTAAATTTTCTCCCAAGACTCTGGATAGTCAGTAGTGTTCTTCTGGTAGTTTAGGAGCCCTTCGATAGGGATTGATTCCTAACTTCCCTTATTGGATCTGCGTTGATCTGAGGTTAGTTATCCTTTGCTCTCTTATAGTTCTGTGATATGACCACCCTGTTTTATTTTTCCATATAATGGTGGTTACTCTCTGTTTTCTTATAAAGTTTCTTGGTTTCTTGTGGGAGTGGTTTCTACATTGATTCTGAGGAGGGATGCAGTCTTCCTATTGATAGGTGATCAGGATCCGTGTAGTTGGTCTATTCTCATGCGAAGAACATTAAAACTTTTGAGGTAGTGTATTCCTTTATTCTACTATTTAATAACATGAAATCAAAAATTTATCATGTTTTATCCCTTTTTATGGAAGTGTAATTAACATAATAAAGATTAAAATAGATTAAAGAATGAATTTTTTATGCTTAGCAGTTGCATGTTGTTTCTTTCTACTAGGATAACAACTTGCCTCGTGTTTTTCTAGATAGTGTGCTATTTATACCATTATTTTTTATAATGTTTTTATAGTTAGTTTATCATATTTAAATTTATGGAAAATGGTAAATAATATAAATAAAAAATCATTTGATTAATTAGCTTAAGAATTTAAGAAGAATTATGTTTGTAATATAATGTTTCTTATAGTTTGATGATATTAAAATTGATGAAAGTATACATGATTAATTGAATAATTTGATCCATGTGTTAATGTAATTGATAAATAACATTAATAATGTGAATTATTATTGAAAATCAACATTAAAAGTCATGTTAATTAAAAAAAATTCTTCTTAATAATTGATGAAACTAGTTTTATGATAGAGAGAATGTTTAATAAATTAGATATATTGTTATAGATGATGCCTTAGGTTTCCCATAGTTGGAACCTGTGAATAATGAATCAGTTAGTTTAGGTTGGAATAAAATTGGATTTTTAATGAATATAATTCTTGGGGATGAGAGTGTATATTATTTATAAAGGCTGGATGCCTTGTGTTGGGCGTCGTGAGTACCCATATACATGTGAAAGATGAATTCATTATTTCAAGGCCTAATTTTCACTATTGAGTATTTTTTTCTTACTACCTTGTGATGTTCTATGGATGTGGATTTTTCCATGTGATGGGTTATGAGCCTGGGATTGCTAAGCATGAGATGATTGATATGACATGGGATGGGGAGGCCTAAATGATGTTAAATTAGATGATGTCTATGATAGAGAAATGAATTGGTATATAAAAGAGGGTATCAGGGATGTCGTAGAAGATGATAGAATAGTTTTAAGCTAGGCTTACCACTTAATGTGCTTAAATCAAGATGCTTGTATGATATGAATCCTTAATTTCCTAATGGATGGGTTGTTTGTTATCTACATTAATTTCCCCACTACTTGAGGAAACTAGATGTGTTTGGTTACATTTCTTAATATAAGATTCATATTTTACCTTAGAGTTCCTGGAATTATGGAATGACGTTTAATATTCTTTAATAAATTAATCAAACTATAGAGTAAGTATTTTTGGAATGAAAAAGATATGATCTTGTGAAATTATATAATTTGTTTGGATTATGCCTGGAGGGAATGGAATTGGATTTGATGGATAATAATACTTAATTTGTAATAATTTTTATGGTTAATTAATGTGAAATGAATTAATTAACATAAAGTTATTTTTTAATTAAAATAAAGTAATTTAAAGTAGTTATTTAAAATTATTATGTGTTTATTGGATATCTAGTTCATTATAGTAGTGGATAAGAGTCCGAGTGATGTTTAATATAGTTGATTTGAAGAATAATTTATTCTTATAGTGTGGGTGTGAGATATATTATATCATGTATATTCTTCAATTTCACATGATACCCCACCCATTTTGTTTATGGATACAGACACCCAGGGGACTATGGGAGTGTGTTTTCCCCAACATCTTACTAGGAGGATGGATGGTTGACTACCCCTTATGACCCCACCCTCTTCTCCAAGAAGTTCATGTGTTGGTATGCATAGAGGCCAGTTTCCCTATATATATATGTGTGTGTAGAGGGTTGTGATGGATTATGGTTATTTCATACACTTGTATCATTAGATATAGTATACTTAATATTATTATAGGTATTGTGTGTATAGGATCTTATATCTTGATGTACCTAAATCAGTGTATGGGCTGTGATGGATTGAGGTATAATACCATATGTATGATACATAACATAGAAGATTACGTGTCTCTCTAAAACTACTTGGTTATTACATATAGATGTAATGTGGGATAATATGATGCACGATGTGCATTATGTGGTACTTATCCTAGGGGTTTTCAGGCTAACTTACTTTTGGAGAGAGATGGATCAAGACATACGATGTTGGGGAAGAGTGGAAAACATATAGGGAAGTGGTAGTGGGGTACCCTTGTTGTTGATTTATTATTCAATGGTCTATTTTTTATGCATTAACTGTGAGATATATCCATGATGAGTTTGGGAACATAGTATACATGTTTAGGTGATGAGTGAATTTTACTTGTTGTTCACTGGCCTTTAGTATTCTTTCCTTGTATTTTTCATGAGAGGCTCCGAGGATAATCCTTCTGAGTCTAATGTTATTCTCAACCTATATATATATAAACTATTTTTAGGTCAACAATAACAGGTTAGTGATCATGCAATATATTACTAGATTATGGTTTTTTCATGAGCTATTTGGGATTTGTGGTTGCGACCGAGTTTATATTTTTGTACTTGTAGTTTCCATTTAAGTTATTTTAGTACAGTTTTTACATTAACTATATGAACATGGGATTTATTTTATATATTTGAGTAGGAGTTGATTTGTGTATATATCTTATATCTATCTTCTTCATGATATATTGGATGGTAATACCTCCCAATTTATTCTTATTATACCCTCGGTGAATTTAGCCAACCCTAGGCCTACTAGTGGCGGGGATCAGGTGTTACCTTCTTTAATTTCCATACTAGGAGGGGTTCTCTTGGGGGGGTGACTGACTTTTATCACGGGGAGTTTGATGGATATGATGCAGTTTATAGTTATCCACATGTGAGATGTCATGGGTTGGTAGGTAAAAAATGTCAACTATGTTTAGTAAGTGATGTGAACACGAGAGACCCGCTGATATATGGGTATTTAGTGACCCATTTCATCCTATGCATGATGTTTACAGATAATACTAACTGAAGTGATATTGGTTGTGGGGTGGGTACTTAGGTAAAGATCATGTATCATTCTTTTTTGTGCCTGTGTCATAAATTGGTAGCTTAAATGAAACTAATTAATGAATTAATTAACTAATATTAAGTGTTACAAATTCTAAGACTAAGAGATCTAATTATTTGTTCTTTTTGTATACATTAATATAGGTTGATATCCTTTTCAGGATCAAACTAAAGTTATTCAGAATTATTTTCTAGTATATCTCTATAGAGCAGAGGTTGATGACAATGACACTTAGAGGAGGACAGTCTGAGAGTTTGACTACCAAAGTCTAAAAAAGTATGGGGGATCCATTTCAGACTCAACCATGGAATAATGGATGAAATTGGTTGATATAACTTTTAGTTTGATCCATCCTTATAAATACTACTAGGATTCATTGGTTATTATGATCCTATATGGGGAAGTGAGGAAGTGGTGGTTCTTGTTCCACTGTCTAATATTCTTCAGACTTGTTACCAGATGAGGAACCCATATAAATATATTTTAAGAAGGCTTTGTGTATTGAGATCTAGTTATATGATACCATTTTTATGTTTTCAACTAATTCGGAGGTGCTAAAGAGAGAAGAGTTTTTTCAGAGGACATTGGTCCAAACTTGATCATCATGATAGGTGAGTCATCAGGATTCCTCATGGAGAAGATCTGAAGTCTGGGGTTCCTATTTTCCTTGAGAGAATAATTTTTGGTTAACCAAGGGTAGGTCCCAACCCTCATCATCTCATTTATCCTAGGGTGGGGGATATCATATATTTTCCAAGGGATCAAATGCATGTTTTTATTATGGAGTCCATGGTCATTAGTGGTAAGAGTGCCTAAACTTTTTTATCTGTTAGAATGTGCCAGGTGTTCCACTTCAAGTTCCTCTATTGAGATAGTTTTAGTTGAGACATCACCAGTAGGGCGTTCCATTATAGGATCAGTATATAGAATGCGAGGAAAGAACATTATAACTCTAATATGCTTCTCATACTTATAGATTAGAGTGCTTCCAGGGAGGTGGTCATCAATAGGATCAAAGAGGCTATGTGTAGGGATTAGTTAGCTTCATCCTTTAGAATTTTTAACACCAGGTGATATAGACATCCTTTGAGGTACCCTTTTATTATCTTCCACATGGGTGAATGCTTTGTTTGATTCAGGAGCTACACACTTTGTCACATCACATAAACTTTTACATGATTTGAGAATTGATGCGGAGAGGCTTCTAGTTCCCTTAGAATTGAATATGGAAGTTTGATGTTGAGCTGACTTTTATGATGTATATAGAGATTGAGAGTTAGTGTCAGGATAACACCGCTCTTGGTAAGAATTATTATTTTTACAGATAGAACTATATGAAATCATCTATGGAATGTATTTTTTGTATTCAATATATGCTACAAGAGACTAATTTAGGAGGAAATTTTTATTATATGATTCATATAGAGATCCCACAGAGTTCAAGGGTGAGCAAGACCCTCACATGGGTTAGATCTGTTTTCTGCCCTTGTCTTCATTGATGGACGAGTTGATTATGTGTTTATTAAAGGCTCAAATGATAGTGCTTCCAAATTTTGTAGAAGAGTACCCTGATATCTTTATATAGGAGGTTATAGAATTTAAACCTTGATGAGAGATCTATTTTGGGATAGATTTACAACCATGCATGCAGCACCCCCAATTTCAAGTAAGTAACCCTTCATTTATATATTTTAAGTATATGAAGTGTTTGGGTAAAGTTTCAGAGGGGTTGAAGACCTTTTTTAAGGTTTTTGGGGATTTTATAAAGGTTCAAGGTTGGTGCATGATTAGTGAAAATAGTTCAACTCCTATAGGAAACCATGAACAATGAGATAGGGGCTAATGGGTTGGAACACAGTTAGGTATACAGTTTGACCAAACCATATAGAAAACCAGTAGAAACCATGCAATGTCGGACAATGATATTTGGCATGGTTGGAACATGGTTTTTCTAACCATGTTTTACAACCATGAAAGGTGTTACTTGAGGTATATCCCAGTACAAAATTAGCATATGGTTTTCTAAATCGTGTGATAGACCATGAATGATTTAAAAAAAAATCCACAAAAATTGGATCTAGGTCAGTTTTGTGTTTTAACCCCTTGTTTTCCCCCAAACGATCCTAAATCAATATTTTATACTCACAAAGGCATTAGAGGCTTCTCCCATCGATCCATAGGTGATCCAAAGACTTCTCTTGGTGCGTTTAAGCTACATTCTCATAGTAAGTCATCATTTTTAATAGTTTTTATTGGTTTTATATAGATCTACTACTCACTCTCTCTCATTTTCTTATATCTACATCCTTTTTTTGATAGATATATGGTAGTTAAGACCAAATATGATTATAATTGTTTTTTTATTTTATGGGAAGATATCTAAGGTGGGATTTGGGTGTTTCAACCTAACTCCACAGACATTTTAGTTCAATTCTTCATTTTCTCCATAAATTCTGAGGTAGGTGGATTCACTCTCAACTCCTTTATTTAAAACTTGAAGAATTGATTTCAAATTGGATTTTTTTGTGTGAAATTTATTTTGAAATTTTTGTACAATGATTGATGGAAGCCTCAGTTGGTGAAAGTTTATGGAATTATGCTAAATTGGGTGTTTTGGACAAAGGTGAATTTGGTAACATGATTTTAAAATTATGATTTTAAAATAGTGACTTTATTTTTATGCATGAAAAACGGTTTTCAATAAAATGTTGGTTTTACCGAAATGGTTTTTTTGGAAAAAATGGTTTTCAATGAAAGGTTTGTTTTATTGAATTCGGTTATGGTTATAGTTTTCAATAAAAGATCAGTTTTATTCAAATGACTAAATTTATGTGGATATGGATATATTGGCATGTGATATGTCTTAAATGGTTAATAATGTGTGTAATGGATAGATATTGGTCATGAAGTACCACCATCAAAGATCATGCATTATGGATGTGAAGTTCCACTGTAATGGTAACACCAAGTTTGTGTGTGGGTGTACGTGGCTATGTGATATGAAATGGGAAATGCCAATTAAATTAATGAAATGGTTAGAATGAAATATTTAGTTGTTTTCTGTGAAAAATGGTTTATTTTAGAAAAGTGATTTGGTATGTAATTGTTTGGATTTGTGATAAATTGTTGAAATTATTTCCAAATGTTTTATATAAATTGTTTTATATAAATGTGATAACTTGTTATATCTTAGTGGCATGAGTAGGGAAGTCATTTAGTGAAAACCTATTGAGATTTAATACTCTCTCCTTCTTTGGTACTTTGGTTCTTTTGTAGATATTGTTTATCAAAACTCAAGAAAAGTTAATGTATCATTCTTATCTACTGGTTCATTGTGATACTTAGGATTTTTTGAGAATTGTAGCATGGAGCATGTTGGAGATTGAAGTTGTGTAGATGTCATTGAGTTCTGTTAGTTTTCATCTACTATGGACTTTGATGTTTTGTAGTCATATACTGTACCACACTTTTGTAGTTTGGTTTTTATATAAATGGTATTGTTGTATTTCATTTATATCATGCATCATGTAGTGGTTTGTTTGGTTATGTAATGTTTGGTTGGTTGTTTAATGTTCATAGGAAAAATCATCCACCATCTATTAATGAATCCCTTGGCATTTATTTCTAGCCATTGGTGTCTTGGGGATGTTTCATAAGGCCAAGTATTGTTTTACCACCTTCTTAATAAAATGAGGAGGGTGATATGTTACAAGTTGTATCGGTCTTGGTCCTTGAAAATATTCTTATGGAACAAGTAGTAACAGCTAGTTTGGTTCTTACCTAACAAGTGGTCATTAGTTCTATCGGTCTTGGATTTGAAATTTATTCTGGTATATTCCTTATGTTAGGATGGTAGAAAGGAGTAGGATTGTTGGGACTTGAAATGTAGAGAATAAAAATATATAGATAACCTTTTATTCTAAACTTCATGATACAAGTTAGTTTGGTACATAAGTGTTTTAGGGACACCTATAGGATTTGGAATCTCATTGTCATGAGTTTATCCAATGAGATAAGCATGACATGCATTATAGAAATGACTTCCCACTAAGTGTAAATATTTCATTTTGGGTAATGATTTATTATTTGGTGAAAAACTATTGATTTTTGAAAATTGTTAAACATTTTTTCATATGTGAGATTTTTAAAACGCATGAAATGGTTATTTTGAAAATAGAATGATGTTAAAAAAACATGGCCAAATTTTAAAAAATGGTTGAACATTGGAATGTCAAATTTTTTAAATAAATTTTTCGATAGTGTGATGTGATAGAATTTGAAATTGTAATCCTTCAGTTGATAGAGAGTGAGACTTATGGAGTTTGTTTTCTATTTTGAAAATGTCACCCAGTAGGCATCATAGACACCAACCAGAAGAAGTTGTCAAGAACGTGGTTTCACCTGAGACACAGGTAAAACAATAGCTAGTTTATAGTATTTACTAATCTTTTCAAGATATGGATATAGGGAACTGAAGGGTTGAACCAAAGAAATTGGATCATTCTATTCAGTTCTAAAAGAAGAATCCACCCATATTTCAGGATGATTTGGAACCAGAGAAGGAAGAGGTGTGGATGAATAGGATTAATCAAATATTCTATTTCCTTAGCACACTAACAGATTTGAAAGTCAATATAGTGACATATATGATAGATAATATTACACACCAATGGTGGGATTTATAAGTTCAAGCTAAATTATACCAAGGCCTTATCTAGGAGGATTTTGAAGAATTTTTCAATAAATAATTCTATCCTCATACACTCAGGATCACTAGAATGATGGAATTATTCAACTTTAAATAGGAGAACCTCACAGTGGAATAGTATGCTACTAAATTCATGAATTTAGTGTGCTTTGCACCTGAATTTACTGCCAGTGCATCCTTGATGAAACAAATTTTTGAATTAGGGATGAGGCAAGATATTATCTTGAATATTTTGTTGATATGTATAATGGATTATACAGAGATGGTCAATAGAGAGACAATGGATGAATAGTACATCTTAGGATATATAGGTGTAGGGAGTATGTTGATACCTATGGTAAATGGTGGGAACTCTAATTCTGGGAGAAAGAGAAAGAGGGAAACATATTTCCAAGTTTGGATCATGACTTAGAATAAAATAGTAGGATCAGTGAACCTTCTTCCATAACCCAAGATCAAGATGGGATATTTCCAATGTGGTTCTATTAGTCACATAAATAGAGAATGTATAAAACCACATATATCATGACATAATTCAAATTAGATGGGGAATCTTTATCTCTATTGTCATAGTGCTCTGACGTTAGGTGTTCGTGACACTTATCAGGTGTCACATGCATTGTATACTTCTACGAGACGAGGGAAGTATAATACCTATCATCAGTAGAATAGATCTATACATGGTGATTCTAGGAATACCATGAATCCTCAGAAAGTGTAATCTCAATAGGAAAACAAGGAACAAAGTTTCATGATAAAGAAATTATTGAGACTTGGGAAAAGGTAAAGTATCACAATTCTCTAGGAATAACCCTATTTTGGAACTTTGTTGATTTTGATGATATTGTTTATCGAGACTCAGAGAAAGGTAAAGTAGCATACTAATCTATTGGTGCATAGTGATACTTTGAGATGTTTTGTTGAGAAGAGCATGGAGAATCTGGGAGTTTAGATTTTTGTAGATGTCATTGAGTTTTTTTGTTTTCATTTGTTGTGAACATTTATGTTTTGTATTCTTACACTATGGAAATATTTTTTAGTTTAGTTTTGATATAAATGGTATCATTTTATTTCATTTATATCATGCATTATGTAGTGATTTTTTGGGTTATGGCACGTTCAGTTGGTTGTTTTATTTTCAAAGGGAAAGTCATCCCCCATCTATTAATGAAGCCCTTGGGATTTATTACCAGCCTTTGGTGTCTTGGGGATGTCTCTTAATAACAAGTAACATTACACCAACTTTTCAAGCCAATGAGTATGGTTGGGATGTTAGAGAGCATGTATCCTATCATGATGTCTTCATATAGGGTGTCACCTTCTATGTTTAAAGATCTATAAGTATAAATTAATGATATGTTACTATGAGTTTTTATTCAACAGAGTGTATCAGATTGTGGTGCACCATTTTTGATTGTGAAGAATATTGATGGAAGTTTATGGATTTGTATCAATTATCATAACTTGAATAAGGTGATAATGAAGAACTAGTATCCTCTTCCGAGTATTAATGATTTATTTGATCCGCTAAAGAGAGAAATGTTTCTTTATATAATTAATCTATGGTCAGGATATCATCAGATGTGGGTGAAGGATGAGGATATTTGGAAGTCTACTTTACAATATTGACATGGGAATTATGTATTAGTTGTGATTCTATTGGGTGTAAATAATATTCTATATGTGTTCATGGGGTTGATGAATGCAATATCCAGGGAGTTTCTGGATAATTTCATGGTTGTTTTCATGGATGAAATCATTTTGTACTTTTCCCCTAATAAGGAGCTTGAAGAGTAGCCATGTTCCATTTTAGGAGTTATTCATCATCAACAACTATTTAGAATGTTACTGAAATTTTAGGCTTATAAAGTTTTTTTCTTGGGGAATGTGGTATCACAGTAAGGATTGGCTATAGATCCTTCAAATATAGAGTTAGATATTTCTTGGACAACCCCAAAAACTATTGTATAGGTGGAAATATTCCTTCATCTTATAGGATATTACAAGAATTTTGTATCCTATTTTTCTCTGGTTGAGAATCCTATGAAATTATTGAAATTAAAGGACCATGAATTCTTATGAATCAATCTGTTTCTATAATCTTTTAGGTACTTTAAGAAGAATTTGGTTAGGGATCTAGTCCTTTGTTTACTGGTAGAGGGACTTCAGTTTGAGGTTTTTTTGACACATCAAATCTTGGTATTAGTGTTTATCAAATGGTAAGGCGATAAAATTTCTCTTATGGGTATTGGAATTTACATCCCCATGAGTATAACTATGACACCCATTATCTCACATTGTTAGTAGTGGTGTTCTATATATTTGTTTTTGGTGACATTACCTCACTAGTGAGTGTTTTTTTGTTTTCACTGATCATAAGATCCTAAAATACATCTTTTTCTAGTGTGACTCAAACTTGCAGTAGTGATGTTGGATGTAATTCTTATAAAAATATGACTTCAATATATCCTATATACTAGGAAAGAGAAATTTTTTTGCTGATGTGATGAGTAGGAATTCAAGTATTCATGTCATGCATTAATATGGAAATTTTTAATATATGGTAAACTATTTTTAATATTTTAAAATATCTTTTTTTAAAACCCACATAAAAAAAGAGAATTATATTTTTCATTTTCAAAAAAGGTAAAGTGAATTATGAGAATCATAGAAACTGATCTATATTATATTTCCCAAAAATAGAGAAAATATTTTTTGGGAAGAAAAATATATACATGAAGAAAAAAATATGTTAGAAAGAATGAGATTTATTATTTCCAATGTAAAACTTTTATTTGAGATGGTACTTCATCAAGGAAGGTTATATTAATAAAAATGAGTAACATATTTAGAAAAAAATATAAAATAACATAGATTAATTTAATATTAAGGATAAAAGGGTCTTATAATATCATAATCAATTAGAGAATTTATGAGTCAAGGAGAAAAATTTTGAGTCAATAAAATTGTTATGGATTTAGTAACATTCAAATAAAAACCCCTTGGATGAGGGACATATTGAAATTGAACTTATAATAAAATTAATTAAATTTATTTAATGGTGGTAAAATAAAAATCATATACACCATATAAACAAAATTATATGTATAACAAAAACATATCTAAAAAAGGAATTTGAGACAACAAATCCTTACCTTGGTCCTAATTCACTATGTTAATGCTTCCATCAACCTTAATAATCAAATTATTCTTTTTAGATACCTTATTAGGAATATTATTCATCTATGTTTCATTTAATAAGGGCCAATTTTTTATCATATTATATTTATTTATTATATATTGTTTTTTCCTATGTTGGTTATTTGAGGTGGTTTGATCAATTTATATGTAGATTTATTATATATTAACCATGGTTAAATTTATTTTAGAATATAATAATAATATAAATAATTTTAGCGGTGTATTTAATTTATTATTATATTAGTATAAAATTCAAATATTTATGAAGGATTTTATAAAATGAACTAAAATTATGATAAGTTTGCTACTATGTTCATTTTAGGTGGTTGAGTTTACCATTACTATTTATTATTAATATAACTTATAGAATACCCAATATTATAATTATATAACATTATACGTATTATTAAAAATCTTGTATTACCTTAAATACATTTTTAAATTCATCCATATTAGGTGGTGATGAAAATAAAATCATGTCTCTTTGTGGAGGTGGTGGTCTATATAGATGCATGATTGAAGTTTATTTGTTTTTATTAGATGCTGGAAAAGAATAAATAAGGATTATTACAATAATATAATAAAACTTTAGTGTACTAATAATAACTAGGTCATTATATTAATTTTTCTAGTATTGTTTTGGAAGAGAACTATTTAGATAAAAATGATAAGGATTAAGTAATACTAACTCTAGGACCTTGAAATTTCTTTTGAAAGTATCTTTTTAAATAAATATATTAGTTTAAATTTTTGTGAATAAGGGATTTAGGTTATTCAAGGGACAAAAATTAGAAGAAAATTGGTTAGGTTTTTAAAAAAAATTAAAAGGTATATGTATCTTTGAGATGGTTTAAGTAATCCCCATTTATAAGTGAAGAAAAGGTAACTTTTGAGAATACCAATTATTTTTTAATAATAGAATAAGGATATTCATGGTTCAATGGATCAAAAAGTGATAAATAATGGAGTTTGGAGATATATGAGTTCATAAAAATCTCTAGAACCCATTTTACCTCATGTTTAATGTCATTTAATATGAGGTTTTTACATTATAATATTTTTATTTTTACCTTGGTAACTAGTTTTTAACTAAATATTACATTTTTAATGACTATAAATAAAATGCATATTATTATAGAATTTTTACCCACTAATTACAAATATTTATTCCATTTTATCATAATAAAATTTTATGTATAAGAAAAATTAATTTTAACATTAGTGTATGCAACACGTAAAAACCCCTTTTAGAAAAAGTATATTTTTATGCTTAAAATTTATGCATAAGATAAAGTTATTAATGTATTTTATTTTAATGATACTAGTTGGTTTATTATTAAATAAATAAATTTTATGTTTCTTTAATAGAAATCAAAAACCAATTTTTTTATAAATAATATTTAATAAAAAATAAACAATTTCTTTTATTTGGAAATATTACTTATGTTTATTAAGTGTTAATCATAGGTTTTGTAAATATATAATAGTAATTTAAAATATATTATTTTACACCTTTAAAAAATATTTGATCAATTAAATGGCTTTCTAAACTCCTATGTATTTCTTATATAATGATGAATTCATAAAAGTTACACTTTTGGTAAAAACTGTATTTTCACCACCATCATCATTATATATATATTCTCATAATACAGAGTTGACAACAACTTATGGGGGATGAAAGTAATGGAGGCCCAGGGTGTCCCCCCTAACAATGAGTTTAGAATTATTTGGAAAGGAGCTTATATGGAGGAATAAAATTTTTGGCTCCCCAGGATCTCCCTTGTTCGCTGAAGTGTTTGTCGTGAAGTTTCCTTCCCTCTATGTATGATGTACCACAATATTGTGCTCGATAGTCGTCCTACACATCCTAATGAAATAGAAAATATCCCATGGACTATTTTAATTTCATTACAAGAATTAAACCAAAACATTATAATTATATTACAACCCAATAATGATGAAATTGTAAAGTATTCACAACATGAGACCCTTATCCATCACTCTCACTTCCACTTCTATGGAGTTACCTTGCCCATAAATGGAACTAAAAAAATAACATAGCCTCTATTATCACACAACATAACACATCCTCTCATTTCTCTATGTTTACAAGAACCATCGACATTAATTTTCATCCCAGACTCTAGAGGTCTCTAGGAAACCAACCTCCCCTTGTCGCTCTTTACTGTATTCATAATAGTGATAATCACACTTGGGATTATTTTGTAAATTAACTTCCTAGCTCCCCCACCCTGTAAGAGACATGTACGATCTTCCATAATATCTTTCACGGGTACCTATATCTAAATCATCAAATAGTTTTTTTCCTTTTGTTCCTTATTTCTATATTCCCAAAGAACCCAACAGACAACCGTGAAAACCATCCCTCGAACAACAATCTTTTCCTCCCTCCGTCCTTCCTCATGGAACCAACTCATGAGAAAATAAAACACCAAATTAGAAAACCCTACATTACCCATGAAACAGCCCAAACAACCCCAAATTATATGCTCCCATTCTCTATCAAAGAAAAAATACAACAATTTTTACTGCCTCGAACTACTACAACATCTGTAATGGGAAACCGGGTGAATTACTCTATTTAGGATGTTTTCATTGGTAGGAAAGGATTGGTTATTAAGACTCAAAAATAATAAATTAATCTTCACATTAACCTTTGAAAACCACATCTTCTATGCCCATGGATCATTACTATTGTTCACATGCACCATGTCATGATAATCATGACCAGAAAAATTCCCTAAAGAGGATCCAAAAAACAAGCTCTTATCAGCCTCCTCCATCAAATGAATATTATGGAATAATATCCTTTTATGATAATAAAGTGTAGTGTTGATGAATCCTGGGTGTTGTTATTCATTAATTAAATAAATTATTATAATTAGAAAGCTTGGAAAAAACAGAGGATAGACAACCCGGTTATCTTTACAGTAGAAGATATCACCTCAACCCACCACCCAACATACTTTGTACTCTAAAAATTCCAAATGATCAAACATCCTTTTTGTGAGGCTTGAAATCCTCCTAGCACTAACCTTACAAGTTTTCCAATCCATTCCATATCAATGTATCATAAACCTCCACCATATAGATTTCATGTCAATGATATCCCATTCCAGTTTAGCTTTCATGGCCTGCATAGCTTCAAAAACATCATGAAGGCTGACCCCCCCCCCCTTCATCAATATGTTTTTCCATTATAATCCATGAATCCAAATGAAATTTACAAGCATTATTGGAATCTTAAATTAATCTTTCCAAAACCATCTCCAAATGATCAATTATCCCTTTTTTTACTTAATAACTGAAATAAAAATGCATAGTTATAGAGGATAATATTTTATTCACTAAAGTGATGCGCCCACCGAAGGAAATGAAACTATATTTAAAATTACATATCCTAACCATAATATTATTTAAAATACCATAAAATATAACCTTCTTAATTCTACCATTGGATATGGTAACACCTAGGTACAACATTAGGAGTTGGCGTCCTTGCATACCCAATTTATTTTGAATAGTCCTACTTCGCCTGACAGAGAATATCTTGGATATGTAAACATTAATATTTTTTAGATTTATCATTTTAACACTGAGATAACCATAAATCTCCAAAAAAAATTAAGTACATCAATTTATCATTTCCTACCATTGATGAAAATCATAAGATCATCAATAAACATCAAATGATCTATAATACTATCTCCAGTTTTGTTTTTATAAGGCATGATGGCACCCTACTACATAAATCTATTGATATTACTGGTGAGTTCCTCCTGATAAATAATAAATAAACTAGGTGAAATGGGATCACCTTTCCTAAGAGCACATACTATCTTGAAAAGGATGAATCCCTTTATCATGAAATAAATTGAGAGCCATAGTGATGAGTAACATCTAAAAATAAGGTCGCAAACCCAATCTTTAAACACAAGGTTTCTCATAACTTTGATCATAAAACTCCACTCAATTATTTCATATGATTTATCTATATAAACTTTAATAATTATGTTGTAATTCAAATACTTCCTATTTAAGTCCACCACTATCTCTTGCATGATTCTCACATCCCCTTGAATTCGTCTACCTTGTATAAAACCATGTTTTTCATCTGAAATAATTATTGGCACCACATATCCCAATCTTTTATTCTATAAACATTCCAAGATTTTATATATGAAATTACACATACATATTAAACAATACCAGTTTATGGAGTTCAACTTGGGAACCTTCATAATCAATACTAATTTGGTAGCAAAAAACATTTTTGATAAACCCCCTTTAAAAAATCACTCAGGTTATCTTTAATATGATCCTTGATAATGTATCAGGTATTTATGAAGAATGAACATGGAAATACATCTATTTTGGGTGCACTCTCCTGCTTCTAAATTGTTACTACCTCATGAATCTCCTTCTTATCTAGTTAAGATGCTAGCTAGTAATTCTCACTGTCTTCCACCAGTCTTTGTATGCATTGCATGAAAACCTCCTCACCTATGATATCCTCACCTTTGTGGCTTAGTGTTCTATTAGTCCCTAACAAAAGTCCCTCAAAATGATCTAAATCCATCCTCCCTTCCACCTTAATATCATCAATATAAGAACCACCCTAAAGCTACATGTTAACCTTCTTGGATAATTTTCTTTCTTTTATATAAGCCTGGAAGAAGGATGTTTTTTGGTATCCCTCTCTGAGCCATGTCACTAGGGAATTATCCCTATAAATTCTCTCAATATCTAGAATACTTTCAGCCAACTTGTTTTTCTTTTTATTAAGGAGAATAAACAGGTCATCATCCCAAGTTGATAACAACCTCTCTTTAATACTTTCTATCTTTATTTGTAACTCCTCTAAGTTAGAATTGTTGTTGGGCCTGATCAAAATCCAATCTTATTAATCATTTCTCAACCGTTTGATATGTATTGACAACCTAGACCATGCATCTCCCATCACCCTGCATTTCCACTATTAAAATAAAAATCAACAATTTCAAAAACATATAAAAAACATATTAAGATAATATTAAATCAATGAATCTAAAAATGAATTTTATTTTTCTAAAATTCTTATTCTAAAAGTTTATAATTTATCATTTAAATAAAAGCATAAATATAATGAAAACTGTTTTGATAGGTAAATGTCTTTAAAAAAAATAACTATTCTTATTATTATTTCTTACCAATTACTAATCAAATTGGTGTTAATATTCTATTCATATAAAAAATATATTTTATCCATAATATATTTAGCTTTATAGAAATATATAGAATTCCATTTTTTATAAGGGATACATTTTAAAGAATAAAATAGTTTTATTAGTTATTTAGATACACTGATTGAATTTTCATAAATGCCTTAGTATTAATAATGACCTTTAATTTTATTTGTAAATATAGTTTATAATTTTATTTCCTATATATTTTCTGGCCAATTTGAAGGCTACATTTTAATGTTTATATAACATTAAATGATTTGTTTTGGTTTAATGTTGCATGTGAAGTGTACTATTGAACACATTATTTTTTAAAGGAAAACATATAATTCAAAATATCAAGGTGTTACAATACTTATGGTTGATGACATTCCTATAGTGGGAAGTTTTGTGGTATGAGATGTGCCTCCGGATAAGTTGATCTAGGTCAGTACCTGAGTGAGGATTTTGGGTATGGCTAATAGGTAAGTTGGTTATGGTTAGATAACATTGGTTGGTTTATTCCCATTTACCTAAGGGAAGAATTAGTGAGTTTTTAATGTTCATCTAGGTTTATAATATAGAATTACCTTGGATTATAAGGGAATGGGTAGATGATTTTGTTTTTCTATCAATATGTGAGATTGATAGGATTGAGAAATATGTTTTTCTTAGTCATATTATTTAATATTTTGGGAATAAATGCACTGTGGTTGATTTATGATGGGTAGGTTAACCTTGATAAATTGTGTAGATTGTGGTTGAATAATGATTTCGATTTTTAAACCATAGTTATGTTTTGTTTTTTGTTGAAGCTTGTAGTTATTAATCATGTTTATGAAATCCATGTGAGGCATTGTGTATTGATGAGTGAGGTAATATAACATGCTCAAAAATTAATGTTTTAAGATTCTAGTGGGTTTTGGAAGTAAGGTTTCATGGGTCTTTCTTTTTTAGATGTTAATGGTTATTATAGAAAAATTGGTAATTGGAAAATTAAAACTATGTGGGAAACTTCATGTTGATGAGTGATGTTTGATAGGTAGTCTCTCAGGGAATGTTAAGTTCATGTAGGGAATCTCACTTATGGATAGTTCCCTAGTATACCTACCTTGGGATAAGGAACGCTTAAAATATTTATAATTTTTGGTGGTAGGTTAATTAACTGAGAAATGGTGATGTATTTCTCAGGTTCTCATGAAACCCTTCTATATTTTTTTTGGATTTCAATATATCCATGATAGATCATAGATAAATCAATGGTATATTGGATTAATTCAGTATCTTGTTGGTGGTCATGAGGATGGTTTTTTTAAATGTAATAAAATGGTATATCATATTTAATGATATGACTATATCATAAGCAATGACTTTTATGTGGAACATGTAATAGAATATGATATATTCTTATTATAATAAGGCATTATATGTTCCTATTAGCCTATATTGTATCATATATTTAGAATATAATATAGTTTTCATGGGATTTAAATGTTCTCATGCATGGTTTCTTTGGTTGTGATTTAGTAATATTGAATCATTTATGTATTTTCACAATTAACCCATTAATTGAAATTTTTAATGAATGAAAACTCTAATGTGGAGAAATGGAGGCCCATTCTTGAATAACTCTTTAGTAAATATAGAGTTTCTAAAAAATAGGTTGATATAAATCCTATTAGAAAACTCTCAACATGTGAAAAGTAAGAAGAAGATTTATTCTTCAAGTTCTTCATTTATCTTTACCAAAGGTGCAAGAACCCATTTTAATAACATTAATCATCTTGATACGATCAAGGAATCATTACTAGTGTGATCTCTCAAAGGAAGGAAGTATTGACAGCTTCTTCCATGATCACCATCAAGAATTAATTGAAGAGTATAAGATGAATTATATAGTAGTGTAGGTATTCCCATTATTAATATTTTTTTATTGCATGTTATATTTGTTGAAGATATATCAAGTATATATTTCTATTGTGTTTGTGTTAGTAGAGTAATGTTAGTTCCAATTTTCATTATATTTAACTGTAGTGAGAGAAACTAGAAGATACATTGGTCCTTGAATGTTCTACATACTATAGTGGAAACTCTAATTGAAGGCATGTTGATAAAAAGTTACTTATTTTTTATTGTTATATGTATAAAATTTTAGTGGTTTAGTTCACTAGATATGGATAACATAAACTTACATGGGTCTCCTTATCTAAAAAGTATGATCATCAGATGATATTTCTAAACCTACCAATGGTATAAAAACCTTGTGATCCGGTATATAAATATGTAATTCTACTTGTTTTTCTAAGAACATGCATGTTATAATGTGTTTAAGATAATATTATAATTTGAGATATGAAGAAATTATTCTATTTTGGTTAGCCATAGAGTAAAACTGATCTATATCATAAGGTATAACAAATAAGAAACCTAAAGCTTTGAACTACAACATAACATATAATATATATTATTGTAAAAACGTATTATATCCTAAATTTTTAGAAAACAGAGCACCAAGTCATGTTAATAATATACAGGATATCATGAAATACAATAGGAGCATTATGAATGCACCAATCATAAGAGGAGATATCATTCACATATTAAAAGTAGTTATATATATATATATATATATATATCATAACATACAATTGATATGTTAGAATATATATAGTATTAATCATAGTTTATGATTGATAATGCCTATTTTAAGTTATAAAACATGATATAAGGAAAAAATTTCAACATTCAATATTTTTATAAATTTTATTATGGTTTATAAATTTTTTATAAATTATAAATGTTAGTATAAGTAAAATGAAAATTTTAATGCCTAAATTAAATATGAAAAGTTTATATTTTTATCTTATACTTTGGAAAATAGATAGTATTTATTTATTTTTTATTTCCTTTAGAATATTCATGTTTATAAAATTATTATTAATTATGAATACCGTGCATGCTCAATTTAGGTTATAAATCACTTATAGTATATTGTTATACTATGAATTACATGTTAGGTATGAAAATGTAATATTTAGTTCTCATATTCCTTGACATGAGTTTGTAATTTAGGTTATGATATTGAATTTAAATATTGAGTTTAGTTTGTGTATACAAGTTTTTAGAGTTTTTATGAGTTGTATTATCCGTTGAGAAAAATATCCCTAAGTATGGGGAATTTGGGTTATACTTTTAACTATAATAGAGGATTATTACTTATTCAAAAATATTTAGGGTTTGATATATATGACTCTAAGCTTACACATGTGGAGGTTGTTAAACTCATACAAATTCAATACTTTACATGAATATTTAACACACCTTATTCATGATATGAATTTGGATATGTACGCAAGTATATGAACTATATTTTTTGGTAAGTAACACAAACTTGTGGGTTATGTAAGGAGTTATATATTAATTTGTTGTAAACTTCTTAATTTGGTGGATAGAATAGGTATTACAAAAATAAATCATTATATGCATTCATATAGAAAAGAATAAAACATAAGAAGATAAAATTTAATTGATATGAAATAGTTATGAAATTTATATTCATATAATTTGTGATAAATTAGTGAGACTTTTAAACAAAAAACCCTCAAATACTAATTGTGAGATTAATTCCAAAGTAGCACATTTCAAGACCTCAATCATCCAACTAGGTAGGTTCTTCCATAGCTGGGTTCCCATGTATTATCTTGTGAAAGGAATGGTAGAAATGGATAACCCTATATATTAGGAAACTAAATCCAATTTTTATATTTAAGTTATATTTATCTAGGAAACCCTAAGATTTTGGATACTAGAGGAATAAAGTTGAGTTTGTCCATATGATGAATCTATGTAAAGGGTTTCCTACTTAACTATAAAATAATCTTAGTTATTTTAATTAGTATGAATCCCTACCTAAATAACTAAGTGTAGAGAGGAATCCCATAGAATACTCAATACTTAATGAAATATGGATATTATATCACTAAATAGATATGAGGTATGAGGTAAATATTTTTTTTGGGGGTAATTTCATTAAAATTTCTTGATGAAAATATATACAATATGATACTCAACCATAGATATTTTTTTATTATAGATCATGGATTACATCATTATTATCATTTTTTGATCCCTTATAGGTGTAACCTATAAAATAGTTATAGATTGATATTTAAGTTTAAAAGTGTACTCAAAGAGAAGCACTATGAGTAACAAAATGTGAATGTTATAATGGTCATTTTTAGCGACTCTAACTCATGGTTATTGGATATTGGGTGTGCATCACCCATTTTTATTAATAAAAATTATATTAGAGATATAAGGGAATATAAAAAGGGTCAAGTAAATCTTCATGATGGAAATAGAGTAAGGGTTTCTACATAAGATGTTAGAACTTATTATATAACTTTAGTAAGTGTATTAGTTATATAATTAGAGAATTGTTAATATGTTCCTTCCATAAATAAAAATTTGATTTTTGCATATTTTTTGGAAATTATGGATGTTTTAATACATTATTAAAATAATATTTGTTTTATATGTAATAATTAAATGTTTTATAGAATTTTGAATATGCTAAATTCTTTATTATAATCCCACCAACCTTTCATATTATCACTATGGAAATATAAATAAAAAATATATCCAAAGAATTCATAGAGATAAATTTTTGGGCAAATTCGATTAAGAATCATTTGATAATTTAAAATATTATTTATTAGGAAAATTTAAAAATGAAAAGTTTAATGGAAAAGGTGAAAGGGATAGTGTGATATTAAATATCATGCGAAGTGATGTACGTGAACCAATGATAACTCAATAAGTCATGGTTTTATGTACTTGATTATTTATACTGAAGATTTTAGTTATTATAGTTATGTGATTTTGATAAGATAAAAATATGAAGCTTTTTAAAAGTTCAAAGAGTTTCAGAATATAGTACAAAATAAATTGGGAAACTTTGTTTTGTTTTTTAGATTAAATCAAGTTGGTGAATACTTGACCCAAGATTCACTAATCATCCAAGGAATTGGAGAATATTTCTATACCTGAATCCATCTAAAAGACCATAGTGGAATGTTGTGTAAAATAGGTGGAATCATACCCTCTTATAAATTGTTTGATTCATTATGAGTTAGTATTATCTTCCTAGTTCATTCTAGGTTTATGCTCTAAGGACTGCTACATTCCTATATAACCATGTTCCATTTAAATAATTCATAAAAAATCCTATGATATATGGTATGGGAAACATCCTAGTATGATATATGTGATTTTTTTTGGGTTTTAATAATAAGTATGTTGTTTGGAATCTAATAAATTTGACCTAAGTCTGAAAAATATTTATTTGTTCATTGTCCCCTAGTAGAAAAGATGATTAAGCAGTAGAGTTTTAATGTCATTTTTTATAACTAACGATAAAAGAGTCATTAGAGTCTTGTAGTGTCATTTTTTCTAAAACCAATGTTAAAATATTTTTAAAAATCTTATTCACACAAAATTACATTCATTTATTTTATGAGATATTTATGAAACGCTCACCCTCTTAACTAGTTATGGAACCCATCCCACACTTAATATTATTTTGTTTTATTTTTGTACATATTTTTTTTTGTTTCTCATAGATATTCCATCATCCATCCTTCTTCTATGAACCTTGACTTCATTTAGGCCAAGAGAAACCTAATACTCATGTTTCACCATCACACTCCAAGGTTTTTGTTCGATCGATTTTCTACATAATTCATGCTAATCTATCTCCTCAATATTTCATTGTTCAATATAATTCCATCACCCTCATCTGGATTCATCAAAATTCTATAGATATTTTCCATCATCAAACATCATATTTTTTAAGTTATTTTTTATTTCCATAATATTATTTAATTATTTGTTTATTATAAATTATATCGATACATTCATTTTTTGGATGTATATATTTTTCAATAATAAATTTTTATTGTTAAAATTAGTTTATGGTTATTAATTTTTTGAAATTATAAATTTTTTCTGATTGATTTTTCTTATTATAACTATTTATCTTTATAATTGTTTGAATTTATCAATTTTTTGTCCTTATAATTTTTTCTATTTATAATAATGTTTTTTTTAATTTATATTTTTTTTCCCGATAAAATTTATTTTGGTTATAATTTTTTTTCTATTTTCAAAATATTTTTCAATTATAAATTGTTTTAAATATTAATTTTTTGTTAAATATTTATACATTTTTATATATTTATTTTCTTAAATGTTTTAATTTTAAGTATTTATATATATGCCAAAAATCTTGTATGTTTTAATATATTCAGCTATTATATTGTGAATATTGGTATTAATGTATCATGATTGGGTAAATGAATGAAGAATTAGTGATGAATATGAGAAAGGGGATAATAATTTATTCTAATTTTATAAATGAAATCTTAAAATCAAATATATGATTTTCTATCCATTTTTTAAGTGTTTGAATATGAGAAAACTAGGGTACAGATAAATAAAAGACCATTTTATTTTATATGGTTTTAATTATAATTGTACATGTTGGATCCAACATAGTGAAATAACAAACAAATAAAGATCTAATGATGAATAACATCTTTAACATGAGATAAAAAATTATATTGAAAAATTAATTCATGATGTAGGTGTCAAAATCATTAAAAAACAACAAATATTGGGAGATTGTATGGAGAAACATAGAAACCAATATTCTCAGGTTGAACTAAATTTATAGTGTTATTTGTAGTGATGATATTAGTTAACTTGGAATCAATAAATGGTTGGAGTGATAAATGTTTCACTAAATCGCTTGAACTTTTTAAAGAGATACTTATATAAGGAAATGATCTTCAAATTCAAATTATGCGGAAAAATATTATATACAATGGGATTGGGGTATAAAATAATACATTATTTCCCCAATTATTGTGTGCTATATAAGAGGGAATATGAAATTTTATCAAAATGTTCAAAATGCGGGACATCACGATATAAAATGGGTGACAAACCCAACAATGATTCATTCTTTGGAATATGAACCAAAACTATCGCTAATAATATGGTATCATATAGTAATTACTTATTTTAGGAATCTATTTAAAAATAAAAATCATAAAAAAATGATAATATATCATACATATGAGATAATATCTGATGGAAACATACATCACCCAGTCGATTTACCTCAATGGAAGAGATTTGATGACAATTTATTTTTATTTTTGAAATGAATTTGGAAATATTAGAATGTGACTATGCACATATGGAATGAATCTATATTGAAGCCTCAGTAGCTGATATAGTTTATGGACTTTTATATTGGATTTCTACAATATTTCCCCATAGTTATGTATGAACAGTAAATATGTGATGAATAACTTGAGGATTTTTGAACCAAAATAGTCTGGAAATGATGATAATGTGTATCTATAGCCATTGATTGATGATTTAAAATTTATATGGGATACATGTGTTACAATATTTTTTCATACAAGAAATTATATTGTATTTTTCAAGATCTAATAATGTTCTATATAAAATATATTTTTATATATAGAAATTTATCAAGATATAGTGTTATGGGACATAAATCTTGTCAACTTTTTGAATAGGGGACTCCAAATCATGAATTATAGAATGAATGAAATATATTGTATATAAGACATCAGATATGTTTGTCAATGAATAATTGATATCTAATATTAAATAAGAATTTAATGGTTTACAATTATATTATTTTTTCCCACAAACATTTTCAACTGAAGAATGTTATTACAACATGAAAAAAATTGATATCACTTTTGGACGGTATGAAAATTAATTTCATCAATCAAATACATGGAATAAATAGTCCACATTATTCAAGATACCTTTTTGAAAATTTTTGAGGTAAAACATAATTTTCACATTATTCATGGAGAGAAAAATACATGTGACAATATGATTATAAATTTTTAAAACATAAAAGGAAATACAAATATAGATTACATGAAATACTATACTTAATAACCATGGAAATATGTTTGGATTTATCTCTAAATATGAAAGTAAATAGAACACATTTTCTCCATCTTTTCACACATTAAGAAAGAGTGAGAAGATAAATTTGTGTCAAGGTCTACATGGTATTAAAGTACCGAGTGATATTTCTTCTGATGTGAAAAATTTGGTGTCATTGAAGGATTTAGATTTAATAGGTATGTAATCACATGACTATCATGTAATGATACAACATCCTCTACCAGTTGGATTGTGTGATATATTATTGATACCTATATGAAATTATATTATTATGTTTTGTTACATTTTTAATTCAATTTATAGAAAATTTATAGATCCAAATTTGTTAAATGTGTCGGGGAATGAATCATTCCTCATACATTGTCTAATAGAATTGTATTTTCCATAATTATTTTTTGGTATAATGGTTCATCTATTAATTATTTTTCTGGGATATATAAGAATACATGGGAATTTTTATTTATGTTGGATGTATCGTTTTGAGAACTATATGAAAATTCTTAAGGATATGTGAAAAATTCACACTGAACAAAGAAAAATATAGTTCAGAAATATATATTAAAAGATGTGATTAAGTTTTTCACTGATTTTTTATTTGAAGTGGAGCATGTTGGTCTTCCTATATTTGAAAATTTGATAGTTGAGAGTGAACGTAGAAAGATTTTTTCCATAAAGGTAAATTCAATTCTATGTGAATATGTGATGAATAAACATTTACACATTTTGGAAAACACAGGTGAGGTTTAACTATATATAGAATCAAATATTACTATATTTAAGGTATGATATCCAAGAATGAATTAAAATTTTTTGATGAATGAATATAAAAATACTTTTTTCATGGTTTAAAGTGACAATAAAAACTAATTTATTTACAACATAAAAATTGAAATAGTTAGCGGGGGGATAAATGTTAATGTGATAACATGGTCTAGCTTTGATATTAATGATTTCACATTTAATATAAAAAACTATGATGAAAAGTGTACCATTCAAAATAGAGGAATAATGATCATCACAAAATAACTGTGTTTTTTGAGTGCCAATGATAAAATTCCAATTTCTACATTAACAATATATTTTTTACTTGTTGATGATATATGGTATATTGATTATACTAAATTTGGAGAAAGTGTATTTAAGTGTAATTGGGTTAATAGTAATAATGGTGTGAAAAATGATGAGTATGGATTTATACTTGTTGATTTGAAAAATTTTAGTTTGAATGAGGAATCCTTTATCATTGAAATAATCAGAAAACAAATATTTTATGTTTTTGATGCATAAAATGATATTTTTTTAAAGACCAGGAAATTCCATGGAATTTTTCTTTTCTTAAATACATGGGATTTTTATGAGTCCATGAAAATTTACGGCTCTTGATTTCGAGGCCCGGTGTGCCCGGAATCAATTTTTGAAGTTTTGTTCAGGTACGTTCAATAAACATGCGACCGGGATTTTATAACTTTTAAACGGGTGCTCGGAACTGAAATCTGAGGGCACCGTTGAACTCGCAACGCTGGTATTTTCTTAAGAATACTTTCACCTCGACGACAGTTGGTCGAGAATGAAAGTTAGTTTTTAGAGTTTTAAAGAATAAAATAAAATAAAAATAAGTGTGTAGCTTATTTTTATTTGGTGGTTAAAACCTCCAAGAGGAGGTTAGAGTTGGGGGCCACCACACCATAACCTCCCATGAGAGGTTATGGTGGTGGGTCCTACCCAAGGTCTAAACACCTCTTATCAATTAAAGAGGTGGGGACCACACGAGTTTTAAACCCCCTTGAACTCTCCAAAAGTGGGTGGGGGGGGAACTCTTGAACTTCCCTCATAAATGTGCCAATCCACTAAAATTAAATAATGGAACTTTAATTAATTAATTTGAAATCTTTTAAATATTTTGTCCAACAATTAAATAATGGGTTAGCTTAACAGATTATTTTTGGTTGGAATATTCATTTGGTGGAGCATTGGGAGAGGGGTTGGGAGAGCTTGGAGGAACTAATTCTCCCAACGAAGAACGATCCTCAGTCGGGGCAAGAAAGGGAAGCGCCATCCTTGAAGAACGCCGACAACGTCATCCTCGAATTCTTTGTCTTCTTTCCGACGTCAACGGAACGACGTCCTATTTTTCACAACATCTTCAACGAACAACAATATGAGGTAGGGAATTTGAGATTGAATTTGTTTCCGTTCTACGTCATTCAATATTGGGTGATAATTTTTCTGATTGATATCACCATAACGTGGAAGGCTTGGGCCGCACGAACATGACACGAACCTCCCCTTCATTTTCCTCGCTTGTTGACAACGACGACGGCGCAACGGGACCACCAGAAGAGTGAACCGCGGTGGAGCAACGACGACCGACGATGGGCCGACCATGAAGAAACAAATAGCGGACCAGCGGCAAAGAAACCAGAGGCACATGGCCGCCGGGTCACCGAAAGGGTGTGGCACTGCCATGCCGCACAGAATAAGGGGATGTGGCCAGGCCGGGACACGACGGAAGGGCGCGGCGCCGTCGCGCTACGTGGAGGAGGAGAGCCGCGGCTAGGGCGGGCCATGGCGGAGGGGTGTGGGGCCGTCGTGCCGCGCGGAGGAGCAGAACCATGGCCAGGGTGAGCTACGACAGAGGAGAAGAGGTGGATGATGACGGGATGACCGCCGGCGGTGCGGAGTGGCTGGCCGCTCGGCTAACCAGGAGGAGCGGGACCCCGATGGGTCCCGCGTGATCTGGACCAGCACCACCTGGCGCCGGTTTGGGTTCCCACCCAAACGGCTCTGCTATTCGGGAAACTCGAGGGTGAGCACCTCCCCCAAGATGCGGCTAGGGTGGGCCCCTCTAGCTGTTGGCTCGCCGGGCCACCCTCAGGCCGGGCAGCCCCCTCGGGCTGGGTCAGACCAACGGACCGGGTCAGACCCCAGTCTGAACATGTTTGACTCGAATACACCTTTTCTCCCATAACATGGGCTACGAGTGTCTGATCGACGAACCGTCTCTAGTGATAGAAATCTTAGAGGGATAAGGTTCTTTCGGAATACCGTACTTGATGTTTGGACATAGTTGGGGTACGGTCGGGTTGGTTTGAACCTAAAATCCAACTTGGCCCCTGGGACAGAAATGCCAATAACTCATAGACTAGGCGTCTGATTGACGTGTCTTCTGTTGCGTTGAGATCCCTATGACGAGGCAGAACTTTGAGATACTTCTACAAGGGATTTTGTGACAGTTTGAGTATTGACCAGTAGCTCGTGGAGCGGATCCTTCCAGAGGCAATAAAACATAGTACAGAGACCTTGTAGCTGGCTGAGACCTGACGACTGCTTGACTGATTCAACTTGGAGTGACTCAACTGGCCTAGTGGGGAGCACCTCTGTGTGACATGGCAGACCCACGGTGGGAAGCGCCTCTATGTGAGTGTGGAAAACCCACGGTACTCGACGGGAGGAGTACCTCAGCAGGCTACGAGGGGAAGCTCCTCTGTGTGAGCGCGGCAGACCCGTGGTGGGGAGAGCTTCTGTGTGATGCAGCAGACCCATGGTACTCGACAAGAGGAGTACCTCAGTAGTCCAAGGATAGTGGGAAGCACTTCTGTGTGACGCGGTAGGCCCACTGTACTCAATAGAGGAGGAGTACACCATCAACCGATGTTCTGACAACATGACTAGGGCTGTTACTTGATACTAGCCCCTAGAATAAAATCCTAGTTTGAGCTGAGTCAATGACTTTTGTGTTTTTCTCATGATTGTGATGGGTTACTAGATAACTTAGGTATATGTGTGGGAATATACCTAAGTTATGGTTATCCGTTTAATCCATACTTTATGGTTTATCCTTGTTGGATTTTTCAAGACCTTGAGGGTCTCGGGGTACCTACTGAGTATCGTTATACTCACCCCTGCACGGGCTATGCCCACACCTCATTATGTTGGTTGCAGACGACAGACAGTGCTGACTGAGGCTGAGAGTAGCAGGACTGAACGGTACCCGGTGGTGGACCACTCGGCGTGAAAGTATATGGAGAAGACGAACAGATGTGGAGTGCTGAGGAGGCCATTTGTACCTACCCTTCATGTAGGAACCCCGGAGGACGACCCAATGGATGCTTTACTTTTATTCAATTGTACTTGTACTTTCCTGTTGGGCTTGTATTTCCAGCCCCTTACTTTTCAGCACTCTTTTGTATACATCTTTGTTTAGTTTTTTACTTCCAGCACGTAATCTGATGTGTTTGTTTACAGTTATAAAGGCAATTCCTTCCCAGTTTAGGGATTTATGCCTTTGGTGCTAGTCGCCAGCCCCTGGCCTATGGAAGGCGGGCTTGGGGTAGTCACGACACGGGTTCCGAGGACGGGTCGTGACAAATTGGTATCAGAGGAGTCGGTTCTACCATAGAACTTAGGACTCTGATCATTCTTTTCTATGAGGAAATAGTGTTAAGGGTACTATGTGTGGTTTTCAGTTCAAGGAATCCAGTGTTGGTACGGGAGGCCAACGTATCCATACACAAGGACCCTGACTACTGATTTCCGACTTAGTGCATGAAAACACTAATTGTGTGAGTGTCTTTAAAAGTCTTTCAGCTCAACCAGGTCAGCTCACCTGGTATAAACTTTTGATCATGTCACATCTATTTCTTTTAGGATGCCTCCCCGTAGAGCCCCGAGAGTCGTACGCTCTGAAATCCCACCGAGCGATGAGGCCTTGGTGCAAGGCCCTTTACGAGCGTAGGCACAAGCGGTACCACTTTACGTTGGGACACTGATGCCACCAACCCCAACAGTAGACGATGCATGCCGTTTGAGTGCATTGCATGAGTTCCAGTGCCAGAGGCCACCTAGGTTCCGTGGAGCGACAGACCCACATGAAACTAAGGATTGGATGGAGGCTATGGTGAGAGTCTTCAGGCTAGTAGGGACACCAGCAGACTGTATGGTGATCCTTTCCATGAGTCTCCTTCATGCAGAAGCATGCAGATGGTAGAGCCTGATGCTCCAGGTCCACAATGAGGTGACACTTCTATGGGCAGACTTCAAGAGCCTGTTCTGGTTGGAGTTTATTTTAACGACCCTATGAGTGGTACAGATACAGGAGCTACGACATCTACAGCAGGGTAGCCTGACTGTAGCGCAGTACTCAGCGAGGTTCACCGACCTCTCACGCTACTCTAAAGATATGGTGTGGGACCCATTATTTAGGGCCCAGACCTTTGATCAGGGGATCAGGTGGGAGATCAGGGCATCGATAACCTCCCTCAGCATCCCAACGTAGGCTGGGCTGTTAGAGATAACCCTCCTAGTAGAGAGTTTCCTTGCTGAGAAATCACCAGCAGTGAGACCCACTACTAGTCAACATGCAGCGGAGTCTTATGCAGTTGGAAGTAGATAGTTTACGCAGAGGTCCAAGAGGACAAACCCATGGGTGGGCAACCGCAGGACTCAGGACCTATTGTGCAGGGCACCCGGGGTAGTGACTTACTATACAGGAGCAGGAAATGTTACTCATTCGGTGGGCAGGGTCACATGGCTCGTGACTGTCTGACCCACCATTCAGATGATCAACAGACAGTTGAGAGACCTCCCAGGCAAATCCATAGGTTCTATCGAGGCAGTCCGCATGTTTTAGGTAGATGTGGCAGAGGATCTGGTCGAGCAGCTAGCAGTGGATGACGTTACAAGGTGTTACCTCCACCACCACCAGGAGGACCACCCCGACTGCATGGGGTAGGTGGACAGGGGAGAGCTCAACTTCAGGCAGCTGAGGCATACGACCATGGTACTCCAGAGATGATTTGAGGTACGATCTGTGTCTACTCCACCTTATCTACAGTTCTTATAGACATAGGTTCCAATCATTATTTCATAGTCATTGCCCTCGTTTGGAGCTCGGAGATTCCGGCAGAGCCGTTGGCTCGATCCTTACGGCTAGAGACTTTTACGGGAGCAGACTCGACGATTACGCACTGGTGCCGGCAGTGTGAGCTTACTCTAGGAGGTGAGAGATTTGGTTGGGATCTCCTCGTAGGGGCATCGAGGCCTTATGACGTCATCTTGGGTATGGACTGGTTGTCAACAGTCCATGCTCAGATTGACTGTATTAGCCGCAAAGTGCGGTGTGTCCGCACGGATACGACCAGGTTCACCTTCACCGGAAAGAAGGGAACCTTTGCAGTATAGGACATACTTACTCAGAGGAGGGTGCAAACGATCAATCATCAGTTGGCCTGCCTTACCCTTAGATAAATTGATGTGGAGAGTCTGAGTTATCCTGTAGTGGTGGACCAGTACGCATATGTTTTCCCTGATGATGTTCCAGGACTACCTCCTCGTAGAGAGGTGGACTTCAACATTGACCTGTACCCCATGATGACACCGATATGTACTCCAGGATATCAGATGTCTCCCACTGAGCTTCGTGAGATGTGGGTATAGCTGGAGGACTTGTAGGGGAAGGGATTCATCCGGCCTAGTGTTTCTCCCTAGGCAGCCTTGATTCTGTTTTCCAAGAAGGCGGATGGGAGCTTGAGGCTTTGTGTCGACTACCATTTCCTGAACTAGGTGACCGTGAAGAATAAGTACCCACTCTCGAGGATCGACAACCTCTTTGATCAGATCAAGGGAGAATGATGGTTTTTGAAGATAGAACTCAGATCAGGCTATCACCAGCTTATATTTTGAGACGAGGATGTGTAGAAGACGACCTTTAGGTGTCGGTACGACCACTTCGAGTTCTTAGTTATGCCCTTCGCCATAACCAATGCTCCAGCAGTGTTCATGAGTCTGATGAATAGGTTCTTCCAGCCTTACCTAGATCACTTTTCCGTGGTCTTCATCGATGAAATTCTGATCTACTTGACTACTGAGGAGGAGAATTCCTACCTTTTGCAGGTAGTACTGGACACACTCCGAGAGCACCAGCTTTATGGTAAGCTCTCAAAGTTCTAGTTTTGGATTCGAGAGGTTAAATTCTTGTGACATGTCATCCCGGAGGCTGGATTTGTAGTAGATCCAGCGAATATTGAGGCGGTACTTTCTTGGGAGACACCCAGGAGTGTGACAGAGGTACGGAGTTTTCTAGGCTTAGTTGGATAATACCGGAGATTCTTTCTCGACTTCTCCAGAGTTGTATCACCACTATCAACCTTGACGAAGAAGGGGAAACCCTTCGTGTGGTTGGAGAGATGCCAGTGGAGCTTCCAGGAGCTGAGGCATAGGTAGACTAGTGCCCCCATCTTGAGGCTTCTAGAGGAATGCATAGGGTACATAGTCTACTGCGACGCATCAGGGACCAGAATAGGGTGTTTCCTGATGCAGGAGCGAGTTGTGATCACCTATAGTTCTCGACAACTGAGACAACATGAAAATAACTATGCTACCCATGACCTAGAGTTAGCAGTAGTGGTCTTCGCCTTGAATATGTGGAGGCACTATCTGATGGTCAAGTGTTTCACAGTCTACTCTGATCACAAGAGTCTCATGTATATCTTCTCCCAAAAGAAACTGAACCAGAGATAGCGGTGTTGGCTTGAGTTCCTCCAGGACTATAACTTCGAGATAGTCTATACTCCTGGTAAGGGGAAAGTTGTTGCAGATGCACTCAGTGGGGTATCTAGTATATAGATGCTAGGAGAGGCGATAGAGTAGCTGGCTTCTTTACAGATTTCTTATGTGGACTGAGATGGAGAAGCATTCCTTCAGTCTCTTACAGTCACTCCTCCACTTCTTCAGTGAGTCAAGGAGGCACAACATGGAGATGCTGACTGTGAGACACGACGTGCTCAGATATCCATAGGGCATGCACCTGATGGATTTTCAAAAGGTGGGGAGCACATCATCCTCTTTAGAGGACGTATCTTGGTACCTATTTCACTTCAGGAGGATGTGTTGAGGGAGTTCCACAATTTCCCTCTTGCGGTATATCCAGGAGTGGAGAAGATGTACCAGGACCTCCGACGATAGCACAGGTGGCCAGGTATGAAGAAGGTGGTAGCAGAGTTTGTCTCTTGGTGCCTCACTTGTCAGCAAGTGAAGGCAGAGCACCAAGTACCAGCAGGCTTGGTTCATCCCTTAGAGTTCCTAGAGTGGAAGTGGGATGGGATATCCATGGACTTCGTGATGGGTCCTCCACGTACATCTAGGTGTCATGATTCGATATGGGTGATCATTGACCGAATCACCAAGTCAGGCCACTTCATACCGATCAAAGAGCAGGGCTTAGTAGAGAGATTGGGATGCCTCTATGTGTAGGAGATTGTGCATTTACATGGAGTACCTTCTTCTATTGTCTCCGACCGTGATGCACGGTTTACTTCCCGACTATGGAAGGGGTTGCAGGAGGCTTTCGGGACACATCTTCACTTGAGAACCACCTTCCATCCTCAGACAGATGGTCAGACTGAGCAGACCATTCAGACCCTCGAGGACATGCTCTGAGTCTATGTCCTCGACTTTGGTCGCAGATGGGAGGATCACTTACTGTTGGTAGAGTTTTCCTACAACAACAGCTATCACTCCACCATCGATATGGAACATTTTGAGGCGTTGTACAGGTGACCTTGCAGATCACCCTTGTGCTGGAAAAACCCTGGGGAGTCAGTACTGGTGGGACCAGAGATGGTACAAGCTACCACGAAGAAGGTGCAGATCGTCCAGGAGCAGATGAAGACTGCATAGAGCAGAAAAAAGTCGTATGTTGACAGGAGGTGGAGACATTTGGAGTTCGAGGATGGAGACCACGTCTTCCTTTGGGTCTCACCTCAACAAGGTCTACAAAGATTTGGCCGAGGAGACAAGATATCTCCGAGATTCATTGGACCTTTCCAGGTCCTCAGAAGAGTAGGCAAGGTGGCTTACCGCTTAGCTCTTCCACCTCAGTTGCATCGGGTGCACGACGTCTTCCACGTATCCTAGCTGAGGAGATATGTGCACGACCCTTCCCACATCATCGACCATAGAGAGCTGGATTTAAACGATGGGGCGACCTTCACAGAGGTTCTAGTGGAGATTGAGGGCCGACAAGAGCGGGTCCTATGTGGACGGTCGATACCTCTGGTGCACGTTCAATGGTTGCACGAGAACCTCCAGGAGAGCACATGGGAGTGAGAGGCTCTGATTCGTGATCAGTACCTCCATTTGTTCCCATAGTTCGAGTTGTAGCTTACGGGGACGTAAATCCCTGAGGTGAGGAGAATGTAAAGACACAAAAATTCCGTGGAATTATTTTTCTTAAATACGTGGGATTTTTACGAGTCTGTGAAAATTTACGGTGATTGATTCCAAGACCCGGTGTGCCCTGAATCAATTTATGAAGTTTTGTTCAGGTACGTTCAGTAAATGTGCGAGCGGGATTTTATAACTTTTGAACCAGTGCTCGGAACTGATATCTGAGGGCACCGTTGAACTCACAGCACCGATATTCTCTTAACAAGACTTTCACCTCGATGGCAGTTGGTCGAGAATGAAAGTCAGTTTTTAGAGTTTTAAAGAATAAAATTAAATAAAAATAAGTGTGTAGCTTATTTTTATTTAGTGGTTAAAACCTCCAAGAGGAGGTTAGAGGTGGGTCCCACCACACCATAACCTCCCATGAGAGGTTATGGTGGTGGGGCCCACCCAAGGTCTAAACACCTCTTATCAATTAAATAGGTGGGGGACCACATGGGATTTAAACTCCCTTGAGCTCTCCAAAAGTGGGGAGGGGGGACTCTTGAACTTCCCTCATAAATGTGCCAATCCACTCAAATTAATTAATGGAAAATTAATTATTTATTTTGAAATCTTTTGAATATTTTGTCCAACAATTAAATAATGTGTTATCTTAACTCATTATTTTTGGTTGGCATATTCATTTGGTGGAGCATTCGGAGAGGGGTTGGGAGAGCTTGGAGGAACTAATTCTCCCAATGAAGAACAATCCTCAGCCGGGGAAAGAAAGGGAAGAACCATACTTGAAGAATGTCGTCGCCGACGTCCTCGACTTCTTTATCTTCTTCCCGACATCAACGGAACAATGTCCACCTTTCTGCAACATCGTCAACGAACAACAATACAAGATAGGGAATTTGAGATTGAATTTGTTTCAGTTCTACATCGTTCAATCTTGGGTGATGATTTTGCCGATTGATATCACCATAACATGGAAGGCTCAGGCCGTACGAACACAACCCGACCCTCCCCTTAGTTTTCCTCTCTTGTTGACGATGGCGGCGGTGCAATGGAGCCACCGGATGAGTGAACAACGGTGGAGAAACTGCGGCCAATGATGGGCCAAACGTGAAGAAACCGGCGACATAAGGTCGCCGGGTGTGGCACCGCCGTGTTGTGTGGAAAAAAGGGTCGCGGCCAGGCCGAACCGTGGTGGAAGGGCACGGCGCCGTTGTGCTGCGTGGAGGAGGAGAGTCACGACCAGGGCGGGCTGCAGCGGAGGGGTGCAGCGCCATCACGCTGCGCGAAGGAGCAGAAACGCGGCCAGGGAGGGCCGTGACGGAGGAGAGGAGGTGGCCGATGATGGGCCAGCCGCCGATGGTGCGGAGCGGCTGGCTGCTTGGCCAGCCGGAAGGAGAGGGACCCCGTTGGGTCCCGCGTGATCTGGACCAGAGCCACCTAGAACCAGTTTGGGTCCCCACCCAAATGGCTCTTCTATTCGGGAAACCATGGGGCATGCGCCTCCGCATTGGACACGGCTAGGGAGGGCCCCGCAGGGCACCGCTAGCCGCTGGCCAGCCGGGCGACGTAGGCCACTAGGCCGGACCCAGCGCAGGCCAGACCCAGCGCAGGCCGGGACACCCCTTCGGGCCGGGTTGGACCTGTGGGCTGGGTCGGACCCGCGGACCGGGTCAAACCCCAGTCTAGACCCATTTGACCCAAATGCACCTTTTCGACCGTAACTTGGGCAACAGGTGTTCGATCGACAAACCGTTTATAGTGATAGAAAGCTCAGAGAGAGACGGTTCTTTTGGCATACCACAATTGAGGTTTGGAAACAGCTGGGGTACTGTCGGGTTGGTTTGAACCTAAAATCCAACCGGGTCCCCAGGATGGAAATTCCAATAACTCATAGATCGTGCGTCCAATTGACGCACTTTCTGTTGTGTTGAGATCCATATGATGAGGCAGACCTTTGAGATACTTCTACATGGGACTTCTGGATAGTTGCAGTATCGACCAGTAGGTCGTGGAGAAGATCCTTCCAGAGGCGAGAAGACAGCGTATGGAGACCTAGTAGCTGGCTGAGACCTGACGACTGCTTGACCGATTTGACTTAGAGTGACTTAACTAGACCAGTGGGGAGCACCTCTATGTGACGCGGAAGACCCACGGTTGGAAGCACCTCTGTTTGATCATGGAAGACCCACGGTACTCGATAGGAGGTGTACCTCAGCAGGCTATGAGGGGTAGCACCTCTGTGTGAGTGTGACAGACCCGTGGTGGAGAGCTCCCATGTGTGACGCAGCAGACCCATGGTACTCAACAAGAGGAGTACCTCAGCTGTCCAAGGATAGTGGGAAGCACCTATGTGTGACGTGGAAGGCCCACTGTACTCGATAGAAGAGGAGTACACCATCAGCCGAGGTTCTGACAATGTGACTGGGGTTGTTACTTTATACTACCCCCAAGAATAAAATCCTGGTTGGAGCTGAGTCAGTGACTTTTGTGTTTTCCTCATGATTGAGATGAGTTACTATATAACTTATGTATATGTATGGGAATATACCTAAGTTATGGTTATCCTTTGAATCCATACTTTTTGGTTTATCCTTGTCAGATTTTGTGAGACCTTAAGGGTCTCGGGGTCCCTACTGAGTATCATTATACTCACCCCTTCATAGGATATGCCCGCACCTTGTTGTGTTGGTTGCAGACGATGGACAGCGCTGACTGAGGCTGAGAGTATCAGGATTGGATGGTACCCGGAGGTGGACCACTCGACGTGATGGTATACGGAGCAGACATACAGATATAGAGTGCGGAGTAGGCCATCTGTACCTACCCTTCAGGTAGGAACCCTAAAGGATGACCCAATGACTTCTTTACTTTTCTTCAGTTGTATATTAACTTTCCTGTTGGGATTTTATTTCCGTCCCCTTACTTTTTAGCACTATTTTGTATAAATATTTGTTTAGTGTTTTACTTCCAGCACATACTCTGATTTGTTTGTTTACAGTTATAAAGGCAATTCCTTCCTAATTTAGGGATTTACACCTTTGGTGCTAGTCGCCAGCCCCTGGCCTATGGAAGGCGGGCTTGGGGTAGTCACAACACGAGTTGCGGGGATGGGTCATGAAAATTTTGTTTGATATTTTTCAAGTGAAAAAATAATTTAGGTGATGAGAATGTTGATGATGTTGAAGAATTATGAGAAAATTTTCATTTTATTACATAATTAATTGAGTAAAAACATTACTATTAAGTATACATAGTTCATAAAACATGAAATGATCATGTAGAAGTGATTTGAGAAAACAATCCATTACTCGATGAATTAATTAAGTAAATATCAATTTTTTGTGAAACTAACACTATTATAAACTTTGTTTTATAACTTTGATATTTAAATATATAAATGTTTAGAATTAATGCAAGTTTTTAATTTTTTTAATTTTTTTAATATTTATTATATTAATATATAATTTTTTTGGTTGAAAAAGTTTTCCTTAAACATTTTTTTGTGGCTTTTTTCTTTACATTATTTTTTTTCAATTATACACTTTTATTCAAAAAAAATCAAGTTTTTACCCATTACGGACAATATTATTTTTACGTATAACATATATTCATTTCTAATCAAATACAAGTACATAAAATTAGACATTTTTATATGATAAAATTTTCTATCATTTTTTTGTTAATTTTTATATTCAATTGATTTACTTAGACAATTTTTTGAATAAAAAGTCTAATGTCCAATGTGTGGAACCCCTGATTTCTAGTAAGTAACCATTTCTTTAAATATTTAAAGTATATAATGTGTTTCGGGTGAAGTTTGGGAGGTTTTAGAGGACCTTTGGACAGTTTTGGGGTTTTTTCAGGAGGTGGAAAGTTCAATCACAGTTAGTGGTAACAATTCAACTCTTACAAGAAACTGTGAAAAGTGAAACAAAGGTTACTGGTTAGGGGAATAGTTAGGCGCATGGTTTGAAAAAATCATAGAACCACCTAAGAGTAACCATTCTTTTTGTAATAGAGGAAAAAACATGGTTGGATCATGGTTTTTCTAACCATGTGAGACAACCATGCCAAGTGTGTGGGGAGGTAGTGGCTAGTGCACGATAGGCACAAATATTTTCTAATTGGGTGACCGAACCATGAACAATTAATATTTAGATCTTAAAAAAGTGGATATCACTCGGGTTTACCTCTAAATGACATGTTTTTCCTCTATAGTGACTCAAAATTTATTTTTCCTCTTCCTAAAGGCTGTGAAGACTCTTCCCTTTGATTTGGGAGTGATCTGTTGGAAAATTATGGTATATTGAAGGCCATATTTCTTGGTAGTCTCCATTCTTGATGATTTTCTTAGATATACTCTTTTAACCTCTATTTGATTCAAATATCTTGTCCATTGGGGATATATCTATGATATTTGATGCCAATCATGATGGTATATAGTTGTCTTGATGACAATGAAAAAGATCTAAGGTGGGTTTTTACAGATTCAACCTAGTTTTGTTGAAGAATACATGTCATACTTAATTTTGGAAATAATTTTTATGTTAGTTGGATTCACTATCGACTCCTCTTATTAGAACTTGAAATCTTAGTTTCAAATGGATTTAATTTTTTTAAACTGCTTCTAAAATTAATGTGAATAGCATGGTAGAAACACGATTTAGTGACAGTTTGTGGATTTGTAAGAAATTGGTTATTGTGCAATGTGCCCTGTTTATGGATTTTAAAGTGATGATTTTAAAATTTTGATTTGTTTTGATTCATGGAAATGTTTTATGGTGATCCTTTCAATAAAATAAATGTTTTATTGAAATTTTATGAAATGGTTGGTTTGGCATTGTTTTGGCATAAGAAGGTTTGTGTGAGTTCTTGCTTTCAATGTGACCTTGAATAAGGGTTATGAAAAATTGGGGTTCAAGGGATGACACCCTGGATAAGGGGTGTGTTCCATTGAGGTACAATAATATTGGAAACATAGTAATGACTTGGTTGATGAATGAGAAACCACTCATCATTATGGAACTATCCTTGAAGCATGCATGTGGGTGTGGGTGTATGAATCATGGATTAGGTATGGAAAAAAGGAACATGAAATATTTTGATGCTTTTTTTGTTTGATTTCCATGGCAATTGTTTTGGTTGGGAAATTGTTTTGGGTTGGAATTTCTTTGGTATGATATAAACTGTTGAAATTTTTTAAATGCTTTTATATAATTCTTTATATATAAATATGTTAACTTATTCTATCATATTAGTGTGAGTAGATATTTCATTTGGGAAAAAACCTAGTAAGTTTCATTACTCTACCACTACTTTGGAAATTTTGTACTTTTTTTAGATATTATTTACCAAGAAAAAAGTGAAGGTAAATTATTGAATTTCATTAGTGGTTCTTCATGATACTAGAACATGGATTAATGAGTTGGAGCTTAGAGAATGTTGGGAGTTGTTGTGTTGATGTCTTTGGAGTCTTTGAGCTTTGTGGTTTATTCATCTACTTTGGTACTCTAATATTGGTTATGTTGTAGTTGGTATTGTTGCCTTTTGGTATTAATTTGAGTTATATTACATTATAATTATGCATCATATAGTGGTTTTGGTTAGGATATGTTAGTTGCGATTATTTTATTTTTAAAGTTCAAATCATCCCCCAATTGTATTGAAGCCCTTGGAATTTATTTATAGTATTTGGAATAATGTGGATGTCACCTAAATCCTAGTAGAAATTCCACCTCAACTCAGGCCAATGAATAGGGGTGGGGTGTTACAAATTGTACCAGTATTGGTCATTCAGAATCATTTTGGAGAAATGTTATTGGTTTTTCAGTCTTGGATTTGAAGATCATTCTAGTTCATCCCTTCAGTTGGGATGGTAGAAATGAGTTTAATCATTAAAACATGAAATTTAGAGCATAAAAAAGATATATCTAGACTATTTATACTAAACTTCATGTTACCATGGATTTGGGTACATAAGTGTTTTCGAGAAACTTATAGGATTTGTAATATCATTTTCATGGGTTTAGCTAATGAGAAGAGAATGACATGCATTGATAAAAATGACTTCCCACTATGATTGAATATTTCATTTTGATTAATGATTTATCGTTTGGTTCAAACATGTTGATTTTGATAAATGATGATTTTTTTTTCAAATTATAGATTTTGAAAAGGTTATGGTTTTGGTATATTGAAAATGGTTTTATTTTCAAAATCATGGTAAAATTTTCAAAAAGGTGTTGAAAAAGGAATGTGATGATTTTTTGGAAGGCCTTGTTGTGATAATCATGATATAAAAGAATTTTAAGATGTTAATAATTTAGTTTTTATATAGTGAGACTTATTGATCATTGTTTTGGTTATAGAAAATGAAACTCGGTAGGCATCATAGAAACCAACCAGAAGTGGTTGCTGAGAACATAGTTGCACTTGAGCCACATGTAAAATAAAAACCGATTCAAAGTACTTTACAAGACTTTCAGGTTGTGGATATTGGGAAATGAAGGGATGAACCAAGGCAAGTGGACCATTCCATTTAGATCTAGAAGCAGAATCCACCAATATTTTGGGGTGATCTAGAACCAGAGAAGGAATATGTGTGAATTAATAGTATGAATCAAATATTCGATTTCTTTGGCTCACCAACAAAGCTGAAAGTCATATTGGAAACATATATGATGGAGGATCTTGCTCACCAATGGTGGGATTTATCAGTTCATGATAAATTATACCAATTAATTTCGTGGGAGGATTTTGAAGAATTGTTTAACAAACTATTCTACCCTAATATGTTCAGGATTTATAGAAAGACAGACTTTGTTATCTTGAAGTAATAAAACGTCCTAGTGATAGAGTATGTGGCTAAATACATGAATTTGGTCTGATTTTCACCCAATGTTTCTACTAGTTCATCCTTTTAAAGTAAAATATTTTTTAATCTAGTATGATTATGGAATATTTCTTTTTTATTACATAACATTACATAGAATTTTACAAACAAAGGATCTTTTAATGTTTAGTATCATAGAAATAAGGTACAAAATACACAAAAACATGAAAAAATTATTCTAATACACTTGAAAGGATTCATAATAGGTTCATAATAAGTTCAATTACTGCATCTAATAACCTGGGGACATGCATCAAAGGAAAGGGTGAACATAAGGCTCAGTAAGAGAAAACAAGGGAAATAATTTACATGTGATCATGATAAATATCGATAAGAACATGAGGGATATAATAAAGGCATGAGAAATGAAAAAAGAAACATATAATAATAAAAATAACATGATTCATAACTTATAAATTTGGCTAAAATTTAATTGAGTCATTCATAATCATATCACCAAGGTTTATCACTGAGGTGTCATAAAAATTACCAAGGTTATTCACCAAGGTATCGTAAAACATGTCGACTCTAGAGATTAAATTATTTACCCAATGAATTGGAGTACTATCAAACCACACACTTCATATGTATTATTTAATATGATTCAAATATATCATAATAAAACATTTCATAAATAACCTATTTAGAATAAAATAAATGGGTTTCATATAAAAATAATGGTGTTTTTAAGAAGTTCCTAAAGTTAAGATCTTTATGTATTTTTAAACACACACATAGGGAAAGAGGGGTTTATGTATTTTAATCCCTAAATAAAATAGATCATTTTTATATATAGGTGAATACCATAAGAAAATAAAGAGGTTTGGGTATTCACAAAAATAAATCAAAAATATATTTTTCTTAAGAAAAAAAGATAAATTTTAAGAAGAACATTCGGTAGCATAATGGTATGAAAAATGGTTTTAAAAAACATTAAAAAATAGGGGAAACGAGTATCCCACAAATAAAGTAATATAAATAAAGTATAATTATAGAAAAATATATATATAAGAACATATATTGGAAATTTGAAGGGCATACCACATAAAAAGGTAATGTGAAAGGAAAAGAGAAGTTGAGATTTCCCATACCTTAAAGACTAACTCCTAAAAATCAAAGATTGGGAACTTGGGGGATTGAGGAAACCTTGGGAGGTAAAAATATCATATATTCATGGATGATGAATTTTTAATGAAATATAATGGATAAATTGGTAGGTATTTATAGCAAAACTGAGGGAGTTTTTTTATTAATATCCTTAGACACCTAGGTAGTGGTAAATCCAATACCATGGGTTTCCCCAGGGTATTTTCTCATGGTATTTTCCACATGGTACACTTATTGTTTTAAATTAATCCTCAAGAGTCTAAAGTCATTTTATATTACTAATTACATCATTATTACATAGTTATTATGTCATTAAACATACCGAAAAACTCAAACTGCATTTTTACTATTCACAAAAAACAAAAGTATTTTATAAAATTCTAAAAAATTAAACATAACATAATATCAATTTTTTGATTTAAAAAATGACATTTATTTTTTCATAATAATTCTAAAAATATGAGAAATTTAACTTTTAACTTTAAAAATACTGATTTATTAAAAATAATAGCGGACAAAAAATTCATAGTAAAATGCAAAGTAAAATTTCCTACACTTGAAAAAAAATAAAATTATTTTATCATTTAAATTTAAATAAGACTGTTTTAATCATAATATTTTATTAAAATAAACATTATTAATAATACCTTAGTTTATTATAATAATTATATTTTTTAGGAAAATTACAATTTCTGTCCGAAAAATCGATTTATCAAAATCATCATATTTTAAAGAAAAACTAAACTCAAAATAGAATTGATGGAACAATAATTTAATTTAAACAAAGGTATTATAAATCAAGTATCTAAGTAATTGAAACACAAACACTTTTAACACCAATATAAGACCTAAGGTTAAGTTGTGTTAAGGTGATAGATTCATGTGGTGGCTCAGTTAACATCGCTCGAGTGGTAACTTCTGCTAACTTGAACTTCTCCCATAGGTGATTTCATCAAATCTTAACTTGTTGAATCTCAGATTGAGCTTGATCAAGAGAGAAGCCTAGGGATTCTACATCCCCCCAGGCTCTGACAAATGGGATCTTTACAAAATGAATCTACTGGTTGAGGCCATCACTTCTCATTTATTCATGAACTATACTTTGGAATTTCTATTTATAAACATTAATTATAACGTTAAAATTATTATCAGATATATAGTTTCCATTGGTAATATTGACCAAAATTTAAATATTTATGGTCACATTTCCCTTTATAATATTTTCATTATTGAGGAGATATGGTTTCATTATGTACAAAAATAGAATAACACACATTTTTATGAAACAAATTTCATTTAAAAATTATGGGTTATTACAATAATCTCCCCTTAAGAAATTTCATCCCCAAAATTTCAACATGTGCTCTCATATTCCGAGAATTTTGTAAAAGATTAAAATCTTTGTGAGAAATTTGTTTCCTTTAATAATCTTATAATTATAATAGAATTTTATGTCTGAGAACATCATGCTTAAGTATTTCATTCTATACCAACAATTACAGTTTTTATAAATCCTTCATAATGGTTTATAAAAATCTAATTATCAACCAAACATATCCCTCCAGAGTGTTAAAATAGGTGCATAGTAAGGTCCATTATTATGTACCAGGTTACGTTGATTTAGGCCCGACACACCTTGTCAGAGTTGCTACCCCTAGGTACATATGTGTTAGAACCACTTCCACTTGTTCGTATCTGGACATTGATTTATTTGTTTAGAAACCACTTACTTAATATTTCACTAAAATAAAAGGTTGTATTCCTATATTTAAAATTTTATATTTATTTATTCCTAATGTTTTCAAATCCCAATTTAAAAAATAAATAAACCATCCTTTGATACCAACTATGGCATCCCGCCTTTTTATTACATAACTTTACATAGAATTTTATAAATAGGGGATATTTTAAAGTTTTTTTTCTTGGAAATAAGGTACATAATACATGAAAACATGAAAAAATTATTCTAATCCACTTAAAATTCTTCATCATAGGTTCATAATAAGTTCAATTATTGAATCTCATAACACGGGGACAAACATAAAACAAATGGGTGAGCATAAGGCTTGTTAAGGGAAAGCAAGGGAAATAGTTTACATGCAATCATGAGAAATATCAATAAGAAAATGAGGTATATCATACAGGAATGAGAAATGAAAAAAGATACATATCATAGTAAAAATAACATGATTAATAACATAGAAATGTGGCTAAAACATTTAATTGATCCATTCATAATCATATCACCAATGATTATCACCGAGGTGTCATAAAAATTACCAAGGTTATTCACCAAGGTACTGTAAAACATGTCACATAGAGAGATTAAATTCTTTACCCGATTAATTGGAGTGAAATTAGGGTGAACCCTTCATATATATTAATTAATTTCAGCTATAGATATCATAATAAAACATTTCATAAATAACCCGTGTAGAATAAAATAAACATGTTTAATATAAAAACCATGGAATTTTGAAGAAGTTCTTAAAGACAAGATCTTTATATCCTTTTAAACCAATGAAAAGAGAATGCGAGTTTCATGTAAGATAATAAATTTCTAAAATAGATCATTTTAAAATATGAGAGGACCATTTTGGGATACTCCTAACACTGAGAGGGAGGTAAATTATTGTTGGGGAATTTTTAAACCAATTACAACTTTTTATCCTTGTACCTCTTGACCTGTTAGGATCTTGATTCTCTTATTCTATTTTATTTGTCGCATGAAATAATGGAAATCATTAAAAATATGAAAATTATATTTTCACAAGGTTCACCACTCAATAAGAGCAGCTACATACTTTCCATGCATGGGAATGACCAGTGCATATATTCTCCACTATAATGTGATATGATGTTAAAATGGATCAACTAGGAAAGCAATCCTATAGACTGTGTGGCTACCTACACTTGGAGGGGGAAGGGATATAATCCTATTCCAACTTGCAACAAGTTGGATATTCCCTTACACTTGTTGGTTCTTTATAATTCCATTCAAGATAGTCTACTTTATTCTTTAAAAGGTATGTTATGTTATTGACCTTATTAAGTTCTCTTTACTTGGTTACTTTTAAAGTAGTAAGCAAGCAACTCTCTTCTTCTTCTCTCTTCTTCTTTAGTGCAAAACTAACTTCACTAAATTTCTTCTTCTTCTTCTTTAGTGCAACCACTGACTGCACTACCTCTTCTTCAGTGAAATAACCAAATGCACTCTTCTTCCTTTTTTATTGGCTTGAATCACATACAACTATTTAAATATTATGAAATAAGGATTGTCTCACTTGGAATCATTAGATTCAACTTATTATAATTTGTTCATGAATTCATGTGATAATGCAGAAGATATTTAGGTTGAAATTTTCTTCCCTTTATTTATTCTTTTGGTTTTCACACGTGCACACACTTGTTTTGGTTTTTTGTTTAAGTGATTTCATGTATGCTTGTGCATAAATCCAAGCATGAACTCTATTATTCCTCTCTTTGTGTGATAACCATAATGGGTGTGGTTATTTGAGAACACACACAACCTCTTCTCCTTTTCATCTTCTTTATTTTCTTTCTTCCTCTTGCAATTAGTTAGTGTGTTTCTTTATGTTTATATGTATATGTTTCTTCAAACCTGAATAGGGGAAACCATTTCTTTGTGAAAGATTCTTCTTAAAACAACCACTCAAGGCCTTAGGATTTCTTCAAACCATGAACATGGGTGCATGAAACACATACTTCCCTTCACTTTCAATCTCCTTCTTCACCAAAACATGAACCCCTTTAAAAAGTAGAGTATATGCATGCGTACCTCAGAGAGTTATTATTTACCTCATGAAACCAGGGTGGCCATGGGTTGTAATCTTCATGCAGGGGATTCATAGTTCTTATTTGTTCATGATATGCAAAGATATGCCTCTTCCAAAATATTAGTGAGAGACAAAGGCTCAATCAATGGCTCATGATGGTGTGTCCTTCACAAAGAATAACGATGGTTTTACAAAACCTATCATGTGTTTGGGTTTTGGTTTTTCGCGAAGATATTCGAGGGTGAATTTCACCTATCGATGACTTTCAATATTTCATCTTTGTGGAGCCTTGAAGACTCATGGTGCTCTGCTTTCGCTTCGTGATGTGATGAGTAGAGAGATGCTATTTTTTTAAACAGGATCTCTCGAGTATGTGGGAGTAGAAACTCTCTTTGTTTCGGGCTCCACCTTTTATAGGTGAGGGAAACTCCACTTCTGCATTCGATATCCGTGTGAAAATACAAGGAGATCGCTACTTTGAATGCCCGAGATATCTAGGGTTTTGAAAATCTTAAAACCAATGTGAAGATATGTCGTGATCCTTGGGTTGTTTCCCTTTTGAACATCGGATTCTTCAGGACATTGTGCATGCATTTTATATTTGCATTTATCTCGTTTTTAAATCAGTATTGAATAATCCATGAATATTGGATGAAAGTTAAGGCCTTGCAACTCCCCTTTCTTCATCCTACTTTGAGATATTATCATGCATGCAAGACATTGATTGCATGCATGGTCTCAGTTCAATCACAAGACACTTCTTTAATGGATAGGGATCACCATGGTGGTCGGTCTTCATCTCTAGTGAGAGCAGTGTTGCTAGTGGATGGAAGTGACGTTGAGAGGTTGAAGATGAAAATGTGGGATGAATCGAATGCTGCAGGAGGATCGGATATCCCTTATTCATACTCACGTGTCACGAGATAGATGGATGACATAGATTAGATCCATCTGCTGTAGATTGATTGAATAGTAGAGTGAGACGCGATATTAGATGTATGGAAAATATTACATCTACATTTTTTATAACTCATCCCACATCAAATCAGTAACATGGGAATTCCATAGTTCATCAATCAACTCCCCCAGTAACTAGTTAGAATTCTCCTCTTCCTCCTCCAATGCTGTCCCACACTAGTTTTCTATGTGTGTGCTCTTAGATCCTTCTTTTCCTCCTCAGGCGCACACCTAGTGCCCACTATTCACACCCTGGGGGCTTATACACAACCCCATGCGCCTCTTGCAGACTGGCTCTACCTTGGCTTCCCCATGGGCGCGGTCGACCCCCTGTGGTCCTATATATGCCTCAGGTTGAGGCTGGGAAGATAGCTCGTGGGATAGCTCCATTTTTTAAGTAATACACATAAAAATACTTGGTAGGAAACCAAGTACACACAAAAATGCATGGCCATCATTAAACACAAACCAACCTCATGCATGACCACCTTAAAGTCCAAACCTTTTCTTTAACCTTATTATTATTTTTATTCTATCATATACTCCATGATATAAACTTCATGCAAAGCACATGTGTAACACCCCAAGATTCCACGATATGTATCCTTTTCAAATAATTTAATAGCTTGTGATGTACGCAACTCTGAGTTCAAGCGCACCACGACCTATCAAACTAGCCGTTTATAAAATAGGCTATGAATAGTATTAACCAAATTTTGAATTTTATATATCCCATATAATTTTAACATTCATATATTGTGTTTATTAGACATAATATGAGGACAAATTTAATTTTTCAGATAAAAGAAGTATTTTTCAAAAAATGCAATTTTCCACCTTTTAATGGCGAACAATTTTTAAATACAATATTAAACACTTTTATATATTAAATTTGATGAAATTAAATTATTATTTAGAAATGGGACATAAAAAGTTAGTTTGGATAATTTTTTGGTACTTTTATGATAACTTTCATATTTTGATGAATAATAAAAAAATACTAAATTTTAATTGAAAACAACCTTTTTAATCGAAATAATTTATAGTGTTCAATTATAAATTTGTGTGGTTTTAAAGTATAATTATATCATATTTTTATAATTTAATATAATTTAGGTCATTTTATGTAATTTCACATTTAAATAGTACATAAAGACATGTCAATCGTTTGATAGTTTTTACTTCTTAAAAACCCATTTTTTGGTTTTGACAATGGAAATTAATTTTAAATTAATTTCTGAAAATTATGAGTTTTGAATTTGGAAAAATGTATTCCATATTTGGAATTAGAAGGTCTAAATTTTTTAAATAATTAACTTTTATTTTTAGACATTATGAATAGTAACTTCAATAAATATTGTATTTTCCATGGTTAATGGATGAATTCGATAAATAAGGGTAAAAAATAACATTATAATAATATAAAATTACCCTAACACATTTCTTAACCCTATTGGATGATACATGTCTGACCATATTCATCCTTGGGTCAATTTGGGGACCCCATGGATTCACTTGTATGTGAAAATGACACTTTATAAAAATTAATTTAAAATTAAGGAAAATGTAACATAAACATGTATCTTTTAGTAAATTTTTTAATATGGGGTTATAATAGTGATAATTTAGAATATAAATATTAATTTTAAATCTAAAAAAAATTAATACATAATGGTATTTTATTTATAATTTTTAGACATAAAACAAATATATTTATTTGTGACACAAGAATGATGAAATATCTTCCTTATTAATGAAAGAATAAAATAAAAGATATTATAAATATTAAAATAAATATAACTTGAATGTTTTGATGTCATAAACGAATTTTATAGGTTAATATTACATGTTAGGGTTGATTCAATGTATTTCTTTGAAATAATAAATATTTTATGACTATCATAAAAACCAAATACTAAATAGTGTCAAAATTGACATAAATAAGTTTTTAAAACAAATACTATATTATTAAATGATATAATATTCCTAAAAATATAAGATTAGACCAAATTACTTATATAATGTTATATATGTAATTAAATAACCACTTGAGGTTATATTATCATTTTATAGTATGTTTATTAACCATATAATATAAATATACAAGAAGACATGGTAAATGTTAAACTATTTAACTAAGAGTTAAATCTAAAAGATAAGGTTAACATGGTAACCTAAACTTGTATAAAACCTATTGGTTAAAAATATTTCTACCCATAACCACCTTATCTTATAAATAAATTCATTTGGATCTATTCTAAACCTAAAATTAATTTATAATAAAATAATATTTCAAGCTTTTCTTAAAGTGACCCTCACCTCTCTTATAAAAGGGTACTTCCCCTTCTCTTAATTTCACACCTCCAGAGCCTTTTTTATGGTACAAACCATGCTAAAATATGATCCCAAATACTATAAATTCATTTTATAGGCCATAATTGTATCATAAATATAACCTATAGATCCTTTTTTTCAAATCAAAAGGAAGAACCCGAAGAAGAGGTAATTACTTCATCACCTCTTTCAATGTTCTTTTCTTCTTCCACTTACTATTTCTTTGTCATTTACATACCAACATAATAACTCTAGTACCTTATAATTACCAAGATGTTATTATAAATATGTTATAACCATATTCATTACTCTATCCATCCTATGAATGACAAAGTCACTATACGTGCGTGCGTACGGATTACCTTATCCACGTCGTGGTGTAGTTTGTTATTCTACACTTCATTATTTGGATGGGTATAATAATGAGTATAATTTATGTAAATAATAAATATAACATGTTAATGATTCTTTATATATAATATACCATCCAATTACATACAATTTCACCATCAATTTAATGATATTGTCTCTCGTGCGTACGTACGACTTACCATCTCCACGACGCGATGAGATTCATTTCCACGTTCACCATTCAACAATGATTATAAATATATATATTATTAATAATTATGTAATATATGACATAATAATGATAATTTAAATATATATATAAATATATATTCATATTTATTTATTTACATATATCTCATTTTCTTACTTCCATTCAATACGATATGAAAATGGAAACATCGTTTATGCGTACGTACGACCAACCGTCTCCATAAACGGTGTTTTCCATTTCATAAATATATCTATTATAAATATTTATATTCTGAATATATATGATACATAAATTATGTTTTATATTCTGGAAGCAATTAAATCATGATATAAGTGATACAATCAAGAATAACATGTTAAAACACGTATGATAAAGAAAGCGATTATTACCTGAAATGTTATTTTAACTTGGAAATTTTTATTAAATGGGTAGTATAAAGTCATAAATGAATCAATTATGATATCATAAATATTAACATGGTTCTTTTATAATTTAATAACATACTATGGTCATTATACAAGAGGTTAAATGTACCCTCGACCAAAGGAAAGTACAATGTAAGGATTAATTCCTCAATCTCATTATTATCCGAGATTGTTTATATGTATGTTTTTACTAGGAAATATTTATTATCCATATACATGTTTCATAAAAGAGTTCTCAAAAGGATTATTTTTAAGGAACTATTTAACAAAAACATCATTTTAAATGGTTTAAATATTTGTTCTTCTAAATCATTCTCATTAATGTCTATGTTTTCAAAATGGGTTTTAAGGATTTATTTATAGGGACATGAATGTTTTAACATGTTAATTACTTTATGAAGTTTCAAATTTGTATGTGACACTTTGATTAAAAAATGTATTTTAAATGTATTCCTTTCTAAATTGTGTGACTTTTAAATGATTTCATGAAAAAGGTATATTTCTCTCAAAGAGTTTTACTGATCATTTTCAACTATTTAAAAATCCTTTACTATATATTTTTTATGATTGAGGTTTATTTATTATAATAAAATGTTCTATATTTCATTTAATGAGTTATTATATGTTTGACTATGGATGAGATGTTTTTATACCCTTCATGTTTTATAGTTAAAGTATTGACATTTTGTATGCTAGTTTTAATACGAATTTTTATGTTATGTTTCATCCTTTTCATACAAGGAATGAATTATTCTTAGTAAGTGATGGGAGGGGCCCTCTATAGCCCCTAGATTCCTTAACAGGTCTCATGATACAAATTAGTGTCTTGGAATAAGGCCTTGAATTTTTTTTATTTGTAGTCTTGGCATGAGGCCTTGACTATGTGGTTATGATGTCTGACATTATGCATTATTTCATTATGAAATTAGTTAATACATTTGATTATTAAACTAGTAGAATATCCATGTTCATGTTTATATGGTAATTTTTGATTTATTTTTTCCATATTATGTTCACGTATATGTTTAAATGGATTTTGTTTTTATTACACATCTTGCCTTAAAATTTTATAGCTTCTGCTAAATTATTTACCCTTATTGAGCTTCTGAGCTCACCCCTTTCTTATGTTTTGTTTTCCCAGGATTCCAAGAAGTGTAATATGATTGATATGCAATGTTAATCTAGGGGAATAATGCTTTTCTAAAAGGAATATTTATGTTGTTTTTTAATGTGTAATGTAACATTCATTTATGCAATCTATTTTCCAAGACTGCTAAACTGATCGGTTTTTCAGGACTTGAACCCTTGTGATGATGCAAATGTTATGTAATAATGCACCAACTCTAGGTAACTAGGGTCGAGGAATTATAGTTGATATTAGAGGAAGTTTATAAACAACATTGGAAAAAGATTTAGAACACATATAATTGGGATCATAACCCTAGGGTAGACTTTGAGGATAAGTATAGAAGAACCCCATAGATTTTTTCTAAAGTAGGGATTATGTAGGTTTTTATAATAAATACATCCCTATCTTGATACTACAAGTGGGAATGGCTCTATAAAATATGTACCTTGGAGTGAAAACTCCATCAAGGAGTTTCGGGCTTGACCTGGGTTTTCCTGGTACATGACAACGGGCCTTACTGCGCCCCTGGTTTGACACTCCTTGGGGATATGCTTAAGATAATTCACATTTTCTTTACAAACAATTATGAAGGATTTAAAAGTAAATAAGTCCTAAAAAAAGCATTTTTATGATTATGGATAATATGTATGAACTATTCAATCTATGTTAAGTGATTTATAAGTTTGGAATTATGAATTGAGATTCATAAACTAACCTAGAGTATGCCATTGTTTAGAAATGAAACCTAGTGGAAGGAATAAAAATCGTATCAATGCACGTAATACATCTATGGATTTACCTCCTACTCAAGATAATTATAGTGGAAAAGGTGATGAAACTAGTGTTGAACAACTTATAACCATACTGAAAAAAATCACTTAGGTTATGAATAATAACCTTACCCGTATGGAGAACCCTGATCCACAACGTGGAGGATCAATGTTAGACCGCTTCATGAGGCAACAACCACAAATGTTCTATGGGACTACAAATCCTTTTGTAGGTAAGTAGTGGATAATTTCCTTAGAGAAAATATTTCTTGCTTTGGGATGTAATGAAAGGGAAAAGATTATCATGGCATTTTATCACCTCTAAGGGGATGTAGATCAATGGTGGTCATTAATTCAAAACATAAAAGAGGAGGAAGAAGTGGGAAATTGTAAAGCCCTGACCCCAGTTTTCTAGAGTCGATGCATTATTACATATCATTGGCATGATCACAAAAGATCAAGTCTCAAAATACCGGTTAGTTTAGTAGCCTTGGAAACACTAGATATATTCATAAGTCTTACATTACATCATAAAGTAAAAAAACTACAACAACATCTTGTCTTCATATCCCCTCATACATTCCTTGCAGGTCATTCATAAAATACTTCTTCACATCCTGGGAAAAATTAAAACATTAAAAGGTGTGAGTTCAAATGCTCAGTAAGGATAACAATATAGCGGAAACTTTCATAAATAAACATAAACATTTAAGTAAATGTATAACTAAAACAAAATCCTTTTAAATTTGAACTTCAGCGTAATATGGAAAAGATAAAATGAAATAATTCCATTTACTTTTTCACATGGATATTCTACTAGTCGAATAATCACATGCAATATCAATAACCACTTTCATAATGATGGAATTCATAATGCCAGACTATCATAACCACATAGTTAAGGCCTTGTTCCAAGACTACAAATAATATTTTTTCAAGGCCTAGTGATAAGACACTAGTTTGTCTCATGAGACCTACCGATGCATCGAGGAGCTATAGCGGGATCCACCCGTCACTTATTAAGTCCAATGGATTCCTCATATGAATAGGTTTAAACATAACAAAAACATTCATATTAAAACTAGCATACGAAATGTCAATACTTTTTCCATAAACCATGAATGGTATAAAAATAACACATCCACAGTCAAACATATCACAAAAACTTCAATACAATATGGAAGTTTTGTATCATAATAAATCAATTTCAAATAAGCTTAAAATCCATCAAAGGATGTTGAAATAGATGAATTCAAAACTATTTTGAGAGAAATATCTCTTTTTTTAAAATAATTTAAAAGTCACATAATTATAAAAGAAAAAATTTAATTTAAAAATATTCTCATAATATTGTAAGGGAAGATTCGACGATTTTATAACAGTGGAAGATAGCCACACCCTCCGTATAAGTTAAAAAAGACATTCTTACCTTAATTCTGTCGAAAAGGTTAAAAAGGACCTTGTTTGGAAAATGACGGAAAGATTCCTTTATAAATTTATTATAAAAAGTAAAACAAAGGTATAAATGAATTTAACCCATATTCTGTAAAATATTAAGAATGTTTTGAAGTAAATTTTTAAGAAACATGGATGTGGATGATAAAGAGGCCCTAGTAGATAATTACATATAAACAACCTCGGATAATGAAGAGATTGCGAAATAAACCCTTACCAATTTGGTAACTTACAAAACATACACCCCAAAAAAGAGGTATCATACAATTAATATGTAAATACACATTAATTAAAGTGTATTACACAAAGAATACAATTATGGGTAGTACATACACCACACAAAAGGTAATAGTGGCAATATGGTACAAATCTCACGGGAATAAGGAGTGAGATGAAAACCCCTTACCTTATACTTTTCCTTGGTTGAGGGTAGGTTAACCTCTTTTATAATGGTGAAATAATTTTTATTAAATTATACAAGAATCTTATACATTAATATTATATCATATATGATCTTTTAACATTGCTTTGTTAATAATATCTTAGTATTATCGTCGTTTCAAATGTTAACTTACTCGTTTTCTTTTATATGTTTTGTTACATAAGCCATGTTTGTTATGGATAGGTTTTATATTATTCATTTCCAGAATTATATTTAGTCTTTAAAAATTATTTTTAATCATAAAATGAAATTTATTCTTGAATGGAAACGATGGGGAATGAATCTCACCGCGTTCGTGGAGATGGTAGTCCGTACGTACGTACGAGAGACAATATCATTCTTTTGATATTAAAATAATATATAATTGGATTTTATATCATATATACAGAGTAATTAACATGTTATATTTATTATTTACATCAATTACACATCATTATTATACCTATCCAAATAATAATGTATTGAATAACAATTACACCACGACGTGGAGACGGTAAGCCGTACGTACGCACGTATGGTGACATGTCATTAAAGGGATGGATAGAATACTGAATATGGTTTTACCATATTTATAATAACATCACAGTATATAGGAGATACTGGATTTATTATTTTATAATTTATATAACAAATAAATAAGAAGTTGAAGAAGAAAGGAACTTGAAAGAGGGTGGTGAAAATATTACCTCTTCTTTGGGTTCTTCCTTTTGATTTGATCAAAAGGGATCCGTAGGTTGGCTTTATGATCAAACTAAGGCCTCTAGGTTGAATTGAGGGAAGTTTAGAGAATATTTGGGCAGGGTTTGTCCGAGACAAAAGGATTTAACGGTGTGAATTAGAGAGAAGGGGGAGTGCCCTTTTATAAGAGGGGTGAGGGGCACCTTTGGAAAAGCTAGAAATATTATTTTATAATAAATTCATATTCGGTTTATAATGGCTCAAAAGTGTATTATTTAAAGGTTAAGGTGGGTATGGGTCCAAAAACACCCAAAAAATAGGTTTTATACAGGTTTGAGTCACTATATTAACCTTATCTTTTAGTTTTAACTCTTAGTTAATTAGTTTCACATTTACCATGTCTCTTAGTATTTTTATAGTATATGGTTAATAAACTTACTATAAACTTCCAATAGACCCCCAAGTGGTCCATTAATGATACACCTATCATTATATAAGTCCTTTGGACGAAACTTAGATTTTTAGGAATATAATATCAATTAATAATATAATATTTGTTTTAAAAACTCTTTTTTGTCAATTTTGACACTATTGGGTATTTTGTTTTAGATAAATTCATAACATCATTATTACTTCAAAAACAATTCATATAAACAATATTAATATGTCATATTAGCCTATAAAATTAATTTAATTCATAAAAAGTTTCAAATTACATTTATTTGGGTATTTATAATATCAATTATCTTAATTTTTTATTAATTAGGTAATTACTGCATCACCATTGTGTCATAAATAAATTAAATTATTTAATGTATAAAAATTATAAATAAAATACCATTATGTTGGAAATAGTTTTATATTTCTAATGAATATTTATAATATAATTTATCATATGTATAACCCTTTATTAAAAATGTTTTAGTTATTAAACTTTGATTTTAACTATTTTAACTCTTCTTTGAATTAAATAATTATAAATGTCCTAATCTAATCCAAGTGGACCTAAATGATAATATTTTATTCCTAAGGTTGTTTTTGGTCGAGGTACACTTGTCCAATAGAATTAGGACATGTGTTAGGATAATATTAATATCATTTTTACCCTTAATTACCATATTTACTTTTAACCGTGGTAAATAAAAGTAAAAAGTTACTATTCACCAAAATTATTTTCATCTTATTGAACCACATTTTACTCCTTGATATTAACTGTGTCTCTCATATTTTTGAAATTCCACTCAAAAAAGCGGTAAAATTAAGTTTTATGTGAATTTGCAAATTCTCTTAGGAGGTGAGTAAAAGACGGTGAAAGTTCAATAAAATTTTTATATATCTAAAATTATTCTAAAATAACTCCAATGAATTACATTGAACATATATAGATATTATGTATCTATTTTTAACTTAATTAAATTTAAACAAAATAAATAATTATTTATATAAAAATTTGGTTTTAAACTTTAACTCAGTGTTTTTCACTATTCATCAAAAATTGAAAGTTTTCAGAAAGATACCAAAATTTCACCCTAGGCTAATTTCGATATTCCAAATCCAAAAATGAAGTCCGTTTTGAATGATAAAATGTATATAATTTCAAAAAGTGGGAATTACTATTTATAACGGCTAGTTTGATTGGTTGTGGTATGTGTTAGAACATGAAGTTGCGTTCAACACACGCTACTGTATTATTCAAAGGGAAGCATACCGTAGAAGCTTGAGGTGTTACATTCTACCCTCCTTCAAATAATTTTGTCCTCTAAATTTCTAGAATACTACCGCATGAAAAGACTCAGGTGATTCTTCATCATAAGTTCCTCGGGTTCCCACATTGCCTCTTCCATTTTATGATTTCTCCATAGAAATTTTACCAGACGAGTCGTCCGGTTTCTCAGCAAGTGTTCTCTTGTATCAAGAATCCTGAAGGGTTCTTCGCAATAAGACAGATCGGGTTCAAGTTATAATTCCTCGTAAGTGAGTACATGCGTTGGGTCAGACATGTATTTTCTCAACAGTGATATGTGGAACACATCGTGAACTTTGGAGAGATTTGGTGGCATTCCCAAACAGTAAGCTACAACCCCAATTCGTTCTAGAATTTCGAAAGGTCCGATTTACCTGGGACTCAATTTACCTTTCTTACCGAAACATATAACTCCCTTCCATGGAGATACCTTCAAGAAAACATGATCTCCTACCTGAAATTCCAAATCCTTCCTTCGGTTATCGGCATTGCTCTTCTGCCTACTTTGAGATGCATTGATGTGGTTTTGGATTACCTTTACCTTTTCCATCGTTTCCTCCACCAGTTCTGGGCCTACAAGTTTTCTTTCACCAACGTCATCCCAACAGGTTGTTGTGCAACATCTCTTTCCATATAAGGCTTCATATGGTGCCACCGAATACTTTAATGGAAGCTATTGTTATAGGAAAATTCCACCATAGGTAAATATTGATCCCATATACCCTGAAAGTCAAGTGAGCAAGATATCAACATGTCTTCTAAGGTTTTAATAGTCTGTTCTGATTGTCCATCTGTTTGAGGGTGGTAGGCAGTGCTCAAACGAAGATCAGTATCTATGGATTTCTAAAGAATTTTCCAAAATCTTGAAGTAAAATGGGGATCACGATCAAAAACAATAGATAGGGGTACTCCATGAAGTCTCACAAATTCATTAATATATAGCCTTGCTAGATGTTCAAGTGGTAAATCTTCCCTTATAGCAAGAAAATGTGCTGACTTGGTAAGACGATCAACAATGACCCATATTGGATCATTCTTTCTAGGAGTATCTGGTAGTCCCATGACAAAGTCAATCATGATATTATCCAATTTCCACTTAGGTATGGGAAGAGGTTGCATGACTCCTCCAGGCTGTTTCGTTACAGCTTTCACTAGTTGAAAAACCATAAATCTTGACACAAAATCAGCAATCTCCCTCTTCATGTTGTCCCACCAAAAATGTTCCTTTAAATCTCTATACATTTTGGTGCTCCTAGGGTGTATAGAGAAATTGGAACTATGAGCATCATCCAACAATTCCCTTTTTAGATCAGGTATATCAGGAACACAAAGTCTCTTCCCAAATTTAAAAATTCCATCTTCATACACAAAGTCACTCAATATCCCATCATTCATAGCTTTAATATTCTTTTTAAACTCTTCATCCTCAGTATAAGAACTCTTTATCGTTTCTAGTAAAGATGGTTTGGAAACAATTTGAAAAAGTGTTGATGTTTCACCTTCCATGGTGATTCCCATATCCATCTTTACTAGATCCATGAAAATAGGATCCCTCTCAACTCTCATCTTGTTCAAAACTCCATGATCTTTTCTACTCAAGGCATCTTCCACCTTATTTTCCTTCCCCGGGTGGTAGTGTATTGTGAAATCATAATCTTTGAGTAGTTCAAGCCATCTCCTTTGCCTCATGTTGAGTTCTTTCTGTGAGAAAATCTACTTCAAACTATTTTGATCAGTATAAATCTCAAAATTTTCACCGTAGAGATAGCGTCTCTATATCATCAAAGCAAATATTACAGTAGCTAACTCAAGATCATGAGTAGGATAGTTTTTCTCATTAATTTTCATCTATTGTGATGCATAGGCAATAACTCTATCATTATGCATAAGGACACAACCAAATCCTTTCTTCAATTCATCACTATAAATAACGAACCCATCATTCCCCGATGGTAGAGTCAATATAGGAGAATTGACTAAAATTATCTTCAGTTCTTCAAAAAATTCTTCAAACTCTTTTGTCCAAAATAATTTAACCCCTTTACGTGTGAGCTTCGTTATTAGGTTAGCCAACCAGGAAAAATTCTGGACGAAACGTCGATAATAACCAGCTAAACCAATAAAACTGCTTACCTCAGTTATACTTGTTGGTGCTGGCCATTCTTGGATTGCTCTTGTCTTAGAAGGATCAACAAAGATTCCATCTTTAGAGACAATATGGCCAAGAAAATAAATCTCATGATGCCATAATTCACTCTTGCTAAACTTCCCATATAATTCATGTCTTCTCAGAGTCTTCAAGATAATACGCAAGTGATCACTACTGAAAAATAGGTCTATACCCATGGTTTTGTGTATAACCGTGGGTATAGGCCCCCCCTACACCCACAGTTTCGGAAACCGTGGGTTTAGGGATAGTATCGAGACCTATACCCACGGTTCTTGGAAAAACCGTGGGTATAGGTTTTTTTTGAAGACCTATACGCACGGTTTTGCCAAAACCATGGGCATAAGTGTTGTTTGGCAGACCTATACCCACGGTTTTTGAAAACCGTGGGTATATGTGGTATATTTTTCAAAGACCAATACCCACGGTTTTTTAAAACCGTGGGTATAGAGTTCCCGCGTTATGGCGGGAACAAAAAATTCCGCGGGACGAAATTTTTTTTTGATGAAAAGACGATCTTAAATAATATAAATTTATAGATACGAAATATTAAATCGTATAATATGTTAAGGTTAGTTGGTCAGTACCTCACATGCCTCAGCATAGGTCGCGGGTTCGAAAACCCGCGTGTTTTATTTTTTGATTATAGCAGATATATTAATATAAGAATAAAAAAGTATAATTATATAACAATTGGTTTGTTACCTCGGTTGGTCGCTGTGACTGGGCAGCGAACGGGAGGCACGGGTTCGAAACCCGCTGGACTTTTCTTTTCGATTATAACTGTTATATTAACATATTAAAATAAAATAATAAATATATATCAATAGCGGCGTTAGATCAGTTGGTCACTTGGTGCGGAACGAGATTCAGGTGCTGCATGGTTCCGAGTTCGATTCCCTTCCAGCACGGTTTTTTTTAATTCAATTACCCCACGGTTTGAAAAACCGTGGGGTCTATTGTGTGCCACGCTGGAACAGCGGTGTGGCACACTTTGACCCCTCTATACCCACGGTTCTCCAAAACCGTGGGTATAGGCTGAGACACCTATACCGACGCCATTCCAACCCACGGTTCCCAAAACCGTGGGTATAGCCTATACCCACGGTTTTGGGGGCTATACCCATGGTTTTGAACCGTGGGTATAGGTCTTTTTTCTAGTATTGGATTTTCATGATCTTCGTATCTTTTGGAGTATACCAAGATATCATCAATAAAAACAACTACAAAATCATCAAGATATTCCTTGAAAACTCTGTTCATTAGATCCATGAAAATAGAGGGTGCATTAGTCAGCCCAAAAGGCATTACTGTAAACTCGTAATGCCTGTACCTGGTTCGAAATGCTCTCTTAGGAATGTCTTCCTTCTTCACACACAACTGATGATATCCAGATCAAAGGTCAATATTTGAAAAGTATTGAGCACCAAGCAGTTGGTCAAATAAATCATCAATACGAGGTAAGGGATACTTGTTCTTTATTGTTATAGCATTGATTTCCCTGTAGTCGATACATAACCTCATAGATCCATCTTTCTTATTAACAAAAAGAACAAGGGATCCCCATGGAGAAACACTAGGTAGAATAAATCCCTTATTAATCAATTCCTCTAGTTGTTTATTTAGTTCCACTAATTCCACATTATCCATTCTATTAGGGGCCTTCGATATGGGCCTTGATCCAGGAATTAAATCAATGGAAAACTCAATTTCTCGTTCTGAAGGATGACCAGGTAAATCTTCTGGAAACACATCAACATATTCTTTCACAATAGGTACATCCTCTATTTGAACATTCCTTTCCTCACCCAAAATTATTTCATTATCTTCCTCCCCAATAATTGAATTTAGTTGAGCTACTGGGGGTGGATCTAGATAAGAATTAGGTGGTGATGATTCTGATCTAAAGATAAGGTGTTCTTTATCATCATCATCAAAAATCATAACCTCCTTCTTCTTACAATAAATCTTCGCATCATAGTCCAAAATACAATCCATTCCAAGGATTATATCAAACTCAATCATAGGTATGACTATGAGATCAACAGATAAAGAACATTTATGTGCTCTAATGGGAACTGATTCATAGAACTTTGTAGTAATGATACTTCCCTTTGGAGTTTTAACTGAAAACTCCCTTGTTAAATCAAATTGGAAATATCTCATTTTCTTAGAAAAATGGGAAGATATGAAACAATGCGATGATCTAGAATAAAATAATGCATTTGCTAAACTTGAGGAAACCATTAAATTACCTGCCACCACGTCTTTCGGAGCTTCTACCTCAGCAGTAGTGAGAGTATAATCTTGGCCTTGATCCCTTGGCCTGTTCTGAGGTAAGTTCCCCTGACTCTTAGGACATTAATTTTCATAATGTCCCATCTCCATGCAGTTGTAGTATTGAACACCGGTAGTTTCTTTCTTTCCCTTGCAATCACGATCTTGGTGGCCTTTTTCACCACACTTGTAATATACTCCCATTCCTTTCAAGAAAGTTTTGGGGTGTTTCTTCCCACATTTACTACAAGATGGATATTCAACTTTCCCCTTTTTCCCCTTATTTCCATTTCTGAAGTGATCAGCAGATCTCTTCTTCTCTTGCTTTGCCTTAAAGTTGTAAGACTTAGAGAATTCTTTTTCTGTCTTGATGGAACATGAGATAATATCTTCGTACAATGAGAAGGATTGTGAGACTAATACTCGACGAATAAATGGTTTTAACCCATCAAAGAAATGATAAATCTTACTCCTTGGGTTACGTATATAATCTGTTGCATGCCTCGCTAACCTTGTAAAGTTAGCCTCATACTTTGTGACATTCTCATCCTCCTTTTGTCTCAAACTCAGAAATTGCCTTTCCATATCAGCTCGATGGTCACGAGGAAGGTATTTTTCCAAGAAAATCTCTTTGAACTCCCTCCATTCCATATTTGATACTTCATCATCTTACTTCATGTTTTGAATCAACGAACACCATTGATCAGCATCTCCAGTGAGGCAGTAAATTTCCATGACAACTTTTTCCCTTTAGCTACTCCCCAAGGTGTGAAATATTTTCTCTAAAGAACTTATCCATTTCTCATATACTAATGGATTTGTACTCCCATTGAATTATGGTGGTTGTTTCCTCATGAAGCGATCTAACATTGATCCTCCATGTTGTGGATCGGGGTGCTCCATACGGGTAAGGTTATTATTCATAACCTGAGTGAGTTGTCCCAGTATGGTGATTAGCTGATCAGCACCAGTTCAATCACCAACTCCACTATAATTATCTTGATCATGAGGTAAATCCCTACATGGAGTGTGTGCATTGATATGGTTTCCATTCCTTCCACTAGTTGACATTTCTAAATAATGGCATAAACATGATGAGTTTATGAATCAAAATACATAATTCCAAACTTGTAAAACACTTAACATAAATTGAACAGTTTATGGATATAATCCATAATCATAAAAATGTTTTCTTTAGGAAGTATATACTCATAAAACCTTCATAATGGTTTGTAAAGAAAATGAGAATTATCCTAAGCATATCCCCCGGGAGTGTTGTAACAAAGAGTGCAGCAAGGCCCGTTGTCGTGCATCAGTTCCCGTTCGAGTCTAGCTCAAAGCAGTATTTTCAGGTTTTACCCCTAGGTACATCTGTTCCAAAGCCACCTCTACCTACTCGTATCTATACAGGGATGTATTACTCAGAAAAATCAGAAAATCTCTACAATACCAAAATTATAGGAAGTTCTTCTATACTAATCCACAAATTCTATATTAGGGCTATGTGCTCTAATCAGAGTTTATCTAAATCTAGCATCCAAGGTTTGTACTAAACTTCCTCTGATACCAACTGTAACGCTCCGACCCCAGTTACCTAGAGTCGGTGCATTATTACATAACATTAGAATGATCACAAAATATCAAGTCTCGAAAGACCGGTTAGTTTAGTAGCCTTGGAAACACTAGATATATTAATAAGTCTTACATTGCATCATAAAGTAAAAAAACTACAAAATCTTGTCTTCATATCCCCTTATACATTACCTGCAGGTCATTCATAAAATACTTCTTCACATCCTGGGAAAAATTAAAACATTGAAAGGGGTGCGCTCAGATGCTCAGTTAGGATAACAATATAGCGGAAACTTTAATAAATAAACACAAACATTTAAGGAAATTTATAACTAAAACAAAATCCATTTAAATTTGAAATTCAGAATAATATGGCAATGATAAAATTAAATAATGTCGTTTAATTATTCACATGGATATTCTACTAGTCGAATAATCACATGCAATATCAATAACCACTTTCATAATGATGGAATACATAATTCCAGACTATCATAACCACATAGTCAAGGCCTTGGGACAAAATTACAAATAAGATTTTGTCAAGGCCTTGTGCCAAGACACTAGTTTGTCTCATGAGACCTACCGATGCATCAAGGAGCTATAGCGGGCTCCACCCGTCACTTATTATGTCCAATGCATTCCTCATATGAATAGGTTTAAACATAACCTAAACATTCGTATTAAAACTAGAATAGTGAATGTCAATACTTTCTCCATAGAGCATGAATGGTATAAAAATAACACATCCACAATCAAAAATATCACAAAAACTTCAATGCAATATGGAATTTTTGTATCATAATAAATCAATTTCAAATAATCTTAATATCCATCAAAGGATGTTGACATTGATGAAATTAAAACTATTTGGAGAGAAATATCTCTTTTTTGAAATCATTTAAAAGTCACATAATTATAAAATAAAAAATTTAATTTGAAAATATTCTTATAAGCTTGTAAGGGAATATTCAACGATTTTATCATGGCGGAAAATAGCCACACCTGCCGTATAAGTTAAAAAAAGACATTTTTACCTTAATTCTGTCGAAAAGGTTAAAAAGGACCTTGTTTGGAAAACAAAGGAAAGATTCCTTGATAAACTTCTTATAAAAAGTCAAACAATGGTATAAATGACATTAACACATATTATATAAAATATTAATAATGTTTTATAATACATTTTTAAGAAACATGGATGTGGATGATAAAGAGGTCCCAGTAGATAATTACGTATAAACAACCTCGGATAATGAAGAGATTGTGAAATAAACCCTTACCAATTTGGTAACTTATGAAACATACACCCCATGAAAGAGGTACCATACAATGAATATATATATACACATTAATTAAATTTTATTACACAAATAATACAATTATGGGAAGTATATACACCACACAAAAGGTAATAGTGGCAATATGGTACGAATCTCACGGGAATAAGGAGTGAGATAAAAACCCCTAACCTTGTACATTTCCTTGGTTGAGGGTAGGTTAAACTCCTATATAATGGTGAAATAATTTTTATTAAATTATCCAAGAATCATATACATTAATATGATATCATATATGATCTTTTAACATTGCTTTGTTAATAATATCTTAGTATTATCGTCGTTTCAGGTGTTAACTTACTCGTTTTGTTTTATATGTTTTGTTACATAAGACGTGTTTGTTATAGATAGGTTGTATATTATTCATGTACATAATGATACTAAGTCTTTAAACATTATTTTGAATCATAAAATGAAATTTAGTCTTGAATGGAAACGATGGGGAATGAATCTCATCGCGTTCATGGAGACGGTAGTCCGTACAAACGCACGAGCGACAATATCATTCTTTTGATATTAAAATAATATATAATATAATGGTATATCATATATACAGAATAATTATCATGTTATATTTATTATTTACATCAATTACATATCATTTTTATACCCCATACAAATAATAATGTATTGAATAACAATTACACCACGACGTGGAGACGGTAAGCCGTACGTACGCACGTCTGGTGTCATGTCATTCAAGGGATGGATTGAATAATGAATATGGTTGTACCATATTTATAATAACATCATATTATTTAAGAGATATTTTAGTTATTATTTTATAATTTAAATTACAAAGAAAGAAGAAGTTTAAGTAGAAAATAACTTGAAAGAGGGTGGTGAAAATATTTCCTCTTCTTCGGGTTCTTCCTTTTGATTTGATCAAAAGGGATCCTTAGGTTGGCTTTCTAATAAAACTAAGGCCTCTAAGTTGAAGTGAGGGAAGTTTAGAAAATATTTGGGTAGGTTTTGGACAAGAAAAAAGTCTTTGATGGTGTGAAGTAGAGAGAAGGAGGAGTGCCCTTTTATAAGAGGGGTGAGGGGCACCTTAAGAAAAGCTAGATATATTATTTTATAATAAATTCATATTAGGTTTCTAATGGCTCCAAAGTGGATTATTTAAAGGTTAAGGTGTTAATGGGTCTAAAACCACCCAAACAATAGTTTTTAGATAGTTTTGGGTCTCTATATTAACCTTATCTTTTAGTTTTAACTCTTAGTTAATTAGTTTCAAATTTACTATGCCTCTTTGTATTTTTATATTATATGGTTAATAAAATTACTATAAACTTACAATAGACCCCCAAGTGGTCCACTAATGATACACATATCATGATATAATTCTTTTGTCCGAACCTTAGATTTTTAGGAATAGAATATCAATTAATAATATAATATTTGTTTTAAAAACTCTTTTATGTCAATTTTGACATTATTGGGTATTTTGTTTTTGATAAATTCATAACAACATTATTAATTAAAAAAACACATATAACCAATATTAATATGTCATATTAGCCTATAAAATTAATTTAATTCATAATAAGTTTAAATTACATTTATTTGGGTATTTATAATATCAATTATATTAATATTTCATTAATTAGGTAATTACTGCATCACCATTGTGTCATAAATAAATAAAATTATTTATCCTCTAAAAATTATAAATAAAATACCATTATTTAGTAAATATTTTTATATTTCTAATGAATATTTATAATCTAATTTATCTTATGTATAACCCAATATTAAAAATGTTTTAGTTATTAAACTTTGATTTTAACTCTTTTAACTCTTCTTTGAATTAAATAATAATAAATTTCTTAATCCAATCCAAATGGACCTAAATGAAAATATTTTATTCCTAAGGTTGTTTTTTGTCGAGATACACTTGTCCAATATAATTAGGACATGTTTTAGGGTAATATTAATATCATTTTTACCCTTAATTACCCTATTTACTTTTAACCGTGGTAAATAAAAGTAAAAAGTTACTATTCATAAAAAAATTACTTTCATCTTATTGAACCAAATTTTACTCCTTGATATTAACCATGTCTCTCAGATTTTTGAAATTACACTCACAAAAGTGGTAAAATTATGTTTTATTTGAATTTGCAAATTCTCTTAGGAGGTGGGTAAAAGACGGTGAAAGTTCAATAAAATTTTTATATATATAAAATTATTCTAAACTAACTCCAATGAATTACATTGAATTTATATAGGTATTATGTATCTATTTTGACCTTAATTAAATTTAAATAAAATAAATAATAATTTGAATAAGAATTCAGTTTTAAACTATAACTCAGTGTTTTTCACTATTCATCAAAAATTGAAAGTTTTCAGAAAGATACCAAAATTTCACCGTAGGATAATTTCGATATTACAAATCCAAAAATGAAGTCCATTTTGAAAGATAAAATGTATAAAATTTTAAAAATTGGGTATTACTATTTATAACGGCTAGTTTGATTTGTTGTGGTATGTGTTAGAACTCGAAGTTGCGTACAACACACGCTACTATATTATTCAAAGAGAATCGTACTGTAGAAGCTTGGGGTGTTACATAAATATGGAATAGAGGGAGTTTAAAGAACTTTTTTCTAGAAAAATATTTTCCTCGTGTACAATGAGATGATATGGAAAGACAATTTCTGAGCCTGAGGCAAAATGAGGATGAGAATGTAGCAAAGTATAAGGCTAACTTCACAAGATTATAAAGGCATTCTATAGACTACATACGTAACCCAAGAATTAAGTTTGATCGATTCTTTTATGGGTTAAAACCTTTCCTCCAATGGGAATTAGTATCATAATATTTATCATCATACACAAATATAGTCTCATGTGCTATCAAGACAGAAAAGGAATTGTCTAAGTCTTATGACATTAAAGTAAAGTAAGAGAACAAGAGAACGGTGGATCAAGAGACAGATAAAGGGAAAATGGAAAGAAGGATTTTCCCTTATGTAATAATTGTGGGAAGAATCACCCCGGTACTTGCCTAAAAATAATGAGAGTTTGTTACAAATGTGGAGAAGATGGTCACCAAGATCGTGATTGTAAGGCAAATAAAGAAGTTGTGGAATGTTATAATTGTAAATATATGGGACATTATGCAAACAATTGTCCAAAACGTCAAGGATGTATAGCTTATAAAAAACAAATCGATCAAGGTCAAGCTTATATTGTTACTATAGTTGATGTGGAATAATTAATGTATTTATGTTTTTGGATTCGAGAATTATATCCCGGTTATAATAAGAATGTGATATGTATAAGGATTATACTACAATACATTTTGTTTTCATCATGGTTTTAATATGATGAAGATAATTATATATTCATTATGTGACAATAAGAGCAACATTACATTGTTTGAGGAATCTGATGTTACAATTGATTTTTGAAATGTGGAGACCTTTTAGGTAGAGATTGGACAGAAGTATTTTGGATACCTCTAAAGGCTAGAATAGACTAAGTTGAACATTAGATAGTATTGTTTAAGGTTAAAAAATTTATTAAATATTATATTTGGAATATTATATTACTATAACTTTTATAAAAAGGATAACCAGTAGGTCGAGTGATAACCCATCACATTGGACAAAGCTACAGGAATCAAACCCTCGACCAAAGTGAGACAAGTCTTTATCACCAACCACTATCCTAAAGAAAGTCCCAGGTTATTATAAAATAGTTTTCTTTATTTAAATGGTATATGTTTATATTTTTAACCTTATACGATTGAGATAAATAGAATATTTTTGAGTTTTATCTTTTGAAGAGAAAGATGAGTTTGTGGTAGAGGATGAAACACTACATGAAAACTAAGTATTCATCCTTGTGTTCTTAGTTTTTGAATTAAATTATTTATACAACACTAGGAAAAGTATCATAAAACCAAACATGTTTTTCTAGAACCTTCTTTTTCGATGGATCAAATGGTCCCTTAGATCATTGTAGATTTATATCTTTATGATTGTTAACTTTCTCCTAATAATATTATATATCACTCTCCATCAGAACTTGATGGTTTTTTTCTCTTCTATATACATTTTTTCTTACATGGAACCCTAGTATGTGTTATTTCTGATAACCTTCATACTTACCTTCCTTTATTTAAAAATAGAGGCCTCATTAATCCATTTTTCAATGTGGGATTTATACTAAGATATTTTGAAATGTCAAACCCCTAGTTTTAAATACTGATTCTAAATTACATTTATTCAATTTATTGAATGAGGAGATAATGTAACACCCCAATCTTCCATGGTATGCTTCCATTTTAAATAATTCAATAGCATGCGATGTACACAACACTGAGTTCAAGCACACCACGACCTATCAAACTATCCATTTGAAAAGCAGTTATGAATATTATTAACCATATTGTGAATTTTATATATCCTATATAATTTTAACCTTCATATATTGTGTTTCTTAGACATAATATATGGAAAAATTAAATTTTTTATATAAAAGAAGTATTTTTCAAAAAATGCAGTTTTTTCGCCTTTTAATGGAAAACCCTTTTTAAATCCAATATTCAGAAATTTTATATTTTTCAATTTGATGAAATTAAATTCTTCTTTATAAGAGGGACATAAAAATCTAGTTTGGATAAATTTTTGGTACTTTTCTGATAACTTTCATATTTTGATGAATAATAAAAAATATTAAATTTTAATTGAAAACAACTTTTTTAATCGAAATAATTTATAGTGCCAAATAAAAAATTTTAGTGGTTTTAAAGTATTATTGGATTATATTTTTATCATTAAATATAATTTAGTTCATTGTCTGTAATTTCATATTTAAATTGTACATAAACATATGTCAATCTTTTGATAGTTTTTACTTCTTAAAAACCCGCTTTTTGGTTTTGAAAATGGGAATTAATTTTAAATTAATTTCTGAAACTTCTGTGTTTTGAATTTGAAAAAATGGATTCCATATATGGAATCAGGAGGTACAAATTGTGTAAATATGTAACTTTTATTTTTAGACATTATAAATAGTAACTTCAGTAAATATTTTATTTACCATGGTTAAAGGATAAATCCGGTAAATAAGGGTAAAAAATAATATTATAATAATATTAAATTACCATAACACATGTCCTAACCCTATTTTATGATACATTTGTGACCATGGGAATCCTTGGGCCAATTGTTGGACCCCATAGAGCCACTTGTAAGTGAAAATGGCACTTTATAAAAATTAATTTAAAGTTAAGGAAAATGTAACATAAACATATATCTTTTAGAAAAAAAAATTATATGGGGTTATATAAGTGATATTTTCTACTTTAAATACTAATTATAAATATAAAATAATTTACTAAATCATGGTATTTTATTTATTATTTTTATACAAAAAGTAAATATATTTATTTATGACACAGTAATGATGCAGTATTTTCCTTATTAATGAAAGAATCAAATAATGGATATTATAAATATTAAAATAAATATAATTTGAAAGTCTTGATTCCATACATGAATTTTATAGGTTAATATGACATGTTATGGTTGATCCAATATATATTTTTTCGAAGTGATGAATATTTTATGACTTTCACAAAAATAAAATACTAAATATTGTCAAAATTGACATAAATGAGTTTTTAAAAACAATACTATATTATTAAATGATATATTATTATTAAAAATATAATATTCATCCAAATTACTTATATAAGGTTATATATTTAATTAATTAACCACTTTAGGTTCTCTTGTCAATTTATAATTAGTTTATTAATCATGTAATATAAAAATACAAGAAGACATGGTAAATGTTAAACAATTTAACTAAGAGTTAAATCTAAAAGATAAGGTTAATATGGTAAACTAAACTTGTCTAAAAACTATTTTTTGAGATTATTTAGACCCATACCCACCTTATCCTTGAAATAAATCTATTTAGATCTATTATAAACTGAAAATTATTTTATAATAATATAATATTTCATGCTTTTCCTAAAGTGACCCTCACCTCTCTTATAAAAGAGTACTTCCCCTTCTGTTAATTTCACACATCCAAAGCCTTTTGGATCGGCCAAAACCATATCAAATATCCTCCCTACTACCATAAAATCATACTAGAGTACTTAATTTTATCATAAATCCATCCTAATAATCCCTTTTGTTCAAATCAAAAGGAAGAACCCGAAGAAGAGGTAATTACTTCATCAACTCTTTGAAAGTTCTTTTCTTCTTCCAATTCCTTTTTCTTTGTCGTTTCCATACCAAAATATTAAATCCAGTAAATTATACATACTGAGATGTTATTATAAATATTTTTCAACCATATTCATTATTTTATCCATCCTATTAATGACAAAGTCACCATACGTGCGTACGTATGACTTACCGTCTCCACGTCGTGGTGTAGTTTGTTATTCAACACTTCATTATTTTGATGGGTATAATAATGAGTATAGTTGATTTAAATAATAAATATAACATGTTAATTATTCTTTATATATAATATAACATACAATTTCATACAATTTCACCATCAATATAATGATATTGTCACTCGTGCGTACGTACGGCTTACCGTCTCCACGACGTGATGAAATTAATTTCCACATTCCCCATTACACGATGATTATAAAAATATATATTGTTAATAAGTATGTATTATATGAAATAATAATTATAATGTAAATATATATATACACATATATCTCATTCGCTTACTTCCGTTCAATACGATATGAAAACAGAAACAATGTTTATGGGTACGTACGGCCTACCATCTCCATAAACAGTGTTTTCCATTTCATATATCTATCTATTATACATATTTATATTCTGAATATATATGATACATAAATAATTTTTTATATTCTGTAAGAAATTAAATCATGATATAAGTGATACGATCAAGAATAACAAGTTAAAACACATACGACAAAGAAAGCGATTATTACCTGAAATGTTATTTTAATATGGAAATTTTTATTAAATGGGTAGTATAATGTCATAAATGAATCAAGTATGATATCATAAATATGAATATGGTTCTGGTATAATTTAACATACTATGGTCATTATTTAGGAGGTTAAACACACCCTCATCCAAAGGAAAGTACAAGGTAAGGGTTAATTCCTCAATCTCATTATTATATGAGATTGTTTATGTGTAAGTTTTTTCTAGGAAATATTTATTATACATGTACATGTTTCATAAAGGAGTTTTCAAAAGGATTATTTTTAAGGGACTCTTTAACTAAAACATCATTTTAAATGGTTTAAATATTTATTCTTCTAAATCATTCTCATTAATGTCAAGGTTTTTAAAATGCTTTTTAAGGATTTATTTATATAGACATGAATGCTTTAAAATGTTAATTACTTTAAAAATTTTCAAAGTGGTATGGGACACTTTGATTCAAAAATGTATTTTAAATTTATTCCTTTGTAAATTGTGTGACTTTTAAATGATTTCAAGAAAAAGGGATATTTACCTCAAAGAGTTTTACCGATCATTTTCAACAATGTCAACATCTTTTACTGGATATTATTCATGATTGAAGTTTATTTATTTTAATACAATGTTCTATATTGAATTGAATGAGTTATGATATTTTTGACTATGGATGTGTTGTTTATATACCAGTCATGGTTTACGATTAATGTATTGACATTTCCTATGCTATTTTTAATACAAATTTTTATATTATGTTTCATCCATTTAATATGAGGAATGCATTGGACTTAGTAAGTGACATGTGAGGCCTGTTATAGCCCCTCGATGCATTGGTAGGTCTCATGAGACAAATTAGTGTCTTGGCACAAGGTCATGAAAAAAAAATTATTTCAGTCTTGGCACAAGGCCTTGACTATGTGGTTATGATGTCTAGTATTATGCATTCCCTTGTTATGAAATTAGTTATTACATGTTATTATTTGACTAGTATAATATCCATTTAAATGTTTATATGGTAATTTTGGATTTATTTTTCCATATTATGATCAATTTTATGTTTAAAAGGCTTTTGCTTTTATTACACATCTTGCCTTAAAATTATATTGATTCTGCTAAATCATTTACCCTTACTGAGCATCCGAGCTCACCCCTTTATTTTGTTTTGTTTTCCCAAGATTCCAAGAAGTGTATTATGATTGATATTCAATGTTAAAATTGGGGAATAATGGTGTCCTCAAAGGATTATTTATGTTTTTCTTGAATGTGTAATGCAACGTTCATGTATGTAATCTATTTTCTAAGACTGATAAACTAATCAGTTCTTCGAGAAATGATCCCTTGTGACCACGACAATGTTATGTAGTAATGAACCATCTCTGGGTAACTAGTGTTGGGGTGTTACGACATGAATCTTATACTTTTTTCATGATCACAATTTGAATATTCAATCATCCTAAATAGGATGCTACTTAAATGTTGTAAACCATGTATCACATTTTGACACAAGTTCATTGAACTTTAAGATTAGTGAATCAATCGTCTGATATTTTAACAACATAGAGAATTTCCCAAACATGGAATCCAATGATATGAATTCATAACAATTCTCCAAGAATATTTACTTCAACCAATTTCCATTCACTTTGGTGCTTCTTCTTCATTTTGACAACTATTAACACTTGTTGGAAACAAATACAACTTATACACACAGTGGTCCCAACAATCTCCCACTTTTTGTTTTCTTGTCAATACCTTAATAATTCTTCGAAAATGAATATTTCAATTTCAAAATGAGAATATTCTCTCTCTACTTACTTATTTCTCTCCCCTAGAAATTCATTTCACTTCTCCCCCTTATTGACAAGAAATACAAAGTTCATGGAAGAGAGGGTATCATTCCATACTTAAGAAATGTGCCATAAATAATTTTTCTCTATGTATACTTGAGCAATGCTTAGTGTAGAAAACAAGAGGATTTGATTTAGACAACAAAGTTGTCCATTACCCACTAAATATGACACCTCATGAGATAATAACTCTTGTACTTATATTCAAGGGATTCCACTTTCATTATAAGATTAGTATAATAAGTTTGATATGAAATAATCAACCTAAAACTCCTTCACTCTCTCCAAAAAAATGATAAAACACATTCAAGTGAAATTGGTAGGATAAGTGGCCTTGGGGGACATCCACTCTTCTTATGTCACTAATTAACTTTGTTACTCCCATTTTTATAATGATCTAAGGATGAGAGATTTAGAAATAACATACATTTCCAAATTACATTATCTTCAACAATCTTCAGAGTAATTGAATTTTATACCTACTGATGTTGATACTGATTGAGATAATGACTCTGGCAGCTTCTTCATGTGTCTCCCCCTCAAGGGAACACTTCTCATCACCGAATCTCAGGTTATACTCCTAATATATTGCATCAACTTTAATTACCTATATGATAATAACAAATGCAATACACAAATATTTAAGGGAATAAGGTGGATCCTTCTTGACCCATTAATGTGAACAACATGGTTGAGATGATTTTCCCAACATAGATGCTTTACTCTTTACACTTTCACAAATGATCTTCAATACCGACTGTGATTGTGTGGACCTCACTATTTATTACATCTCTTTGTGTGTGAATATTCTTTCTTCAAGGTCTTTCAAAGAAATAGAATCTCATGGTGCAACATTCATCTTCTTAAAGAATTGTTGTTGGGATGGAGTAAATTCAAAGCATCCTCTAATAGTGTGACCAGCCTTGTTTCACCTCACTCACAGAATTTATTTTCCTTCATATAGAATCTTTTTTTTTAGAATTAGCTTTAGCTGGTTCATATTCCATTTTACTCATTCTTTCCAACTCTTTTGGCCAAACTACCAATATTTCATTAGTAACTAAGGCATCAAGATTGGATCTTCTACATGGATTCTTTTAAGTGGAATCCTTTTTAGTGGTTATTTTGGATGCACCGCCCTATAAATTCATGGAAATAGAATCCAAGGACTTCTTAGATTTTCCATCTTTGGAAAACATATGTAAACTTACTTTCCTATCAGCTTTGGGTACTTGTTTAAATGAACATGCACCATTCATGCGACCAATCCTATTTCATACATCACAGATGTTATATAACATTCCAAATATGTTTATAGTATACTGATGCTTTTGGATTTGTGGATGTTGCTTCTTCTTATCTGGATTTCTTCCCCTTGATATGGGATTTTTCTATGCTTTTATATTTAAGGGATTGTACAAAAAATCTAGTGCACAATGCCCAAATCTATTACAACACCATCATTGACCAAAAAACCTTGACTTCTTCCCATATTCATTGTAAGGTTAAAGAATCTTCTTCTTAGTATGATGTACTTTCTATGGGGATATATCTTCCACACCTTTCCCCTATCCACCCTATCTATGGTGGTACGTTTCTTCTCAGTTTTCTTCATCCATACTTGTTTACAATTTTTCTTCCAACCTGCACTTTTTGTAGAAGCAATTTTAGAAACATTATTACAAGTTGGTATGAATGGTACCTTTACATTCTCAGCTGCTCGTGATGGATCAATGAGTGAATTCATGATCTTATTATAACATGTTGGAGGTATTTTGATAGTATAATCATCCAATGAACATTGAGTAGTATCAGAAACTATTTACTTCTTTTGTAGAGACTCAATATGTGTCTTCTCAAGATTGGTCAACTTAGCTTCCAATTCTAGAAATATTATATTGAGGATTACTTCCTGGTCTTCAATCATTGTCATCTTCTCTTAAAAAGTATTATTTAATCTTTCAACTTCATATTCATAAATCTTTACTTTGTTTTGTAATAAAGATTCAAGTTATTTGATCTTCTTGGAGTCTTCATCCAAATATAGCTCCTTGACTTCATTTCCCTTTTTTCAGATCATCTTCAAGTGTATGGATCTTCTCTTCCAGAGTCTTGTTGACTCCCTTTTTTTCTTCAATATATTTGATCCACTATGAAGTACTTAATTCAAATCCCCTATTTGTTTCTTCAAAGGATCCAACCTGTTTGGAGAGATTTAAGCATTCAATTTTTTTATTGTAAGCCTTTCTCCAAAACATCAGTTTCTTCTTCTAGTTGAGTGATATTTTCCTACATACATTCAAATAATCTACAAAACATGGATTCAATTTCTTTAGGAATACCATGAAAAATCATTCTTAATCTATAAACTGATATTTCATCAGTTTTTGTAGATTGAACAACACCACTTGTTCTATAATTTTCAGCATGAGAATAATTTTCAAATGTAATAACACATACCTCTTGATTAGTTGAAGTGGGAAGGTTGTAAATATTCTTATTGGGGACTTTATCCACCTTATCATTACTTTACAAGTCTGGTGTTTCTTCAACATCATCTTGATATGTAGAATCATATGATTCCGCTTCTTTAGATAAGAGGGAATTCTTCTTCAACTTTCTCTTCTCCTTCTTTTTCATGTTCATCATGGTGTTTGTAGATATAGCCTTCTGTTCAGAGATAACTACATCTTCACTGAAAGTGAACTTCATTGATAACTCAGCAAAGAAACTTAGGTCTTCAAAAGAGAATAACTTCACTATAGAGAATCAAACAGAGGTGAACCTGTCCCTATGATACCAATTGAGAGGACCAGTTTGGGATATATCTAACATTGAGAGGGGGGTGAATCAGCGTTGGGAACTTTTGAAACCAATTACAACTTTTTATCCCTATACCTCTTGATCTGTTAAGATATTTATTCTCTTATTATATTTTCCATGTCTCATGAAATAATAGAAAGTAGTAAAAATATGCACACAATATTTTTACAAGTTTCACCACTCAATAAGTGAAGCTATATCCTTTCCATGCTTGGGAATGACCAGTGCATAGATTATTCATTATAATGTGATATGTTGTTACAATTGATCAACTAGGAAAACAATTCTCTAGTCTGTGTGGCTCCCTACACTTAGAGGGTGAAGGGAGATAATCCTCTTCCAACTTTCAACAAGTACAATATGCCCTTACACTTTTTGGTTATTTATACTACCATTTAAAACAGTCTTCTTCCTTCTCAAAAAGGTAGGTTCTTCTCTTGATATTCTTAAGTTCTCTTCACTTGGTTACTTTAAAAGCAGTAGGAAAGAAACTCTCCTATTCTTCTCTCTTCTTCTTTAGTGAAAAACCAACTTCACTAAACTTCTTATTCTTCTTCTTTAGTTCAAAAACTTACTACACTACATCTTCTTTAGTGAAATAACCGAATGAACTCTTCTTACTTGTTTCTTGGCTTGAATCAAATTCAACTATCTGAATGTTATAAAATAAGGATTGGCACACTTGGCATCATCAGAGTCAACTTCTTCTCCTATTTCATGAATGCATGTGATCATGCATAATAAATTTAGGTTGAACCTATCATCCCTATCTTTCTTATTTTTTTTAAACACATGCACACACTTGTTTTGGTTCTTTGTTCAAGTGATTTCACATATGCATGTGCATGCATGAAATAATTCACTCTCTTCTTCCTCTATTTGTGTGAGAACCCTAATGGGTGTGGTTCTTTGGGAACCCACATAGCCTCTTCTCCTTTTCCTATTCTTTATTTTCTTTCATCCTCTTGAACTTGGTTAGGTTGTTTCTTTATGTTTATATGTATATGTTTCTTCAAACCCAAATGGGTGAAACCCATTATTTGTGAAAGATTATTCTTCAACTAACCACTCAAGGCCTCGGGATTTCTTCAAACCATGCACATGGGTGCATGAAAAAAATATTGACCTTCTCTTTCACTCTCATTATACACCAAAACACAAACCCCTATAAACATTAGATTGTAGCCTTACATACCTCAGAGATTTATTCTTTACCTCATAAAACTAGGGTTTCCATGGGATATGTTCTTCATGTAGGGGATTCATAGTTCTTCTTTTTGCATGAGGTGCATAGATCTGCCTCTTCACAAAGGTCAATGAGAGACAAAGGCTCAATCACTGTCTCACTATGGTGTGGCCTTCATGAAGCACAATGAGGAAATTACAAAACCTATCGCGTGTTCGGGTGTCAGTTCTTCACATATCTATTCGAGGGTGTGTAGCACCTATCGAAGTCCTGTGGGATATATTCTTCATAGAGCCTTGAAGAATTGAGGTTTTCTTCTTGCTCTTCACAAAGTGATGCATAGAGAGATGGTCTTTTTTCGAAAGTAGGATCTCTCGGGTATGTGGGAGCAGCATCTCTCTTCATCTCAGGCTCCTCCTTTTATAGGCAAGGTCAAATACTATTCATAATTTGATATCCATGTGAAAATCCAAGGAGATAGAAGATTTTAATGCTCAGGATATACAGGGTTTTGAAACTCTTCAAACTCGCAGGAAGATATGTCGTGATCCTCAGGTTGTTTCCTTTTCGAACGTGGGCTTCTTCATGATCTTGTGCATGCATTTAAGACTTGAATTTATCTTATTTTTAAATCAATCAAAAATCATCCATGAATCTCGGACTAAAGTTAAGTCCTCACAACTCCATTTTCATCATCCTACTTCGAGATATTTTCATGCATGCAGGACATAGATTGCATTCATGGTCTCAGTTCAATCACGAGACACTTCTTATATGGCTAGGGATCAACCATGGTGGTCGGTCTTCATCTCTAATGAGGGAAGTGTTGCCGGTGGGTGGCAACACCGTTGAAAGGTTGAAGATGATAACACAGGATAGATCGAATGTTGTGGGAGGATCAAACAACCCTGGTTCATACTAATGCGGCACAAGATAGATGGATGGAAGAGATTAGATCCATCTGTCAAAGATTGATCGAATGGTAGAGTGAGATGCTAGATTGGATGGACATCGAAGATTAAATCTGTGTTTTCAAAAACTCATACCAAATCGAATCGGTAATGCGAGAATTTTGTAGTTTATCAATCAACTCCCCCTAGAAATCGGTCAGAATTCTCCTCTTCCCATTCGGTTCCACCCCACATCAGTTCTCTACGGGTGCACTCTTATAGTATACTCTGCCTCCTCAAGCGCACGCCTAGCACCAACTATGCACACCTTAGGGGCTTATACACAGACCCCGTTCACCTATTGTATGATGGATCTTCCTTGGCTTCCCCATGGGCATGATTGACCCCCTGTGGTCCCACATGTTCCTTGGGTTGAGGCTAGGTAGCTACCTCATGGGCTGAAACCATTTTTTAAGTAAGCCACGTAAAAATACTTGGTAGGAAACCGATTATGCATAAAAATTCATGTCCATCATTAAACACAAACCAACCTCATTCATTGACACCTTAAAGTCAAAACCTCTTCTTTAAACTTATTCTTCTCTTCATTCTCTAATCTTCTCCATGATCTCCACTTCATGCAAAGAACATGAATCTTCTACTTTTTTCATGATCACAATTTCAATCTTTAATCATTTTAAATAGGATGCTACTTAAATGGTGTAAACCATGTATCACATTTTGATACAAGTTCATTGAACTTTTATATCAGTGAATCAGTTGTCTGATATTGTAATAACATAGAAATATACCCAAATGTGGCATCCGATTCTATGAGTCAATAACAATTCTCCAAGCATATTTTCTTAAACCAATATCCATTCACTTTGGAGTTTCTTCTTCATTTTGACAACTATTAATACTTGTTGAAAACAAATACAACTTATACATAATGTGGTCCCAAAAAATATAGGTCAATAAACCTAGAAAATAAATAGGTTCTGGTATTCCCAAAAATAAATCAAAAAGATATTTTTCTTAATTAAAAGAGATAAATTTTAAGAAGAACATTCAGCAGCATAATTGTATGAAACATGGTTTAAAAAAAATTAAAAAGAGAGGGGAGAAGGGTACATCATTCATATAAAACTCTAAATATAGTAAAAGGATATAATTAAATGGATATAAGAACATAGCTTGGAAATTTGAAAGGCAAATCACATAACAGGTGAACGTGAATGGAAAAGAGAAGTTGAGATTTACCTTACCATGAAGAGTAACTCCTAAAACGTGAATATTTTGACCTTGGGGGATTAAGGAAACCTTGGAATGACTATTTAGGAGGTAAAAATATCAAATATTGGTAATGAAAGATAATTGAAAAATTGGTTGGTATTTATAGAAAAAGTGAGGGAGTTTTTTATTAATTTCCTTCGACAACTAGGTAGTGGTAATTTAAAAACCATGGTATTTCCCATGGTATTTGCCCAGGGTATTGCAGACTTGGGACACCTATTGTGTTAATTTAATCCAAAAGAGTCAACTGACATTTTATATTACTCATTAAATTATTATGATATAGTTATGATGTCATTAAACATACCAAAAGACTCAAATTGTATTTTTTAATATTCATGAAAAACCTAAGTATTTTATAAAATTCTCATAAATTCACCCTAGATGAATATCGATGTACTGATCTAAAAAATGATAGTTATTTTATAATAATAAATCTATAAATATGAGAAATTTAACTTTTAACTATAAAAATACTTATTTATTAAATATCATAGCAAACATAAAATGCATAGTAAAATGCATAGTAAAATTTCCAACACTTGAAAAAAATAAAATTATCTTATCATTTAAATTTAAATAAGAGTTTTTTAATCAAACTATTTGATTAAAATAAACACTATTAATAATACCTTAGTTTATTATAATAATTATATTTTTTTTCTGAAAATTACAATTTCTGTCTGAAAAATAAATTTACAGAATTCATCATATTTTTAAGGAAAACTAAACTCAAAACAGAATCGAAGGAACACAAATTTTATTTATACAAAGGGATTATACATTAATTAACTAATTCCTTGACACATAATCCTTTATTACACTTACATATGACCTAAGGGTAAGGTGTTTTATGGTGATATATTCATGGGATGGATTGGATAACATAACCTAAGTGGTAATTTACACTAACATGAACTTTCTACCATAGGCGATTTAGTTCAAGCTTAACTTGTTGAAGATCAGATTGGTGTTGGTCAGGAGAAAAGACCAGTGAATCTACCTCTATCCCAAGCTCTGAAGAAATGGGCTTCATACAACATGACTCTTCTAGTTGAGACCATCACTTCTTGTTTCTGTATTAATTATCCTTTGTAATTTCTATTTATAAAAATTAATTATAATGTTAAAATTATTATCTAGTATATATTTTAAATGTTCATATTAACCAATGGTCAAATAATGTTTAAATCCTGAAGGTCAAATTTCCTTTTATATTTTTTTCTTTATTAAGGATATATGGTTTTATTGTGTACAAAAAATGAAATAACACACATTTTCAGGAAAGAGATTTTGTTTAAAAATTCTGGGTTGTTACATTCTCCGCCCTTAAGAAATTTCATCCCTAAAATTTAAACATGTGCTCTCATATTCTAGCCATTTTCTAAATGAATAAAACCTTAGTGAGGAACACATTTATTTTAATAATATTATAATTATAAAAAAATTATGTCTTATAATATCATGCTAAAGAATGTTATTATTTAACAACAATTACATTATTTATAAATCCTTTATAACGGTTCATAAAAAGTTTGTGATTAACCAAACATATCCCTAAAGAGTGCCAAAAATATTTCAAATTAAGGTTTATTGTCATCTAACATGTTATGTTAATTCATGGATGACACTCATTATCAGAGTTTCTAACCATAGGCACATCTATGCTAGAACCACATCCACTTGTCTGTATCCAAACAAGGATTTCTTTGTTCAGAAACCACTTACTAAATATTTCCAAAAAATACCAAGATATTTTCCTATATTTAATTTTTTTTCTATCATTTTCCCTATAATTTTAAAATCTTAATTTCCAGAAATAACTAAATCATACTTTAATACCAAATATGGAATCCCTCTTCTTTATTATATAACTTTACATAGCATTTTATAAACAAAGGATCTTTTAAAGTTTAGTGTCTTGGAAATAAGTTACATAATACACAAAAACATGAAAAGATTATTGGAATACACTTTAAATTATTAATCATAGGTTCATCCTAAGTTCAATTACTGTATCTCGTAACCTGGGGGCATATATCAATGGAAAGGATGGGAAAAATTCCCAGTAAGGTAAAGAAAGGGAAACCATTTACATGTGATCATGGGAAATATCGATAAGAACTTGAGGTATATAATAATGGCATGAGAAATGAAAAAAAGACACATCATATTAAAAATAACATGATTAATAACATATAAATATAGTTACAACATTTAATTGATCCATTCATAAACATATCACAAAACCTTATCACCAACGGGTCAAAAAAATTACCAAGGTTATTCACTAATGTATTGCAAAACATGTCATCTCTAGAGATTAAATTCTTCACTCAATGTATTAGAGAGCTATCAGGGAACACCCTTTATATGTATTAATTAATTTTAGATACATATATCATAATAAAACATTTCATAAATAACTTGTGTAGAATAAAATAAATGGGTTTCGTATAAAAATCATAGAATTTTTAATAATTTCTTAAATACAAGATCTTTATGTATCTATAAAGCAACACAAAGAGAAATGGGAAATCATGTATATTAATCATAGAATAAAATAGATCATTTTGAAATCTAGGTGAATACCCCTAGATATGAAAGTGGTTTGGGTATTCACAAAAATAAATCAAAAATATAATTTTCTTAATAAAAAATGATAAATTTTACGAAGAAAATTAAGCAGCATAACAGTATGAAACATAGTTTTAAAAAAACATTGAAAATAGAGGGGGAAAGTCTCTCCAATTCATATAAGACCCCATATAAAATAAATTTATAGAATAAAATAGATATAAGAACATATATTTGAAATTTTAAATACATACCACATAAAAAGGGAACATGAAAGGAAAAGAGAAGTTGATATTTCCCTTACCTTGAAGAGTAACTCCTAAGACTCAAAGATTGGGACCTTGGGGGATTGAAGACACCTTGGGAGGACTCTGTGGGAGGAAAAAATATCATAACTTTATATAGGATGAATTTTTAATGAAGGATAATGGATAAATGCGTGGGTATTTATAGCAAAAGTGAGGGAGTTTTTCTTTGGACAACTAGGTAGTGGTAAATTCAAAACCATGGGTTTACCCATGGTATTTTCTCATGGTATTGGCCACTTGGTACACCTATTGTTTTAATTTAATCCATAATATTCAACTAAAATATTTTATTACTCATTACATCATTATGACATAGTAATGATTCCATTAAACATACCGAAAAACTCAAACAATGTTTTTACTATTCATGAAAAACTAAAGTATTTTAGAAAATTCTCATAAATTCTCCCTAACCTGATATTGATGTTATAATTTCAAAAATAAAATTTATTTTATCATAATAACTCTCTAAATATGATAAATTTAACTTTTAACTATAAAAGTACTTATTTATTAAAAATAATTGCGGCCAGAAAATGCATTGTAAAACGCATAGTCAGCTTTCCAACACTTGAAAAAAATAAAATTATATTATCATTTAAATTTAAATAAGATTGTTTTAATGATTCTATTTTATTAAATTAAACATTATTAATAATACCTTATTTTATTATAATAATTATATTTTTGTTTTCTGAAAAGTATTATTTCAGTCTGAAAAATTAATTTTTCAAATTCTTCTTATTTTAAAGTTGATGGAACAAAAAATATATTTATAAAAATGGATTATACCTTAAGTAACTAAGGAATTGAAACATAACACCTTATAAGACCTGTATATGGCCTAATGGTAAGGTGTGTGATGGTGATAGATTGATGGGGCGACTCAGCTAACATCACCCAAGTAGTAATTTCCACTAACTTGAACTTCTACCATAGGTGATTTCATTCAAGTTTAACCTATTGAAGATAGGATTGGGCTTAGTCAAGAGTGAAGTCAGTGACTCTACCTCCCTTCTAAGCTCTAGAAACTAGGCTTCGTATGAAACAACTCTACTAGTCGAGTCCATCAATTCTCGTTTCTTCATTAATAATCCTTTTTCATTTTTATTTATAAACATTAATTATAATGTTCAATTTATTATCAAGTATATAGTTTTTAGTGGTCAAACTGACTAGTGGTCATATTTGACTAATGGTAAAATAATGGTTGAATCCTAAAGGTCATATTTCTCTTTATAATATTTTTTATTAAAGAGTTATGGTTTAATTGTGTACAAAAAAATAACATAACACATTTTTAGAAAACATATTTCATTTAAAAATTCTAGGTTGTTACAATGAGGTAGGTGATTTTCTTGAAAATATCTGTAACTTGTATAACAGATTATATAAAGATTTTCAATAGAGATATGGTGGCAGAAAGGAACATATTAGGAGATTTGGGTGATAGAATCATGTTGATACCTATGGAAAATAGTGGGAACTCTAATGTCAGGAACAAGTGAAAGAGGAACACCTATTTACAAGGCAGTGTGATGGATTAGAATCAGATGATTGGATCAGTGAATCTTCCTCCTAAACCCAAGAGTGAATATGGATGTTCCAAATGTGGATATTTTGACCACATGAAGCGATATTGTATGGAACCACCTAGAGCATTCCACAATTGCAATCAGATGGGGAATATTAAGTGATATTATGGTAGTTCTCCAAAGTTGGGTGTTTGGGACACATCTCATTCTTCATAGACGTTGTATTCTTTGATTGGACGAGTGAAATAGAATAATTCTCATCAGTAGAACTAGTATATATATGGGGATTCATGGAATACCATTAATCCTCATGTAGTGAAATCTCAACAGGGCAAGAAAGAACAAAGTGTAGTGAGTATGTAGTTATATAGAGATGAGAAAATAATTAAGGATGATCAGTATGCACCATCAATGGTGATAGGTACAATTATTTTAAATTCTAACCTTACTAAAGACTCATTTGATACAAGTGAATACCAATAATTTATTTCTTCTCATGGTATTGATTTTCTTGATCTGTATGTTGAGATGATACCATATGTTTTGAAACATCAAACTTCTCTTGTCCAAAGAGAATTTAGAGCCTTTGTGTGAAAATCATGTTCTATAACTACATATGGATCTGAGTTAATATGGGATTTATCTATTATTGAGATGTATATCTATGACATAATACTGGGTATGGATTGGTTGACTATGTTCAAACCTCACATTGATTGTTGTACCAGATGAGTTAGTTTCATGGCCGATGATAGTGTCTAGAATCTATTTAGAGGGGACCAGATTATAAAATCTAGTGAAATTGGTTTTTTGGAACCATTAGTTGGAATAATATCATACCATTTTGAAATTTTGAATTTGGAATTGATGGTTTAACTTAAGAATAACATTTTTCTAGTGGTTGTTCATCAATTTCATGATGTGTTTCCCAAAAATTTCTCAGTGCTTCCAGCCATAAGAGGAGTGGAGTTTATGATTGATCTTCTTTCTGGGGACTATTCCTTTTCCCCTTATATATCATCATATGTAAGAAACAAAATTAATAGAATTTATAGTGAAATTGTAAGATCTGGAAAGAAAAGGGTTCTTCCATCCTAGCACATCTTCATGGGTAGCACCAGTATTGTTTGTTAAAAATATGGAAAAAGATATTCAGTTGTATGTGGATTATCGGAAGCATAAACAAGTTATGATAAATAATCAATATCTACTTCCTCACATTGATGCTCTATTCAATCAATTTATGGGAGCCTAGTGGTTCTCTAATATTGACTTACAATCATGATATTGAGAATTACAGGTTCAAAAGAAGGATATTGAAAATATAGCTTTTAGAAGTATATATAACCACTATGAGTATGTGGTTATGAATTTCAGTCTAATTAATGCACTAATGTTTTGTATGGAATTGATGAATAAGATATTTCATAGATATCGGGATATTTTTGTGGTGGTTTTTTTGGATGTCATATTGGTGTATTCAAGTAAAAGGGGTGAGCATGAGAAACACTTGGGGAAAGTGTTGGTAATTTTACGAGATCATCATATGTATTCCAAATTATCCATGTGTGATTTTTGGAAACAATCGGTATGTTTCCTTGTCCATGTAATCCCTAAATATGTGTTTCTGTATATATAAAAAATATAGAAGTTGTTATCTCTTCGAAACCACTGAAGAATGTCTTTGAGATAAGCAATTTCCTTATTCTGGATTATTATTACCATTGTTTTGTTCATTATTTCCTAGGGATAGATTCACCTATGATAGCTTTGATAAGGAAAAATGTCCCATTCCAATGGAATGAGGAATGTTAGAAGTATTTTTAAGAGATTAAAGTTTTTTTACTTCAACATTGATCTTGATTTTTCCATAATCAGGACAATGGTACATGGTGTATTTTGAAGCTTTGAGATATAGGTTGGGATGTATTCTAATACATGTTGATCATGTTGTTGCATATGGATCATGTAAGTTATATTTTCATGAGAATAACTACCCAACACATGATTTAGAGTCAGTTGTTATAGTCATTTCTTTGAATACTTAGTGTAATTATTTCTATGGTGAGAAATATATGGTGTTTACATATCATAAGAGATTGAAAAACATTTTCCAAAAAAGAGATTTTAATTTGAGACAAAGATTATGGATGAAGTATCTCTAAATTTTTGACTTTGACTTTATGAATAAACCGAGTAAAGGAAATTCAGTGGAAGATGTATTAAGTATAATATCGTATGCTCAGTTGAAAAAAGAAGAATAATATCAATGGAGGTTGATGTAGGTGATAGCTGACATGGACATACAATGTGAATACCAAGTATGTTATGGTTTTCTTTCTGGTTTTTTGGTTCATGATTTGGTGATGATGGTTAAAGAGGTACATGCAACCGATTATGAATGTTTTTTTATGAGGTCAAAACTCATTAGTAGGGAGGCCATTGAGGGATGCAACCTAGATGAAAGATCAGTTTTATGGTTCCAATATTGGATGGTTAGACATATGTATTTTTTGGAAAAACATATTCATGTTTACCACCATTCGATATGGGGTTTTCATCTTGGAATATAAAAGATGTATAAGGAATTGAACGCATAGTTTTGGTGGATGGAAATTAAAAAGAAGGTGGAAGAGTTTTTTTTTATATGTTTAACTTATTAGTAGGTTATGGTAGATCATAAATGAACAACTGTTATATTGTAGTCTTTATCAATTCTTATTTGGAAATGGTATTGGATAGCCATGGATTTTGTAATAGGTCTCCCAAGATCAATTCAAAAACATGATTCTATATGGGTGATAATGGATCAGATCAAAAAGTATGCTCATTTCATCATTATTCATGAAACTCATAAGGTGAAAGACTTGTCTAATATCTATATCCAAGAAGTGGTAAAGTGTCATGGCATACCAGTATTGATAGTATCAGACTGAGATCTGGGGTTTACATATTGTTTTTTGAAATCCATACAATAATCCCTTGGAACTCAGTTGAACACAAGTACATCGTATCATCCTCAGATGGATAAACAATCCTAAAAGATAATACAAACTTTGGAAGGCATGATTTATGATTTTTAATGAATTTTGGGGGCTCATGGGAGGTTCATGAACTATTATTGGTGTTCTATAAACAACTTTTATTACACCTCAATTTATATGACTTCTTTTGAAGCTTTGTATGGGATTCATTTAGGTTCTCCACTTTGTTGGGTGGAAATTGGTGAGACTTCAATGGTTGGACCAAGCCTTGTCCAAGAGAAAACATAGAAGAGTTAGTTGATCAATAAAAGGATAGAGAACTTAGGTTCATCAGAATTCATATTCAGATAGTCGTCGACGGGAATCATCATTCTAGGCGAGTGATTATGTTTTCTTGAAAATATCTATAAGACTTGGTCATCATATTTTTGGGAAATAGGGAAAGTTATCTCATTGATACATAGTCACTTTTGAGATAATATAATGATTTGGTGATGTGTAATAGTATTTTTCATTTCCACCATGGTTCAGTTTAGTGCATAATGTTTTTCATGTATCCTAGTTGAAGAAGTATCAGCCTAATCCTAACCATGTGAATCGATGAGATCATGTTTACCTATAGACATATGCTTAATTGGTATATATATCTATACATATTTTGGATAGTCATGAGAAATTATTTCATGGAAAAAGCACCAGTCTAGTGTGGGTTTTTTGGAAACTTGGTCAGATTCAGTAAGAGACATGGGAATAGGAGAAAGAAAAGGTTGAGAAATGCCCTGAACTCCTTCGGGATAGAAGTGGTTTTCTCCTTTCCAAGGACACAAGCCTCAATGGTGGAGAGAATTTATGTTGGGAAAAATCTCTTAAGGTAACATTGCATCATTTTTGGGTTGGTTGTATTTGTTGAAATTACAGGTTTCTATGGTGAATTATCGAGTTCTAGAGAAGTTTTTGACAATCCATGTTGGCAAAGAACAATAAAAAGGGAACATAAGATATGGAGGCAGTACAAAAGAATAGATACAAGGTGGAATCATTTCCCAGTGTTTTCCAAATTTTTGGGGTCCAAAATTTGGAGTTTGGTTAGCATCACGAAAAGTGAATTTCCTTGAAGATCTAATTTAAATATGGAAAAGGCATGAGTTTCATGAAGATAGGCTTCATGGATTGGATTTCGTGAAGACATGAAAAATGTTGACGGTGATTCTTTGCGATTATGCTGAGCTTTGTGAATGAAAGTATTAAAGAGTATTGCAGAGTAGAAGGAATTATGAGTGGAGATTCGCGGCAAAGGCATAAAGGAATTGATAGAAAGCTCTGCAATTACGATGAGCTCCGCAGTGCTTCACGATTTTGACAGAATTATGGCAGAAATTTCGGGGCTTTTCGATTTGAGATGACGTGGCACTGACTTCATGTGGAAAGTTTGAGGGTTGGTGAAATCACCTATAAATAGGCCTCAAACCCCTTCAGAGAAGAAAAGAGAGATTTTCAAAGAAAATATTTTGATCTCGGCTCGCGAAGGTGGTTCATGAAGGTAGTGTGCTTCGCGAAAGGAAGAAGCTTTACGGTGGCTAATCAGGCTCCGCGAAAGTTGTGTACTTCGCATTGGATTAGTGAGATTCGCCAGGGAAGTCACTCTATGATGACCTGATCTCTATAATGAACTGAGCTCTGTGAAAGTGCGAGCTTCATGAAAAGGCAGGAACTTCACAAAGTCTAGTTTATGCTTTGTAAAATTGGGAGCTTTTCTAAGTAGGGTGCTTTTCGAAGGTACTTCCCAAAGGTTATTGCCTAGTGGTCAAGGGAAAAGAGGTATTCATCAGTGGATGAAATTTGGACTCTGATAGATTATCTACATAAAGTAAAGGATTCATTAATTAGTGGTAATAAAGAGACCTACAGGTCTGTAAACTGTGTGCGGATATTCTGAAGAAGTAGTGAGCTCAGTTTAGTTGAGAGACCAATGAGTTATAAAATTGTGAGTGGTTGTAAACCAGGAGGGACAGTGAGTCCACTTAAAACTTGTAATAAATAGTGCGCTTATAGTGGAATTGGTACATCGGCACACTTCCAGGGTATGCTCCTTGGACATAGCCGAGTGAGGGTGAACCAAGTAAAAATTGTTGTGTCCTGTGCATATTTTAAGTTTTAATCATACTCTACAACGGGAAGGAGAGACAAGAAGGTTTTGTCTAATAGAAAAACAATATCAAAAGGGGAAGTTGTTTTAATCTGTCATACCATGATTTACCCCCCTCTTAGGGTATCTTTCCTAGGGGAACTAACAATTTAACACCCTTGGTTTCAATTAAGTAACCCTTTATTTATGTATTATAAATACAAAATGTTTTTGGGTGAAGTTTTAGAGGGTTTAGAGGAATTTTGGAAAGTTTTTTGGGATTTTATAGAGGTCGAATGTTTGAATATAGTTAGTAGAAACTATAAAAATCATTTTGGAATCCATGAAAGGTGAAATAGAGGCAACTTTTTAGGTGCATAGTTAGGCACATGGTTTGGAAAAACTATGCAGAAAACTAGGAGTAACCATGCATTTTTTAATATAGGGAATAATATGGTTGGATCATAGTTGGTTTAACCATTTAAGATAACCATATGAAGGGTTTTGAGAGGTATTGGATGGATAATGGTAGGCCCACAGTTTTCATAATGCGTGACCCAACCATGCATGGTTATTTTTTAGATCCTAAAAAAGAAGATCTCACCCATTTTTACCTCTAAACCACTATTTTCACCTATTTAGTGAACCTAAATCGGTTTTCCTCCTCCCAAAGGCCGTGTAGACTCTTCCTTTCAATCCTATAGTGATCCATTAAAAAATATTGGTGTGTTGAAGACCATATTTCTTGGTAAGTCTCTGTTCTTGATGGTTTTTCTTAGATGTACTATAATTACCTCTATTGAATTCATATATCTGATCGGTTATGGATAGATATATGATTATTGATTCCAATAACGATGATATTTGGTTATTTTGATGATGGTGAATGAGGTATAAGGTGGTTTTTTGGATAATCAACATGGTTTTGTTGATCAATACATGTTGTTATTTGTTTTGGCCATAGTTTTTGTGGTAGGTCGATCCACTCTCAAATCTTCTTATTAGACCTCGAATTCTTAGTTTCAAATTGAATTAATTCATTAAAATTGATTATGAAATTGATGTTAAAATCATGGTAGAAACCCTCTTTAGTGATGGTTTTTGGATTTGTGAAAAATTGGTTGTTGTGTAATGTAATTTCTTTATGGATTTTAAAATAATGATTTTAAAATGTGAATTTGTTTTGATTTATGGAAATTCTTTATGGTGATGTTTTCAATAAAATAATTTTTTTATTTAAATGTATTGAAATGGTTTTTTTTCATGGTTTTGGCATATATGGGTTGGTTTGAGTTCATTCCTTTGACATGAATTAGAATTATGGGTGTTTACCATTAGGGTACAAGGGACATGACCCTAGATAATGGGTGAGTTCCATTAGTTCAAAATGATATTGGACACTTCGTGAAAAATTGGTGGATAGACCATAAAACACTCATGAGTATGTAACTATGAATAAAGAATGTATGTGTGTGTGTGTGTGTGTGAATCATGGATTTGGTATGAAAAAAATAAAAGTTAAATGGTTTGAGGCATTGTTTGTTTTATTTCCTTGGAAAATGTTTGGGTTGGAAAATTGTTTTGGGTGGGAATTTCTTTGTCATAATTTAAACTGATGAAATGTTTATAAATGGTTTTATATAAATTTCATTATATAAATGTGATAAATAGTTCTATCCTAGTGATGTGAGTAGATAATTCATTTGGGGAAATCCTATTAAGTTTCATTACTCATCCCCTACCTTAGAACTTCAGTTCTTCTGCAGATATTTTTTATCAAGACACAGGTAAAGAGAAAGTATCACATTTTTTGTGGTACTTAGTTATAATCAGACATAGATTGTGGATTTGGATCTTGGAGTATGTTGGGAGTCACTGCATTGATGTATTTCGAGTCTGAGATTTGTGGTTTAGTCTTCCACTTTGGTACTTTGATATTTTTTTTGGTGTCATTTTTTTATTGTCTTTTGGTATTACTTTGAGTTTTAGTACATTATTATCATGCATCATTTAGCAGTATTGGTTATGGTATGTTGGTTTTGATTGTTTTAGTTTTAAAGGTGAAATAATCCCCCAATTTTATTGAAGCCCTTTATATTTATTTATAACCTTTAGTGTCTTGGGGATGTTTCCTAAGGCCTAAAAAAAATTCTTCCACAACTTAATCCAATGAGGAACGATAGGATGTTACACAATTTCTTTATTTCCATTATTAACAATCAATTTATAATTTATAAAAATTATTTTATTTTAATCAAATAATGATATTAAATATTTCTTTAAAGTATCTTACATATCTTAAAATGAAAAAATTTAGGGAAGGGAACTGGCCTATGTACATTTCGTTATACAAATATATTTATAGTAAATAAATTATTTAATAAAATTAAACTTATATTTCATGAAATTATGCGAATATATTATTATTCTACAGAGAATATGTCACATAGAGATGGAATACGTGATATTACATTTCTACCAAAACATGAACTTGCATGTGTAGAGAGAAGATTTATATTTGAGTTTAATGATAATGACCACCCAATCGGCCCACATGCCAATCAGTTTAAGAGTGATTTGGATATGAAAATTTATTATTGGTTAAGTATTTTTTTAATGATTAGAGGATTGTTGACCAGTAGGTGAATGATCAGTTATGGGAGTCCATAATAGTGAAATTAATAATCATATTTATTTATTTATTGAATTTTTTAAATATTATGCATTTCATATGACTACTTTTTAATCTTTTCAATTACAAATGAAAATTAACTTTAAAGAGACAAAATCAATTAATAGTCAGAGTTTATCTTTTACAGAAACCATATAAAGAGATTTTAAGATAAATTTGGAATCATATTATATTTTTGGAAATAAATATAATCAAGATCCATGCCTTAAATATGGGTTTATAGATACAAATACATGCAGGAAGTTTGTCTCCAGTAGATGGGAGTAAGATTTTAGTCAATGTAATTTTTATTTGAAAATTTTATTTGTTAAAATAATTTTAAATAGTTGATAAATTTTTAATTTAACTATCCTATAGAACAACTCACCAAGAGATAAAGTTGTATAATTTATAACAGTATACATTTTCACGTGAAGGGTATCCTTTACTAGAGGAGAAAATGATAAATGAAAATTTTAATGAATTAAGATCCATGTCATGTAACTGCTTTGAAGAGTATCAATTCAAACCTCTATATACTCCCACTATTTATGTAAAATGGGAAAGGGAGATGATGAATAAAAGGGGATATTTATTACCAATAAAACAAAATAAGTAGCTGATAAGATTATATAAAATTTATTTTTATTTTTCAGCACTACTATTTTTTAATTTCGACCTAGTAAAATGAAATTTAAAAATATTATTTCAGGACTCCCTTATAAATAAAATGAAATATGTATATTTATCTATAAGGGTGGGATATATATTATTATAAATATTTTAGGATATCCAAAACACCTAGTTCATTTCAAAGGATATAAATTAGGTATTCGTTTTATATACATTTCTGGTAGTGCCCACAATACAAAATATATAGGGGAATCATAGAAGAGAGAAATACATTCTTTAATAATTGATAAATGAAAATTGAATGACTTAATAAATGATTTAATTAAAACATCTATACATGATATGTTTTTGGAATTGATGATACAAACATAGATTGTGTATCATGCCTAGTAAGATCCTCTACCAACTTGTTTAGACCTAACCGTATACTATGAGCTGCAACATGGGTATCCTGATGTACATATCATAAAACATATAATTCACATCATCTAGGGGATTATGTAAAAAATGATATGATGTTGTTGGGTTAGGTGAGTAGTATTAAATGACATTATTGATCCAACTACACATATTTCACTACATACTGAGGAGGTGTCCATAGTTGGAAAAACTATTTACAAGTTTTTACTTTTTCCATCTAGTATTTTTCATCATCTGACATATGTGTTATGAATTTTTTTAATTATTTTTATCATTAAATTCATAATTAATTATAATTTTTTTTATCAAACATACCTTATATATGAGTATTTTAAATAAAAGGAATCATTATAAAGTAGAGGAAAAATTTAGAAACCTGTACCTTCAGATACCCCTTAAGTTATTTATGGGAAAACAAAGTTAACATGAGCTTCTTATATATTATATAATTATTATACTTTTTTTGATGATGGATTATATTTATGGAAGAAATTACACATTAAATATTTTTTAAAATTACATCATTGATGCGGTAAAGGGTTATCATCTCACGATACCCATGTTGTAGTTGTTTTCCATGAAAGTACATTTCAATTATAAATTTAAATTCATTATGTAAATAATTGTTATATTGAATTAATTTCTCACTTTTATAGTCAGTTATCTCCACAATATTTTTATACAATATAATTTTACTTCTATTTACAGCTTTATGGAACCGAAATACATTTTTTTATGTGTTAAATAATTGATCCAAGAATCCATAATAGAATATATATATATATGAAATATTAAAGAACATAAAGATTATGTGTTAGTTTTTTTAATTATTTTATTAGAAAGAACCCATATATAATTATGAACAACTATTAATTATACTATTATCAATTAAGTAATTTTTATATTTTAGTGGAAATTTGATGTTATGTATATTTTTTTAAAATAAAGGAAAGGCATATTTGTTATATTCTTTATTGGGTAATGTTCTAAGAATATCTAGAATTTTTTTTTAAATGTGTGAGTCATATTATTTTCTTTTAGTTCTTTAATCTTAATACTTTAATTTTACTTATGTATCGTTAATTAATATTTAAAATTAAAATATGTCATGGATTGAGTTTAATAGGTCTAAATATTCAAAAATTAAACTAAAAAAATTTTATATGTGAAAGTTTAGTAAAATTAAAATTATATTATATAATACTTGTTTTCCATACATATTTTGTATTTATATTTTAAAAATATTATTTCAAAAATCAAGTTTCATCATGAAAGAGGGGGTTGAATGCAGGTATTAAGTTTTATAGTTCATTTATGAGATAATCATGATTATAACAACAACATTTTTTTGGAAAGGTTGGTTTTATTATAAAACTTGTAATTTATGAAAATATGTTGTAATTTTTAAATTCATTATACTTAATTTTTTTGTATATATTTGATTTTGTTTTTTCATATTCTCTACACTACTTGAACCACCTTAAGATTTATATGCAAAATATTTTTTTATGTTTAAAAAAATTATAGATGTAGTTTTATATATGTGTATATATTTTTTAAAACACGATTTAAAAGTTTTCAATGAGATTTGATGAATTTGGATTCATTTCTTAGTGTTCCTATTTTTTCTATAGTTCTAGAATCATTATTTTATAACATTTTAAAAAAATTATTATCCTTCTACACTATTTTTATGAAAAAATTACATTGAAAGTGTTGTGAGTAGGGATATTTATTTCAATTCTTCTTAACACTGAGGTCCAAATATTTTTCCAAGTTAGTTTTATTAAAAACCAACTTGGGAAACCATGTACTAGGGATTTGAATGTCATTTTATATAAAAACAATGACAAAATAATTTTATATATCATTTTTTAAAAGGGATTTCAATTTCAGTTTTATATAAACCAATTTTGAAAGCCCTATTATTTACTATGTTAACATTAAAATATACTTTTAACTTATTTTAAGAGGAAAAAACTAATGTTGTAGGTAATTTTTTACATTAGTGATCCCAAGAAAACAATAGGATATTATTTGTATAATCTTATAGAGAATAAAGTGTTTGTGCCTTGATATACTATATTCCTTGAGAAGGAATATGTTGATCACAAAGTTATTGGGAGGAAATTCAAAAATAGAGAAGTTTAACAGAAATATATATGAAGTGTTATTGAGAAGTAAGTTAAGTCATTTCAATAGAGTGATAGAAAAATAACATAATAGATTTATATAGAAACCTCAAAGGCCTGGTAAGATTTTTCAGGATCCTGAGAGATATGAATTTCTTATGGAAAATGATGTTGAAGTAATAGTGATTTGAGATGAACCTACTACCTATAGAGAAGAAATTAAGATTTTTCATTCTAATAAATGGTTAAACCCCATGGAATCTGATATAGACTCCATGCACAATAACCAAGTTTAGAACTTGGTGGATGCACCTAAAGGGGTGAGACACATAGGGTTAAAGTGGGGTTTTCATAAGAAAATTGATGCAGATATTAGATCGTCTACCTTTAAATCATTCTTAGTGGTAAAGGGTTATATGAAAATTCATGGTATCAACTATAAAGAACCCTTTTAACCGATATTGGTGATAAAGTCCACTCAGATATTTATTTCCTTAGAATTTCATTTTGATTATGAGATATATCAAATTGATAGCAAAACAGATTCCCTTAATTTGAATTTAGTCAAGGATACGTATATAATATAACTTGATGGATTTGAATTTCCAAATGAGTTTGATAAGGTATTCAAGCTACAATGTAACATTTATGGATCGAAGAAAGCCTTTTAGGATTTGGAATATCAGGTTTGATTATATAATCAAAGAGTTAAGTTTCATAAAATAACATGGATGATTCTTGTGTATACAAGTTTATTAGTTGGATTTTAATAGTGTTGATGATATTTTATGAGGATAAAATACTTCTTAACAAAAATTAAATCCCAACTTTAAACTCTATAAATATGTGTTTGGGAAAATGCTTCTCTTTGAATGACATGGGTGCTGCAAACTACATACCAACTATAGAGATCTATAGAGATATTACTAAGAGGTTTCATGGATCAGTTAGGACAAAAACTTTGGTAAAGTGATTGTTTAATATAGACTACTCCATAAATGGGTATTTAACAGTTTTACATAGCATATATCTTAATACAATTTATAATCCATCTAAGGAGTTAGAAAGGATTGATAGAATTACTCATGTATTAGCTATAAGATCTATCATGTATGAAATGTTTTAAATTAATCATGTTATTGTAGATACCTTAATAATTACTCATAGATACAATTCCAATTTTGATTAGATTGACTATAATTTTTTTAAAATCATCCTTTAGTATTAGAGAAGAAATAATGAAATGTTCTTCATGTTTGGAGGGGAGGATGATATCTTTATAAAGTGTTACATAGATACAAGTTTACAATATGATATAGATAACATGATATCTAAATCTGTTTTTGTGTTTTTTCTGAAAGTTGGATTGTCATGACCCGGCCGTACCGATCTCGAGCCGCAACTACCCCAAGACCTCCTCCATAGGCCAAGGGCTGGCGACAAGAGCTGAAGGCGTAACAATCTAGGGGAGACATTTTCCTAAGTATCTGTACACAAACACATAGCCCACTTAATGAATTTGTGCAGAGTAAAAAGGAACCCAAAAGACAAACAACTATAACCCAACCATAGTCATGCATCAACCTCTAAATAGGAAAAAGTAAAGTGTTGAAAAGTACTGATAGATACTGAACAAATAAAATGGAAAAACACGCGCCCAACTAGAAAAGTGCCACAACCCGGAAACAGGTAACAAAAGTAAATAGCTGGTGAGTCTCACACCTGAAAGACCTACTATGACTACCGAACGCATCCCAAGTTCATGTTTCCTCTACACTCCTCTGTATTCTCAATCGACCTGTCTATCATCTGCAAGGGAACACCAAGTGCTGGAAAATCCCAAGCAGGGGTGAGTATAAGGATACTCAGTAGGATGCCCCGAAAGCTCAAGGGATAAATAAAGGAGGTACTAAACGATAAATGATTGGCATAAAAAATTAAGAGTACAATAGAGAGAGTGCAGCTCAACCCAAAAAAAGAAAGGAAGTAGACTCGTCCTAACCAAGAGGAGCTAGACACGGAAAGCACATGGCATACCCCACATGTATTCACCCCTCCTAGAAAGAGAGTAACTGGACCCAAGGAGTGGGAACCAAAGTAGAGTGTATATATATATATATGCTCAATAAGAAACCTGAACGAGTGTATAAGGGGATCTCTATCTCCAAGATCAGCCTAGGATAATTCGCTAACACTTCTAAGGGTATCCATCATTGGTGCCCAACAGTCCCGCACATCAAAGCTGCCTCATCGCTAAACTGTACCACCAAAAGTCCCACTTTGGTAATCACGGAGAAAATACACTGACTAGCCTCATCTAAAGGGGTGGAGTCTGAAAGAAGTCGTTGGGTAACCCACTGCCCAGCCCAACAGGAGGGTAAACCCCAAAAGGTCATTGGGTGACCCACTGCCCAACCCTGCAGGAGGATAAACCCAAAAAGGTTTTTGGGTAACCCACTGCCCAACCCAATTGGAGGGTAAACCCTAAAGTCAATGGGTAACCCAATACCCAAACCCGCTGGAGGGTAAGCCCAATGGTCAAAGGGTAACCCACTGCCCAGCCCTACTGGAGGGTAAACCCAGAACTGGTCCGATAACTCTGCGCTGCCCGCGCCATCACTCGGTGTCGCTAACATCGCGACCGTGCGTTGGGTTGGAGTGTGTCAATGAAATCTCTGACCAACGTCCTTTCATCTTTCCACATTTAATTATATCTCAAAAGAGTCTCTACATGCCCAAATCGATTACAACATTGCAATCCTTGTGGAAAAATACGCAAGATAGACTACTTACTCGCAGGAAACGGGCTCCCAAAGAAAAAGTTATTCAACACCACTTTATGCACATACGACGTCTCATGTGGCCCACACCTCGGTCCCAAAACAGGTCGGGTGAACTGCGTTATTGTTATGCTCTCAGAAAAATACACCAAAATGACTACTCATCCGCCTCGAATGGACGTCTGATGAAAAAAAGTCGCAAAAAGCTGCTCATATCTTAAAAGACGGCATGCAGGGCCCACGCCTCAACTCCGGCTTCAATGCCTGAAACCACCCTAGACAACATTATCTCAACGCCCGGGTCACAACACTGCTGACGGTGCCTTAAACAGACTCCGGATGTGTTCGCGCCATTCCTAAGGAAGAATCCCAATGAGGTACTTAACGAGTGCATCGCGCCACTGAGCCCCCGTCTCAGTTATTGAAAATTCCCGATACCATCTCAAAAACTTCGTCCCAATCTGAGGATTTCACTTCCACAGACGACACACAAAACGAACACCCGTAGTAAAAGATACAGGTGTCCGAAGACAGGGGGATAAGCCCCTTAGGGCTAGACTGGCCTGGTCCGGCCGGTCCACCCAGCCTGGGCTGGCCTGCGCCAGCCGGCCCGGTCCGCAACGCCTGCCTGCGGCCCTGCCGCTCGGCCCGGACGCAGACCCGTGGTCCACATCGCCAACCGTCCCTCATGGCCGGTCACTTGGTCCACGCGAAGACCCGCTGAAGGCGGGTCTCAGTTCCCTCACGAGGTCGGGTGCTGCGACCCCCAGTCCACCCAGCCGACGACCTCCGCCCGCCGCCGCCTGGAGCCCGCCGCGCCGCGCGAAGCCACTGTTTCCTGGAGCCCACCGCTGCGCTGAGGAGACCGCCGCCGTCCTGGAGACCGACACCACCGTTGTATTCCCTCCGTACCACCACGTCGACCACCGTACCGCCCCTGGAACGGCCAGAAAAAGGAGAAAACGGCTGGAAAACTTCCCTGGGTCACCCCAGACACCCCGGGACACGAAAATTTGATCTGAAAAGGGAGTCAGAATGCTCGGATCAAGACCTACACATCTATGGTTTTATATTGATGATATAAAAACCTTTATATAAAAGAATTGCATTTTAAGGGGGTTTCTGGAATTAAAAATTGAAAATGCACGAGCCTACCTCACTGGGTGTAGCCCGTAGTTGTGCCGACGATCCGCCGGAGTCACCACACCTTGTCGGAGAGGGAGAGGGAAGCTTTAAAGATATTATCCCTTGTTTGGATGAACTATCCCAAAGGGGAAGAACAAGTGGGATAATAGGGTGGGGGTGGTTTGTTTAAATTGAAAACACTTAAACCCCCCGCACGTCGGCCCCGTACCCGAAATTTCAATGTGGTTGGGGTTAAGCTGCCCCTAGGGTAAAATACACATTCTGAGTGCAATGACGGTCTCAAAATTTTAATCCATGCCTCTGTTCAGAAGTTACAAAGTACACGCCTAGGGCCGCCAAATTACGAAAATGCCCTTAGTGGAATTTTCCATAGAAGGGTCACGCCCGCGAATGTTACACCCCTCCTAGGGTAAACGACATGATCCAGACTCAAGGGTGCCCTTGGTTTTCCCATATGAGCAATTATTTTGGAGTTATCCTGTTTAATTGGTGTTTCTAGTGTGAACGCACTTAAAATTTAATTCCGGCCGCACCGGGGCTTATAATCACACGCCATCTGAATGCCCTGCTCTGGAATAACATTAAGAAAATTTCAAAGTCTTACAGGCTCAAAACCTGGGTTCTTACATTATTCCCTCCTTAAATTTTTTCATCCCCGAAAAACAAAACTGAAAAAACAACTCGGGATACTAAGCCCTCATCTGGCTCTCCCGTTCCTAGGTGCTCTCCTACAATCTCTCATGCTGCCATAGCACACGAACCAAAGGAATGGTCCGTCCATGCAGTGTCCACTCCTTCCAATCATCAATCGCCACTAGGTGCTTCGCAATGGTGGCTCTATCCTCAATGTCCAGCTCTCCCCAGTCGATAACGTGCGTGGGGTCGTTCATGTATTTCCCCAGCTGCGACATATGGAAGACGTCATGAACCCTCTCTAGCTGTGGGGGTAGAGAAAGAAGGTAGGCCACCTCACCGACCCTACACACGATCTCAAAGGGCCCGATGAACCTCGGGGACAGCTTTCCTACCCGGACGAAGCTCCGAGTACCATGCGGTGAAGAGACTCTCAAAAAGACATGGTCCCCCTACTCAAACTCTAAATTCCTATGATGATGATCTGCATAAGAATTATGTCTGCTCTAAGCCATCCTCATCCACTCACGGATGACCTACACCTTCTCTATCGTCGCTTGCATCAACTCTAGGACCACGAGGGAGGTCTCCCAAACCTCCGTTCAGCACAACAGTGACCTACAGGGTCTCCCATAGAGGGCCTTAAAAAGTTCCATGCCGATATTAGAGTGGTAAATGTTGTTGTACGCAAACTCCACCAAGGGTAGGTGATCCTCCCAAATCAGGAAAAAGTCTAACATGCACACCCTGAGCATATCCTCTAACACTTGGATAGTGCACTCAGTCTTCCCATCCGTATGGGGGTGAAAAGTTGTACTCATCCACATCTGGGTCCCGAATGCCTCCTGCAGGCCTCGCCACAATCGCGATGTAAACCGCGCGTCACAGTCGGAGACGATCATCGAGGGTACTCCATGAAGGTAGATGATCTCCCAAACGTACAGCTTCCCCAGACTCTCCACCGAGATCTGATCCATGACAGCAAGGAAGTGCGCCGACTTCGTGAGTCCGTCCACTATGACCCAAATGGAATCATGGCCCTTCGCTGTGTGCGGGAGCCCTGTGACGAATTCCATAGATATTCCATCCCACTTCCACTCCGGGATATCAAGGGGCTGCAACAACCATGCCAGAACCTGATGCTCTGCCTTCACCTGCTGAAAGGTAAGACACTGAGAAACGAACTCGGCTATACTCCGCTTCATGCCAGACCACCAAAACTACCACTGAAGGTCTTTGTGCATATTCCCCACACCAGTATGTACCGCCAAGGAAGAAGTGTGGAACTCCCGCATCTCCACTGGTACTAAAGCTCTCCCCTGAAACAGGATCTCGTGATTCCCTCCTTCAGAATACCCATCGGGTGAGTTGCCCGTGGATATCTGATCATGCAGTACCTCGCTGTTGACATATCCCATCTGCGACTCTCTCACACGCTCAAGGAATGAAGGAGTCAACACCATTGACTGCAAAAAAGTCATATCCTCTTGCTCCACCAAGGTCAACCGTAGGGAAGACAACTTCTCTAAAGCTTCACGCACTAACCGAGCATGGGACTTCCTGCTAAGAGCATCTGCTACTACGTTTCCATTCCCTAGAGTGTAGACTATCTTGAAATCATAGTCCTACAGAAACTCCAGCCATCACCTCTACCTTAGATTCAAATCCCACTGAGTGAATATTTACTTGAGGCTATGGTGGTCTGAGTAGACCACAAAACGCTCACCCCTAAGGTAGTTTTTCCATAACCTCAAGGCGAAGAACACCGCTGCCAGCTATAAATCAGGAGTCGCATAATTCTTCTCATAGGGACTCAACTGCCTCGACCCTTATGCAATCACTGCCCGCTGCTGCATCATCACGCAATCGAGCCCAGCTCCTGAAGCATCACAGTACACTACGAACTCAATGACCTCCTCTTGTAGCCTCAACACTGTAGCACTAGTCATCCTCTGTATCAACTCCTCGAAGGCCTTCTGGCACTGATCAGTCCAGGTGAACGGTCATCCCTTCCATGTCAATGCGGTCAAAGGGGTGACAATCTTGGAGAAATCTTCCACAAACCTCCTATAGTACCCTACCAAACCAAGGAAGCTCCACATCTCTGACGCATTCTTGGGTGGCTCCCAAGCAAGTATTGCCTCTATCTTTGCGTGATCTATGACCAATCCCTACTCTGTAATGACATGACCCAGAAAGTGAACCTCATGAATCCAGAACTGACACTTCGAGAGCTTCCCATATAGCTGGTGCTCTCGGAGTAAGTCTAGGACCATCCTCAAATGCTCTGCGTGCTCCTCTTCTGTCGTAGAGTAGATGATTATGTCATCAATAAAGACAACCAAAAATTGGTCCAAGTACGGCTGGATGAACTAGTTCATCAAATCCATGAAAACAGTGGGGGCATTCGTCACGTCAAAGGGCATCACTAGAAACCCGTAATGCCCATAACGAAAACGGAAAGCCAAATTTGGGATATCATCCTCACAAACCCGCAACTGGTGGTAGCCAGATCAAATATCAATCTTGGAGAACCACTTCACACCTCTCAACAGGTCGAAGAGGTCATCAGTCCTCGGCAAAGGGTACATGTTATTTATCGTGGCATGATTTAGGTGATGATAATCCACACATAGTCGCAGAATCCCATCTGCCTTTTTCACAAACAAAACTAGAGCTGTCCAGGGGGACACACTGGACCTGATGAATCCCTTGTCACGAAGGTCATCCAGCTGAAGTAGTAGCTCTCGATGCTCTGTGGGTGCCATTCGATAATCCGCACATGATATCAGGGTAGTCCTCAACTGCAAGTCAATGTAGAACCCCATCTCTCACCTTAGAGGTAGTCCCAGAACATCCTCGGGAAAGACATCCATGTAGTCCTCTACAATGGTCTGGATATAGGTGCCTGTAGCGTCTGCTGCTCCGAGAGCCATACTCGCCAACTGGTGAAAAAAAGGTTGGGGTCTCCTACTCAAAGTACCCATCTTCTCTGCCATGAGGTCTCATTCACCAAGGATGGTGAACCTCGTACCATCAGAAAACACACCTCTGACTCGTCTGTGATGACAGTTCATCTGGGTGTGAACCATAGAAATCCAATCCATGCCCATGATAACATTGTAAGGTTCCATAATGATGATGAATAGGTCCCACCTAAAACTCCCTCCACTGAACGACAATTCGCATTGTCTGCAGATAAAGTTCACTAACAAGGCACTACCCGTAGGAACCTCAAGGCTATGTGCAGGTGTGAGCTCCTCTACTGAAATCTCCAACTCCCGTACCAACAGTAGCGATATAAAAGAGTGGCTGGTTCCTATGTCTACTAGTACCGAATCAAGCGTAGAGTAAACACATAGCATACCTCGAACCATCTCATGTGCTGGGGGTCACGAACACCCATAGCCTGAAGCTGCCCATGGACCCTACCACCAGCTCCCTGAGCCTGACGTGGGCCGCCCGGTGGTGGCAGTGGAAGGACCTCTAAACATCGTCCCGGACCTCCAGGTCCTGCTGCTCTGCCTGCACCGCCTCCTTGAGGACCACCCTGTCCTCGCCTGGTGGATCCCTGGTCACGGTGCTACCTCTGCCGCTGGGTGTGCCCCCTGCCTACCACGGCTGCTCAGTACGCTTGGTCGGGCAGTCCCGTGCTAGGTGGCCTCATCCGTCATAGGCATAGAACCAGCTCTATCCTTCTTTCCCCAGTGCTTCAAGGTTCCACTGTAGTGTATGACCCTTCCTCTAAGTCTGCTCACGGAAGGGCCTCCTCCACTGAGGCTCAGCTCTCTGCCACCTGCCTGTCACTAAAGACTCTCCTATGAAGCAGCCATTGCTAGGCCCTATCAACTGGTGTCCCTCGGCCAAGAAGTTGTCCTTCATAAGCACCCTCTCTATCACCCCGACATATGTAGGGATGCACAGGGGTACTACACTAGCACTGATCTCCCTGCGAAGACCCTGATCAAACTTCCGCACTCGGAAGTAACTGTCGCGGATCATATCCTGCGAGTAGTGTTTTAGATCAGTAAACCAGGCCGAGTAATGCGCCACGGTCCCCCCTACTTCAGCTCTAGAAGCTCATGAATCCTAATGGAGAATGAATAAAAGGGGGAGTAATATTCCCAGAATAGCTGCTGGAAGCTATCCCACATGACAGACGACTCGTCGTGGGTCTGCATAACCAACTCGCACCAATGCCCAACTATCCCATGGAAAAGGCTGGAATTTAGGGCTACCATCTGGTCCACTGGTGTCTATACCAGCCTGAAAAATTGGTCCACAAACTCTATCCAGTCTTCTGCTTCCTAGGGATCCACGTCTCCATGGAACTTTTGTGGTCGCTGATGCCGAAAGTATCGGAGCGCACTCAGCCCGCGCTCAACCTCGGCCTATGCTTCTGGTACTAACTGCCGCTCTCCAGGTGGAGGGGCCACTGCTAAAGCACTAGGCGGAAGGGGATCATGTGAGGGTCCCTAAACTGATGCCTCGTTTCTCTTCAAGTTGTCGTCATGAACTGGAGAGGGTAAACTAGCTGGCTACTGTCATGGGGGCATCCTGAAAATTATCAAGGATTACCGCGATCAGATGAACATATATATATATATATATATCAGTAATAACAAAGGGGAGTCGACTAAAAAAAAGATAGTCAAAGACTCAATCCTACTGGATGCATGTTCCAAAGTTCCCTGAAACAAGTGTCTTAGCGTTTCGAGTCGACAAGCAGGTTATCAGGGTCCAGGTGAATGGATACGTCGGCCGCCCATACCATCACTGGACTCCTTGGCCTGAGAGCCACTCTCGAGACACGTCGACACTATTTACCTAAATCCCAACCAATTCCTTTTTAGGGATGTCCGAACAACACCCCAAGGAACAAACCAACATTGATACCACTTTGTCACAATCCAACCCTATCGGTCTCGAGCTGCAACTACCCCAAGCCCACCTCCATAGGCCAGGGGCTAGCGACAAGCACCGAAGGAATAACAATCTTGGGGAGGCCTTTTCCTAAGTACCTAGACACACACACACATAGCCCACTCAATGCCGAAGTGCAGAGTAAAAAGGAACCCAAAAGACAAACTATAACCCAACCACAGTCAACCATAAACCTCTAAATAGGAAATAGTAAAGTGGGGAAAAGTACTGACAGATACTGAACAAAAAAAGTGAAAAACACGCGCCCAACTAGAAAAGTGCCACAACTCAGAAACAGGTAACAAAAGTAAACATCTGTTGAATCTCACACCTGAAAGACCTTCTATGACCACCGAACATAGCCCAAGCTCCTATGTCCTCTATGCTCCTCCATAGTCTCGATCGACCTGTCCGTAAACTGCAAGGGCACACCAAGTGCGGGAAAAGACAAAGCAGGGGTGAGTATAATGATACTTAGTAGGATTCCCCAAAATCTCAAGGTAGAAAAAAGGAGGTACTAAATGGTAAACACTAGACAGAACAAAGTAAGAGTACAACAGAGAGAGTGCAGCTCAACCCAACAAAAGAAAGGAAGTAGACTTGTCCCAAACAAGAGAAGCTAGACACGGAAAGAACGTGGAATACCCCACATGTCTTTTCCCCTCCTAGAAGGAGAGTAACTGGACCCAAGGAGTGGGAACAATAGTAGGGTATATATATATATATGCTCAACAAGAAACCCGAATGAGTGCGTAAGGGGATCTCCATCTCCAAGCTCAACCCAAGATAAGTTGCCAACAGTTCTAAGGGTAGCCATCACTGGTGCCCAATAGTCCCGCATGTCAAAATTGCCTCATCGCTAAACCGTACCACCAAAATTCCCGCTCCGATAATCACAGAGAAAATCCACTGACTAGACTTGTTGAAATAGGTGGATTCTGAAAGAAGTCATCGGGTAACCCACTTCCCAACCCAACTGGAGGGTAAACCCCAAAAGGTCATCAGGTGACCCACTGCCCAGCCCTGCTGGAGCTTAAACCCAATAAGGTTGTCAGGTAACCCACTGCCCATCCCAACTGGAGGGTAAACCCTAAAGTCAATGGGTAACCCACCGCCCAGCCCTGATAGAGGGTAAACCCTAAGTTCAACGGGTAGCCCACTGCCCAGCCCCGCTGGAGGGTAAAACCGGAACTGGTCTGATAACTCCGCACTGCCGATGCCATCATTGGGTGTTGCTAACATCGCGACCACGCGTTGGTTCAGAGTGCGTCAAAGAAATCTCCAACCAATATCCTTTCATGTTTCCACATTTAATGAGATCTTGAAAGAGGCTATGCACACCCAATCTGATTACACCGTTGCAATCCTCATGGAAAAACACGCGAGATAGACTACTTACTCGCTGGAAATGGGCTCCAGAAGAAAAAGTTATTCAACACCGCTTTACGACCATATGATGTCTCGTGAGGCCCACAACTCGGTCCCAAAAGAGGTCGGGTGAAATGTGCCATTGTGATGCTCTCGAAAAAACATGCTAAAACTACTACTCATTCTCCCCTAACATACATCTGATGAAAAAGTCACAAAACACTACTCACAGCTTAAAAGACGGCCCATGGGGCCCACACCTCAACTCCAGCTTCAACGCATGAAACAACCCTGCACCACTTCATCTCGATGCTAGGTTCACAACACCACTGACGACACCTTAAACGGACTTAGGATGTGTTCATGTCATCCGAAGGAATAATCCCGACGAGGTATTTAGCGAGCGTGTTGCGCCATCGAGCCCCCGTCTCATGAATTGAAAATTCCCGAGACCATCTCAAAAACTCCATCCCTAGCCAAGGATTGCACTTTCATAGACGGAACGCAAAACAGACACCTGTAGTAAAAGATACGGCTGTCCGAAGACTGGGGGATAACCCCCTTAGGGCTGGACCGGCCTGGTCCGGCCGGTCCACCCAGCCTAGTCCGACCGGTCCACCCGGGCTGGGCCGGCCCGCGCCGGCTGGCCCAGTCTGTAGCACCGGCCCGTGGCCCTGCTACGCGGCCCGGATCTGGACCTGCGGTCCACACCACCGACCGGCCCTCGTGGGCGGTCGTTTGGTCCACGCGGAGACCCACAGAAGGTAGGTCTCGGTTCCCTCACGGGGTCACGCGCCGCGACCCCCAGCCCGCCCGGCCGACGACCTCTGCCCGCCATTGTCTGGAGCTCGCCGTGCAGCAAAAAGCTACCGCTGCCTGGAGCTCGCCGCCGCACCATCATCCTGGAGACCGTCGTCGCCGCTGGAAGCCCGCTGGACCACCACGCCAACCACCTGACCGCCCCTAGAACCGCCGGAAAAAGGAGAAAACGGTCGGAGAACTTCCCGGGGTCACCCCAGACACCCAGGGACTCAAAAATTCGATCCGAAAAGGGATTCAGAATGCTCAGATCGAGCCCTACACATCTATGGTCTTCGCTGGATGATCAGACATCCTTTCAATGCAAATAATTTCATTTGAAGGGGGTTTTGAGAATTAAAATTTGAAAATTCACAAGCCTATCTCGCTGGGCGTAGCCCGTAGCTTCGCTGATGATCCGCCGTAGTTGTCGAGCCTTGCCGGTGAGGGAGAGGGAAGCTCGAATGAGGTTCTCCCTTTTTGGGAAGAACTTGTGAAAAAGGGAAGAACAAGGGTGAGAAGAAGGTGGGGGTGGTGTGTTTAAATAGAAAACACTTACCCCCCCGCCCATAGGCCTCATACCCGAACTTTCATCGGGGTCAGGTTTAAGCCGCCCCTAGGGTAAAATTCACATTCTGAGCGCATCAGAGGTCTTGGAATTTAAATATGATCCTCCATTCATATGTTACAAAGTACACGCCCGGGGCCGCCAAATTACGAAAATGCCCCTGGTGGCCTTTTCCATAGAAGGGTTGCACCCACGAAAGTTACACCTCTCTTAGGGTAAACGACACACTCCAGACTCAACGGTGCCCTTGGTTTTCCCATCTGAGTAACCGTTTAAGAGTTATTATATTTATTTGGCGTGGCTAGTATGAACGCACTTAAAATTTAGTTCCGGCCGCACCGGGGCTCGGAATCACACGCCATCTGAACGCCCTGCTCTCGAATAACATTAAGAAAATTTCAAATTCTTACAGGCTCAAAACTCGGGTTCTTACATGGATATATTAGATATAATAATTCTAAATAATCCATTAGGAAAGACTTTAAAATTATGGAATAGTATGTCACCACATGTGATGTTGCAAATGAGGCTATTTGGATTAGAGGGTTTATTTCTAAACATGAGTTTGTTAGAAACATTGAGGGAGAAATCAAGATTTACTCTCACAAAAATGGATCCATTTCATAGGACAAGGAAACCCAGTCTCACCAAAAGACCAAACGCATCCTTCATAAATACCATATTATACAGGAGATCATTGAGAGGGAAAATGATAAGATCATTTATGTGGATATAGGTGAAAATGTAACAAATACATTAATGAAACCATTATTCAAATATAAGAATAAGGATCATATTGAATCTACTATTATTTGATACATAATATATTGATGTAATTGTTGGATATGTATCATGAATTTATAATAAAAGGAAATATATATTTATCATTTATTCATTTTTTTTGAAATTTATTTTACATTAATAATGGAATTATAAAATCCCATCATAGTATGACTTTGATGTCTGCCTAATTGATGATCATTATAGAGTATTATGAATTTTTATGATATGTTAATACTAGAATGAGTAGTGGACACAATATATAATAAGTGGGTACTTATTATTTTGAAAAACCTACCAAAGTATAACCCACAAAATGTCCTAGAGTCATCAATATATATAGGGGTGTGTGCCTATTATGAATCCATTTTTTACTTGAAGTCGGTGATATTACAAGAATGAGAGTCTTCATAAATTGATACCTTACTAATGCGTTATTTGAGGGTTAGATAATTGGTGAGTCCTTGGGTATGTTGTTGATCATACCATCAGTTAGAGCTCAACCAAGATGAGATTTTTATACTCATATGAAAAAAATTGACATCTGACACAAAATGTTTTTAAATTGTGGAAATGAATTTATTTTATTAATTGAATCACATATGATGTTTTTAGATACTTGGATGAGAGACATGTGATGTGATAATCAATTATATGAATAACATGTGATATATTAATATACCAGGTTAGTATTTTTATGAGAATCAAGAAAGATTGAGATGGATTATACTAGATTGACATTCTTCCATGTATAGTGGTAACTTTATGTAATGAAAATTTTATTATATTGGTATACATATGATGTATATAATAAATATTATGGTGTAAATGTTCATATGAAGGTAGGATTACCTTAGATAGAGATTACACCAAACTCCTTAATATCTTGAGTGACACTAATTCTTTTTTAGAGGCCACTATTCTCTTATATATATAACATATATATATATATATATATATTTGTTTTTAATGTAATAAAGGCCCATAGGATCACATGATTAGTCCTATAGATAAGGATTATGTTTTGAATAAAATTTTTGTTCTAAAATGATGTTATTTTGAAAAAATGTGTTCAAAATAGTTTTAGATGTACTAAAAAAGAATTATAAATTTTTTTATATAAAATATTATGGGATTTTAGTGCATGTGGGAGATTATTGGAAAATAATTGACATGATATATTGTATTTAATTATATAAACTACGTTGTAATAAGTGACTTGCATGTGATGTATATTAAAACCTATGAAATAATATTACAATGATAAAGCATTGTATTTATTGTCTAACCTATATCATATCTCCCAATCGGAATAAGGTATAGTTTCCATGGGATTACCTTGTTCCATATCATGGATTCTTTGGTTATGATTCTATAAGATTCAATAATTTATGGATTTTCAGAGTTAACACATTCATTGAAATGTTTAATGAATGAAATATCCAATTGAAAATATGATCAACTACCCTGAGATGGAATCCAATGGTCAAAGAAATCTTTATTAAATAAAGAGTGGATATAAATGGAGAAGAGATCCCTCCAATTTGAAAACTCTAAAAACATGAAAATAATGTCAAATATCTCTTCTCCTAATCTTTATTTATCTCCACCAGTGGTGTTGGAACCCCTTTTAATAACATGAATCCTAATAATGCGATTAAAGATCCATTTATAGTGTAATTTATTTAGAGGCAGAAATCATTGGATACTAATACCATGATATTTTTCAAGCATTCACCAAAAAGGATAATATGGTTTATATAGTATTGAAAGTATGCATAATTTTTTTATTCATTTTTTTTACATTGAATTTTTTAATGATTGATCGGGCATATCATGAGTTATTTCAAATAGGTATAATCATTGGTTGATTACCTTAATACTTTAATTTTTAGAATGGTATGTCTCAGCTGGAGTGAGTTGGGACCTTGTTAGAGTTTAAGAGACACGTTTTTGGACAGATATGATGTATCACCAAGTATTCCTAAGGAATTAAAAAAACTGAGTACTTTTGAGATGAGTTTGAATTGGACGTATGGGTAAATATGGAATACCCTTAAAGGTTTATTCAGGTGTAATTTAGAGTTTTATAATGAGGGTTAGAAATTTTAGTGAGAGATGTTTGGGGATAGCTTGGGTGTAAGGGATTTGGTGGTGTAGCTCATGGGATGAGTTTTTTTTGGGTTGTTACAAGCTAGGATCACATGAAGAAAATCATAGTGGATGTTGGTGTTTTACTCTAGTGGTGTCAAAAAGTGTTTTTATATAGAATATAATTATGGGGAAATTCCCATTGGTTTTTGGAAATTGATCCATGTAATATGTTGGAAGTGTTGTTCAATGTCATCTATAGTTGGTAGAAAAAGGAATTTTATGATTCTTGGGATGTAGGTATTATTGAAACCCAAAGAAAATTCATACATAAATACTACATATTATTAGGGGAATGTTCATTTAAAATAAATATGATACACACTAGAATCATAAATATTGAGTTTATTTAAAAACCTAGATATATAAAAACAAGGTAAATAAAATATAAACACTATTTCCCATTAGGTTATTCACAAAAATAACCCTTCTTAGACACATAAAACTTAAAACATTTCAACATAACCTAGATAAAGGAACTATAATAAAGAGTTAGATTAGATTCTCAATAAGGAAATAAATAATAAATATCAATAAATGAAAAAAAAGTTTGCATAAGATAATCATAAGGGTATGATAACATGAAAAAAAATGTGCAATAATCATACCTAATTAACCGAACATCATTAAACATTAATCATGGAGTAAATTTTTTTTTCAATCAAAATACATTAGACACAGTAGTGAATAATTATCAATAATTAATCACGATTTATGATAACATATCATAAACATAAGACATAAGTTTGTTTCATTTTCATGTATATATATATATAATCACTTCCTTAGTCAAGGTTCATTCCCAAGACTATAATTGTGGACAATATACAATAATGGAAATACCTACCTTATCATTTCCAACAATCTATTAGGAGTAACTTCCATCCTATTAACTGCATAATCTCTTATAAGTTTGTTAACTCCATCATCCAATAAGAGTTTATAAACTCTATCATCAATACCCAATTAACTGCATGTATATAATAGAAAAACCCCTCCTTATATTATAAAAAAACCTCTTGAACTTGGTTTATAATGTAACCACCCATACCATAATCATAATATATTTATATATATTCCACAAGATCATGAATTGTTTTCATCACATCAATGATTAAAGCATGGAAAATAAAATGGGTTTAATCAATATTTTACCATCATAAAAATAAACCATATACAGAAAGAATAAACATGATATCATTGGATCACATTCCTAGTAAAGAGTAATAAACATAAAATGATGTTTTTATTGATTAAAATATCTTTAAAAAGATCATTGAAATATTTCTTGGGGAAAATACACTTTTTATTATAAAATATGTTATTTAAAATCTAGAAAATTACAAAATATTATAGGAATGTTTTAAATAATTATGAAAACATATAAAGTAATCTTCATGTAAACAATCATTCTTGATGCTAGTGAAATCGGTTTATAAGGTGTATATTAAAAAACCTCGTTCACATTTTTAATAAAAAGTCAAAACTACCTTAATGGGAAAAAGATAAGAATATTATTTTAAAATTTTTTCATAAAAATTCAAACATGGGTAAAAATAAATTTAATAAATATTTTGAGAATAGTTAGAACATTATTGAAAATATTTTAATGAAATCATGAAGATGTATAAAATATTCTAAACTAAAGAGAGAAAATACGTTGGGTTTCCATAAAAAATACTTTTGGTATCTTAAGTACTTAAAAAAAGGAAAATGGAAGGAAACCATGTAATCTTAAAAATAAATTAAAGGGAAATAAAATTAATAATTAATTGGAGAGATATATCATATAAATTTTTCATCATAAATTTATCATAGACAATCCTAGTAAAATGAGATTGTAACATAAAACACATAACGCTTTAGTAACTTTTGATTCATAACCCCCATGAATTAAATTAAATAAAATGAATATCTTAATAAAAATTCAATTGGTATATACATGATAAAACATATAAAATTATCATTATATACAACTCATAACTTAATATAGGTGCATGTTGTAACATATTTCCCAAATAAGATAATTTAAAACAATAAACCCTTACCACTTTGATAACATTCAAATAAAAAACCCTTGGATGAAATCATTTGAGTTGTTACTTAATATAACCTGAATTAAGAAGGATACATGGTATAAAATCTAAGAGGATAAGTATATACACCTTATAAACATAAATAGGCTCATGAAATCAAACATATCTCAAAAAAATAAAATTGAGGTTGACAACCCTTACTAATTTAATAAGTTTTGAATCAAAAGTCATTTGAAGATTTGAAAATCATATGTTTATTTAAATATATTGAATTAAATAATGTATTATTAAAAAAATACATTCTTTCTTAGCATATAAACCATATAAATAATTTTTTTTCATAACATTAAAACCTATCTCAGTGAAAAGAAATTGAGATGAAACACTTACCTTATGTACGAATTGATTCATAAGTGATTTAAACACCTCTATAACAAATTTAGATTTATTAAAATTATATTATAGAACAATATTCATACCTAAAGTATCATATAAGATCAAATTATATATTTTCAACCATTTTTATTAATAATTCTCTATTAAAGTCGCCATTCCATGTATTAACTGCTTCATTTTTCATGTATGTTTTGGTTCGACATTTATGGTCATTGAAATTTAATCATTGTTATTACATATTAAGAATATGAATAATAATATAAAAAACATATATATTAATTATATATATATATATATAACCACTCATATTAAGTTGTGATTAAAAATTAACTGCATCACTTCATGGTGACAGTAATTCGTACGTACACACGAGTGATGTTTCCAATTTTGATGGATGGAACAAAAGAAAGGTAAATAAAAAATTCACCTTTAAAAATCACAATTAAATCATAAATATAATATATTTTTATTAAATATATTCTTATTACCATCCAAGTAAACTGAAAATGCTAAAAAATGACATTGCTTTGTAGATGTGGTAGTATACACATACACACAAGCGACATTATCGTTTACCAATGTATCGGATTGTAAAAAGGTAGATAAGGTAATATAATTATATAAAATTAATTATTTTATAAACATAATTTTTAAAACATAAATCAATTTCTATAAACAACCATGAAATATGTTGATGTAATGTTAATAGGATCGCTACGTGGAGGGGGTAGTTTACATATACACTCAAGAAATACTTTTTTCACCCTTTAATGATGAAGGGGTGTAAAAAGGTTGTGAAATAATCATAATAAAATCCTAGTATATTTATGGTACTATATTAATCACGTTTTTATTTATAAAAAATTTTATATAATGTGTATAGATAAATGTAATTGAAAGAGCTTAGTTAATATTTATACATCTTCTTTGAAAGACCTCATTTGGTTTACACCTTAATACTTAAAGGATTGGTCTTATGAGAATAAAAGATAATATAGGATTATGGGAAGGAATATATTAAGATTTTAGAGTATTTATTTTCTAATATACATGGTTCTAATGGTGTAAATAATAGAGAAGGTGAGGTTCTCTTTTATAAGTGAGGGGAGGGACATACATGAAATTTATAAAAAGATTTTAATGATATAAGGTAAATTTCATCGGAAAGTGGATCTAAATGGATAATTATCCAAAATAAAAAAAAATATAAAACTGAAATAGCTTAAATAAATAATAAATATACATTTGTGTGTGTAAATCCATCCCTTATCTCCTGTTTTAACACTTGTTAAACTCATTTTATCTTTAACTGTGGAAAATTTTTGTACTGTTTTTATTATTCACTAAGACCAAATATTAAGTTAACTCTATTAAGTTATATTAATTATTATGATTATAAATATCAAATAAATTTTATCAAATTCAATTTATTTATGTTTTAGAATTTAATTTTAAATAATCATGTAATCTTCAATGAAAACCTGTTTTAGAAAAAATACATTTTGAAGCATAAAACATAATTTACTTCCATTCCTTTACTTGTAAAAACCATAGAATAAATTTTAAAACATATTATCAAATATATAATATATTAATTTAATTAAAAATATTATTAAATAGTGATAAATTTAATTTATTAAGATAAAAATACATTCCACGCATAAAAATAGTTTTTTAAATGATTTTTAATCCAAAAAATGAATATATAAAAAATAAAGTAGAATGAATATTAATTGGAAGTTAATTGGATTATTTTTATATAATATATTTTAATTTTACTTTAATATCATTTAAATAACCTAATATTACTTTTACTTGAACTTAAATGACATTTTTTACAAAAATCGATGTTTTTCACTATTCACTGAAAAATAAATCTTTTCAGAAAAATCCTAAAAATTCACCTTAATACAATATTGAATTGAATATTTTAAAAGTGATATCAATTTATTAAAAAAATATAAAATGGTATAAATTAATTATAATTTCCATTCAAAAAATTTAATAAGTGTTTTTGGAGAGAACATATTTTTGAAGCATAAAATGACTTTGATGAAAACAAAGTACCTATTTATTATACATTAATAAATAAATTTTCATAATTTAAAACCATTATAAAAAATTTTAATAATTATTTTATGAATATTAACTCATTCCATTTGAATGGATATATTATAAAGGGTTACTATATCACGATTCATTTATACTCGGGGTTGTGTGTAAAGAAAGATATCGAACACATATAATTTATTTAAAGAAAAATTATTTTATAAAATACAAAGGTGTTACATTATACCCCTAAAATAAATTGTGTCTGTGTGATTTTTTTATCTTGGTAATCAAATGTTCGATATCTAAAAATATATTTGTTGAAAACAAATATCATGAAAAGAAATATTAAATCTTCCTTTGAAAGGGGAGGTGGGAAATGTAAAGGTCACCCTAAATAACACATAATGAGGATCCCATAAAAATAGAAAATTTAAAAAAAGTGAAAATATGGACATGGAGGATAATGATAATTTTCAAATAATAATAGAAAGTGATTTAGAACATGGTCATGTGAAATTCAATGACTACAAAACTATAAATTAATGGGAAGTTAAAACAAACATCTATTCATCATAAATAACTATATTGAAGAAAACCTTTTTCATTTTATAAATAATTTTTACAAGAGTTGAGGAATTATTTTACCATGTAATATGATAAATTATACTAACTTGATTTATTTAAATGCATACACATAATTTCATCATTTGGTTGTGCGTTTCAATTGGATTCCACCCATTTTAATTCATATTTTAATGATGAATGAACAATATGATAATTTCATGCTGAAGAACTAAATTACATTTTAATTTGTTTTAATATCCATAAAATATTGGCAGTAAATTTCTTCTATCACTAAATATTTATCAAAACCAAAATAGTTATCACAATTTATAAAATATGAAAAAATGTTCATGTGATGAAATAATACATTAACCTCTAAAACATTGACAATAACAAAAAAAGGTCAATTGAAACCATTATATAAATTTTTATCATTAAAACGCCTCTAAAACATGTCTACCCAAATTCAAAACCCAATAATTTTAAAAAAGGTCACTAAATTTATAAAAACAACTTAACTTTACTCCCAAAATAACATAAATTAGTTATTAATGTCACATTACAAACATGTGAATGCCATGATAATATATTCTCTTAAAACATACTAATCCTTTCCAAAAATAACCTGAATCACCATAAAACCTCAATAAAAACACATATTCTTTGAAAAATATTAACTTTATCATTATTACATAAATAAAATATAAAAATATCCTATATATTCCTTAAATCATAAAATGTAAAAAACATTATCAAAAGATTTCATAAATCACTTTGTTATAAAATTACTAATTTAATTCATGGTCAACAATACTATAAAATTTAATTTATCATAATCAATCAATTATTTATCCTAATAAAAAAATATTATCTCAACATCAAAAATTTATTAAGGGTTATTTATCTCCAAATCATGCTTTTTCCAAAAATATTACCCAACTACCAAAACACTTTTCTTGGTTATCAATTCCATTCAAGATATGCTTGAAAATTATTTAATAGAAACTAATGTACAATAATAATTAGATGTTTCATGATTATTATAACCATAATATCATTAATAAAACACTTCGACAACAAAATTCTCAAATCCTCATACATGAACACTTCAATTATTCCACTTCAATAAATAGAAGTACATATGCTATTAATTAGACTATGAGTTTTTACCTAGACTAGGGAATCAACATGGATAATTCTAAAGTTCCAAAAACAAAATAAATTGAATAATAAATGGTAACTTGGGATGTAAATTATTTACATATATTGAACACTTTATTTTTCCTCGGTAATTTCTTTCTCTATGGCCAACTTGTCCATGCATAAAACATCTTTATTTTCCTTTTAGGAATTTCCCCGGGTTCTTCTTCCTATATTATTGACTTTTAGGAAGATAAATATTATTTCCACAATGATCATCATAAAACTATATTTTTCACTTATTTATTTCATTCAAAAACTCCCCTATATTTAGGTTTTCAATCATATAACAACATAATTGGTTAGGCATAATCATAATAATTCAGATTCCATCTTTTGATACATTTATTCACTCATGAGGAAACTCATTTCATTTTACATCACAACTTTTATTAACACTTTTACTTTTTTTTCCATTAATTTATTGAAACCAAAAATTATATAATGATCAACAATAATCAAAATGGAATCATATAACCATGAAAAACATTATAATATTTCTAAATCATGACACCTTATTTTCAATATAAGACACCATAGGTTTATCCTAGGTCATCCATGCTTATATCTATACAAATCCATTATAATAGTATATGAAGAAAATGTGATTTAACTTAATTATATCCTGGGGAGTGTCAAAATAGGTATGCAGTAATAGACCATTCAGTATATACCATAATTATGACTGATATATACATGACTAACTATGTTCAGGGATATTACGCTTAGATTCATATGTGACAAAATCACATCCACTTATAGTATCCATACATGGATGTATTTTCTTATGGAAATCACAATTCTTTCTTTACAATAACATAGTATTTTCTCTAACACTTCGTTTTATCCAAATGGAATTTACTAAATTTTTCTCATCATAGTTTCAAAAAATAACTAAACCATACTCTAATAACAACTATATAAAAATCATTCATAATTACTAGATATTATTAGTAGAATATTCATTACATATCAATATGATTCAGGATAGAACTATAAATGTTTATTGTATTTAGAAACTTTTATACATAAAAAATTAGTACATAAAATATCTACATGATTTCCCATTCAATTAATCATAATAAGAATTATTATTATATACATCATACTTAAAAAATTTCTTCATATCCTGTAGAAATGAAACATAATAAGATTTGGGATTAGATTCCGAGTAAAGGTAAACATAAGATATATAAATAAATGATCACAAATGAGAATAAGATAGGAATAAAGGTATGATAAAATAATAAAAAATTATAATAATCATACCCAATCTGTCAAAAATCATTAAACGTGAATCATGGCATAACTTTTTATCAATAAAAATATATAGGACAAAAGAGGGAGAAATCATAAATAATTAATTATGATCCATGAGAATATATTAAAAGAATTATACATAAATTTTTGGAATTTAAAATAAGAAAAGAAAATCACATCCTTAGTCAAGTTTCACTCTAAAAACTATAATTGTGGTAAAATTATCATAATGTAAATTTCTACTCCGTCATTTATAAAATTCTCTTAGGATTAAATTCCATCTAGTTAACATTTTCATCTCTTAGGAGTTTATTAAATATTTCAACTCTTAGGATTTTCATAACTCATTCATCAATTACCAATTCATTAGAGGGCTATAATAAACCCACACATGTTTGGTTTAGAAAATAACCACCCATATTTGGTATATAATAGAACCACCCATCACATAATCACAATCCATTAATATGTATTCTCAAAGATCATGAAAACATTTATTGTCACATCAAAGCTTAAACCATGGAAAATAAAATGGGTTTCATCAATATTTATCCTTCATAATCAAAAACCATCCATAGAAGTAATAAAGATAGAAAATTTGATTATATCCCTAGTAAATCATAAGAAATATCAAAGGATGTTGTTATTGATAAAAATAAATTTTAAAATACCACAAAAACATTTCTGGGAAAAATATTTTATTCGTTTTTAAATAAGCTATTTAAAATGTAAAAAATTTAAAAATTTTATGGAAAAACTTTTCTATGTAATGAATCATGGAAAAATATAAATTAATCATCAAGAAAAATTGCATTCATGATAGTGGGTAAATCCTTTCTTGGTTTGTATGTTAAAATAAAAATTCATTTCCCAATTTTTGTAAAAATTCAAAAGTACCACATTTAAAAAATGATAAGAATATTCATTTAATATAATTTAATAAAACGTAAAACATAGGTGAAAATAAATTTAAAATATATTTGAATAATATTAAAAAAATTATTTTAAATATTTTAATTAAAATAAGGACATGGAAGAAAAGATTCCCAACCGAATAGAGAAATTAAGCAGAGTTTCCTTAAAAACATTCTTTTGATATATTGAGTACATAAAGAGAGGAAAATGAAAGAAAACGATATAATATCTAGATTTAAACATTATAGAAGAAAATAAATAATACTTGGGAGAGATATAAAATAAGTATTAGTATCAGAAACTAAAAATTAATAATCTTAGTGAAATTGATGTTGCAACATAAAACCCTTACTACTTTTGTAAATTTTGATTCATAACCACCATACATGAAATTAAATAAAATGAGACTTTGAATACCATGAATGTAGATATATTAGTTATAAATGATATTAAAGTGGAATAAGATACACATCATAAAGGAATATATCTATATAACATAACATATGTCCTAGATAAGACAATTTCATATGTTAAACCCTAACTGCATTGATAACTTTAAAATCAAAACCCCTTGGATGAAATATCTTAAATTGTAAATTTATATAAATTTGGCTAAGAAGTATCCATGGTATAAAATGGTAAAATATTAGTATATAAACCTAATAAATATAAATAAGTCCATAGCATCAAACCTTTCTCAACAAAATGAAACTTAGATGAAGAACCATTACAACTTTAATAATTTTTGAATCAAAAGTAAGTGTATGTTTGGAAAATAATATAATTATATAAACACCTTTAGTTAAATCATGGATTATTTTCCTTTATTTCATTCCAACCCTTTTAAAAATAATTATTATATAACATATATCATATATTTTCATTAGATATATCCTTGTTAACTTCCATGTAATGATAAAATGTTAAATAAATTGTATCGCTTCATAGAGGTGGTAGTATATATATACACATGAGTGTAACTATCATTTAATAAAGGATCATATGGTAAGAAGGTGAATAATATTATATAATTATAAAATAATAATTATGTTATGAATAAAATACATATACGTTTAATCTATAATGACCCAAAATTTTATAAATGAAATTCCATATTGAATGAATAAATTCATAATTAGGTAATGTATTTATAGAAAACACATGCACTACATTGGCTATTTAAAACCATTATAAAATGCAATCTATCAGAATTAAAAGGATATTAAGAATCATAACCATTGATAATAAAACCATTCTATAGTTACCATTATGATTATTTTATATTAAGGTTTCTAATAAAGTCTAATTAATGCAAAAGGAATAAGTGATAACTGTGACCAATCAGATCATACCCTATTAAGCCCATTTATCATATATTCTAAAGGAGATAACATAATTTTTTTTTTCACATAACCAATCCTAAATTGAGATTTTATAACAAAAATGTGATAAAAACTATTTACTGGAGAAGTTCAAGCTTATTGAGATCATGAACCAAACCATATTCACCAAACCACCCCTATAAAGTACCACCACCACACACCTTACCCTTATGGCATATGATACTGTAATAAAAGGATATGTATCTAGTCCTCGATAGTATAAAATTATATGTTTTCATTATAAAAAATAATTATTATATTTATCCCTTTTAATTATCAATTTATATATATAATTTATTATATAATGAGGTTGTTGAAATTAGATTTTGATACAAGGAAATAAAAATTGTATTTATGTGGAATATATATATTCAATTAAAAAAATCCTTTTGATTAATTAAATAAATTTTGAAATAAATGTTATTTTCATGAAACAATATTATTAAATAAATTTTATTTAAATATATACTAAAATATAATTTAACGAATATAATTTAAATTTATAAGGGCCAGAAAGTCATTAGTGTTGTAAAAAGTAGTATTTTCTAGTAAATAATTTTTTTTATTTTAAAGTATAAATTCACATATTTGGAAAATTATTTTGGTAAAATTAATCTTGTTTTTGAAATCAAAACATCAAAATTATACAAGTGTTTATTTTTTATAATAATACATTACATTCATAATTTTGGGTAAAAAATAAATATAGTATCAATATGTAGGATGTATTATGAAATCATAATATCAAAAAAGTGATATAACAAATTATATAAAGGTTAAACACAAAAAAAAATATTTTTCCCTTTAAAATAATATATTTTTGAAGTTATTTGATTGATTTTAAAAACCTTTAAGGAATCCTAAAAATCATATCTGATTTTTTCATGTTTTAAAATCAATTCTTTATGAATATGACTCACTTTCACATCATTAGTGGTATTACTTTAAAGATTATGGTTCTTATCATAATAAAATATTTAAATCCACTCCTATTTAGTATAAACCATGGGAAGGTTTGAGTATTTTATTATTTTATTAATTAGAGTCTAAAACCTATTTTTAAAAAATAATAAATAACTACCCTCACGATTTCTATAAATACTCACCCAAAATCACTTTCCACTTCACTAAAATCCCATTTATAAAAACTTTAATCTCCTAATACCTATCTAATTCCTTCTCAAGGTGTTCTCATCTTTGAATAATCTCATCCCTTTCATTTAGATGTGCCCTCTTATGGTAATGGGTTCTCTCCTATTCTTTTGTATTCAAGTACATTCATTATATTAAGCTTATTTATTTTCAATTTTTCATTTTTAATGTGTTTTTACACATAAATTTATTATCCTTATTATTTCTAATTAATTAGATAACACATTTCTCTATAATTAAACCCTTCAATGAACCTTTATATACACCCATTTTGTTGTCGAAATCATCTCATGATTTTCTATTCCACACTTTTGTACTGTGAATACCCATCCCCATTTCCACTCAATTGTATTTAGATTGATGCAACTTTCATTAATTTATTTGATACTACTATTTTTGTAACCCACAATCTTTAATCATTATATTAATAGTGATTAAATACATCCTTATGTTGTTTAATCTTTTTGGCACACAAATTCATGTATATGATATGAATGTGATGGGTGGTCAAGAGATTATATAGACCTCTAATGTATTTGATAATGTTTTTATCTCATGTGATATAATGTATGGTTCATGGATTGTTATCCTAAGCACACTATGTTATGATGTCTTGGCATTTATCCTTGACTTCTACTTTTGATTCCATGTTTTATAATGTTTCATCATTCTTATATTTCCTTGATTTTACCATATTATATAATTATTCTATGTTAATGTTTAAGATTCTCACCCTTTTAGGTCACCTTGATAAGGATTTTGACTCACATGTATTGCATTCATCAGGTTATTATTTGGTTATTACCTTACTGGGATTTAAATCTCACCTTATCCTTATATACGTCCCCAGGTTATCTCATGAAATTTTAGGAGATCTATCAAAATTCTAAGGGTATGTTATATAGTTTTAATTAATTTCATTGTATCCATGATTCATTCTATTGAGATACATATCTAGTTTCCCAAATACACTAGGCCTCTCCATATTTTGAGATTGTATTATGTGTATTTTTATGTAATAAATCATGAATTAATGTTTATAAAATATCTGGGTTGACATAGTTGGTATTAGATAAAGTTATAGTTAATTTTTGGGATTATGATTAGAAAAACATAGTAAAAGAGTTATGGATCAGAATAATCATAGGAACCCATTGATAAATTTTGGTAAATTATAGAGAGATTAATTTCCATGTATAAACACCTATTCTGATGCTACAAGTGGATGTAGCTCTGATACAGTTGTACCTAGGGTTAATAACCCTAAAAAGGGAGCATTGGGTATTAATTTGATAGTCACCTAGTGCATGGAAAAGAGTCCCTTATACACACCTAGTTTAACACTCTCAAATGATATTCCATGGTAAATTCATAATATCTTTATGAACCATTATTAAGGGAATAAAAATTCCTATGATATTTTATTTTAGGAAATAGATGATGGTTTACTTAGATTGAAACCTTGAATTTCATATGTTAGGTAATATGTGTCATTTATGAGTCGTCAATTTATTTTTCATAGTTTAAATTTTATGTGTTTAATATTTTGAAAATTATCATCCCTAGTTTTTATTTATTTTAGTCAATGGTGGGAAATAAGAGAAATTGAGTCAATAAATAGTGTGATCGGAAATGTGATGATTTCCCAAATGAGATGACCAACCCAATGGGAGTGGGAGTCAATAACTTCATGAAAATACTTACTCAATTAACTCATGTTTTGAACTAAAACTTGAAACTACTGGAAACCCATATCACCTTAAGAAAGATAATGTTTCAATTGATACCCTTATTCAATAAAGGAATATTATTTTAAATATATCTTCCAATAACTTAATCATGGAAAATGGACCAACTCCATTGAAATGATATTCTACATACTTCAATTCGATGAGGAAAATAAGGTCATGTTGGTTATTTATCGCATGGAGGGAGAAGCTAATAAATAGTGTATATTGATAAAGAATATGAATCCTGAGGAATAAATCAATGTGTTGGAGTGGAAAGAATTCAGTATTTTTTTAATAAATATTTTTCTCACACTTTCCACCTAACGAGGAAGAGGGAGTTCCTTTTCCTCAAGAAAATGGAGGATGAGTCAATCAGGGTGTGTGAGGAAAACATAAAAAGACTTCTATAGTACACCTATTGATTTAAATAAACTCAAATATAAATTTGATCAATTATTTAGTGGACTAAAGTTTGATATTTTAAAATATAAATCAATTTGATACATTGAAAACAATGATGGAATTTTATGATTTTCCCAAAATTCTAATTAGTGATTAATAAATCTTAATGGTCTCATGGTTATAGAGATACAAAGCAGATAATGAAATTTAATTCTTGTGGGGTGATGGAGAATTATCATGGTGGTATGAAAGTACAACATCCAACTATTCAAAATTTTGGTAAGAAGCATCTCATAATATGGGGATAAGGAAATGATTTTGATGTGGTGAGGGATGTAAAATATCCTGTGATCTCTAATATGAGGAACCCACCAATGTGATGGAAGAAGAGAATGCTCCAATCGACCCTCAACCTACTATCTTTATTTCAACTGTAAGGAAAATGTAAAAAATTCAATCTAATGAACTAATAAAATGGTTTTGGAAGACAAATAGTGATAATAACCTCTAAAGCCTAGAGAGAAAGGGGAAGAATATGTCATAATAGCCACTAAGTTATATATTGACAAAAAAGTGATGATAATTACGCTAGTTATTCATTCATAGTTAGAAAACATACTATTTGATTCTAGTTCTACAAATTCTATCATATCACACAATTTTAGTATAACTATTCAAAAACCAACTCAAAAAATGGAATTCAAGTTACCAGTAAAGATAGAAAATGGGGAAATTATTGTATCCTAAGTATATAACTCATCCCTTGTCAATATTTGTGGGATGAATTTACAAGAGAACCTTGTGATAACCCTTTATCTGAATTAAAAACTATTCTGAGTATAGATTTTATTTAATTTTATAGATCTAATATAAATTTTTGGGAGAAGGAAATTACCTTCTGTAACATGAATCACCCTTTGATTCTTTACAGGTGTAAGGAGGGGGATACATATTCTTTTGAATCATCATCTTATGAATGAATATTATTTCTTTAGGAGTAAGTGTATCTATCTAAAATTATTAAGACTAAGTAAAAGATAATCCTTGATGCCATTCCTATAGTAAGAGAATATTCTAATGTGTTTCCTAATGAAATTCCCAGTCGTACTCCCAGTAGAGAGGCTTTTTTCTCAATAAAACTTATACCTGTGGTTTAACTATATCCCAAACTCCATATAGAATTCATTATATTAAACTAGAAGATCTAAATAAACAACTACAAGTGAATCTTGAAGAAGGGTTTATACTCCTAATTACTTCTCCATGGGGTGTACTAGTCCTTTTTTCAAGAAGAATCATGGGTCAATGTGCCTTTTAATTAATTATCATGAGCTCAAAATGATCAAAATAAAGACTAAGTATCCTTTTCATTGGATTGAGGATTTGTTTGATCAGTTATGTGGATCCTAGTACTTATCTAAGGTTGATATTCTATTAAGATATTATCAAGTAATGTTGAAGAATGAGGACATCTCCAAGACTTATTTTACTACAAGGTATAAGAACTATGAGTTTATAATGATGTCATTATTACTTACTAATGCTCCAAATATCTTCATGGACTTAATGGATAGTGTCTTTAGTTATTACCTTGATAAATCTAGGTTATTATTTACTGGTATATTCACATATAATCCAAAATAAAGGAGGAACATGAGGAGAATTTGAATGTTTTATTTAATAGATTGAGAAAGGAAAAGTTGTATGCTATGTAACACAATGTTTAGCTTTAGATAAAGTAAGTAACATTCCTAAGGCTTATTATCACTAATGAAGGGATATAATTGGTGCCTTGAAAGACAAAGCCAATTTAAGGGTCTCACAGTCTAATATCTATGATATAGATATGTATTTTTCTTGGATTAATAGGGTACTATAACCGATTTTTGAAGAACTTCTCATGATTGTTGGCCCCAATAACCAAGCTAACATAGAAGGGAGTAATGTTTTTATGGACTGATGAATTTGACGTGGTATTTAAAATGTTAAATAAGAGGATAATAACTACACCTATGATCACATTAACCACCGGTAGAGAAGAATTTGTGATATGCAATGATGCATCAAAAAATGTATTGGGTTGCGTACTCATGCATGATGAAAAATTGATATCTTATGCCTCACATTAATTAAATAACCCAAATAAAAACTACCCAAACCATGGTTTTGAATTTTTTACAGTTATATTCACATTAAATATTTGGTTAAATTATATCTATAATGAGAAGTGTGGAGTATATAAGGGTCATAAAATCCTTAAGTAAAAATTCACAAAAAAGGATCTTAGTATGTGATAATGAATGTGGTTAAAGATGATCACATATTATTACTATTCAATCTATCCCAATATGGTGAATGAGAACAATGTGGTAGATGATCTGAGTAGAAAATATTATATAACCCTAAAAATTATGAGTATTTAAAGGGTTCTAATCCTCTTGGATGAGCAAAGAATATACATGGGAATCATAAAAGTAACTTAATCCTAACTTGAACAAATAACTTCTTAACTATCCATTATTGAGTGGATCAAGGTGGCCCAAAAAGATAATGAGGATATATAGTGAAAGGTATAGAAAATTCCTGAGTTAATCTTTGCTAAATATTTTGTTATAAGGTTTTGGAACCCTTACATGTGTCCCATCAAAACTATAACTGAAGAAGGAACTTTGGGATATGTGCATAAATCACACTACTCTATTAATCTTGGAAATAGTACGATGTATAGAGATCTGATGAAAAACATCTTGTTGGATAAAATGAAGAGGGAGATTATAGAATTTTTATCTCAATGTTTGGTATGATAATAAGTCAAGGATGAATGACATGAGTCTAAGGGTATGATGAAACCAATGGATATAAAAATATATAAATGGACCATGGATTTCATCATAGGACTACCTAAAAAATATAAAAGAAATAATACCATCTGAGTGGTATTCAATCACCTTATAAATTCACTGCATTTTATTACTATTAATGAAGATTTATCTCTTGAAAAAAATTATATGATATATATATATATGATAATTGGTAAGACTGTATTGAGTACCAATCTATGTTGTATTATATCGATATCTGAGATTTACCTTGAGGTTTCGGAGGAGGCTTCCTCAAACAATGGATACAAAGTTTAGTTTTAGTATAGCTTATCGCCCACATAAGGATGGTTAGTCTAATGGAACCATTCAAACTCTAGAGGGTATGCTAAGATTTTATTCAATCTAATTTTAAGGATTATTTGATCATCACCTTCCACTTGTAGATTTATTATATAGTAGTAGTTCTCATTCTAGTATCCAAATTACACCTAATAAGGATCCATATGGGAAGAGATATCAAATTGCAACAAGTCTGGATGAAGTTAGAGAAAAAAATCTAATGGGACCTGAGCTTATCCAATATATGATATAGAAGGTTCAATCCATTCAATGCCATATGAAATCCAAGAAAGTTTTATAAAAAACATACATATATAATCTTCAATGAGATCTAGATTATGAGGTCACAAATAAGGTGTTAATTTGTATATCATTCTTTATGAATGTGATGTGATTTGGGAAGGGTAATATTATTACTATATACATCTCCCCTATTTGATCCTTGACCGCATCAGAGTTATAAACTATATAATAGCACTCCAAATTAGCCTATATCAAGTATATGATGAGTTCTATGAATCTCCCATAAAGATGTATATCCTATACCCCTCACATATTCTGAATCTAGAGGTGGAACCCTTGGGAAATGATATTTAATATAAAGATAATCCATTTTAAATCATAGAGAAAATGTTCAAAAAAACAAGAAAACTCACTGGGCCAGAGTACTGTTGTGGGACCATATGTTTGAGGAGGCATCATGATAGATGAAAGAGAAAATTAAACAAAAGTACCCTCATCTAATTTAGTATATAGAATGAAATTTTGATAGTGATTTTTTAAGGGCGAACAATGTAATGACAAAAACTATTATAAATGAAATTACCTTTTGAATGAATAAAAGTATGATTAAGTAATGTACTTATATAAAACACATACACAATATTAGAAAATTTGGAACATTATAGAATATATCCCATCAAACATAAAAGATAATTAAACATCATAACCATTGATAATATATTCATTATAAATTGAAAATTAATATTGGTATATATTAAGGGTTATGATAATGTTTAATAAAAAAAAGAATCAATGGCCTCAACTTGTTGGATCATACCTTATTAATACCACTTATCAGAGCATCTGGTGAAGATGGTTTCACTGTTCATTTCTATTGACTTATCTCAAGCATAGATTCAACAACTAAATATTATGAAAAATAATTTATGAGAGAATTTCAATCTTATCGAGATGATGACCCAATCAATGTTCTCTGAACCTCCCTAAGAAAGTATCATCATTGCACACCTTACCATAAGGGTGTACACTGGTGTAATATGGGGCTATGTATCTAGACCATAGTAGTATGAATTTATATTTTTTTCATTGAAATAAAATGATGATTATATTTATCCCTTTTCATTATTAATTTATATATATACTTGATTATATAATGAGGTTGGTGAAATTATATTTTGATATGATAAAATAAAAAATAAATTTGTGAGAAATATAAAATTTCAATTAATTTTTTTTGGGATAAATTTAAGAATTTTATAAATAAATAATATTTTCATGAAATATTCTTATTAAATAATATTTCCTTAAATATATTTGATAATATAATTTAATGATGTATAAAATAATTTTTATATGGGTCTGAAAGTCATTAGCATTGTAAAAAGTAATATTTTCTAATAAATAAAGGGTTTTTATTTAAAAGTGTAAATTACCCAAATTAAAAAATTATTTTTCTGAAATAAATATTATTTTTTAAATCATTACATAAAAATTATACAATGATGAATTTCTATAATTTTATAATATAGACAAAATTTTGGGTAAATACTAAATATATTATAAATATATTATATGTATTATGACATCCTAATAGACCACAAGTGATGTAATAAATGATATAAATGTATTAAACGACCAAAGATAGATATTTACCTTAAAATAATGTTTTTTTGGAGTTATTGGATCAATTTTACACACATTTAATTAATCCTCCTAAACCAATATTATATTCTAAAGTTGTAAAATCAATTCTTTATTAACATGAATCACTTCCACATCATCAATGGTATTATTTTAAAGATATCAATTATTATCAAAATAAACTATATAGAAAATCCTATTTAGTATGAACCATGCAAAAAACCATGGGAAGGTTTGAGGTTTTGATTATTTTATCACTTAGAGTTAGAAACCTGAGTTTATAAATTGATAAAGAATATCTCTCTCTTTTGATATAAAGAACCACCCAAACTGCCACTCCTTATCCTAAAAAACTTATTTAGTAAGAATTTACTCTCCATATCCATCAATAAATCCTCCAAGGTGTTCCCAATATCTTAATACGCTCCCCATTATTTTAGAATCACTATCTCATGGTAAGGGGTTCTCTCCTCTCTCTTTTTCAAGTAATTTATTTGTACTATGACTTTTAAATTTAAATTATTTATGTTGTAATGTGTTTTTACAAATCCATTTACTATCCTTATGATTACCAAGTAACAGGTGACCACATTTAATTCTTATTAAACCCTTCCATGATCTTTTATGGACACCCTTTAAAATGTTAAATTTATCCTATGATTTTCAATGCTAAAGTTTTATATTGTGAATACCCATCCACATTTACCCTCAAGAGTATTCACAAAGATGTACATATCCTTCATTGATCAGGGAATCCCATGTATTTAACCCACAATAATTAATATTTGGATTTAAAGTGATTAAACACATCCTTATGTTGAATAATAAATGTGGAAAAAAAATTCACACACATGATATGAATGTTATGGGTGGGCTTAGAGTTATATGGCCCTCCAATGCATTGAGTAATGTTTTTATCTCAAGATATACCATGTATGGTGAATAGGTATTTAGACTAAGCTAACTATGTTATTATGTCTTGTATATTATCCTTTACGTATGATTATGATGTCATTTTTATGTTGTTTCCATATTCTTATGTTTCCTTGATGTTATCATATTATATTATGATTTGATTTTCATGTTTATGATTCTCACACTTTTATGTAACCTTGATATGACTAATAACTAACATGTATTAATCTAATTATGTTATTCTTTGATTATTACTTTACTAGGAATTATAACATACAAATTTCTTATATACAACCATAGGTTATGCTGTGAAATCTTAAAATATCATTAGAATACTAAGGTAAAGTTATGGATATTTAATTAATGCCAGTGTATCACTATTACATGTTATTTTCATATGTATCTAGTTTCCCAATGACACTAGGCCTCTCAATATTTTAAGATTTTATTATGTGTATATTAATTTAGTAAACCATGAATTAAATTGAAATAAAAAATATGGGTTTTCATAACATCAATCCTTGTAACAACCCATGAATATGGTGATAGAAAATAAATTGTATATCTACCTGGAGTTGATAACCCACACGTTTGCATGAGCGAAACTATTATTTTCTATTTTATGTATAAGGGGTGAAAAATGGTAATGAAATAATAATAATAACATCTTAATATATTTATGATGTTGTAGTCACCATGTTTTTATGTATATAACATGTTTAGGGAAGTAATAAGAAGAAATAAAATTGAAATAGTTTTGTTAAGATTTATACCTCTTCTTTGAGAGATATCCTTTGGACTACACATAAATCCTTAAAAAACTGTTATTATGAGGATAAAACAAGCTATAAGATTAATATAAGGAATATTGGAAAGTTTTTTATTATTTATTGGTTGAGATATAAGGATAAAATTCTGTGAATAAGGGAGAATTGAAATTTCCCTTTTATAAGTGAGGGGAGGGACACACATGGAATTTTATAAAAGATTTCAATGATATAAGGGAAATTTACTAGGAATGTGGCTCAAAAAGGACTATTATTAAATTTTAGGATAATATAAAGTTGAAATACATTTAAAAATTAATTAATAGATTGGTTTGGGTGGAAATTCTATAATTATCTCTTGGTTTAACCCCCCATATTATACCCATTTTAACCCTAATCGTCGAACACAATTTTACTATTGTTACTATTCACTATGACCAAAATTTATGTTGAAAATATTAAATTATATTTATTATTATTACTTTTATCATGGAATAAATTTTAACATATTCTATTTCTATAAGTGGTAGAATTTAATTTTAATAAGTGTGTAAAATGCAATGAAAACCCTTTTTTGAAAAATAAATTTCTAAGCGTAAAAAATAATTTACTTCAATTCCATTACATGTAAAAACTATTAACTGAATGTTAAAATATATGATTGAATATATACTTTATAAATTTTAATAAACCATTAATCCATATATATTTATTTAATTTTTTATGATTAAGACACATTGTACGCATAAAAACTATTTTTAGACAAATATGTTTTAAGCCAAAAACTGAACTTATAAAAAAGAATTTATAATGATGATTAATATGTAATTATTTAAATTATTTAGAATTAAAAGAATATTATGTTTCATTAAGATCAAATTCTAATTATAATGGGAATTTTTCTTGAAATGAAATGGAATTTTTTTTTATAGAAATCGCTATTTTCATTATTTATTGAAAAATAATTTATTTTAGAATCATCCTACAAATTCACCATAAGATAATATAGACATGATAATTATAAAAATATATAAATTTATTAAAATTAAATTTCAAAATATGGAAAACATTAACTATAATGTTAATGCACAAATATCAGTGAAAACCATTTTTTTGAAAAAATATTTTTGAAGAAAAAAATGGATTCAATGAAAATTGAGTACCAAATTATTTTGAATTAATAAGTAACTTATATTTATCTAAAAACATTATATATATTTCAAAAAATGTGTTTATTACTATCCATACCTTCAAATTCAACTTCAAGGTCATAAAGGGTTACTATATTATGGTTTATTTAAACTCGGGGTTGTGTGTAAGGAATGCTATCAAATGCTTGAAATTTACTTAAAGAAAAAATATATTATAAAATATTGGGGTGTTATAGGTATGATGAACCATATCAAGTTTTTATATTATATTATATTTAATTATTATTTTATGGTGTTGTTCATTTTTAGTGTGTTCACTATATGAAAAGTAATATGTTCTAGTTAACGGACTGGATATAGATTGGGTATACTCACATTATCATTAAGGGGAGGAATCATATTTAGATTAGTAGTAGATCAAACGGTGGGATGAAGCCTATTTTGTGAAGTTATTTCATGGGTCTTATGACCCCTTGTCACTATGGATTATAATATTATATAATTTTGATTAAATTTTAAAATTTTGTGATTTTTTAATAATTTGAGAGTGTTTTGGTGTTTTTTATTTTTTATATTTCTTTAAAGTTTTTTAGATTAGTCAGAAGAAGGTCATTCCATGAAGCATGTATGTTGGGTCATGAATAGTGCGTTGAGTGACCTCTAGTTTTGTAAAATTGGTGGGGAAACTATGGAAGGTGGGTCACACATCAAATGGTGGGTTTTATTTTGTGATTTTTTGGGTGAGAGAAGAGTAGTGATGTGATAGGGGAGGTTAGGTCATGTAAATACCTAAGTAGTAGGGTCATTTTTTTACAAAGGCATCATGGAAAAATTCCACATTATAAAGGGATGAATATAGGGGGATCATTTTATGACAATAAAGGTTTGAACCATGATGTAACCCTATGTAATGAGATTACCGTTATTTCTATGAGGTAGGTCACACTGTGATAGGTGAGTCATTCCCCAACATGCTTGTGAGCTATTTTTTATTTTTTGGAATTTCAAGTTCTACCAATGTTTATTTAAGGGATATAGAACTATTTTATCATATCTATTATTTGAATGAAATTTATATGTTAAAGGGAACTAATACTTCCTTTTTCATTGTATATAGGGTTCCTTCTTCAAGTTTAAGATATTTTGAAATAGAAAACATTCATTTTTTCTCCTCTTCTATGTTCCCGTTTCCCCTTATTTTTTATTTCTATTGGAAAACCATGTGCCCTTAATAGATTAATTTAGAGTTGTGTGAGGGTATAATCATGGGTATTTTTTTTTATAGTCTAGATATGTTTTTTCATTCTTTTTTTGGATCCCACCATCAAAGTTAAATGGTTTCTGGTTTATCGAGTAAGGTATTTTTGTGTTGTTCCTTTATTTAAATTGTAATGAAATGATTCATATTTATAAATTCACTTATTATCAATATATATATATATATATATGATACCCTTGAGATATTTATAAAATTTTTAAGTGGATTCTTATACTTTTCATAGTGTATTTTCAATGTAATTTTAGTAATTTATTTAGAACTAAATTGTTTGTATTCCATGTGATTGTGAAAATACCTTTGAGTCTCTTATAAAATTTTTATAATAATAAATGATAGTATTTAACCTCATTTTTATTTATAAAGGATTTACCACTATGTTTTAAGGTTTTTTAAAATAAAATGGGTGTTTTTTAAATTATTCATAAATGTCAAACTATATATATAAATTGATGAATTCTAAGTTGGTTTTCAAAGGATGTTTTATGATAACCCAGTATTAGTTTATAAGTTTGGGTTGAAAGTCTTGGTTACTAGTTTATGAAATGAGTTCATTTAATGATTTTAAACTATTCATTTTGTTTCTCTATTTTTATATATTTTTTATTCCATTTAACCATCAAGTGATATGTATTTATGGTTATCATCATGTGGTGAATTACTATTGTAAAAAGGGGTTTTTTGTGGGGGTGTTAATGGTGATATGATGTTTACTATTTTTCTTTATTTTTTTATGAACATGTTTCATTTTGACTAATTACCTTGAATTTCACATTTTATTAAAAATTGAGTAGTTTGATATGGGATTCAGTTTAGGATATACTATCTTTGTTGACTTGACTAGATGGTGTGTACTAATCAATATGACCTGATTTGACTATAGGAGTAGGTTAACTTAATCCAGCATGACCATGGGAGATTACTGATAGATGGATTCTATTGAAAATTTATATTAATATCTCATGTTAGGACCTAGGGTGTTTTCCACCACACATACTTATTAGCAGATGGTTTTAGGTATGAAATTTCTACGGCACATTTTGTTTGAATACCCTTATTCATATTCAGTTTTGTTGAACCTATTCCATTATTAATGATTTTAATTATTATTCCACTTTATTTGATGGTTCCTATTTATTATTTCATTATTTATTTCATTGTATGGTTTAATTTTAAATCTTATTTAGAAATAGGCTTTATGAATTAATTTGAAAGAAATAATGAAATGGTTTTTTTTCTATTTGTAAACTTGAAACTACAACATATTAAATGATTTAATGTGTTTTCTTTTCTAAGCGGTGGATCCAACCCCTTATTAAAAATAGTATTTTTAAATTAAATTTTAATGAAAATATTTATTTAGTTAATTGGACTTTAGATCTTGGTTCTCAGGATGGAAAGGTTTTTTCTTCAAAGGGTTTCTCTTTTAGTTTTAAAAAAGGATAAAATAGTGTGATGCATTTATTATTATGATTTAAATTAAGAAAACACATTATATAAATAATTTTAAACTATCATTTATGAAATTTAATATAAAAGGAATTACATATAGTCTGTGAAATCTTACTAGGACTATTTATATCATGCCATACATACACACCTATGTGTTTGTATACATCTCTCATGTTTCCTTTCATGTGATTAGATTGATATCTCAATTTGGTTATTATTATTAGGTATATTGATAGAAATTATGAATGTTGTGAATGAACAAGGGTTATTTTGAGATCATTGAGTGGTGTATTATGATTATTTATCTTGGGTTTATTTTTGTATTGGCCAATTAATATTTTCATATTCATTATTATGAACATCATTGGATTCTTACTTCTATTATGTATTTAAAAAGATTTTTTTTTATTATTATGTATATTATTGGATGAGTGTAATAAATTTTATTAGCTATGTATCATTTTTATTTTATCTACTTATTAATTCATGTTTTTCATGATTATTTAGTTGTAATTGTCTATTTCATTTACATGGATATCCAATGTATAGAAACACAATATTAGTTTCTTGGTTAGTTTATATTGATTTATTGTTATCATTTATTGGTAAAAACCACTCTTAAGAGTATAAAATTGATTCTCAAACACTAGTTTTCATCCTGTGTGGATCAAGAATTATTTTTGGGCCTTATGTTGAGCCAACTCAAGTATCAATTCTTAGTAGTCCAGGATCATTTGTTAAAAAAATGGTATTTGAGAACTCCTTGTTATTTGGGAACATCTTAGTAGTATAAAGATATGGATTGTTGTAATTCAAGAGGTACGAAATGGGTAGGTTCTTAATCACCACTTTTCATGATAAAACTGAAGTTTTCATGGGTAGTTAAGATCTGAGTTTTAAATTTTCATTTTGTTTTTATCTTGTTTTTTATAGACCTTCATTTGATGTGACGGTATATTGATCCCCACTAAGTGTATCAATGTTTTTGGGGGTATCCTTGAGTTTTGTGGTGAAAGTGTAAAGGATTTACAATTACATGATTAAATCACATGGTCTAGAAATCCATGTATATATGGTGTACTTGGTAGTAGATACTTCTTAGAAGCTATCACATGGTTCACACATGATTAGCCAAACCATTTATACAACCTGTGTATAGCCCTAAATCATTCTTGGAATTATTGATTGAGCCTCTTTTTTTTCCTCTTAATGTTATATAAACTTTTTGGATATGGATCAATATGGATTTATGATGATTTTTTATGTTGTTAGAGTGCATTTCATTGATGTTCCTTGTTATGTATTATTGTGCATTGAGTTTTAAGAATCTAGTTTTATGTGTGAAAATATATTTTAGGAAAGCCTTGATTTTTAAAACCTTTTTTTGGTGGTTAATTAATAAAGAATATTGATACTCTTGGAGTATGTTTTCAAGAGTGGTTTGATTTAAAAATAATATTATAAAATTGAATCCCCCAAAAATGTTTAAAAAATAAATAAAATTAGCAGGTTTTAAAGGGAATTTTATGGAATGCTTTGGTTTTTAAAGCCTAGGGTTATGGTTTAACTATAAAATATTTATTATTTTCATGATTTCTTTTAAAATTGGTTGGATTTATTATCGAATTTGGGAAATGTTTTTGAAATAAAGTTGATATTTATTGTAATATTTTGACATATAAGCAAATTTTAGGAAATTATTGTCTTATGATGAAATTCATTGGACCTTTTGAAATAAAGAAAAAAAATTAAACAGTTTATTTGGAATTATTATTTTAATGTAATTTATGGTTTATAAAATAACTATTAATGTCTTGATAATTAATTAGTGGGAAAAGTTGGATTTAATTTTGTGAAGTAGAATTTTATATAGCTTTATAATGGTATTGAAATGTTTTGAAATGTGTTTTCTTTCATAAAATGTGTTTTTGGACTCTTATAAAATGTGGATGGTGTAAAGAAAGTAATTTTGTAGTGTGATATTATTTATTAAATGGTTCTCTTGGTTAAATCCCTTTTTTTCAAATTTGATTGTTGTTTTGAATATATAAAGCATGGATGGGTGGGACCTATACCTCATGTTGTTTCAAATATACCTCCAAATAATGTCTCGATGAAATATAGAAAATATGTTTCTAAGGATGATATTTAGGATGAATATTTCCAAGATTTATGTATTTATATTCTAGATTTCAACCCTTACCATACCATGAATAGACTGATAGAGCCAAAACTATCTATGTTATTAGAATTCTTGAGCCACTTCCCATCCAATTTCTATTGTGTTTGAGGTTAACTTTCATCATTAATGATTTTTTAGAAGCTCATTCCTCTATAATAGTCTTTTTTAGGACCACAAATATTTTTTATTTGAAATTATCCTATGATCATATTAGGAGGTCAGTGAGAGAGAGTCTCATACATGGTTGGGGCTCATGTGATCATTTATTTGGGAATTTTGATCCCTGAATTTAGATAAGGTTAAGCTTTGATTAAATTATTGATTGATGAATTCTTGGGATTTTATCCCCATATATGTTTTTTGAGATGTAGTTTATTTTGGGTTGTTCTCATGCCACATTGAGTTTATATAATTTTTGAGATTTTTATGTGATGTTAGAAATGTGGTTAGAGATAGTTTTTTATGTGTTAATCCAGTGAATAATTGGGTATGTGATGGTTTAAAAAAGATGATTTCAAAGAGTTGAGAGTATTTCTTTGACTAGGTGATTGTTTCTACATAGATCAAGATTTATTCTGGGTTGGTTTTCTATCATATTCACCATGGATGGGTTTTCTATGAGCATGGAACCAATTTATTTACACTTTTCCTCATGCGACATTGTTAGATCCCATATCGTTTTTGGTTGAAACTTGATTGGATTGATATATCATTTCTATACCAGTATTATATGATGTTAACAGATTGGTTGACCATGATTTGGGAATTTAGTGATCATTGGTTGTGATTATTTATGGATCTTGAAGAACTTATTATATGGTTGGTTGTGCCTGATAAAGGATTATTGTTTCTATTGAGTTATTTTGAGGAAATATTTTTATTATGGTGATATCCTTTTCATGATATTGTTTATTCTTATCTCATCATTTAGGTAAATTCTAAATTTTGGGGAGACCTAATTTTGGTCTCCATGACCTTGGACCTATGTGTATTTTTGTGGTGGTATAGATTATTCTTATAGATGATTGATAATGTTTGAGGATTTTGTTCTACAAAGTTTTAAGGAATTATTCAATTTCCCTTTGTTTCTTTCAAAAAATACCCCTATGAGTTTCCCCATCCCTCACGCCACTTGTGTTTTGGGGTGTTGTGGTTTTGGCGATCTATATATTATACTTATCACTGAGATTTTATGGGTGAAGAAACTGTCATGATGGGAAGCATTATAACACCCCATGATAATAAGATTTAAAATATTATATTTTTTGGGTTAGTTTATAATTTATGAGAGTTTTTAAGAATTTGGATATGTTTTGGTGTTTTTTGAATTTCTATTGATCTTTCTACAGTAGGTAGTGACATGATGTAGGTCAGTTGTGACATGATGATTTTGTCAGTAACCTAAATTTATGGAATATAGGTGGTCACTAATCAATAGGTAGGTAGTTTTTTTAACTATTGTTTTTACCATTGTGGATTATTGGGTGAGATAAGAATCATGTCACAATAAAGGAGGTTGTGCTATAACATGACCTAGGAGGATGGATCCCCAAATCCCCGGGTCTCCCGATTCTCCTCGTGATAGGGTTTCTTCCCAGCGTCGCCGCTCCCTTCTCTTCATCGCCCACACGGTAAGTGGTTGTTCTCCGACCTGCCCCTCCTTTCTCACGCTTCTCCTCTTGTTTTCCGCTTCTTTCGGTTCATCTCCTTCTTTGTCTTCTTCACTCATCTTGACTGGTGAAGCTAAGTTTTGTTGATGCTTCACTGGCCTAGACCGCTGTGTCCATTTCTATTTTTGTTGGAACCATTGTGAATAAACCCCATATTGGTTTAACTCGATGTAACTCCGACGATTTGGGATTATTTGTGGCATCGGGCAAGGTTTTCGTCTGATTTCCCTTTCTGTTTGTCTTTTGTGACCAGCCTCTTCATTTGGCTTCCCAGATTCCCATTTTTTCAGGTTCCTTTCTGATGGATCTCAAGTCTCCTGACAAGACTTTTTTCTTCACCTGGTGGTGGCTCCGTCGGTAGGGCTCGGTGGTCATGGCGGTGCCCGCATCTCTCTGTTGTAGCTTTCGTCTACTCCGAACTCTGCTCTGGCTCCTGATTTCCTCCAATCTTCTCCAAGTCGGATTTGAACGGTGGTTCTGAAGGTGTTTTGGGATGTGAGTTTCAAATAGTCGTTTGCGTTTCAAATGGTGTTTTCTCCATGGTGGCTTCGACTCTGACCATGGGTCACCGGAAGGCTTGATTTTCATGATGGTTTTTGGTGCGGTTTCATCTCTTCTGTTGCTTCAATGGTTTGTGGTGGTTTGTTTTTGGGTTTCAATGGTGGCGACGATGGATTCCGATGGATGGTCTCTCCGACGGACTATTGTGGATGACGGAAATGTCTGGTGTTAGGGTGTGTGACGCGAGGCTGCTACATGATGATGACTGTGGAAAGTGTATTAGTGGTACTCTGCTATGCTGTTTTCTTCTATGGTATTTTATGGTATTTTCAGCGGCGTTGATGGATTCTGGCGGATGGGTTTAGTAGGCGTGCTGGTGTTTTCTGATGCGGTGATGATGGTCTATGCTTTTTTTTGAATTGGTTTGAATCTTGTATTTGAAATTTGAAATCAGGCGGTGATGGTTTTTGTTAGGTTCCCACTTTTCCTTAAAGTGGCTCTTTTGATAAAATAAAAAATGTATTTGGGCTATAACAAGACCTAGGAAGTGGGTAATTTTTTTTGAAGGTTCCATAGACTAGTGTCACACATTTAGGGGATAAACATGAAGTGTTAAAAACGTAATGAGGTAGGTTTTAATCATGACATATCCTTAGGTAGTGATCATGTAGTTTTACCTGGGAGGAAGAATGCACCAAGATAGTCAGGTCGTACCAGGGCATGCCTATTCCCATTTTTTAATTTCTAAAATTTATAGTTCTACCCCTATTTAATTTTTAAGGTATTTTCCCTCTTTTTTTCATCACTCATTCAGAAAATTCACAGTAGTGATCAAGGGATCTCTTCTTACCTTTTTTTACATAGATCATTTCCTCCTCTTTTAATTTCATGTGGTTTTGAAAGGTAAACCCTTAGGGGTTTCTCCTCCTCTCCCTTCCTTCCCCTTGGTTTTCTTTTAACATAAAAAACCTATCTCTTTTGGGGACTAATTAGTGGTTTCACGTGGATATAATCTTTAGTATTTATTTGGTTAAGGAATGTAGTGGTTGTTCCATTGCATAATCCAGCTTCTACCATTAAAGACTAGTGGTTTACTCTTGATTGAGGTAAGTGTTTTTATGAAATTCATTTATTTAACATGTCATGAAATGATTCATATTTTTTAAAATCATTTATTATCAATATATATATATATATTTATGTATGATACCTTTTATGGGTTTATAAAATGTTTCCATGATTTCTTAAACTCAACATAGTATATTTTAAATCTATTTTTAGTAATTTATTTTGAACTAAACTGATTTTATGACAAATGTTTTTGAAAATTCCTATGTTGATATTTTTAAATGGTTATGATAATAAATTTTTGGATTTATCCCCATTTTTATTTCTAATGGAGGTATCCCCATTTTAAGGCCTTTTTTTAAAAAATGGTGTGCTTTATTTTTAAACAACTCTTGAAATAGGAAAATTATGATTTAAATGTGATAGATCCTTATTAGGTTTTCAGAGGATGCTTTGTGATAACTTGGATCCATTTTCCTAGTTTGGTTTTGATGTCCCAATTGGAACTTTATAAAATGATTTCATTTGATTATTGTTTACCCTTATTGTGGGATCCTTGTTTTTTATTCCTTGTTTAGGACATTCCCCCTTCATGGGATGTGTATTTTATATTATCATTATGTAATGATTCATTATTGAAAAAAGTGGTTGTCTTAGGGGAGGGTTTTGGATGTAAGATGAGGTTTATTGTTTATGTTCATTTATTGTGATTATGATGATGATATTGACTACTCACCTACTCTTTTAAATGTTATGGAAACCAAAGTAGTTATGTAAGGGATTTAATCTAGGATATAATAACATTTCCTACTCACATAGGATGTATATGATAATCGATATGACCAGATCTGATAGTGGGAGCTGGTCGACTTGACTTAAGAAGATTGTGGGAGCTTACCGAAAGATGGATTATCCTGAGTATATCTCGGTTCATTTCATGTTATGACATATATATTTACTCATGAAACTTACCTATTGAATAATGGTTTTACATTGGGGATTTTTTTTGCACATTTTTTTGTTTCCTATTATTTCCATTGGCTTTTGCAGCACCTCTTCCATTATTGATGTTTTTTATTATTATTCCTCTTGATATGATAGTTCTCATTGATTATTACCTTCCTTATTTAATATTATGGTTTACTTTTCAAATTTATTTAGAAAGAGGACTTGTTAAAGTACCAAAAATAATGAAAGTAATGGTTTGGTTTTATTTTTGAAAAATTGGAAGTCCACATTATTAAATGTTTTAAATTGTTTTATACTCTAAATGGTGGATTTCACCCCTTGATATATATAGTTCCCAGGTTTGGTAAAACAATAGGGGTGAATTATTTTTCTCTCTTTATGAATTATTCTAATAAACTCAACATTCTAGTCTATTACTAGTATTTATCATCCCCGCATTATGTATCACAAACTGACATGGATAATGGAATAAAGAAAAGCATGAAAAATAAATATTCTTATATGGTTCACATCTAAAGGTCACATCATAATTATTTGTTCATGTTACCAAATCATGGATTCATCATTATAATCAATATTTGATTAAAAATGTTTGGTTCTTCTCACACCAACACAAAGTCTCAATATGCATACACTTTCTTTCTTCTCACGGGACTTCCATAAACTCTAATTCATACTAAAATCACAGTTTCACACAATATTATCCTTTAATACCTTGAGTAACATAGGTTCAATAGCTTATCAGATTTTATATGTAAGTGATTTATTTCCAAATTCTTCTATATGTAGATTAATACATCTTAGAATACTTCAAAATCTAAAAGCCTCATCACCTTCATCATCGCAACAAAGTATTTGAATACCACTAGTTATTTAATAATACCCACTTTCATCTTGGTCTCTATTTTTTTCTTAGATACATATGTATAATAGAATTAGATTTTTGGATTATCAACTCACTAATATCTTGTAATATACTCAAATTTTGATACTCCTCAACATATTAATGACTAAACACTAATGATTAATGACATGAATGATAGATTGGTCTATTTGTAGATTCTAACTAATAAGATTCTATGAAAATGGAGGTAATGGGATCCTCTTATTCCTTTATCTTTGATACCCATATGATCTTCATTTTATTATCATAGTATTAACATATTCTTCATATTTGTAGTTGAGATATCTCACTTGTTCTTTATTGCACACAGTCTCTCGGCCTAATTTTATCAAACTCCTTATACATTTTCTCTTATTTTTATTTTAATTTTTACACACAAGTCACTATAAATATATATTTTTATATATTAATAATATATAAAATATTCTATCATAAATGTTTCCCATATTCATGATTCACATTTCGTTACTTTTTTCATACATGTTAGTCTTTCATGATTCAAATACTCATTTTTTATCTCAACGACTATATCCTTTAAATTTACCTAAGTGGCCATTCTTTTTATCTCTTTTTACTTTGTATTATCCAACCAGTATTCTAGATTCTTCTACTAGTAGTATCAAATTAAACTTATGAAAATATATCCACTACAATCTATATCTCATAGAAACACATTAATCATAGTTGTATTAAAACAAAACATTAATAATATTTCTTGTGTGGTAGCCTATAGGATATAATAATAAGCACATATATTCATTACAGACTCCACATTATCTCAAACATATCACTCCCATCTATGACCAAAATTTATTTTTCTTTATTTTTGGTCAATGAGATTCATCACATGCATCATTAGATTTAATTTCATCAGAATATAAAATAATCAACAATACATAGAAATCATCGTTACATAGATTCTTGATAACCCTTATACAACTCATGTTTATGATACATTCATGTTTATATGGTGGTCATGATTATATGTGGTTAATTATTACATAGGTTCATCATTATTTGAGCTCATACTTATGGACAATAGTTATACCTTATGATTATTATTGGATGATGATTATGTGGTAATTAAGATTATGTTGTCTCACCCTTACAAACACTCATCCATATGACTCAATAGAAGATCCTTTCACACATAGAAATTGATTTTCATATAAATAAATCTTAAAAGATGATTCTTACTTTGATGATCATTATGGTGCTCATGATTTTAGGTTTCTTATATTCATACATAATTGTAAATATACCATATGGTATACTCATCCACATGACTATCATACTTACTACTATCATCTTTATAAAAAAATGATACATATATAAACCTTCATGTTTTAAATGATCATCCATATTGAATGGGATGATCCTTACGGGATTGATCCGTACAGTCAAAATGATCCTTATAAAATAATTCTAGATTACAGCAAATAATCATAGCTTCATTCTCAATTAATCTTTATCCTTCTTAAACTCATTCAAATAACTTCATAACATCATCCAAAAAGCATGAACTCAGATATCCCCATCCATTAACCTCAAGAAACTATAGATGGTTCCAAATTCACTTAAACAATTTTTATGATATTTTTTATAACATTCCCAACATCCATCCTTCTATTTCAGTTTTTATTAAACTCCAAAATTTATTAGAGCATTTTTAACAACAATTTTATAATGATTAAATCTAATAAACCCAAGGATTGTTTCCTTATATATTCAACTCTTTATTATTCTAATTTTCCAACTTTGAAATTATTTAATAATAGCTTCAATTTTATCTATCCATGAACTATAACTTAATTTATTTCCAAACAACAGTAAATAAACCTTTCACATAAGTACATGTATATGGATTAAGGACCAGTTATATCAATTTTTAGATGGATAGGGTTTCATACCTAGTAGCTTCTCTTTTTTATTTTTTTCCTTTATAACATATGTTCTTTTTTTATATCAACTATAGAAAATAATTCCACTTTTATTTAACTATAATACATGGTTGGATTCTCATGTTCTTCATTGAGGGGATTCTAACCCAATCACCCATCCTCTCTTCTAATACAATAACATTGAAAACTAAAAAACAACACATTGAAAAAAAAGACAATAAAATTTCCAAAAATCAACTAGGGAAACTTCTATAAGTTAGGTATTTTAAAATAAATTTTTCATTGAAATCATACTTTATTTCATTGTATTTTTGATCTTGGTTTTTAAGATGGAATATATTAAAGTTTCATCGAAGGGTTTCTCCTTGAGTTTTAGAAAAGGATATAAATTTATGATACTTATTTATTATCCTTGATGTTAAAAAAATATACTTTATAAATATGTTTAAACTAGAATTCGTGAAATGTTTTATAAAGTTTATTTCATAGACACATGGTTATATACTACCAATCCTATTTAGATCACACCTTGTATACATACATTTGTGTGTGTGTGGAACTCTAATGTTTTCTTTTAGGTTCCCAATTTGAGATCTTAGTGTGGATGTTCATATTGGGTTAATTACTATACATTTTTAATGTGGTTAGTGATCATAGATCACATGGAGAACATTATGAGGTGGATTAGATTATTTATTTCAGTAATGTTTGGGTATTTTTAAAATCGATCATGGATATTCTTTATTTGGACTCTCATTTTATTCTTTATTCTACTATGTATGTTAAAACAATAATTAGTTATTATGTATATTATTTGATAATGTTAATCAATTTTTTTAGTTACATTTCATTTTCATATTTGTTGTTTCTTAAACCATGTTTTCTTGTATATTTATTTGTAATTGTTTATTTTATTTTTATGGAATTATAATGTTTAGATTTACCTTTCCATATTCATGGACAATTCCCAATACATCATTGTTATATTTTATTGGGAGAAACCATTAACAATAGTATGTGATTAATTCCTAGGAACTATTTTTTCATCTTGTGGGGAATAAGAATCCATTCAGGGTTTGTGGTGGATTGGTTAGGGTGGCATGTGAGGTTGAACCAGGATAGTTCATTATAGTGAGATAATAAATAGAAAATTTTCATACATATTTGGGTATAGGAAATTCATTTTCTAATTGAAGATATTTTTTGATAATGATTGATGATTAAGGTATTTTGGCAAAGAATTCTCATAGAAAATATTGTTGTGTTGGACCAGATGTATGTGTAGTGGAGTTGTAAATATATGGAATCAATATTGGGTTGTGGATTCGAATTATGATGATCAAATAGAGCATTAGGGGACTGCCTCATATTCTTATCAGTTGAATGAATCCATATGTAAGGGATTTTATATTAACTCATATCAGTATAGGTTGGTAAATTTAGGTTGAATTTTAATGTGCATTGGATTTGGTACATTTTGATAATTGGGATTTAGATTTGAGTTCCAAATGTTTGAACATATTTAGGAGGTTTATCACCTCTAGGAGGTGTTTACACACATGATAAGGTGGTTTTAGCATGATTTTAGAGTTTTTTTAGGTATTGGAAGCTTAGAGAAGTAGGGTCGGGGTATCCTTACAAGTAAAATAAATAGTAAGAAAACATAGGGAACTTGTGTAGGTTCATTGGGTAGTAAACACTTTATCAATGAATAACACTTAGATAAAAAATAAAATGGTTGATAGGAATATTTTGAGTGTACAGTGGGTAATAAATACCCATTACTAGCTTAAAGGGTACCTAGGAAGGATAGAAGTGTTATTTTAACTAGGGGTAGACCAATCACTTCATGTTTGGAACCATAAAGTTTTTACCCAATTGGGTACTCAAAAGAGATCATTTAGATGACATATTTTCTGATGGTTCTCTCCTATAGAAATTCCTTTTATTTTCCTTGAGGATTGATTGATCTGATCTTATTTATTTGTATTGAATAACGGAAAATATCACACCTTTTACTTAATTGTTCTTCCCTCTTATCTTCTATGATCATCATTTTTTATAAGCTATGGTTCATATTATATTTCACTAAGGCATGGTGAAATTTTATTAATATGATGGAGCTTCATATTGTGGTCTCTTTACATTATCTAAAGAGGGGGATTGTCAAACATTTCTCTTTATTTTGATAGAGGTGTATATAAAAGTATATTTTTCAAGGAATTCCACAAAATTGGTATAAATTGGAAATATATTTGTTATTAGTTTGAAGCTATTTTTTCTATTGGTGTTATAGAGGCATGGTGCGGGTCTTCCACATATAGTCAGTGTTAGCCTCAAAATCACTACATTTACAGACAAGTTATCAACAATTTTATATCATTTGATTAATTAATATAATTAATAATAAATAGATATAATTAATTTTTAAAGTATATTGGTTTGAGATAGGATCTTAAGAGAATAAAAAATCTTGGTTTGAGAATGGATATACTTGGAAATTACAACATAAGGACGGTAACTACAATATCCATGTATCTGATTACTTTAATACTTTACCATAAACAAGTATGTATGAATTTTCATTCATGTATATTGATTTTTTTTTGGAATATGGTAATTGAGGTTGTGTGAGTCCTAAAATGTGGGATACGATTGGTTTAATCCTTTATAATCCTTTTAGCAAGCCATGCATGTTTTTGATTTTTGAGAGATTTTTAATAGTTATGCTTCCAAGGTGAACAATCTATAGAATTTATTAAAGTACCCCAATGTGTTCATAATTAATTGAATGATCTAGGAATGTATTAGAGTGACTAATAGTGGATATTTTGAGGGTTTCTAGGTTTTTATCCTTGAGAGAGTGGACTTTTTTGTGTCTAGTAATGGGGTGTTGTATGGGAAAGAGTATATGGATAGCCTTGGAACCTTAGAAACTCTACTGGTAGGAGGAGTGATAAGTTGGAATGAAACTAGTGATCATTGTAGAACTATTTAAATTAGGATATACATGTTACCAAACATTATTTAGAGTGGTACTAGTAGAATTCAAGTGAAAAAAGTAGATTATGAAATGTGTTCCTTAATACCTTACATGGAAGTGTATTTCTTATGAGAATATTAGTTTTTTGGAGTATTCTGGTGTGAATCAAGGTCCAGTTTATATTTTGAGAATAGACTAAGGAACTACGATCCTCATGGGTGTGTTGTAGTTATAAGTTATGTTGGGATGGTTTTATATAGTGTGGTTGGTAAGGGTGGTTTATGTTGAGTTGTAAGTTCTACCCTCAAGTAGAGTGCTACATGGGGATGCGTTTATAGTAAGATAATTTCTAGGATATGTGATATATCTTCCATGTATTCCCTATCATTATACACATACCATGTTGTGTAGTATTGATAAAAAAACAACCTGAATGATAGGTCCAGATGATATGTGATTGAGGACTACAAAGATAGGGACTCTCATTCATATGTGCATAGGTACCATCGGGAGATGGTCCCTTGATGATTTATTCTTGAGGACTATTGATATAGGGCCTTTGGTGACAATTTCATGGGGACCAATGAGAGAGAGAGATAGAGTAACCAATTGATATGTTCTTCTACACCATAATAATATTATACTTGTATCATATATTCCCTAGGACCACTAAGATAGGGTCCTGAGAAGATATATGCCTAGATACCACTAAGGGAGAACCCCTAGTGGAAATATTCTCAGGGACCACTAAAAGTCAATAACTAAAATTTCTATATTTGAGGATCACCAAGAGAGGATATCTCATTCCCTTGTGTGTCTGGGGTTATCCATGTTACACCTTTCCCTAATATGATTTCCATGTGATGTGATGATGATGAAAAATTGATAATGTTGACAAAATAAGGCATTTTTAGCTATCATGGTGGCCTAGTTAGCACATAATAACCTGACACAGTTTCATGTATCTTATATACTAGTTTATGATTTTTTATCACACATGAATACAATATATATGATGGTATATATAAAGGACAATTTGGTGGAATCATACTGAATTATATGCTCCCACCATATACTGGAACCCTAGTTGATGTGAAAGACATGTGTTTAGAATTCAGGTGGATGTCCGTATAATGAATATAGTTGGAGAAGGTGGATGGATATTGAAAGACTAGTAAAGGTTGGGACCTTGGATTTCGACTTGATTCTCCACTTATATTTTATTTTAGTTTGTATTTGTAAAGATTTTACTATAGGGAGATCCGTGTTATATGACTTTATGTTCAACATGGAGACATTACTATAATAACATGTTGGTATTTTTAAATATTGTTGGGTTACCTTTAGTTTTAATATCATGCATTTAATTTGATTCTTTATATGGTATTTTGGCTACTGGTAATTTTTTTATTATGGTACCAATATTAGAGTCTCCACAAAATATATTTATAAACTCTCAACACTGGTCAATATCCTTAGGTGTATTAGGAGGGGCACCTAAGATATTTTGGAACATCAACAAAGGTGTTTTTTAAACCATTTAAGATATAGAATTACAAAATAAATCATTTAGAATTTATTTTTCTTCTTTTAGGAATTCATGTTATCTTTTACACTACAATATTATAGAATATTATCTATTTTCTACTATATGTAAAATTAGAGGGAACATGAAATAGAGAAAATCCTTTAGAAATGAACATCTTTCATAACTAATTAGGATTATATTTATATGAAACTTAATATTTTTAAACAAAGAAGAGTTGGAAAATCTTGGGAAACTATGTTTTTGTTTGAAAATATTTCTAGACCCAATAAAGTTTGGGTTACAAAGTTTTAGTTTTATACTTTTTAGTATAAATCTAGAGATACCAAAAAAACATTGGGTACATGGACAAATGTTGTTCGTGACACCTGATAAGAAACAAGCACAAATTTTGGATTTTTCAAAACATCCAAGGAAAATATATTTTTTAGAGATAATGCTCAATGTTAGATTATTGGTATATGTTATGTATCCATCCATAATGAGACCTTAATTTCAAATTATCTTTATATTAAAGGACTTAATCACTACCACATCATTATAAGTTAATTATGTCATAAATATTACTCTATAAAATTTATGAATGATGAATTTACCACCATAATTTCAGAAGTAATTCACATATTATCTTCTAATTTACATGATAATTTATAAACTTCAGACCTGGAAGAATTTACCTAATAGAAATTTCCTTTCCTTATAAAAATTGAGTATAAGTATTATATTTGTTATATAAGGTTATATAATTACAATTTTTGGACCATGAATAAACATTTTGTGAAGGAAATTATAAAAGATCTCCCAAAACATACGTTTAGATTTTCTAAAGCATATGAACCTTTCCAATATCGAAATTAACAGAAGACTAGTGTAAAACCTATTAGCTAAATACCACCTTTAAACCACTATTGTTAGTTTATATGGATATTTTTATACCCACACAAAGAGATAACATTGGAGGTAAAATTTTTGTGTATTTATAGGTTGATGAATACATCGGGTTTACTTGATTTTTTATTATTTCATATAAATTGGAATAACTCATTTTATTTAGAAAATATTTCTTATCTATTTTAAAATGAGAAATCCATTCATATCATCACCATCAGATGTGATCCTTAAGGGGAATTTGAGGACATCACTTTTGAAAAATTTTATAATGATAAAGACATAGAAAATAATTTTTAGCACCAAGAAATCCACAATGGAATGGGTAGTTGAAAAAAATATAAATCTTCAATATATTTCTTGATCCATTTTATGTAATTATCATATTGATAATTATTTTTTGCAATAATGTCATAAAAAATTCATGTTACACTATAAATAAAATTTTTATTCATCTAATGAAATTTCCTTATAGATTCTTGAATGGAAGGAAACTAAAACTTGGTTAGAAAAAAGGTTTTAGATAGAAATTATTAATTATGAATAATGAATATTATATCACCTAATTCAATCCAAAATCTAGTGGAGTAATTAGTATTGTTTATTCAACCATATGTAGGGCTTGTCGGTTTTTCAAGAAATGATCATATACTATCGAGGAAAGTGCATAAGTGATGTTTTATAAAATTTATTCACTTGAAAAGTTATTTTATAAAAATAAAAAATATAAAAATTATTCAGATTGTACTTTTATAACCACAACTATTATGGAAATTGATATTCAGGTATATGTAGAACAACAAAACCTTTATACTAAAATCCAAAGAATGTTAAAACACCATCCCATTAACAATGTTATTAGGGATACTGAAAAAAAAATATTTTAACCAAAATTTCATTAAAAAATAAATGTAAACATCTTACATTATAATCCCAATTTGAATATAAAATGAAAAATTAATCATTTGGTGATAAAATTTGGATAACATATTTAAAATATCAACTTAATAAATTCAAGTGGAATAAGGTTTAGACTATAGTTAATCATCCTGAAAACCTTTTTGGTTATAGAGACTAAAATGGTATTCCAAAACAAATGTGATTAAAATGGAATCATTTTTTGACATAAAGCTGCACATGTATCTAAAGTCTATAATAAGGAAGATGAAACATAATGCAATAAAATTTTTACTCTTATAACTGCATTAGAATTAATATTAATTTTATTAGCCTTCACTTCACATATTAAACTTATATTATTCTAAAATAATGATAAAATTTACTTAATTAATGGATATTTTTTTTAATAATGTTTACAGTGAACAATTCTTTGGTTTTGAAAATTAAAAAATTTCTGGATAATTTATATAAAGTTATCAAGTCACTTTACCTACTAAAACAAGCCTTATAATCCTATTATAATAGATTATTTGGATTTATTATTTAAAATAATTTTTATAAAAGGAATGATAGATCATACTCATTTTATCAAGAAGTTATTTAAGAACTCAATAGCTAAAGATATATATGTTGATGAAATATATATTGGATGCACCCAGATATGACTTATAGAAAGTTTCTCAAAACACAAAAAAAAATTAATTTGAGATGAGTACAATGGGTGATCATACATTATTTCATGGTTTCCAAATTTCTTAGATCCTATAATAAATCATATTTAATCAACATAATTATATAATATATTTACTTAAAAGTTTTTTCATAAGTAATCAAGTTTTAGTACTCTGATATAAAATTTATTCAAGATATATCTTGATGAATCTGAGAATCTTATTGATCAAAAAAATATAAATAAGAATTAGAAAGAGCATAATTTAGATAAATGCTTCTTAACCTGATATTATGTTTTGTGTTTTTTTGTGTGAAATATTTTCAAAATTTGAAATAATAAAACTTAAAAGAGGTATATAGATTTTCCATCATCCAAATGGAATATAAAAACATAAAAATTTAAGAATGAATTTATTTTAAATAGATTTTCATATAATAACTGTTGAATCTATAGAATTGATATAAAAATCATGCCTTAAACATAATACTTCATAGTTTATTATTTATTTACTTGGTCCAAAAAGAATTAACATTCAATGAAAAAAATAGACTTATTTTTTACTTGAGTTTGGGATATTTCTCCATTTTTGGAATGATTTTTTTCTCAAACTACAATTTTTTTGTGATACCATAATTACTATTTATTTATATAACAATCTCAGACATCAATTTTGATCTAAACACATGGATGTAAGAAAACAATTACTTTGTGATAATGGTAAAAAGGTTACATTATTCTTGAATTTATTAGAACTAAAAAACTATTCACTGACATATTTATGAGACCATTACATTTTAAAAGATTGAAATATATTAAAAAGAAGATATTTATGATCAAATTTAAATAATAATATTCTATTTTACTATTTTACTTCTTATAATGAAAAATTCCTTAAGATATGGGAATTTATTTTATATTTTTGTTGGTACTATAATTTTGAAAAGAGGTAAATAATATTTAATCAAATTTCAAAATATATTCCTATCAAAATCAACCTTTTTAGATGAATTGGGTTTTTAAAATATATAAAATATTATAAAAGGATTTTATTTTCCTATAAGTTTATATTCCAAAATAACATATCAATGAAGTATGATTAGATTATTTATTTTCATTCCATTTTAAAATAATTTGAGAAATCAAGGTAATATTTCACCATTGAAATTTATAATTTATATTTTTAATGGGATTAACAATATATATTATCTCAAATGGAAAATATCTTACCTTTTGTGTAATTTAAGATCAATGGAACAGATTTAACAAGTCTCTCTTCATAAAGAGTAGTCAACCCCATATTTTTTTACAATCATTTTATTATGAATCCCTATTGAAATTTATTTAGTCTTTAAGATTTTAGAGAAATATTCTTATTTTTTGGTCTTAAAGATGTCTTCATCGAAGAAAATTAATTTATGAGGGATCTATTTTAGAATACTAATCCACATATATTGGTACAAAAAGTATGAATCTCTACTCAAATGTATCATCTAATTGTAGAAATGGGAATTCATTGCATGACCATGTAAGAAACTTTATCATTTATATATTTGATCTTGTTTAACAATTTCACTTTACTTTTTCAAGGTGAAACTATGGGAGGGGTAAAAAGAGAAAATTTCATGATAAATTAACATGAGTTTATAATGAATCTAAATAAATTTTCAGAAGTAGTGGGACTTTTAATAGAAGTATAATCACTTTAAATATCAAATAGACTTATTAAAGAGTCAATAAATTTCAAAAACGAAGTGGTTATAATTAATCTATTTTTTTTATCAATGGAGAAATCCCCTGAGATGGTAAATTTAAGAGTGAAATAGAGAATAATGTTTCTTCAAATTAAAATTTTTCTTCTTCCATGGAAGGATGATAATGACACTATTAAGTTATGATATAACAATATTTTAATTACTTATACTAAATATTAAAATAACATATTTTTTAGTTCATATGTGATTATATATAATACATTCATAAAAGTGTATGTAAGTTAAAACCACATTTATACTACCAAATAATAAATAAAGTTTCATTAAAAATGTTGATAGATATTAGAGGTGTTAATATAAGAGAAAATTATAGAGTGAATGAATACTTGTTTATAATATAAACCATATAGAAGATTAATTGTGTAATACAAGTAATAAAGGTTCATGGATATGAAATATTTACTTTTAATAGACGCACACAAAAATTAAAATTTTTAACAATCAACAAGTGATTATATTAGGGAACCAATAGAGTTAAATATAACTATTTAAAATGATCAATAAACTATGGTATCTCTGATAATGAAAAAAATAAATAATAAATATCTCAAATAAAATGTAAAACTATAATAGGATATACATTTTGGAACCATAACCACCGTTGTTGGTTTCTCACTCACTGGTTGTATGCTCTCATTTTTTTCTCTTCGGTTTCCCCTCTCTCTAGGTTTGTTCTCTCTGGTCCTTTGGGGTTTTCATTTTCTTCCCTCCCACTCCTTATCTTCCTCTTAGGCCAGATGCTCCCAACCCTATCTTGGTTGGAAGCACCAGTTTCCTCGATTAGTTTGGGATTTTGGGGGTGGTAATAGAGTTTTGGTGATTTTCCTCTTTGTGTCACCCTTCCTTGTTTCTTCATATCTTTGGGTTCTATTTATTATTTCAATCATTGATTTATATTGGGTTTCAATCCCACTCATTATCTATTTTAGTGTTTTGTTTGTTAATTTTAGGGTTTCTATTTGGGTCTCGATGTTGTACTATGTCAAGAAGTTCGGACACCCATTCCTCTACTCTAGCACCTTTTCTCTAACTCTCTTTCTATGGCGGATTGCACGACGGTCTCCTCGGTACTCTAGGATGTGAGTTTTAGTGGTTTAGTATCTCTTGGTAACTTCATATTTGTAGGCCCTAGAAGTTTTATGGTGATGAATACATGGTTTATCTCACCGGATGAAGGTGTTATGTGGCTGGTGTGTTGCTCCGTGGTTGTTAGTGGTTGTGATACATAGCTCGTCAGGAAACTATCTAGTTTTGTGTGGTTCTAGGGGCCATTTATTTCTATTTTTGGTGGGTTCTGGAGGTCATATTATATTTTTTAGATGGGTTTTATGGTTTGGTGGTGACAAAATTTGGGGTGTCATAGAGTTTATCGGGTGGAGTCTTCATGTTGCAGTTTTTGATGGCTTCCTTAGTGCATGGAGACTACGACATCGACATCGATGACCGTATAAGTGGTAATGGTGAAAAATTTCTCAGATGTTTGGTTGGCTTCTGGATATTTGATAGTGATGAGATAAGGTAATAATGATGATGGTTATGTATGATGTGAATATATTGATGATGTTGAAATGAAAAGGGAGGTATGACATGGCAGGGTAGGTGATTCTTTTCCCACACTCTGATGTGTGATTTTTTTAGAATTTGTATCTATAAATTTCTATGTCTATTGATATGTAAGGTTTGGAACTGCTTATTTTTGGTGATGTTCGTATTTGGTGTCATTTGAATATGGAATTAGATCCTTACGAGGTTACCACTTTACAAAAAAGTGGATTTTGTAAAATGAAAAAAGATTTGTTGTAGTAGCTTTGATAGGGGTGAATTATATATTTAGAGATATTACAAAAATATTTCATTCTTAAAACAAGATATAGTTTTGAAATAATTAAATTAAAATCATTATAAATTAAAAAAACAATTATAAATAAATTAAATAGAATAATACTGATAATTTATAATATGAACACTATCCAAATTAAAATATAGATAAAGAACATAGAAAAAGTTACAAATTATAGAAAATTAAGTGTTATAAAGAAATGGGTTTCCATATTATAATCAAAAACACCCTTAAAACTTTTTATTAATGAAGGATGTCCAAGTTACTAGCACAAGTACTTCATTGTTTTTAACCCAATGAGGTAAGAGGATCAACCCTAATCTAGAAGCACCATATTCCTAAAAAGAACCTCTTCAATCTAAAAGATCAGAATCACAAATATGTTATCCTAAAATCTTAACTAACTAGAAGTCTAAAAGTACCTAGTTCATTTATCAATAATTTATCAATCATAAGATATCAAAATGAATAAAATTACAAAGTTCAAGTCTAATCCCTTTTCAACGAACGATTATAAACAACGAAAATTATGGAAAACTCAATGAACAAAAAATTGAAATAAAAAAATCTATCTAAATCACATAGTTCATGACTATTAATCAAAATTTAATCATCCCATTATAAATCAAATATAATTTTATAATATTTTATTTATAGTTTTTTATTTCAACTAACCTTATATGATCTTTGAACATTTATCTTTTTCTCTAATAGATTCAAAAGCACCTCATAAATATCTTCCATTTGTACTTTGTTCTAGTAAGGTATAATTTTATTATTCTATAATGAGTATGATTTAGAATAAATTATATTTATAATGAGTAATAATTTTAAAAGGAATATTTCTATAAAAAACCTAGATAAAATTAAAGTAAACATAATTGAAATATACCGTGTTTTATGATTGATCGAAATTAGAATATGTAATATGTAATTTAATGAAAATAACTCAATAGGTATTTTGAAAAAGAGTTATTTTTGAATTTTTAGACTATTTTGATGACGATGGATGAGATAGATTTGTTAAAGGATAATATCGTGCATAATTAGTCCTTAAAAATTTAACATCCATAAGTTTTTTTCTTTAATACTCCATATTGTAGAAGTTTAAGTTAATCCTTGATTTGATGATAAGACAAAACCATTGTAATATTTCACAAATAATTTTAATATTTTTATAATGTGAATTGATAAATAATTTAAGGTTGAAAATTATTTTATACTATGTCTACTTATAGTCATTCACTATGTAATATCCCATCATTTTCTAGGTATGTTTCTTTCTATGTTTTTCATTTGAGCCTTGGTGGCTATGTCTAGTTTAGATATAGAGAACCTTTTTTTGGGGAAAATGACCTAATGTTTGAGTATGTATGCTTGTTTTAATTAATGGAGTCTGGGTATAAATGGGTTAAGGGTTTCATGGGTTTTTGGGTAGTTGAGAATATTTAAAAGAAGATATTTTTCTTTTTAAATGGAAATGGGTAGAAAACTAAACCAAAGAATATTTACATGTCTTGTAGAGGGATTAAATATCATGTAATTGTTCGAGGGTTTTAATAAAATAAATCTAAGGTGACAGGTTTTTTTTGGAATTTTGTTAAAAATATTTACACGATGTGTAACTAAATTATACATCATATAAATTCCCGACCATCTATTTTAAACATTTCATGTGGATTATTTTCATTCTAATCTACTTCATATCCTCTCCTATCAACCCTAGGGAATTATAAAAGAGATTTTGGGGTTCCAACTTCCCTTCAGGATGCCTTGTTTTTGTGATAAATCCAAGGATAGTCTTTTTGGTTAGGTTCCTTCTCTTCATTATCTTCCTTATTCTCCAACCATTATGGTGAAATATCTTAACTGGTTGTGTTTTTGTTTTTGATCTTGATTATTTTTTATCTATAAACATATTTTCATTCATATACACCTTCTTATTCATAGAGTTGGATATTTTAATTGTTTTTGGATCATTGGTTAAAGGTATGGGGGTCTAAATATGACCCCTATGGTTTGAGAATTTCCAAATTTATACAATACCATGAAAGATTCATTATTGTGTGTTCAAAAATTAACTAAATAAATGAATTAAATTATCCCTTAAGTCCTTTTTTTAATTTGCCTTCTGATTTGACTTATGTCTACCTATTGGGTGAGAAAACTATGAAAATGATTGAAAACAAAAATGGATTTAAAGTATGTTTAGAATCACATGTGAACTAGGGTGATTTCTTGTTATTATAACACTAAATTATGGCTTATTTATTATTAATATAATTTTTAATCAATTGTTAATTGAATTTAAATTGGCATATGAAAGAATAATAGTAATTTTTATAATTAACCATTTAGAATTTTTATGTGATATTGTGATATCCCTGCCATATGATAGAAATTCTATTCCATATAATAATGCTTACATATTTGGCTTGGCCCTAGAACTTTCACACTTGTATGATGTAATGTTGATATTGAGTGGGTTCGGCCAAGTCCCACACTTTTGTTCTTATAGAGAGTGATCTATGACCAGTTTAATGCTATAATTATTATAGGGTTTTGGCTTGGAATGCTATAATGCATATAGGGATTAGACTCAAAATGCAGTAATGCTTATAGGTATTTTACCAAGATTGTTGTGGCCATACCATAGTTATATGGTTGTAGTTATAATGATCATAAGACATGCTCAGAGTTATTCCAATATGGTTCTGAAGCATGTTATTGTTTTATTTTTTGAATTGTTGAATTAATTAATACACTTGTTTATCACTTTATTGCATAGAATTTTTATTAGAATGGTTTTTTTGACATGATGGTGTTGACCTACGAAATTATACTCACACCATATTCAGTCCACCATTTTTCACTAGAGTAAATTATGTGGATTCAAGTTTGTACAAGGGAAACATTCGTTACATTTGATTTATTATTTTCATTTGGGATGGAGTTTGGAGATGGAACTAGCATGGGGTTCAAGGCTTAGGTCTTTGTGTATTTTATTTGATTCTTCTAGTCTTTTTGGTTTATTTTCCTAGTATGTCATTTAGTTTCATTCTAGCAATTCATTATATTATTCCTTTATTATTATTAGATTATTCAGTTTTCTTTTATTTTTATATTCCTCTATGTGTATAATTTGATTTTTCCCTCTTACTATGATTTGTTTCTACTTATATGACACTTCATATTAGGGAGTATAGTCTCCCCATTATACATTTCAAACCCCTACTTCTATTTATAATCCTTTGGTATATGGGGAGGCATGCTTGAGGTCTCATGGACAACTCTTTCTAGCCATGTGAGAGAGTTCCATACTGGGGGACGTTAAAAAGTGGTATCAAATGCATGCTTTATTTTCTTCTTATTTAATATTTGGGAAAAGGTAGGAAGGATTCTAGGATGTTCCCAGACTTGGTAACGATCTTGTACATGGGATTAACTAACACATATATGGGGGGAATACAAGTGCCAAGGGATAGGATTTCTATTTGTGTTGTTTTCTTGTTAAAGTTGATGTTATTTCATTTTGGGTGATTCACATGTTGTGTGGGGTTATTGTTTTATGATTTTATTGTTCCTTTAGATTGTAATCATGGCTTTGTATAGAGCGATATGAGCATTCATGCATCATAGTAGGCACGTAAAGATATATTGATAGATATTGTTCATGGTAGGGGCATATCTATTTTGAATGGAATATATACTTTCCTATTTAGCTATAATATGGAATATCTATTTAATTGGGTAAATAAAATGGGTTGTAATTTCACACTAAAATACACATAATCCATGTCTATAGATACCAAGATTTAGTGATTCTCTTTTGTAGTCACCTTTTGGGTTGACCTTGTGGCTAGCCAGTTCCCTAAGGTGTACGTTTGTCTTGTAGAGAAAATGCATCCTCTCCGTATTTGAATAAATAATCAAGAGATTGGAAATAATTAAGATCTTAACAAATATAAAATAGATCTTCGTATAGTTCATGAAGATAAGATGGATGTTCATCTTCATGACAACTTCCTAAGGGTCATGTGGTGCATGGAAAAGGAGACTGTTCATACCGTTCCTTCGATGTATGAGCTGACAAGAGAGTTTCAGTTGCATCATCCAACTATGTTTACTAGGGAAGGGGGACCTAGGTAGCTAATATATAGAATGATTTAGTATATATAATCTTCAAGAATATTGAGATATCAGTAGATATGAGGGTGAAGCTTGCTGTGTATATGCTTCGTGGACCTTCCAAGGGTATGTGGGATATTCTGGAGGAAGATGGGTAGCAAGATGAGCTATCATAGAAGGAATTATAGATGAAGTTCCTAATCCATTTATATCCATGGCCTTGAGGGATTAAAAAGCTCATGAGCTCATGGATCTAACATAAGAGAGTTTTTCATTGCTGAACTATGCTGGACATTTTACCGACCTATAACGCTTTGTTCCATTTTTGGAAGCTGATGAGATATCGAGGGTGAGTAATTTATAAGATGGTCTTAATTATAAGATTAATTTGTATTTAAACATTTTTTGTTTATGTAAATTTGAATATGTGATGAATCATGCACTCACCATAAAAGGGAATCTGAGAGATTCCTCAATTAGTGTCCTAGCTGCATTAGTAGGGAAATCTGGAGGCCCTTCTTTGAGTGGTAAGAACCATAGTTATGACATTTTCAACCAAATAAGTAGTGGAAGTCCAGTCAGGGCATTGGACTACCATCTTAAGATCAGGTTCTGTTCCAGTGCTATTAGTGTGGAAAGTTTGTCCACAAGCAGCCACAGTGTCCTTACCCCATAGTAGAGTTTCTTATCTATGGAAGACTGAGTCTTATTTAGATATTTTGTATGAAATTTACATACCATAACAATATTAGAGGATCAGGACAAGAACCATAGTTATAAAGGAGGTCAGCTACTCCTCAGTAGGCTGGTAAATGGAGTTACGTAAGATGTTCAAGTCGAGGAAGGGGACATAACACCCCTTTTCATGATAAATAGTACCATGCAAGGATTGTAGCTCAAAGTAGTCAGGATGAATCCTAGGGTAGAGGAACAAGTTAGTTGCATGTTATGTATACTTATCCAGCTAATGATGATGTATGTCCATCTACCATCAGAGGTACGGTCCTTGTATCATCTACCTTAGCTTGTGTTTTGTTTGATACGGTAGCATCACAGTATTTTCTATCTGATTTTTTTTGTAAACGGTTCAGGATTTTATGTGTAAATATTATTTGGTGTTTTAACCATTGACACACCATTGGGAGTAAAGTCTAAGAAAATCACACTTTTCAAGGCATTGTCTATAATTATCGGTGGTTACTACTTCTTTTGGAAACCGTTCAAGGTGGAAATGATAGGCTTTGATGTGATTCATGGTATGGATTGGTTAGTTCTATATAAATATAATATGAACTGTTACAGGAGGAGATTCACTTTACAATAACGAAAAATAAGTATCAATTCTCATTAGAGTTTGTGGAATATTCAGGATGGTTGTGAAGGACTAATTTAGGGAAGATTAGATTGCATCATGGTTCAGATAGTAGGTCTTGCTCTGGATAATGGTGAAATTCAACATGATTTTTATTCTAGTGTTATATCATTTTCAATATGTTTTCCCTATTTTGTTCTATGTCTTAATGCACAATCAAGAGATCAAGTTCATGATCGAGTTGGTGCCTTGAGATGAGCTATTTTCTATCCCTCGATACCTAATGGAAAAAATAGAGATTCCGAAGTTGAAGGTTAAGCTGAAAGATCTTGAATCTAAAGGACTTATAAGACCTATTAAATATCCTTGTGGATCTCTGGTTATCTTTACCAAAAAGTCTAATAGTTCTTTGCACTTATGTGTGGATTATCAAAGGTTTAACCAGATAACGGTCATGAATGAGAATCCTCTTCCATGAATTGATGAAATTTTCTATCAGTTGAGAGGTGCTAAAATGTTCTCCAAGATTTAATTGAGATCAAGATATCATCAGTTATGGGTGAGACTATTGGACATACCTTAGACTACTTTTAAGACAATGTATGGATTGTAAGAATTCATTGTAATGATGTTTATGTTGTATAATGCACCTGCGATATTCCTGGACTTAATGAATAAGATCATTAATCATTTTCTGAATCAGTTCATGGTGGTTTTCATTGAAGAAATCTTAGCATAATCTCAGTCAATAGATGGTCATTCCAAACATCTTGACATCCTCTTGATTACATTTAGAGATCATCATATTTATGCTAAGCAGATGTGATATAGTTTTGGGATAAATAAAGTGCACTTATTGGGACATGTTATCTCAGAGGAAGCGGTGTCATTGGACTTAGAGAAATTCATAGTCATTGTGTATTAGAAACATCCCAAGAATGTTTTCAACATTCAATTATTTATGGGTTTAGTTGGCTATTATTAGTGTTTCATCCATGATTTCTACCATTTGGTAGCACCAATGTCTATGCTGCCAAAGAAATGGGAGAAGTTTGTTTGGTCTAATGCTTGAAAGAGAGATTTATCAGATCTGAAAGGCAGACTAACATCAACACCTATCCTAACTTTACCTGTACTGGGTAAAGTGTATACCATGTACTTGGCACATCTAGAGTTGGAATCAGAGCAGTTCTAATACAGGGGGATCACGTGGTTTCTTATGACTCCAGGAATCTAAGACCATAAGAGAGGAATTACCCTACTCACAATCTAGAGTTATTTGTAGTGGTACATGCCCTGAGAATTTGGAGACAATATCTCATGGGTGATTGGTTTGTGGTATACACTAATCACAAGATCCTCAAGTACATCCTTTCTTAGTGAGACCTTAACCTATAAGATAGGTGGTGGGTCGAGTATATTCAGTCTTTTGAATTTTAATTGGAATATAAAACATGAAAGGGAAATATTTTTGATGATGCATTGAGGAAGAATACATAGACAATAGTAGTACTAGAGTCTAGTGATGAGTGGTAGACAATGAACCTCTTCGAAGACATGAATTTGGATGTTCAGGAATCTTAAGGGTTAGTAGCTCTCACCTCGACATCTGTTATACCTATACATTTAGAACTTATTAAGACTGAGAAGTTTTCTGATCTAGAGGGCTTAGTTCTGAGATAAAAAATTATATGGTGGGGAGATTCCATTAGGATGGACTCTCGATAGTGGAAATTCTATTCTTTTTTTTGGCTGATTATGGGTTATTATGGGCTTGAATGAGGAGCTGATGAGAGCGTTTCATGATTCTAGATGGGAGGTGTATCCTGGTTTAACAAAGATGCCTCATGATCTATATAAACAATACTTATGTTTAGAAATGAAAAATGAGGTGGAAATAATCGTGGCTAGTTACTTCACTTTTCAGTAGGTGAAAGCTGGGAATTAGAGTCCAGTTGGACTTTTGTAGCTATTCCCATTCCAAAGTGGAAATTAGATGATGTAACAATGGATTTTATGATAGGATTACCTAGGTATAACTTTAAGAATTATGTTTTATGGGTTATTTTATATCGAATCACTAAGTTATCCCACTTTTTACCCTTTATATATACCTTCAAAATTTATGATTTGGACATTCTTTACATGAATGAGGTGGTTCATTTGCATTGTGTTCTGAGGAGTATCGTTTTAGAAAAATATTTTAATTTCAAATCATGTTTTTAGTAGGTTATTCAAAAAGCCTTGGGATTTTGATTTAATTTAAACACATAATATCATCAACATACTGATGGTCAATCTGAACATACAATTTAGGTTCTTGAGAATATTCTACGAGCATGAATTTTGGATTTTAGTGGTTCATGGGAGAAATATATTTCACTCATGGAGTTTTCATATAGTAATATCTTCTTGGAATCAAACCAAATAGATATTTTTGAGGTGTTTTATAGAAGTTCATGCTATTTTACTCTTTGATGGATGGAGGCAAGTGAGTCAGTACATATTGGGCCTAGTCTCATGAAGGGGACATCTGAACATGTTCCATTAATCAGGTAGTGGTTTGTGACCATTCAGATTAGGTAGAAATCAAATTCTGACCATTAGACACAACCACCTGAATTTGAGTTTGATCTTTATGTTTTCTTTCAAGTGTCACCTAGGTTGGAATTTTTTTTTCAAGAAATAGGGAAGGCTAGTGCGCAGGTTTGTCGGGCTATTTGAAATAGTGGAAAGGGGTGGTCTAGTATCATATAATCTAGCCCTTCCACAATGCTATAGTTTCATGAATGACATGTTCCACATGTCACAACTACAAATATATCATCTATATCCTTACCATGTGATATACATAGCATACTTAAAGCTTTTTGTTGATGAATGCTTTGAGGGGCATCTAAAATGGGTTATAGATCGTTGTGAGAAATATCTTCAGGGTAGGACTATACTATTGGTTCGAGTGAAGAGGAAGCATGGGTGAGTATAGAAGGAGACATTTTAGAGAAAGTATGATGTGAAAACGTAGTGGAAATACTTGTTTTATGAGACCTTACAATGAAATTTGGAGTAGTATGAGGATGATATGTTATAGGGAGGGAAGGTTGTAAGATCCCATCATTATCCATGTACTTTCCTCTCTATGTTTTTCATTTGATCCTTACTGACTGATTCATGTTCATAGACAGAGATCTGTTGTTAGGGAAATGACTTAATGTTTGGGGATTTATGATTGTTTGAATTAATGGAGTCTCTGTATAGATGGGTTAAGTGTTTCATGGGTTCTTGGTGAGTTAGGAAGCTTTAAAAGTGGTTTGGTTTTGTTTAAAAATAAAATGCGATGAAAGCTCAACTGTAGAAAATTTACACTTTATGTGAAGGGATTACATGTCATGTAATTTTTTGAGGGTTTTAACAAAATTAATACAAGGATACAACTTTTCAATGCATTCCATTAGAAATATTTACACGAATTACAACTACATTACATGTCTTGTAAATGCTCAACTATATATTTTAAAAATGTTATGTTGCTGATTTTTATTCTAATCCAATGAAGATCCACTCTTTTATACCCTAGGTCCTTCTCTAAGTGATTTTGGGTTGAAAAAATCACTTATGTATGTTTTGTTTTTTTGTGAAATCCCTGGTAACTCTTTTTGGTTAGATTTATGATTATCCTTATCTTCCTTTTTCTCTAACTGTTATAGATAAATCTATTGATTGATTTCATTTTTGGTTTTTATATTGATCAATTTTGATCTTTGAACCCCTTTAAAAGCATCCCCACCTTCTTCCTCATGGAGTTTTCCATTTGATGCATTTTTGGATTGTTGGTTAAATGTAGGGGGTCTAAATCTTCACCCTATAGTTTGATAATTTATATTTTTATGAAATATTGTGATTTTACATCATTCCATGCACCCAAATTAACTAAATAAATGAATTATATTATTCCTTGAATCCCTTTGTTTTCATTTTGATTTTAATTTTACTTATGGATACCTCTTGGGGGAGAAAACCATGAATATAATTGAAATGGAAAATGTATTTAAAGTATGTTTAGCATGATATGTGGCCTGGGGTGATTTCTTATTATAGAATCCATAAATTGTATCCTATTTCTTATTTGTATAATTTTTAATCAATTGTGATTTTAATTTCAAGTTCCATATGAAATAAAAATGGTAATTCTCATAATTAACCATTAGGAATTATGATGTGATATTGTGATATCCATGTTATATGATAGGAATTGTGTCCCATGTTGTAATGCTTATATATCATGCTCGACCCTATCAATTGCACACTTATATGCTGTAATGTTGATATTGAGTGGGTTTGGTATAGTCCCATGTTATAATTCTTATAGAGTGTGTGATATTCCATATCTAATGTTTTAATGATTATAGGGATTTGACCTGGAATACTATAATGCTTATAAGGATTTGAATCAGAATGCTTTAATTCATATAGGGATTTGACTCATATTATTGTGACTATACCATGGTTATATGGATGTGGTTTTCATGGTCATAAGACATTCTCAGAGTTATTCTGGAAAAGAACTGAAGTAGGTTGTTGTTTTATTTTACTAATTATTGAATTAATTAATACAACTGTTTATCGATTTATTGCATACAGTTCTTATCATATTGGTTTTATTTGAAATAGTGGTGTCAAACTACTAAGTTATACTCACAACCTATTTCGGACACCATCTGGTACCCGAGCAGATTATGTTGATGCAGTTTGGACAAAGTAAAATGACCTTTCAGTTGATTGCTTGTTTGGGATTGGGATAGAGTTTGGAGATGGGAACAACATGGGGTTCAGGACCCAAGACTTTGAGTTAGTTATTTGAATCTTTTATTATATTTATTGTATTATTATAGAATTAAATTTAGTTAAATTCCATCATTTTATTACATTATTCCTTTATTATTATTGGATTATTTAGTTTTATTTCATTTTTTCTTCCACTATGTGTATAATTTGATTATTTTTCTACTTATTATGATTTTTTTTACTACTATGAAAACTCATACCATGGATTATAGTCTCCATACAATAAATTTCACACCCCCTACTAGTCAATGGGCTCAGATTTATAGGGAGTAATGTTGGAGGTATTGTGACCAACCCTTTCTGTCCATGTGAGAGAGTACGGATTGGGGGACATTACACACTAGATAATGAATCAAATAAAAAATTTTATAATAGTGAACCAGCCTTGGATGATCAAACCCATCACCTGATCATGCACACCATAAGGTCTGGTGTATGCTTTTGATCACCATAGGATACAAACAATCACTAGAGAATCACAAAAACAATTTGTGAACGGTTTCACCCTTGAAAATTTGACATAACCCATTAATGAACTGGATGTCTACAACAACCAAAAAAATAGGATCCATTTAAATAATTATTATAAAAAATAAATGTAACAATGATGAATGCTGTATTTCATAATAATCATCACCTCAATATATATATATATATATATATATATATATATCATGTCATATATAAGACATACAAATGATATCAATAGTAAAAATCTCAGAACTCAAAATCAGGATCAAGACTCAAAAGGCTTATTAATAATATCCCATGTAAAAAAATTATCAAAATATATCCTCATGAGATAAACCCCATGAGAACACATCACCTACAGTATAAACAACCCTAGATTACTATAATCATGAAGATCCACCAAAATTCATAACACTCTTTCCTGTACCTATATCCAACAAAACCAAGTCTGTATAAGCCCAAAGGTATATGCAGGGTATGAATAAAAAAGATCATTATGATACCTCCATGAATATATATAATAATTTTATCAATTCAAACCAATGAATTTAGAAATTAATTTTCAAAACCTTCTACACTTTTAAAACAAGTTCACTTGAAACCAACACTTTAAAAATCCCTTTGGTTTTGTCATATAAACCATTTTCTCACACATGGAAAACAAGGATTAAAAAATTAATTTCACTAGGTAAAACAATACCCACACACCCACATGTGACATTTAAATGAGCATAATCATAAAAATATCCTCATAAATGAATAACAGAACATGGGGATAAGCATAAATCATCACAATCAATCAAGACACTAACAACATGTATAATTAAATAAAAAATCAACTATGAATAGGTAAAACAAAAAATGGGATATAACCATATGGGTATAGTCTGACTTAGTAAAAAAAGGATTTCAATCTAGGTAAGAAATTGGAATAAGTTTCTAAGCTCTCTTAGGATTCCCTGGGCCCAAACTTCAAATATCTCACTCAGTCCCTTGGTCAGTGGCTTAGAATCTCACTCAATCTTTCACCTAAAGGATCACTCGACCCCTTAGAAAAAAAATAAGACCACTCAATCATCCTACCAATTTCTCACTCAATACCTTATAAATTATACACATTGTCCATGTCATGCACCAACACACACCCAAATCTCCATATGTTCTACTCAATGTCAAACATGTAAATCTATAACAATTATTAATAACATAATCAATTTAGAAACAAAGTTCATAAACCATTTTTTCCTATAAAATGTTCTGAATATAACACCATGAAATACCTCTTTAAAAATTCTTTCAAAATTCTATTAGAAATAATTAAACATCTTTGATCCATTATAACAAACACAAGGAGTTCATTAAAGCCAGATCCCTTCAAAAAACTCTTTAAAACACCATATTACCAATAAAACCATGAATCACATCAAAAATGAATAAACGCTATTAATTAATAATTTTAAAGGATTTTTTTAAAAAAAATACCAAATGTGTTAAAGAATTAGTGGTTATCCATAGAAAATTCCCATAAATAAAGACACCTACAAAAAAACAACTCCAAATTTGTATCCCTTGACAAAAACCATATAAATAGAGTAGGAAGGGTATTCAAACTCATACACCACAAAAGAGAAAAAAAATCCCCATAAAAACCCCATATTAGTGCATGTGGCATAATAGGGTTCCATACGTCCATTAAAAAGGAAGAAAAAAGGCCGAATAAAGAAAAAATGATGAAGAAATCAAGAATAAATGAGCTTAAATCATGACAAACCATTAAGGAACTAAGTGGTATCCAATAAAATGGAAGGGGATAAATATATAAGACTTTGGGGATATGTTATGCATGAAGGATATGAGAAAAGTAGTAAAATATTAAAACTCTTAAGTAAATTTTGATAAAAATTCAATTTTCTAATGACCTATAAAAACTACACAGTTCTTCAATAAAGTTATACAGGCCATGCACAAACCTTGTGGGATCCATTGTAACCCAAAAACCAAATATTCATGGTTTTTATGAGCACTAAAAAGGTTATAAAAACCATGACTAATCCATAAAAAAATTCTAATATTTCTTAAATATACCTTTTTCATAGTTATCTTATGGTTATAAAAACCATACACCACCCGTACTCTTGGGTTTTTTTCCCAAAAAACATGATATTTGACCCCCTGAGTGATAATAAATCCAAAAAAGAATAAATAGATGAATAAAAACTCAAATAATACATATAAGTGACTCTAATGGAGTCATAAGACTCCCCCCACATCACGTTATTCCCCAAAAAATTCCCCAGACATCACTAGAAGAAAACAGGTAATACCACTACTCCCTGACCATAGCTTCCTACTCTAGTGTCTCATGGATATCATGACCATGATTCCAAATCAAACATATAAATGGGACCAATTTACTATGGATCCCCATGTTTTGATGATCCATGATATGAATAGGCTTCTCCATAATGGTTTTATATGGATCCACCTCCAAATCATATCACTCTATCAAATGATTTGTGTATGGATGATATTATTTCCAATGAGATACATAAAAGACATTTTGAATTAAGGTTAACTATAGTGGAAAATACAACCAATAGGATACCCTCCCATGATGTTACAATCCTCAAAATGGCCTGACATAAAATTTTCCCCTTCTTCCCCAAGTGATGATGTAATATTTAAACAAACACCTGATAAAACACTTGATTAGTGACCTAAAACTCTAATGGGTGAGGTCATCAATTGATGTATGATTTATGGTGAAACTAATTTTTCTCTAAACTTTTTTGAACAACCTCTCTTTCTACACCATATCTTGGATGATACTTGGTCCCAAAAATGAACAATCACCCACCTCATCCCAACACAAGGGAGATAGGCATGGAAACTCCTAAAATGAATTAAAAAATAAACCTAGTTCTAGTTCTGGTAATTGTTATGTTAATAAAACTCATCCAATGATAGATGCCTCTCCCATTATCCCTCTAAGTCAATAACAAATTATCAGAGCATATCCTCAAGGATCTGGATATTCCACTAAGAGTGAACATCCATATATGGGTGTTATGATTTACTCAACCTTAATTTGGTTCACATAGATCCTTTGTTTCCCTTACAAAATAGAAAATTAAAATGATTATCCTAGTTAGAAACCATCATCATGTGCACCCCATGAAGCCCAAAAATCTATTATAATTATAGTTTCTTGAATTACTCAACCTTTTTGGATTCTATAACAGGATAAAAAGGGGTTTATTTGGTCAAAAGATAGATAATCACCCATATAGAGTCTTTACCGCTATTTGTATGTGGTGGAATAATAAAAAATTATATAGAGATTTTATCCCACTTCAAAATTTGAATGAGAATATGTTGGAATAACTCAAAAAATATTTGATTCTCCTATTTGATCATCTAGAATATAAACATCTAGAAACAAAATCAACAACTGATTCCCTCACCCCAAACCACAAATACTATATCATTAAGGTATAAAACATCTTAGTAGCCTTGGGTTCCATGACCCAACTATAATATTTCCCCCATGAATAACCTCTTACCTCATGTTGAGAAAAACCACCAGCCTCCTCCTAAAGAGGAGAGATCCATCAAGAGACAAACACCAATCACCTAATATATTCCTACTATTTAAAACTTTTCTAATATGATGGAAGTCAAGGTTAGACGACTACTCACACTGAATCCAATTGAAAAGATAGGGTGTGACCATCACACTAGAAAAAAACTCCCAATATCCATCCTTCTTCAACTCCAAACTCATATTAGTAATCAAAATCATTAAAATACACTCCTCCACTTATTCCCAAATATCCCGGAAAAAAAACTACACTCAAGATGTTGGAGATCATGTTCCCCTTTATAGGGGGTATAGGATATATCAAAATCAAGGGTATTATAATACTCTACCAATTTTGTTTGCCTAAGGTTCAATTCTCTTTGAATGAAGATATAATTTGTGATCTTATGGTCTAATTAGACTATAAAGTGGTCCCCAAGGAAGTAATGAAACCAGGAATTCAATGTATGAATTAAAAATACCTACTCAAGGTCATGGTAAGGGTAATTACATTCATGTGGGCATATATTACATGATCCATAATCCACCACATGGTCATCAAACATCTTCATACAACCCAACCCTATAATTGAGGCATCCAAATATATTTCATTAACTTTACAATGTTCATGAATAATCATGATTAGATCCATTTACAAACGAACCTTTAACTCCTAATAAATTTTGGTACTTCTCACTCCACTCAATATTCAACCATTTCTATGTTAACACTATCAAGGGGAATCTATCATAGAGAATTCATTTAAAAAATGTCTATAATACCCATAAAATCACAAAAAAATATCATGATCTCAAACACATTCTTTGGTCATTCCCATTTTAAAACTACTTGAATATTTTTAGGATCCATTGAAACCATTTCAATAAAAATGCATGATCCGATAAAATCCCATCTTGGATAAAATAATAATATCTATAAATCTTAGTATTTAGATGATTCTATATCAATATTCTCAAGGAACCCATTATATGTTCTATATAGTCCTAATTTTTCATGGAATACATGAAGATATCATAAATGAACATGACAAAAAAACGGTCTAAAAAGAAATGAAATATATGTTTAATCAAGTCCATAAATACTATAAGAGAATTGGTATGTCCATACAACATAACCAAATACTCTATGTTTTTATACTAGATTTGAATAACGGCCTTCAAAATATCCTCCTACTGAACACTCAATTAATGGTACCCTGATCTGAAGTCGATCTAATAAAAACAATGAGCCCCTCTAGGTTGAATAGTGGCCTTCAGAATATCCTCCTATTGAACATAACCAAATACTAAAATTTTCTATACTATATTTGAATAGCGTCCTTCAAAATATCCTCCTATTGAACCCTCAACTAGGGGTACCCTGATATGAAGTAGATCTTATATTGTATTTTTTTAAGGTATAAATAGAATATATTACTATTATTCAATATAATTTATGTAATTATCATTATTTTTATATTTAATTCATATGTAAAAGCATTACAATCTTTTGAAATGCTTTAGTTTTTAAAACTCTTTATCACTTTATAACAATGGGATTAATTTTAAATTAATTACTAAAACTTTTTTATTTTGAATTTTGAGAAGTGAACTCTATATTTGGAATCTTTAGGTCCAAATTATGTAAATATATTTATTTTATTTTTTGTCTTTATGAATTGTAACATCGATAATTTTTATTAATACAATAAAAGGGTGAAATAGGTAATTAAGGGTAACAATAATATTATAAAACTGCTTTAAAATTTGTTTTAATCTTATTGGATGAGATATGGACGACCAAGACAACCCTTATGATGAAATTTTTTCCTTTGGACGCCACTTGGGTGTGATTATGAAACTTATAACTTTTAATTTAAAGTAAAGGAAAATATGTTATAAACAAATATCTTATTAATAAAAAAATTTTAATATGGGGTTATATAATTGATCTCTTTGACTATAAATAGTCATTATAAAGTTATAAAATATTTCCCACATCATGGTACTTTATTTGTAATTTTTAGAGATTAAATAATTATATTTAATTATAACACAACGATAATGCACTGATTTCTTTATTAATGAAGGAATCAAATAAAATATATTATAAATATTAAAATAAATATTATTTGACATAATTTATGTCATAAAATATTTTTATAGGTGAATATGACATGTTATAAGATAATAAATTTTTCAGTTCTAAAATTTCATTAAGTGTCCAATTATGTGAAATTTACCCCATATAAGTAAAATGTATAGCCTCTTAATACTTAAATTGTGGATACCATAATTAAAATTAAAATATAATAATTAAGGGTGAACCAAAAAGATAAGGACTAAAATAAAATCAATTCATATATAAAAATTATTTTATAAGAGTATTTAAAAATATACTCATATTTTATTTAACATATTTCAATTCTGAATCATTTAGAATAAAAAAATTAATTTATATTAATTTAATATTTTAAGAATTTACAAGGGTTCCCCTCACCTCAATTATAAAAGGGAACCTCCTCCCTCACCTATTCACTTAAATTTGTGCCTTAAATCTTGGCCATCCCCTACCATGTTTCCTTATAAACTTCCCTATTTACATTATAGATGTTTTTTTTATCATCAAAGACCAACTCTAGTGCTCTAAGAAGAGATTTATAAGAAGCACATCGAGGAAGAGGTAATCACTTCTAACAATTATTTCAAACTTATTTCTTCTTCTACTTCCTATTAATTTTTTATATTAATTATACAGTAATAATATAAGTATCACTAATATACTAATATGTTATTATAATTATGAAACAACCATATTCCTCCTTCTATCCATCCTATGAAAAATGAAATCACCAAGCGTGTGTACGTACTACTTACCATCTCCACGTTGTGGTGTAATATATTTTTCACCACCACCTTACTTGGATGGGTATAATGATGTCAATAATAAATATATATTATTATTATTATAAAATTTTACTGATTATGAAATACTATACACCATCCACATCGAAACCATTCAATAATTATTGGAATGATATCGCCGCTTGTGCATACATACAACCTACTATCTCCACGATGTGATGTGATTCATTCTACATGTTATTTATTAATGCATGATTATACAGATGTAAGTAATGAATAAATATGGTATATATCACATTAATATAATTTTTTAATCATATAAATATGACCTAAGAAGGAGAATCATAACTTATTTGACAAAACATGCATAAGAACATAAAGTAGTTAATATCCGAATAATTAGTGGCAATCAAATGTTACTAACAAATGGATGATAATATGATCAAATATGGTATAATAAAAATTAATATGATTATTAAATAAGTCAATTAAATTATTTAAATCATTATACAGGAGGTTAGGATACATACAAAAGATATCAGACCTAAGGTATAGGATAATTTTGAAATCTCATTATCAGTCAAGATTATTTATTCGTAAGTATTTACTGGAGTATATTTATCATCCACATATAAGTTCCCTAAATATGTAATATTATTTATATTTTTATACAATTTTTAAGGTCAATTTTACCCATTGGTGAATATGTATTAAACTGTATGAAAGGAAACATTATACTTTTTCGGTATGATGTACTTTTTTAATTTACTGAAAAACGTATGAGAAGAATGTTTTTCTAACTTATACAACATGAATGGATTTTAATGTCTTCATAATTCCTTATTTCCATGAATATTATTTTACAATATTTTGATTTTATTTTAAATTAAATTATTTTATTTCCATATTTCATGGCATTTTGAGAAAAGAAAACATTTTTGAATAAGAAAGGATATTTTCCTCAAGAATTAATTTCATGTGTTATACCTAAACTATTTTCCATATAAGATGAAAATATTTAAATGGGTTTATGTTTCTATCCCTATAATTACTATTATATGATTCTTTTTATTATATAAATATATTTTTTAAATCTATTTGTTTTTATGGATTATGTTATGATAGAATGATGTTTGAGAAACCAATTTTATTCCTTTGGTTATGCTATGATGAATGATTTATGTTTTTGTGGAACATGTAATAATTATTTCCTTATGAGATGGGTGTGAATTATATCTCCATCCAATACATTGGGTAAATATTTATATCTCATGAGATAGACAAGACTGATTGAAAAGTAAATCTGGTTCAGTAATACTGGGATGGATTAACAAGTAGACCTGATTCAGTAATGGACTTTGTCTGCTATGATAGTCTTGGAAATGAGCCTTGACTAATATGAAATTATTTTATATCCTTATGTGTATTCCAAAAAATCTCATGTCTTATGTTATGACTTCTTGGATTACATCCATCAATTCTTATTAACTTTTGTAATTTATCCCATCGCATGATATCATGATATTTCATATGCAGGATAAGATTTTCAAATGTTATATTATTTTTTCTAATGTTTATGATATGATTAATATCTCTGTTATTTACCCTTACAAATAATTTGATCTCACCCTTCCATATATTTCTTTTCCCCATGTCATGAAGAAGGGTATTAAGTACGACATGTCAAAAATGGGTCTAGTTATGATGTAATAAGTGGGGGACAATGAAGATGTCTAATAAACTAGTTGTTTATGTTTCCTAGTTTCTAATGACACTATACCTATACAATTCTAAGGTGTATTTGTTATATTTTGTAAGGAATATTATTTTACATTTAATTAATATCAATGTATGAAAAGTATGGGTTGTTATATATTTTCCTAAATAATGTTACAATAATCCATTCGAAATCAAAGTCCCTCATATGAATTCTTTATAAATAGAATTGGAGAAACCCACAATGACATGATAGTAAGAATAAATCCCCTTTTTCAACTTCCTCTAGCTAATACTTAATGTATATTAACTTATATGGATCCATTTAGTAAGATTGAAATGAAATGGGGCTTGTCCTAGGAAGTATATCAATAGTGAACTCGACCTTTCACAAGGGTGGGAACCTAGAAAAATTATTTAGAACACATTGGTGTTTCGGTCCATGACCATTGGAATACAATCAACTAAACTCTTCCCCATTACATTAAATAATACCCTAGATAGTTGACATGAGATAAATCCCATCACTAAAAAAATGATCCCCTCCCTCCATAATAATTGACCCCACTCACCTTGTAAGACTTGATTTATCCCAATAAGAGATAGAAAATAGACCATACAATGATAGAAATCAATATTAGATTTAAAAATAATCAACCAATAAATACCAATTATGAGATAAAAAATATATGGGTGCAATACTGGAATGTCCCACAAGACTTAAACATCATTGATTAAAACACAACAGTCTTGGTCCTTAAAACCTTAACCCTTATTTTTTTACCTAGTGGGGTAATAAAATGTATCATAAATGGAATTAACTCATCTCCCATACCCAAGGTTCCAAAAATATTTAAAAAGATAAATAATTTGGAAGCACACATAAATAATAAAATATATTACATGGTATAATTAATTAATATCAGACCTCTTATGGCGGCTAACCCAAATTTAGAGTCCTCTAGTTCCTTATCATATACATATAGATATACAAACTCAAGCACACCCAAAGGTTTCTTTTCCAAGTGATAATCCATTTGAAACTGATGGTGAGATCTTTCACCCAAATAATAATATGATCGCACCTTAAAACCCTTATTGAATGAGGATTAAACTCTACTACCCTATGGGGGAGTCTGAAAAAATTGTGGAATATCACCCAGACACCCACACTAGTGGACAATCCCTAATGACTTTGGTAAACTATGATTGGTATAGATATACTTCCAAAAATGATAAAAAGTAACTGAATTATTCCCATAAGAATCCACTAAAACTAAACTTTATGACTTATGAGCAGTATTGATACTACCCCAATGAGGTTCATCTTTTATCCTCTTTTGTCCAGAGGAAGAACTCTGGCTACCTCCCACTGATGTAACACCACTGATGCTGGTCTTCCAAGCCATGTCTCCCACTACCATAACCACATTATCAACCACCTCATATAGGCTAGTAAACAAAAAATGATATGAATTGAACTAATCCCACACTTTAATACCATTTAAAACACTGAGCTATAAAGTAGTAATTTATGAAGAGATAATGAGACACATGAACCAACACGAAAAACCGAGCAACATTCTCCATCCTTGATAAATGTCCTTGCCCCATTATATTGAACTCATTTTCTATCACCACCCTTAACATCTCTAGATTTTACTACAGATTAAAATCCATTTTAGGGGTATTAAATTCTAGTTCCTCAAGTCTCTTTACTATTACCATGTATTCCCACTATTTCTTACCTAGTTGTTCCAATATATTAGTAGTGAATTCAACCTTGGATGTACTAGGGTTCTTTAAAAAAAAGAGGTATGATTGACCAATTATAGCCACTCCTTAGGGTCCCTAGTTCTGTTTTCTACATGGATAACCAGTAGATTTCACTTGGTGAACTCTTGATCATGCTCCACTACTCATGACTAATCTTTACTCACCTTGTTCTCTAAGGAATAGATTATAAATATCATCAAATTTACTATAGTAGTATCACCTAGAGGTTTTTCCTATAGAAAATTCTCTGAAGCGCCCTCTCTACACATAAATTAGGTCTTTATTATAGGAATTTTATACAAAATACAAGACATAATATCATTAAATACAAAGTTAAATAATTATAAACATCAATTAATTAAAAATAAACCCAAACAATAATCCTTAAATAAAGAGTGTTAGCATCAATATATACTTATAATAACAAAGGATAGAAAACATTAAAATTTTAAGAATTTTATATTGTGCATGGTTTGGACACACAAGTAAACTATTCACCAACCATGAAAGTTCCATTGGATGATAATAAAAAAGTCCACATGAGTTTTTTATGGTTACAAATAACTGTGTTACTAAACCACATGCCTCCTATTGTCCTTCTTATCTCCCCGTGAAACTCAAAAAATAACTCATGAGATCATGTTATAACATAGAATCATAAGTAGATAATAAAATCCCAATAAAACAACCAATAAAGGGGTTGAAAACATAAACACAATCCCTAACCACCAATGGTAACTCCAGGTTCCATACGAAGAAGAGTTGGATAGACAATCCTCTACTCCTACCTATCAAGTTTTGATGGTCAATGCTCTAGCCTACACTACCCCCCCCAAATAAAAAAAAAATTATATGATAACATTTTTTTAGTGAACTAGCCCAGATCTACCAGACGATTCATCCAAGCTGAAAAGTCATTATCGAAAAAGTGCATTCTCGATTTCCATGGGATGGAGAGAAGCAATAAGGAATCAAAAATAGTATTTTCGAATATTTCTTCACTTGAAAATATAGTATAAACCATCAATTAATTTTACATACATACCAATTGAGTAAATAAGATCAATAGATATAATAATAACACAGATTAAACATAGAAATGATGAAAGATAGATATTATAAATATCATCACCTCAGTATATATAAAAACTCATATACAAGACATACACATTATATTCATAGTCAAATGCATAAAACTCAAAACATGGATCAAGGCTGAAAATGGAAATATATAAAATTCCAACTAAAAAATATCCAAATAACTCCATGAGCTAAACCCTATGAGATCATGTCTCCTCCATCATAAAAAACTCAAGATAATGGTAATTATGAATAGAAACTGAAATGAATGGTGCCCTTTCCAAGACCTATGTATTGTAAAAAATAGTCTACATACACCAAAGGGAATATTTAGGTTTTCAGACACACAACACAATGGGGTTCCGTGATGAATCTTTATGAGAACTTTAATCATGAAAACCAATGAATCTAGTATAAAATCATTTTTAAAACAATCTTAACTTTTAAAAAAATAGTACTTCACTCATGCATTCACATAGTGATATAAATAAACTATTATTTTATATAATGAAATAATATTTTACATTGATATAAACAAACATTAATATTTATTTATAGGTACAACGATAGTAGTCAACTCTTATTTTCAATAATTAACATTAATATATAATATATTAAAATTAAAAATAAGTGGTAGATAATATTATAATACAAGTGGAAAAACTAATGAGACATCATCAAAATAGTAGAGAACATTACTAAAAAATGTATAGGAATTATAATTTATTTTGAGAAAAGAAAATTCAATTATATGAATAAACCTTTATTTCAAATTAAATTCACAAAAAATTGGTTTTTACACATAAATAAAAAGTGATGCAAATTAGAATAGAAGATAGTGGTTTTAATAATGAATATAAGAGAAAATAAAATAAGAATATAGCATTCATGGACTCATTGGAAACATGAAATTTTAGTTATAAAAACCATATAAAGAGAACTTTATTTCGAAAGATGAGTTTTCTAGTAACTAAAAAATGAATAAAAATTCAATAAAAAAATTTCTTTAAACAACACCTATTGAAGTAGGAGAAACCAAATTAGAACATAGAGGTGAGTATTAATTATGAAACTTGGGACACATATTGACCTTTTGAAAAAATAAATAATTTTGTAAGTAGATAAAATATGATATGATTAGAAATTTCATGGTGTAGTCAATGAAATTAGCCGATACCATTTATTCATACATAATTACTTGATGGAATGATTTAATATATAATTATTCATATATATATTTAACCCCACCACTTAGTAACTGTAAGCTTTCTATAACATTTATAATACTAAAAATTGAAAATTTAAGTATTTTTTTTAAAATAGGACTTCTATTTTAATGAAGCAAATAGGTATGCCACATGTGATGAAGCAGTTCTAAGATTAAAATATACATTGTTGAATAAATTGTAATACAATTCCTTAATTAAAGGATACTTACAAATAGAAAACACATAATGGAAAAACATGAGAATGAAAATTTAGACACATGAAAATAAAAAGACAGTAATCATTTCATTATACACAAAATATATTCATATTTTAAATGAATTTAATGATGCATATTTAATATCCATAGTCTTAACAATGATGTACAATTTTTTTTAATGAAATTGATGAATCTTGTTATAACAGGAATATCAATGAGGTGATAATGGTGATTTAAAGATTGTTCATATATAAGGAGAACCATAGGAGGAGCTAGATCAAGCTTGATTATGTAATCTCAGGTATGGAATTATAGGGAAAGGTTTGCTCGATATTTGATAGTGGTTTTATAATAGGAACACCATTGGGTTGCAGGATTACATCATATTTCTTACTTATCTAAATATTCAAAACTACTTCACTATGTCTTATAATATTGACAAATAAATAATGATGTATAAAAATATATATAATGTTAAAAAAATTGTATATATATAAATTCAATTAAGTTTTTAAGGAGAATCCAATACCCCGTGATTAAATTTATATTGAGAACTGTGTAAAACTATCCAAGAATTGAACAAACCATGAATAAAAAACCAATTGACCTATAGTATACACCCCAATAGGTTGTCATCTTCCTCATTTTCTAGATTGACATCCTCTAAAGAAGTAACATAATAAGAAGTAGCACCCTAAAGAATTTATAGTGATACACATCATCATCATCATAACAGGTAATATAATATTTACATTTAAGTAGCCCATGGTTTTTAAAATGAATTAGTTAATACTGTAAAAGTTTAAAAATACTAAAAACATAGTGTAGTTAAAAAAACTATTTAAAATAATATTTTAATAGTTGGAAATATATCTTAAAATTATGTTTAAAACAATTTAATATATTCATTATTTTAATATTGGTCAAAATTATACTGCATTAAAAGATTATTTTTCTATATAAAAAATATTTTATGTTTTTAATAAAATAAAAATATAAACTGCATGAATTATATGATCTGAAATTTTCAAAAAAATACCATATATGATGAAACAGTTTTAAAAAATAAACAAATTGGTTATATGAACTGAAAATATATTAGTATAAACATATAAGCAATATTAACATAAGATATATAATAATATATAAATAGTCTTGACATATAGGCATAGAGAAATAAAAATATTTGTGTATATACTCTTAAGTGAATAAAATCAGTTAGGCTTACCTAAGCTACAACAAGTTTCGATATGGTGGAACAATTAAGCGTAAAAAATGAAAAAATGAATAGAGAAATGAATACAAAGTGTTTGAATGAAAAAACACAACCAATTGAATAATGGTACCTTAAAGTTGCAATATAGGTGATATAAGTTCTATCATTAAAAGAAAGAACTACATAGTTTAGGATATCAACTTTACCTTTAGGTTTGAATGATTTTGGAATATCTTCATATTTAATTTACACATCAACATTCAGCCATAAATGAAAACTTATCATTTAAGTAAGAAAAATTCAAATGTGACTTTTTTTATACAATGGTATATTATAAACATATCAGTAAGTAAAAAAACATATTTTTACATGATAGGAAACATTTTTGTAGAAAATATTTAATGTTTAGTATATAAAATGATGGGCCAGATTTATATACAAGAAGAATTGAAATACATTTAGCGAATAATCTGATTTTCATTATGAGTGTACTTTTCCATGTTCAAAGAGAATCTAGTATAAAAAAAAGTACAAAAAATAAAAGGCAGAATGGAAAATGATAAAAATAAATTAATAAAATTATATAATGTATAGGGTTGAAAATAAAATTTATAAAATTTCACAACATTTAATGTATAAATTGAAATAAAATTCTAAAAAAATATATTCTAACGACACAATAACTGATAAAATTAAATTTTTTTAAATGCATCTTCACCACAGAAAATTATAATAAATAATTAACAATTTATAATAGATATCATAGTGGAAACTAAGGCATTGAAACTGATATATGTTTTGAATATCTAAACATACTCAAAGGCATGGATGAAACGATTTGGATAAAAAGGATGATAGAATTATAATCCCCGACTTGAATCCCAGGATCACAAGGGATATGATTACAACCATGGAGATTCAAATGAAAAAAACCATCTAAGAATTCTAGATAATATTTTGGAAGAAATATATCAATTTACCTAAGATAATCCGAGAAGGATGTCAAAAGAGCCTAGCTAGATTGTTCTTCGATGTATGTCAATCACTCATCGATGTGGGTGTACTTTATAAATACATAGAAAAAATACAAAAAAATGGAGATGAAATTAAATATTAGAGTATATTCCACCAACAATTGAGGAAGGTGGAATAGATATAGTATTAGAAATCCTTTGGAATGGAACAACACCAAAAAAAATTAGTCATTGAAAATTCAAAAGAATGGATGAGATAGAGGCAAATTCATGTGTGTGTGTGGGGGGGGGGGGTGATCAGGGTGTAAGATATGGTTGAGCCATAGGTGGAGGATCCGTAGTGGGATGAGCTAGAAGTGTAGGAGCCATAGGAGGAGTGTTTTTAAGTGGGGAAACCAAAGGCAGAGTAGCCTAAGGAGGAGTAGCATGAGGTGGATCAGCCGGAGGTGTGTGGGGGGTGTTGGGCATTGAGGAACCAGAGAGGTAGAAACCAGATGTGGTGGAGCTGGAGGAAGAGGATCCATAGCTAGAGCAGCCAGAGGTGGATCAGTCGGAGGAGGAGAAGGATTTGGATAAGCAAGAGGCAGAGCTTCCAATGTTGGAGATGTAAATGGGAGTAGGGGAGGGAGAGGAATCCGAAGGTGGATGCAAGGATAGAGGAGAGAGGATATAGGATACATTTTTTAGCAAAAACCAAAGGATATGAAGAGGGAAATCGTGATTTTGAGGTGTTTGATGTGGAGGGAAAGGAAGTAGGCAAAGTTTCTATATTGAAGAGAAATTAGGAGAGGGTGACACATGTTAATAAAACTACCCAGATTTAATATATATATATATATATATATATATAACTTGAAGGAAACACTTTATAAATACCTTTTATTTTCTCAAATAAACCATTTTATCACACATATATGAAAAGGTACAAGTAATGAATCAAATCCACTAAACAAAATTTGACCCAAACACCCACACATGGAATCAATATGATAAAAATAATAAACACATTCTCATAAGCAAATAATGGGGAATGGGTGTATGTATAAATCATTTTAATAAATCATGGCACTATGATCATACCTAAATCAACTAAAAACTAATCGGGTATAAGAAAAATAAAGTAAAGGATTTAACCATAAGGTTATAGAGAGTCATAGTCTAAAAACGTTTATCTAGATATCTTTGAAAGTGTAAAAAGTTTTAGAGCTCTCTCTATCCTTCCTGGCCCCAAACATCCAATTGATTACTTGGTCCCATGTTAAACATATTAGAATATCACTTTTTATTCCCCCAAATGATCACTCAATCCCTTTGATAAAATTCTATTATAATCTTGCATAAACATACCGAAAAAGGTTTACTCAATCAATTTTAAAATATAATAATTGTCTAAGAAATACACACACACAAACCCAATGTCTCCCACATGTTACTCAATTCTAGACATACAAATCAATAATAAGTGACAATAAGATAATCTATTTAGAAAAAAAATTCATAAACCAGTTATGCTGATAATATGTCAAGAATTTAACATCATGAATAAACTCTTTAAAATCATTTTCAAACAACCATTTGAATGCATTAAAACTCTTTTAACTATTTTAACAAACACATGGAGTTCATTGAAGTGAAACCCCCTTAAAAAATAACAATAGAACACCAAATTTCCAACAAAACCCAAGAGTCACATCAAATAAAGGTAAAAAATCAATCAAAGATCAATTTAAAGGAAATTTTTGGATAAAATTCCAAAAGTGATGAAGAATTATAGGCTATCCATGGAAAATTCCCTTAAATAAAGACACCTACCCCAAAATCAATCCCAAACATGTCACCCTCATTTAAAACCACTTGAATAAGGTAGTAAGGGTCCTTAAACACATAAAAAAAAATAAAAAACTATAATCCATATCAAAAACTATATATTTATCCATGTAGAATTCTAAGGTTCTATAATTCCATGAAAAATGAAAAATAATGGTAGAAAAAGGGGGAATGAAGAATAAATACGCTTACCTCCAGACAAACCACCAAGGAACCCTGATGAATCCACAAAAAATGGAAGGAGAGAAATCTAAAAGTATTAGGGAGTAATATACACATTATTGGGAGAAGAAATGAGTTATAGAACTATTAAAAAACATAATAGAATTTTGGTAAAAATAAAATATTTTGATGACTTAGAAAAACCACATATATTAGCCAGATGATGAGAAAAACCATGTTCCAACCATGTGGGAGTCATTTTCCCCCCAATACCAAATCTATGTGATTTCTAGAAGCACACACATGGTTATAAAAACTATTCTCAAGAAATTAAATTTAACCTTATCCCCCAAACTTCAACAAACTATGTGATGGGGTTTGTTTTTTCCAAAATGGGATTTTTAACCCTTGACTATTAGGAAATCAAAGAATAAATAAATAGATAAATAAAAAATCAAATAAAACATATGATTGGACTAGTGGGTGTCACATTAATGATAGTTTTTAATTTATACAAGATAATGTTTCATTAATGTATAATGATTTTAAAGAATCCAAGAAAAACATAATGAATCCTAAAAGTGTGTGGGACATTTTTAATAAAATACCAACTTATGTGAAAAGGAAAATGAAAGGGATACTAAATCAAATTTGAAAAAAATTAGAATTTAAATTAAATGTGTATTGTTATGATTATACTTTCAAACATTAATTAAAAGAATTTGGAGATGATATATATTTCTATGTCAGCCAAGGATATATATTTTTTGAATTACTATGATAATGCTTTTTTTAATAGAATAGAATATTATGGTTATGATTTATATAGGGTTAGTAGAAATAAATAACATATATTTTAACAACATAAAAATTTTGGAGTTGGTATATCGGGTCACAAGTCAAGTTTTCATCATTTCCATGGGTGGATGAATTTTAATTTTTTGGATTCGTATTGAAAAAGTGAGGTCTAGACCATGTTTGAAGTGATTAATATGATTTTTTGTGAAGGATGTTTGGTGTGAAAACACCAAAATAGATATACTATTTTTTGTGGAGGAGAAATAGTGGAATGGTGGCTGGTGGAAACCATTGGGTATTGAGTTTTATTGTATTGGGAACCCAATGTGGAAAGTAGTGTGGATTTCCATCTATCCATGAAATCGAGTGGTTAGTGCTCTACACAGTGTACCAAATGGTGTCCTCAAGTAACTAGTGAGGGAATAAATAGTACCTAGAAGGGGGAAAGGGTATTTGGTCAATTATTTAATAGGTACAAAACCACCATATAATAATAATTCCCCTTATCCTTGTATCTCAAATGGCACTAAGGGTGGACCATTTTGGATGGCCTATCCTACCCTCCTTCCCTATCGTGGTACCTCTTTTATGATCCTTATATAGGAGGTGATTTTAGAGATATTATTTTTAGATATTATAGGAAATTTTGACAAGGGTTTTAGAGATACCATTCCCCTAAATCTTTTTGGAATTTTCCCACTTCTTGGGGATTTCATGTGTAGTGAATATAGAATGTTCAATAAGGATATGTTCAATCCGATGACCACCATTTGTATTAAGGTATTTTTCTTGATTATTTAATTTAGGGTTTTTGATATATTATAATGAAATTGGGTATTGAAGTAGTGTGGTAAATTAGAGATTTTTAAGGAATAGGTCCAAGTGTATTACATGAGTGGACCACACCCTATGGATCATGGTTTAAACATAATTATGTCACCTAGTGAGTTTTGTGTTGATTATTACATGTTGGAATTTTATTATGAAAAGTTTTATAGATTAATTTGATGGTGTTAATTGATGATATAGGTGATCACGAGCTTTTTGGTTATAGGTACAAGATTGAGAAAGATATATGGATATTTAGTTGAGGTAATTGATATTTATATTAAAGTGTCTTTTGTTTGTTTGAATACTTTTTTATTACATTGTTAATACAATATTTATAAGGATTGAGTGATAGGGTGTGATATTTTTCCAGAAATTAGGACATGATTGTGTCTGCCTAATTTTTAAGAATGAATATACTACTTGATAACTTGTTTAGTTATGATGCCTTTATTGAAAGAGTTAGTTTTGTTTAGTATGTTGTATATTTTGTGGTGTGAGTTGGATTTAAAAAATTAAACGAGTTTCCCTTTTAAAAATTATATTTTAAAATGGGTCTATTTTTTAGTATTATTGTAATGAAAATGTGATAATTTAAGGAAGTATTTTTGAATGTAATTTGAATCATTTGAGGAATTTATAAAGAAAACTTTCACTTGGATTTTGGAAAAGGGCCTAGTGTGAGTAAAGAAATCATGTAATGACTTTTATAAATAGTTTTTAAAGTGGATTTTTACTTAGTTTGTATGGGAAACCAAGAAGGTATAGTTTGATAGTTTTTTTATCCTATTGACATTTTTTAGGTGATGACCCACTTTATAAATTGTGGTTTCCTTTTAACATACTTCATGATAATTATTAACAATTATGTAGTTCTTATTTCCTGATGATTATTGATCATGTAGTATCTTTGTGAGATACCTTCTCTTGGGTGATAGTTTTGTTAGTCCAGATTGGGATGCTTGGTAAGGTTTCATTTAGCATAGGCCCATTAGAACCTCGTGATACCCTTGTGATGGGTAATGGTTTTTGTAAATGATTGAGTAATATGTGAGACATTTACAATTTACCCTGAAAATTTCATATCATTATTAAGTAATTTTATATCCTCCTTGGTTCTTTAGAGGATATACTCATGATTAAACTTAGTGGATGATGTGGGAGATGATCCTAATATTCTTTATTTGTGACATATGATGATTTTTTGAGATGTGACCCTTTGTGGAATGACAATTATTAGAATGAGAACATGATTGGGTTGGAAGATGAGTGATGGATTCATTTATTATTAAAATGTAGTCAATGTGTTCCTTCATAGTTTACTTGGTTTATACCTTTAGTGAGATGGTGTGATAAGGCATGCAACCTGAGAGGTAGTGTTTCTTGTGTGACAGACTTTGGGATAGAGTGTTGTTACCATTGGGAGGTGATATGTGAGATACTATTTGGGGTTTATATTCATAATGATTAACATGAGTTAATTTTTGTGAGACCATGTACATTGAGGGAATTCCTGATACTAGTAGTTGACCACAAGGAATTTAATAATTTATCGGTGTCTCTATAACATATTACATTTATCATTCGATAGATGAGTATCTAGCCACATCCTGAGTGATTGAAGGATAGACTATGGTGAGGTTGTGAAAAAATATCAATTTAGAGGATAGTGAACCATGATGGGATAGTGTGATCATGTCTTGAGTGAGAGGAGAGTGGATTATGATGTGTTTTTATGTGATATGATATGAGACCTCACTCTGAATTATAGGGTGGAGTTATTTTACGTGGAATGTGACATGGTATGAGACATCACCTTGAGTGGTATGGTGGAGGTATGTGATGAGGTCTACAATTTAGTAAAATAACTCACCCTAAGTGATAGGATGATGGGAAGGTATGTGGTTCATTTTGTAGTTTTAAACCCACATTGAGTGAGAGTGTTACAATATGAGATGGAATATGAGATTATGAATTGTTTGAGACCCTACCCTGAGTGATTTTTTTGGTTGAGACTTATTTTTAAGAACTTTCCTTGAGCTATGGGTCATAAGATGGGTTGTGTTGTGAGATAATTACATCCTATCACATTGAATAAAGTATGTTAGGTTAGGTTTCATGGACGACTTGTTATAACATGATGATCTAACACATTTACATGGATGTTCATTTTGTGTTATGTCTATGGGTAGGTGTGTTTCCTGAGATTGAATTTTCCTCTCCCACATTTTTATACACATTAATTTGATAAAACTAGAACTCATTGTGTTTAGGTGAGTAGTAAAATTCAACTAGGTCATTTGACTCTCCTCTTCCCACATACATGGAATGGGTTTCGATCTATATGGATATATATATTTGTGTCTTCATTCATTCAAAAGTATTTCCTAGATCTGAACACACGGTTTGGGTTTTGTAGGCTCTAAAGGTCTAGGACTCAAAAGGAATGATAATTTGAGTATGTATATATAAAATTGTTATAAAACGTTAATTATATCACCAAATGTGTATAATGAATCATGAATAATTTTTTCTACTATTATATTTTAGACAATGAGGGTGATATTATTTCCATTTCTCATATCTACTGGTTTTTAGGATTTCTATTATAATTAGAGATGATGAAATTTTTTTGACTTAATGAGCATGAACTCTAAAAATTTATTCTAAGAGAATAGTCACCCAAGACTCTTTTAGGTCCTCTCTATTATTTTTTAGCCATTGGTGTATAGGAAAGAACACCTGAGGACTAATGGAACCCCCTATTCTGATTTTTTTGGGTGACCCTAGTGAGGGTGTTACAAAATAATATAATATCTTATGTTTTAGATGATAAAGTTTCAACTAAAGATCTAAGTAGGATTTCAGGACATTAGAGGTAAACCAATAGTATACATGGATAATATGTGTTTAGTTGAAACCATATTTTCTAGGGGATGCCCAGTGTTAAGTATAGGTACTCTAGGTATATTTGAGGCATTTGATGGATAATCATAATAAGAGAAGGATGAGACTAGAGATGAGCCATAGAGATCTGCCTAAATCCTATGAATTCTTTATGCATCATGATAGTGAAATGATTAGGGGATGATACATGTGCCTATGGGTGGTGGTGTTTGACATGTTGAATCATTGAGATAGACTAATTAATTATAATATATTTTATGTTTTATTTAATATATTATAAGATGTTATTAGATTAATATAGATTTTATTGGTTTTTATTGATGGTTGATTATTTTGTGTTTTCCTCCATAGGTAAATGGTTTTTGGGTGTTTGGGATTTTTATAGAAAACAAAATTTTCAATGAAAACTCATGTAATGAGATGAGGCATTTGTAAAATGGTTTCTATAATTTGATTTTAATTAAAATGTCTCATATATCATGTGATTATACAATGATTGTTTATTTTTTGTGTTTTTATGAAATTAAGGAAAATTGGGTATGAAATTGGATTTCAAAATAGACATTGAAAATTTAATATGTTTTAGGGGGAAATGATTACTTGGATAATGATTTCATGTTTTTTAGTTTTAGTGAAAATCCCTTTGATTCCAATGGGTATTATAAAAAAATGGGTGAGTTTTTGTGTGTAAAAAATGTTTTGAATGTGTTTTTAAATAAATATATAGTATTTAAGTGAATAAGGTTTATGCGTTTTTTGTTATTAGATTGAATGTGAATTGGGTGTTTGAGTTTTCTCTTTGGTAGGTATGTTAGGGTTATTTAAAGAGATATGAATGTTTCGATATTGTGGTATAGATATTTTCTATTTGTTTTGATTATAAAAATTTGAGTTTTATGGTTTCATAGTTTAGACCATTTGATTAGGGTTTCAATGGGAAATTCCTCTATTGGGGAGAACCATTTGATGGAATTGGTCATCAGTGCTTAGTCTTTATAGTGGATATCTCTATAAGTTTGATGATGGATCAACTGATGATGTTTTATTGGTTTGCTTATGATCATATGGTGGTTTTCCAGTGGTCTGGTATGGACATGTGTGTTTGGGGAATGTTTTGGTGTTGGTTGGGAATGAGTTATTGGTAATCATTTTTGGGTCTAATAGTATTTATGGTCTTCTTGGAGTCAAATGATGATAGTGAGGTGATAAAGATCATATATTGATTGATGGGAGTATTATTAATCAAGTAACAAGTGTTTTATTGAATAGTTTTGGGGTTTTTAGTGTCATGAATCATATGTAAATTTGGTGTTCTAAGGTGGAACATGGTGAGTAAGAGATTAATTAGTGACAAGGGTGGGTTGAGATTTATGGTTAAACGATCACCATGGAATCTTGGGGATGAAAAAAATTATGGTGGGGAGTTTTTAATGATCCATTTATTTTATATTCACTAAAAATGGATCATGGGTCATGTTTTTACAATTCCCTTGGATGAGTGAAATTGAATTTTTCAGATTCACATTAATGAAGAAATGCATTATTCATGTTTAAAATGATTTATAGGATATTTTAGGGGCATAGTTTATATAGGAAAACAACTAGAGTTATATCCAAAGTGTTAGTAGGGAAAAAGATAATAATGGTGGCATATAACAATCACTAGGTGCCAAATTTTATTTTAATGTGTACCTAGTGTGGTATGTAGAGAGGATATCCCTCTTCCTAGGCCATTAGGTGGATGGTGCCCTACACCGAGTAATCAATGGAGTCACTAGGTACCCAATGAGGGTATACCAGGTATTCAATTGGGAACTTAAATATTTTTCAAGTGAGAGATTTACTGTTATTTAACAGTCATGACCCCATCTCCTTATATTATGAATAGGGCTTGAGGGAGTCCATTTTGGATAGCCACACTATATTTCCTTTACCCTCTTGGTTCTGTTTTTATCCTCCTCAGATTAGAGGTGGTTTAGGAGTGATTATTGAATGAAGATTCTTGGTAATATTTATCTTATCCTCTTATACATCCTCCACTCATTTTCTTATTCAAATTTTAGTGTTCTGGAATAAGTTTTTTAATTGATGATTTCACTAGAGTGTGGTGGAATAATAATTCTTCTTAGAGATTTCACATGTGATTCATAAATGAGTTCCCATACAAAATTATAATGTCCCATACTCTTCATACATATATAATAAATCTAAATAACAAAATATTCATTACATGACATAGTAAAACCATTCTAGAACCATATAGGTTTAATGTCTTTGTAAACTAGGAAATATAAACAACTCGTTCATAAAATATCTACATCATCTCCCAAGTATTCCATCATAACTATAACCCCTTTCAACACATATTACGTAGAACCATTATTCATATCCTAGGAAAAGAAACATAAGAAAGGGTTATCTTAGATTCTTAGTAAGGGTAAACAAGGGATATATCAATCATATGATAGTTATAATATATAGTAACATAAGTAAAACATTTAAAAATTATATCATTCATATCAAAGATCATGATATCATGTCATTGGATAAATCATTGAAGTTCCTAAATAATCAGAGAACATATTTCACGAGATCATAACATAAGACATGAAATTGTGGCATACACATAAGCATAAAAAATCATTTCCATATTAGTTAAGGATCACTTCTGAGAACATCATAGTGGAAAAAGTCCCTTATTGAACCGATTTCACTATTTATTCCAGCAATGTATTACTAAACTTAGTATAATCCCAGTCTATTACTGTATTACTGAACCAAGTTAACTTCCCATTCTTGTATTTTTTTATCTCAGGAGATATAAATCTTTACCCAATTCATTGTAAGGAGATATAGGTACCACCCATCACATAATGAAAACCATTCATATATGTTCCATAAGAAAATAATCCATTCATCATATTAGAACCCATAAAAATAAATGGATTCATAAATATCATTCCATCATAACTTAACACATGGAAAAGAATTGGGTTTCATAAATATCATTCCATCATAAACATAAAACAACCATAGAAATATTATGGATCTTATACTTGAAAATTTTCCCCAATAAATAATAATTAGTATCGAAGAACGTTATCATAGATGGAATTTAATCTCCTGAGATCACTTGAAAATATTTCTTTAGGAAAATATCTTTTTTCTTTAAAAAATATCCCTTTAATTAAAATACCACACAATTTAAAAAGATAACATTTTCTCTTAAAATAACCTTTTATACATATAAGTTAAGCTTCAAGTAATTATGGCATCATGAAAGACTAAATCTTTTTACATGCCGTATAAGTTAAAAAACAATCTTCTCATACCTTTTTCGACAAGTTCACAAATGACCTCATTAGGAAAAAAAATAGTTGTAAAAATGAATATCATATATGATCATATTAAAAATGTTTAGTAAAAAAGTCTTACATGTGTAAAAATGAATTTAAATAGTTGTATAATAAAAGTAAAAATATTTTGATTTTTTTAATATACATGGACATGGATGATAAATATTATCCAGAAAATGCTTATGTATAAATAATCTGGAATAATAATAAGATTCTAAAATTAACCCCAATATTAGGTATGGTTTCATTTGTATGTGTTGAAAAAACATGTATGATGGATTAAATAATGTTATTATCTTATTATATAATCATATTAATACTTATGATATCATATATGATCATATTATCACCCATTTGTTAATAATATTTATTATTACTCTTCTTTAGAGTGTTAACTGCTTCATTTTATTATGCATGTTTTGTCGCATAAGTCAAAATTCATGTTCATAATATATAGTTCCATAATTTAAAAAAATAATATTAAGGAAATGTATCATATATATTCATTATATAAATTTATATAATCATTCTTGAATGGTGAATATGGAAAATGAATCACGTCGTGTCATGGAGACGGTAGGTCGTACGTACGCACGAGTAATGATATTATTGTTTTAATGGTAAAATTATAAGAAATTGGTTGATATATTTTTTTACAGAATAATTATCATGTTATAATTATTATATATATCTATTATTTCCATTATTATAACCATTCAAATAAATTGGTGATGAAAAACAGATTACAACACGATGTGGAGACGGTAAGTTATACATATGTACATGTTATGATTTTGTTTTTCATAGGATGGATAAAAGGTAAAATATGGTTATTCCATAATCCTAATAACATCTTATAATATTTATTATACTATTTTTATTACTTTATAATGGAATCAAGACCTGAATAATATGTATAATAAGAAGTAATCTTGAAAGATTCAGTAAAAATTATTATATCTTCTTTGAAGAACTTCCATTATATCCCCTCATAGGGACACCAGGGTTGGTATTTTGAGAATAAAATAACCTCTATAATGTTTCTATGGAAGTTAATATGGGAAACAGTTAGGTTAATATCAATATTAATGGCTCAATGTGATGTTAATAAGTGAGGATGGAGTTTCCTTTTATAATTGAGGTGACGAGCAATTTTGGAATTTCAAAAATATTAATTTATAATAAATTCAATCTCTATAAAAATACCTAAATGTTGGACTCACCTATTTTGATATTCCCAAATCATGTTTCATTAATGTGATAATCATGTTTTCATTCTATATTAATCATGTTTCATCAATGTTACTTGTTTCTATAAAGTAATATTCATATTCTTTTAATCTCACTGCTTGTTGGTTTAAGCTTACAGTGTAGAATTTATCTAAGTGCAAGGTCATCGATGCAAAGGTCACCGATGCAAAGTTCACCGATGCAAAGGTCACCGATGCAAAGGTCACTGATTAAAAGGTCACCGATGCAAAGGTCATCGATGCAAAGGTCACCGATGCAAAGGTCACCGATGCAAATGTCACCCATGCAAAGCTCACCGATGCAAAGGTCACTGACACAAAGGTTACTGATGAAAAGGTTACCGATGCAAAGGTTACTGATGCAAAGGTTACCGATGCAAAGGTCACTGATGCAAGGTCACCGATGCAAGACTACTATTGAAGGTTACTATTTAAGGTTACTATTGAAGGTTATCGATGGAAAGTTACTAATGGAAGGTTAGAGTTGGAGGTTGCTGATGTGCACTAGCTGTTCAAGCCTACTGATGTGAAGGCTACTGTTACCATTCTACCGATTCCTCCATACTTTGTCAAAATTCTTAATATTATTCTTACGGTAATATTTGATAATTTAAATGATTCTTACATTAATTAATGTTGATTGTAGACATTTCAAGAGACCGTATTTGGGGATAGTACAAGGTATGAGAAAGACCACACGTGATCTACTCATTCCTATTATCGGACCTCATATATAAAAGGGAGACCCATAAAGGTAAAAATATAGAAGGGTGTGATGAGTAGATTTGATGCACGTCTATACATGAAAATAGCATACTTGATACCTTAAAGAAGAACCATTCGACACTTACACTGAGAATCCAAGAAGCTTAAGAAGATCATTTCAGGAGAATAATTTCAAAGCGGCCTTCCGTGCTTCCTCAAATCTTGATCAACACCAGAGGCAGAACACTCGAAGCTAGAACCTGGATCTGCGACACTCTGTTTTGGAGACAACTCAAAAATCAAATTATTTACTCCAAGGAGTCAAGAGCTAAACTGCAAACACATAGAGCTTTCTAAACTCATGTTTATAATCTTAGCTCTATTGTGATATTTACTTTTTGAGAAGTGTGTGTGTCTGTATGTTACACACACTCTCTCCAATTCTTGAACTGTAGGATATTGAATATCCTCACATCAAAATTCACCTACATTTTGTTTCCCATGTATAACTATGGAAGAGACCGTGTGTGGTCTGTACTGTTTGTTTTTTCCACGAAGAACTGTGGAAGAGGGTGTGAACCCTAGACAGTTTGTGAAAACTATTGTAAAGACTGATACAGGATATGTATAAAGTTTATTGTTAATATAAACTCCTTGGTGTTAGGTGATAACCAAGTGGAGAGGATTAAGTCTCAGCTTTAGACTGAACCTCTTGTTTTACTTTACTATTCACTATATTTTTTTATACTCTATTTTATCTATTTTCCGATGTCTATATTTTCTGAAACATAAAACTGTTTTGCTTTCACTTTGCTAGTTAGTTTTTGTTATTGTGTGTATATTTTTAATTCAGTAAACTTGTTTCAAAAGTTGAAGAATTATTTTACACTAGTTCAACTAAGGACTAATCACCCTTTGAGAAACCTGTTGACCAACTAGACATTTACATCTCTACTGCCTTAATTAACTGGGTCGTTTTAAAATTGGAGGATCTTTATAAAAAAAAAATTTAAACAGAAATTTTAAGTAGGAACTCAATTCACCCCCCACCCCTCTTGAGATTCCACTCTGACCAACATTTGGTATCAGGGGTTGAATTATTTTCAAGATTTCAATTTTTTCAACTATGATTTTTAGTTGTATCTTAAAGATCTCAAAATTTTTGTCATATCTAAATTTTTAGTTCATTAAATTCTAATTAACTATGGATAACAGAGTTTAGGGTCTTAATTCTAACATACCACCTTTATTTAATGGTAATAACTATGCTCAGTGTAAATTAAAAATGAAAATGTATCTAGAGAACATGGACATGAAATTCTGAACAAAATTGAAGAAAAACATGTATTGCCTGCTACTACTAGAGACACATAGTCTCAGTTCACTAAAGCTACATATAATAATATCTGTAAAGAAATGAATGCTTTATACTATTTTCTAGGTTATGAAGAGTTCAATTGAATATCTACTTGTAAAATTGCATATGAAACTTGGGATACTTTAGCTGTTTCTTATAAGGGAACAACTAATGTTAAAGAAACGAGATTAAATACATATACTATTAAATATGATAATTTTAAAATGAATCCCGATGAACTTATTTCTGAAATGTATCTTAGGTTCAATTAAATAGTGAATTCTATGAGTCTTCTTTGAAAACCAGTGGACAACAAGGACCAGATTATGAGATTTCTTCGATGCCTACTTAACAGGTGGAGAGGAACTTCTGTTTCTATCCAAGAATCTTGTGACATAGGAAAACTACCAGTGAAGGAACTAATTGGAAAGCTTATGATGTATTAAGAATAACTTAAGGTGTATCAAGAATTATATTAAGAACCAAGGAAGAAATATGTAGCATTCAAGACTGCTACCTCAAATAATAGAGAAAAATAAAAAGTTCAAGCTCCTGTAGACACTTCCACAAGTGAAGACTCAGACTTTGACAGTGATGATGAGATGGATCATCTTGAAAGGAGATTTAAGAAGTTCTACCAAAAGAAAAAGTACTTTATAAAATCAAACTACAAAGGAATGTATGATAATAAAGGACAATGTAAAAAGTATAGAAAATGGAATGATAACACAACTGATATAGTCTGTTATGGGTATAAATTAAAAGGCCATGTAAAGGATGATTTCCATGATCTTAAATTTAAGAAGAAGTATGAAGACAAGGGAAAGTGTTATAAAAAGGATATGAAAAGCACCTGGAGTTTTTCAGAAGATAGCTCAAGTGGATCTGACACTTCTGATGCTCACAAGAACAAACATTCAGATTTGTGTTTCATAACAGAAATATCTGAGGTAACACCAAATTCCTATATACCCAATTATTATTATTCTAAGAATGAAAGTGAATCCAACAATGATGAAAATATGAATAAGGATGAACTATTTGAATATGGTGGAATGCTTGAGAATACCTTTAATGAACTCAAGGATAAATATAAACTATTTAAAAGATAACAAGCTTTAAATGCTAATTACAAATCTAATCTGGATATTGAGAAAGAAAAATGTGCTCAGCTGTTAAAAAAAATACTGAACACAAATTATCAAATGAGCAATTAAAAAGGGATTTGTAAAAGTTTACTACTGGTGGAGATACCTTGAATCTATTTCTATGGAAACAAATTGCTCCAAAATAGACAATTGGTATAAGATATCAACCAGGATAGAGAAGGATTATTAAAACTAATTTTTTTCCAAAATATGGATAATTCACAGCTAGTTCAATATTTGTACCATCTTTTGAAAAACAATTCTCTAAAAGACCAAACAAAGTATTCATGTCTCAAAACATATCTTCTAATTATAGAAAACCTATAAGACAAGTATGGGTTCCCATAGTTTTACTTGCTAACCTCTCTAGACCCAAGAAAATATGGGAACTAAAGTTACCCTAAACTTAATCTGTTTTGAAGGAAAATTGTCTGAAGAGATCTTGTAAAACTCTATGGTACTTGGAAATTGGATGTTAAATACACATGATATGAGACTATTTATGTTTCAAGAGACTAATTAAAGCTGATGGTGGACATGTCACATTCGGTGATAATTCAAAAGGGAAGATCGTCGGCTTAGTCCAAATTGGTAACCCTAATGCTGTATTAATTTCAAAATTACTTTTTGTTGATGGGTTTAAATACAATCTTCTAAGTATCTCTTAGTTGTGTGATGATGGACTCAATGTTAAATTTGAAAATGATGCATGCAATGTTTTTTATTTCTAAAAATGATTTAACATTTATAGCTCTTAGAAATGAGAATGTATATGTCGTTGATTAGATTCTTTAGCTAAGAAAAATGTTTCTTGTTTGAATGCATTTCATAAGGAATCCTGGTTGTGGAACATAAGATTAGGAAACTGCAATGTGCACTCACTTAGGAAACTGACTAGGAAAGGTCTGGATAGAGACTTACCTAAATTGGAATTCCCAATTAACAAAGTGTGTAATCCTTGTCAAAAGGGAAAATGACACAAATTTTATTTCAAACCAAATAAAGAAGTTTCTACTTCTCAACCCCTTGATTTGGTTCACATAGACTTGTTTGGACCATCTCGAGTTTCAAGTTTAAATGGAAAGCACTCTATTTATGTTCTTATAGATTATTTTTCTAGATATACTTGGGTATATTTTCTAGTTCACAAAAGTGAAGCATGCTCTTATTTCATTAAATGTTCCAAGTCTATAGAAAATCTTAGTGGACTTAGAATTAAGACCTTGAGAAGAGATCATGGTCATGAGTTTGAAAATCAGGACTTTGAATCTTTTTTCTCACAAAGTGGTTATACTCACAATTTCTATGCACTTAGAATACCCCAAAAAAATGGTTTTTTAGAAAGAAAAAAAGGACACTTCAAGAGATTTCCCAGACTATTCTCAATGAGTATAATCTACATATCTATTTTTGGGATGAAGATATTAACACAACTTTTTACAATATCAATAAACTCTTAATTAGACTTGTTCTTAATAAAACCTTTTATGATATTTAGAATAATAGGAAGCCTAAGGTTAATTACTTTAGATTTTTTGGTTGCGAAGTCTTTATCCTTAACACTAAAGATAATCTTGACAAATTTGCTTCAAAAAGTGATGAAATAATTTTTCTAGGCTACTCAATCTCTAGTAAATCCTATAGATTATTTAATAAGAGAACCAAATGTGTAGAAGAATCAGTTCATATTAAATTTTATGAGACTGATCAACATGAACCCAAAAGCACTCTTGAACATCTTGAGGAAGATATGTTAATTCTGGATCTTAATGATAAAGACAGTAATATCCCTATGAAAACAACCAATTCTAGAAATTTTCTAGAATCTGAGCCTAGTGAATATGAACCTATAGAAAACCATGAGGAGTCTAGTTCAACTTTTTCTAGAGGTTTAATAACTCTCAAAAATAATCATTTAGATGTTGTAGTAGGTGATCTAAATAGAGAGACACAAAATATAGATTCTACGAGAAACATGGTTGAACATCAAGATTTTCTTTCACAGCTTGAACCCAAAATTATTAATGATACAATGAGTGATGGGTTTTGGGTGATAACTATGAAAGAATAACTAAATCAGTTTGAAATAAACAAAGTTTGGGAATTAGTAGACAGACCTAAAGACACTTTGACCATAGGCACTAAAAGGGTGTTTAAAAATAAATTATATGAATCTGGAAACATAGTTAGAAACACTGCTAGACTAGTATCACAAGGATATAGTCAAGAACAAGGAATAGACTATGAAGAAACCTTTGTTCCTGTTGCTAGACTAGAAGATATTAGGATACTACTTGCTTATGCATCACATCTGAATTTCAAACATTATCAAATGGATGTCAAAAGTGCATTTATAAATGGGTATATAGTTGAATATTTATTTGTTTAACAACCTCATATCATTACAAATCCCCATTTTCCAAATCGTGTTTTTAAACATTCTAAAGCCTTATATGGTCTAAAACAAGCTCCAAGAGCTTGGTATGATATACTTAGTTCATTTCTTATCTCAAAAGGTTTTACTAAAGGGAGAGCAGGTCCAACATTGTATATTAAAAGGATTTCCAAATATATTTTAATAGTAAAAACTTATGTAGATAATATAATTTTTGGATACTCTAAAAAATCTTTATGTAGAGATTTTTCAAAAATGATGAAAAATTAATTTGAAATGAGTTTAATGGGGGAGCTAAAAAAAATTGGATTTCAAATTTTTTAAAATAAAAATGGCATTATTTTAAATCAAAGTAAATATACTAAGGATATTTTGAAATGTTTTGGTTTGAATAGTAATAAAGGTAGTGATACACCAATGAGTAGAACCTGTAAGTTGGATGCTGATGAAACTGGTAAATCAGTTGATCAAACCAAATACCAAGGGCAGATTGGGAGTATGCTATATCTTAATGCTAATAGACCTGACATTATGTTCAGTGTATACATGTGTGCTCATTTTCAAGCCAATCCCAAAGAGTATCATTTAACTGTTGTTAAAAGTATTTTTTTAATATCTCAGGTATACTATAAATTTAGGACAATTTTATATGAGAGGAAAACCATTTGACTTTATAAGTTATTCGGATGATGACTTTTCTGGTCTTAAGTTAGATAGAAAAAGCACCTATAGAACATTTCACATGTTAGGCAAGTCACTAGTATCATGGTGTAGTAAGAAACAGAATTTTGTTGCATTATCTACTGTAGAAGCTCAATATATAGCTGCTGGTAGTTGTTGTGCTCAAATTTTGTAGATGAAACACACTTTACTAGAATATAGATATCAATTAAAACTTGTATCTATAAACTGTGACAACACAAGTTCTATTAACATCTCTAAAAATTTAGTATCTCATGCTAGGACAAATCATATTGATGTGAGAGATCACTTCTTAAGAGATCATTATCAAAGAGGTGATATCAATCTTGAATTCATCAGCATTGAACACCAATTGGATGATATATTCACAAAGCCTTTTAATTCCGAGAGGATAAATTACATCAAACATGAGTTAGGTATGATAAACTATTGAGCTAAGGACCTCACCATTGGACCTCACCATTGGACCTCACCTTTGGACCTCACCTTTGGACCTCACCTTTGGACCTCACCGTTGGACCTCACCGTTGGACCTCACCGTTGGACCTCATTGTTGGACGTCACCATTGGACCTCACCATTGGACCTTACCAATAGGACCTCACAATTAGGACCTTACTGATAGGACCTTACCAATATGACCTCACTGTTAGGACCTTACCGATGATGCCTTACCGATAGTTGACTTGAGTCTGTGACTTTGCATTTTTTGTGTTTTATGCTAGAATCTGAAACATCTTTAGTTTTATTTATTTTTCTTCTTTTCTATATCGATTTTTTAATCAATACCTAAATTGTTAAAATAAAACACAGACCACATTTCGATCCACATCAAACCCTCTCCCAAACCTTTTCTCCCTAATCCTAAACCTAAACCTCTACTGAAACCTCGAACCAATCCTAGGACGATGGTAAGAGTGAAAAGGATATTGGTTGCTGATGAAGGAGACACAATGAATCCTAAGAGACCTAGATCTGAGTCTAGTAGTGAAAGCCAGACAGTGGAAAAGGTTCTTAACCCGCATTTATTGAAGAGTCAAATAGTGATTGAGAAGAAGCTTAGCTCAGAATGGCTACTGACGAGCCAGTCTTTAGTGATGAAGTCACTTGAAGCTCAAGGCTGGGTCGAGTGCTTTGCAAACAATAATGGACCTTATTATCCAAAGATTGTGAAGGAGTTTTATGAATATATAGGATTTGAGAAGCCTAAGAATGAGAACTGGATGACTTCCAGAGTAAATGGAGTAATTGTGATTTTCTCCTCTCTTGAGTGGGCTGACTACTTGAGGGTTCCACATGAAGGGATTTGTGATTACTACTCAGGAGTGGTGCCTCTATCTATTGAGTATTTTTTTATGAAGAAGCCTTAGCCAAAATGACAAGGAATGGGATTCCTAGGAAAGTAATTATTGTTGAAATGGTAGGAGAAGTTAAGATGTTCTTCAAGTTTATCCAGTATGTTTTATGTCCCAGGAGAGGGTACTTTGAAACTTTAAAGTTTCAAGATGTTTTTATCTTATATTTTTTAAATCATTAATAGAAGATCAACTTATGTAGGTTGTTGATGATTCAACTAGAAGATATGACCAAGCCCAGTTCCAAATCCAATGCCCTATTTCATGCTAAGTTGATATCCCTTATGTTGAAAGTGAAAGGAGTGTCTGGAGCTAAGGAGACAAATATTGTTGTGAGGGATAACCATTTCATCACCAAAGTGATTTTCAAGATGATGAATATCAACTAGAATCCATGGATGAGGAGATGGGTAAATGATGAGGCTAAGGTATATGAAGAGTTTAACCCTGTTTCTCATCATACTACGCCTAAAAATAAGATAGACCTTGGTCTTAAGACTTATAAAGAAGAGCCTGCATATTTTGATGAAGAAGAAGCTGTTGTTGTGAAAGAAAGAGAGGATTATCCTATATATGATAGGAGTGATCATAAGATTCCCTCAAATCCTCATGCTAGTACTGTATCCTTTGGTGTGCCCAATCCACTAAAGAGGTTGCCTAAAAGGGAGACTGTCCTAAGGGATAGTGATGATGAGGAGACGAGTGAAGAAGAAGTGGAAGACCATGTCTTAAGAGACATTAGAGAAACCTCGGTTGAGGATGAGGACATTGATTCAAGTCATGATGACTTTGAGACAGCTGCTGCTGAAAGTGAAGAGGAATGTATAAGTATCTGTCCTCTAATATGACATACAAAAGGGGAAAAGTGTAGATTAAGAAGTTTCAGTTTTGGTTGAATATGGAGTTGAAATGTAAGTAGTTGAGGATTCAGTAGAAGAAGCGACAATGGGCTCTCCTGTTGATGTTATTGATCAAGGAGGTATGGAAGAGATAAATGTGGTTGATTAGGAGAATGATCCATCTGAGGGGGAGGAACCTGTTACTACAGGATCTGTTTCTGTTGCTCATGGAATAGAGTAATGGAAAGAATCTCTTAGATTTGTGGTCCTAGGCTTAGAATATAGTGATTCTGAAGATGACCATCCTATCAGAAGTCCTCCAATTCTTACCGTTTCAGAAACTACCATTATGCAACTAGTGGTTATCTTACCTCGAAACTATTTGAAGAAGTATGATTTGGAATCATTGAAGTCATATTTAAAGAATCAAATTGATTATAGATCTATTATCATAGAAGGATTAGTGTATCTCAATCATGAGGTTGTAGCATCTACCTTAGAAATGGTGATCACCACCTTTCACTCCAGTTTGTTTCATGAAGTGAAGGAATACCAAAGTCAATTGAAAACCTTGGAAGAGTATGGGGAAAGTGTGAAACAATAAATTTCAAGATTTTACTCGTACATGGATTCAAGGGTTCAAGTGGATAGAGATCTCAGATATATCAATAGTGTGGTTCAGCAGTTGGTAACTGTGTTTGAGAACTTTAAGAAGTCCATGGAAACACATGTAAAAGGCTAAGATGATGATGTGAAAAGGATAACCAGTTAAATCCTTTAAGAAAACATTGGCTTTCTCTCTGTCACCTCTAGGTGCATCTTATTCCACATTAGCCTCTCCTCCATTTGATATAGAGGATTTTAGATACGTTGTTAGAGAAGAAGTAGAAATATTCTCTAGTTCCAATACCCAGGACCCTCAATCTATGACTCAAGTCATTTATATTACCAGGGAAATTCATAAACTTGTGGGAGATTATTTAAGTTAAGCTGCTCAAGATCAGAAGTCCATCAAGGATCAAGTTGACTTCTATTAAAAACAGGTATACACTAAGCATTATATGGATGGTCACTTTAAGCTACTTTTGGAAAACTTGAGAATCCCTCCTGTCACTCAGGCATTTAAGGATCAAGTGAGCAAGCTTAGAGAGCTGACTCCTACCTTGGAGAGATTCATGAAAAACAAATATTATTTCATTTCAGATATGGAAAGAGGGGGGAAATCATTATGTACTTCAAGAATCTTATGTTACCCTTCATCCATGTGGAAAACACACCCATCATTGTTCCTCCTGCTTTTCCTGCTTCCTCCGCTGTTTCAGGTTCCACCAGTACTGTTCCTTTAACGACTCCTGCAGAGGCCATCGGAAGTTTGACCCCAGTGATTCCTCTATGATCTAATCACTGTAGGTCTACTAATTCCTTGGTGGCTACTCCTCATACACTACCAATTTCCCTCCCTTGGCCTATCCCTCCACCTTCAAAACCTGCATCCTTAGTTTCCAAAGACAAATACCCAATGGACATATCTGATGTCGATTGAGTGTGAATTGTCTTTGCAGATAGGGATTCGTTTATTCATTTTTGTATATTGTACTGCTATTTTATTAATACAAATACTCTCTTTTATCTCTTTTTGTTATGTATGCTTTTTTTAATCACAAAGGGGGATAATTGTTTAGTGTTTCAGTTGTCTATCATCAATTTATATATGTTCTGGCTTGTCTATCTTCAATTTATATATGTTCTGGCTTCTATATAGTTTTAATGATATAATAGTATGTGTATTCTGACATTACTGATGAAATTAGTATATGTGTTTAACCTTGATTCAACACTACTTAAACCTAAAAATTCAATGACTTAATTTGTGATTATCAAAAAAGGGGAGATTGTTGGACTCACCTGTTTTGATAATCCCAAATCATGTTTCATTTATGTGATAATCATGTTTTCATTCTATGTTAATCATGTTTCATCAATGTTCCTTGTTTCTATCAAGTAATATTCATATACTTTTAATATCGCTGCTTGTTGATTTAATATTACAATGCAGAATTTATCTAAGTTCAAGGTCATTGATGAAAAGGTCACCGATAAAAAGGTCCCCTATGCAAAGGTGATCAATGAAACGTTGACTGATGCAAAGGTCCCCGATGAAAAGGTCACCGATTCACTGATGAAAAGGTCACCGATACAAAGGTCACTGATGCAAAGGTCACCGATGAAAAGGTCACCGATGTAAAGGTCAGCGATGCAAAGGTCAGCGATGCAAAGGTCACCAATGAAAAGGTCACCGATGCAAAGGTCACTGATGCAAAGGTCACCGATGCAAAGTTCACCGATGCAAAGGTCACTGATGCAAAGGTCACCGATGCAAAGGTCACCGATGCAAAGCTCACCGATGCAAAGCTCACCGATGCAAAGCTCACCGATGCAAAGCTCATGGATGCAAAGCTCACCGATGAAAAGGTTACCGATGCAAATCTCACTGATGAAAATCTCACCGATGCAAGGTCACTGACACAAGCCTACTGTTGAAGGTTACTATTGAAGGTTACTGTTGAAGGTTACCGATGGAAAGTTACAGATGGAAGGATATAGTTGGAGGTTGCCGATGTGAACCTGTTGTTGAAGCCTACCATTGTGAAGGCTATCTTTACCAGTCTACCGATTCCTCCATACTTTGTCAAAATTCTTAATATTTTTCTAATGGTCATATTTGATAATTTAAATGATTTTGATATTAATTAATGTTGATTGTAGACATTTCAGGAGACCATATCTGGGGACAATATGTGGTACGAGAAAGACCGCACATGATCTACTCATTCCTATTATCATACCTCATGTATAAAAGGGAAGACCAAGGAAGATAAAAATATAGAAGGGTGTGATGAGTATAGTTGAAGCGCATTTGTACATGAGAATAGATTACTTGCTACATCAAAGAAGAACCATTCGACTCTTACACAGAGAATCCAAGAAGCTTAAGAAGATCATTTTGGGAGAATAATTTCAAAGAGGCCTTTTCTGCTTCATCAACTCTTGATCAACACTAGAGGGAGAACAATCAAATCTATAACCTGGAGTTGTGACACTCTATTTTGGAGACAACTCAAATATCAAATTCTTCACTCCCAGGAGTCAAGAGCTAAACTGCAAACACATAGAGCTTTCTAAACTCAAGGTTATAATATTATCTCTATTATGTTCCTTCCTTTTTGAGAAGTGTGTGTCTATATCTATTACACACACTGTCTCTTGTTCTTGAACTAGAGGATACTAAATATACTCACATCAAATTTCACCTACATTTTTTCCACGTATAATTGTGGAAGAGATCATGTGTGTTCTGTACTATTTGTTTTTTCCACGAAGAATTGTGGAAGAGGGTGTGGACCCTGGATAGTTTGTGAAAACTACTGTAAAGACTAATACAAGATATGTATCAAGTTTATTGTTAATATAAACTACTTGGTGGCAGGTGATCACCAAGTGGAGAGGATTAAGTCTTGGCTTGAGACCTCTTGTTTTACTTTATTGTGCCGTATATTTTATTTTACTCTGTTTTATCGATTTTTCACTGCCTATATTTGCAAAAACATAAAACTATTTTTCATTCACTTTGATTGTTAGTTTTTGTTAGTGTGTGTATATGTTTAATTTAGTAAACTTGTTTCAAAAGTTGAATAAGTGTTTTGCACCAGTTCAACTGAGCACTAATCACCTTTTGAGAAACTTGTTGACCAACTAGACATTTACAGATCTACTACCATAATTAACTGAGCCATTTTAAAATTGGGGGGATATTTAAAAAAAAAAGTTTTAAACATAAATTTTAAGTAGGAACTAAATTCACACCCCCCTCCCATATTGAGATTCCACTCCGACCAATATTTGGTATCAGCGGTTGAATTATTTTCAAGATTTCAATTTTTTCGACTGTTATTTTTATTTGTATCTTAAAGATCTTAAAATTTCTAACATATAAAAATTTTAAGTTCTTTAAATTCTAATTAACTATAGATAAAAGAGTTGAGGGTGCTGCTACTAGTAGACCACCTTTCTTTAATGGTAAAAGCTATGCTCAATGGAAATTAACAATGAAAAAGTGTCTAGAGAGCATGGGAACTAAAATCGGAGACAAAATTGAAGAACAAAATGTATTGCATACTACTACTAGAGATGCATGGTCTTAGTTGACTAAAGATACATATAATTATAACTGTAAAGCAATAAATTCTTTGTACTGTTCTCTAGGTGATGAAGATTTCAATAGAATATCTGCTTCTAAAACTGTATATGAAATTTGGGATACTTTAGCTGTTTCTCATGGGGGAACAAATAATGTTAAAGAAATGAGATTAAATACATATACTATTAAATATGATAATTTTAAAATTAATCCTGATGAACTTATTTCATAAATGTATCTTAGGTTCAATGAAATAGTGAATACCATGAGTCTTTTTGGGAAACCAGTGGACAACAAGGACCGGATTATGAGATTGCTTCGATGCCTACCTAATAGGTGGAGAGGAACTACTGTTTCTATCTGAGAATCTTGTGACATAGGAAAACTACCAGTGAAGGAACTAATGGGAAAGATTATGATGTATGAAGAATAACTTAAGGTGAATCATGAAATATATGAAGAACCAAGAATGAAATATGTAGCATTGAAGACTGTTTCCCCAATGAATAGAGAAAAAGAAAAAGTTCAAGATCCTGTGGACACTTTCACAAGTGAATACTCAGACTCTGATAGTGATGATGAGATGACTCATCTTGCAAGGAGATTAAATAAGTTATACTAAAAGAAAAAGTTCTTTATAAAATCAAAGTACAAAGGAAGTTATGATAATAAAGGATAGTAGAAAAGGATAGAAAATGGAATGACAACACAACTGATATAGTCTGTTATGAGTATAAACAGAAAGGCCATGTGAAGGCTTATTTCCCCAAGATTAAATTTAAGAAGAAGTATGAAGACAAGGACAAGGGTTCTAAAAAGGATATGAAATCCATCTGGAGTGCCTCATAAGATATCTCAAGAGGATCTGGAACTTATGATACTCACAAGAACAAACATGAAAATCTGTGTTTCATGATAGAAACATCCGAGGTAACACCCAATTCCCCTATACCCAATTCTTATTATTCTAAGAATGAAAGTGAATCTAACAATAATTAAAATATGACTAAGGATGAACTATTTGAATAATGTGGAATGCTTGAGGATACATTTAATGAACTTAAGGAAAAATATAAACTATTGAAAAGACAACAAGCTTTAAATGCTAATTACAAATATGATCCGGATATTGAGAAGGAAGAATGTGATCAGCTATTAAAAGAAAGTACTAAACTCAAATTATCAAATGAGAAATTAAAAAGGGATTTTTAAAATTTTACTGCTGGTAGAGATACCTTGAATCTGTTTCTAGGGAAACACATTGCTCCAAAATACACAACTGGTATAGGATATTAACCAGGATAGATAAGGATTATTAAAACTAAATTTGTTCCAAAATCTGGATAGTTCATAGCTAGTTCAAGCTCTATACCATCTTTTAAAAAACAATTCTCTAAAAGACCAAACAAACTATTCATGTCTCAAAACATATCTTCTAATTATATAAAACCTATAAGATATATATGGGTTCCCAATGTTTTACTTGATAACCTCTCTAGACTCAAGAAAATATGGGTACCAATGTTACCCTACACTTAATCTTTTTTGCAGGAAAATTGTCTGAAGATCTGCTGTAAAACTATATAGTACTAGGATATTGGATGTTAAATACACATGATAGGAGACTATTCATGTTTCAAGAGCCTAATTAATGTTGATGGTGGACATGTCACATTCAGTGATAATGAAAAAGAAAAGATATTAGTCTTAGGCCAAATTGGTAACCCTAATGCTGTATTAATTTCAAAAGTACTTTTTGTTGATGGGTTAAAATACAATATACTAAGTATCTCTCAGTTGTGTGATAATGGATTCAATGTTAAATTTGAAAATGATGCATGCAATGTTTTTAATTCTAAAAATTATTTTATATGTACTACTCTTTGAAATGAGAATGTATATGTCGTTGATTTATATTCTTTAGCTAAGCAAAATATTTCTTGTTTAAATGCTTTTCATAAGGAATATTGGTTGTGACACAGAATATTAGGACCCTGCAATGTGAAATCACTTGGGAAATTGACTAGGAAAGGTTTGGTTAGAGACTTACCTAAATTCTAATTCCAACTTAACAAAGTGTATAATCCCTTTAAAAATGGAAAACAACGCAATGTTTGTTTCAAACCAATGTAAGAAGTTTCTACTTCTCAACCACTTGAGTTAGTTTATATGGACTTGTTTGGACCATCTAGAGTTTCAAGTTTAAATGAAAAGCGCTATGTTTATGTTCTTATAGCTGATTTTTATAGATATACTTGGGTATATTTTCTAGCTCACAAAAGTAAATCATGCTCTTATTTTATTAAATATTCCATGTCTGTAGAAAATCTTAGTGGACATAGAATTAAGACCTTGAGAAGTGATCATGGCTGTGAGTGTGAAAGTCAGGACATTGAATCTTTTTGATCATAAAATGGTTATACTCACAATTTCTATGCTCCTAGAACACCTCAACAAAATGGAGTTGTAGAAAAAAGAAATAAGACACTGCAATAGATTTCCCAGACTATGATCAATGAGTATAATCTACCTATATATTTTTGGGCTGAAGCTGTTAACACACCTTGTTAAATTATCAATAGAGTCTTAATTAGAAATGTTATTAATAAAACCCCTTATGAACTTTGGAATAATAGGAAGCCTAAGGTTAATTACTTTAGAGTTTTTGGTTGAAAAGTCTTTATCCTTAAAACTAAAGATAATATTGACAAATTTGCTTCAAAAAGTGATAAAGGAATTTTCCTAGGCTACTAAATATCTAGTAAAGCCTATAGAGAATTTAACAAGAGAACCAAATATGTGGAAGAATCAGTTCATGTTAAATTTATTGAGACTTGTTGAAAGAGCGCTGTCGTGGGCGCCCTCAAATGATTAGTGTAATTTGGGGTACTTAGGTGCAACAGAGTGGCTGACCAAGGTCGTCTCTCAAAGGAGGAAGTGAATTAAAACAACTTTTCAGAGGTATTCTAGAAACAAAATAAAAGGGAATAAAAACACTACTTGAAAGTATGGGGGTGGTTGTTTATAGTTTATAAATCTAGAAGAAGTTTTCTGGAAGAAGATTGCATTTTTTTTGTTTTTAATTTTGAAATGAAGTTTCGATTAGAATGACACAACAAAAAGATGTTTGTTTAGACAATATTTAAAAGACGTAATCGATCTAACTCTACCTCTTCAATCATTTATTAATAATTATCATTTAAATTAATATTCACTTAATTATGATCCCTTAATTTGTTAAATCCCGAACCCTACGAGAATTAACTTTACCACGAACATTGAAGTGAATTTAACCTTAGGCTAACTTCGGAACATGCAATCGCAGCACCCTGCTTTGATTGATGTTCTAAGATTAGCTTATGGTCAGTGGTAAATTAAGGCACATATCCACTCTGGAAATGAGGATTAATTGTGTTTAGGGATTATATTTTAACTCTACAAATTTATCTCGTGTGGTCTTGTATTACCGATTAAGATCGCGCTCTCACAATTTACACAAAATCCCGACCTCGCGTGTTTTTGTGTACATTGTTCAATTGCTTGCTTAGTTTCTTACAATTTAAAAACACAATTAATAGATCATATTAAGTTAATTAAAGTATCTCATTGATTCAAAATAATTAAATGAAGAGGGTAGAAGATAGATCGATTACTAAAAGACTACTCTTCCATGGGTGGCGTAATCATCGTAGAAGCGTTTTGCATGTGCAAAGGTTTAAAATGAGTATAACCCAATAACGCTTCTACTCAAGAATTCCAACCCAATTAGGAAGATTAAGAGAAGAATAAATTTAAACAAAACAGAAGAAAAGATAAGAAATAAAAGAAGAAAAAAGAAGTTTATTACATAAACAAAATCATTACAACATGAAGGAGAAGAAGAAGGCTTCGTCGAAGGGATCCTTGCTTCAAGAGCTACCCTTATTGAAATGGTTGGAGAATTGGAGTGGATCCACTTCTACTCTTCCCTCAACTTCCCAATGCACGTCCCAACCCCTCCAAATGAGAAAAACTCCAATTTATAGAGGGGAGGGGAGGAGAGGTTACAAGTGGTTTCAAGTGTGAATGTGGAAATTCGGCCAAATATTTTATTCCAACTTGCACCGCCAATTTGACCACCAAAAAGCGTGAATTGGCCGGACTTCCATAAGGATCAAATGTGAAGACATGTGTCTTCTATCTCCTCTCCAAATTTGGGATAAATACAGTCCCATATGAAGGAGTTATGGCCGAAATACAGAAGCTTCTCCATTCTGGCGAGCCCAGCCCAACTTTGACTTCATGGCCCAATTTCAACAACCAAATGAACTTTTTAGCTCTAGTGTCCTGAATAAAAGTTGTAGATAATTAAGTTATGAACACTGTTACAAAATTTCAATTTCAAATAATAAATATAAAAATATTTATTCTCGAAATACTACAATGCACTATTAAGGGTAAAACTGGAATTTTCACCAAATTTTCAAATGAATGATCAAATCCCAAATATTTTATAAATAAAAATATTTAACACAATGTGAGGAAATTATTTCATTTATTATCAATAAAATATTCAATAAAATAGTGTTTTATCACTTGTCCACATGAACCAAAAACCACTCTTAAAAATATTGAGAAAGATATATAAATTATGGATCTTAATGATAAAGACAGTAATACCCCTATGAAAACACCCAGTTCTGAAAATTTTCCAAAATCTAAGCCTAGTGAATCTGAACCTATAGAAAACCATGAGGAGTCCAGTTCAACTCTTTATAGAGGTTTAAGAACTCTAAAAAATCATCATTTACATGATGTAGTATGTGATCTAAATAGAGGGACACAAACTAGATCTTCTCTGAGAAACCAGGTTGAACATCAATCTTTTCTTTCACAGCTTGAACCCAAAAATATTAATGATGCAATCAGTGATGAATTTTGGGTGATAGCTATGAAAGAAGAATTGAATCAGTTTGAAAGATACAAAGTTTGGGAATTAGTAGACAGACTAAAAGACACTTTGACCATAGGCACTTAATGGGTGTTTAAAAATAATGTTGATGAATCTGGAAAAATAGTTAGAAATAGCGCTAGACTAATAGAACAAGGTAATAGTCAAGAAGAAGGAATAGACTATGATGAAACCTATTCTCCTATAGCTAGACTAAAATACAATTGGATACAACATGCTTTTGCAGCTCATCTGAATTTCAAACATTATAAAATTGATGTCAAAACTGCATTTCTAAATAGGTATATAGTTGAAGATGTATTTGTTGAAAAACCTCCTAGATTTAAAAATACCCATTTTCCAAATAATGTTTTTAAACTGTATAAAGCCTTATATGGTCTAAAACAAGCTCCAAGAGCTTGGTATGATAGACTTAGTTCATTTCTTATCTCAAAAGGTTTTACTAAAGGGATAACAGATAAAACATTTTTTATTAAATGGATTTACAAATATGTTTTAATAATAAAAATTTATGTAGATGATATAATTTTTGGATCCTCTAAAAACTCTTTATGTTCTGATTTTTCAAAAATGATGCAAAATGATTTTGAAATGAGTTTAATGGGGGAACTAAATTTTTTTCTTTTATTTCAAAATTTTCAAAATAAAAATGATATTATTTTAAATCAAAGTAAATATTCTAAGGATATTTGGAAACGTTTGAGTTTGGATAGTAATAAAGGTAGTGATATACCTATGAGTACCACTTATAAGTTGGATGCTGATGAAATTTGTAAATTAGTGGATCAAACCAATTACTGAGGGATGATTGGGAGTATGCTATACCATACTTCTAGAAGACCTGACATTATGTTCAGTGTATGCATGTGTTCTCATTTTTGTCCCAATCCTAAAGAGTCCCATTTAACTGATGTTAAAAGTATTTTTAAATATCTCAAGTATACTATAAATTTTGGACTATTTTATCTAAGAGGAAAACCCTTTGATTTAATAAGTTATTTAGATGCTGACATTTCTGGTTGCAAGTTAGATAGAAAAAGAAGCTATAGAACATGTCACATGTTAGGAAAGTCACAAGTATCATGGTGTAGTAAGAAATATAATTCGCTTTCATTATCTACTATAGAAGATGAATATATAGCTGCTTGTAGTTTTTGTGCTCAAATTCTGTGAATGAAGCACACTTTACTAGACTATGGATATCAATTCAAACATATCTCTATAAATTGTGAAAACACAAGTTCTATTAATATCTCTAAAAATACATTATCTCATGATAGGACAAATCATATTGATGCGAGACATCACTTCTTAAGAGATCATTATCAAAGAGGTGATATCACTCTTGAATTCATCGACACTGAACACCAATTGGCTGATATATTCACAAAGCCTTTGAATTATGAGAGGTTAAATTACATCAAAAATGAGTTAAGTGTGATAAACTATTGAGTTAAGTACCTCACCATTGGACCTCACTATTGGACCTCACCATTGGACCTCACCGTTGGACCTCACCATTAGACCACACTGTTGGACCTCATCATTGGACCTCACCATTGGACCTCACCATTGGACCTCACCATTGGACTTCACCATTGGACCTCATTGTTGGACTTCACCATTGGACCTAACCATTGGACCTCACCATTGGAACTTATCGATAGGACCTCACTATTAGAACCTTACCGATAGGACCTCACTATTATGACATTACCTTTAACTCCTTACCGATAGTTGACTTGAGTCTGGGACTTTTCATTTTTTGTGTTTTCTGCTGGAATCTGAGAGGTTTTTAGTTTTATTAATTTTTTTCATTTTCTCTCTTGATTTGTTTTCTCGATCACTAATTGATAAAAATAAAACACAGACCACATTTTTATCCACATTAAACCCTCTCCCAAACCTTTTGCTCCCTAATCCTGAACATAAACCTCTACTAAAACCTCAAACCACTCCAGATCGATGGTAAGAGTGAAAAGACTATTGGTTGTTGATGAAGGAGACACACCAAATCCTAAGAGACCTAGAGATGAGTCTAGTAGTAGAAGATAGATAGTGGAAAAGGTTCTTAACCCGCATTTATCAAAGAGGAAAATAGTTATTGAGAAGGATCTTATCTCAGAATGGCTACTGACGAGCTGATCTTTAGTGATAAAGGCACTTGAAGCTCAAGGTTGGGTCGAGTGCTTTGCAAAAAATAATGGGCCTTATTATATGAATCTTGTGAAGGATATTTATGAATATATAAGATTTGAGAAGTCTGATAATGAGAACCGGATGACTTCCAGAGTAAATGGAGTAAGTGTGAGTTTCTCCTCTATTGAGGGGGCTGACTGCTTGAGGGTTCCACATGAAGGGATTTCTGATTACTACTCAGGAGTGGTGCCTCCATCTACTATGTATTTTCGTTATGAAGAATCCTTATCCAAACTGACCGGGAATGGGATTCCTAGGACAGTAATTGCTACTAAAATGGTAGGAGTAGATAAGTTGTTGTTCATGTTTATTTAGAATGTTTTAAGTCCCTGGAGAGGGTACTTTTCATCTTTAAAGTTTCAGGATGTTTTTCTCTTATATATGTTAAAGCATGAACAAAAGATCAACTTATGTAGGCTATTAATGATTCAACTAAAAGATATGACCAAGCCCAGTTCCAAATCCAGTGCCTTATTTCATGCTAAGTTGACATCCCTTATATTGAAAGTGAAAGGAGTTGCAGGAGCTAAGGAGGAAACTTTTGTTGTGAGGGATAACCATTGCATCACCAAAGTGATTTGTAAGCTGATGAAGATCAAATGGAATACATAGATGATGAGATGGGTGAATGAAAAGGCTAAGGTATATGAAAATTTTAACCCTATTGCTCATCCTACTAGGCCTTAAAATAAGAGAGACCTTGGTATAAAGCCTTATGAAGAAGAGCCCATATATTCTGATAAAGAAGAAGCTGTTGTTGTGCAAGAAAGAGAGGATTATCCTATAGATGGTAGGAATGATCCTGACCTTCCCTCAAATACTTGTGCTAGTAGTGTATCTTTTAGTGTTCCCAGTCCACCAAAGAGGTTTCCTAGAAGAGAGACTATCCTAAGGGACAGTGATGACGAAGAGATGAGTTAAGAAAAAGAGGCAGACCATGTCTTAAGAGAAATTAGAGAAACCTTAGATGAGGATGAGAACATTTATTCAAGTCATGATGAATTTAAGACAACTGCTGCTGAAAGTGAAGAGGAATGTCTACGTCTCAGTCCACTAATAGGACATATGGAAAGGGTAGAAAGTGGAGATGAAGAAGTTGTTGTTTTGGTTGAAGTTGAAGTTGAAAGGGCAGTAGTTGAGGATTCAGTAGAAGAAGAGGTAGTGGGATTGTAGCAACACGATATTTTATGAGAATTATTCTTTTTAATTTCATTGATGTCTTGTTTTGTACTCTACACCAAAATTAGCTTGTGATATACACAACACCGTATTAGCTTGCAGTATACACAACACTATTCTTGGCTCGTGTTACACACAATTTCAAGTTCATTTTGTAGAAATTATTATAAGAAACAAGAAGTATAGATTTTGTTTAATGTATAAATGAAATAAGTTTTGAATTATGTTATACTCAACACCAAAATAAGCTTGCACTACACGCATCCTTGACTTGGCTTACATTACACGCAATCACGACCTTTCTCGATAGCGTGTGTAGTACGCAATACTAGGTTTCACTAAACAACGATATATTGTTATAATATTATTATGGACTATACATTATGAATAGTATTAGCTAAATTTTTAATTTATAACATTATTATTCATCTTACACATTTTCTAGAACATGGTATATGAACAAAATAATTTTTTTGGGTAAAATAAGTATTATCCAAAAAATGCAGTTTTGTCACCTTTTGATGGCGCACCCACATTAAATAAAGTTTTTGACATGTTTATAAGTTCAAATTGACACAATAAAATTCTTCTTTGGAATCAGGATATAAAAATTTACTTTGGATAATTTTTTCATATTACTCTGATAACTTTCATATTTTGACGAATAGTAAAAACACGCTATATTTTAATTAAAAACAACTTTTTTCATAATAATAATTTATATGGTTAAATTATAATATTTAAAAGTTTTAAAGTAATAATAGAATATATTTTTACCATTTAATATAATGTATTTCATTATCATTGATTTTACATTGAATTCATAAGTAAAATAATTTCAATCTTTTGCAATGTTTTAACTTTTAAAAATCGTTTTCTTAACAGCGGGATTAATTTTAAATTAATTGATGAAAATTCTATGATTTAAATTTGGAAAAATGGATTCCATATTTGGAATAATTAGGTCAAAATTATGTTAATAAGGTACTTTTTATTTTTAGGCATTATGAATAGTAAATACGTTAAATTTTATTTACCATAGTTAAAGGTAAATCGGGTAATTAAGGGTAAATATAATATTATAAAATTACCCTAACACTTTTCTTAATATAATTGGATGATTATAGTTTTCCCTAAGTAATACTTGGGTCGAAATTGAATCTAATGGAACCCACTTTTATTTGATTATGACCTTTAGTTTATTTTATTTAAAGGAAAGTGAAATATGTCTCACTCAAACTTTAATAATTAAAGTATTTTTAATATAAGGTTATATAGAATATAAATTCGGTTATAAATACTCATATGAAAGATAAAATGTTTTTATTTATCATGGAAATTTATTTGTAATTTTTAAGAGTTATTTAATTACCTTATTATCTTATACATTAATGATGCAGAAATTATTTATTTAGTGAGAAATCAATAATATAATTTTTCTTGAAATAGTAATACATAAAAAAGGCCGAAAAATCTGAACGAAACTTATTGGTAGTGTATATATAAACCCTAATCATCCACTGGCAGAATTTTTGACCAATTGGATCCTTATAAAGGCGATTATGAAACTTATATTATTTTATTTTAAATTATTCCAAATTTGTCACCTTCCTAATTTAATAAATATAAAAATTTACATGTTGTGATTTTAAGATGAAAAATTTGAGAAAAAAGTATTATTATGAAATATATGAGACTTATCTTCATCATAGGATTTTATTTTAAATTTTTATGCAAAAAATAAGTATATTAAATAATTATACAAAAATGTTGTACTATTTATTTTATAAAGAGATATACCAAATAAATGGTTTTACAAATATTAAAATAAATATTATATGAACTATTTAATGTGCTACAGGAATTTTCTAGAAAAATTTGACATGTTAGAAATCGAATAATTATTTTCTTTATAATATATCCTCTCTGTGAATTTTATTTAAATTAAAATAAACGAATAGTGTCAAAATTGACACTATTGTTATTTTATAAAAATAACATATTATAATTTTTTTTAAAAATACCAAAAAAATTTAAAAATTATAAATTGAAATTTATATGGTCTAAAATGTCATAATTTATCAAATTATGGACAATTAAAAACACATAAGTTATTATTTATAACAATTTAAAAATTATAATCTTATTACCACATATAAAATTAAATAGATTAAATAAGGATAAATCAAGTTGATAATGTTAAAATAAATTTCCAACATGTATAAATTTTATTGTTGGATACGATTACAACCCTATATCATATAATATTCATATTTGAGTAATTTTTTGAGGTTTTGAGGTGAGGTTGAATTTATTATAAATTAATATTTCTTTTGTTACCAAAGGTGCCCCTCTCCTCCCTTATAAAAAGGGCACCCTTCCCTCTTATCTTCACACCCTTTTGAGCCTTGAAGCTCGACCAAAACCTACCAATTCCTCTTATAATCCTCTCTAGTTATATCGTAGAGGTTTTGGTCTTCTCAAAAGACCAAATCTAGTGCCCTAAGAAGAAGTTTAAAGGAGGTGTGTCGAGGAAGAGGTAATCTCTTCTACCGACTCATTCAAGTTACTTTTTTCTTCTACTTACTCTTCCTTAGTTGTTTCATTATAAAGTAATAAAATAAGTATTAATTATATACTTATATGTTTTTATAAATATTAAACAACCCTATTTCACGTTTTATCCATCCTACGGAAAATGAAATCACCGCGCGTGTGTACGTACAAAATACCGTCTCCACGCTGTGGTGTAATTTGTTTTCTACCACCACATTACTTGGATGGGTATAATGGTGTAAAGAATAACTATATATGATTATTATAAAATCATAATTACACTATAATATTATATCATCCACTTCAATTCCATTCAATAAATATTGGAATGATATCATCGCTCGTGCGTACGTATGGATTACCGTCTCCATGACTCGATAAGATTAATTTTCCATGTTAACAATTCAAGAATGATTATAAAGTATATATAATTCATACTCATGAAATATTTGACATATAAATGATAATATATTTATGTATATGTCATTTAATTACATCTATTAAATTTAATAAGGAAACAAAAACAACGTTCATGCGTACGTACGACCTACCGTCTCCATAAACGGTGTATTTCTTTCCATTTATCGGTCTATTATATATATGTATATTATGAATATATATTATATATAAATCATTTTTTATATTCTGGAATTAAGTAATAATGATCTAAGTAATCATATGAATAATTACAAGTCAAAACACTGATGATAAATGAAACGATTTTACCCAAAACGCTGCTTTAACATGGAATTGACAAATGAACAGATAATATAAAGTCGTAAATGAATCATATATGATATCATAAATATTATTATGGTTCTGTTATAAGTTAATAATTTTTTTAAACCCACTATACAGGAGTCTCAGACACATACGGAAGAAATTGGACAAAAGGTAAGGGATAATTATTCCAATCTCATTCTTATCCAAGATTGTTTATTTGTAAGTATTTACTGGGGTTGTGCTTATCATCCATGTCCATATGTTCTCATAATGTTTTCATAAAATGTTTACATTTCTTCCATGTATGTTTAAAGTAATTTTTACCCTTTCTTGAATTTTACCACATCATATGGAATGAATCTTTCTTTTGTTTACCATACGAGGAACTTTTTGACTTTTCCCGCAAAAGTACAAGAAGAATGTTTTTTTAACTTATACGGCGTGAACGGATTTTTACAGTTTCATAATACCTTGTTTTCATGAAGCTTACTCTACAATATTTCATTAATATTTTCAAAAAAATCCTTTTCTTTTAAAATTTCATGGCATTTTTTGAAAATAAAATAATTTTGAATAAGAAAGGTATTTTCCTCAAGAATTTTTTCAAGTCTTTTATCAAAACCATTTTCCATCTAAGATGACATCATTTCATATGTGTATGTTTCAAGTATAATGTCTCTATTATTTACATAGTTTGATTTTTCTTATGATGAAATGATATCCATTTCTTTTATATGAATTATGTTATGATGGGATGATGTTTATGAAACCCATTTTATTTGTTGGGTTATTATGAATGATGTATGTTTATTTTGTGGCACACGTAATAATGATTTCATTATGAGATAGATGGGACCTATATCTCCCTCCAATGAATTGGGTAAGATTTATATCTCATGAGATAGACATGGCTGAAACGGTATGTTAATCTGGTTCAGTGTTACAGGACTGGAACGAGGAGTGAACTCGATTAAGAGAGGGACTTTGTCCACTAAGATGGTCTTGGAAGCAATGCCTTGGATACTATGGAAATAATATCATGTGATTAATGGTTTTCCACAATTACATGTTTTATTCCCATGCTATTTTATCATGATTGATGTTCCATTATGATTTATGCCTTACGTACTTCCATGCTTTATGTCATTGCTCATGATTTTGATGTTTAAAAATTATGTTCATGTTTTTAAGTTCAAATGTATATGGTTTGTTCTATTTTATCCATGCTTAACCTTACTTAGAATTTGATCTCACCCTTTATATGTTTTATTTTCCCCAGGATATAAAGAAAGGTTTTAGGTAAGAAAACAAAAAGGGAAGATCTTTATGGGAGATGTTGAAGATCTTTCACCATGATTAGAAGATTATGTTCCGAGTTTCCAAATACAATAAACTATTACGGCCCTTGAGTGTTGGTTTTTATTATGTATTAATTATTCCTCAAAATTAATGTAATTTACATGTACGTCAAGTTTGTGTCTCTATAGTTGGTATCAGAGAATGTTTTAGTCAACCTTTGGAAACTAGGATGCGAAAACATTAGTGAGATCCCTAGAGATATTTCTAAGGTATGTCTAGGGATGTCCCTAAGGTTAAGTATAAGTATAGGTTACATCCCTAAAATTATGATAACGATGATGAATAACCTACGATTAAACCTATGATGTTATAGATTGAATGTACTCCCCTTGATTATGTTGTTTTCCTAGCATGATTTTTCCTCTCACGCTATTTTTTGGGTTTTAGAAAATGGCTGGAAACTGGAAGATTCATGTTTATCGAGAATATGATGGACAATGGGATGATATTCTTCATGATCAATAAAATGAAATGGGATATAGAAGGATAAACATCGTTATTATTCCTAATCAGCAATCTCATAATATGATCAATAATCTCAACTTTGGTAAGCTTTCTGACTAAGTTAATAAGAGAAAGAAAGAGTTTCATGATGATCATAGAGGAAAGAAAGTTCAATTTTATTTATATAAATCATGTGGGAAGAGACATCAAGGATAATGTTTCAAAGGAACTAGAAGTTGCTTTGGGTGTGGAAAAGAAGGACACAAATCCAATAATTGCAAAGGAAATGGTTCAGTTAACACCATGGACAAGGATAATGGTATTTCTAAGACATCAACAATGGTTGAATGTTTTAAATGTGGATTGTATGTGCATTATGAAAACCAATTCCCTAAGGGAAAGTCTCATGAAGAGAATCAGTATGGTTGTATGGGTAGTATTTATGTGGATGATGATGAAGAGACTACAAATGATATGTGAGATGAATGAATTGTTGAAGCTCGGTCAATGGTTTAATAAGGTAGTGGAATGATTATATGTTTATCAAGAGTTATATTGTATTGGTAATTTAATGGTACTATGGAATAAATAAACATATAAGGATTGTTAAACTATTGTTTTTCCTAAAGTATTTGAAAGTATATGATGAATGGTTCCGGTAACCATGAAAGGTTATTCAAATATTTTTGGAAGGTAGATGATATGTGCATAATGAAAGGATGAGGAGATAATGAGATGTTTGATAGTATTAATGATCTCATGGCTGATATAAGGACAAAGTGATATCATGGTTTGAGTATATAGAATTTTTGGATTTTGGTATGTGGAAAGAGTTAACTTTTGACAACATTCATGTTTTTACTATGGTTCAATGGGTACTCATGTTTTAAGAGAATTCATGATTAAGGAATTCACATGTTTGGAATGTGACCAACAAGATATATATATCTTATGATATACGTGTGATAAATTATTGTATTCAATGCTTGGTAGAAGAGCTTTCTAGTAATTGATTTATTTATACTATGTGATTGGGTAGAAGTATTTTGGATAAACCTAATGATTGGAAAAAATTAATTTAGAAATCAGATAGTATTGTTTAAGGATAGAACTGTTTTTTATTTTATAATAGTATAGTTTTAGAAAAATGACAACCCATAGGATGGACGACAACCCGTCGCGTCGGACAAGGTTGTGGGAATCGAACCCACAACCAAAGTGCGACAAGCCTTTATCGCCTACCACTGGCCTACATGAAGTCCCTTGTTAGTAAAAACTAGTTTTATTTTATAAGAGGTATGATAGATGAAGTATAAGTCCATTTTTGGAATCATATACAATTAACCTCACCATAGATGGATTTATTTATATTTGATAACTTTTTCTACCCTTTTGTTTGAGACATATGGAATGACCCATCATTCTATCACATGATCTGCTAACACTTCAAGAATGAAAAATTCAACTTCATTTCTTTAAGAGATGGAGTGGAAATTGTTCAATGAACGAACAACTGTGATATTGTACCGAAATAAAGTAAGTATTTATTCTAATTCAAATTCTTCAACCTTAGGTAAATGATCTTGAAAACCAAAAATGTTTTCCTAGTGTCCTCATATCTGATGAATGAGATGGTACCTTATATCATCACAAATTTATGGCTTTGTTATTGTTGTTTTTTTCATAGCCATGTCCTCTACCACTCTTCATCAGAACATGATGGTTAGATTTTTCTTCCAAGTCCATATTTCCACCTATGTTCTCCTATGTGGAAACCCAGTGATGAGTTAATTTGGGTAACCGTTATGTTTCTTACTGTAATTTTTAAAATTAAGTTTTATTATTCCTTTTTACAATGTGGGTTTCTATGAATGAAACTTTCAAGTAGTAATACATTTAAAACCCCGACGAATTTCGAGGGCGAAATTCATTTTAAGGGGGGAAGAATGTAACAACCTGAGATTTTATGAGAATTATTCTTGTTAATTTCATTGATGTCTTGTGTTTTACGCTACACCAAAATTATCTTGTGCTATACGCAACACTGTATTAGCTTGTAGTATACAAAACACTATTCTTGGCTTGGGTTACACACAATTTCAAGTTCGTTTTGTAGAAATTATTCTACGCAACAATAAGTTTAGATTTTGTTTAATCTATAAATGAAATAAGTTTTGAATTATGTTATACGAAACAACAAAGGGATCTTTCACTACACTCATCCCGGACTTGGCTCTCAATACACACAATCACGACCTTCCTTGATAGCGTGTGTAGTACGCAATACCAGGTTTCACTAAACAATGATATATTGTTATAATATTATTATGGACTAGACGTTATGAATAATATTAACTAAATTTTAAATTTTATAACATTATAATTCATCTTACACATTTTCTAGAATATGGTATGTGAACAAAATAATTTTTTCGGGTAAAATAAGTATTTTTCAAAAAATGTAGTGTTGTCACCTTTTGATGGCGCACCCATATTAAATCTTGTTTTGTCATGTTTATAAGTTCAATTATAGAAAATAAATTTTTTATTTGGAATCAAGATATAAAAATTTACTTTGGATAAATGTTTCATATTATTCTGATAACTTTCATATTTTGATGAATAGTAAAAACACGCTATATTTTAATTAAAAGAAACTGTTTTCATCATAATAATTTATTTGATTAAATTATAATATTGAATATTTTTAAAGTATTAATAGAATATATTTTTACCATTTAATATAATTTATGTCATTAGCATTGATTTTACATTGAATTCATAAGTAAAATAATTTCAATCTTTTGCAATGTTTTAACTTTTAAAACTCATTTTCTTAACAACAAGATTAATTTTAAATTAATTGATACAACTTCTATGATTTGAATTTGGAAAAATGGATTCCATATTTTGAATACGTAGGTCCAAATTATGTTAATAATCTACTTTTTATTTTTAGGCATTATGCATAGTAACCACGGTAAATTTTATTTACCATAGTTAAAGGTAAATCGGGTAATTAAGGGTAAATATAATATTATAAAATTACCCTTAAACTTGTCTTAATATAATTTTATGATTATATTTTCCCCTAAATCATACTTGGGTATAAATTGAATCTAATGTAACCCACTTGTATTTTATTATTACCTTTAGTTTATTTTATTTAAAGGAAAGTGAAATACGTCTCACTCAAACTTTAATAATTAAAGTATTTTTAATATAAGGTTATACTGAATATAAATTCGATTATAAATACTAATTTGAAATATAAAATGTTTTTGTTTATCTTGGTAATTTATTTGTAATTTTTAAGAGTTATTTAATTACCTTATTATCTTATACATTAATGATGCAGAAATTATTTATTTAGTGAAAAATCAATAATATAGTTTTCATTGAAATAGTAATACATATCAAAAGGCCCAAAAATCTGAACAAAACTTATTAGTAGTTTATATATAAACCCTAATCATCCACTGGCCGAATTGTTGACCAATTTGATCTTTATAAAGGAGATTATGACACTTATATTATATTATTTTAAATGATTCCAAAGTTGTCACCGTCCTAATTTAATAAATAAAATAATTTACATGTTGGGATTTTAAGATGATAAATTCTAGTAAAAGTATTATTATGAAATCTATGAGATTTATCTTCATCATAGAATTTTATTTTTAATTTTTATGCAACAAATAAGTATATTAAATAATTATACAAAAATGTTGTACTAATTATTTTATGAAGAGATATACCAAATAAATGGTTTTAAAAATATTAAAATAAATATTATATGAACTATTTAATGTTCTCCACGAATTTTTTAGACATATTTGATATTTTAGGAATCTAATAAATATTTTTGTTATAATATATCCTCTGTGTTAATTTTATTTAAATTTAAATAAATGAATAGTGTCAAAATTGAAACTATTGTTATTTTATAAAAATAACAAATTATAAAATTGTTTAAAAATTACAAAAATGTTTAAAAAATGTAAATTGGAATTTATATGGTCTAAAATGTCACAAATTAACAAATTATGTACAATTTACAACCCATAAGTAATTATTTATAACAATTTAAAAATTATAATATTATTACCACAAATAAAATTAAATAGATTAAATAAGGATAAATCAAGTTGATAATGTTTAAAATAAATTCCCAACATGTATAAATTTTATTTTTTGGTGAGATTAAAACTTTATATCATATAATATTTAGATTTGAGTCATGTTTGGATGTTTTTAAGTGAGTTTGAATTTATTATAAATTAATATTTCTTATGTTACCAAAGGTTCCCCTCTCCTCCCTTAGAAAAAGGGCACCCCTTCCCTCTTCTCTTCACACCCTTTTGAGCCTTGAAGCTCGGCCAACCCCTGAAAATTCCTATTATTAACCTCTCTTGTTATATCATAGAGGTTCTGGTCTTCTCAAATGACCAACTCTATTTCCCTAAGAAGAAGTTTAAAGGAGGTGCGTTGAGGAAGAGGTAATCTCTTCCACTGACTCTTTCAAGTTTACTTATTATTATACATCCTATTATTTAGTTGTTTCCTTATAAAGTAATAAAATCAGTATTACTTATATACTGATATGTTATTATAAATATGAAACAACCCTATTTCACCTTTTATCTATCCTACGGAAAACAAAATCACTACGCGTGCGTACGTACGGAATACCGTCTCCACGCTGTGGTGTAATCTGTTTTCCACCACCACCTTACTTGGATGGGTATAATGGTGTAAAAAATAACTATATATGATTATTATAACATCATACTGATTCTATGATATTATATCATCCACTCCAATTCCATTCAATAAATATTGGAACAATATCATCGCTCGTGCGTACATACGGATTACCGTCTCCATGACGCGATGAGATTCATTTTACATGTTAGCAATTCAAGAATGATTATAAAGTATATATAATAAGTGATAATGAAATATATGACATATTAATGATACTGGATTTATGTATATGTTATTTACATACATCTATTTAATTTATTAAGGAAACGAAAACAACGTTCATCCATACGTACGGCCTACCGTCTCCATAAACGGTGTGTTTCTTTCCATTTATCGATCTATTATATATATGTATATTATGAATATATATTATATATAAATCATTTTTATATTATGGAATTATTTAATCATTATCTAAGTAATCATATTAATAATTACAAGTCAAAACACGGACGATAAATGAAACGATTTTACACAAAATGTTGGTTTAACATGGAATTGACAAATGAATGGATAATATAAAGTAATAAATGAATCATATATGATATCATAAATATTATTATGGTTATGTTAGAAGTTAATAATATGTTTAAACCCACTATACAGGAGTCTCAGACACATATGGAAGAAATTGGACAAAAGGTAAGGGATAATTATTCCAATCTCATTCTTATCCGAGATTGTTTATTCGTAAGTATTTACTGGGGTTATGTTTGTCATCCATGTCCATATGTTATCAAAATGTTTTCATAAAATGTTTAATTTTCTTCCATGTATTTTTAAATTCATTTTTATCTTTTTTTGAATTTTACCACATCATAAGAAAGGAATATTTCTTTTGTTTACCATACGAGGAACTTTTTGACTTTAAAAGTAAAAGTACGAGAAGAATGTTTTTTTAACTTATACGGCATGAATGGATTTTTACAGTTTCATAATGCCTTATTTTCATGAATATTAATCTACAATATTTCATGAATATTTTCAACAAAATCCTTTTCTTTTAAAATTTCATGTCATTTTGTGAAAAGAAAATGATTTTGAATAAGAAAGGATATTTTCCTCAAGAATTCTTTTCATGTGTTTTATCTAAACCATTTTCCATCTAAGATGATATTATTTCATATGTGTATGTTTCAAGTATAATGTCTCTATTATTTACATAGTTTGGTTTTTCTTATGATGAAATGATATCCATTTATTTTATATGGATTAGGTTATGATGGGATGATGTTTATGAAACCCATTTTATTTGTTGGGTTATTATGAATGATGTATGTTTATTTTGTGGCAAACGTAAGAATGATTTCATTATGAGATGTGTGGGACCTATATCTCCCTCCAATGCATTAGTTAAAGATTTATATCTCATGAGATAGACATGGATGGAATGGTAAGTTAATACGGTTCAGTGTTACATGACTGGAACGAGGAGTGAACTCGATACAGAAAGGGACTTTGTCCACTAAGATGGTCTTGGCAGCAATGCCTTGGATACTATGGAAATCATATCATGAGATTAATGGTTTTCCACAATTACATGTTTTATTCCCATGATATTTTATCATGAATGATGTTCTATTATGATCTATACCTTATGTACTTCAATGCTTTATGTCATTGCTCAATATTTTTATGTTTAAACATTATGTTTATGTTTTTAATTTCAAATGTATATGGTTTATTCTATTTTCTCCATGCTTACCCTTACTGAGCATTTGAGCTCACCCTTTATATGTTTTCTTTTCCCCAGGATATAAAGAAAGGTTTTAGGTAATAAAACTAAAGGGTAAGATCTTTATGGTAGATGTTAAAGATCTTTCACCATGATTAGAAGATTATGTTCCGAGTTTCCAAATAAACTAAACTATTACGGTCCTTGAGTGTTGGTTTTTGTTATGTATTAAGTATTCTGAAAAGGTAATGTAATTTCCATGTACGTCAAGTTTGGGTCTCTATAGTTGGTATTAGAGGAATTATTTAGTCAACCTTTGGAAACTAGGATGCGAAAACTTTAGTGAGATCCCTGGAGATATTTCTAAGGTATGTCTAGAGATGTCCCTAAGGTTATGTATAATTATAGGTTACGGTCCTAAAATTATGATAATGATCATGAATAACCTAGGATTAAACCTATGATGTTAGATATTGAAAGTAATCCCCTTGATTATGTTGTTTTCCTAGAATGATTTTGGCCTCTCACACTATTCTTTTTGGGTTTTAGAAAATTGCTGGAAACCGGAAGATTCATGTTAATAGAGAATATGATGGACAATGTAATTATATTCTTCATGATCAAGCAAATGAAATGGGATCTGGGAGGTGAAACATCGTTATTATGCCTAATCATAAATCTAATAATATGATCAATAATATCAACTTTGGTAAAGTTTCCTGACTCAGTTAATAATAGAAAGACGGAGTTTCATGATGATCATAGAGGAAATAAAGTTCAATTTTCCTCATATAAATCATGTGGGAAGAGACATCAAGGAGAATGTTTCAAAGGAACTGGAAGATTATTTGGGTGTGGAAAAGAAGGACAGAAAGCCAGTAATTGCAATGGAAAAGGTTCAGTTAACACCATGGATAAGGATAATGGTATTTCTAAGACATCAACAATGGTTAAATGTTTTAAATGTGGATTTTACGTGCATTATGAAAACCAATTCCCTAAGGGAAAGTCTCAAGAAGAGAATTAGCATGGTCGTATGACTAGTATTTATGTCGATGATGATGAAGAGACTACAAATGATATGTGAGATGAAAGAATTGTTGAAGCTTTATTAATTGTTTAATAAGGTAGTGGAATGATTCTATGTTTATCAAGAGTTATATTGTATAGGTAATTTAATGGTACTATAGAATAAAGAAACATCTAAGGATTGTTACACTATTGTTTTTCCAAAAGTATTTGAAAGTATATGATGAATGGTATTGGTAACCATGAAAGGTTATTCAAATATTTTTGGAAGGTAGATGATATGTGCATAATGAAAGGATAAGGAGATAATGAGATGTTTTATAGTATTAATGAGCTCATGACTGGTATATGGAAAAAGTGATATCAGGGTTTGAGTATACAAAATTTTGGGATTTTGGTATGTGGAAAGAGTTAACTTCTGACAACATTCATGTTTTCACTAAGGTTCAATGGGTACTCATGTTTCAAGAGAATACATGATTAAGGAATTCACATATTTGGAATGTGACCAACAAGATATATATATCCTATGATATACGGGTGATAAATGATTGTATTCAATGCTTGGTAGATGACCTTTCTAGTAATCATTTTATTTATACTATGAGATTGGACAGAAGTATTTTGGATAAACCTAAAGATTGGAAACTATTAATTTAGATATCAGATATTATTGTTTAAGGCTAGAACTTTTTGTTATGTTATAATAGTATAGTTTTAGAAAAAGGAAAACCCGTAGGACGAGTGACAACCCATCGTGTCGGACAAGGTTACAGGAATAAAACCCACAACCAAAGTGAAACAAACCTTTATCACCTTCCATTGGCCTACAGGAAGTCCCTGGTTAGTAGAAAATAGTTTTATTTTATTAAGCAGTATGATAGATGAAGTATAAGTCCATTTTTGGAATCATATACGATTAACCTCACCATAGATGGACTTATGTATATTTGATAACGTTTTCTACACTTTTTTTTGAGACAGATGGAATGACCCATCATTCTATAACATGATCTAATAACACTTCAAGAATGAAAAATTCAACTTCATTTCTTTAAGAGATGGAGTGGAAATTGTTCAAGGCACGAACAACTTTGAGATTCTACAGAAATAAAGTAAGTGTTTCTTCTAATTCAAATTCTTCAAATTTAGGGAAATGATCTTGAAAACCAAAAATGTTGTCCTAGTGTCCTCGTATCTGATGAATCAGATGCTACCTTATATCATCACAAATTTATGGCTTTGTGATTGTTGGCTCTTTCACAGCCATGTCCTCTACCACTCTTCATCAAAACATGATGGTTAGATTTTTCTTCCATGTCCATATTTTCACCTATATTATCATATGTGGAAACCCAGTGATGAGTTAATTTAGGTAACCGTTATGTTTCTTACTTTAATTTTAAAAATTAAGTTTTATTATTCCTTTTTATGAAGTCGGTTTCTATGAAAGAAACTTTCAAGTAGTAAACCATTTATAACCCTGACGAATTTCGAGGGTGAAATTCATTTTAAGGGGGGAAGATTGTAACAACCTATGATTTTATGAGAATTATTCTTTTTAATTTCATTGATTTCTTGTGTTTTACGCTACACCAAAATTATCTTGTTCTATACGCAACACCGTATTAGCTTGCAGTATACGCAACACTATTCTTGGCTCGGGTTACACACAATTTCAAGTTAGTTTTGTAGAAATTATTCTAAGCAATAATAAGTAAATTCTTTTTAATGTATAAATGAAATAAGTTTTGAATTATGTTATACTCAACACCAAAGGGAGGTTTCACTACACTCATCCCTGACTTGGCTTGCAATACACGCAATCACAACCTTCCTCGATAGCGTGTGTAGTACGCAATACCAGGTATCACTAAACAATTATATATTGTTATAATATTATTATGAACTAGCCATTATGAATAGTATTAACTTAATTTTGAATTTTATAACATTATTATTTATCTTACACATTTTCTAAAACATGGTATGTGAACAACATAAATTTTTCGGGTAAAATAAGTATTTTTCAAAAAATGCAGTTTTGTCACCTTTTGATGGCACACCCACATTAAATCTAGTTTTTGACATGTTTATAAGTTCAATTTGAGAAAATAAAATTCTTCTTTGGAATCAGGATATAAAATTTTACTTTGGTTAAATGTTTCATATTTTGATGAATAGTAAAAACACGCTATATTTTAATTATAAGGAACTTTTTTCATCATAATAATTTATATGGATAAATTATAATATTAAATAGTTTTAAATTATTAATAGAATATATTTTTACCATTTAATATAATGTATGTAATTATCATTTATTTTACAAATAATTCTAAGTAAAATAATTTCAATCTTTTGCAATGTTTTAACTTTTAAAACTCGTTTTCTTAACAGCGGGATTAATTTTAAATTAATTTCTGCAACTTCTGTGATTTGAATTTGGAAAAATGGATTCCATATTTATAATCAGTAGGTCCAAATTATTTTAATCAGCTACTTTTTATTTTTAGGCTTTATGAATAGTAACTACGGTAAATTTTATTTACCATAGTTAAAGGTAAATCAGGTAATTAAGGGTAAATATAAGATTATAAAATTATACTAACATTTGTATTAAGAATATTTGATGATTATATTTTTCCCTAAATCATACTTGAGTCGAAATTGAATCTAATGGAACCCACTTGTATTTGATTATGACCTTTAGTTTATTTTATTTAAAGGGAAGTGAAATATGTCTCAGTCAAACTTTAATAATTAAAGTATTTTTAATTTAAGATTATACAAAATATAAATTCGGTTATAAATAATCTTTTGAAATATAATTTTTTTTTCATTATCATGGTAATTTATTTGTAATTTTTAAGAGTTATTTATTTACCTAATTATCTTATACATTAATGATGCTGAAATTATTTATTTAGTGAAAAATCAATAATATAGTTTTTATTGAAATAGTAATACATATCAAAATGCCCAAAAATCTGAAAAAAACTTATTGGTAGTGTATATATAAACCCTAATCATCCACTAACATAATTTATGACCATTTGGATCTATATAAAGGATATTATGACACTTATATTATTTTATTTTAAAGGATTCTAAAGTTGTCACCTTCCTAATTTAATAAATATAACAATTTACACATTTTGATTTTAAGATGATAAATTCGAGTTAAAGTATTATTATGAAAACTATGAGATTTATCATCATATGATTTTATGTTTAATTTTTATGCAAAAAATAAGTATATTAAATATTTATACAAAAATGTTCTACTAATTATTTTATTAAGAGATATAATTAATAAATAGTTCAAAAAATATTAAAATAAATTTTATACGAACTATTTAAGGTTCTCCACGAATTTTCTATACAATTTTTACATTTTAGGAATCTAATAAATATTTTGGTTAGAATATATCCTCTGTGTGGATTTTATTTAAATTAAAATAAAGGAATAGTGTCAAAATTGACACTATTGTTATTTTATAAAAATAACATATTATAAAATTGTTTAAAAATAACAAAAATATTTAAAAATTATAAATCTAAATTTATATAGTCTAAAATGTCATAAATTATCCAATTATAGACAATTAAAAACAAATAAGTAATTATTTATAACAATTTAAAAATTAGAATCTTATTACCAAAAATAAAATTAAATAGATTAAATACGGATAACTCAAGTTGATAATGTTTCAAATAACTTTCCAAAATGTCTAAATTTTATTGTTTGATAAGATTATAACCCTATATCATCTAATATTTGGATTTTATTCATTTTTTGGAGGTTTTTAACTGAGTTTTAATTTATTATAAATTAATATTTCTTATGTTACCAAAGGTGCCCCTCTCCTCCCTTATAAAAATGGAACCCCTTCCCTCTTCTCTTCACACCCTTTTGTGCCATGAAGCTTGGACAAACCCTACCAATTCCTCTTATCAAACTCTGTATTTATATCATAGAGGTTCCGATCTTCTCAAAAGACCAACTCTAGTGCCCTAAGAAAATTTTTAAAGGAGGTGCGTCGAGGAAGAGGTAATCTCTTCCACTGACTCTTTCATGTTTATTTCTTCTTATACTTAATCTTATTTAGTTGTATCATTATAAATTAATAACATCAGTATTAATTATATACTTTTATGTTAATATAAATATTAAACAACCCTATTTCACCATCTATCCGTCCTACAGAAAACGAAATCACCGTGCGTTCGTACGTACAAATTACCGTCTCCACGCTGTGGTGTAATCTGTTTTCCACCACCACCTACCTTGGATGGGTATAATCGTGTAAATAATAACTATATATGATTATTATAACATAATAACTATTCTAAGATATTATATCATCCACTCCAATTCCATTTAATAAATATGGTAACGATATCATCGCTCGTGTGTACGTACAGATTACCGTCTCCACGACGCGATGAGATTCATTCTCCTTGTTAACAATTTAAGAATGATTATAAATTATATATAATAAGTAATAATGAAATATATGACATATTAATGATACTTTATTTATGTATATGTTATTTACTTACATCTATTAAATTTAATAAGGAAACGAAAACAGCATTCAAGCGTATGTACGGCCTACCGTCTCCATGAACGGTGTATTTCTTTCCATTTATCGATCTATTATATATATGTATATTCTAAATATATATTATATATAAATCATATTATATATTCTGGAATTAAGTATTCATGATCTATGTAATCATATGAATAATTACAAGTCAAAACACAGATGATAAATGAAACGATTTAACCCAAAACGCTGATTTAACATGGAATTGACAAATGAACTGATAATATAAAGAAGTAAATGAATCTTATATGATATCATAAATATCATTATGGTTCTCTTACAAGTTAATAATATGTTTAAACCCACTATACAGGAGTCTCGGACACATATAGAAGAAATTCGACAAATAGTAAGGGATAATTATTCCAATCTCATTCTTATCCGAGATTGTTTATTCGTAAGTATTTACTGGGGTTATGTTTATCATCCACGTCCATATGTTCTTAAAATGTTTTCATAAAATGTTTACTTTTCTTACATGTATGTTTAAATTCATTTTTACCCTTTTTGACTTTTACCACATCATATGGAAGGAATCTTTCTTTTGTTTACCATACGAGGAACTTTTTGACTTTTCCCACAAAAGTACAAGATGAATGTTTTTTTAACTTATATGACATGAAAGGATTTTAATGGTTACATAATGCCTTATTTTTATGAATCTTACTCTACAATGTTTCATGAATATTTTCAACAAAATCCATTTCTTTTAAAATTTCATGGCATTTTGTGAAAATAAAATGGGTTTGAATAAGAAAGGATATTTTCCTCAAGAATTCTATTCAAGTGTTTTATCAAAACCATTTTACATCTAAGATGACATTATTTCATATGTGTATGTTTCAAGTATAATGTCTCAATTATTTAAATAGTTTTATTTTTCTTATGATGAAATGGTATCCATTTCTTTTATATGGATTATGTTATGATGGGATGATGTTTATGAAACCCATTTTATTTGTTGGGTTATTATGAATATTGTATGTTTATTTTGTGGCACACGTAATAATGATTTCATTATGATATGGGTGAGACCTATATATCCCTCCAATTATTTGGGAAAATATTTATATCTCATGAGATAGACATGGCTGGAAGGGTAGGTTAATCTGGTTCAGTGTTATAGGACTGGAATGAGGAGTGAACTCGATTCAGAAAGGGACTTTGTCCACTAAGATGGTCTTGGCAGAAATTCCTTGGCTACTATGGAAATCATATCATGTGATTAATGGTTTTCCAAAATTACATGTTTTATTCCCATTTTATTTTATCATGATTGATGTTCTATTATGATCTATGCATTACGTACATCCTTTCTTCATGTCATTGCTCAAGATTTTGATGTTTAAACATTATGTTAATGTTTTTAAGTTCAAATGTATATGGTTTGTTATATTTTCTCCATTATTACCGTTAATGAGCATTTGATCTCACCCTTTATATGTTTTCTTTTTCCCAGGATATAAAGAAAGGTTTTAGGTAAGAAAACAAAAGGGAAAGATCTTTATGGGAGATGTTGAAGATCTTTCACAATGATTAGAAGATTATGTTCCAAGTTTCCAAATACACTAAACTATTACGGTACTAGAGTATTGGTTTTTGTTATGTATTAATTATTCCGTAAAAGTTATGTAATGTCTATGTACATCAAGTTTGGGTCTCTACAGTTGGTATCAGAGAAGAGGTTTAGTCAAAATTTGGAAACTAGGATGTGAAAACTTTAGTGAGAACCCTAGAGATATTTCTAAGGTATGTCTAGGGATGTCCTTAAGGTTAAGTATAAGTATAGGTTACAGTACTAGAATTATGATAACGATCATGAATAACCTAGGATTAAACCTATGATGTTAGAGATTGAAATTACTCCCCTTGATTATGTTGTTTTCCTAGAATGAATTTTTCCTCTCACACTATTCTTTTTGGGTTTTATAAAATGGATGGAAACTGGAAGATTCATGTTAATGGGGAATATGATGGACAATGGAATGATATTATTCCTGATCAAGCAGATGAAATGGGATCTGGAAGGAGAAACATCGTTATTATTCCTAATCATCAATCTAATAATATGATTAATAATATCAACTTTGGTAAGTTTCCTGACTTAGTTAATAAGAGAAAGAAGGAGTTTCATGATGATCATAAAGGAAAGAAAGTTCAGTTTTCCTAATATAAATCATGTGGGAAGAGACACCAAGGTGAATGTTTTAAATGAACTGGAATATGCTTTGGGTGTGGAAAATAAGGACACAAAGCCAGTAATTACAAAGGAAAAGGTTTTGTTAACACCATGGACACGGATAATGGTATTGATAAGACATCAACAATGGTTAAATGTTTTAAATGTGGATTTTATGGGCATTATGAAAACCAATTCCCTAGGGGAAAGTCTCAAGAAGAAAATCAGCATGGTTGTATGGGTATTATTTATGTGGATGATGATGAAGAGACAACAAATGATATGTGAGATGAAAGAATTGTTGATGCTCATTCAATGGTTTAATAATGTAGTGGAATAATTGTATGTTTATCAATAGTTATATTGTATATGTAATTTAATTGTACTGTGGAATAAAGAAACATCTAAGGATTGTTACACTATTGTTTTTCCTAAAGTATTTTATAATCCCAAATCATGTTTCATTTATGTGATAATCATGTTTTCATTCTATGTTAATCATGTTTCCTCAATTTTTATAGTTTCTATTAGGTAATATTCATATACTTTTAATCTCACTTCTTATTGGTTTAAGCTTACAGTGCAGAATTTATCTAAGTGCAAGGTCACCAATGAAAAAGTCACTGAAGAAAGGGTCACTGATGCAAAGGTCACCAATGCAAATGTCACCTATGCAAAGTTCACAGATGCAAAGGTCACCGATGCAAAGGTCACTGATGCAAAGGTCAACGATGCAAAGGTTATAGATGCAAAGATCACTGATGAAAAGGTTATTGATGCAAAGGTTACAGATGCAAAGGTCACTGATGAAAGGTTACCGATGCAAGCACACTATTCAAGGTTACCATTGAAGGTTACTATTGAAGGTTACTGATGGAAAGTTACCGATGGAAGGTTATTGTTGTAGGTTTCTTATGTACACCTGCTGTTGAAGCCTACCGATGTGAAGGTTACCGTTACCAGTCTATCGATTCCTCCATACTTTGTCAAAGTTCTTAATATTATTCTAATGGTCACATTTGATAATTTAAATGCTTCTAAAATTAATTAATTCTGATTATAGATATTTCATGAGACCGTATCTAGGGACAATATGAGGTATGAGAAAGACCGCACGTGATCTACTCATTCCTGTTGTCGGACTTCATGTATAAAAGGAAAGACTAATGAAGATAAAAATATAGAAGGGTGTGATGAGTAGAGTTTAAGTATGTATGTACATGAAAAGAGCATACTTGCTACATCAAAGAAGAACCATTAGATGCATACACTAAGAATCCATGAAGCTTAAGAAGATCACTTTGGGAGAATAATTTCAAAGTGGCCTTCTGTGCTTCATCAACTCTTGATGAACCCTAGAGGGAGAACACTCGAAGTTAGAACCTGGAGTTGCGACACTCTATTTTGGATACAAACCAAACATAAAATTATTCACTCCAAGGAGTCAAGATCTTAACTATAAACACATAGAGGTTTCTAAACTCAAGCATATAATATTATCTCTATTGTGTTCCTTCCTTTTTGAGAAGTGTGTGTGTCTGTCTGTTACACACACTATCTCCTATGCTTGAATTGGTGGATACTAAATATCCTCACATGAAACTTAAAATATATTTTGCTTCCCACATATAACTATGGAAGAGACCATGTGTGGTATATACTGTTTTTTTTCCAATGAAGAACTGTGGAAGAGGTTGTGAACCCTGGACAGTTTCTGAAAACTATTTTAAAGCCCGATACAGGCTGTGTATCAAGTTTGTTGTTAATATAAAATGCTTGGTGGAATGTGATCACCAAGGGGAGAAGGTTAAGTCTTGTCTTGAGACTAAACCTATTGTTTTAATTTACTGTGAACTATATTTTTTTATACTCTGTTTTATTTATTTTCTGTTTCCTATATTTGCTAAAATATAAAACTGTTTTGCATTCACTTTGATAGTTAGTTTTTGTTAGTGTGTGTGTATGTTTAATTCAGTAAACTTGTTTCAAAAGTTGAATAAGTGTTTTTACACCTGTTAAACTGAGGACTAATCACCCTTTGATTAAACTGTTGACCAACTAGGCATTTACATCTCTAATTCCTTAACGAACTGGGCCGTTTTAAAATTGGGGGATCTTTATAAAAAAAGTTTTAAACAGAAATGTTAAGTAGGAACTCAATTCACCCCCCTCTTGATATTTCACTCTGACCAACACTAAAAATGTAATGTATCAGAATATAATGTGAGATAATTTTCTAATTTCATAAACCAATACATTTTTTACAAGTTTTTGTATTATTTTAAACCTTATCATCTTTATGAACTCGTAGTTAACCTATTTTAATTTTATCTAAGGTGGCAATATTTTCAATATTAAAAGGATGTAATTTTCACATATCTGATATAAATTAGGAATAAATGATAAATTTATAATATTTTATACCATATTATAATTATTTTTTATTTTTTAATTATGTTTTATGATGTTTAAATAATTTAATAAAATATGATTTTCATTTGTGTCAATTTTGAAATAATCCAATATTTGAATTTTTACAAATATCAAGATTTAAATTTAACTTCAAAAAATATATTTTATTATATGAATAAGAGGATAAGGTCATCAATAAATTTAATGTATCACATTAATGATCTCAAATTATATTTATTAAAATATTTTTAATAATTTTTTATATTTCCATTAATAAAATAATTACAACCTCAGCGTTGGGTAATTATTTTATATACCAATTTAGTTACTAAAATTTAAAAATAAAATACCATGGTGAAGATAAATCCTCTATATTTCATAATAATTTTTATAGTCAAATATATATTTTGATTTATGATATATTAAAAATTTTATATTATTTAAAAATTAACGTCACATCATTAATTTTTTATTAGATAAGATTTTATAAATACCATAATGTAATCTAAGTGACACAAAAAGTAAAAAATAAATTTATATCATAAATATATTTTTATTATGTTAAAAATTTATAGATATATTCGTTCATATCATAACTCTATCCCCATGTGGATACATATAGTATTTTAAAGACAATAAAAGTGACATTTTGTGTATTTCTTTTATTTCAATATTATATAAGTCATTTTCATGGAATAGTTTCCATTAAAATAATTATTATCTATAATTATGTGTTGAGGGTAGAATTTTATTCATCCAATAAAATTTTGGCATGTGTTAGGGTTATTTTATGATCTTTATCATTATATTTTTTACCTAAATTACCCAAATTACCCTTTATTATGGTAACAAAATTTACTTTGGTTTCTATTCATATTGTCCTAAAATTAATGGTAAATATTAAAAAAATACCTTATAAATCTAAATTTTTCATCTATTTTTCAAAATTCAAAACATCGAAGTTGAAAATTTTAATTTAAAATAAAACTGGTATAATTCCATAAAAATCAGTTTTTCAAAAAAATTATCTTCTAAAACATAAAATGTTTTTATAATAAATTTGTGTATAAAATATTTTTCAAAAACAGTTATTAGATTATTTTAAATCAATATTAAATAATTAAAATTTTAAATTAATCCCAAAACAATTTTTCCTTATAAAGACTTTAAATGAGCATAGATTTTTCAATAAAAAATTATTATTTTCATTATTCCTTAAAAATATGTTTTCAGATGAAATAATTTTAAGATAATTTTGACATTATGGATTGGAAAATTAAATTCATTTGGTAAAATAAATTATCTATATATTCTAAAAATTAATAAAAAATAAGAAAAATCCTTTTTGAAGGAAGAATATTTTTTGTTGAATAAAGTGATTTTACTAAAAATTGTATGATAATTTTCTAACAACATACCAATAAATTCATATTGAGTTATAATTTTATATTTATTTCATAATTTTTTTTTAATTTATTCATACCAATTTAGTAGATAAGTTATTATAGTCATTTTATATGAATATTGTCTCATGGTTTGTTTAAACTCACAGTTGTGTGTAATGCAAGATACTGAAGAATTAAAATTATTTAAAGAGAATTATTTATTAAAATTTCAGGTTATTACATTCCAACCACATTAAAATGAATTTATCCCTTGAAATTAATCACTTAGATATAAACAGATGTGGATTCTTATCCCTCATCACATCCTTAGGTTCTCACATAGCTTTCTCAAATTAGTGGTTCTGCCATAAAATTTTAATCAAGTGAGTGGTCTTGTTTCATAGAAATTTCTCTTTATGATCTAGAATCTCTATTGTTTTTTTCTAAATAAAGATCTTTCTCTAGTGGTAAGACTTCTGAGTTTATTACTTCTGATGAATCAGGCATTTCCTTTCTCAGGAGATATACATAGAACACATAATGAACTTGAGATAGATTCGATGGAAGCGCTAATAGATAAACTATTTTTTCCAAAATTTTCAATAATTTCAAAAGGAAGGATATACCTAGTTAATAGATTTACCTTATTCACAAATTTCATCACTCTCTTCTAGGTATATATTTATAGAAATATCTTATCACCCACATAAAACACTAGGTATTTTCATTGATTGTCAACATAACTTTTTTATTAACTCTGAGCTGCTCTTATGTGATGTTGGATAGACTAACCTTATATGCCATCTCCTAAACCAAATTAGGTCCTAATGGATTTCTTTCCCCAAAATTTATTCCTACATGTTGGATTTATACACTTCCTAACATAGAGGGATTCATAAGAGCCATATGATACTGGAGTGAAAGATATTTTTGAAATAAAATTCTAACAAATGTAGTTATTGATTCCATCAACCTTCAAAATCCATAGAGAAAACTCTCAATGTCCTATATAGTTTGAATTGTCCACTTAGATTGACCATCTATCTAAGGATGATAAGTAGTGTTAAAACTTAAATTTTTATCCTGATACTACTGAAAACTTCTCCATGACATTGGGGTAAACCCTGGATCCCTATCAGATATAATTGAAATTGGGACCCCATGAAAACTTCCCAATTAATATATATTTTATCAAGATGATCAAGAGAGAAGTCCTTTTTGATATCAATGACGTGTTTCAAATTTATAAGTCGATCAACTTTTAATAACATAACATTATAACCTTTAGATGTTTTGGGAAGTCCGATGACAAATTCCATAGAGATGTTTTCCCATTTCTATTATGGTATGGGTAATGGTTGTAACATCCCCTTAGACATATGTCTCTCAAACATTACTTGCTAACAAACCAAGAACCAAGAATCATAATATGCCATATCTTTCTTCATTCCATCCCATTGGAAATAATCTTTTAGGTCTCTATACATCTTTGTGATTCCAATATGAATAGAGAATTAAGAACTATGAACCTCATTAAAAATCCCCGTCTTTAATTTTGGTATGGGGGAATAAAAACCTTTTTTATGAACCTTATTATTCCATCACAATCAAATTTAACTCAGGAACATTTTTTAGCATATTTTGTAGCTCTATATCTTACTTTTTTGCCTTCTTAATCTTCACTTGTATAGATGGTTGAACATTAATTTGAGACGAATAATATTTATCTCTTTTATTTAAAATTTTCAGATCCATCCTTTTTAAATCAATATGTATTAGATCAATTTTTATCCTAATTATAGATAGGTTAGCATGGTCCTTTCTACTCAAAGCATCTTCCACCATGTTTTCTTTCCTAGAGTGGTAATGTATTTGAGAATTCATAATCTTTAATCAACTCCAACAATCTTCTTTGACTCATATTTATCTCCTTGTGAGTGAAAATTTACTTTAAACATTTATGATCAGTATATATATCATACCTTTAAACATAAAGATAATGCATCTATATATTTAATAAAATAATTACCACAACTAACTCAAAATCATGAGTTGGGTATTTTTTATCATGTATTTTCAATTATCATGAGGCATAAGATATCACCATATCTTTTTTCATGAGAACACATCCCAAACCCTTCTCGGATGAATCACTATAGATAACAAACCTCTATCCAATATAGGGTAGTGTGAGTATAGGTGCACTGAATTTGCTTCTTTTCAGATCTTTGAAATTATCTTCACATTCTTCCATCAATATGAAATTAACTCCTTATTTAGTTAACTTGGTGATTTGATTATAAAATCATGAGAACCCTTTCAAAAAACATTGATAATATCCATCCAAACAAAAAAAAATTTGAATATTAATTACTATTGTTGTTATAATCCAATTCTCAATAACTTATATCTTTACTGGATTGATACCTATACTCTCCCTTGAGATTATGAAACCAAAAAATGATTATTTCTGAATGAAAAATTCAAACTTGATAATTTTTTTCATAAAGATTATTCTTTCTTAGGGTCATCAATACTATCTTCAAGTGATGTTCATGATCTTCATTTCTATTCAAATATAAAATACTATCGTCTATAAATAGCTCCTCAAACTAATTTAGAAAGTCTCTAAAGACTCTATTCATTAAATCCATAATGATATCGAGAGAACTAGTAAGACCAAAAGGCATCACTATAAATTCATAGTGTTTATACCTTATATGAAATTTCATATTTAGTATATCCTTTTTCTTTACCCTTAACTGATGATATACAGAATGAATATCTATCTTGGAAAAGTATTGAGCTCCACATAGTTGGTCAAATAAGCCATAAATGTGGAGGAGAGGATAGTTGTTCATGATAGTGATATTATTAAGTTATCGATAATCAATTCAGAGTCTCATTGATCCGTATTTCTTCTTAATAAATAGAATATGTACACCCCAAGGTGACACGCTACGACTTATGAATCCTTTTAAAGATTCTCTTGGAGTTTCTTCTTCAATTCCTGTAAATCAATTGGGTCCATTCAATAAGAAGTATTTGAAATATGCATATCACCTGGTATGATTTCTATTAAAAACTCAACTTCACGATTTAGTGGAAGACCTGGAAATTATTCAATAAATACATTAAAAACTCCCTTATAATAGGTGTATCCTTAATAGAGAATTTCTCCCAAACCATCTGAGATAAATAACCTTATTTTATAATAATTAATACCCACATGATGGATGTGACTTCCAATGGTTGTTTATATTGATCCTTGCATTGATAGATGATCATAGATTCATTCAGAATATGAAATGTGACTTTCCTTCCTCTGAAATTAATATGAGCTCCATATATAGAAAGCCTATACATTCCCTGAATAACATAGAATTCAAATAAATGATTGATCAAAATATTTGTTGGAGGTAATTTCCCATAAACATAAATTATAGAAGAATTATAAACTTGTGTTGAAACTATTATGACCCTAGGAGTTTTTACAGTTAACTCAACATCTAATGGTTGAGGTAATACAAATATACCCTTAAAAATTATTTAGAAATAAAAGAGTTGTGGATCTAGAATCAAATAAATAATTATATCCTTTAGAGTGGATGCTAAGTGTACCTTTCACGACTTGATTTTCGTACTCCACATCACCAGTAGTGATCGCATGTGATTTTCCTTTGTCTTTGGCCTTAAGAGATTTCCGAAATCGATCATCATAAATTACCATTGGATTAGATAATTAGTTATCATAATTCATATCATTATTAAACTTTTAATATTGAATTGTGGGAGGTGCATTTTGTTTATCCTTTTCTCTATTTTCATCATTAGTTATCATCATGCCATCACTTCGGTGGTCAATTTTCCAATTACCTTCTCTTCCACACTTACAACATTTACTAGTCCCCTTAAGAAATTTTCCTCCATGTTTCTTTCCACACATTAATCTTAAAGGAAACATCTTCTTATTTTTCACTACGGTTTTTGGATTTTCCATTGAATTCCATTTTTATCTTCTTATCAAACCCACAAGATTTATGGGTTACTCCAATCACCATATCAATCATGAGATCATATTGAATGATTTTATAATAGATACTGATGTCCCTTATGAATAATTTTTTTAGAGACTTGGTTTTAAGCCACTGAAGAATAAATCAACCTTACTCTCAGGTTTAATGAAAATTCCATAAGTGTGCCCTATATGTCATGTAAAATTTGATTCCTAGGTACCAAAAAATTCATTAACATTTTGATAATTATCAAGGAACTCATTATCAATATGTTTATGAAGAATATAAGGAAATTATGTGTTGAAAAAAAGTTCTTTAACTCTTCCCATTCCATAGAGTCAATTTCTTCTCATTGTATTGTATTCTTGATAAGATTCCACCATTGATCTGCTTCAAATTCCAAATAACAGACTACCAAAATGCAGTTATCATGTTCTAAACATTATATAATGGAAAATATCTTTTCAGTTGTACTAATCCATTGTTTATGCACTAGTGGATCATAATACCCACTCAAAGAAGGTGGATGCTATCATAGGATGGAATCAATATAATGATGTTCCCTCCGTTGCTAATTTAGATTTCCAACATGATTCATAGCTTGAAAAAGTTATGTGAGCATAGAAGCAATATTTTTCATTCAATCTCCCATAACAATTGGTTTTTAAGGAGGAAAATCATTGAACTTCCAATCACATTTAGCATTAACGTGTTTCCCTCAAGTTCCATCCATTAACTAAAACTAGAAATCATAGTGTGAGAAACAATAATAATAATTGAAAAACCACATAATTAAGCGAAAATAATTATAAAATTTCAATGTATGACACCTTATATTTAACATTAGGATGTTCACAATCGACACCAAAACTCTAGTATTGTATACAATAATTAGAATTATTCTTACTGTTCTTTTTAGGGTTTTCTTATCATAGTTTCCAAATGTCAACTAAATAATAATATGATACCAAATATATTAACCCATACTTTTTATACATAGATATTAAATCTAAATAGAATAATATTCATTACCTAACATAGAAAAACCATTCCAGAAATGTATATGTTTGATATCTTTGTAAACTAAGAAATATAAATAACTTTGTTATAAAAATATACATCATATCCCTATTATTAAATCATAACTATAACCCATTTTAACACCTCATAGTTGATACATTTCTTCATATCCATGGAAAAGAAACATAATAAATGGTGAGCTCAAATGCTCATTAAGGGTAAAAAGGGATATATAAATCATATTGTAGATATAATACATAAGAACATATGAATAAAATTTAAAAAATATATATTTCATATCAAAGATCATAATATCATGTCATGGGTTAAATCATAAAAGTTTATAAAGAATCAAAGAACATATTTCATGAGATCCTAACATAATACATGAAATTATGGAATATGCATAAGAATAAAAAATTATTTCCATATTAGTCAAGGCTCATTACCAAGACTATCATAGAAAAAAAGTCCCTTACTCAATAGGGTTCTCTCCATGTTCCATCCATGAATTACCGAACTGAGTTTACTCTTGTTCTAGTCCTATAATACTAAACTCAGTTCACTTCTCATTATAGTCTTTTCTATCTCATGAGATATAAATATTTAACCAATGTATTGGATAGATATATACTTCCCACCTATCACATAATGAAAACCATACATATGTGTTCTGCAATAACATAATTAATTTATCATATAATAACCCAAAAAAATAAATGGGTTTAAAAAATATCTTTCCATTATAACATAACCCATGGAAAAGAAATGTGTTTCATAAATATCATTCCATCATAAACATGAACCAATAATAGATTGATGAGAGAAAATATACTATAAAAATATCATCAATAAATCATAATTAAATTCAATTAATTTTATCATATATGAAAAATAATATTGAGAGATCACTTAATAAGTCTTGAAGAAGGTATCCTTTCTTCTTTGAAATGATTTCCATTTATTAGAATGCCATAAAATTTTATGACAAAATTTTCTCTTAAAATAAACATGAAATATTGTAAGGGAAGCATCATGTAATTAAGGTGTCATTAAGGTAGAATTTTGTTTCATGCCATATCAGTTAAAAAAAATTCTTCTCATACCTCTTCTGAAAAAGTGACAAAGTAACTCATTAAAAAACTGACAAAATTTTCTTTTCAAACCATTTATTAAAAATTTATACATTGGTAAAAATGTATTTAAAAAATTTTAGAATAATATTAAAATAATTTTGGAAAATATATTTATGAAACATGGGTATGGATGATAAATATTCCCTAGTAAATACTTACATCTAAATAATCCAGAATATTAATGAAATTGTGAAATTAACCCTTAACTTTGGTTTGATTTCCTTTATACCAATCATAAACTCATGTATAATGGATTAAATAATGTTATAATATTTTTATAAAAAAATATTCATATTTATGACATCATGTATGATCATATTATCACCTATTTTTTAATAATATTTCAATATTACTCTTTTTAGGCGTTAACAACTTTATTTTCTTATGCATGTCTTTTCTTATAGGTCCCAATTCATGTTCATGGGATATAGTTCCATCATATAAAAAGTGATAATAAGGTTATATATATCATATTTATTCAAAATATATATTTTTATAATCATTATTTAATGGTTAATCTAGAAAATGAATTGCATATCATCGTGGAAATGGTAGGTCGGACATGCACACGAGTGATGGTATCATTCCCTTAATAGTGAAAGAGTAAGAAAGTGGATGGTATATATATATTTTCTAGAATAAATATCATGTTATAGTTATAATATATATATATATATTTATATATATATTATTTCCATCATTATACCCATCAAAATATAGTGGTGATGAAAAATAGATTGCACCATGGCTTGGAGATGGTAAGTCGAACATACGCACACACGATGCTTTTTTTTTTCTTAGGATGAATAAAAGGTGGAATATGGTTTTTTCATAATAATAAAAACATATTCGAATATATGTTATACTATATTTATTACTTTATAAGGGAAAAAATTTATAAAGAGTAAGTAGAATAAGAAATAACCATAAAAGAGTCGGTAAAGATGATTACATCTTCTTTGGAGAACTTCCTTTAGACACCCTATTAAGAACACTAGGGGAGAAGTTTTGAGAAGCACCAAACATCTAGAATGTGACTAGGTAAGTTTAGAAGGAATATTTGTAGGTTATGGTCGAGTTTTAAGGCTCACTGTGGTGTGAATAAGTGAGAGAGGAGATTCCCTTTTATAATTGAGTATAGGGGCATTTTTGGAATTTCAAAAAATATTAATTTATAATAAATTCAATATCCAACCAAATAGATAAAAAATGAAATTTATTTAAATATAATATGATTTAATGTTGTAATATCATCATTTTATACATTTTAGACAATTTTTTGAATTATTTTATACTTTATCATTCTGATTAACCCTTAGTTAACATATTTAAATTTTAACTAAGGTAACAAAATTTTCAATATTAAAAGGATGTAATTTTTACTTATGTGAGGTAAATTAGAACATAAAGGAACAATTTATAATATTTTTTACTATATTATAATTAATTTTTATTTTTAAATTTGTTTTAGGATTTTTAAATAGTTAAATAAAATATTATTTTGATTAGTGTCGATTTTGACATTATCTATTAGTTGTATTTTTAAAAATATCACGATAACAAGTAAAATTAGAAAACAATTATTTTATTATATTCCTATGAGGTAAATGGAATATATAACATTAATTTAGCACATTAATTATCTCAAATTATATTTATTATAATATTTTTACAAACATATATTTTATATTCCCATTAATAAAATAACTACTACATATGCCTTGTGTAATTATTTAATATTATTATCTATTTACTAAAAATTATAAATAAAATACCATTATGATTATAAATATTATATATTTCATAATATTAATTATAGTTTAATATATATTTTTTTACATTATATTAAAATTGTTATATTATTTAAAACATGAATGTGACATCTTTAAATTTTTATTAAATAAGATTTTTTAAATATTATAATCTCATATTAGTGACCCAAAAAGTAAAAAATAAATTTATATCATGATATTATATTTATTAAATTAAATAATTACTAATATATTCGTTCATAACATAACTTATTCCCCATGTGGACACATAAGGGATACTATAGACAATGAAAGTGACAGTTTGTGTCTTTCTTTGATTTAAATATTATATAAGTCATTTTCAAGGTAAAGTGTTCATTAAACTACTTAATTTAGATACCTAGGTGTTAAATTAATAATTTTATTTATCCAATAAAATATTTTAATGTGTTAGAGTGATTTTATAGTCTTTGTCATTTTATTTTTAACCTAAATTACCAAATTTACGGTTTACTATGGTAACAAAATTCACTATGGTTACTATTAATATTGGCCAAAAATAAAAAGGAAATATTCAATAAATATTTAAATTATGAATCTAAATTTTTCATCCAATTTTTAAAATTAAAAAAACAAAACTTGAAGAATTTAATTTAAAATAAAACTATTAAAAGTCCATAAAAATAGTTTTTCAATGAAACGCCATTTTAAAACATAAAATATTTTTATAAAAAAAAATTTGTCTAAATTATTTTTCAAAAACCATAATTGAGTTATTTTAAATAAAAATAAACAAATTATAATTTAAAAATAAACCAAAACATAATTTTATCTTTTAAAGACTTTTAAAGAATGTATAACTTTCAATTAAAATCAGTATTTTCATTATTCCTTAAAAATGATTTCATAAGAAATAATGTTAAGATAATTTTGAAATTATTTTTTAAAAATTAAATTAATTTGGTCAAATCCATTTTCTATAACTTCTAAAAATTAATAAAAATAAAATAAAAAACTCATTTTTGAAGAAATTGTATTTTTTTAAGAATATAGTGATTTTACTAATAAATTATTTGATAATTTTCTAAAAATATACCAATACATTTGTATTTAGTTGTAAATTTTTATTGATTTCTTAAATTATTTATTCAATTTATTCCCACAAATTTAATGTCTTGGTTATAATAGTCATTTTATACTAATAATGTCTCCCAGTTCGTTTAAAATTCTTGTTGCGTTCAATATAAACTAATGAAAATTTAAAATTATATAAAGAGATATATTTATTAAAATATAGGGTGTTGTAGAAATGATAAAGTGTTATTTTATTATCTATCTATAAGTATTTTTATTTATTAATTTATTTAGGTTTTCCTTAAAATTATGGTGAAATTAGCCATTGAATAAGAAAGGTAAATTAGGGATTTTGTGTCTCTTAAGGACTAGGTGTGTGTTGGGAGTGGACTACACCATAAATATCATGGATTAAATATAATTATTTCCCATGATTATTTTGGCGTAGATTAATCCAAGATGGGGTTTTTTATTATAAACTGTTTTATGGGTTAATATAATGGTGTTCATCGATGATGGTATTTATTTTGAGATCATTTGTGGTTGGTAAAAGCATGGGGATGATATATGGATCCATGATTAAAGTTTATGGAATTTAAATGGAATATAATATTAATAATTTTGTGATTTTATGTTTATGTTACATTATTAATATTATAATTGTTGGGATCTTGTGAATTGTTGTAATCTTGAACCATAAATTTGGATGGCCTCATGTTGGCCTAATAGTTAGCAATGATTATATAGAAAGTCAGATGGTTCATTGTATGTGGGTTGATCTATTGAGTATTGATGGCATGGTTTTTAGATTATTTGGTTTCAATATTTGGATTTAAAATTTAAAATTTTGTTTTATTTTTAAAAGTTTAATTTAAAATTTGTTTGGTTTTAAGTGGAATTTCAAGGGAAAAGGGATGATTTAAGGAAATGGTTTTGAATGAAAATTCAAAACAACGAGGAATTTCTAAATAACGGTTTCATTAAATTTTTTTCCAAGGTCTTAACATGACTAAATATGTAATGTTATACCTTTTATAAATAGTATATAAATATGATTTTGACTTATTCTTCATATAATTTTGAAAGATATTGTTTAATATTTTTTTGGTTTGTCTGATCTCATGTTAGAGATGCAATGTTTTCTAAAGTGTTATTGATTTTTTATGTGTTTCATTGTTATAATTTGATATTATGTTATTCTTGTTACATGATGATGCATTATCACATAGGATCGTTGTGAGATATCTTACCTAGTTTGATGGGTCAGTTAATCTAGTTTGGGATGCTTGGTTATGATTCCTTTTGTTCAAGTGAATAATAAACATGATATTCCCTTAGGATAGGTAAGAGTAATTGTGAATGATTAAGTGATGAGTGATTCATTTATCATTAGAACACAAGAATTTCTAGGCATTATTGAAAAATTTTATAGCCTTTAGAGTTCCTTGGAGTAAAACCTTGAGATAGAAATCAATGATTGAGGTCGAAGTTAGCCCTAGTTTTCTTGATTAATAGTATAGGTAGAGTTTATGAGATGTGGCCATTATGTAATGATGATTCATTCCATTTACCCAAATCTGGTTCAGATAATTAGATATTTCAACTTATATTGTTAAGAAATATTAAATGAGTTATTTCTTAGTTTACATAGAATATTCCTTCGGTGAGATGGTGTGATAAGAATGTAGTCATAAAGGAAGTGTGTCTTGTGTGATGAAACCTAGAATAGGGAGTCATTATCCATAAGAGGTAATGTCTAAGATAATATTTAGGGTTTATTTTTAAAATGATGAACATGAATTAATTTTTGTGAGTTCACGAACATTGATAAATTTCTTTTTGAGACTAGTGGTTTATTATAGGGAATGACAGTGTTTCTTCATGTTTCTGGGGATTGTTATATTAGAATTTGGAAAGATGAGTATGTGACCACATCTCGAGTGAGAGGATGGTGGCCTATGGTGAGCTTGTGAACACATACTAAGTTACATGATAGTGATTTGTGATGTTTTGGTAATTTATGTCGTATAAGGCCTCACCTTGTGTACAAGGATGGAGTTATGTGACATGGTATGTGATGTGGTATAATACCTCACCTTGAGTAAGAGGGAGGAGGTATTCAACATAGTCTAGGATGTGGTATGTATAATCACCATATTTTAGTGGGTGGAGGTAAGGTATATGGTTGATGATGTGGTGTTTAGTTGAAAGGAACTATCATTGGCGCTTTTAAATGATGTGCAATTTTTTTACTTCTTAGGTGCAGTAGAGTGACTGACCAAGGAAATCTCTCAAAAATCCAGTAATAAAAACCACTCCTTATAGGTATTTTGATATAAAGATAAAATAAAAAAAATTATGAGAAGTTTTTTTTGATTTTTATAAAAGTAGAATAAGTATATTGGAATAAATTTTTTTTGTTTAATTGAGTTTGAGAAATATAAAAAAAGATATTTTTTTAGAAAACTATTTTGGGAAAGCATAATAAGCCTAACTCTACCTCTTATATTACTTATTTATCATTTTCATTTAAATTAAAATCCATTTAATTATGATACCCTAACTTGTTAACCCCTAAATCCTATGAGAATTAACTAAACCTTGAAGATGAAATGAATTAAACCCTATGCTAGATTTGGAACATGAAATCATAACACCCTTCGTTGATTGATGTTATAAGTGTATCTTATGGTCAGTGGTAAATTATGGAACATATAAACTATACAAATGAGGATGAATTGATTATATGGATTATATTTTAACTCTATAAATTTAACCCATGTGGCATTGTTTTACTAATTAAGATAGCACTTTCCCAATTCACACATTACCAGATCTTGTGATTTTTCTGTAAATTGTTCAATTTCTTGCTTATTTTATTTTAATTTAAAAACTCAATTCATGGATGATATTATGTGAAATATAATATATCATCAATTCAAAACAAATAAGTGAATAACCTTATATGTTAATCAATTACTTCGAAAAAATACTCTTACATGGGTGGTGTAGTCATTGTAGAAACATTTTCCATGAGCAAAAATTTCGAAGGATATAACCGAATCACATCTCTACTCTTGATTTCCAACCCAAATAGGATGATTATAGAAGAATAATATTGAATAAAACTTAAGAAAATAGAATAATATAGAAGAAATAGAAGAGGAACTCAAAAGGTTTTTATGAAAACACAAACATTACAACATTAGAAAGAGAGGAAGGATTCTATGAAGGGATCCTTACTTCAAGATATCTCCCTATGATTATAGAGAGTTCCATAACTACTAAGATAATGATATTAATTCTATAAAACTCCAAACTTTAATCACATCACTCCTTGTTTGAACTCTCAAATGATGTTCCCATGATTTCCTTTTATTACAAAAATGGGAAGTGGTTTTGGGCACCCAGAATTTTATATACCATTTGTGTATTGGTTTTGGGTTGGTAAATGGAATTATCTAGACTATTAAAAAAATAAAAACGGTGTTTTATGGCCTATTTAATACCATCATTCCAAATTTTATGGTCATTTGACAATTGGAATGAGAGATATTGTCAAAATTCAAAACCTAACTTTTGACTTCATAGAGATTTGGTTCTTTGGAAAGGGACGTTCAGTTGGGCCACCAAATAGATTAATTGGGATTGGGTGTATTGATATTAGTTGTATCCTACCGAGTTTTGGATCATCTAACAAAATTCTATCCCTTTTTGTTGGATTTTTTGCGTTGGTCATGTAAAATAGTGTACATATTTCCTTGGACTTTCATGCATTTTGGACCTTGTTTTGCATCATTTATGACACTCCAAATCACCTCCTCCTACAATTAAATCACAAAAATAGTAAAATTGACCTCATTAATAGGGATAAAAATTGAATAATTCAATCAAATGGGAAGTTAAATTTGTTATTCTATTTTTAATTTTCAATAAAAAACCAATTTAAAATAGTTATATAAGGGTGAAATAATGTAGTAAATCATCTTGTGATCACACCCCCAAAGCTAAAAATTTACACTCATAGGAAACAATTCATATCATGTAATCCAAAAAAATTATTTCAGGATCTGAATGTTAATATTCCTCAATCCATAGTTGAAATATATGAAAATTAATAATCCCTTCAAGAGTCAATATTAATAAATTTTAAATTCATTGTCTTATAAATTATATCAAAATAAATCCCAATGAGATTAATGAAACTAATCATATAAAAAGAATTTATGGGTCTTACATGTTATTAATTTCCCACATGTTTGTGTTCCAACCATTTCAAGATCATAACTCCAACCATAATTAAATATATTAAGGTCAAGTAAAACAATTATTCTTACTTAGTTTAATTCACCATACCTGTTATACATTCCTTTGAAATCAAATTCCAAGACCCACTCATTTATGCATTCCTGAAAGTCATACCTCAAGCTCCCGACCAATATATCACCACATGTTGTACATTTCATCACTCCCCTCTTTATTAAGATTATATATATATATTTGATTTTTTTTTTTGATTTTTTTAGAGTGTGTACACCTTTTGGATATTAGGTACACACACATAGGTCAATTCAAAATAATAATGAAATAGATTAGAAGAGAAATGAACATATGGATTAACTACTGATATAAGATTATTTTTTTACTTAAATTGGATATACCTTTGATTTATTAAGAAAATTTTCAGAATTCATTGTTGCATGAAACGTTTTATGGAGAAATAAATGACACAATTTACCATGGAAAAATATCACAAATAATGGTGTCAAAATCCAAAATGTTTTATAATGATACAATCATTCATATCATTGAAGACTTCCATTTTTATAAAAAATAACCCTTAATAATGAAATCTTTCTCATTATTATCATTCCACCAATGAATTTTAAAAACCTTTATTTTTTATATATTCCATATCTAAATGAACATGTTACATGATATGTTTTTTTTATTTTTTCGGTATTTTTTTGAAAATTTTAACCAACATAATAGAAAACACACAAAAAACACACAAATGAAAATCCAAAATATCTATCCCAAAATGTTGTCCCATCCCCCACACTTCAAATATTTCATTTTCCTCAATATGAACTTATGAAATGATATATTCACATGAAATGAATAATTTTATATAGGATAAATAATATAAAAGTGAAAGGGTTAGGAACAACATGATATTATCAAGTGATGATGGGGTCATGCAGTGTGATTAAATCAACTACATGGGTTGTAATTCCTTCAATGTATTTATTCAAATGTTTCCTATTAAATGTAAATCTCCTTACGATGTCCTCTCATGTGATCTCCACAACACCATAAAGAAAGAAATTAGATTCAACATAAGGACCTAACCATTTGGAATGCAACATACCAGGAATCAACTTTAATCATGAACTGTAGATTAGTACTTTTCTCCAACATGAAACTCCCATTTTTTGGATCATTATATCATGATATTTTTTTGATCTTTCCTTGTAGATCCTTGAGTTCTTATATGATGACAATCGAATATCCTTATGATCTTGAATTTGTAGCTTCCATTAAATTCCATCTTAGGCCATATCCATATTGCATTTTTTTATATCCCAATAAGCTTGATGATATACTTTCATGGGTAGATGAAATACTTTACAAAAAAACATTCCAAAATGGGGACATACTTATGGGAGTCTTGTATGACATCCTATAATCCCACAATACATAATCCAATATCTTACTCCAATCCTTCCTATTAGGATACACTGTATTTCGAAAAATCTATTTCAACTCCTCATTTAAAACCTTATTCTGACCATTTTTTGGGGGATGGTATGGTGTTGATGTTTTGTGTTTCACACCATATTTTCAAAGTTGTGAATCCAAATTACGATTGAAAAAGTGTATCCATAATCATCGATGATAACTTTTGGTACTCCAAACCTGCAAAAAATATCTAACTTTAAAAAATCGACTACAACAGGCCTGAATGGTCTGAAGGCCTTCATTTGTTTATTTATTTTTTGCTAACTCCCCTTTTAAGGGTTTAAGGGGAACCCTTACATGGATTTTAGGATTATTGAAACATTATATGACCTAAAGTCCTTAGAATAATTCATCTCAAATAGACTACAACATGAGAATCATCAATTTTGGTGGCATTAACCTCCATCCATTTTCCCACATCGTCTATAATGACCAAATTGTACAATAAACCAAATGAAATTGGAAAAGGACTAATAAAATTAATTCCCGAAACATAGAAAATATCAAAAATTAATATGGGATATTGGGGAATCTCATTTCTCCTATAAATGCTTCCATTGTGTTAGAAATGAGTGCATGACTTAAAAAAAATGGGAATCATGGAATAATATAGGATAATATAACCTAGAGTCTAAGACTTTCCTAGTTGTTCATTTGGGTACAATGTTTTCTCCAGATAAAATTTTATAGCATTAATGCAGAATAGACTCAAACTCATGGTCTATAACACACCTCCTAATAACTTGATCATTACACATGTACCAAAGGTAGGGATCATCCCACACATAAAACATAGACCCACTCTTTATTTTTTGGAATTAATATTTATTTAAATTTATAGAAATTCCATACGAAATATGGTAGTTAACTAAATTATCATACCAATGATGTGTACCTTAGAGTACAGAAAGATACTCATCATAAAATGTGTCCCGCAGTGGTAATTAGTCCAAGGTGTCAGCCTCTAGTGTGTGAGTAATCCTACTATTGTGGTCCACCACCATGTTCTCTAAACCCTTATTATCCTTTATCTTAATATAAAATTCTTAAAGAAGAATAATCCATCAGATATGTCTAGGATTTGCATCTGGATTATTCAAGAGGTACTCATAACTACATGGTTAGAAAGAATAACTACTTTAGAGCCCAATAAATATGAATAAAATTTATCTCAAAAAAAAATGATGGATAGAAACTCATTTTCCAAGGTTTTTTATTTTTATTAGGATGATTCTGATGTCCATGATTCCTAGGAAATCACTTGTGGATGTCCCTCCGCCCTCTGTGATAAGGAAACTCCAACTGTGAAGTTTGAAGCATCACACATAAGAACAAATGGAATGTCCCACTGTGGGGGTTGTATGATCAGTGGAATGGTCAGATGATTTTTTATCTCATCAAACGATACCCTTCATGAATCATCAAAATGAAGTTAATATATTTTTTAAGAAATTGAGATAAGGGTTGAGCGATCTTACTAAAATCTTTGATGAAGCATCGATAAAATCCTTATTTCCATAGGAATGATCAAACATCACAAACACATGAAGGATATGGAAAAGATAAAATAATATCTACCTTATATTTATCAACCCTATTCTATATTTTTACACTACATTACTAAATACAATTCCATACTCTACTATGAAATGGCACTTTTAAAAGATTAAATCCAGATTTGTCTTAAAAAAATGATTCAAGACCTTTCCCAACCTAATGATACATTCATCAAATAAATATCCATACACTATAAAACCATCCATAGATACCTCTATTAAAGTATTAATTAAATCTGAAAAAATACTCTCCATGCATCAATGAAAGGTACATAGGGCATTGCAAAGTCTAAATGACATCCTTCAGTAGGAAAATATACCGAATGCACATGTACATTTTTTTTTCTCTTAATCATCTAGAGCTATAGGAACACAAAGATATCCAGAAAATCCATCCAAGAAACAACAGTGTGTCTTCCTAGATAGTATCCCAAGAATTTTATCAATAAATGGGATGGGGAAATGGTCCTTGTAAGTGGATTGATTTAGTTTCCTATAATCAATACACATGCACTAACTATTTTTCACACTCATTGGAACTAATTTCTGTCTCTAAATTCTAACAATAGTAACACCACTTTTCTTAGGAACCACTTGAATAAGACATACCCACTAGGAATCTAAAATGGTATAAATTATACACACCTTGAGTAATTTTTCAACTTTATTTTTAACAAATTCTATAAGGTTTTGTTTGAGTCACCTTTTGGTATGACTAACTGGTTTATCCCCATACTCCAAAAAATCCTATGCATGCAAATGGAGGGGATAATACTCAATATGGTAGCCAAGGTCCACCTAATTTCCTTGATTTTCTCTCCCAAAATATTTAAAAGTTTTTCTTTATGTTCAGAATAGATATTTTTAGCAATGATAACAGGTAATTTCTCACCACTTAACAAGTGTGAGTATTTGAGATTTGGTGAAAATGAATTATGTTCTAATTAAGGTGGTGCAGTAGGGATAGATACATTGAAGGAATTGAAATATGTGCACAATGAACATCGATACTAGAATAAAAATCATCAAAATTAGATAATAATCCATAAAATCCATCAGTACTCTAAAAAACCAAGTCATAATTAGAGTGAACATGATCAAAATCAGAATATAAATCCATTTAAAAATAAAATATATGAGAGGTTTGTTCATTAAAAATAGGTATGAAAGTTCTCTTATACATCAAAATAGAACCAATTATCATAATCTCTATAATCATATGAATATCAAAATCCATTGGGTTTTTACTTGTTGGTTCAAAATGGGAGACAACTAAAGCATATTTGTCCTTTTAGGGGTACTTCATGGAGTCCATAACATTAAATATCACAACTTCATCTCCAAAATCCGTGAAATGTGTACCCTTGTTGACATTTATGATCTTTTTTTGTAGTTTTTAGGAAGGTCCTAACAAAGATAATGGGGGAATGAGAATTTATCTAATCATACTCCATGTTAATCATGTGGAAATATATGGTAAATATCATGTCTCTTACCCAAACAAGTACATCCTTAAGGACTCTCACTGGATATTATATAACTCTATTCACCAACTACACCACTACTCTCATTGTCTTCAACTCACTAACTTGTAAAGAAGATAATATAGAGTGAGGCATCACATTTATGGAATCTTCCAAATTAGATAAATCATTAGAAAAGTCTAACTCTCATATGGTACATGTGATGGTGAATGTCCCCACATGCTTTAACTATTTTGGTATTGCTTTAGTTGGTGTAATGCGTACGAAAACATTCCTTCCAAGATTGATCCTCTCATTTCCCTTTATCCCTCTTTGATTGGTACAAAGTTCTTTTAAGAATTTAGTATACCTTTGGATTTTCTTAATATCTTCAAGTAGAGGTATGTTGATCTCAGTATACATGAATGTTTCTAAAAACACTTTTTACATCACCTCTCTAGATATATTTTTGGTTTGAATGAGTTTATTTGGAAAATGAGGGGTTTTAGGAGGAATATCACTAATTTTTTTCTTACATTTGTCTTTCTCTTTAGGATGCTCATTATCAGGTCTTGAATGGGGCTTCTCTGGAGTTGAGGTGAATTACAGTGGAATGATTAGTGCAAATGTATCAGTTATTTTCTTCCATGTTCTCAATCTGATGTCACTAAAATTCCCATTGGTATTGGTAGTATGTTGGGAAGGTATATTTCTAGAGTTCTTACCAACAAATTAATTGAGGGAAGTGAAAATCTGGCCCATTTGTGTCTTCAATTCCCTCAAATCCTAACCTTAACTCTTCAGCTCATTCTGTTGATTAAGATTTTTTTTTCAAAAAGTCATTTGTGTTAGAATCTACCTTTGTTTGGGGATTCCCTTGTTGTTTACTTGTTTATTCTTGATCTTTAAATATCCTTTGGGGTTTTTGGAAAACCTGTTCGTAAGGAAGAGGATGCTGGTAATTATTTGTAAATGGGGACTGTTTTTTTTAGAGACATACTTCATGTCTGATTGATCCTTCCTCCCCTGCATTTTTTATTGGTAAAATGGAATCATACCACTTATAGGGATTCTATTTTTGTTTCTGTTGATATGTTTTCCTAGGAAATATGATTGAACAATCTTCTTTCTCTTATAAATGGGGGAAATAGGTAGTTGGGTGGTTTTTTAGTGCAAATTTGACAATTCCTTATTGAAAATAGTTGGGATGTATTTTGATTCAAAGAAATATATCTCACTATAGTGGTTAATTATTCTATCCTAGAATCAATTAAATGACTTTCAAGAGAAGGATTTACCTGATTTACTTCTCTAACATGTGGTGTACCTCTATCTCCTTATTGTTGGGAGTTTTGTGCCATATTTTCAATCAATACACATGAAACTATTAGTGTTTTTTAAATAAATTTCCCTATAGCAGTGGAATACACCATGCTCCTCTCTATAGGTGTAAGACCTTAATATATGTATTGGATGAGTAGTTACTCACTAATTTGGTGATGTGGGAATCTTGCACACAACTTCTTGAATTTCTCCCAGTACTCATACATTGACTCCACTTGGGATTGATTGATCCTTGAGATATCCTTTCAATTGTAAGTGTTCCTTGATGCCATAAAACATATCTACAAGAACATACATTTCAAATCATTCCAATATGTTACATATTCAGGTTAAAATAATACATCTAATCTTTTGTAGTTCTATAAAGTAAGAATGAGAATTATCTTAGTTTTATTTGTTCTCCAGATAAATTTCCTAGTTTTAGGGTTGATAAAAACACATTAAATTCTTTTAAATTTTATTTTAGATCCTCTCCATCTAATCCATTAAATTTTGGAATAAGATGAATTAACACATATTTCATTTCAAAGTCAGATTCGAGAGTTGGATATGCAATACAATTTGGTTAATATTTAATTTCTGTTGCATCCAATTATCTAATAGTTATATAAGTTAATTGTTATTTTTTTAATCAATTGTTTCTTGTTTTATGTTTTAATTAGAATTAATTCCAATTTCAATGTTCCAAAAATAGTGGATTTCTCTAAATGCGATATTATTGAAATTTATCATAGACTGAAACTATCTGATTTAAACCCTAAGTCTATGTTCAATATCAAGGTCAAGATCTAAGCGATCCCCAGTATTAGTTCATCTCATAAATCAATTAAAACTAAGAATGAAATTAAGAAAATTTAACCATAATAAAATGGAAAATAATTTTGAGTTTATGGTACAAGAAATGAAAACAATAAGAATAAGGATAAAAAACTTTAGAAAGGTGAAAGGAGAAAAAAGATGAGAAAAAAAGAAAAAAAATGATTTTTTAAAAATATAATAAAAAACCTCTAATTTGTTGAAATTTGTACCTACCTCCTCAAAAATGATTCCAATTTTAATGTCACTATCCTTGTTGATTTCAAATGATGTGTAATTTTTCACTTCTTAGGTGAAATAGAGTGCCTAAACAAGGTCATCTATCAAAGAAGTAGTAATTAAAACAACTTCATAAATGTATTTTCAAACTAAAAAAATAAATAATAAAACATAAAAGGATGGGTGGTTTGTTTGATTTTTATAAAATTAGAAGAATTATACTGGAAGAAGATTGTATTTTTTTAAATGTGTTTGAGAAAATGAAATGAGAAGATATTTTTTTGGAAAACTATTTTTGGAAACTACAATTGGTCTAAATATACCTCTTCAATTACATATTTATAATTATAATTTAAATTAATGAACACATAATTATGATCCTCTAACTTGTTAACCCTAAAACTCTATTTTAATTAACTAAACCATGATGATGAAATGAATTAAGCCCTAGGCCAGATTTGGAACATGAAATCATATATCCCTTCTTTGATTAATGTTCTAAGTATAGATTATATTAAATGGTAAATTAGGCCACATATAAACTCTTGAAATTAGGATTAATTGAGTTTTGGTATTATATTTTAACTCTACAAATTTAACCCATGTGTCCTTGTTTTACTGATTAAGATCATGCTTTCACAATTCACACATTACCTGACCTCGTGAATTTTTTGATACTTTTTCAATTGATTAAATAGATTATTTTAATTTTTAAAATTAATTCATGGATCATATTATGTGAAATAAATAATCTAATCAATTCAAACCAAATAATTGAATAAGGTTATAGGTATATCAATTTCATATAATAACTACACTTCTATGGGTGGTATAGTCATCGTAGTAACATTTTCCATGTGAAATAGTTTAGAAAGGGTATAACCCAATCAAATTTCTAATCATGATTTCCAACCCAAAGACAATTATTAAAGAAGAATAAAATGGAATAAAATAGAAGAATATAGAATAAATAAAATAGGAAATCATAAGTTTATTATGAAAACACAAACATTACAATATAAGAAAGAAATGAAGGCTTTGATGAAGGGATCCTTCATTAAAGATATATCCCCATGAGTATAGGGAGTTCTAGAACCTCAAATATTATTAAATGAATTCTATATAAATATAAAATGGAATAACTTCACTCCTTATTATAACTCCCAAAAGTGGTTCCCATGGTGTCCTTTTATACAAAAATGGGATGTGGTTTTGGGCACCCAGAATCTGAGATACCACTTGTGGCTCAGTTTTGGGTTGGTAAATGGTGTTATTTCGACTTGGAAAAAATAAAAAATGTGTTTCATGGAATATTGAATACCATCATGTAAATTTTTTGGTCTTTATACATCTTTAATGGGATATATTTTCAAAATACTGAACCTAACATTCGACTCCATGCATATTCGATTCTCTATACAGATCAGTTCGGTTGGGCCACGAGATTGACGAATTGGGGTTGGGTGTATTGATATGCATTGTATCCCATTGAGTTTTGGATAATTTCACAAAATTTCATTCCATTTAAACTTACAAATTTCATGGGACATGTAAAACAGTGAACATATGTCCTTGAGGTTCCATGAAATTTGGCCCATTTTTCTTCTGCATCATTTCCGACCCTCCAAATCACCACCTCCTACAATGAAATCACCAAAACAAGTATATTTTCACTTTTCAATAGTGATAAAAATTTTATAATTGATTCAAATGGTAATTTCAATTTTTATTATATTTTTAATTTTCAATACAAAACCAGTTTAAAACACTAATGTAAGGGCTAAGTAAAGTGGTGAATCATGGTGTGGTCAATACCCCACCTTGAGTTAGATGGTTGTAATATGATACAAGATATGTGACCAAGAATTCTATTATACCCTACCCTAAGTTAGAGGGTAGTGTTTAATACATAGTTGTAAATATTTTCCCTAAGTAATGGGGTATGGGATAGGTTTTTTTGAGATGAATCATTCCTTCAGCACTATAAAATTTGGTGAGGTCATATGTCATAGTGTCTTAGTTATCTCAAAATTAATTTACACATTGTCTTGTACATGCACATTTTATTATTATTTAATGTGTATGTGATTCATGATCCATATATTACTACTCTTATGTTTTACATACACATATATATGATCACAATATATCTTAGTGCATTGAGGAATATGGTGAAATCCTACTGGGCCATTGTACTCACCCCTATCCATGTACACGATATGGGTTTTGATTTATATGGGTATATCTTCATGTTTTATTTTAGGAATTGGTATTTCTTGGAACTAATAATGTTCTTTTCATCTAGCAGGTTGTTAAGGTAAATCATTCACCAAGGATGATAGTGTAAGTTAATATTGAGACTTTTGGTGTTTACTTTTCAAGTATTGTACTACATATATATTAGTTGATGTTCCAAAATTCCTAATTATATTACTGATTCCAATTATGTATATTTTTTCCTACTCTATTATTTTATGATTCATCATATTGAATTATTATCGTATTTATATTATAGATTGTTGGGGTTCCCTTTTATCCCTATTTCATGTATATAGGTTTTTAGGATTTCTGTAATACAGATGGGTCATACTAAAAGTTTGGTAGAATTGGGAATGACACTTGAATATTTATATTGATGGAATGGTCACCCATGCTAGTTTGAGTCCCTAACTGTTAGTCAAGAAACTATGGTATATAGGGAATGATACCTGAGGTTCAGTGGTTCCCCCTATATAGATTTCATTTAGGTGACCTTGGTTAGGGGATCACATCATCCATTAATTCTATCATGATTACATAGGTCTTCTATGATATCGTATACAGATTTCAATAGTCAAATAAAGGTTATATAAAATATATGTTTGGGTTATTTTGATTCATCTAGAAAACCATATATTATTTTTCTCATTATTTGAACTTTAGGTTAATAACTTTACAATTTTTTTAATAAATTAATCTTTTATAACATTTAATTAAATTCAAAAAAAATTTATTCCTTTTCAATCCTTTTTTTACTTTTGTTAGTTTTTTAAAGATTGTTGAATTTTTAGCTTTACATTATGTTTTTTAATGGTTTTTGGTGTTTCCCTTGAGTAAAAATTTATTCATCCACACATGTCTCTTTCGCTAGCCCTAATACCACCCATGGGGGACCAATGGTCTACCCCATGGGAGGATAGAACATTGAAGCCTTCACAAAGGCAGGTTGGTATGCGAGTTAGCCTTTGTATAAGGCATGCTAGATTGTGCCAGGAGGAGTGCATGGATTGGGCCTGGTAAGTTTATTAGGACAAAGCCTATGTTCAGTGTGGGATGGGGTGTAGGTGCTAAAATCTATTGAAAAAACGATGATGGATCATCAAAACATGTATGGTATGCTGGTGGATCACTACATCATGTATCCTATGTGGCACAGTGAATTGATATCACCGTTCATCCATTTAAAATAACATGGATACATTGTGTGTCATAAAATAAATTATTTATCTATCGTTCTATTAAGACTTCATATTCCTCTTCTTCTTCATCCTTCCAACCATCTCCAGTTCATCGAAGTTCATGGTTGAACCTCTGATTAAAAATAATGAGGTCACCATGGCTATTCTTAGACTGTGTTGTTGATTCATTGAGGTTATTTTATGTTTTCGATTCTATCAAGAACAATAAAAAGATCAAATTGTTTAGAAAAAACTACAGTGATGGTAGAACCTATTACAAAACACCACTGGTAGTTAATTTTTGCATCTAGATTTCGACCACCGGTAGATATTTATTCACTAGTAGATCACTGAACTTCATCTGTGGGAAGATAGATCTCGTTGGGATGCAAAGTGGAATAGAATCCATATTATTTAAAACAGATTCATTTTATTAAATATTATCTATCTACCTCTCATACACTGGTATATCTCCGTCACTAGAATATTATATAAATGGTTAACCATTGAAAATCCATTGGTATATCTCCTTCAAACCACCAGTTGATCACTTTCCAATTTTTGATATTAACTTACCGCTCAAATTCACCATGTATGAAAGTATATCCCCACTTCCTCCATGAAACGGTTGATCCATTATTCATTAGTAGATCATCATCCACCAATAGAACACTCCATACACTAGTATATTAACTTCAACTAATAGATCTCATGTTGTTTCATAGTTGTGTGGTATGAACCACAATGGTAGAATCATCAAATTCATTAGTTGATATTACTACTCAATGGTAGATCAATATACAATTGGACACCACCAATAGATCCTATAATTAAATATCTATTGGTGGACCTTGCAGGACACCCTTGATAGATCATACACCAATAGTATATCTCTCTATCACTCGACCCCAATGCTAGAGAAATCTACCACTATGTATTTAAATAAACTATTAGTTCAAATTATTATTATTTTCATTCTACAAAATATATATCTATAATCTTTTAATTGTAATTATTAAATTTAATATTTAAAGTAATCTTTAAATATTTTTTAATATATATAATTATATGTTATGTAAAAATAATTGTGATCATATTTTATGTATATATATACTTACTGTATATACTTATAGTATATATATTCTTATGATATTCTTTTTTATAGAATTTTTACTATCTTAATAATCTAAAAGTTTACTAAGTTTATTTTTACTATTTTATAATTTTGAAATGCATATAGTTGTTATACTTAACTTTTGAAATATTATTATTGATATTTCCTGAATAGATAAAGAGTGTGACTATTCTTTATTATTCATCATGGAATTTACAATGGAAGGTAATGATAAGAATTTTTTATTGTTATTCACTAATAAGTTGCCTAAAACAATTGGTTTTTAAGATGCTCCAAGAAGATATTTTTTTAATGATGCAAGTTTAATTCTCTAGATATATATTCAAGGGATGAAAATTATTCCTATATAGATCATTAAACATATTATTTTTGATATAAATATGAAACAATTCTTGATACTCTAATTCAATCATGAAACTTCTACAACTTATATTCCTTTGTTATGATCATAAAGGAACTTCAACATTCAACCTTATTACATTAAAGTGATTAGTAATCATCAAGACTCATCATCTTTAAAATATATTGTTCATATTCTAGTATCTTTTTATTTTTTTCTTCATGTAATCTTTTATTCTGTTTTTTGTATTTACTCAAGTATGATTTCTAATTTTCCTAATAAAAGTCAAGTATTACATTTTTTATTTATTCCACCACAAAAATAAAGTCTATGTTGCAACTCCTGATAAAAATTCTGGTCACAGACTTGGTTTAGTCTCCTTTAAAAAGACTAGGTTATTCCTCCAATTATTTTTAAAATAAACTTTATAAAATAGGTTGTCATACCATTAATAGTTAAGTTTTTAGTGGTTACCAATCCTCTTAAGAAGTAGATAATATTGAGGAGTGTACTGGGATCTTTTTTATCTGAACCATTATAAATCTTTGTTTTTTAATTTTATTTTCATTTAAATTTAGTTCAACAATATATCACTCATTATAGATTATTATTTTATTAAATATTATTATTTTTATTCAATTTTTTAAAATGACTATCCCCCATATAGTCATTATTAACATCAATTTTGATCTAAATGTAATTATCAAATAATGTTTATTCTATAAAATGATTTTTAGAGTCTATTATTTTTTCTATCGTTTATTTTTAACACTATGATAACCTAATATCCTACACAAAATAGTATAAGGGGTAAAAGAAATGGATTATTTTAAAAAGGAAGGTGTAAATGATAATAATGGATGTATTCCAAAAAGAAACCAATTCTTCGATGAATGTAACTATGACTACTAGAAATATTTAATGGAAGCACCTCAAAAATTTAATTTTGTAAAAATGGACTATAAAAAATAAGCCATATGAGCTACCCAAATTTGATTCGGAGAAATTTTTAGGTAATGACATGGTAAAATATGTTTTCAATTATAAAGTTAAAAATATTTTTTTATTGTTATACAATTAGAGGTTTCTATAGCCATGTTTCAACTTGTAAGACAACCCACAATATATGGATAATACATCAAGTGACTCACCGTGGGACTAAAAATATGAAGGGAACCATCCTAGGAATTCTTCTAGAAGAATACTAGGATATCAAGATGAAATATAAAGTATTATTAAACCGTATATTCTATTATTTTACAAGTATTACTAATGGTATGAGTTATCTTGAAGAAGTTTTGGACAACACAGATCAAGTGGAAAGATTATTGAGACCTCTTCCAAAAATATGGCCTCCAATTAAGGTGGCCATCAATGATAGTAAAAATTTTAAGGAATTCACATAATATGAAATAAAAGGCTTTCTATTTCAGTATGAATTATTGGTAAAAACTATTGCTAGTGATGAGTTTAAAAAAAATAAAAGGTATTGCATTTAAATCTAATGTTATTTATTTATTTAATGCCTCTAAATTTGAGTTCCAGGAAAATTACAAGGAGATTGATCACATTAATAATAAATTTTTCATGTTCATGATAAATAAAGGTAGAAAAGGAAAATTTTGAAGGATGTTTGGATAAGACAACAATAAGGGTAATACCACTAAAAATAATAGTGTTTCTGAACTTACATGTTATGAGTGTATAAAGAAAGGTCAAATAAGGACTAAATTCCCTAAACTAAAAAATCCAAATAAAGAAAAAGATAAAATAAGAAAATAAAATCAAGATTTTTTTGGATGTTAGGAAAACTCAGATAGTTCTGACTTAATAAGTGAATCTATAAGTTTATAGGAGATAGGGAATATTTCCCTGATCGGTATACAATGTGTGGAAAATAATTCAATATTTACTCAGTTAAAAACTCATAAAATTTTTAATCATAATTATTTATCTAAAAATGAAAGTGAAATAGTTTCTCATTCATGTTTAATTTTGATTCTATGAATTCCAAAGTTTAACAAAAGATTAAAGAAAACGAGGATTTGATAAATTATAGTGCTAGGATAATTGAAAAGTATAATGATTTAAAAATTAAAAAAAATAATTTTTTGATGAAAATTAAAAAATTAAAAGAGAATGTGATAGTCTAGAAATATGAGTTTCCCAAAATATTTACTCTAAAGAGAATTATAATTCTAAATTTTTAAAACTAAAAGAGTAAAACAAAAAGGCTAAAAACATTTTGAAATTAAATGATAAAGATCAAGAAAGAATATTTAACTTAGTTCTATATAATTTGACTAAAGTTAAAAATGATTGTATGAACTTTGATCAAGAAAATAAGAAATTTATAAATACAGCTTCTGGATCCAATAAGAAAATATATATAGATTTAGAAACTATTCAAAAAAAAAATGGGTTTGAAAAATGAATTTGTCAATCTTACATTTATTTTGACTAATTTTTTTAAAGTTAAAGAACAATATGATAAAATGATTTCTTTGATGAATCTAAACACTAATAAGAATATTTTTGGATATAACAATTTCATATCAAGTTTAAATAAAAATATCTTTGTTAAAATCTCAAATGGATTTTTTTTCTAGTGTAACCTATTTTAAATTTAGAACAAAAAGGTATTATTAAAATTATTGTTCAATTTACATAATCTCTTGAACATATGAGAACATTAATTTATAGATATTTACATTCTAAACAACCCACTAATAAATATTTTAAATAAATTTGGATTTAAAAAATTCTACTTCAAATCTAGTTGGACCCAAGTTATCATGGGTACTAAAAAAGTCTGTTTTATTGTTTAATCATGAGGAAATATTCCTTTTAAGTCGCAAATATTCATTGTATTTAGAAAGTATCTACTCCAGGAACATGATAGTTGATATTTTAAAAAAATACCATTTAACTAATTTGATGGTGGAATTTTTATATTCGGAGAAATTTTTAATTGTTATATTAAAGGTATTGGTGAAGTTGGTTTTTATAAAATAGTTATTATTTTAAAAGTATTATATGTACTTAGTTCAAAAGAAAATATTTTAAGTGTATCATATTTATGTGATGATGGATTAAATATAATTTTTAAAAATGATAAATATACTATTCTAAAAAAGGAATCGGTTTTGTTTTCTTCAAATAGAATAGAAAATGCCGGAACTATTGATTTTATTGATCTAACCCAACAAAAGATTAATTTTTTGAATAATATAGAAGAAGATGAAATTATATGGAATAAGATGATCGGACATACAAATTTATTATTGTTTTACAAACATTCAAAGCATAAAAATGTTTTTCAATTTCTAAAATTATATACAAGTACTTTATATGTGATTCATGTTTAAAGGGAAAGAAACAAAAATAAATATTTGAATCTATAAACAATGTTAGTGTATATTTATGTTTATAACTATTACATCATGGATTTTTTGGACCTATAAAAACTATTATTTATTGTGGTTAGAACTACATTTTTGTAATTGTATGTGATTATAGTAGATTCTTATAGATGTATTTCTTATCCCATAATAATTAAACTTTACCAAAAAAATTATTTCTTTAATATTATTTAAAACAGAAAAAATCTACCAATAATCTCTATCAAAAGTAATAGAGGTGATGAACTTTTATATTTGTATTTTGATAAATTTTCTAAATCAAATGGAATTAAACATTATTTTTCATCACCTATGACACCACAATAGAATGGTGTGATAGAAAGAATGAAAAAGGTTTATTTAATAAATGCATAGGTATATACTAAGGGAATTTAGTATACCTAACAAATTTTAGGTATAAGTTTTAAATAAATATTGAAAAGTTTTAAAAATAGTTTCTATTAGACTATTTTTAAATAATACCCATTATGAACTATTAAAAGGGTTTAAACCTAAAGTGGGGTATTTTATGGTATTTGGTTGTAATGTTTATAACTGAAATACAAAAGTTAATTTTGAAAAATTCTATTCTAAATATGATGAATATATATTTTTAGTATATTCCAATCTAGAAAATATTATAGAGTTTTTAATAAGAAAACATTAGTTTCTAAGTAATCTATATATTTAATATTTAATGAATTTTTTTAATAAGTAGGATTCTGATTCAACCAAAGGTAATGATGAATTAAAGGAGTTTAATTCTGGTGAATGTAGTGAACAAGATAATTATATTTCATCAATTTAGGGGGAGTATATCTCTTCTCAAACTAATATTGAGGAATGGAAAACACTTAGAGATCATCCAATTGAAAAAATAATTAGTAATGTAGAATTTAAAATACAATCCATAAAATATATTTTACTTTAGTATAAAAACTTTTTTTTAGTTACTGATTTTTTTCATTCTAATATTAATAATTATTTAACTAATTAAAATTTTAATAATTATATTCATGATGAATTAAATAAATTTTAAAGGAATAAAGTGTAGGACTCAGTAGAATTATAAAAACACAGTTCTCTAATATGAACTAAATGTATCTTTTTGTAATAATATTTATAAATATGGAATCAAAGTTAAAAATAAATAAACACTAGTATCGTATGGTTATTTTAAGGAACAAGAAATTTAATGTGAAGATTATTTAACTCATGTTGCTGGGATGGAATAAATTATAATTCTATTGTCCTTTTCTAGTTTTCATAACTAAAAATATTTTTAAATGAATGTAAAAATTTCCTTTAAAATAGATTAATTTCAGAAAAAATTTATGTTAGAAAACCACCTATTTTATTAAATAAAATGTTTTTAAATCATGTTATTAAATTTAATAAGGATTTATATAGTTTTAAGAAAGATATAATAGATTGGTATAAAATACTAACACCTTTTATTAAAAATTATTTTTTAAAGGTATGACTGATCCAACATTATTTATAAAATGATTTTTAAATGATATATGAATTATACAATTATATATTGATGAGATAATATTTTAATCAAAAAACTATTCACTATGTAATGATTTTTATAAACTATTTACAAGTGTATTAGACGTGATCTTAGTGGGGGAACTAAAATTTTTCTTTATATTCCAAATTAATAAATAGAAAGATGTTATTTTCTTTAATTAATATAAGTATGCTAAAGAACTTGTAAATAGTTTTGGTCTTGATTCTTGTAAGACTATGAAACCACAAACTAGTTCCAATTAAAAATTGGACTTATTTTAATATGGAATGATGGTTGATATTAAACTGTACAGTGGCATGATAGGCAGTTTACTCTATCTCACTACATATTGACCATACTTAATGTTCTCGGTGTGTTTTTGTTCTAGATTTTAGTCCAACCCTAATGAAATTAATCTTAAAGCTATTAAAATAATAATTTTCTATATTAAGTGTATTGTTTAAAACATATTTTTTTATTCTAATCATAACTATTTTGATTTACTATCTTACATTGATTTTGATTTTGGAGGTTGTAGACTTGACTAGATAATCATTATAAGTATGTGTCATTTTTAAGGTAAAAGTTTAATTTAATAATGTTTTAAGAAATAAATTTATGATGAAATGAAATAAAATGAGGCTAAATTTACCGATTCTACTAGTTTTTGTTCATATATTATATGGATAAATTAAACTCTATTTGATTTTAATATTTATTAAGATAAATTTCCAATTTTCTATGATAAATATAGTTCCATTTCAATTTATAAAAAAAACTTCAACACTCTAGAACAAAACACATAGATATTAAATTTCATATTATTATGGATCATGTAAATAAAAGTGATATATGTTTAGAATTTTTTCTTACTGAAAAATATTTACTTGAAAATTTAACTAACACTTTTTATTTTGATAAATTTGATAAAATTAAATTTTAATAAGGAATGATATAAGCATAAAATTTATTTTTAGTATAGTTATTTTTTTATTAAACTATTTATTATTCTTAAAATATTTATCTATTTTAATAACATGAATAGGGTAATTATATCTTAACTGTTATGATAATATATTACTTTGTTCTTTTAAGTAGTTTATTTTTACTTAAAAGGGAGAATATTTTAAATATTGATCTCTAATGTACTTTTTTATAAATTTCAAAAATTTATAGATTATTCATTAAAATTTAATAACTATTATATTTTTTATATTATAAAAAAAGGATTATTATTTGTATTTTAAATGGAGTTTAATATTTTAACAAATTTTCTTTATTTTGATAAATTAATACATAATAAATTTTAATTAAATTCAAAATTGTGTTCAAAATAAAATTTTCTAATTAATGGTTTTAAGTTTTTTAATTGTTTAATGATTGTTATATTTTTAACTTTAAATAATATGTGTTAATGGTTTTCATTGCAAGATTTCAGTAAAAATTTATCCATCCATGCAAGCCTCTTAAGCCAGCCATAATACTACTCATAGGGGACCAATGGTCTACCCCACGGGAGAAATGAACCCTAAAACTTTCATTGAGACTGGTCAATATGTGATTGGGCCCATGTATAAGACCCACCAGATAATGGTAGAAGGAGTGCATAGATTAGGCCAGGTATGCTTGTTAAGCCAAATCCCTTGTTCAATGTCGATGTTGAACCCATCTGATATCTTGATGGTGGATTGATGTGGATTTTATGTTATACATGTGGATCACCCCATCATGTATCTGATGTGGGAAAATGAACTAATATCACTGTTCATCAGTTTAAAATAACTCAAAAAAAATTTCATTGTCATATCAATTCCTTATTCATCATTTAATCAAGACTTAATATTAATCTTTTACTTTGTCCTTTCAATGATCTCCAATTCTCTAAAGTTCATGGTTTAACCTCTGGTGGAAAACATTGATGTCATAATGGTTGTTCATATATTGTTTTGTTGATTCCCTAAGGTTATTTTTTGTTTTTTATTCTATAGAGGAAAATATAGAACTCAATATGGTTAGGAAACACTCCAGTGATGGTAGAACCTATTTTTAAACAACACTGGTAGTTTCCTTTTTCATTTAATATTTGACCATTGGTAGATATTTATTTTATGGTATACCATTGGAATTCATCAATAGAATGATATATTTATTTATGATGCATAGTGGTATGGAAGAAACATTCATTACAGTGGATTCTTTCAATGGTATATTATCTATCCACTAATCATAATCCAGTAGATCATGGTCATCAGTAGATCATATCAATGGTCGACCTTTGTATACCAACTGGTAGATCCCCCTCAAACCACTAGTTGATCAAATTCCAATGGTTTATATCAAATAACCACCCGAAATCACCATATACGATAGTATTTTTCAATTTACAACATAAGATGGTTGATCTATGATTCACCAGTAGATCATTATCCACTGGTAGATCACCCCATAAAACAATAGATTAACTACCATAGGTAGATCCCATAGCGTTTCAAAGTGGTGTGGCATAAAACAAAACTTCAACAATATCACATTCATCAGTATACCACATTTATCAATGGTAGATCAATATTCCATTGGAAACCATTGGTTGATCCTTTAATTCAAGTTGCAATGATAGATCTTGTTGGACACCGCCGATAAATGATGAACTAATGGTAGATCTCTCTACCGCTCGACAAAAATGGTTGATCAATCTACTGAAAGGTATTTAAATATACCATTAATTAAAAATATTTTTTTTTATTTCAAAAAAATTATATATCATCTAATTTAATTGTTTATATTAAAATAAATATTTTCATAAATAATATATTTAATTTTGTAAAAATTTAATTTTGTGTTATGTAAAAAATTGTGAGCATATTTTATGTACATATATACATGTAGTATATATATTCTTATGATTCTTTATTTTATAATATTTTTACTATATTATAACACTGGGGGTTTATTCAATTTATTTTATCTATTTTATAGTTAATAATTTTATATACTAGTTATAACTAAATTTTTAATTTTTTATGAATATTTTAAGGAGAAATAAAGAGCACAATAGTTCTTTATTATTCAGTGCATCAATTAAAATGGAAGGTTACAATAATATTATTTAATTATTATGTACTAATAACTATCATGAATCTATTTGTTTTGAAGATGCTCCTAGAAAATATTTTTTTAATAATGTGAGATTAATTCTTTAGTGATATATTCATGGGATGAAAACAATTCATCTACAGATCATTCAAAAGATTATTTGTAATTCAGCTATGACACAATTATTGCTAGTCTCATTCGATCGAGAAACTTATATGACTTATATTCCTTTCTTATAATCACAATAAAACTTTGATGTTCAACCTCCTTCCATTAAAGTGATCAACAATCATCAAATGTCATCATCTTCAACAAATTTTGATTATCTGTAGTTTTATTTGATTTTTTTCTTCATGTTATCTTTTATTCTTCTATTTTTATGTCTTTGAGTATAGTTTATGCTTTTACAAATAATAATAAAGTCTTAAAATATCTGGTTATTACACCACCAAAAATTAATTATAGTTTGTAACTCATGATCAAAATTAAGGTCACATACTAGGTTTAGTATCTTATAATAAACTAGGATATTCCTCCATTTATATTTAATAGGTATTGTCTGTAATAGGTTCTCACAACTATAAAAGTGATATTTTAAGTGGGTAAAAATATTTTAGAGGAGTAGAGAATGATAATAAGTGGACTATGATTTGTTTGATCTGAACCACTATAAATAATTATGTTTTTTAATTTATTTCCTCAACACTTTATTTCAAGAATACAACACTCACTATAGTTCATTATTTTATAAACTCTTATTATTTTTCATTGATTTTTTTAAAAAATATTCCACCTATTTAGTAATTATTTCCATCACTATCTATCCAAAATTTGTATCTAAACCATCATATTATGCATGATGGTTTCCTCTAATTCAAAATGAAAGGATGTAGAATTTAAATATTCCAATAGAGAAAATTTATGATGAACCTATTTCTATTATGCATGATATAAAGAGAGATATAAAAAATTCAACTGAGGAATTTACTGATAAAAAAATTCTAAACCAACCTAATCTTTTTCCCAATATAAATTATCTATTTAGTGATGAGTGGTGTTTTTTATATTTTGGTTCATTTTTGGTGATTTTATGATTATTTATGTATTAAATTTTCATTTTTTCACTACTGAATTATATATATATTTTTATTATTTATATTCATTCAAATCTATTTACTATGTTATAGTGATTGTGTAATTATATTTATTTTACACATTATTTTATATTTCACAAAGGTATAAAATGAATAAATAGATAATTTTTTTATTTTAATTTGAAATATATAAAATTTCATTATATTTTATGGTTTTTATAATCATAAAATGGGGTGATTTTTGGGTAGATTTTTTCATGAATAATTTCATCCCAATATATATTTTATTAATGTTCATAAGGAACCTCATGTTTATTACAAATGATTTACTTTGAAGTGTGTCTAGAAGTAATATTTATTTTAAATTTATTATTTTCCAAAAACGAAATTTAATTATTCAAAGTAATTTACAATAGAAAATGATATAAATGTATTTTTCACTTTCATAAAAATTTAGAGACATGTGGATAATTGCTACATAGTCTTTATTATTTAAGATATCAACTATTAATGTTTTTATTCACACTCATTGGAGACTTTGATTATAAAATTTTATCTTTTGAAACTATAGGAATTTTTATGTTAGTATTACACAAATGTTGAAATCTAAGTTAATACCTATTGAACTAGTGTTTTATAATATTTTAATGTTTATAAGTACAAAAGTAAGGCTTATGTAGTGTGAATAAATGAATGGTAACTACTTAAAAATTATAATAAATTTATGTTTAAATTTATAAAAGACATGGTTAAATTAAATAAAATTTACTTATTATAAAAAAATATTATCCATACTTATGAAAATATTTTTCATAGACTTTACTATTATACAAAAATTCTTTGTAAAACCAAAAAAAAATTATTTGAAGGAATAAAATTATTAGGAGATCCATATTAAAGTTGATTTTTTTTATAAGATTTTTAACCTACTATTTGATAATGACTTTTAGGATAATTGTATTAGGTTGTTTGAAAAATTCATAGAGATTATAAGATATATATTTCATAATATATAAATGATAGATCAAGTGTTTTATTTACATTATATAATATAATTTTAAAATATACAAGTTAAAATTAATTGATAAATATATGTAATAGTAAATAGATAATTACATGGGACTAAAATATGGACATTAAGATACTATTAGTAATCGAGCTATATTTTTCTACATCATGCCTCTCACTGAATGTGCACATATCTAGATCAAGAATATTTAAACAAATATATATAATTTTTTATGATTTTATATTCATTACATAAGTTATACAACTAATAATTTTATAATTCAACTTTTTTAATCCCAATTTTATCATTTTTATCCTTAAAAGTACATACTACATTCAATTATTATGGGATTAAGAAAAAGGTAAGGTGTTTTTATAATAAATACCAGGATAATTCATTAATATATTTTAATCTTGACTGTGAACCACTTACACTCATTTGTGAAGATCCCCAATTGAATAAATATTGAAATCAAACCCATCATACTAATATTGGGTGTTAATAGAGAAGAGGGTACAATCATATTAACCCAAACCCCTTTAAAAATTATTTTATCTCTCATTTGAAAGATTTAATTTTATTTCCACTATATGTAATTTTAAAATTTATATAAGTTATTAAGAAAAGGGAAACATTAATTATAAAAGAAAAAAATAATTTCTCAATTCACCTCTACTTTATCCAATTTTTGTTTAATATGATTTGGGAGATTTTATCAATCTATAAAATTATATATTTTTATTCACACTTTGGTGGGATCACTATTTACTAAAAAAATTCTAGTCTATCAATAAAAAACTTTTCTTATATCTTACTATTTAAGAATAATGATTTGACATATATTTAGAATACTTTTTATTTTTTTATATTTTTTTACTTCTAAGAAGAATCGAATAAGTTGAATCCCCACAATAAGAGAAAAATTATCATAAACCTCAATGCCTTATAGTTGATAATATCCTTTTTACATTATTTTCGTTTTCTTATAATGATCTATACTTTATAATTGAGTTTATTTCTTAATATACATTTCTTTATTATAACGTTTGTTCATTTAAGTCTTGTAATAAAATATTAAATTTATTTTCTTATCTAATACATCTCACAATTTATGAAATCAATGGCATGAACTTTCTTATTACCTTTATTTAACCCCTTTTTATGGTTTCTCTACTAGTTTTATGAAGATGGCAACTTCTCTTGGTGGCCCTCTATTATTAATTTCTTCTATCTCCTATAGGGTTTCCTTTTTTTCATTATTTAATGATTTAAATTCTGGTCTAAGGTCTTTTATTCCTCTAGGTTTCTATATCAGGGTTTGTTTATCAAGATTCATTTATCTTCACTCGTTTCATCTATAATGTCTTTTAGGAACTTTTTCTTTGGATTCATCTTAGTTCGGGCTTCCCCTTATCTTAGTCCTTCTAGTTTCTTCATCTTAATGTTTTTTTCACTTCAATGAAGGTATCAACACTTATAAACACAATGTGTGTATGATCTTTCTATTTATTCAGTGAGTTTTCATCCTTTTCTATGAACTCTTGGTCATACTTATGTGGCCATATCTCCCTGTTAAATCCATTGGTGCCTTTTCCTCTACACATACCATCTGCTTCCATGTCCTAATATATTAGGCCTAGAGAGATGTTTTTTCAAGATATTTTTGGAGGTTTTGAGTGAGGTTCCATTGGTTTTTGGTGAAGAAAAACTTCTTAGTGATGAAATTTAACAAAAAAACAGAAGAAAAAGGTGGGGGAGCACACAAATATGACCGGATTCGACAAGATTGTCTACATCCATGGAAGAAGGGGGTCAGTTCTATTATTCTCTCCAAATAAAACATCAGAAGATACACATAGAATACAATTTCATGGGATTGAATCTTATTTTTTGTATGAATGAAACAGTGCATTCAAGTGTTAGTTTGGGGTGGATTATAATCCCTTCAAAGTACTATCTCCACTTGGTACATCAATGTTTGATACTTCAACGGTAGGTGTCTCTTGGGTTGGTTGATACTAGAGAAAACCCATCCTACTAAAAGTAAAATCCCAATAATATGTACCAAGATATGGAGTTCCCTCCACAAATATCTCCCTCACAACCAATTTAGGATATAAGATAGGTCTACAGTATCCTTTCAGGATTCTATCTTCTCTATTGATAGAGATTTTTCCAAAATGTATTTCCCATTCTCATTGGTGTGGATTTTTTCAACATTAATTTTTTTTTCTTCCAGCAAATTTTGGATATAGTGATATCACTCATTGATGTTTTTGGACCTAGAATTAAATTATGGGTTCTTACTGATATGAATAGATCTCTGAATATCACAATAAAGATTATAATTATTACAATTCTGTCCCAACTCCTACAAAATAATCTTCATCCACCTCATATCTTGCAGCCTTCATCAAACTATAAGTAATCTTCTTTTATGGTAGACAAGGAAACACACTTATTATGTCATGATTTTCATGAGATTACTCCCCATAAAAAAGGTATTAGGTACACGAATATGGATTTTTCTATGTCTACATATCCATCTATAACATCATTTGTGTATCCTTCCATAACAGGTTTATTACTTCTAGAACATAAATAATAACTAGATGTACCTCATAGATACCTCAATATCCATTTGTAAGTTGTCCAATGATCCATTATTAGAGTTGAAAAGAATATACTCACAGTTCTAATAACTTGAGCAATTTCTGGTATGGTATAGACTATAATAGATATGATACATCCAACTACTAACTGATAAGGAACTTTTTTTACCCTTTATTTCTTCTCCACAATTGATGGATGTGGACTTTTTAGGATCCTGAAATGAATTATAAGTGGAGTTATATATAGTCTCTCCTTGACTAGGTTGAACCTTTCTAGAACCTTCTCAATGTACCACAATAAATACATCCAAATCTTGTGATTCCTCCTTTCATGGGTAATTTCCATACCTATAATTAGAGTATCATCTCCTAAGACCTTCATTTCAAAAGACTTTTTAAACTCCTTATTCATCCTATAAATCTTAGTGATATCTATACCAATAATCAACATATCATAAATATAAAGAAAAAATATATTAAAATCACCATCAGAATACTGTTCGATGAAAACACAGTGATCAACATTCATCCTCTTGTACCCATTTTTCACCATGAATGGGTCTAATTTTTTATACCATTGCCTTAGTGTCTATTAAAATCTATATAAACTTTTCTTTTTTATACTATGTTTTCTTTAATATTCACCTGAAATCACTATGTTTGTTCCATGTATATATTATCATCATGATCACCATGTAAGAACGCTATATTTTCACCTAGTTGGCAAACCTCCAGGTCTAGACAAGCTTCTAATCCAAGGACAACTCTGATAGAATAAATTTTAACCACATTAGAATTTTTTTGTCAAATTCAATACCATTATTCTGACTGAATCCATTAACATTCATTTTGGTTTTATACTGTGGCTATGCATTACAATATTCTCCTTTTATTATATACACCCACTTGTTCATGAGTGTCTTCTTTACATTTGGTAACTCTACTAAATAAAATTTACAATTTTGGTGTAGTGATCCCATCTCCTCTTGTATGGAATTCTTTCGTTCCATATTCTATTCAACCCTGATTACATAATCATAACTATCTGGATCTCCCCCATTAGTGAGCATCACATACTCACATGGTGAGTATCTATAACTATTTTTTTATTATTTGGTGGATCTACAAAACTACAATCCAGAGGGAATATGTTCTATAACATCATATGAAGGAGACATATCAGCATATGAAGACATATTACATGGTAGTAACTATGAAAAAATTCCCATTAGTGGTGGTTTTTTAATTTAGCGACAGTTTAAACTGCATCTATATGGTTCTGTGAGGGTTTCAAAAAACCTCCTCTAAAATTGGTGTCGAAATTTAACACTGGTACGTTCCTTATATTTAGTGGAATTTTCTAGAAAGTGTTGTAGAATACATATCTCACGGTGGTCTTTTTAGTCATAAAGGTAGTTTTCACATAAAAAATTACAGCGGTCTGGCGGTGGTTTTTAACCACTACTGAATTCTGAACTTTTTAAAGAAAAAACTACCACTAAAATAGATAAAATTGTCACTAAGTAAAATTTTGTCATATTTAGTGGTGTTTTTAACTACCACCCTAAAAAATACCATAATATAGAGGTGGTTTAAACCACTGTAAAAAAAAACTATATCTAAAGGTAGTTTAAACTACCGCTAAATCATGAATTACAAAAAAACAAGTTGCGGGTTTGGAAACCCTAGAACTTATAGCCAGAACAACAAAACAATAACACTGAAAATTTTACTAGATCATCAAATTTATCATCTACGTACAAGGAAAACAACACATGTTAAAACTAGAGAATCAACATACATTGATTCTCACCAAAACAAAAATAATCAACACATTGACTAAGGAAAACCACACATTGAAAGAAATAATACATTTCTCAATACATTGAAAGAATAAAACAAGACACAATAAATTAAAAGAATCAATAATACATAAATAAATTGAAAGAATCAACACATTAAAACAATCAATAATACATTTCTCAATACATTGAAAGAATCAATACATTTCTCAATACATTGAAGGAATCAATATATTTCTCAATACATTTATCATTGAAAGTACATTGATTATTTAAACTATTACACAAAAAATTTCCAAGGAAAACATAAATTTAATACATTTAAAACTAGATATAAATAATTAACATAATTTCTTTAAAATGAGGCTTCACATGTTAAAACTAAATCAACAAAAAATAAAAAATGTGATAAATTAATTTAATAATAACAAAATAATTCTCAATATAAAACCATCCATCATGAATAAAATTTTCATAAAAAGGGTTATTAATGATTAAAACCCAATAATAAATTCTTAGAAAAAAGATAAATCTCCCTAAATATCCACATATGGTCTAAACTTCCATAAGAGATGATTAAAAATGACTTGGATTTATACAATGGGTATATACTTTATGAAGTCCTAGGATTTCAAACACTGATCCCACCCCTTGATGATCTCAAGAAAAACAATTTAGATACCTCTATGTGCCTATTTCGACAAGAATCCACAGAGTCTGAGTTACCTGATTACATCCCCATATCCTATCCATGGCCAACAAGATAGTGCTAAAAAAAGGGTCCATGTACAAATAAAGTACAAATATCTCTCAATAGGGAGATCACCCAACACATCAAGATTGATCTATAACCAAGAAGGTGAAAACAACAGGATATTAATAAAATAGAGTGTCTGATAGATAGGGGTTATCTTATATATTATAGGATTTAGATATCATTGTATTGATAAGTGATATAGGACCTTAGTTGGGTGGCAGAAAACAAGGAATGATCCTTGGTCAATAACACTATGTCATGATGTGAGATTTGAAAAAGGGTATAGAATTTCCTATAATGGATGGGGTTATATAGAGATTATATTATTTGAGAAAACCATGGTGTTTTGGGTCATGAATTGACCTATAGGGACCCTACTTGGGACACCAGTAAGCTGAGAGTGACACCACATGTTCACCCCCAATAGTTGAAGGTCTAGTGATAAGCACATAATAATAATATTATTGAAGTGGGAGGATTTATCCTATTGTACGTGAACACACACACACACACACAACTCCATGAAATAATGCATAGGTATAATAAAATAAAACCTCTTGGTGTAAAAAAATTCATGTAGTAACCTCTAGAAAATACATCAGAATGAGATAGATAAATATCCTGGAAAGGAAAAGGGTAAAATATATGCCTAACCAAGAATAATGAAAGTAGGTACCAACCAAGAAAATAATTTAAAGAAACAATAAGAGGAATTACCAACTCAGGATCCCTTTGTCTAACCACCAAACATGGTCAGTGCCTCCACTTACTTCTATGTTTCATAGATACTAGTTCCACTAAAGACATTATCTACCAGTTTTCTATATAAGAAAAAAATCATTCATGCAATGCCCATGTAGGTGTGAGTATAAACAAACTTAGTAAGGCACCATGAAAAACAAGTGTGAAATAATAGAATATAGTAGTTAGATCAACCTATATGTAAAATATAGGCAAGAAACTAAGCATCATATATGATGATAAAGAAATTTAAATCTCCATATCCAACTTAAACACAACATATAGACATATGGTTATACAACACATACATAGGGAACCCATTGTCCTGATCCCATATAAACTATAATAAAAAGTTAAAAAAATCCCCACATTGGACATAATGATACATGAAGAAACCCTCTCCAATAATCATTGTCCAATGATGAACTCTTTGTTAGGTTTATAAGACCTCTTCATTCTTTAAGATTTTATTTTGAAAATCACAAAAACCTTCTTCATAAATATATTTCCTTACACTTACATAAATTTCCTTATTACCAAAATTTCCTTAGACTTTTGAGTTAAATATATTTTTATTATGGTTTTTAGAAATCAGTTTTTCCATACCGGAAAAGTTATTAAGGTTCCAAAATTTGGTTGATGGTTATACCAAACCGGAATTCCTTAAGACATTGTTTCTCGTTCTCTGTTTTCACTACAATACCGATTTCAATCCAGAATGAAATCTGGTATCATATTTTCCTTATACTTAGATTTCCAGTTTTTTGGTTTTGTAAAGTTCTTTAAACTCTGACCTTATAGTTATCGGTACTAAAGTTCCTTAAGAAAAATTTTCAATATCAATACCAAAGATCCCAATACTGAAATCCTTAAACCGTTTTATTCCATACCAGAAATTTCCATTCCACATTTCTAAATTAAATTATCTTAATATCATTTTTGTTAGAGATAGTGATACCGTTTCTTAGGATACTGATACCAGAGAATAATAAACTGGTACTGAGAATTTACTTATACTCTGTCCTCTCTGATCTGATACCATTTATATTATGTCATGCCGCAAATCATGAAATCGGTACTGGAAATCTATAAAGTAGAGTTGTCATAAAATATTTTCTTATACTTTACTCGTAAATATTTTATAAAAGTCCATTTTGAAATTTATAATCCTAGAATTTATTATTAAAATATTTATTTTCTTAGAATTATGAACCTTATATTTTCTATCATATCATTCCAATTTTATTGGATTCCAATTTCCTTACACTTAAGGTGTAATATCTTTATATTCATGGTTAGTTATATAAAACGATGTCATTGTTTCTATTATAAAATAACTATTGTATGTTTGACACATGTCCAAGTCCCTCCGAGATTTAAGGGAATATGACTGTTGGAGTGGAACTGACCAGTAGATTTTGAAATCTATAAATAGGACCTCAGATGATGAGATCAAAAGAACATAGAGAGACAACAAGTATACAAGTTCACATGCTTTCATTTTGGAGTTCATATCTCTAAAATTGAATTTCTCTAGAGTGATAGGCTCTTATAAACTCTCAGGATTCATGAAAAATGTTTGAATGGTTTGTTCAAAATTTTCTTCATGCATAATTGCTTCGTGTAGAGGTTTGATTTCCTTAAAATTAGAGACATCGGGTTGTGAAGTCATAGGTGCTGATTTCCTTACAAATCGAGGGCTTGCGGGGATAGAAATGCAGATACCAATATTAGTATTGAGGGATTACCCGGGTTTTCGTAAGATAGAATTTATTGTAAGTATAAAATAAGGGACCTTTATCCAAGGTTGTTAGATTCCCTCCTCTTTGGGTTAAAAGAATATTGTAAATTTTCTGTAGCTTTGTAAAAGTTAGGAAGTTTTTCTTTTTGTATAAACTTTCTAACTTGTATCTCCGATTGTAAGAGATTCTATATGCCTTGTGGTAGAATCTCATTGTAAGAAAAGTTTCTTAATATTTAGACTTAAGAAATTTGTATTTCTATAAGAAGGCTATTTCTTATTAGAGGTGTTGTGAATTTTGTTTATACAAAATTTCCTTAAGAAATTTTTAAAGTATAAAATTCACCCCCCTCCCCCCTCTTGTATATTGTGCATATTTAGAACTATTATGATCCTAATATTGGTATAGAGTAGAATATCATACTCCATACCAACCTGTCAATTGGTATCAGAGGAGGATTACCTCATACTTTGAATCAATTTATCAATCTATTTTCATAGTGTTTGTTTAATCTGAATTAATCTCACAATTAGATTTAGAAGAGAAATACTCTTCTTCTTCATATTTTCGGAATCCTATTTTCAGAATAAACATTTCAGAGTCACATGTCCGAACTCATATTTTCCTTAAAGATACTCTAGTTCTTATTTTTCTTATACTTTCAAATTTTTCTTAATGTTTTCTTTAAGAACATTATATTTTATTCAACCACTACTACTAACATTTTTGTCGAAGAAAAGTATATTTTTTTCTTTATGGTAGGATCCATGCATAGTGGTTCTTTGGAAAATTTAAATCCTATTAGACCTCCTATTTTTGATGGAAATGATTATGAGTACTGGAGAGATAGGATGACAAATTTTTTTATTAATACAATAGTTGATAACTACCCGATACTGAAAGAAGATTATAGATTTTTGATAAAGAATTGAGAAATTTTAATAATGAGGAGAAATCAGAATATCAAGATAATTTCAGATTTAGAAATACATTGCTATGTTCCATGACTAGGAACATCTATAGTCAAATATCTTCATGTGAAGCTGAAAATAGTATCTGGAAGAAATTGGAAGTGACAAATTCTGGAACTTCTAAAGTCATAGAGACAAGAGGATCTATGTTGAGGGCTGAATATCATGGCTTTAGCTTTCCTTATAGAGAACCCATAAGAAAAGTTCAGCAAAGGTTCATGACCATTGTTAATAGCTTACAGTCTATGGGATAAAAATTTCTTGATGATGAAATACTTTTAGATAAATTCATAGACATCATTCCAAATTAATGGGAGCCCAAGAGGACAGTAATTGATGAAAACAGGAGAGTCACCCAGATTTCCTTAGATGAGCTTTTTGGAACTCTTCTTCAGCACGAGACTAGAATGAAGAGAGATGTGGATAATGTCAAAAATAAGAATGGTAATGGAGTAGTTTCTTTTACAACTACGTCAAAACATATGAAATCTGAAACTTCGGAAAGAGTTACTAGATCAAAGTCAAAGAAAGTTACTATTCAGTTAGAATCTAGTGATATAGAAAAATCTGAGAATGAATTAGCTAGTCTTACATGGAGAATGAACAAGATAATAGCTCATAAGAACTACCAAAATAATTTTAAGAAGAGAGACTACAAAGAAAAGAAATATGGGGAAGTTACTTGTTACGAATGCAGAAGAACAGGTCATATCAGTCCTGATTGCCCTCTTTTAAAAAAGACGGATAAGAAGGAATATAATTCAGAGAGAAACAAGAAGAAGTTATACTGTTCTAAGCACAAGAAAATTCTTAAAGGTAATGACACTTGGAGTTCTATTTGTGGAGACTCTTTGGAAATTGAATCTTCTAAATATGAATCATCATCACAGAAAAATATTGGATTCATTGTTACTACTTCTTTTCTAAATACTTGTATTATGGCCAAGGTAAGCTCTGCTGAAGCTTTAATAAATTTATCTCTTGATAAGAATTATTATCCTAATGATATTACTTCTAATAAAGATACTTAATCTTCAGATAATGAAGAAATACCTTTTTATGAAGATGTATTTAGATTTTCCAAGTTTTTAGAAGAAAAACATAATAAAATTTCCAAGAAACTAGAAAAGGAAAATACTAGAGAAGTAGTTCTTACAAAAGAGAATTCATACCTCACTAGAGATCTTGAAGATAAAGATGAGCTTCTAGAAAAAATTTCTAAAGATCTTAAGAATTCTATTTCAAAAATAATTTTTTTGAGGAAAAATCTAACTCTAAGGAAATAATCCATTAGGATAGGAATTTAGTCATAAGACTAAAATTCGAAATACATTCTCTTAAGAAACTTCTTGCCAACTTTACTTCTGGTAAAGAAAATTTTGAAAAGATGTATTCCCAAATAAGACATCCAGGAAATACTTCTAGAGTAGGTTATACTCATAGAAAACCTATTTTTAAAAATAACTATTTTATTCCATCCAGATACCCTTTTTTCACCAAGTGTCAATGTGGTGGGCATTGGAAGATAAATTGTTCTTTAAAAAATGTTCAATCTATTGGGTTTCATAAAGTTTATTTTTCTAAACAAATGTGGATACCCAAAATTTTATTGTCTAACCCTGGATCCAAACAAGTTTGGATTCTAAAACTATATTTTTTTTGCAAGAAAATGAAGAATGTACCAACAATGTCTCGTATATGGATAGTGGATGTTCCCGTCATATGACTTGTAACAAAAGTTTTTCCATAAAATTTTCAAAAAAAGGTGGAAAAGTAACCTTTGGGGATAATTATCAAGGATAGATTATCGGTATAGGTAATATCATTATTTTTGGAAAAGTTTTAATTTATAATGGTTTATTCATTAATGGTCTTAAGAACAACCTTATAAGCATAAGTAAATTATGTGATGAATGTTACCTTGTGAATTTTAGGAATGATAACTGTTTAGTTCACAATTTCAAGGATGAATATATTCTTACTTCCCATAGGCATGAGAATGTCTACACTTTGAACTTAGAAGACTTAATAAGTCAAGATATTCCTTATTTAAGTGAAATTTAAGATCAATCATGTCTTTGTAATTGAAGTTTAGGGAATTTCAACCTTAATAACCTTAGTAATCTCTCAAAGAAAGGATTAGTTAAGGATCTACTGGTTCTAAGTTTTGATCCTTCAAAGGTTTGTAACCCTTGTCAGTTTGGCAAGCAACACAAATCTAGCTTTAAATATATTAGTGAAGTTTCAACATCTAATACCCTTCAGTTAGTTCATATGGATCTATTTGGTCCTATACAAACTATAAGTATTGGAGGCAAATATTATGTATTTTTCCTTGTTGATGACTACACTAGATATACTTGGGTATATTTTCTAGTAAGAAAATCTGAATCCTTTTCTTATTTTAGAAAATTTCAAGATCAATTAAAAAATGGGAAAAAACTACCATTGATAAATATTCATAATGATCATGGTGGTGAGTTTTAAAATTAGGATTTTGAAACTTTTTGTAGTAAGAAAGGTATTATTCATAATTTATCAGCTCCTAGAATCCCTCAACAAAACGACGTTATTGAAAGAAGAAACCTAATCCTTAAAGAGATAACTAGAACCATGTTGATTGAATATTCTATAGAAAAACACTTTTGGGATGAAGCTATAAGTAGTACCTGTTATACTATAAATCGAGTTTTGATAAGACCTTTTCTTAATAAAACTTCTTATGAGCTATGGACTGGTCAAAAACCAAAAGTTTCTTATTTCAAGGTTTTTCGTTGTAAATTTTTATCCTTAACACTAAGGAAAACTTACAAAAATTTGCACCAAAATCTGATGAAGGAATTTTCTTAGGATATTCCACTAACTCTAAGGCTTATAGAGTTTATAATAAAAACACTTGTACTTTGGAAGAAACAGTACATGTCAAATTTTATGAAACTGATCCTTTTGTTTTTAAACAACCTCAACCTAAATATTCGGATGTGTTTTCATAAACTGATTATCATCCTTTGTTATAAGATCCTTCTGATAAGGAAAATGTTCAAGAAATTATTCCTGAAACATTTACCCCAGAAGACTTCCTACCCTATGTTAACGAACATGTTTTACAAAACCCAAATCAGTTGTTTCTTAAGAATCATCCTCGTGATAGTTTCATTGGTGATGTAAATCAGCTTATAAGGACTAGAAGTTACTTAAGGAATAAAGTATAACATCTAGCTTTCCTTTACCAATTACAACAAAAAATCACTGATGATACTTTAGGTGATGATGATTGGATAAAAGCTATGCAAGATGAGCTAAATGAATTTGAAAGGAATAGAGTTTGGACCTTGGTTGAAAGACTTAAGGAAACTTCTATTATTGGAGTAAAATGGGTCTTCAGAAATAAATGTGATGAAAATGGAATCATTGTTATAAATAAAGATATATTGGTTGTTAAAGGCTATAACCAACAAGAAGGCATAGATTATGAAGAAACCTATGCACCGACATCAAGACTTGAATCCATCCGAATTCTTCTAGCATTCGTAGCATTCTATATTTTTAAACTTTATCAAATGGATGTGAAGTGTGCTTTTCTTAATGGATATGTATAGGTAGAAATCTATATAGACCAACCTTCTGGTTTTGAAGATGTAAAACATCTTAATCATGCATATAAACTTACCAAAGCTTTATATGGCCTTAAACAACCCCCTAGAGCTTGGTATGATAGACTTACAAGATTTTTAATTCAATATAACTATTCTAAGTTAACTGAAGATCCAACACATTTTATAAACAAAGATAAGAGAGATATTTTAATTGTACAAATATATATTGATGACATTATATTCAGATCAACTCAACAATCTTTAACAGATTTCTTTGCAGATCTTATGAAGTCTGAGTTTGAGATGAGTATGATGGTTGAGTTAACTTTCTTTCTTGGTTTTCAAATTCCTCAAAAACAAGAAGGAACTTATATATCTCAACATAAGTACATCAAATATCTTCTTAAAAAGTTTGGGTATGATAACACTAAGAGTATAAGTACTCCTATCGGAACTTCTAATACTATTGATATTGATGAAGCAGGGAAACCTGTGGATCAAACATCTTATAGAGGAATGATGGGAAGTTTACTTTACATGATAGCAAGTAGGCCCAATTTAATGTTTTCTATTTGGTTATGTGTAAGATATCAAGAAAATTATAAGAAATCCCATCTTAAGTCTGTGAAAAGAATTTTCAAGTATTTAAAAGGAACCTTAAATTTATAACTTTTTTATTCTTTTGGAAATGTTTTTGAACTAAAAAGCTTTTCAGATGCTGATTTTCCTGGCTGTAATATAGATATAAAAAGTACATATGGAACTTTTCATTTCCTAGGAGATTCCTTAGTTTCTTGGTCTTGTAAGAAACAACATTCTGTAGCACATTCCACTGCTGAAGCATAATATGTAGCAGCTGTAAGTTGTTGTGCTCAAGGGTTGTGGATGCAACACACACTCACAGATTATGGCATGAGTTTTACCAAAACTCAAATATTGTGTGATAACACTAGTTCCATAGCCCTAAGTAAAAACCTAGTACATCACCCTCGTGCTAAGCACATAGATATTAGGCATCACTTTCTTAGGGATCGTACACCTAAAGGAGATATAATTCTTCAATTCATCAGAACTCAAGAACAAATTGTTGATATATTTACCAAACCATTACCATTTAATAGATTTGAATACATTAAACAGAAGATAGGAATGATATCTATAAGATAATCATTCATATTTACTTCTTATTTAACCATATCCTAACATTAAATTACTCCAAAATTCAGGGGGAGTACATATGTTTGAAAATTTTAATTTTTGGTTTTCCATTAAATTTTTTTTCGGAATCAATGAGTTTTAGAATTGAAATTTTTCCGGTATCTATTTTTTCAACAGACCTGAAATATAATAGTTCCAAAATTTGTCAGTTTAAAAATTTTAAGATTTTTTTTCATTAAGGAAATCTAACATTAAGGAAATATATTTTCCTTAAGTTAAACCATCTTTAAGGATTTATTTTTTTATGTTTTTTTTAAGAAAACCCAGAATCTAAATTCTCAAAATCCATATTTCCGGAATTAAAATTCTTGGAGTCATAGTGTCCTGAGTAGAAATTCCAGAGTCAAATTTTTCAGAGTTTAAAATCTCAATGTCAAATTTATGTCTTCTAGTTGTTTTTTTAACGCAAATAATTTTTTTCCTTTGATACCGATAATTTCTTCAGAGATTACTTAAAGGAACATTTTCTTACCCCCTAGTTATTTTCTTACAGTTATATTTTTTGGTATATATTTCTTTTAATAAATTATTCTTCAGATTCATATTTCTTTAGAATCTGACTTTTATTTTTCTAGAACCTTGAAATTTCAGTATGGGTATATATTTTCAACCATCTTCAACTGTTAGATCATATTTGAAAAGTCACAGCCGTTTAATTTCTGTTTAGAAGTTGGAAGTTTTTAGTTTGTCTATATAAGGTCTAGCCCACTTCACGAGGACCCCGCCGATTCTTTAAGACTTTCAGTCGAAGTTCTGCTGCCTCAGAATTTGACATCCTGGACTTCTTCAGAGATTTCTTACAAATCTAAATGTCAGGCAGTTTCGACCAAATGACAGTCAAGAATAATAAAGATAAGATTATATTTCAGGAGATACTTGTATGTTCATGATTTCTCAATCGGTATGATTCTCTCATCTCTCATATTATCAAATGTAATAATTGGGAGAGTATTTTTATAGTAAATGACAAGGTTCAAGATCCTGTATATCTGGAGCTAATCATATAGTTTTATGACTCTGTCAATTTCTTTGAAAGGGATGTAAGGAGTATTTCAGATTTAAGGATTATGAAATGTCTTACACCATTCCATTCCAAAAAGTGTCCAACTTCATGAAGATTCCCTATGAAGAAGAATCCCTCATAGATTCTTACAAAATTCTGAATAAGAGATGTTCTTTTGAGAAGAACCGTGCTTTAAAAAGTCTCAACATCAGGGGATTTAAGACTCTGAAGCTTGCACACTTATCAGTGGACCATAGGTTGGTGGAATTATGGATGCAGGGGTTCTTTATCCCATGAAAAGGGGATAAATATTCCTTAAAGATGTGTGATATTCTCCTATTAGAATTTCACTTCAACCACAAGAAGGATAATTTTGTTAAGTATATTTTTCTTACGATTAATGCTATGAAAGCTAGTACCATAAAATATCGAATCCTGATGTACCCTACCACTATCTGAAGGATAATATTTATGGTTTTAGATGAAATAAAAATTTCATGTAAGTCTTCTTTGAAGTCTTGCAAGGTTATGTTTCTATGTGAAGATACGCTGAAGAGAATGAATTTTTTTTACAATCCGGACTCTAAGAAGTTTGAAGAAGTTGTGATGCCAGAAGTTCAAAAGCCGGTATTGAAAGAAGGTATTCCAGAATCATCCAAAGTGGCTCAGAAAAAGTCAATACCAGAATCTTCAAAAAAAATTCAGAAGAAGAAAAAGTCGGATGACGCCTCTCATGTCGATCCTACTTCAGAAGCTCGGGCTTTAACAACACCAGTTATAAAGAAACCAAAAGATTACTCTGATGATATTGTTGTTGGCAGGAAAAAGTTAGCTGAATCCAGGAAGAAAGGGGATCCAACCTTTGGATTGAATCCGGAAGAAGCAAAGGCTTTGAATATTTGAACTACTGATGTGTTAGAGAAATAATCCAAGGAGAAGAAACAGAAAAGGAAGAGAACTGAGACAGAGATTATACAATCCTTGCTAAAGGAAGTAGAATAGTCCTCTGAAAAGCTACCAGTACCGAATGTCACTCTGAAACCTAATAAGGAAAAGAAACCTGTAGTGATACCATAACATGTTCTGGAACCACAAGAAGAAGTACATGAAGAACATTAGATCATTAAAAAAGAAGAAAATGATGTTATTATACAAATTGATGAGTATTTTGAAACTCCGAGAGTTTCTACCGAGGAAGAAGAAGAAGAAGTTGAGATCGAAGTTAAAGAAGTAGAAGAGGTAGAAGAAGAAATTGATATAACTAGAGATGAAGATGAAATACAAGAATCCAAAAATAGTGACACTAAAAGTGAAGAAGAGGAAAAAGAAGAATAGTTTCAAGAAGGAGCTAAAAATGATAAGGCAATAGAAAATGAGGAAGTCCCTCAAGGTTCCAAACCCTCTGTAGTGCCAAAAGTTCATATAGGGAAGGCCATTATAGTTTCCCCTTCTGATGTCAACTCTCTTAAAATTCTTGAGAATCCGGAAACCTCTGTTCTGAAGGACAATAAAGAAAAATCTGACTCTGAATCATTGTTATCTATGGGGGATGAATTTGTAAAAAATTCATTAAGGAAATTAGTAAGTACCATTCCGGTACTTTCTAACCTAGATTCTCAGATCCAAATGATGTAGGAAACCTTAAACCAAAAGAAAAATTCAATATCTATGCTGATGGACATGGTGGTGAAAGGTGAAGCTATTCATAACAATCTTTTAATTGATTAAAAATCTCAAAAAGTTTCATGTCAGAAAGTGATGAGCCGGACCCAAACCTTATCAAATAAAGTTCTACATTTCTTGGACTTCATGGAATCGACAAAGGGGGGCTTTAATGATGTAGAAAATGAGATGACCAAAGTCTGGACTTCTTTTTCAGAGAAATATTTAAGTGAGTTAGCGGCGAGGCAAAATGGAGGCAAAAATATTATGGATAAAATGAATACCGTGGATGAAGTTGTCAATTATCAAAAAGGCATATCTGCTAGTCTTGTGAAGAAATCAAATTCACAAGAGGAAGCAATCAAAGTTCTTGAAGATAAGAATCCGCCCCAAGAAATCTGGATCCAGGCTTTGGAGAAGAAGGTAGCTGAGCAAGATACCTTGGTAAAGAAACTTCAAGAAGATCACAAGGTGGTGAAAAATATTAAGTCCCTGATGAAAAGTCTTCTTTTATAGAAGAATAAAGAGGGTTGATACATTTTTTCCCATGCCAAAATTTTGTTGAATTTCCCTTCATGTGAAACTTAATAAAAAATTCCTTGCAAATCTTTTATATATTTTGTCTCGTGTATATTTTTTTCTAAACTTATATGTCTCTCTTCATTCCTTTTTGAAAATCACAAAGGGGGATAATTTTATCCAGGGGAGAAGATAAAGGAAGAAAAATAAATTAAAGGAAAATTTCCTTAGGGAAAAATATAAGGAAAAATAAATTTTCTAAATATCATCTATAAGGAAAAGTTCTACATCCAAGGTGGAGTCTCTCTAAATAGAAGAATATATATCTGAGGGGGATATTTCCATACTCTAAGAACTTCTATATAAGGGAAGAATAATTTACCCTAAGTCATACACTTAAGGGGAGCTAAGTATTTCTAACTCTGAGTGTTTAATTCTTTCCTTTGTAAAAAGTTTTTTGAAGCTCTTTGTACTTTCCAAAAAGGGGGATATTGTTAGGTCTATAAGAACTCTCTATTACTTAAGATTATATTTTGAAAATCAAAAACACCTTCTACATAAATATATTTCCTTACACTTACATAAATTTCCTTATAACCAAAATTTCCTTATACATTTGAGTTAAATATATTTTTATTAAGGTTTTTAGAAATCTGTTTTTCCATATCGGAAAAATTATTAAGGTTCCAAAATTTGGTTTATGGTTATACCATATCATAATTCATTAAGACACTGTTTCCCATTCTCTATTTTCACTTTGATAATGATTTCCATCCAAAATGAAATATGGTATCATATTTTCCTTATATTTAGATTTCTAGTTTTTCGGTTTTCTAATGTTCTTTAAACTTTGACCTCTTAAATATCGGTACTGAAGTTCCTTAAGAAAAATTTTTCATACCGATACCGGAGATCCCGATACCAAAATCCTTATACCATTTTTATGCCATATCGGAAATTTCCATTCTGTATTTCTAAAGAAAATTTTATTAATACCGTTTATGTTAGAGACGGTGATACTGTTTCATAGGATACTAATACCAGAGAATAAGAAACTTGTACAGAGAATTTCTTTATACTCTGTCCTCTCTACTTTGATACTAGTTATATTCTGTCATGACGCAAATCTTGATATCAGTACCAGAAATCTGTAAAACCAAGTTTTCATAAAATGTTTTCATATACTTTACTCATACTGATTTTATAAAAGTCCATTCCGAAATTTATAATTCTAGAATTTGTTATTCAAAGCTTTATTTTCTTAGAATTATGAATCTTATATTTTCTCTCATATCATTCCAATTTTATCGGATTCCATGTTCCTTACACTTAAGGTGTAAGATCTTTATATTCATGGTTAGTTATATAAAACGATGTCATTATTTCCATTATAAACTAACTATTGTATGTTTTCCATGTGTCCAGGTCTCTCTGATATTTAAGGAAATATGACCGTTGGAGTGGAACCAACCGGTATATTTTGAAAGCTATAAATAGGACCTCAGATGATGAGATCAAAAGAACACAGAGAGACGACAAGTATACAAGTTCACATGCTTGAATTTTGGAGTTCATCTCTCTAAAATATGAATTTCTCTAGAGTGAAAGGATCTTATAAACTCTCAGGCTTCATGTAGAATATTTGAAAATCTTGTTAAAACTTTGCTTCATGTATAATTTCTTCGTGCAGAGGTTCAATTTCTTTAAAATCAGAGACTTCAGGTTGTGAAGTTAGAGATTATGATTTGCTTACAAATCGAGGGCTTGCGGGGATAGTAAGACAGATACTAATCTTAGGATTGAGGGCTTACCTGGGATTAGGTAAGACATACTTTCTTTTAAGTATAAAATAAGGGACCTTTATCCAAGGTTGTTGGATACCCTCCTCTTTGGGTTAAAAGAAGATTGTAAATTTTCCACTGATTTGTAAAATTTAGGAAGTTTTCATTTTGAATAAACTTTCTAACTTGTATCTCTGATTGTGAGAGATTCTATAAGCATTGTGGTAGATTCTCCTTGTAAGAAAGTTTTCTTAAGCATTAAACTTAAGAACTTTATATTTCTCTAATAAGGTGATTTCTTATTAGAGGTGTTATGAATTTTTTTTATACAAAATTTCTTTAAGAATATTTTAAAGTATAAAATTCACCCCCTACCCCTCTTGTATGTTGTGCATATTCATAACTATTGCGATCCAAATATTGGTATAGAGTAGAATATCATACTTCATACCAACCTATCACTCTACTCATCACCCTCTCCATCTCTATCTCTACTTCCTGCTAACAGTACCTGTTACACAATTATATTAAAAGTTAAAAAAATGTTGTATATTTATATTTAAAGTTAAAATAAATAAAAGTTTTTGAACTAAATGATTTTGAAGTTTTTTTATTTACCTTCTCACCACCAGTCATTCCTGAAAAATCCATGGGGGCAGATCTATTCATCTTCTGATATAAATCAAGTAACACTTTCTTCAAAATGGATATCTCAGTCCCATGTTCCTCAATTGTGTTTTTCATAGAATAAATATTTCTCTGATCATTTTGGGAATAGAGTTTCTACAAGTAGGATTATATTCACTTTCAATCCCCATTTGTCTTCCAAAGACCACGTATTGTAATGATCCCAAACACATCCCGTGCACTTGACCAGGATGCTCCTTCCTAAGGACTTTATGAACTAGGTCATCTTGGGAGACTGAGTAGGACTATGTGGGATTGATATCACATATTTATTTAATTATTACCTTTAAATAAAATATCAATCACATTAGAATAAATATATATTAACATAGTGAAAAATGATAATAAGTTATTATAATGAAAAATGAATGCATACCCCAAATTCTTTGGCATGATCATTAACAAAACTCCCACCATATTTTTTATCAACATTCAACCATAATTTTTTGGGATTCTCGGTGGCATAAAATCTAGGACTGTATTAATCAAAGATAAATCAATAATTTAATATATTAAATAGATAAAATTGTCTAATAAATAATTAACTAATGAAAATATTACTAGAGTTGATCGACTTCTAGAAAAACTCTTTGACTACATAGTATGAGGGATTATTTTCATAGCCTGACTCGATGCATTCCACCTTGAAAGATACTAAAATAAATAAAATTTAATTTAATAGTAATGTATGCAATGTAATATATTTTTCATATACATGTATAATTGTAAAATGTGATTAATATAATAATATATATTTAAATACCTTTGGATTCTCATCACGATTCCTATTAATGAAAACTTTACATTGCTCTATAGGTACCCCATTGGGTACCATATCCTACATTTTTTGGGCACTCAATAAAGTATCATTGATTTCGTTCCGTAATCTCAAATTATAATCTTTCTATTTATTGCCCAAATTTTTAAATGTACACTTTCATGCTAGGATATCAGCAACGGTAAAGTGGAAAATATTTGTATAGAGAGATTGATTTTAGAAAAATTATCATTTAAAAAAATGACATTCAATTACACCAAAATGTATTAAAATTTCATTTATTTTTGAATCAAAAACTTCATTTTTCTAAGATAAAGGCATATACCTCCAATCATCATAGGTAATGGGAAGGGAAACAGGATCTACCACAAACTAGCCTAGAATTTAGCCATGTAATCCTGTAGTGTCATCCATAGGGACCCCATAAGAATCAAATGGGAAAACTATCTTTTATCTGGTCAAATTCCATACATCTAAACTTTTCATATTTTTCTCCATAGTAGCATTGTTTCCATCTATTATGAAAAAGTAGTTAGTAGTATAAGAAAACTTTAATTAATTTATTAATATTAATATTTGTACTTATAACAGTCACCCACCAATATTCCCATGAAAAACCAGAAGTGGAATCATGGTCTATCATTGCTACGGCTACTGAACAGGAAGGAATAGACTGAGCTGCTGATGGGGCACTGTCTGAGGGTGTAAGAGACAATTCAAGAGGGGCATGTGGATGGTGTCTTAGATGTTTTAGGGGGGATAAAAATTGAGAATCATCTGTCATTGTGGTCGATGGAACGTGGAATGAGAGTCGACCGAAATGAGAATATTGCTTCCTCATTGGGATTCCTGTCATTTAATAAAATAAAATTAAGTTCAGAACATATATTTAGAAAAAATCATGCAAAAAAATAGAAATGATAACAGATACAGAGTACTAACACACACACACACACACACACACACACACACACATATATATATATAATGATAATTAATAATTGCACAAATGAAATAAGTGATTGATAAATGAATGGATAACTGAACAAACAATCATTTTCTCTTTCAGTCGTGTTATTTTTTTGCTCCATTATTACTTTATCTACTTCATCCACTCTTCAAAGACTAATATTTTCTATATAATGATAGAAAAATAAGTTCTATTGTTGTTGATGATGGGATTCAATGTTAGAGGTTAAATATTCTACTTCATCACCCATATCATACAAGTCTCTTTGTTTTACGTGAGAAACTACACTCCACCATTCATCCATGAAATATTTCACATCATATAACATTTTTGGTTACATTGATAAGATATATGGATCATGTAGTTCATGTCCACCAACATCCAACAAGCAAGATAAGTTCACAAAAGTAAATTTCAAGGAATCTCTTTTAACACCCCGGAGAATATACACCCAATTGAATTTTAATAAAACAACTGAAAAATGTATGTGGTAGTTTAATTCAATATTATCATTCAAATTTCCATAGTATTCCACTATATCAAAAGTAAATATTCCACTATTCTTTGAATCACATCAAGATTATGCAGCAAGAAATTAAATTCCCAATACTTAAGTTTTAAGAATATACTTTTTTTCTTATATTGTTGCATTCCAATTTCACTTGAGGATAAACTTCGAACTCATTTTCTACTATCATCCAAATGATGCACCTTCCCCAATCCTGTTTCAACATTTCCAAGTTGTTCCAATATTTAAAAACATTTTAGGTGGTCTATAATCAATGAAACCATTGAATTTTGACTTGTTCATCTGAAATATAGGAGATGCATCTAGAAATATTCGATGACACAAGAAGCACCATTTTCTACTATGAGGTAGTTGTTTGACCTCAAAATAAAAGTTACAAACATGACAATCCAAGCCCATATAAGTGTTCTAACTAGCTAAATTTCCAATTCCAAGGAAGTCACTAATGGTCCACATTGGAGAATCTTTCATTTTGAACATTGTTCTAGAAGATGAATCATATGTCTCTACACCATTGGTCCATAACTCCTGTAATTATTAAATTAAAGGCTACAAGTATACATCAATATCATTTCCTAATTTTTTTCTAAGAATAATCATATAAATGATAAAATAAATTTGTTTCATACACATCTATGGAGGAAGGTTGTAAGGGATCAAAATAACCAACCAAATGCTATAACTAGTACTCAAAGTCCCAAATGGGTTGAATCTATCAACAATTAATCCCAATAGAACATTACTAGGATTAGATGAGAAATATGGATGTAATGAATCAAATTTATTCTATGATTTTGAATCCCATGGATGTCACATTAACCCATTATTAGTATTATCTACAGAATGTCACTTCATGTGTTTAGTGGTTTTCATTGACATGAATAATCTTTACAATAAAGATTTAATGGAAAGTAACAAAGAACCTTTTCAGGTGTGTTAATTTTCATATTCTTTATGGTAATATATTTATCTAGACATCCAACATCACCCATATACTTTCATCTAGAAGAAGATTTTTTTTCAATAAAGTCTACTTGAATCCCTTTCCCAATAAAGCATATAATCATTGTGACACACATGAATTTTTTATATATTCAGACCAAGCTTGTAATTTTTTTTATATCATAAAAAGACTCAGGGATCTTTTATTTAGGAAATTCATCACAAACAAATTTCAGTATCATGTAAATTTTCTTATTTGTAATTCCACATAGGCATTTGATATGGTACAACTTTAGTAGAAAATAAAGTTTTGAATATTTCAAACATCCACCATACAAATCTTTATTTCCATCATCAATTAAACCATGAAATGCATCTATCTTATCAGTGATGTTTTCTCTTATATTAGACTCTAAATAATCAAGAGGAGGATCCAGTGATATATTATAATCTTGATCTGGTTGTCCTATATTATCAAAAACATCACTTGTCACATTGCTATTTGTATCACCCTCAACTGGATATTCTGATAAGTTTTTATGTTGATGTTGGTGTCATGAAATGCTAAATGCATCATTTATAAGGTTTTTCATTTCATTTTCCATTGTTGATGATGTTGGGTTCTCATTCTGTATATTTAGATCAGTGATCAACCTTTCTGTAATGTTCACTTCTCCATACCAAACCCAACACAAATATTGAGCAGGGAATTGCTTCAATATCAAGTGTTCATAAACTTCATCTCTCTTCAACTATCTTATAAATTTACATTTAGGACATGAACATCAAATTCTCCCATCAACAGATTGATTGGAAGTTATAAAATCAAAAAAAATTCCCCAAACCCTTAGAATACTTAGGTGTGTTCCACGGTAATATGATCTAGATTTTATCCATATATATCACAATGTACATTCACATTATTTAAAAAAATTAAAACACATAACTATAAATAAATAGTTAAAGAGATTCATATATACTAGTTGAAAAAATGGATAATGTTAAATAAAGTTTTCTTAAATAAATATATAATAAGGGATCAAGAATAAATTTTCATAACTCCATGAGTTCAATCACCAAAATTATAAATAATTATATTTATGAAGGGATCAATCATGTAACATAAATTCATTGTGGTTAAATACTTTTTAAAATAAAATGTAAACATAGTTGAAAACATATAAGAACATTTTGATTTTTTTTTTAACATTGACTTAAATTAAAGATATAATATATATTTTATGGGATTAGACTCAACCTAGTCTATTATAGGGCATAACTATCTTTTTACTTTTTCACGTTCAAGAAAAAAACCCAAGATTTTCTACGGGGAAGCCTTAACCTCTCACTCAGTCATTTTTACATGTAGATAAAACCCAGTCTATTATATAAGATGATATAACATTTGTTATCACCTTTTTATCATGTTATAATAACAATACAGTACCTTTTAAAGGTATGTGTAACCATATATGAAATAGGAATTACAGACACTTCTGAAAAATAATTAATCTTTTTGGACTATTAGAATATGTCGATGAAGAAACTGGTGTAGAGTGGTGAACTTCAACCCTTATTTCATTGATATAGAATAAGAAAATATATGGCAACTAGAAATGCCTCAACAAATTAGTATAATGAATCAAGGAAGTTCTAAATGTCATTCTTATTCTTTATCCACTTCATTTCTTAGCTTCTATTTATAGACAAAACACAAATGGATAATATTATTTTAGAAATCGATTGAATCTTTTACACATGGGTGTTTCCTAATTATTCATTATACATTTAAAACCCAACATTTAGAAATTAAAATAAAAACATATTACTATTTAAATATCATGCTCAAATTAAAAAATAATCATTTTATTTCATTCCTGATATCATTGTCTAGTGACTGAGGCTTTCTACCATTCAAACAGATGAGAGACGCTACTACTTAAATACAATATGGAACTTTTATACCTATATAGCCCATGTAAGGGTAAAATAATTTTTTCATAGGCTACATAAGGGTGCCTCATAATTTTTATAATCTGCATAAATATAACCTTTAAAATATAAATCTCACATAAAGATAATATGAATTTTACACATTCTATATATAGGTAAATTATAATTCTATGTAAGGGTAAGAAAAAATTATAAGCGTTACATAAGGGTAACTTGTAAAGTTGTGTAATGGTGAGATTTTACTTAAACTAGTCATGTAAAGGTAACTAGAAAGCTATATAAAGGCACTCAAAAGTTACATAAGGGTAATAAGCATTTTATAAAGAATGTGTAAAGGAAAAACATAAATTCCATACACTATTTAAAGGTAGATAGTTCACTACACAAGGGTAACTTACATTTGTTTCATGACACTTAAGGGTAGCTTAGTACTTGCGTAAAGGTAAGAAAAACTTGCGTAAAGGTAAGAAACACTTGTTTAAAGGTAAAAATAAATTGTGTAAAGGTAAGAAACACCTGTGAAAATGTAAGTAGAGCTTACGTAAGGGTAAAACCAAGAATACAAAGCATGTGTAAGGGTACAAAGGTACACATGTAAAGGTAACACACAAACTATAAATGCCATGTATGGGTAAGAAAAATAGTTACGTAAGTGTAAATAGAAAATTAATTTAAATATATAAGGGTAGAATATAATTTTTTTAAGGGTACACCAAATTTACATAAGGGTAATAGTAACTTTGTAAGTCTTGCGTAAAGGTAAAAATAATCTTTAGAAAATTAAATTTTCATATGTTTCAAACAAAAATAATTATAAATAATAATAAAAATAATATAAATTAATAGTGAAAATTTAAATAACAATTAAATTCAATAACATTATCATAAAAACTAGGAAAAAAAATAAAACAATTAAATTTCATTGATACAATTAAACTAGTTTCAATTGATAAAAACAATTTTCATTCAAATGTAATTTAATTAAAATATCTGATTTATAATAAACCAAATAAAGAGGTGGGTATTAAAATTAGAATTCTTCAAATAAAGTAAAACTTTAATTCCCATAGTCATTCATGATGGGATTTAGGGGAATGAAAACTAACTCAACAAACCTAGAGATATACTACATCATTGAATAACATCCCTACTCAAACTTCTAAGAAGTATTATATATAAAAATGAAACATATAATTATATAAATACATAATTCAATATTGTGGCCACATAAAAGGCTACCCAATTACTCATAATAGTTTTAAATCACATCAAACCATATCAAAACACCCAAGAACAAAACTGAAATCAAGATGTAATTTATAAACACCCATGGTAAATCAATTTTTTATATAATAAAGCGCTAGAAAAAAACTCCCTTTCACTTACTACTCGACCTTTGAGGGGTAGCGAGGTGGGTGTGAGATCGACAGTGAGGGGTGACCAAGGTTAGGATCGACAGTGAGGCTTTAGGGGGTAGGGTAGGGCTTTGGGAAGTTAGGTAGGTTAGGGATCGGTCGTGAGGGACGAGATCAGCGGTGAGGCTTCGGGGGGTCAGGTAAGGATTTTGGGTGGTTGGGGGTGAAGCATCATAGGGGTTGGGGGAGAAGTGTTGATTTTATTAAAACATTAAAATATTTAGCAGTGTTTTTTAAAAAACGCTGCTAAAAACCCACTGCAAATGTTATATTTTGGTGTAGTGATTGATGTATCATCAATATTACATATTTCTCTCCCACAAGATATCACTTATGATGGTGAGACTGTTACTTTAATAACTAAAATTTCCTTATACTACTACTTCTATGTATTTCTTTGATTCTCAAAATATTTTATCATCTCATCCTCAAGAAACTCCACATATTGGTTTTGAAAATACTTCGGTTAATAGTATCCCAGAGTCAGTATCCAAACTCCTCATGAGTGTATCACAAAAAGATACACTACTTTCTTTTTCCATACAGCTTCACCCTCTCATCTTTTAGGTTGTGAAAAAATTCCCTATATCCAAATATACTAAAGTGTTTATATGAATCATATTTACCAATCCAAACCCTTTTTTGAATGTTGTAGTCGAGTGAAACAGATTAATAAAGGTTGATAATATCAACTATAGTCCTCATTGAATCCACCCATAATGTATTTGGTTTATTTTCATTTGATAGGATATACCTAACTCTATCATTAATTTTTATGTTAATCCTCTCTATAGTACAGTTATAATGATGTATCTTCGGTGCCTATTTTTTCTACAGGATGATGAAACTGCTAAAGTAATCCTCAAACACTTGGTACTATCTACTATTGTCTACTAGTACACACTTTAACTGTATTCCTATCTCTCATTAAATCATCACATAAAACTTCTTTAAAACATTATACACTTGATATTTTCTATAATGATCATATATAAAGGTAAAAAATAAATATAACCATCCATTAATTTAGTTCTCATCATGCATACATCAGTTTGAATAAAATCTAAAACAATTTCTAATCTGGATTTTAAATAACCAAAAAAATGATAATATGTGTTGTTTTCCCATGATGAAATTGATACATGTATCCAAATTTATACCTTATAGACTTATAAATAGATCCTTCATAGAGAAAATTATGATTTATCTCTACCTTATGTGACCAAGACATGTATACCAATCTTCAAAAATATCTTCTTTTTTTGGCTTCATTGACTTCTCCTCAACATGATCTGGAATTTGTGACATAAGGAGAAGTATATTTCATTCCTTTAGTAATTACCATGTCACCTTTGGTGATCTTCAATTTCCCACCACAAAAATAACCAAAATATCAATAATTATCAAGAATTAAAGTGGATATCAGGCTAAGGAAAATAATAAGAACATGAATCACTTCCTTAAATAGTAACCTACATCAAATATTAGTCTCTAGAAAAATATTACCAATACCAATGATTTTTTATACAACATTATTTATTATATTCACATGTATTAAACTCCGTAAAGTGGAATATGAGAATATATATCTTCTAGTAGTGATATGAAATAAGGTTCCTAAATCATTTAACCTTGTCGAGTCATGTATTGGAAGACTGGTTAGGTTATATTTTTGAACAATAATGTTCTCATTATTGACTATTGTAGCATCATTATTTGGGGTCCTACCTTCCTGATTACTCATCTATAACTTTAACCTCTTATAATCCAATATGAAGTGTTCTATATTTACACTTTGGAGGCACTTCATGACATATCTTTATCAGGATTTTGATCAATTACTTTATTTTAGAAATTGGTCACATGGTTCATTACCTCTTCTTTTTCCTAGCCATCTCTACATACCTTGTCTTTTAGTGACAAGAGAATTTGATTTTGGTGTACATCCCTCTTCCTTCTATTGTGACTCTTTATTTATCATTATACCTTTCACCATATCCACATTGATTGTTCCATTTTGTGTTGAATTGATGACTGAAACAACTACTGTGTCCCAAATCTTTAGTAAATAACTCAACATCAATACTGTCTGAAAATCATTATCCATTGTAATTTTCAAGGAATTCAACTGATAAAAAGTACCTTGGGAATCATTCATGTGATCTAATATATTGGTATCTTGTTTTTACTTCAAGTTTCAAAGTTAGTGTATCTTGTTTTCTTTGTAATGTGTCATTTTCGTTGCATTCATTTCTACCAATTTTCTCTATAGAATATAACATTCATGTTCATTGGAAAACTTCTAGAAGTTACCCTTATTGATTCAATTTCTAATTTGGGAATCTCACTTCATATTGAGCATGACCCAATCCATATCAACTGGTGGGGTACTGGTTGATGCATTCTAACCTAACTGAATACTTATTGATGATTCCTCCATTATCAATTCAATACTATTAGTGGTATCCAGTATTGGTTTCTATAAATCTATAATATACAAAATATATTACATTTTGGATTTCTAGATGGCATAATTAAAAGTGGTGAGTTTAATCAGATTACTATTATTCTCTTTCATTGATTCGGTGAGAATTTCTAAAATTTAACCCTAAGGATTTTTTCAAAACAGTTGAAATAACTGTAAATGGATCCTAGATTTCTAAAAATAGACTTCGAGTGGATAATAAATATCTAAAAATTTTTCAATATTTTAGATCAACAGATGAGGTGGTGTTTGATGTGGCTCACCAGAAACCCCACAAAAAAGTTGCTACCATAGTGATCAATACTTTATTTTCTAGAAAGGGGTATTGTGGCACCACCAAGTTAACTGAAACTTTTAAAGCCTCTACCAACATGGTTTCAACTCCTTTTTTTGACACCATTTTCACTGTGAGAATCTTCTCGCAAATCTCTTCACAAATCTATTTTTTGGACTAACTTCAATTTTTTGGACAAAAAAAAACCTCTCTAAACCACCACTGTTTTGGCCTCAGTGGATTTGATGTAACTTTTTTGGTCTAGTGGACCTCCTTTATGATAAAAGTGAACTCAAACACAAAATAAAAAATTGTAAGAACATGAAAATATATCATAGTTCAGAAAGATATCCTATGTACATGAAAGAATGGGTCTGATTATATTATTCTCTAAGAATTAAGTGTCATAGGATAAAAATAGATTAAAAATTTTTAGGATTTAATATTGTTTTGTATTTGAATGATTCAATACTATCAAGGGTTATTTTGGGTTTTTTCATTAACCCTTAATAAGAATCCCACCGATGTATGATTCAACACTAGATATTTCACTGATAGGTGATGATTGGGTTCATTGTTGTAATAGGAAACCCTACCTATTGATAGAAGTTTCACAAAAAATCTCTCCCAAAATTGGGAGTGGCGACCACAATGGTGTCCCAAGATGGGAAACTTTTTGTTGGTCATAGCATTATTGTCTTGTGTTTTCTTTTTTTTCTTGAGGTGTTTATTTCATATGTTTGTGTTTGTTTTTTCTCTGAAGAAATTGGGGTTTTCATTTTTTAGTGATCTTCTTCTTTAAATTGATCGCTTGAGAAGATAATGTAGTTCAATTGATGGTACTCTCATTGGAAGGGATTCAGTAGTTCTAGAAAAGGACATGGATTGATTTTGAGGCTTGAATCCGCTTCAACTTTAATCTAGCTTCATGTTAAATCACTCCTATACCAATCGGTCTAGTGTAGTGGATTAAAGGAGGCTTTGGGATGTGATGTTTGAGTGTTGTATGGTATTTTATGAGGTTTATCCTATGTAGTTTTTGTCCTATGATGTGGTGATGATAGAGATGGTGATTGGTGGATGTGAACATGGACCGAGGACATGCATCACAAGCATGCATTTTAAGTGTGGGTGATGATGCTTGGCTCATGGGAGACCTGGGAGACATGGGTTTTTCATGTCATTTTAAATTTTAATATTTATTATTTAGTTTTTTTTATTTTTTGAATCATTAATTTCAGTTGGTTTCTATTTGTGATGTTGTTATGGTTGAATTTTTTTGTGGGATGTTGGTGCTATATCGGAATCAAATTTTGCATTTGTTTTGTGTGATGTGATTTTTTGTGAGGGTTATCACTAAAACCATAAAACTAATTTTTATTGAAAATTAAAATAATGACTATGAGGCATGGAATATATCAATTATTTATTATTAACATATTTATTAATAGAATATTCTTGAATTTATTTGATAAAAGTAGTTTTATCGGTGTATTTTTATCACATTCTTGTCTAAACTTGAGAATATGTGTCTATAAGGATTTTTTTCTTTGATTTACTTTTTAAAAATTTCATGATTTTATTAAACCATTGAAAATAGATTTTTCATATTTTTTTCTTAATTCTAAATCTACTCCACCATTTTGGGTTTTCATCATTAAATTCTTATTTAAGGGTTTTTCTTGAATTTTTAAATTACCGTATACCAAATTTTTATTATTGTCATATTATAATACATTGAACATGGTTTTATATTTATATTTTAATACATCATATAATTATACTATTTTTTATCCTTTTAAACTATCACTCTGGGTCTCTTCCATTAAATAACAATTAAAAATAATTTTTTGTCTTTGTAATTGAACTTTTCCTGATTTTAATTTTTCTAGATGGGAATTTTTTTTATTTTTATTTTTTATTTTGATAAAATTTTGTCGACTCAAATTTCTAAAGTATTTAAGAGATTTATTTGTCTTATATCACATCTCATATGTAGTAATAAAGCAATCTAGTTAATAAAGTGCCCATTCTGAATTAGAATAGTGATTGACACAAGTTTCACTTAAACAATATTGAATGTTAATACATAGTAATCATCATTATATCTATCGCCCATAGAATTAATTTTCATTCTCATAGATACACGATAATTCTTTGGTATGAGTGATGTTATATATTAATATTTTATTCCCTATTTTATAAAATAACACTCAAAGTCATTAAGAAGTGTATTATTTTTTATTTTCAGTTATCTGTTTCATGTTAAACACCCAAAGTACCTTTTTATCATCCCATTATAATAATTTTAACTTTTAAATAACATATAAACCGATATTAATGATCCTAAAATTATTCAATCTCATTAAATAATCTATAAATTTTGTGAAATATAAACAAACTTTTTCTAACTTCAATGATAAATACCAATACATTTTTTTGCAAGTTTGTGTAATTTTTAGTGTATTTTGATCATTATTATATTATAAGTAAAATGTTCTCTATGACCAATTTTTAATTTCAATACACTATAATTCAATAGAGCTTCATTTTACTAAAGTAGTGTAAGTATATTAGTATACTGTTTCACTAATAAAAATTGATTATTATTAGTGCAAGAAATTCCAATCATCTGTACTAAAAAGAACTAATGTGGGAAGTTCCTTTAAAACATGTTGGCATTTATCAGTGTTAATATAAGTGATGATAAAAGGTACATTCAATAGTGCTACAAAAAAGTGTTGATAATGGTCCCTCTTTATCAGCATTGATAAAGGCATCCCATTATTTGTGCTTTCATAACACAGATGAAGGGAACTTTTTTAGTGATGAAAAATAATGCTTTTATCAGTGATTAAAGTATACCTAATAAAATCCATATTTTTGTTTTGTGTCGCTACAATTTACATCACAGTATAATAGGAAAGAAAAGAAAAAATATATAAATTAATTTCAAATAAGTTTACATAAAAAAACATTGTGAAATTATTACAAATAATAAAATTAAAATATTGATATGTATAATTGTAATGGTATTTAAATGTATTAAAAAAATTAATCCAAAAAATTAAAAAAAAACATGGTATTCCATTGTCTTTGGGACACCTTACTTAAAGTGTTTGATTGTTTAACTAATTTTTGAACAAACAACCCCCGTTCAAAAAAAAGAAGAGTATACATGTATAAAAAAATAATTATTATATAAGTAATACTATAAATAAATAAATTTAGTATAAAAAGTATACAACAATACATTGATAAAATGTCACCTTTAAACTAAAAACATGCACATCAAGTCGTATCAGAACAATTAAATCACATTTTCTCAATTTTTTGTATGTGACATGTGTTTGAAACTGAAAAATGATTCGTGGGTCATTATCTTAATGTATAAAGACAATTAAATCACATTTTCTCAATTTTGTGTATGTGACATGTGTTTGAAACTGAAAGTAAATTTTAAACAAAAAAACAAACATTGAGTTTTATCAGCCAAACAATGTCTTAAAATTGATGTGCGGATGATTTCTACACATAAAAAATGATTTATGTATCATTTTATTAAAATATAAATGAAATCCAATTTCAGTAGGTGTCATTTGTTTTTAACTAAAATTTCCTTTTTAAACTGAAAACTCGCACTTTGAGTCATTCCACTCCTAAAATGTATCATATTTTCATGTGACTAATTTATATATGTCACAAATGACTTATGCATTATTTTCCAAAAGCATCTACACCATCCAAGTGCATTTTCTTGGATTTTAGTGAGTAACACATATTTTTAATGAAAATTTCACTATTTAATTTATAAAGGTCACACCGTGTATCAGATTTAGGTTTGTATGAACCATAAATTTCACAAGTGTCTTATGGACCATTTTACAAAATTATCAATAAAATACTAATGTATTTTATTGGGTTTTAGTAAGTATTGTATTTTTTTTAACTAAAATTACCATTATAAATAGAAAACACACACCTTGAGTCAAATCAATCACAATGTGTATCAAATTAGAGTATGGTTGATTCTTATATGTCAAAAAATATTTATGGATCATTTTATTAAAGAATCAAGACAATTTATGAACGTTTTCTTGGTTTTGAATATTTAATATATTTTTTGAACTAAAATATTAATTAAAAAAACACACTTTCTATCCTATCAGGTGAACCATGTGTAATATTGACTTGTAGTTAATTCCTAAAAGTAAAATTATGGATAATTTTTCTAATGTATCAAGGAAATTCAAGAATTATTACTCGGTTTTGATCATGTTACATGTGTTTTGATCTAAATTTTCAATTTTAAATATAGCCACAGACTTTTAGTAATATCATACACAAAATGTGGCAGATTGATGTATGGTTTATTCCTACACATAAAAATGACTTATGGATCATTTTAATATTGTATTATGACAAACCAAGTGTGTTTTCTTAGTTTGTAGTGAGTTATTCATGTTTCAATGAAAATGAAAATTTTAAACTGAAGGCACCAAAATTTAGTCATATAAGGTGAATCATGTATTTGATTAATGTGTGGAAACTTATTACATGTACAAGATGATTCATGGATCTCCCTCCTAAAATATCAAGAAATTATGTGTGTGTTTTCTTAGTTTTTAGTGAGTGGCACATGTTTTTAACTAAAATGTCATGTTTAATCTAAAATCAATCACTTAGGGTTATACTAATCAAAACATGTATCAAATTTATGTGAGGATAATTAATATAAGTAGAAAATGACTTATGGATCATTATATTAAATTATAAAGGCCGTGAAAGAATTTTTTTTCTTGGTTTTTAGTGAGTGATTCATGTTTTAAACTCAAATGACACTTTTATACTAAAAACATACACTTTGAGTTATACCAGGTATACCATATATTTTATTGAGTAAAGGTTCAAAACTGTAAGACAAATATGACTTATTGAACATTTTAATAAATTATCATGGCAATACAAGTGTTTTACCATTTTCATTAGTGAGTGATGAGTGTTTTAAACTAAAATTTCAATTTTAAATAAAAACACACACTTTGAGTCATATTGGGAACAACATGTATCGTGTTGATGTGAGATTTATTCTTATATTTTTGAAATAAATAACTCATTGTTTTCCTAAAATATCAATACAATCTGAGTGTGTTTTCTTGGATTTCAATGAGTGAAATGTTTTTTAATTGAAATTTCAATTTTTATCTAAAAACAGACACTTTTATTTATACCAAGCACTATTTGTATTGGACTAATCTGTGGTTAATTTCTATATGTAAAATATTATCTATGTATCATTTTTAAAAATTATCAAGACCATATATATTTTTTTTATTTTTTTAGTTAGTCACGCATGTTTTTAATGAAAATATCACTTTTAGACTAAATTCACACACATCAATCCATACTGCTCACATTGTGTATCATATTGAGGTATGGATAATTGCTAGATTTCAAAAATGAAATATGGATTACTTTAATAAATTATAAATGAAATATAAATATTTTTCAGGATTTTTAATTAAGAACACATGTTTTTAAATAAAATTTATGCTTTAAATAGAAAGAATCAACTTTGTGTCATATTGGGAACATTGTGTGTCAGATTAATATTAGGTTGATTCATATAAAACATTAATGATTTATGGATCATTTTTATAAAGTATCAATTCAAACAAAGTGTGTTTACTTGATTTTGAGTAGTTTACATGTGTTTTGACCAAAAGAGTCAATATTAAATAAAAACACATACTTTCAGTCAAACTAGACACACTGTGTTTCATATTGATGTGTAGTTAATTCCTACACATTAAAAACAATTTATCAATTTTTTTATAGAGTATAAAGAAAACTGAATTGTTTTTTATTATTTTTGATTACGTCACATGTGTTTTGAACTAAATTTCAATTCTTAATAAAAACATGTACATTCATTCATATCAGAAACATCATGTTTCAGATTGATTTTTAGGTAATTACAACTTATAAAAAATGATTTATGGTTCATTTTTCTATAGTATATAGAAAATTTGATTGTATTTCCTTGATTTTCAGTGAGTGATACACATTTTTAACTGAGGTATCACTTTTAAACAGAAAACAATCACATTAAGTCATACCTGGAACACTGTGTGGCTGAATAACATGAGGTCAATTCCTACATGTCAAAAATGATGTATGAATCATTAAAATAAAATATCTGAGCAATTAAGTGTGTTTTTTAGTTTTCAATGATTGAAAAAAAAATTAAATAAAATATCACTTTTAAACTAAAAACATTCACATGGGGTCATATTAGTCACACACTGAATTTGATTGACCATAGGATAAGTATAACATGTTATAAATGACTTATTAATTATTTTAATAATGTTTCAAGATCATCTGAGTGTGTTTTATTTTTTAAGGAGCGACACATGTTTTTAACTAATTATTCATTATTAAACTTAAAACACACACTTTGAGTCATATGGTTCACACCATGTTTCAAAAGGAATTAGAACAAAAAGGGAATGCATTACATTACTACTGAACATAAAAAAATATAATTAATAACAAACAACTCTATATAAAGAACAAATGGAACTTGAGTGCATCAACCTTCTCGAATACTTCATTGAGAATTTATTTTCTTCCAAACCATTTAGAGGGATAATTAAGGACTTTTCTAGAAGTAAAATACAATTTTATTTAAACAAAAAAGATTACCCACGTCAATAGAAATGAATTTTACAAGAACATCTTTGAAATAAAGGAAAATGATTTTCTGGTAAAACACTAGACTAGATAAACTCATTAGAGTTCACCCCATTATTTTCAAGGCCATTATCCAAGTAGTTGGGTTCATGATATGCATGAGTAATGAAGTATTTCATGGATTAGATACTCACTATTAATTCCATCCATATATTAGTGATATTCCCTAATAAATGAATTGTACCATTCCTAATATCTTACATGATGGTAGTGGGGCCACATTCCTTCCATATATTGTACAAATCACACTATCTTTCCATTTAAAATACATTGTATATTCCAATAAATTTGGTATTAGGAGATGTATTAGTATCATATAGACCATAAAGACAGCCCATTCCATCACCATTAATTTTTTTTAAAACATATCCAATTCTTGAAGGTCACATATTTCCCTATTATGCTCTATTCGTGTTTCATTTTATCCATCCAAAGAAAGGAGGAATCCATAGTAATTCAAAGGTTTTGAAAGGCGGTTGACAATTACTTACAATTATAAAAATTTTATGAACTGAATGATCATGAATATAATTATTACAAAAACCTATTTAAAGTATGTTTTAATTTTTTAGACCGACCATGATCTGCATAAGAACTGATAGTGTACAGAAATAAATGTGATCATGTAGCAATTTATTTCAACTATCCAAAATGATTTGAGTCACCTCTAATCATACCATAAGGAATATATTAAGTAACTATATTGATAAATAAGGATTTAAATAGGCTAAAACATGATATCGTATCATGGATTTACACATAACTTTTACTTAATAGTGGTTTGAGACAATATTATAGAGTGCTCCAATAGTGAAATAACTTGAAAAAATATGACTAATGTCTTCCCTATACTGATTATAGATAAAAAATATCAAAAAAATTATTGGGAAGAATCAATTCCTAATAAATTCAAGTCATCATGATCACTATGAAAATCAACTAAATAAGAAATAGATAAAATCAATAATAACATGAACTGAAAAATGATTAGATGAAATGATAAGAAAACTAACTAAATAATTAGTTGAAAATCACAACTTATAGATGTCTACAAACATTCAAACATCAAGTATTATGGACACTCATTTTAAATAAATCTATTTCCTCTTTTTAATAAATATATTATGGATAATATTCAAATTACAAAAAAAATATACATAAAAAAGATTAAAAAATATTTTAAATGAAATTTTATTTATCATCATAAATACCTTTTCAGGGATTCTTGTGTGTTGATAAAATATGAAATATTTTATAAATTTATAATTGTAATAACCTAAATCATTTTCATTAATTTTATTAAGACACTATTGAAATATTGAACAAAATAATTAATTTTTTTTGATATATGTTTTGATAGTGAAATATTATTATATATACCCTAATACATAAGAATTTATAGAAATCCATAGGCTTCTTGTGATCATTTACCATCCATATACCATGATATTGATGATATCTAAACACAACTCTATCATAAAAACATTTTTATTAAAATATAATATAAATCATATGAATTAATGTTTATTTATAAAATGTTGAATTCATTATATTAATAATTAACCAAGGCTGTCATGTGTGTTCTATTTTTTGGAAATACCAACTTTAAATCAAAAACATGTATATTTGGAATATCCAACTTGATTAAAATGTGTAACAAATGTTTCCTAAAAATAAAAAATAATAAGTAATGAATGAAATGAAAATATATTTTATATGACTAGATTGTAGGGTTTTACCCTAGCATTGTGGGTATTATGAAGTGTTTATCATATGTAAGTTATTTTTATTTATTTCATCCAATAAAAATAATATTATTGAAATTAATTTTTTTAATGATCCTTTTTTTGAAGTGATTTATGATATAATGAATCTATGATTTTATTTCAAAGGGTCTTTACATCACATTATTTTGATATATATTCCTACAAAAAATATGAAAAGTATTTAACTATAATTAGTATAGTAGATTAGATATTGGACAAAAATGTTATGATAATGATCATCATGTATACATTTATAAGTGAGACTCCCAACCATATATAATTGAAAATATCATATATATTCTCAAGGCTAATATTTTATATAATATTATATATATATATATATATATATTCTCTAAAATTAGTAAATTAAATTTTATTATCTCTGAATACTATACATGCATGAACTTGTAATATTAGTAAATGTTTTAGTTGAATTGGGTGGGTAAAGGTACTCTTAGAAATTCATTTATATTTATTGGTATATTCTTTAAATTATTTTTATTTAAAATTTTTTTTCCCTGCCTTTTCATCATATGTAAAAAAATTATTAGTTTATTACTTTTTTCATTATATTTTCGTGTCTTTTCAAAAAAATACCTTGTTATCATCATGAATGTTTAAAAAATTAAATGACCATGCTATATAAGTTCCAATAAAAAGTTATACCACCATATCATTAAGGGTAATAGGTAAATCAGTTCTTGTATCATGATCTATGTGAGTCAATACTCTCACATGATCATTAGAAATTTCATATATTTATATAATATATAATTTGATATTGTGATCTATACAATTCGTAATAAGGTGATGGGTGGGTGGTGATTGATATAAATCATAATCAATTTAAAATTTCATTATTTTATTAAAATAAAGGTATTGGTAGTTATTTTATTCACATTTATATGAACCTATTATGAAAAAATAAATTACCTTAGGTAATGGTTATCCTTAAAGTTGTGGGTAGGATTGGCTCTTCATGTAATGGTTGTTAAGTAGTTGTTTCTTCAACGTGATTCCTTCGCATTACCTATTATATCAATTAATATTACCTAATAACATATTTTGTAGAATCTATCTATTAATCCATGTATTTTATTCTCTCGTCAACCTCCCCATATTACTTTTATTTCTCAAAATATGTTTGAGGTGAAACTCCAAAACTCTCACCTTTGACACAACCATATTGTTCATGCCACTTCAATGCCACTAAAATTAGTATTTTATAGGGTACATTAAATGATTATTATTATGTCTAAACCGAATAAAAAATATAGGATAATAATTAGTCATTTTTATTTTAAATAATAACAAAATTTTATTATGTCATACTTAAACATGATTTCAATACACTTTTTTCCTTTTCATCTAATGGTATTATCTATTTATTTACAAATTCCCCCTTCCATAGCACATTATGTTATATGAATATAGATTTGTATTTTTGTTTCGTAATTTATTTATAAACAAAGGAAACTAATTTTTTTTTCATCTGCATTAAAATAATTACTATATATTTAAAATAAATTCCATTTTTTCAAGTTAAGCATACCCCATTAGTACTTTACTATAGGGGTGAATTGGTTCTGATGCACATTGTTTATTATCAGAACATAGTTTTTGTTTAATAAATTATAAATTCTTTATCAAATTTTTTAATATAGTTATTTAAATGTAAAGTTTAACCAATCATAATGTAACATAAATGATGCATCCTTATGGTGGCCAATAAACATATTCCATGTCTCTTGGTTTATCATGTCTGCACATATTTTCGGTCTGTGAGTGTTTACATTCCCTTCAATATCCTTGAAATGATGCTTCATAATAATGGTCTTAAAGGATCATTGTGTATTTCATGTCACATTTAATATAAATCTCATTCAATAATAATCTAATATAAATTCAGTCTACAAGGGATATTAAAGAGTAAATAAATGTTTCATTATACTGTTTTTTAGTAAAATAGATAAACTATATCATAATAATGCTTTAATCTCTCCACAAATTAGTGACATCAATATAGGTAAAACATTTCTCCATGTATCTACATCTATTGGTATGTGAATTTGATTTGTTACGTCAAAGTAAATAAGAAAAATGTTCTTTTGGGGGTCATGGGAGGTCATTAAATTTTATAAAAATAACATTTAAACTTTCATACTCTCACAAGTTTAGTGTTGAGAAGGATCAATACACATGGAAGCGGTGAGATGTGCTAAAGAATTATTTATAACCTAATATAATGAAAAAAGGACTGTAATGGATGAAAGAGGGATGTATAGTTTGTAAAATGTATGAATAAGTATGAATTATGTTTTGGAATAATTATATCTTATCTATAATAATATCAAATACATTTAAGTAAGATATCCAAGGGAAATTATAACTGAGAAAATTGTTAAAAAATTATATTCAAGGGAAAAGATATAACTCAAAAAGAATACTAGTTCAAAAGAAATGTTTCTACTACTATATTTTCATCATATCATTGTAGTGTAATTACTCAATAAGGTTTGAAATTTATTTTCATCCCTTGATACACCAACCAAAATTGAAAACTGAATTAGAAATTAAATGTCCATATAGAACAAATTACAATTGATAAGGAATACATCAAGAACATGATGTAAAATTTGAAACTAAAATAATTTTATTTCCATTGATCAATTATTTATATTATATGGATGATAAATGGAAAGCACGATCATAGTTAATTGAGAGGAAATAAAATAAAATGTGAATGAGAAATGGAAATTATTATTTATTGATTAAATGTTTGACTCTTATTTCTTCATCTTTATCTATCTCCCATACATTAAATCTATTTAGAATACCCTCAAAATAAGTCTATAACTCTCCAATGGAGTACCATCCATGGAAATAGAGTTCAATAAAAAAATGATTCCCCTCCTGAAGGATCCCACATTCTAGAATATAATGAAACATTTTGTTCTAAGGTGTTAGGATCCCACATTTTTATTTTTTCATGTGGAATCATATTTATGGATTTCAGCTTCCAATATTGTGTTATCATAGAGAAAATATCTTTCCAATGGTATTAATTATTCTATTTTAGGCACATCCAACTAATAAAGAACCTGAATAATATACTAGTCTCTGTATTACCTTCCTTCACTAAAACAACTTAAGAACCAATTTGGGACTAACACACTAATAACTAATCAACAAGCTCAATAAATATTGATCTTATTAATCATTTTCAGTAATCTATCCCAACAAAAGAATTTAAACTAATTGACTACTCAAAATAGAAACACATGACCACCTCCTTCAACCAAACCATGTTTTACACTAGTTCACCTTTGATCTCTTTTCATGAAACAGGAATGAGATTAGACTCTTATTCTATGGTGATAATGTGAAAAACACACACAAATTCGTTAATAAAAATATCCATAAATGTCACATTTGGTTCCCAAGAGTCATATCAAAGTAGCTTAATTTTCAAGACATGATTTATTTCATGGGAAACAAAAACCTTCCATCCATCTTCCACTTCTTGGTTTTTCAATTCATAAACAATGAAAAAACCCAGTGTTGTTGAAAGAATTCAATTTTCTAGAAAATCATTGGATGAATTTATCATGAACCATACAAAAAAACTCTATACTCTTTTATAACCATAGAAATAGTGGTAAAAAATTCCATGCTACATTGACAATAAATAAAACCTATGAGTCAATTCATTGATGCCTCATGTTTGACCATCCCAAATATGGTATGGTTATTTATCTCCAATGTAAGATACTAATCTCAATTACATGTATGTATTCATCACAAATATAGGTTTTAATATTCTAGTTGGTGTACTATTGTTATCCTCTATCTTTATTTTATTTTAGATGGGATTGGTTCATCATGAGTTGCAAAATCATGTTTCTTCGATCAGATCATATTTATCTCAAAAATTTGGTAACTCCATCTCTGTTTTGTGTCGATTTCTAGCATTAAAACATTATTCAATTGACCTCAACATAATTTAAGATGAATCCTTATCTTTATAAAATCTAAAAATTTACCTTCCTAGGTAAGCCTTAGATTTGATTTCCATTTCATTAGTGGAGTTTAGTTCTTAAGAACCAATCTATCATGGGAGGGTCTTCTTTAAGCTCAGTGCCTTGATGTCTCTTCATCAATGGAAAAGACTTAGGCTTCTTCATTTTTAAATTATATGATTGGGGAAGTTGGATTCATAAATTTCATAAAGGCCTAAATACTTATATTGAACTCTTGAAGTCTTATAATCATGACATGCGACGAAGGCCTATAAGCCTTATGTTGGAGCACCAATGTATTATGGTGAAGGATGAAATCCTTATGTTTATTTCCCTAAATCCATAAAATTAAAAAAATTAAATATATATATATATATAAATATTAAAAGAATTACATAGAAATAAATTTTAATAATACTTATAATAATTAAAAATATTGAAAGAGATATCACACTTCCAATATTTTTTCAATAAATTTAAAAAATTTAACAAATTAAAACAAAATAATTATTCAAATAAAATTTTTTCATTTTAAGATCATATAAATTGACTATTAAAATTTCAAAATCTTGCAATAATGAATAAAAATTTTAAAACAATATTTCAATTAATTATTCAGAAAAAAAATTGTTCAAATATATCTGAAGGTTAAAGAATATAACTTCCATCAATTCATCTTAAAAATTGAAAATTTTAATAAAAAAGTATAGAATTTCATTTTTCAAACAAAATGAAAAAAATCAATAAATTTATAATACATTATATTTTATCATTTAATGAATTAAAATTCCCCATAAAAAATTCCAAAATATATATATATTAAAATATTTATACATTAAATTTCTCTACACATAGCGTATCACATGTCCTCAATCAATCACCCTTGAAATTTTAATACAATAAGATAAGTGTCATGATTGAAAAACTGAAGTGATAGGAAAGATTTTATTTTCAAAAATATCCTCCCCCCATTGACTATTTTAATCTAATAATGATTGACCAATTTAAACTAAATGGTTTTAGTGCAATGTTGGTTTCCAATCTCATAAAAATGATTAAATTTAAAATTTTGAAAATAATTAAACTCAATTATATTTTCATTAAATTAGATCATCCAAGAATCTCTTTATCTCCAAGTGAATAGACACTCATAAATTAAGAACTCATAATAATTAGGCTCACTATCGAATAGAAAGGATAGAATAATTAGAATCATAGAATAAATAAACATCTAATTGTAAAATAATAAAGAATAAATAGTTAAAATTATAATTGTACTTTTATTTCATAGCTCATTCAGATGCATAAATTACAGGTTTAATTAAAATAAAAAACACTCAAAGTAAATGATAATTGTAAAAAATTATCCCAAAATTTAACAAAAATAAAATTTTTCCCATAGGGAAATAAAATTATGCACCAAATAAAATCCACTGCATGGAAGAGATTAACCTACTTAAATTAGCATCACAGCCTTTAGACTAAACAAAAATTTTCACCCTCTGAAAATGTAAAATAAATCATAAATCAATTTTAAAAAATGTAAATATTTTTTTTATGAATTTATCATTTAATTATAGTTCAACTCATTTAAGACCCATCCCTTACACTTAATACCCATAATTGTCCCTATTGTTGAATTTTACAGTGGAAGAAATAATTTAATCATTTAATCAAAAAAATATTTTAAAAATTAGTAGTCCATAGTCATGTTTAAGGTTACTATGAATTTTAAAACATAATGTTTACCCGAAAACCAAATATTTTTTTTAAAAAAAAGTTAATTTACAAATACTTATTATTAATTGAAAAAACACATTTATTTTCAATAATGTTAAAAAAATCATTTTATTTACAATTATTTTCAGTAAAGGGGAAACACTACAAAGGAAATAATGTAACACAAAAATGAAGGGAAGTAATTGGTTAGCTCAAACATGATATCTCTTCAAGACCCCTAGGGGGAGCTACGACAAAGCTGCGACTAGAGGGACTTAATAAATAGGATTTTAATTAGTGAATCCTAGAGAAAAACATATTAAATGTGATTTTAAATAGTATATATTAGGGAAAGTAAAGTAACCCCATAGTTTAAAAAGATTCAAATTTTACAAAAATCCCCCCTAACATTTAAGAATTTTTAGTATGTGATTTTGAATCAAACTTTAATAAAAATTTCCATACAACTATCAGAAGAGCAATAATCAATTAAACAACTTAAAAATAAAAACATATTAATAATTTGGAAAGTAAAATCCTCTACCAGTGATGTTGTTCCTTTATTCCATTAATGTTCATTCAAATTTAAATCTCCTTCAAGATGCTTTAAGATTCATTTAATCTCTTTAACAAGTCACCTACATTAGTGAAACAATTCAATTATTATATCCATCTGTTGAAGTTCAATCCATGAAAAAAAAGTAAATGGTTAGAGGATGTGTCAATGAATGTTCCAATTTATCAATGAATGAATTGTGATAGAATGGAAAAAAGCTCACCAAAATAAAGAATGAGGATTTTTTTAATGAATGAAATAAATAAAAAATATATATTTTTATTGAACCATGGTTTTCTTCCCATACGATGCTAAATTTATAGACTTCAACCAAAATTTCATATATAACCAACTATAGTCACTATGAGGATGTTTTTTCCTTATTAATAAACACCACATGTGTTTTACCTATGCATTTTTAGGTTAAAATTAAATTATTTGGGCACATATACTTCAATAATATCACTTTACTCTCTAAAAACAATTCAATTGAGAACATGTATTCAAATAAAAGGAATTATCAAAGGAGTATCCTATTAGAGAATAAATATAAAAAAAAATTCCATTTTATTAGTGATTTGTAGATATACAAGGTTAGTTGAAAATAAAGGAACACCCATTAGCTATTCTAAGTTACCTAAAGATCATAAAAATGATCATTTTAATACTCTCGAAAGTTGTGTTATCCAATAATGATTATACTTCATAATTGAAATAAATAATTTTTTGTTGATGTGAAATTAGTGAACTAGGTGATTCATGTGGTGTGAATTGATCCTAAAAGCTTCCTACCTCATTTCCAATCTCAAAATTTTCAAAAACCATTGTTACAAAGGGTTGATTTTTAAAAAAAATATCAAATGAGGTTTTTCAATGGTGAATTGAGCAATTTTTAAATAATTAAAAAAAACAACTTCTAAATTACTCTTAGCTAGAAAACAAAAATTCATCACCCAAATCAATTGAATAATGCAATGAAAAAATAAGGATGATTACAATTTTGTTTATCCAAAAACTAAAAGTTCACTCGACTAAGAATATTTTTGAAATAATCTATATCATAAAATACTAACTCATCAACTAGTACTTTAAAACAGTTAATTCTACTTAAAAATTAATGTGTTTGTACAACCTTTCATTCAAGACCAAATTTCATTACTTCATCCATCAATAAATGTTTAATTTAGTGTTTTAATTAAATTTCATGGCGTAAATGTTCAATATAGACTCTTTTAAATTAGATTCATCGGATTCTATATTTTTAAAAGCTTCCCCATGATCATAATTGAATTATATTTCATTATGAAATGACTCAGATAAATCTCTTTTGAGAGGAAAGGGAAATGAGTTAACATCATTTTTCCATTTTTCAAATTTCAATATCTCTTCATCTTCATCAAAGTAAATGTGAATATTTGTTGACTTTAATTCAAAATAAAAAATATTGGTTATTAAATTTGGTAAAATAATTATAGAATTTCAAAATTCCAAATTAATGTTTTCTTCCCAAATTCACAACCTCAAACTCTATTTTATTATTTAAAATTTTAGAAAACAGATTGTAGAATATTTTTTAAAAATAAAACATCATCTTCAAATTTTTCCTTATTTAATTCTATCACACCCTCAAAACATCTATAATAGTAAGTATTTTGATGACTAGGAACCAATTAAACTATAGGGTTATTCCCTTCCAATTTTATTTTTACTCTCACAATCCTCTAATATAAATTCATTGGAGTTGTTTTGTTCATTAATTAAATTATTTAATGTGACAAGTTACACTTATTAAATTCTCAAATTATTTTAATTTAGTGTCTTGTTCTATAGTTTCTAGTTCACTCTCCACTGCACTTTTATTTTTTAAAATATTTTAACTAATATACATCATTATGTTCATCATATTCATTTTCTTCACTTATAAATGAAATATGTTATTGATTTTTTATTTTATTTTTCTGAAATTATCACATTTCAGGTTGATTCTTTTTTATTATGTCTTGTGGGATTATTCATATTAGTCAAACATATCAATATTTTTTTGTGAAATTTATTTAAAAATTGATTCAAAATTGGGTTCATGTAAAAAATATCATTGATTTATTAACAAATATATGGTTTTTGTGACTGATTGTTGGGAAAATACCAAGGATTATTCCCATAATAGACACAAAATACAAAATATAACTCTCTTTGTTGATACAAACCTCAAAACGGTATTTTTTATTTGAAAAAATTACAAATAACATCAAGGAAGTTTTCCATTTTATCACTTAACATAAATACTTCATCCCCAAACAACAACTAACATAAAAACACTTAGTACTTGAAAAAATTGAAAAAATTATTAGTATTGATATTAAATCTGAACACACGTAGAATGATGTAGTAATGGAAATTTTGGCTCACACATTAATAAAAAATATTTTTTTTTAATTTATATATTTTTTATTTTTTTCCATCACTTTGTTATATTTTTTTTTCTTTAATCTATTTATATATATCCATAATAAACTCCACACTAATCCTTCATCATAAATGGATCCAATTTTTTATAAGATCTCATTGAACTCTCTCAAAATAAAATTTAAAATTTCCTACTCTCAGTTGTACAGTAGTGATAAACTTCAATCCACAAGGAAGGGGATGAGATATACCAATGGATTATTTAAAAATAAATCTAATGAAAATAAGGAATGGAATAAAATAAAGTGGATGTAAAATGTGTGAAATAAAGGGAAAAGTTTGAATAAGTTGTTAGATGAATTATATCTAAGACATGTTAGGAATAGAGATGTGAAAGAATATATTCAAAGGAAATTCCAACTGATGAAATTATTAAAAAAATTCAAGAGAAAACATATAATTAAACAATAAATTATTCTACTACTCATTTTTCATCATATCACAATAGTTTAATGACCATATTATTTTCAATCATTATTTTCTTCTCTTGACACATAAACTAAAATCGGAAAATAAATCACAAATTATATGAGTAGAATGAATTGCACTTGGTAAGGGAGACATCAAAAACATGAAGTAAAATAAAAATATATAAATTTTTTTTCCTCGGATAATTAAGTATAATGCATTACTAACATAAGGAAAGTATGAGCACATTTAATTGAGTTAATAAAAAATAAAAAGTGAAGGAGAAGTGGAAAATATTATTTATTGAGTTGTTGTCCTACTATTCTTTCTTTATATTTTTCTCTTTCATATCCATTGAAGCTCCTATGTATTCTATTGAATGAAGTATCATACTCTCCTTAAAATATTATTCTTATAATTAGAGTACTAGAAAAAAATGTGTCCAATCCTAGAAGTTCTCAAATTCTATAAGTGATCATGATCACCTCACATCCTTTTTTACCTGGTGGAAGAAATTTACTGGATTTTAGCTACCAATATATAGACAGTCTGGTGATAACAGCTTCCCCCTTTAAATAATTATTCTCTTTTACATGAATATTGGTAATAATAAACTTGGATAACATACAAGTATTTTTATTAAAATACTTCACTAAATTGGCTTCAATGCCTATTTAGAATAAGAACAATCTAAAATCATTTATAAAATTCAGGAAATCATGAGTTCCTTGTCCATTTTCAGCAATCCATCATGACATAAGTGTCCAAAATTCATGACCATTCAAACTATGTAAACATAACTTCCTTATTCAATGAAACCATTTTTGACACTAATTCACCTTCAATCCCAAGTCATGGAACATGGGTGAGATCACACTCTTCTATATTATTGATCATATACTAAAAACCCATGAAAGTATTACTTACAACTCCCATTAACATCACATTTGGTTCCTAGGAGTCATCTTGAAGTAGCTCGCTTCTCATCCATCCCTACATTCATGGAAAATTCCAACCCCTTGGATATCTTATTCATCTCATAATAGAACTTCATCCACTTTAATGAACAAACTAGTGTCGATGGAAAACAAAAATAATTTAGAAATAAATTAGACCAATTTATCAAGAATCTATCACACAATACTCTATACTTGTGCAGTTATAGCAATAGAAATAAATGAGTCCCCACTGCACCTTCAAAAAAACATATGATAATATTCATTAATGCCTTAAGTTTGACTAACCCAACTCTGTCCTAATTTTCATATCCAACACAAACTCCTAGTATTATATTTGTTCTTGTCTTTCTCATAGGGCTCAATTTTGCGATTTTCATTAATTTTAAAGCTTTATCTCTAATTTTATATTATTTTTTATGGGATAAGCTTTTCAATAGTTTTAAAATCATGTCTCTTTAATCAACCTATCTTTTTTTCAAACATTTGGTAACTCCAACTTGGTTCTAAGCTAATTCATATCTTTGACACTTGTTTTAGTATAACTGGATAGAATCAGTGGGGGATCTGTTTCTTTAGATAATATTGTAATATATATTACTTATAAAGTGTCGACATTAGTTTCCATGGAATCAGTTTTCGTGTTCTTGTATTACGAATCAGTCAATCACAGTTGGTTCTTCTTCAGTTCTTATTTCATAGTCCGTATTCATCAATAAAAAGGTTTTTTGATTATTAATTTTATACTGGTTTGATTAGGGAATGTTATCCTTAGAAATTTCATAAATTCTTGAAGCTTTTTTTGATCTCTTTAATTATTATGATCATTGGTGGAATTCTAAAAATGAAGGAATGCAAGTCTTATAATGGAAAAAAAGTCTTATGATGAAGGATGAAATCTTCGCATTGATTTCCTTGAAACTAGAAAACTTTTAAAAGTATAAAAACACATATGTAAACATTAAAATACTTACAAAAACATAAATAAAAAAATAATTATGATAATTAAAAATAACTATAGAGATATTTCCTTACCAATATATTTCCATGAAAGTTCCCAACATTAACAAATTAAAACCAAAATTTGTTCCAATATTATTTTTTCATTATAAGATCATGGAAATTCAATATTAAAATTCCAAAAACCCACAATCATTAAAAATAATTTCAAAAAAATATTTTAATGAATTATTCAACCAAAAAATAGTTCAAATAAAACTTATGTTTTAAGAATAGAACATCCATAAATTTAGCTTCAGAATTCATATTTTTAATAAAAAATCATAGAATTTCTTTTTTTACACCAAATGAATAAAATTAAATAAATTTAAAATAAAACCACTTTTTTTATTAAATTAATTTAAATTCCATAGAAAATATATAGGAAAAATACAATAAAATAGTTCCACATCGTGGGGTCAATAGGATAGATGCATACATTCCATCCAACTGCAAATTTTATGCCTTTTCACATTATCTTAATAATTTTTTATAAGACTTTCACACTAAAATGCTTTTATTTTTTGTCAGACATTGGTTTTTCACCTTCAACCATTTCACCATCATCAAAATTGTTAATATTTAGTTCCCAAGTATTTGTATCATCACCATTTATTGAAATATATTATTCCTCAGGAATGGGAGATTTAGCCTATAGAGAGTCCACTATTTGTAGAAGTAATTGAAAATTTAATTTCAATTACATAATTGAAGTAGTGAACAAATAATACTTTGAGGAAACACAGTATATATTTTTTAAAAAATAATCTTATTATAATATTATATTTTTTATTTAAAAGTTAATTTTATTTAACCCCTAAATCAAGTATTTAAATCCCCTCCTTGTGGTCCCTTTTAACTTAAAAACCCTGTATTTATTAAGACTACTATGAAATGATTGTGATGTTCAAAATAAATTTCATCCTCAATTGAATTGAAATGTGACCATGTAGTTTTATTAATCCATAACATAATAATAGACAAATTTCTAATAGGATTTGGAATATAAAATACACATACTTCATGTGATTCCATTATAAATGGTTCATTGTTGAACTCTTCCTTACTAAAATTCACTTTCATGAATCCTAATTCAATGATTTTAAATGCAATCCTATTATCAATCAATTTTCATTGAACAATAATCACTTGTAATTTTGTATAATACAACCCTCATATTTTTTCAATTATAACAATATATGGAATATTCATGTGAATTGGATTTATTTCCTTGGTACCAAATACATGCATCACTTTCACCACACGAGTAACTCCTCTATTTTTCTTAGTACTCTGTTTATCATGTTACTTTTTATAGAATGAATAACCATTAGAAGATAACAAATATACAATTGGTACATTGGATATCCATCAAATATTTTTGGAAATTGAATTTATATTTTTATACGAACCCTTTATAATATACTCTCAAAACCTTTATATGACCTAACCATTATGTATACTTGATGATTATATTTCAAACCTTGATGGATTCAGATACCTAATAATTAATATGTGTGCTTCAACATATTACAAAACCTCTAAACTATTATATAAAACATAAAGGTGATCCTAGTTTTTCTCAATGACAATAACTATGACAACATCTCTTTTTTAGAATTCCTTCACCCACAAGCCATCCACTGTGATGATATTTTAGTAGACCAATGTTATCCACAACAGATAGGAAGTCGATACAGAATTTAAAGACTTTCTCAACAATATATCACTCTACAATTCATCCTTATGGATGACTTTAATTTTTTATGTATCATTTCAAAAAAATTATATACTATTCAATGGATTACATAAATAAATAATATATAAGAGAACATATCCAGATCTATATAACCATGTCAACCATTAAGTGGACCATCATATCAAAGAATGATGGTTTGAAGAACTTCTTTAACTTGCATAATATTAAAATAATTTCATTTTATATAGTTGGAAACTTCACTGAGTCTATAAATTTATAGAATATAGCATATAAAAATACACTAATAATTCTTTATATGCTTCCATAATTTTTTAGATGAATGTCATAAAAATCTATAAGTATTAAATCTTGCATCAAAACATGTCAGTTAAGTGATTTTAGACCATTTAACTTTAAATATCACATTGGCATAATATTCTTGATATTTGATTAATACACCTCTAGAACCATTATATCATTCATGAAGTTATAAAAATGACTTCTCACTTTCTTAGAAAGAGTGAAAGTTATTGGAGGAAGAAAAATCCATCCTTCACACTTCATTGGAACTAACTCTTTAACTACACCACTAAAATTAATGTCTAACTTTGAATTAACTATGTTCTTTATTTTTACAAGTGCATTCAGAAACATGTCAATGATACTATCACATATTTTTTTTACATGCACGACATCAAGAAAATTCCTGATTTATAAAAAATTCATGTATGTTAATTAAAAAACTGATATGTGTTTCTGAATAGTTTTTGTATTGTTTTTTCAAAAATTGTAAACCAAAAATGATGACCATATATTTTTCATTCTTAAATCGTTGATAACCTATTAGTATAATTTTTTTATGTTCTTATAAATTCCCATTATAACACCTCAAGACTTGACAATATATTTATTTTATAATAAATTTAATTTCATCGATAGCTTCTAATGCACACAATAATGGGTTTAAACAAAACAAGGTTTAGTCACACTTTTTGTACATAATTTAAAATTAATTTGTAACAATTTTTGAAAATTTATTTTATAAAATAAAATTCATTTTTAATATCATTATTTTAAAATTTTCTTATGGTTCCTTTTTTAGACTTTAAAAAAAATTATTTTTTGATGAATAGTGGAAAATAGTGAATTTTAATTGAAAACATCATTTTTAATTAAATTATTTATAATGTTAAATTATAAATTGAACTAATTTTAAAGTGAAATTAGCTCAATTTTTTACCATTTAATTAAATTTACCTCATTACAGTCATTTTCATATTTATTTTAGATATAAATAATTTGTAAACTGTTGAATATTTTCACATTAATACCCCTCTTTCTCATCTTTTCTGTAGGATTAATTTTAAATAAAATTATGCAACTTCAATGAATTGAATTTTAAAAAATGGATACAATATATTTCATAAGAATAATTTATAATATGTTCAAATAAATTTTTGACTAAAATGAATTGTGAATATAGTAAAAAGTAATTACAGTGATTATGGTAAAAATGATTTTACTATAGGGTCAAACTAATAAGATATGAGTGAAAATTGTAGGTTTTGGGTATAGAAGATGAATTGGATGGTTCAGTCCCAAATTTAATTTTTTTTTCATTTTAGATGATTAATCCAAGGTTTACATGATGAGAAATGTCATGATCAATGGAATTGAATCAAAGAATGTTGACAATGGATAGACATCAGAACCAAATTTTAGGATAATCACATCTTATTTATAATTAATTTTAGAAATTATAAAATTAATTTATGTGAAATTACTTCTTTTTTATGGATATGAAAATGGATCTATGTCATACTGTCATTGCATTATTGGAATCAAGATTAGATTCCCTCTATTAGTGATCCACACGTGGTCCACGAATCTCCAAATGTCGTCATAGGAATCTCTAGGTGCTAGCATGGTAGATCTTATCAATTAAATTTTTATACTTTGATTGCCCTATGAATTGCTTACAAGTGATTATTATTGATCTCTCTATACTCGAGTGTGGAAGGTGGATGAATATCTCTCTCTATTCTTGGGAGAATTCTTGAATAAGGATATCTCTATTGCTTGAGAGAATTCTCTCAAGATGTCATTGTTCACAACAAAATGAATTTACTCTCTCATAAAATTAATATAATTGGATTTTTATAGTGCTAGGGTTAGAATTAAGTAATTACATAAGTTTCCTTTATTATTTATTTAATCCCCAAAAAACCCCATGTCTATAATAATAATAATATTATTATTATTAATACTATTTCTTGGCATGTGATAAACTTGTGAATTAAAATTAAATAATATATATTCATATAATATTAAAGTTATATTATTTCTCACTGGACCATTAAACTTGATCCTCCATTCCTCTATAATATTTATTGACACTTGAATGATGATTATTTATTTAACAAATAAATATCACTACATTATTCACCGTCAAATAAATAAATATTATATTCACTAAATAGTGAATAAATATTTATTAAATATTCCACTCATATAATTTTCCCTTTAATAACTAGTGAAGAAATATATGTGATCAAGAAAATATGGTTAATTATTAAACCATGTTAGGGAGTGATATTTATTCAACTTCCTAAATAATGATTAATAATATATTAGTTAACCGAGATTCTAGATACACTTAGTGTGTGACCCTCTAGACCTCTTTCTCAATGGCATTGGGTGAAGCTGCCTAAAGTCCATGTTAAGCATCTAACAACATGCCAAGGAAACCATAGAGAAATAAGTTAATACCTAAATGTAATAACACCTCATTAAGACACATAATGTGTAATATAATCCCTATATTGTGATATCTATAATTAAGCATGTTGCATGATAGTGTCATCAACATATGTGCTCAATGTCTCTTTCTCTGACTTTTTAAAAATAAAACTATCCTATAGATCTCCATGACCATGGATTTATTTAGGATATATCATTTACATAAAATGTTCTAAGATATAAAATTCTATTAAATAATATAAGGTTCAAATATTTTATCTCATTATACATTAATGAAACATTACTCGTGACACACCCAATGTATATTATGTCACCGTGAAGATATTACATCATCGTTTTCTTTAATGAATCAAAGTAAGTGACTTATTTAACTCATTAATAATAATAATAATAATAAATTATAAGGGTTAATACACACATTCATATATAGGAACATCCAATGACACATAAACATATTGATTTCATATTGGCGGGTCTCGTTCTCATAATATCTTACATTGGATATTACTAAGGGAATACACCATGAGTAGCTTCCTCAAAGTCTTATGAGTCTCCACCCTTGATATATGTTATTATTTAGGCCCATAAAATGATTTAATATGGCTATGAAACATATATTTAATAATAATATCATCACACTTTTGAGTTCTCATCATAGTGGGGAACCGCTACGACCTTTCAGTGCAACACCTACTCTTAGGAAATTATCACATAATATTTAAAGAAAAAGAACAATCATGATGTGATAAGGATTTTATTAATATGAATGAAAATTAATAAAGGTTTTCATAAATTACATATACTTTTTTATAGGGAACCAACTCTAACATACTCCCACTTACACTAGAGCTAACTACTAACAACCTTTAGTAAGCTAGCTCTCACATGATACTCATGATTCTATTATGATAGTCCATTAGTCAAGGGGTCCAAAAAAATTTCTTCTTTGGGAACAATACTTATTTAAACATAACACCTTTGATAAAAATACATCAAGAGGTGATACTTGAAGAGTATATTCTTTGTCTATTTGTGTGACCTTGGCTCCTTTTCAAGAGCCATCACTGTAGTATTATCATAATACAATGTGACAGGTTCCTTACTTCTGGGTACCACATCAAGGTACTGTAAAAAAATTTTAATATCCAAATGGATTCTTTAGATACATTATAAGTTTATAAATACTCAACCTCTACTATAAAATTAGTAAAAATTGGCTACTTTGAACTATTCCATCTTACAGCTCCTCTGTTGAGATAGAAAACATATCCTGACTGCGACTTTAGATCGTTTTGATATGTTTTAAAACTATCATCATAATAACCACATATTACCATCTCGTTTTCTCCTCCACACACTATAAATGTTTCCATAGTTCTTATTAGATACTTGAGGATAGTTATAACAGTAGACTATTTCTATTGTCTTATATATTCTTGATATCATCCTACCATACGAAATGCATAGAAAACATTAAGTCTATTACATAACATGGCATACATAATTGATCCTATCAGTGAAGCACATGAGATATTACTAATTCTCTATGTCACCTAGGTGTTTGAGGAAACATTTTCTTAAATATATTTACCATGTTACTTTGGAACCAACGCCCTCTTGGATTGGTATCTGTTCAATATATGTACTTTCACTTAATCCAAGAAACCTCTTGGATTTACCACAAATGATCTTAAACCCTTGAATATATGCTACTTAACCAATTCCCTTCATGTATAAACACTTGTTTAACCAATCCTTAACAAACTAAAAAACTTTTAAAAAATTTACAATAAACAATATTTCATTAACATATACTACTAGGATAAAGACTACATTCCCACTAAACCTATTGTAGACACATAGATTACATTCATTCTTAATGAATCAAAATTATTTTATAGATTCATCAAATAAAATTTCCCTTAAACTAGATTCCTTATTCAATCCATAAATGGATCAATTCAACTTCTAAATCCTTTGGGAATCACCTATAATCACAAACTATTCTAGTTGTGTCATTTGGACATCTTCTTGAAGGTTCCCATTAAAAAAATCTATTTTGAAATCCATCTTCCAAATTTCATAGTCATGGAAGGATGTTATATCAGGTATAATTCTGATGGATATAATCATGGAAAATGGGTAAACATGTTTCATCATAGTTAATTAGTTGATGTTTTTTAAACCCTTTAGCCAGTAACTTTACTTTATAGTAATTTACCTAACATTACATGTCCATTTTTCTATTGAATAACCATTTTCACCCTATAGGATTTACATCAACTAGCACATCAAACATAACCCAAAATTGTTTTGATACATGGAATCAATTTTAGAATTCATAGATTATTTTCATCTTATAGATTCTGAGATATCTACAACCTCATTGTCAGAGAGAGTTTCATCATTTTCAACCAATAATGAATCACCATATTAAGTTACTAGAAAACCATATCTATCTGGTTCTCTTTTCTCTCTTGTTCTCCTACGTAGTACTTGTGTTTCAAGAAGTAATTCTTCCTTGTGTACCAATGGAATATTTTTTATACCATATCTTTTATATCTTGAACAATAATTTCATCAAAGTAAATATTCTCCAACTATCCTTTTGGGGGATGTGATATCTCTCAAGAAAGATGGATTGTCTATAAATATTAATTTTCATTTATAATGGGTTGTATAGTATGTATTCATTTTTCTTTATAAGACCCTATAATGATGCACTTTCCCCCCAAATTTCTAGTGTGTTTTAGGAGACGGACTTAACATATGCCTCACAACCCCATACACATGTATTTGACAAGACATTTTTATTTATAATCCATAATTCAAAGGGAAATTTTTTTTATGCTTTAGTTGGTACTCAGTTTAGTGTGTATTACACAATTTTTAATGAATATCCCCACAAGAATAAAGAAATATATTCATGAATCATCATCGACCTTACTATGTCTAACATGGTATGGTTTATCCTATCACTAACATAATTCCAGTATGGTTTGTATGGTGGATTGTGTTGAGATATAATCCAAATATCTAGTAATAATTTGATAAACAATTAGTTAAGATATTCACTACCTTGATCTATTAGAATCTTATTTATCCTCTTTTCATGTTCATTCTCTACTTCATTCTTAAATTCTTTGAATTTCTAAAATTATTTAGACTTATACCTCATCAAGTAGACACATACATATCTATTAAAGTCATCAGTAAAATAAATGTAGAATGAATAATCATATATAGATTCTACTGGCAATGGTCCACACACATCAATGTTTAACAGTTCTAAAATATTTGTGGCCCTTTCACCCCGACCAATGAATAAAAGTTTATTCATTTTTTCCTTTTTAATAGGAATGAAATATTTAAAGTAGTTTTAGCTCAAAAGAGTCTTAATAACTAGCTTGAGGAATATTTTTGTCAAATTCTTCCTATTTACATGACCAAGATTGTGATTCCATGGATGGTTGTTATATGAATCAGGTAAACATGATTTTTTTCTACTAAAAATACTTGGTTTTTTGTAATTTAATACATAAATTTTGTTATTTAAATTTTCCATACTATAAAATATGTTTTCTTTATATAAGAAACAACTTTTATTTCTGAAAATGAAAATGAAACCATATGAATCGAGGCATGAAAAAGAAATTATGTTCTTAGTAACATTTTAAATATAATAAAAATCCATTAAAACCAATATTATTCATATTGTAAATGAATGTTGGTAGTCACTGATGGCTATAAAAGATATCCTAGCACAACTAGAACCTCATAAATCCATAAATACTCAATAAATATTTTGAAATCTACCTAGTTCCTATATTTAGATACATATGTGACCACCAAAAGATGTATTTAATACCCAATGTGTAGATATTGAAATATTACACTCGATAAAAATGCACACTTATTTTCCTATTACTTATGGGTGAAATTCATCTTCCAATGGCCTTGCTTTCCACATGAAAAACATAATTCCTTTTTTTAATTTCCAAGCCTATGGATATTATTCTTCTGATAAGGATAGTTCTCTAGTTCTTTAGACATTTTATGTGTCTGGGGAACCTTCACCTTGTTCTTCCATTTAATATTCACTATAAGGATTATGGGTTTTTCATTCCTTGTGCCCTTATCTAGTTGGACAATTAGAGTATGAATTTTTGAAATACTATTCTCATTATTCCTCATTTTATAATTAAAAATTAAATTGGTGAAGGTCTTGGGTAGTGCGTAAAGTATGAAATCCACATGAAACTCTAACGGGAATTTAATCACAAAGATTTATAAGCATTCAATGTAGCTAATTAGCCTAACTACATGAAGACCATCTATCAATAAATCTCCATTATTAATTGTAAACAAAGCATTAGAGATATCATATATCTCTTGTTTCAACTTCTCTTGATAGATATCCCAATGGTGATACATGATGATATACACATTCATGTCCTCATGTTTCATCAAAAGCTCATTTTTCATGGATGATAACATGAAACATTTAATATTTTTAGCATTATTAAAAATTTTCTCATAGAGAGATAACCCTTCATCACTAGCCTCATTAGCAAGAAAATCTATAATAGGTTCTTCCATCACATAGAATTTACTTTCATAGAATAGAAAATTATGTAAGATCCTTTATCATTCATGGATATCCATACGGGAGCGTGTGGGACTGTCTTCCCGAGGTACCCTAGTACTTCCCCATGATGATGTCGACCTCTATGTTGATCCCTCCCCCACCAATGGGGGAGGAACCATCGGTGTCCTTTAATGGAGCGGCCTCATCCTTCACTTATTTTTCAAATCCAGATTTTCTACCTCCTTTCCCTCAAATAACGCTCAGAATGAATGTACCAGATTTTCTCGATGAATTCCCCAACCTACAGATTTCGTCTGTGGATTTTTTGGAATCGTCTAACCTTTTGAAGCATACCTTAGTTTCCAGATTTTATCAGCAATGTCCCTCAATTGATTTGTTCGATAGATTCTTCTTCGTCACTTGGGACTTATAGGATATGGTGATTTTGGGCCTCTTGGACAATCGTCAAATTATGATACGTTTTGAATCAGAAGCAGACCTCATCAAGGATGGGGAAAGAGCACCTTGATGTTTTAATTTTTTCAGATACATGCATCTTCGGTGGTCCTTTGATCTACATATGAAGCAGGATCCTCTGTCTATGGAGACATGGGTTAGCTTCCCCCTCCCCCTTCCCTTTCAAAATCTTGCTGTTATACTAATGCTAGAAAATCTGTTAGGTAGGTATATGTGTTCGGATAGTAGAACCAATGAGCTTTTCCACCCTATTAACCCCCATGCATGTATTAAAATGGATGTGTCAAGAGACCCGTTTGAATATGTGTGGATTACTGTGGGTGGGGATTATCGATGCAAGCAACGGGTCATCTATGAAACCTGGATAAACTTATGTTCGGGATGCAAGCGATTGGGTCATTCGTTGGAATGTTGTCATAAGGGGTCTCGGTCTCCTGTGAGGAGGAACAAGGATAGAGGTAAGGAGAAAGTGGTTCATACTGAAGTTGAGAATCTGGAACAGAGGCCTCCGGCTTGTTTAGGATCTTGCGAAGTTGTTATTGCTGACGATTCTGGGCAGAAACTGCGATTATGCTCACCTGTATAGAAGGAATCGATGGCCCAGGACCTACCAACGTTGGAATCGATTTTTACTAAGCTGAAATCGGACCTTGCCACCCCCCCCCTTCACTACATAAAATTGACAGTGTGTGGGGGAGAGATTTTCTTAACCAGGAGACGACGTGAGGGGTACCGCAGGGACTATGAAGTAACACTATCACAGTTCATATGGTGGAGGACAAGGAGAATGCCCTGGCAGTGGTGCTTGAAATGGGTAGTGATCATCTTCAAAAAGAGTTATAGGGGACTGTTATGGAGGTTCCATACCAGGATAGTACTGGGGAAGCAGGGGGATCAATTTTAAAGAGCCAATTTTCAATTCAGTTGACAAATAGATTCGAAGGTCTTAAAGAGTCCGTATTGAGCTCTGAACTGCTTATCCCTCCAGAGATAGACCGAGGACTTGTGAACCTGTTCAATGAAACTGAAACTAGTCTTTCAGCAGGAGAATCATCAAGTTTGAAAGAGAATATGAGTTACAAGAGGTGGAAGGGTAGGAGGGATTACTCCTCCTTTCCACCGCCTTTGGATACTCATTCAACTTAGAAGACTAATATCAAAAATATTGACTCGGTGGATGTGAGTCACCATAGAACAAGGGCCTAGGGTGACCATCCCTTGGAATTACTATTATGATTTGAGGAAGAAGCGGTTGAGAAGGTCTTGCTACTCAATTCTTCTGAGTAGGATGCTGCTAAAATGATGGGGAGTCTTATAAGGGAAATTCTTAATGAGGATAAATATGCTTGGATTAGAAAACATGACCTCATTATTGTTGGGGGTTTCAATAAAGGGAGGATTAGTATTGAGGAGTACATACAGTCTTAGGACCAGATTGATTTTGATTTTGAAAGTCTGATGAGGGACGCACTTAACATCCAAGTTCAATCTATCGTATAGAAATTATTTAGAGACATAGATTCTAGTAAGATAAAACTGATTTTCTAGGACACTAGTTAACTAATAGAGGTTGTTTCTTGTCTTGGATGGGTTACTGGTTTAGTTTTTATCTGCTATTATGTCTTCCTTTGTGTTTTTGGAGTAAATATTGATGTTTTTAACTTTGTTTTTGGATATTCTTTAGATGGGGATAAGAGAATGAAGCCATCACCTATTCATGTCATTTGGATTATGGGTCTAAGAGTATATGGATTTTCCATCGGTTCTGTTCCCATACATCTTTGCATGGGACAGCTAGCCAAAAATGTCATGAATTGGTGAAGTTTTGTTGACACGATGTAGTTTCTAGGGAGAGGCATATTTTCTTTGCTTGTTTTCTTGTAATTCTGAAATTTATGGTTTCTCACTTTCTCCTTAAAAGTGTTTTGATAATAAAAAAATAATTTCAGTCAGTATTTTCCATTCAGGGAAATTTTTACCAATGAGAAGGATATCCTTATTATATATGTATTATAGTGATACATTTTAATTAATTTTTATTACAATTTCTATAAATAATATGAGTATATTTTTAGTACTTTATCTGATTAAATTTAGAAAAATAAATAAATATTATATTTTTTAATGTCCCACTATTTTATTGAAACCCAATAGCACTCACCATTAGATTCATAATATCCTTTTGTTTGAACGTTATATTTCCTAGGATCCATATTCCATTTGTCATCACCCAAAATATTTTTGGTTAAGCAATTTTAATGGTTTTAAATAGGCATTCCAAATTCCAACTACACTAACTCACAGTTCCTTGATCTATTGAGTGGACTCCCCAATCCTTAAATCCTTAAATTGGATTTCCTCAACAATTTCCTCTTAATTACACCATATATTTCTTTCATAGTCAACCCAAAACCTCAAGTTAAAATTTATTGATAATAAAAATTACCCCAACTTGATATGGTCAATCACTTTGAACTCTGGTTTGATTTTAACTAAAGTAGTGTAAGGATATACCAAATTAATATAAATAATGGACAGATTTTATCTTTATTCACAAATTTCTAATTATTATCCCCATTCTATTATTTTTAATATTAATTGGATTTACTTATGGGATTAACCATTTCTTAGAAAATATTTATGAATAATACAGTCTATTTTAGTTATATCTTTTATTCTTGTTAATTCATTAATTAATGTGATCCTGACAAAACATCCATAATGAAATAACCATGAAACATGAAAATAAAATAGAATAATAATGTATTATGATCATGAGATTTTACTAATGGTTAGATTATATATTGGATTATATATGATCCTTATAACTATGGTAAAACACCTTAAACCATTTTTGGTTCATGTTGTCTCTTTCCACTTATCTAACTATGTATGTCTCTTTGATTGGTTTTTTCTCAACTTCAAACTCGATCTACCTCCACTACCTTGGGAGATCCATCTATTTCATACACTTTTACTCACATGAATATGAGGGGAACCAAGGTATTGGTAAAGGGGTTTATATGAAAGAAATCATGGTTCTGCATTCCCATAAATAATGAGAGGAGAGATGAAAATCATGCCAAAAAAATAATTTAATAATAAATTAAATGAATCCATTCACATAAAAATGTTTGTTGTAGGCTCATGATCATCCAAATGCATAACAAAAATTACACATTTAATAAAATTATAATAAAATTATAATTGTTCTTATTTATGATAAATTGTGCTTGAATCAATTAATTATATTCTTTAATTAATCAATTTTTTTCCTTATTTATCATATGAATTTCCTTGACATTATCATCCACCATAAGTTTAAACAAATTAAATAAGTTTGTTTTAAATTAATTATTTAAAAAAATGTAACTTGGAGAAAATACAGTGAGTACCCGTCCAAACTACCCAACATCAATTATACTCAAATATGGTTTACTCTTGAGATATGTGGCATACACAACTTAATCACATAATTTCAGGACATGTACTGTCAATGTAATGATCTCACTATTTTCATTCTGTTTATGTAGCTTCTTATCCTTCAATTGACATAGAGTAATAACTTTAATATGTTTTATGCATGATATATAGAACTGAACATTACACATAAATTTATTAGATATTTATATTTATATAACCCAACACATGGCATGTCCTATCAAATTAACGACCATGTGCAAGCACATGTTGATAAGGTTTGCATATTATAATAAATTAATTTTTAATTCTATGTAATTTTGTTAAAGTAATCTTTATGAACATTGGATCTACACTACCTATATTTTTCTCACCACCTATTTGTGACACATGCATAGGGAATTAGCATATAACCATGTCATGAGAAATGCAGTGCTTACATGGGCTACATGAAATGTAGTCTTCAAGTTACATGAAGACCATTCATGTAGGTTTTTTAAGTTAACACACAACTCGTTTGTGACTAAGGGACAAAATATAATGTAATAAATTTATATGGTGTGTACTATGGCTAAATGTACTCTATGCTAGCCCAATCAACACATGGTGTATAATTAAATTCACCTCAAGTATAAATGCACACAACTTTAATTAATTATGAATTAATTATTATTTCTTTAAACACTAGTACACAATGTGTACCTTCAAGTTACATAGAATGTACTCCTATATTATCCATCCAGATTCCATAACACCTTTGGATAAGATCTTCAAATTTATTTTTTTCATAAAATTAATCTTTTTGATTATATTTTTGAGAAATGAAGAGGACGAAAATAGATCTCACATTTTAGATTAAAGAATGATAAAACTGGAATTGAAAACCAATAAAAAATGTGTAAATTAATAAAATATATTGAGATAATTATAAGTAATTATGTTCCCTCTCTAATACCACTTTTAGGTTTCAAGTGCAGTTGAAGCATCTAATGGGTCATTTGCAACTTTTATTTTTTTTCCATTATTATTGATTAATACAAGATTTACAGGATGATAAATGTTTTTATAAATATAATTAAATCAAAGAACAAAAAAATTAATAAACATCAGAACCAAAAAAACAAGATCGTCACATATTATTTATAATTAAATTAAGAAATTAAAGAATTTCCTTATATGAAATTATTTCTTCATTGATGGATTTGACAACAGATTTACATCATACTATAATTTTATTGTAATAATAAATATTATATTCCCTATAGTGGTGATTCATGTGTGGTCCATGAATCTCTAAATGTTTTCATAGGATTCTACGAGTGTTGACATGGTAGATCCTATCACTTGTGTTGTTCACCTTTTATCACCTTGACAATTGCCTCTAAATTATTCATCTTGATCTCTAAGACATGAGAGTGGAAGGTGGAGGAATATCTCTCTCAATTATTGGGAGTGTTCTTGGAGAGGGATCTTTCTAGGATTTGAGAGGATTCCCTACGGATTATTTTTTACACCACAAAATGAATTGCCTCTCTTGGAAAAATAATATAATTGGGTTTATATCCCGCTAGGGTTAGAAATAAATAATTTCACTAGTTTAATTTATTATTTATTTAATCCTCGTGGAACCCCATGTCTATAATAATAATAATAATATTTTTTATTAACATGCACCAAACTCAACAATTAAATTTAAATATTATGTATTCAAATAATATTAAATATATATTATTTCACATTGGACCATTAATCTCAATCCACAATTCCTCCATAATATTTATTAATCCTTAAATAATTACTCTTTATTTAAAAATTAAATATCACTTCATTATTATATAATAAATAAATAAATATTATATTCAATAAATAGAAAATAAATATTTAGTAAATACTATGATCAGATAATATTCTCTCAAATAACTTGTGATGTAATGTATATGATTAAGTAAACATGAGTAATTATTAAACCATGTGTAGGGGTAATATTTATTCAAATTGTAAAATAATAAATTATAATGTATTATTCAACTAAGATTATGGATACACTTAGTGTGTGACCCTTGATGCCTCTTTCTCAGTCGAATTAGGAGAAGCAGCGTAAATTCCAATGCTAGTGTTTAGAAACATGCCAAAGAACTCATAGAGAAATAAATTAATTCATTGATGACATAATAACTCATATTGATGCTTACTGTATGATATGATACCTTTATCATGATATCTCTAATCAATAAGGTTGTATAATAGAGCCATCAACCTACATTCTTGATGCATATTTCTTTGAATTCTTAGAAATTGAACTTGATTATAGACCTTCATGGCCATGGATTTACTTAGGCTATATCATTTTCATCAAAGGGATTGAGATATCAACTTCCATTAAAGTATATAAGGGACAAGTCATTTATTACATTATTCATTAATGAAATATTAATTGAGATGAACTCGATGTATCTTTCCTTTCTGTGAATATATTTCGTCATAGTTTTCATCAATACATAAAATTATGCCACCTATGACACTCATTAATAATAATCTTAATGTATAAGGATCAATATAAACATCCATATAATGGAAAATCCAATGACACATATTAATACGGTTTTCCTATTGGTGAATCATGTTCTATTAATCTCCTACACTGAATATTACCAAGGGCATGCACCATGAGAAGGTTCCTTAGATTCTGATGAGTCTTCACCCCTAATAGCTTGCATTATTCATGTCCCTAAAAGGTTTTCATCTAGTTATAGAACATATATTTAGAAATACTATCATAGAAATTCCGGGTTCTCATCATAGTGGGGAACTACTATGACATTTTAGTGAAAAAACTACTCTTTTAACATTATCACATAAAATTTCACTCATAAGGTCAATAATTATTTGATAATGAGTTTCTTAAAATTCATGAAAATGAATACTAGTTCTCATGAAGTACATAGAAGTTAGTTATAGGGAAAAAACTCTAATAAAAATAACCAAAAATCTAATCCTAATTTTATTTTTATGATATTATCTATAAGTTTTCCACCAAAGTCTCTAAAATAGTGTAATTTATTTTCACTTTCCATTACATATGAACCATATAATAAGTTTTTTTTTAAATGTGATTCAATTCCTCTATATTAAATTAAAGGAGGAATAAAGACAAAGAGAGGGAAATGGGGGCAAACAAGACCTAATTCCCTCATTCAGAAGAAAGCAGTTCAGTAATCAAAACCAATAGGATTATAGTCATCATAATCCCAATCAAACTCATCCTCTAATGGACTGAAAATATTTCCTTGAACATTTCTTCTTCTTGAGTTGGATCTAGTTCTCATAGTGGGTTTTATATGTGAGTAGTCCTTCATTGGATTTGACTTCTTCAAAGGTGCTGAAGAAAAACCTTCAACAATCGCCTTTCCTTTATCAACAACATCTCGATAAGATTTTTTCTTTAGTGTTTCTTTATTATATGTGTCATTCCAGTTGCCCCCAATTTTGGTTAAGTTCCACTGCACATTCAGTTCATCAATAAACATAGAGCCTGTGATATTAGATCCACAAGAAACCAAGTCAGTAGAATGAGGAACAAACTTCATCGGCTTCTGCTCTTCATGTCCAATAAACCTATAGGGGATAATCTCAAGCCCTGCCTATTCAATATGCCTATCACCAGATATCTATATCACATTAGCCTGACAATGAGGCTCTTCTTGTTGATTTTTCACCCCGCAAGGTTGTAGAGCATCCTGCTCCTGAACTTCATTAGCACTAATAGTGTTAATCTCCTGCATAACCCCTTGCTCTTCAATCACATCCATGTGGACAAAAATATCTTCCTTACTCTCTTGCATAGAGCTGGAGGATCCTTCATTGAATTTCTTTTTTTGTAGCTTTTTGCATACCTGCTGGTTGTGACCCTTGATAGAACAGAAATTACAAGTATCATTCCTAAAACAGTTTTCCTTTTTGTGTCTAATGGACTGACAGTCCGACCAAAATGAGGGTAGCTTCTCATATTTATTCTACAATTTGATGTTATCCTTTGAAGTTGAAAGCACAACCTAATTAGCCAGATCATAATTGAGATTTATTTCTACTAAAACCCTAGAATAATACCCGAAACTAGAGATCTTTGTAGTTCTATCCATTTTGATAGGATTTCCCACACCTAAAACAATATCAAAGATGATGGGAGGGTGCCAATAAATCCAATTCAGACCCAAAATCCATATCCATACCTGAACTCTAGAGTTTTTAATGGAGAACATATTGAAAGATAAGTCCCATTATTGAATGGTAACCAATCCTGGCTTCAGGGAAATGTAGTCGAACCCCCAAGAACGACGTTTTAACTCTTCATTAGGGAAGAGGATATGAAAAAATACCTTTCCTATCGGGATACATCTAAAATCGGGGAAACCCCAACCCTCATTGAGTCTTTCCAAAAAATCAAATACCTTTAAAGGCTTAGACCCAACTGGAAAAATCAATCGAGCAAGAATCAAAAAGCGGCAAAGATTATACATGTCAGTGATATCATCCTCATTAGCTTAAAATGAATGATATTACCTTTGTGGATAATCTTTTTAGGAGTAAAGTCCTTCAATGATGTGAAATACCTCCTTTCTATATCACAGTATCCCACAGTACCTTGACGAACATCACTCATCGACGAGGGTTCCTTTGAACGATTCAGTGGATGAGAATTCCCCCCAGAAAGAAGATCAAACTCGAGATCGCGAGGAAACTCCATCCATGAGAAACCCTAGCTTGGATTATCATCACTGTAGAGGCTCCTGAACCCACCATCCAACACCTCCCACCCGTATAATAATTTAAGTAAAGAAAAATAAAAAAACATAAATTCCTTTTTTTTAATATATATAAATATTTGGGACAAAAAAAACAACATTTGTTCATCTATAAATATTATTTTAAAAATTAATAGTGTTTTTAATATAATGATAATTTATTTTAAATTTTTAGAGACTAAATAATTACAATAAATTTTTTAGAAATTCCAATACAGTAATTATTTATTTAATAATTGACTAAAATAAACAATACTAAAAATATAAAAAAAAAGTGAAGTAAATTAAGTGAATTATTATGTTATATTAACATTTCTGATGAATATATCATGTTACAAAGTTCTCAACATAATTTATTTTAAATATATCAATTTATTGATATTTTTAAACTCAAATTAAATGAAGAATTTCATAAGTGAAATAATGGAATTTTATAATAATTGATATTTTATGAAATGATTTTAAATTTTCAAAAATCCTAAATTATTCCATGTTATTTATAGATTTTAATAAATATAATAGATGTTCCATTAATATACCAATTATTCTTTTATAATTACAATATTGACACCTAAATAGTAAAAATGTTTCTATCATAGTTATGGTCAAAACGATATTTTTACATGAACATGCACTTATGTAAAAATAAATTTTCAACATACATGGGATTTTTATTTGAAAAAATGGATATCACATTTAGAATAATTGGGTCCAAATTATCTAGTAATACTCAATTAAATTCATTATTAAATGATAAATTACCTAGGATATAATACTAGTTACCGTATTGAAAAACAAAAATGGTAAATATTTAGAACCTAAGATGTTAAGGAACAAATTGTTTAAGAAATTTGTTTTTTTGTGTGGTGGAGGTGTGTATCGACCAAATCATCCCAAAAAAACATTTAATTATCAATTTTGTGTCTTCTTGGGGTAAGAGATAAATCTCAATAGTTAATTTATTTGGGTATTTAAAAAAATCCACTCATCCTCAACTATAAATGGACACTCACTCCCCTCTATTCTTCACAATTTTACACCTATTTGGTTCCAAAAATCCCTAACCAAATCACTTCTCAACACCCCCTCATCCTAGAAGCCATAGTGTGGGTAGAAATTAATCTTATGAAGGATCTAGTATAATCCTGAGTAGGATACCCAAATAAGAGGAAATATTCTTCAATGAGTATCTTTATTTTATTTCTTTCTCTGCCTCATTCAATTAATATTAAACCATATTGATATAATAACATAAATATCATCCATATACTGGGATGTAGTTATAGTAAGTTCATAACCTAAAAACATTTCAACATCCATAAAATGGGTTATAAAATCATTATTCGTGTGTACAACAAACTAACACCTCACGAACTGATGCCACTCGTTCTTCCATTACCACCTTTCATGGTTGGGTATAATGATGGATATAAATAATATATATATATATATATATGTCTGTGTGTGTTTGTGTTTGTGTTTGTGTTTGTGTGTGTGTGTGATATATAACATATTTATACCCATGGAGTCATTATATAATATATATCTTTTTACTTTCCTTTTTAAGGGGATATGATAATGTCACTCATGTGTGTGGCAGAATACAGCCTCACAAAGCTATGTGATTCTTCTTTCGCTAACATTTCAAATGTCATATAATAAGGTTAAAGTTAATCAATATGTGTGAAATTAATGAAATAATCATGATATTAAAAAAATATTTATCATTTTTTAACAATAATATATCATTTTATTTCATTCCTTTTCACTCACTTATATATGATAACATCGTTCATGTATGTGTGGACGACCACCATCACGTTGCTATGTGACTCTCCTTCCATTCCCAAACAACTAGGATGATATATAAAAGTATAAATATATTGGTGGGGACCATTATTAATATCCCCTTAATGCATCGATATGTCTCATGAGACAAAATCAGTCGGACAAAGCCTATATATTTGTAACTAGTAGTTTTAAACTATCTTGAGGATATATATTGATAGTATATGTACAGTTGTCCAAAACTGATGGCTTTTTATCTAGTATTTTTAACCTTGCATGATGATAGATATCAATGGAAAAGGTATCATGTTCTTCGTGAATATTAAGGCCAATAATTAATCATTTTCTTCAATGATAATTTAGTTTTCAATATTATTATCCATGAAACTTTCACTATGATATTATCAAAGGATTAATTTCATTATCAATTTATAGATAAAATGGAATGTTTTTTTAGTTATTTATCTTACCATATTGATTATTATTATTTTTTCACTATATATTCTGATGTAATTAACCCTTTTTGGTCATTTTTTCTCACCCATTTCTTTTGATTAATTTTTCCTATGATACCAAGAAGCATTTAATGATTGATACCAGGGATATGCTAAGGAGGAAAATAGTGCACTCAATAAAATAACATGTTTTATTTTATGTATTCAAATATAAATTCAACTCATGTATGAATCTATTTTAATAATACTACTAAACTATTTGGCCCTCTTGTATCTTATAGAAATATAATAAAGAAGACCCAAGATCTGGGCTACTGAGGTTGGTGTAACTATAGTGGGTATCAAAGGAAGTTTGGTTGAAACCATGAGGAATATATTTAGTAAAAAATAGATTATAAAATATAACTATATGATGTAATTTTATTATAACTATTGAAAATATCCTAAAGTTTTAATAAGGTAGAGATTTTATGATTTTTTTCTAGAAATAAAACCCTTTTTGGATACTACAAGTGGATGTTGTTCTAGAAAAGATGTACTTATGGGTAATAAATAAGAAAAGGGAATGTTAGTATTAACCTGATAATCACACGGTTCATGAAAATGAGCCTTAATACACAAAAAATTTGACACTCCTATGGGATATGATTTGGATAATTCACATTTGTTTTACAAACCATTATGATTGATATAAAAAAAAGGATATATCCCCAAAGAAACCATGTTAATGATTATGAGATTAACTATGCTTAAAATTTTCAAATTACGTTAATTATTTCACAATATTTGGGAATATGCATTATATTTCATAATGATATAATCTAATCTATTTTATTTCATCATTTTAAAATGTAACCTAGAATAAATAATGAGAACTTCATCAATACACATAATCTAAAGGGTAATAAATATTATTTCATTGATGGTTTTAGGAAATCCTTCAAAGGTAACTAGTATCAAAAACATTATCATTATATGAGGACATAATATCATCTACTAAAAATATTGAGAAATAATTATCTATGTATTATGTCTTAAAATAAAATCAAGAGATGAAGAGGATGATAGTAAAAATAACAGGTAAAGGGAAAAGGAAAATAAGGATTTTCAAACACGTGATAATTGAGGAAATAAACACCATGGTACTTTCTAAAAAAGTAATATGAGTTTGATATAAGTTTGGATAGAAATTACACCATTCATTTGATTCCAAGGGTGAGAAAAAAATTCCATTGTACAATGATTCATCTATAAGGAGATGTGTCACTACATAAATAAATGTCTCAAGAGTCAATGGAATATACCTCAAATAAATCTAATTGATCATGGGAATGATTATTTTATTAACAAATATGAAGATGAATGATTAATGTTATTTTCTTTAGATTCAAGTATTATGTCATTTGAATATTTTATCAATGATGTGTAGGTTAAAATAATTATACAACTTATAAGGATTTTACTCCAGTAATATTTCTTAAAGGATTTGAAATTATGTGCTGAATAGTACCAAGAAAAGTGATACAATGTAATGTTGAAATTCTTGAAAAACATAAAATTGAGGGTAATATAACTCTTAACATGTTCCTGACGTTGAGATAATGATGTTGGAATAATGAGATGATTTATATGGATAATGTAAATTAGATAGTACTGATCACCTTGGAAATGATTAATAATTTGTTGACAAAGTGGTTTATGATATCATTGATGGAGTTAAAAATGTTTTTTTATTTAAGTAATATATCTAATAATATGTTTGTTACCTACGGAATAAGAAATAATTCATGTTTTCAATAATATTTTATGTTAATTACAGTTATTACCATGTTTTAAGAGAATTCATGATAAAGGTATTCACATGTTTGGTATGTGATTATTAAGAGCTACTTTATAATATTTAGGGGATTTATTATAATTTCATTTTGAAAATTTATTGAACTTATTTTTAATGTTTTGGATCTTAATATTTTGGATTGTTTATACTGTTAACTATTTAGGATATTTTTTATGTTGAACTCTGGATGAGGTTTTAGAGATTAATGTATTACTTAACCATATGAAGATTTGTACATATTGGATAACTTGTAGTAACCATTATGTTACAATGATAACTAGAGATCAAAGGAATGAATTATTATTCTAATCTGGATATTTTGATCCTTTATTTCATCAGTTATAAAAAATTTATCTTCCTTTCTTATAGTAATAAATGAAATGGATTTTGATCAACGCACAACCAAAGTTTGAGATTATGCTTACGAAAAGAAATGAAATCATGTGAGTATATCTTCTCCTGAATATTTGAAAACATTATTAAAAGGATCTTGAAATAAAAATTTATCCTATTACCATAATTTATGATGATATCAATGACCCTTTTCACACATATTTTTTCTATTGTTTTGTGGTTGTTTACCTTCTTTGGATCACCCAATTTCTTGTGATAAATAACCTTTATGACTCTCTATTAATCCTTAGGCATTAGTATTTTATTGAATATACATTTTTTAACTTACCACCTATGTTATCATATATAGAAACCTAGTCATGTTATTATTCTGGATGACCTTAGTATATCATTTTCTCTCTTATTAATATGATGTTTTATTAACCCTTTTACGAAAGTAGATTTTTTAATAAGGGAATTTTAAAATGTCAAAATATGGATTACTGAGATAAATTTTAAATTGAGAGGATGATATTTAAATAATTTATGTATAATTTAATAACGTAATACATTATAATATATATTTTTTATAATAAATTTAATTTTGTTGATAGCTTGTAATGCACACAATATTGGGTTCAAACAAAACTTAGTTTAGTCACCTATTGTGCACATAATTTAGAATTATTTTTTAAAACATTATAATTTTTTAAATAAAATTAGTTTTCGAATTCATCAAATAAAAATTATCTATGGAGAAATTTTTGGGAGTTTTCTGAAAATAGTAATTTTTTGATGAATAGTGAAAAATACAGAATTTTAACTGAACACTTCCTTTTCATTTAAATAATTTGTAATATTAAAATATATTTTGAATTGATTTTAAGGAAAATTTAGTTTAATTTTTACAAAAAAATACTATTTATTTAATTTCAATATTTTTTATATAGGTTATATATATAAATTTTTTTAATCTTTTGAACATTTTCACATTAAAAACCTGTTTTCTCGTCGCGTTTGCGGGATTAATTTTAATTTTAAAATTTTCCAATATGTGAATTAAATTTGTATAAATGGATTAAATATTTTTAGTCAACATAATATATAATTTATAATAATTTTAACTAAATTTTTTATCAAAATAAAAAGTAAATGGAATAAAAATTCATTACTGCAATTTAGGTAAAAATGAGTTTACTATGGGGTTAAACAAATATGATAAAAATGTAAAATAAAATAAAAGATTATCTTAATTTTATTTTATTAGTTTATTTATACCTTGTACATAAATATATTTGAAATATTTTATTTTATTTCCGCTTTCCATTGAATATGATTCATATAATAAGTTAAGTCGAGAAAAAGACAAAAAAGCACCTTCCTTGATTTTAATATCTATAAAGCATTAGAATAGGAAAAAACAATATATGTTTGGTTATAAATATTATTTTAAAAAATATGTAATTTTTTATTTCACTAAAATTTATTTTATGTTTTTAGAGATTAAATAATTATTTTAAATGCTTAAGAAATGTCAATGTAGTGATTATTTTGTTATTAATTAATTAAAGTAAATGATACTAAAAATACTAAAAGTTAAGTGAATTGAGTGAATTATTATGTCATGTTAATTTTTTAGATTAATATATCATGTTATAAAAATTTAAAATATTTTATTCAAATTCCATCATTTTATTGATATTTTTAAATTGAAATTAAATAAATAATATCATAATTAGAAATAATGTTATTTTATAATAAATAATGTATTATTAAATGATTCAAAAATACTAACAATGCTAAATTCTACCAAGTTATTTGTAAATTTTATTAAATATCAAGTATTTTACATTTTTTACCAATTTGTTTAATGACTATAGTGACCCCTAAATAGAAAAAAATCACGTTAGTGTAGTTTAGGTTAAAACAGTGTTTTTGCACGAACATGCGTTTGTGTTAAAATTAAATTTCAAAATACATATGGTTTTTATTTGATAAATTTGATTTAATATTTATATTAAGTGGTTCTAAATTATATAATTAGTATCAATTTTATTTATTATTAAAGGATAAATTATCTATATTAGAAAACTAGTTAGCGTATTGAAAAACCAAAATGGTAAAAGTAGGGAAACATAGATGATAGGAATAAAATGTTTAAAACATATGTTTTACTATGTTTATGAGGTTTTTATTGACCATATGATCCCCACACACCTTTATGTATCAATTGTTTATCCAATTTTTGAACTATAGACCTCCCTGTAGTGAATACTTTGGGGTATTTTAAAAAATGCCACTCCTCAACAATAAAAGGGAACTCACTCCCCTCTATTCTATATTCCTTCGCACCTCATTGGTTTTTAAAATAACATACCAAATAACTTCCCAAATTCCCTCCTCTAATATATAATCTTTACATTTGGCATATATCCAACCCAATAAGGATTTAGTAAAAACCTAAGAAGGATAATCGAATAAGAGGTAACGTTCTTTAACAAGCATCTTTATTTTATTCTTTCTCCACTCCCTTAAATTATTATTAAAACATTATGATTTAATAACCTTTGTGTCTTTAATATAATTTTATAATGTTATAATAATTTCATGGCCTACAACCATCTCCACATCCATCAAATGGGTTACAAAATAAACGTTCCTATATACAGCAGACTACCGCCTCATGAACTGATGTCACTCATTCTTCCATTACCACCTTTAATGGTTGGGTGTGATAAAGGATATAAAGTATATATATATATATAACATACTTATTCCTCTATAGTAAAAATATCATTAATATATTTTTTCTTTACATTCCATAGGTAGTATGAAAATGTCACTCATGTGTATCACAGACTAACACCTCACGAAGCAATGTGATTCATCATCCACTAGCGCTTCACATGGAAAATAATAGGGTTAAATTTAATAAATAATGTGATATAAATTAAATAATTATTATATTAATGAAATATTCATTATTAATTAAATATAATGTATTATTTTATTTCTTACATTTTCTCTCACATAAATATGATAACACCATTCGTATAGGTGTAGACTACCTCCTTCACGAAGCGATATGACTCTCTTTTCATACCCAAACCACATGGATGATATATAAAAGTATATAATATGGTACATATGATATTATGATAATTATATAAATATAATATACTACTTAACTTCTTTCTATAAATATCTTGGAAAAATGGAAACTTTACTCATGCGTATGTATGGCCTACCATCTTCAAGATCATAACATACTTAATTTTTCATAACCTATTACATGATTAGTTTTAAAAGTATAATTGATGAATAGATTTGATAAATATTTCATTATTATTAGAATAGATATGATTAAATTCTGTAATATATGAAGGAACTAGATATTTAATGAAAAATCATGCATAAGACATTATGGAAATTAACATGAAAAACAACAAAAATAATGAAATATTATTAATTAATGGGTGATAATATATTATAAAATAGTCCTATATAATTTTATTAATAATAATATGGTTCTAGTGTAATTTAAAAACTTGTTTTAAACCACTATACTAGATTTAAATAAAGTTTTATCAAAAGGAATCATGAGGTAATGGATTTTGTCTTAGTTTACATTCCATTGAGATGTATTTTTTATTATTCACCAATTTAATTTTATGTGGTGTATATACTAACCATTGACATGTAATATGATGATTAATTATTAATTCATGGTATTTTATGTATAAATTAGAATTATTTTATCTAAGATTATTTGACTTGGAAATTACCAAATGGTAAAAGTTAATACACAATCTCACTTTATTTTGTGAATCTTAACTTTCTTTTGAAACAATCTATTCCTTGAAATAATTTTTCATCACTCATTAAATTTATCTTAAATATCCTAATTATTTTAAATTAAACATTATTATTTCCTAAAACATATTCCATTTTTTTATATGGTGTTTACTTTTCTAGTTATTTGATTAATTGGGAAAATATTGAAAAATGAGTATCCTTTACACAATATGGTTATTTGATGATAAGACACATTGTTATTGAATTAAATATATTATTTGATATATATGAAATTAATTGGACATTAAGATATGAGTGTGTTATATTTTTGATATCCTCTCAATGCATTGATTGGTATCATGATACAAAATCAGTTTTTTAAATTCTATCCACTTGTAACAAGTAGTTTTAAACTATCTTTGTGATATAAGTTAACATTAGAGGTATAGTTGACCAAACATGATGGGGTTATACTAAGTAGTTTTAAAAGGTTTGGAGGATACATCTTGAAATTAAATGTATCATGTTCCTGGGAAACATGGAATCCAATAATTAAACATTTTTTTATTTAGAATTTAGTTGTTGTTGTTATTATACATGAAATTTTTCCTATGATATTATGTATGGATTCATTTCATTCTAAATTTATTGATTAAATGCCATTTTTTTAGTTATTTACCTTTTCATATTGATTCATCTTGTTGATTCATGATATAATCCACTTTACTTAACTCTTACTGATCATTTGATCTCACCCCTTTAATATACATTATTTTTCCAAGGATATGAGGAAGTATTTTATAATTTATATATAGGGATATGGTAAGGGGGATGATGATGTTATTAAGAAAATACCTTGTTTTATTTTATGTTTTCAAAGATTCGAGAATGTATCTAGTATGCCAAGACTACTAATATGTTCAGTTTTTTGGGATGAGATTCCTTATATCTTATGCCAATATAATAAAGTAAAAACTGGCTCCAGGGTACTAGGTTTGGGTTTACTACACTCATTTAATGATGTCATCAAATATTGGTATTTATGTTGTCTAGGTAAAATTTTGTGATGTATTAGAATCATAGTCTTCAAAAATGTTTCTACCTAATTGGGTGTGTATATTATTCACAAATTTGAAACCCTATAATATTATTAATGTTATATCTTGAAAAATGTTATATAAGTAAGAAGGTTATTTATCATCCCATAAAACACAACTCTCAATATTAAATCTTCCTTTATATAATCATCGTACAATTTAATAGTTGGATCCCACATTAATTTACATTGAAAAAAATGCATTGACATCAAAGTAATACTTAAATTATTCTCCTAATAGAGAAGAAATATGATCATAAAAGTTAAATTCTTTAGTGGTTTCATTATATAAATGCTTAAGTGAAAAAAATGGACTCCATAAAGATCTTACATGTACAGTTAATCTCATAAAAAAATCATTTGAATTACTCTTGGAGGTAGTGTTATCCATTCTTGGTTATTATTCACAATTTAAATATATCATGTGTTCTTGATGTGGAATTAGTGAGTATGGTTATTCAAGTAGTTTGACGTGATCCTCATAGATTCTTACCTCATTTCCACTCTCAAAATTTTCAAAAACATTAGTGTAAAGGGTTTAGTTTTTCAAAAGAAATATCAATGGAGGGTTTTCAATAATGATTTGAGAAGTTTTTAAATTATTGGTAACCAAATTAAAATTTACTTCTAAATTAATCTTTTCTTGAAAATGAAATTCATCACCTGAATCACTTGAGGAATGAAATGAAAAATAGGTAATATTGAATTTATGTTCACCAAAAAATAAAATTTCACTACACTATTTTTATATTTTAATTACTCTTAATCTAAAATATAAACTCATCATCCACTTACTTATAAAAATTACTTCTTTATATTCCATAAATATTGCATTAAATCTTTCCAAAAGGAATTTTTTTTATTACTTCATCCTTCAATAAAAATTCAATTAATTGTTTTAATTCAATTTTTGGATGTAATTATTAAATTCAGACACTTGTAAACTATATTTAATAAAGTGTATAATTTTAAAACTTTCCACAAGATTAACATTGAATTAAAATTTGTTTTTCAAGGATTTAGATAAATCACTTATGACAGGATAAGGAATTGATCCATTGTCAATTATCCATTCATTAAATTCCACTCTCTTCTATTATTCATCCAAATCAAAGTGAATATTTTTTTGGTTTAATTCAAAAAAAATTAAGTTTTTTTTTTCAAAAGAGGTTAAGAAATGATATACTCTAAATATTCCAATTTATTATTATTTTCCCAAAATTTCTAACCCTAATCTCTCATTAATTATTTAAAAATTTTGAAAAATGTTTACAAAATTTTCAAAAAATAAATTCTCATATTTACAATTTTCCTCAATACGAGCTATCTTACCCTCAAAACTTCTATAACATTAGGTATTTTTAGAACTAGGATCAAATAAAACTATATGAGTATTCCCTTTCAAGTTTCTCTTTACTCTCAAAATATTATCCCTTAAATTCTTAAGAGCTTTTTTGTGCATTTAATAAAATTTTTAATGTTACAAGTTGTTCTTATTAAATTTTCAAATTATTTTAACTTAGTGTCTTATTTTGTAATTTCTAGATCACCCCACACTACACTCTCATTTTTTTATATGTTACAACTAATCTACTTTATTATATTCACCATTTTCATTTTATTCACATATCAATTAATTATGTTGTTTATTTTCTATATGTTATTGAAATTATCATATTTTAGTTTGATATTTTTTCATTTGGGTTTGTGGGATTCATCAAATTTATCAAACTTATCAAGATTTTTTTGTAACATTTGTTTAAAAAATCATTCATTAATGGGTTTAGGCTCATAAATATCATTTTATTAAGTATAAGGTTTTTTGACTCATTATAGGTGTACTACCAAGAAGTATTCCCATAATATCCACAAAAAAACAAAATATAAAACTCTTTGTTGATAAAATCCCTAAAATATTCTATTATTATTAAATATATATCACAAATAACATCAAAGAAGTTTTCAATTTTATCACTTAGAAAAAAACTCATCATTGAAAAATAACTAACTCATAAACCCTTAGGACTTTAAACAGTATAAAAAAAGAAACAACAATTATTTTAAAACTCAACACCATTTGAATGATCAAGAAAAATAAATTTTTGCTCAAAAAGTAATAAAAACAAGATCCGTTTTTAAAAAAAAATCTTTTTATTTTTTCCCATAACTTTTTAAAATTATATTATTTTATTCATAGATTTTATATATCCCTGAGAAACTCCTCTTTAATCCTTCAATAAAAATGAATCCAAAATTTTAAAATATTTCATTTAACTCTCACAATCTAACATTTACAACTTCCTACTCTCACTAGTGCATTAGTGAGCAAGGTCAATCCAAAAAGAAGGGGGAGAGATGTATTAAGGAATTATTTTAAGCCTTAATATACTGAAAAAAAGGAGTATACTAGAATAAAGGTATATGAATAGTGTGTTAATTGCAAGAATAATTTTGAATAATGTCCTAAAATAATAAGATCTAATATATGTTAGGAGTAGATACATGTAAGCAAGATATTCAAGGGGAATTACAATTGGATAAAATATTAGAAAAAATATTTTCAAGAGAAAAGATAATATTTTACAAGGAAACTAGTTCATAAGAAATATTTCTACTACAAAATTGTCATCATATTACAGCAGTTGAATGACTCAATTAGTTTTAATATGGATTTTATTCCTCAATTCATCTACAAAAAATTTAGAACTGAATGAAAAATTAAATGTCCAAGTAAAAAAATTTAATTGAGAAGAAAGATATTGAGAATAATAAGTAAAATAACAAGCCATGATAATTTTAATTACCTAAATAAACTATGTATAGTGAATCCCTAATAGAAAGAAATTATTAGCATAATTAATTGTTATACTGAAAAAGAAAAATTGAAGCGGAAAAGGAAAATATTATCTATTGGGTTAAAGTTATTCTCTTATTTCTTCATATTAAGATCTCTCGCATCCTTTGAAGCTATTGACCATGCTTCAAAAATAAATATCTTTCTATCCTCTAGAGATTATTCTAAGAATTGGATTTCTTAAATAAAATGTGTCTCATCCTGGAAGTTCCCTCTTTCCAGAATATAACAAAAAATTGTGTTCTATAGTGATCAAGACAACCACACAATCTTTTTTAGGTGGAAGTACTATACTAGCTTCAAGCTACTGATATTGTGATAGATAAGTGACAACCCCCCCTTCAACTAATTATTCTCTTTCACATGCATCCACTTAAGAAATATCTTAGATAACCTTCTAGGATTAATATGACCTGCATTCACTAAATCTTATTCAACAACTATTTAGAATAATAACACTCTAAAATCATTTATGAATTATGGTAAATCTTGAGTTGCTTTTAAATTTTCATCAATACATCTCATCACAAGTCTCCAAAATGTTTGACCACTCAAACTAAGAACAAACAGCTTCCATATTTTAAAAAACAATGTTTAACAACATTTCACCTTCGATCTAGAGTCATGGAAAATGGGTGAGATCGCAATATTTTTTAGTGGTGATAACATATAGAACACATGTGAAATTTATTACTAATAACATCCCTTAACATCTCACTTGGATCATAAGAGTCAAATCAATATATCTCACTTCCAATGCATCCCTACATTCATGGGAAATGATAACTATCAGAGCACTTCATCAAGAACCATGTACACAAAACTCTATTGTTGTGCATCTATAGAAATAGAAATAATAAAGTAATTGTCACACCTACAACAAAAAAACTATTAGAAGCTTCATCAATTCATCAAGTTTGAAAACCCCAACTCTGCCATGGTTTTCAACACTGATATGAACTATTTGTATCGGATTTGTGGTCATATTACTTGTATAGATCAGTATTGTTATTTTCTTTAGTTTATAAGACTTATCCTCACACATCATTTTATTTTTAGTGGGATTCATTGGTCAAAATATGAAAACTCATGATGCTTCAACCGACACATGTTTGTCTCAAACAATTGGCAACACCAACTCAGTATTTAGTTCATTCACATATTTGAAATTTTTTTAGTTAAACTCATCATAGGAAGTGATGGATACTTATCTTCAGACAAGTTTGGAATCTATCTTCTATGTAAATCCTTGGATTTGGTTTCCATGGATTCAGTTTTTGTGTTTGAGTCTTAATAATTCATCAATCATGGTCGGTTATTCTTCATTATCGGTGTCTCAGTCTCTCTTTATCCATTTAAAAGACTCAAGCTTATAAATTTTCTACTAGTATTATTGAGGAAGGTTGGATTTATAAATTTCATAAAGTTTTAGTGATATATGTTGTACACTTGAATTCTTTTGATTATGGACTTTAAGATATATGCTACAACAAAAAATTCTTACGATTAAGGTTGAAAGAATGAAATTGATTTCCCAAGAACTAGAAAATTTAGAAAAGTAAAAAAATCATATGAAAACATTAAAACACATATAGAAAACAAAAATAAAACTAAAACTTATTATATTTAAAAATAATTTTGGATATAATAGTTTACGAGTATTTCTTCATGAAAATTACAAACATTAGAAAATTATAAACTGAATTTGTTCCAATATTTTTTTCATTATAAGATCATGGAACTTTAACATTAAAATTAAAAAACCCCACAATCATCAAAAATCATTTTAGATTTTTAATGAATTATTAAAGCACATAATTATTCAAATACAACTATAGGTTTAAGAATATAAATTCAATTGATTCAACTTCAAAAACAAAATTTTTTAATAAAAATTAATAAAATAACATTTTTGAAACCAAATGAAAAAATATACCATAAATCTATTCTAAAATAATACTTTTTCGTTAAAATAATTAAAATTTAATAGAAAATATGTGGAAAACATACATTAAAATAATGCTATATCATTGGGTCAATAGGCTTGCTATGTACATTCCATCTAACCTCAAATTTTATGAATTTTCAAATTTTCTTAATAATTTTTTTAAGACTATTGTAATACTTTGATTCTATTAATTATTTGAAATAGGTTATTCACTTTTCCCATTTTATTAGATTCAGAAATGAAAATTTATTATTCCTTAGTATTTGTAGCAACATCACAATGTGAAATATATTGTTCATTAGGATTGGGAGCATCAACATGTTGAGAGGTATTTATCTATAAATTTAGTCAAACATTTAATTTATATAACATAAATGAAGTAGTTAACACAAAATATTATGAGGTAACATAGTGTATATTAAAAAAATTAACATTATTAAAAAAAATATTTCTTTCTTTAAAAGTTAAAGATATTTTTTCCTTATATCAGGTATCTAAATTCTCTCATTATGGTCCCCTTTTACATGAAAAACCACATTTATATTGATAAAACCATGAAAATATTGTAACATACCAATAAAATTGTCACACTAAACTGAAATAACATCTGACCCTATAGTTGTATTGATTGTTAGAAAAACAATTCTACACTTTTTGTTTGAAGTATTAGGGACATAAAATACATGTACTGCCTGTGATTCCATTATGAACGGTTATTCCTTTCACCCTTACTAAAATTTAATCTAAAAAATAAAAATTCAATGATTTTATCTAAAATCCTATTATCAACCCATTTTTGTTGAAAAATATACACTTGTAATTTTTTATAATCCAAATCTCAAATTTTTTCAATATTATCATTCTATAAAATATTCTCACAAATTGGATTTTTTTCTCTTGGTACCAGATACATTCATCACTTTCACCATAAGTGTAACTCCACTATTTTATATGGTACTATTTTTATAATGTTATTTTATATAGAACATGTAATAATTAATTACATAACCATTAGAGGATAATATATGCACAATTGGTCCCCAAGATAGCCTTTGAAGTTGTTCTGAAATCAAATTCATCTTTGTAGATGAATTTTTAAAAATATAGTTAGAAAATAATCTTATAAACTATCCATTATGCATATTTGATATCCATATTTAAACCCTTCATAGATTCAAACACATAATAATTAATTTGTGTGTTTTAAAATATTACAAAACATCTAAACAATTATATAAATTATAAAATTGATCTTGGTCCTGATCTATGATGATAATAATGAAAACAACTATTTGAGAAATTATTTCACTCACAAGTCATATATTATAATGATATTTTAGGATAAAAACGTTATCCAAATTAGATAGGTATTACATTAAAAATTCAATGGATTACTCAATAATACATCACTCTATAATAGAACATTTTAAATGAATTTAATTTTCGATATATCATTTCAAAATATTTATTTATCATTCAATGGGGTACATCCATTTATAATATACATGACAACATAACTAGAATAATATAACAAATTAAACCATCAGGTAAACCATCAGGTAAACCATAATATAAACTAATTAAATCTAGAGGAACTTCTCAATCTATATAATATGACAATAATTTTCTTTTTCATACTCGTAAAATTCACTGAGAATATAAATTTTATGCATATAGATTTAAAAAATAAACTATTATTGGTTAATGAGTGTAAGTAATTTTTAGGTGGATTGAAACATAAATCTACAAGAATTAAGATTTTCATCAAAACATGAAAGTCTGGTTATTTTCGACCCATTTAATTTAAATCTACCATTGATAAAATATTCTTGATATTTTGTGAATACCCTTATAGAACCTTTACAACATTCATAAATTTGTAAAATTGACTTCTATCTTTCCTAAAAAGAGTGATAGTAGTTAGAGGAATAAAATTCAACCATTAAGACTTAATTAATGCAAAATATTCTTTTTACCCTTGTTAATCATGTCAAATCTAGACTTAACTCCATAATTTTTTTATAGGTTCATTTAGGAACATGTCAATGAAAACATCACATAATTTGTTTTTCTATGTGCATGAGATCAAGAAAATAACTGATGTAAAAAAAATTCTATTATGGTAATTAAAAAACCAATATGTTTTCCCATATGGTTTCATATGGTTTTTTAGGAAAGTTTTACAAAAAAAATATGACTATATAATTTAATTTCCTAAACTACTAATAACCTGTTATTGGAGATGGTGTTGTACCCTATTATTAATTTTCATTGAATATTTTTTCTGATATTTTTATTTATGTCATAAGGTTAAAAATTTGTGATGTCCTAGAAATACGGTCTTCAAAAAATGTTTCAACCTAACTGAGTGTGTGCCTTAGTCACAAATGGGGTATACTTGAATTTCACTAATCTTATATCCTGAATAATTTACATAAATAGGAAAGTGATTAATCATTCCATATAACATTTATCTAAATATTAAATATTCATTTATCTAATAATCTTATAATGTAATACTAGAATACAAAATTGATTTAAGATATTCAATCATTTGATCCAAATAAACATCAATTTCATTACCTAGTTGCTTTGGTCTTGATATAATCTAAGACAACATAATGTATTTTTTATTCATAAATAAAGCTGTGGAAAGATATAATTTACCAATATAATTGACAATGTATTATGAGGCCACTCCAAACACTAAAAGTATTCATTCCCTTGATAGACAGTATGAGACAGAGGTCTCTCAACTCATCTCCAAATCCTGGATGATAGTGATAAATTATATTCCATTGAGGAGTTTCTTTAGGGTGTTGATGTTTCCCATATTTAATTCCTATATCTGTATGACATATAAATTGTTTATAGTCTTATCACTTCCATATATGTTCCTAAACTATTGAAATATTGAAAATTACCATACATTATTCAAAGTTCTTGATTCATTTTTCTCTAATTGAGAAGAACCACACTTAGTAAATTCTCTAAGTTATTCATGGACATTTTAAAACAATATAAAATAATTTTGAAATGTATGTATTATTTTTTAGATTATACCCCTTGAACATAAAATTCATTTAGTGTCATGTGTTTAGAAAGGAAGATTGCTATATTCGGGTAGAATATCATTATATAGAGACTTTTGGTCTATAAAGCTAGTGTCACTCCATTAATTTTTAACTTTCAAAGTATAAAACTTCAGTATGGCTAATAATTTTGTAATGTAGTATAACTAGTATAATATGGTATCTTTTTAAATTTCATTAACTTCTCAAAAGCCTCAGGAAAATTGTAATGTTCTCTTCAACTTTTATTGTCATTTCCTCAATACAATGTTTATTATTATGTACAATTATAATCATATCCTTGATATTATCTTCATCATCATTTACACTTGTAATTATATCACATGATCTACAAATTGTAGTGTTATTCCATTCATTAGCTACATTTAATTCTTCCCTATGTTTAGTCTAGAATTTAAAACTTTAATCTATTCCATGAAAATTCAAATTTTCTATCAACTTGAAAGAACTAATTAGTCTTGAATAACAATAATGAAAATGCAAAAAAAAAGGATTTTAGAAGGGTCATATTCATGATCTTTTGTAATATTGATGAACTCTATAACCCCACCCATATACACTTTTTCATATAATTGGAATCCATACATTTTCAATTAAAATACATCATATTAGATTAAGTAATATTAATATTTAACAAAAAATAAATATATTCATAGAAGGTAGGATCTTATATTCCAAAAATTCTACTCTTCACACACACACACAATCATCATATTTGATAAAATTTTGTTATTTCATCAACAACTTGTTAAAACATTTTATGATAAGAAATTATATGAATAAAAATTATAAAAACACTTTTTTTATTCCAAGAAGACACATATTATAAATCATTCTATTTTTGGAATTGATTCATAAAGAGAGATAATTCACTCCTTGTCACTATCAATGTGAATACCAAAACTAATGGACTCATGCATTTGGCTAATAATTGAGGTGTATATAATAATATTTCACTATTAAAACATATATCTAAATAAAATATTTATTTTTCTCAATGTTTCTGTAATCTTTGACTATATAAGGTATGGAAACCAGTTTTAATGTCACTTTTAAATTTATAATAACACATAAAAAAGAAGACATGATGTGTTAAAATTCATTTATCAGCCATTTCAAAATACCCTGGACAATGTTAGATTTGAAATACTCATAGGATTAAGAAAAGTTCAATTAGAATAAAATAATTTCAAATTTCATTACAAACATCATAATTTTAAAAAATCAATTCAAACATCAAACATGAAACCTCACATAACTCAATTATAATTTTATAGATTTATATTCTGTCAAAAAACCTCTGAAAATAAGGAACATGGGTTCTAAACCCAATATTTAACCTTATAACTCAAAAAAAAATTTCAAAATATCATCTCATATACCTAATTCCATTTAATAAAAACCATGTACACACCAAATTATATAAAAATAATGCCATTTCATTAGAAAAAAACATATTTTGAAACCAATAATGTGTTGGGAACTGTACTGCCATGAAAAAATAGCGAAGATATAGAAGACATGGGAAGGAAAAGTAATGATAATAATTTCTATTACAAAAACATGAAAAGAAGAATCCCAAGTAATGGGAAATGGTGGTGTGAGACTAGAAGAGTAGAAGGGGAGTCGTGCAAGACATTTTTTGGGAAGAACAATATAAAATTTCAGTTAATAAACACTAAAGGATTTGATAAGTATACAAAAAATAATATTCAAATATCATACATTCAGTTTTGAGGGTTTGGATTCATCCAAAATGTCCCACAAGATTGTAGCTGAGTTCAGCTTCCATGGAAAGCTTGAATGGCATGAGGATCAGCGATCTGTACTAAGGTAATTTTAAAAGGAAGATAAAAATTCTACCAGTTTTTAAAAAAACACTGATAAAAGATACCTTTACCAGCACTTAAACATCACTTTTTATCCATGCTCATTTTTATCTTTATTAGCACAAAATACACTGCTAATAATATATAGATTTATCAATACTAATGTTAGCACAGATAAATAATAGTTTATAAAAATTAAAAATTAAATAAAATTACAATAAATTATTAATTATATACCATGAATAATAAAAATCAAAAAAAAATATTTATAATAAACAAGATTAAATATTAAAAAAATATAAAATTAAAATATACTATAAATAAATATGTAATATTAAATTAATAAATGATATTAGTTATATATATTAAGAAAATATTAAAAATGAAAAAATAATATTAATTATATAAATTAAAAAACATTAAAAGTGAATAAATATTATAATAAAAATGATTAAATACTAAAAAAATGAATTTTAATAAAAACAATATAAAATATATTACTAATTAAAAATGAATAAATAATAATTATATTATTATTTAAATTAAAATGAATAAATATTAATTTTATAAAGTGCTAACATATTTTTAATATTAAATATTAAAAAATAAAAATATTATAAATAATAAAAAAATATATAGAAATATTAAATGAATAAATATTAAAAATGGATACCTTTGTAAGTTGTTTTGATACATCTAAGGCTTCTATAGAACCTAGCAATAGTTCTAATATCCATGATAAGGGTACCATTATCAATGAATTCAAAGAGATGATTGTACCTCATTTAGCACAGCTTAGAACTATTCGCATCAGTAGATATTCTAATGTGTTGGATGAGTTAGCTAGAAGTTGGGACTCTTCCTGAGCCTCAATGAATAATAAGGGACACTCTTTGGTCCTAGTAGAACTGGTGGATGGGATCCAACATCCACCTTGCAAGAGAACCACGTAAAGTGTCATGTCGAAGTCTCTAGTTGGATATTGGAGAAAGAGTTTTTTTCTTACTTAACAATCTGAACAGATCATGTTGTCGAAATTAATTCTTTTAGGATTGAAACAGAGTGTGTGGAACTGGTCTGTATAAAGATAAGATCCCTAAAACCCTTAAGGATTCCATAACTCTTAATGATATTATGGGGTCCCAAGTTGAGGATGAAAAAACATGCTAAAAGCCAAAATCCTGGAGGTGGTACTATCATCTAAGAGGTTGATACAGTTCCCAATCTTCTTCTAATTATTAAACCTACTAGTTTAGGAGGTTGCTTATCTCTCTTTGGGAGGTATTACATATATCTTCTTTTTGGGAATGTTTCTCATTTTATTCTTCATCCTTTTTTGCTATGATTAATTTTTTTATTAAATTTCTAGACCATGGGTTAAAACCCATGGCTAAGGATGTCTTGGATTAAAAATGGATAAATTAAAAAAATATTAAAAACCAATAAAATTTAAGAATTTAAAAATGAATGAATTTCATAAATGTTAAAAAATGAATTAGTAAATTTACTTATATAAATTAATGAAATATTAAAAATGAATAAGTTTTTAAATAAAAAATATTAAAAATTACTTTTAAAAACAAGAAATTTAATATAAAGTACTAATTAATAATAAGCAAATAATAACTGTATAAATATTTAAATAAAAATATATTAAAACAAAAATGAATAAATATTAATAATAGAAATTACATACATATTAAAAATATTGAAGTTAAAATTTAAAATGGTATAAATAACCATAAAAAAATTCATTACCAAAATATTAATTGAATAAACATAAAAATGAATAAATATTAAAATGAATTAATTACAGAAAATATTAAAAAATTAATAAATAATATTAAATAAATAAATGTTAAAAATTAAAAAAAAATTAATAATGAAAATTTATTAAATTAAAAAAATATATTTAAAAATTAATAAATAATGTTAATTGTATCTATTAAAAAAATTATTAAAAGTGAATAAATATTAAAATAAAAATTATTTAATTATTAAAATTAGACATTAAAATAAAATAATCACTATAAATTACTAATAAAATGAAAAAATAATAATTGTATAACGATTTAAATACAAAAAATTTAAAATAAAAATAAAAAATATTAGTTATATAAATTAGAAATATATTAAAAATATTGAATATTAAAAATTAAAATTTCCTAAATAAATAATAAAAATGTAAAAAAAAAATATATATATATTTATATATATATGTTTCATTATAGAATTTTATTAATTTAATATCAAAAACAAAATGAATTTTCATGTATTTTTTTAATTATATGTGTGTGTGTGTTTGTATTACATTGAGAAATGTCAAATTGAAAAAAGGACACTACGTGTTATATAATGATATATTAATATAAGTTTACACAGACGTACACATTACATAATAATATATTATATATTATAAATATTTAATATGAATATAAATATATAAATTCAAAAATGAACTCAATTTAATATATTTGTATATTTATTTACATATTTAATTATATAGTTCATATCATAATATTTTAATACAAACATACAAAAATACATGAAAATATCTATGCATGTACTTATAACAGTAAAAACCCTTCTAATGATATAAAAAATATATATTCATATATAAATGTTTTCACATTCATTTAATAGATTTTATAAGAAAAATATAAGTATAAATCATGATTTATGCTTAAAATGGATTTTTTTTAAAAAGTAGTTTTACCATATTTTCTTGGAGAACCCATTTTATATCTATTTATTGACAATCTATAAGCCCTATTTTTAAAATAAACATATTATTTGGAATCAAGAGATTTTAGTTTGGATAAAGTTTTTTTATTTTTCTGAAAACATTCATATTTTAAAGAATAGTAAAAAATACTCCATTTTAATTGAAAACTAATTTTTCATATAATTTATTTTTATTGTTATCATACAATTATAATAGGTTTTAATGCATATTTATATTATTATATTAACATTTAATCTAATTTTGTTCACTGCAATAAATTTCAAATTGAAATTAGATATGAAAAAATTTCAAACTTTTCAACATTTGACTTCAAAACCTCGCTTTTTAGTTTTGTCTGTGGAATTAATTTTAAGTATAATTATTAAAATTATGTGAATTTAATTAGGTAAAATAGAATATATATTTTTAATAATAATATCGAGATTAGGTTTTAGAGTCAATTTTATTTTTGGTATAAAAAATGTATCGTAATAAAAAAAATTATTTATCGCGGTATCGGTAAAAATTGAAACATGTTAAAGTTAAATGGGTAAAGGATTAAAATACCTAAAAAATACAACGTTTAAAGGTTTCTTGGGGTTTTTCTTGACCCTAAACATCATAAAAAACAATAATTGATATTATAATTTATTTAAATTCATGCTACCTCAATGTGGTTAGCTTTAAATATAAAATAATCAATAATTTAATCACTTTAACCCACTTATCCTCAAGTATAAATACTGAAAGTCACCTCACATTTCAAAAACAATGTATTTTAGCTCCTAAAATATCTTCCCAAACCTATCCTCCTCAATCTCCCCACATCCAAGTGCTTCTGGTCTCACTAAAAGACCAAATCCAAGGTCTTCAAGGGTTTTTCAAGGAGGGGATATTCAAGAGGTAATTTTCTCAAAGTACCTCTCTTAATTTATTTTATTTTTATACTTTCTCCTCACCTCCTTAATCCATAAATGCATGAAAACTAAATAATAATTTATATACTGGAGTTTTATGTTTCTAATGGAATATATAATATCCATTTCATTTCTCACATCCTTTTATTCAAAGAAACACAATTGTTGTCCCAGTTATGCTGGTTAATTTCCTTCATGAATAATGTTTTTATTCTTTCTCTATTACCTCCTTCATTACTGGTCTTAAAACTATTTTTATGGTAAAATAATATTTTAATATTTATATTATAACCTATTTAATATTCTGAAAATTTTATATTAAATAAACATTCATGCTCTCTATAGTGTGGTTATACGATAACTTCGTTTGGGGATGTGTGGACTACCGCCTCCTCAAAATGATGCGATTCTTTCACACATCACATGGAATGTATTAAATATTGTTTTAGTAAAAATATATAATATAAATCAGATAATAATTCTACTTTAATGATATTATATATATATAAATTTCATTTAATTTTGTTCTTTTAACATGACTGGAAAAACGAAAATAATGTCCATGCATACATACAGCCTACCGTCTCCAAGAAAGATGTTTTTGGTTTGTCTTTAAATATTATTATAAATAATTATATAATTAATATATAATATATTTATATCTTGCTTTATATACTGGATATTATGTACTTATAACAACATGGATTATTGATATCCTATCAAGTTCATTTTCAACTCTAGTATCGAATAATGACAAAGCATCCAAGATAAACTTAAATAATTTTTTATTTTTTATAACATGGTAATAATTGATTTAAATGTAACAATAAAATTAAAAAAGGTTCTCAATAAATTATAAATTCACCTAATTTTATTATTCATGAATATTAATATTGTACATGAGGAGTCAGACTCAAGGTAATGTAATTTCTTAACATAATTTCCATTATTTGGGTTGAACTTCTACTTCTTTATTATGTCATTCAAATCTTATGTGTGAAATTAATTTTGAATATCTTATATTTTATTTCTATTTTTTAAGTGTATTTATAGTGAAAACACATAATCAAACTATTTTATTAACAAAATGATCTTTGTAAGGGTCTTCGTCTCGATCTCATTTCATTGAGGCATATTTTGATGTTATAAACCACTTTATTTTAGGAGGTGTATAAATAAATATTTTTATGTGAATTTTGGTATTGAAAATGGTTTTTAAAATTGATATATTATTTTAATATCGTGAAATGATTTTTTATGATTGAAAATGATAATTTATGAGTGAAATGTTAATAGTTGAAATCTTTTATGTGTTATGATTATATCATGGTACATGAACATTTGATGGGTGGTTGTGGGGTAATCCAAAGATGGGTGGTTCTCAGATAAAACAAGGACTGTTGAATATGTTATGACCTCCAATTCATTGTCTATGGAATTTTCTTTTATGGTTATTCCATTTTTAGGAGTGAAAAATATGGAATTCGACCACATGGTTATTGGTTGTGGGGTAATCCAAAGATGGGTGGTTCTGCGATAAACCAAGGACATTTGAATATGTTATGACCTCCAATTCATTTTCTATGGAATTTTCTTGTATGGTTATTCCATTTGTAGGAGTGAAAAATATAGAATTCAACCACATGGTTATTCAATTTAAGTATGGTTATACCCTAAGTTACCTTTATATATTATATGTGATTTATAAGGGTTTTATGGTAATATTTTTATTAAAAACAATATGAAATGATTTTATATTCAAAGAAAGTTATTTACTTATTCTTAAAGGTGGAAATTATTACATTAAGATAAATATTTATGTTTCATATGTTTTTTCAAGACAAACAATATTCCTTATTTTTTGTATCCCTTACTAATATCTTTATGCTCATCCGACATTTTAAAATGTTTCTCACAGGATCTAGTATAGAATAGAGAAAATAATGCGATCAAAGGAATAGATTTCATGATTGAACCTAAAAAAACCATGTTTCATTTTAATAGTTTTTGTTTTTTGAAAAATGGAAATTGAGTAGAAGTGTTAACCTTGTTATATTTCTATTTTTATTTAAGAATTATGGTATAATTCTATAAAACTCTAAACTGATAAGATTTTGGGAATGTAAGGAAGTGAATTATAAATTTAATTTACTATATTATGTAAGAAAAATTCTGGTCCTTATAGTTGGTATGATAGCATAATTTAGATAAATTTTGAGGTTATATTAATATTAATAACTTTTATTTCAAAGAGTTTACCTTATGGTCATGTTAAAATGTTATAGAATTTTAAGATTACCATAATGCTTCATCTAAGATATGTATGTTCAGAATGATTTTCCATAAAGGAAATAGGGTGTTTGTGATGGTTAGGCATCCATAGGAAAACAACCTTCCAAATCAAAATCCTAAGATGGTTAGAATTAGAATTGAGTAGTTTTTTGAAGTGATGGATCAGGTGACTCAAATGATAAATGGTGGTGGTGCTCAAGAAAGAGAGAAACCTAATCTACCATAAAGAACCATGAAGATAGTGGATCATTTTATGATACAACATCCTCCATCATTCAAAGGATCATATGACCCTGCGATAGATGAAGGATGGATTAAATTCCAAGAAAATATATTCTACATCATGGGTTTTTCATAACATCATAATTTAAGCCTTTTTGTTTATCGTTTTGAAGGTGAAGATAGTCAGTGGTGGTCAATGGTTAGAAATATCATAGCAAGTGAAGAGATTGATTCTAGGAAATTGGATGAATTTAAGAATATATTCTTGGAGAAGTATTTTAATAAGGTTGTTCAACTTAGGATGGAAAATAAATTCTTGTAATTTAGAAAAAAGGAGGAGAATTATATGGATATGTATTAAGAAAATTTCACTTGTTTGGAAAGGTATGTCCTAAATTTCATTCATGGTATTTATTGTAAGATAAATAAATTTTACTTGGGATTAAATTCATGATATAAAAAGGAATTAGCTTCTCATGAATTCAAAAGCTATTAAAAACTTGTTTGATGTGATGAGAAGGTAGAAATGGAGTTTTCTAATGATCGTATGTTCCATAAGAGAAAGTAAAAGAAGTCCAATTTTTTGGTAATGGGAAATCATTCATCAAATAATTTTGGAGGTAAAAAAACAAAATTTACATCTTGTGAGAAGTGTGGTAAAAAGAATCTTGGAGAATGTATCTCAAAGTCTGGGAAGTGCTTCTGATGTGTTAATACTAGTCATATAGCTCATGAATGTAAGGAAGATGATCAGGAAGGCAATTAAAATCTAGTAGTAATATATTTTAGTTTCAATGGGTTAGGTCATTATGAGTTTGTGTTTATGCCCATTGGGTTATCTAATACACCTACTATATTTAAGAATCTTATTAATAGAGTCTTTCATAAGTTTCTAGATTAGTTTGTGGTTGTGTGTATAGATGATATTTTGGTATATTCTAAAAGTTAAGAAGAATGTGAAATTCAATTAAGTATTTTTTTTTAAACCATAAAAGAAAAGAAACTATATATAAAGTTTAATAATAGTGAATTTTTGTTGGAACAAATTTCATTCCTTGGACATATTTTATCTAGATATGAAATAAAAATTGAACCTTCTAAAAAAAATTAACGAGTGTCGAAGACCGACCAATGTCACATAAATTCATTTTTTCGTGGATTAGTAGGTTATTATAGATATTTTTTTTGAAAAAAATTATTAGTTATCTATCCCACTAACTAAGTTAACATGAAAGGGAGTTAAGTTAATTTAGAAAAAAATAATATGATGATTTTTGAGATATTGAATAGAAGATTGGTAAATACTCTAGTTTTGGCTCAGCCCTGACGAAATGGTGAATTTTTTATCTATGGTGATGCTTCATTAAAAGTATTTGGTTGTGTCCTAATGAAAAATGATCAGGTAATTGTTTATCCTTCACATCAGTTGAAACATCATGAGTTAAATTACCCTACACATGATTTGGAATTGTTTTTTTTGCATTAAAAACATGGAGGTATCATTTTATGGAGTAAATTGTGAAATATATACCAATCACAAAATTTTGAAGTATACATTCACTTAGAAATAATTTAACATGAGACATAGGAGATGACTGGAACTAATCAAGGATTATGATTGAATGATTCATTACTATCCAGGAAAATTAAATAATGTAGATGATTCTTTGATTTGAAAAACTAATTCTATATTAACCATGATACGTTTGTAATGTGGTCCTTTGGTTAATGATTTAATGAATTATGTCTTGGGATTTTTTGGTTCAGTAAATCCCTCTATTTTGTTTTAGGTATCGGTGCAATCAACTCTATCATATAAGATTAAGAAATAATATAAGGAAGACCATGAGTTGCAGAAAATGTAGGTTTCGTTCATAAGGGTAAGTTACCTCAATTTAACATTGATAAAGATTATGTTTTGAGGATTTGGAAGATATTATGTTTGCCTTTTGATTCAAATTTTAATAAAGATCTGTTAAATGAGGCTCATAGTTCTCTTTTTTTGGTCATCCAGGTAGCGCTAAGATGTATAGAGACCTTCAAAAGTATTACTAGTGAGATTGAATGAAAAGAGATAATGTTGATTTAACCCTGATATGTGTGACTTATCAATAGGTTAAATAAGAGAGTCAATTACCAAAAGGGATGCTTCATCTTTTTTAAGTTCTAGAGTAGAAATACAAAAATATATATATATGTACATCATAGTGGTAATACCGAAGAATTCTTGAGGTAACAAAACAATATAGGTTATTATTGATCAATTCACTAAAACTAATCATTTTCTTCCTATTCGAGATATTCTGACTCTAGATAAAATTTATTATTTGTATATTAAAGAGATAATCTGGTTACATGGAGTTCCCCTCTCCATTATATCTGATCATGGTCCTAGGCTTACTTAAAACTTTTGTAAAGGCCTTCATAAGTTATTGGGTACTAAATTAAACTTTATTATAGATTTTCATCCCCAATTAGATGGGAAGTCCAAATGAAAAATTCAGACATTGGAGGATATACTACATGCTTGTTCAATGGATTACAGGGGAATTTGGGATTAGAATATTTCATTGGTGTAGTTTTTTTATAATAACAGTTTTTATTCTAGTATACAGATGGAACAATTTGATGCATTATTTGTAAAGCTATGTCGAACTCTAGTTTTTTGGGATGATATCGAAGACATGAAGTTTATGGGACCAGAGTTGGTAGAGGAAATTACAGAAAGTGTTTACTTGATTTAGCGACACATGAGGATATCCTAGAGTAGGTAGAAAAGTTATGCGAAAACCTAGATGAAGGATTTTTATTTCAAGGTAGATGATCATGTCTTTCTCAAAGTTTCTCCATGGAAAATTGTGATATATTTTGGTAAGATGGGTAAGTTGAGCCCATGGTTCATTGGACCCTAATAAATCTTAGAGAAAGTTGGATGAGTTTCCTACCGAGTGGCTTTTCCTTTGATTTTATCCCAAGTACACAAGGTTTTTCATGATTCAATGTTATAAAAGTATATTCTTGATCCATATTGTGTTTTGAGTCCAAAAGTAGTTTAGTTAGAAGAGAATATTTCTTATAAGGAACATCCAGTCCAGATTATTAACCATATATAGAAAGTTTTGTGGAATAAGGTGATTCACCTGGTTAAGGTTTTGTGTAAAAACCATATGATTTAATAGGAAATATGGAAATCTAAAAATTCTATGAGGCAAAAATACCCCCACTTGTTTCATAAGTAAATAAAGTTGTGAGGACACAATTACCAAAAGGGGGAAGAATGTAAAATCCCAAGTAATAATATAATAATAATAAATTGATTTTTATATATTTATATATTCATTTAATATATTTTAAAATAATAATTTAAGAATAAATTTTTCTTTATGATTAAAAAATGAATTTTTCAAAAAAATTAATTTTACCAACATTTGATGGAAGAACCCATTTTAAATATATTTTTCATTAAATTTTATAAGTTATATTTGTAAAAATAAACATATTATTTATAATTGGGAAATAAAAATTTATTTTGGATAAATTTTTGGTATTTTTCTGAAAATATTCATATTTTATTGAATTGTTAAAATGTTGTGTTTAAATTCAAAAATACTTTTTCTTTTAATTTATTTATATTGTTATAATATGTTTTAAAGTATATTTATATTAAAATTACATCATTAAATCCAATTCTAGTCATTTTAATCAATTTTAAATTGAAATTAGATATAAAAATATTTCAAACATTTGAGTGTTTCACTTTAAAAACCCATTTTTTTGATTTGTCTGTGGAATTAATTTCAAATATAATTCCTCAAATTATGTGAATTTAATTAGGTAAAATAGATTCCATATTTTTAATCATAAGTTCCAAATTAGTTTTTACATTCAATTTAAGTTTTTGGTGTAAAAAAGTTACCTGGGTAAAAAAAATATTTACTGTGATATAGGTAAAAAATTAAACATGTTAAAGTTAAAAGGTTAGAGGCATAAAATACCTAGAAACTACAAACTTTATAGGTTTTTTGATGTCTTTATTGACCCTAAACATACTACAAAACATTAACTTAGATTATAATTATTTTAAATTAATTCCACCTCAATGTGGTTTGCTTTAAATATAAAATAATCAATAATTAAATCTCTTGAACCCACCTCTCCTCAAGTATAAATATCACCCCTCACCTCTTCATTTAGACCCAAAAGCCTTTAATCTCCTAAAATATCTATCCAAACCTCCCCTACTCACTCTCCCCACATCTAAGTGTTTTTCAACTCACCAAAATTCCAAATCCAAGGTCCTCATGGGTTTTTCAAGGAGGGGATATTCAAGAGGTAACTTTTTCAAAGTACCTCTCTTAATTTATTTTTCTTTTTCTACTTTATCCTCACCTCCTTCATCAAACAATTCATTATAACTAAAAAATAATTTATATGTTGGATTTTTATTTTTCTAATCTAATATCTCATATCCATTTCATTTCTTACCTCCTCTTATTTAAAGAAACGAAATTGTTGTCCATGTTATACTGGTTAGGTGCATCTGTGAATAATATATTTTTTCTTTTTCCATTAATTCCTTCATGGGTGGTCTTAAAAAAAATTTTATATTCAAATAATATTTTAATATTTTTATTAAAACATATTTAATATTAATTAAATTTTATATGAAACATACCTTCATGCTTTCCATATTGTGGTTATACGATAACTTCGTTTGGGGACTTGTAGACTACCACCTCCACAAAATGATGTGATTCATTCACACATCACATGGAAAGTATTAAGGATTATTTTAGTAAAAATATATGATATAAATTAAATATTAATTCTACTATAATGATAATATATATATATATATATATATCTTTTTATAAATTTCATTTTTTTTCTTTCAATACAACTTGAAAAAAAAATAGCGTCCATACGTACGTACAACCTATCATCTCCAAGAACAATGTTTTTAGTTTGTATTTAAATATTATATTAAATACTTATATAATGAATATATAAGATATTTATATCTTGTTTTATATTTTTGATATGATGGAATTATGACCACATGAACTATTGACATCTTATCATGTTCATTTTCATCTCAAGTAACGAATAACAACTAAGCGTCTGGCATGAACCTAAATAATTATGTAATTATTATAACATGGTAATAAATTATATAAAAGGAAATAATAAACTTGAAATTTTTATCAAGGAATTAATGATTAGAATGAGTTTATTATTCAGGAATATAAATATTTTACATGAAGAGTCAGTCTCAAGGTAAGGGAGATTCTTAACCCAATTTATATTCTTTGGGTTAAACATATACTTCTTGAATATGAATTTAAAATATTATGTGTGAAATGAATTTTGAATATATTATCCTTTATTTATACTTGTTTTATGTGGATTAATAGTGATAACACATTATTAGACTATTTTATTAACAAAATCATCTTTGTAAGGTACTTTGTCTCAAACTCCTTTCATTGGGGTATATTTTGATGTTATAGACTACCTTAATTTATGAGGTGTATAAATGAATCATTTTAAATGTATTTTGGTATTGAAAAATGTTTTAAAAATAGATTGATTAATTCAATATCTTAAAATTATTTCTTATGATAGCAAATGAGATTTTATGAGTGAAATGTTGATAATTGCAATATTTTATTTATTATTATTATATCATGATACTTAGAAATTTGAAGGGTGGTTACGTGAAAAACCAAAGAAAGGTGGTTCCGTGATAAAACAAGGAATTTTGGATACATTATAACCTTCAATTCATTAGGTATGTGAGTCAGTCGTATGATTATTCTGTTTTTAAGAGTGACAAATATAGAAGTTGACTGCATGGTTATTCCATTTATGTATGATTATGTCCCAAGTTACCTTTATGTGTTTTATGTAATTAATATCGGTTCTATGGTAATATTTTGAATAAAAATGGTAGGTGATGATATTATATTCAAAAGTAAAGTATTTACTTATTCGTAAAGGAGAAAATTATTACTTTAAGATAAAGTATCCATGTTCGACATATTTTTACAAGACTAACTATTTTCCATCTTTGTGTATCCCTTATAGAGCTTTTTCTGCTCAACCTAAGTTTTAAAATATTTTTCATAGGATATAAGAGAGAATAGAGATAAGGATGGGATCAAGGGAATAGTTGTGACGATTGAAAATTAAAAAAACCATGTATCATTTTAATAGTTTTTATTTTGTGAAAAAATGTAAAGTGGGTATAAGTGTATACATTGTAATCTTTCTGTTGTTATGTAAGAATTATGTTCTAATTCTATAAAAATATAAACCAAAAATATTTTTTGAATGTAAAGAAGTGAATTATAAATTGAATTTAATATGTTATGTAAAAATATGGTTGAGTCCTTACAATAACTATATATAATTATAAATAAATATAAAATAATAAAAAAAGTATATATATTTTTTATATTATATAAATATTATTTAAGAATATATATATATATATTCATGTATTATAAATACAATTATATATATATATATATAAATTAAAAAAAAATTTAATATATTATATTTTATATTCATTTTTCCATGTATATAAATATATTACAAAGAATTTTTTCTGATTAAAATAAATTTGATAAATTTTATATGAAATATATTATATTATATATTTTATAATATATATATATATATATATGTTGTATTTATATAATTATGTCTACTTATTGGTATAAAAATAAAAATTTAAACATATAAATATGTATATTTAAATTAAATTACTCATGGTAACATTTATCAGTTCTAACTAAAGCACTGGTAAATGAAACCTTTATTAGCACTAAAATAAGTGATGATAAAGGTGGTTTTTGGTATCTTTTTTAATAATTGATAAATTTATATCCTTTATAAGTGTTAACTATTTCTTATACAAGCTTTATTAGTGCATAAGATACTATTATCAATGATAAAACATAACTCACATTGCAAGTTCCAGGCTAGATGCATTTACCAATACTAGAAATAACAATGACAAGAGAATGAGTGAATAAAAGCATTGATAGAGGTGGTCCTATGTCAAGAAATTTTTATCACTTATGAAGTGGACATATCAATTTTATTTATAATGCTAATGAATAATCCCTGAATCAAATCTATTTAGTACTGGTAAAATCTATATATTACAGAAATGTGCTGCTACATTTACATCACATTACATCAACCAATTAAAAAGAATAAAAATTCATTTAAACTAAATTTTCCTAATAATAAATTAAAATTATAAAAAAATCTACATTACAAACATTTCAATACACTACAATCACACTGGTATGTAAAATTTATTATAAACATTACATATTCAACAAATTCAAAAAGGCTATTTTTGTCCCAATATTTCACTATCCTTTATACACCCATTAAAAAGAGCTCAGTCACGCTACAAGTTTCTAAACACACCACCACATCTATTGAAAAAAATAAGGGTTTAAATTTAACAAAAAATAGTTCTTATATTATAAATTTGATAAATAAATAAATGAAGGACAAATATGATACACCGTATTAATAAAATGTCACTGTTAAACTAAAAACATGAACATCATGTCATATCAGACATACCGTGTGTCGGATTAATTAGTGGTCGATTCCTATACAAAAAATAATAATTTATTAATCATTTTCCTAAATATCAATAAAATCCAAACACGTTTTCTCGATTTTGAATATGTGACACGTGTTTTGAACTATAATGTTAATTTTATATAAAACATGCATTTCCATTCATACCCACAACACCATGTATCAGATTTTCATGATACCGATTCCTATATGTCAAAAATGACTCATGGATAATTTTTCTTAATTATCAATAAAATCCAATAATGATTTATTTGTTTTTAGATAGTGAAACATATTCGGAACTAAAATGTCACTTTTAAACTGAAAACCTGCACTTTAAATCATACCGAGCACATAAAGTTCGGATTAACATGTGGTTGATTCCTATATGTAATAAATTAAATTTTCATAATTTTACTAAATTATGAAGATAATAAGAGTTCACTTTCCTAGTTTTGAGAAAGTAAATTTTTTTTCCAAACTAAAAGGTCTATTTTAAACTGAAAACACACACTTTTTGTCATACAGGGAACATAGTTTCTTGGATTGATGTGAGGTTGATTCATACACATAAAAATGAATAATGAATACTTTTTGTATATAATAAATCCAATTAGTGATCATTTTCTTGGTATTTAGTGAGTAACACCTGTGTTAAATTAAAATTCAACTTTTAAACAAAAAACACACTTTTAGACATACCCAAAAAATACATTTCAGATTGATATGTGGTAGATTCCAACAAATTAAAAATGAATTATGGATAATTTTAATAATTTATCAAGACAAATAAAGTTTGTTTTCTTGTTTTTTAGTATGTAATGATTTTTTTGAGCTAAAATGTCAATTTTTCACTGAAAACACACACTTTCAGTCATACCAGGCACATTGTTTGTCATATTCGTATATAATTGATTAATACATGTTGAAAATGACATATTTATTAGTTTCCTAATCTATCAACACAATACGAGTGAATTTTATTATTTTTTATTATGTTATAAATGTTTTTAAATAAAATTTCAATTTTAAAGAAATGCCCACTTTTAGTCATAACGGGCCCAATTTTAGTTAGATCCATATTCGGTTGATTCCTACATGTAAAAAATTACATATGGATTATTTTCCTCTATTTTCAAGACCATAATATATTGTTTTATTTTTTTTAATTATTGATACATTTTTTGACCTAAACTTCCACTTTTAATCCAAAAACCAAAATTTTGAGTCATACTAGGCACACTAGGCATCAAATTGAAATATAGTTGATTACTACATGTCAAAAATAATTTATGGAAAATTTTACTAATGTATTAAGACAATAAGAGCATGTTTACAAGATGTTTAGTTAGTGACATGTTTTTTTGAAATAAATGCCACTTTGAAAGAAATGAACTCACTTTTAGTCATACAAACCACATCGGGTGTGAGATTGATGTGTGGATAGTTTTTATAAATTAAAAATGTTTTATGAAAAAGTTTAATAAATTATAAGGAAAATATTATAATTTTTTCATGTTTTCTAGGGAGTGATGTATGTTTTAAACTAAAATGTTATTTTTAAATTGTAAACTTCCAATTTGAGTTATACCAGGTACATCATGTATCATATGGACATGAAACTGATTTCAAAAAGATAAAAATGACTTAGGGATAATTTTAATAATTTTTTGAAACGATTATAGTGTTTATTATTAGTTTTTTGTGAGTGAAACAGATTTTGAACTAGAATTTCACTATTAAACTGAAATCACACACATCGAGTCGAAAGAGAAACACTGTGTGTCCAATTGGTGTATAGTTGATTAATACAAGTCCCAAAAGATTTATAGATCATTTTTCTAAAGTCTCATAACAATACAAGAATTGTTTCTTGGTTTTAAATGAGTGGTGTTTTTTTGGAACTAAAATGTCACTTTTAAATAAAAACATTCACTTTCAGTCACACAAACAACACCATGTGTCAGATTGATATGCGGATGATTCCTACATATAAAAAATGATTTATTAATCACTTTATTTAAGTATGAAGACAATATGTGTGATTTTTCTTAGTCATGAGTATGTGATGCTTTTTTAACTAAAATATCATTTTTAAATAAAAAATAACTTTTAGTTATACTAGGATACTGTGAATCAATTTACATTTGGTTGATTCTTGATCATCATAAACAACATATTGAATTCTCTTCAAATGTATTAAGACAATACGAGTTTTTTTCCTTAGTTTTCTATCTATGACACACATTTTTAACTAAAATATTTTTTTTAAATTAAAAACTTCCACTTTGAGTCATACCAGGTACACTATGTTTTTTATTGACATGTGTATGATCTTCCATATCACTAATTACTTATGGATAATTTTACAAAAATATCCAAAACATTTGAGTATATTTTTTAAGTTATCAATCAATGATGCATATTTTAAACTAAAATTCAATTTTTAAACTAGAAACCCGCACTTTAATTCATACTAGTCACATCGAATATCATATTGATGTGTGGATGATTCATACACATAAAAAATATTATTTTTTCTATCAATTAAACATAAATTTTTTCCAAAAACATGTAATTAAAAGTTTTTGGACCCTAAAGGGAATACATTTAATAACTAATGAACATCAAATATAAAATAATGAATAAAAAGATATTTGGAAATAAAATATGGTACCTGATTGCATCATCTTTTTCAAATCCTTCGTTGATAATATATTTTTCTCAAATTATTTTGTTTTTATGAAGTAAATTAAATGGTTAGAGAAAAATAAATTCTCAATAGAGTCACCACTTCATGACCTCTATGAAAATTATCCAAATAAGCAGTAATTATAAATGATAAAAAAATAAAAAAATAAGTAGATAAAATGATAATAAAATTAACTAAAAAATAGTTGGAAATAATCTCTTCCTAATATCTATAAATATTCTAACACCATATATTATACCCACTCATTTCTAAACAAATACATTTCCCATTTTGGATTCTTAAATTGTCAATAATAATTATAGTATTTTAAAAATATAAATAAACAAATTATTAAAAAAATATTGTAATGAAATTGTAATTATCATCGGAAATACCTATTTGAGGATGCAATCTTGTAAATGGATTATAATATCAGTCATGAATTTTTAAACATAATAACCAATTTTTTTTTTGAAAATATAGAAGAATTGACGAAAATGAGTAATTTTTACTGATATATGTTTTGATAGTGAAATATTATTATACATACCGTAATACTTATCTAGTTGTAAAAATAAATAGGTTTCTTCTGCTCATATATCATCCTCGTATAATGATTTTGATGATATTTAAATACCACACTATTACAAAAAATCATTAAAAAGTAGTTTAAAACTTATAATGTTAAGTTCAATCATAAAATATTTAATTCAATGTATTAAAAATTGATAAAGGTTTTCATGTGTGGTTGATTTTTATACAATCTATGATTTGAATCCAAAAAATAATTCTTTGGATTATCCAAATTGATTATAATGACTAACGAGAGCTTCTTAAAAAGGAATATGTAATGAAAGAAATGAAAATATATTTGATATGATTAGATTGTGGAGTTTTACCCTTGAATTGTGAGTAAAAAGTGTTTCCCATCAGTAAGTTTTTATTCAAGAATTGTGTCCAATTCTGCCAATATTATTGAATATTCCTTTCCTACAATGACCTTTTTTAGAATTTATTTAAGGGATAATGGGTCAAAAAATGTGTTCATAGGGTTTTCCCTTCACATAGTACTAATGCATATTCCTATAACAAAATATGAATAGAAATTAACTATAATTAACATAGTTGATAAAATATTGGAAAAATAGATTATAAAAACACATCTCATTAGCACATTTACAATCGATACATCCGAAAATGCATGCTTGTGGACTTCATCAACATTATCAAGACCAATATTGTATATAGTTTCCTATCTATTTTTTTCAAAATCAATATTGGTTTTATTATTATCTTTGAATGTTTTATCTATATTAAATTATAATATCAGTTAATGTGATAGTTGAATTAGTGGGGATAACTTACTCCCTGATGGATTTTTTAATTTTTTTGGTTCATGCTTTAGATTATTTTGATTTGACCTTATATTTCTCCTTCATTTTCTCCATATATAATAAAATTCATTATTTCATTAATTTTATCATTAATTGTAATAAAATAAAATATAAAAGACATATATCTTTATTGAAATTTATTTTTACAAGATCAAATGGATTTTCAATTAAAGTTCTAAAAGCATGTTCAATAGTGTGAACATCTAGATCATCAAGGTGAAGTGGTATATCAACACTCAACTCATGAGCTACATAAATCCCTACTATCACATGATCTTTTGGAAGATTTTTATTATATATAATATCTCTCTATATAATATACAGTATACCCCTCACAATAAGCCAATAGGTGGTCAATGATATATATAAATCAAAATAAATTTCACCTTATAGAATATTTGTAAAGGAAAGGAATTAAAATCTATTTGATTCATATTTCACCGAAACAATTATGAAACAATTGATGACCTCTAATAAGGAAGGACTTTAAGGGGAATGTCTAGACTCAAACATGGGGGTGGATCATAATTTAGTGGTTGATGTTGTTCTGTTTCTTCTCTTTTACTCCTTCCCATAAAATTCTTTAAAAAATTAGTCTTTAAAATAATTTTTCTTTTAGAACACTTATTTTCTTCTAAAACTCATCCATTTTCTTATATTTTCCCCCTGTGTCTTTAATTTTTCAAAATATGTTTGAGGTGAAACTCTAAAACCTTCACCTTGGAAACCACTATATTGTTCTGTCCACTTCAATTCCACTGAAAGTAGTCATTCATTGGGTACACCTAATAACGATTATTATTAATTAATGGTATAAAAATACTAAAAAATCATTAGTCATTATTATATAATATTGATTTAAAGATGATTTTTTTTATTCTATTATATATACACATGATTCCCATACCCATTATGTTTTTTCATCTACTTGTATGACATATTAATTTACACAGGCATCCTTCAATAACATGCAACATGGGATAAAAGGGGATTTTGATTTTGATTAATCAATCGACAACTAAAAAAAGGAGCATAATTAAGTTGTTGTTTCATGTTACATAAAATTATTACTATAAATTTAAAATAAATACCAATTTTTTTAAGTGAATAATTACCCATAATTTCTTTACAGTAGGGATACCTTGGTTTTGACCTACACTACGTATTTCCAGCACTCAATTATTATTTTATAAGTTAAAAATTATTAATAAAAATGATTGATACATATATTTTTAAGTAAAATATTAGTAATCATAATTTAATTGAAATTATGCCTTCTAATTATGACCAATAAACACATTCTATGTTCATTGGTTTATCATGTGGGAATAAATCTATGGTGGGTAGGGGTTTAGTTTCCCTTAATTATCTATAAGAATAATATTTTTAATAATTGTCCGAAAGGCTCTAGTGTGTTTCTAGAAACTATTACAAAAAGTTTTATTTGATAGTCATATAATATAAGTACACCCTTAAATGGTTAATGAAGACAAAATAAATATTTGATTATTTTATCTTTTTAGTAAACTAGAGAAACTAAACTATAATTCTTCCCTAATCACTTCCCATATTAGTTCCTTTAATGATAGCACAACATTGTGTAACGTATCTATATCAATCGGAACATGCATTCAAGTGGTGACCATGATGTAAATAATAAAAATAAACTTGCTGGGTTCAACAAATTAGAAATTTTAATTCCATCCAAAGCATCAGTTTTATCCATTTTCTTCTCACCTTAATTTTTTTTAAGACTGCTATTCTATGAAGCTTCTATTTTTTCTCATACATAGGTTGTTCACCTTCCACCATTTCAACCATTTCAAAATTTTGAATATGTGGTTCCTAAATATTGATATGGTCAATATGTGGAGAAACTTGTTATTTCTTAGGATTGGGAACATCAAGATATGGAGAAGCCATTATAATTAGATGAAGTTGAACATTTAATTTATAATATAAAAATTCATAGTGAAAACAAAACATTATGATGTAACACAATGTGTATTAAAAAACTTATCATGGTTATTGGACTCTGTTTTTTTCATTAAAGGATTAAAACCCCTCTATCAAGTATCCCAATTTTCTCCTTTTGGTCCCATCCATCATAAAAGACTCAGTTTTCATCTAGACCACTGTGAAATGATTGTGAAATCCAAATTAAATGGTCATCATCAATTGAAGTGACATATGACCCAACAATGGTTTTAGTTATAAATCGAAAATTGAAAACCTTGTGTTTATTGGATCAAAAAAATAAAATATTTGTACTACTCATGAGGCTATTTTAAATTATTTTCCTTGTACCCTTACTTACTGAAATCCACTTTCATGAATCCTAATTCAAGGATTTTCTATTAGCACACCATTTACATTGAAAATTTGACAATTTGAATGTTGTATAATCCAAAACCCATATTTTTTTTATGATTCCAAAGTATAGAATATTTGTGTAAATTTGATTTATGTACTTAGTAACAGATTAATGCATCACTTCCACCATAAGTGTAACTATATTATTTTTTATAGTACCATGTTCATCCTGTTCCTTTTTATAGAACATATGACCATTAATTAATACATGAAATCTTTTACCATATAATTCCTTTAATGTTATATCATGATAAATTTTCATTAATAATAAATCCATCTATCATCCCATAAGACATGGTTATATTCACGAGATCTTCATTTATATAAGAGTCATGCAACATAACACCAAAATCACACATTAATTTTAGATATTCGGTCAATGGATCCCAATAAACACTAATATAATTACCTAGTTGTTTTCGTCCTGATATAATCAGAGACAACATAATGTATTTTCACCCCATGCATCACTATGGTTGAAAGTTATAATTTACCAACATAACTTCACATGTATTGTGTGTGATAAAATCTAAACCGAAAGGATTCACTCCATCGGTAGATAGATCATTATTGATTTTTCTCATCGCATTTCCTTATTTAGGATACTTGTGATCAATTTCTTCCATTGATGAGAGTTTACTGAGTGAAAAAGTTTCCCATATTGATTTCTTGTATATGTATGTTATGTCCATTTACATGTATTCTCCTCACTTACATATAATATCCTAAATATTAGAATTATTGGAAGGTATTATACTGCTTTTAAAGGCATTTATTAATCTTCCTTTTATCTAGACACACCACACTTAGTGAATTTTTAAGTGATTCATATTTCTTATGAAAAAAATATACAATCATTTAGACACGCATGTATTATTTCAATGAGCATACATATTGAATACTACATTTTTTAGATTCATATATTCGACAAATAATCTCATTATTGTTAAGTAGCATATCATTAAAGAGAGAAATTAGTTTAGAAAAGTAGGTGTCACTCAATTTGTTTCCAAATTTCAAATTATATATCTTCTTGTTTGGATGATAATGTTGTACATTTAGAACAACCAGCTTATTATGAAATCATTACATAGTTATTTATATTCTCAAATAGTTTTGAAAAATCATGATATTCATATTTAATAGTCATTATCATTTCTTCAATACAATATTCATCATCATTTACTCTTGTAATCATATCCTCAATATGATCTTCATCATTATTCACACATGTAATCATATCATATGATCCATAAACCCCTGTGTTGTCTCAAACACTACCTATATCTAGTTCTTCCCTCTATTTAGTCCATCATTTATAACTTTGATCTATTTTCTGATAGATCAAGTTGTATTCCAACTCTTTTAGACTAACCAGTCTTGAATATAGAGGATATAAAAATTGAAAAGGGATTTGAGAAGGTTCATATGCATAATCTTTTGCAAACTTCACAAAATATTTAACCTCGTCCACAAACACCTTTTTAATTGGATTGACATCCATCCATTTTCAATTAATTTCAATCTTATTTGATTCAATAATAGTAACATTTAATAGAAAATAAATAAACACATATAAGGTATGAGATTTGATTCTTAAAAGGATATTATTTACACACACAAACTTATAGTGATCATATTTGACTATCAAAACATATATCAAAAGAAATTATTTATTTTTATTAATATTTCTTCTGTTTTCTTAGGAATAAGGCGTCACAAAAATACACTAATTTTTTACTTTTTAAAACATAGCTAATTAATTCATTGAAATTTTGAAAAAATTTCCATAAATGAGGTGTCACTAATTTATCGAAAATATTAATTTCACTATTTTGCTACACCACATTTACAAATATTTTTTAGAAAAATTTTAAAAAAACATCGCTAAATTAATGGCATTTATAAATGCCTCTATTCAGTGAAACTTTAATTAAAGATGTTATTTACAAATGTATACAAATAAATGCTGCTAAAATAGTTATGTTTATAAACATCGTTATTTAGATACACCTCATTTATAATTTTTTTAAAAACATCGGTAAATGAAACCTCAGTTAACGATGTTTATTAAAAAATGGTAATTTTTTTGTAATTAATTTTTTTTCTAAATATAATAATCAATTAAAAATAAAATATATTACCACAAACCCACCCCCTACCCCCCTCCATCCCTCTCATAAATGCTGAATTCAAACCCAAACCCCACCCTCCCACATTGCCCCCCACGCTCCATGACCCATACCAACCCCAACCTCTCTCCCATCCAGATTTCACACCCTCGCGCCAAGGTAAAATCAAATATGCCTCTGTAAGAATTCGAATAAACAACTTACATAGTTATACCCAATGATCTGGAAATCTCACCTATACCAATTATGATTATAAAATTATTTTATGTTGTATTCATATATAAATATAAATAAGTTTCAGTATTTAAAAAATTAATATTATATATATATATATATAATTTTATATTTTAATATACAAGTATCTTATATATATGATTATATTTTATGTTTTATGTTTATATATATATATATAAGTTTATGTAATATTATATATATAGGTTTGTATTTTTCATATATGTTTGTATTTTATGATATATATATGTGTGTTTATATTAAATATATATGTGTGTGTGTGTGTTTGTGTGTTTATATGTGTGTGTGTGTTTTTATACATATATATAAGTATAATTATATATATAATTATCTACATTTTAAAACACTGGTAAAAATATAGCTAAAATAGCCATGTCATCTTAAAAATGTGACAAAATCTAAAATATATATGCCTTTTTATATATAAATATATGTATATATATAATTATATAAATGATTGTGTGTGTGTTTATATATATATATATTTTTATATATATTTTTATATATATGTTTATATGTATGTTTATATATATGTTTCTGATATACATATATTAATATATATATATATATATATTTATATTCTATATTTTATATTTTATGTTTATATATATAATTTTATATATTATTATATACATATATATATGTTTATATTTTATATTATTTATATATTTGTTTATACTTTATATATATGTGTTTATATATTTATGTTTTATTTTGTATTATATATATGTTTATATTTGATGTTTATATATATATATATATATTATATTTGTGTTTATATTTTATGTTTACATATATGTTTATATTTTATATATATTATATGTTTGTGTATATAGCTATATGTTTGTGTGTGTGTGTGTGTGTAAATATATATGTGTATGTATACATTTATATTAATATAAATATAAATATATATGTATAATTAGCCACATTTGAAAAGAATGGTAAATATTTTACTAAAATAGTCATGTTTTCATAAAAACGCTACTAAATTTAAAATATGTGTGTGTTTATATATATATATAAATATATGTATACATTTATATATATATATATGTTTATATATGTGTGTGTGTGTGTGTATTAATATATATATATATAAATCTAAATTTATATATATGTTTATAAATGCGTGTCTGTATTCATATATATTAATATATATATATTCATCAATATAGAGAAATGAGAAATATTTATTTATTTATTTATTTATATTGAGTGACATTTTTCTTGAAAACAAGGCAAATTTTGTGTCGTTTTTTAGTAAACATCCCTAGTTTAGTAATTTTTTTTATGGAAACATAGCTAATTTAGTGACATATTCGGGAAACATCGATAAATTAGTGACGTTTTAAGGAAACGTTTCTAAATTAACAATGTTTTTCAGAAACATCGCTAAGAAAGCGATGTTTCCTAAAAATCATCACATTTAAAAATTAGCGATGTTATTAAAAAACATCGCTAAATTATAGTCTTTTTATTGTATGTGACACCCCATTTTAATGAAGACTTTTAAATTTGAAATAACATGTTACAAATAATATATAAAGTGTGGTAACCCAATTGAAGTTATATAACTAATAATTAATTAACCATTTCAAAATAGCCCAGTCAACATTGGCTTTGAAATGCCCATAGAAGTAAAAAATCACAAGAAGAATAGAAAAATGCAAAAATTTCATTTATTAAAACACCAGATTCAAAAATCATCTAAAAATTCCAACATGTAACTTTACAATCCTCAAAAATAATTTTATATATTTACATTCCAATAAGAATCCTCTAAGAATAATACCCATGAGTCCGTAAACCCAATTACTTATATTCTAACTCAAATAGATTTTCAAGATCTCATCATAGATTACCTCATTCCTTAAAATAAAAACTACATATGCTCTAAATTAAAAACCAAATCATACCTATTGATTATATATACATATATTTTGAAACCAATGAATGGGAAGGCACTGGAATAAGGTGGAAAAATAAGGAAGAAATATAATGCATGGGAAGAAAAAAAGAATGAGAATCCACAAGGAAACAAAATGAAAAGTAGACTTTCAAGTAGTCGAAAATGGTGTTGTGAGACTAGAAGATTAGCATGGGATCCATGCACACCACTGTTTAGGAAAAACAACGAAAAATGATGAATATGAACTAAATCAATTGAGAAATACATAAAAATAATATTTCCTTACCAAAATGTTATTTTTTAGGGGTTTGATTTATCCCAAACATCCAATAAGATCACAATAGAGTTCGACTTCTATGACAAGAACGAATGACATGAGGGCCATATATCTCTAGTAGGGGTTTTTTATAAGAATGAAAAGAGTTTTATCAGCATTGGTATAAATCAATGATAAAAGAAGCATTTATCATCGTTAAAACATAAATCTCTTTTATTAGTCCTGAACTTAATGCTGATGGTGGGGAGATCAGATGAGTTTTTTACGAGCGGGAGACTACCATAACCTAAGGTAGGATTTTCATTAAGCAAGGTTAGGTTACCCATTATTAGCACTAATGAAGTCTAAATTAACTAATGATAAAAATGAGTTTATTAAATAATAAAATTAAATTTTAAAATTAAGAAAAATTACTAATTATATAAACATGAATAAAAATTACCAATTTAATTTTTTTTAAATTAACAATTAAAATTAATAAATTAAAAAAATATTTAAAATTAATAAATTATAAAAATATTAAAAAAATAATATGTAATATTAAATTAATTTATAATATTAATTATATAAAAAAATAAATATTAATGTTAAATAAATAATATTAACTATATAAATTGAATAAAAATTAAAAATGAATAAATAATATTAATTATGTAAATTACAAAATACTAAAAGTACATGAATTATATAAATTGTATATATTATAAAAAAATATAAATGAATACATATTAAAATAAAAATGAATAAATACTAAAAAATAAATTTTAATGAAATATATTTAAAATTAATTACTAATTAAAAGTATATAAATAATAAGTTTATAAAGATATAAATAAAAATTATTAAAATAAACTTGAATTAAAATTAATTATGTAAATAGAAAATGTATTAGAATATTAAATTACAATTATATAAACTTGTATAAATACTTATTAAAAAGGAATAAATTAAAGAAATATTGAACAAATAAATATTAACCATGAATATATTAAAAATGTTTCAAAAGTCAATAATTGTTAGAAATGATGAAAAAAATAAAATGAATAAAACATAATAATTAAAAATGAATGAATTTCAAAAATATAAAAAAATGAATTAATATTTTTAATTATATAAATTAATGAATTACTATAAATGAATAAATATTAAAATAAAAAATATTAAAAATTAATTTAGAAACAAGATATTTATTATAAACTAAAAATTTATAATGAATAAATAATAATTGTATAAATATTTAAATAAAAATATATTGAAATAAAATTAAATAAATAATAATAATATAAATCATATTGATAATAAAATTATTGAATATTAATATTTAAAAATTAATACACAAATATAAAGTCGAATACATTACAAATTTTCTAAATTAATATTTATTAAAAATGAATAACTTATAGAAAATATAAAAAATGGGTAATTATTAAATGTTAAAAAATAATATTAAATAAATAAATGATAAAAATGAAGAAAATTCAGTACTTAAAATTGTTTAAATTATAATATATATATATATAAATATTAAATAATGTTAATTATATAAATTAAAAAAATATCCAAAAATGAATATTATTAAAATAAAAATAAATATATATTGAAAATTAAATTTAAATACAAACGATCTGCAATAAGTTACTAATTTAAAATAAATAAATTATATTGGCATAAAATTCAAATACAAAAAATATTAATATAAAAATGAATAAATATTAATTATATAAGTTATAAATGTATAAAAAATATTATATATAAATAATTAAAAATTTATAAATAAATATTATAAAATGAAAGGGCTACAAAAAATATTAAATGTGTATATATATATATATATATAATTGCATTAATTAAATTTCAAAATCAAAATGAATTTTCCTGTGATTGTTTGTACATATATGTACACAAGCACACATAAATATACAATAATGAGAAATGTCAAACTTAAAAAACAAATGAATTTTCTTATTATGCAATGATATATTTGTATACATATACTCAGACATAAGCATTAGAAAAATAATCATACACACACACATATGCATAAACATGCACATACATAAACAAAAATACACATATACATACCCATACAAACACATATATACCCAAACATATATATAATTACATATACGTACATACACAAACACAAATTTAATGAACTGGCCTAGGTCGTCTATCCGATAGATGACTTAACTAGCCTGGAACTTCCCTGAAGGGTGTTTTCCATCCCCATGGGCAGGAAACTAAGGCCTTGGAATCACATGAAAACACTTGGGAACTATTTAACCCAATAATTAGTGTAAATGTGGATGGCGGAATACAACAAAAATATGAAATTACCCATCTATATATTAGACATCCACACTAAAAAATGAATGAAATAATAAAAAAACAATAGAATTTTAATGAATCAAACAACACGAGCACCAAAAACCACCCCCACCCTCAGTCTTCTTCTTATGAAAGGAAAAAAATTCCCACCATATTTCTTTGTTTTGGATACCAGCAGCTATAGTTACCCTTCATTCATAGAAAGTAGTAAAATCTGAATTGACCAAAGTAAATCAGTTATAGGGAGAAGATGGACAGAAACTATTGAAAAATAAAAAAGTAACTCTTACTAAAATAAATTAATAGGCATAGCTGGTTGAATGTAACAAAATAAATATTATCCTCAGATGAAACAATTCTCTAAAGAGTGTCCAATAAAACTAAAATAGAGACCTGCCACTAAGATAAAATAGGTGTGAGCACAAAATCACTCAGTAATACACCACAACCCGTCGAATCATTGGAAATACCTTGGTAAAAAAATTCAAAACCTACTATTTTGAACGTAAATGGTAAAAAAATGTTTTAAAATTCATTGTAAAAAAGTTAATTAATAATATACACATTCCATTTTAAACAAAAATCTTTTTCGTAAAATAAAAACAAGGATGATTAAACATATTAAATTAAATTTTAAACCAATGGAATAGGTCATTTAAAATCATGGGAATCAACCCAAATCATTCTTTTCCCCAATTCCTAAAAGCCTAATGAAAATCAAATTTTCAAAATCACCTTCAAGGAATAACAATTTCCTTAAAAATCTTGAAGGAATAACAAATACGTTTCCCCATTCTCAAATCATATATTCAAACCACTTTAAAATAAACCATTTGAATGTAAACCATCACACAAAAATAATTGAATAACACACAATGTAACATCCCAGGTAATTAAAGAATAAATAATTTTCATATTTATTAATATTTGAGAATTAAATATGAATTTTAATTAAAAGGGGTTGCTATGTTCGATAGCGTACCCGATACACAACGATGAGTTTCTTTGAAACTTACGTAGCACACTAGTAATATAATAATATTATTTTAAATGTTAGTTAACAAGTAGCCGTTGTACTGGCGGGAATGAATAGAAATAACTAAAATATGAATAGATATGTTTTTAGACGTTTTTACATTTACCCAATAAAAGATAAAGGCTTAAAATACGGAAAGAGTTCAATTTTAGGCTTTTATACTCTAATTTTCACTAAAGGTTCACTTATCACCTTTTAATGGTGAACCGTCATTAAATATAGTTTTGATCACTCTTATACATTCTTTTGGACCAAATAAAACTCTTATTAAGAATCGGGACATCAAATTTTACTTTGTGTTTTTTTTGGTACCTTTCTGATAAAGTTCATTTTTTTATGAATAGTGTAAAATGTTGTATTTTACATCAAAACTGCTTTTTAATCTAATTTATTTATATGATTAGATTATCTTTTGAATTTGTCTTAATGTGTAATATGAATATATTTTTACCATTTTATCCAATGGTGGTCATTGGAATCAATTTCGATTTGAAATTAGACTTAAACTGGTGTCAATCTTTTGATACTTATTGTTTTGTAAAAACACGCTATTTGCTCTGGCAGCGGGAATTAATTATTAAATTAATTAGTGTGACTTATATGATTTGAATTTTGTAAAATAGACTTCATTTTTGAATTCGGAATATCAAATATAGCTTAGGGTGAATTTTTGGTAATTTTCTGAAAAACTTCAATTTTTGATGAATAGTGAAACCACTAAGTGGTAATCAAGCAAACTGATTTTTCAGTTAAATGAAAGTTTACCACTAATGTGTATTGAATTTTTAAAATCCGACATACATGGTTGTCATTAAGAAGTAAAATGTGGTTCAATGAGATTAAAATAATTTTTTGGTGAATAGTAACTTATTAAGTTTTTAATCGCGATTAGTAGTAATTAGGGTAGTTTAAGGTATAAATAATGATTTAATAATATGAAATGACCTAGACACATGTCCCAACCTTATTGCTTGTGTCATGGCCGACCAAGACAAGCCATGGGTCAACTTGGGGACCCCATGGATCCACTTTTGTTGGGAAATGACATAAATTACTTTTTATTTAATGTTAAAGTGAAAATGACACAAACATGATATGTTTTGCGAAAACAATTTTTAAGTGAGGTTATACAAGTCCAAATTTTGATTATAAATAGTCATTGGAAAGCTAAAACGTTTCCTACATCATAGTATTTGTTTTATAATTTTTAGACATTAAATAAATTAAATTATTTATGACATAATAATGATGCAGCGATGACATCATTATTTGACGATTTAAATAAAATAGAAAGATAATGTAAAATCTAAGAACTAAACATGTCCAAAACCAATTGGATGAGTGGATTTCGAACCCTTATCACCTTATCCACGAATTCTATCAATGTGGGACCTTTTAAAACCGAAACACTTTTTCAAATAAAGTTATATTTCTTTACTTTCCAAAAGTGCCCCTCCTCTCCTCTTATAAAAGGCCCCCACCTCTACCTCATTTCACACACTCTTCAAGCCTTTGGCTCGGCCAACCCCTGCCCATTTGCTCTCTCCACATCCCTCTACTCATCCTAGAGGATTCCCTTTGGGCAGAATCCTTTCAAAGGAAGCCTTTAGGCTCAACTCAAAAGGAGTTACACTTTTTAAAGGTAATTCATTCTCTCATGTTCATTTGTTTTATTTTGCTTCTCCAACCCCCTAAACTCTTTTTATTTACTTATTTTGTAACAACACCAGTATCTTCAATATACTAGGATGTTGTTATAAGATTTATTTGAGCTACACTCTCACACAACTACATCAAATGGTTAAAGAACATAAGGTTTCCGTGGATGGCGAAATTCTGCCTCCCGAAACGATGATTGTTCAACACTCATTAAACACCTTCAAAGGTGGCCATTATGATGTCACTCTTTTTATATATGATATATAATATGTTTATGTTTTCCTTAAGCTTCTGTTTTTTCATTTTGGGCATACCTGTATGGTTTCCATTATGGGTAAAACACGATATCTTCATTTTAGGAAGCGCGGACTACCGCCCCCTAAAAGTGATTTGATTCGTTAATACCATATGTGGGATGTGTAAAGGATAAAGTTAATGATATTATATATGTTATTATACTGGAATTATAATATACTCTTATATCATTATGATTCCATTCCAGAAAATATGAAATAGAAATGGAAGTAGCGTTCATGCGTACGTACGGCTTACCGTCTCCATGAACGGTGCATTTCATTTCTTACCTCTAAATGTGATGTAATATTATAAATGAATGTATGTACTGGATATACATTTTATATATGATATCTACTTCATGAATACCATTCTGGATATAATGAACCTTTGACCAAATTAACAACATGTAAGTGTAAGAAGCCTATTTTTGACTTAAGAACCAAATACCGACAAAATGAACATTATTAACTTAAATGATTACATGATGTTCATAACATGGTATAAAAGGAATAATGAACTTGAAAAAGATTCATAAGCAAGTAGAGATTAACTCAAGTTTATTATTCAGGAGTTTAAAGAACGGTCGGGTCAAGTCGGATACGAGGTATGGGACTTCGTCTCAATCTCCTTTCATTGAGGCATATTTTGTTTTATACACAACTTTCTTTTATACGGTGTATAAACCCCTTTGACTTTTACGTTTATTCAAAAGGAATCTTTTTTATACGAAGCGTTTACTAAACGACAAAAGGGAATGTTTTTGTCGTACGTATGCGGCGACAACGACTTCTCCGCTGTCGTGACCGTTATTTGAGTTTCGGCTTCCTCTACAAGCCATACCTTCTTTTTTAAAAAAAGATAAATACCATATTTTACTTTTCTTTTATTTAGGTATTGAAAATGGTTTTCATAATGTTTTTATATCAATGTGTTGTATTGATATCTCGTGATTGAAATGTGGAAATTTTATGTTTCCTTTATGCATGTTTTATGTGATATGATTATGTTATGGTTCTTGGGCATTATTATGAAGACGGGTGGTTCCGTGATAAACTAAGGGCGGGTGAGCCCGTTATAGCTCTCCAATGCATTGGGTAACGTGAAGGAGTGAAACGTTAAGGTTTCTCCGAAGAGATTTTAGGGAATATACTGTGATGGGTATTCCAAACGTGACCAAGAGGGTTACTCCCTACGTAAGAATGTTATGAATGCCTCAAGTTACCTTTACATATTATGATTTCTATGATTTATTCATGATTTGATGAGGTATGTTAAAGTGATTATGTTTTATGGGTAAATTATGATTTCACTCTTATGTATGTATGTACCCATGTTTCCTTTCCATGTTTTTATAACCCATACTGAGTTTTTATGCTCATCCCAAGTTTTTGAAATGTTTTTCACAGGTCAAGGGAAAGGTACATGATAAGATGATAGAGTCAAGGATGTGTCAAGAAATAATCCATGTTTTTTTTAAATGTGTTTCCATTGATGGGAATGAAGAATACTATCTTTATGTAACCACTTTGTTTATATGTGGAATGTAATGCAAGTTTTATGATCTAATTCTCTAAAACTCTAAACTTGAAAAGATCCTCAATGTGTAATCTTGTAATAACACAAGATTAAGTAAGGTTTAAGGCTGGGGCCTTATAGTTGGTATCAAAGGTCGGTTTAGATAACTTTAGGAGTTAGAAAAGTGTTAAATTATAATATGATTGAAATGATATAGCATTTACGGATTACCATGTTGCTTCGCCTAAGATATTTCGGTGTTCAGAATGGTTTTCCGCAGAGGAAACAAAGCAGCTATGTTGGGACGACATCAGGAGGAAGACAACCTTCCAAATCAGCAACCTGAGATGGTCGGAATCGGAACTGAACAGTTTGTTGCAGTGATGGCACAGTTGACTCAGGCTATAAATGGTGGTGGTATCCATGCACGAGATCAGCCAGATCAACCGCAGAGGAACATGTCAGTGGTGGAACATTTCATGAGGCAACATCCCCCATCATTCAGAGGATCATCTGACCCTGTGCTAGCTGAAGGGTGGATTAAAGCACTGGAGAAGATTTTTGATGTCATGGGGTGTTCAGACAATCAAAAGGTTAGTCTTGCTATTTACCGTTTGGAGGGTGAAGCAGATCAGTGGTGGTCCATGGTCAAAAATATCAGGGACGCCGATGAGATTGATGCTCTTGACTGGGATGAATTCAAAGGTATGTTTCTTGAGAAGTATTTTCCTAAGGCTGTTCGACTTAGGATGGAAAAGCAATTCTTGGAATTGAGGCAAGAGGAAGACTCAGTGGCTGCCTATGAAGAAAGGTTCACTCGATTGGCAAGGTATGCTCCAAATTTTATCCGGGACCTTGATAGTAAAATCAATCGTTTTTACTCAGGATTAAAGCCAAAGTATCGAAGGGCATTAGCTTCTCGTGAGTTTAAAAGTTATGAAAAGCTTATTCGATGTGCTGAGAAGGTGGAAATGGAGTTTGCCGATGACCAAGTGTTCTATAACAACCAGCAGAAGAAGAGACCAAGGTGGCAGGAGAAAGGTAAAAATTCTTCAAAAAAGTCTGATGGTAAGAAAACTAAGTTTCCAGCTTGTGATAAATGTGGCAAAAGGCATGCTGGGGAATGTCTTCTGAATTCTGGGAAGTGCTACCGATGTGGTAAGATGGGACATAAGGCTCGTGATTGCACTGAAAAGGATCAAGGTGAAGGTAAGAACAAATTTGATTTACAGTTAGTGAAATGTTATAAGTGCAATGAGATGGGTCACTATGCAAACGAGTGTCCGACAAGGAGCGTGAGTGATGGGAAGCAGTTAGACTACAAGCAGAAAGGGGTGGTGAAATCCTTTGCAACTACTTCAGCAGATGTTGGGCCATCGAATGAAGTGGTGTCAGCTCCAGGGAGCTCAGTATTTTTCGAAGATTGACTTGAGGTCGGGGTACCATCAGTTGAAAGTAAAAGAAGTAGATGTTCTGAAGATTGTGTTCCGTACTAGATATGTCCATTATGAATTGGTAGTTATGCCTTTTGGGTTAACCAATGCACCTACTGTATTCATGGACCTTATGAATAAAATTTTCCATGAGTTCTTGGATAAGTTTGTGTTTGTGTTTTGAGGTTTGGGAAGAGATTGTGTGTGCCTTGTGATTCACAGTTGAAGAGAGAGTTGTTATGTGAAGCTCATAGTTCTCCATTTTCAGTTCATCCGGGCAGTACTGAGATGTATAGAGACCTGCGGGAGTATTACTGGTGGGATGGAATGAAAAGAGATATTGCTGATTTTACTGTGAAGTGTTTGACTTGTCAACAGGTTAAAGCAGAGCGGCAGTTACCGAAAGGGATGCTTCAGCCTTTACCAGTGCCAGAGTGGAAATGGGAGAATATATCCATGGACTTTGTTGTTGGATTACCAAAGACATCTCGAGGTAATAATGCAATCTGGGTTATTGTTGATCGCTTGACCAAATCTGCTCATTTCCTTGCTATACGAGATACTTTATCTCTTGATCAACTTTCCCGTTTGTATTTTAAAGAGATAGTCAGGTTACATGGAGTTCCTCTCTCCATTGTATCGGATCGTGATCCCAGGTTTACTTCTAACTTTTGGAAAGGCCTTCAGAAGTCGTTGGGTACTGAATTAAATTTTAGTACAGCTTTTCATCCTCAATCAGATGGGAAGTCAGAACGAACAATTCAGACATTGGAGGATATGCTACGAGCTTGTTCTATGGATTATCAGGGAAGTTGGGACCAACATATTTCTTTGGTTGAGTTTTCATATAATAACAGTTTTCATTCCAGTATACAGATGGCACCATTTCAGGCATTATATGGGAAGCGGTGTCGAACTCCAGCTTTCTGGGATGAAGTGGGTGAAAGGAAGTTGATGGGACCAGAATTGGTAGAAGAGATGGCAGAAAAAGTTCAGCTGATTCAGAAACACATGAGAACAGCTCAGAGCAGGCAGAAGAGTTATGCGGATAACCGGAGGAAGGATCTATCTTTCGAGGTAGGTGATCATGTTTTTCTCAAGGTTTCTCCTTGGAAAGGTGTGATGAGATTTGGTAAGAAAGGAAAGTTGAGTCCAAGGTTTGTTGGACCATACGAAATTCTGGAAAGAGTTGGATCAGTTGCATACCGAGTGGCTTTACCTCCGAGTTTATCTCAGGTACACAATGTTTTTCACGTTTCGATGTTGAGAAAGTATATGCCAGATCCATCTCATGTTTTGAGCCCAGAGGTAGTTCAGTTGGAAGAGAACCTATCTTATGAGGAACAACCGGTCCAGATTCTTGACCACAGGGAGCAAGTGTTACGGAATAAGGTGATTCACCAGGTAAAGGTTTTGTGGAAAAACCACATGATTGAAGAGGCAACATGGGAATCTGAAAATGCTATGAGGGATAAATACCCCCACTTATTTTGATAAGTGAATAAAATTGCGAGGACGTAATTCCCAAAAGGGGGGAAGGATGTAACATCCCAGGTAATTAAAGAATAAATAATTTTCATATTTATTAATATTTGAGAATTAAATATGAATTTTAATTAAAAGGGGTTGCTATGTTCGACAGCGTACCTGATACACAACGATGAGTTTCTTTGAAACTTACGTAGCACACTAGTAATATAATAATATTATTTTAAATGTTAGTTAACAAGTAGCCGTTGTACTGGCGGGAATGAATAGAAATAACTAAAATATGAATAGATATGTTTTTAGACGTTTTTACATTTACCCAATAAAAGATAAAGGCTTAAAATACGGAAAGAGTTCAATTTTAGGCTTTTATACTCTAATTTTCACTAAAGGTTCACTTATCACCTTTTAATGGTGAACCATCATTAAATATAGTTTTGATCACTCTTATACATTCTTTTGGACCAAATAAAACTCTTATTAAGAATCGGGACATCAAATTTTACTTTGTGTAATTTTTGGTACCTTTCTGATAAAGTTCATTTTTTTTATGAATAGTGTAAAATGTTGTATTTTACATCAAAACTGCTTTTTAATCTAATTTATTTATATGATTAGATTATCTTTTGAATTGGTCTTAATGTGTAATATGAATATATTTTTACCATTTTATCCAATGGTGGTCATTGGAATCAATTTCGATTTGAAATTAGACTTAAACTGGTGTCAATCTTTTGATACTTATTGTTTTGTAAAAACACGCTATTTGCTCTGGCAGCGGGAATTAATTATTAAATTAATTAGTGTGACTTATATGATTTGAATTTTGTAAAATAGACTTCATTTTTGAATTCGGAATATCAAATATAGCTTAGGGTGAATTTTTGGTAATTTTCTGAAAAACTTCAATTTTTGATGAATAGTGAAACCACTAAGTGGTAATCAAGCAAACTGATTTTTCAGTTAAATGAAAGTTTACCACTAATGTGTATTGAATTTTTAAAATCCGACATACATGGTTGTCATTAAGAATTAAAATGTGGTTCAATGAGATTAAAATAATTTTTTGGTGAATAGTAACTTATTAAGTTTTTAATCGCGATTAGTAGTAATTAGGGTAGTTTAAGGTATAAATAATGCTTTAATAATATGAAATGACCTAGACACATGTACCAACCTTATTGGTTGTGTCATGGCCGACCAAGACAAGCCATGGGTCAACTTGGGGACCCCATGGATCCACTTTTGTTGGGAAATGACATAAATTACTTTTTATTTAATGTTAAAGTGAAAATGACACAAACATGATATGTTTTGCGAAAACAATTTTTAAGTGGGGTTATACAAGTCCAAATTTTGATTATAAATATTCATTGGAAAGCTAAAAAGATTTCCTACATCATAGTATTTGTTTTATAATTTTTATACATTAAATAAATTAAATTATTTATGACATAATAATGATGCAGCGATGATATCATTATTTGACGATTTAAATAAAATAGAAAGATAATGTGAAATCTAAGAACTACAAATGTCCAAAACCAATTGGATGAGTGGATTTCGAACCCTTATCACCTTATCCACGAATGCTATCAATGTGGGACCTTTTAAAACCGAAACACTTTTTCAAATAAAGTTATATTTCTTTACTTTCCAAAAGTGCCCCTCCTCTCCTCTTATAAAAGGCCCCCACCTCTACCTCATTTCACACACTCTTCAAGCCTTTGGCTCGGCCAACCCCTGCCCATTTGCTCTCTACACATCCCTATCCTCATCCTAGAGGATTTCCTTTGGGCAGAATCCTTTCAAAGGAAGCCTTTAGGCTCAACTCAAAAGGAGTTACACTTTTTAAAGGTAATTCATTCTCTCATGTTCATTTGTTTTATTTTGCTTCTCCAACCCCCTAAACTCTTTTTATTTACTTATTTTGTAACAACACCAGTATCTTCAATATACTAGGATGTTGTTATAAGATTTATTTGAGCTACACTCTCACACAACTACATCAAATGGTTAAAGAACATAAGGTTTCCGTGGATGGCGAAATTCTGCCTCCCGAAACGATGATTGTTCAACACTCATTAAACACCTTCAAAGGTGGCCATTATATATGATGTCACTATTTTTATATATGATATATAATATGTTTATGTTTTCCTTAAGCTTCTGTTTTTTCATTTTGGGCATACCTTTATGGTTTCCATTATGGGTAAAACACGATATCTTCATTTTAGGAAGCGCGGACTACCGCCCCCTAAAAGTGATTTGATTCGTTAATACCATATGTGGGATGTGTAAAGGATAAAGTTAATGGTATTATATATGTTATTATACTGGAATTATAATATACTCTTATATCATTATGATTCCATTCCAGAAAATATGAAATAGAAATGGAAGTAGCGTTCATGCGTACGTACGGCTTACCGTCTCCAGGAACGGTGCATTTCATTTCTTACCTCTAAATGTGATGTAATATTATAAATGAATGTATGTACTGGATATACATTTTATATATGATATCTACTTCATGAATACCATTCTGGATATAATGAACCTTTGACCAAATTAACAACATGTAAGTGTAAGAAGCCTATTTTTGACTTAAGAACCAAATACCGACAAAATGAACATTATTAACTTAAATGATTACATGATGTTCATAACATGATATAAAAGGAATAATGAACTTGAAAAAGATTCATAAGCAAGTAGAGATTAACTCAAGTTTATTATTCTGGAGTTTAAATAACGGTCGGGTCAAGTCGGATACGAGGTATGGGACTTCGTCTCAATCTCCTTTCATTGAGGCATATTTTGTTTTATACACAACTTTCTTTTATACGGTGTATAAACCCCTTTGACTTTTACGTTTATTCAAAAGGAATCTTTTTTATATGAAGCGTTTACTAAACGACAAAAGGGAATGTTTTTGTCGTACGTATGCGGCGACAACGACTTCTCCGCTGTCGTGACCGTTATTTGAGTTTCGGCTTCCTCTACAAGCCATACCTTCTTTTTTAAAAAAAGATAAATACCATATTTTACTTTTCTTTTATTTTGGTATTGAAAATGGTTTTCATAATGTTTTTATATCAATGTGTTGTATTGATATCTCGTGATTGAAATGTGGAAATTTTATGTTTCCTTTATGCATGTTTTATGTGATATGATTATGTTATGGTTCTTGGGCATTATTATGAAGACAGGTGGTTCCGTGATAAACTAAGGGCGGGTGAGCCCGTTATAGCTCTCCAATGCATTGGGTAACGCGAAGGAGTGAAACGTTAAGGTTTCTCCGAAGAGATTTTAGGGAATATACTGTGATGGGTATTCCAAACGTGACCAAGAGGGTTACTCCCTACGTAAGAATGTTATGAATGCCTCAAGTTACCTTTACATATTATGATTTCTATGATTTATTCATGATTTGATGAGGTATGTTAAAGTGATTATGTTTTATGGGTAAATTATGATTTCACTCTTATGTATGTATGTACCCATGTTTCCTTTCCATGTTTTTATAACCCATACTGAGTTTTTATGCTCATCCCAAGTTTTTGAAATGTTTTTCACAGGTCAAGGGAAAGGTACATGATAAGATGATAGAGTCAAGGATGTGTCAAGAAATAATCCATGTTTTTTTTAAATGTGTTTCCATTGATGGGAATGAAGAATACTATCTTTATGTAACCACTTTGTTTATATGTGGAATGTAATGCAAGTTTTATGATCTAATTCTCTAAAACTCTAAACCTGAAAAGATCCTCAATGTGTAATCTTGTAATAACACAAGATTAAGTAAGGTTTAAGGCTGGGGCCTTATACACAAAATGGCATGAAGTAATTGAGTGAATCATAATCCTAAAAAATAGAAAAATAATGATTCTAATGGTTAAACAATTTGATGGAATAAAACTGATTCACAAATAGAATATAGGGAAATTAGAAATATTTATTTATTTATTTATTTATAATTAGTGACATTTATCTAGAAAACAACGCAAATTTTGTGTCGTTTTTAGTAAACATCACTAGTTTAGTAATTTTTTTATGGAAACATAGCTGATTTAGTGACATATTCGGGAAACATCATTAAATTAGTGACGTTTTAAGGAAACGTTTCTAAATTAACAATGTTTTACAGAAACATCGCTAAGAAAGCGATGTTTCCTAAAAATCATCACATTCAAAAATTAGCGATGTTATTAAAAAACATCGCAAAATTATAGTCTTTTTATTGTATGTGACACCCCATTTTAATGAAGACTTTTAAATTTGAAATAACTTGTTACAAATAATATATAAAGTGTGGTAACCCAATTGAAGTTATATAACTAATAATTAATTAACCATTTCAAAATAGCCCAGTCAACATTGGATTTGAAATGCCCATAGAAGTAAAAAATCACAAGAAGAATAGAAAATGAAAAATTCAATTTATTAAAACACCAGATTCAAAAATAATCTAAAAATTCCAACATGTAACTTTACAATCCTCAAAAATAATTTTATATATTTACATTACAATAAGAATCCTCTAAGAATAATACCCATGAGTCCGTAAACCCAATTACTTATATTCTAACTCAAATAGATTTTCAAGATCTCATCATAGATTACCTCATTCCTTAAAATAAAAACTACATATGCTCTAAATTAAAAACCAAATCATACCTATTGATTATATATACATATATTTTGAAACCAATGAATGGGAAGGCACTGGAATAAGGTGACAAAATAAGGAAGAAATATAAGGCATGGGAAGAAAAAAATAATGAGAATCCACAAGGAAACAAAATGAAAAGTAGACTTTCAAGTAGTCGAAAATGGTGTTGTGAGACTAGAAGATTAGCATGGGATCCATGCACACCACTGTTTAGAAAAAACAACAAAAAATGATGAATATGAACTAAATCAATTGAGAAATACATAAAAATAATATTTCATTACCAAAATGTTATTTTTTAGGGGTTTGATTCATCCCAAACATCCAATAAGATCACAATAGAGTTCAACTTCTATGACAAGAACAAATGACATGAGGGCCATATATCACGAGTAGGGGTTTTTTATAAGAATGAAAAGAGTTTTATCAGCACTGGTAGAAAGAAATGATAACAAAAGCATTTATCATCATTAAAACATAAATCTCTTTTATTAGTGCTGAACTTAATACTGATGGTGGGGAGATCAGATGAGTTTTTTACGAGCGGGAGACTACCATAACCTGAGGTAGGATTTTCATTAAGCAAGGTTAGGTTTCCCATTATTAGCACTAATGAAGTCTAAATTAACTAATGATAAATATGAGATTATTAAATAATAAAAATAAATTTTAAAATTAAGAAAAATTACTAATTATATAAACATGAATAAAAATTACCAATTTAATTTTTTTTAAATTAATAATTAAAATTAATAAATTAAAAAAATATTTAAAATTAATAAATTATAAAAATATTAAAAAAATAATATGTAATATTAAATTAATTTATAATATTAATTATATAAAAAAATAAATGTTAATAATAAATAAATAATATTAACTATATAAATTAAATAAAAATTAAAAATGAATAAATAATATTAATTATGTAAATTACAAAATACTAAAAGTACCTGAATTATATAAATTGTATATATTATAAAAATAATATAAATGAATACATATTAAAATAAAAATGAATAAATACTAAAAAATAAATTTTAATAAAATATATTTAAAATTAATTACTAATTAAAAGTATATAAATAATAAGTTTATAAAGATATAAATAAAAATTATTAAAATAAACTTGAATTAAAATTAATTATGTAAATATAAAATGTATTAGAATATTAAATTATAATTATATAAACTTGTATAAATACTTATTAAAAAGGAATAAATTAAAGAAATATTGAACAAATAAATATTAACCATGAATATATTAAAAATGTTTCAAAAGTCATTAATTGTTAGAAATGATGAAAAAAAATAAAATGAATAAAACATAATAATTAAAAATGAATGAATTTCAAAAATATAAAAAAATGAATTAATATTTTTAATTATATAAATTAATGAATTACTATAAATGAATAAATATTAAAATAAAAAATATTAAAAATTAATTTAGAAACAAGATATTTATTATAAAGTAAAAAATTTATAATGAATAAATAATAATTGTATAAATATTTAAATAAAAATATATTGAAATAAAATTAAATAAATAATAACAATATAAATCATATTGATAATAAAATTATTGAATATTAATATTTTAAAATTAATACACAACTATAAAGTCGAATACATTACAAATTTTTTAAATTAATATTTATTAAAAATGAATAACTTATAGAAAATATAAAAAATGGGTAATTATTAAATGTTAAAAAATTATATTAAATAAATAAATGATAAAAATGAAGAAAATTCAATACTTAAAATTGTTTAAATTACAATATATATAAATATATATAAAGATTAAATAATTTTAATTATATAAATTACAAAAATATCCAAAAATGAATATTATTAAAATAAAAATAAATAAATATTAAAAATTAAATTTAAATACAAACGATCTGCAATATGTTACTAATTAAAAATAAATAACTTATATTGGTATAAAATTCAAATACAAAAAATATTAATATAAAAATGAATAAATATTAATTATATAAGTTATAAATGTATAAAAAATATTATATATAAATAATTAAAAATGTATAAATAAATATTATAAAATGAAAGGTCTACAAAAAATATTAAATGTATATATATATATATATATAATTGCATTAATTAAATTTCAAAATCAAAATGAATTTTCCTGTGATTGTTTGTACATATATGTACACAAGCACACATAAATATACAATAATGTGAAATGTCAAACTTAAAAAACAAATGAATTTTCTTATGATGCAATGATATATTTGTATACATATACTCAGACATAAGCATTAGAAAAATAATCATACACACATACATATGCATAAACATGCACATACATAAACAAAAATACACATATACATACCCATACAAACACATATATACCCAAACATACATATAATTACATATACGTATATACACAAACACAAATTTAATGAACTGGCCTAGGTCGTCTATCCGACAGATGACTTAACTAGCCTAGAACTTCCCTAAAGGGTGTTTTCCATCCCCATGGGCAGGAAACTAAGGCCTTGGAATCACATGAACACACTTGGGAACTATTTAACCCAATAATTAGTGTAAATGTGGATGGCGGAATACAACAAAAATATGAAATTACCCATCTATATATTAGACATCCACACCAAAAAAAATGAATGAAATAATAAAAAAACAATAGAATATTAATGAATCAAACAACACGAGCACCAAAAACCACCACCACCCTCAGTCTTCTTCTTATGAAAGGAAAAAAATTCCCACCATATTTATTTGTTTTGGATACCAGCAGCTATAGTTACCCTTCATTCATAGAAAGTAGTAAAATCTGAATTGACCAAAGTAAATCGGTTATAGGGAGAAGATGGCCAGAAACTATTGAAAAATAAAAAAGTAACTCTTACTAAAATAAAGTAATAAGCATAACTGGTTGAATGTTACAAAATAAATATTATCCTCAGATGAATCAATGCTCTAAAGAGTGTCCAATAAAACTAAAATAGAAACCTGCCACTAAGATAAAATAGGTGTGAGCACAAAATCACTCAGTAATCCACCACAACCCGTCGAATCATTGGAAATACCTTGGTAAAAAAATTCAAAAACTACTATTTTGAACTTAAATGGTAAAAAAATGTTTTAAAATTTATTGTAAAAAAGTTAATTAATAATATACACATTCCATTTTAAACAAAAAACTTTTTTGTAAAATAAAAACAAGGATGATTAAACATCTTAAATTAAATTTTAAACCAATGAAACAGGTCATTTAAAATCATGGGAATAAACCCAAATCATTCTTTTACCCAATTCCTAAAAGCCTAATGAAAATCAAATTTTCAAAATCACCTTCAAGGAATAACAATTTCCTTAAAACTCTTGAAGGAATAACAAATACGTTTCCCCATTCTCAAATCATATATTCAAACCACTTTAAAATAAACCATTTGAATGTAAACCATCACACAAAAATAATTGAATAACACACAAAATGGAATGAAGTAATTGAGTGAATCATAATCCTAAAAAATAGAAAAATAATGATTCTAATGGTTAAACAATTCGATGGAATAAAACTGATTCACAAACAGAATCCCCTTTCATTGGGGTATATTTTGATGTTATACACTACCTTAATTTATGAGGTGTATAAATGAATCATTTTAAATGTATTTTGGTATTGAAAAATGTTTTAAAAATAGATTGATTAATTCAATATCTTAAAATTATTTCTTATGATAGAAAATGAGATTTTATGAGTGAAATGTTGATAATTGAAATATTTTATTTGTTATGATTATATCATGATACTTAGAAATTTGAAGGGTGGTTACGTGAAAAACCAAAGAAAGGTGGTTCCGTGATAAAACAAGGAATTTTGGATACATTATAACCTTCAATTAATTAGGTATGTAAGTCAGTCGTATGACTATTCTGTTTTTAAGAGTGACAAATATAGAAGTTGACTGCATGGTTATTCCATTTATGTATGATTATGTCCCAAGTTTCCTTTATATGTTTTATGTATTTAATATCGGTTCTATGGTAATATTTTGAATAAAAAGGGTAAGTGATGTTATTTTATTCAAAAGTAAAGTATTTACTTATTCGTAAAGGAGAAAATTATTACTTTAAGATAAAGTATCCATGTTTTATATATTTTTACAAGACTAACTATTTTCCTTCTTTGAGTATCCCTTACAGACCTTTTTCTACTCAACCTAAGTTTTAAAATATTTTTCATAGGATATAAGGGAGAATAGAGATAAGGATGGGATCAAGGGAATAGTTGTGACAATTGAACATTAAAAATCCATGTTTCATTTTAATAGTTTTTATTTTGTGAAAAAATGTAAAGTGGGTATAAGTGTATACATTGTAATCTTTCTGTTGTTATGTAAGAATTATGGACTAATTATATAAAAATATAAACCAAAAATATTTTTTGAATGTAAAGAAGTGAATTATAAATTGAATTTAATATGTTATGTAAAAATAAGGTTGAGTCCTTACAATAACTATATATAATTATAAATAAATATAAAATAATAAAAAAGTATATATATTTTTTATATTATATAAATATTATTTAAGAATATATATATATATATTCATGTATTATAAATACAATTATATATATATATATATTTATAAAAAATTAAATAAAATTTTAATATATTATATTTTATATTCATTTTTTCATGTATATAAATATATTACAAAGAATTTTTTTTTGATTAAAATAAATTTGATAAATTTTATATGAAATATATTATATTAGATATTTTATAATATATATATATGTTGTATTTATATAATTATGTCTACTTATTGGTATAAAAATAAAAATTTAAACATATAAATATGTATATTTAAATTAAATTACTCATGGTAACATTTATCAGTTCTAACTAAAGCACTGGTAAAGGAAACCTTTATTAGCACTAAAATAAGTGATGATAAAGGTGGGTTTTTTTATCTTTTTTAATAATTGATAAATGTATATCCTTTATAATTTTTCACTATTTCTTATACAAGCTTTATTAGTGCATAAGATACTATTATCAATGATAAAACACAACTCACATTGCAAGTTCTAGGCTAGATGCATTTACCAATACTAGAAATAACAATGATAAGAGAATGAGTGCATAAAATCATTGATAGAGGTGGTCCTATGTCAAGAATTTTTTATCACTTATGAAGTGGACATATCAATTTTATTTATAATGATAATGAATAATCCCTGAATCAAATCTTTTTAGTACTGATAAAATCTATATATTACAGAAATGTGCTTCTACATTTACATCACATTACATCAACCAATTAAAAAGAATAAAATTTCATTTAAACTAAATTTTCCTAATAATAAATTAAAATTATAAACAAATCTACATTACAAAAATTTCAATACACTACAATCACACTGGTATGTACAATTTATTATAAACATTACATATTCAACAAATTCAAAAAGGCTATTTTTGTCCCAATATTTCACTATCCTTTATACACCCATTAAAAAGAGCTCAGTCACGCTACAAGTTTCTAAACACACCACCACATCTATTGAAAAAAATAAGGGTTTAGATTTAACAAAAAATAGTTCTTATATTATAAATATGATAAATAAATAAATGAAGGACAAATATGATACAACGTATTAATAAAATGTCACTTTTAAACTGAAAACATGCACATCATGTCATATCAGACACACCGTGTGTCGGATTAATTAGTGGTCGATTCCTATACAAAAAATAATAATTTATTAATCATTGTCCTAAATATCAATAAAATCCAAACACGTTTTCTCGATTTTGAATATGTGACACGTGTTTTGAACTATAATGTTAATTTTATATAAAACATGCATTTCCATTCATACCCACAACACCATGTATCAGATTTTCATGACACCTATTCCTATATGTCAAAAATGACTCATGGATAATTTTTCCTAATTATCAATAAAATCCAATAATGATTTCTTTGTTTTTAGATAGTGAAACATATTCGGAACTAAAATGTCACTTTTAAACTGAAAACCTACACTTTAAATCATACCGAGCACATAATGTTCGGATTAACATGTGGTTGATTCCTATATGTAATAAATTAAATTTTCATAATTTAACTAAATTATGAAGATAATAAGAGTACACTTTCCTGGTTTTTAGAAAGTAATAATTTTTTCCAAACTAAAAGGTCAATTTTAAACTGAAAACACACACTTTCAGTCGTACAGGGAACATAGTTTCTTGGATTGATGTGAGGTTGATTCATACACATAAAAATGAATAATGAATACTTTTTGTATATAATAAATCCAATTAGTGATCATTTTCTTGGTATTTAGTGAGTAACACCTGTGTTAAATTAAAATTCAACTTTTAATCAAAAAACACACTTTTAGTCATACCCAAAAAATACATTTCAGATTGATATGTGGTAGATTCCAACAAATTAAAAATGAATTATGGATAATTTTAATAATTTATCAAGAAAAATAAAGTTTTTTTTTTAGTATGTGATGATTTATTTGAGCTAAAATGTCAATTTTTCACTGAAAACACACACTTTCAGTCATACCAGGCACATTGTTTGTCATATTCGTATATAATTGATTAATACATGTTGAAAATGACATATTTATTAGTTTCCTAATGTATCAACACAATATGAGTGAATTTTATTATTTTTTATTATGTTATTAATGTTTTTAAATAAAATTTCAATTTTAAATAAATGCCCACTTTTAGTCATAACGGGCCCAATTTTAGTTAGATCGATATTCGGTTGATTCCTACACGTAAAAAATTACATATAGATTATTTTCCTCTATTTTCAAGACCATAATATATTGTTTTATTTGTTTTAATGATTGATACATTTTTGACCTAAACTTCCACTTTTAATCCAAAAACCCAAATTTTGAGTGATACTAGGCACACTAGGCATCAAATTGAAATATAGTTGATTACTACATGTCAAAAATAATTTATGGAAAATTTTACTAATGTATTAAGACAATAAGAGCATGTTTACAAGATGTTTAGTTAGTGACATGTTTTTTTGAAATAAATGCCACTTTGAAAGAAATGAACTCACTTTTAGTCGTACAAACCACATCGGGTGTGATTTTGATGTGTGTCTAGTTTTTATAAATTAAAAATGTTTTATGAAAAATTTTAATAAATTATAAGGAAAATATTATAATTTTTTCATGTTTTCTAGGGAGTGATGTATGTTTTAAACTAAAATGTTATTTTTAAATTGTAAACTTCCAATTTGAGTTATACCAGGTACATCATGTATCATATAGACATGAAACTAATTTCCAAAAGATAAAAATGACTTAGGGATAATTTTAATAATTTTTTGAAACCATTATAGTGTTTATTATTAGTTTTTTGTGAGTGAAACAGATTTTGAACTAGAATTTCACTATTAAACTGAAATCACACACATCGAGTCGAAACAGAAACACTATGTGTCCAATTGGTGTATAGTTGATTAATACAAGTCCCAAAAGATTTATAGATCATTTTTCTAAAGTCTCATAACAATACAATATTTGTTTCTTGGTTTTAAATGAGTGGTGTTTTTTTGGAACTAAAATGTCACTTTTAAATAAAAACATTCACTTTCAGTCACACAAACAACACCATGTGTCAGATTGATATGCAGATGATTCCTACATATAAAAAATGATTTATTAATCACTTTATTTAAGTATGAAGACAATATGTGTGATTTTTCTTAGTCATGAGTATGTGCTGCTTTTTTTAACTAAAATATCATTTTTAAATAAAAAATAACTTTTAGTTATACTGGGAACACTGTGAATCAAATTTACATTTGGTTGATTCTTGATCATCATAAACAACATATGGAATTCTCTTCAAATGTATTAAGAAAATACGAGTTTGTTTCCTTAGTTTTCTATCTATGACACACATTTTTAACTAAAATATTGTTTTTAAATTAAAAACTTCCACTTTGAGTCATACCAGGTACACTATGTTGTTGATTGACATGTGTATGATCTTCCATATCACTAATGTCTTATGGATAATTTTACAAAAATATCCAAACAATTTGAGTATATTTTTTAAGTTATCAATCAATGATGGATATTTTTAACTAAAATTCTATTTTTAAACTAGAAACCCACACTTTAATTCATACTAGTCACATCGAATATCAGATTGACGTGTGGATGATTCATACACATAAAAAATATTATTTTTTCTATCAATTAAACATAATTTTTTTCCAAAAACATGTAATTAAAAGTTTTTGGACCCTAAAGGGAATACATTTAATAACTAATGAACATAAAATATAAAATAATGAATAAAAAGATATTTGGAAATAAAATATGGTACCTGGGTGCATCATCTTTTTCAAATCCTTCGTTGATAATATATATATTTCAAATTATTTTGTTTCTATGAAGTAAATTAAATGGTTAGAGAAAAATAAATTCTCAATAGAGTCACCACTTCATGACCTCTATGAAAACTATCCAAATAAGTAGTAATTATAAATGATAATAAAATAAAAAAATAAGTAGATAAAATGATAATAAAATTAACTAAAAAATAGTTGGAAATAATCTCTTCCTGATATCTATAAATATTCTAACACCATATATTCTACCCACTCATTTCTAAACAAATACATTTCCCATTTTGGATTCTTAAATTGTCAATAATAATTATAGTATTGAAAAAATATAAATAAAAAAATTATTAAAAAAATATTGTAATGAAATTGTAATTATCATCAGAAATACCTATTTGAGGATGCAATCTTGTAAATGGATAATAATATCTGTCATGAATTTTTAAACATAATAACCAAAATATTTTTTTTGAAAATATAGAAGCATTGACGAAAATGAGTAATTTTTACTGATATATGTTTTGATAGTGAAATATTATTATACATACCATAATAATTATCTAGTTTTAAAAATAAATAGGTTTCTTCTGCTCATATATCATCCTCGTATAATGATTTTGATGATATTTAAATACCACACTATTACAAAAAATCATTAAAAAGTAGTTTAAAACTTATAATGTTAAGTTCAATCATAAAATATTTAATTCAATGTATTAAAAATTGATAAAGGTTTTCATGTGTGGTTTATTTTTATACAAGATATGATTTGAATCCAAAAAATAATTCTTTGGAGTATCCAAATTGATTATAATGACTAACGAGTGCTTCTTAAAAAGGAATATGTAATGAAAGAAATGAAAATATATTTGATATGATTAGATTGTGGAGTTTTACCCTTGAATTGTGAGTAAAAAGTGTTTCCCATCAGTAAGTTTCTATTCAAGAATTTTGTCCAATTGTGCCAATATTATTGGATATTCCTTTTCTACAATGACCTTTTTTATAAGTTATTTAAGGGATAATGGGTCAAAAAATGTGTTCATAGGGTTTTCCCTTCACATAGTACTAATGCATATTCCTATAACAAAATATGAATAGATATTAACTATAATTGACATAGTTGATAAAATATTGGAAAAATAGATTATAAAAACACATCTCATTTGCACATTTACAATCGATACATCCAAAAATGCATGCTTGTGGACTTCATCAACATTATCAAGACCAATATTGTATATAGTTTCCTATCTATTTTTTTTAAAATAAATATAGGTTTTATTATTATCTTTGAATGTTTCATCTATATTAAATTATAATATTAGTTAATGTGATAGTTGAATTAGTGGGTATAACTTACTCACTGATGGATTTTTTGATTTTTTGGTTCATGCTTTAGATTATTTTGATTTGACCTTATATTTCTCCTTCATTTTCTCCATATATAATAAAATTCATTATTTAATAAATTTTATCATTAATTTTAATAAAATAAAATATAAAAGACATATATCTTTATTGAAATGTATTTTTACAAGATCAAATGGATTTTCAATTAAAGTTCTAAAATCATGTTCAATAGTGTGAACATCTAGATCATCAAGGTGAAGTGGTATATCAACACTCAACTCATGAGCTACATCAATCCCTATTATAACATGATCTTTTAAAAGATTTTTATTATATATAATATCTCTCTATATAATATACAGTATACCCCTCACAATAAGCCAATAGGTGGTCAATGATATATATAAATCAAAATAAATTTCACCTTATAGAATATTTGTAAAGGAAAGGAATTAAAATCTATTTGATTCACATTTCACCGAAACAATTATGAAACAATTGGTGACCTCTAATAAGGAAGGACTTTGAGGAGAATGTCTAGCCTCAAACATGGGGGTGGATCATAATTTTGTGGTTGATGTTGTGCTGTTTCTTCTCTTTTACTCCTTCCCATAAAATTCTTTAAAAAATTAGTCTTTAAAATAATTTTTCTTTTAGAACACTTATTTTTTTCTAAAACTCATCCATTTTCTTATATTTTCCCCCTGTGTCTTTAATTTTTCAAAATATGTTTGAGGTGAAACTCTAAAACCTTCACCTTGGAAACCACTATATTGTTCTATCCACTTCAATTCCACTGAAAGTAGTCATTCATCGGGTACACCTAATAACGATTATTATTAATTAATGGTATAAAAATACTAAAAAATCATTAGTCATTATTATATAATATTGATTTAAAGATGAAATTTTTTTATTCTATTATATATACACATGATTCCCATACCCATTATGTTTTTTAATCTACTTGTATAACATATTAATTTACACAGGCATCCTTCAATAAGATACAACATAGGATAAAATGGGATTTTGATTTTTATTAATCAATCGGTAACTAAAAAAAGGAGCATAATTAAGTTATTGTTTCATGTTATATAAAATTATTACTATAAATTTAAAATAAATACCATTTTTTTAAGTGAATAATAACACATACTTTCTTTACAGTAGGGATACCTTGGTTTTGACCTACACTACGTATTTCCAGCGCTCAATTATTGTTTTATAAGTTAAAAATTATTAATAAAAATGATTGATACATATATTTTTAAGTAAAATATTACTAATCCTAATTTAATTGAAATTATGCCTCCTAATTATGACCAATAAACACATTCTATGTTCATTGGTTTATCATGTGGGAATAAATCTATGGTGGGTAGGGGTTTAGTTTCCCTTAATTATCTATAATAATAATAATTTTAATAATTGTCTAAAAGGATCTATGTGTGTTTCTAGCGACTATTACAAATTTTTTTAATTTGATAGTCATATAATATAAGTACACCCTTAAATGGTTAATGAAGACAAAATAAATATTTGATTATTTTATCTTTTTAGTAGACTAGAGAAACTATACTATAATTCTTCCCTAATCACTTCCCAGATTAGTTCCTTTAATGATAGCACAACATTGTGTAACGTATCTATATCAATCGGAACATGCATTCAAGTGGTGACCATGATGTAAATAATAAAAATAAACTTGTTGGGTTTAACAAATTAGAAATTTTAATTCCATCCAAAGCATCAGTTTTATACATTTTCTTCTCACCTTAAATTTTTTTTAAGACTGCTATGCTATGATGCTTCTATTTTTTCTCATACATAGGTTGTTCACCTTACACCATTTCAACCATTTCAAAATTTTTAATATGTGGTTCCTCAATATTGATATGGTCAATATGTGGAGAAACTTGTTATTTCTTAGGATTGGGAACATCAAGATATGGAGAAGCCATTATAATTAGATGAAGTTGAACATTTAATTTATAATATAAAAATTCATAGTGAAAACATAACATTATTATGTAACACGATGTGTATTAAAAAACTTATCATGGTTATTGGACTCTATTTTTTCATTAAAGGTTTAAAACTCCTCTATCAAGTATCCCAATTTTCTCCTTTTGGTCCCATCCATCATAAAAGACTCAGTTTTCATCTGGACCACTGTGAAATGATTGTGAAATCCAAATTAAAGGGTCATCATCAATTGAAGTGACATATGACCCAACAATGGTTTTAGTTATAAATCGAAAAATTGAAAACTTTTTGTTTTTTGGATCAAAAAAATAAAATATATGTACTACTCATGAGGATATTTTAAATTATTTTCCTTGTACCCTTACTTACTGAAATCCACTTTCATGAATCCTAATTCAAGGATTTTAAATACTCTCCTATTAGCACACCATTTACATTGAAAAATTGACAAATTGAATGTTGTATAATCCAAAACCCATATTTTTTTTATGATTCCAAAGTATAGAATATTTGTGTAAATTTGATTTCTATACTTAGTACCAGATTAATCCATCACTTCCACCATAAGTGTAACTATATTATTTTTTATAGTACCATGTTCATCCTGTTCCTTTTTATAGAACGTATGACCATTAATTAATACATGAAATCTTTTACCATATAATTACTTTAATGTTATATCATGATAAATTTTCATTAATAATAAATCCATCTATCATCCCATAAGACATGGTTATATTCATGAGATCTTCATTTCTATAAGAATCATGCAATATAACACCAAAATCACACATTAATTTTAGATATTCATTCAATGGATCCCAATAAACACTAATATAATTACCTAGTTGTTTTCGTCCTGATATAATCAGAGAAAACATAATGTATTTTCACCCCATGCATCACTATGGTTGAAAGTTATAATTTACCAACATAACTTCCCATGTATTGTGTGTGATAAAATCTAAACCGAAAGGATTCACTCCATCAGTAGATAGATCATTATTGTTTTTTCTCATCTCATTTACTTATTTAGGATACTTGTGATCAATTTCTTCCATTGATGAGAGTTTACTGAGTGAAAAAGTTTCCCATATTTATTTCTTGTATATGTATGTTATGTCCATTTACATTTATTCTCCTCACTTACATATAATATCCTAAATATTAGAATTATTGGAAGGTATTATACTGCTTTTAAAGGCATTTATTAATCTTCCTTTTATGGAGACACACCACACTTAGTGAATTTTTAAGTGATTCATATTTATTATGAAAAAAATATACAATCATTTAGACACACATGTATTATTTCAATGATCATACATATTGAATACTACATTTTTTAGATTCATATATTCGACAAATAATCTCATTATTGTTAAGTAGCATATCATTAAAGAGAGAAATTAGTTTAGTAAAGCAGGTGTCACTCAATTTGTTTCCAAATTTCAAATTATATATCTTCTATTTGGATGATAATGTTGTACATTTAGAACAACCAGCTTATTATGAAATCATTACATAGTTATTTATACTCTCAAATAGTTTTGAAAAATCATGATATTCATCTTTAATTGTCATTATCATTTCTTCAATACAATATTCATCATCATTTACTCTTGTAATCATATCCACAATATGATCTTCATCATTATTTACACATGTAATCATATCATATGATCCATAAACCCCTGTGTTGTCTCAAACACTACCTATATCTAGTTCTTCCCTCTATTTAGTCCATCATTTATAACTTTGATCTATTTTTTGATAGATCAAGTTGTATTCCAACTCTTTTAGACTAACCAGTCTTGAATATAGAAGATATAAAAATTGAAAAGGGATTTGAGAAGGTTCATATGCATAATATTTTGCAAACTTCACAAAATATTTAACCTCATTCACAAACACCTTTGTAATTGGATTGACATCCATCAATTTTCAATTAATTTCAATCTTATTTGATTCAATAATAGTCACATTTAATAGAAAATAAATAAACACATATAAGGTATGAGATTTGATTCTTAAAAGGATATTATTTACACACACAAACTTATAGTGATCATATTTGACTATCAAAACATATATCAAAAGAAATTATTTATTTTTATTAATATTTCTGTTGTTTTCTTAGGAATAAGGTGTCACAAAAATACACTAATTTTTTACTTTTTAAAACATAGCTAATTAATTCATTGAAATTTCGAAAAAATTTCCATAAATGAGGTGTCACTAATTTATCGAAAATATTAATTTCACTATTTTTCTACACCACATTTACAAATATTTTTTAGAAACATTGTAAAAAAACATCTCTAAATTAATGGCATTTATAAATTCCTCTATTCAGTGAAACATTAATTAAAGATGCTATTTACAAATGTATACAAATAAATGCTGCTAAAATAGTTATGTTTATAAACATCTCTAATTATATACACCTCATTTATAATTTTTTTTAAAAACATCGGTAAATGAAACCTCAGTTAACGATGTTTATTAAAAAAATGGTAATTTTTTTGTAATTAATTTTTTTTCTAAATATAATAATCAATTAAAAATAAAATATATTACCACAAACCCACCCCTTACCCCCCTCCATCGCTCTCATAAATGCTGAATGCAAACCCAAACCCCACCCTCCCATAGTGCCCCCATGCTCCACGACCCATCCCAACCCCAACCTCTCTCCCATCCAGATTTCACACCCTCACGCCAAGGTAAAATCAAATATGCCTCTGTAAGAATTTGAAAAAACAACTTACATAGTTATACCCAATGATCTGGAAATCTCACCTATACCAATTATGATTATAAAATTATTTTATGTTGTATTCATATATAAATATAAAGAAGTTTCAGTATTTAAAAAATTAATATTATATATATATAATTTTATATCTTAATATACAAATATCTTATATATATGATTATATTTTATGTTTTATGTTTATATATATATATATAAGTTTTTGTAATATTATATATATGTTTGTATTTTTCATATATGTTTGTATTTTATATTATATATATGAGTGTTTATATTAAATATATATATATATATGTGTGTGTGTGTGTGTGTTTATATGTGTGTGTGTGTTTTTATACATATATATAAGTATAATTATATATATAATTATCTACATTTTAAAACACTGGTAAAAATATAGCTAAAATAGCCATGTCATCTTAAAAATGTGACAAAATTTAAAATATATATGCTTTTTTATATATAAATATATGTATATATATAATTATATAAATGATTGTGTGTGTGTTTATATATATATATATGTTTATATATATGTTTATATATATGTTTATATGTATGTTTATATATATGTTTCTGATATACATATATTAATATATATATATATATTCTATATTTTATATTTTATGTTTATATATATAATTTTATATATTATTATATACATATATATATGATTATATTTTATATTATTTATATATTTGTTTATACTTTATATATATATGTGTTTATATATTTATGTTTTAGTTTGTATTATATATATGTTTATATTTGATGTTTATATATATATATATATTATATTTGTGTTTATATTTTATGTTTACATATATGTTTATAATATATATATGTTTATATTTTATATATATTATATTTTTATATTTTATATATATCATATGTTTATATTAATATATATATATATATGTTTGTGTATATAGATATATATGTGTGTGTGTGTGTAAATATATATGTGTATGTATACATTTATATTAATATAAATATAAATATATATGTATAATTAGCCACATTTGAAAACACTGGTAAATATTTCACTAAAATAGTCATGTTTTCATAAAAACGCTACTAAATTTAAAATATGTGTGTGTTTATATATATATAAATATATGTATATATATATATATATATATATATATGTTTATATATGTGTCCGTGTGTGTGTGTATTAATATATATATATATATAAATCTAAATTTATATATATGTTTATAAATGCGTGTCTGTATTCATATATATTAATATATATATATATTCATCAATATAGGGAAATGATAAATATTTATTTATTTATTTATTTATATTTAGTGACATTTTTCTAGAAAACAACGTTAATTTTGTGTCATTTTTTAGTAAACATCCCTAGTTTAGTAATTTTTTTATGGAAACATAGCTAATTTAGTGACATATTCGGGAAACATCGATAAATTAGTGACGTATTCAAGAAATAATGAAATTTTTGTAGGAAACATTGCTAAATTTTTTTATGGAAACATATTTTCGTGGACACGTGAATTCTATGGGAGTTATCATGGTTAGTTCAGAAGGACTCCTAGTGATGTTGACAGGTTCAGTAGTGCTAACCCCGATTCCTTATCCCCGGTTTTGGTCCTTTAATTACTTGAGCCTTGGAAATATTCCCATGCCACTATGATAATTTATTGGATTATTTAGGGGTTTTATCATTGTTCTTTTATTGTATCCCCTACTTCATGTATTGTTTCTTGGTACTTTTCCTTTTTTTTGTTCCCTTATTGCAAGACATGGCATAGTGGTTCCTTCTTATATGATCTCTCCCATAGTTTTTTATGTTTTAAATTCCAAATGATTGAAAAGTTTTTCTGAAAGGTTTTTTAATGAATGAAATTGGTATCATGGTCCTTAATGTGTTTTAAACTATTTTAAGAAAAGATTTTTCAAGGAGTTATCTGGTGGTAAGTGTTGAAAAAATGTTCATTTTGAAACTCTGCGAGTCTGAGTTTTCAAAATGGGGTTTTATTATTTCATATATAGTTTTTATTAAATGGGTTCTTTTTATGATTTATTTGTAAAACTATCTGATAAATGGAATACTCTTTGGATTTTCAAATTTTTATTTCTTAAAGTGGTTTTTTTGAAATTTATTTTAATGTGTGTCGTTAAAATGGTGTTTTGGAAAAGTACGTTAGGCTAGGTAAAAAGTGTTTTCCAAGTGATTATTTTCATTTAAATAAAAATCATAGAAAATTATTTTAGCATATTTTTTAGGTTTTGTTTAATATTTTCTAAAACCTTATATAATTTTTTTATTTTTTTACTTTATTTCAAACTAACAATCTTATGATGTAATATGAAATCGACTACATAGTTTCAATGGGTTGTAGTGTAATATTGAGTGCTTATGTGCTCAAACATATATTATTATCTCAGTTTTAGGTTCTTGTATCTCACTAATATCAATCATTGGGTATTGATTTATCCATGGATTGTTTTATTTTACTCTATTTAGCCAAGAATTCCTATTACTTGATTTGGTAGGACCTGTCTTTATTTTTTCTAGAGTGTCCATCTAACTATTCCCTTTACCTAATTTACTTTTCCCATTTATAATTTTACTAATTTATATATATAGAGGGTATCTATAGCTATAGGTGGGTGAAGAAAATCCATTGGTGAGCCTATTTACCTTTTAAGAGAAGGATACCACAATGGTGAGGGAGGTTTTTGGTGCTCAAATGCTTCTTTCCATAATATCATTTTTATTTATTTTTTTCACTTTTTATTTTAGTGTGGATATCTGATATATAGATTGATCATGCTGAATTTTGGTTTTATTGATGTTTTCATAATTACTATGATTATTGGGTGAAACCATTATTAAGTGTGATCTAATGATTCTCAAATACTATTTTCTACCAAGTAGGGATCTGCGATGCCCTTCAAAAATGTGGGGGGATGGTTTGAGCATCTATCAGACAGGAGACCCAGGATTTTTTTGTCACAGAATAGAATAAGAGTTCTGGGTTCTTCTTTTTTATAGGATCCTAAGACTTTATAATTACCTTTATTATTTTTGGTTTTGGTAGCTTGCAGATAAGGTTTTCGAGACTTGGGAGATATGTGTGGGAAGAGTCTCATGATCTCTTTTACTCCATGATCCTCGATTTTCCATGGGTTGTTGGGATTCTTCCATTGATTTTGTCTTTCCATTTGATGGAGTTTTTTAGACTATTGTTTTAGGCCTATGTAAGTGGTGTTTTGACCCTCAATTGCATGAATTGATTTTCCTTAGGAGCCATGAGTGATGTTTTGGGATGGTAATGAAGAAGGAAATCAAGATGTGAGGTTGGTTCATACGGACAGACAAACCATGAAGTGACTAAATGGTTAATTCTAGACACACTATTAGAACTATTTCATTATTGGCATGTAGTTCTCAACCATGTGGTGAAGTTAGGTAGAGTTCCACATCCTAGCTGATTCTTATTTTTAGAAAAATTGAAACTTGGATTAATTTTTTGTTGGGGAAACGTGAAAATAATTGTCAGTATTTTGAGATGTTAGAGTCATTGGATTTTTTTTGGTTAAGTATTTTTTCACTCATTTTTATGGTATTTTTCAGGTAATGTGAAACTCATATTGTGTGGGTGAAAATTGAATTTTAAAATAGAACATTTTTTTAAAGAAAGGACTTAAAATCAGCTTTTAAAATAAGGTTAGTGTCAAAAAATGTTTTTAAATAGTAAATTTTATTTTAGATTTGGAAAATGTTTTTTGTGTGATTGATTTTTCTAATCAAGTGAACACAATGCCTTAAAATATGATATTCTCTTTTAAGAAAAAAACAAGTTATTCCAAATTTCTTCTATGATATTTTTGTGATTTTATCATTGGTGAGTGTGTTTTAAAATGGTAAGTGATTTGAAATCTATATAAAATTGAAGGTGTTTATTTTATTTTAAAATATGAAATGGATTTTTAGTTTTAAAATATGCGGTGATTGTTTTAAAAATAATTTTTTAAACATTTTAAAATTGATCATGTCAAGAAAGGTCTTCGAGTTTGAATTTTGTAAATTGAATTGTTTAGGTTGGTTACTTTATAAAATAAAGTGTTTTTTTCTACCTTCATGTGTTTTATGATAGCTTGGTGTATTTTTAGAGATGTGATCGTGTGATGGTTGATGTCTCATGTGGTTTTATGTGAGTCACCCAGAATGGAGTAGTGTAAAAGTAGTGTGTTTGTCTTAGGGTTTCTTCCTCCTTATTTTTAACACTACCCTTAATCCAAATTAGTTTGAATGTGTTATTTCCTTTTATATTTATGTGATTTGTTTCTATACGAGGTAATTATTTATATTGAATCCATTTAAGATATTTGGGTCTAGTTTTTAGAACTATAATCTTTGGTTCAATGAGTGGATAAGTGAGAATTGTTTTTCTTGGAGACTCTTATTTGATCTTTGGTTTGGAGAGTTGCTTTGGATAGTCTTGGAAGTGTTGAGACTGATGGGTGAGTGTCCATCGTCTGGGGTAACCTTAGGGTGATGTTTTTATCTCTTTTAGTGTACAAAAAATTTTGGGATTTATACTCATAGAGTTTAGAATAGGTTTTTCTTGAGGAATCCATGGAAAAGTGTTTATTATGTTCTTCTTTGACTACATGTTATAGGTGGTGTCCCCTTTGGGGATTTACTCATTCTTCATTACTTAATGTAAATTGTTCATATGTGTTGTATAGACAATTGTTAGTCATATTTTTGTTTCTCTGGACATGGGTATGACCTTGGTTGCATGCTTGGATACTTGGGGTGTAATTTTGTATTTATTTGGTCTATGGATGACACCAATATTTTTTTATCATAATTAACACTGGATAGTATTCTAGGGAGTTGGATCTATGAACCCTCATATGTAAAATGTGGCACTTAGGTTAGAGTCATGTTGTTTCCTATCACAAAATGTTTTTCATTTTCAGCTTCTTGTTTGGAATCCTTAGTTTTGGTGATCTGGTTTGGCTATCCTTTTAGATGTTTCTAGGTGTAGTTATTTCTTTTGGTTTTTCTGATAGTTTTTTTTTGTTTCCATTGGATGGTAGAACTTTGTGAATTACCTTTGTAGATTTTTTGGAATGAGGTCATTTGGTGACATTCACTTGGTATGTGGTATGATATTTATATTTTTTCTATAATTTGAATTCATTTCTAAATGGTGGGGAGGCCAATGCTCGGTCTCTTTTCTCTTAGGGGTTTTCTTTATTTGATCAGTTCTTGGTTGGGTTTTTCTTGAGGAACTACTCATTTAATTGAATATTTATCATTCTTTTGAATATTTTTTCTAGAAAACAATTTCCTTTTTTACCTCTGCTTGGACTTGATACATTCTAGGGGAATAAATTGGTAAGGTGGAGAGTTTATAACACCGACTATATCACAGTGGAATTAATTAATAAATAAAATAAATTAATATTGGGTTATATAATTTTTTAGAAGCCCTGGTTGGAATGTTAATTTTTTTTAAAAATAATTCCACATAAGTTGTGTATGGTTATGAGTAACTATGTGGTATCTATGCAGGGACTCTAGTGATTCTAGGGTGTGACGCATGACTTTTTCATGATTAGGTGACAAGAATGTGAATTTGTTCTATAAGGGAAAAGTTAAAATTGGCATGGTGGGAGCATAGTTAGTCTAAATATACAATGATTAGAGGAAACTATATAGGGTGTGGTTTGTCTAGGTAGTTCTCTACTCATGGTTTGTGCACGGTTAGGCAAACCATACGGCCTAACAACGTATTTTTACTAGATTTAAAAAAATGATTTTTCTTTTCATTTTTCTTTTCTTTATATTAAAACCCAAAAATTAAAACACCCCTATCCTTTACCCCTCTATATCTCACACAACATCCCCTTAGATTGCCTCATCCTTAGAATGATGCCGCCACTTCTAACCAACATCTTTACTCATTTTTCTAGGCCATTTTCACATGTAATATTCATGCAGTGAGATTTTTTTCTCTCATATCCTTTATTCTCCTTCCATATCTCACTGGAATTTCTTCCTCATATAAACCCTAATCCATTTTATGCATTTAATTATGGTTAGGTATGGTTTTTAAATTCATATTTTTGGTGTTTAGGTTTTGGAAGGACCCTCTCTTGCATGTGGGAGACTTCGTCTTCAAAAGTTATATGTTTCAAATTTCTATGGCATGATTTTGGATTTTTTTCCATTAATATGAGTTAGTTGTTTCTTTAAAATCACTTTATAATATATACGTTTAAATTATTATTGTTTTTAAAGTGTATTGTTAACAAGGTTATGCCTCTACGATTGTCTATGATGAAAAAAAATATTTTTTCCAAATTATTTCATACCCTATCATATAATGGGATTCCATGATATGTGTTTGTAACAGTACCTTGATATAATTGAATGAATTATTGGGTTTTAATATCATTGGATAAAATCATAATAATTATTTTAAAATGTATTCTTATGTCAATTGGTGTTCAGACCATGTCTATTAGGTGTGTAAAATGTTTAACATGGGTCTTGTGTTTTTTAATGGGGAGATTTAACCCTTGGATTATATATTTGAAAACTCTATTTAACATTGGTTTTATTATTAAAAATGATTGAAATGTTTAGTGATTTTGAGATGATAAAAGTGGGTTACTTGGTTGACAATGGGTGTGTTATCCCATATGGATGGTATTTTCAAACCTTTATATGACATTAAAAAAATTCAAGGGTATTTTAAATAAAGTGTGGATTTAAAAATGGTTTCAAGAATTTCATTATCAAAATAGATCTCAAGAGTATATTGAGATAAATTTTGATAGTGATGAAATGTATTGGAATCACATGCTTGTTTTCGTAAAGAGATGGACTATTTTAAATTTTATAGAAAATATGTTTTCATTAATTTTTTGAAACCCTCTTTATCCCTTGTGATTCTTATGTTTATATGAAAACATGTAATCCTATGAGGGGTTTTTATCATTTATGCATTCTGATTTATATTTATGTTCATTAGTTATGGGGATACTTTTGTGAGGTTACGAGGTGGCGTATGTGTTGTTTTAAATTATTTTATCCATGAGTGAAGGAATTCTTGATTGTCATCACCTACTTCTTGACTAGTCTTGGGAGTCCTAGGAAAAATTTGGTGACATGTGTGATGGAAACCCCTAGTATGATAGTTGGTTGTATAGGGAAGGACAACCTAGAAATAACATAATGGTTAGTCTAGGAGGATAAAGCCCCAATAATAGGGAATTATTTTTATATGATCCTATGGGAAAGTCAAACTAGGGACACCCCATTGTTTTTCCCATGGGAGAGTGCATCTGGGGGAAAAACCCTTATTCCCATGGGCATAAGCATTCCAAGTTCTTTATCATAGGTAGTTCATTGGGACTCCTAGTGATGTTGATGTGTTAATTCTTATAGGCCTAGGTTTCTTATTTCTCATATCAGTACTTCTTTTACTAGATATTATGGATGATTCCCATGACACTAGGATCCTTTTTATGATTTTTAGAGGATTTGTCTTTGTAATTCGATTATATCCATTAATTATTGATTATTTTATGGAACATATGTTCTGTTAATTTATTTTCCATTATTGAATGAATTGAAATAGTGGTTCCTCGTAGTGTGGTTTCTCTTTTAATTGTGTGGTTTAAATTGAAAATGTTTGAAAAGGGTCCATGAATTGTTTTTGAAGAAGTAAATAGGAAGCATGATTTTTAAAGTGTTTTTAAACTATTTTTAGTATTAAGTTTAAATTATTCTATCTATTGAAAAAAAGTTTAAAATGGTTTTCTTTGTAACTCCAAGCATGTCTGAGTTTCCCAAATTGGTTTTAGGTTGTTCTTATATGTTCTTATTAAATGTTTGGTTTTTGATCTTGTTTTAGAAAACCATTTAATAAATGGAAACCTATTTTAATTTAGGAATGTGTATTTTTACAACCAATGTTTGTGAAATGGTTTCTAAAGAGATAATTTAAAAAGTTATTGTGGTTAAGTGATTTAGGATGGGAAAAATTTGTTTTCCCGTGATTGTATTAATTTAAATAAAAAACATGGAGAAGTAATTTAGAATATTTTGTATGTGTTATTTATTATTTTTTAAAACTATATATAAAATATTTATTTTTCTATTGTATTTCAAACAAGCATGATTAGGATGAAATATGAAAGTGACTAGTTAGTTTTTTGGAGTTGTGTTTGCCTAATGAGTGATTATATGCTCACACATATGTTATTATATCAGTTTTTGGTTCTTATCTTACCTTTTGACCACTTGTTGACCATTAGTTTATCTGAGTTTAGTTTTATTTTAATACATTCTGTCAGTTGTTCCTATTACCAGATCTGGTAGGACCTATCATTATTTTTCTATAATGTCTGTATAGCTATTAATTTTACTTGTTTTACTTTTTTCATTTAGGTTTTTACTAATTTATACAAATAGAGGGTATCTATTACTACTGGTGGATGAAGAAAAGTCATTGGGGTGCATCTTTTCTCTATATGAGAGGTAGTCTAGGGTGGTAAGGGAGGTTTTTAGTGCCTTCACTATTTACTGCTTTCCTTGTTATTTGGTTTCTTTATTTCTCACTTTTGTTTTTGTGTTGATGTATGATATATGGATGGGTCAAGCAAGTTTTTTTATATTCTTGTTGTATCATTTACCTTGATTATTAAGATAAACTATTCTCAACTATGTTCTTATGATTTCGAAGCACAAAGTGATTGGAAATTCCCTTTGGGCATGTTGTGAGATGGCTCGTGCATACGTTAAATGGATGGATCAGTCTAGTTTATTACAGTCATTACTAAATAAAGAATTGATAATAGTTTACCCTTATCAATTTCTTTTTTATAACTAATAACAAATCAATTTATCAGTGATATTAGTTATCTCTAACAAAAATATCTCCATTATTAGTGTTTTTTAATAATTATAATGAAAGAACTAAAAAAGTGGAATTTGATGTATTCTTTTTTAGCACCAATAAAGGATGATACAAAATATTTCTAAATATCTGGTAGTTTTTCCTCTTCCAAGAACTCATCATCACTTCCTCTGACTTTATAGACCCATTTCTATCTATCATTATCCTACTATCAATGAAAATTTGATCTCTTTGAGCTCTTTAATATTCAATTTATGGAATCCTCTATTTCTTCTTCAGTGGAGTCTCTCCTATTTATTCTTCATTGTTAGCTTCTTATCCTATATCTTCTCCCATCCCACTATATTTTCATCTATATTATCTTTTCAAACATTCTATACATATGTGTCTCTATAGTGACATCCTTCATTTGGTATTTTTTTGATTTCATAAATCCACTGGAGTGTTTATATACTCATTTTCAATCTCTTCCTTTGAGATAATGATGGGCCTCATTTCACCTCAGATGTTAAAAATGTTTCTTTGAAGGCACTCATCTGGTAGATAGTCATTACCAGATGATGATTTTTTTCTTTACCGTCACTTCTTCCCCATAGATGATTATAGTATGTTGAAATTTTTTTCATTTTTATTATTTTATTACTGCTACTCATTGTATGTTTTTTCTTTTTACAGTTCAATGTTATTATATGAATCTTTTTCAATACCCACATCACTTCATTTGTTGTATAGATATTAATGGTCAGATGGTGCTTCCAATACCTGTAACATCCCAGGTAAATAATGAATATGAATTTTTTATATTTATTAATATTTTCAAATTAATTATTAATTTTACTTTAAAGGGTATTTTATGTTCGATGGTGTACCCAATACATAGTAATGAGTTTCTTTGAAATCTTACATTGCACACAACATTGGGTCATACTGTAAAATAATAATATAATATTACTATTTTAAATGGTAGTTGACGCCTAGCCATTGTATTGTTGGTAACGAACAAAACTAGCTAAAATATTATTATACATGTTTTTTAAATGTTTTTACATTTATCCAATAAAAGTTAGACACTTAAAATGTGAATAAATCTAATTTTAAGCATAATTTAATTTAAAAGGTTGATTTACCGCCTTTCAATGGAGAACCATATTTAAATCAAGTTTTGGTAACTTTTATATGTTCTATTTGACAAAATAAAATTCTTATTTAGAATAAGGACATAAAAATTCACTTGAGTTAAAATTTTGGTATTTTTCTGATAAAATTCATTTATTAGGTGAATAGTGAAAAATACTGTATTTTAATTCACATCTACTTTTTAAATCTAATTTATTTATATGGTTAGATTATCTTTTTAATTGGTTTTAAAGTCTAATTAGATTATATTTTTAACATTTAATCCAATGGTGTTCATTGCAATTAATTTCACTTTGAAATTGGACATAAACAAGTGTCAATCATTTGATAGATATTGTTTCTTAAAAACAAGCTATTTATTTTGACAATGGGAATTAATTTTAAATTAATTAATGCAAATTCTATGTTCTGAATTTTTTAAAATATACATCATTTTTTAATTCAGAATATCAAATTTATCTTAGGCTGAATTTTTTGTATTTTTCTGAAAAACATTAATTTTTTATGAATAGTGAAACCACTTAGTAGTAGTTAAAAAAACTGAATTTTTCATTTAAATGAAATTGTTCCACTTCTGTGAATTGAATTTTGAAAATCCGACATACATGGTTGTTATTGTTAAGTAAAATTTGGTTCAATAAGATGAAAATAATTTTTAATGAATAGTAACTTTTGACTTTTATTTACCGCGGTTAAAGGTAAATTGGATAATTCAAGGTAAAAATAATATTATAATAATAAAAAATTAACTTAACACTTGTCCAAACCTTATTGGTTGAGTAATTTACGACCATGGGCATCTTTGGGTCTATTTTGGGACCCCATTGAGACACTTAGGAATGATAATGACACTTTAGATTAATTAACTTAAAGTAAAGGTAAAAATGACAAAAACAAATATCTTTTAGTAAATTAATTTTTAAAAAGGGTTTATATAAATTATCTTTTGAACTATAAATATTCATTGGAAATATAAAAATATTTCCTACATCATAGTATTTTTTTATAATTTTTATACATAAAATAAATTAAATTATTTATGACACAATAATGACGCAGTGTTTACCTCATTAATAAAAGATTTAAATAAATAAGATTATAAATATTAAAACAATATCAAAAACCTGTCCAATTATTATTGGATGATTTTATTTCAACCATGATTCATCTTATATTCAACTTTAATTACTTTTGGACCTTCATAAACTGAATATTATTATACAATAAAATAATATTTTCACACTTTCCTAAAGAGCCCCTCCTCCCCTTTATAAAAGGACACAACTTCTAATCAATTAATCACACCTCTAAAGCCTTTTGGATCGTCCAAAATCTGCCCAATTAATATCTCTACATACCTCTACTCTTCCTAGAAGTATTACCTTAGGCTGAAGGCACTTTAAGAAGTCCTTTGGGTTCAAATCAAAGGAAGTTACCCAAATTAAAGGTAACGGTTTCTCTTAAATTATTTTGTTTTATTTTGTTTTATTTTACTTATAAAACCCCATAAAATATTTTTATTACTTTATTTTATAACAACACAAGTATCCAAAATATACTAGGATGTTTTTATGTGAAGTATTTGAACTACACTTACACACACCTCCATCTAATGGGTGAAGAACATACTGTTTCTGTGGATTGCAAACTAACACCTCACGAAATGATGATTGTTCGATTATCTCCTACCGCCTATCATGGTGGCCATTAAGATGTAACTGAATTTATATATGATATATATTATGTTTATGTTTTCTATATTCTTATATATTTTTCATTTATATCATACCTTTATGGTTTCCATTATGGGTCAACGCAATAATTTCATTTGAGGAAGTGCGGACTACCGCCCCCTCAAAGTTATATGACTCGTTCATGCCATACATGGGAGGTATAAAGGATAGATTTAATGATATTATATATGATATTATACTGTAATTATAATATACCTATGAATCATTATGTTTTAATTCCATTAAAATAAGAAATAAAAATGAAAGTAGCATTCATGCGTACGTACGACTTACCATCTCCAGGAACAGTGCATTTCATTTCTTACCTCCAAATGATATGTACATTAAGAAATATATATATATATTGGATATATATGATATATATGATATGTAAATAATTAATATCATTCTAGATATAATGGAATATTGACCACATGGAAAACTTGTAAATATAAGGTGTTTATTTTTGAATCAAGTACCAAATATCGACAAAACGACCATTATTAATTTAAATGATTACATAGTGTTTATAAAATGATAATAATTGATATAAAAGGATTAATAAACATGAAAATTGTTCTTAATCAATTATATATTTACTTTAGTTTATTATTCTGTAGATTAAAGAACGAACGGGTCAAGTCGGACAACGAGGTAAGGGGTTTCTTATCTCACTTTTAATTTCATGAGATTTTTATTGTTCACCACTTACTAATTTCATGTGGTGTATTTTGTACTTACATTTGATATATATTATAATTATTATTATTATATTCATGGTATTATGTGATTAATTTGGTGTTTATTAACTTTTGGTCATACGACTCAGTTTATTACAACGTGGTAAAGGGTTTCATCTCACTTTTTATTCATGTGAGATTCATGCTATATTTGCAACTATTTCTTTTTGTGTGGTGTATTTACTGACCATTATTGTACTATTTGTGTAATATACTTTCATTTATGAGCTTTTACATCTTCATTGTATGATCCTTCTTTCATATGGCGTATGTTTTTTAAGTTACCAAATAGGTAAGGGAACCTTTCACCCTCCCCTTTTTAAAAAAGACTTATTTTTGTTATAACTTTTAATTTACATATTTTTATGTTGGGATATGTTCTCCTATATCCTTATTGATGTAAATTTTATGTCTAAGTGATTATATACACTTTTTATCTCATCAACTCATTTTCTGAATTTTAAAGTGACGTCATTAGGCTTTCGAATTTTTGTAAGGGAACTTCTTAACCCATTTTCAATTCTTTGGGTTAAAATTGTACTTCTTGAATATTTAATCCTATGAATATGTGTGAATGACCTCTGGTCGTTTTACGCATAATATTCACTTATATTGGGTGTATTTATATTTTTTACACGTAATTATGTGATTGATTTATCCTTAATTTAAGGATACCATCTTTATAAGGGATTTCATCTCAATTTACATTTCCATTGAGACTTCATTGTTGTTATGAACCAATTCACTCTTATATGGTGTATATATTGTCCTTTGTCATATTATATCATGAATACCTTTATTATCATGATATTATAAAGTTCTGATTTAATGTTATTCCTCAATTATTTGTATTCAAGAGTCTCTCATTTTGTTAAAAACTCTTTAACTGAAATATCATTTGAAATGTTTGAAAGATTTATTATTATAAATATTTATCTTTAATTTCCATGTTTTAAAAATGGTTTTGAGTATTTATTTATATGGACTTTAATGTTTTAAAATTATAACTCCATTAAAATCTTCAAAGTGGTATGAGAAAATTTGATTCAAAAATCTCTTTTTAAATGGTTTATGAAAATGGATTGATTATTTCAATATCTTGAAATTACTTCTTGTGATTTCAACTGAAATTTTAATAGTGAAATGTTTATATTTGAAATATTTTATGTGTTATGATGGTACTTGGACATTTGATGGGTGGTTACGTGATAAACCAAATGACGGGTGGTGCCGTGATAACCCAGGACGGGTGGTTACGTTACAACATCCAATGCATTGGGAATGGAAGTCGGCCATATGATTATTCCATTTAGTGATATTTGTGGAAGTTGACCATATGGTTATTCCATTTAATAATTTTTATGTCCCAAGTTACCTTTATATGTTATGTGTTCTTTATAGGGGTGTTATAGTAATCTTTTGGTTACAAAAGGGTAAGCAATGATCTTTTATTTAGTGAAGAGTATTTACTACTTCTTAAAGGTGAAAAGTATTACTTATGATAAAGTATTCATGGTTTACTTTTTGTTTTGAAAAAATAACAGTTTTCCTTGTTTGTGTATCCCTTACTGAGCTTTTTATGCTCATCCCATGTTTTTGAAAAGTTTTTCACAGGACATAAAGTGGAATAGGGTAAAGGATGGGATCATGGAAAATTCATGTTGTCTAAAACATGTAACTAGACATGTCTCATTTATTCAAGAGTTTTTATTTTATGGAAAAAATGGAAACTAAGTAGAAGTTTCTACTTTGTAATTTTTGAGACGTAATTTAATCATTATTACTAATTCTCTAAAACTCTAAACCTAAAAATATCATCAATGTGAATTATTCATTTAATTCAAGATTATTTAATTTTTAAGGTCGGGTCCTTATGGTACCTATTAGTGATTTCTCTATAAAGATGTTTAATATTTGTGTGATGGTATTAATTTTCATCATTCTAACACCAATATGTAAATTATTATGGGAGTCCAATGCTGGGGGTTCTATGATACATGAGTATTTTTTGGGAGTGATGGTGGAAAAAATATGACACTACTACATATACGACCTTTATCAATACATGAAATGACAATCAGTAGTGCCAAAAAATTTCTGATGTTATGAGAATTTTTAATATCTTGATGCTTTTATCAAAACTAAAAAACAACACTCATTAAATATAACTTTTTCATTGCTAAAAAGTGGTAATAAAGTGCACCCTTTATTAGTGAAATTTTTGGCACTAATGATGGTGTCCCTTCATCAATGATTTTTTATCACTAATTAATGAAGATTTTATTAGTGTTATTTTTATCACTAATAAAATATTATTTTAGCTATGCTCAAAATAGCATTGATAAATCTTAGTTGCATTAGAGTTCTACCGAATTTATAAAACACTATAGAAATAAGTGGATTAAATACATTTTAATTAAACATATATTGTAATACACAAAAAACAGTATGCAATTCTTAAAAACATTTCAAAAATTGACATGTACAACTAAATATGAATGTACAATTACATTGGTATGTATACCATTTATTATAAATGTAATAAAATTCAAACAAATTGTTTCATTTTATTTGGACCCCCTTCCAAGATCCTTTTTATGTGACCAGTTGCTATAAAAATCATCCTCACTACAAAAAACTTGTAAACCTATATAGAAAAACAATATTTATGTTATAAATTTTATAAAGAAACAAATTTAACGTAATTAGGTTACAATGCATTAATAAAATGTCACTAATAAACTAAAAAATGTGATCTTCTAATCATACTAGACACATTGTGTGTCAGATTAATTTATTGTTTATTCATACACATTTCAAATGACTTATGTATATTTTTCCTAATTTATCAAGATAATCTGAGCACATTTTATTTGTTTTGAGTATTCTATGTGTGCTTTAAATTAAAATATCATTTTTAAATAAAAACGCACATTCAGTCATGCAAGGAACACCATATGTTGGAATGATGTATTATTTATTGTTACATGTCACAAATTTGTTATGGATATTTTTTTAAATAATTTTACACAAAATAGGAGTGTTTTTTCTCAGTTTGTAGTGAGTGATACATGTTTTTGTACTAAAATATCACTTTTAAACTAAAAAAACACTCTGAGTCATACTGGGCACACCATGTGTTATATTGATGTGTAATTGATTCTTACTTTTCATAAATGACTTGTGGATAAATTTAATAACATATCAAGACAATCTGAGTGTGCATTATCAGTTGTTAGTATGTGATATGTGTTTTGAATGAAAATATGTCTTTTAAGTTGAAAACACACACTTAGAGTCATAATGAGCACACCATGTGTTAGAGTGACTTACTGATGATTCCTACATGTCAAAAATAGAATATGGATCATTTTCTTAAGGTATCAGGAAAATCCTAGGGAGTTCTTATTGTTTCCAGTGGGTGATTCATGCTTTGAAATAAAATGTCACTTTCATAGTGAAAACCCACACTTTGAGTCATACTGGGAACATTGTGTGACAGAATGACATTTTTTTGTTTTATAAACATAAAAAATGAATTATAAATCATTTTCCAAAAGAATGATTAAAATTTTACAATGTTTTATCAATTTTTATTATGTGATGTATTATTTGAACTAAAATGGTGATTTTAAATAAAAACACACAAGTTAATTCATATCGGACTCAACGTGTGTTGAACTGAAGTGAGATTAATTCATAATCATTAAAAATCACTCTAGGAAATATAATGATAACTGAACACTAACTATAACCATAACCAATAAATCCTCATGAGAATCCAGGTGCAACTATGTAAAGTCTCCCATAAGGTTTAACTCCTAATTCGATTCAAAAAATAGCCTATGATGGTACTTTTCTATTGAGAGAATTTGAAATGAAATTCCCCTTTCTCAAGGTGTAGGTAATGTCAAAGTTAGTCGTATTAAGGTATTTCACAAACAACCTTTATATAAGATTCATGTATTTATAATAAATGATATTTCTCAGACTTTTATGGTCAGAAAATAGTGTGAACCACTACCCAAAAAGATAGTTCATACAAAACTTAAGTGCATGAATAACTAGGACAAGATATAAATCATGATTGGGATAATTATTCTCTTTGGTCTAAGCTAACGAGAACTATAATCCACCACATGATCGTCCTATATTAGCAAAAAAACCAAAAAGAAAACCAGAAGCATCACATAAAACCACGCACACCAAACCAGGATTAGGTAAGATTATAATAGAAGATGAAGTATGATGTCATTTTAGATCATCAAAATAATACTAACACTATGAATTTCATATAAATTTCCCCCTTTTCTGGAACAATCCATCAAAGGTGACACCAAATTCGAATAATTCTTGATGAACTGTCAATAATATATAGCAAGACCAAGGAATCATCAAATCTTACTGATATTACATGGTTCGTCTAAGGAAAAAAAGCCTTTTCCTACTCAGTAACAACTGATTATCCATTATTAGAAATCACGTTCCCTAATAACTTCACCTCTTAGATCTAGATATTTCATTTCGAGATCTTTCCATAGAAACGATGACTCCTCAGAATTTTTGTAAAACCCTAAGTTATTATGAAATATATTTTTTCAAATTAATTTAATCTTTTTTATATTTTATATTTCCCAAAAAAATTGAATATTTATTTTATTAAAGTGTTATGTTTGTATTTTGTTATATGCAACACCAAGTTAAGCTTGCGCTACATGCAACACCAAGCGTGTAAGGGAATATAATGTCCTAAGAATTAGAAAAAAATTTAACTATTTTAAATGGATTCTATATTTTCTATATAGACTGAAATGAATGTGACACAAAGTTATTATGAATTTCACACAATAACAAGTTTCTTCACTGACTTTCATTACACGCATTACTGAGTTTTACTGAAAAACAATCTATTATTAAAATATTATTATTTAATATAATAAGATATAACCTAGCCATTAAATTAGAATTTATGAATATTACTAACTAACTTATGAAAATATGTTATTTTCATAGGATATAAAATTAATTCATTGATTACAAATTAATTAGAAATGGATATAATAAAAAGGTGAATATAAAAGAAATATTTCAATAGAAAACAATTTTTATACACATAAAGCTATTTTACCCTAATAAATTCAATTGATTGAAATTATATAATGATATTAATGAAATATATATTTTTTATATTCAATAAAATATTTTTTATATTCATCCAATATATTTTATAAGAATAAGATAAGAACAAATCCAATATTTCCCATAAAAATCAATATTTTTATAAAGGCACTTTTACCACCTTTTATTAGAGAACCTATTTTAAATACAATTTTGGATATTTTATAAATACTATACATTAAAATAAACTTTATATTTGAAGTTAAAACATGAAAATTATCTTAGGGTGGATTTTTGGTATTTTTCTCTGAAGTTTCATTTTTTAATGAATAGTGAAAATACTTAAATTTAATTCAAAACTACTTTTTCATCTAATTTATTTATATTGTTAAATTATATTTCAATTTGGTTTGAAAATAAAATTATATTAAATAATTATAAATTAATCCAATTTAGGTCATTATAATCAATTTCCAATTGAAATTGAATATAAAAACATGGAATTGTTTTGAATTTATTTACTTTGAAACTCGTATTATTGTCCCATTTACAAGATTAAATTTAAATTAATTCCTCACACTTATGTAATTGGAGTGTGTAAAAATTGATTTAATATTTTTAAGAATAATAATATATAATTTCTAATAAGTTCAAAAAAATTGACCAAAAATATTGGCGTATGTAATTAAAATTAATTACAACGATTAAGGTGAAATTAAGATTAATAAAGGACTAAACCTTAATCTTAAGGGATTAAATGTCCTATAAACTTGTCAAAAATAAATTATATGGCCTTATTTAGACCCTATTCTACATTTTATGGAATTTTTACCATTATGGGATCCAATTAAATGGAAAAAATGTTTGTGAAATTCCTTTTTCCAAAATTTACAAGAGTGTCACAGCTCCCCCACTATAAAATGGCTTCCTCTCCTCCCACATCCTCACACCTCTAAATAAACTTTTTCTAAACAAAGATCTTCTAAAATATATTTTAAACATACCTCCAATAATCTTATAATACTCCCCTTATAGCATCCCTCATTTTTAATACATAACTTTTCATTACATTTTACATACAGAGGATCTTTAAAGTCTAGTGTCTTGGAAATCAGGAACAATAAAACTTGAAATCACCATAAAAATTATTCTAATCCACTTTTAAGGCTTCATCATAAGTTCATAATAAGTAAAACTAATGAATCTCATAACCTGTAGACATGCATTCAAAGGAAAGGGTGAGTAGAAGGCCCAGTAAGGGTAAACAAGGGAATCTGTTTACTTGTGATATTAATACGAACTTGAATAAAACATAAAGACAAGAGTAATGAAATAATAGGCATATCAAAATTAAAATAACTTGAATCATAAATTGAATATGTGGAATCAACATTTCATTTAGACATTCATGAACATATCACCAAGGTCCATCCCCAAGTTGTCATAAAAATTACCATGGTTATTCACCAAGGTATCGTGAAACTTGTCATCTCTAGAGATTAATTCTTTACCCAATGCATTGGAGAGCTATCAAAGAGCACATATAATATATCTTTACTTTCATTTGATCTACATAGATCATAATAAAACATTTCATAAATAAACCATAGAGAATGAAAGAAATGGGTTTCATCTCATAATCGTGATGGTTTAAAAACAGCTTAAAAATAAGATCATTATGTCATTTATAACCCGTAGAAAGGGAGTGAGGGTTATATATATGTCAATTAAAGAATGAAATATATCATCATTATATGTTTATGAACAAACATATAAACAAAATAGGTCTGGGTATTCACATAAATAAAATAAGATAATTTCTTGAGAGAAAGAGATAGAAATTTTGAGACGAAATATTTGCAGCATAACGGCTATATAACATGGTTTTAAAAAACATTGAAAAGATAGAGAAAAAGGGTCACCCACTCATAAATAATTAATAATACATTATGGGTACTTAATAAGATCATGGTATGAATATTTTAATGATATACCACATGAAAAGGAAACATAAAAGAAAAGATAAGATGCGATTTCTTTTATGAGAAATTCGGCAGCCTAACAGCATCACTTACAAATTTAGAAAACAAATTGATGAGAGAAGAAAGGATATATCAACAATTAATAATTAAATGGATATTAATTAGAACATATAATAACATACCATTAACATAAATAGATTGAAATTATAAGACACAACATAATGGAAGTCATGACCTAAAAGAGGAGGGTGAAAGGATCCCTTACCTTGAAGAGTAACTTTGAAAGCTTGAAGGTAGGGACCTTGGGAGGCTTGAGGGAACCTTGTGAGGACTCCTTGGGAGGTAAGAATACCAGAAATTCGTTGAGGAGGATCTGGGAATGAAATGGATGAGGGAATGGCTTGGTAGTTATAGGGGAAGTGAGGGAACAAATCATTAATTGCTAAGGGACACCTCATCGGTGTTATTGGAGAAACCATGGGCTTGACCATGGTATTTTCCCTTGGTATTGTCCAATCGGGACACCTCATACCTTATATTACTATTCATAAGTCTACTAGAATGATTACATAATTATTACATCCTTAATGATGTCATTAAACACCTGAAACTAAAAACTGTATTTTCATTATTCACCGAAAATTCAATTTTTTCAGAACAATCCCCAAAAATAACCTTAACCTAATATTGATTCTCTCAATTAAAAAATTTACTCCATTTTATAAAAATATTTTTCTAAATATTTTTAATTTAATTTTTAAATAAAAAACACTATTTACCCGAAAAAACAATACTTGACTAATAATTTCTAAAACAGTTATTTAACTATTTTATTGAATCACATTACTTAATCAAGGCCTATAAAATATATCTATAATTTATTAAGTGAGGTTACTTAATACATTTAGTCACATTACTAATCATAAGCATAAAATCACTATTTATAATTTACTATTCACCAAAAATTAAGTTGATCTTATTAGACTCAAAATTTCTTACTGAAAGCAACTGTAGAAGACTATTTTTTAAAAATCATTACACATTATTAAATATTTAAGGTTTACATAAATATTTTAAAATATCCTTTTCAAAATAAATATCAATAATATACATCCTATATTTATCCGGACATTTGAAAATTCACAAACTTCACTATAAGAAGAAATCACAATTTTTATTTATATAAAAGGATTACATAAGGTTTCTAAGGTATCATTACATAGCCCCATATAACACCAGAATATGACTTATTTATAAGGTGTGTTAAGTTGATAGAATATTGGGGTGGCTTAGACAACATTGCCCGAGTGGTTATTTCTATCAGCTTGAACTTCTCGTGAAGGTGATTCTGTTCCAGCTTCACACAATGATGTTTGGCTTGGGTTTGGTCTAGAGCAAAGCCCATTGGTGATACCTCCTTCCCAAGTTCCGTCAGATGGGCTTCGAACAACCCAAGCCTACTGGATGAGGCCATCAAATCCTCTTTCTGTATTAATTAACCAAGATCACTTGTATTTATAAAAAAATTGTAACGTTAAGAGTTTATCTTTAAAGGGTCATATTGACCAACGGTCATATTGACCAACGGTCATATTGACCAACAGTCATATAACAGTCGAAACCCAATGGTCTCATTTAATTATACTCACTTCATTATTTGAGTATAAAATAAAATAACACACAAAATTTAGGAAACAAATATTAATAAGAATTTTGGGTCATTACACCGCTTGTGCATAAATCCGTCCAAGGAATCCCTTTGGTGTAAACCAAAAGGGGTTACCCAAAGAGGAGGTAACATCTTTCCTCGAGCTCTTTAGTTTTACTTTAATTATCTACCCCATAAAATCTCTTTATTCACTGATTATAAAACAACATAATTATCATAAATATACATATATTTTTATATTATATGTTTTTTACCAAAAATTACACAAACTTCAATCTAATGGGTAATTAATATATTATTTATGTGTATGGTGGACTATCGTCTCATAAAACAATGATTGTTCATTTTTCCTTGGCCTCCTTTCATGGTAGGGAATTATGATGGACACACTATTTATATATGTTATATATGATATTTATTATATATTTATTATTCTTTAATTATTTAATAACACGTACATTTATACTTTACATCTTGTTTAAATATGATAACATCATTTGTGGACTTGTGGACTACCGCCACCTCAAAGCGATGTGATTCGTTTACACTTTACAGAGAATTTGTTTAGGATAGTTTTAGTGAACATGTATTATATATATATATATTACATAATCATGATATTTTAATGATATTATATACATATATACGTATATTTAATTTACTTTATTTATTTCAATATGACAAAAAAACAAAAACAACATTCATACGTACATACAACCTACCATCTCCATCATTGGTGTATTCCATTTCATCTTTATATATTTTATATATTATTATAAATAAATATATAGTTAATATATATAATATTTATATAATATTTAAAATTATTTAAGTAATCAAATAATAATCTAATTAATATTATCAAGAATAATAAGTCAAAACATGTACGAAGAACAAAGTAGATATTACCCAAAGTGAAACCTTAACATAAAATTGTTAATAAGTGGGTAATATAAAGTCATAATAAAACCATATATGGTATTAGATATAATAAAATTATTCTCGGATATATGTATAATAAAATTGTACTTATTATATTGGAGTTTTGAACAAGTATAATGAGAGTCAAGACACAAGGTATGGAAATTTATTCAAAATTTTTATTTCCATGAGATACAAGTCTTATTCACCACTAATTTCATTTGTGTGGTGTGTATAATACCAATAGTTGTATTATATTATTCTTATATTTATATTTATGGGAATTTAAATATACAATTAGGGATATTTCTTTCATGGGGTTATGTTTCAATATTTACCAAATCAGTAAAGTAATTTTGTCTCAATTTGCCTTCTTTGAGACACATGCCATGTTATGCACCAATATTTTTCTATGAGAAGTATATAATGACTTTGAAATTTTATATAATGAATATAATTATTTTCATTATATTTTGATCTTCATGTAATTTTATTCTTTTCAGTTTATTATGATTCATTATTACCAAAGTGGTGACGATTTATTGGTAAAATCTCATTATTTATCAAGATTGTTTATTATTAGGATTCCATTGACGAAATATTATGATATATATCTCAAAAAATATAATGAATTTTCTTAACCTATGGTTATTCATGTTATGTACATGTAAAGGTACCATTTTTATACTCTTTATTATTCAATATAATTAAGAATGTTTTTTTAATAAAAGGTCTACTTTACCTCTCTCTTCTGTCAGAAATTAGTGTTTCTTCAAAACCATATTTTCCAAAAAAAGGTTTTCAAAAATATTATTCCATTAAAAAATGATATATAAAATAAAATTTTACCCAAATTTTACCTTTTAAAAAGGAATAATTTTAAAAAAGGAATTTTCTTGTCGTTTTCTTATCGAGGCACTATTCTAAACCTATTACGGTGCAAAAGGAATGTTCAAAGTGTACAGATTTACTCATTGTAATGATCTTCATTACCATGAATATTTCATTACAATATTATTAATCATTTTTTCTTAAATAATATGCTTCTCCTGATATTTTGGAAATTCATTTTATTAAATAGGGTTTCAACAAAAAAGGTTTTCAAAAAAATTTATGTTTAAAAATTTTTCTAAATGATTTTTTCAAAATTTACTGTATAAGTTTCAAAAGGTTGTTTTAAAAAAGGGATTTCAATTATTTTGAAAAAAAAAATTATATTATTTCGAAATATTTTAAAATAAAATAGTTTTTAAAAGGTTTTCAAATATTTATTTATAATTTTTTAAGTTAATTTTCATGAAAATTGTTTTTTGAAAGTTTTTATAATTTAAAAGGCATTTTACAATGTAGAAATGATATTCTCCTTAATAAATGTTTTTCAAAGATATTTAAAAATTATTTTGCATCTATAATGACACCTATTGTTTTTACTCATAACTTTCTAGGAAATGATCTAAAGGTTCCATTATTATTCTCTCTCTGAATGGTTCTTGTTTTTATGGCATAGTGTTTATGAAACTTTTTTCTCATTCATGTGATATATATATATGAATCCCGATTATTTTCATGGGTTATGATTTATCAAAATGATTATAAAACATATGTATTTTCTATAGGTTATGATGTGATGAAATATTTATGAAACCCATTTCATTTCATAGGTTAGGATATGATGTTTATAAAACCCATATCCATTTATGTCTAATAACATGATGAAAGTTTTATTATCTTATGGAACATTTGTGAATGGTTTTATTATATGACGGGTGGGACCTATATCTTTATCCAATTCATTGAGTAATGATAAATGTTTTATGAGCTCAAATAGTACATGTGAGGGAATCCTAAACCCAAAACAAGAGGGTATATTGGAGGGTATCCCAATCCCGAAACAAGATGGTACATGAGAGGGAATACCGAAACCAAAAAAAGAGGGTACATGGGAGGTAATACCAAGCCTTTAGTAGGTACACAATTGATTATCCTAATCCTAACATGTTATTATGGTCTTGGTAGGAATCCTTTATATTGGGTTTTTATATGGTTACATGTATTCCACAAATTCTATGTCTTATTCCAATGATATGCTCTCATGGATTATGATATTTATTAACTTATGATTAATTTATTATAAACTACCAGTACTTATTCCATGATTCATGATTATGATCTTTGATATGTAGGGTATGATCTTCTAATGATCATGATCACATTCTCATAACCTTATTTTCATTATTATTCTTATATATCTACCTTGTTTTCTATTAATGAGCATCTGAGCTCACCCCTTATTATGTTTCCTTTCCTAGGTTATGATGATATGAGGTATATATAATGTGTCTAAGAACTATTATAGTAATGACGAACCAAGTGTTAGGTAATGTATCTCACTTATTTACTTGTGTTTTTTTTCATGTTCCTTAAGGCATTAAACTAATATGGTATTTGGGTGTCTCTTTGTGTAATATATTAAGTATTCCAAAAAATCTATATAATGTTAATGTAGGAAAAGTAAGGGTCACTATAGTTGGTATCAGAGTTAAGGTTTATTCAATCATTAGAAACTAGTATGAGAAAACATTATTGAGATCCCTAGGAATATTTCTATGTATATGTATAGGGATGTATCTAAGAATAAGTTTAAGGATGAGCAAAAGTATAGTAAAATGTCCTAGAATTTTGGTTAAGGATAGATAAAGTGGTTTTCTAGAAATGAATCCATGTCTGTATACTAAAAGTGGATGTGGATCTGGAAAATATGTACCTAGGGGTAATAACTCTGACAATGTGTGTCGGGACAAACTCAGTGTAACCTGGTACATGACAACGGGCCTTGCTACACACCTGGTTTAATACTCCTAGGGATATGATTTTGGGATTCACACACTTTTCATGAAACTGTTATAAAGGATAAAAATATAAGTTATTTATTAATAACCTTGGATAAACATAAGGTGTCATATATTGAATAAGGTATCGTAATTTAGACATATTATAAGTTTTTCTTCATGATTATGTGGTTCTTCTTTATGATAACTATAATTTACTCTATTCTTTTGATTTTAGTCAATATCTGGAACCTAATAGAAACAAATCAATGGGAATTACAATGGAAAATGAAATGATTATACTCATACGAAACTAAATTATATGGGATTTGGGATGAAAATTTTAATTGATATGATCACCCAAATTTCTCAAGTTATGAACCATGATAGACTCCATAATGAGAAAAGGAGGGAACAAAATTATGTTGAGTCCTTCATAATTCAATGTCTACCTTATTTCAATGGGACATCTAATCCACATATTGATTTAAATGGTTTAGTTCCAATGAAAAGATATTCTCTATTATCAAATTTTTGGAACATGAGAAATTCATTCTATCTATTTATCGCTTAGAAGGTGAAGTGGATCAGTGGTGGAATCTAATCAATAATATAAGTTAGAAATATGAAATTGAGTCTATGGATTAGGATGAGGCCAATAAATTATTTTCCAATATGTAATTTACTTGTATTCTTAGTATGAATATGGAAAAGTAATTCAAAGATCATAAGCATAGGATGATGAATCTGTTCGTGCCTTTGAATCAAATTTTAAAAGGCTTGTGAGGTACTATTCAGGCATTATAATCTAACCCAAAAGAAAAATTGATCTATTTTTGGGTGGCCTAAAACCTATTATTTGAAAGGCATTAGATAAATGTGACTTTAAAAGCTATGAAAAAGTTTTTAGATGTGTTATAAATGTGGAAATGGAGGTTGGGGTTATGTATCAATCTCATAGTTTTGATAGGAAAAGAAACATGGAGTTCAAAAGAATATCTAAAAACCATTGAAAAAATAAAAATATCCTCCATTATTCACAAATTGTGGGAAGAAACATTGAGGTAATTGTCTTAAGGGGACTACTAATTTTTTTAAGTGTGTAAGGGAAGTTCATTGAGCTGATGAATATCAAAGAGATCAGAAGAAGTTAGATAATGATGTGAATAGTGACAAATAACCATATAATGCATCTCTCTCACTTTAGTATTTCAATTACATGGAATTTGACCATTATTATTACAAGTTCCCTAATCAAATGAATAATGTAAATGATTAGCCACAAAAACCTCTAAAAACAAAGGAAAAAAGGAAAGCTTATGATATCATAATGGATAAAGTGAACCAAGATAATTAGGAAATTATTATCCTCTCATCAGTTGGGAATTTCGTGTTTGATTTTGTATGAATAATCCCTATGAAAATATTATTGTTCATCCTTTAGATATATTTCATGTGATTATCTTCCACTACAAGGATTATGGAATAATAAAATCAAATTTGATATTCTATCAGTACAAGGATGGACTCAAATTTATAATGAAAATATTTTTGGTATAATATAAGATCTTATTTAAGGAATAAAAGGTGAATTATATTTTTAAAGGGTTATAAGGTTAACCATTTATGGAAATTTTAGGTTGAAATTCAGTTGAAGTTCGTGAGATTAAAGTGTTATCTCTCCATATGAGGATTTATAAATATTAGATAACTTGTTCTAACATTTTTTTTGTGATAAAGAAATATGGAATGAACTATAATTCTATTTATGGATCTCATTATCTATTAGTGCTTCAAGAATTATGAATTCACCTTCATTTCATGAAGTTTAAATTGATCAAGTCATAATAAAGGGTGAGATTGTGCTGAAATCAATTAAGTATATCTCCTTGTAAAAATTATTAAAATTTAGTAAAGGATATAAAAATAAAAGTTTGTCATGTTATCATCATTTCTGATGATATCAATGTCCTTTTACAATCCTCTTTGGCTTATGGATTTGTGATTGATAACTTTATCCTACCCATGTTCTCTATCACTTTCCATCAATGGCTTGATTTCTCTTCTATGTCCAAGTTTTCAGTTTCCACATATGTTATCTTATGTGGAAATCCAATTATGAGTTACTTTAGGTAACCATTACGATTCCAAATTTCTTTTTTAAATGAATTTATTAGTATTTATTTTTACGATGTTGGTTTCTATGAAAGGAACTTTCAAGTATTAAACCTTTAATAACATAGAATAATTTCAAGGGTGAAATTCATTTTATGGGGGGTAGAATGTAACACCCTGAGTTTTTGTGAAATATATTTTTTCATATAATTTAATATTTTTTGAATATTTTTAATTTCACACAACAATAAATCTATCTTCATTTATATTAAATAGTTAAGTTTTGATTGCATTAAATGAAAAACAAATGAATGCTTGTGCAACACACAACACTAAGTGCGTAAGGGAATATAAAATCCTGATACTTTACAATATATTTATTATTTTAAATAGATATGATATATTTTATATAGAATGAAATACAATATAAAGAGAGTTATCATGTGTCGCACTCAACAACGAGTTTCTTCTATGAATTTATTTGCACTCATTACTGATTTTTACTGAACAACACTATATTAATAAAATATTATTATTTAATATAATTAGATATAATCTACCCATTATATTAGCATTTATGAATATTATTAACTAACTTTAAAAATATGTGGTTTAAAAAAGATATAAAATGAAGTCATTTGTTACAAAATTAATTATAAATAGATAGAAGAACAAATTGAATATAAAGGATATATTTTTATATAAAATAATTTTTATACTCACAAAGTTATTTTAAACTAAAAATTAAATTAATTAAAATTAGATAATGATATTGATGAAATATATATGTTAAATATTCAATAAATTATTTTTAATATTCATCCAATAGATTTGATAAGAATAAGATAAGAACAACCCAAATATTTTGCATAAAAATCAATATTTTTATAAAGGCACTTTTACTGCCTTTTAATAGAGAACCTATTTTAAATGAAATTTTTGGAACATTTATAAATATTATATGTAAAGATAAACTTAATATTTAAAATATAAACTAAAAATAACTTAGGGTGAATTTTTGATATTTTTCTATGAAGTTTCATTTTTTAATTAATAGTGAAAAATACAGAATTTTAATTGAAAACTTATTTTTCATATAATTTATTTATAGTGTTAAATTATATTTTAATTTTTTTTAAAGTAAAATTATATCAATTATTTATAAATTAATCTAATTTAGGTCTTTAGAATCAATTTTACATTGAAATTTAATATAAAAACATAGAAAACTTTTGAACATTTTTACTTTTAAAACTCACATTGTCATCATGTGTGTGGGATTAAATTTAAATTAATTTATAAAAATTCTATTATTAGAATATGTAAATATTGATTCCATATTTTTAATCAACATAATTTATAATTTTTAATATGGTAAACCTAGTTTTTGACCAAAAATATTAGTGAAAGTAATTAAAATTAATTACAGTGATTAAGGTGAAATTAAGCTTAACAATGGACTAAAACTTAAACTTAAGGAAAAAATGACCTAAAAACATGTCCAAAAGAAATTTTATGAAAATATTTATACCCTATAAAACATTTTAACTAATTGAGATAATTATTTGATCAACTTTCAATGGGAAAATATGGGTGTAATTCCCATTTCCAAAATTTATAAGAGTATCACTCCCCCCACTATAAAAAGGCATCATTTATTCCCACTTCATCACACATCTCAAGCCGCTTTGTATCAAATAATATCTACCCAAATATCTCCCTAAATTAACTCCCCTAATAATATAATCCTACCCTTTGGTACAAATCCATTCAAGGAATCCCTTTGGTGCAAACCAAAAGGGGTTAACCAAATAAGATGTAACATCTTTCCTCAGGCTCTTTAGTTTTATTTCCATTATCCACCCCAACTCTCCTTATTCCATGATTATAAAACAATATAAGTATAATAAATACAATGAGATGTTTTTATGATAAGTTTATACCAACACATACACAGACCTCCATCTAATGAGTAACAAACTTATAGTTTATGTGTATGGAGAACAATTGCCTCACTAAATAATGACACTTCATTATTCTTTTAACACCTTTCATGGTTGAAAATTATAATGGAAATAAAATGTATATATGATATATACAACAAATAAAATGAAAACAATGAAGAAACAATGTTCTTTCATACTTACATAATACTTACCAAATATATGATATATATAACATAATAATTATACTATAAGGATATTATATACATATATTTCATTTACTTACATTCTTTCAATATGACAACAAAACAGAAACAAAGTTCATGCATATATACCACATATCGTCTCCTTTAATGGTGTATTCCATTTCATATTTCTATATTTTATATATTATTATAAATAAATTTATGATGAATATAAAGGATATTTATATAATGTTTGACATTTTGGAAGTAAATCATGATCTATGTAAGATGATCAAGAATAATAATTCAAAAAACGTAAAAAGAACAAATAAGAAATTACCCAAAATGAAACCTTGACATAAAATTTTTAATAATAAATTAATATAAAGTCATAATCAAACCATATATGGTACATGAGGGTTGTATGTGTATAAAGAGAGTCAAGACACAAGGAAAGGGAATTTCATCTCAATTTTTATTTCCACGAAATACATGACTTATTCACCACTCATTTCATTTTTTGGGTGTGTATAATGACCATGTATGTGTTATATAATTAATATACTTATATTTATGGGTATTTACATATCCATATTATGATATTGCTTTCATGGTTTTATGTATCAAACATTACCAAATTTTTAAAGTAATTTTGTCTTTATTTTCTTTCTTTGAGACACATGCCATGTTATGCACCAATATTTTTCCATGAGGTGTATATGATACCTTTGAAAAGTTATATAATGAATATAATTATTTTAATGATATTTTAAGATTAATGTAATTTTATTATTTCCATTTTATTATAATTCAATGTTACTAAAGTGGTAATGATTTATTGTCATATTCTCATCATTTATTGAGATTGTTTATGATTATGATTCTATTGATGAAATCTTATGATCCATATCTCAATAATTCTCTTGAATTTTATTAAACTATTTTTATTTGTGTGAAATCCATATAAAGGTACCATTTAACAACTTTTTTTACTTAATATAATTAATAATCTATTTTTAGGAAAAGTTTAACTTTACCTCTCTCTTCGGTCAGAAATATATGTTCTTTCAAAACCATATTTTCCAAAAAGGGTTTCAAAAAATATTATACAATTCTCCAATGATATTAAAATGAAAATTTTACCCATGTTTTACCATTTTAAATAAAATGGTTTTTAAAAGGGAATATTCTTGTCATTTTTCTATCGAGAAACATTTTTAAACTTGTTATGGTGAAAAAGGAATGTCCTACATGTATAGATTTACCCACCATCATGGTCATCATTACCTTGAAGATTTATTTAAAATATTACAAAGATATTTTTCTTAAATAAAAATTTTCTCCTAATATTCTATAAATTCATGTTTTAATGTGTTTTTTAATGAAAAAGGTTTTCAAAAATATTTGATGTTTAAAAATTGTTTTAAATGTTTTTTTTCAAAACTGACTTTATAAGTTTTTAATAGGATATTTTTAGAGAAAAGTATTTCAATGATTTTGATGAATTTTTTTTATAAGTTTTCAAAAGGTTTTAATAAAATCTTTTTTTATGTTTTCATGTTTATATTCAGGAAAATAGTCTTTTAAAAAGTTTTATGTTATAAAAATCATTTTCCAAAGAATAAATGATATCTTTATCAAGAATTTTTTTCAAATATATTTCAAAATTATTTTACATCTACGATAACACATGTTGGTGTTACTCATGAATTTATAGGAAAGGATATAAAGGTTAAATTATTATTCAGTCTCTTAATGGTTCATTTATTTATAGTATAGTGTTTGTAAAATTTGTTACTTCTTCACAGGTTATATGTTTATGACACCCACTTATTTTCAGGGGTTATGATTTGATGAAATTATTATGAAACTTATCTATTTTATATATGTTATGATGTGATGAAATTTTTATGATACCCATTTCATTCCATGGGTTATGATATAATGTTTATAAAACCCATCTATATTTATTGGTCATAATATGATGGAAGTTTTATTATATTGTGGTATATGTGTGAATAGTTTTATTATTTTATTGGTGGGACCTATATCTCCCTCCAATTTATTGGGAGATGATAAATGTTTAATGAGATCAAAGGGTACATGGGAGGGAATCCCAAGCCTAAAACAAGAGGGTATATGAGAGGGAATCCAAATCTTGAAATAATAGGGTACACAGGAGGGAATTTGAAACCCAAAACAAAAGGGTATATGGAAGAGAATCCCTAGCCTGAAGTAGGTACAAAAGTGATAATCAGAATTCTAAATTGTTACTAAGGTCTTGGTAGGAATCCTTGACATATGGTTTTTATATGATTACATGTATGCCATAAATTCTATGTTGTATACCTATGATATTCTCTTATGGATTATGATCTTTATTCCTTTATGATTCATGTATTATGAACTATCAAAACTTATGCCACGATTCATGATTATGATCTTCTATATATAGGTTATGACCTTATAATGATGATGATCATGTTCTCATACCCTTATTCTCATGATTATGCTTACATATTTTCCTTTTTTACCCTTACTGAGCATCTGACCTCACCTCTTTTTATGTTTCCTTTCCTAGGATATGAAGATATGTATTATATATGATGTGTCTATGAATGGTGATAGTCATGAATAACCTAGTGGGAGATAATTTTTCTCACTTATTTACTAGTGTTTTTGTTTCCATGTTTCCAAAGTCACTAAACTAATACGGTATTTGGGTGTCTGTTTTTATAATATTTTAAGTATTCTGCAAAATCTATATAATGTTAATATATGAAAAGTGAGGGTCGGTATAAATTCCATAACCAAAATCAACTAGTGGTAAATCTAGTGATCTTATTTAGAATAAACCAAAATATCATCTACAAACACTACAAAAAAGTGTTGAGATACTCATGGAATATTTGATTCATCAAAGCCATAAATATTGCATGAGTGTAAGTCTGACCAAAATACATCATAAGATATTCATAATCTCCATAACTACTCTTGAATTTTATCTTCATTATATTAGAATCCCAAAATCTATGTTGATGATAACCAGGTAGAATATCAATCTTTTAAAACAACCTTGCACCCATTAAATGTTCAAAAAAGTCATCCAAGCAAGGAAAAGGATACAAGTTTTAACTATTTCCCTATTATGATTCCTATAGTCAATGGAAAATTTGAGTAAATTGTCTACCTTCTTAGAAAATAGAATAATGGAGTTCCATGTTGAAACACTTGGGAAAACAAAACCCTTATCTAATAGGTCATCCAACTTAATATTAATCTATTTTTTCTCCACCAGTTCCATAAGATAAGAAGGTATCAAAATAATATGGGAACCTAATACTTGATAAATTGTATACACTACCTCTCTATCTTAAGGAATAAAAGAGAAATAATCTAGGAAAATGTTAGGAATGTCCTGAACAATAGTGGGAAGGAAAACCATATAATAAACTTCATCAAGATCAACCGCTACAGCAGAACAAAAAATTCATGAGCTCTAGGCAGGGAGGTCGTACATGACCATACCTTAGATCCTAGTCTCCCTAAAACACCCATGATCTCTCATCATCCCAAATAAAAGATACATGATGATTATAAAAATAAACCTAAATACAATGATAAATGATCCAATCCATCCTGATGATGATGTCAAATTTATCTTGATCAATAATGAGGAAATCCTTGACTAACTCCACTTAGATATTGATAGCGAATAAGGACACCAAAACCATTTATCTTTCCTCTTCCCAAGAGGATTTTCTAAATATATAAAAAGGACACAATATCTATTAGAATTTTATTAATATCAACAAAATGACTAGGTATAAATGAGTGAGAAGCACCAGTATCAAATATTGAAATCTTTACTGAAGTTATAATAAATATGGTACCTATCACAATCTCTGGACCCACATCTACCTCCACCAAAAACTCATTTACTGTGTGAATGTTCTTCACTCATGAGGTGTGTTTCTAGATCCATATATTCTTTGAAGTATATAAAAGTGTTGTAGTAGCCTGTGTAGTCAAAAATATATAAACAAATCAAGGGTTATAAATAGCCTTCCAGAAACGTTACAGATGACCATAATGTCAACACCTATTACAAATCTTCATAGGTTCAAGAATAGAGAGTTGGGTGTGTCCAAACTTTCCACACTAATAGTATGTTAGGATCACCCTAATAACTATAACTAAATGTGAAGAGGTGTCCTACCACTAAGAACCACCTCCACACCTCCAGCAATGATCTTTCCACTTCCTCTTTTTCCCTTACCCACCACTGAAGCTTCTACTAGGTACAAGATATGAGGCAAAATATCTATCATTTAATTCCATATTCATATCTACCGTAAACACCCTCTATATCATCTCCACATATGTTGAAATATTCAATATAAACATATGTGACCTGTTATCTAATTGGAAGCCTTGTAGTTATTTCTGAGACTTCAGTTGGTCATTATTTACTACCTCTAGAGTAAAATTAACTAGATCAACAAACCAGTCGATGTACACCGACATCTAACTCTCTTCATGATGAAGAAAAAGGAACTCCAAATACTTCTCCATTATAAGATAATCTAGAAATAACTAATAGAATAAGTGGGTCTTGAAACTCATCCAATCAAACCCTACTTGCCTATCTATATATTCCATGGAATCTAACTACTGATTTCTGGTACTCTAATATTTTAATGTTGTAAACTTTACCTAGATACTCTCAAGTGTATAAACGAAGTAAAATATCTTATTAATATCATACAAATAATCCTACACCTATTATGGTTTATTCATACCATTAAAGGATGTTGTATTTTTAATAAATAAATCTAGTGATCAATCCCATTCTTCTAAATCTCTTAGATACACCTCAGCAACTGCGTTATAGAGTTGCGATAAATTTTCATTGACAACACGGACATCTTGTAGAATAACCTTGATAATATTATGATATATATGAGTATTCCCTTGAGTTTCATCTACTGCATCTTCTTGAGGAACTTGTGGAATAGTTGTTAGAGGCATATTGTTGCACAAAAAATGATAAGAAATGATCAAAAAATTATATAATCTCAGTTCAAACAAGAAAACAACAAGAAAAAAATGATATTAAGATCAAAATCTCAAAACATGAGACACAAATCCCAACATCTCATGGTAACTTGAGTCACATCACAACAAGATCTAGATAAGCGCGCACCATAACCTGCCTCTCTAGTCTCAAAAATCCTATATCTAGTCTACCAAATTTCCCAATTTAAGGAATCTTGAGGACATAACACCTATGATACCAAATTCTGGTGAACATAACCTAGATACCCTCTCAAACTAGTACTTGACCTGAATTACCACATACCCAAAGGGAATTCCTTATACCCATGGGTTGGCAGTTAGCACCCAAACATTAAACAAAAACCAAAGGAAAAAATTACACCCAACCTGAAGCAAAAACATGGCATATATATATATATATATAATAGAGTGAAACATTAGAAAATATAACATATTTTATAACTGTAAGAAAATAATAAAAAGTATGCATATCAAAGAATTCATAACATCCCAAAGTACATGTGCACCATCAAAGAAAAAAATAAACAAAAATGGACTACTCCATGTGATTGCGTGGGAAAAATCCCACCATCTCACCATCAGATACCTAGACATACCTGATAGAAAACCTTGATGCCACAGAGTGTCGCCTTTTCTTTCCTTGCATCAAAATACAAACAAAGGTCTATACACCAAAAAAGGCATGAATAGAGTGTGAGATAAATATAATCAGTAGGATACAACCGAGGTGTTTCATAATAAGTCTATATGAAATAATCTAAATTTTAAAAACTTTAATGAAAACAAGACTTCATAATTATTTTAACCGTTTTTATATGTAACTAATGAAAAAAAAAGTTTTCTTTTTTCCACATTTCCATAATATACTAGGTGAAATAGTTTCAAATCATTATATATATATATATATATATTTAAATTTAGCTAAATTCAAACAAAGCATGTATCAAATATCACATTAAAACCATGGATATACAATCTAAAATAATATAAGACAAAAATATAGGTAACATCATGCCATGGATCATTATAGGCTAGGATTACAGACAACTCGTACCACAATCAATAACCATTTCATAATCAAGTCTTTTGAACACAGGCCTGATGAGTAGTGAAACGCCCCATTATTAAATCCCTCAAAAATGTCAATTTTAGTTTCCTAGAGAAATGGGCCTAATAAATAGAGGAACATCCCTTGAGTGAACCCATAGATAATACATTGATGATGACCCTAAGCTACACCTTCCTCCTAAGTACCCAAGGCTTACCATGTGCTCTATTTTCTAAACCATTTCATCAAAACCATGCTTCAAAAACTATTTTAGAAATATATTTCACAATGAATTGAAAATACATCTTTTTATTTTACAAAAAATTTAGGGGAAAACTAACTTTTATCTAAAACTCATTTCCACACACACAAATCAATCAATCAATGAATACATTTTATTTATAAAAAAATTTATCAAGGCTCAACTAATGAAGTTCATCCAACATAAGCTATAGATGGAACCTCCTACCGAAACCTCAGGATTAAAATACATGAAATGAATTCCACCAACACAAAATAATGAAAATATGACAATGGATTCCCTATAATCAATCCACATGACAAAAAAATATTCAATAATAAAAAATGGTTGGTGGAGAGGATGAAACACAACATACCTTGAAGAAACTCACATGCCACAGAAAAACCAACAAAAGGGTTAATCTATGGAGGAAGATCACAAAATAGATCTATAAAATATCAATAGGATTATCAACATAGATCAATTGATCGATAACTATAGTGCAATGGGGCTACCACAATCAAATACATAGAGGAAACCAGAGGAGTACTAACCTAATGCAATTCATTGTAATTGTAATGATGATAAATCATAAAAAAATGATTCAAAAGGATATGTGGTATCCAAAATATCATAATAGAGCTCCTAGGTTGATAGGGGAGAGACCTAAGGCTAAATAAAAAATACATCAATTGTGAAATTCCCTAAAATATAAACTCGAAATTATTACGTGGCGTGTAATCCAATTTCACATCGTGTAATCCATGAAACCCAATTATACTGAAAAGCCTTCACATTTTTTTGAAAACATAATTTTTTTCATTACTCCACATTTAATACACATTCATGGTGTGTAATATTGACTCCTTTTACTAGTTCATGACTTCTTCTCCACATCCATTACACGATGTGTAAACATGTTTCATGGTGTGTAAATGTCCTACACCCAATACTGATTCACAATGTATTCCTAATGATCAATACATTGTATGTAATCACTTTACACATCATGTATCTCTCATGAAGTCTATGAGATGCCTATTTTCAGCTAAAAAAGATCTAAAACAACTTTGGTGTTCTCTGAACTTAGGGAGAAGTCCACAAATTCTTTAAAACATTTATACCCAGACTCTATTAATTCAAACAAACATACATCCTTGAAATTTTGGTCATTTTTTCTAGAAAAATCTATCTATCCCTAAGAGTCCAAAAATGAACCCAAAAAAGTGGGTAGTGAAAAATGAGAAGATAAATACTTAAATGTGGGTAACGGGATGTTATAGTAACCCAAATGTAACTAATAAAGATTGATATTTTTGGTTAAATAAGATGGTTGTGTATATTTTATCCCACATAGAATTTTAGGCCCATAATTCTCATTTTATTATTTTTTTAAGACTGTTCCACTATGAAACTATTATCTTTTCTCATATATAGGTTGTCCACCATTTGCCATTTATGTGGTTTCAACATTATTGCTATATTTTTTCGCAGGATTGGTGGCATATACATGTAGTGATACCAATTGTTCCTAGGAATCGAGAAAATAAATATGATGAGAAACATGTTGTTCATTAGGTTTGGGATTACAAACATGTAAAAATCCACTATCTACATAGCTTGTTGAATATTTAATTTATATTATGTAAATTTCCTAGTGAAAACATAATACTATGTGGTAAAAAAATGTATACAAAATAACATTAACCTAATTATTGTAATATTTTTTTTATGTAAGGGTTGAAGGGATTTAACCCCTCTATAAAGTATCCAAATCCCATAAAAATGGTCTCCACTGACATATAAAACCTCATCTACATTGGAGCCATCATGAAATTATTGAAACATACCAAATAAAGGGTTATCCCTAGCAGAATTCACATATGACCTAAAAATGGTTTTCGTTGATAGTAAAAAAAATGATCACTTTATGTTTATAGGATATGGAACGTAAAATGCTTGTACTTCTTGTGATTACATTATTAGTAGTTAACTCTTGTATCATTCCATACTAAAAAACACATTCAAGATTCTCAATTCATTGATTTTAACTATAGTCCTATTATGAAACCACTTGTATTGAAAAATTGACACTTGGAATATTTTTATAATATGAATCCCATATTTTATCAATGATTACATTGTTTTAAAGATTCATATAAATCGGATTTTTATCCTTCCAACTAGATCCATGCATCACTTCTACCAAAAGAGTAACTTCAATACTTTTTATAGTATCGTATTAATCATATTCTTTTGTATATAATGTGAAAACATTAATTACATAATCATTAAATGATAATATATACACCCTTTATCCTCTGGAAATCTAGTATAGTAATTATAATGTTTTCTTATTTGGAAACCATGTGGTTTGTTAATCCACATGAGAATTGAACTTACATTTCTATCTTATAAATAGAATGTGTTGTTAAACCTTTTATGATGTGTTTTTTCAACAAAGGTATTTTCAAATGTAAAACCCTTGATTACCGATATTAGGATCAATTTCAAAGGATTAAATTTATTTAATTGGGTCGAATGTAACAACCATAGTTAAAAAAGTAAAACTATATTCATCATTATCATCATATTTTTATTGAAAATAGGAATGAAATGAATAAGGGAATAACAAGGAGATCCAGGACCCTGGGGGCCTAAAGTAGTAAAGACTGAGGGTATCCCCCCTAATAATATTAACCCCCAGAGGTTTTAAAAAATCATGTTATAAAAGAAGGGTGCACCATCATCTTAGACCACTAAGGATGTTAGGTGATCAGTAACCATATTACCCTCATGCCATGTGTGCCTCAAGTAGATGTTGTTGGAAATAAGTCCTTGTATTTTTTGAGAGTGTAATTGATAGAACAAGGTGTATAAATTATGTCATTAATTGAGTTGAGAAGGATCAAAGAATTAGTTTCAGCTCCTGAAATAATAATTTCCCCCTTTCGGTAAAGGGAGATACCAAAGACTAAGGCCAGAGCCTCCTCCAAAAGGGAATATCCACCACCAAATTGAGCAGTGTACACCAAGATGGTTGAACCCATAGAATTATGGACCACCCCACCTCCTCTCCTGATGGTCGAGATGCAGGACCCATAAGTATTGAGTTTCAAACCCGTAAGTCGAAGCTTCCATTGAAACCATTTCTCTCCTGAGGTGCCCCCAGTATGGGAAAGACTAGTGTGTGATTGCATAAGTTGAAGTGATGAAGCTTCCTACCAAGTATCAATGAGCCAGACCAGGTCAAGAAGAAGGCTCTGAGTTATAACAATGATGGCCCTTCCAGAATAATGGATCCCCTCATGCTTTGATGTATTTCTATCCTACAAAAGACACCAACTAACAGCATGCAAAATTTTAGTCCTTTCCTATCTTTCTGCAGCCATATCACTCAATACAAGAAACTAGAATTCCAGGAAAGTGGAATCAAGATGAGATTGGGATCAAAAGGCAGTAAACACATCGAAGAAGGTATATACCTCCCATTCCCATTCACCCTCAAGAAAAAGATGGCCATAACTCTCTTCCTTATTATTTTTGAAACAATAACATCGAGATATCAGGTTAATGTCGCATTTTCTGATAATATCATCTATGGGGAAAACATTATGGTGAAGCCTCTAAGTGATTAAATTTAACATAGTTGGGTTAAAATTGAACCAAAATACCTTATTCCAATATTCCCCCTGATCCCGGGTGACCAACAACCAACAAAAATCCTTAGTAGAGAAGGTTCTTGATTTGGATGGCCTGAACACACTCTTGTCTAGGTCTGTATTAGTTTCAATGAGGTGAAATTTTCCCTATTGTTATTTTTCTAAAATGGCCTTGATAAAGGATGAAAATATACTTTACTCTTTGAACGTGATGTTATAGGTTGGACAACTCAGGAATCCAATAACCAATCCTAACCAATTCTGATTCCATAAGGAAATATTTCTTTCCCCAATAATCCAGAGAGTGTGGGATTGAAAAGTAAAGAAAAGGGGGAACAACATGGAAAGTAATAGAGACATGTGGCCTTCCTCTATCATTGTGATTCCCTTAAAATATTTGAACATTATATTTCCCCATATGGTACAATATTCATGAATTTCCCAAGCTAGTTTTGTAAGCATGCAGAAGAGGGTGTCTTCAAATCAACATACAGTGATCCCGCCTCGCCGGATAGGCTTTTCCATCTTCTCCCAAGAAACCAAGTGACATTTACCTTCATCCTGAGCATCCCAAACAAATTGGGCTAGAATATATTCTATATTTGTGATGAAACTTTTTAAAAATTTAATTAGAGAAATGGAACGAACTAGAGTGTTAAGGAGGACACTATTAACCAGGGTTATCCGACCCCCCAAAGGAGAGGTATCTAATATAGAAGATTACTATTTTTTATTGAAAACTGTATTTTTCATTTAAAGTATTTACGAAGATCCATTTCATTTAAAAATATTTTAACAATAAAATTATTTCAATTATATTATTATTAATCAAATTTAAGTCATTGTAATTAATTTCTTGTTTAAATTTGATATGAAAACTTTTCATACTTACGAAAACTCTTTCTTTGGAAAACCTATTTTTAGTTGTGTATGTATATTTAATTTAAAATTAAATTCTTCCAAAGATTGGAATTTATTTATTTTAAATGGATTAATAAGGTAAAACTAATTTTTTTCATAATGAATCATAAAACTTTAAAAAATAATAACCATAGTTGAGGTTAAAATAATATTTTTGGGGGTTTAAACCAAAAGATAAGGGTAAATTTTCCAATTAAATATATATAAATACTATTATATATCCATATTTCAACCATATAATATCCCAAATGAAAATATATGTCCATTTGGAATATTTTTCCTTTATAATTACTCTATTATTTTATATTTTTTAGTAAATTTCTAGGTCGGTTCCCTCCCCCACTTATAGAAGGAAACCCCCTCTTTCACCTCTTCACACTTTAAGAGCCTTCTGGATCAGATAAGTCTTTCCAAAATCCTTTAAATTATTCCCTAAACATTTTCTAAATAATCTTTTTTATAAAAAACTAACCTATGGATTCTTTTAGAGTAAACTTTAAGAGGTTTTCCGAAGAAGATGTATATTTCTTAATCAAGAGTTTTTGATTCCTTTCTTACTCCACCACCATAAAATCATATTCAAACATGATGATATAATAAAAATAGTTTATCCCATATACTAAGAAGTTTTTATGTTAATTTCATACCCTATATACATCTCCACTTCCAACAAATGGAAAATGAGACCATAATCTGTGTGTACATCGGACTATCGCCTCACGAACTGATGTAATTTGTTTTCCATAACCTTACCTTATGGATTGTTATAATGATTTATTTAAGGTATTTATATTACATTAATTAAATAATTATAATTATTAAAATATAAAATATAATTCACTTTATTATGTGTCCATTCACAGAAAAATGATATCGTCATTTATGCGTAAATGTGGACTACCATGTCTATGGAGCGACATAACTTGTTCTTCATCACCAAATCACATAAATGATATATATAAGAATATTAAAATAAATAATATGTTATTTATGATACAAATATTGTTCTATAAAGATGAAATAATATTTATCTTATGTCCATAATGATTGCTGAAAATGGAAACATTACTCATGTGTACGTACGATATACCATCTCTAGGACTGTAACATAGTTCATTTTTCACAACCATATTTCATGATTAGTTTTAAAAGTATAATTTATGTCATAAAATGTAAATTATTTAATCATTATTATTTTGTTAATAATGGAATAATGAATTATTTTACCATATTCAATCAACTGAAGTCATTTTGGCCACATGAACCAAATATCATTTTGGACAAATATTTTATAACCATATTCTCGTTCTTCGTTTTTCCTTTTAATAAATAGGGCTCTTCCCTATAATTTTTAGTGAATAAATATAACATGGTAATAAATGAAATCAAAGGTATAATTTTGGCACCCTTATATTTTAAAATAACACTATGCTTGAGAGCATATTTAACATTAAACGATGAGTTTAAACGAACCACATTATAATATTAAAAAAATATTATTTAAACGTGACCGATCTAACCAAACCATAAAATTAGCTTGCATAAATAGTATTAAATTATTTATGAAACATATAATGGTTCTAATAAATATTTTTTAAAAATTATTAATAATTAAGCACTCATATTTAATAGAGATATTTTATTTTATAAAAAAAATGTTTCCTTCAAAAATGATTTTTATTGTCTTTGAATGAAAATATTATAACTTATTTATGAAAATTTTAGAAATTTTACTTTAAAAAATTAAAACAAAAATTAAATCATAATATGTATATATATATATATATATTAACTTATTTTTAAATTTTGGTATTTTTTGAAAAAAAATTGATTTCTCAATAAATAGTGAAAAAATATTGTTTTTTATCAAACTGAAAATTATTTTAACAAATTAAGTAATTTAAGTCCCAATATTATTTATCTATTATTTTTAAATAACATATGTATTATTTTTCAGATATAATATAATTAATTATATTTAAATCTCCATTGTACTATATTTTAGTATAAAATAATTTTTATGCTTATAATTCATGTTTTTGAAAACTATTTTATTGTTTATAATGTTCCTACATTTGAATTAATTAAAAATCAACTAATTAGGAATTTATTAAATAATATTCATATATTATATGTCTATACTTTTTAATTTATATTCATATAATGATGATTTCTATTTATACAGTAATATAAGACCATCTTTTCCTTAACAAAATCATTTTTTGGAAAATCACATCTCGTCGTGCTTATGAGTTTTATTTTAAATTATATTATACTAATTATATGGATTGAGTTTAATTAAATAGATTACATAATTTTAATTTTAATAATTTATATTGCATAATAAGTTAAACTTAATTTTTTCTTATAATGAATTGTAGAAATATTAAAAACAACAGTTACCGTGGAAAAAAATTAAAATCGTAAAGGTGAGTAACCTTAGAGTTAAAGAGTCTAAAATATTTAAAACATGTTTAATTTTTATTTAAGAGGTGTTCATTATACTTCTATATCCACCATTATTTTTTTTTCAATTTTGGAGGTAATTTTCTTGAGAGTGACTTCCCGTTACTGAATAGTTTTTTGTATTTTCAAAAATTCATATCCTCTTAAATTATAAAATGGAACCCCCTACCTTAACATATTCACACATGTGAAGAATTTTACTTGTAGAAAAGAAACATAGATCTCTACCAACATCTTTAGAGATATTATAAAGCTTTTAGGCATCCCAAAATACCATCCTTAGGGTCATTAATAAGATATCCAAAGGAGGTTTTTATAAGTGAAGGTAATCATATTCACCGAGCTCATTATTTTTAATTATTCTTTTTACACATTCGATTATGTCTTAAAAATTGAAATATAATAAAAACATTTATCTCATATATAATAATATTCTATTATTTTTATGGAATAATATTCATTTATATCCTCTTTCATCAAATGGGAAATGAACATGTCGATCATGTGTACAATGGTCTATTACCTTGCGAACTGATCTAATTCATTTTCCATCATCGAGTCACGTTCTATTAAAGATGTTGAATTTAATATTTATATATTATATTCATGAAATATTAATCATTATTTAAAATTAATATATAATATACCTTCTTAGCATAACATCCATTGAAAATTTATAACATTGTTTGTGTGTATAGACGACTACCGCCTCACGAAGCGATTTGATTCATTTTTATTACAGAATAACATGTATGGTATATGTAAGTGTATTTAAATAATTAATATGTTATTTGTGATATTATGATAATTCATGAAGGATAAAATAACACTTATAATATTTTCATCATGGTCATTAAAAATGGAAATTTTAGTCATGCGTACGTACAACCTACCATCTTGATGATTGTAACATAGTTAATTATATATATCCATAATTCATGTTTATTTAAAAATTATAATTGATATATAAAAATGATAATTATATCCTTATTAGTATTATTTATTTGATCTAATAATTATCCATTTTATAACAGTAAACACAGTGATGTCGTTTTGAATTTATAAACTAAATGTCCTCAAAACACACAACGTTGACATAATTGATTATGTAATTAAAGATTTTATTAAAATAAATGTAGTAAATTATTTTTGTATAAGGGATTAAACTTGGAAAAATTTATTAATAAAAAAATTATTTATAAAATTTTATTGTATTGTTGATAAAAGATATACATGACAAATCATGGACTCAAGGTAAGAGCTTCATCTCAAAACTCCCTTCTTTGAGAAAAAAAGTTTATATTTGAAACTAATTTAATTTTAATGGGTTATACATTATCAATTTATATATTATATAATGTATCCTAAAAAATTAAGGTGATTTATGTTTCAGTTCACCTACTACATTTGTGGGAAGTTGTTATTAAAAATATAACAAATCATTAAGGGTTTATGTTTCAATATCATTTTTATACGGATGGTTTATTCTTGAATTTCGATTGTAAAAAACTATTTGATAATTATATAATAAAACCCCTTATTTTTTTATCCTATGTTTATTCATGAAATTTTCAAGAAATTCTACCATTTTTATCTCTTTGTTACTTAAAATTATTGAGAAAATGTTTTAGGAAAAGTTGACTTCATTTCTCTCTTCGGTCGAAAATTATTTTTCTTCCATATGCATGTTTTCTAAAAATATTATAAAAAGTATTTTTAACTTTATTAAATTGGTTTATTAAATAATTTTTTACCATATTTTTATTTTTAAAGAAATGGTTTTAATGGAATCTTCTTTTCCTTTTTCCGAATGAGGAACTTTTCAACCTTTTTACAATAGTGTGGAAGAAATGTTTTTTTAACTTATATTAAATGTATAGAATTAACCACTATCATGACCATTGAATTAATTTATGATTAAATTATATTTTTAAAATGTTATCTTCAATGAAATGTATTTCTGTAAAAAAATTTGAATTTTTTTTTTATGTATTATCAAAGTGAAATTTTATTTTCCCCAAGATTGTTTTAAATATTGTTTTTTAAATTATTAATATTCATCAATTAAAAAACCATTAATGTTATATAATGATTATAAATTATGTTTATATGACTCCTAAATATATACCTATCACAATATCTCTTCTATTTATGGGTTAATTCTTGTGTTATGATCATTTCTCAAACGAATAATTTAAGAAATCTCTTTTGATTATGATATGAGATAATATTATACAACCCATTTTCTTTCCATGTGTAATAATTATTTTTATGAATTATGTTTGATTTTATAATGTATCAAACATATTTATGTATAAAAAATTAATTTTATGTGTTGACATGAAATTATATATATCCCTCTAATGGATTTGGTAATGTTTTAGTCTCATGATATATCATGTATCAGATTAGAGAGTGAACCTAATCCATTATGGGACTCTGTATACCATGTGATGGTGTCTCAGTGGTCATCTATAACTTATGATTATATCATGTTTTATGTTGGTTACACATTTAATATATTACCATGATATTATATTACTATGTTCTTTATGTTATTCTTCCATGTGATTACTCATGTTCTTTCTCTTTCATGATATCATGTTATACCTTTGACTCATAGAGTTTGTTTCCTTATCGCAGTTATTCATTGACAGGATTTCTAGGTCAACCCTTTTTCCTATTTATTCCCCAGTATATCCCATGAAGTCTTAATGCATTTAAGGGTTTTATGATCTCATTATGGATAATAAAATAAATAAATTTTATTTTAGCCTCACTTTTACGTATTATGAACCTAGTCTTCCAAAGACACTGACCATCAATATATTTATGTTTTAATTAATATATGTTTATACTAAATATAATGTAATGATATGAGTAAAAGTCATTGGTAGCTATAATAATAAACTTGAAAATGGTTATTAAGTATTTTAATAATTAAAAAAAGTTTATTATTCGGGGAGATAAAGTTCGTGTGTGAGGAGTCAAACTAGAGGTAAGGGGTTTCTTAACTCAATTTGCTTTCATCTACTTCATTTACTTTTTTATGATGTGATTATGTGTTAAATTGTGTATTATTATCTTATATTTTATTTCCACTTGTTTTTTTGGATTTACATTGGTTACATATAATCACTTTATTGATTAATTCTCACTTAAATGATATGATCTTTGTAAGGGATTTTGTCTCAATTTCCCTTCATTGAGGAATATTTTAATATCTTGAACCTAATTTATTTTATATTTTTTATATTATTCCCCTTATAAATGTTATATCATAAATTCATTATATTTAATTATATTTTATGTTACAATTCATTTCACTTAATCCAAGTGGATTTTATTTGAAAGCCACCAAAGCTGTTAAGGATTTATGTTATGTTATCCTTTAATTCAAGATTTTTTATGATAATGGTTCCTTTATATAAAATCAATTAACATTATTGTATTCAAATAAATATATTTTATTCTCCTCTATTGATTAATGTGGTTTATAAGTTTGGTTTCCATTTTCTCCCTTATTGAATAAATAAACATTAAGAAATTATTTTTTAATTAATACTGATCTTGTATCTTCTTTTAGAAATGGAATATTTATCTTATATGTCTATTTTTTCCTTAAAATATTTTAAATAAAGTTTTAAATATTATTAAATGATTTTTTAATACATTTTTACCCATGTTTTATAGTTTACAAAATGAATTAAAAGGAATAATTATGATATTTTACAACAAGGTACTTGTTGAGTTTTCAAAAAAAGTGTGAAATGAATTCTTCCTTTTAACTTATACAACATCTATGGAATTTCTTTCCATCATGAAAAATCAATTCCATTAATATTGCATTATAAGTTTCCATGTTTTTTTGTGAAATTGTTTATAAAATATTTATGAAATAATTATATTTTATTGAATTAATTTCAAATTGAAAAGGGTATTTTCCTCAACAAATATTCCATATAATATTTTAATGATATTTTCTCTAATGGAACTAATATTTGATAATATATATTTCTTATAAATTATGTATATATGTCTCTCATATATATACCTAGATTATTCACCCTCCCTTTTATGGGGTAATACATTCCTTCTGTTCATATCTCATATAAAATCATTATAAAATTTCATTTAATTATGTTATGAGGTAAGATTATACAACCCATTTTCATTATGTGGGTAATTATTTTGTTTATAACATATTATTTAATTTCTTTTTGTTCTATAAATAATAATAAACATGTTATGATGGGTATTCTCATATATCACTCTAATGCATCGGGTAAATCATTTGTCTCATGAGACGTTATGTATGGGATTAGGGGTAAAACTAATCTATTATAGGACATTTTCTACCTTGTTATATTGTCTACGTAGTTAGACTTGACTCCTTTTTTTAGGTTATATTTTTTTCCCACATTTACTATTTTTATATGGTATTATTATACCATTTTCTTTATATTATTATTCTATGGGATTACTCACGAGACATATCTTTTATGATATCATGTTATATATTTTCCTCACACGTCATGTTTTTTTATCATATTTATTCCCTTATTGGAATTTTTATCTCACTCCTTTAATTTTGTATTCCCTAAGATATCCTATGTAGTTTTAGGAGAAAAATAAATTATGACCTCACTAAGGAGAATAAAAATAATGATATTATGTTTTTGTTTCTTTTGAAAATTTATGTACTCATTCTTCCCAAATCACTTGGAATAAAAATTTTGGGTTGTAATTAATTGATTATTATGTTAAAAATCATGTAATAATATGTGTAAAATAATTGGATCACTAAAGATGTTTCATTTTTTATTTTTGAAGTGTAATAGAATCTAGATTATCATGTTGAACATCCTCCCCATGAAACACATCATTATGTGCCACATCAACTTATGGTCTTTCACCTTATGGCACATAAACTTGGGGATCAACAACAAGTGAAATTTTTTTCCATCACTATGCACTATAATAGAAGAGGAGTGAATTAGGTTTTGATTTTTTTGATGGATCTTTCCCATAAATTGAAAGGATCTTATTAAAACTATCTGATTTATTTATAGATTCATTATAACTATAAATGAAAAAGTAAAACAAAATCAAAAAAAGATTTACTTGGTTTAACAATAAGGGATAGTCCTAGGATAATATGTTGATGATGTGTTGTTATACTATAATATAGTATGTTTCACTAATTTTAGTGAATTACAATCATTGGATACAGTCACTCAGTTATAGGGTCAATTCCTTTATAATGAACTCAGGGATAGGTAGTTCCTTCACTCAGATAACTTACATCAACCACTCCTTAATCATTATATAATATGATGTTTTAATTAGTTTAAATTAATGAAGGAACATTTCAAATATATGTGAATGATTTATAAGAGTTTAATAATTAAAATCTATGTTTGATTCTCCATTGTTCCCCATAATAATTTCCTAGATTTTGCTGCTTTGTTCAAGTCCACTTCCCCGATGTACAACTACTTCACCCATGTCCCTTCACCCATGAATGTTCACTCAGGTGCATTAATTTTTCCAAGAAATTTTCTTTAAGTTCTCTTCACTTGGTTCTAGTATACCCAGTTAACATTCTCTATGTTCCCTTAACATAATTATAGTTTTAGAAGCTCATATGCTCATATCTTTCTTTACAAAAGTCACTTATCCTAAGAGATATCTCTCAAGTATCTTCTTTTTTACGAGGTTTTCTTGAATTACCTCATGAAACATTTTTCAATATTACCAAAACATGATTTTATACTCATAAAATTACCTTCACTAAACCTTACTCACATAGCTTCCTTTGGGTAGGTAACTTTTCCTAGATGACTTCTCTAAAGTCTAGTTCACACAAGTGAATTCACTCTTATATGACTAGCATGATGAGAGACTATTAACATTTTTATATTAATATTAATTAACCAGTAATGATAGGTTAATATGATATTTATAGGTAGGACTCTACATTTTATATTATACTTTATCATCTAGTATTATTGGTTCATCATTCACATAGCTTCACTTGTGTGTGATGCGTTGACTCGTGTGACACCCGACTAGCATGGAACAAGTACAAGATGCCGAACTCCACAAGCATGTCTAAATTTTACAAGACACCCAGATAAACTAGAATAGGACTATCACTTAGAATATCAAGAAACAGCATACACTAGCATGAAATATATTCCTTTAATCTGGAAAAACTTTTAAACTTCCTTTGATATTTCATACTGAAAAAAATTAGAAAATACTATAAATCTTAACCATCATATTTAAACCATCTCCACTTGTTTTCAAAATCCTCCAATATAACACCCCAACCCCAGAAGCCCAGAGCCCATGCATTATTTTTTTATATTGGCATATAAACAAGGAATACACATCCTAAAGGACTGAATAGTTTAGTAGCTTTGAAAAAACCAGATAAGTGTATATATATATATATATTTAAACATTACAACTTGAAATGAAATACATCATAAAAACTCCTTTGGAAATACTATTATTATTCTAGATTGTCTTTTCATGTCATTCATAGAATTCATCTTGGAATCTTGGGGAAAATAAACATTATAATGGGGTGATCTCATATTCTAAGTAAGGGTAGTAATATAGAATAAGCATAAATAATAAGACATGATTAATAACTAAAGAATACGTTCCATTAAAACAAAATCTTGAGCATAATATAGAAGGAATAATAGATAAATAAATAATTCCATAATAAAACATAACCATTGATATCCTACTAGTAAAATAATCACATGAACTATAATTTACAATTTTCATAATGAGGAAATTCATAATGGAATACATCATAATCATACCATCAAGGCCTCGGCCATAATGGGTAAAAACCCAAGTTAGTTTGTCTCATGAGACATATCGGTGAATTGAGGCTCTATAACAGGCCCTTCCCACCAATTAATAAGTCTAATGAATTCATTATATAAAAGGATAAAAATTTAATCATCATATACATTCATATTGAAACATAAATATGAAATGTAAATAACTTTCCCCAATCAATAAACATATACATTAATTATTCAAAGTAATATGGTGAATGGTATCAAGATAGCACATCCATCTTAACACTAATCATAAACCATTAAATAAAATAATGTATATTATATCATTAAATATTAATCCCAATTAATCATATGAATAAACTAGAGTGTCTAAATAGATGAAAATAATCTTATAAAATCATCAATTAATACTTGAGAGAAATACTCTTTTACTTTACAGAGAAGAGTTCTTAAGGAAAAATAATTGTATAAAACCCTAAGTGAACTAATATAGTTTTCTTATAATAAAATGACGAATTTTATAAAAATAATATGGGCTTAAAATATATTATAGAGTGCACTTGAAAATAGGTATGAATTTGAGAAGTTCCCTTGAACCGGGATTGTTTATTGTAAAGAACTTGAGAATGATCCTTTTAAAAAATGTAACTCCCCATAAAATAAATAAGGATTATGTTTGGAACATATATACAGAACATTCACACACAATTTATTAGTATTACATAAGAATAATTAATAATTTAATTTGGGTAAAGAGAGAAAAAGAGTAACCTGAATGAAAATGGAGGTTCGGGTAGAAAACCCTTACCTTATGTTCGAATGTGTTATGAAATTGAACTTAATATCCTGAATAATCAAAATTAAATCCATTAATTAATTAATTAACTACCTTATCGACATTTATTTTATTTATTATAATTTTATTAAGTTCATTTATGTCCTTTTTTTTAGTTTTAAGATATTATTTTATTGCTCAGGACCATTCGTTTCCTTGGTTTCCACAATCAGTATACTTTTATATGGTATGGAAGTTCAGGTTGAATGGGTATAATTTACCATAATTAAATTTATATGATATTAATTAAAAACCAAAATTGTAATTGGTATCATTTATTTTTATTTTTTACATATATGAGGATGAATCATTAATAATAATCGTTTAGCTTAATTTTAGTGGGTTTTCGATCACAATGAAATAGTTTTGTTCTATTATTTAATATAATATATATAAAATGGTTCAAGAATATTAAAAAATATATAATAAATAATTTAAAATCTTTTTCAACCATAAAAATGGTTTTATGACCAGTTTTGAAGGAGAAATTAACTAATGAATGTTTGTCATCCAAGAAGGTTGTAAATCAGCACCTCCTGGATAATGATTCCATTCTTAAAATAAAATATAGATAGTAAGGATAATGACGGTGGATATTCCATTAAAATGGTATAGTTATAGTATATATACGATACTAGATTTATCATGATCACTTGGATAAAGGAGGATAGGATATGAAAGGAAATGAAAATAAATTGAAATGAAATTAGAATAAAAAGGAAAAGGGTTTACCTCTTGAATTATCCTCCTTGAGAACCTCCTTAGGGAAAGGGGTTTTGGACTTTTGAAAATATCATGAGCTCATTTAAGTGGGTAAGAGAATAGGGAATATTATTTTAGTATAATTTAGACAATATTTAAGGATTAGATGTGTGAGGAGAAGAGGGGGTGAGGATGGTTTTTATAGTGGAGGTGAGGAGTGATTTCTCATTATTTTATTCATTATTTTATTATTTCTCTCAATAAAAGAAATAGTATTTATTATTGAGATTAAAATCAATAATTAGTTCATGTGATTTCTAAACAATGGTGTGTATATCATCCAAACACCATCCTTGACTCTATAATTCATGTATTTAGCATTTATTGTAAATTATTGTATTTTACTATCCCCTAAAAATTCAAGTATTTTAGAAAATCTAAAAACATATCCCTAACCTTTTTTTTATGTGAATAATTAAAATATAAAATCCATTTTATGAAAATAATGTTCTAAATATGAGAAATTTAATTTTTAATTAAAATCATCATTCACTCAAATAATATATTTTTTAAAAAAAAATTATAACTGATTTTATAACACCCTAAAAATTTAACTAAGGTCTGATTAAATTGTCCTAAAATGATAGGAAAGAAAAATGTTGATTTATGAATACATTTTATTAAAACTAATTTTATTTTAAATTAATTAATTTATTATATAATTGTAATTAAATATATACCAACACTTAATTATTAACTTTTAAAATATTCACTTACTTATACCATTATATCATACTTCAATTTCTATGGAGCCTAAATTTTATTTATACTTTTATGGGTGAGGTTACTATTCATAATGATCATATTAATATTCATAAGGGTAACATTACTATTCAAAAGGGTAAAGATACTATTCACCTATAAAAATTAAGTTGATCCTATCAAACTCTAAATTTATTACTAATCACAACTGTGTACATCTGTTTTTCAAAATTCAAATTGTATAAGAAGAAAATTATGTTCCAAGGCAAGGATATAACTATATTCTTTAAATAATTATAATAACAAATTGTTATGTGAATTACATTATACATTAAATTTATTTTTAAATCCTTGGAGTGTTACATTCTCCCCTCCTTCAAAAACTTCATCCTTGAAATTCTAGAATGTTACCTTAAAAAAAATATTTGGGTTGTTCTTCATCATAAGTTTCTCAGGCTCCCACTGTTCATCTTAAATTTTATTATTTTTCCAAAGTACCTTTACCAGCAGAGTCATCTAATTCCTCAACACCTATTCTTTAGTGTCCAAAATTCGGATAGGCTCTTCACAGTAAGATAAATCAGGTTCCATATCTATTCCTTCATAAGTGAGGATATGTGTCGGGTATTGCTTGTATTTTCTTAATAAAGAGATGTGAAACACATTGTGTGCTTTAGAAAGGCTAGAAGGCATCGCCAAACAACAATCCACAACTCCAGCTCTCTATGTACTTGGGACTCATTTTCTCTTTCTTCCAAAATATGATAAAACCCTTCCTTGGGGATACTTTTAAGAAAACATGATCTCCCACTTGAAATTCATAATCCTTCCTTTGATTTTCAGCGTAGATATTTTTCATTCTTTGAGCTTCTTCTATATGGGTTTGAATATTCCTTACCTTGGTTGTTGTTTCCTCCACAAGATCTAGGCCTACATGATTCCTTTCACCAACTTCATCCCAACATGTTGGTGTATGAAATCTATTTCCATACAATGCTTCATATGGAGTCATTTGAATGCTAGAATGGAAACTATTGTCGAAATAAAACTATACTGAAGGTAAATAATGATCCACATACCTTGAAAATCAAGTGAGCATGATATCAACATGTATTCTAATGTTTGGATCATCCTTTCTGACTATCCTTCATTTTGAGGGTGTTAAGAAGTACTCAAATGACACTCATAATCCAAATATTCCTAAATAATTTTTCATAATTTCAATGTAAAACATGGATCATGATCATAAACAATTGAGAGAGTTCCTCCATGAAGTCTTACAACTTTATTGTTATAGATTTTTGATAGGCACTTCAGTGGAAAATCATCCCTTATATTAAGGAAATGTGTAGATTTTGTAATTAGATCAATAATTAACCATATTGCATCAATATTTCTTGGATTTTTGGGTAATATAAAGATAAAATTCATAGTGATGACCTCCCATTTCCATATAAGAATAGGAAGATGTTTTTAGATTCCTTTGGGATGTTGTCTTTCAGCCTTCACCTATTAAAAGACTAATCATCTTGATACATAATCAGTAATATCCTGATTCATATTATCCCACTAGAAATTCTCATTCAGATCTCTATATATCTTAGTGCTACCAGGGTGTGTAGAGAAATTTGAGCTATGGGAATTATCCAATAACTCCTTTTTTCTGGGGATATAGGGAAGATATAAGCTCCTCTAAAATTTCAAAAGTCCATCCTCATACATGAAATCTTCTAACTTCCCATCATTCACATCTTTAATTTTCTTTTAAAGATTCTCATTATCAGGCTGAGAACTTTTAATCCTTTCTAATAATTATGGTTGGGAAACCAATTGAAATAGTGATGCCTCACTTTCTTTGATAATTTACATATCCATCCTAACTAGATCCATATACATAGGATCCTTGTCAATTCTAATTTTGTTCAAACTCCATGATCCTTCCTTCTCAATGCATCACCTAGATTATTTTCCTTCCTTGGGTGATACTGTATAGAAAAAGAATAATTCTCAAGAAAATTGAGTCATCTCCTTTGCCTCATGTTGAGTTATTTCTATGAGAAGATATATTTCAATATCTTTTGATATGTATATATCTCACATATTTCATCATAGAGATAGTGTATCCATATCTTTAGAGAAAAAATTAGAGTTAATAAATCAAGATCATGAGTTTCATAGTTTTCTTCATGATTTTTTAACTACCTTGATGCATAAGAAATAACTCTTTCATTCTACATAAGGACACAACCAAGTCCTTTCTTTGATGAATCACAGTAAATCACAATCCCTCAATTTATTGATGGTAGATTCAGGATCACCAATCTTCTATTTAATTTTTCAATAAATTCTACACATTCTTTTTTCCATACAATCTTAACCCCTTTATGAGCAAGATTGGTTAACGGGTTAGATAAACATGCGAAGTTAAGAACAAAATGCTAATAATAACATGCCAAACCAATAAAACTATGTACCTCAGTTATGTTCATTGGTGTATTCCATTCCAAAAGTACCTTTCACTACTAGAAAATAAGGCTATAGCCATGGTTATAAACTGTGGCTATAGGCCCAAAAACTATGGATATAGGTTATAGCCACAGTTTACTGAACCATGGCTAGTATTGGCGTGGCTATAGGGTAAATCCTATAGCCACAGTTTGAACCATGTCTAAAACCCTATATCCATGGTTCAAAACCGTGGAAGAGGATAAAATCAGTCATCATCTATAGGCACGGTTTAAAATTGTGATTATAGGTCTTCACATATCTTAAAAAACTAGCACCATTCAGTCGGTGCTGGCCCCTTACACCCCCACGCACACCCCTCGGTCCCCTTACACACCCCTGGACCCCTGCTAGACTCCCTTGCACCACCCCTACTGAACACCCCCTCCCCCCACCCCTACCCCCTGGACAGACACCCCCCCTACACAACCCACCCCACCAGCACCCCCTTGTACCCTTGCACACACACCCCTGCACCCATGCACACCCCTAATGGACACCCATTTCACCATCCCTGTTGGGATCCCCCTACTGGACCCCCCTGCACCATCCCTACTGGACACCCCCCTACACAACCCCCCTTGCACACACACCCCTGCACACCTGCACACCCCTGCTGGACACCCCCTTGCACCACCCCTGCTGGACACCCCCCTACAGCACCCCTGTTAGACCCCCCTGCACCACCCTTGTTGGACCCTCCTTTCACCAACCCTACTAGACCCCCCCAGCATATCCCCCTTTCACCCCCATGTCCCCTTGCACACACCCCCCTACACACCTTCACACCCCTACTGGACCCCCCCCCCCCCATGAACCACCCCTGCTGGACACCCCTCCCCCTCTTGGACCACTCTTTCACCACCCCTATTGGACAACCCTTTCACCACCCCTGCTAGAAACCCCCTGCTGGACACCCCCCCCTCTTTGTCCCCTTGAAAACACACCCCTGCACCCCCCTACTAGACACCCCCACTGCACACCCATGTCCCCTTACACACCCCCTTGCACCAACCCTGTTGGACACCCCCACTACACCCCCCCCCTCATGGACAGCACCCACATGCCCATAGACAGCACCCCCCCCCACCCCTGGACAACCCACCCCCCCACCCACCCCCTGCACAGCCCCCCCTTGAACCCCCCCCCCCCCCCCCACGCAACCCTTCCACCCCCCCTACACACCCCATGGTCCCCTTTCACACCCCTTCCCCCCCTACTGGACCCCCCTTGAACCACCCCTAATGGACCCCCCCCCCCCCGAACAACACCCCCATGACCCTGGACAACAGCCCTCCACCCCCACCCCCTGGAAAAACAACCTCTGGGGACAACATCCCCCCCCGGACAGACACCCCCACCACCAGCACAACCCCCCCCCCCCCACGCATCCCTTGGCCCCCTACACACCCCCTGGTCCCCTTGCACACCCCTTTCCCCCCCTACTGGACCCCCTGTTCACCACCCCTTCTTGAACCCCCCCCCCAGACAGCACCCCCATGCCCCTAGACAGCATCCCCCCACCCCCACCCCCTGGAAAGACACCCCCCCCGCATAGCCCCCTTGCACCCCCCGGTCCCCTTGAATACACACCCCTACACCCCTGTACACCCATGATGGACACCCCTTGCACCACCCCTACTAGATACCCCCCCTACTGGACCCCCTGCAACAGCCCTACTGGACACCCCCCCTGTACATCCCCCCTTACACCCACACCCCTACACACCCTTGCTGGACACCCCCTTGCACCACCCCTGTTGGACACCCCCCTACACCACCCCTGCTGGACCCCCTTGCACCACCCCTTCTGGACACCCCTTTCACCACCCCTACTAGACCCCATCCCCCCCCCCCCCCTTGTACCACCCCTACTAGGCCCCCCTTTTACCATCCCTGCTGGACACCCCTTTCACCACCCCTGCTGGACACCCCCTGCACATCCCCCCTTAAACATCCCTTGCACCCCCCCCCCCATTCCCCTTGCACACACACCCCTTCACCCCCTGCTGGACACCCCCAGTGCACACCCATGTCCCCTTACACACCCCCTTGCACCACCCCCGTTGGATCCCCCTTTCTACCAACCCTACTGGACACCCCCCACTGCACCCCCCCTCCTGGACAGACCAGCCCCCTCCCCTAGGACATACCCCCTCCCCTAGTAGATTCAGGCTCTCATCCATATAGTGTTTTAGGATAATTAACAGTGGCATAATGGCCATAATATTTGGATTAGTTATCTACTCACACAAAAGATGAAATCAACAATCCATTCAAAAATGGTGTCTAGTGTGTGGTTACACTTGATTAGAAGAACAGAAGAAAATTTATAAAATTAAAAAACACAGGAAATTATGAATTAATTGATGTAAGATTTAATTATGCATAGATTTCATTGGGTTTGTTATTACTTTTTTGAACTGAAAAAGAATGGGCCTACCATGATTCACTTCATAGTAGTGTCGATTAAGATATTTGGAGGTGTGGTGGTGCTGTAGTAACTACTCTGAGAATCCAGATATAAATTTTTTTGATTGTAGTGATGATTTAAACAATAAATACAAGAAATTGAATATCCTTTCTAAACATAAGGTTGTTAAGGGAAGTGATTCCGAACAAGCCAATCTAGTTTTTTAGCTTTGGGAAACCACTGTTAAAACCACAGAGCTAGAAAGAAATCTAGAAAATTCCAAATAGAATATGCCTCATTGGGAATTCTATTTTGAAAAATAACATGGTTCATACATATTGGAAATCTCTAATAATTTTGGAGTAGGCTTTTCACACTTCCCTTCCACCCCCTGTCCACCCCATCCACCCCCTCCACACACCCCCTGCACACCCCCAGTACAACCCCCTCCCCTAGCACACCCCTGCACACCCCTGCACACCCCCTGCCCCCTACACACCCCCCTTGCCCACCCCTAGAACCCCCTGACCCCTGCACACCCCCCTTCCCATGTACCCCCCCTACAAGATTTCAATAGGAATATTATGGGTGAGTTCCATGATACTAGAGAAAATGTAAGGAATCTTGGTATTGGAACTAATAGATCCTTAAATTAAGTAGTGGTCTTTTATGATGAATTTAATGGGAAGTTGAATGGGATCATGAATGTATCTAAGGATGATCAATGTATGGTTTTTAGATCTCTTGTTCTAGTATCTAGAAACTACTAGCATTTGTTAACCTCTTTGAACGAGGTCTATAAATAAGTTCAAGGGATATATTCATATTCTTCCTTGAAAAAGATTGTGGTTATTAGAAACACATTTTTTTAAACCATAAAGCAATTATGGAAACAATTTTTTAAAATAATCAGGAAATTATAGATTTCAAATTAAAGGTTTAGGCAGAGGGAACCTACCTCAACATCAAGACGTGTTTCTTTTGAAGACGACAACTCAAATCTTCTTTTTTTCACTTGCATGCATATGCAACTTCACATATATATAAGGACACCTAGCCCCTATGTACATATATTCATGGCCAAATATGAACAAGGGGTCCTTAGATATATGTTTATACTTGAATATACCCCTTTACACTTATACATGTTTGCATTTTTCATATCTATATATAAGCACAACTAGCCCCAATACATATATTCATACTGCCATGAGTGAATATATATAAAGGGGGAACTTATATATGTATATTCCTACCTATTCATACACATATAAGCCTTCGTCAATGGCAACTCAAATCCACCTCAACGAAATCCAAAACACACTACAAAAATATAAGGAACCCAAAAATCATAAAATCCCAAATTAAAATTGGTCCAAAGAATAAAAATAGAATAAACCTTATCCAAATCTGATGTTGAACTCACTTCCTTCAATGGTGGTGGATAGAACCAGCCTCATCATAAGAAATAACCTATAAGAAAATAGTGGAAAAAGAAATGAGATATAATGACTTCTTATATATAAGTGATCAGTGTGTCAACAGTACATGATAAATGATACATGAATCCATAACCAAAAATGAACAAATAATATTCAGATTGATATGTACATCCTAATACTAAATAACATGGTCATTAATAAATATCTTTATTTTTCAAACATCACCTTCAATTGACTATTCAAAAATCAAAAATCACCAAAATATGGGAATAAAGTAAACTTCCATCAGCACTTAAAAGTGATAAATAGGTATTAGACATTGTTCTTAACCTAGAAAACCCATTCCTTGAATGTATATAATACCTAAAACTCTTCATGTTTATATCCTTCATAAATTTCTAGATTTAAACCTCATTTTTTAGCATGTTCTTCTTCTAGAATTCATCTTTATTCTTAGTTTATATAGGTTTATCAATTTTATAAAGTAGTTAATTTTTCTTCTTTTATTCTTACTCAATCTGCTTGGATTTTTTAAACCAGTTTGCTAAAATTATTAGACAATATTTTGGTGCATGATCTTCCTTATTCTTGATTGTATATTCCTTATTTTTAGAAACTATTTTAGAACACGTGATAATTGGTTCTTTCCTTTTATTTTTAAACAATTGTTATTTTTATGGAATCTATGTCATAAATTATTAACAATTTGGACTACTTGGTTTCCCTTCCACACACACTTTCAACTGCCTTTAGAGTACCCTTTTTAGGATACCTTTCAAACTCCACACTAGAATTGTCAAGCACTATCCCACTAAAATATCAAATATTGCTACTTAACCCAACACATTTATCTGAATGACATCTTAGAAATACAAAAGCTCTAAATAGCCTATTTACCAATATAAAATCCTCATAATTAACTGAACACACTGACTATACCAACCACTATAGGTAAATCATTAATTTTGGTGCGGTCTTCAAACCAAATATGGTTCATCCAACATCCATCTCCAGACACTAAATTCATCCATTTATTGTCTAAGTTCATACATTTCACAACCATGATAATTATCGCCATCCCTTGATATAGATTTCACTAAAAAAAGATGAGTATGAATCTCCCCACTATAGTATTATCGATACCATCATCAATCCAACATACACATGTCTAGTGCCTCATATCACATTATGATCACTATTGAAGATCGTGGCCCAATAATCTCAACAAAATTTCTTCATTTAAAAACTATTATCTTTCAAACACAAATTATATACAACAAAAATAATACATTAAAAGTTATTATATAGATAAATCCAAATTATAGAAAAAAATAACTTTAGGAATACCTAAAAATGTATGGTACTAAAATCCCCTTCACCTAGGATGGATTATCCCAATAGAATAATCTCTATAGAAACCCACACATTGACACATACATAAAACCTATTTTTCCCATTCCAATACTAAGGGAATGCACACACATTCTTGATACATGAGAAATAGACCAGGGTTCATTTATTTTTCTAATATTGAGTTGAGATATTACTCCTTCAATTTACTCTGTCACCCTCATAGTGAGGTTCACCAACCAACATTCATTCCTACCCAGTTTCCATCCTTCTCCATGCAACTTCCTATGCAATGGATGTATCTACATAGATATCTCAATCATTCTTGAATATCTCCAAGTAGGTGTCCAGATAAAAGGAATCTACTCATACCCATAATGAGTACATAAGACCATTTAAAAAATAGAATTCCTTTATGAATAAATTGAATTTGAAGGATGTCATGAAATGAATAAACCTTTCAAATTTAGTGGCATACTAATTTACTGATTCCCATAATGATATAGCTCCATAAATTCCCAAAACATGCTCTTATTCTGTAAATCTACCATAGCCTCTCATAGAAGAGGGAATGAAACTCGATCCCTAAAACCTCCTCATTCATTCTTTTATGATCAAATGTATTTATCCATTCTGATTCATCTCCTTTGAATTTAGAAACTTCTAGTTTCACCCATATATCCTCTAGAGTTCCAATCCTTTCAAATAGGAACTAAAATTTCTTCAACATATTCTAAAAACCCTATGATCCCATGTCACTACTGAAAATTAGATACTAATACTCCTAGAACTCATGGATAACTTAGAAAACCATTTTTTTCATTTTCAAAGGACTTGGTCAATGGATAAAAGTAGTTGTAACATAAAATTAGGGAAACAACCACTTGAGCATATTTCCCATGATAACACAATGCCATCCTAATTAGATGCTTTGTTGATGAATTCTAACTCAACATCATCCGGTAATAACAACATTACTAATTAGAAACCCATCGCGCCACAATCCTAAGCATGCATTATTACCACAAAATCATGAAACTACCATTAATCCATACTTCATAACAAAATATCATTTTCAAAACACCAAACTCTAAGGTTTATCATAATAATCTAAGGGTTACTCTCCTACACACCAAGCATAACAACCAAACCCCACACATTCACCCATGATAATAAGAAACCAACCACCCCTTAACTGATCTAACAAGAAACTTCATAATAAAAATAGACAATCAAATCACCCAGAAATCACCAAAATTCCCTATATCAAGAGTTTTACATAAAAACATCAATAAAACCCCCAAAAAGATCCACCAACTTGATATATTACCACCAACCCTAACCCCCAAAGACAAATCCAAACCATACCCAATACATATCCATCATACTCCAAACTACTAAGAATCTAATATCCTAAAAAACCAACTAAAGTTTTTCATCTACCATATAAACATGATTAAGATATCATAAATCAAACAAAAACACGTGAAAACCACAATTTTAGATTCTATTAATTAATACACTGTCAAAAGGTTATTCTAGAAAACACAAATTCATATATTATTGATGTTTTAATTAATCAAAACCACTTTCAAATTAATTTTCCAAAAACATGAACACAAATATTAATTTCTCAAACCCACTTTATAAACATACTTTCCTTTTTTAAAAATATTTTTCATAGACAAGTATTCATGAAAATGTACAAAAATCTCTATATTTCAAGTACTATTCATTAACCCAGATTCTATTTCCACCCCATGCCAAGAGTCAAACAAAAAATAACAATCTCAACCCAAAAATAATACTTAAATAAATATCACAATGATAATAGTGTAAATCTATAATGGAAAACAACACCCTTGGTGACTTGGGTTTTCACCATGTAGGTGTTCTTGGTGCATACAATCGGTGTACATCCTAATATCCAACCATTGGAGAAAGTACACATGAGTGAAATTTGAGTGGTTAAAACCCTAAATACCTTAGGTGGGTAATCATGAGGTTTGACCGGATTAGGAGGAGGATGATCTGAGGAGGTGGGGTTTCCATGTCGTAGGCACGCCAGAGGAGGAGGTGGGGCAGATGTTTTAGGGAAGCGTCTGTGGGGTGGTAGATTTGGGTGGCAGAGTCTAGGGAGGATGCCACGATGAGGATTATGTCTTGAAAATCATGAGAGGTCGACGGTTCGTAGAAGAGGGTCGCAGTGAGATAGATCGACAGCAGTGTAGAGGGCATTGATAGGAAGCGTTAGGAGGAGGGTGTTGTAGTGAGAGATGTAGACGTAGCGGAGAGGAGGTTCGTGGCAGATCGAGGAAGGAGCAGAGGAGGACCCGACGTGGATCGTAAAAAAAATAAGAAGAGGAGAGGAGAGCCCGGTGCGGATTGAAAAAAAAGAACCGAGATGTTTAGCCACAGATGGGTAATTAAATCATGGCTATAAACAACCTATAGCCACAGACCTATAAAACCGTGGATATAGGTTTGTGGTTATAGCTTAAATTTCTAGTAGTGTTTTTATTTATTAGATCAACTAAGATTCCATACTTAGAGACAATATGTCCATGAAAAGAAACTAATTGAATCCAGAATTTACATTTTTTAAACTTCCAATATAACTTGTGTCTTCTAAGAGTATTCAGAACAATGATCAAGTTATTCTCATGATCTTCCTATCTTTTAGAGTATACCAAGATATCATCAATAAATACTGCAACAAATTCATCAAGATATTACTTGAAAATAAATTAATTAGATCCATGAAAACAGAGGGTGTGTTAGTCCGTCCAAAAGGCATTATTTTAAACTCATAATGATCATACCTTATTCGAAATATTGTCATTGGAATATCTTTCATTCTCACGTGAAACTGATGATATCCCGATCAAAGGTCAATCTTAGAAAAATATTGGGCTCTGTGAAGTTGATAAAATAAATCATCAATGCGTGGAAGGGGATACTTTTTATTTATCACAATATCCTTTATTTCCCTATAGTCAATGCACAACCTCATAGACCCATCTTTCTTCATAACAAAGAGAAGAGGGGATCCCCGTGCAGAAATACTAGGGAGAATAAATCATTTATCACTCAATTTATATAGTTGTTTCTTTAGCTCCACTAATTTCACTTAGGTCATTCTATAAGGAGTCTTTGATATAGGCCTTTCACTAGGAATTAGATCAATAGAAAACTCTATTTACCGCTCTAGAGGATGTCCAGGTAAATCCTTTGGAAATACTTCAATGTATTCCCACACAATAGGTACATCATCGATTTGAATATTTCTTTCCTCACCCATATATATTGTTTTCTTTTCCTTGCTAAGAATTACATTCAGAAGAGATACTGGGGGAGGATCTAGATAAGAATCAGATTACAAGGTTTCTTCTCTAAAGAAAAAGGACTCTACATCATTCTCAAGAATCGTAACTATCTTCTTCTTGAAATATATTTTTGCATAATAATTTAAAATCCAAACCATACCAAGAATTATATTGAATTAAATCATAGGTATGATGTTATGGTTAATAACTAAAGCATGTTTATGTGTCATAAAGGGGACTAATTGACATATATTTATTGAAATGATACTTCCCTTGGTATTTTTAACTAACAACTCCATTATAAAATCAAATTGGAAATGTAAAATTTTCTTGGAAAACTGGGAAGATATAAAAGAATGCAATGTCCAAGAATTAAGTAATAAATTGGATATTTTTTAGGAAATGATTAAATTACCTTCCACCATATCATCAAAAACTTCAACCTCATCTGTTGTGACCATATAATCTTGGTCTTTCCCCCTTGGCCTTCTTTGGGGAAATTTTCCTTGATGCCTTAGACAATAATTTTCATAATATCCCATATCTTTGAAATTTTTTCATTGAAAATTGTTAGATTCTTTATTTCACTTGAAATCACGGGCTAGGTGGCCTTTTTCATCATACTTATAACAAACACCCATACCCTTTAGGAAAGTTATGAGGTGTTTCTTCCCACAATTATCATATGATGGAAAATAAAATCTTCCCTTAATCCCCTTTTCCTTATTTAATTTTCTATAGTGTTTAGAAACATCATTCTTCTATTTTCTTACTTTGAAGTCATATGACTTAGAGAATTATTTTTCTATATTTATAACACATGAGACTATATATTCATATGATAAAAAAATTTGGGAGACTAGTGCCCTTTAGAGGAATGGTTTTAAACCCTCAATGAATTGATAAATCTTGATCTTTGGATTACATATATAGTCCGCATAATGCCTTTCTAACCTTGTAAAGTTAGTTTCATAATGACAACATTCTCATCCTCCTTTTTCCAAGAATTTTTTTTCTATATCCGATCGTTGTTCATGAGGAAAATATTTTTCATTGAAAATTTCCTTAAAATTTCTACATTGCATACTTGTAATTCCTTACTCCTAATTGTTTTTTGTATTAGTGACCACCATTGATACAAATATCCTAATAGATAATAAAATGTCATGACCCATCCCCTAGGTCCCATATCGTGACTACCCCAAGCCCACCTTCCATAGTCCAGGGGTTGGAGACTAGCACCGAAAGGTATATCCCTGAAAAATGGGAAGGCAATGCCTTTAAACCTGAAAACACACAGTCCAAGAATACAATGAGCACAACCCACATAGTGAAACTACAGTAGTAAAAATATGAGTACTAGAATTATAAAGGGGTGAGTATTGTAACTAAAGGATCCAGAATACAATCCCAATTGAAAATTACAATAGCAATAGAAAAACATCTCCTGGAATTTTCCTCTAAGGTTCCTACCTGAAGGGTAGGTACAACTCTTAGTCAGTCTTCTTTGCGGCTTGTCATGACTAAAGGTCCACCTCCAAACATCGTCCAGTCCAGGCTCCCAAACCTTGGTCAAATATTTTTGTCATATGCACATGACAGAACAAGGTGTGGGTGAATCCCATACAGGGGTGAGTATAACAATACTCGGTAGGGACTTCGAGACCCCTAAAGGTCTCCCAGAGTTACACAAAGGAAAAACCACTAGGCAAGACCTCAATCACAAAGCATAAAGAAAAAAGTCAGCTCACACCAAGTATACAACTCAGAGATCAGAAATATATATGATTAGTCTTAAGTTGTATCATCTTATTCCATTTATAAGTTCCACAAATTATCTACAAGAATTTGTTCTTCTATCGGTCCACTCTTGGACATAAGTCCTTGTTCCATGGAAGGCCACTGTAAGGCTGGTCCTCATTGGGTCTCACTACTACTAATCCACACAGGGTCTCTAGAATGTTAATCCACACAGGGTCACAAAAATTCTGGTCCACATAGGGTCGCTAAATGCTGATCCACACAGGGTTTTTGAATGTTGATCCACATAGGGTCACTATGATGTTGATCCACACGGGGTTGCTACTTCAAGAACAGCCATCCATAGGATTCCTTGCACTCGGTGCGCTCAGTTTCCGTAGAAACTTATCCTCGAGATGTCTGTCATATCTTGACCACCATAAAGCTCCATAAAGAAGTAACCCAAAACACCGTCATGTCATAAGGTTTCCAACGCGACAGAAAACGCGCCAATCATATGCCCGGTCTGTGAGTTATAAGTGTTTTAGTACCGAGGACCCGGTTGGATTCGGGTCCAATACAACCCAGTCATACTCTAACTTTCTACAGAACTTGAGTGGAGTATACCAAAAGTATCGTCTCGCTCCAAGGATCCCATCGCCGCAGACATTTCATCAAACATACGTCTGGATTTCAAGTTATGTAAATTTAAGCGAAAATGGGCCTAGTAGGGTTTGAGTCCGGTCTGAACCAGTCGGACCGACCCCACCCGGCTCGGGCTGCTCGACCCAGCCTGGGTCTGACCTAGCCCGGACCGAACTAGCATGGGACGACCTAGTTGGGCTAGGTCATCGCGGGCTTGGCCTGTTGGGCCGCGGTCCGACCTGACTTGTAGGAGGCGCGGCCCGACCCGCAGGGGGCACATCATGGCCCGTAAGGGGCACTGCCCAGCACACATGGGGGGCGCCACCCCACCCGCATAGGGGTGCCACCCCACCCGCTGGACGGTGCATCCCAGCCCGTAGGAGGGCGCAGCCCAGCCCGCAGGCGAGTGCAGCCCAACCCACAGGGGGGCACAGCTCAGCCCACTGAAAGGTGTGGGGCCAGCCCTAGCTAGCACTGGGGGGAGGTGTTTCCCTTGGTTTCCTAATGGTTGTGTTGTTCATAATTGGAGTGGTGGCTCCACGTGGCGCCGTCAGGTTTCCTAGGGACCTACAGGGGTGGGTCCCTCCTCCGCCTTGTCTTTGAGCCATGGCCATCTCCAAGGGTGCCTGACGGCGCACCGCTCAGCCTCCATGGACGACCGGTGCCAGCCACCCTGCTCTACTGTCGCGGATGAAAATGTTTGGCCTCCTCCTACTATGGCATGTGACAGCGCACCGCACCTCCTCCATAGTCGGCTGGTGTCAGCTGCTCTACTGACTGCCAAAGCCTAGTGTCGTGGCCTCCTCCTACAGTGCACGACGGAACGCCGCCTCCACCATGGATGGCCTCTGCCCTCACCTTTCGGCATTGGTCACCGATACTGTTGCACCGGTGTCATGCCCACAATCTTCCACGGGCCACCAGGTGAGCTCTGGTTGTCTGTTTTCCATCCTCTCTCTCCTACGGACTCCTTGGGTTGTCCCCTTCACTTCTTCACCCTTATATTTGGGTTCCGTCCAACCCGAAGAATTTACCCGCATAGAATTCAATGATAAAACAAGTGGCGAAGGTGTTGGGCATTGTTTGTTTGGCCCACACCCTCTGTGTTAGCATATTAACAAGGAAGAGGGTAATAATTCAAAAACTCTTTAAATTTAAACAAGTTAAATGTCTACCTTGAGATTCATTGGAGATCATCCCACATTTGAAGATGGTTCGGTGTTCGTCGATCCCAAAGCAAGCCTCTAATGATGCCACTCCCATGACATTCTTTAGTTATTGCTTGATGGATTCGTTCTTCGTCAAGGGGATCCTCCAAAATCATCCTCTCTTTTGCCAACAAAAACAGAAACTAAAAAGAAAGAAATGAGAGGGGAGTTATATTCACAACACATAATTAAGAGAGGTTCATTAATTGGTGCAATTAATGAAACGCCTTAATTTCATATAGAATGGTTACACACTTTTTTGTTACTAGGCATTTATTGTCCTACATTAAATTCCTGACCACCCCTTGTAGTACCCACCACTAAAACCTAAAATGAGGTGGAGGATATTTAAAAATAAATTAGGTTTATTTTATTAATCCTCTATGAAAAATGAAAAAAAAAACGACTCCCTCTCTCAACCCACTGAGGTTGAGGTTAAGGCTCCCTTAAGAGAATCTCAGTGCTACTAGTTAAATGGTGCCCTCAGATTTCAATTCCAAGAAATGGTTCAAAAGTTAGTATTTCTTACTCTCACTTTTACTGAACGTACCTAAAAATGTTCAGAAATTAATTCTGGCCACACCCATCCTCAAAATCACATGCCATCAATTTTCGCAGGCTCATAATAATTCCATATAATTAAAAAAAATTACATAGAAAATATGGGTCATTACATTATCCCCACCTTAGGTATTTTTTTCCCGAAAGCCACAACATTGACATAGGAAACAAATGGGGGTACTGAGCATGAATCTGAGTCTCTCACTCTCATGTACTCTCCTAGAGGTTCCCATGATACCATTGAATGTGCACTAGAGGTATCGATCATTCACAAAGGACCCTCTTCTGTTGATCCTTAATCTCCACTGAAACCTCCATAAATTTCACCCTATCATCAATGTCTCGCTCACCCTAATCGATAACATGCGTTGGATCATACATGTACTTCCTCATCTGCGGCACGTGGAACACATCATGCACCTGAAGCATTTTTGGGGGAAGATCTAGGCAATACACCACCTCTCCAACTCTGTTGAGAACCCAAAATGGTCCGATGAACCTTGGAGATATATTTTCGTCTCTGTCAAATCTCCACAAAACTCATCGAGGTGAGACCCATAGGAAGACATTATCTCCCTCCTTGAACACCAAAGGCCTCCTTATCATATCTGTATAATACTTCTTCCTACTCTGTACAATCTTCATCTACTTCTGGATGATCTGTACTTTCTCGGTGGTAGCTCGTACCAACTTTGGATCCATAAGTGCTAACTCCCCTTAGTCTATCCAGTATATAGTTGATCTGCATGGCTAGCCATAAAAGGCCTCAAATGGTGTCACACCAATGGTGGAGTGATAGTTGTTTTTGTACGTGAACTCCACCAAGGAAAATTGATCCTCCCAACTACGGACAAAATCTAAAATGCTAGTAGGAAGCATGTCCTTCTGTGTCTGAATGGTCCACTTCGTCTGACCATCTGTCTGAGGATGAAAGGCGGTGCTCAAACCTAGCTGAGTCCTGAATGCCTCCTACAATACCTTCCAAAATTGGGATTTAAAATGTGCATTATGATTAGAGACGATCATCGATGGAACCCCATGAATCCGTACGATCTCCTGTATGTAGAGGCATCCCAAGCCCTCTACCGATACCTACTCTCAGATGGGTTAGAATTGGGCCGACTTGGTGAGTCGATCAACAATCACCCAGATGTAATCATGTCCCCTAGACATCTGTGGTAGATCTGTCATAAAGTTCATGGAGATACCATCCCACTTCCACTCTGGTACCTCTAGTGGTTGTGCTAAGCCTACTGGAACCTGATGCTTGGCCTTCACTTGGTGACAAGTGAGGCATCGTGAAACAAACTCTACCATTGGTTTTTCATCCCTGGCCACCAGTGCTGACGTCGGAGGTCCTGGTACATCTTTACCACATTGGGATGTACCACCATAGGGGACATATGAAACTCCCTCAACACCCCCTCTTGTAGCACCACGGGTACCATGGTGCATCCTATGAAGAGAATGACGTTCTCCCCGCCTTCATAAAATCTATCAGGTGTATGTCCTAAGAATATTTAAGCACATCGAGTCTCATAGTCAATGTCCCCAAGTTGAGCCTCCCTGACTCATTGAAGGAGTGGGGGAGTGACTGTGATAGACTGGAGGTAAACTACTCCATCTCTATTCAAGAAAGATATTTGCAACATAGCTAGAACCACTGTCGTCTCACTCCGAAACTATAGACCAGACCTCCTACTGAGAGCATCTTCTACCACCTTCCCCTTCCTAGGAGTGTATACAATCTCAAGGTCATAGTCATGCAGGAACTCTATCCATCACTGTTTTCTTAGGTTCAGGTCCTTCTGTGAGAAAATATACCTGAGACTCTTGTGATCAGAGTATATTGTAAAACATTATCCCATCAAGTAGTGTCGCCACATCATTAATGTGAAGACCACTACTGATAACTCTAGGTCATGGGTAGAATAGTTCTTCTCATGTCGTCTTAGATGTCGTGAAACATAAGCGATCATTGCACGCTCTTGCATAAGGACACATCCAAGTCTGGTCCCTAATGTGTCGCAGTAGACTACATAACCAACGCCCTCTTCTAGTCGCCTCAAGATGGGGGCACTCATCAGTCTCTTACTCATCTCCTAAAAACTCTGTTGGCATTTCTCTGTCCACACGAAGGGTTTTCCCTTCTTCGTCAACACTGACAAGAGTGACACAACTCAGGAAAAGTCAGGTACGAACATCTTGTAGTACCCATCCAACCCCAGGAAACTCTGCACCTCAGTCACACTCTTGGGTGGATCCCAAACAAGCACAACATCTATCTTCGCTGAATCCACTACAACTCTAGCCTCCAAGATAACTTGTCCCAGAAGGTGGACCTCCTGTATCCAGAACTGGCACTTAGAGAGCTTACCATAAAGCTGGTTCTTTCATAGTGTATCTAGTACTATCTGAAGATCATAGGCATGATCCTCCTCTGATGTTGAGTATATCAAGATATTGTTAATGAAGACCACCATGAAGTGATCGATGTATGGCTAAAAGATCTTTTTCATGAGTCCCATGAACTCTAAAGGGGAATTGGTCATGCAGAATGGCATAACCAAGAACTCCAAGTGGATATATCTACATCTGAATGTTGTCTTCTGCACAACCTCATCTCATACCCTAATTCAATGATAGTCTGATCTGAGGTCTATCTCCAAAAACCAACGAGCTCCCTTTAGCTGATTGAAGAGATAATCAATCCTTGGAAGTGGATACTTATTCTTAATAGTCACCTGGTTCAGGAGTCAATAATCCACATAGAGCCTCAAACTCCCATCTGCCTTCTTGGTGAACAAAATCGGGGCTGCCCATGGAGAAACACTGGTCCTTATGAACTCCGTCCTCTATAAGTCCTCAAGTTGTACTCGTAACTCACAAAGATCTACATGAGCCATCCAATATGTTGGTGTAGATATCGGTGTCATCCTGGGGTACAGGTCGATGTTGAAGTCCACATCTCTGTGAGGAGGTAGTCCCAGAACATCATCAGGGAAGACATAAGAATATTGGTCAACCATTACAGGATAGCTTGAACTCTCAACATCAACTACTCTGAGGGTAAGGCTATCCAACTGATTCGTGATCGGCTACATCCTTCTTTGGGTAAGTCTATCTTGTGATACAAAGGTTACCTTATTGTCAGTGAAGGAGAAATGTGTCACATCCTTGTGGACACACCGCACCTTGCGCCTAAAACAGTCGATCTATGCATGGATTGTGGATAGCCAGTCCATACCCAAGATTACACCATAAGGCCTCGATGCTACTACCATGAGGTCTCAACCGAAGCTCTCACCTCCTATAGTGAGATCACACTATCTTCACCAGTGTGTAATCATCGAATCTTCTCTCATGAGAGTCTCTAATTGCAAGGATCAAGCCAACGGTTCCATTGGAATCTTCGAACTTCGAACAAGGGTCGTGGAAATGAAAGAGTGACTAGCACCTGTGTCTATAAGTACTATTACTAAGGTGGAGTAGACACATATCATACCTCAAATCATCTCTGGAGTGTCGTGGTCATAAGCCTCAACTACCAGGAGCTATTCGTTCTTGTGGTCGCTGTCATTTTACTTTCTTTTGGGTACTTGTAGTTTTCCCTTTCAGTTGAAGTACTTTTTCATGGAATTTCATATATGTACTTGGGTTTCTTTTATATTTAAGTTCTAAGTTGGAGTTGGTTGGTGTCTATCTTATCTCTCTCTTATGCATGTGTTCTCTTAGAGGTTAATGCCTCCCATTTGTGTGTTTATTATACCCTCGGTTCTAGTCACCAACCCAGGGCCTACTGGAGGCGGGACTCGGGGGTCATTATCTCGCTTTTCACATTGTCGTCCTAGGAGGGGTACACTTTGGGGGGAGGGGGTCGTGACAGAGTGGTATCAGAGGCCTGGTTGAGGGATAGGATGGAGTTTGGAGTTAGGCACATGTGAGGTTTCATGGGTCGGTAGGGAAACAGTGTCATTCTTGTTTAGCAAGTGCGGTAAACACTGGAAACTGGCTGAGACATAGGCGTTTAGGGCACCCTTTGATATTATGTATGGACCTTTATGTTTACAATGGCTACTAAACTAGGTGATACTGATTGCAGGGTAGAGACCTTGGAAAGGATCATGCAGCATTTTGTGCCTATGTTTGAATGGGTAGAACTTGGGATAGGTTGGCCTAAAATAAATAAATAATAATAATTAATTAATAAATGATGATTCTTCCATATTCTAGGCTTAGGAGATCTAAGTGTTTGTTATTTTACAGGTATGGCTCCAGGTCGACGTCCTAGATAGGTTTGCATAGAAGATGTCTAGAAGGCTGTTCCAGAAAGTCGTTGCAAGGTAAAGGTTAATGACGATGACACTTGGAGGAAGACACTCCGAGAGTTTCAGCACCAGAGTCTGCAGAAGTACGAGGGCTCCGTTTCAGATGCAATCACGAAAGACTGGTTGGAGGAGGTCGAGATAGGCTTTGGTTCAATCCATTCCTGGAAAGAGCACTGGTTTTCCTTAGTTGTGACGATGCTGCGTGGAGCAGCAAGGTAGTGGTGGTTCTTGTTCCTCGGGGATCGTGAGGAGTCAGCGATCTCATGGGAGGAGTTCTGAGACAAGTTCAGTGTCGATTTCCTTTCCTCGACTGCAAAGGCGTCCAGTCTCCAGGAGCTTCTTACCCTTCGACAGGGGAGCTCTAGTGTTTAGGAGTTGGGATCCATTTTAGGAACCTTTTATGATATTCTTCGGACCTGTTACCAGATGAGGAGGCCAGGGCGAGGCATTTCGAGGAGACTTTTCATCCAGAGATCCAGCGCCAGGTCACCCCATTTATGCTGAAGACATATCTTATGGTACTGGCGAGGGTAGAGGTTGTTGAGAGGACTTTGTCCCGGACCGGATCATCATAAGAGGGGAATCAGAATAATTCCTCACAAAGCAGAGCTGCAGTCCGGGGTTTCTGGTTTTTAGGGCAGAAGAGTTTCCGTTCAGCCGGGGGTAGGTCCCAGCCATTCACATCTCGTTTCTCCAGAGGCAGAAGATATCAGGCCTATGCCAAGGGATCAGGTTCTTGTATTTCTTGTGGTGGTCGTGGCCATTAGCAGTGGGAGTTCCCGACCTTTCAGAGTGGTCATCATGTACCAGGCGCTACGCTCCAGGTCCCTCCTTTGAGGTAGTTCCAGTAGAGGCAGCAGCAGCTAGTTGCACCAGATTTAGATCACCAGAGGGGATATGGGGCAGGCAGAGGACAACCCCATGATACTCCCCGTCCTCAGAGAGCAGAGAACGTCCATGGTGGTGGTCATCATCAGGGTCAGAGAGGTCGTGGAGGAGGTCGTGGTCAGCTTCATGCTCTAGCGTTTCCAGCACCAGACAAGCCAGATGTTGTTCGAGGTACCCTTTTCTTGTTTTCTACTTTGGTGTATGCTTTTCTTGATTCAGGAGTGACACACTCCTTCATATCACCTACCCTTTTCCATGCATTGGGACTTGAGGTAGATAGGCTTTCGGTGCCCTTCGTGTTGACTACGCCAGTTGGAGGTCGAGATGACTTGTTTGAAGTATGTAGAGCCTGTGAGCTAGTATTGGGGAAACACCGCTCTTAGGGAGATTTCCTATGTTTACAGATACAACAATAAGATGTCATCCTCAGCATGGATTGTTTGTATTCGGTGCAGGATATCATGGATTGCTTCAGGAAGAAGGTTGTTTTCTTTGGTTCATATGGAGAGTCAGTGGTGTTTGTTGGTGAGCGAGATCCCCGGATGGGTCACAGGAGAGTTCCATCCTTATCGTCCATGGCGGCTGAGATGATGTTGAGTTATTCAGAGGTTCAGCAGTTGGCATTTCCTATGATCGTAGAGGAGTACCCTGATGTCTTTATAGAAGAGGTTGTAGCATTACCCCCTCGACGAGAGATCGAGTTTGGGATTGAGCTACATCCAAGAGCTTCTCCTATATCTATGTCTCCATATAGGATGGCCCCTTTTGAGTTACGAGAGCTGGGTATATAGCTTGATGGTCTGTTGCAGTGCGGTTTTGTTCGACCAAGTGTGTCCCCGTGGGGTGCACCAGTTCTGTTTGTAAAGAAGGCTGATGGTAGTTTGCGGTTTTGTGTCGATTATCGTCGCTTAAACAAAGTGACAATAAAGAATCGCTATCCTATTCCATGGATTGATGATTTATTCGATCAACTGAAGGGCTCGAGTTGGTTCTTAAAGATCAACTTGGGTTCAGGATATCATCAGATGTGTGTGAGGGATGAGGATGTCCCGAAGACTGCTTTCTGTTGTCGTCATGGGCATTATGAGTTCGTTGTAATGTCGTTTGGTGTGACGAATGCTCCAGTTGTGTTCATGGGTTTGATGAATGCTGTGTTCCGTGAGTTCCTGGACAATTTCGTGGTAGTTTTCATCGACGACATCCTTGTGTACTCCACCTCTGAAGAGGAACATGTAGAGCATCTACGAGTCGTTTTGGGAGTTCTTTGCCAACATAAGCTATTTAGGAAGTTGCCGAAGTATGATTTTTGGACTCGATAAGTCCGTTTCTTGGGGCATTTTTGTGTCCCAACAGGGAGTAGCCATCGATCCATCAAAGATAGAAGATGTTTTGTCTTGTGAAGCCCTAAGACAGTGTCAGAGGTGTAAATCTTCCTTGGTCTTGCAGGCTACTACAGGAGGTTCGTAGCCGATTTCTCATGGTTTGTGACTCCTTTGATAGTTTAGACTAGGAAAGACCAAGCTTTCATATGGACTGATCAGTTTCAGGAGGCTTTCGAGTATCTAAAGGAGAAGTTAGTAAGTGCTCCAGTCCTTTGTCTTCCAGGTGAAGGAGTTGAGTTTGATGTCTTCTGTGATGCCTCACATCTAGCATTAGGTTGTGTTCTTATGCAAAAGAGGTCAGTCATTTCTTATGGGTCTTGGAAGTTGTGTCCCTATGAACGCAACTATGCCACCCATGATCTTGAGTTGGAAGCCATGGTGTTTTCTCTGAATTTGTGGAGACATTACCTCCTTGGTGAACACTTTTTGGTTTTCACTGATCATAATATCTTGAGGTATGTTTTCTCCCAGCGTGACTTGAGCTTACGAAAACGTCGGTGGATGGAGTTCTTACAGGAATAAGACTTCCAGATATCGTATACACTTGGAAAAGGGAATGTTGTGGCTGATGCACTGAGCCAAAAGTCACGTACTGATGTTGTGTGTGAATCCAGTGTTTCTTGAAGAGTAATGGAAGAACTGTCAGCATTACATCTTGATATGAGAGAAGTTGGGGGTAGAGGCTGTCTTTTTCAGATGACAGTGCAGTCATCCTTAGTGCATAAGGTGGAAGAGTCTCAGTTGGGGGATCTTGAGGTGGAGGTCTGGAGAGAGGGAGATGTTTTTGGTGAAGCCCTTGATGGTTGGTCTGAGGATGAACAACACAGAGTGTTGTATCATGGAAGTCTTTTTGTTCTCTTGGCGATGTGTGAGAAAGTCCTCAGAGAGTTCCATGGTTCTCCTATAGCGGTGCATCCTGGTGTGACAAAGATGTACCAATCCTTGAAGAGTCGATTTTGGTAACCTGGGATGAAGCATGTGGCTGCGGAGTTTGTGTCTCGATGTTTAGTCTGCCAGAAGGTGAAGGCTGAACATCGTGTTCCTGGTGGTCTTCTCCAGCCATTAGAGATTCCTCGATGGAAGTGGGAGGACATCTCAATGGACTTTGTTACTAGTTTATCACGAGCTCCGAGAGGTTATGATGCTATTTGGGTGGTAGTGGATCGTTTAACGAAAGCATCCCACTTTATAGTAATCAAGGAGTCAAGCCTAATGGAAGTTTTGTCGAGGTAGTATCTGGAGGAGGTGGCAAGACTTCATGGAGTCCCTAGGACGATCATTTTTGATCGAGATCCCCATTTTACCTCTAGGGTGTGGAGAGGTCTCCAACGTTCTTTCAGTTCTCAGCTATGCCTTAGAACTGCTTTTCATCCTCAAATGGATGGTCAGATGGAGAGAACCATCCAGACTCTTGAAGACATGTTGCGCTCTTGTGTTCTTGATTTTGGAGGTTCATGGATGAGGCACTTACCCTTTGTGGAGTTTGCCTACAATAATAGCTTCCACTCCACCATAATTATGGAACCGTTTGAAGCCTTGTATGTCCATCCTTTCTTTTCTCCATTGTGCTAGACTGGGGTCGAAGAGTCCACAATTCTTGGACTGGAACTAGTACAGAATACAACAGAGATGGTTCAGGTGATTCGTGAGAGGATGAAGGTAGCGCAAGATCTTCAGAAATCATATGATGATCAAAAAAGGATACCCTTGGAGTTTAATGTTGGGGATCATGTGTTTCTGAAGGTGACTCCCCGTCATGGGCAACGAAGGTTTGGTCGTGGGAGTAAGATTTATCCCCGTTTTATTGGGCATTTTGAGGTGTTAGCTCGTGTTGGAGCTATGGAATATCGAGTATCACTTCCCCCCTTGAATGAGTTGGATACATGATGTTTTCCATGTATCACAGCTACGTCGTTATCTTGATGATAACTCCCACATCATCAATTGGGGATAGATCGATGTTGATGATGATGAAACCTTTGACGAGTGACCTGTGGAGACCCAAGAACACAAGGAGAAGGTGTTGCACGACCATTCCATCCCCTTAGTTTGTGTCTTGTGGTGGCACAGTGGCATGGAGGGGAGTACATGGGAACATGAATCACAGATATGTGCTCAGTACCCAGATTTGTTTGATATTTAACTCTTTCCATGTATCGTTGTAGCTGATGTGGTTATGAAACTTTCATGTTTATAAGATGGCTCCCTTTGTTACTTTGGTGGATTTCTCACTTTTGATAGGTATCTCGGTGGGTGGTTGTTCAGACCCTGTTTTGTTTTCTCTTTAAGTGGGTTTTGGATTCCCGAGGATGATAATGTTTTGAGAGGTATCTAATGTAATGGATCAGACCTCTCCGGTCCATTAATTTGTGAAAATGTGGTGATGGAGGTGTTCTGGGAGGTCAAGGTGACTTGGTGTGCATTTGGGGGGAATTTTAAGAAAATCTAAAGGGTTATGGCCTTCGCACGGGAGGCGCACGGTTTGTCAAACCGTGCGGACAAACCGTGTGAGGTTGGTGTTGGAAGCAGTAGCCTTCGCATGGGAGGCACATGGTTTGCCAAAACCATGCGGCCAAACCATGCAAGGTTGGTTTTGGAGGAAGTGGCTAATGCACGGTTAGCACACGGTTTGTCTAACCGTGCGGACTAACCGTGCGAGGAGTGCTTGGCGAGGTAGAAGCTAACGCACGGTTAGTGCACGGTTTGCCAAACCATGCGGACTAACTATGCGGGCACATAAAGTTAGATCCTAAAATTGTGGATATGAACTCTTTTTCCTCTAAATGGTTAGTTTAAGCCCCTAAGAGGCCATAACTTGGGATTTCCCTTCCTTGGAGGTAGAATAACCTCTCCCAAGCATTTTGGAGGCGATATGGAGGCTTCTATTCGTGAATCGAAGCCGGTTTCTCGAGGTATGTGATCCTTTTTGTTGGTTTCTTAGATCTACCTAGATCTACTCCTTCTCTCCTCTCAGGATCTTAGATCTGTGTCTGTTATGGATAGAATCTTAGTGTTTGGATGTCGTTTGTGATGAGCTTTGGTCTTGGTTGTGTTATGAGAAGAGATCTAGGGAGGATCCTTGGTGAATCAGCCCAGTCTTCTTGGGCGTTCTTCGACCATTGTGGTTTTTTCAAAACCGTTGAGGTAGGGGATTCATGGCTTCTCTAATTGTTTATGTGCAATCGTAGAGTTAGCATGATTTATCCCTTTGGATCACAATGAAATTGACCTAATTAAATGCTTGAACTGGATTAAAAGAACTAGTTTGATCGCAGGTTGTTCCTTTGTACTGTGATAACGGTTTACCTCTTGATTTTCTAGATAGTGTGATATCTATGCCTTGCATGTCATTATGTTGTTATTGATGAAATTGATAAATAACGTAAAGCCGAAATTAATTGATAATTAATTGGATAAAGATAAAAAGGCATGTAAACGAATCCGATTGTTGTGGTTGTGGTTGATGTTCCAAATTGATGTTAATAAAATTTGATGCTGATGTACGTGATTAATTAAATTGGTTGGTAAACTTGAAATCTATTGGTGCTTGTTGTTTGAAGGCTATATTCCTTTTTGAATGGCCAAGAGCCCAGTTGATGTGATGTTCGATTTTCCTACTACATGTGCTGTGATGTGACCTTAGAGGGGTGTTGTGATATCTTGTGCTCTGATGTGACCCTAGAGGGGTGTTGTGATATGTGGAGGCATAGAGGATTGTGTTTGTGGCAGCGAATGACGCCTAGAGTGTCAAGATGCATCGTTTTATGCATGTGGGTGTCGGGGAGGTCACCAGGGATGATGGAATGGGATGGATGTGATTGTTGGATGCTTGTGGATTTCCTTGGTTGTTTATCTTCTTTGCTTTTCACCACTGCTCAAGGCAGCTGGTCTTGCTTATCCTTCTTTCGAAGGAGGCGAAGACAAGCGAGGTATTCCACGTGCTTTCCATGTTTAGACTCTCAAGGGAGAATGGGTCTATGCTCTTGCTATATGTGGTAAAGACTCGACGGGTAGTACATCTACTCACTCTGTTGATCCCCCTTGTGCTTTGTAGCATAGGATGGTTTTCTAGAATTCCTGGGAATATGGGAATGTAATTCTGTAATGAATGTTTGAAAAAATGATGTTAACCCATGGGGTTGGAGTTTATTGAAACTTAATGATGAGGTTTAGAAATTTTGAAGGGATAGTGGATTTTGGATGTGATGTTAATGGAATTTAATGTGGAATTGTTCATGGTTAATTAATGTTTGAATAATTAATTAACGTAAAGTGGAATTGATAAAAAGGGAATGAAGTAATATAATAAATCCTTTAAATGGTTGTGTGCTTATAGGATACCTAGTCTTAGAAGTGGCAGCCCGGAGTCAGAGAGACGTTATCTGAAGTTGTGTTTAAGACTAGGTTATGCCCATAGTGTGGCTATGAGTTATAATATATTCTGTACTTTTTGTGTTTCTATACGCTACTCCACCCTGTCAGTAAGGGAAACTGACACCCCGGGGATTATGAGCCCTGGGGGGTGTATTCCCCAACATTCTGGTGGGAGGATGAATGGCTGACTACCCCCTTTAACCCCGCTCTCTTCTCTTGGTAGATACTAGTTCCATTAGGCACAACAATTAGTTTTCCCCATATATGTGTGTAGAGGGATGTAATGGATTGTGGTTATTCACACACATATATTCTGTATATAGTATCCTATGGAATAATATAGGTGTGACGTGTATAGGTTGTGATGGCTTGAGGATCCTTACTCGGTGTATGGGCTGTAATGGCTTGAGGTATAATACTCGACGTATGATACACATTATATGAGCTGTGGTGGCTCTTGGAAACTACCTGGTTACTTTTGGTTGTGAGGATGGTGTGGTGCTTCACCCAAGTGTCTACGGGAAATCCTTTGTGGTGCATGTTGTGCAAATTGTGTAGCTTATCTCAGGTGTATACAGGAAATCCTTTTGAGAGAGATGCACAGGACGTATGTCGTTGGGGAAAAGCGGAACCCTGTGGGGAATTAGTAGTGGGGTACCCTTGATATTCTTTTCTATATGCTATATTCTTGTATGATTTACTTGGTGAGAGTAATCATGGAGAGGTTGGTAACTTAGTATACCTATTTAGGTGATGAGTCAGTTTCACTTGTTGTTCACTGTACTTTAGCATGCTTTCTTTACTTTTGCATGAGAGTCTTCGGGGAGGATCCGACTGAGTATACTGTTATACTCACCCTACGTATATATAAACTATTTTTCAGGACACTTGGAGTAGGTTGAAGATCAAGCTGGTTTCTACTAGCTTGAGGTTGCAGGAGCTTTTCAGGCTTGTGGTCGCTACCGTTTTACTTTATTTTGGGTACTTGTAGTTTTCCCTTTTATTTGTAGTACTTTTGCATGGAATTTCATATATGTACTTGGGTTTCTTTTATATTTCAGTTCTAAGTTGGAGTTGGTCAGTGTCTATCTTATCTCTCTCTTCCGTATGTGTTCTCTTAGAGGGTAATGCCTCCCATTTGTGTGTTTATTATACCCTCGGTGCTAGTCGCCAACCCGGGGCCTACTGGAGGCAGGACTCGAGGGTCATTATCTCCATTTTCACATTGTCGGACCAGGAGGGGTACACTTTGTGGGGAGGGGGTCATGAAAAACCATCACTTGTATTTAATCTATAAGTGGTACAAATGGATAGTGATCTATCATATGAGGAGAAATCGGTGATGATATCGTAATATAGAGACAATGTTCTATGCAACAATACAACACAACTTTCCAAAGTGCTATGGAAAAACAATAAGTATAGAGGCGACCTGGGAACCAGAGGTAATAATGAAACATAAGTACCCTAATATATTATTATCGAAGAATATGATTCAAAATTTTAGGGAAAAATTTCTAAATGGTGGAAGAATGTGACAACCTAGACTTTTTAAATGAAAATTATTTCCTAAATAAATGCATGTTATATAATATTATATGATTATTAAACACATAGAGCACATAGAGAAACAAAAAACACTTTAATTAATTAATGAAAATTGTTACATTATTCGATAACTAAACCCATTAAAATTCAAAATATTATAAGAGGAAAAAAATAGAAAATAACAGAACTGCAATAGGAAAATTTGGATGTCCCCGATTGGCTACGATTATCCCTCCCACAAACAACACTATTGAAATGAAAAAAATTATTACTAAACTAATCAACCTTTTAGATAATGGAAATGTAGGTTATTGAGGGGAATTTATGATAATAATGAGTGGAGGAATTAAGAGGTACTTATAGGATGTAATACAGTTATTAAAATAGTAATGTTACTATTAAGAATAGTAACCTGACTATTGGGAATAGTGACCCGATCATTGGAATAGTAATTTAAACTAAAAAAAAAGGTGATATAAATAATATTTATCATTAAAAATTTATGTAAATATAAATATTATAATTCCATAAAATAAAAATAATTATTTAAAACTCAATTAAAATATAATCACATTTTTAATAAACTATATTTTAAGGTATTTTGAAAAAAATCACAATTTTTATATTAAAAATTAAGATATCCTATTTTATAAAATATTACAATAGAATAATTTTATTTTTTTAAATCATCGTATAAAAATTTTCCTTAGGACATTTTTTTATAATTTTTTTAGAATTCTTCAACTTTTGAGTGAATAGTAAAAATAATGTTTTTTCATAACTGATGTATCTTAAATTAAATAATTTATGATTTGAAAATGAACTAACCATTTATAGAACATGAGGCTCAAATAAAACATACTTAATTACATATACTATTCATTAAAGTAAAATAAAGATAATTTCTAAACCTAAAAATCATTTTTCAAATCCTAAAGCCAAAAGGGATACATTAGATTTATTTTGTTTTCTTTTTTAATGTTCTGTTTTAATAAACTAAGTGAAATCAAATTATAGAGGGGTTTAAAGTACTAAAACCAATATATAATATTTATATTTTTTTTGCTTTTCATAATTCACTATTATATATTTTACCTTTGATATAGTATTTTATTTAATATTTTATTCTATGAACACCCCGCTCCTCAAGTATAAATAACCCCTCACTCATCTTGGAAAACCACTCCTTCGTAACTTTATGAAGATAAATATCTCTCCAAACTTTCCATCTTAAGCCTCGTAACATAATTTTTGACATTCTAGATCCATCCAACTCTAATAATCAAAGGACTTTAGTGTCGTAGAGAAGAAGCAACACTAAGAATATGGTATGTTATTATCAATACTCCCTATCATTTTCCTCTGAAATTTCTATTTTCATACACCCCTTTAAAACCCAAATCTTATTAGAATAATTATTTGTTATTTTAATATTAAATTTATTATTTTAACCTACTTGAATTATTATATTTATTACATATTAAATTTTCATACTCCTCATTCCCTCTTTATTAATAATATCTTGTTAACGGTCAGTTAACCGCCAAATAGGATGTTGTCAATTCGTTTCATATCATCAAAATAATGGCTACTTATAAAAAATTATGAGTGGACTATAAATTTATAAATATATTTTTTTAATCTTATATAATTAATTCTACTTATGTATAAATAACCTTGAATAATGTAGAAAAATCAAAGAAAAGTGAGAATTGTTTAAGAAAAACATGATATCAAAACTGTTGAACATAAACAAAAAAATTAAGAAATATAATCAAATTTTTATAATTTATAGATACTAGAATAAATTAACATAATTAACTTATGTTGGAATGTTTTAATAAAACTATTTTTATTATTTAGTAGGCAGAAAATCAATGAATTAAAATGGGATTTAGGGTATGGGGATTCACAATCCCAACTACCTTTCATTGGGTTATGACTCTTTCACATAATTTTTTGGTATGGATATTCCTCTAATGTTCCTTAAATATCCTTGAACTATAATTACCTTTTCTATTTATAGATATAACTTTTTCCACCTTGATTTATAATCCAAATATGAATATTTTCAAAAAGAATTTTCCTTTCAAAATACATTTTTAACTCATCTTGAGTTGATTATTCTTCACCCAAGAATGATGATGTTTATGCCAAATATGTTTTCAATTATTTATTTTTTAACCCCATGTATACTCATGAAATTATTATTTATGGACTCCATATGAAACCCATTCCCTTCCATGGGTTATTTAATGACAATGATTGTTATACATTCTATGTGGCATGCAATATTATGTGAATATTTTGATGTGATGGGTAAGCCTAGAATTATATAGACCTCTAATGAATTGGTTAATGTGATGTATCTCATTATATTATTTAAAATATATGTGCATGTGATTCTGTATTTGATCACAATGATGATGTTATGATTTATGAACATATGTTATGTGTGAATATGATTCTCAATTTGTTCACAACTATGTGTGGTATTTGATCACTATGAAATGATTTTTCATTATTATTCATAGTCATATTCCATTCCTTTTTAAAGTGTTTACCTCATGATTATGATTCTTATCCTATGGTTATGAAATGATTATGATGATTATTCTCACCCATGTTCTATTGATTCCTGACTCTTATTTATTCTATGTTATTACTCCTATTAATGGGATTTTATCACACCACTTTATTTGATGTATATCCTTATGTGACTAAATTTACTAAGGAGAATGTGAGATCATTAAAGTATATAAAGAATAATGATATTAATAATTATTATGTTGTATTATGTATAAGTGGTGTATGATCCTAATTTTCCCAAGATACTTAACTTTTTTATCCTTGAATATATGACTATTATGTGGTTTATCTTTAAAATTAAGTAATAGTCTTGTAAAAAAATCTCAGGTTGATATAAGTAGAGATAAGTAATATTTAAAATTGTGAATGGTTATAAACCATGAGGGATAGTGATTATGATCCATAACTTTTAATAATAGTGTTGTTTAGTGGATTTGGTGCATCATCAAAATTTCTTTGTATTCTCCTTGGATGTAGCCTAGTGAGGGTGAAACATGTAAAATTGATATGTCTTATTGATGTTTTAAAACCCATTTATTCTATTATATAGTGAGGAGAGATAAGAGAGTTTTGTTTAATGATAAAACTAGATCCAAATGGAACATTTTTTTTGATCAACAATACCATGATTCAACCCCCTATCATGGTATTTAACCTAGTTTGGATAATAATTGGTATCATTGGGAAGGGTTAAAGTTTTAATTTCTCTCTTAGTAGAATACATTGATGTTGTTAATCATTAATGTATTTCAATCTTTGTTGGAAACCATTTTTAGATATGGAATAATTAGATAAAATGAAACTTTTGATCATTAGGTATTTACGTGTTTACTATAGAAATTCATGGTATTTCAACTATTATGGATAACAAAGAATTATCTATAGTGCACCACAGTGAACTTAATATTGATCCCATTGAAATCAATGCCTTAGGGGAGCATTATCCAAAAACAATATTCACAAATTTGATGTTTTTAAATTCATATCATACCATGTGGTAACAATTTATAAATATTAATAAATGTGATTTAGAAACCCGATAAGAAAAATTTTAGGTTCTATGGAAAAAATATAAGGGCCAAAGAATGAACCATAATGAGACTATAGATGCATTCTTTAACCAGGTAAATGTTTTCATAGAATACATATCATGTATCGATGAAATTATCAATTATGTAACGATCAATAAATATATAATTAAAACAAATTTACCTTGGATCAATCTAAAAAAACTGTATGAGAAGATAATGATCCAAATGAGCTGACATTGGATATAATATACTATACTCTTTTCATATATAAGATGAGAAATGTTGATAATTATTCTATGGAAAAAGTTATGTCTAGAGAGGTAGAAGTTTCTATATAATGATAGTGATGATAAAGAAACTCCCATGAAGAAGTATCCATCTAGTTTGAGATGAAAGAAAAATACAGATCTAAATTTATTCAGAAAGAAAAATATTCTTCCACATAAAAATGAAAATCCATAAGAATTGGAGGTAGAAGATATGGAGGAATGAAAGGATCATGGTGAATATTATATGGTTGGATTTGTGAGAAATTCCCAAACATGGGAAGAAAGAGACAATCAAGAAGGATAATTAAAAGGTAGAATCAACCAAAAAGTTTAATTAGAAGATATACTTGATGAGATACATGTTTATAGTGACAAAAAATGAAATCCAATAGGGTGGATCATGATTACAAACTTTATATGAAAAATTATGATGAAGAGAAGTCTAATATAAAGGATAAAATTGAAATGATTGGATCTGAAAAGCTAGAAAACTCAGAGAAAGTTACTTTATGCAAACTCAAGGTTCAATAACAGACTATGGGTGTCGATAATATAACTAAAAATAAAATATATCAAGTTAATAATATCAAATAAAAAGAGAGAAGTTTTGATCCTATAAAAAAGGTATATAATAGGGAGAAACTCCTGACACTCTGTGTGATATTGAGAAAGCTGGATACATTGAAAATAAAAAGGGGAAATTGGAGTTAGGAGGACTAAAAAAATATTTAAAGGAATTTATAAATAAAAAAATAAAACATTGGAACAAAATAATATGTATAGGGATTGATTGTAAATATAATATAGTAATTATTAGTGTTAGACCACAAGAACCTGCTCTGAGGATTATTATTGACTTGTGTATGAATCAAAATTAGAAAATTCAAATATCTCAAGTGATATTAATTGGTATAGCCTTGATGAATTAATATACACTTAGAAATAATTTTTTATGGATAGATGGTGAATTATTAAAAAAATGGTCCATAACCTATAGGTATTTACATATGAAAGTGAAATATAGGTAGCCAAATAGAGTTCAGTATTCCAAGAATTATTGTGATGCTCACTGTTTTTAGTGTATAAGATTCAGAAACATGGCTAGATATTGATCATTGATAATGCAGAAGAATGTTCTAAAGAAAACCTAATGTTGGTTCATGATTCTACTAAAGAGATCATTGAACAAGATTATAACACAAGATAAGTTTAAAAATTTCTATGATGAAGTTGGACCATCATACTCTACGAAGATCAAGAATATCATTCAACGTCAATTTTGAAGTCAAAGTCATGGATCAAAAAGAAAAGAATGTAGTGGTTTTAGAGGCTTCATTCAAATCATCAGATCACATTGGAATATGAATCATTGATAGTGTATACACTTCCCATATAACAAGAAATAAAGATCCGGTGATAGGAATTAGTTATGAAAAGGAAGATGTTGTCAGGTTTGGAAATGATGAAGGCCTGATGATTATTAGATCAAGAAAATCCATGTTTGGGGGAAAAGACCTGAGATGTAAAAAATTATTGGTTGTTTATGGTCTTAGTCACAACATGTTGTTTGTTGGTCAACTATATGACTCATGATATGCTATTAGATTTACCAATATGTTATGATTCATCAAGGGAAAAGATGGTGTAGTTGTTTTTCAAGGAAATAACACAAAGGGGAATTTCAACATTTTTATTGGAGAAGAAGACATGTGATTTCTGTACAAGGAAGAAGATAATATGTTATTTTATAAATATAATGATCATCTGATCCAAGCATCATTAGATGATCTGGTGAAATTTTATGTTTCTTGAGATCTCCATATGTTATCATAAGATCATACTCATACGTGTGATTCCTTAAAATAAAGGAATATTACATGAAAGGCCTCTATGGAAAAAGAACAACGGTCAACAAAAGTTATTGAACATATGAATATTTTTGTTTCCAGACCAATTTCTCCAGTATCTATTGATGGTAAGAGATATAATTTCCTCTTCATTGATGATTTTAACAAAATGGAATGGGTCCCAATTATCACCCCCAAGTCCATGGTGTTAAGTTATATAATACCTTATTAGAGGGAAGTTGAGGAAATGATAGATTTATAAATCCAAATGCTGTGAATTAATAATGGAATATAGCTCAAAAAAATCCAAGTGTATGATTATCTCAAGAAAAAAGGGATATGGAACCTCGTTTCCGCAGTAATAACTCCAAAAAAATGGAGTAGTTGGGAGAATAAACCTAATTATCCGCAACATGGTTAAAATGATTCTTATTGACAAAGATATCCCAGATATGTTTTAAAAAGAAGTAGTGTTAACATCAGTCTACATTTCTAACAAAGATTTATTTTTTCAAATGGAATAGAAGACTTCATATGAGCTGTGGTATGGAAATAATATAATAATGAAGTACTTACAAGTCTTTATAAGTAAGTGTTTCATTATCATAAGGGGAAATAAAGAAAGTGTGAATCTCATTTAGATGGAGGGATAATTCTTGGTTATATAAGAAAAATCAAAGAATATAAATTCTTTAATAAGTGGATAAAGAAATTAATATAGATAAATGATGTTGTTATAGTGGAAAGTGACTAAAATCTTCAAAAAAATCCATAAACAGACTTAGGAGGATAGAGATGAAGAGATGAGAATCTTAGGGGGAGTTCAAGTACCTATTAAATAATTTGAAGAATATTAAGATGATGTGAAGAATAAACCTATACATAAACTAAAAATATGATCTGAAATCGATATAAAAAATATCATTAGGGATAGGAATGCACCGGTATAGACAATAAGTATGAAGACTCTACAACAAGAATATTTCTTATTACAGGATTATCCAAAGTGTTTTAATGAATCTTCAAGAGATGAGAATTGGACATAAATGAATGAAGAGATTAATCAAATAAAAAATAACCAAACATGGATATTGATTAGATGCCAATGGATAAGATTCATCAAAACCAAATGAGTATTCTATAACAAGATGAATAAATATGATAAAATAATTTGAATGATTTTATGACTGGTGTACAGGAGATACTCCCAGATAGAGGGTATTGATGTGGATAAAACATTTTAACCTATTATACGGTTGTAGACAGTTTAGTTATTCATGTCCATAGTAGTGAAAAGGAAATTTAGAGTCTTTCATATGGATGTTGAGCCAGTATTTTTGAATGAGGTTCTAGAAGAATAAGTTTATATTGAACAACCAGAAGGATTTATCTTTCATGAATATGATAATAAAAATTTTCAGTTAAAGAAGGCTCTATATGGGTTCAATCAAGCACTAAGAGAATATTATTTATGACTTTATTAGTATTTAAAAAATATCGGTTTCCAGCATAGTGGAGTTGATTATAATATGTATGTCAATAAAGAGGTTAATCAAATGGTAATGGTGAAGGTGTATGTCTATGGCATAATATTTGGTGGATCAAATTAAGTTTATTTAAAATAGTTTTTATGAATCATTAAATTTGAGTTGAAATATAAATGATTGGTATGTTTACATTTTGTCTTGGTTTATAGTTAATTCAAGGCAAACATGGAAAATTTATTTCTCAACAAAAATATGATAATGTGGTTTTGAGAAGATTTAGAATGGAAAATTATAAATAGATAATAACTCAAGAAGTTACACGAATGGAAATTTCAAGAGATGATAAATGATAATTATTCAATATCACTTATTATTGATAGAACATTGGTATTATATTTTAATTAATAGCTACACTACCCGATATTACTTTTTCCACATGCTAGGTGGAACGATTTCTCATATTATAAAAAAAATAAACATCAGATAGTGCATTTTATCTTGGTAAAATATGTATTTATTGGCTAAGAAGGAAACAATATTTCATTTTTTTGACCACTATAGAATCTAAATACATTGTTTCTACTCAACATTTCATGCATTTACTATAGATGATGCAGTAACTTCAAGATATGGGAGTTGAAGTGAAGTCTCTAATCATAATCCATTACAATAATTAAAGTGCTATAAGTCTTAGAAAGAATCTAGTCCATCACTCAAGAGGAATGAAAATTGAAATCAAATATCACTATATCAAATAGAAATTAGATAATGGAATTATAATGAAGGAGTATGTTCCTTCTGAACTATAGGTTGTAGACATTCTGATGAAGGCCTTAGCCAAAGAATATTTTGAATGACATCAACAGGATTTTGGAGTTGATTTGACTCCTTACACATGAACATTGTGTATGTGTAACCCCCTCTCCCCAAGTTATGGTGTGTTTTTATGTTATGTGATGGATTTTTCTCTTTCCCATTTTGTAGAAAAAAAAGTGTGAAATTTGGGTTCATTAACCAAGGGATAGAAAATGTCTTGATTAAGATAGTGGGAGAACCTAATATGTGGAGAAATTAAATAGGGAGAGTTTAAAATATAATGATTCTAAAAATGGTCTTTCAATGAAGATAAATCATGAAAAGGAGTGGAATTTTAGTTCATGATGTGAGTTGTTACCATGTGAAAGTTAAGAAGTGATCTTGAGGGTTGATCTTGTTCTATTATTTGTTGTCGAGATAATTTCTAGTGGACGGTTTGAGGGTAAAGTGATTAATCACTAAAATTTTCTTGTTAATTTTATTTTTGACATTTACCTTGAGTCATGTGGTCTTAGAGTATGTGTTATTTTAGTCTTTGATTACTATTTGTGGTCGTAAAAGGAAAATATTTTCACATGTTCATGACTTGTCCACAAGCTGGTTCTTGAATTTTTGAAGTATTGTCAACAAAACAAAAGGGGGTATTGTTGGAAAAAATCACCCTTGATGGTGATTTTGGGTTGATTTTGTTTGTTGAAAAGGTTTTAAATTATTGAAAATGGTTGGTTTTCAAAGGCTGCATGAAGAGTTAGAATGAATTTTTTAAAGGATCATGAGGAGTGTGAATGTCCTAAATGCTCATGAAAAGTGTGAATGTAATAAAGGATCATGAAAAAGGATCAAACAAATAATTAATGTACTAAAGGATCACACAAATCACAGGGGTTCAAAAAAATCACACAGAAGAACATAATTCCTAAGGGATCACATATATTGTGTTTTTTGGGCCAAGGTGTACATGTCTCACTTGCGATCACAAGAGCTGAAGAAGATCACTTGATCCCATCTTGTGATCCACATGAATATAAGAGAATATCATGTGAAGATCATTCTATGAACATTAAAGCACCACATTATTTTCAAGGGATCTAATGAAGATATCATACAAAGGGCTTAAAGACACCACATGACTATCAAGGGCATTCATGATGTGATCATGCAAAGTTCATGAAGGAATAGAGGATGGAAATGATAGAGATGTCTCATGGTTATTGTAAATCATGAACCCATAGGATTGTCATCATATCACATGATGTGATCACATGAGGTGGTTAAAGACAATGTCGCTGATCATGTGATCATATTTGGATACCATGATGGGATCATGTGAAGTGAAAATGACTATCTTTGGAACTTGTGATGGAATCACATGAAGTACTGGAAGAAAAATTTTCTGATCACCATATTATTTTCATTGGATGTCATGATGGAATCATCTAAAGAATGTAATGACTATTGTAGATGTGGTGGAATGGATGGCTAACAATTATTTTTAGAGTTATAGTGGTCAATGTTTTCCCATTAGTACCTCCTAACACATACTCAACAAGGAACATATGTTCTCTTAAGTGCATTAATCTGAACAAAATAATTTTTTATGAGCTGAAGAAATTATTTCACTAGAATCATGTGATCTGCATAATCAAAATATAGTATCGTGAATGGGTCTTATGTAGGAGTCTTGAGAATGTATCTTGTAAAGTGATGTATATGTTGAGAATATGTAGAACTTTCAGTATCACACAACCCACATAACATAAACAAGGCCTCATGCAAAAGTTGCATGATTCGTGTGAATATAAGAAGGTCTTGTAGAGAGGTCTCGTGGTGGAGAAAATAGTGTTGTCTCATAGAGGAGTATTGTGAAGGAGTCACACAAAGGGGTTTTTTGGAGGGACACCATGAATGGGTCTCATAGAGGGGTATCTAAAATGAGTCTTGGTAAGAGGTCTTTCTCAGGGGTCACATGATCCATGATTAAAATCCATGCACATAGGTGGTTGGAATCTCCTTGGTGAAACAATATCATAAATACACACAAACGTGTGAGTCAACTGGGAACTGTTTGTTAAAATATTCTATTGGAGGAGTAGTGTGTTCAATTTAGTAGAGAGAGAGTAGTGAGATTTAAAATTGTGAATAATTGTAAAGAAGGATGTATAATGAGTTAGATTATAACCTTATAACAGTAGTTCACTTTAGTGGATTTGGTACATCAACACATTTTTTTAATATGCTTCTTAGACATAGCCTAGTGAGGGTAAACCAAGTAATTTTTCTTCCTATGAATGGTTTAATATCTATTTATTTTGTGCTATAAAGAGGAGAGAGAGTAGATTTTTTTTTAAATAATTATACAAGAACCAAAAGGAACAATTGTTTTAATCCATCATCCCTTAATTCACCCCTCTTAGGGTAGTTTACCTGTTTGGTTTAACACCATCACTAAATGAAAAAATCACCAATAAAAACTTGTTTGGCATAATGAGAGTGGATCAAAATAGGTTTTAGGTATTTGAACTATGTCATAACCCATATGATAAGGTGTCACTCAACCATATGGAAATGGTTAAGAGGTACCACATAAGTGTTGAAATCAAGAATCTTTGTAGTGTATGGTGGGAGAGTCCAGAGAATAAGTCTATAATATGGTATTCATGGAATATAAAATTTAAAAAATTGAATGTACATTTTTGAAAACAATGCATTCACTTTTAACATATAATAATGTAAGTATATAATTAAAAATACTATACATCATCATAATAAAAACCACCCCACAAAATTGTGTAAGTTTGGGCATCATGCCTAGTAGTTTCATAGTGTCTATGTGTCTGAATCCAACTACAAATAAGATTGTTTTTCTAGTTTCATAATATAATTTTTAAGATTTGACTTCAATATAAGAACAGTGTATAAACATACCATCAACCATGTGGGTAGTCCTACATAATCTCCATAGGAAATGGAGTGAAAACATGCGAAGTGAAGTGATGGATACACATCGATACCCAAATTTTAAAGAGAATAACACATCCTATAATTGTCATATTATTGACATGACATGCATTCCGTAGTGTGTTTTATGTATATGAAAGAAAAGTTTATAAGAGAAAAATTACCATCATGTGAGAAAACAATGACTATACCACCTGCATACATTCTATAAAGAAAAGTCCCATTAACTTGAATAAAACATTTTCAATAAGGAAGTGTTACAATACATGACCTAAATTCCCATAATATCCGATGTAACTTTAAATTCTTTTTATCAATATGATTACCCTTGGAGACATGCTAAATAGTGTAATGTTGATAAATTTAATGATTTTTAAGAGAAAAAAATCCCATTATTTAAGGGAAATCCTTATATGATTTATCCCAATCCCCATACAGATTTATAATTTCCTTTTTCTTTTTCATCCAATTCTTAATAGGGGATACCATATATTTGAACAACTATTATATTTTTCTACTAGAATTGAGAATTTTTTTGACTTGTTTGTGTCATATCATCAATAAAAATGTATATTAATTTTTAATTTAGTGTAAAATGATATTACGACAGGCTTAAGTGTATAAAAATACATGAGACTTCCAACTGAGATATCTTCAAACGTGATTTTTTTTCAAATATTTCCTACAATTAAAATTTACATAATTGACTATATTTTTCAAAAATAATTATGTATCAACCATTTTTTACTCATAAACCATGAATGAAAATTCTCTATTAGTGTTTTATTGTTTGAATACATTTTTCAACGTACTTTTACATTTAATCTCCCTTTCAATATGTAATTAATTATCAATTGATGCAGGTGTGTTACTTATGAATCATGAGAGTTAAGTACATGATGTAATGAAATCCTAAAGAAATTTTTTTTCATGTGAAATTCCCTCTATTAACGAAATTAATAACATAGGATGGTTAATAATTCATGTTTCTTGGATACTAGATAAACAAGCCTTTGAAGTTTTATTGACTACATATTCATCACCCACCCCATCACCTATCACATATTAGAATACTTACTCTTATAATAATTTCACATTAATTAAATCAGGATTATTAATAGGTATGTATCATGTATTTCACTCAACATTAACACTATTGTGTTCATAATTAACATCATTTTATATTTAACACCTTAAAATATTTAGATTTATAGTATCTGTTACTAGAGTCATATGATAAGAAATCGAATTATATTATTGTGAAGGACTAACTTCAATACTTCTCTTATAACAAGGTTCTATAAGTTTAGGTTTCAATTCTCTAATAAACAAAATTTCTACATACAATTCCATTAAATAATGATTATACTATTTCTTGAACAAAGTTAATGCTTCCAATCGATCATCATCATCTTGTACAGGATACACAATATGTCATAGGTAGATGATGTATACATGTTATGAATACTATTTTTAATTAAAATTTATAAATTTTTAAGGAATATTTCATTGTTTTGAAAATTACTATTTGATTGACTCTTTTATGGGTAAATACAAATTTAAAAAAATTAAGAAAATAATATATATATATATATATAATACATTAAGGGATTTTTAATAAAGAAATTTCATATTTGTTATGGTGAAAAAAGTTAGCCTTTTATTTTACATCCAATAATGGAGTACTTACATAGACCAAGTAAAAGTAGGGATCAATAAAATCTTGATATATTTTAGTACTAGGATTTTAAAGGAATCAAGAGACAAAGAGGCTCAATGCATGGGGTGGGAGGATTGAGCTTGAGTGTCTCGAGCAGCAACCAGGGGGATGCCAAGTGATCCAAAAATATCATTCTTCCATTTAAAAGGGATATCTTTACTAATGAAAATTTTAATTTGTTATGCATATTTACTTGGGAATTCCCCAATTTAATCGGAATGATTTTTTTCAAAGACACGCTCACACTTCTTCTTCCTTAGAAATTCCATATAGCTAAATTGTGCCACAGAGAACTTCTTATTCCATTGAATGCACTGTTACCGAGGGAGAGAGTTGGAGTTTCTCTGACTTTTTGATCATGAACACATCTTGAATCTAATCCTCCAAAGCCATTTTTTTAATTTTCTAAATAGCCGGTTTAAGGGTAACCAGTAACCGTACAAACAAAATTTCCAAATTCAAACCAAAACCACAATGCGGTATCTGAACCTTCCAGATTACAATTCAGATTTTCAAATTTCAAACTTCAACTGAAATCATGACGAAACCAACCCCGCACGCCACACGTCCACCTTGTTTCGCACCCCTGACATCGCACATCACCATCATCCCATCAGAGTAGGCCGCCGGTGAACCATTCCCCAATGTCGTCTCCACCTTCCCCTGTCGCACCACTCATCGACGCCGACCGAACATCGCTATCCTCATTGCCGATAATCTCCACAGCAGTACGTCAGAGAATGCTTCCCACCAGATCTGAGAAACACTGCTCCATAGCATCCATGAATAAAAAAAATAGGATCCAAAAGAAAAATCATAGAATCAACTATTCCAAGTTCGCGTACATCTTTCCTGCATCGTTTCCCCATAAATCGACACCACATACCAGTGCGAACATCGACCTCGTCAACCTCTTGGAAAACTATTGGCCACCTGAACACCACATCCCAAAGCTCCGAAGAAACACCACACCAAACCGACCTGGGGAGGGGCGGTGGGACTCGAGGCCAGGGCAGAGTTGAGCGGCTTATGCGTCCCTTGAGATTCAAGCCCTTCTCCTTGGATAAGCCTAGAAAATCCATAACCAAATCAAAGCATTTTGCAACACCATCCATCTGAACAGTAGAATAAAAAAAAGAACAACCAACCCAATAGAAACTGAAACCCTTCATCCGAAATCAAAACCAAATAAACAGAGAAGAAAGAACCAAGCCGAGGAGAGAAGGAGGCCGACACAGAAGAAGAACAAGATCGAGATTGCGGCCAGCCCCCCTCCAACACCATCCCAAGATAACTTAAGACCCACATCGAGCCCAACCAATGAGGGGTCGAGTTTTACGGGTAGATCTTCAAGGTAAGAGGATGAGAAGAAGAGTACCAGACACCACCACCGACGTTGACCCAAGTCGTCTGAAGCTCCCTCACGTAGACCTAAGTGGAGGTCGGATGTGCATGGGTTAGTCGGAAAGAGGGGTGATGAGAGGCGACCGTCATCCTCACCAGCTGCAGATCAAATCAAGGAGGGGGAAGAGAGATGAGCATGAGAAAGAAGAAAACCAGTCAAGGAGCCCCATCGAGATGAACGGTTGCATGAAGGTGTTTTATGAGGTGTTTCATGCAGTAGATCCACCACCCACACCATAAAAGATATATCTTCACAGGCATGCAGTAATAATAGAACTTGTATTATAGATAATTAGAGTTATATCTAAAGGGTGATATAAAGAGGAGTTTATGCACATGAGATATCATGGAATACTAGAGAATTTGAAGGCCCAGTTATGGGTTCGATATGGTAGAGATACATGATAAGGTAACTAGTAAATAAGGATAAATATTGAGTAATATCTCGAGATATGTTTCTTTATAAATAAATGATGGTTATGAAATATCAAGGGATCAAATTCAGGGGGGTCTGTTACTACTTCTTTGATCGAGGTATTGACGCACACCTGTCATAGGGCGTGGAAAAATCAATTTAATTTTCCTAGTGCAGCATAGAAGTTGACCAGGGTCGTATCACTTGAGGAGCTTTCTCAATTGTTTACATACTTAATCTAATTTAACTAAACTAATTATTTTTGGTTTTTTATATTATCTAGTAATGGAAAACAATTAAATTAAAATAAATGATGAAACTAACATGCAAGGATAAAATAAAATTAATTGAGAAAGAACTTGGCCTTTATGGGTTGGTTTTTGGGTTTCATCATTCTCCTTGTTGGTATTTAAATTAAGTTTTATAATTAAATTATGAGATTTCATTCATGAATTAATTTTATTTTATTTATTGGTGTGAAATATTGAACGCATTTTTCAATATTAACTTCACCTCCTCCTATAATCAAGGTTCATAGCACACCTCGATCGAGAGTGTGTCATCTTCCAAGACCTGGCTTCATCGTATGCCATTTCAACCAAAGAATGGCTCAAATCTATTGTATTAAGAGATTTTATCCAGTATAAGGGAGGGAAAATATTTAATAAAAGAATAGAAATGAGTTTGAGATCAGTGTCGTGGTGGATGATCACCACACCCGTGCACATTACTCTTTCTCATCACAAACTTAATAAAAATCAGAATTTAAGCACAGAATAAATGAAATTTCCACATACCTCCCCCTAGCCAAGTCTCGGTTTAACCCCTCATATTTTATGGTAAGAGGTCATGGTGGATAATATAAGAAGAATAAAAGAAGAAAAGAAGGAGAAAAGATGAAGAAGAAAATAGGGTGGATGGGTGGACACAAAAATAATGCATGAATTTTATTAGAAGTATAAATTACAACTGAAAACTAAAACAAAAATAAAGAAATGAAATGAAATTGGGAATATTTGTAGTCATCCTACCTTGGTGTAGATCTCCTTTTTGGTGCCTTGAAAGAATGTATGGAGAATGGGATGCTTTGGGAAGGAGGTGAGAGCCTCCTTTTATAGGTAGAATTCGTCCCTCAAAGTTCGACGTGTTGTAGACCCCTTTAATGACATATTCACGTGTTACACCCTTCATTAATGTTTTTCATTAATATCTTTTACATCTCTCCTCAAAATTTCAGCTAAATTTGAAATCGGATGGAGGAGTTATGAATTTTTCATTCTCGGTTTCTCTTTCTGGACGAAGCTTCTAGAAAGGTTCCTCCAAAGGTATGTCGTTCAATAGCCTCTTTAATGACCTCCAACATCCCCCATATTTATTTTAGAGATGGAAATATCTTTCCTCGTTGTATCCCAGGTGAAAAAACATCCTTTAGATATGTGTAGGCTGAGTTTTATGTCTGTTACATTGGGTGGGTCCATGCTGTCCGCCCAGAAAAATTGCCAACTTCAATGAATTTTTAGACCATTTAGATGACTGAATCAGCTCCTGGCCCAGAAGACAAAGTTTAAGGAAATAAAAAAATTATTATAAAAAAATTTTAATCAGAAAATTTTGGAATTATAATTTTACGAAAATGACCAAAATACCCTTGACGTAAAAATCTGTCTAAAATCCAGAATTAGGCGTTTTTCACATTTGGGCTAAAAATAACACTAAAACCTAAAAACATGACAATTACCTATCCAATAACACTTTTTTGGGATTATAAACAATGATTTATAGTATAAAATATATGAAAATGTGAGCTTCATCACTCTCACACACTTAAACATTGCACTCATGGGCAATCATCTTACATCCAAATCAAAATCCACACAACAATCAAAAATGAGAAAATATCAATGATTTTATCCAAAATAGAATTCCATAATGTCTCATATATGAATAATAATTCTCTATTATTTTCATTTCAATCACTAAAATTTGTTCAACCTCATAAATCAATTCATCTCCCAATCACAACCTACCTCACATTGAATTTTATGTCACTCTTCACTCAAGAGAAATTGAATCTAGAGTTATACTCATACTTGAAAATCGCATGTATCACCATAGGTTTGAGAAAATTTTCATTTCTCCACAGCGTGAAACATGAAAATTAATTTAATAATGAGGGATTTAATTAATGGTTCAAATGATTCTGTGGCTTAGGATTGGTGGGAAAATTATTGAAAAATATTCCAGGCTAGAAAGAGGAGGTTGGACTTTTAAGTACAATGCCTGATTAAATCAAGTGAAAACACAGGAAATTCCTCACTCAATCCCACTTGAAAATGTGAAACACAACACCACCCTAATTTTAATGACATGGAACATGAGCCAATAATTGATTATAATGAATGATATCATCTAAGTTATTCTTCTTTTTTTAAAGCTCCAGAAAGGCACAGCTTTATCTTCTTTTTCTTTTTTTCATGGAGGATGAGCTGAAAATTGAATACAATGAATGAATGACAATTCATGACCTTGATTTTAGAGAGGAAAATGAGTCATGAAATAATTTATAATGAGTAATTCAATCTCATCTCCATTTTTTTCTTTTATTTTTTTTGAAGGAGAAATAGATGGAACTAATAAAGCACAATGAAATGACAACACATGCCCAATTATCTTATTATCCACAGCCCAAAATATTGACACACACTTCACACTACTCATAAATGATATAAATCCCAAAGAACGCACACGAAAGGATCTTCCACCACACTCAAACATGAAATATCCATGCAAAAATACTAAAAGTGTGGGTAGGTAAGGAAAAATTGGATTGTAATGTGGCTTAAACCTATAAGGAAATTCCTGGAATCTAAGGGCTTACAAAGGATAAATGTAAAGGTGGGTATCAAGATAAAATGTGTCTAGCCAAAGATATGCCTCAATAATTTTAAATACATTCCATGAAACCCAAAGCTTCAAAAGAGAATTATTCACAAATTCGGGTTCTCACACAAAATTCATGTTTCCCTCAAGAAAGTGTGGGTATTAGGAAGAATATGAAAAAGTGGTTTAGAATACCTCACAGGATTGGAAAAAATATTTTGAGTTAGTGTTTCATGGGCAGGGATTTCAAAAATTAGTCAAACTCATTAAAATGCTTGAAATTCCATTTCAAGGGAAAATAATTCATATCAAAAATCATTTAAAATCCATTATTTCAAAAATAATTTCAACTCTTTCAAAATAAATTGATGTGTGAAAAGTGATAAGAATATTCATTAAATCTCAAAATATGTTTTGGACCAAAAAAATTAAAGGATTTTAAATGATAATCGTAAAAAGTTAACTCCCTTTTGAAATAATGATTCGGTCATCTTCCTCTAATTTTTGGGGCTTCCTTCTGCCTTCATGATCCTACAAAAGAGAAATTACTCTATTAATAACAAGGATCATTTCATTTAAGCTCAAAATTAAATTAGAGAGGGGGCCACATGCTAGACTATTTCTTAATACTGAATTTGAAATTTAAATTACTAGAAAGAATGTAAAGATAAATCTTGGTATGATCCCTCAAGTGGGCCCTGGAATCTTTTACTACCTCTAGAGGGCAGTACCAGCTATTATCCAAAGTCTGATGGAGGATGAAGCTTCTTTGATTTAAACCACCACATGTAGCTCTTCCTAGCTTGATGTTCTTTGTTCTTAATGAGGAGGACTCCATAGACAGAGTATTCCAGATCCGCCCCTTCGCAATTTGGTACATCTTGCATGGTAGGGGTAGGATGAAGTACGTAACCTCCTCCTATTTTGTTGCTACTTGTGAAACCATCTTGTCTTCCAGTGAAAGCTTCATGGGGGCTTCGACCTCCTGTATTATTTCCTCAGCCTCAGAAACTTGGATCTCTTTATGATTGGGCTCCTCTAGTAGATATTCCATGACTTCCGGGAGCTCTAGGTGTTCCTCAACAGGTGCATCTTCTTTTGTGTCTTCATCCTCCAGGGCATAATAGGAGTCATCTGATTCTGAAAATTCAAAAAAATTGGGAGTTATACTCAAATTAGTTTCAAAAAAATTAAATGAATTTGAGTTCAAGAATGTATCATCTCCCTGAGTTGGTTCAGCTTGAATCTCTTCTTGATTTGAAAGTGCCTCTTGTAGTTGATTATCACTGGATGGAGGTAGGTATTCATGCTCCTCCACCTCGAGTTTGGATTCAACTTCATGGATTTTTTCAGTGAAATTAGGGAAGACCTGTGGAAATTTCTTCTTAACATTGAATATTTTAATGTCACTTTTGAGTTCATCAGCCATGGATATCAAATCTTCAAGTGAGATCCATGTTTCAAGTCCTCTTTCCTTTTGTTTGAACCTTATCATTAGAGCATCAGCCCTTCATTGGAGGGCCTCCTCAGTGTAGTCGTTTTCTTCCTCCTACACCTGTGAGTAATTATTCCATGCATAATAATTTTAATTTTAATGCATCATGGAAAAATAATTTTTTTTTGGATTTTTTTTTAAAATAATGAAAACTATATGAAATATGAAAATAGAAAAAGTAAAGTAAACAACCGATTAGATCCCCAGAAACGGCGCCAGTTTTGACGCACGCCTGTCGTAGGGCGTGGAAAAAGCAATTTAATTTTCCCAGTGCAGCATAGAAGTTGACCAGAGTCGTCTCACTTGAGGAGCTTTCTCAATTGTCTACTTACTTAATCCAATTTAACTAAACTAATTATTTTTGGTGTTTTTATATTATCTAGTAATGTAAAACAATTAAATTAAAATAAAATATAAAACTAACATGCAAGGATAAAATGCAATTAATTGAGAAAAAACTTGGCCTTTATGGGTTGGTTTTTGGGTTTCATCATTCTCATTGTTGGTATTTAAATTAAGTTTGATAATTCAATTATGATATCTCATTCATGAATTAATTTTCTTCTATTTATTGGTGTGAAATCTTGAATGTATTTTGTAATCTTAACTTCACCTCCTCCTATAATCAAGGTTGATGGCACACCTCGATCGAGAGTTTGTCATCTTCCAAGGCCTGGCTCCATCGTATTCCATTTCAACCACTGAATGGCTCAAATCCATCGTATGAAGAGCTTGTATCTAGTATAAGGGAGGGAAAATATTTAATAAAAGAATATAAATGAGTTTGTGATCAGTGTCGTGGTGGACGATCTCCACACCCGTGCACGTCACTCTTGATCATCACAAACTTAATAAAAATCAGAATTTAAGCACAGAATAAATTAAATTTACACATACCTCCCCCTGGCCAAGTCTTGGGTTAAACCCTCATATTTGAGGGTAAGAGGTCACGGTGGATAATATGAGAAGAATAAAAGAAGAAAAGAAGGAGAAAAGATGAAGAAGAAAACAGGGTGGATGGGTGGACATAAAAATAATGCATGAATTTTATTAGAAGTCTAAATTACAACTGAAAACTAAAACAAAAATAAAGAAAAAAAATTAAATGGGGAAGATTTTTGGTCGGTCTCCCTTGGTGGAGATCTCCACTTTGGTGCCTTGAAGGAATGGATGGATAATGGGATGCTTTGGGAAGGAGGTCATGGCCTCCTTTTATAGGAAGAATTTGTCCCTCAAATGTCGACGCATTGTAGAACCCATTAATGACATATTCACGCATTACACCCTTCATGAATGTTGTTCATAAATATCTTGGCCGTCTCTCCTCACAATTTCAGCAAAATTGGAAACTGGATGGAGGGGTTATGAATTTTTCATTCTCGGTTTCTGTTTCTAGAAGAAGCTTCCAGGAAGGTTCCTCCAAAAGTATGTTGTTCAATATCCTCATTAATGAACTCCAAAATCCCCAAGATTTATTTTATAGATGTACCTATCTGTCCTAGTTGTATCCCAGGTGTAAAAACATCATTTAGGTATGTGTAGGATGAGTTTTATGTCCATTACGTTGGGTGGGTCCACGTTGTCCACCCGGAAAAATTCCCAACTTCAATAAATTGTTTGTCCCTTTAGATAACTGAATCAGATCCTGGTCCAGAAGAAAAAGTTTAAGGAAATAACATATGTATTCTAAAAAAATTTAAATCAGAAAATTTGGAATTATAATTTTACAGAAATGACCAAAATACCTTTGACGTAAAAATCTGTCTAAAATCCAGAATTAGGCATTTTTCACATTTCGGCTCAAAATAACACTAAAACCTAAAAACATGACAATTACCCATCCTATAACACTTTTGTGGGATTATAAACAATGATTTACAGTATAAAATATATGAAAATGTGATCTTTATCAGGTATCCTATAATTTCTCTATGGGTTTTCCCTTTCACTTTTCTTTTTATTTTTCTCCAGGTTATGGAAAGCATGAGTGTGTAGGCTATTTTTCTAGGTTTTTATGATGTAATGGGTATTGATTAATAAAGTAGAATTTATTTATAATTTTTATGATGGGTTCTCACATTTAATTGACTATCTCAATCTCCCTCGTTTTCTCCGACAACAAACAATTCCTTTGATATGGGGGGTTCTTTTAGGGTAATTTCTAGAGTGGGTCTTTAATGATAAGAAATATGTTAGTTTTTTATCTATATTTAAAATTTTTTGGGTTATCTATCAAATAAATTTACCAATGTACTTGGGAAGAGAATAGGGTGATGATTAGGATGGAGAGTGATAACTCGGTTAAGGAATCACTTAGAGTTGACTCTGATAACATCATGTAATCTTTAATGTTTCTCAACTTTATTATTTCATGCACACAAAGTTAAAATTTTCTAGTTCACATTGTTATTCTTTGTTTATTTTAGGTTAAATTAGTTAAATTTCTTTCCATGTTGATTTTAAGTCTTAAATACCGAGTTAAAGTTATTCCAGGTAACAATGGGTTTGACCACCGATTTCCATATATTATACTATATCAATAGTAGTTAGTTGGTAGTTTAATAACATTAATTATAAACTAGATTACCAATGAGAAATGATGATTCCCCATGAGTAGTAATTTTTTTGGTTTCATTTTTAGGGACTGGGAAACACTTTCATTTAATATTCAAGAAATGTTTCTCATAATCTCATTTCAATTTTCATATTTTAGTTAAGTTTTTATTTTCTTTCTCTTTTCTCTTTTTATGATTGGGTAGTCTTTGTGTTGTTTTGTAAGGGTAGAATTATATAATTTAAGAACATACCCACCTTTTTATTCAAGTGAAGTATCTTTAACAACAAATAGAATAACTTAAAGTGATGATCCAAATCCAAGGGATAGAGGAAAAACTTAAAACCAAGGTTCCACAACCATAGCAATGTGGCAACGAAAATCCCCTATACGAACTTGAATTCATTTTTAAACAAAAATTTCAATATATTGAACAAATGGACAAGGAAGCTAAGTAAATTATAGTTCAAACCAATGAGGAATCTTACATTGTATAATAAATTTAAGAAACATCACAAAGAGAAGAACCTAAAGATGAATCCCATGTAACTCCCATTTTAAAATATAAAGACAAATTTTATTATTTTAGTGAAGACACACCCAAAATTTCTAGTCTGGAGGTCGAAAAAAATAGAAGAAAAATTCTCAAATATAAAAGATACAGATGAGAAGGAAGAATTAGTGGGTGCGGAATCTATAATAGGTATACATAAAGATCTAGGATAACATCAAGAATAAGATGTTTTGGATAAGTTAATTGAAAAATTATATGTATCATTTCAATAGATTTAATAAAAAAAGAATAATAAAAAAAGAAGAGAAGGTGATGGATATAAGGACTAAGGAGTTCATTGAGGATTAAATTAAGTAGTTTGAAGTAGAAGATAATGAATAGTTTCCCCATTTTTGGATAGATCAAGAGTAATTTCTCATATCAATAAAACTACTCCTATTTAGGTTACCTCCTAAATGTTATAAATATGAAGAAAAACATTAAGAAGTTGAGGATATGGCTTCTGAAATGCAAGAGATTAGTAATGAATTTGAACGAAAGTAGAAAAAATACAATAGGACGGGGAGTGGTGTCAAGTATGGATGACTCATGAGTTATTTTTCCAATCATTGGGCCTACCCACTATTAGTAACTATCATTAATAAGATATAAAGCTAATAAAAATTAATAGAAGGGGAAGAACTACACAAAATTCATACTAATTTTAGAATGGGGTAAATCCAGGACAATTAGCTTTATAAAATAAAACTTCCATTTGTCCAAAGAGTCAACCATGAGGTTAACGAGCTTAACCAAAGATCTATTCATGATGAAACCCAATTTTTTTAAATTTTATTCCTTTTTAGGAATTTATATTTTGTTTAATTCCAGATTCTATATTATGATGTATTTCAAATCCCCTTTATTTTTTTTAAGCTTAAATTCATGGACCTTATTCTTTCACTATTTCATTTTTCTTTTATAGGAGAATTATGACAGAGTCATAAAAGAGAAAAGTAAAAGAGAAGATATTCATAGTCTAAAGGAGAATAATATTTAAATTTAGTTTTTAAATAACTCCCTTACATTTTGAATTTTTTTGGTTTTTAAAGGAAAAATACATGCCCCACCTTTGATTTTTGTAACTTTTTGACATATGATACAAAAAATACTTAGGATAACTAGGATTACAAGTTTTAAACTTCAATTTTTATGATATTGAGTGTGTAATATGGGGGGATGATTATAGTAAGCACAAGAGTGTTTATTTAATGAAACATGATCTAGGGAGTCTAATTAATTTATATAAATTAAATTTCTGTTCCAAATTTCATGTTGATTAGTTTATTATTAATATGAAATTAATGTAAGTAATAATGAAGGATATAGAGGATGCAATGAATTTCTTTGCTTGTGAGAACACGCCCTATGCACCGCCTGATATTCAATTTTTTCATGTCGTTTTTCCTCGTCCGTTGGGCCTACGACGATGCTTCCAATCTTGACGAATTTAGACCTAGGTTCCTCTTATGGTGATATAGCCGCTTCGCCGCCCTAGGAATCTCCCAGACCCCTCTCTTAGGGCTCCTTGGTCTCACCTCTCCTTCAAGGATGCACTATATGGATTGGCTCAAGTTCCTCTTATGGTGCTACAGCCATTTCGCCGCCCTTGGCTTCTCCCAGACCCCTCTCTCAAGGCTCCCTGATATCAACTCTCCTTCTAGGATGCACTGTGTGAATCGGCTCTCACCCCCTCCGGAGAGGATCTCGCTTTAGGTGAAGGATTCCTTATGTCGGTCTCAGGACATCATCTACCCCGTCTTCCCATGGTACTACTCTGCATATATGATTTAGGGCAAATATCTGAAAGTATGTAGGAAACAGAAACATGGAGGGCGTGGTAGCCCCACCAGGAGACCTTCACCAGAGATCTGAGGATGCCAAACTGCAGCCCCTTAGCTGTCCCTCAGGAGGTGCCTCATTCCCATGTTGTCTCAGGAGGGGATCCTACTGCTTCATCAGCCTCTGATCCATCCCCCCTTACTACCCCCATGGAAAATTGTGAAGTGTTAGGAGTTGAATTCTCCCCCAACTGCTCCTCCTGCTTTTTTGGGGGGCCACTCCCATTTGAGGGAGTCATCTATGTCGGCAGCAGCCTGCATCTTCTTCCATGGCGGCAACCAACTGTAATGGACAGCAGAAGGCGGTCAAGGTGGGTGAGTAGTCGACAGGGAGGACTCTATGGGTAGATGAACAACCGAAGGAAATTATTGGTTTTCCTTCTCTATTTAAACGGGATGAAAATCCCACTGTTTGTAAGGGAAGAAATTTTTGTGTAATCTATGTGTTGTGATACCTCCAACGAGATTCAGAGAGAGTTAATAGAGAAATAGTCTGTTTCTCCCATGGATGTATGCATATTGTCGAAGCACATAAAAATCCTTAAGTTTCTCTGTTTACTCCTGTTTTTGTGTGTTTGAGGTACCACGCACCTCCGTTGTGCCCCAACAAGTGGTATCAGAGGGGATTTTCGAGCGAACGGAGGTGAACCGGCAAGGAGACCAACGAATTTTCCGGTGGCTGGAAAATTGGAAGTGGTCGAAAAAAATTCGGACAGTAGATTCGGGAAGAGGATGGCGAGACGATTCCAACGGCACAAACGGTGATGAAAATGAAGTTGAAACGAGCCCGATAGGCTCGGTCAAAGTTTGGTCAAACTCACAGGTGAGCAGTACTCCTGTGCCAGATAAAATGGCACTGTTCACGCTGCCAGAAACAATTCTGGTAGTTTCCAGTGGGAATTCCGGCATTCCACGTCAGCGACACGTCAGCACTACGTCAGTGCTACGTCAGCGGGCGATCTGGACGGTTGAATGCGTTTTGACCACATATCGGTCAATTAGTGTCTGATTTTGGTGATCCAGGAGTCAATTAAAACTATTTTGACCATTCCGGACGCATCCGTATGGTTAGTTTTTCGAAATTCGCACTCAATCTGGTGGTTACAGAAGGGTGCGGCATCGACGGTGGTGATCGCGTTTTGAAACAACGGCGATGATGGGTGGAGAATCACTACCAAGATTTGATATCAGGAAGTTCGATGGTCGAAATAATTTCGTCTTGCGGCAAAGCATGGTGAATGATATTTTTGTGTAGTAGGGCATGATTAGACCGTTGATCGGTGAAAAGCCAGGGATAACTAGTGTCGATGATTGGGAAGAGCTCGAGAGGTGGGTCATCATCACAATTTGACTGTGTCTTGAAAATGAGGTAAAGTATTCGTTGTAGGACGAGACATCACCGAAAGAGATCTGGAAGAAGTTGGAGCAGCGATATATGGTGAAGTCGCTCACCAACAAGTTGTTCCTGAAGAAGAAACTATACCAGTTGCGCATGGATGAGAGAGAGAATTTGTTGGATCATACGAATGAATTCAACAAGATACTAACGTAGTTATTGGGACTCGGTGTTAATTTTGGAGAGGAAGATAAAGCGCTTTTTCTTTTATCATCCCTACCAAGCTCATTTGATGGGCTTGTGACTTTATTTCTCGTGGGGAATGATACATTGAAGATGGATGATGTGATGGAATAGATTCAAGATTTGGAAGCATTTTGAAGACCCATGATGCATTCAAGAGATAAAATTATGGTGATGTGATATGATCAGCGTGGGAGGATCCGACATCGGAATTCAGAAGGTAAAGAATGGAGGCCAAAATCCAGGGGGCGTGATCTGAGTGAAATCACGTGTTTCTTGTGTGAAAAAATGGGTCACTATAAAAGTGATTGTGGAGAGCGCAAACGGTACATTGTTGGGAAGAAGAAATTTGAAGAGGAGGATGTGAACATCACAGGATTATCAGTAGATTATGAAATCTGTGTGACAACGGGAAGTGTGCACTTAGACGAGCGAGTTGAACGGGGAGAAGTGCAGTGTCATTACTGCAAAATATATTGGAATATGAAGCGAGGATGTCGATTTCTAAAGAGGAAGAACGATCAAGCTCAAAATAAAGGAAGGCGGATGGGTTCTAGATTCAGGGAGCTCAGAACACATATGTACGATGAGAGGTACATTCGATACTTTTCACCAGGTGCGAGACTCAGTGAGACTTGGTGATGGGACAACATGCGAGGTTCGAGGAGTCGGGATAGTGAAATTGAAGACACCCGATAGAGGAGTCTGTAAACTGGATGATGGGAAATTTGTTCCAAAGATGAGACAGAACTTGATATCATTGAGTAGGCTCGATGCTAGAGGGTTCAAGATTTACATAACAGGTGGAGTGTTGGAAGTCTCACATGGGGATGCAGTGAAGCTTACTGGGAAGGAGTCCCAAGGGTTGTATCATTTGATGGAGACCGCAGTCATCCTACGATTGACTAAAGATGGTGGAAGTGCCACGTCTTCTGGTGTGAAGAAGCATGTTCGATTTGCTAATGAAGTTTTCAAAAACTGCAAGGAGACTGCAAGACAAGCGTCTACCCCAAATTGGTCGTGAGGGGGAGATTTGCGGGGGCCACTCCCATTTGAGGGATTCATCTTTGTCGGCAGCAGCCTGCATCTTCTTCCATGGCAGCAACCAACCATAGTGGATAGCAGCAGGCAGTCAAGGTGGGTGAGCAGCCGGCGGTGAGGACTCTATGGGTAGATGAAAAACTGAAGGAAATTTTTGGTTTTCCTTCTCTATTTAAACGGGATAAAAATCCCATTGTTTGTAAGGGAATAAATCTGTGTGTAATCTGTGTGTTGTGATACCTCTGATGAGATTCAGAAAGAGTTAATAGATAAATAGTCTATTTCTCCCACAGATGTAGACATATTGCCGAACCACGTAAAAATCCTTACGTTGATCTGTTTACTCCCGTTTTTGTGTGTTTGAGGTGCCACGCACCTCCGTTGCCCCCCAACACTTTTCTGGTCATCATGCTCCTGATGGAGTATGATATTAGTGTTATACTAAATTTGAGGGGTCCTTCTTCAACCCTCCCTGGTTACCTTGCCTTACCCATGCTACTCCCGGGCCATTCACCTGGACTCCTTACCATCCAAGAAAGAGGGCTCCACACTTAGTCCTGGTCCTCCAGTAGAGAACAGGGCTAAATCCTCACCATGTCCTCCCCACCAGTCTGCCGGCGGCTCCCCAGATCATGGTGTTGTCTTCAAAGGACCAATGTCATGGACTTCCTCTAGTGACAGGAAAGTGGAGTCCCTCGACTCTCTGGATTTCTCCACCCCCATTTCCTTGACTCCTTCTAGTAATTCAGAAATGTGCAGAAGAGCTCAGTCAAATAAGCTAAGGGAGAACTCCTCCTCCCAAACCAAGAAGGCTAAGATACCTAGGGCCAATACCAGGGTGTTTTTTGTTCAATGGTTCTCATCCTCATTTGGAATGCACGTAGCCTCTGTGATCAGGTAAAATCTGACTTCCTTGCTTCTATAATTCGTAAACACAAGGTCTATCTTATTGCTGACCTCAAGCATAAGCAAAACCTCTCCAAAATCAATGAGATTACCCAAACAATTAGGCTATATGGATCAATTCATGCTGACCCCTTCAACCATCACATTTGGATCTTTTGGAACATGAACTTATATGTGGACCTAATTCAGGCGGGTGACCAGCATATCACCACCAAGGTTAACCATGAGTGTCCTTCATATATGGGAGCTCTAATTCCCAACATAGAGAAATTTTGTTGGATGACCTTAATTCCTTTAAACGTGGTAACGTTCCCTAGATTTTTTGGAGTGATTTTCATATAATTTCTAACCCTGAGGATAAGAAAGGCTGTGGTACCTTCCAAGGAAATCTAGCATGTATTTCGTTCATTTTAGGGATGGAAAAGGCCTCATGGATCATGGATACTTGGGCGACCGCTTCACCATGTGCATTAACTAATGTAGGGATCAATGCTCATGGAGCTGCCTGGACTGTTGTCTTGGGAGCATGAAGGATATCTTTTTGTATTCCAACACCATGGTTAGTCATCTGGTGCGAGGGATCTCATACCACTCTCCGCTTCTGGTTTCCCTCTCTGCGAGTTAGGTGGTTCATGGTCGTTTCATATTCTTTTAGCAATGAATAAACCTCTTTGGTTATCATCAACTTTTCAGAGACTCATGGGGTGAGCCTACTCAGGGGTACCATTGTTCTTCCATTCATAATAAACTGAATAGGCTTAAAAACAAGATGCAGGCTTGGGTAAAGGACATACCTCACAGTGATAGAGAAATTGAATCAATCATGCAGAATGTCACTACTGTAAATATGACCTTTATCAGCGCTATAAAAGGGCATTAATAACGCTTTTTTAAGGCTGATAAAAGACTCCTTTTATCAACTTTTTTTAAGTGCTGATAAAAGTCAAAAAAATTAAAAAAAAAAGTTAAAAAGAATTTATAATGCACCCCCTTTTATTAACGCTCGGCAGAGCCCCCTCCCTCTCACCGCACACTGTGCTTTCCCAGGAAACCCCCTTCCACTTGCCCGCACAACCCTCTCCCACTTGCTCGCGTGCCCCTACTTCCACCAAAACTCGAACCTAAGACCCCCCCCCCCTTGCGCTCCTGCACATTTACCACTAAGCCATTTAGTTTTTTTCTTTATTTAATGATATATATATAGTTATATTTATCTGTATATTAATATATATTCATATTAATATAAATATATTTAGTTATATTAATAAATATATATTTATTCATTTATTAATATATATATATATTCATATATTAATATATATTTATATCTATTTATAAATATATTTTTAGTTATAATTTTTTATCCATATATTTATTTGTATATTAATATATATTTATAAGATTAGTTTTAAATAAATTTATAAAATATGTTTTTTATGTGTGTTTATAAATATAAATACATACACACATACAAACACACACACACATACAGACACGCACACACACATATTTACAAATAAATACATATACATGTGTATCTGAAAAGCCATTGAATGTTAAAACGACCATAAATTATAATCCAGAAGTCTGTTTCAACTTCACAACCATTCAAATCGAACAAAATGAAACAATATTTGATATGATATGTGGTAAAAGCCTATAGGACATACGGATTAGAAGTTATAGTTGGTTAAATGTAAAAAAATCGGGGTATCTTGACTAAAAACTCAGTTTTGGAGGCTTTATAGGCCTTTTTGGCCTAGAAAAAGGTGATTTAAGATTCGATTTAGTCACTAGAACGTATAGCTCGTCACAGGTTTCGATTTTATATGTTTTAGAGCTCAAACGAACACCTGGATCAAAATTTATGGCCGTTTGAAGTTTGAGTTAAATTTTCAACTTATTTTAGATCTTTTATTAATTTTTTATTATTATTTTTTATTTTTTGTCTTAAAATTGTTATTAAATTATTATCAAGCGATTATGATTAGTCAATTATTAATTAATAATATTTTTAAAAATATTTTAAAGTCATTTTCATAAATTTCTTATATATTAAATGGAATAGTCTATTTATACTTATCTAAGACATATTTAAAAAATATATATTATATTTATATCAAATAAATATACTTATATATATATATATATTTTATAATTAAAATTTATTATTTTTTGAAATATACACTTTATCAATGCTAGTAAAAAGCGCTGATAAATACCCCTTTATCAACGTTACTAAAAAAACACCGATAAAGGGATCCCCTTTAACAACGCTAAAAAAAGCGATGTTCAAGGGTGGCGCTGTGAAAACCCAATTTTGTGGTAGTGTGTGGACCGACTTGAGTCTAACTTGGAGGGGGCCTAGAATGACCAGACTTTTCATGACCTTTCCAATAAAAAGGACATTCTTGTAGACATGATCCTTAAATAGGAACACCTTGCCAAGGAGAAAGTGAGGATCAGATGGCTTGGTGAGGGCGATAGGAACACTACCTACTTACATGCATGTATCAAAGAGAGGAAGAATCGAGTTTGTCCAAATATCTTGAGGGAATATGGTTTGTATTCAGACATCATGGATGTTGTGGGGAACCTTTCCCATTCTGTCTTCAAATATCTCCTTGTTGGACTGAATCTGTGCATGCCTAATGGTTACCCCAGAGGAGATGTGGGGTTTCTGAATACCATTTCCAACCATGCTTCTATCCAGAACAATGAGATTTTGGGGGCCATTTCTGAGGAGAAATAAATCTTCAAGGTAGTTTTGAACCTTAAAACTGATAGGGTGTAGGGTCTGGATGGTTTTCTAGGTATTTTCTTTAGGGAATCTTGGGATATGGTGAAACATGACTTGTCAGAGGCCATCCGTGATTTCTTCCAGGGAGGAAGCTTTCCTAGAGTGTGTGTGCCACCACACTGGTGCTCATTCCCAAAACTATAAACCCCTCATCCATATTGCATTATGGATCATTCAACATGTGTAACTTCCCCTACAAAGTTATGACGAGTATCATCAACTCAAGGTTATCGGTTCATCTTCCATGGTGGGTCTCCATCAAATAATATGGTTTTGTGAAGGGCTGTAAAATTTAATGGGCCATTTCTTTGGCCCAAGATATGATACAGGATCTCAACTCAAAGACCCATGGCTCAAACCAAGCTATCAAACTGGATTTGAACAAGGCATATGATAGACTTGAATGGAGATTCTTTAACAAGGTGCTCTCAGGTATGAGCTTCTCCCCTTAGTCTACTGACCTCATCTTTAGATGCTTTAGTTCCTCATGGTTGGACGTTAGTTTTATAAGAATGTCCCATGGCTTCTTTAAGGCGACTCGTGGTCTTAGACAAGGTAATCCCATATCATTGAGCCTTTTCATCCTCACCCAGGACATTCTTAGCAGCCTCATCCACAAAAATGTGAGAAATTGAGAGATTAGACCGTACCAGATAAGGTTAAACCACCCCTCCATCTCCCACCTCAAGTTTGCATATGACACCTTAATCTTCTTGAAATCCAATAGGAGGTAGACCGATGGTTTTCTCAGAGTGCTGTAGGAATACTATCATTAGAACGGACATGCCATCAACATGAAAAAGAGAAACTTCTTCATTTTTAGTAGGTGCACTTCCAGTCAGGCTGTCTCCTTGGACTGCCTCCTGGACATGCAAAGAGGGAGATTTCCCATTTACTATCTTGGTGCTCCCATCTCTTTAGGAATACTTTGAATTTTTAACTTTAATCACATCATCAGCAAGATCCCTAACCGTGTTCTAAATTGAAAAAATAGATTCCTATTCCTTGGGGGTTAGATTACCATGGTTAACCATGTTCTCCTGGCCTCTCTTATATATGACCTTTCTTCCATTAATGTACCGAAAGGAGTCATCAAAAAAATTGATAAGATCCTAGGCTATTTCATATGGGATGCCCTTGTTGAAGGTAAACATCATTGGGTATCCTAAGGTAAGATGTTGAGGCCCATTCAGGAAGGAGGAATCAATGTGCATAGCCTCATAGACACCCTCTTTTGCATGCATGAGAAACTAGCCTGGTAAATCCATGAGCGATGTACCATATGGAGGAAGGTCATGTACAACAATTTTGAAGGTTACTCGGAGATTCCCAAAATCCATGTGTCTCCCTTCTTGTCCATTATTCTACCACTTTGTATATCTCTCTATCCCCACACCAGATAGATTATATGGGAGGGGTATTTTTCCTTCTTGCACCATAACTGGGCTGACATGGTGGTTGGATTCCCAGGATGTACATCCACTAATATCTCATTCAAGGAGGCAAGTAATTACCCGACCTTCACCAAGGTTGGGCTGAATAAAGACCAATAGTCCACCTTTGACCTCATCAAGATCAACTTAGATCCAGATACGTGTGTGTTTACTCTATCCTCCTCAGGGACCTTCTCTATAAGGGACTATCACCGGTTTATTTTACCCTAGGAGAATACTTATTTCTGGAATGAGGTTCTATGGGCTAAGAAAATTCCCACAAAGTTTAACTTCCTCATGTGGAGGATTATAAATAATATGGTCCCCACATATGAGAATATTAGAATGTACGGTATCAACATGGTTTCCTGATTCCCCTATTGTGACAACCACAAAGAGGAAAGTCCCACCCATCTCTTCTTTGAGGGTGACTGGGTGCATGATGTCCGGTCTTTCTTTGGATATTTTACCACCTTGTCTTCCCAAAGACAATGTGAGGCCCCCTTTCATGACCGTTGGTTTCATGGATCAGGTGATAGGGGTCCAAATAAAGTGGCACGAACAATCATCTTGCATGAGGGATGTTGGTGTTTATGGAAGGCTAGGAACAAAGTGAGGTATGAGGGGATCCATTCCTCTGGGAGGGCCATCATCACTTGAACCAGGAACCTCCTCATCGATCTGGTCAGAATCTCCAGCAACTGGCTGGAAGATTCATCCCTTCATCTTCTTCTTTCTTTTACTCAAGTCTCTCTGCCTAGTGACAGCTCTTTGTGAAGTAAATGGATCTGATAGAATCCACACTCTAGGGGTTTGAAACATAACACAAATGGGTCATGTATCACGGTAGTTATGAGGGGAGGAGGGGTCTTCTGAGACACGAGGAGTTTGGTTATTTTGGTGTTCATAGTATACTTTGTTCTCGGTTACTCTCTTTAGGAGGAGGCCCACACCCTTCTCATTGGTCTTTCCTTATACCGCTAGGGGAACTTTTTTATTTCTGAAGCTAAAACTGATTCCCTAATCCTTTTCAAGTCTTTTCAAGGCACAAGATCTATTTCTTGGTTGGTTTTCTATACAATCAGAAAATGCAGAGGGATACTCTCCAACAATACCTGAATGATTCACACATGGTGTGAGGGGAATAAAGTGTCGGATCACCTAGCCTCTCTAGCGACTCAAGACTCAGGTGTTTCCTAATTTTTTTATTTGAACTTATTGGAACATTATGGGGTTAACATTATTAGAGGGGACACCCTTGGGTTGCACTATTTCAGACCCCCTAGTTTTCCTGTTTCTTTTTTATTTGATTTTCCATGTACATTTAATTTCCCAATAAATATATAAATTATTATTATAATGATGAATATGAAATTACATGACATATTGACCAATATAATAGTTTCTATAAAAAATACATCCTATATTTTTTAAGAATATTTCTTAAGAGAATCTTGGGACATGTTCCCTTCTAGAACATGTGTTGGCATCTTGTAAAATCTATGATTATGTAAGGTTAAATTTAATATGTTTAAGGATTTCTCAGTTAAAAACCCTTTAGATTTGAGACCAATTGTTTTAGTGAATCTTACTTAATCCCCCATAATTTCTGAATGACCTTGTTAGGGAAGAGACACATTATAATCCAATTTTATTATTTCCCATTGACTAGTTGTATTTTTTATGATATTTAAATGTTTAAGTGTGGGGGGAGAGGTTGTATATGGTGGAATGTGATGTACTTAATTAGGGAAACATTTTGGGGAGTTTTATGGAAAATAGGTAAAGGTTTATGATTTCATTCATTATATTTCACTGTTATCCATCTAGAAGAAAAATGAAAAAATTTGAAAAAAACTAGGGAAAAATAAGACGCGTCTTAGGAGGGTCTAAAATCACTTATACTTAACCTAGGATATGAAATTCACTTCTCCAATAATAAGGAGATAATATGATGTTGGGTTATGGATGTGATATTTTTCCTAAGAACACATTTTGAAAAAATTAACAGTTATGAAAAAACAAGAGGAAATTCAATCATTATGCTTTCAAGTTATACTTGGGAGCCTTAAATTGAGTATTGGGATATGAGGGTGATATAATTAGAGTATAATTTCATTGATCTTTATCTTTAGTTTTCATGTGTTATGATATATATTTAAACATCATTTGGAGCCTTAAATGCTTTTAACACCATTTACCTACCTACCCTAAAACCTGTAAGTCATTTTAACATCAATGAAAATTCCTCATGATTATTTGTGATATTTTTGTTAATGAGGTGGAGATTTGAGATCCAATGTGTGCTTATAGTTAATTAGAATGTATGAAAGGTGTGATCATAGCTATATTCACATTATTACCTTGAGTGATGAGATAATTTTATTAAAATGTTAGGTAAATACTAATTTAAATTCTTAGTAATAATCAAATGAGAAGAATGAATGGATTTTAGAAGAATCCCTATCATTTAATAAGGGTAAAATTAAAATAAATGATTGATTGGTTTCTTTGATAAGTGAGGAGTTTTATAGATATTAATATATGATGATTGAAATTTTATCTCCCCAATGATAATTGTTTGATTTTATTGGCTTTGGATTTTAAATATTGGTAGCTTGTTGTAATTTTGTGATTTAAGTTGATATTTTCTGCTTAAAGATAAGCATGGTTTAAGTGTGGAGTTATTTGATATCTATGTGTTATGAATACTATTTTTAATTAAAATTTATAAAGTTTTATTTATTATTTGAGTGTGTTTACTCTATTATTTTATTTAAACATTTTTTTGGTAAATAATAATTTAAAAATGATTTTTTAGAAATATATATATATATATATATATATATATATATATAAGATTTGAAGGTATTTTTACTAAAGAAATTTAATATTGTTTTTTTGTGGTGAAAAAAGGTATCCTTTTAACAACTGATTAACCAATGAGTACTTACAATGGCCAAGAGGAATCATAGAGAAGGAGGAATTGGTGTATATCGACACGAGGCTTCCAAAGGAGTCAAGGTGTAAAGAGGCCCAACACATGGGGGCACTGATCATGAGTATCATGGGTAAGGATCCGAGGGTAGACAACTGAGCTGAAAATTCCATACATATAAAAGTTGTTAATTTTCATTAGGGTTTCTGATGTGGGACACATCTTTAATCAGGGACTATTCATTTAAATCAAAATGATGTTGTTCAAATCCACACTCATAATCCTTCCTCAGAAAGTTCCTGTAGCTAGATTACAACACAGAAAGTCAATTGTATCATTGAATGTTCCATGGATAATACAGAGAGGTCAATTGGATCTACCTTTTTAAGCATTCATGTAACACCCTGAGTTTTTAAAAGATAAAATTATGTTTGAAAGTGTATGTGACACACAACACCAAGCCCAAACAAAAAATGATTATTTAAATATGACAGTTATAACCTAACCATTATATTTTCAGAAAGGAATTGTATTAACTAAATTTTTCAATATATATAATAATTTAATACTCAGTATAAATATATTTATAAATTATTAGTAAATAATCTCCCATTTTTTAGTAATGTCATTTTAATCATAAAAAAAAATTTCTTCAAAAATATATTTTATTTATTTTTATGAAAATATATTGTGGTTAATTTTTAGAACTTTTAGATAATGAATTTGAAAAAATTAACATCATTTTTTAAATCATCATATCAATATTTACTCTGGGGGAAAGTTTTTTGACTTTTTAGAAAATAATTATTTTTCAGTTAATAGTGAAAAATACCGATTCTTTTTGTAAAAAAATAATTTATTTTGATAAATTAAGTAATTTAAAAGTCCCATTATTATTGTAATATTATTTTAAAGTAACATAATTATTAATAAGTTATATTATATTCAATTAATTACATTTAAATCATATTTATAACATATATTTTTATAAGTTTATTTTTAGGCATGAAAATACATTTTTTGAAAACTGTTTTAAAATTCGTAATGTTTCACCTTTTTAGTTAATTAAAAATAACCCATAATTTTTAATTATTTAAATTAAATTTAGGTATTTTGTATATATAATTATTAATTTAAATTTATATAGTGTATATTACTAGTTATAGAGTCAAAGTAAAATAACCTATTCTGTGAAAAATGCATTTTTCAGAAAAACCGCTTTCCTTTGCACTTGAAAGTTTTATTTAAAATTAAATTCTTCAACATTTATTAGTTAATTTTGTTAAAATGGATTCCATATGTTAGATACTAATATTTCATATTAGGTGATAAGTTCAACTTAATTTTTGGACAATATGAATAATTACTATAGTAAATATTTATTACCACGGTAAAAAGAAAATATATTAATTAAGGGTAAAAACAAGTTCTGTAAGGACAAGAAATAAAGTAACCCTAATAGTATGAATATTTATATATTTATTTAAATATAATAATTTTTATATCTTTTTTATTTCGTTATAAATATTTAAAAAATGATTTTGAAAAAAATTAGATTTTGATATGAGAAAACCAAAATTATATTTTTCTATAATAAGAAATTTCAATTAAGACATTCATTTTGGATGAATTAACTAATTTCAAAAATAAATGATATTTTAATAAAATAATACTAGTAATTAATTTTTATTAAATATAATTGATAATATAATTTTTATGAACTAAAATTTAATTATTACAAGGGTACGAAAATAGTTATTGACAAAAAACTAACATTTCTCAATAAATGTTGATTATAGTTTTAAAATTGAAAATTAACATATATAGAAAATTATTATGATAAAGTAAACATTAATTTTGGAATCATCGTGTTGAAATTATTCAATGGTGAATTTTTCACCATTGAATTTTTAGGTAAAAATTAAATACTGTATAAATATACAGTGTGTATTATGACATCATAATCACCCAAAAGTGATTTAATTAATAATATAAATGTTATCCACGAAAAAAATATTTGTTTTAAAATTAAGATAATGTGTTTTTAGGTTATTTTATTAAATTTATAAATCCTTTATGAATCCTCCAAAACACATATTATATTTAAAGGTTTTAAAATCAATTTATTACAAACATGACTCACTTCCACATCAACAAGGACACTATTTTAATTATTTAGGCCCTTTTAATTATAAAATAATGAAAAAATACTCCTCTTTTGTAGAAAACATGGTCAAACACCATGGAAAGGTTTGTGGTTTTGATAATTTTATTGTATAGACTCCAAAACCTATGTTTGAGAAATAATAAATAAATCCCCTATTTTTTCCTATATAAACCCCCCCAATATCCCATTTCTCTTCACTAAAAAACATGGGAGCACATAATCCCCTCACTAGATTCTTTCCGGCTTTCCCCAAGCTCTCAATAATCTCCTCTCAAGCATTTTGAATCACCCTCTCAAGGAAAGGGATCTTTCCCTCTTCTTTACAATTCAAGCTCCTTCTTTGTAATTAGAATTTTCAATAACAATTGGTTATATTTTAATTCATTTATAAACATACCTTTAAAATACAATTAAAGTTATTTTAATGTGATATCATTTATACCCACTCATTTTGACCTTTACTAAGCCATTACTATGCTGAAATTTAGTAGCAGATTTATCTCTCTTCTTTTCCATTCAAGCACCTTATTTTTAATTGGCCTTTTTAATATCAATTGAATATTTTTTAATTACTTTATAAATATCCTTATAATTTACTTTTTATTTCCTAAAAATTTGGGATCATTTATCCTCTCTCATTATTGCATTTACCTAAGTCGTTACTATGTTGAAATTTAGTAAGGGGTCCTCTCTTTATCCTTTTAATTCTAGCACCATATTTATATAACGCACCTTGTATGTCAATTCCTATTGAGGGAATATAATTTTACACACCTATATTAATTCCACAATTACTTTCATGAGACGATTGACACCTTTAACTCTCATTATTCCCTCCCATAATTCATTATGTACCCCTGTTATGCTATCGAAGTTATCCTTTGATTTTTCATTGCTATGTTTTAATTCAACAAACCTAATTTTTTTATTCCTATTAATTCCAAAATATTAATGTTTAATTAAGTTATTATATATCCCTCATACTATAATTTTGACTTCTAAGTGATGATAGACCCCTTTATCTCTCATTGATCCATTTTATTAATCTTTATTTATTATCGTTATGCTATCGAAAATTCACTAGGATTATCAATTCCAAACATTTATGAAGTGTATACTCGTACACATTTACACTCAATGGTATTCACCTACCTATAATTCATTTATATTATAATTCCATGAAAATAATCCACATTCCTTATTATTGGGATTAAATGTGGTGAAATATGTTCTTATTTCATATGATATATGTGACACACTTATGCATGTACTTGATATGATTATAATGGGTGTGCCGAATAGTTCTCTAATGCATTGGGTAATGTTTTAGACTCATGATATTCCATGTATAGTGTATGTGGGTTATAATAATAACATTATTTTATGATTTTTTGGTGGTTAACATTGACATAGTTTTATAATGTCACGTTTAAAGTTGTTTTCACACTCCTATGTTGCCTTTATGTTATAATGTTATATCATGACTCGGTATTCGTGTTTATGAATCTCACTCATTTTATTTCCCATTGAGATGACTATTTTCTTCCATGTAATAATTTATTTGTATTACTATTATTTTATTCTTTTATGGGGAATTATATCCCACCCCCTTCCTATATATGTCCCCAAGTTATCCCATGATGATTTAAGAATGATGGAATATTATGATTATGATAATGAGTTTTTCAATAATTTTTTTATATCCATGTATCAAGTTGTTGTGTTATTTACCTAATTACCAAAGAAACTTGGGTTCTTTATCTATTATATTGTATTAAGTGTACTCTTATGTAATAAATCATGAATTAATGTGTAATAAATACATGTTTCATCATAGCTGGTATCAAAGGAAAGTTTGGTTATTTTGGGGTTTGGGATTATAAAACTCTAGTGAAATCCTTAGAGATAACACAAAGTATAGAAAAACATACCTAAGTTTTGGTAAAGTATAGTGTAAGTGGTTTCCATGAAAATAAATCCTTGTCTTGATACTAAAAGTGGATGTGGAACTGGCATATATGTGTCTAGGGGTGCCAACCATGGAAACACTGTATTGATCTAGACCCCAAAAGGAATTACGATAACAATCCTTGCTACACACCTAGTTTGACACTCTTGAAGGAGATGCTTTGGAATATTCACAAGCTCATTAGGAACCATTATTAAGGGAACCAAAATTCCTATAAGAGTATATGTTAGGAAATAGATCAAGGATAAATTTGATTGAAACCTCGAAATTATTATGTTAAGGAAATACAGTCTATTTATAAAATACCCCTTTAATGTTATTAGATTCCCATTTGTGTGCTACTAATCACTAATTTTACCTTAATTATATATAAGGTTAAAAATAGGTTGAACTAAGTAAATAACCAATGTAAAGGGAAATATGATAAATGAAAAAAATAGATTCCTATCATGATGAGAGCTCATGTAAAGCATCTTATGATTATTCTAAACCAGCTATAAAAAATCACAATTAACAACTAAAAAAATTAATGTCCTAATATATCAAAGAATAGGAGGACGAAATATCATTGAATATTATCTAATAAAGGTGATGAAATAAAGAAGATTCAATTTCCTACGTGTAAGAAATGTGGAAAGCGTTACAAAGGAAAATGCCACAAAGGAACTCAAAGGTGTTTTATGTGTGAAAAAATAGGGAACAGAGTAGTTGTCAAAACAATAAAGAGTATTATGAGAGGGAATAAATTAAATCCTATAAAAATATTTTCTATTTAATGAATTATGTTTAGAGAGTATGGGAATTATCTTAATTAATTCTCTAATCTATGGGTTAAATCCTAGACTAAGGAATGACCCATGCTATTTAAATCATTGAGGTGTAAAAATTGAAGTGTTTATATAATAGTATTTTAGAATTATGTTGTAGAATTAATATATAAATTAAATTAAGGATATAATAATCATGATACATTTAAGTATTGTTCCACAATAGTTTTTCTTTATTTATTTGAAACATATGTAAAATTATACTAATAACTTGTAAAAGTGATTTAGTGATAAGGTGATCTTTTAAAAAACCCATGATTGAGGGATTGATAACCCATAATATGTGTTTTATGTTCAGATAAACCTAAAGAATCATTGTAAGATGTGTATATGTATAATATTATGTTTAAAATCATTAATACCACTTTTGGAGATTTATGTGATGAAAGTTAAGCATGATAAAGGATATTTAGGGAAACATATTACACAATAAACTTTTTTTATGGTGATTAATGATGTTTTAGTAGATGTTTTATTGTGTTAAGGTACATATAACCACTAGTTATAATATAAATGATTATTTGAGAAGAATTCTATCATGTTATTATAGGTATATGATGAAGGATATGAGATAACCTTTGAGGTTAAAACATTATTTAATATTGAGGTTATTGGTGTTATTTGGGATATAAGGATATTTATTAGAGGAATGATCTATGATAAATATGATAAAACTTTGGGATTGTTAAATTTTGGAGATTAATTTGTTAATGTTTTTTCATTTTTAGTATTATCTTAGTTTATTCAAACCATTTTGGATTTAGTAATGTTAGGAGGAATAACATGTTATTCGTTAGTGGGTTATATGGATGAATGGACCGAAGGCTCTTTTTTTATTATTTTTTATAATCCACCTTTCAAGGGGTGAGGTGGAACCCTTACAAGGCCATAAGTCTTAGAGACGATTACATGACTAGTGGTTTATACGATATGTTAGAAACTTATTCTAGGGCTTTAGTCATAAAACAAAACATCTTGAGTACTCATTTCTTGGAGGAAAATATGAGATTGTAGTGGAAATTGATTAAAGGATAAAATTATACTTTCTAAGAAAAAATATTTCTTTACGTACCTATTCTAGATGGTAAAGTATTTCCTTAACTCTAGGAAAATAATCTTGGAAAAAAAATATTATCATATAAAGATCATTTCTCAAGAATTGATGGTCTTTTCACCCATTTCAGATTTATGGTTTTTTGTTTATTGACATCCTCCAAACTATTTCATATATCAAACTCTATTTTTTTATGGAAGTTAGTTGTTTTTATTCATTTTCAAAATTTTCACTTCTCACTATTGTTCTCCTACTTGAAAACCTAGTTATGTGATAACATTCCTACATCCCTTTCTCCCTTTTCAAGTGGATGTTTTATTAACCAGTTTTACCATGTGGGTTTTTAATAAAAAATATTCATGTTTCAAGATATAACTTTCCAAGATCAAGTTATAAGAATGAGGAAAAAATTTATTAAAGGGGAAGAATGTAATACCCTTCATTTTTAAAAGAGAAAATTATGTTTGATAGCACATGTGATACACAACAACGAACCCAAACAAACAATGATTATTTAAATATGACCATTATAACAAAGCCATTAAATTTGAATATATGAATATTATTAACTATATTATGATATATATATATATATATAAATTTCCCAGTAAACATAAATATATTTATAAATTCTTAGAAAATATTCTTTAAATTTCAAGAATTTTATTCTTCAAAAATATGTTTTCCTCAAAAAACAATTTTGGGAGACAATATTATGATTAGTTTTTATAAAATTTATAAAATATATTTGATAAAATTAACATCATTTTTTAAATAATCATATGAAAATTTAATAAGGGTTAAATTTTTGGATTATTCAGAAAATATTTATTTTTTCAGTGAATAGTGAAAAAACAGATTCTTTTGTAAAATAGTCAATTCTATTGAAACATTAAGTAATTTAAAAGTCCCATTATTATTTTAATTTTATTTTAAAGTTAAAAAAATATGTTTTATTTATATTTAATCCAATTATTTAAATTTAAATCATATTTATACCATATTTTATAGTAAGTTGATATTTAGAGTTAAAAACACATTTTTCTAAAATCTGTTTGAAAATGCATAATATTTCTCTATTTTTATTAATTAAAAATAACCCATAGTGGGTAATTGTTTAAATTAAATATATGGATCCTATTTTAATAATTAATAATATAAATTATTATAGTGAAGATTAATAGTTAGAGTTAAAGTAAAATCATCTTTTCCTTGAAAAACACATTTTTGGAAACATTGTTTTTCATCATGCTTGAGGGTTTTATTTTAAATTAAATTATTACACGTTCGTGAATTAATATTTATAAAATATATTCTATATTTGGAATAATCATAATTATTAGGTAATAATTTGAAATTAATTTTTAGAAAATGTGAATAATAACTTTAGTATATATTTTTTACCATAGTAAAAAGAAAATATATTAATTAACGGTAAAAATAAATTGACATGGAATTGAAAAAAAAGTAACCATAATAGTATGAATATTTATCTTTTAATTTAAAAACAACAATGATTATATTTTTTGTTTCCTTTTAAATAAATAATATATTTTTTTGATAAAAATTAGATTTTGATACAATAAAACACAAATTGTATTTTTGTGTAATTAGAAATTTCAATTAAGACATTCATTTTTGATGAGTTCAAGAATTTTTATAAAAAATATATTTTAATAAAATAATAATATAAAATAATTTTTTATTAAATTGAAATGATAATATGATTTTTATTTGGTCAAATGTAATTTTTATAAGGGTTTGAAAACTAGTATTGACAAAAAAGTAGCATTTCTCATTAAATATCGATTCTTGTTTTAAAAGTAAAAATTAGGTTATTTATAAATTTATTTTTATAAAATAAATATTATTTTTTAAATAATAATTTTGAAATTACCCAATGTTGAATTTTTCATAATTTTATGAGATAATCATATTTTCTGGTAAAAATAAAATATGGTATAAATATATGATGTTTATTATGATATCATAATGAACCAAAATTGATTTAATAAACACTATAAAGGGTATCCATAAAAAATATCTATTTTCCCATTAATATAATGTGTTTTTTCAGGTAATATTTATTAAATTTATATATCCATTATGAATCCTCTAAAACCTATAATATATTTTATGGTTTTAAAATCAACTGTTTTTATAAATATGACTCACTTCCACATCACCAAGGGTAATATTTTAATTATTTTGGACCTTGTAATTTTAAAATAATTAAAACAACTCCTATTTGGTAGAAAACATGGGCCAAAACATGGGAAGGTTTGTGGTTTTGAAGATTTTATTGTATAGATTCTAAAACCTATATTTGGGAAATAATAAAGAACCCCCTCTATTTTCCTATATAAACCCACAAAAGATCCCATTTATCTTTAGTAAAAATACTTAGATCACGTCCTTTCACTTATATACTTTCTATAAAGACCTCCCATGGTTCTTCAGCTCTCAATAAGATCCTCCCAAGCTTTTGGAATTTCCCTCTCAATATAAGGGATCTTTCTTTTCTATTTTCAATTCAAGAACATTCTTTCTAATTAGCCTTTTTAATTTCAATTGGATATATTTTAATTCATTTATAAACATCCCTTTACATTAAGTTTTACATCATTTTAATGATATATTATTTATCCCCTCTCATTTTTACCTTTACCTAAGTTGTTACCATGCCAAAATTTAGTAAGAGATTTCTCTCTCTTATTTTCCATTCAAGAAACTTCTTTTTAATTTGGCTTTGGAATCTCAATTTTTTATGTTTTCATGATTTGATAATGATACCTATAATGTAATATTTTTGTCCTAGTAATAATATACCATTTATCTCCTCTAATTATAGAATTTATATAAGTCGTTACTATTCGAAAATTTAAGGGATCCTTTGTTTATCCTCTTCATTCAAGAACCTTATTTATAGAATTCACCATTTCATCCAATTCCTATTAACATAATATGATTTTACACATACCTGTTAATTCCATTACTATTTCCATGAATTATTTAACCCTTTAACTCTCATTAATACCTCCAATGATTCATTATGTACCCCTATTATGCTGTCGAAATTTTCCCTTTAAATTTCTCTTTCCAATTTTTAATTCTAGAACCCTCCATGTCTTATTCATATTAATTATAATTTTTTAATGTTGGATTTCGTTCTTACATATCAATCATAGTGTCCTTTTTTTACTTGTAAGTTATGAGAGACCACTTTATCTCTCACGGAACCAATTTATGAATCTTTTGGCATTGTCGTTATTCCACTGAAATGTCACAACGATTTTCCATGGCAAACATTTGTGAAGTGTATACCCATACCTATTCACACTCATGGTTATTCAAATAGATGTACCTATGCTTCATTGATTGGTTACATCCATGTATTTAACTGAAAATCCTTAGTTGTGGGATTAAATGTGATGAAATATGTTCTTATGTTACATGATCTACATGGAACACTTATGCATGTACATGATATGATTTTGATGGGTTCACCCAGATTGCACTACAATGCATTGGGTGATGTTTTAGATTCATAATATTCAATATATAGTGTACAGGAGGTTATCCTAAGAAAATTATGTTATGATTTCTTGGTGGTTAACCTTGACCTATTTTTATAATGTCATGTTGAAAGTTTTCGCCACACTCCAATGTTTCCATTATGTTATCATGATATATCATGTCCCATTATTCATGATTATGATTCTCACTCCATTTATGTCCCATTGAAAATTCCTATTTTCTGAAATGTAAAACATTTTTCATGTTATGATTTGTTTATTCTCTTATTAGGATTTATATCTCACCCCTTTCTTATATATGTCCCTAAGTTATCCCCTGAAGTTTTAAGAATGAAAGAATATTATGATCATGTTAAAGAATTTTTCAATATTTTGTTTGTATCCATTTACCATTTTTGTTGTGTTATATACTCAATTACCCAAATATTCTAGGTTTCTCAATATTATGGATTGTATTAAGTGCACTCTTATTTAATAAATCATGTATTAATGTGTAATAATGACAAGGGTCATCATAATTCACATGTCACAAAGCCAAGGGTTGTGTCAAAGCTCCCAAATGATGAGGATACATAGTGCTTAAATATGAAGTGTTTTCCATTTTCACCATGGATGAACTTAATAAGGGTCATTAGTTATAGCTGTGTGAGGGTCTTGGGTGGGGATATGTATAGTTATAGGCCACCTGCATGAGTGTTTCTCCATATGTTCAACTTGCACAATAGATAGACAGAGAAGGATTTTTAAGTCTGAGGATCATATGACATGAAGATTTTTTTTGTTCCATAGCTAATTTAGAAGGATAAGATGGTGTTCATGGAACACGAGGCTAAAGGATAAATTATTTCATTACACTACAGGAGCGAGATAGATAAATTATTATGTTATCTTAGATTTTTGGATGTTGTATTGTAAGAACTCACTAAATTCTGGAGGTTTTTTATTTGTAAGTGTCATGGGTTTTGATAGAACATGATCTTATGTTGTAGTGGAAGTTCCAAATTATATCTTGGTGGATGAGGAAGTTTGTGTTATATATCCACTTCACATACCATTGATGAAATATATGCTAACATATGTAGTAATGGACAAATATCTATTGTGGATAATTTGAGTTATACCTGAATGGATACATATAGAGGAGTTCATGCACATGGTATATCATGAAATACTATAAAGGTTGAATGCCTATAGATATATTGGATATGGTTGATATTCAATAGAAGATAAATAAGAAATAAGGGGATATATGAAGTTATATCTCAAGATATTATTGCCTATAAATAAAGGGCGACTATACATTTTCACTAGATTTAATTTATGAAGGATTTTGGTGCATATTTGACCAGGGGATGCTGGATTTTCCCTATGGGGTTTCCATTATTGTTTTTATTTTTATATTTCAACCTCTCATTGATTTCATGAGTGGGTAGGTTCACATCCATTGTTTTTGTGATATACGGAAGATTGAATATTAAAGTAGCATTTATTTATCATTTCAACGATGATTTCTTTAATTTATTATGTTTTCTAAAGCTCTATCTCTATTTAATCATGACCATACCTTGGTTTGGGAGGTGGATTTCTAGTGAGAGTTTTAGAGTGGGTATTACACCATAAGAAATTGGTTTATTTTCTCTCTATTTTTAATCATTGTTTTGGGTTGCATGTCCAATGAATTAACCAAAGTACCAAGGAGAAAAAAAGGGAATGAGTGGGATGTAGAGTGATGACATGGTCAAGGAATCACTTAGTCTTGATTCCAATAACATCATGTTATTGTCACTCTTTCTCTATGTTATTATTTTATGAACCTGATGTTACAATTTCTTGATGAACATCATTATTATTGGTTTCTTTTTGGTTATAGTAGTTAGATTTCATGCCAAGTTGACTATAGGTCTTAGCTATTGAGTTAGAGTTATACCATGTATTTTTTGGTCCGAACTTGATCTATCATATACTATAATACATCCTTAGTAGTTAGTAAGTAATTTAATCCAATTAATTATAAACTAAATTACCAATGGGAATTAATTATTCCCCTTTGGAGGCCCTCGATAAACATATTAAAGATGCTTCGATGTGAAAAAAATTATTTCTTGATCAACACTAAGTTTGTACCTATTATGAATCTTCAAATCAACTTCTTCCAATTCCATACAACCACAAATATTAGAAACTCTTCTCAATAGTAAACATTATAGAAGTCCTTGATATTTATAAATTACTTCTCCATTGTAGTATATGAAAAAAAAGAAAATTTATGAACACTTTATATATATATATATTAAATAATAAAAAACATTTCACTTTTTAATTAGGTGATGTTAAATAAATATGGCTTGATCTTGAGATTTTTTATGTGGATTGATTTATTGTAATATGTTAAACTAACCAAGACCAATGGGAAATATTCCCAAAGGATATGGTATTTTAGAATTCTAAAAAAATTATTCTCCTTGTATTCATGGTGTTCAAATCTAGCATAAAACATCATCTTCTTCAATGGAACCTCCTTTTGTTTACAATATTACTCACATGTAACTGTGGGGTGCTAGACGTTTGTGATACATAAAAATTTACCAGACATGTTGGTTCACATAATCCTAGAGAGAAGGATAGCAAATCAATCGTCAATAAAGAAGTCAAATATAATTATTACCAATCATAGAACCATTTTGAAAATAATTACAACTTACAATTCCAATCATAAATTGGTCGGTCAACTCAAGATCAATCATCATCAATTCATTTACCATGTTTTTATTGATAGTTGATATTATCTATATATAGTCCAAAAAATTAAACATAATTTACTAAAATGTCTTGGGTGACAAGATAAAATCATCTCAAAATAGTATTTAAATTTCTCATGTATTGAAAAATATTATTACATAAAGAAAATTTAATATATTTTTAAATTATATTAAACACTGTAATACATTCAATAAAAATTTATGTCATAAAAATTTAAATGGTACTATTATATTAAAAAAAATTGACACTATATTCATGTTATTTTAAACTTCTATACAACTTAGTACATATTTTATCATTTTTTAAATAACTCTTTTTTATGAAAATTTTATTGAAAATTATATTTATTTTATTTATTATATATATATATATATAAGATTAACTTCATTTGGAAAATATTTTTTAAAAAAACATTAAAAATATTATATTAATTATTTTGAATATATATGTTTTCATGATTTTTTTTTCAATCCTTTATTTTAATATTTTATTTGTTTATTTATTCATAATTAATTAAATATTTTTTATATAATTTTAATTTCATTCCATTTATATTTATTAATAAAATTTCTACATACATTCACATTAATGACTAATTAAACATTATTAGTAAAAATGTCCAAATGATCGTGATCTATATTGCATGAATATGGTATATATAAAAAAGGATAAATTATGCACATCCTAGGGGGGATATTTATTTATCTTGATGATATCAACTAACATAAAAAATCAATATTATTCAAACACCACGTACAGATATTATCATTAACTCATACAAAACCTCAATTTTCATAGTATTACTCATATGCAAGTTATGGGAAGCAGTTTATTGTGATAAATTAAATTTAGCATAGACAAAAAATTCATACAAAGAAGAGAAAAAATATGATACATAAACCATAAAATAATTATTATTATAAATTATAAATTCAAGTAATTCAAATATAGATTGTTCGTTTTAGCTCATCATCATTCACTCATCATATTAGAATATTTATTATAATTTTTAATTAATTATATTCCCTAATTTATTCATTTGTTTTAATAATTTAACTTTATATACAATAATTGATATAAATTTAATAAATAATTCAATAACATTTAAATCAAACAAACAAAATATTAAAATTTATTGAAAAAACCCACAGTATTTAAATCATCAAGATATCAAATCATTTAAATCATAAAATCTATATATATTTTAATTTATATAAACAAATACAGAAAACTAATATTATTTAAATCGTATAATCTAAAAAAATTAATTTATATCTAAACAATTAAATAAACAATAAAACTAAGAAATAAAATTTAAAAATAGCATATAGAAGTAAATTGTCTTTTCCTCCAATTACTTGATAAAAAATACACCTAAATAAAAGAATGCACAATTCATTTTCTTCATCTTGATGGATCATCTATGAGGCACAAAATAAAACCAAAGAAGGTAACTGTTACTCCTCATGCTTTATGCATGTGCATGTGAGATATCCGATGGATGACTTTGGTTCCCTCATTCTTGATGTGTACAGACCATACTCCTTGCATAAGATTATTCCCAGCATGGTACTCATTTTAGATGGGAATGTCAGGAACAGAACTGGTACAAGGATCATATGAAGTCCTCCAATGAAGAGTCTTATGCTTAACATTGAAGGCTCATTCTCAGATGACCGTATGAGAGGAGGAATCCAGGTGTGGGATGGAATTGGCTCTATCCATTTCGAATTGAGCAGTTATTATGGCATGGTAAATTCTCTAGAAGGTGAATAAAGGAATATATTTAGTGTTCTCTCCTTATTCCATTTTTTTAACATTAATATTAATGATGTTGAATCTGATTCCAAAGTGATGGTAGACTTTATTAAAGGTAAATATAGGATAGCATGGGATTTGGAGTACCATGTAAAGTTGTGCAGCATGTTAGTTGGTTAGGGTATACAAATTAGTCCCGCATGGAGGTAAGGTAACTTTTTTGCAAACTCTTTATCCAACAAGGGGATCTAGATGAGGGCATCATTATCTATTTTTGTACTGGATCCCCCCAAACAATTGTAACCTCACTTTCAAGTGTGATACCCTTGGCCTACACTAATTTTGACCCCCATAATGTTTGTATTTATAATGAATGGTGTTTCTTTTTTAATAGAAATGTTATTTTTAGTAAAATAAACTAACTAAAAACTAAAATTTAAATAAAGAAAATGTTCATTTCCAAAGATTGGAAAAAAATGAAAATGAAAATCCAAAATTATAGAGATAACTACAAAATAAGAGGAAGAGAGTGTCTTAATAGAGGGGTAAGGGATACCCATTATATCGTGGGTAGAAATAAGAAGCATGAACAACCTCCACACCTCATGTTCTAGTAGTCGATAAGAGGTGTGAATGTAGTTCACACCTCTTGCCACTATAGTGAATTAACATGAACTCCATTCTCACTATTTGATGAAGGAATTATCATAAATGGTGTTCATACCTCCTCATATCCATTTTCATAAAAAGCATAAACCCTATCCCTTTTTTGAAAAACCCAACAAATAATCGATATTTAAATGGGAATATTCCAATGAGCCCATTTTATTCAAGACTTTCTTAATTTTCTTCACATATATATATATATACTGGTTTTATAACCAAAGATGAAATGTTACATTTTTTAATATAATAAAAAATGATATAGACAAAAAAATGAAATATGTAAGCATACACTATAGGAAAATAACCCTTTGACATTGGTTAAAAAGAGACATGAATAAAATCAACATTAAAAAAATTCATTGGTTATTTAAAATTGACATTAAAACCACTTTCATCACCAATTACCATGATAACCAGCATTGAAATCCAAAATAAATATTGATATAATTGGACTTTTAATGTATGTTTTTTTATATAAAAAATTAGCATTGAAATCCAAAAATAATTATTGGTTTATTTAGGACATTTAATTTTGGTTTTTTTGGAAAACTGACATTGAATGTGGATTCCAAAGTTGGTTATAAAACATAAGATGTTTAAATTACCAAATAAATATCAGTATAATGGTATTTTTATCATTATTTTTTTAAACTTATTTTAAAAGTAACTTCCACCATTTTTCTTCAAAGTTTCTTATATTATATGAATTTTTTTTATTAAAATGAAATATCTCAAGACCTATAGAATGAATTGTAATAGTAGTAAATATTAAAAAATAGTAAAAACTACACCAAGAAGGAAGAAAAAATACTCAATATAAAATTTCATAAAACATTATTATGCAAAAAATACACATGCATGAAACATTTAGATACACATTTATATATTAATCAATCCTAAAAATATTCTACAAATAATCCTTGAAGGAGGATTAATTATTTATTTATATATGATGAAAAATACTCAAAAAACCAAGAAAAATAATAAATTTTGGTAATTAAAAATAAAACTTATTGGTATAAAACATAATATTTGTTACAAAACTAAGATTTTACAATCCTATCATCGTTTTGGTATCATAATTCTTAACAACCACATTCAACTATTCCTTTTTCATTATGAATATATACTTACAAAATAACACAATGAAAAAAAAAAACTATATATGTATGACAAAACAGGTATTAACTAATATAAAAGTTATCTACATTCACATTCATATATTTAATTTTAATTGGATTCGTTTCTGAAAGGTGAACATTGTTAAACTATTTCCATGGCCTGAAATTTCATATTTAAATTACCAAAAAATATTTAATAAAAAAATAAAATTAAAAAAGTAATAGTATATAATAAAACTAACAAATTCAATAGCTTAAAAATTTTGTGAAATCTTACCAGAAAATATTATAAAAAATATTCTAGGAATTAATTTAATTAGAATACACATAACATCCAAGTTCCACTCAAAATATAAAAATTTCATCTTTAATGTCATTACAATGAATTATAATTCATAATTATATAATTATTTTTACATATCAAGGAATGAAAGAAAGAAACACTTAATCATTAATTTTAAAAAATTTAGATATAAATATATATAAATATAACCACAACATCAACATATAGATATTTAACAACCATTAAAATTCATTATGGATCCATAAAACCATAAATGGAAGTGTCCTCATTTTAGATAAAAAGGTTATGGTGATACTGAATTATATTATTAATAAATTATTAAACTATAAGTTATTTTTTATTTAATGAAATGAAAATTGATATTGAAATTTACTTACAAGGAAAAAAATTGTTACACATATAAATATAGATTATCAACAATTACAATATCCTCGATATTTTTTAAATATTCATAATGAAAAGTTTCTCCCACATATTAAAAACTCTTAATATGGAACCAAATTAAAAGAATTCAAGGTTATTTTTTTAGACCATTAGAAGCCTGAGAAGTATCTAAAGGTACTTGTTACTATAACTATTGTTTCTTTTATAATGATTCCATTCATTTGAGATACTCCTATAAATTTTAAATATAAGAAAATATGACAAATAATTGAAATAAAATGTGAATGAAATTTAAAAAACACATACCTCATATGTCAACTGATGAAGAAGGCTTGCTAGCTAGAGTAAAAAATAATTCATACTATCTCTAACTCTACTCATCGTATATATATGAAACACAACTGGAGTTGTTAGATCAATGGTATCATATACCACTACTCTTACATGACCATAGAAAATAATCTATTGATGTATATAATCCCACAAACTATATATGACTCTATACACTACAATATGAAATGGTGATCCCCATCCTGAAACTCACAGAACACAATTGGGTCTTAATGAGGAGGTGGAAGATCTAGGTAGGTAGGTTATACAGGCTATGTTATTCTCTCAAAATTTTCAAAACATATCCTATACAAAATATTTAATTCATCCATTTGTTAACAGATTTATCTCTCATAACTAATACTTCAAGGAAGCTATTTAACCCTTGTATTTAACCTCCCTCATGGTCATACAAGGACTGTGACATAAAAAATTATTTCACTCATAAGCAACTGAACCCAATCCTCTACCATGTCTCAGGAACACCTCCTCATACACTAGAGGATACTAACTAGTAATGAGGGTCTATAGTGGCATACTTGGGTGAGTATACCCACATAATTATAGTGAAACATAGCGGTGTATAATGGTTAAATCATTAGAAGAAAGGTAATAATAAAGAAGAGGAAGATAAATAATCCAGATAATAATAAATAGGCATAGGTAATAACTAGTATCATATACAGAATGATAATAATTTCATGATGCTCTATAAAAAAGGGAATACAAGGTGAACAAGGTAGTAGACACATAATAAGTATATGTGATAAAAACTTATTAAAGGACTAAAAAATATCTCCAATAGAATCATGAGCACAATTTTAGCCCTCTCCTCCCATACTCCATCCTAATATAGAATATCAATCATCCATAGCTGTGTGCTTTCCTTTTTCTCTACCTTCATCTATGATGTTTTTCTGGGTACAAATTGATGAACTAAACAAGGTGTGAGTGAAACTTAGTAGGATACCAATAGTAGTGCCTAGAACAATCTGGTAAATGTATATAAAATTAGCAGTGTACATGTAGCAGTGTTGTATTAGTACTGTAGCAGGCATTCTAGACCCAGGATCAAATCCAGGCGGAGGCTAATTTTCAGGGGGTACTGTAGCAGTATTGTAGCAGGAACTGTTACTGTACTATAGTAGGATTGTGTATAACTGTAGAAGGCACTGTTTGACACTGCAGAAGTTGATAGTATTACCCCGTTTGGGCCTATGGGCCACCGATTTGGCCTTCAGGTCAACCAGGCATTCGGGTCAGTAAGGCCTTCGGGCCACCTCAAGGCCTTCGGGAAAACTTAAGTGCAGATGCAAACCAGACAACCTACAAGGAACAAGCTTCAGAAGGAGGAGGAGCAAGGAGATTTCACCATAGAAGAAGCTAAACTAATTGCAAGAATGAGAGGGTATGACACCTGTGATCAGGACAAGTCTGCACATACACAGGAATGCCTAGTCGAACAGCCATGAAAAGGTGGAGAGTTGATTTTACAATGAAGATTCTTGGGAGGAGCAGTTCCAAGTAGTTAGTCTGGGTTGTATATAATGTTTGAAGACTATGGGAAATGAATTACTCCAAGGCCTACAGGCTATGTAATACTTATGCCTATGGGCCTTGTAAGGGTTCCACCTCACCCCTTGAAAGGTGGATTATCAAAAATCAATAAAAAAAATTAAGGCCTTTGGTCCATTGGAGGTATATAAACAAACCATGTCATTCTGGGTTCTCTATGGGATACACATTTGATACTACCGCTTCATCCATAGTCAAAATTTCTCTTACAATTTTAGTGTTTTGATTTATATTTATAAGTTTGGGACATGATTCATACTTAAAAGGCATGAATATATAGTGGTGATCATATAAAGTTCCATAATTTCAATGAAATTTAAGTGTTATAAGATATGTGAAGTCCATAGGGGTATACCCCTATAAATTCACCATAAGGGGAAAAATCAACTTGATCACTATGATCATGTCCTAGGTAACCTCGATGTGAGACTTGAAATAATCCTAAATAATAATGCATGGAAGTAAATAATTTCAAACAAAATCTAGGTAGGATTATTTAATGATTTCAATATAATTTCTAGAAATATAGGAGAACCCTTGGTTTCATACTGGGGAATTCATAATCATAGACATAGACTGAATACATGTATGGTCTTCTACATGGAAGATGACTCAATGAATCAGTTGGAATCCCATGATACCGTCCAAGGAAAACCACAAAAGAGTCCATGTATCACTTATGGAATGCCCCACCTTAAATCTAATTAAAGATCTATAACCGTAATAAAGCCTGATATAATTATTTATAATCATATTGATAACAATGATCACACATCATAATTAAACAAGTGACATGTAACCTGGTTGTTCCATTCACCATTATTTATATAATTTATCTATTTAAATTATAATGGAATGTTAATAAAACTTATAAGGTGGTTTAAGTATATAGAAAATGTATAAGTACCTACAAATATGTCATACCATTCCATTCTAACCAAGTAAAAATTTCATTTATGAGGGCCACATCACCATACCTATAAAAGGTGGTTTAATCACACACTAGGGCATAAAATTTTTAAGAATTTAAAGTGACACACCCAAAGGTCTGGCTAACATCAAGGTGAAACACCTAATAGGATAAAAATTAGGTTATAAGGACAACCAACTCAAGGTGCCAAAAATTTATTAATTTAATTTAACATTTAAAAAGTCATCACATGGAAGGTTTGATGTGTATAATGATGACACATAATACATAAAAAAACTTTTAGATTAAATAGATAGACCACCTAACTTTTATTGATAGATGACAATGTCCATAATTGTCCTCTAATCCAAACTAAAATAGAAGAAATTTAAGAAATATGAAAACAAATTGAAAATAGGGAATATTAGATCTCATGAAAATTACACTTAATATGAAGAGAAAATCCATGAAAAGAAGGTAACATGGTCAAAGGATTACCAAGGGGAATCCAAAGTGACCGATGATGGTTGAATTAGATGTCTTATAGGGGAGGAGTCTCAAATCCTAGCTTGAGGGATAAGTTATCTTTGAATGTGAATAGGATCTTGTGAGTTTGAAGGTAGAAGAATGGGGTTAGATTTTTTAAAGTATAGAGGAAAATAGTAAATTCACACAATTTTATAGGGTGAGAAGTTTGGCCACATAGTTGGTCAACCCATGTTCCAAATATGTGCCACCACTATCTAAGTGTCACACCCCCTCACATGGAAAGGTTCACAATTTTACAGACCATGTACGACCCATGTGGGATTATAATAAAAATTTTACACAATCTCACATGGCTAGGCTCACGGTTAAATAAACTATGTTCCAACCATTGTCAACATAGCTGTAATTTATTATAGGGTTTTCATTGCCATGATGCCTCCCTTAAAAATTTATACTAACTGTATACCTCTATTTTTGTAAGCATAGTAGAGTTGTAATTTTATTAGTAAGCATATGCCAATTATGAGCCTCTGCCTATTTGTCTAAAAATTGGAACCCCGAGCTTCAGACAAGACCAACACACTCCCAAACCCTTCATTGGCCCCTTAAGAGATATTATAAGGATAAAATAAAAATTTTAAAATAAAATTTAAATGATAAATAATTCATATAAATACTAGGATCTTACAAGGATAACCAATTTTTCTTCTAACATCAAAACCCATCTCATATATTCTTACACAACATAAATGTTCTTCATTCAAAAATTATTAATCAGAATGTCAATCTAACCCTTGATGATAAAGGTACCTTAAGATTACTGTTCTTGAAGTCTATCCCAAAATGATATATGGAAATTTTATTTTAGTAGGAGGAATTTAAAAAATACCGATATTTAAGAAAACAAATAATCAATTTCTTATAATCTGATTAACTACTTACTTTTATGAATCTATAATAAATAACCTATTTTTTCTCATCATCTACCTTTTCCATTTTTCATGGTGAGAGGGGGAAGTTGGAGGGTAGGATTGAGCTTCTTCAAAGATGCTTCTAGATTTATCTCTTAATTCCTCAAACCTTTTGGAAATCAGGTTCTCCTCCATTAAATGAAACCCTACATGTGATAAAGTATGGGGTATATATTCTACGACAAAATATCTTGAGGATATCTCTTAGTGGACTATTATGTAAGAATAAGTGAATAAGTTAAAAATTAATTAAAAAATAATTTTATAAAGTGATTTAATAATGAATAATTAATCTACTAAAAATTATTCCATCAACCAATTGGCGATAAAAATCTCCCATGTCACAATATCTAAGCATCCATATTTGTGGAATATGTTTTAATTTTTTCATTCCCCAAAAAGATAAAATGATTACAATTTTAATTTATTATTTTTCCATATAATTTCCACAAAATATATCAACACCTTCTTTATTTATTCTATATTAAGAAAGTAATCTTTAATCTATAATTGAATATATTAAATATTATTCATTCTAAATAAATAAATTTTGATGAATTGGAAAAATATAATTCAATGGAGATATTTTACCCTTATAGACTCCCACAACTAATTTTATAAGGTATGGTTGAAACTCCTATAACCAAGATGTAAAATTATAATATTATACTGGCTCTGTATGGCCATATAACTCCTAAACATCTTCTCATTCGATCCAACATGGTCATTATTATCATCAAATTCAATTCATAACCTCTTCTCCCCATGAGAAAGTGGAAGTTTTGGTAAATGTGTAATATCATGTCTACTATCACTAGGTATCGTATTCTATAGAGATAAAAAATACTCCTCCATAGTAGGCTCACCATAAAAGCAACAAATAATTTTGAAAAAAAGTCTAATTTCATTAAATAATTTAATTATTTTATATTTATTAACATGAAAAAGATACACATACCTAGGTAATTGTTCCTATACCTCAATGTACATAATTTAAATAGAAAATGAAATGAAATTATATGTACCTATGTTTGATTATAATTTAATGACTATTTGAAGTAAAAATATTTATTCTTTTAATAGTACAATAAAATTCTATCTATTACATAACACCCTAGAACTACACTCCCAGACCTGGTTCTAAATTTATGTTCTTTACATGATTTATTTTATACCAACTATGACAACCCAAACTTAGCATTCCATAATTATATGTTCCATAAAAATTACATCGCATGCATACCTAATATATTCTATATGTATAGTTTTATTGAATTAGTAGAATATCCTATATAGAAAAACCCATACTTATCATAAAGTGTATATTTTTTCTGCTAATCCAAACTCATCTAGTGACACACTTGATTCATTTATAGGTAAAATATCATAATTGGAACTAAAAAATAATTTTCAATGTCTCCCATAAAATTTTATATACATGATACCCTTCAAGAAACATCATAGATGATACACATATTCTTTATTTGTGTAATGAAATCATAATTAAGGGTTATCTTAAATGCTTAGTAATGTGGTAGTGTAAAATAAAATCTATCATTGAATAAATAAATCATAAACCATATTGAATAAATAAATAATAATAATTTATTTAAATATAATTAGTAACATGAGAATGAAATATATGCATGGTTAATATCAAAATTTAAATAATCACATGAAATCAATAATTTATTACATAGTGATGTAATTCATAATACCAAATAACTAATTCAAACCATCAAGACCTCATTCCGAGACATGAACATAATTGTACAAAACATTCACAAAATACACAAACTCGTTTATCTCATGAGATATACTAATGCATCAAGGGGATATATAATTTTGATCCTCATCCATCACTAAATCATCATTATATTATTTTCAAGGACTTTACTAAGACATAATAAATAAATGTTTAGTCATACACTAAATACCAAAAATAGTTTGTCTCTTGAGACCTATAGATGCATTGAGTGGATATATAACTCCACACCCCCATCACCACATCATTATAATTCATACATCATATAAAAAGAGTTAATAAGAATAAAATTTATAATCAATATAACTTAGTAATAAATAATCATTCATATTAAAATTAAAATTATGCATCATGTTAAAATCTCGATAGTAAATAACTGAGATAACATCCTAAGACTACCCTTAACCATATATAATGTTAATAACCATATATATTCCACATAAACATGATTAAATTCATAATAAAATATTAATTAACTCATGATAAATAAGTGGGTTTCATAAATATTTTAAAAAAAATTGATCATAAGTCATCTAGATAATGAAGGTGGATAAAGTAAAAAGAGTATATCCCTAGTGAAGATTCTTATCATTCACTTGTAAATAATTTAAAGCAAAATTTTAAATTAACTTAAGAAATCATATAATTATATATAATAACATTAAAAACATAATATAATGAACATGTACAAGGGGGAAAAGATTCATGACTATAAAGATAAGATAAGGTCACTTCCACTTATAAGCAACCTTTTAGTTAAATTATGAACCAATGGGAAATAAAAGGATAATAATACATGTAAAACCTATAAATAACTAGATTATGGGGAAATATATGAGGTTTTATATATAAATATCATGAAATAACTTCAAATGGTAACTTATACATTTTTTTTGAATTTAAAGTGATATTAGAGAAGAAACTGTTATGAATTTTAAAACATTTGTAACAAAATCCCTTAAAATAGAAAACCTAAAATGAAACCATAAATATAATTAATGAATATGAAATCATGTTATAATATTTAAAATAGTAATTATATACACCATATAAAATATAATAGGTTTTTAATATCAACATGTCTCAATGAATGAAAAGTGAGAAGAAAAAACCTTACCCTGGATTCTCGCTTAGTCGGACACACTCAAAAATCCTATATAGTAACATGACACTCATTAATCATTTATTTAAGAAACTTATTCATATTTAATAACATTTATGATAATATTTTATAGTCATTTACTACAAATATATTTCATATTTTTAGTTAATATTGATCATATGTTGTTAGAAGTTTCAATTGTTCCTTGTCTGTTTTGATATAATGGTTTCAATAATCATTTCATGTTCATGAGTTTATCATCTCTAGAATAGTAATGGTACTAAAATAGATGTTATATAATTATTTATACTTTAAAATGGTAATTTCATGTGGGTTTCATGTTTAATTTTTACATATTAAACCCATAATGGGGTTTTTTGGGTAATTTTTAACAAACAGAGAGTGGTATATTAATAATAAATTAAATATTAATATTAGAATTAAAAAAATATTTAAATATTTACATGAAATATTTTTAGTAAATATTTTTTAAAATAATCCACGAATTTTTTTTATAGAATGGTCCATGTTGGTGGTCAAATTGACCCAAACAAGAATATTTTATTGCAACACCCCAAAATTCTAATGTATAAATTTCTATTCGATAATGCGCATGACATGCATCCCCAAGCATGTAAGGGAATATAATATCTCGATACTATGCTATATATTTACTATTTTAAATATATTCAATACATGATATATATTTTAATGAACGCAACACATAGTTATCTTGCAATGCATACAAGAGAGATCTTCCTTGATATCTTGTGTTACTCACAAGAGTGACCTTCCTTGATATCTTACATTACATGAAAGACAGAGTTTCACCAAATAACAATGTATTATTAAAATACTATAACTTGATGTAATATAATATAAACTAGATGTTATGTTAGTGGTTATGAATATTATTAACTAACTTATGAAAATTTATGGTTTATATAAATATGATATGAATTCATTGGTTATAAACTAATGAGAAATGAAAATAAGAACCAATTAAATATAAAAAGAAATATTATTATTTATATGCTTCCAAAGGAGTTTTGTCTTGATAAAGATAGTTAATTATAATTAGTGAATGATTTTAGTGAAATATATATGTTATATATTCAATAAAATATTTTTTATATTCATCTATTATGTATTATATGCATAAGATAAGAACAAACCCTATTTTACACATACAAACTTATATTTTTATAAGGGCAATTTTACCACCTTCTAATGGAAACTCCATTTAAAATATAAATTTTAACACCTTAATTGATTTAATATGTAAAATTAAACTTAATATTTTAAATATAAACATAATAATTAGGTTATTCTGAATTTTTTATATTTTTCAAAAAACATTTCATTTTTAAATGAATAGTTAAAAATACTGAATTTTTGTTCAAACCCACTTTTTCATCTAATTTATTTATAAAGATAAATTATACATTTAATTGGTTTTAAAATTTTATTATATACTATTTTTATAAATTAATTAAATTTATGTAAATGTAATAAATTTCACTTTGAAATTGATTATAAAATCATATCAAACTTTCAGACGTTTTTAATTCAAAAACTTGCATTGTCGTCATGCCTGCGATAAGAATTTTAAGTTAATTTCTACCACTTATATGATTTGAATTTGGAAAAATGGATTGAATATTTGGAATAATAATAATTTATAATTTATATTAATACAAAATTTGTTTTTACCAAAAATATTAGTGAAAGTAATTAAAATTAATTACAATTATTAAGGTAAAATTAAGTTTAATAAAGGACAAAACCTTTAACTTAAGGGCCCAAGTGACCTATATACTTATAAAAGACCCATTTTATGTTCATAATTCTTACATTAACCTTCCATTATGTAGTTTGGTTGGTTTTGGAAGACTTGTTTATGTAAAAATGTGGGTATACCTTACTTCTATTAAAAAATACCATGCGAGTCCCTTTTCTCCCATATAAAAGTCCACCACCTCTCCCCGTTCCTCACACATCTCCAAAACACATAGTTTTGAATAATATATTCCCATATAGTATCCAAAAATTCCTTCCATTTACATTTAAGACTCCCTTTGGGATGGAATCCACTTAAGGAAGCCTTTTGGTACAAACCAAAAGAAGTTACCCTAATTAAGAGGTAACATATTTCCTTAATCTCTTTAGTTTTATTTCCACTCTACATAAAATAAAATATTATTCTTCCATGTTCATATAATAACAACCATAACCTCAATATACTATTCTATTTTTGTTTTATAGGTTAAACATATAGTAACACACACTTCCATCTAATGGGTAACAAACATATTGTATCTATGTACGACGATCTACTGCCTCACGAAATGATGATTGTTCATTATTCCGGTATTAAATTTAATAGTTAGAAATTATGATGAAAACCTTATTTATATATATTATATATGATATTTATTATGTTTTTAAACATTTATAGTCCTTTTATAACACATACATTTAATATGTTCCATTTTATATTAATACGATAACATCATTTGAGGAAGTGTGGATTATTGCCCCTCAAAGCGATGTGATTCATTCACCCTATATGAGAAGCATATAAAGGATGGTTTCAATTAAAATTATATGATATAAAAAACTATATATGATATTCACGACATAATTAGTATCAGACACTGACTCTGGGATATCTAGGGCTAGGTTGCTACATTTGGTATCAAAGGAAGTTTAATAGCAACCTCGGGAAATAGAGTTAGGAAAACATAGATTAGAAAACATACCCCAAAGTTATAATTTGAGGATAATTATAGAAGAACACCTTATAATTTTGTTAATGTATAGATTACATAGGTCTTACTATAAATACATCCCTATCTGGATACTACTAGTGGATGTGGTTCTGGCATGGATATACCTAGGATTAATAACTCCGACAAGGTGTTCTGAGCCCGACTCAGGGTAACCTGGTGCATGATGATGGTCCTTACTGCACACCTGGTTTGACACTCCCAATGGATATTATTAAGATAATCCATATTTTATTTATAAATCATTATGAATAATTTTAATAAATAATGACAATGAATGACCTAGGTCAAACCCAAGGTGTTTTAGATTGAAGATAAGGTGTCATGGTTTAGAAGTCCTAAAAATGAAATTATGGATAAAACCTCAACCAAGGAAGAACCTATATAGAAATAAATGGATTAAGTATTTATATATTAGGGTCATATTGAAAACATTTTTCAAAAGACTATATAGTGATTAACATTATTTTCAGGATGTCCATTGTGTTTATTTTGGAAATTATATTAATATGGTTTTAGAAAAGGAAAACCTTTATGCCGGGTGAAAACTTATCCAATTCAGAAAGGCCACTTGTTTTGAACCCATGAAAAATGGAAAATAAGGGTTTCACACCAACCAATGACTTTTGTAATGTCCTGGTAAAATTTTCATTGTTTTAGTTAAATAATTTTATGAATATATGTTAATGATGAACCAGTAGTATCACTTTTAAGGATTAAATATTATTCAATTAACCATATTGGGTTTGGAAGATAGTTAAAGACAAATAGTTATACTTTTCACTATTTTATAGACCTTAAGATCCATTAAATGTTTATTTTAGTACATTAGGCAAAAAAGAATTTCATTATTGGTAATTAATTTCTAAGAGTAAAGGTATGAATTAGAATTTGATCAAAGAACAACCAAAAGTTAGAATTGTTCATATAAAATTGAAACCTAAAAAGTAAGAATATTTCATCATATTCATGGTCAGTAAAAGAATTAACCAACATTATAAAAATGTATTAGAAATAAAATGTTGTCATAACACCCTAATTAATGTTGAGAAGATGACCTTATAAATTAGCATAAATTTATAGAATTGAGGCCCTCAAATTTCTTTCGATCATTCACTTGTTTGTGATTGATGACCTCAGTCACTCCCTATAAATATTTATGTTTTTCTTCCAAGTATGTATCTATAATTTACATTATTTTCTTCTACTTAGAGACCTAGTTACATGGTAGTCTATGTAACCTTTTTACTTTACATTATCTCTTTTCTAGTGGATGTTTTACGAACCCTTATCATTATGTGGGATTTCAACATAAGAAACATCAAACAAGATTTCACCATGATCGAGTTTAGATTGTGAGGACATAATTTAATTAAGTTGGTGAGAATATAACACCCCCAAATTCTAATGTACAACTTTTTATTCGATAGTGTGCATAACATACATCACCAATCACACAAGAGAATATAATATCGCAAGACTCTACTATATATTCACTATTTTAATTATATACAATACATGATATATCTTGTAATGAATGAAACAATGAGTTAGATTACATTGCACATAAGATATATATTCCTCGATAGCTTGTGTTATACATAATATTGACCTTCCTCGATAGCTTGCGTTACATGCAAGACCCAATTTCACTAAATAACAATGTTTTATTAAAATATTATTATTTAATATAATGTGATATAAACTAGCAGTTATGTAAGAATTTATGAATAGTATTAACTAACATATGAAAACTTATCGTTTATATAAATATAAAATGAATTCACTGGTAACCAACTAATGAGAAACAAAAATAAGAACCAATTGGATATAAAAAGAAATAATATTATTTATATGCTTTTAAAGGAGTTTTGTCTTAATAAACATAGTTAATTACAATTAGTGAATGATTTTAATTTAATATATATATTATATATTCAATAAAATATCTTTTATATTCTTACATTATGTTTGATAAGCATAATATAGGAACAAACCCTATTTTACACATAAAAACCTATATTTTTATAAAGTCGATTTTACTGCCTTTTAATGGAGAAACCATTTTAAATATGAGTTTTGAAAATTTAATTGATTTAATATCTAAAAATAAACTTCATATTTTAAAAATAAACATAAAAATTAGGTTAGGGTTAATTTTTTATATTATTATGAAATATTTCATTTTTTAATGAATAATTAAAAATATAGAATTTTATTTCGAAAATGCTTTTTCATATAATTTATTTATAAGGTTAAATTATATTTTTAATTGGTTTTAAATTTTAATTAGATAATATTTTTATCAATTAATACAATATATTTCATTATAATCATTTTCCCTTTGATATTTTTTATAAAAAACATAGCAAACTTTTAGACGTATTTACTTTAAAAACCTGCATTATCGTCCCACCTATTCGATGAATTTTAAATTAATTTCTTAAAATTATATGATAGGAATTTGAAAAAATGGATTCCATATTTTTAATCATCATAATTTATAATTTCTAATAAGAACAACTTTGTTTTTTACCAAAATTATTAGTGAAAGAAATTAAAATTAATTACAATTATTAAGGTAAAATTATGATTTATAAAGGACTAAATCTTTAACTTATAGACCTAAATGACCTAAAAACTTGTCCAATACCCATTTTCTGGCCATAATTATTCCATGAACCTTACATTATTGAGTTTGGTTGGTTTTTAAGACTTTTTTATGTAAAAACGTTGGTACACCAAACTTCATTTCAAAAATATCAAGTAAATCCTTTTTCCTCCCTTATAAAAGGCCACCTCCTCTCCCCATTCCTTACACCTCTCAAACCACTTACGTTCAGCCATTATATATCCATATAGTCTCCAAAAATCCCTCCCCTAGACCAAAAATTCTCCCTTTGGGTAGGAATCCACATAAGGAATCCTTTTAACATAAACCAAAAGAAGTTACCCGATTAAGAGGAAACATCTTTCCTTAATCTATTTAGTAATATTTCTATTATACACCCCCTAAAATATGCATTAAAATTATGTTATAATTTTATAACACATACATTTAATACTTTCCATTTTACGTTAATACAATAACATCATTTGAGGAAGTGTGGACTACTGCCCCCTCAAAGCGATGTGATTCATTCACACTATACACGGAACATATAAATGATGGTTTTAATTAAAGATATTTGAAAAAAAATCTATATTATATTCATGACATAATTTACTTTCTATAAATATAATATATATCAATTTCTTTATTTCCCTTTCACACACTTAAAAAGAGATAACGTCATTCGTGGACCTGTGGACTATCACCTCCTTGACATAATGTGATTCATTTTTCATCACAATAATTATATATATAAGTTTATATGATGAAATGATATGATATTTATGATATAATTAACATTTTGGGGAGATATAATTCTACTTAACTTCTTTCCATAATGATCATTAAAAAATGAGAACGTTACTCATGCGTATATATGACCTACCATCTCCATAATCATAACATTGATTCATTTTTATTACCATATTTAATGATAGTTTAAAAAGTATAATTAATTCATAAATATGATAATTATTTCAATATTATTATTATGAAGATTTTAGATAATGACCCCTTTGACCATAGTTGACATACCAATGTTTTTTTTGACACATAAACCGAATTTTTTCAAAATACCTGATGTAAAAATAATTGTTTAAGTAGTTGTTTACAACATAGTAATAAGTGAAATAAAAGTAATTATAAACATAAAAATTGTTATCAAGAAATTAGAAAATTAACATAATTTTATTATACATGAAGTTAAATTATGTTCACCCGAAAAGAAACTCAAGGTAATGGATTCATGTCTTCCTTTTCTTTCCGTAAGGCATAATCCATATACATCACTGACTAATTTTATATAGTGTATATACTACCCCTTTTGATATATTATATCATTAATCCAATTTATTCATGGTATTAAAAACTTTGATTTATGGGAATTTTGATTTTAATGTTTCAAGTGTTATGGGATACTTTGGGATGTTTAAAGATTATATTCCTAAAAAAATGTTCTTATATATTATCTTTGAAATCTCACTTCCTTTTGTGATTGTTAACATTCTACTGAAACAATCACTTTATTTTAATAAATTTTCATTGGTAACTACCTTGAATATCCATATTCTCACACAATGGATATTATTATTTCCTAAATCGTATATCATTTTATATACAATGTTCACTTTGACAGTTATTTGATTGACTGGATAATTATTGATAAATATGTATCTTCTATTCAATACAGATAAATTTTGATATGGAAAATTGTTTATTCAATATATGAGGAATTATTTGGACAGAAAATCATGGGTTTAAGACCATTTAAGGAAATATTTATGGGCTAGTGACTGACTAATAAAAGCCCCTTGATGCATCAGTATTCTCATGGGATGAATTAGTTGTAGAAATTGGAATAAAAAAACTATCTCTTGATTGAAGTATTTCCATGTTCCTAAGAAAAATGGAATCTAATAATTAATAACTTCCCTCATTTAGTTTTAGTTACTATTTATCCATGAGATTTTTCATCGACATATCCATGGATTGACTTAATTTTCAGTTCAATGATTAAATGGAATGTGTTTCAGTTTCTTATGTAAAGACCTGGAAATCCCGTGGAATTTTTTTTCTTAAATTCATGGGATTTTTACGAGCTTGTGAAAATTTAATGTGCTTGATTCCGAGGCTCGGTGTGCCTAGAATCAATTTCTGAAATTTTGTTTGGGTACGTTCAGTAAACGTACGAGCAGAATTTTATAACTTTTGAACCGGTGCTCGGAATTGAAATCCCAGGGCCCCATTGAGCTCGCAGCGTTGGTGATTTCTAAGTGAGACCTTCACCGCAGTTGTGTACTGTTGGGAATGGGAGTTAGTTTTTGGGGTTTTTAATTAGATTAAAAAAATGTGTTAACTTTATTTTAATTTTATGGTGGTTAAAACCTCCAAGAGGAGGTTAGTGGTGGGTTCCACCACACCATAACCTTCCATGAGAGGTTATGGTGGTGGGTCCCACATGTACATAACCTCCCTTGGGAGGATATTATTTAGTGGGGACCACCCGATCTTCTTAACTCCTTTTAACTCCCCATTAATTAATTGAAACTCCTCACCACCTCTAATTTTGAATTTGAACCTTTCATTTCCATTAATTAAATGAGTTGTCTCATTTAATTAAACACAACTATTTGTGTTGTCATGCCAAAAAAATAATAGAGAACATCCTCTATTATTTTTGTCTTAACACTCTTTTGGTGGAACCTTTGGGAGTGGAGGAAGAACTTGGAAGAACTTGGAGGAACAAATTCTTTAAACGAAGAACGACAAACATCTCTCCCTCTTCAACTAGGGCAAGAAGTAGAAGCACCGCCACCCACGAAGAATGCCGACGATGTCATCTTTGAATCATCTTCTCCAAAATCTTCCTATTCCGACGTTGACGAAATGACGCCACCTTTCCGCGACTTCTTCAATGATCATCGTCAAGTGAGGTAGGGGGATTTGAATTGTTTTTGTACCCGTTCTTTGTCGTTCAAGTTATGGAATGTGAATTGCATTTTTAAATCTCCATAACGAGGAGGGATCAGACCGCACGAACATGGCCCAACCCTCTCTCTTTGTTGTTCTTGTTTTTTGACGACAGTGGTAGCGCAATGGTGCCACCAGACGGGAGGACCGCAGTGGAGCATCAGCGGCCGGCGACGGCCTGGCCGTGAGGGGAACCGGCGGCGCAAGGGCTTCTGGGTCACCGGGTCGTCGGAGGAGCATGGCGTCGTCACGCCGCGCAGAGAACTGGACCATGGCCAGGTGGGATGTGGCGGTGCCGGAGGGGCACAATGTCATTGTGCCATGCTGGAGAAGAACCACGACCAAAGGCCGCAGCAGGCGCACCATAGACGGGACACTTCGGGTCCCTCGGTCACCGGGCCAGTGCCACGCGCCGACTATTACAGGAAGACGTGGGGGGGCACTGACCACCACCCCCCCTTCGCTTGTTCATAGTGGGCCCTGCGAGGCATGGCCACCGTTGGCTTCAGCAGACAGTCCGTCGCACGGGCCGGGCCCCCGTCGCAGGCCGGGCTATTTTTCAGCGGGCCGGGTCGGACCTTGGTCTAGATCCGGACCCAAGTTAGGTCGACCCGAACCTGGTCGGGTCAGCCCAGTCCGGGTTGGGTCGGGTCGGTCCGGCTGGGTCGGACTGGACCCGGACCCAGTTTGACCCATTTCACCTTTTTCCCCAGTTTCAACCATTTCACCTTTACTACCTTGCCGTATTATTTATTATTTCACTTTATTGATTACATGGAATGTGTGTTTCGTTATTTATGTTTCCATAGAGACTATTTTCATTGATTTATTATTGATTCTGTTATGATTTACTTGACCTTACTATGAATTTGAGCCCACTCTTATTTTTTCCTCTCACTAGGAATCCAATAAGTGCACTAAGAAAGACATGAAATGATATTCTAGAGGAAATAAATTTATCCTCAAATTTATTTATTTATAAAGAGTAAAAGAACATATGTTGTAATTACTGTAGTCATTTATAATACAAGACACTTTTATGTATCTGGGTTACAAATATTGTTAATGTGATTTGTCCTTAAAGTCTTGATTCCTTATAATCTTTACAATCTAATTAGTATCAAATAGTAGCTCTAGGATATCTGGGGTTAGGTCTCAACTGTTATAATCAAAGGATGAGTAAGTCTATGTAGTTATTTTACTAAATTATCATTATTACATAAGTGTAATGATATTATTTTCATGTTATTAATTTGATAAACCATAATTTCTAAGAGGAAGAAGAATAATATAAATGTAATTTAATTATATTTATTCATTACTTACAGAGAAGAAATCATATCATCACTTAGAATCCACCTCAGTTTTTCATGGGATTAGGGTATTCTAATGAGTCCAGAATCTAAAAATATAGGGGAGGATTGTTAGGGAAGTAAATATGTTAGGTTATAGGGTATAATTCTAATTGTATTTTTATTATAGAAATATTGGTGGATGGGTCCATTAATAAGCGAGAGAGGTGGTACTTTTATATATATAACTTTCATAATACAAAAGGAATGTCATGTTCAAGGAAAGTGGATTAAAAATTCAAAATTAACAAGGATAAGATAACGTAAGGAAAATAATAAGATAATACACCCATATATATATACATATAATTTTTTTTTATTTTTATGTCTTTATCCCTTAAGTTAATACTTTTATCTCTTTTTAGGCTTTATTATGATAACCAACTTTTACCTTTATAACTCATTTTTATGCCTAAAATTTAAATAAAACTTATTACCTAATAAATGATTATTTAAAATATTAAATTCATTTTATTGAAATAAATTTAAAATGGTGATAAAAATTTAATTTAATATATGTATGCAAAACACAATAAAAAAATTTTCTGGAAACATGTATTTTTTAAAATAAAAAAAGTTTAAACTTATTTTCGGACAACTAGTGCAGATCCTCATGAAATTTATTAGTTTAATATTAAAAAATATGATCATAATACATTAAAACTAAGATAAAACTATATGAAATCCTATTAATAACTAATTAAGGTAAAGAGAAAAAATAATGTTTTTTATTAGAATAAAATATATCTTAGGTTCAAAAATGTCAAAAATATGTTTCTAAATTAATAATATTATTTTTGAAATGAATTATCTTAATTTTAAAATAAATATTTGGTTATGTAAAATGTTTCATAAATTTTTATTTCATTATTATATCATGTTGATGTCATAAATGTTATGGTATTTATAAAAACTAGATTTTTTAGTCTTCATCTAAAACAATTTATAGAAAATCCAAAAAATTTACCCAAATATATCATAGACATGCTAATACCAATCATAATTTTCATTTTATAAAATTAAATTCCTAATATTTATAAATTTATCATTTAAATATTATTATTACATTGGAAATAATATATTTATAATAAGAACTATTTAATTTTTAAATAAAAACCATATCCATATTTCATACATTGATAAAATTATTTATAAGACTATCATAATAAAAAATATTACCATAAATTTATATTATTTACATTTATATCCATTTATAAAATCACCAATAATTAAATAATTCTTTCAACATATAAAAATATGAAATTATTTTGAGAAAGTATATTTTACTGTTAAATAAGATGCATTTCCTCACACAAAGTAATCATAATAATTTTAAATTTATAATTGGTATCTAATTGATTATATTACACCGTTTGAGACATTATATAAATATATATAAAATGTTAAAATATATAAATTCATAATCATGGATATTAATAAACCATAATAGTGATATATTTTTAAAAACACATGGGTTGTATTGTATTATGTTAATTAATATAGAGGAAGAAAATTGAATATATGAAAATGATGAATATAAATAAATAGAAATAAAAATAGTTATTTTAGGATTCATAATCTATAAAATTTATAAATAAAAATAATAAATGTTAAAATTAATATAAAAATAATAGAAATGATTGAATATGAAAGTTAAAAAGTGATGATTCATGTGTATGATTCCAAAAAAAAATGTTATCAAGCTTATTCAACCAAAAAATGTGTATCTAAAACTGGTAAATATATAATTTAATTAAAAAATGTAATGACACAGACTTAAGAAACCTATAGTTGGTGTCTTAATTTATTATATGGGTATGAGATAAAAGGAATAACATCTTCAATTATTGAATAATTTTTTTATTCTTGGTAAAATATATACATAAATGATTCCCATATTACTTTGAAAACACAAATTACAACATAATTTTTTTCCCAGTAAAACATTATTCTATATAGAATATCTATGCATATCAATCATTGTACACTAAATTGATTCATAAGAAATGAAAACAAATAAGCGTGACATCAAATTATCACTGATAGTTATGTAAAGAGGAATATAACATGAATCAATAATAATAAACAACATGTTATGGTAAATAAATGAACAAATATTTCATTAAAATGACATGAATATCATGATAAGATAAGTAAAAATCAATATAGAAATGTAAATAACCGAACAAACATACCATTTTAATTACTTCACTATCATAATAAAATAATTCATAACAAATATGGAAATGTAACTGAAAACACATTCCATTTAATACATAAACTAAGAATGAAATATATCCAGAGATAATATAACTAAAAAAATATCATGGACAATAAGATAAGGAATAATCAATATAGAAATGTAAATAACTGAAAACACATGTCATTTAATCAATAAAATAAGAATGAAATGCATCCATAGATAATATAATAGAAAAAATCTCATGGATAAAAATAACTAAATTTTCAATGAAGGAAATTCTTAATTATTGGATGTCATGTTCTTGGGAACATGATACTTCTACCGTCAATACTGTTCAAAATATGGTTTAAAATAAAAATATAAACCCATTTAATTATAACTTACTAATTCACTTCATGAGACTATTTATGAATCAAGGAATTATCTATAACCAATCCCAAACCATATCATTATTTTCAAAGAATCCCTCATTTATCGAATAATTGGTTTAATTCACGAACAATGTGCATTATCATCATATATCTGTATTGAGTAAATAATATGGATTTATCATTATTCAAATAAATATACAAATATATTTCAATGTTGAAAAAATTATGTAAATATGATACAAATTATAATAAATAAACTTATACATAATAGAAAACAATAAGGATATATAGGGGGAATTTAATGTCTAATGATCCCAAGAAAGTGAATATTTCAAGGGAAAGTTAATATTAATACATTTATTATTCAAAATGATAATAAACCATATATATAATTCATAAATATGGTATCAATACCACATATCCCAAGTGTATCATATTTATAATAATAATTTTTTCCTTGATTAATATAAATTGCATGAAAAGATCCTTTAAAAAAAATCAAGAAAATAACCATTTCACTATTAAAATCACCTTTTAAAACTAATATATCACAAAAAAATTTGTAAATAATTTTTTTTGAAAATAAAATATGTATCATAGAAAATAATATTTAAAACATTTGAGTGATGATAACATTATTAAATTATATACATGCTGAGTATGTTAAAACAAAGATTCCTTTCACATTTTTGTTTAAATCCAAACAAGACTTGTTTGAAAATGACATGAATATTCCTTCTAATTTTTTTATAAAAATAAAAAATGGGTAAAAATTAATTTAATAAATCATTTATAAAGTTTAAAAACATTTCTAAATTTTTTTTAGAAATAATTACTCAGAATTATTTAAACCATATAAAATATATTCGGTTCAAAACATTAAAATATGCCTCAATGAAGGGAAATTGGGATGAAGTCTCCTACCTTGAGTCTGACTCATCATGTATATTCTTTATCTTACCGAATAATAAAAAATGTTAATTATTTAACATTTTAATAACCTTTTTCAAGTTTATTATTCATTTTATATCACTTGTTACCACATTATATATAATTACTTAATCAATTAAGTTTACATCAGGTGTTTTGATGAAATTTGACTTATCTTTAAAAAATAGCTTTGGTAGGTTGGCTATTGCCTAAGATTTCATAATTCCAACATATCTATAACAATAACCATAAAATAATTATCATATTTATACATCATATATACTTTTAATACCAATCATGAAATATTTTATTGAGAAATGAATTACATTATGATCATGGAGACGGTAGGTTATACATACACATGAGTAACATTACCATTTTTCAACGATCATTACAGAAATGATATAAGATATATTTTAAGACAATGAGCCTGTATCCAAGTGGTAAAGGATACTTCTTGAAATTGAAAAGACCCAAGATCAAATTCGAGTAAGGAAGAATTTCTAGTACTGTAGCAGTGATGAAACTGTAGTAGCGATGGCACTGTAGCGGAAAAGGCACTGTAGGAGGAACTATAGTGGTGGCGGTACTGTATTAGCTCAGGTACTGTAGTATTACTATTCACTGAAGGGAAATTTGGGCCAAAAAATGGGATTTCAGTCCTTGTATTCAGACCACTTGGTCTTGGGCCTTCAGGATATGTAATGGGTCTCCCTCTACCCAGTTTGAAAGAGGTTTTTTGCTTTAAATAATAAATGAGGCTTCGACCCCAACCTTTAAAAAAATATAAGATATATTTTAACTTCACAGAATGATAATAATATCATAAATATCATATTTTTTCTTAAAATATAATTATATATATAATATTTTTGGGGTGGAGATGAAAGGATATTCACACCACTTCGTGAAGTTGGTAGTCCACAAGTACGTGAATGATGTTATCATCTTTCAGTTAGTTAAAAGGCAAGAAAGAAAATGATATATTATATTTTAATAATTATAAATAGTAAATTAATATCATAATTATGTCATTTATATCACATATATTCTGTAAAAGTTTCCTTATTACCATCTATGTAAAGCATCAGTGAAATACGAATCACATTACTTTGCGAGGAGGTAGTCTGCTATACACACAAGCAACACCATCGTATCCCCTACGGAATGGAACATAAAAATTTATATACATTATAATGACTAAATAGTTATAATTATGTTATAAATATCATATATATACTTTATATCTATCATCATAAACAACCGGGATCGGTGTTTATGGGAAACCTGTCACATCGTTCACGAGGCGGTAGTACACCGTACACACGAGCAACGTTATTGTTTCCCATTTGAGGGAAGAGGAGATGGATATAATAAATTACCTTAATAGAATAAAATATAATTATATATAAGATAATGATGTTATTATATAATAATAAATGAATTATATTTGAAGGATGTGGAAGAATAAATAATACAGAAATGCATAGTTAGGAATTTTACCACTTCTCAGACCACCTCTTTAGATTTATACCTAAATTATAACTAGAATGGATTTATGACCAAAAAAATACTTCTAGGATGAAGGTATAGAAGTTAGGAAGTTATTTGGGTAGGTATTGGCTGAACAAAAATGGTTTAAATGTGTGAATAAGAGAGGAGAGTTGGTGGCCTTTTATAAGTGAGGTATGTGGAACACTTATAATTTTTGAAAATAAAAAGGTGTTCCCGCATTTTTTGGTTTACACAAGGTCCAAAAATGGATTATTATAGAGAAAAAGTATTTATAAGGCCTATATACTTCCATAAAATAGAATTTAAATATATTTTTATATCATTTTAAAACTTATCATTTAAGTTTAACTCATGGTAAACCCATTTTTACCTTTCTATGGTGATTAATTATTACTATTTTCACTATTCATGATGGTCAAAAATTAAGTTCAAATTATTAAAGAATATAAATTATTTTGATTCAAAATATATAATACATTTTATTGTATTAAATTCATAAAATTTTTAAAATTAAATTTAAAACAAATCTCAAAGACACAATGGAAAAGAGGGTTTTGAAAGAGAAAGTTCTCATAAGTATGAAAGATTTTATAATCAAAATTCAATATAAATTTGATTCCAATAAAATAAATTTGTTAAATTGTAATATATTTTAACAAATTTTACTTTAAAAAAAATTTAAAATATAATTTAATATTGTATATAATTTAAATGAAAAGGTAGTTTTTAAATAAAAATCATTATTTTTCACAATTAATCAAAAAATAAAAAATTTCAAAAAACACTAAAAATTAACCCTAATATAATTTTTATATTATAAATTAAACAATAAATTTAATTTAATCAAACAAATTTTATAAAATTCTCAAAAAAAATTATTATAACTGCGCAAGAAGTGGCGAAATTTTTTTCTTTAAAAAATAATTTTTTAGAAATCATTTTATTTTACTATTAAATGATTCTTATTTTATTTCTAATAAATAGATATAAAATAAATTTATTTTAAAAAATAATAAACCATTTAATTTCTATAATTTAGTAATTACTATTCATACCCACCCATTTAACTTTTAGGTTATAACGGTTTACTATATTACTATTCATTTAGACACTAGTTTGTGTGATCCGCAAGCTATCGAAGAGATTAAATTTAAAGAATTATGTTTTATGATCTATTTGAGATTGGTGTTGGGGGTCACATATGATATCAAATAAATTTTTCTTATTTTAGTTTTTTTGTATTACATTTTTCCCACCTTAAATAAATTGTGTCCTCACAATTTGACCTTACGCTAAAAAATTTAGGGTTTTCTATTTAAAAATTCCTTATTTGTAAACCCACATCATAAAAAAGTGCTAATAAAACATCCTCTTTATAATAGATAAACAAAAGTAAAAACATTCATATAGAATAACACATAACTAGGTTTCCATTCAAGAGAACATTGGTGGAAAGTGATAGTATGGACATGGATGAAAAGAGTAAATATTATAGAGAATGATATAAGTCATTAAACACTAGAAATTGAATGATCAATGGAATATTAAGGACTTAAAAACCATAAATATTTGATGATTTAAAAGACAATTTTATTCATAAAATATAATGGAAATATGATAATATATTTGTTTCGTTATCCTTTTCTTAGAGTTGGGGAATTGTTTTACTATCCAATAATATATATAAATATACTTACTTGATACACTTCTATTTAATAACCACAATTTTATCTTATAGTTATGATTTAATCAGCTTCCAATTCATTTCTTACTCCAAGAAATGAATATATAGAAATGATTTTTTTATTCATGAAGTGATAAAATTCACTTTTAATAAATCGTAATATCCATAAAAGAGTGAAAACCCTTTATATATCTATTAAACTATTTTCCAAAACCAATATAGTTAGTATAAGTTATAAAATACAATAAATTAATCTATAGACCTCAAAAATAACACTAATGTTTCATCATTAATATTTATTCCCCAAATAGTTGAACAGAAAATAATGACATATTTACCAAAAAATTACATAGGATAGTGGTAGGTTTAATACTCTTATCGTACATTATTTATGGGCTCAAGCCCCACTTCCTTTTCAAATGTGGCCGGTTATCACCCAATAGTTGTGATTTTTTATAAAATTATATTAATATAATTATTATAACTCTCAAAAATTTTGATGATGCATAATTAATACAATATAAAATATATGATAAAACTTATTAGTTACTGTTATCTTGAATATTAAGTCCAAAAAATGTAAAGGAATTCTCCATCAAATAAATCTTTCATTTAATAAACTAATAAGTGGTATTTTTATAAATGTTTTATAAAAATTTCCTTTATATTTGAAAAATCCTATCACATAAAACCTAAAAAGGGGTGTTTATGACTTTTAACTTATGATAAACCTTAAAATAATAACCCATTATGGAATCCATAATGATTATGTTAATGAATACATATATGCTTCTTAAATTTTATAGAATCCTTGAATTTTTCATGATTCTTATATCCAAAATACCAATTTTAAAAAAACATCTACAATTTAATTATTTAATCCCAATACAAAAATACTTCATCCATTTTATTTCAAAATAGGTCCTTACTTGGTCTATGGGTTAACCATTAGTAAAGGGAATTGACTCAGATAATATCCAGTTTCTCCACATTGAAGACAATGAAATATAAATTGATCCATAAGATGGTATTTATTTACTTCCATAATAATATTCATTTTTCATCAAAAATTATATATGTTATACCCTTATTTTCCACCTATAAAGAATTTTTCCATTCCTTTGAGTCACTTTCCTACGTGTCTCTTTCCACATTTATCATATGATTTAAATCTATACTTATTTCCTCAATATTCCCCACCACTCAATCTCTTAGAAAACTCCATCCTTCCCTTCTTCAGTGAGTCTAAGAGTTGGTTAAGGAAAGGTTGTTGATCATACTCCAGAATAACTGATTAGGAATAATCAAGACATCTTTCACTACTATCATCATTCATTTTTTATCATAGTCACCACATTATCCTTCATGTTCAATGATAACATTATTTCTTTAGGTTATATCCATTGACTAAAACCAAAAATCATAGTTTGAGAAACAATAATCATATTGGGAAACCACAGAATCATAAAGAATTATTTATAGGATATCTAAATCCTGACACATTTTTTAATCTAATTCACCATAGGTTTAACCTAGGATATTCATTTTCATTATCTATCCAAATCATTTAAAATGGTTGGTAAATAAAATGTGAATTATCTAAATCATATCCCCTAGGATTTTTAATCCAATTGTATAGTAAGGTTCATTTTCACTCATCGGGCGATGATTATGTCAATCTTCATGTTTTTTTTGGATTTATTACCCCTAGATACATCTATGATAGAACCACTTTCACTTATAGTATCCATAAAATGATGTATTTATAGGGAAAACCTCATAATATATTCCTTAAAAATAGTTTATGATGTTCATCTATGATTACCCAAAAATTATTTCATTAGGTTATGATCCCTAATCTATGTTTTCCAAATGTAGTTCCCAAAGATTCTACTAAACTTATCCTGATTCCAACTATAAAGACCCTAAATCCAGAAACCCAGAGCCTTTGTCATAATTTATTACATTGGAATAAAATATATAGAATCACATCCTAAAGGAATGAAAAGTTTAGTAGTCTTTGTAAACCAGATATATACATGATTCCAATATTATATTTCAAAACGCAAATTACAAAATAAATGTCTTTCAATAATAACTTTATTCCCTCTAAAATTTCCTTACGAATAAATCAAACCACAATTCATGAATTTCTGGTAAAGGAATTAAAATAATGGTGAGATCAAATTCTCAGTAAGAGTTATATAACAATAAATCTGTCATGAATCAATATGAATAGAAAAATATATCACGGTAAATAACTGAACACACATTCTATTTAAATAACATCAATCATGATAAGATAATGAATAATCAACATGGATAAGTAATTAAATAAACACACATTATATTTAAATAAATTTTCTATAATGATAAGATAATTCATAATAAATAAGAATGATTAATGAAACAACATTCCATTTAATCAAAAAACTAACAATGAGATGCATTAAGAGATAATATCATTATGGAAATCTCATGGACAATAAGATAAGGCATAATAAATATGGAAAGTTGAATAACTAAAAACACATTCCATTTAATCAGTAAACCATGAATGAAATGAATCCATTGATAATATCATTTTGAAAATTTGATGGATAATAATAACTAAACAATGGATGATAAAAATTATTAATTATTGGATGTCAAGTTCAAGCACATGATACCTCTACCATGAAAACCTTTCATGAGATGGTTAAAAACTATAGGTATAAATATATTGAATGTTATCTTATTTATTTGCCTCTTGAGACTATTGATTCATCATGGGTCTATCTATAACTAGGTCCCACCAATATCTACATGTACAAAGTAGTCATCATATATCAAATAATCAAATTAATCCATAACCAATGTTCTGTATCATCAAATATCCATATTGTGTAAAGAATAAATATTTATCAATATTTCCCTAGACAAATAAAAAACATTAAATTTTGAACATCGTATGTAGAAATGATATAAGGTTTAATAAATAATCATATCCATGAAAAATAATATAGACATTTAGGGTAAATTTAATGTCCCATGATCACAGGAAAGTGGATATTTCAAGGGAATGTTAATTAATACAAAAATGAATCAAGAATGTGAATGTTAAAACTTTCCATGAAAAAAAAGTCATAAAATATCCATATAATGAATGATAATGGTAACAATACAACATATCCCCAGTGGAGAATAATCATAATAAGGGTTGTTTTCATTGATGAATAGAAATTGCATGAAAAGATCATTCAAAACATACTTACCAAAAATAATCTTTTAACTTTGAAAATAACATTTATTTTTTAAAAAAAATTAAAAATAATTTTCTTTTAAATAAACATTGAAACTTATAAAATAACCTTAAAATAATTCATTGGTCATGACAGTTGGAAATTTTGTACATGTTTAGTGCATTAAAATAATGATTCCTTACACATTTTTGGAAAATTTCGAATATGCATTATTTTGAAAATGACCAGTAGATTCATCTATTTTTTTATAAAAAGTAAAAATGGGTACAAATTTCATTGAAAAATCCATTTGAAATGGTTAAAAAAATTTAACACATTTCTGAAAACATGGTTTCATAAGAAAAAGGATTTCTGACTGAAGAGAAAAATAAAGTCGTATTTTCATAAAATCATTTTATCAATTATTTTAAGTACCAAAGAGTTGAAAAATGAAATTATTAATTAAAAATATCATGAATAACCAGAATATAATAAAATTAAATGGGTTAATTATACAATTATAAAATAATTTCCTTAAACTAAAATCTAGGAATAAAAAATCTAGATTAAAACGAGATTGTGAAATAAACCCTCTGAATGATCATAACATTGATGTGGGAATAAATAAATAAATCGATTATTTGTATCACTATAAATACACATAAAAATTGGAAATAAAATATTAGATTATAAAAATTCATTACCCAAATAATCTTAAAATATCAAAGATAAAGAAGAAGTAATATAACCTAATAAGAAATTGAGTTATGAAATTATTTACAACTTGGTAACTTTAATGTCAAAACCCATTTGATGAAATAATTAAAATTGAAATGTAAAATACTATGAATTATTAATTAATCATGATATTACATGTTAAATTGGAAGTATATAAACTATATAAAATAAATTCGGTCTATAACATTACAATATTCCTTAATGATGGGAAATTGAGACGAAGTCCCTTAACATGAGTTAGACTCATCACATACATTCTTTATCTTCCTGAATAATAAAATTATGAAAATTATTTACTTCCTTAATGAACCTTTTAAGGTTTATTATTCGTTTTATTTCACTTATTATCACATTATATACAATTAACTAATCAATTAAGTTTATGTCAGATGATTCGATGATATTTAACTTATGTGTTATAATTTCCTTCAGTAGTTTGACTATTAGTCTAAGAGGTCACTATTTCAACATATAAAAAATAATAATTATGAAATAATTATAATATTTATACATGAATTGTAAATTTTAACTCCAATAATGAGTTATGGTTTTGGTAAATGAAGTACGTTGGGATCATGGAGAAGGTAGGCCATACATACACATGAGTAACATTTCCATTTTTCAATAATCATTATAGAAAAGAAAGTAAGTAATATTTTATCCTTAAAAATGATCAAAATATACTAAAAACATATTATTTATTTTAAATATATTTATATATATATATCATCCATGTAGTGTGGTCATAAAAATAGTGACACATCGCTTCATGAAGGCGGTAGTCCACATATACACAGATGGCGTTATCATCTTTCTATGAGTGAAAAGGTAAAAAATAAAATGATATATTCACTTTTTAGACTGATAAATATTTCATAAATATCATAATTATGTCATTTATATCACATATATTCATTAACTTTATACTTATTACCTTCAATGTAAGGAGTTAGTGAAAAATGATTCACATCACTTCATGAGGCAGTGGTCCGCCGTACGAACGAACGAATTTATAATATCCCCAATGTAATGGAAAGTAAAAAAATTTATATATGATTTAATGACTCAATATGTATAATTATGTTTTAAATATCATTTATAAACATTATATCATCATCATACCCAAACGTGAGAGGTGTTGGTGGAAAACATGTCACATCTGTTCACGAGGTGGTAGTTCGTCGTACACATGAGTGACATTATTGTTTCCCATTTAAGGGAAGAGAATATGGATAAAGTTAATTCAATTGAAATAATAACATATTAGTATATAGGATAAACTAGTGTAATTATACAATAACAAATGAATAATATTTGAAGGAGGTGCAAGAAGAAATAATACAAAAACACATAGTTAGAAATTTTACCTCTTCTCAGACCACCTCCTTAGGATTATACCTAAAGTATTACTAGAATGGATTTTTGAAAAAAAAATAATTCTATTATGTTGGTATGGATGTTAGGATGTGATTTGGGCAGAGATTTTCCTAAACAAAAGGGTTTGAATGTGTGTAGAAGAGAGGAGGGGTGACCTTTTATAATTGAGGTGAGTGACACACTTATAATTTTTGAAAATGAAAGGTGTACCCACATTTTTCATATGAAAATTGTTAAAAATATAATTTGAAAGAGGCTTAAACATTTTAATGTCTAAATATGGAATTAAAATAGATTTTAGACATGTTTTTATGTCATTTTAAACCTTATCTTTTTAGTTTAACTCCCTGATAAACCCATTATAAAATATAAAATATTTTGATTAAAAATATGGAATTCATTTTATCAAATTAATTTCAAAAAAGTGTTAAAATTAAATTGAAAAAAATACATGTATATGTGATGAATAAATGGGTTTTCAAAGTGAAAATTCTCATAATTATGAAAGGTTTTAATAACAAAACTCAATATAAAATTGATTCAAATGAAACTAATTATGTAAATTTTAATACTATTTTAAAAATTATATTTAAAAAAATATTAAATATAATTTAAATTTGTAAATAATTTAAAAGAAAATTTTGTTATTAAATAAAAATCATCATTTTCACTATTCATCAAAAAAACTTTTCAGGAAAACCCTAGAAAATAACCCTAAGATAATTTGATATTAAAATTTAAAAAATTAAGTCCATTTTATCAAATACATTTTCTAAAAGTGTCAAAAATTAATTTTATCACAAGTATGCAAGAAGTGACCAAACTGTTTTCTTTAAAAAAATTAGTTTTTAGAAATCATTTTTTTCTAACAAGTGATTCATATTTTATTTATAATAAGTACATTTATTTATTTATTTTATTTTATAAATCTATAAACCACATATTTTTCATAATTTTTTCAGTACTATTAATTATATTCAATTTACCATCTATGTTATAATGGTATACTATATTAAGGTTCATTTAGGCTTGGGGTTGCACGTTACACAAGCTATCGAAGAGATTAAATTTAAGGTAATATATTTTTTTTATGTTTGATGTTTCTTTTTTCACAATATTATGAATAAAATGTTTTTATCTTATAATTTCATGGTGTTACAAAATTTATCATAAATTATCAACATCTATAGATTTAAATATCCATGTTAAAAAATATTCTTTTATATGTAAATTTAAAAAAAGTTAAAATAAAAAATAGATATTTACCTGAATAATTAAGAGAATAATTTAGTGTTCTCACATATCCATTATATGTAAAAAAAAGTCATATTATGGAATATCCCTACATTATTTTTATTGTTCTTCTTTAGTGATTATGTAATTGGATAATAAACCACACATAATTCTATAACATCATTAATATCCTCATCACCGAAATGATTTTTTTGAATGAAAAATGATAGACCACTAATCATTCTATATCTTAATAATATTCAATATATAATTTAAGTTCATTTCCAAAAAAATGGATCCTCTTTATAAGTATATCTTTTCAAATCAACCGGTGTGATTCCATAATCATCATGCTTCATACCATAGTTACTGTTAACCCTATTAGACTTAAACACTAGTACACTAGTTTTGGTACAATCAATTTCTTATATATTTTCAGCAACTTCAAAATATTTTGTTGATGTAGAAAGTGGGTTTTCTTTTTCATTCAAAAAAATTATTTAGTTCAATAATGAACATTACTCCACTATTAATGGTTCTCTTATTTTTTAATTTTTTTGTAAAATTTATAATCAATAATGTCAAAAGATAACCCATTTGATCACCTTAAAAAATTACCCCTACTAACGATTGAAAGTTTTTTGATACAAATAAATTTGTGTAAACATTATCTTTAAACAATGATACAAATTAATTTTGGTATTCATTCATTAACCACTTTTCATTTCTTCTCAGATAATATACCTCATTTTCATAAATATGTTCTGATATATATGGTTGAACCTAACTCATGTTGTTCACAATTTATAAATATTTATACATCACATAATCATGTGGAATTTGTTTTACTTTTTATTCTATAGATCCTCTTACTGTCACTATCAATTTCCAAATGCTGAGATATAGGGAGAACAACATGCCCCAATTCATAGAAATAATTAGTATAAAATTCAATCACTTATTGTGAGTTATATTTTTTAACAATATATTCCTCTTATTGATATATATTTTTACTATTTCCCATCAAAATTTTCATGTATCATTCCAAATGATATACTCAAAAAACTTATATAGGCCCATATATTCTTATCTCATACGCCTAATGAGTTTTTAGATTAATCATTATATTTGAAAATTATGGTAGAAAATATATTTATAGTTGAGAATTTATGAGGAAATATTTTTTACCCAACATATATAAACTTTTTTTATCCATGTCTTTGCTAAAAATATAATTTTAAAAGTTTCACAATTTGATGATATGCTTTCTGAGAGGCATCTATAGTTTTCCACACAGTGAAGTTGATAGTAATTTCCCCATCAATACACAATAGTATTGATATTCCGGTTCAATTAACAGAAAATCCACCAATGAATCAAAAATTTACAAATTTTAATAATACCCACTAGGTACTTTAATACTTCATAGAAATAGGAAAAAAATCAATCTTCTCACTCCTTATTAACTTATTACATGATAGTTGTAAATATGATCCTTTTACATTCATATATGGAGTTAACAAAAAACGTATTCCCATATATATTAAGTCTAATCGTGTATGATATCTATATTTTTCATTTATTTTATTTCTAATAAATCTATGATCAATTTAAAACATATTTTTTTATTTATATTAATAACACCAATTCTATTTTTTACAACAATAAATCTTTACTAAGTCAAATCAAATAAGATGGACTATTTACTCAATGTATTTATTTAACGACCTAAACTTTCTATCTTACCAATTACGACATCAATTTTTTTCCTTATGGTAATATTCTTCAGTTGAGAAAAGGTTGTAGGAGGAAATAATAATATTTTACATCATTAAATACCTTTTTAATATTTGATAAGGATAATCCATTCTCAAAAATATTTGATGTCCCACACACATGGTCCTTAGCCCATTATATTATTTTTTATATGAAGTCCCTTATTCAAAAATTAGGGATTATTTATTTCTCTTAACACTATATCATGATAAGTATACATATGCTAAAATGTCACTTATACTAAACATTATCATATCAAAAAAATTAAAATAATCATTAAAATATTCATAAAAAAATATAACACCTACCTACAATAGAAATTTCATATCATCAATCAATAGTGACAGATAAACATCAATATTGTTTTCAATCTGCTTTTGTTTAGAAATCATCAAGCTCATCATAACATTTTTTTCTCCATATATATCTATAGGGATAAGTTATAAACTACCAACATAATAGTCTATGAACTATATTGGATATCGAGTCTCTGATATGGATTCATTACATATATACACAATCTCATTCTATGATTTGTAAAATTATTTTGAAAATTAGTAATTTTTTTATTAAATCTCATCCATTGTGGAGAATCAACAGGGTGGTATAGGATTCCAACCAATATTAGCTCATTTTTATGTTATATTATCCTTATTACATTAGTTTAATTTACAAATAAATTATTTAAATAGGTAATTATATAAAGATACCAAATTGCATGAGTAGGATGTTTAGTTCATGTTCATGAGAACAAATAATGACTAGATATCCCATTTATTTTATATTGTGATCTTCTATATTTAGTAAATTTTGATAAAATATCATATTACTTCTTATAAAACAAATAATATTTGGGGAAATCATGTATTTTCTTACACCCCAATCCCATTGGACATCATTTATTTTCATCATAATTGAAATTTGGAAGCTTATTTCCTTCTAGAAGTAGGTCTTTAAAACATTCAAAGAATCCAATAAAAATTTTATCACTCCAACGATTTCTGGTTTTAAATTTAACCAATATTAGTACTAATAATAACGTTGTAAATTTAGTGCAACCTAAGATAAGTGGTTTCTCATCATCTTCGTACAATCATTGAACACATATTTTTTATCAATGGTTTGAATGCCTATATTATTAATTAATTCTTCAATATCATCCTCTATATCACTGTAATGACCCCAAACCTTGTATCTTGGAGTAGGTGCCTTAATTTATCACTATGTCATTGATACAAGGAATTAAATACCAATGGACTGAAAAGTTTTGAAATTTTGGAAACCAGATACACACATGATAACCATTTGAAATTGGGAATATAATATGAAACATAAAAAATAAAAAATAAAATTATTAGAAACTTTGAATACACATTCCAAGAATTCATAGTCATATCATGGGGAAAGAAAAACAAATAAAGTTGAGTTAAACTGATCAGTAAGGGTTAAGTATGGAATAACATATCATAAATTAATTAAGAATAATCATAATGGAAAGGTAAATTATAGAAACACATTCCAGTTAATCAATAAATTGAGCATAATATTGCAGGAAACATAAAAGATCACATAATTCCATATAAATAATCACATGATCATGAATGTCATGACCCATCCCCTGGATCTCGTGTCATGACTACCCCAAGCCCACCTCTTGATGGCCAGGGTTGACGACTAGTACTAAAAGAATTATCTCGTAAGTGGGAGGCATTTTTCTGAGTACCTATACACATTCACACACACACATCCAACCCACAAAGATAAAAAGTAAACAAGCATGCTAGTAAGACAACCACCGAGAGAAAAAGTAAAAAACTGGAAGTACATGGGATAGAATAAAATCACAACAAAAAGACAAGTACAAGTCCCTAAGTCCATCTATGGTAAACCCTACCTAATGGGTAGGTGAAGGGGGTGCTGCCTGAAGTCTTATAAGTACGCCTGATCTGTTGAATCTCACTGGGCACTGCCTGGTGTTAGACCACCAAGGTCTCTATCATCTTCACAAGAAACAACATGTGCAGGAAGATCCCATGTAGGGGTGAGTAACACAATACTCATTAAGGACCCCAAAACACAAAGGTAATACCACAAAGGAAAGTATGAACAAATTAGAGTACCAAATAGGTACACGAAGTGTATCCCCTAAGAAGTATAGTCGAAAGGTAGAGTCACTAGATTCAACTCACACATGTATACCCTAAAGTATAGAATGAAATAATATCAATCATAATGTTGAACATCTTGTATTGCAAAGGGAATCATCCCCGATGAGTCACTGTGGTCTGCAGGGCCACTGAGATCCACTCATCTGCTAGGCCACTAAGGTATGCTCGTATACTAGTCCACTCGATTCTCCTCATCTAATAGGCCACTAACATCTTCTTGTCTTCTGGTCCACATAGGTCTGATCGCCTACTATGGCACTAATGTCCACTCATCTGCTAGGCCACTTAGGTCTGCTCGTCTACTGAGCCACTGAGGTTCGCTCAATTCCCACTCATAGCACGCTTGATTCTAGTAGAATATACTCTTAAATCCATTTATCATATTTCAAATTCCATGAGAACTCACATGGAGTATGTAAAAAGGACCTTCTCATCACAAGGGTCTCAATTCCGTAAAAAACTCATCAATCGAACATACAGTTTGGAAGTTATACCTATTTTACTAAAAAGGGCCGGTGGGGTTTGGGTCCAGTTTGATGTGGTCGGACTGACCCAACCTGGATCTGACCCAGCCCACTGGAATACAGGTCCATCCCGCTAGAATTCCCACGTCTGGTCTGGTTCAGTCTCTACCAAATGAAGTAATGGTCATGTCCCCTCTCTATTGCGTGACTGGTAGATGACTGAATGCCTCCCCTACACACGGTCTCATAGATCGTGTGCCATCACAGACCTATGGCCCGGTCGTAGGTCATCCAACCTGATGCAGTGCCTCACTGGCACTACATCCCACTGGCCTTGGCCTTCGCCACTATGGAACGTGCCACCTCCCGCACACAGTTGTCGTTGCATGCCACTGTCAACTGTTACTGGTGTTGGCGCACAAAAAATTTCTTCTATGGGCCACCAGATATGATTTGGTGGTTAGTTCTTTGATCTAGAGGATATTTCAGATTCCACCAATCTTTTTCTCACCTTTCGTGTGCTCCAACTCATCTTGTCAGTGATTCGGGGGTCCGGTCGTGCTCTGAACCTGCCAGAAAATTCTGATGTGACCACATGGGTCTATCGATGAAGAACACGAGTAGGGGGAGATATCACAAGGAACACCCAAAGTGAAAAAAATTTAACCTGTTCGTTTGGCATTTCATTCACCATACTAGAAAAGGGGAATACAATAATTTTTTTAATTCATATCTCCCTTTTCTTTAATCCCAACAAAAGAGTTCTTGAACACGCAAGAATGATTGACCCACAGATCAACTTGTTAGTGAGTTTATCCATGTTCATTGTTTATAAATAAATAACAGGTAAGGGAAAATCACTTAGAAAAGGACCACTTACCTCGAGGTTGGATCTTTCGATGGTGAAGGTGAGAGTAGCACTACTTTCACCCATCATTCCTCGATCCTCAATATATTTTTGGTGGTGATTCTTCATTCGTTGCTCCTCAGTACAAATTCTCCAAAGGTTTTGAGTAATGCTGGATATTTTTCCCATAACCCCATATTTGATTAATAAATTAAAAGGAGGAAACACATTTTATTTTTTCTATTATGCTGATTCACAACGTCATTATGTTGTTTCATTTATGAAACAATGTTTCTATTACGCTTCATTTTTAGAATCGTTACACTATTTCATTTATGAAATGAAATAACCAATGTGAGGTTGTGTCGTAGTGAAAAAAATTTCAAATAAAATAAACTTTTCAGTTTATTTTATTCTTCCTTAAAATGCCTAAAAATAAACTTTTTCCCTTGACCCACACCGGTCAAGGTTAGGTCCTTTCTTAGGTAATGTTTTCATTACGGATGCAACTATGCCCTTAGATTTTTAATCTACGCACCCGTTTAGAAGATGCCAAAACTGCACAAATGTGTTATTTTAAATAAACATAAATAAAGGTCAAAAACTTATTTCAGGCTCACCGAGCCTCAGAATCAAGTGTCTTTAGAGCTCTTGGTCTCGAAATAAACCCATATAATTTAAAAAACATTGCATGGAATTTAAAGGACATTACATTGAAACATGACCATGGATTTTATAACTAATTTAATAATAATATAGAATAACAATATTGAAGGAATTTATAATGTTGAACATATGGACTATTAGTATCTATCCTTAAGAAAGTTATTGTAAAGATCTATCCTCGATACAGTTTATGTTTGTGGGTAGAAAGTCGTCTGATTTGGCCAACTAATTTGTCTCATGATACTATAGAGGAATCGATGGGTATACATTAACCAGTCTGTTGGACTCACATATTTTTATAATCCCAAATCATGTTTAATTCCATGGTTATAATGTATTAGTAATTTTTTCAATATTCTTTAATCTGTCCTTATAATTTTTATCTTGCATAAATCTATATCTTTTTCAATATCATGGATTTTCTAAATCAAGTGTTCAGTTTACATTTCCTTAAGTAAAAGTTTCAGTTAAAGTATGTTGGTAAGAGCCTGTCGTTCAAGGTCCCCGTTATAGCTCACTGTTACTATAGGTCACTTTTGAAGATCTACAGTCACTGTTAGAAGCTACTGGTATAAGTTCACTGTTGTTCAAGTCTACCATTAAGTAAAAGTATACTGATAGAAAAACTCCACCGTTGATGAATTCAACTGTTTAGACAGTTTACCGCTAGAAAAGGTCACTGTTGAAGTAGTCTGATGTTACAGAGCTACTGTTAGAAGCTTACTGATTGAAGTCTACCGCTGATCAATCTTACTGACCGAAGCCTACTATTAAAGGTCTACTGTTGATCCTACCGATGAAGCCCACTGTTGAAGAGCCTACTATTGAAGTCTACCATGTGACATGCATCTTCTACCAGTCTAATGATAACCTACTCTTTATTTACCTATTTTCTTAATACTATCATAACGGTCATGTCTGGACAATTTAATGCACCTGAAATTATTTAATGATATTTGCAGGCATACCAGGAAACTGTACGAGGTACGAGGAAGACCACACATGGGTGGATCATTTCTCTTGTCATCCCCTGTTGAATAAAATAAGAAAAAGGTAAACTGGAATAAGGATATAAATAGAGACATAAAGAAAAGATTAAATAGTGATATACACCCAGTACCTGACATTTTCAAGTATCAAGAAGAAGAACACTCAAGCGCTCATTTTTTCTGGAGATTCTGAAACTCCACAAAGATCTTTTTTGGAAGATCATTTTCAAAGATGTGGTGGTGTGCTACAAAGAGCTTCTGGCCCAAGAAGCTGATCATCTCTACATCTGGAAGTCAGAACCTAGAAGTTACAACACTCTGTTTTAGAGGCAACATGCAGAGAAGGACCAAAAATTCATTTACTTCATTTTCAAGGAGTCCAGAGCTGATCTGACAACACATAGAGCATTCTAAAATTCTTTCTAATATCTTTAGCTCTAATTTGTTTAGTATTTTACATTTTTGAGTAGCGTGTCTATTTTACACACACTAAGTTTTGTGCTTGAATTGAGGGATACTGAAAATACCTATACCAAACTCTCTTTAAATTTTTTTCCCATGCATAACTGTGGAAGAAGCCTAGTGTGGCTTAGTAGTTTATTTTTCCCATGTAGAACTATGGTAGAGGTTCAGTTTGTGAAAACTGTTGTAAAGCCCGATACAGGTTGTGTATCATTTTTAATATAATTTCTTGGTGGTAGGTGATCACCAAGTGAAGAGGATTAGGTCTTAGCTTAAGACTGAACCTATTATTTAAATTGTTTTGTTCAACTTTCAAGTACTCTGTTTTACATTTATCCTCTGCTTATATTTTCAAAGACAGAAATCTATTTTTACATTCGCTCTGATAGTTAGTTTTGGTTAGTGTGTATATGTAATTGTTTTAGTAAACTTGTTTCAAAATTTGAATTAGTACTCACACTGATTCAACTGAGGATTAATCAACCTTTGAGAAACCTGTTAAACAATAAATCACTTATATCTCTACTTCCTTAATTAACTGGACTATTTTTATTTGGGGGATTTTAATCCTAAAAGTTTTTAACAGAAATTTTAATTGGAACTCATTTCACCCCCTCTTGAGTATCCACTCCAACCAACATTTGGTATTTGAGGTTTTCTTTATTCATACCATCAAATTAGTTTTTCAAGCTTTTCAATTTCTTTTCAACTGTGATTTTAGTTGTATCTTAAAGATCTCAAAATTTCTATTATATCTAAATTTTCAGTTCTTTAACCTTTTAATTTTCTATGGATAATCGAGTTGAGGGTGCTGCTATTAACAGACCACCTTTATTTAATGGTAATAATTATGGTCAGTGGAAATTGAAAATGAAAATGTATCTTAAAAGATTAAGAGTTGAAATCTGGGATACAATTGAAGAATAACATGCATTACCTGCTACTACTAGGGATACATAGTCTCAAGTAAAGAAAACTACTTATAATAATAATTTTAAAGAAATAAATGCCTTATACTATGATTTGGGTGATGAAGAATTAAATAGAATGTCTGCCTGTAAGACTGCTTATGAAATTTGGGATACTTTGGATATTTCTCATGAAGGAACAACCAATGTTAAAGAAATGAGATTAAATACCTATACTATTAAATACGATAATTTTAAGATGAATCTTGATGAACCTATCTCTGAAATGTATCTCTGGTTTAATGAGATAGTAAACACCATAAATCTTCTTGTGAAACCAGTGGACAGCAAAGACCAAATCATGAGGCTGCTTAGATGCCAACCTGACAGATGGAGAGGCACTTCTGTATCAATCTGAGAATCATGTGACATCACCAAGCTACCAGTAAAGGAGCTAATTGGAAAACTAATTATCTATGAAGAAGAGCTTAAGGTGAATCAAGAAATAGAATAAGAACCAAGAAAGAATTCAGTAGCATTCAAGACTTCTACCTCAAAAATCAAAGACAAAGAAAAATTTCAAGTATCTGTTGACATTTCTATAAGTGAAGAGTCAAATTCATACAGTGATGAGGAGATGGAACAACTTGCCAGAAGATTCAAAAGGTTCTACCGAAAGAAGAAATTCTCTAGGAAGTCAAACTTCAAAGGAAAGTATGTTCATAAAGTAAAATGGAAGAAATACAGGAAGTGGAATGAGAACACAAGTGAAATAGTATGCTATGAATGTAAACGAAAAGTTCATGTAAAGGATGACTGCCCCAAGTTGAAATTCATGAGAAAATATGAGGATAAGGGAAAATGTTATAAAAAGGATATGAAAGAAACTTGGAGTCATTCAGAAGATAGTTCAAGTGAATATTAAGTCTCTGATAGTGAATAGAACAAACATAAAAATCTATGCTTTATGACAGAGACATCTGAGGTAACACTTAATTCCCCTATGTTTAATACTTATTATTTTGGGAATAAAAGTGACTCTCATAATGATGAACATATGACTAAAGAATAATTATTTGAATATTTTGAAATGATTTAGGATACTTTTAATGAACTCAAGGACAAATATAAGTCATTAAAAAGACAACATGCTTTAAATTCAAATTATAATTCAAATATGGATATAGAAAAAGAGAAATTTTCTAAGATGCTAAATAAAAATACAGAGTTAAAATTATATAATGAACAATTAAGAAAGGATCTTGAGAAGTTCACTGCTGGTAGGGATACCTTGACACAATTTCTAGGAAAACGTATTGCTCCAAAGTATACAACTGTTCTAGGATATCAGCCCAGATAGAGACAAATTAGAAAAACCAAATTTGTTCCAAAATCTGGACAGATCACTACTAGTTCTAGTTCCGGACCATCTTTTGAGAAACAATTTTCTAAAGTACCTAACAAAGTATTTATGTCTCAAAATGTGTTTTTTGATTTTAGAAAACCTATAAAGAAAATATGGGTTCCCAAAGTTTTGCTTGATAACCTCTGTGGGCACAAGAAGATCTAGGTACCAAAATTACCCCATGTTTAATCTGTTTTGCAGGGAAATTGTTTAAAAAGTTCATATAAGACCTTATAGTACTTGGACAGTGGATGTTCAAGACATATGATAGGAGACTATTCTTACTTCAAGAGTCTAATTAAAGTTTATGGTGGGCATGTCACCTTTGGTGATAATTCAAAATTAAAAATCTTCAGCTTAGGCCAGATTGGTAACCCTAATATAATATTAATTTCTAAAGTACTTTTTTGTTGATGGACTAAAGTACAATTTACATAGCATATCTCAGTTATGTGATGATGGATTTAATGTTAAGTTTGAAAATGATTCATGCAATGTTTTTAATTCAAAAAATGATTTAGTTTTCACTACATGTAGAAATGAGAATGTATATGCTGTTGATCTAAATTCCTTATCCAAACAAAATTTTTTCGGCTTAAATGCTTTTCATAAAGAGTCTAGGTTGTGGCACAGAAGGTTAGGACACTGCAATGTGTACTCACTTAGAAAGCTATCTAAGAAAAGTTTATTTAGAGACTTACCTAAATTAGAATTCCCACTTGATAAAGTGTGTAATCCCTATCAAAATGGAAAACAACACAAAGTTTCTTTCAAACTAATGAAAGAAGTTTCAACTTCTCAACCACTTGATTTGGTTCACATGGATTAGTTTGGACCATCAATAGTTTCAAGTTTAAATGAGAAGAGATATATTTATGTTCTTGTAGATGAATTTTCTAGGTATACTAGGGTATACTTTCTATCTCAAAAAAGTGAATCTTGTTCATATTTTATCAGATATTCCAAGTCTATAGAAAATCTTAGTGGACTTAGAATCAAGACCCTGAAAAGTGATCATGGCCATGAGTTTGAAAATCATGATTTTGAATCTTACTGCTCACACAATGGCTATAGTCACAACTTTTCTGCCCCTAGGAAACCTCAACAAAATGGAGTTGTCGAGAAATGGAATAGGAACCTTCATGAAATTGCTAGAACTAGGATTAATGAGTATGAATCACCTGTTTATTTTTGGGCTGAAGCTGTAAATGCATCTTATTATATCATCAATAGAGTTTTAATTAGACATGTTATAAATAATACCCCTTATGAGATTTGGAATAATAGGAAGCCTAAGGTTAATTACTTTAGAGTTTTTGGTTGTAAAGTCTTTCTTCTTAATACTAAAGATAATCTTGAAAAATTTTCTCCCAAAAGTGATGAAGGAATTTTCCTAGGTTATTCTACCGCAAGTAAATCCTATAGAGTGTTCAATAAGAAAACCAAATGTGTGGAAGAATTAGTTCATGTCAAATTCTATGAGACTGATCCACATGAGCCTAAAAACTCTCTTGAACATCTTGATGAAGATATGTCAATTCTGAACCTTAATGATAAAGATAGTGAATCCCCTGTAAAAGTATCCAGTTTGGGGAACTTTCTATAATCTGCACCTACTGAGTCTGAACCAAAAGACAACAATGAGGAATCCAGTTCAACCCTTCCTAGAGGCATTAGGACTCTTAAGAATCATCCTCTAGATGTTGTTGTATGTGATTTAAATAGAGGAACACAAACAAGAGCTTCTCTAAGAAACCAGGTTGAACATCAAGTTTTTCATTCACAGCTTGAACCCAAAAATATTAATGATTCTATCAATGATGAATTTTGGGTAATGGCTATGCAATAAGAATTAAATCAGTTCGAAAGAAACAAAGTCTGGGAATTAGTGGAAAGACCTAAGGACACTTTGACAATAGGAACTAAATGGATGTATAGGAACAAAGTTGATGAGTCTGGAAATTTTTTTAGAAATAAGGCTAGGTTAGTTTCACAAGTATATAGTCAAGAATAAAAAATAGACTATAAGGAGACCTTTTCACATGTAGCTATATTATAATCCATTAGGATACTACTTGCTTATGCAGCTCATCTTAATTTTAAACTTTATCAAATGGATGTTAAAAGTGCTTTTCTAAATGGTTATATAGTTGAGGATGTGTTTGTTGAACAACCCCCTGGTTTTACAAATCCCCATTTTTCAAATCATGTTTTTAAACTTTCTAAAGCTTTATATGGTTTAAAACAAGCTCCAAGAGCATGGTATGATAGGCTCAGCTCTTTTATTATTTCAAAAGGTTTTACCAAAGGGATAGCTGACCCTACTATTTTTTATTAAAAAGATTTCCAAATATGTTTTCATAGTACAAATTTATATGGATGATATTATTTTTAGATCTTCTAAAAAAAATTTATGTATTTATTTTTCAAAAACGATGTAAAATGAGTTTGAAATGAGTTTAATGGGGGGACTCAAATTTTTCCTTGGATTTCAGATCTTTAAAAATAAAAATGGAATTGTTTTGAATAAAAGTAAATATATTAAGGATATTTTAAAAAATTGTGCTTTGGATGGTAGTAAAGGTAGTGACACACCTATGAGTGCCACTTGTATGTTGGATGCTGATGAAGCTGGAGAACCAATGGATCAAACCAACTACAGAGGTATGATAGGGATTCTACTCTATCTTACAGCTAGCAGACCTGACATTATGTTTAGTGTATGTATGTGTGTTTTCTTTCAATCCAATCCAAAAGAGTCTCATTTAATCACTGTAAAAAGTATTTTTAAATATCTCAAATATACTCCCAAATTGAGGCTATTTTATCCAAAAGGATAATAATTTGATTTGTTGAGTTATTCTAATTCTGATTTTTCCAGTTGCAAGCTAGATAGAAAAAGAACCTCTAGGACATGTCACATTTTAGGCAAGTCACTAGTATCATGGTGTAGTAAGAAACAAAATTCTGTTACATTATCTACTGCTGAAGTTGAATACATAGCTATGGGTAGTTTTTGCGCTCAAATTTTGTGGATGAAACACACTTTACTAGACTATTTATATCAATTCAAACATGTCTCTATAAAGTGTGACAATGCAAGTGCTATTAACATTTCCAAAAATCTGGTATCTCATGCTAGGACAAAGCATATTGATGTGATACATCACTTTTTAAGGGATCATTATCAAAAAGGTGATATCACTCTTAAATTCATTGGCACTAAACATCAATTGGATGATATATTCACAAAGACTTTGAATTATGAGAGGTTAAATTACATCAAACATGAGTTAGGTATGATTAATTTCAGTATAGGAAACCTCACAGTCAAACCTCACTAATAGCACCTCACCGGTGTACCTCACCGTTGAACCTCACTGGTGTACCTCACCATTGGACCTCACTGGTGTACCTCACCGTTGGACCTCACTGTTAGACTTCACTGATTAACCTCACTGTTTGAACCTCACTGTTAGGAACCTCACTGTTGGATACCTCACTGTTTGATTTTACCGTTTATTTTATGTGGGAATCTGAACCGTTTTATTCCTATTCATTATTTCTATTGTTTAATCCCTAAATGATAAAACTAAAGCTACTAACGTATCTCAATCCACTTTCTTCCTCAATCTCGAACCTTCACTCTCAAAATCCATAAACCCTAACTCTTCATTTGAACCCTCGAACCTCTTTTAATCTCCATGGCTAGAACCAAGAGACCCCCGACTATCAGTGAGGATGTACCAAGGCCAAAGAGGATTCAAGACGAGTCCAGTGGCACCAGTAGTACCCCAATGGGACTTGTCAAACCGCGTCTGAAAAAGAGAGAAATCGTGGCTGAGAAGGAGCTGAGTGAAGAATGGCTGCTGTCGAGAAAGTCATTAGTGCTGGAAGCACTAGAAGCCCAAGGATGGACCGAATGATTTTCTAACAACAATGGACCATACTACCTGAATCTTGTGAAGGAATTCTATGAATACCTGAAGTTCAAAAAGGAACATAATGTGCATAGGCTGGTATCTAGAGTCAATGGAAATGAATTTAGCTTTTCGTCTACTGAGTGGGTTGCTTGTTTGAGAGTTCCTCATGAAGGAGTTTATGAATACTATTCTATAGTGGCTCCTCCAGACAGTGAGAATTTTTGGAATAAAAGAGCTCTAGAAGAGCTGACAGGGAATGGAAAATCGAGGAAGATCATTACAGTTGATATGAATGGAGAAGACATGCTATTATTTAAGTTCATTCAGCATTTGATTAGTCCTAGGATAGGGGATTTTGCAGTACTGAAGTATCAGGACATATTCCTGATGTACTTACTGAAGCATGGGGAGAAGATCCACCTATGTAGGCTACTAATGGCACAATTGGAGGATATGACTAAGGAAAGCTCAAAGTCCAATGCCATATTCCATTCTAAGCTAATCTCAGTAATTCTAAAGGTAAAGGGTGTGACTGGCAATAAAGAAGAGATGATAGTGGCTAAGAACAGTGTTTTTATCATTAAGGTTATTTGAAATTACATGAAAATTAGCTGGAATCCCTGGAAGAAGGCATGGGTAAATGATGAGGGAAAAGTGTATGAAAATTTTGACCCTACTACTCACCCATCTAGGCCAAAAGGCAAGAGATATCCAAGCCTGAATCCTGATGAGCTAGAACCAGCTTATTTAGATGATGAGGATGAAATTAAAAGAACTATGGAACCTGAAAGATAGAACACCCCCATTAATGATGGTAGTGAACCTGATTTACTTGACAGTCCTATAAGGACAATAGCTTTTGGAACACCTAGCCCTCCAAAAGAATTTCCAAGAAGAGAGATTGTTCTAAGGGACAGTGATACTGAGACCAGTGAAGAAGAATAAGTATCTCAGAATATTGTCAAAGACACCTCTGAAGAGGATGGGGATACTGAGTTAGATCATTTTGATCATCAGGCAAAGGAGGCTAGTGATAATGATGCAGGAAAGGAGGCTATTATTGCTGAAGCTGATGATGAGAACATTGAAGAAGAGGAGCTCAGTTTGATCCCTCTGATAGGTAATACAGATAGGACAATGTCTGACCAAGAAGAAGAAGTGGCATATACTACCATTGAAATAGAGGTCATTGATGACTCAGTGGAGGTTGTGACTCGCCCCACTGGTTAACCAACGGATCAGACAGACGTTGAGTCTGCTAGAATTGAAGAGGAGGTTGTGGAATTACCTAGAGCAGAACTAGAATTGGAGAATACTCAAGAGAAAGCTCCATGCGAGGGGGAGAATCTTGTTTATATATCTTTTCTTCATAACATGAAAGAATGGTTAGAAGACCCTGGATACTTGGTACTTGGGCTGGATTATGATGATTCTGATTGTGATATGTCAAACAAAAGACACTGTGTACCTGCTGTTTTAGAACCTGCTATAGTGCCTCCAGTGGTTATCTTTCCTGAGAACCTTGTCACTGAGGATGATCTGGAATCACTAAAAATAGATCTGCACCAGATGTTTGATAACAGGGCCTCTAAAATTGAAAAGGCAATGACCTTAATTAATGGGTTGACTTCCTCTGAGATGGATAGAGTTCAGTCTTCCATTCAAGCTAGTTTTTTCCAAGAAGTATCTCAATGCTAGAATCAACTCAAGGATGTGTCTCAGTTTTTGGAACTTCTAAGACAGTCAGTGGTGAGCCTGACTACTCTAATGGCCTCTAGGGACCAATCAGACAAAGACATTCACCATATCATAAATGTGGTGCAACAGATGGTTGTAGTGTTTGAAAGTTTTATGGAATCCATGAAAGATCATGTGAAGGGACAGGATGATGATGTGAATAATCTCACCAGTGGGTTGACCAAGTCTTTTAAGGAAACTGTTTCTTTCACTATAACACCTTTGGTTGCCTCTGCCTCTGCTTAAACCTCCACTGCACCACCTGTGGACTTGTCAGCATTCAAGACAGTGGTCAGTGAAGAGTTAGAAAAGATTTCTGGTGTCAGTGCACCTGACCCTCAATCTGTGACTCAGATTATCACCACTTCCAATGATGTTCAGAAGGTAGTTAGTGACTTCATGAGAGAGGCTTCCCAATACCAGAAGAGTATAAAGGAATAGATTAATTAATTTTATAAAAGGATTTACTCCAAGCATCAGATGGATGCTCATTTCAAGCTTTTGTTTGAAAATCTCAAGATTCCACCAGTCACCAGAGCCTTCAAGGAACAAGTCACTCAGCTGGGCCAGTTGACTCCAGCCTTAGAGAAATTTATGGAGAGCAAGGATGATTTCATCTCGGATATGGAAAGAGGAGGCAACATTATTATGGACTTCAGAAACCTACTTCTACCCTTTCTTCATGTGGACTGTACCCATGTCATAGTCCCTCCTGCCTTACCTGCATCCCAACCCAATGTTTCTTCCATGATGTCTCATGCTGAGGCCATCAGAATCCTTACTCCACTGATACCTTAGAGAGCTACCCACTACAAACACACAGGAGTTTCTTTTGTGCCCCTCCATTCATTCCTGCAGCAATTCCTAAACCTGCTGATCCACCATCTCATCCTCCATCTTCTTCTTCCAAAGGGAAAGAACACTTTCCTGAGGATGATGTGGATTGAGTTTGTTTGTGTCTTTTGATAGGGTTTGTGTATTCTTTTTGGGTCATGTAATGTCATTCCATTAATACAAGCATTATCTGTTATCTCTATTTGTGTTTCTTTTTTATAATCACAAAGGGGGAGAAATGTTGTACTAATACTAATATGATCCTATGATTTAATTACTCTTTAATGGACCTTTTATAATTTTCTCTTTGATAACATGTACCAATATCCTTTGATATTACACTCTTATTAATCTCTAATACTTGAGAAACCACAACTGAACTAAGTTTCCCTTTTGATCTCTGTTTAATAACTGTATTATATTCTTATCTATGATACCTATAATTAATACATACTAGCATAATTTGTGATTATCAAAAATGGGGATATTGTTGGACTCACCTATTTTGATAATCCCAAATCATGTTTAATTCCATGGTTATAATGTATTAGTCATTTTTGCAATCTTCTTTAATCTGTCTTCATAATTTTTATCTTGCATAAATCTATATCTTTTTTAATCTCATGGATTTTCTAAATCAAGTGTACAGTTTACATTTCCTTAAGTAAAAGTTCACAGTTAAAGCCTGATAGTAAGAGCCTGTCATTCAAGGTCACCGTTATAGCTCACTGTTACTCTATGTCACTGTTGAAGATCTACAGTCACTGTTAGAAGCTACCGGTACAAGGTCACTATTGTTAAAGTCGGTCGTTAAGTAAAATTCTGCTGATAGACAAACTCCAACGTTGATGAATTAAATTGTTGAGACTGTCTACCACTGGAAAAGGTCACTTTTGAAGTAGTCTGGTGTTAGAGAGATACTGTTAGAAGCATATTGATTGAAGTCTACCGCTGATCAAGCTTACCGACTGAAGACTACTATTAAAGGTCTATTATTGAGCCTACTGATGAATTCCACTATTGAAGAGCATACTGTTGAATTTTACCATGAGACATGCATCTGCTACTAGTCTAATGATAACCTATTCTTTACTTTACCAATTTTTTTAATACTATCATAACGGTCATGTCTGGACAATTTAATGCACCTGACATTATTTAATGATATTTGCAGGCATACCAGGAAACCGTACGAGGTACAAGGAAGACCACACATGGTTGGATCATTTCTCTTGTTGGACCCTACTGAATCAAATAATAAAAGGTGAACTAGAATAAAGATATAAATAGAGACATAAAGAAAATAATAAATAGTGATATACACCCAGTACCCGACATTTTCAAGTATCAAGAAGAAGAACACTCAAGCACTCATTTTTTCTAGAGATTCTGGAACTCCACAAAGATCTGTTTTGGAAAAACATTTTCAAAGATGTGGTGGTGTGCTACAAAGAGCTTATAACCTAAGAAGGTGGTCATCTCAACATCTGGAAGTCAGAACCTATAAGTTGCAACACTCTGTTTTAGAGGCAACTTGCAGAGAAGGACCAAAACATCATTTACTTCATTTTCAAGGAGTCCAGAGCTGATCTTCCAACACATAGAGAATTATAAAATTCTTTTTAATATCTTTTGCTCTACTGTGTTTAGTATTTTACATTTTTGAGTAGTGTGTCTATTTTACATACACTAACTTTTTTGATTGAACTGAGGGATACTAAAAATCCCCATACCAAACTCTCTTTACATTTGTTTCCCATGCATAACTGTGGAAGAAGCCTAGTGTGGCTTGGTAGTTTGTTTTTCCCACATATAACTGTGGTAGAGGTTTTCAAACCTGGACAGTTTGTGAAAACTATTGTAAATCCTGATACATATTTTGTATCATTTTTAATATAATTTATTGGTGGCTGGTGATCACCAAGTGGAGAGGATTAGGTCTTGGATTAAGATTGAACCTCTTGTTTAAATTGTTGTGTTCAACTTTCAAGTACTCTGTTGACATTTATCCGCTACTTATATTTTCAAAGACAGAAATTTGTTTTTACATTCGCTCTGATAGTTAGGTTCGTTTTGGGTGTATATGTGATTATTTTTAGTAAACTTGTTTCAAAAGTTGAATTAGTACTCACACTGATTCAACTAAGGATTAACCAACCTTTGAGAAACCTATTGAATAATAAATCACTTATATATCTACTGCCTTAATTAACTGGGCTGTTTTTATTTGGGGGATTTTAATCCTAAAAGTTTTTAACAGAAATTTTAATTGGAATTCAATTCACCCCCCTCTTGAGTATCCACTCCAACCAACACAGTTCCCAAACCATGTAATTCATATCCAAAACATTTCTCATATATCTAATAATAAATTTAAATTGTAAAAACTATTCCTTATAAAATATATGTTTTGAGTAAAGGATACAGGTTTATCAATACTTCCCCAATAAATCATAAAACATTCAAAGTAAAAATAGTATGTAAAAATGATATAGGGTATAGGAAATAATCATATCTATCATAAAATAATATGCATATTATAATTTTAGCAATATTCTTAATGAAAATTTATTATAATAAAGTTATTGTTTCAAGAGAAAGTTAATAATAAAAAAATTAATTGATATTGTAAGATAACTTTTACCACTTGGTAAATTTCACGTTAAATCACCTTGGATGAGATAATTAAAATTAAAACATAAAATTATTTGAATTAATAATTAATCATGATATTATATATTAAATTTGAAGTATATACACCACATAAAAGATAATTGGTGCATAAAAACAAATACGTCTCAACGAAATGTAAATTGAGATGAAATCTCTTACCTTATGATTCTATTTGGTTGAACATGATTTAACCTCCTATATAGTGGTTTTCAACATGTTTTTAACTTATTAAAAAACCATATTCATATTCATAATATCATATATTATTTATTTATAACATTTTATCACCCATTTGTTAATAATTACTCATTATTTTCATTATTTCAGGTAAAACATTCTTTGTTTTTTAGTATGTTTTGAGTTGATATTTTATGTTCATATTACATAGATTATGATTTAATCATATAAATAATGTAATACATGACATAAATTTCATAAATATTTATTATATATTTATTTATAGCAATCCATAAAATTTTGTGATAGAAAATGAAATACACCGTTCATGGAGACAGTAGGACTTACGTACGCATGGATGATATTACCAATTTATTTTCATATTCAAAAAAATAAAATAAAATTATATATATACATATATTATCATTATAGTATCATTTTTATTTCATATATATCATATATGTTTATTAAACTCATACTTAATACATTCCATGTAAATCATAAATGAATCACGTGGCTTCATGAGGAGGTAGTTCGCCATACATATGAGCAACAATATCATATTCCCACAAAATGGAAAGCATGAAGGTATGTCTTATATAATAATTCCATAAAAATAATAAAATCATTAATATCCTAAATATTATATATAAAATATTAATCTATCATTATTCCTAACCTTAGAAGTTACTAATAGAAGAACAAACAACAATGGTTCGCGATGTAGTAGTTTGTTATACAAACGAATGATGAATTTGTAACCCATTTAACAGGTTTTTGTGTGGTAATAGATAATAAAAATAACATAAAAACATATAAGTATATGGAATATAATGATTTTATTATTTAATCATGGTATAATATAAATTTAAGGAGGTGGAGAAGAAAATAAAATGAAGACTCATGTTGAAGAATATTATCTCTTATTTGGGTATCTTTATTTGTTTTTCACTAAACACCTCTGATGATGGATTTATAACCAAAATAAGGCTTCTAATATGAGGGAGGAATTTTTTGAGTGATCTAGGTTGGGTTTTTATGATAAAAATGTCTTGATAATTGTGGAGGAGTAGTGAGAGTGAGTTCTCTTTTATAGTTGAGTAAGAGTGACATTCTTGTAAATACTCAAAAGTATTCAATATTGGGAGGATTCCCTTACCTCCTATGACTTAAAAATTTAATAATATTTTATTGGAGGATTTCTTTTTTCTATAAACACCTCTATAACCCAAAAATAACTTAATTTTTATAAAATTGTTCCCAAAATACTAATTTTCCATACTTTTAATATTTTGGTTTTTATTAAGGTAACTAATTTTCAAACCTAGGTAATTTATACATTATTACTAAATTAAACTGATAAATATAAGAAAATTTAAACCAAATTATTATAAATACTATATATAATTTACAAAATAAAAAAAATTCATTGTGTTTTGGAAATTAATTTTAACAGAAGTGCAGGTAACGTGCAGTGGCACTACTTTAACCATATCCGTAAAAAGGAAAATTTTAACTATTTAGGGGTTAATTTGTTCATTATAAAAGATAAATTATTCCATGAATGGACTCTATTGAATATTTATTAATGCATAAAAATCACTTTTTATAATATATGATTTTTGGTAATTTTAAAACATTTAATAAAATATGATTTATTAAAAACAAAATTATTGTATATTTTGACATTATTTATTTAATTTGAACTTACAAATATCACAAAAATCATGGAATTTAAATATATAAGTTTAAACCTATTTAAAATGATCCATTCATATAAAAAATAATTTAAGAAAATAATTCATTCTTTTTACCTTACTTTTAATATTTTCAGTATCATTTATTTTAGTTAATTATTAACTAAATAATTACTATGTTGGCATTTCTTAAGAATTTTATGTGACTAATTTATCTCTAAAAAATAATGATAAATTATTATGATCACAAAAACTAATTTATATTTCATAATAATATTTATAATTGAACCGATTTTGTTCTTCTAAGTCCCAAATCTTTATTGCTGATAAAATCAAGGAAGGTTCCTTTTTTGTCCTTTTCATTAATTAACTTATTATATTAGTCACTTTGATGTAAAATTGTCCCTAACACTCAAAAATATAGATCCCAAAGTCACAAGGGGTGTCAATATGGACATAAAAGGGGTATTGGACATGTTTTGGGTCATTATTACACCCTATATTCTAAGACTAATCACTAAGTAAACGCATTTCTTCCATAATCACTATAATTAATTTTAATTATTTTTAATAACCATTATGGTAAAAAATTAAGTTGATATTATTTGGTAATATAAATTATTATGATTCAAAATATGGTATCCATTTTTCAAATTCAATTTACATAAGTGGTAGAATTTAATTTAAAATTAATCTAACAGACATGGAAAGAAAGCATATTTTTTAAAGGGAAAACGTTTAAAAAAATTACAATGTTTTTATATCAAAATTCAGCAATACGTTGATTCAAATGAACTACATTGTATTTATATATTTAAAATTTAAATATTGTGACTTTAAGAGAAATTTAAAATTTAACTTAAAATTATAAATTATTTAGATGAAAAAAAATTCAGTTAAAATCCAACATTTTTAAATATTCATTAAAAAATGAAACTTCTCATAAAAATACAAAAAAAAATCACACTAAAATAATTTCAATATAAAATTTTCAAAAATTAAGTTTCTTTTTTCATAATAGTTTTATAAAATTAGAGTAAATTAATTTTAAATTATGCATGATAATTATGATCAAACCTTCTTTTAAGAGAATGTAGTTTTTTTGAAAACTTTTCATTTTCTTTGAAATGTCTCTTATTATTATTTATAATCAATAGTTAACAAATAAATGTGGGTAAAATATATATTTTAATAAGTTTTTTAATATTATTCACACCCTCCATTCCAATTTCTAGGTATTAACTATTATATTAAATAATAATATTAATAGTATATTATTGTTTGGTAAAATTTAGTCTTGCGTGTAACACATGCTATCAAAGAAAGTTGTTGTTTCATGTAACACAAGATAAACCTAGTGTTATGTTCATTGAAAGATATATAATATATTGAGTTTATTTAAAATACTAAATATATCATAAAGTCACGGGATGTTATATTCCTTTGTACGCTTCGTGTTTCATGTCATACATGCTATCAAATATGATGTTCATATTATATAATATAGGGGTGTTACATTCACCTCACCTTAAATAAATATCATCCTCAAAATTTAAACTTGATATTGGAAATCTGAGGTTTTTTATTTTAAAATTAATTTGTTTAAATACCCACATCATAAAAGGGTCAATAAAATAACATCTTTATAAAATATAAATGGAAGTATAATGGTCATCTAGAGTAATCATATAACTAGGTTTCTGAGTAGGAGAACATAAGAGGGAAATTAAAACATGGACATTGAAGAGAAAAATAACACCCGAATACTAATAGGGAGTGATAGAGAGTATTACCAGGAGAAGGTTGTGACCGAAAATCCATAAACTAGAGGTGCGAAAAAGGTCATTAATATCATAAAATATTATGATAATAAGAAATCATTTTTGTTTTAAGACCTGTTTCCTTGAGTTGTGGAATTATTTCACTCTTTAAGAATATAATGAAATATACATACTTGATAAGTTTATTTTTATAAGAACAATCCTATAATTTTTTTCCTTGAACTATTTCTATTTTATCACTAAACATAGGTTGCATCATATGGTGAAGTAATACAATAATCTGAAACCACACCCAAATATCAACTTAAACCATTTCATAATTGGTTAACCTCATGACCCTTTGAAAATATTATGATCCAAAACATTAGAATCAGTTACAAGGTTGTTAACAGTATCCAATTTACTTTATCCATATCAATTATCTATTATTCCAACATTATTATCTCAAAATAAAGAGCATAATAAGGGTTATATTTCCCTCAACCACGTGTTTTACAAAAAGTTCAACTTTCTACTAAATCACTTTTCATGGTACCATTCAACGTATTCTTTCAAATACTTTAAGAAATAGTATTTCAGTACAATATTTATACATTTCATAATTCTTATTATGATAATATCATTAATAAAATAATTTTACAACATATTTCTTCAATTAAAATATGGAAGCATATTAATCCTTCCACTTTGACCATGATCTCATAGCTTCTTCTGAGGTATATCCCTTTGATTCTTGGGGAATTAATTTTCATAGTGCCCCATTTTACTACAATTGAAAAACTAAAAAAAACTTTTCTTTATTACCTTTTAATTACTTTTTTGGGTGACCCTTTTATATAAACTTATAACAAACTTCCAATCCTTTCAATCATTTCCCAAGGTGAGTATTTCTACATTTATCACATGTGGGGAAATCCTTATTTCCCTTCTTACCTTTATTTGTGATTTTCTTTCTTATCATATTATTCACTTACTTCCTCTTAAAACTTTAAAACTTGAAGTATTCTTTATCTTTCTTTACATCACATAAAACTATGACATAGTATGAATAAAATGATTGAGAGACCAGAACCCTTTCGGAACTTGGCTTAAGCTCTTCAATGAAATGGTCAATCTTTTATTCCATGTGGTTTATTTAATCCATATAATACCTTGGTAACCTTGAAAAGGTAGCTTCATACCATAAAATAATTTATCCCTCAATTTAATTTAAACTAAGGAACATTCTCTTCATCTCAGTTTTTTAATCACGAGGGAAATATATATCAAATAATAACTCCTTAAAAACTTTCTATTCCATGAGTTATTTTTCTTCTTCCTTCCTAGTATTATGGATCAATGACCACCATTTATCATCATCTCTATTGATTCAATACAATACAAGTTAAAACTTTTACTTTTCACCACATCCTACTGCCATAAATAGGTTCTCTAAAGACTTAATCCATTTCTCTACTACCATTGAATTTGTAGTTCCAACAAATAATGGGGGACAATATCACATAAATAAATCCATCATCAAATAATATAGATGTAGAATAGATTTCTCCATATAAAAAAGTTTATGTGTCATATCCTCATTAAGTTACCCTAATATATTCATAACTTACTTAGTTCCAATACCAACTACATCATATACTTCAACAGGGAATACTCTACATTAGCAACGAGTCCTGATATCTTTCTTCCTTCCAGGTTTCATCTCTAAAAAATTTCATATATTGGATTTGATAATAAGATTATAAATTTTAAATTGTTATGTATAATTCAAAATATAGTGTAACACTTATAATAAATTAAAATTTATGCATTGTTAATCTCAGAATCCTAAACATGGTTTCTTTGTGGATATCATTACTTTTAAATCCATCATAATGGTTGGTAAGAAAATAGAAATTTTAAAAATCATATCTTCTAGGAGTATCTATCTAGGTCCACAGTAAGGCCCATTATTGTGTACTAGGTAATGATCGAGTCAATCCTGATGTTCCTTTTTCATATTTATTACCCTTAGGTAGCTCTATTTTAGAACCACGACTACTTATAGTATCTAGAGAGAGATGTATTACCAAAAAACCACATAATCTCCATCCTACCAAATATTAAAGATGTTATTATATACTTATCCTCAAATCCTATCATACAGTTATGATCCTTGTTATATATTTTTTCCTAAATCTAGTTCCCAAGGTTTCTACTAAACTTCCTTTGATACCAACTGTAATGACCCCAAACCCAGTAGCTCGAAGCTGGATCCTTACTTTTATAAATAGGTATAAATATAAGGAATAAAAAACTGAAGGAATTTTTTTTAGCGGTTTTGGAAACTAGATACATCCATGATACCCATTTTACATAGGAAATATAAAATAAAACATAATATATAACAAAATAAAATTCTCAGCATCCTTGAAAACTCATTCCAAGAATTCATCTTCACATCCTGGGTAAATGAAACAAAATAACGGTGAGGTCCAACTCTTAGTTGGGTTAAGAACAATTGAAACTATCATTAATCAATGAATAATAATTATCATGGAAAGTTAAATGACTAAAACACCTTCCAATTAATCAATAACATGTGAATAATATGACAAGAATAAAAGATAATAAAAAATTATAATATGAATAATCACATCATCTTGAAACTTGACCATGAATATTCTAACAAATTGAATAATAACATGGAATGAAAATAATGATTTAATTTATAATGTTGAATTTATGAACTATCAATATCTCTCCTCAAGATAGTTACTTTCAATATATGTCCTCAAAAAAAATTAAGTATGCATGTGGAAACCCGTCTAACTTGGTAAACTCATTCAACTCTTGAGACTACCAATTCCTAGAGGTAATTACATTAACTGATCTGTAACCTGAATATTGCATGTACAAAACATTCCTTAAATATTTAATAATCAATTTAAATCATAAAAAATGTGCCTTATCAAATATCTGTATTGAGTTAAGTATACAGATTTACTAATATTTCCCAATAAATTATAAAAAATTTAAAGTCAACACCATATATAAAACTTGTATAAACTTTAGGAAATAATAATAACCATCATAAAAGAATATTTATATTAAAAATAAATATAATTTATAATGAAAAATATTTATAATAAACCGATTATTTCAAGATAATGTTAGTAATCAAAAAAATAATTGAGATTGTACGATAACTTTTACCACTCAGTAATTTTCAATTCAAATAACCTTGGATACGATAATTAAAATTCAAAACGTAAAACAAAATTAGGTATTAATGAATCATGATAATATATGTAAAAGGGTAAGTATATATAGAACATAAATGTGAATTTCTGTATAAAAACAAATAATTCTCAATGGAATATAAATTGATACGAAATCCACTATGTTATGCTTAATTTTATTTGAACATGATTTCACATAATTTATAGTGGTTTTAAAAAATGTTATTAACTTATACCAAATCTATAATTATATTCACTATATCATATAATATTCTTTTATAACATTTTATCAATCATTTTTTAATAATTTCTTATTATTTTCATTATTTCAGGTAATAGCTGTTTGTTTTTTTGAGTATGTTTTGAATTGTTATTTTTTCTTATTACTTAGATCATGATTTCATCATATTGATAATGTAAACCATGATATAAATATCATATACATTTTGTATATATTTATTTAGAGTAATCCATCAAATTTGGTGATAGTAAATGAAATACAGCATTCATGGAGATGATAGGTCGTACGTATGCATGAATGTTGTTTTTGTTTTCTTATCATATTAAAAAAAGAAAATTAAATTATATATATTACCATTAAATTATAATTTTTATTTAATATATATCACATATTTATATTAAAATCATCCTTAATATGTTCCATGTAAAATGTGAATGAATAATATCGCTTCGCGTGGTGGTAGTTTGTTGTACACACAAGCAATCATATCGTATTCCCATAAAATGGAATGTATGATGGTATGTGTGATATAATAATTAAAAAATAATAATAATAGCATAAATATCAAATATATTATATATAAAATATAAATCCATCATTATTCCCAACCATGAAAGGTGGTACTGGAAAAACAAACAACATCAGTTCGTGAGGCGGTAGTCCTCCATAAACAAGAACAATGATGGGGTAACCCATTTTATATAAGTGTATAAAGTTGTATGGAATACCATTAATATAAAAACACCTCATTATATATAGGATGCTTAGTTTTTTACATAATCATGGTATAATATAAATTAAATGAGGTGGAGAAGGAAATAAAATATTGTTGAAGAACATTACCTATTCTTTGGGTATTTTCCTTTGGTTTTCACTAAACCCTTACAAGGTTAGATTTATGAAAAAGTATAATTGGTATAGGATGATGTGAGGGGAGTTGGTGAGTGATTTTTTAAGTATTTGGATAATAAAAATGTCTTGAGAGGTGTGGAATAGTAGGGAGAGTAAGTTACCTTTTATTGTTGAGGATGAGTGACATTCTTGTAAATACTAAAACTTATTCATTACTTAGAGGTCTACTTTACCTCATGTTCTTCAAAAATTGAATAATAATAGAGGTTAGGGTTTCTTTTTTACATAAACACCTCCAATACCCAAAAATAAGTGCAGTTTTATAATTTTGTTCCTTAACTTCTACGTTTCCCAACTTTTACCATTTTGGTTTTTATTAAGGTAACTAATTTTTTGACCTAGGTAATTTAGCCATTAAAACTAAATTAAAGTGATATTTATTAGAACATTTAGGCTAAAAAACACTACTTTAATACTAATATCTCTAACAAATTTTATACAATTTAGGGGTTAATTTGTTCATTATAAAAGATTAATTGGTCCATAAATGGACAATATTTTATATTTATTAACATTAAAAAGTCACTTCGAAGAATGTAATAATTTTTTTTAATTTTAAATCATTTAATAAAATATAATTTATTATAAAATAACATTAATGTCAATATTGACTTTATTTATTTAAATTGAATTTAAAAATAACAATACAATGAAGAAATTTAAATAAATTAAATTAAAAAATGTGTAACATTATATATTCATCTAAAAAATTTATGTAAGAAAATAATTCATTCAATTTACATCACTTTTAAAATTTTTAGTATCATTTATTTTAGTTAATAATTAACTAACTAATTACTGTGTTGACAATTCATAATCATTTTATGTAACTAATTAGCCTATAAAAATTAATGTTATGATCACAAAAACTCATTTATATTTCAATATATTATGAATAATCAAACTAATATAAGGTTTCCCTATACTAGAGCATTATTGATAATAAAATCAAGGAAGGTTCCTTCTTGTATTTTTCTTTACATAACATATTATATAGGTCACATTCATGGTCAAGTGTCCCTAAAACTCATAATATCGTTCCAAATTACATAGGGGTCGATATATGTCCAGACAATTAGTGTTTGAAAAGTGTTGGGTCATTATTGCACATTATATTCTAGGTTTCATTACTAAGCAAACTCATTTTTACATTAATCAATGTAATTTATTTTAATTGATTTTCAATAATCATTATGGTAAAAATTAAGTTGACCTTATTAGTTAATATAAATTATTTAGATTCCAAATATGGAATCCATTTATTAAAATTCAACTCAAACAAGTAGAATAATTTAATATTAAATTTATCCTGTAGATGTGGTAAGAAAGTGGGGTTTTAAAGTGAAAATGTTCAAACATTTATAGTGTTTTTATATCAAAATTCAGTCTGAAATTGATTATAATGAACTAAATTGGATCAGAAGATTTATAATTTAACTATTGAGACATTAAAAACAATTAAAAATATAATTTAACATTATAAATTATTTATATTAAAAGAAAAATTAAAATTAAAATCTATTATTTTTCATGAATTATCAAATAATGAAACTTCTATGAAAAATCCCAAAAAATACCCAAATATAATTTTGATAGAATGATTTAAAAAATTAATTTTATTTTTTAATATAAATTTTCTAAAACTGGTAAAAATTATTTTTGAATTATATGATCCAAACACGATTAAAACAACTTTTATGATAATACAGTTTTTCTAAAAACATTTCTTTTTTTCTTTTAAATGATTCTTATTATTATTTATAATCAATAGATAGCCAATAAATTTGTGTAAAATATATATTTTCATATATTAGTTAATAATATTCATACTTTCCATTCCAATAGCTATGTAATAACTATTATATTAAAAAATAATATTAAGAATATATTGCTGTTTGGAAAAACTCGGTCTTAGGTGTGACACAAGCTATCGAAGAAACTTGTTGTTGTGTGTAATTCAAGATAAACCAAGTTTTATATACATTGTAATCTATATAATATATTGGATTTATTTAAAATTTTGAATATATTATAAAATATCAGGATGTTATATTTCATTATATTCTTGGTGTTTCATGTCATACATGCTATCGAATATGATGTTCATCTTTTAAAATATTAGGGTGTTACACTCCCAATAAACATCTTCTTAGACATTAGACCTTGAATTATTTATTATTTAACCATGCTAGATCATGTGTTTATAACAATGATTAAAAGTATACAAATCATATGGTACTTTATTTTTCAAATAACTTAATTTTTATATATTCAAGAATTCCATGAATTGACATAAAATTATATCATTGTTTTCATGTTATTGTTTTGGAAATTAAAAGAATTAGTTAACCCCTTTATATTATATACATCACTAGTTCTTCATGAATTTATCCAATTATGATCCATTAATTACTTAAAATAATAATATAATTTTTGAATATATTAATACATCAAAAAATTTAATCATATGTATAAATAGATAGATTAAAAAAATATAATCATATAAATATATAAACATATATAAAGTTTAAACATATAGATTAAAATTATCTATACAAATATAAAAATAATATATATGAAAATATAATGTTATTAATATGAATATTATAATCATATATACAAATAACTATTTTACTCATAGAAAATTTACAATTGACAAAGACATGACTCAAATTATAATCACAAAAAATGGATATAATTTATTACCAAAAACAAATAATAAAAAATTAATTCTGAAAAAATATTTATAACCACATACCATTTATAATCACAAACAAATTATAATCACAAAAAACTATAACTATGAAAATATATAACTGATAAATATATTCAAATAAAAAATAAAAAAAGGAACACAATCTATAACTAGAAAATAATTAATAAAACCTATAAATATAAAATATAAAAAATTGACACACAAAATATAGAGATTAAACCAAAATAACCTTGACTAATAGATTCAATGTAGTGATAAATGAACTTTAGATCACAAGAAATGAAAGAGGAGTGTGGATGAAAATAGATATTGAAGGTTTATGATGGTGGAACTTGATTGAGATAATTAGAAAGAAACTATGATGGAAAGAATCCTCTTGTGGGTAGTGGAATGAAAATGAAGAAGTATTAATGAGGATAGAGAGAGGAGAAATAATGAAAAATTGGGAATAAGGCAGTCAAATGAAGTACATGGACACTAGTCCTGATTTATAGAGATTAGGGTTTCAGAAAATTAGGCAAAGAAATAATGAGGTGAATAGAAAGACTCACATGTTTTATTTTATTTTAAAAAAATTTCATTCCTATTATTAGATAATCAATATTAAAACTTTTGGCTTCACATTATTAATCTCATAACTAATGTAAAAATTCACATTTTTATATAGGATATATGATAACATTAGAAAAACTAGGTTGTCACATCAATTATCTCAAAAGAGATGTGGAAACACAATTCCATATCTACTTTTTCTCCAAGTTAGATTTAGAGATATCAAATTTTTTACTTGAAGTTATTATTTAACATGATTTAATTTTCATTTAATATTAGAAAATTAGTGGTAAATATAAATTATATCTCTATTTATTATTAGATTATTATTTCTAGATTTGTAAATGTTAATATTACTAATGTTTTTCCATCTTTAAATTATATATTTTTTTGATTATATAATTTTTTAAATTTAATGTTTTATACTCTCATATTTTATCTGTATCTCTAAAACCTGTTATTTTAATTAAACATAAAAATATTATTTAGAAAGATTAATATATCTCTTTTAATTTAACAAAGTTATAGAAAATTGAGATAGGTATATTTTCTCAGTTTGATATCTTATTCTAAAACTCGAATAAGTATTCTAGAGAAACTGAATCATATATTGGGATTCAATGATTTATTTCACTCAATATATTGATTCAAAATTATAATCATATCATATTTAAAACCAATTGTATATTTATTTTTTTATTCCTACTTTTGAGGATTTATGGAGTGGTGACTTTCAATTAATGGTTGATGTTTGGATATATTATTCTTAATGAAATATAGTTTCACTAATACATAATTAAAAAAGTGATATCTTTTATCAGTCATTTAATGATACTATAAAAAATGTATACTTTTATTAGTACTAAAAGTGAGTTGTTATAATGATTTGAAATTACTAGAACTTCTTTTTGTGGTGATAATACTCAACCTTTATCACCATTTGGATTAGCACTAATAAAAGTTAGCATCTATCAACTCAAGGTTTAACACAGTTAAATTTAAGACTATACCTTTAATCAATGTACATATATAGTCTCTCTCTCTCTCTCTATTTCTCTCTCACACACACACACTCCTATATATAAGGACTTTCGGTTTTTCCCTTTCAAATATTTCATTGTATGTGTCTGTGCATATGTATGAATGTATGTATGTATGTATTTATGTATGTATATATACATGCAAACATGAACAAGGATATAATCAGTCTAGATAATATACTTGTATATATTACTGTTATATTATAATAATATTTCAATATAATATCAATATAAATCTATATATCGCTATAAAAATTATATCTTTAATTTTATTAAATGAATTAATAGATTGAATCTAAGAAATATTTTCTTAGATATTTGAAAAATATTATTAATAATCATTAATTGTAACATTAATAATCGATGTTATTCAAATGTGACATTTAATTTGTTTCCAAAAAATACAATTTAAATATAAAAATTAATAATTTTTACCTTTTTAAATTTATTGTTTTATACATTTATTATTAAATATTCAATTAAGAAAATTTATAAAAAATATTTTGTATTTGAATACTTACCATTTTCAAGTATAACTACACATTATTATTTGTTATAAATAATAATTATTAATTTTTTAATACCTTAAATAATTAAAAAATATATTTTTGAAAATATAACTAATATTATTTGAATAAAATTAATAATTATTAATTTTTTTATGTATAATATTTTTTTAATTATTAAGTTTTTAATATATAATATCATTAATTATACATACATCACACATATTTGGTCACTATAATAATATATATGTATATATATATATATATATTTGTGTGTGTGTAGTTATATAATATTAATTTCATATAGAAATATATATATATATACATAATGTATTTTATTATTCATTATAATAAACATTAATTATATATATAATTTATAATTTTTTAAAATGAATATAATCAGAAACCTTCTAAGTGATGTGTCAAAGTGACCCATTCCCATTCAATAAATGAAAATAATGAGATTTGAGAGAGAAGTATGTTATATAATGTGGTTATAAACATTCCATACAGCATTTTAAAGATATATAGACATAAAATCCTCACTCAAGTGAGAAGACCAATAAGATTCATGAGAAACAACCACCTTCTTAGATAGAGAATCAACAACTATATTGAAATTTTTATAGATTTGGGAGATTATAAAATACATTCTCACAATATGATCCAAGCAGTTTTTTAAAGCTAAGTAGAGCTTCCATCGAATAATGCATGATATATTCTTGACTAATTTGGCAACAAACATCGAGTTGATTTTAATATAGATGTCATTCCATTTGAATTTTCATTCATATTTCATATCATATATAATAGAATAAATTTTTGACTTAGTGGTAGTGTGATATCCTAAAAACATGAGATTATACCTTTTATAAAACCCCAACTAGTCCTAAAAATCCGTCCACCATTAGAATGGTTATATACACCCCTTTCTACCCTATCCACATTTACCATAATACATTTTGAAAGTGGAAGGATGTATCTAATGTAATTGAATGAAATTGGTTTTTTAGGATAACAGAGAACACTAACCAACTGAGAGATAATCAAGTCATAATTCGAAGTAGTCATTGCACATATTTTATTTTTAGGGGATATTTATATATCTATACTAATGAATACATGATGAAGGTTTCACATTTTCTAAATAAGGTTAAACTATATAATAGAATCCTTAAAAGAATATATGTTATAACCCATTTGAGGTTGACATAATAACTGGATGAAGAAAAATCCATAACCTTGTTAGAAAAAACACATTGAAAAAATAAATTCATATATTTATCTAATGCCCTTATGAAAATCAGGCATATTGATGGAGGATAAAAACTAGAAATTTTAAGATGGTCATCAATAATCCATCCATGCTTCCAAATTTTTAAAATATAAATTAATTTATCATGCTGTATTTACTTTTTTCAGGAATGGTTTTAGCCACATAAGAAATGAATCATTAATTTTGCAAAGATGTACATAATATAACATAGGATTCAAATCACCCATGTTTGTAGTCATTTAAATGTAGTTATCTCTATCCTTGAAAAAATAGTTGTGAACTTGTTTAATAACAACACCTAGAAGTATCTCTTAAAATTATGTCAATTGAAAAAAACATACTCAATAGATACATCAACTATACCAGCATAAATTGTATAAGATTCACTTATGGGGTTTGGAATCCAATTTTTTATCCAAAATTTAATGCTCGATTTCTTGGAGGGACCCCCTTAATCTAAGGAAAAAATTTCAAATTGTATACTCTCAAATACAGCCAAATAGTGGAACCCATATAGATGAAATTTCCACTTTGAAGTCTAGAAATGAATCTATACTTGAGGAATCCAATGAAGATATCAAAATTCGGGAAAAGATACCAAATTATGTTCGAAATAATATATTTATTAAAAATCTTAGTTTTTTTATGCTCAATCTTCAAAAATTATTCATCTTGATACACTTCCACCAAGCCACTATAACATAATTATTCTCACAGATATTACCAATCCATATAAAGTTATAGATATTATTATTAAGACTCTTAAAAATATTTATTGTCTATTTTTATGTGTATAATATATATTCAAGCACTAAAGTGATAATAAATTTTACCAAATAGACACAAATAATACGAGATATGGATTTACCCATATAGCTAGCTATTTGGATAGTGATTTTTGGGAAAATCCATCAAGATAAGAGTCCTTGAAACATCTAAAAAATGTAGCATTCCCATGTAGTTTAAAGTAAGATCTCAGAATTTAAACCCAAGGAACATTGAAATATGACTCCTCCTAGAGGTCTTCACATGTTTCTTACCAGAAATATAAGATTTATACAAATTAGTGGATTTCCTGAGATCTAATCATAATCATAGAAAGTATTCTTTATCACCAAAATTGATTTGTAATCATTTTCTAAAAATATGATAATATCATCAACATAAAAAACGTGGGTAATATCTTTGATATTATTTTCATCTTTGATATGTGTAAAAATCATAGCTCCTATTACTTTGATGAGGCATTTACTAAGTTAATCCTCCACAATACGAAAAAGAAGAGTAGAAAGAGTATCCCTCTGTCTAAACCCATTGGCGTAGCCAAAGAAAACATTATAGGTGCCAATAATAATACCATAAATCCTATAACTATGGAAAATTTCACAAATAAGACTCAAAAATATATCAAAGGATCGATATCTTTTGAACACTTAAATGATGAATTCCCAGTTTAGAGTTACAAAATACATAGATATATAAACTATGAGATTAATGTTACCAATTAAAGGTTTTATCTATAGAATGTTGATATATTCAAAGGAAATATAAATTCATAGGTCCTTATTTCTCCAAAGAACACCAAACTGGTTAGGGGTGACAAAAAAACTAGAAATAACCCCCAATCTAGTAGAAATAACTTTTCTAATAATTGTGGGAATGATGTTTCAAACATAAATGGATCTATAATCATAAATATCCAATGAATTTTTAGTATACAGTATGTGGATACATAATTGGGAATTAGTACATAGAGGGAGGAATTCTATTCTAAATAATTTTCGGATATCCTATAATATAATTTTGTAAACCATATCCCAACCAGATTTAAAAAATATATTTGTTAATGCATCTAGGCTAGGTTAACTATCATTATTGAGGGAGAAAAAAGCCTACACAATATCATTCTCAGAAGGAATGGTATTTAAAAATGATTTTTTTATATTAGTGATAATTATAAGAATTACATTAACCATCCCAATCACATACAACTCCTAGAATATTTGACAAAACAAAGAGTCAAACTATGTGAAGTGGCATTAGAAATACCCATATCATCATTCAAAATTTATCCATCCCTTTTTCATAACTTGAAGAAATTGATTTTACTATTTTCCTTCTTCATCCATCTTAAATGAATTTTCTCTTATTGGATTATTTCATAGGTGTTAAATATCTCTGCATGCTTAGTTCTCAATTTTATATCTATAATAGAAGGAGAAGCTGAGTTGGAATACATAACCTAAATTTCTATCAGATCATCTTCAAATCTTCAAATTTCATCATCCATATTGAAGAATTTAGATTTGGACCATCCATTAATAGATTCCTTAATAACATTGATTTTTAATCTGATCCTTTAGAAGGCTTTAATATCAAATTGTATTGAATATTCTACATTTATTATATCTATATAGTTATAAAAATCAAGAAAGAAATTTTCAAATTTGAAAGGGGGGAGGACTGCTTTAATACATGGAGATATTTAACAGTAAAGGGGAATAGCTAGATTGCATTCTATGGAAAACCCGGTAGGAATATGATATTTCAAAATAATTCACATTCAGAGACACAAAATCTCTACCCATATTACTTGGATACCTATAGTTAATAGTATATCGATTCTAAGTGAACTCATCCCATATAACAATAATTCACAATAAGAATAGTTGATCAATGATCATCTAAAATTAATTTAATATTGATAGATGAAATTTAAACTACTCATCTTAGAAGGATTTATATTAGTATTAAATTCACCTAATAATATCTATTTATAAGAAATATTTTTATCTAGATAATTAATATCATCCTTGGGAACTTTTATTCTGGTATAATTGAATTGTCCATAAATTAGGGAGATTACAAATTGAGGACTGTGCTTATCAATATAGAGTGAAATGTGTTGTTACCCAAATTTTAAGATCATGCAATTTAAAACCAAATTTTTAATATTTATAGATTTCCAACTATAGAAACCTTTAAATTTTAAGTAATTAAACTATAACCAAAATAAGACCAATTCAAAAATATAAAATTTTCAAATTGGACCATAAGTTTATAATTCCCAATAATTTTAGAATGATACCTATCAAAGAAGTGTTTTAGGGTTTACAAGTTATTATTATTATTATTATTTATTTAATGATTGTTTCAAAATAAGATAATCATATTGATTAGGAAATTCCCCTAGTTTGGGTTCTAGTAGATTTATCCACTAGGGTCTTAGGTTTACCCCTGCCCTTTTTTAGTCAGCTAGATTTAAGCCTTTTACCTTCTTTTCCATCATTTTCAACTTCATATACCTAAATTATGATACCTTTATTATATTAATCATTAATAAAACTAAAGGAATCATAAGTATTAACCTCATTCCCTTCCTTGTGAATGATATTACTTAAATCTCCCTTTCATAAAATAACATGAGTAAAATGATTTTCTATGTTGAAATTATAAAGATTAAAAACCTCTTTAAGAAATTATTTATTTGGATTCTCTTCCTAATGGTGCATACCAAGATCATATGTAACATCATGCTCACAAAAATTGGGGTTAGAGCTGGTGCTTTGAGATAGAAATGTGTCATTTATAGTAGGTGTTATCGTATATGGATTCACCTCCATATCAGAACTATAAAGTGTATCCTTACAATATTCATTCTTTCTAAAAGGATCATATTTATCACACATACTCCCATTATGTTGAGTTCTAAATACATTCCAATATTTAGCCATCATAGGGGGTTTGTATCATTATATATCATTTGAAAGGATTTAGCAGTGGGATGTTGTTTAGGATGTCTCAACAAAGGTAAGGAAGTAGGATCCATTGACAGAAAATTTGAACCATGGATGTGGAAAATAAATCCACTATCTAAAGAAATTTGTTAAAAAATAATAAAAAAGTCAAATGTTATGGATTAAATGGCTAAATATGAATAAATAAATAAAAGAGAATTAAAATATAATAAATAACTATTATTATGTCCTAGATAGTCTATAAATATTAACAACTGGTCATAGCATGAAATAGTTCATAGCTATTGGGAAATGTGTTTACTCCTTGGAAGATCAAAGATTTTCAGCCATCATTTCATGACATTGAAGCCTAATAATACACCCAATGTAATAGTTGAGCGGTATCTTTAGACAAACAGCATAATGTCTATCCAAAATAATAACCATTTCAGTAAGAATAATCATCTTGAAGGTTGTTCCCATTAATTTTATGAAATAATAAAACTAGTATGTAATGAAGTATAAATCCCAAAAAAACCAAAATGATTGACTGTGTAGACACCTACCAAAAAAGGATGTGAACAAAAAATCATTCCTCCTAAGGATCTAAGTTATAAAAAATCCAATAGAACAAGTGGAAAGTAAATTCCAAGTGATCATTTTATAATCCTAAATTGGGATACTACCAACATCATTCTCAATCATTGATGTCATTCAATTCCATATTTGAGTATATATATCATTTATAATCAATCCATTCTCATAATTATTGATTTTTTTCTCATCAATCCAATTATTGAAATCAACATTGATATGGGTCTCAAGTAGTAAAAATATATAAGAACCCAGATCTTATTTTTAGGTATGTCTTTATTTTATGGGTTTTCTTGATAAAAAGATGAGTTTTTAGAAATTTCAGGAGTACACGTCGTGTACTTATAAGTACATGTCATGTACTCAATTTTCATGGGTAGCCATGTGATAGACAGTTAACGACCGAGTACATGGCCGTGTGGGGTGACCTAGAGACCACCTAAAGTGGAGGCCGGTTAAAGCAAGTACATGCCATGTACCCTTAAAGAACACATTGTGTACTTTATTTTTATTTCATTAAACGGACCGGGGTCGCGTCTAATCAGTAGAACACACTTTTTCTTCATCTTTCTTGTCCAAGAGAGAATGAGACTACTGATTCTTCTTCGACCCCCCAACTCGCCATCCATTCTCCGAATTAAACTCCATCGGTTGCATTGGAATTGCATCGGTGAGTTCTTCCTTCTTCTAGAACATCATATTTTGATTTCTCCTCTTTCACGAGTTTTCCTTGATTGAAATTTTTTAGTATTTTTGTAGATTTACAGTGTTCTAGGGTGATTCAAGACCTGAGTTTCATGTATATCATCCATACAATGTTGAGGTAGGTGGTTTGTGAATTTTCATAGTTAGTATTTGTGTTATAAGCTCAAAAGTACCCAATACCCTTATTCGGGGTATTGAGTGTTTATGGTTGTTAGCCCTATTATTGCCTATTATGCCTTGTTTTTTTGGATAGAGGGTAATTATTTTTGAATAGGGTTAACTTTTCCATGATATGGATGTTTTTCCCATGTTTATTGTTTTGACCATTTGGTCTAGCTTTCCTATTAGGCTGCTTTGATTTTCATACCTAGTACTGTTAGGATGGAGTTATTTTATCTGACATATTGTGATATGCTTTAGACTATTTAGCCAAGTAGTTATTGAGGTTTACTTTAGTTTCCATGTATCATTGTGCACGACTGACTAACACAGGGATGTAATAACCTGGTGTAGTAGACCATAGGGAGAATGGATGTTGAGGGCTTCTCCAAAGTGCATGTTTACTTCACATTGTGAGACCATAGGGGGGATGGATGTAAGTGCTCCCTCAGAGTGTATGTAGTTCCTAGCTATGAGACCACAGGGGGAATTTTACTTTGAGGAGTGCTTCCCCATAGTGTCTATAGTTATCGATACGAGATCACAGGTGGAATTGATGGTGAGTGCTTCCTCAGAGTGTCTTTGCTAAAGATGAACCAAAGGGGTAAGACTTTGTGTACTTTCCATAGGGTTCCTTATGTTGTTTGGAAGAACCAAAGGGGTTAGGATGTGAGTAATTCCTAGAGGGTTAACTATTTGTGATTATTTTCTTAACTAATAAATGAAATTGAATGCAATTTAACTATAGGATTGTTTACTTTTGAGTACTTCCTTATTTACTGTTACTTTTTTTATTGCCTTCCATATATATTCACTGACTGTTAGGCACAAATATTTGGGTGGTTGCCTACTGGGATTCATCTCACACCCTATTTGGGTCATTATTTTGGTCCCAAACAGATTATATTATTGTAGGTCTAGATAAGGTAAATCGCCCTTCTACTTTAGGTACTTTATTGCTGAGGAGCTAGAGAGCATGGGACAAAGATGAGGCTTGTGATGCTGCTAGAGTTTATCTGTTTTCTTTTTTACATTGGATTTAGCATTTTATTCCAGCATTATGACTTGTTTGGATTCTTTCATAGACATTCATATCATGAATCATTTATATATGTGCTTCTATTGTTTATTTCTTCAGTCTTACATTGTTTATTGTTGTATGGTATTATTACTGCTTCCACTATTTTTATCTATTTTACTTCTGTTTGTTACTCTGCCAATGAGGGCATATTTTCCCCACTATTACACTCAAGGCCCTCGCTGCTAGTCGGCATCCTCTGGTGTTTGGGGAAATTCACTTGAGGCCATGTGACTAACTGGGTACGAGGCACCTCTGGGTGGATTCCATAACCAAGACGTTACAAAGTGGTATTAGAGGAATTCTTTTCATCTTGACTTACTGTTTGGAGCCTATATCCAGAGATATAAAGGAATAGGTAGTTGGTAATAAGTTGTTCTCAGGAGTAGCTAACTCGTGTATAGGGAAAATCCAATTTACCTTGGTTATTGTAATTTTTCTGGTTTTGCGATTTTATAGTTGATTTTATTTCAACGTTGGGTGATTCACATGCTTGTGCTATTATCATTGATAAAATTGAGGTTCTATTTCTATTGCAACCTAATGAGATGAGGGTCTTTCATCTCATGCATCATATAATCACTTGTTAGAAATCACATGTCATGCATTCCTGCCATTCCATTTAGGGTGCATTAGTGATTACATGTTGTTGTGATATATGTTGGGCTAGATATGCATGATTTTGTGATAGATGCCTTGATAGAATACCTTCTTTTGATAAGGTATTGAATTGTGTAAGGTTTTGTTTGAATGAACATCAAACTTTTGTTCTTAAGGTGTTAGGGGTCCTTATAGATCGAAAGTTTGTGGATCATTTAATAGTCATTCCTTGTATATGACATGTATAAGATGCCAAGATTTGATTCACAGGTATTATGGGCCCCCACTGATTGGAATTTGGCACTTTACTGTTTTTTTAGTGTTTTTCTGGGGTTTTGGAGTAGTTTCTGAGGCTTACTATCCGGAAAAACCCAGAATACATGGAATGTAGTGATGAATACATGCCATGTGTCCTTCTATTCGGGAAGGAACTATTTTTCTCAAGTGCATGCCATGTACTTTAAGTACACGCCGTATAATCTCTAACCATGTCATTGGATGTGCGGGCAAAGACACGGGGTTGAGACAACTTTGGTGGAACGTGTTGTGTACCGAATGTACACGCCATGTTATTTAGACTATGTATCTGGCCGTGTGACTAATGATACGAGTGGATGAAAATTAGAAAGTAAACACTGTGTCCATCTAGAACATACCGTGTAGAGTGAGCTGTGTAACCAATCGCGTGACTAACAAAACGTGTTAGTGATGTTCTTCTAGTACACATTGTGTCTGGAAAAAACATGTCATGTAGTCCTATTCTAGGGAAACCATGTGGCTTAGTCGTGTAGAATAACTCAGGCGGGGGAAGAGGATTCAAGTACACGTTGTTTGTTATGACAACACACAGTGTGTATGAGGTGTTACATGTCCTAGGTTGGAAAAATAACACACCCATGTGAAGGCTTAAGGGAACATGTCGTGTAGGTGTTATACATGTCATGTTTCCATGTTTGGAAAACTTGAATTATTTCTTTCTCATGTTCCATACTTTCACTTCTAAGTTTCAATCCTTGATAATCTTGACCTAAGGTGTGAATTTGACCTTGAAAATTCATGCCATAAAGACGTCCTCCATTTGTACACCAGTTATAGGGCATTGATCAAACACCAGACATGGCTGATCAGGGACTACTAGTAGATCCTCCTATAGTGCCAGTCTTGGCACCAACCGTTATTTCGGATATAGGTGTTGACGCATAATTTCGAGAGGGATTTATGAGTTTCATGTAGACCTTTCGAGGAGTACCACCTCCTGCCCCATCGATGGAAGATTTGACGCAGGTCTTTCAGCAGCAGCATCCTCTCAATTTCACAGGGAAGGAGGACCTTAGGCTGTAGAGTCGTGACTAGAATCCATTCTTTCTATCTTCGATCATCTGAAGACGCCTCCAAAGAGGAGGGTGAAGCTCGCTACGTACATTTTATGGGACTCCACCAAGAGATGGTGGGATGTGATCTCATAGGAGGGACGTCAGCAGGTTATGGATTTGGATGAGTTCTAACCTACCTTCTACAATTACTTCTAACCATATAATTTGATGCCTGATCGAGCCCGAGTGTTCATGAGTTTGGATCAAGGTAATCTTTCAATTATGGAGTATTCTTATCGCTTCACAGAGCTGTAGTGCTTCACATCCATCCAAGGAGGTGATGAGTTATTCCTAGTAAGGATGTTTGAGGAGGGTCTCAGGCACGACATCTGATCTCAAGTGAACATATTCAAGTTGACATCCATCATCTCTATATTCAACTAGGCACTAATCACATAGTGAAATTGAAGGGATTCTGGAGCTGTGATCTAGGGCGGCTCGACATTCAGAGTTGGTACCCCTCCGATTGACAGTAGGAAGCACAGTAGGGGGTATACATGTGGAGATAATAGTAGGCAGGATACTTCTTATGGTAGCTAGGTGGTATGCTACCAGTGCGGGAAGAGTGGGTATATGAGGCCACATTGCCCGAGAGACCCAATCGAGTGCCGATCTTGCGGAAAGATGGGTCATATTCAGCGTTTCTGTCAGTTTTTCTCAACAGTAGCTGGTGATCATAGTTATTATATGACCCCGCATTCAGGATCAACACCACTAGTTTCTCATTAGTCAGGGAACTTCATACATTCGGGCTAAGGTGGATGTCGTGGTCGTGGTATCCATTCGCCAGGATTTTAGTGACAGCAGGGTTGATCAGCTCAGGGTGGTAAGGCAGGATCACATGGTTGTAGTACTATCCAGACTTTTGTATTGGAGAAAACCTAGTAGGAGTAGGATCCCAGACCCTCTGTAGTTCGAGGTATGATCCTAGTTGGCTCAGTTTTAGCTTCTAAAATTTTTGATACATGGGATTCCCATACCTTTATATCTGTTGCTGTTGTGAAGAGCCATGGGCTCTATATCTTTTCTTATGCTGATATCTTGATGTTAGACACTCTGTTGGGGACAATAACTACTAGTGTACATCAGTACAAGGAGTTCCCTCTTGAGGTTGGTGGGTGTCACTTCTTATAGGACCTCTACATCTTAGAGATGACAGGCAATGACATCATTCTCAAAATGAATTGGTTAGTCCCCTTCTAGGTATTTGTCAATTTCTATCACCATAGGGTAAGTTTCACGTCACCAGAAGGTGGATCATTCCTTCATAAGGGAAAATGGGATGTCCAGGTGAGCAAAGTGGGACCCGAGCATCATGGGCTGGGAAGAGTTACAGACTAGATTGTCAATCTATATCTGGATGACCAGGGGACTTCACAGGTGGACTTTCCTCCAGTGGTGGATCATTTCAGAGATGTATTTTTAGAGGACTTTTTAGGTTTTCCTCTGGAGTGAGAGGTATACTTTTCTATTGATCTCATTCCAGGAGCATCCCTGATATCCATTCCTCTTTATAGGATGGCTACACCAGAGTTACAGGATCTCAAGAAGCAGTTGGAGGAGTTATAGGCAAAGGGTTTCACCTGAACCAGTACTTCTCCTTGGGGTTTTCCTATACTGTTTTGTGAAGAAGTTGGACAGTACCCTCAGAATATGTGTGGATTATCAGAATTTGAACTAGTTGATAGTCAAGAACTGATATCACTTGCCAAGGGTTGATGATCTCTTTGATCATCTTCAAGGAGTCTTAGTGTTCTCGAAGATTGACTTGAGATCTGGTTACTATCAGTTATAAGTTAGACCATTTGATATAACTCTTACAGACTTTCAGATTAGGTATGGTCTATACGAGTATGTAGTTATGTTGTTCAGTCTCACGAACACGCCTGCGATTTTCATGGAACTGATGAACCGAGTTTTCCATCCATACTTGGATTCCTTCATGGTAGTTTTCATGGATGATATCTTTGTGTACTCTCACACTCGACATGACCATGACACACATCTTGATATCATTTTCATTACACTGATAGAGCATCGGTTATATGATAAGATCTCAAAATTCCACTTTTGGATGGTCCAAATTCACTTCTTGGGTCATGTTATCTCAGAGACAGGAGTATCAGAAGACCCAGAGAAAGTGAGAGCAGTAGTTTCCTAGAAGAATCCAAAAAACATATTTGAGGTATGGAGTTTTCTAGGACTAGATGGTTAATAAATACGTTTCATATAGGACTTTTCATTCCTAGTTGCACCACTGACAAGCCTAACTAAGAAGGGTGTAACGTACTTGTGTTCAGATTCTTGTGAGTTAGCCTTTTAGGAGATAAAAGGAAGGCTGATTTTAGCATTGATACTAGTTTTTTCAGAGCTATGCAAGAGCTATACTATTTAATATGATACATCAGGCATTGGGCTGAGAGCAGTTCTTATGCAGGTATAAGGGGTTGTTACGTACGAGTCTCAGTATTTGAGGCCACATGAGAGGAATTACCCAACACATGATCTCAAGTTGGCTGTAGTTCTTCATGCTTTACGCTATTGGAGACAATATTTGTTGGGAGAGAATTTTTTGGTTTTCACTGACCAAAAAAGTCTCAAGTATATATTTACATAGTGTGATATGAATCTGAGACAATAAAGGTGGTTTAAGTACCTTCAGTCCTTTGACTTTGATCTTGCATACACTCTTGGGAAAGGTAATGTTGTGGATGTTGTGTTAAGCTGGAGGAATCAGATACAGGTAGTTCAGATGGCCAGTAGTGACTGGCAGCTTATGGCTGTGTTATCTGAGATGTATTTGGAAGTGCATGATAGATAGGGGAAAACATTCCTTTCTTCTGTAGCTGTTACCTCTACTCTACTTGATCAAGTACAAATTATGCAGCTATCAGATTTTGAAGGCCTAGTCCTATGGGAGAGTATGACAGGAGAGGACCCTTTTCTGAGATAGACCATAGGCAAGTATGTGATCTTGAATTTATAGGGGTGCATATGGGTGTCAGTAGACATACATGAGGAACTGATGTGGGACTTTTATTCCGTAGTTTGGGAAGTTCATCCTGGTGTCACCAAGATGTATCAAGATCTGCACTTTCAGTAATCGTGTCCAGGTATGAAGAGAGATGTTGTTGGTTTTTTCATGATGTATTCCACTTGTCAGTAGGTAAAGGTGGAGCATCAGTGACCATCAGGGCTTTTTCAGTAGTTACCCATTCCCGAGTGGAAGTGTAATGATGTCGTGATGGACTTCGTGACAAGGTTATCGAGGTCGCCTTGAGGGAATGATATGGTTTGGGTTGTCATTGACAGACTCATGAAGGTTTCTCACTTCTTTCCGATCAAGGAGACCTTCATTGTTAATGAGTTGGTAATGTTGTATATCTAAGATATTGTATGTTTACTTGGAGTTCCATACTCCATTTTTTCATAAAGGGATGCTCATTTTACTTCTTGGGTCTGGCAGGGTTTACAGAAGGCTTTGGGTACGCAGGTACTTTTGAGTACAACTTACCACCCCCAGACATATGGCCAGTCTGAGTATACGATTTAGGTGCTGGAGGACTTTCTTTGAACATGCATTATATACTTTGGAGGTTATTGGGAGAAACACATACCTCTTGTGGAGTTTACCTACAATAATAGTTTTCAAGAAACTATTCAGATGACACCTTATGAGGCTCTGTACGGTATGCCATGCCGATCACCCTTATGTTTGTTGGAGGCAGGAGAGGCAGCTATGCTGGGACCTCATCTAGTTCAAGAGACCAAGAAATAGGTATATTTGATTCGAAAGAGGATGACTGCTACACAGTCATAGTAAAAGTCTTATGCCAAATGAAAGAGATGACCTCTGGAGTTCGAGGTCAGAGATCAGGTTTTTCAACGTGTCACGCCAACGTTGGGACACATGAGGATTAGAAGACATGGCAATATTTCTCCAAGATATGTTGGACCATTTGAGGTTTTGGAAGGGGTCATGCCAGTTTATTATTGGCTAGAGTTACCTCATAGGTATCGGGCTATGCACGACGTCTTCCACATTTCTCAGCTATGGCATTACTTCTCAGACTCATCTCATGTTTTTCAACCCGATGAGGTTGTGCTATAGGTGGACGCATCATTTGAGGAGAATCCTACCCGGATTTTTGATTTCAGTGCAAAGGTTCTTTATGTCCAGTCCATTCCTGTGGTACGAGTGCTATGGTAGCATGGGTGAGTACAGGAGGTATAACGACCCATACTTTACATACATTGTTAATAATTCAAAATTGAAGCACACTTATTACAACATATGACAAAACCACAAAGGACTGTATAGGTATAGTGTCTTTAGAAACTGGGAAACATAAACAACTGGTTCATAAATCTTCTACAGTGTCTCCCATTTATTTCATCATATATAGGGTCCCTTTTAGCATATTCTACTTAATATCCATCTTCCTGACCGGGGGAAAATAAAACATAAAAGGGTGAGCTCAAATTCTCAGCAAGGGAAAATAAAGGAAATAAAAATCATATCATATCTTTTTGAAAATCATAACCTACAAAAGAGATCATAATATCTTAACATGGAATAAATCATAGAAGTGAAAATGAGATCCCCATAATCATAACATGAAACTTGAAACTTTGTGTCATGCACACATAATCATGGAACATCATTTCTTGTTAGTCATGACTCATTTCCAAGACTATCTTAGTGGACAGAGTCCCTTTCTGAACCGAGTCACCCTCGTTCCAGTCCTGTTTCACTGAACCGGTATAACATACCGTTCCAGCCATGTCTATCTCATGAGATATAAAATCTTTACCCAATGCATTGGAGGTAGATATAGGTCCCACCCATCTTATAATGAATCCCTTCTTATGTGTGCCACATAATCATAAATCATACATCATCGCATAACACATGTAACAAAAATGGGATTCTTGAAACATCATGACATCATAAAACAAATCATATAAGGTAAATGACTTCATAAAAATAATTCCCTCAAAACATAATCAAATCAATGTAATAATAGGGATAAAAATAGAACCCTATATTATCTTAGATGGAAAATAATTTTGATAAAACACTTGAACTCCATTCTTGAGGAAAATATCCTTTCTTCTTCAAAAACACTTTTCTCTTCTTAACATGTCATACAATTATAAACAAAAAGAAGTTGATTAAAAATAAACTTGAAAACTTGTAAAGGAAGCTTCTTGGAAATAATTTTTTTAAAAATACATTCATTCCATATAAGTTAAAAAAAATTCTTCATACCTTTGTCGGAAAAGTCAAAAAGTACCTCGTACGAAAAAACGACAAAAGATTCCTTTCATGTTCTTTACTAAAAACTCACCGAAGGGTAAAATTGGATTTAAACTATTTTAAGTGGATGTAAAAAATATTACATATTGAGGGAACATGGATGTGGATGATAAAATACACCCCAGTAAATACTTACGAATAAAAAATCTCGGATAAAAATGAGATTGTGATATTTCCCTTACCTTAGGTCTGATTTGCTTTGTACGTGTCCGAAGCTCCTCTTCTTTGGAACGCCTCTTTGAATCCTCCACTTAGGGAACTAATATTGGTCTTTGAAGAATACCAGGACCTCTAGTATTATTCTAGGGAAGTGGAGAGGAGAAAATGGCAGGGGTTCGCCGAGCTTGAGTGCTCAAATTGGTGTGAGGAGGAGGGGGAGGAGGTGCCCTTTTATAAGGGAGGAGAGGGGCACCTTAGGAATATCTCAAAATATTATTTTATATTAAAGTCAAAATCGGTTTATAATGGTTCCAAAGGGTCTTATTTCGAAGCTAAAGTGGGGATGGGTCGAAATCCTATCAAAAAATAGGATTTAGACAAGTTTAGGGTATTATTTTAACCTTATCAATTAGATTTAACTCTAAGTTAAATAATTTAACTTTTACCGTGTCTTTTTGTTTTCTTTCACTATATGGTTAATACACTTACTATAACATGCCAAACGAACCCCAAATTGTTTATTATTAATATATATATCCTTATCTAAGTCATTTGGCCGAACCTTAGATTTTTAGAAATAAAATAACAATTAGTAATATAATATTTGATTTAAAAACTATTTTGTGTCAATTTTGAAACTATTTGATATATGATTTTTTTGAAAGTCATAAAAAAGTTATATGTTCAAAAAAAGTTGATTAAATCAACAATAATATATCATAGTAACCTATAAAATTAGTTTAATTCATAAAAAGTCTCAAATTACATTTTTTTTGGTGTTTATAACATCAATTATGTCAATATTTCATTAATAAGATAATTACTGCATCATCATCGTGTCATAAATAAATTAAATTATTTAATGTCTAAAAATTACAAATAAAATACCATTATGTAGGAAATATTTTTATCTTTCTAATGAATATTTATAGTCGAATTTATCTTATGTATAACCCCATATTAAAAATAATTTACTTATTAAACTTTGATTTTAACTATTTTAACCCTTCTTTAAATAAATTAATAATAAATGTCCTAATCTAACCCAAGTGGGCCTAAATGGTCATATTTTATTCCTAAGTTTGTTTTTGGTCGAATTAAACTTATCCAATAGAATTAGGACATGTGTTAGGGTAATAGTAATATCATTTTTACCCTTAGTTACCCTATTTACTATTAACCGCGGTAAAAAAAAGTAAAAAGTAACTATTCACCAAAAAATTATTTTTATCTCATTGAACCACATTTTACTTACTGATATCAACCATGTCTGTCGGATTTTCGAAATTCCATTCACAGAAGCGGTAAAATTATGTTTTATGCAAAAATTCAGTTTTTAACCTACCACATAGTGGTTTCACTATTCATCAAAAATTGAAAGTTTTCAGAAAAATACCAAAATTTCACCCTAGGCTAATTTCGGTATTCCGAATCCAAAAATGATGTCCATTTTGAAAAATAAAATTTATAAAATTTCAAAAAGTGGTTATTACTATTCATAACGGCTAGTTTTAATAATATTTTAATAGCATATCGTTGTTTAGTGAAACTCGGTATTGCGTACGACGCAAGCTATCGAGGAAGGTCGTGATTGCGTGTAAAGTAATACAAGCAAGTGTGTAGTGAAATATTCCTTTGATGATATATAAAAAACAAAATATTACTCATAAAAATCTCAGGTGTTACATTCTACCCCCCTTAAAAAGAATTTCTCCCTCGAAATTCGTCACTTTGTAACAAACAGATGAGGATACTTCTCCCTCATCATATCCTCAAGCTCCCATGTAGCTTCTTCAAGTTGGTGGTTCCTCCATAAAACTTTCACCAAGCGAGTGGTATTGTTTCGTAGGACTTTTTCGCTACGATCTAGAATCTCTATCGGCTGTTCTTCATAAGAAAGATCTTGCTCCAGCGATACAACTTCCGAGCTGAGTACATGTGAAGGATCTGGTATGTACTTTCTCATGAGAGATACATGGAACACATCGTAAACTTGAGAGAGATTCGGTGGAAGCGCCAATCGGTAAGCTACCTTCCCAACATGATCCAGTATTTCGAAAGGACCGATATATCTAGGGCTCAACTTCCCCTTCTTTCCAAATCTCATAACCCTCTTCCAGGGAGGTATTCGTAAGAACACTTTATCACCCACTTCAAACTCTAGGTCTTTTCTTCGGTTGTCGGCATAACTTTTCTGTCGACTCTGAGCTACTCTTATGTGTTGTTGAATAGATCTGACCTTTTCTGCCATTTCATCAACGAGATCAGGTCCTAATAGCTTTCTTTCCCCAACTTCATCCCAGCAAGTTGGAGTCCTGCATTTCTTTCCATAGAGAGATTCATAAGGAGCCATCTGAATACTGGAGTGAAAGCTATTGTTATAAGAAAATTCCACCAAAGGTAGGTGTTGATCGCAACCTTCTTTGAAATCCATAGAGCAAGCTCTCAACATATCTTCTAGGGTTTGAATTTTTCTCTCAGACTGACCGTCTGTCTGGGGATGATAAGTAGTGCTGAAACTCAACTCTGTATCAAGAGTATACTGAAGACTTCACCAGAACTTCGAGGTAAATCTCGGATCCCGATTAGATATAATAGAAAGTGATACTCCATGCAATCTTACCACTTCCTTTACATATATCCTGGCAAGCTGATCTAGAGAGAAATCCTCTCTAATAGCAATGAAGTGTGCAGACTTTGTAAGACGATCAACTATGACCCAAATAGCATTATTGCCTTTGGATGTTTTAGGAAGTCCTGTGACAAAGTCCATAGTGATGTTTTCCCATTTCCATTCGGGTATGGGTAATGGTTGTAACATCCCCTTAGACTTCTGTCTCTCAGCTTTAACTTGTTGACAAACCAAGCATCGAGAGACATATTCAGCAACATCTCTTTTCATGCCATCCCACCAGAAGTACTCTTTCAGGTCCCTATACATCTTCGTACTTCCAGGATGAATAGAGAATGATGAACTATGAGCCTCATCCAGCAGCTCCTTCTTTAATTCGGGGATGGGAGGAACACAAACCTGATTCCTGAACTTTATTATCCCATCACAATCAAGGTTGAATTCAGGAACATTTCTCACCTTCTTTTGTAACTCGACATCTTCTTTATGTACCTCTTTAATCTTCACATGTATAGATGGTTGAACATTCATTTGAGAAAGATAAGATTTTTCCCCTTCCATTATAATTCCAAGATCCATCCTTTGTAAATCCATAAATATTTGATCTTTTGTGATCCTCATCATGGATAAACTAGCATGGTCTTGTCGACTTAATGCATCTGCAACCTTGTTTGCTTTCCCAGGGTGGTAATGGATTGAGCAGTCGTAATCCTTAATCAGCTCCAACCATCTTCTTTGACGCATATTCAACTCCTTTTGTGTGAAAATATACTTTAAACTTTTATGATCAGTATAAATATCACACCTTTCACCATAAAGGTAATGCCTCCAAATCTTTAATGCAAATATTACCGCAGCCAACTCCAAATCATGTGTTGGGTAATTTTGCTCATGGATTTTCAACTGTCATGAGGAATAAGCTATCACCGTATCATTTTTCATAAGAACACACCCCAATCCCTTCTTGGATGCATCATTGTAGATCACAAACCTTTCTCCACTACAAGGCAGTGTGAGCACAGGTGCACTGGATAACCTTCTTTTCAACTCCTTGAAATTCTCTTCACATTCCTCTGTCCAGACAAACTTAACTTCTTTCTGAGTCAACTTGGTGAGTGGATTAGATAATCGTGAAAAATCTTTTACAAAACGTCGATAATATCCATCCAAACCAAGAAAACTTTGGATCTCAGTTACTGTTGTTGGTCTTGACCATCTTTCGATAACCTCTGTTTTTGCTGGATCCACAGATATCCCCTCTTTTGATATTATGTGACCCAAAAATGCAAATTTTTGAAGCCAAAATTCACACTTGGTAAATTTGGCATAAAGCTTCTCCTTTCTCAGGGTCTTAAATATAATTCTCAAGTGATCTTCATGCTCTTCCTTGCTCTTTGAATAGACAAGAATATCGTCTATAAAGACTACCACAAATTGATCAAGATAGTCTCTAAAGACTCTATTCATTAGATCCATGAAGATAGCAGGGGCATTAGTAAGACCAAATGGCATCACTATAAATTCATAGTGTCCATACCATGTACGGAAAGCCGTCTTTGATATATCCTCCCTTTTGAAACTTAATTGATGATACCCTAAATGAAGATCAATCTTGGAAAAGTATTGAGCTCCGCGTAGTTGGTCAAATAAGTCATCAATGCGTGGGAGAGGATATTTGTTCTTGATAGTGATCTTGTTAAGTTCTCGATAATTAATGCAGAGTCTCATTGATCCATCTTTCTTCTTAACAAATAGAACAGGTGCTCCCCAAGGTGACGCACTAGGGCGTATGAATCCCTTATCAAGATTCTCTTGGAGTTGCTTCTTCAATTCCTGCAACTCAATTGGGGCCATTCTATAAGGTGTCTTTGAAATTGGCAAAGCGCCCGGTACGAGTTCTATTGAAAACTCAACTTCACGATTTGGTGGAAGACCCGGTAATTCCTCCGGAAAGACATCATCAAACTCCCGTACAATGGGCATATTCTTAATAGTGAGTTTCTCACCAACCATTTGAGATAAATAACCTTCATTTAGTGGAATCAATACCCATAAGATGGAAGAAATTTCCACTGGAAGGTTATGTTCATCCTTGCATTGATAGAAGATCGTAGATTGATCTGGAATATGAAATGTGACTTCCCTTCTTTGGCAATTGATATGAGCTCCATGTAGAGAAAGCCAATCCATGCCAAGAATCACATCAAATTCCACTAAAGGAAGGATCACAAGATTTACAGGAAGCACTTTCCCACAAACTTTGATCGGAGAAGAATTATAAACTTTTGATGCGACTGTTGTGCCATTAGGTGTTGTCACAGCTAACTCAACATCTAATTGTTGAGGTAGTACGGTGATACCCTTAGAAAATTTTTCAGAAATAAAAGAGTGGGTGGATCCAGAATCAAATAAAACATTTTCTACTTTAGAGTGGATGGTAAGTGTACCTTTCACCACTTCGTTATCATACTCCACATCGCTGATAGAAATTGCATGTGACTTTCCTTTGCCTTTAGCCTTAAGATTTTGTTGACGTCGACCATCATCATCAACCCTTGGATTTGGGCATTGATTGGCATAATGCCCCATCTCCTTGCACTTGAAACATTGAAGTGTAGTAGGTTCATTCTGTGTATCCCTTCCTTTGTTTGCATCATTAGATATCTTCTTCCCATTATCGCGGCATTCAAATGCCCGATGACCTTCCTTTCCACATTTAAAACATTTACTTGTCCCTTTAAGACAACTCCCTCCATGTTTCTTTCCACACTTTGAGCATAAGGGAAATCTCATCTTCTTTTCAGTGTGCTCTTTAGATTTTCCTTTGAATTCCATCTTCCTCTTCTTATCAAACCCATGTGACTGATGGGTTACTCCAATATCCATCTCGACTTTGAGAGCACATCGAACGATTTCCTCATAGCTATTGAAGTCCCTTATGGCTAACGCCCTTCGAAGAATTGGTTTTAAGCCACTAAAGAATCGATCGATCTTACTCTCAGGTTGGATAATAATACCAGAAGCGTACCTTTCAAGTCTTGTAAAATTTGCTTCATAGGTACCAACAGATTCATCATCCCTTTGCTTCAGTTCAAGAAACTCTTTCTCCATCTTTGTTCGGAGAATACGAGGGAAGTACTTATTGAAAAATAAGTTCTTGAACTCGTCCCATTCCATAGACTCAATTTCATCCCTTTTCCTCGTATTCTTAATAAGATTCCACCATTGATCAGAATCTCCTTCCAAACGATACACTGCTAGGATGACTTTATCATGTTTAGAACACTGAAGAACTGAAAATATCTTTTCAGTAGTACTAATCCATTGTTCAGCAACTAATGGATCAGTAGACCCGCTGAAAGAAGGTGGACGCTGCCTCATGAAGGATTCAACAGAATGTTGCTCCTTCCTTTGCTCATTTGGAAGTCCTACATGATTCATAGCTTGAGAAAGTTGTGTGAGCATGGCTACAAGATTTTGCATTCCAGCTCCGATATCGTTTGGTTTCTCAGGGGGACAATCATTGCATTTCCCATCGCATTCTGCATTAACACGGTTCCTTCGGGTTCCATCCATTGACTAAAACCAAGAAGAATAGTGTGAGAAACACTAATTATAATAGGAAAACCACATAATTCAAGAATAAAATTTTCATGCTTAAGGTCTTATCCTAGGTTATTCATGGCCATTTATAAAACACTAGGATATGCTTAGACTTATCCTTAGGGTTTTTTCTAAGGCTTTCACATCCTAGTTTCCAAAGGTTGACTATACCTTTCCTCTGATACCAACTATAACAACCCATAATTTACATACATTGTTAATACTTAAAAATTGAAGCACACTTATTACAACATATGACAAAACCACAAAGGACCGTATAGGTATAGTGTCTTTAGAAACTGGGAAACATAAACAACTGGTTCATAAATCTTCTACAGTGTCTCCCATTTATTTCATCATATATAGGGTCCCTTTTAGCATATTCTACTTAATATCCATCTTCCTGACCTGGGGAAAAGAAAACATAAAAGGGTGAGCTCAAATGATCAGCAAGGGAAAATAAAGGAAATAAAAATCATATCATATCATTTTGAAAATCATAACCTACAAAAGAGATCATAATATCTTAACATGGAATAAATCATAGAAGTGAAAATGAGATCCCCATAATCATAACATGAAACTTGAAACTTTGTGGCATGCACACATAATCATGGAACATCATTTCTTGTTAGTCATGACTCATTGCCAAGACTATCTTAGTGGACAGAGTCCCTTTCTAAACCGAGTCACCCTCGTTCCAGTCCTGTTTCACTGAACCGGTATAACCTACCGTTCCAGCCATGTCTATCTCATGAGATATAAAATCTTTACCCAATGCATTGGAGGGAGATATAGGTCCCACCCATCTTATAATGAATCCTTTATTATGTGTTCCACATAATCATAAATTATACATCATCGCATAACACATTTAACAAAAATGGGATTCTTGAAACATCATGACATCATAAAACAAATCATATAAGGTAAATGACTTCATAAAAATAATTCCCTCAAAACATAATCAAATCAATGTAATAATAGGGATAAAAACAAAACCCTATATTATCTTAGATGTAAAATAACTTTGATAAAACACTTGAACTCCATTCTTGAGGAAAATATCCTTTCTTCTTCAAAAACACTTTTCTTTTCTTAACATGTCATACAATTATAAACTAAAAGAAGTTGATTAAAAATAAACTTGAAAACTTGTAAAAAAAGCTTCTTGGAAATAATGTTTTTAAAAATCCATTCATTCCATATAAGTTAAAAAAACATTCTTCGTACCTTTGTCGGAAAAGTCAAAAAGTACCTCGTACGAAAAAACGACAAAATATTCCTTTCATATTCTTTACTAAAAACTCACCGAAGGGTAAAATTGGATTTAAACTATTGTAAGTGGATGGAAACAATATTACATATTGAGGGAACATGGATGTGGATGATAAAATACACCCCAATAAATACTTACGAATAAACAATCTCTGATAAAAATGAGATTGTGATATTTCCCTTACCTTAGATCTGATTTGCTTTGTACGTGTCCGAAGCTCCTCTTCTTTGGAACGCCTCTTTGAATCCTCCACTTAGGGAACTAAGATTGGTCTTTGAAGAAGAACAGGACCTCTAGGATTATTCTAGGGAAGTGGAGAGGAGAAAATGGAAGGGGTTGGCCGAGCTTGAGTTCTCAAATTGGTGTGAGGAGGAGGGGGAGGAGGTGCCCTTTTATAAGGGAGGAGAGGGGCACCTTAGGAATATCTCAAAATATTATTTTATATTAAAGTCAAAATCGGTTTATAATGGTTCTAAAGGGTCTTATTTAGAAGCTAAAGTGGGGATGGGTCGAAATCCTATCAAACAATAGGATTTAGACAAGTTTAGGGTATTATTTTAACCTTATCAATTACATTTAACTCTAAGTTAAATAATTTAACTTTTACCGTGTCTTTTTGTTTTCTTTCACTATATGGTTAATACACTTACTATAAAATGCCAAACGAACACCAAATTGTTTATTATTAATATATATATCCTTATCTAAGTCATTTGGCCGAACCTTATATTTTTAGGAATAAAATAACAATTAGTAATATAATATTTGATTTAAAAACTATTTTGTGTCAATTTTGACACTATTTGATATATGATTTTTGTAAAAGTCATAACAGAATTATATGTTCGAAACAAGTTGATTAAATCAACACTAATATATCATAGTAACCTAGAAAATTATTTTAATTCATAAAAAGTCTCAAATTACATTTATTTTGGTGTTTATAACATCAATTATGTCAATATTTCATTAATAAGATAATTACTGCATCATCATTGTGTCATAAATAAATTAAATTATTTAATGTCTAAAAATTACAAATAAAATACCATTATGTAGGAAATCTTTTTATATTTCTAATGAATATTTATAGTCGAATTTATCTTATGTATAACCCCATATTAAAAATGATTTACTTATTAAACTTTGATTTTAACTATTTTAACCCTTCTTTAAATAAATTAATAACAAATGTCCTAATCTAACCCAAGTGGGCCTAAATGGTCATATTTTATTCCTAAGTTTTTTTTTGGTCGAATTAAACTTATCCAATAGAATTAGGACATGTGTTAGGGTAATAGTAATATCATTTTTACCCTTAGTTACCCTATTTACTATTAACCGCGGTAAAAAAAAGTAAAAAGTTACTATTCACAAAAAAATTATTTTTATCTCATTGAACAACATTTTACTTACTGATATCAACCGTGTCTGTCGGATTTTCGAAATTCCATTCACAGAAGCGGTAAAATTAAGTTTTATGCAAAAATTCAGTTTTTAACCTACCACTTAGTGGTTTCACTATTCATCAAAAATTGAAAGTTTTTAGAAAAATACCAAAATTTCACCCTAGGCTAATTTCGGTATTCCCAATCCAAAAATGAAGTCCATTTTGAAAAATAAAATTTATAAAATTTCAAAAAGTGGTTATTACTATTCATAACGGCTAGTTTTACTAATATTTTAATAGCATATCGTTGTTTAGTGAAACTCGGTATTGCGTACGACGCAAGCTATCGAGGAAGGTCGTGATTGCATGTAAAGTAAGACAAGCAAGTTTGTAGTGAAATATTCCTTTGATGATATATAAAAACAAAATATTACTCATAAAAATCTCAGGTGTTACAGGAGGAGACTTGGGAGAGGGAGGACGATGTACGATCATAGTGGTCGGTAATGTTTGAGGATTCTTCTTCTACACCACCATCTTAGGAAAATTTGGGGACGAATTTCTTTAAGGGGGAAAGTTTGTAAGAACCCAGATCTTCTTTTCAGGTATGTATTTTTTTCTGGTTTTTCTTGAGAAAAAGAGGTGTTTCTAGAAATTTCAGGAGTACACGTCGTGTACTTATAAGTACACTCTATGTACTCGGTTGTCGCAGGTAGCCATGTGTTGTCCATGTAATGGATGAGCACATGGATATGTGGGGTGACCTGGAGACCATCTAAAGCAGAGAATAATTAAAACAAGTACAAACTATGTACCCTTGAAGAACACGTCGTGACTTTCTTTTTATTTCATTAAATGGACCGGGGTAGTGTCTAATCGGTAGAACACACTTCTTCTTCATCTTTCTCGTACAGAAGTAAACGAGACCATCAATTCTTCTCTGAGCCCCTAACTTTCTATCCTTTCTTCAAATCAAACTCTATCAGTTGTATTAGAATCACATCAGCGAGTTCTTCCTTATTTTAGAACCTCATCTCTTGATTTCTCCTATTTCACGAGTTTTCTTTGGTTAAACTTTTTTAGTTTTTTTATAGATCTACAATGTTCTAGGGTGATTCAATGCATGAGGTCCATGTATATCATCCATAAAATGCCAAGGTAGGTGGTTTGTGCCTTTATGTAGTTAGTATTTGAGTTATATGTGTAAAAGTGACCAATACCCTTGTTTGGGGTATTGCATATTTATGGTTGTAATCCCTATTATTGACTGTTATGCCTTGTTTGTTTGGATAGAGGATAATTGTTTGTGAATAGGGTTAACTTTTCCATGCTATAGATGTTTTACCATGTTTCTTGTTTTGACCGTTTGGTCTATCTTGCCTATTAGGCTTATTTTCTTTTCAAGCATAGTATTGTTAAGATGGAAATATTTTATCTAACATGCTGTGATATGTTGTAGACTGTTTAACCAAGTAGTTCAAGAGGTTTACTTTGGATTCCATGTATCACTGTGCACGACTGACTTACATAGGGCCGTCAGAACTTGGTGTAGTAGACCATAGGGAGAATGGACATTGAGAGCTTCTCCAAAGTGTCTATTTACTTTACATTGTGAGACCATAGGGGGGATGGACGTAAGTGATCCCTCAGAGTGTATATAGTTCCTCGCTATGAGACCATAGGGGGAATTGGACGTTGAGTGCTTCCCTAGAGTGTCTATAGTTACCGATACGAGACCACATGGGGAATTGACAGTGATTTCTTCCTTAGAGTGTCTTTTATAAAGCTAAACCAGAGGGGTTAGACTGTGTGTACTTCCCATAGGGTTTCTTATGTTGTTTGGTTGAACCAAAGTGGTTATTCTATGAGTACTTACTAAAGGGTTACCTATTTGTGATTAGTTTCTTAACTAATAAATTAAATTGAATGAAATTGAACTGTAGGATTGTTTACTCTTTAGTACTTCCTTATTTACTACTACTTTTGTTTATTTCCTTCCATATATATTCACTAAATGTTAGGAATAGATCTTTTAGTGGTTTCCTACTAGGATTCATCTCACACCCTGTTTGTTTCATGATTTTGGGCCCAAACAGATTATATTGTTACAGGTCTTGATAAGGGAAAGCACCCTTCTACTTCAGGTACTTGATTGCTGAGAAGCTGGAGAGCATGGGACCAAGCTGAGGCTTGCGATGATGCTGAATTTTATTTATTTTCTTTGGTTTTAGCACTGTATTACAGCATTGTAACTTGTTTGGATACTTTCCTAGACATACGTATCATGTATCATTTATATATGTGCTTCAGTTGTTTATTTCTTCAGTCTTCCACTGTTTATTATTGTATGGTATTATTACTACTTTTGCTATTGTCATCTATTTTACTTTAACTGTGTTACTCTTTTAATGAGGGAATAGTTTCCCCACTATCACACCCAAGAACCTCACTGTTAGTCAGCAGCCTTTTTCATTTGGGGAAATGTGCTTGAGGCCATGTGACCAACCCAGTATGGGGCACCTCTGGGTGGCTTCCCGAACCGGGATGTTATAGAATACTTAAACATTTTTAGGTTCTTTTTCCTTAAAGATCTTTGGAAATAACCTAGATCCTTATTTGGAGGTTCTTATGACTATAGTTTTCTATAAATGTGAATAGTCTCTTCTTTTCCCCTTAATCATAAAAGGGTATGGTCCAAAAAAACTATAGATGTTTTTCCTTTTAGAATCACTTGAGAAGAATAAACTCTCTTCCACATCCATAAAATCATCTTTAATGACTTCTAAAAACTCATCATCCTAGATTTCGAAATCATAATATTTTTCAAACAGAGAACATTCACCCCAAGGGTGGTTTTCATTATTCATAGTGGATTTATTATTTTTATCATCATTTTGATTCCCCAAAACATTTTAGTAGACTTCCTGTTGATCCATCAACATATCCCTGTAATTATGGTCTACCTGACTATCCATCTAATTTATTACTGGCATATATTGATTCATATAAACCCTTGATATTTATAGAATAGAAAAATATTCCACATTTACCTTCTCATTTTGAGACTGATATTCATCAAATAAGTCAAAATTATATCCATATGAAGGCCCAACCTCATTCCTAAAATTTGACATATATTATCAAAACTCTGGTGATGATCTATATCACCATTAGTTTCAACCAGTTCTTAATTTTCTTTTCTTGTGTCCTCAATTTAATTCTATAATACTTATCTCAATAGAAAGAATAATTTATTAATGAACACATAATAGAAATATTCCTTTGAAAACACTTAATACCATTCCTGATATACTTCATTGAGTTTAAAAATGTAGACCACTTTTCATACAAAACTATCATGTTCATGTCATCATCATCAATAGATAAAACCACTTGATTAATGAGTGTTGATGATAAATCAACCTAAACTAAAATTAGGGAATAATGTAAAAATATAGGATTATAAGTTTCCCAATCAATTTTAATTGGAAATCCAATAGATGAGGACACATACTATAGGATCATCAATTTATAGTAAAACCTATGGATCCCAAAAATTTTAACCCAAACCTAATCCAAAGTGTTTTGGCCTTCAAAAATATTGAAATAAGAATCCCATTATTGGATTAAAAGCATACCCAAATTCTACATAAATATCCCAAATCACCATTCTCTTCTTTTATGTTCATTATTTTAGAAGATAATATTAAAGAAACCATGACCTATAAAACTCATCCTCAAATCAGAGAAACCATAGGTTGAGGCGATTCTCTTCGATAGCTAGTTAAACACCCACGGTCTCACACCATTCATTAAAAGAACCCACACAATTATCAAGTTTTTGAGAGACTCAATTATTTGTGAAATGACTAGATAATTTTCAAAAACATGTTCTATAATCCATTTCTTGATGATATTTTTAATTTCAACCTCATTCACCAGTGAGAAAAAACTATAATCATTTGCACTATATTCCCACAATGATTTCCTCATTGATTTTTGACACCCTGAGAACATCTCATAGGGTTAGACGATCTCATATCCCATATATATGGACTTATGGGCATTATGGATTTGATCACACATGTGATAACTGTCTATTGAAACCCACGATCATGATACCATACCCTAAAAATTATCCTATCTAGGATACATTGAGTGCATAGAAGTGGATTTATTTTGTAACCACTACTCCCCCTAACTAGAGGAGTGATACCAATTATCTTCCCCTTTTCCTTAGTTTTAGCTTTAATCCTTATGTATCCATCATCAACATGCCCTTTAATTTTATTGTATCTATATGAGAATTTATCTCACCTAGATTCACTACCTAGATAACCAGTGAATTTTTAGTTAGTATAGAATGAGTTAAGCATTTAAAAATGAATTTTTAGATTGATAATATCTTCTAGAGTCATTGAAATGTTCTCATTAATCAATTTGGTGGAGATATCGACTTATTCTACAATGTAAGAGAAATTCCATTATATAAGTAATGTACCAAAAAGATTCAATTGAAAATAGAACCAATTCAAGCCACACACATGAATCCAGACATGGACATTAGTGTTTTTAAAAATTTAGGGATAAAAAATGATGCCCAATTATTGAGTTTTCAAAATTCTTAGCTTGAGGGAGACTAGGAAAAAGTCATATACTTTAATTTTCATCTCATATGAAGGGATGATGATATGGTAGCAACCCCACCCCCATTAAAATCGTTTTCTAGTCAAAAAAAACCCATATACCAACAATTATGTTTTATAACTCATGAAATTTTAATGTCTCTTCCCCTTTAGGTAAAATGAGATGCACTATGAAAGAGAATTTATAAACATCCAACAGCTCTCTAATCACATAAATGTTAGAATCTACCTGAGGAGTGGATCCATTCAAAAATATCCGTCTAGAAGAGTGATTAAGATTCACAAATAAATATTTTTAGTTATAGATATTAAATGAATAAGCCATAATACAATGATTTTTTTTATTTTAGTCAAGTGTTAATTCTTCTTCCAAGGAAACATCTTCCAATTGAACATAACCATTCCCAAGATAGTTCTTGAAATAAAAATGAAGACATATTCATCCCTATAATCTATCATCCACATGGGAATCTCCTAATTTCATCCTCTCTCACATAAATCCCATAATCAAATATAATTTAAATGTAAATAAGAATGAATAATATTTTTTCACTACAATTGATATAAGATTTAATATATATAAATGTAATTTGTGAAATGAAATAAAAATATTTTATATTCAAAGAAATAATATTTATAAGTATAACTATAAATTTTAGTGTAAAAAGTAATTCCTTATATCAAAATATTCTTAATAATTCAAAAGAAATATTTATGAAAACATGACTAATATTACTTAAATTCGATTAATAATTCTAATAATTTTAGATATAATAGTACTAATAATTATATATATATAATTTTAATAATCCAGGTAGTTTCAAGATAAATAATTTTCATGACATATAAATAGTAATTTATTTTATTTTATTAATTTATATTAATTATATGAATATTAGGTAATTTTTTAGTTAAAAGTAAAAAAGCATTATTTCTATTCAAATTGGGTTTTCATGCATTATATTATTTTACTTAAAATATTTATTTCCAAATTATAGAATTTTAATTTGATAAAATGAACTTAATTATTGAATTCATCATGTCAAAATTAAAATAGGATTAAATTTTTTTAATTTTATGAAATGTTTAATTTTTCAATGAATAGTGACAATTATAGGTTTTTATTAGAAATGGTATTTTCATTTAAAGTATTTTCTAAGTAAAATTCTATTATGTATTAGTATTAAATGTTAAGTAGTACATTGTAATTTTAAAAATCCAATTATTTTAGTTTGAATGAATTATATATTTTATTTTGGTGTAAAAACACGTTTATATATAAAAGGTAATTTTCTAAGAAAAACTTTTTTTGTCGCATTTTTTAGGTTTAATTTTAAATTAAATTCTAAAAATTACTGAAAATTAATCATATAAATGGATTCCATGTTTATAATTATGTTGTAAAAAATTGGTAAATATTTATCTTTTATTTTTGGTTATTATTAATAGTTACTGTAATAAATTTATGTTAACATGCTAAAGGTAAAATGAGTTAATTAGGGTTAAAACTAATGTGATAAGGCCTAAACTTCATTCCAAAACATTCCTTAATTTCATAGTATGATTTTATTTGATCCATAATCAAAAAAAATTTATAAAATATATCCTTTTTATTCCATTTATATTTTATTTTTCCGTTATAATATTTTAGGTAAAGAGAGATAGAAAATATCACCCTCTTTGATTAAAATTTATATTATATGTTTAAAAATGGATAAAAATGAGTTATAAATGAATATTAATTTTTTTTAGAATAATGAAATTATTTTTATTATTTTAATTAAATTCTAATTTTTGTGATTATATAATTACATTAAATTCATACACAACACCTATATAGTGCTTGTGATAATAGTAGAAAAACCAAGTAAATGTTTTTAAAAACTCTAAAACTCATATTTTTTATTGTGAATTAAATTTTACCCAGAATTATATAGATAAATATAGCATATTATTGATTTTGAAAATATTTCTTTTCTAATTCCATTGTTTTTCTGACTGCACTAAAGTCAAAGTAAATTAATAGTTCAAAAAATGACCTTAATGATATTTTATAATAAATAATATTTTATTAAATGATTTAAAATTAATAAAATTAATATATTTATCAATTTTAAAAGGATATGGATTAAAATATCATCTATTTTCCATTTATGGGTCATTAGTCATTTTATTAAAACTTTCCTGACAACTAAATAGAAAAAAACATTGATATCAGCGTAATTATTGAGTGGGTTATTAAGGGTTAAAACAAAGATGTAAGAGTAAAAAAATAATCTAAAATGTTCTAAATATTAATTTTAATTATATAAACTTATATAAACATTAAAATTAAAATTTATTTATATTAATTTAACACTTTAATAAATTTCAAGAATGCACATCCACTCACTTATGAAAGGGAACCTCTTATCCTCTATTCCTCACAAAATCCAATCACTAAATATTGGCCAATAAATTTCCAAATACATTCCTAACATCATCCCAACATTATATAGATATTATGTTGGGTATAATACCAATAATAGAGGTCTTAAGTTGTAAGGAAAACGAGGTCATCTAAAGAATAGGTACAACTTTAAACTGAATGTTTTAGTTTTATTTATTCTTCTAAATACTTAAAATATTTTTAAATAATAATGAAATAATAAAAATATTATCTTCCATACACTATTTTTTATGTTAATGTAATAACATATTTCTACATCCTTCATCCATCAAATTGGAAATGAATCTATCATTTGTGTGTATAGTGGACTACCGCCTTATGAACTGATATAATTTATTTTCCATCACAACCTATAATGGATGTAAAACATGATGGAATTAGTATTTATATATATATATATGTGATATGTAGGAAATAATAACCATTTGACTGCAAACCATTTTTTTCCATTTTCAAATAGCTGGTTTTTGGGTAACTGGTTCCCATATTCAAACACATCCAAATTTCAAATTCAAAATTCAAATCCAAGCATCATCATACCAAATCTCTGACATAAGTTGTACACCATATGCCTCGTGGCGCACTGCCACCTCAAACCTTGCAACTATCCTTCAAGATTCCCACTGGAGTAGAGATCCGGTAAAACCAACCACCAGGGAACCCTACCCTCACGTCACGCACCTGCCATCAAATCCTTCATCGTCACCTTCAAGCCTTAGTCGATATTCACCGGCAAGAACCCCCACCACCCCCCCCCCCCCGTTGTCACCACCGCAGATTCAAATATCCATCTATAAAAATCATCACCTTTATCCTTCCTGGAATCACAAATAAAGCAACCCAACAAAACCAAAAACCATAAAATCATCGCCATCATCATCGCACACCAAATTATTAAAAATGATTATCATCGGAAACAATGACGTCACTCGAAGAAGGACCTATTCCATCGCCAAACCACCAAATAAGAACCACTAACCTAAGATAAATCACTAACTCAATGATCAAAAACCTTCAAGAGTTAAGAAACAGGCCCCACCACTGCCTTCAAAACCGCACCTGAAGACCAAATCTACCAAAAGCACTCTCAGACATCGTGAAAAGCAACGACACCCCCAAATCACTGCATCTGAAACCTGCACCCTAGTCCGCATCATGCCGCCTTGATAAACCCTTGCAGAATCCTCAGGCTAGAGTGGGATGGAGTCTAAGCGACGATACTGGACACCGAGGATAAAAACGAGTCCGTGTGACACTTCCACTGGGAGAATACGCATCACAAGCGCACTGAGAGGATTGTCGATGGGAGGACAGGCCTACCGTGTACCGGGGAGAGGAAGGCGGTGGTGAGGGGAAACCTAGCGCCGCAGAGCCCTTTATGGGCTCATAAATAATAACCATTATTTCAAGATAATATTTCATATATTTGATTACATTTATATCCATTGAAAAATGATAATGTTGTCTGTGCATACATGTGGATTTCCACCTCCACGAAGCGATGTGATTCATTTTTCATAACCATATCTCATGGATTCTATATATAAGAGTATTTAATGAAATATTATTATATTTATTATATAATAATCCTTATGTAGTGAAAAAATAATACTTACCTTATTTCTATCATGTTTGTTGAAAAATGAAAATGTTACACATGTGTACATATGACCTATCGTCTCCATGATTATAATATGGTTCATTTTTCATTACCATTTTCATGGGTTTTTTTAAGTAAAATTAATGTATAAAAGTTATAAGATTTTAATTATTATTATATTTATGTTGAAATAATTACCTCTCTCACTATAGTCAACATACCAATGTCATTTTGGACATATGAGCCGAATAATGTCACAACATTTGATGTGAATTTAATTAGTTATATAGTTGTATATAACATAGTAATAAATAAAATATAAGGAATAATAAAATTTAATAGGGTTCTTAATCATGTAAATAATTATTATTATTTTATTATCCATGAATATAAATAGCATACGTGATGATTCAAACTCAAGGTAAGGGATATATTACCCTAAAGAGATGGAATAGAGAATGAGTTTCATGAATATGTCTTAATCTATGAGGGAGACCCAAACTAAGAAATGAATTATAAAGAGGAATCCACAGAAGGAGGAATCAACATCCCATAATCATATTTCAATCAAATGTAAAACACCACCATTAGAGTGGTGAATTTTTTCTGCTTTTCAGAAGCAGGAATTAGGTGCAACAATATATACCATTAACCAATAATATTCCTAGAGTCATGCCCCGAAAAAAGTGTTGGAAGCAGAAATGGTGAACCTAATGTGAATCTGTTCTCCTCAACTTGGGAACTAGTAGTGCTTGAGACATCAATGTTTAAAAATGTTACCAAATATAGTAATTTGGCTCTAGGTCCCACCAATCAAATTATGATCCTTATGTGGAACTCTCTATAAATTGGGTGTAGTTAATCATTAGGAATTCTGATCTATTAAATCGAAAATGTGGATCTATCTCTACAACCATAGAAGATTGGGTGATGATGGGGAATTCTACATTGATTTCCCCATACCCATGTTGATGGCTGAGTCCTCCTTCTTTGTAGGACCCAAGCTACAGGAAACCAATTTCCCCCACCCACAGATGCAAGGGAAGGAGAAATGTCAATGCAGAAATCCTGCACAGTTCCATCTTCACCATGAATTTAGCAATGACCAAGGATATCGGGTGCCCACACCCTATCTTACCATCATTTATCGTTCAAAGGAGAGTGATAGACACCCTTATACAATGGTACGATTAGGAGGGAGTCATTCACATGAGGGATATGTCCTTCTAGGATCTAGAGGCTTTTATGTGTTGTCAACACCGCCACCCCAAGGGATGCATAGGGAGCCATGTCTCCCTACTCTAATGATGATCGCTTCAAGAGACTCTCCCCAAAGAGATCCTACATATAAATTCCATACACAGGGAGGCAGGGGATTCTAGGGTTACCCTGGCCATGAATATTTCCCAGGAGCTTCCAAGGAGGGCTCCCACCAGGCCACTTCAACGCCACTAATGACCAGTCCTTCAGGTCTAAGAGTAGGTGAATTATATCCATACTCCACCAAAAATGGTCCAAATGACTTGATTCCAGCATCAGTCCCATGTTTAAGAGGATGCCCATCATAGGGAATCAAGTTCCATAGCTCCAGTGGCTCATTCCACCATTGGAGCACTCTGCCATATCCATACCACTGTAGAGTAGGACCCATTAACTCCCAGTTCGAGTCGAGATCTCGGCCACCCCATGGGTAGGCAGGGATAACTCTTTCGATTTATAGCACCATTGGTAGCCGTTATAGGCCAAACCTTGATGATGAGATCCACTGTGGAGGCCCTCCTTATACCATATCCAGTCAGAGTGGAGGTCCTCCCCACTCTCACACTCAAAATAGAGGTCCCCCTTATTATCATCATCAATCAAAGTGGAGGTAATCCCTACCTTGCCAGAATCTAGTAAGATGTTCATCCTCATGCTTTGGTTCAAGATATGGAGGTCCTCCTCATATCATGGACCATCAACATGAAATTACTCCTATATCCAGTCCCAACTCAAGCAGAGGTCGACCCTACTCCATCGTAAAATCAAGTAGATGTCTAACCCTGTTGTCGACACCTAGCATGGAGTTCCTCCCCAAACAAAAACATGCCAACATGGTGGACCTCCCCCCTGCAATATCCAACTAGCATGTAGCTCCCCATGTTTCCCCCAGTCACATTAGGGTCCTCCCCACTTCATTGTTATATAGCATGAATGTCCTCTACATGCTGATACATCTCAACATAGAGGTCCTCCTCATGTCCAGGTTTATTAGTGCAAAGGACTACCTCTCACTTCAACCTACCAAAGAGGATTCCCTCCCCACTCTCACAACCTACATGGAGGTCCTACCCGTGTTCCCACTGAAAAAATCAGAGGTCATACCTGGTACATCAACATCCTGGTTGGAGGCCCTAACCCCTCTCATAGTGGGCCAAGTGGAGGTCGTCCCATCTATGATAGAAACTAACACAGAGGTCCTACCAGTATCCCAGTAAGCCAAATATTAGGTCCTACTTACTCCAAGAACACCCGACATGGAGGTCCTCCCTACACCAAAGAACCTACTTTCCTTGAAGACCATCTCATGGAAGAAGATAGAACCGCTTCCACCGAAGAAAAAATTCTAGGATGAGACAAATAATTGTTAATCTCATTCTATTATATGATTACAAAGATGAATTTTATTCAGTGATGAATCCTTCACCCCATTCATCTGTATCAGAGTCTAGGGTAAGATCTCGATAGGTGAAATTCTTCTTCCCCAAAAGTGAGATGCATCAGATCCCTGAATCCCTTCATTGGTACATACAAATGGAGTAATATTTGTCTCCCTTATAGGGTCTTATGGTGTAGTCATCTTGTTCATCCCTAGTTTCATTCTCACCTATACTCGAGATCACAGAGAGTTATTATGGCATTCGATAGATAAATGGAATCCCATAGATCCACAAATGAATGTCACTACCCTTATTCATGAGGTAATGGTATGTACCCAGTCCTATAGGGACTAGATGATGTGGTTAGTAGAACCTCCGAGAGATGACCCAACATGCAGTGATTATTTGAGTCATGCAATGGATACTCCACCAGCTAGTTCACCGCCACACCAATCCACATCAATACTATCACCAGTTCCTTGGCCAATACTGATCAAAGCATGGGGAAACTAGGTGACAGACCCTAATTCTAAACAAATAATCATGTGGGATACTCTAGCTTCTGATCAGTTTTCAATGGTCTTTTGACCGAATGCAATTCCCAATATCAAAATTCCAAAGTCTCTCACATAGGAAGAGGTCACTTGTTTATGAAGAAGTATCTTGGTGATGTGTTTTTTCCTCTTGGACTATTATATGGTCTACCTAAAGTAATATGAGCATTTTGATGACATTAATCAGAAATACTACATGGTTGTATTGAAAGAACTCCTGGGGGGTCAACACCCTACATTTCTCAGCTACCATCACACCCTCCAATAAATTTATATTCACAAATTCATAGTTCTCCATAAAATTATTGTAGGGGCATCCCTGCATGTTCAAATTTGAGGCTGGGGTTGTACGCTACTCTTCACTTCAGTCTCATTCGATGATAGTCTGACTTCCTAGTGATATTAAAGACACACCTCCAAGTATATTCAGGGTGAATATGGATAATTTTGGGTACTCAAGGAAAAAGGACACTAGAATAGGGTTAAATGAAGAATACCCCATTCGGGTGATGTAATATAAGGTAGACCCTCATATGGTTGTCCTCACTCACCTACAAAGGAAGAGACAAGTCCATGGAGATCCCTCAATATCATTGCCCTTGATTAGGATACCAACAAGGGTAAAAAAATATCAGGACCTCAAAGACCTCTGATCTATATGATGTAGCATAGAGGATATATGTTTATCCTAGTATGGCCACCTTACCCCAATTGATCATAGATCAAATGGGTCTCATTGAAGAAATCCTTACTGAGTGACTTATAGAGTAGCACCTGGATTATGGTAATCCTCAACAGGATCATGTTCTTCCTCCACTAGGGTAGTAGGTGCAGCCTCAAGTTCTTATTATATAGCTTCCCTCGATCCATCTTTGCAATCTCGCACATCCTGATAGGGTGGATACTTGAGTTTTTAGAAAATTATCATGATATGCATTGCTGAATCTACCTGATAAACATGATTACCTTCTTCACAACTTGGATCAAGCTGCTCCACAGGTCACTCCTCATGCCGCTCATCAAGCTGCCCTATAGGCCATGCAGTGAGCCACTGAGGCTTTCTACCATGTTAATGATCCTATCATTTCACTGGTGGTCGGAGGTCCTTGTCAATATAGGAACCCCCACTAGGATGACATAATATGTACTATCACTTATTACCTCTAAGACCTCAAGACACGATGGGTAGAAAACTCACCTGATGGAAAACCATATCCAGTGTGGGTGGATGACATATGAGAACCCCCAAATTTCAAGAATTCTACCATAACCCCCTTTAATGGGATGGGAGACCCACTATAGCATCTGGACCACTTCATCTCAAGGTGTGGACCCATTTTGGGAACCCTAGGGTGCATAAAGGGATCAAGCTCTGATGTTTTCTATAGAAATTAGAAGGGACTGTGTTTGTATGGTACATCTAAACACCCATTGGGACTATCCCTAGTTGGAAAGACCTCTGCAGGTAGTTTCTCTAACATTTTAGCTCTATAACCCACAAGACAAGTATTTCCAACCTCTTTAAGTGCATGAAACTGATAGATGAACATGCCACATATTGTTTTTCCCTGTGGAATGACCTCACGTATCCACTCAATATGTAACTAACACAAGATTAGATATTAACAATGTGTTTAGGGAACATAAAAATTGAGATGGTTCCTTCCCTCATCACTCAAAATTTCCTAGGTGGATTCCGAGATTTTCCTGACAAAGCTCATTACCTGGAGGAGTCCTTACAGTAGGCCAAGTAGGCATGTCTATTGCCTATTTTGGATCCTACAAGAAGAACCGCCAAGGTGGAGACTACCATTGTAGTACTGGTATATGTTTTAGATCCACTAGATCTATTTTTGGTAGATCCTTTCCCAACATAGCCTTAGCAAGCATAGCATCGCTAGGTGCAACAACTGTGGGCCCTGCATCACCCAACACATAATTAGTAGGCACTGACCTTACAAGCACCTCTGCCTAGAAGAAAAAATGTGGATATATCCCCCTATCTAGATCCAACCCTTCATTAGGTTCAATCACCTAGATAATCTTTCCCATAAAAGAGACACCATACCTACTCCTTCAAAGATATACAGGTCCCCAGTTATTTCTGTAGTGCCTTTGTGCAAGGGGTTGTGAAACTGCCAGAATATAGGAAGCCTCATGAGGCCGAGCTCACTAATCACCCTGAATACTATCCTTACAATATATTCCTTATGAAAACCATCATGAAAATCTATTTATTCAATTATTTTCTCTAGGACTAAGAAGACAATGGTGTAGTCAGATTGGGCCATGTCCCGGTGTAGGTGACATGTGTCTGTACTGATCTCAACAGTGATAATGATGGTTCAGGAGAATGAAAGTGGGAATTCATCCATGTATATAGTGACCCTATTCTTTTACACATAGCATTACATGATTTCAATCATAATTAAATATCATATTACTATCCAAGGATCATGAAGTCTAGTGTATTGGAAAAATAGGTATATAAAACTGGAAACATAAAACATTTCTTTATTTAATCTCCATAATGAGCTACCAAATTCCATTTTTATCATAAAACTTCATAGGATAACCTAGGGATAACATGAACAAATGTATGATCTAAAATCCCAATAAGGGATTAAACATAAGAATAATGTTTTAGTACATGGGTTAGAAGGAATGAAATAATGAAAATAAAAGGCATGGAACATATGGAATCATAACATATAAACATGGGATCATATAAACATGGATTCATAGTAATGTATAAGCAACATAAAACATTACTTTAGCATGATTCAAGGCCCATTTCACATATAGGATCACAATTCAAGGTTAACCACCAAGATCATTTCATGCGGTAGCACGAGTCAAGGCTAACTGCCAAGACCATTGCACATAAAGTCTCATGAGACACAAATTTACCCAATGCATCAAAGTTCTATCTGGGCACACCCATATTAACTTGTTCATGAATATGTTTGATATGTTAAGAGTTATACATAATCAATCACACATAAATATATGGTTACCCATGGAAAGAAATGGGTATCATAATCATTTCATAAAGCATGGCATATCATACAAGTGTCCATGAAAGAAAGGAATTAAAACATACATGAAATTCATAAGGTAAAATAAGCATATATCATAGTAAGTGATGTCAAATATAATTGACAACATATAATAAGAGTATTTAAGAAATTTTATTATTAAAACATTTTAGTGTTGTTTTATAGAAAATACTAACGAGCATTTAAAATAGAAAATAAAATAATATTTTATATAAAAAAGAAGTGATCCAATAAGGTTTTAATAATAAAAAAACTAGTTTTATAAAAAAATGTGGCTTAAAACACATGGTTTAGTGCACTTGAAATTGTCTACGAATTCAGGAATTTCCCTTAAAATGGGTTTTCTTATCTGGAAGTATTGAAGAGGGAATCACTTAAAAGCATGTATATCCCCAAAATAGAATGGATTATGGATATTGATACATGATTTTGGAAATATAAACATAAAATAGAATATTTACATAAATAAAATATAGGATTTCATTTGGTTAAAAAGAGAGTAAGAATAACCCGAAGGAATAATGGAGGTTTAGGTAAAATCCATTACCTTAAGTCTGATGGTGTTCTCCACTTGATATTAATGACTTGAATAATAAAATTAGGTTTATTAATTAATAATTCCAGATAAGAATTTTCATGTAATTTATTTATTATAACCTTTTTTAGTTCATTCATAAAATTTTTGATTGGTTATGAGGTCCAGTTTCATTGTTTGGGTCTGTTTGTTTCATGATTGGTTTACTTATATACTTGAACGGAAAATCATGTAAAATGAGGATGGTTGTCCGGAATTTGAGTTATATTTTATTATTGAAAATCTATAAGGTTATCTGGTTATAAATATAATTTGGTTAATTGGAGATAAGTTGAATCATTATATAAAGCTTTAGTGGTAACCTTTTGGGTTAATTGGTGGTTTTTTATTACAACGAACACCTTTTGATTTATAAATCAAAAAAATGTGTACAAAAATATTCCAGAACCATATATGAGACATAATACATATATTATAGTTTGGTTCAACCATAATAATGGTTTCATGACCAGAATTTAATATGGTAATGTAAATTGAAAACCCATCATCCTTGAATGTGGTAAATTGACACATCTCGGATGGTGTTTTTACTACTAGTACAAAATAAGGGTAAAGGAGAGATGATACTAAGTTATTTCATTATCACAACAAAATTATATTACATATAAGGTACTGTAGTTTTTATAACATTTGTAAGAGGAGAGGTAAGGATAGAAAAGAAAACAAATGAACTTGAAAGGAAAGTAAAAGAATTGAAAAGAGGAATTTACCTCATAAATTAATCTTCCTTGAGAGCCTCTAAAGGGGAGAGGATTTAATATTTTGAAGAGAACAAGGGATTATGGACGTGGGGAAGAAGTTTAGGGAGATATGTGATCATAATTTAGGCAAGGAACAAAGCTTTATAGGAGTTAAGAGAAGAGGGGAGTGTGGGTGGTTTTTATAGTGGAGGGGAGGAGGGTTTTCTTTATATTTTTATCATTAGAGTTTTATTTTTCTATAATAAAACCAATAATAATGATTCTTATGACCCAAAAAGTAATATGTGAATGTGAGTTCAAAACAATGGCCATTTAAATCATCTATGACTGAATCATGATGCAGAAATTAATTTATTTAGTATTTATCATAAATTGTAATATTATACTATTCACCAAAAATTCAAGTATTTTAGAAAAATCCCAAAAACTCACCCAAACCATTTTTCAATGTACAAAATCCAAAAATTAACTCCATATTATGAAATTAAGTTTATAAATATGGGGAATTTAATTTTTAAATAAAATTATCATTTACTTGATAAATACATATTTTAAAATTATAACAGATTTTATAATACTTTATAAAATCAACAAAGTTCTAATAAAATTATCCTTTAATCATAAGAAATAAAAAAAAAATTTATAAATGAATTTTATGAAAATAAATTTTTTTTTAATTATTAAAATATTCATAGATCTTTAATTAAATATTTATGACTTATAAAAATACCAACCCTATCATATTGTCACATATTAGATGGATAGATTTTATTTATACTTTAATTGGTATGGTTACTATTTACATGGTCAATTTACTATTCATATGGGTAATATTAGTATTCATAAGGGTAACTATTCATAAGGGTCAATTACTATTCACCAAAAATTAAGTTTGTCTTATTGGACTCTAAACATCTTACTGAACGCAACCGTTTATGTTCGATTTTTGAAATTCAAATCATAGAAGAGACAATATTATGTTTAATGGTAAAATGGTACTTAGTAGTTCATTGATTTTTGATTTCATGTGATTATATGAAATAATTATAAGAAGATAATTTCCATTGATAAAACATTGGTTCATTACAAAGAACATATAAGTATACAACTAGTTATCTCATAGAATAGTTTTTCACACCCATGGTGTCATATGTGCCCACTTAGGCCAGCCCGAGCCACTTGCAGTTTCCACACCATCTCTACCTAATAATTTTGTATCCACATCACAAACTTCCATGTCTCAGAAGAGTAGGCACTGATTTAACAAGGGAAATCAAAGTCCCTTTTCTACATTGAATCCATCTCACACTCTTGAATAACTCATGCCTCCATAAATTTGAATCACCCTCAAAGTTTGTACAGCATTGGGAGACTCATATAACAATGAGTAGGAGTATGCGTCTGTGAATACCGTCGAGCTGGTGGATCCCTACATGGTTCCCAAAGATGAAGAGTATCTAGAAATTCCTTTGAATGTATCTAGTTAACTTCATCATCAAAGGATCCGAGGATATGTGAATCATCAAAACTCTTAGGCTGGTGCCCCGAGCCAAATCATGCATGCTATTGAGAATAGACAACAAGTTTTATGTAGAGCTTAGCAGGAATAATCCTCTTAGCCTATTTTTTTCATATTCATCTCCATAAATTATCGTGTTACTCAATCATATAGATCAATAGTGAACATGTCATGATTGGATACATAAATCTGAAGTTATGCCTCAACCAGTCTATTGTCTTCTAGTAGTAATTCTCAGTGACTCATCGGACAATAAGTAAGACATTTATAGCACTAGCTAGACTCTAATTCCTAAACTAGAAATTCTTGTCATGATTCCTACCAAAAAGAAATCCCTTTATAGTGTAAATGTGCATCTGGCACAAAAGTATGATTTTCTTAAGCACCTTTCTAGCATTCCTACAAATCTCTTGATCCTTGAGGCCCTCCTCCGTTTAGAAGAAATGTGTGAGCCCCTTGAAGAATCCTTGAGAATCCCCTTCCAGTTTTAAATAGAGGTAAAATCTATAGATAACTTTTATTCTAAGGAATTCAAATGATTAGAGTGTCAAGCCATCATCTCATTATCTAGAGAAGATGATGGTTCTCTCGAGATGGGGATCATATTCCTAGTGTACATCACTATCCAGTTAAATGGAATGGAAGAACACTACTGTTTAGTTGATACAGGTTCTGGGATCAATCTAATCCCAACCTGAATGCACCAAAAGATAGGGATAATTAAAGTTGATATAAGTCCCTATAACATGATGATCTAGGGTTATGATAGGATTGAGCAAAGGCCATGTGGCAGAATCCATTTGAAGGCCCAGTTTGGTTTCTTGGTAGAAAACACTGAATTCTTGGTTGTCTCAAAGGATACCACCTACAATGCATTGATGGGTAGGCCCTAGATCTATCTTCCTAAACTAGTTTCTTTCTCATATCACCAATGCCTCATATACTCCCTTAATGGTCTTGTAGGTTTTCTCTAGAGTGATGTGTCTCCCTTCAACTTCTTCGAAGCTTTCTATATAGACACCGGCTATTACCATAGAATGGAAAAGTATGTTCATACCAACAATTTCAAGCACACGACCATTGTGTCTAACCCATGGAGAAACTTGGACTACAATTTCATCCGACTAATTCACCAGTTAGAGGCCACGATGCTAGAATTGGGAAACTATTTCGTCATTTATGAGAAGAAGGGGTGACATGTGTAACGACCCAATGTTTTATCAATGGAAATTAACTTCTTATAATTATGTCATATAATCACATGAAATCACAACTCAATGAACTACTAAGCACTATGTGACTTTTAAACATAATATTTTCACTTTTGTGATTTGAATTTCAAAAATATAACATACATGGTTGCGATCAGTAAGATGTTTGTAGTCTGATAAGACAAACATACTTTTTGGTGAATAATAACTGACCTTTATGAATAGTAAGGTTACCCTTGTTCATAGTAATGTAAACCTTATGAGTAGTAAATTTTCCAAGTAAATAGTAACCTTACCAATTAAATTATAAATAAAAATTATCCATCTTATAAGTGACAATATGAAAGTGTTTGTATTTTTATAAGTCATAAATATTTAATTAAAAATATGTGAAAAGTTTAATAATTAAAAAAGAAAATTTATTTTCATAAAATTTGTTCATAAATTATTGGTTTGATTTCTTATAATTATAGGATAATTTTATGAGACCATAGTTAATGTTTTAAATTATTATAAAATCAATTATAAATTTAAAATATGTATTTTTCAAGTAAACGATGATTTTATTTAAAAATTAAATTTCTTATATTTAAAAAAATTATTTTCATAAAATAGAGTTCATTTTTGGATCCTAAACATTGAAAAATGGTTTGGATGAGTTTTTGGGATTTTTCAAAAATAGCTGAATTTTTGGTGAATAGTAAAATATTACGATTTACGATAAATGCTAAATAAATTAATTTCTGCATCATTCATGAGTCATGAATGATGTAAATGGCCATTATTTCGATCTCACACACATGAATTACTATTTTTGGTCATAATAATCATTACTATTTCTTTTCTTATGGAAAAATAATAAACAAATGATTAAAATATTAAAAAAAACCCTCCTCCCCTCCACTATAAAAACCACCCATGCTCTCCTCTCCTCTTCACTTCTTTCAAGATTTGTTCCATACCTAAATTATACTCAAATATCTCCCTAAACTCCTACCCCACTTACATATTCCCTTGGTATCTTTAAAAGACCAAATCCTCTCCCCTTAAGAGGCTCTCAAGGATGTTTAATTTAAGAGGTAAATTCTTCTTTTCAATTATTTTACTTCCCTTTAAAGTTACTTTGATTTATTTTATATCCTTACCTCTCCTCATCCAAATGTTAAGAAAACTCCATTACCTTATATGTAATGGAAATTTTTTATGATAATGGAATAATTTATTATCATCTCTCTTTTACCCTTATTTTATAATAATAGTAAAAACATCATCGGAGATGTGTTAATTTACCACATTCAAGGACAACAGGTTTTCAATTTCCATTACCATATTCAATTATGGTCATGAAACCATTATTATGGTTGATCCAGACCATAATATATGTATTATGTATCAACTATGGTTCTACAATCATATTTTACACATGGTTTTTATTTATAAGTCAAAATGTGTTCATTCTAATCAAAACCCGCCAATTAACCCAAAAGGTTATCACTAAAGTTTTATATAATAATTCAATATCACCCCAAGTAACCAAATTAAATTTAAAACCACGTAACCTTCTATATTATTAATAATAAAATATAACTCCAATTCTAGCCAACCATCCTCAATTTACATGATTATCGGTTCAGGTATATAAGTAAACTAATCATGAAACAAATGGAACCGAACAATCAAATTGAACCTCATAACCAATAAATAATGTCATGAATGAACTAGAAAAGGTTATAATAAATAAATTACATGTAAAATAGGTTCTTTGATTATTAATTAATTAACCTAATTTGATTATTCAGGCTATTAATATCAAGTGGAGAACTCCATTAGACTTAAGGTAAGGGATTCTACCTGAACCTCCATTATTTCATCAAGTTTTTTTACTCCCTTTTTACCCAAATAAAATCCTATATTATATTTATGTACATATTATAATTTCTATTTATATGTCCAAAATCATGTATCAAGATCCATTATCCATTCTATTTTAGGGATATACATGCTTTTAAGTGATTCCCTTCTCAATACTTCCCGATAAGAAAACCCGTTTAAGGGAACTTCCTAAATTTATACCCAATTTCAAGTGCACTAAACCATGTGTTTTAAGCCACAATAGTTTTTATAAAACTATTTTTTTTATTATTAAAAAATTCTTGGATCACTTTTGGTTTTATATAAAATATTATTCCCTTTTCTATTTTAAATATTCGTTAGTATTTTCCTTAAAACCGCACTAAAATGTTTTAATGCTAAAATTTAATAAATACTCTTCTTACATGTTTTAAATTATATTTTAAATCACGTACCATGATATATTATTATTTTAAATTATGAATTTTCAGGTATGTTTTAATTCCTTTCTTTCATGGACACTTGTATGATACGCCCATTCATTATGATTTATGACATGATTATGATACCCATTTCATTCCATGGGCACCTCTATGTTTATATATGACTAATTATGTATGATTCTTAATGTGGATAACAAATTCATGAATATGTTAATATGGGTTCACCCAGATAGTTCTCTAATGCATTGTGGAAAGTTGAGTCTCATGAGACGTTATGTGAAATAATCTTGGCGGTTAGCCTTAACTCATGATACAATGTGCAACGGTCTTGGTGGTTAACCTTGAATTTTGATTAACTATGTGTAATGAGCCTTGAATCATGCTAAAGTCATGTTTTTTGTTTTTTCCATGTTACTATGAATCCATTTTTATATGATAATGTGTTTATATGTTATGATTCCTTATGTCCCATGCCTTTTATTTTCATTATGTCATGCCTTCTAAACCATGTGCTAAAGATTTATTATTATGTTTAATCCCTTACTGGGATTTTAGATCACACATTTGGTCATGTAATCCCTAGGTTATCCTATGAAAATTTATGAGCACAATGTAATTTAGAAGCTCATTAGAGAGATTAAATAAATAAATGTTTTATGTTTTCAGTTTTATGTACCTAGTCTTCAAAGACACTAGAATTCATAATCCTTGGCATGCAATATGATGTTTTATTATGATTAAAATCATGTAATTATTTTTGTAAAAGTATAGGGTCACTATATTTGGTATTAGAAGATGGTTTATATTAGGAATAGATCACTTTAGTAAGTACCTTAAGGATAGGAGTAAGTATAAGAAAACATACCTAAATTTTGGTAAGTATAGAGAAAGTGGTTTATCAAGAAAATATATCCCTATATAGATTCAAACAGATAGAGGTGGCTCTAGCATAGATATATCTAGGGGTAAAATAGAAAAACACTGCTTTGATCAAGACATGCATGGGAACTTGTGCACGACAACGGGTATTTATGCACTCTTGGTTTGACACTCTCGGGGGATATGCTTTGGAAAATTCACGATCTTCATACAAACCATTATTAAGGGAATAAAAAATGACCCCAAAATAATATAATTTAATAAATATAAAAAAGGTAACCTATATTTAAACCTAGGCAATCACAAGTTATGATATACTTCTCCTTTACAAGTTTATCCTTTTATGTTCAAATTTTCATTTTTATGATTAATATTCATGTATTCAAGACCTCTAATTGTACGTTATTTTTCCTAGTTAATGGTGGGAAATAGAATAACACGTTCTAATAGTCAATGTGATAGGGAATGTGAATATTTACCTAATGATATGCCAAATATGATGGGAATGGGTGCTCAAAAAATCATGACTGTACTTGCTCAGTTGGCTCAAGTAATGAATAATAACTTGAATCAAATAGAATGCCTTCCTCCTCCAAGGAAATAGAAATTTGATATTAAATCCTTCATGAGACAAAGGACTCTCATGTTTAGTGTATATTCTGATCCCCTAATCGTGGTATAGTGAATTAACTACATTTAAAAGATATTCTCTATCAACTAGTGCTCAGAACAATAGAAATTCGTACTAGCGGTTTACCATTTTTATGGGGAAGCTGATCAGTGGTGGACACTGATCAAGAATATAAAGTCCCAAGAGGTAATTGATTCCATGGATTGGGAAAAATTCAATAAAACAATTCAATAAATATTTTCCTTTAACACTTTGTCTCTATATAGAAAGAGAGTTCCTCAGACTCAAGCAGAAAGAAGATGAGTCCATCGGGGCATATGAAGTGAACTTCACAAGGCTTTCAAGATACACCTCTGGATTTGTCATAAACACCAAAATCAATTTGGATCACTTATTTATTAAACTAAATCCGTGTTTATGAAAATTCTTGGTTATTCATGACTTTGATAATTATAAAGAGATTGTATGTTGTCACTTCAAGGTTGAAATAGAGATCGGAGACTCCCAATGGTCTCATGGGCCCAGTGAAAAAACACAAAAAAGTGAGACTAATATGGGTTTTTTGGTAAGTAAATCCCATGATAGAAAAAATATTGAACATCCCATGTGTAAAAATTGTGGGAAGAAGAATCATGAGAACTGTATAAAGGGAACCATGAATTGCTTCAAATGTGGAAAGATGGGACATCTAGAAAAGAACTAACAAAAGGGTACAAATAATCCCACTAATGTGGAAGATAAAAGGAAAACTTAGATAAATAATTAGCCTATAGTGTAGTGTTACAAATAATAAGATAATGATCATTATGTGAACAACTTCCCTAATACAAGGGTTGTTAGAGGCAATCAACAATAACCTCCAAGGTAACAAGGAAGGGATTTTGCTATAACTACTGCAGAAGTAGAGCCATAAAATGATGTGGTGATAGGTACTCTAGTAATTCATTCAAGACTAGAGAATGTACTATTTGATTTTGGTTCTATTAATTCTTTCATATCTTTCAAGTTTAGTAGAACTATTCAAACACAACCTCAAAATTTGGAGGTTAAGTTATCTATGAGAACAAAAAATAGGGAAATTATAGAATCCAAGGTTTATAACTCCACCCTAATAAATGTCTATGGACTAAAACTCTTATCAATTGTCAGGAAAGGGAGATCGCTCTTCACATCTCGAAGCATCCTCCAATTCTTTACAAGTGTAAGGAGGAAGATGAATATCCTTTAGAATCACTATCTCAAGTGTGTATGTTACTGCCTAATGATCAAAAATTTCTAGATCAAATGACTGAGACAAAGGAGATGATACTTCTTGAAGATATGTGTATCATGAGAGATTACACTGATGTATTACCTAAATAGTTTCATGGTATTCCTTCGGATCATAAGGTTTAGTTCTCAATTGAACTTATTCTCGAATCTATTCCTATATCAAAGACACCTTATAGAATGGCCACCATTGAGCTAGAGAGCTGAAGAAGCAGTTACGGGAGAATTTGAAGAAGGGTTTTATACTCCCGAGTGCTTCACCATGGGGTGTACCGGTCCTCTTCATTAATAATAAGGATGGACCAATGCACCTCTTCATTGATTATCACGATCTCAATAAAATCACAAGAAAGAAAAAGTATCCCCTACCATGGATAGATGACTTGTTGAATATCTTTGTGGGCCCAACTATGCTCTAAGGTGGACCTTCGGTCGGGATGTCACCAATTAAATGTGAGGAAGGAAGATATTCCCAAGACTGCCTTTAGAATGAGATATGGACACTATGAGTTCATAGTAATGTCATTTAGACTCACTAACTCTCCAACAATTTTCATGGATCTAATGAATAGAGTCTTTATAGATTACATCAGAAAAATTTTGGTAGTCTTTATTGATGATATTATGATATACTCCAAGAGTAAGGAGGAACACGAGGAGAATTTTAATACTATGTTGATGACTTTGTGAAGGGAGAAACATTATGTAAAGTATAGTAAATGTGAGTTTTGGATAGAGTAAATATCATTATTGAGGCATTTAATCACCAGTAAAGGGATATCTGTAGACCCTTCCAAGAAAAAGGCAATTGAAGAGTGGCCTAGGCCAATATCTGTAATGGAGATTCATAACTTCCTAAGTCTAGCTGAGTATTATCGAAGATTTGTGGAGAACTTTTCATGATTTTCAAACCCAATGACCAATATGACATGGAAGGGGGTGAAATTTTTCTGGAATCAATAATGTGAAGACTGCTTTAAGGAGTTAAAAAATATGCTTATCACTACACCAATATTAACACTCCCAATAAGTATAGAACTCTTTGGGGTGTAAAATGATACTTAAAATAAGGGATCAGGATGTGTGCTGATGAAAAATGATAAATTGATAGACTATGCCTTAAGGAAGCTGAAAATTCATGAGAAAAACTATCCTACGCATGATCTAGTGTTAGCAGTTGTGATCTTTGTGTTGAAAATCTAGAGGCATTATCTCTATGGGGAGAAGTGTGAAATGTTGACTGATAATAGGAATCTCAAATATATATTCACACAAAAAAGAGGTTAATATTTGGAAGTGAAGATGGTTGGAGCTTATCAAGTATTATGACTTCTCAATCCACTACCATCCTTGCAAGGAAAATAAGGTGGTAGATTCTCTATATAGAAAGGATCTTGCATCTTTATCAATGATGATAATTGAAAATGATCCAATCTTCTTTTATTTTTAGAGGATGTACATGGGAATCATTAAGGGAGGAACATCATCAATTCTTTATCAAATGATTTCTCAATAATCCCTCAAGGAGAAAATAATGAATTCTCAAAGAAAATATGTGGAAGCTATCAGAAATGGGAAATCCTCTAAGTTCAAGATTGATGAGAAAGGAGTTATAAGATTTGGGCCACAGTTATGTATACTGTACAATCCATAGATAAAGAAGGAGATTTTGAATGATGCACATAGCTCAACCTCATCTATTCACCCATGGAGCACAAAAATGTATCAAGATCTCTGAGAGAACTTTTGGTGGGACAATATGAAGAAGTAGATTGATGAGTATACATCAAAGTGACTGGCATGTCAGCAACTGAAGGATGAAAGGAAAAAGTTTAAGGGGATGATGCAACCACTACCCATACCAACATGGAAGTTGGAGAAAATCACCATGGACTTTATCACTGGACTTCCAAGTAAATCCAAAGGAAACAATGATATATGGGTCATTTTGAATCCACTACTGCAAATATGGCCTTTATAAGCACTAGAAAAGAGCATTAATGGGCTAGAAAAGTGTTGTTAATTGAGATGAAGATAAAGGGGTCCCCTATAGTAGCGTTAAAAAATCATAGATAAAGACCCATTTTATCAGCGCTGATAAAAGGAGTCTTTTATCAGCGCTAAAAAAATGCTGATAAATGAGTCCTTTATCAGTTCTTTTTTTAACGCTGATAAAAGGGGTCTTTATCAGCACTTTTTTAAAAGTGTTTATAAAAGTTAAAGAACAAAAAAAATATTAAAAAAATATTTCTACAAATTGGGGAGGGCCTTCAACAGTGCCCCGCCCCCCTCCAATAGTACCCCACCCTAGCCCGTTGGCCCCAGCAGCCCCCCCCCCCTTTAACAGCACCATATCCACCCTTTAACAACACTAGCTGCATTTCCCCCCACGCGTGTGACCTGCTTCCCCTTGGATTTGAACCTGAGACATCTTTCATACGCACCTAAACCTTTACCACTCCACCATATTTCTTTGCTCTACATTTAATAATATATCTATTTATTTATATATATATATATATATAGTTATATTTACTTGTACATTAATATATATTTATATTAACATATATATATTTATATTAATATATATAGTTATATTAATATATATATATATATATATCTGTACATTAATAAATGTATACATATATAGTTATATTTATATATTTGTATATTTATTCGTATATTAATATATATTAATATATATTTATTTATATATATTTATATTTTTTATCCATATATTTATTCATATGTTAATATATATTTATAAGATCAGTTTTAAATACATTTATACAATATACTTTTTTTTGTGTGTTTATAAATAAATAAATACATATATACAACACACACACACAGAGAGATATATATATATATATATATATATATTATGTGCATCTGTAAGTATAATTATACATATTTTTATATATTTAAAAATATTATATATTAATATGTATATACATATGTTTAGAATATATAGATAATATATATCATTTTGTTAATATATACGCACAAATATACACACACACACACACACATACATATTACATAGGTATATAAATATTCATATATTTTTATTTTAAATAAAATGGATATTAGTTTTTTATTTAGATATGGCTTATATATTGAGAAATATATTGTTATATATTTGATTATAAATAACATTACATTATGAAAAATGATAAAATTTTAAATCCATAATATGAATATGAATGTAATCCCTTAGAATAAATTTATTCCCCACTAAAAAAAGTAAAAACGTTCCCCTTAAACGAGCCTGAAATTCCATCAAATGTTACAAAATTTGGGTATCCGAACTAAAAAGTAATTTTTGGAGGCCTTTTGGGCCTTTTTGGCCTTGAAAAATGTGACAAAAGGTTCTTGGTATCACTAGCACGTAGAGCTCATCGCAGGCTTCAATTTGATATGTTGTAGAGTTTAAACAGACACTCAAATCAAAATTTATGGTTGTTTGAAGTTTGAGTTACATTTTCAACTTATTTTATATATTTTATTAATTTTCTGATTTTTTATGTCTTCAAATTATTATTAAATGATTACTAGTTGATGATAATTAGAAAATTATTAATTAATAATTTTTTGAAGATATTTCATAAGCCATTTTCACTACATATCTTATATATATTAAGTGAAAATGTTTATTTATACTTATCTAAATCATATTTAAAAAAATATATATTATATTTATATCAAAATAAATATACTTATATATTTATATATCAATATATTATTTTTTATGAAATTTCTTTTTTTGAAATATACACTTTATCAGCGCTAGGAAAAAATCATTGATAAAGCCCCCCTTTATGAGTGCTACTAAAAAAAGCGATGATAAAGGGGGCCTCTTTAACAGTGCCGATAAAGGCGGTTCCTTTATTAGAGCTAAAAAAGGGGTGATAAAGGGGCACTTTTAACACTTCTTTTTTTAGCACTGTTAAAAGTACCCTTTATCAGTGCTGATAAGGGAACCCCCTTTATCAGTGATTTTTTTAGCACTGTTAAAGGGTGGCGCTGCAAAAACCCATTTTTGTGGTAGTGCAATTGATGATTGATCAGCTGCACCCTCCTACATGTGATTCCATCATGCACTACTTTGGATTCCTTTTCACCGATAAAGGAAAACCTAGTCCCATATCAGTGGACACACCGCACCATGCGCCTAAAACAGTCGATCTGGACATGGACTACTAATTGCTAGTCTATGCCCAGAATGATGTCGTAAGGCCTCAATGACACTACTAAGATATCTCAGATGAATCTCTCACCTCCAAGAGTAAGCTCACACTATCAGTACTAGTGTGTGGTCTCCAAATACCCTCCCATAGGAGTCTCTAATCGTAAGGATTGAGCCAATGGATCAATTGGAATCTTTGAGCTCTGAATAAGATATGTGGTAAGAAAGGAGTGACTGAAACTTGTGTCTATTAGAACTACAACTAAAGTGGAGAAGACACAGATTGTACCTTGCATCATCTCTGGGATGTCAGGATTGTAGGCCTCAAAGGCCTAAAGCTAAGATTTCCCTTATCCACCTACTCTTGGGGCCCATGGCGGACCACTTGGGGGTGGTGGTCGTAGTACCTCATAACTACTCCCACCTCCTGCCACTTTTCCCGCTTCTATGACACACTCAATGCCTGGAGGACCACCCTGTTCATGTCTCTATAGCTACCTTAGAGGCCCCTTGACCATCTTTCAGTCCTCTATGTGGCGAGTCGGGTAATCATGATCCATGTTCCCCTACCTACCACATGCATAGAATAGGATGATCTCCTGGAAACTCTCTCTACCCCAGGAGCCTCATACCACTGACCCTGAGTCTTGGGGTCATCCTCTGAATGGTCTGGTCTGTTTGGGCCTCTGCATCATTTTTTAACTACCCGCCACAGATGACTCAGCCACCCGTCACCCGGTGGTAGCTCCCACCATCGATGTTTGCTCAGTGAGGAATATATCTACTAGTAAATCTCACTCTAGCACCCCATCCGGGTAGGGATGATGAGGTAAATCATTGATACCTTGATCTCCCATAGGATTCCCTATTCAAAGGTTCAGGCCCTAAAGAAAGGGTCCTGCACCATATCTGTAGAGTAATGGGAGAGGTCTATGAACCTTACAGAGTACTCAGTCACTATCAGGATACCCTTTTGTAAGTGAATTAGTTCATTTATTCACACAAAGCGCAAAGTTGTGGGGAATAAATCCTCCCTGAAAAGTCTCTTGAAGTCAGACCATGTGGGGGTCGCCTCCACTTGAGTCTGGATGGTCAAACTCCACCATCTCCCTTCCAAGACCTACAGAAGGATCACTTCTAGAACCACCATCTGCTCAAGTGAAATCCTCACAAAGTAGAAGACTCACATCACCACCTCTATCCAATCCTCAGCGACCTAGGGATCTATCTATCTCATGAACATGGGAGGTCTCTATCACTAGAACTCTTTTAAGGAACTGAGAATACGTGCATCATCTACTAGTTTCACTAGTAGTAAATACTAACCAATGGGCGGTGGTATCAATGGGACACTTCCTGAAGGTTCCATCTTGAGAAACGGTCCCTGTACTGAAGCCTCAACACTCTATGGACCATCCTCATGGTCATGCATAAGAATCCTGGTTGGCTATCTGCATAGAGGCATCCTGAAACAGATCAAGACGAACCACAGTCAATAGATTATACCTGGTGAGATGAATCTGACTAAAAAAGATCATTAGAAAACATCCAAATATGAATGCAACTAGTGTTTTCATGTACCAGGTCGGAAAATAGAAATCAAGTTCCTGGTGTATGGATACGTCGGCAACCGCACCAGCATTGGACTCCCTAGCCTGAAAGCTGAACTCAAAACACTTAAGACTGTTGACCCATCAAAATTTACAGAATATTAGTTCTTCTAGTAGAACTGACCCATCTCTAATACCACTTTGTCATGACCCGTACCCTAGGGCACGTGCCATGACTACCCTAATCATGCCTTCCATAGGCCATAGGCTAGCGACTAGCACTAAGAAGGCATATCCTATAATGGGAAGGCATTTTACTTTAAACCTGTACACACACACAAAGATCAAACTAGAGAAATGTAAACACTAAGTAAACCAAAACTATCACCAAGACAACTACTAAAAGTATAGTACATAATGAAAAGTAAAATGGGGCCAGAATACAAGCCCAAAACCACAAAGGAAAGTACAACTACCGAGTTCCATCTGCTCAAACCCTGCCTAAAGGGTATGTGGAGGGTAGTTATCTATAACCATAGAAGTATGTCCCATCTGTCCCATCTCAATGGGAACCACCAGGTTCCATACCACCAACTTTTCCATCAAAGCTCCGATCACCTTCACGAGACATGAAACATACGGGTGAAGCCCGTGCAGAGGTGAGTAACACAATACTCAGTAGGGACCCCAAACCATAAAGTAAATACCAAAAAAGTAAGACCACGCAAAAAGATAACATAGAAAGACCACAAAGTAAAGACAAATAACACTAGATATAACTCAAAGTATGGAAAGTAAGACTTTCAGTCATAAAGCTAAATCATCTTGTACTATTGAGAGACTCATCCCTAATGAGCCACTGAGGTCTGCTCAACTATTAGACCACTATGGTCCGCTCGGCTACTGGACCATTGAGGTCTGCTCGTCTACTAAACCACTGAGGTCTGCTCATCTGTTGGAACAATGAGGTCTGCTCTTCTATTGGACCACTGAGGTCCGCTCTGCTACTCATACATTGAGATCTGCTCATCTCTTGGACCACTGAGGTCTGCTCATCTACTGGACCACTGAGGTCCACTATACTATTGTACCACTGAGGTCCGCTTGTTTTATAGACCACTAAGGTTTGATCGTCTTTTAAACCACTAAGGTCCACTCTATTGTTGGACCACTGAGGTCCTCTCATATCCTATACCACTGAGGTCCACTCATCATATCCTTTGTGTCACATCCATCCATAGGATTCCCACTCTCCAGTGAGCTATATTCCATGAGAATCTACTCCTCAATCCATAGGTCATATCTTGACTTCTACGAAGTCTCAATTATAGTATACCCAAAGTACCATCTCATCACAAGGGTCCCAACATCGTAGGCGATGCGACAATCAGATGCTCGGTCTGAAATATATTAGCATTTTAGTAAACAGGGGTTGGTTGTGTCTAGGTCTGTTCTGACTTGGTTGGATTGACCCTACCAACCCAACCCAAAGGTCCCATATGACCCAACCCATTTTAGCCAACCCAACCCGACCTGATTAGGTCTGGGTCAACCTGATCCAAACTGGCCCTTTGGGACTTGCTGGACCTGGCCCGACTTGGTCTTGGGTCCAGCCCACCGGGTATCCCAGTGACCCAGTCCCATTCCTTTGGCCCGATCTAACTCAGTCAGACCAGTTCTGACCAGCCGGGCTGCCCAACAACCTAGTTTTCCATCCAGCCTATGCTTCACCGGCGGGTCAGTTCTCCTCCCACCAGATCCTCCCAGTGGAAGACTTTCCTCCAGATGGGTGGACACAGTCGGGGACCACGTCACCCCCTCCCAATAAATGTGGCTGAAAGCCATGTCGATCCTCTCCCCATGGCCGGATACCGTGGGGGTTCACCCACCGGATTAATGTGTCCATCCTGCATTCCCCGCGGCTGATCTGTGTGGCCAGCACTGGCCCATGGTGTTGTTGTGGGTCCCCTTTCCACTGTGGCTTCGTGTGGTGTCCTGTCACCCTCGCCCGTAGCCTAGGTGTTACGGCCCTATGTGTAGGATCGAAATAACGATGTAGATGCTCAATATACAAGAGGGGGGTGAATTGTACACTTTAAAAATTTCCTTAAACAAGGAAAGATCTAAGTTTAACAAATTTAAACTAAGAAAATTCAGAAAACCTCTTACAAAAATTGGATAATTGGAACAAAGTATGAAGTTACAAACTATAAGTTCTATACACTAGCTTAAAACTAGAAAGTGATTCTAAAAAACAGGTTCCGAAAATATGATTCCAAAAAGATGGATCCGGAAATATGATTCTGGAAAACTGAAACTTAATGAAAGTTTACAATATGGCATTCTACCTTAAAGCGTATAGAATCTAAAAGAATCTGAGTACAAGTGTAAGGAAATATAAGAAGGTTATACTTTCCTTACAATAAAAAATGCAGAGGAAAACTTGTAACAAGTTACAAGATATAAATCTTTTAACCCAAAGAGAAGGGTATCTAACAACATTGGATAAAGGTCCCTTGATTTATACTTTCAAGCAAGTATGTCTTACCCACACCAGGGTAAGACCTCGATATGAATATTGGAGTCTCTGTCTTTCTATCCCTACAAGACCTCAACTTCAAGGTAGTTGGAACCTCTATCTTCCTCAACAAGGAAGCCATAAACTTCAAGGTGTTGGAATCTCTGTCTTCTTATCCCCAGAAGCCCTTGAATGCAAACACCAACATTCAGAGTTGCACGAAGTAATCTGCACAAGGCAAATTTTGAACAAGTCATTCAAACTTTCTTCACGAAGCTTGAGAGTTAATAAAAAACTCTCTATCTAGAAATCACTTCAACAGCATATAAGCACAAGTTGTCAAAGTTGTTGAAGTTCAGTATGGATCTTTTCAAATGTGCTCCTATTTATAGGCAAAATTTCAACGGTCGGCTCCCTCCTCCAATGGTCATATTTTCCTCAAAATTCGGAGGGACCTGTACACGTGTCACTCAACCAACGGTTTGTTAGAAAAAGAATGGATGACATGATTTTATAACAAAACATGTGTAAACATAAGAAAAACTGAAGTTCAGAATGTAAGCAAATAAAAGTTCGAAGTCTAAACAAAATAGAATTAGGAGTCTATAATAAAAGTGTATTCAGATTCTATTTTATAGGAATTCGGAATCTGAATTTTGTAGAAGTCTGGAGTCTAAATTTCTAAGGAAATTCAGAGTCTGATTTCACCAGAGTTCAGAATCTGAACATATAGAGTTCGGATTCAAACTTGTAGAAGTTCGGAGTTGAACTAGTTAAAAGTTCAAAGTCGAAATCATAAAATTTATTAGTCAAACTAGTAAAAGTTCAGAGTCGAACTCATAAAAGTTTGGAGTCTAACTAGTAAAAGTTCAGAGTCGAACTAGTTAAAGTTCAAATTCGAACTCATAAAAGTTCGGAGTCGAACTAGTAAAAGTTTGGAGTCGAACTCATAAAAGTTTGGAGTCCAAAATTCGGAGTTGAACTTTGTTAAAGTTCGTATCCAGAATTCGGAATGGAACTTTGTCAGAGTTCGTATCTAGAATTCGGAGTGGAACTTTATTAGAGTTTGTATCCTGAATTCGGAGTGGAACTTTATTAGAGTTCGTATCCAGAATTCGGAGTGGAACTTTATTAGAGTTCATATCCAGAATTCAGATCCAAAAATAGAATGCTTCATATCTAATCATTATATGATTCTGAGATTTTGACATGAATCCGATTTTTACACTTATGAAAAATATTGATATGTGTAAGGAAATCTAGGTTAGGGTAAATTTCCATAAGAAAGGAAATTTTCTTTATAGAAGTAAAATATAGATTTGCTTAAGTATAAGGTGTTTGTGATTTTCAAAACAAGAAGGAATGGAAAATTCATAAGGAAAACCTTATTGACTTAACAATCTCCCCCTTTTTGGAAAGCACAAACATCCTTACGAAAAAGAGTATAAGGACTTTGAAAAAATTCATTATACTTTGAAATTAAAACTTATCTCCCTTTGTTCATGAATGATGAAGAATACAACTAACTCCCCCATAGGCATCAAAACTCTAAGGATTGTATTCTGAATTTTCGGAGTGGAGTTTTCATTACCATGGAAATGAAAAAACTTCATAATAAGAACTCCCCCTTACTTTAAGGATATCTTCACTTAGAAATTTTTCCTTCTCCATTTTAAATTTTTCATTCTCCCCTTTTGAGTGATTATTTTTTCTTCTATCCCTTTGTGATTTTCAAAAATAATTTAAGTGAATGGGAAAAAATATGGTACCTGAAACATCAGTATAAACAACACAAGATAAGACCAACCAAATATTTCATTTGAAAAAAAATTACAAGGAAATCCAAATACAGCAAAAGATCAGAGTGGGTTTATTTGCCTTCCTTTTCCTTCAGAATTAGATTCTTCAACAAGGTTTTTAGCTTATACAAATCTCTTTGATCCTCCTCAGCTTGCCTTTCCAAAGCTTTTATCCTTTCATCTTGAGCTTTCAAAGCTTCTTCCTGAGCCTTCATGGCCTCTTCCTGCATCTTTAGTATCTCATCTTGCTTTTGCAGCTTTTCTTGAAACTCATGCTGAAAATATCTTTCACCTTTCCAGTTTTGAGATACTGAGTTAAGCTTACCATTTAGATCCCTTACTTGTTGATTCCGAATATTTTTCTCAGTGGTCAGATCATCCTGAATATTCTTAATCTTGTTATCCTCAGTGTCAAAGGCATCTTTTACCTCATTCTGAAAACGATCAAAGTCAGCAATGTCTTCTTCAACTTTCTTAGACCATAAAGTGATTTTGCTGCATGATTTCCTATGCACATAATAATTGATAAGGAAATTTATATGGTTAGCCTCAATCTTCACACACTTATACATGACCATGGATAAGGATTCTGACTTCTGATTCAAACTATGCTACAAAATCTGGCATCTGGAGTCTATAGTGGGAAATATCGGAATGGTGTCCACCAACTTTTTCAAAGATTCAACAACAAAGTCATGACTATGTGCTGATGACTCCAAATCAGATAACCTGCATGGGGATTGTTCTTATTCAATATGTACCAACTTTATTTTAGAAGTACCACCAACTTCTTTCTTCCTGATGATATCTTTTTTTGGTGTGTCCAAGAGCACTTTCTTTCCTTTATTAGTTTTCAGAATGGGTTGATCATCTGGGGACTCTTCCTCACTTTCTAATAGTTGAACAATATGGTCTTCATCTATTTTCTCCTTTTCTGCTCCTTCCTCAAGAAAATTCTTCTCATGGGATTATTCCTCATCATAAAAAACATTTTCCTTCTCTTACTCCTAGTTATCACCATCCTTGATAGTTTCTTTCTCAACTCCCTTTCCCAAAGTGACTAATTTTGCGGATTCAGCCTTCTCTTGATAATCTTATACTTGTTTGATCAATTAATCCATATCATCACTTCCTTATTCTTCTTATTCTTCTTCTTCAACAACCTATTCTTTTAATTCTTCACCAGCTTGTTTTTCTACTTCATCAACTACCTATTTACCCTTAGACTTTTCGGAGTGATATAGTTCTTTGCTGGAGTTTCTGGTAAAGATGGTTGGACATCAAAGGTTTCTGGAATAGGAATCTACTCATAATACATCTCTATTTCTTTTAAAAGAGATTGAACAATCTCTTCTTATGAAATCTTCTTCTTCATATTTTTCTCTTTTACTTGTTTTTGTAACTCATCAGTAGCTCTTTCTTTTAAGGCCTTAGCCTCTGCAGGGTCCAATCCAAACTGTGGATCCCCTTCTTTCCTCTTCTCCTTGTCTTCTCTCCACTTAGCATCCACCTCATTTGGATATGCTTTATTTTTTTTCAGATTGGGAGGTGAGGACTAGGTTTCCTTAGCTTTAGGGGTTTTATCTTCAATAACCACTTCCTAAAGCTTCCTCCTCTTAGTGACTTTCTTCACTGGTTCATCCTTCTCCACATTTTCTGGAATGGTCTCAGCCTCTGCCTCTAGAAAATTATAAAACCCTCCTGTTTATTTTGAAAAATCCCTATTCATTATTTTCAGCGTGTCATCACTGACAAGCATGAGCTTGAAATTCCGAACCTTAGACTTACATGCAACCTTGAAAGAGTCTAAGCATCGAACTATCATCTTTGATAGTAAGGCAGGGTACATGATTATTTGAGCTCTTAAGTTTCCTTCCTTTATATTCTTGATCATCACAAGGACATGCCTCATCAGATTTATTTTTCTTAGATTCACCAAGAAGTCTAAGAAATAAAAGTCACTTTTCTTCAGGGTATCTTTATTACCCTTTCTCAGAACCAAGAATCCTTGTACCCAAAGCTGAAGAATCCTATTATTAGGAGACAGGTGAGCAATCTTGGCTATCTTGACATCAGTAAGTTCAAGACATTGTAAGGCCTTAACCTTAACAAAACTACCTTGAGCATCTGGAAGTTTGTGTGAACAAAATTCAGCTTCTCCTTCGTATGCTAGCCCCACCAAGCTTGCCGCCTTGGTGTAAGTAAGTTTGTAAGTCTTGCCATAAGAATTGAAAGAAAACTTTTCTCTTCCATCTTCCTCATAGAAATTTGATGATTCATAGAATTATACAAGTAACTCCGGATAGACAGGATCTTGATCACTTATCTTGGATACACAAACATCTTCCCAACCATTCAGCCTGATATTCTTGGAAATGATGGATTCATACATGAAAAAGTTCAGATGGACCAACCTTTCTCTGTACACTTTCCATTTTGAAATTGGCTTTGAGGAGGACATATCTTGAGAAGTAGCTTCAACAGACATTCGGAATGGAGAGTTCTGAAGGATTCGGAACGACTTGTCAAAGATCGAAATGGCCTTAAGAAGAGAGTCAGTTCTTTGAGATGAAAAAGATTTGAAAAACCGATGTGGGAAGACCCTCGGGGGTCCCCTTTATATAGGCGTTGAGACGATGGTTCAGTTTCCACGGTTGATCGAATGGTTGAGATACATTGAGATATGATCTGATGGTTGAGATACAATCCATAAGGAAAACTTGACTCGGATCTTTTGAGGTTTTAGGAAAAACATTTGGATTTAAGAAAACTAGAATCCGAAAATTTTTAAAACTCATAAGAAAACACCAGTAAGAAAAATATGACTATGAATACTTAAGTAAGGAAGTTATACCTTTCGGATTTGCCTGAAATATTGTTCATAATTGGTAATATTCTTCTTGAAGAAAATTTGACTAAGAAAAAAAACTCACTACGAAAAACTTCATTATGAAAAAGTCAGTACGAAAATTTCATTAAGAAAATTCTAGTACGAAAATTTCATTACAAAAATTTCAGTTCCAAAAATTTTCATTATGAAAATTCCAGCTTCGAAGATTTCATTATGAAAATTTTCTGTACGAAAATTTCACTACAAAAGTTCCAGTATGAAAATTTCATTAAGAAAATCCAGTATGAAATTTTCATTACGAAAGTTTCCAGTTCCGAAAACTTCATTACGAAAGTTCCAGTATGAAAATTTCATTACGAAAATTCCAGTATGAGACTTTCATTATGAAAATTTTAATAAGAAAATTTTGAAAAAAAACTGATTATGAAAAATTTTAGTTACAAAAGCAATAAAAACTGATTACGAAAATTTTGATTACAAAAAAAGTTTGGTTATACAAACAAGAAAATGTACTCCCCCAGTGAAAAGGAGTTTATTACTGTAAGGAGAATTGTTCAACAAGAAGTTAGTGGAGAAGGATTGCCTCATGGTTATCATTCCTAACTTTTGTTTAATGTATTCAAATATATCAGAGGGTAAAGATTTTGTGAAAATATCATCAAGTTGATCTTGCGTTCCGATAAACTAAAGTATGATATCTCTTTTTAGTGTGTGATCCCTAAGAAAGTGATGCCTAATATCTATATACTTTGCACGAGAGTGATGTGCAGGTTTTTTACTAAGGGCAATGGCACTTGTGTTATCACACAAAATTTGAGTCTTAGTAAAACTCAAGTCATAGTCTGTGAGTGTGTGTTGCATCCACAACACTTGATCACAACAACTTCTAGCTGATACATATTCAACTTCATTAGTGGAGAGTGATACTAAGTGTTGCTTCTTGTAGGACCAAGAAACTAATGAATCTCCTAAGAAATGAAAAGTTTTGGATGTACTCTTTCTATCCATTCTACATCCACCAAAGTCAGCATCCGAAAAACTTTTTAAAACAAAATCATTTCCAAAAGTATAAAATATTCCAAGATCCATGGTTCCCTTTAAGTAGAAAAAAAATTCTTTTCACTGCCTTTAAATGATATTCCTTAGGATTGGATTGATATCTGGAACATAAGCATACTGAAAACATTAAGTCTGGATGACTGGATGTCAAGTATAGTAGGCTTCCTATCATACCTCTAAAAGATGTTTGATCTATTGGTTTCCCAGCTTCATCAAGATCTAAAGAGTTTTAGGTACCGATGGGAGTACTTATACTCTTAGTGTTGTCATATCCATAATTTTTAATAAGGTCTTTAATATACTTATGTTGAGATATATAGGTACCTTCTGGTTTTTGAGAAATTTGAAAACCAAGGAAAAGTGTTAACTCACCCATCATACTCATTTCAAACTCAGATTTCATTAGACTTGCAAAGGAGTCAGTTAAAGATTATTGAGTTGAACCAAATATGATGTCATCAACATAAATTTGAACAATCAAAACATTTTTCTTATATTTATTTATAAAAATGGTTGGATATGTATTTCTCTTAACATAGTTATTTTAAAGAAAAAATCTTATAAGCCTATTATATCGGGCTCGGGGGGCTTGTTTAAGGCCATACAAAGCTTTGGTAAGTCTAAAAACATGATCAGGATGTTTTGTATCTTCAAAGCCAGGAGGTTGTTCAACAAAAACTTTCTCTTGAACATAACCGTTAATAAAAGCACATTTCACATCCATTTGAAAAAGTTTAAAATTGAATAATGATGCAAAGGAAAGTAAGATATGAATAGATTCAAGTCTAGCTACCGTAGTATAGGTTTCTTCATAGTCTATTCCCTCTTGCTGATTATAGCCTTTAGAAAATAGTCTAGCTTTATTTCTAACAATGATTCCATTTTCATCACACTTATTTCTGAAGACCCACTTTACTCCAATAATAGAAGTTTCCTTGGGTCTTTCATCCAAGGTCCAGACTTTATTCCTTTCGAATTAATTTAGTTCATCTTGCATTGCTTTGATCCAATCATCATCAGCTAAAGCTTCATCAGTGGTTTTTGGTTCTAATTGGGAAAGGAATGATATATGTTCTACTTCATTCCTCAAGGAACTTCTAGTCCTTACAGGTTGATTCACATCAACAATGATACTATCACTGGGATGATTATTTAGAAACACCTGAATTGGGTTTTGTAAAACATGTTCATCAATATAGGGTAGAAAGTCTTCTGGGGTAAATATTTCATAAGAATCTTCTTGATCATTTTCCTTATCAGAAGGATCTTCTATCAAAGGTTGATAATCAGTTTTTGAAAACACATCTGATGATGTAGGTTTCGATGGTTTTAAAACAAAAGGATCAGATTCATCAAATTTTACATGAAGTGTTTCTTCAACAGTACAAGTTTTTTTGTTGAAAACTCTATAGGGCTTAGAAGTTGTGGAGTAGCCTAAGAATATTCCTTCATCGTATTTTTTGTGTGAATTTTTGTAGATTATCTTTAGTATTCAAGATGAATACCTTGGAACCAAAAACCTTGAAGTAGGAAACTCTAGGTTTTCTACCATTCCATAACTCATAAGGATTTTTATTAAGAAAATGTCTAATCAAAATTCGATTTATAGTATAACAAGCAGTACTTACAGCTTCAGCCTAGAAATGTCTAGCTATAGAATATTCACTCAACATGGTTCTAGTTATCTCTTGAATAATTCTATTTCTTCTTTCAAAAACACCATTTTGTTGAGGAGTTCTCGGTGCTAAAAAGTTTTGAGTAATACCTTTTCTACTACAAAAATTTTCAAAATCAGAATTTTGGAATTCTCCTCCATGATCACTATGAATAGTTTTTAGTGGAAGGTTTTTCTCGTTTTTAACCTGGGATCTAAAACTTTTGAAATAAGAAAAATCTTCATACTTCTTTTCTAGAAAATAGACCCATGTAAATCTAGTGTAATCATCAACTATAACAAACACATAGTATTTGCCTCCAATGCTTCCAATTTGTGTTGTACCAAAAAGATCCATGTGCACCAACTATAATGCATCAGTTGTTGAGAATTCATCGATCGATTTAAAACTAGATTTATGTTTCTTTACATATTGACAAGGATCAAAAACTTTAGAATAATTACAGTTGTTTAAGAGTCACCACCACTGGCACTCCAAGTATCATTAGCTTTCAGAACTTTCTTAGCTTTAGCTTTATAATACTTCTTCCTATTCCTTTCAGAATTCCTCTCTTTTCTTTCTTTCTTCTTGAGAATAGAGAAATCAGGTTGTATGTGTCACTTCTCTTACATTCGTAGCATGTAACTTCTGAATCTTGCCTATCTTTCCTCTCCTTCTTCTTATACTTGGATTGAAAATTTCTTTGACCAGCTATCTTGTTCATTCTTCGAGCAAGATTTTCTAACCCATTTTCTGAGACTTCAATCTCACTAGATTCGGATTGGATAGTAACCTTCTTAGATTTGGATCTAGTAACTCTCTCATGACTATTAGCTTTCATGTGATTTGATGTTGTAGTAAAAGCAATAGTACCATTCCCATTCTTCTTTTTGATTTTATTAGCATCTCTCTTCATCCTTGTTTCATGTTGGAGAAGAGTTCCAAACAGCTCGTCTAAGGAAATTTGAGTAACATTCCTATTCTCATCAATAGTTGTCCTCTTTGATTCCCACTCATTGGGCATAATATCAATGATTTTGTCAACAAGAGCTTCATCATCTAGGACTTTCTCTCCCATAGATTTTAAGCTGTTTACGATAGTCATGAATCTCTGTTTCACTTTAAAAATCGGTTCTCCATAAGGAAAGTTAAAACCATGATACTCAGCTCTAAGCATGGCTCTTCTAGTCTCAATCACTTTAGATGTACCAAAATGAGTAACTTCAAGTTTCTTCCATATACAGTTAGTTGTTTCACAAGAATAAATTTGGCTATATATGTTCCTAGTCATTGAACATAGTAAAGTGTTGTGTACCTTATAGTTGAGTTGATAATCATGCTTATCTTGGTTGGTGAAAGTACTAACTTCCTTATCAGTAATTTGATAACATCCAGTAAGCATAACAAAATTTTCTACTCCAGTATTGATAACGAATGTCTTCATTCAATCTCTCCAATACTCATAATCATTACCATCAAAAATTGGTGGTCTTGTAGGATTTAAGTTGTCTATAGATCCAACGTTTAAACCTGCCATCCTTAAAATAACCCTTGGCACTCAAAACTTGTTAGCAACAAGAGTTCGTAATGAAAGAAAATATATGAATCCGAAAAATAATATGACTCTGGAAAATTGACTTTGGATATTATATGTAAAAAAATAGAACTTTAGTGGATGTAAGCAAAAGATTAATCCGAACTTTATGAGTCCGAAAAACCGAATCCGAAAAATCTATTCCGAGAAAGAATGAGAAAAATTTTCTTCTGAATTTAATCGTGAGATTTAATCATATTGAACAAACCCTTGGGGTTTGAATTTTGAGTTAACCTCCTCTGATGCCAATTGTAGGATTGAAATAACGATGTAGATGCTCAATATACAAGAGGGGAGATGAATTGTACACTTTAAAATTTTCCTTAAACAAGGAAAGATCTAAGTTTAACAAAGTTAAACTAAGAAAATTCACAACACCTCTAACACCAATTGGAGAATTGGAACAAGGTATGAAGTTACAAACTTCAGGTTCTATACACTAGCTTAAAACTGGAAAGCGATTCTGAAAAACAGGTTCTGAAAATATGATTCCAAAAAATGGATCTAGAAATATGATTCTGGAAAACTGAAACTTAATGAAAGTTTACAATATGAGATTCTACCTTAAAGCATATAGAATCTAAAAGAATCAGAGTATAGGTGTAAGGAAATATAAGAAGTTTATAATTTCATTATAATAAAAAATGCAGTGGAAAACTTGTAACAAGTAACAAGATATAAATATTTTAACCCAAAGAGAAGGGTATCCAACAACCTTGGATAAAGGTCCCTTGATTTATACTTTCAAGAAAGTCTATCTTACCCACACCAGGTTAAGCCCTCGATATGAAGATCGGAGTCTCTGTCTTGCTATCCCTGCAAGACCTCAACTTCAAGATAGTTGGAACCTCTGTCTTCCTCAGCAAGGAAGCCCTCAACTTCAAGGTGTTGGAACCTCTGTCTTCCTATCCCCAGAATCCCTCGAATGTAAACACCAAAATTCGGAGTCACACGAATCAATCTGCACAAGGAAAAGTTTGAACAAGTCGTTCAAACATTCTGCACGAAGATTGAGAGTTAATAAGATCCTCTCTCTATATAAATCACTTCAACAACATATAAGAACTAGTTGTCAAAGTTGTCGAAGTTCAGTATGGATATTTTCAAATGTGCTCCTATTTATAGAAGAAATTTCAATAGTCGGCTCCCTCCTCCAATGGTCATATTTTCCTCAAAATTCGGAGGGACCTGTACACGTGTCACTCAACCAATGGTTAGTTAGAAATAGAATGGATGACATTGTTTTATAACAAAAACATGTGTAAACATAAGAAAAATTGAAGTTCAGAATGTAAGAAAATAAAAGTTCGGAGTCTAACCAAAATGGAATTCAGAGTTTATAATAAAAGGATATTCGGATTCTATTTTATAGGAATTCGGAATCTGAATTCTATAGAAGTTTGGAGTCTGAATTTATAAGGAAATTTGGAGTCTTATTTCACCAGAGTTCAGAATCTGAACTTATAGAGTTCAGAGTCGAACTTGTAGATGTTCGGAGTCGAACTAGTTAAAAGTTTAGAGTCGAACTCATAAAAGTTCTGAGTAGAACTAGTAAAAGTTTGGAGTCGAACTCATAAAAGTTCGGAGTCAAACTAGTAAAAGTTCGGAGTCGAACTACTAAAAGTTAATAGTCGAACTCATAAAAGTTCGGAGTCGAACAAGTAAAAGTTTGGAGTCGAACTAGTAAAAGTTCGGATTCGAACTCATAAAAGTTTGGAGTCCAGAATTCAGAGATGAACTTTGTTAAAGTTCGTATCCAGAATTCGAAATGGAACTTTGTCAGAGTTCGTATCTAGAATTCGGAGTGGAACTTTATTAGAGTTTTTATCCTGAATTTGGAGTGTAACTTTATTAGAGTTTGTATCCAGAATTCAAAGTGGAACTTTATTAGAGTTTATATCTAGAATTCGGATCCAAAAACAGAATGCTTCATATCTAATCATTATATGATTCCGAGATTTTGATATAAATCTGATTTTTACACTTAAGACAAATATTGATATGTGTAAGGAAATCTAGGTTAGGGTAAATTTCCTTAAGAAAGTAAATTTTCCTTATAGAAGTATAGTATAGATTTTCTTAAGTATAAGGTGTTTGTGATTTTCAAAACAAGAAGGAATGGAAAAGTCATAAGGAAAACCTTATTGACTTAACACTATGTTGCCACCATCCCACGAATGGATGCTACGGGGACTACCACCATCGGCCTTCAAGACACCAGCGTTCACCACCATCGTGATCATGTGTTGCAGTCTCTTGCCACCACCACAGTATCCTTCTGCCATCGCCACCTTATGATAGGACCTCTTGCTGATTTCGTAGCCTGCCTGGCTCTGACCCTTCTTACTTGATGTCGCCATCTCCCATAGCCTCCTACTGTAGGCCGATGCGCTGATGCACTACTGTGGTCCTATTTGGACCACAGATACCATCACCACCAAATTCATTACGCCACAAAGAATGAGAAGAATGCAAGAAGAGGAGAGGGGAAGGAGTCACACATAAGAACACCCAAAGAATGATTTGTGTCTTTGGTCGTGTTGACCCGGATGCATTCTTATTTACAGGATCACAAAGAACCAAAATAAGGAATAATAATCACTAAGATATATATCTCCTTTTTTATCTTGCATCATTAACCCTCTAGTATGAACAATCGATCAGTGGGTTAACTTGTTCATGAGTTAAACAGTATTCTTCGTTTAAAATAAAGAACGAGGAAAAAAATCACACAGAAAAGCATCAAACCCCTAAATGGGAAAGGAGGTTTATCAAGGATGATCGTTCATCATCATTCGTCGATCTCCTATCCTAAATCTTCTCTCCAAGGGTGTCAGTGTCATCTTCTGATTCGCTGGTGTTCTTTGTTGGACAGGCTTCCTTTATCATTAATTAAATGAATTCTAGGGTTGCCTTTCAACCCTGAATTCCATGTTTAATTAAAGAAGGAAGATGCATTCATGTTTCATCATCACCACACTACTCCATTAATGAGGTTAATTAATGATATTAATTATTGAGATTTAGCATCACCTCATCGCTCCACCACAGCACTGACGTTCCACTACTTAATGATGAAGAAAATAAATAAAATAAAATAATTTATTTTATTTTTCTTCCGAAAAGTCAAAAAATTAACTTTCACCCTCAACCCGTGCTGGTCAAGGTTAGGCTCCGTCAAAGGGAAGTACGCCCCATGATATAAATGGTACTCTCGGATTTCTGATCTGCCATTTAGGTGTTATAAGGATTTGAATATAAAATAATCGTTACTCAATTATTTTATTTATGACCAAAATATACTTTCTAGTGTTGACCCATGTTGGCCAATGTTAGGCCCTTTCTAAGAAAATCCTAATGCTCTGAGTTCAACGGTTCCCTTGGATATTTTATCAATGCACCAGTTTAAAAGTTATAAAATCCTGCTCTCACATTTATTTAATGAACTTTAAAAAAGAGTTTAAAAATACGTTCTGACCACACTAGGACTCAGAATTATATGCCATATCAGAGCCTCGTCTCGAAATAATCTCGTTTAGTTTTAAAAAAAATCATGTAATTCTTGGGTATTATAAAGAGGAAACTTCAAAGAAATGACATAGAGTAAATCAATACTTTCCATATGAGTTAAAAAACATTCATTTTTCATTGTAAATTGGTTTGAAAAAATGCCTTTTTGGGAAAGATACATGAATATTCCTTTGAAAACATTGGTAAAATAAAAAAAGGGTAAAAATTTATTTACCAAATATTTTTAAAATCATTTTTGAAACATTTTTATAAAACATGGTTTTTAAAATAAAATAGGTTTTCTGACTAAAGATAGAAACAAAGTTGGGTTTTCTTAAAAAAAATTTTAAAACACTTTGTATACCAAATATTAGAAAAATTGTAATAATACTTGATAATGGTAGTGAATAACTAGATAATAATGAAAGGGTTTATTGAAAAATTGTTATATAATTTCCTCAAATGGAAATACCATTGAAATATCATTAAAGTTGTTGTTGAGTAAAATAATCTTTAAACATTGAAAAGTGTCCCATACCACTTTGAAACATTTTAAATCATAAACCTCATGAAGGAAAAAATATTAAATTAAAGTCTTAAATATGATTAAGATAAATTAATTCATGATATAATATATAAAAAACGGGTAGTAGATGCACTGCAAAAAATATGTAAGTGAGGAACATGACATTTATCTCACAGATGTAAAAAAATGAGTTGAGAATCCCTTACCTTGAGTTCAATTTTGGGTGAACATTCATTAAATTACTTTATAATAAACATATGTTAATTTTATACTTTATTAAGATAATTTTTCATGTTTATTATTAATTTTATTTCACTTATTACCATATTGTGTGAAACTACTTAAACGATTAAGTCTATATTGGGTGTTTTGCCCAAATTCAGTTTATATTTCAAAAAAAATTTGGTAGATAAACTATGGTAAAAGTTGGTCATTGTATAACATCTCCAGAGTAATAATCATGAAATAATTTTCATATTTATACATAAATTATACTTTTAAAATCAATCATTAAATATGGTTATTAATATTGAATCAAGGTTACAATCATTGAGACGGTTGGTCATACGTACACATGAGTAATGTTCCCATTTTTTAGTGATTGTTATGAAAATAAGGTAAGTAACACCATATCTTTCTAGAATTATAATTATGTAATTAATACCATATTATTTAATCATACATACTTATATATATATAATTCTTGTGATGAAAATGGAACCACATCATGTCGAGGAGGCAGTAGTCCACACATCCATGAATAACATTATCACTTTTTAAATGTGTGAAACGGTAATAAATAAAATGATATATATATATATATATATAAATAATTATTCCATGAATATCATATATATGTTTTTTATGTCCTATATTTTTAATTATAACCATAATCTATAGATTCCATGTACTGTGTGAACGAATCACATTGCTTCGAGGGGGCAGTAGTCCACACTTCCTCAGATGATGTTATCATATAACCATAAAATGGGAAGTATTAAATTTATGTGTTATAAAAGGATTAAAGAAGTATAAATACATAATAAATATCATAAATATTATATATAAACACAATTTCCATCATAATTTCAACCATGATATTTGGTAAGGTAAAAATTAACAATCATCGTTTCACGAGGCAATAGTTTTCCATACACCAAAATAGTATGTTCATTACCTATTAGATGGAAGTTTGTGTAAGTGTTGGTATAAAACTTATCATAAAAAGATCCTATTATATTGAGTATACTGGTGTTTTTATACAAGAATAGAATAATAATAATTGAATGTTTGGATAATGGAAATGAAACTAAAAATCTTGAGAGAAGACATTACCGCTTAATTGGGTAACTTCTTTTGGTTTGTACCAAAATACATCCTTTGAAGGATTTATATCAAAAGGTCATATTAAAGGTTGAGGGGAGGTATTTTGGGAATCTATATGGTCATATATTGTCCAAACCCAAGTGTTTTGAGAGGTTTTAGGGATGGGGAGAGGTAGTGGCCATTTATAGGGAAGGAAAATGATTCACTTGGATTTTTTTGGAAAATTTTTTGGTGTACACATGTTCTTACCTAAAAAAAGTCATACAAAACCAAAAAAACTCAATTTTGGAAGGTTTATTTCTGAGATATGGCTATATAATATTTTTTAGACAAGTGGATAGGTCATTTGGTCCCTTAAGTTAAAGATTTATGTTTTTATCAATCTTAATTTTTCCTTAATAATTTTAATTACATTCACTAATATTTTTGGTCAAAAAAAATCTAGCCTTATTATATATTATAAATTATTAAGATTCCAAATTTGGAATCTATTTTTCCAAATTCAAATCATTTAAGTGGAAAAAAGTAATTTAAAATTCATCACATAGGCAGGATGATAATGTGGGGTTTTAAAGTAAAAATGTCAGAAAGTTTGCTATGTTTTTATAATCAATTTCGAGGAAGGTCATTCTTTCATGTAACAAATGCCAACTTGGAGTTTCATGAATTGAAATATATAGAATATATTTTAAATATTTAATATATTATAATGTATCTGGGTATTATATTTCCTTAAGTTCTTTTTGTCATGTGTCATACATGATATCAAATATAAGGTTATTACTTTAGATTTTTAGGGCCTCACATTCTCCCCACCTTAATTAAATTGTGTCCTCGCAATTTAAACTCGATCTTGGTGATAGATTGTTTGATTTTCCTATGTTGTAGTCCCACATCGTGAGAAGGGTTCATAAAACATCATCTAGAAAAAAGATAATGGGAAGTAAAAAAGGTCACATAGATTACCATGTAATTAGGTTTCTAAGTAGGAGAACATTAGTGGCAAGTGAAAATATGTACTTGGAGGAAAAGCATAAATATTTATAGGGAGTGAATTATTTCACCAATAAAAAAATAATTGAATGAACAATATAAATTTTAGGGCCTTAAATCCATATATTTGTGATGATTTAGAAGACCATGAGATCAATAAAAATGAAGGTATTATGACCGAATTTTATTTCAAAGTCATTATCCTAATTTTGGGTAATTCTTTTACAACCAATGAATATAAGGATATATTATTAATTTATAGGTTTAAATTTCATATAAAAATCCTAAATTTTTGTTGTACTTAAATTAAATTATAATTCATACCTTTAATCCTAGAAATTAATTTCCAATAATGAATTTTTTAATGCTTGAATCGCTAAAAAAAATTTAAAGGATCATAAGGCCTATAAAAGAGTCACAAGTATAACTATTTTTCTTTAAATATATTCAAAAACCAATATGGTCAATATATTAATCACTAATCCTAAATATTTATACTATTGGTTCATTATTAACATTTATTCATCAAATTCTTTAACTAAAAACAATGAAAAATTAACCAGTACATTGTGTAGGTCAATAGTTGTTGTGAAACCCTTATTGTCCTTCAGTCATGGGATCATTACCGATGGCCTTGCCAGATTTGATTGGTTATCACCAGGATTACAGATTTTCCTTTTCTAAAACTGAATTAATATAATTTCCAAAAATAAATATAATGGGAATCCTTGAAATAAGGTTAATTACTAAATAGCCTTTTAATTAATATTTTCAATATAGCCTCAATATATAAATACTTTATCCAATTATTTCAACATAGGTCATTCCTTGGTCTAGGGTTTATCCATAATATCATTCATAGTATTTCTATACCATGACACCTTATCTCCAATCTAAAACACCTTAGGTTTAACCTACTTTACTTATTATATATCCAAATCCTTCATGATGGGTTGTAAATAAAATTTGAATTATCCTAATCATATCCCCCGGGAGTGTCAAAATAGGTGCTTAGTAAGGCCCATTATCATGTAACAGGATACCCCAAATCAGGCTTAGAACACCTTATTGAAGTTGTTACACCTAGGTATATCTATTCCATAACCATATCCACTTGCAGTATCCAAACATGGATATATTTCTAGGAAGACCAACATAATCTACACTTTACCAAAATTATATGGTGTTGTTCAATACGTATCCTAAAATTCTACTGTAGGTTTATGTTCTCTAATATATTTTTATCTTAAATCTAGTTCCCAAAGTTTCTACTAAACTTACTATGATACCAATTATACAACCTTGATCCCAAAATCCAAGAGCTGGTGTCTTCTATCAATTAAATTGGCATGATTACAAGGAATAAAGCCCAGAAGGACCAAAGAGTTTAGTAGTATTGGTAAACAAAATACATAAATGAGTCTTTTATTACAAATTACTACACTAACTACAACATAACATTTTCTAACTAAATAACTTTGAGGATAACTATAATCCATCAAGTAAATCCATGTATATCTTTAATAGTATGCTTCTTGGATTCTGGGGAAAAGAAACATAATAAGGGTGAGCTCAAATTCTCAATAAGGGAAAAATGTAGTAGAATAAATAATGAATCAACAAGAATTATCAAATGGTAAGGTAAGTAACTGTACTCACAATCCATGTAATTAATAAATAGAATGTAAGTGTTTAAAAAATATGGCAAGGTAATAATTAGAAACACATTCCATTCGAATAACTAGATAAGGAAAAATAAATATAGAAAGGTAAGAAAATGAAATACATTCTATTTAAACAAAAAATTGAAAATTAAATGTATCTATAGATATATCAATGCAAAATCTCATGGATAAATAATAACTAAAACTTGTATGATTAAAATCATTTCTTAAAGAACATCATCTCTGAGGCATATGAAAATCTATTAATGTAAAGAACTTTCACAATATGGTTTAATCTATTTTGATTTGTGCAATAAATTTGTATCATGAGAACTTTTTGATGAATCTAGGATCTATATAAATTCTAGTATCTAACCATCATTGCATGTCCAAAATATTCTTCATATCGATCAATCGATTTAATTAATAAACAATATGCCTTAAAAATATCTGTATTGAATAAAGAATACAAAATTATCAATATTTCCCAAAATAATCAAATAACTATCAAAGTTGATACCATGTGTAAAATGTTATACATATTATGAAACAATAATATCCATGATAAATATAATGGATAATAAGGTCAAAATACAGTATTCAATGATAATTAGAGATTTAATATTTCAAGGGGAATAACAAATTATTCAAGGAAGTGAATGTTAATATTATCCTTGTCCAAATCAATAATAAACCATATAGAGGAATAATAAGGATAGTATCAATATAATATATCTCAATTGGAGTAAAATAAAGGGTTGTTGTTGATGATGAATAAAAATAGTATAAAAAGAACTTTTAAAAACATTCTTGATGAAAATATCTATTTGTTTTGAAAAACAAATTTAAAAAACCTTTTTTTAATCACTTTTGAAAAAATATTCTTTAAAAATTAAACTTTTAAATATTCAAAGGAAGCTTTAATGAAATGATAGAGAGTAAATATGTACTTATCATATGAGGTAAAAGAAAATTCCTTTTTCAATGTAAAAAGGTTTCAAAAAATGTATTGTTGGGAAAGCAACAAGAAGATTCCTTTGAAAACATTGGTAAAATAAAAAAAAGGTAAAATTTTCTATAAAAATCATTTTAAAATCATTTTTTAATTTTTTTTAATAAAATATAGTTTTTAGAAGAAAATAGGCTCTCCGTCTAAAGAGAGAAACAAAGTCAGGTTTTCTTAAAAACATTTTAAAACACTTTGAGAACCAAAGACTAGAAAAACGGTACAAATAATTGAGAATAGTCATGAATAAACAGATAATAATGAAAGGGTTTATTTAAAAATGGTTATATAATTTCCTCAAAGGGGTATATCATTGAAATAACATTAAAGTTATTGTTGAGGAATATAATCTTTAAACATTCCAAAGTGTCCTATACCACTTTGAAAAATTTTAAATCATAAAACTCATAATGGAATAATATTAAATAAAAGTCTTAAATAACATGAATATAAAGTAATTCATGATATAATTTAAAAAAATTGTCAGTATATACACCACACAAAAGATGTAAGTGGTGAACATAACATTTATCTCAAGGATCTAAAAAGTGAGTTGAGAATCCCTTATCTTGAGTATCTTTTCGGGTGAATGTTATTTAACTTCATATATAATAAACTTATGTTAATTTTATACTTCATTAATAACTTTTTTATCTTTATAATTACTTTTATTCCACTTATTACCATGTTGTTTACAACTACTTAAAAAATTAAGTTTATGTCGGGTGTTTTGACCATATTCACTTTATGTGTCAAAACAACTTTGGTAGATTAAATATGGTCAAAGGGGTCATTATATAAAATATCCATAATAATAATCATGACATAATTATCATATTTATTCATAAATTATACTTTTAAAATCAATAATTAAATATATTTTTTAAAAATGAATCAACGTTACAATCATGGAGATAGTAGGTTGTATGCACGCATGAGTAATGTTCCCAATTTTTAATGATCGTTATAGAAAGAAGGTAAGTAACACCATATATTTCCATAACATCCATTATGTAATAAATAACATAATATTTAATCATACATACTTATATATATATAATTATGATGATGAAAAAGGAATCACATCATGTCGAGGAGGCGGTAGTCCACACGTCCATGAATAACGTTATCACTTTTTATGTGTGTGAAAGAGTAATAAAGAAAATGATATATATATATAAAAGAAATTTAATTATTTCATGAATATAATATATATGTTTTGTGTGTTTCATATTTTCAATTATAACCATTATTTAAACATTCTATGTATCGTGTGAATGAATCACATCACTTTGAGGGGGCGGTAGTCCACACTTCCTTAAACGATGTTATCGTATTAACATAAAATGAAAAGTAAAAAAATTATGTGTTATAAAAGTATTAAATAAGTATAAAGTCATAATAAATATCATATATATCATATATAAACCTAGTTTACATCATAATTTCCACTATGATATGTGGTAAGGTAAAAATGAACAATCATCGTTTCGTGAGGTAGTAGTTCACCATACAAAGAAATAGTATATTCGTTACCCATTAGATGGGAGTGTGTATAAGTGTAAGTTTAACCCTTATAAGAAAAAAATCCTAGTTTATTGATTATACTGGTGTTTTTATACAATAATAGGATAATAATAGTTTATCTGTTGGAGAATGGAAATGAAACTAAAAAGCTTGAGAGAATACGTTACCACTTAATCGAGTAACTTCTTTTAGTTTGTACCAAAAGGCTTCCTTGGAAGGATTTCTACCCAAATGGAGGATTCAAGGTTTAGGGGAGGTATTTTTGGAATATATATGTGTAGATATTCACTAAACCTAAGTGATTTGAGAGGTGAGAGGAATGGGGATAGGTGCTGGCATTTTATAGGGAATGAAAATGACTCACTTGGAATATTTGGAAACAAGTTAGGTGTACACATGTTCTTACCTAAAAAATTCATAAAAAACAAAAATAACACAATAATTTAAGGTTTATGGCCGATATATTTCCATAAAATTGGTGTTGGGCAAGTTTCTAGGTCATTTGGACCCTTAAGTTAAAGGTTTATCCCTTTATTAAGCTTAAATTTTCCTTAGTAATTGTAATTAATTTTAATTACTTTCACTAATTTTTTTTGGTCAATTTTTTTTTCTTATTGAAAATTATAAATTATTTATATTAAAAATATATAATCCATTTTTTCAAATTCAAATCATGTAAGTGGCATAAATTAATTTAAAATTCATCCTGCAGTCAGGACGACAATGCGGGTTTTTAAAGTAAAAACGTATGAAAGTTTGCTATGTTTTTATAATTAATTTCAAAGTGAAATTGGCTCCAATGACATAAATTTTATTAATTGATAAAAATATTATCTAATTAAACTTTAAACCCAATTAAAATTATAATTTAACTCTATAAATAAATTACATGAAAAAATAGTTTTGAACTAAAATTCAGTATTTTTAACAATTCATTAAAAAATGAAATGTTTCAGAAAAATATCAAACGTTCACCCCTAACCAAATTATTATGTTTATATTTAAAATATAAAGTTTATGTTGACATATTAAATCAATTAAAGTGTCCAAATTAATATTTAAAATGGGTTCTCTATTAAAAGCCGATAAAATTGCCTTTATAAAAATATTGGTTTTTATTTGTAGAATTGGGTTTGTTCTTGTATTATGCCTATAAAATATATTGGATGAATATAAAAAATATTTGATTGAATATATAACATATATATTTCATTAAAATAGTTAACTAAATTTAATTAATTATGTTTATTAATAAAAAACTTCTTTAGAATTATAAAAATAATAATATCACTTTTTATACACAATTGGTTCTTATTTTCATTTCTCATTAATTGGTAACCCATTAATTCATTTTATATTTATATAAACCCTAAATTTTCATAAGTTAGTTAATAATATTCATAAAAAACTAACATAATGTCTAGTTTATGTCATATTATATTAAATAATAATATTTTAACAATATAATTTTATTTGGTGAAACTCGCTCTTACGTGTAACGCAATCTGTCAAGGAAGGTAATTCTTGCATGTAACACAAGATAACTTGTTGTTGTGTGCACTGGAATATATATAATATATTTTAAATATTAAACATATTATAATGTATCTAGATATTATATTACCTTACATGCTCGGTGTCACGTGTCATACATTCTATCAAATACAAGGTTCTTACTTTAGATTTTCGAGGCGTTACAATTATCTTATTCCCTTCTTTCCTACCTTATCAATCTGTTAACTGAAAACTCCTAAAACTCATCATCACCGTCAAATATTTTCATATTCACTTCCTCTATCGTTGTCTTCAATTTTTTGACCATATTAAAGTTCATCATCCTGTAACACCCCGACCCCTCTAGGCTGGAGCCGGTTCATTACTTGTGATATTGGAATTGTTAGAAGGAATGAAAAATCCAGAAGGAACGATCAGTTTAGTAGTCTTGAATAAACTAGTTACATATATGTAAGATAAATTACATTGAAAAAGGTTACAAGATACAATACATAACAAAACTAAAAACTACAACCACATGAACTCAATAAATGACCTTCTCTTCACCACTTGTTGAAGGTAAACAATGAAAGAGGTGAGCTCAAATGCTCATTAAGGGTTACAAATAGTGGAAGAATGAGTACAATAATAAGTGAATCAAAATCAATCTGACATAATCAATATGGCATAGTGAATAAATGAAAAAATAATGCCATTAATAAACTGAGAATGAAACTGCATCCATAGATTTTGTCATAGAAAAAACCTCATGGATAATAATAATAACTGATAATGAATAAAGAGAATGATTATTAACTAGACACCATGTATCTGGCACATGATACCATAATACTGTTAAAACGGTTTAGTTCTGTGGGTAGAAACCCGTCTGATTTTTTGAAACAAACTCGAAGGGTTTATCACCAACTGATTGGTCTCATGAGACCTAATAATGCATCGAAGGGATATAGAGGGGACCACACACCACTGCATGTCCAAATAATTATTTATATATTGATTAAATACAAGATCAATATGTATTTTTAATATCTGTATAGAGTAGAGTATACATATTCATCAATATTTCCATAATTAAAATAACTTTCAAAATAAACACCGTATGTAAAATGGTATAAGGTTTAGAGGAAAAACGTACCCATGATATGAGATTATGGATATTTAATATAAATATAACTTCAAATGAAAATTGATCTCAAATGGGCAGTAGGTACACCACATAAGGTTTATTAGTTGCAAAATACAAAGTTAGTCACAAAGAAATAGTAGTTGAGACAAAGTCTCTTACCAAAACGCAATCGGTCGAATCATATGACCAGAACTTAATAACCCTCAAATGAATCATTTAATAACATGAATATAAATATAATAATGTTATTATATATCAAATTTTAGTACACATATACCACATACAAGAAATAAGTGGAGAATAATGAAAATCTCACAGAAATGAAAGTGAGATGAGAAACCCCTTACAAACATTTCAACATGGTAACGAGTGTTATTGCGGGGGATTAATGAGAGGTAAAGGGGTATTAAATTATTTATATGTAAAAATGGTAGTATGGTAGTTATAAAAAATACCCCATAATTAGGAATTAAAAATAAAAGGGCACAACATAGGGGAGATTCTTGGACAAAAGTGAGAGAGAGGATCCCTTACCTTACGCTCGAAGGTGTTTCTTGTTTGTCCTTAATGACCTGAATAATTAAATTTAGCTTCATTAATTAATAATTACAGAACCTCATAAACATTTAATTGATATAGTATAACCTTATGAAGTTCATTAATGGCATTTTTGATGGGTTTAAGATATTCAATTTTATTGTTTTAGAAGCATTTTCTCACTTGGTTTTATAATTTGTTTACTTGTATTCATTAATGAAAGTTAATTTGAAATTTGTTTAAAAATACAGAATTGTTAATATAAATTATTAGTTACATTAAAGAGATATAAATATTCTTATAATGATTCTGTTTATATACCATGAGGATGAATCATTTGATGAGTTAAAATAAACGCTTGGATTTGGCTTGGCGGTTTTGTTCACAGTGAACTTGTTTTGTATAATTATTCCATATTATGAACGTGTAAAGATTCCAGAATATTAATCAAGATAAAATACATATATTATGACCTGTTTCAACTATTTAAAAGGTTTCATGACCAGTATTGAAGATAGTAATGAAAATTGAAAACATGTCTTCCTTGAGTGTGATAAATTTACACATCTCGGACGGTGTTTGCATTTATTATATCAAAGGAGATGAAAAATAGATATTATGATGAAATATTCCATTAGCACAATGAAAATATAGTACATGTAAGGTAATTTAATTATCATGGAATTTGGATGAGGGGATCTGAGAAGATATAACAAAATAATGGAACTTTGTAAAAGAAATTGAAAGAAAAGAGAAGGAAGGTACACCTCTTGAGTACTCCTCCTTGAGAATCTTCTTAAGGCCTTTGTTTTTGACCCTTTGGTGAGACCAGAAGGTCTTGGACGTGGGAAGAGGGCTTGGGAAGAGTATTTGGCAGAATTTAGGAAAGTCTTGAAGCTTGAGTGGTGTGGGAGGAAGAGGGGGTGAGGGGTGGTTTATATAGTGGAGGGGAGAGGAGTTTTCTTAATTTTATAATCATTAATTTATTATTTTAATCTCAAGACAACCAATAGTGAGTATTCCATGACCAAGAAAAGTAATATATGCATGTGAATTAGAAAAAATTGGGCTTACATCAATATATCATCATCAATGACCCAATTAATCCATTATTTAGTATTTATTGTGAATTATCGGATTTTACTATTCATAAAAAATTCAAGTATTTCAGAAAAATCCAAAACATTCACCCTAACCATTATTCGACGTGTAGAATCCAAAAATGAAGTCCATTTTTTAAAAATAATTTTCTAAATATTATTAATTAAATAATTAATTAAAATCATTATTTAATCGAAAGATATAAACACTTAAAATTTTCATCTTCATTTTTAAGGTGCCTAAACTCATTTATACACTCAATGGTATGGATACCATTAATAAGAGTCATATTACTATTCATAAGGATAAGTTAATATTCATAAGGGTAGGTTAATATTCCTAAGGGTAGGTTACTATTCACCGAAAATTGATTTTTCCTTATCGGACTCCAAATAACTTACTGATCGCAACCATGTATGTCAGATTTTCGAAATTCACATCACAGAAGTGACAAAATTAGGTTTAATTGGTTAGGTTATGGATATATACTATAAGTAACCTAGTTTTGTTCCATATAGGCTTAGGGATTCATGAAATATAGGCTATAACTAGAATGTATTTAAGAGAAACATACCATGAAGTGTTTAGGGTGCTACACATCCTAAAGCACTAAGGATCTTTTATTGATGATAAAGATAATCTTAAAGAATATGTTCAAATAAAATCTTATATTATACCAAGAATGAAACTAATTAAATTCCTGGAATAATATTTATAAGTATAAATTTAATCATTTTAAATTAAATCATACATATATTGATCATATAAATAATTTATAAAAATAAATTTTAAATAAGAAATTAATCAAATATATAAATAATTAAAATATTTATAAATAATGTAAAAAAATTACGTTATTTAAAATATATAATGAATAATATGGTAATTTAATATACTCAAATATAAATGCTTTATATTATTATAAATTATACATTTATTTCTTCAATAGAAAAAAAAATCAAACAATTATAACATAGATAGTGGCATCCTTATATCATAGATGGTGATATTCCCAAATCACTTTCTACAATATGAGAAATCTTATACCACATAGTGTTATATCATAGTGTTGGCCTTTATATCATATAATATTATATATTATATCCATACTTTCAATATATATTGTAACCTTTATCAGTAATATCATTATGCCACTATTACTATCATTGATTGGTTTCATAGATAACTATGCAAACACACACACACACAAACCCAATATTTAAACTGCATCGCAAGTAGTGTTATCCCCATATCACTTAAAAAATGTAATGATCTATTTTAGAGCATGTGACTAAGGCATATCATATCCAATGATATCCCATATAACTATTTACACTATTGTGATGAATTTTTAGTATTAAGACATATTATACCACTAAAAATGATATTTTTATATCCCTACCTATATTCATATCATAGACACAAAAAATTACTATATAACTATATATGATATTGATTATTCTTAATTTTTCTAAAATTTTCTCAATTGGATGATTTTTCAATCCTTTTTCAAACACTACTCATATTCCAATAATGGGTTTTAAGGACATTAAATATGTATAAATTTAGCATAAACTTAAAACCCATTGTTCAAGGATCATTTGAACGATAGAAAAGAAGAATAAATAATAAAAAAATATGTACATACCTATGTATATTACATTTGTTCTATGTAGATAATGGTAACCACTCAGTAATAATCCACTAGTTTTTTAATCCAAATTCAATCCATCAAATTTAGATTTTCTGAAAAAAAAATTGAAGGGCCTTCTTTGCTTGGATACGCTAGTATCCCCACTCGTTTAAGGTAAAAATAAGGAAAAAAGGTATCTGTATAATTATTACCTTAAACTAATATAATCATGTATCCATTAAATTAATCCTATAAATATTTTTATAGGAATGTTTTATTAATAAAGGGTTCTTTTATCTTTGGGAATTTCTCAAATGATAATACAACTCTTGGTTGTTAATGTTATATACTGATAACGAATGCACCATTCATTAAAAGTGATATTTAAACTCTTTGATGATCATATTTTATTAAATACCTAGTTACATAATTGATAAGGATAAAATAATGATAGTTTAATGAGGATGGAATTAAATTAAATCTCTATGATACCTCATATTACTTTTATATCACCACATGATATATACCATCTCAGGGGGAGAGATATAACCCAATTTCTTTTCATGATATGAGGCTTTTATATTCATGGAACTTTTAGAATAATAATTCATATGATTAGATTGATGATAGAAAATAATATACCTATTATCTTAATTATGTATTTAAATGTCCCTAACTAAATTTTTTTTGATATTTTTTCTTATATATTTAATATAATTAGTGACTTATTTTTTTTTAAATGATTCCTAACTATTTTTATAAGTTTATATATACCTAAAATATTAAATTTGAAATAAATATGATATTTACTTCAAATTTTATCTATTTTTTATAAATTAAATGGAACATTAGACACATAAAAAGTAAGGGAGGATAATTTTTATAATTTTTTTATTGTTGCATAAATCATTTGAAGTTGGTGTCATCCAATTTTATAAAGTATTGGATTCCATATTACTTATAGAAAATGTGTTTTTTCTTCCATTTATTTTAGTGGTTTTATTTTGAAGTATTTATTATGTTATGTTGTTATTTTTTTAACTAAAGTAACACAAATTTTTTTTATTTTTTTATATAATGGTTAAAAGAATTAATATTCTATATAGATTATAGATTGGTATTTTAATTGAAAAAATATTTTAACATTTATCTATTTCTTTTTTGTAAGTGATACTTTAATGATAATTTGTTTTTTTATTCAATATGTTTCATTAATGATATTTTTTTGTTATCTTTTTTTATTTTGTCCAAGATAATTTTGGATATATGTTTCATCCCATAAAATTAAAAAATCATTTTCACATCAATTATTATAATAATCAATGTTAAAGAGTATATATCACATCTCTTATTATGAATAAAAACATAAAACCCAGTCTTTTTTTAAGTATTAATTTACTATAATGATTATGTGTAATAACAAATAAAAACTTTTTTACCATATTGGTTATAAAAAAATAGATATTATAAACTATATATATATATATCATGGTTTACCATGTCAGTTTTAATGAAAACCGGTGACGTAAATTTTTTCAATGTTGGTTATTGAAATAGATGATAATATAATATTGTTTTTATATTTCTCATTATAAAATTGATTATAAACTAACCATAAAACCAAAAAATGGTGTTAAAATGAAAAATTATATTATAAAAACTTTTTTATTTATAGATAAATTCTTTCATTTAAATTTAGTTTCAAATTATTTATTATTTTATGGTAAAAATATTATTTAGTGGTTACAGATTACATGTTTTGTTATTATGGTATAACACATGTTATGTTACATAAGAAAAAAAATTAATTTTCTCATTTTTATTTTGTATTTTTATTTAAAAAAACCTGTGATATAATTTTATTAATTATTTTAAAGCTATAACACATTTTATATTTTTTGAAGTTTTCTGTATTATAAAATATTTTAATTAAATAAAAATGTTTTAAATAATGTTTAGAAAAAAAATATGTTTTGTTATATAGGAAAAAACACATGTTATAAATTTTTTAAAAAATATGGTTTTGTTTTTAATAATAATTTTATTGATAAAATATATGTTTTTTATAAGCTTTTAATATATGATTTATTATTTTTTTACATTAATGTTTTTTATTTTATATATTTTACTTAAATAAATATGTTTAAAAAACATGCTCAATGACAGAACACATGTATTTTATCATTTTTTATTTTTATTATCTATATATATATATATATTCAATTATTTTTAGTGAAAGAACGCATGTTTTTTAAGTTATTGTATTAGAATATCTTTTATTAAAAAAGAACATGTTTAGAGCACATGTTTAATGAAAAAACATTTGTTTTGTTATATAAAATAGAGCATGTGTTTTGTCATTTTTATTTTTATTTTTATTTTTATTTTAAAAACATATTTTTCGGTTTTTTATTTTTTATCCCATAACACAAGTTTTGTTTTGTTATATATATATATATATAAATATATATATATATATATATATATATATATATATATTATTAAATGAATAAATAAAATATGTTTAGAACACATGTTATATAACTTACCATTATTTATTTTATATAATCTAGAACACATGTTCTATCATTTTTTAATTTACTTTTATTTCAAAAAAAATATGTTTCATATTATTATTTTCTAATTTTTTATGACATAACACATATTTTGTTACATTATTTGTTAAATTTTTTTATTATAAATTGTTTTATTTTAAATTTTTTTTATAACATGTATTTAATAATAGAATACATTATGCTTCATATTAAATAATACATGAGTTCTATCATATTTGTTTTTTGAAAAAAAATGTATTATAACTATTTGAATTCAGTAACAACACACATGTTTTATTACATTTTTTATTTTTTATTTTTTATTTGACTTGTTATATTTTAATAAAATTTCCAACACAAATGTTTAAGTCCAAACAAAACACATATTATATTATTTTATGAAATTCATAACATCTGTTATTCCATTTTTAATTTTATCCATCTATTAATATATATATATATATATATAACCTTTTTATTGATTTTTTTATTATTTTTGTCATATTGTTCATTTTTAATTTTTATTCCCATTTAAAACACCCTTTATACAATTATGCTTGATTTTATTTATAAAGGGTGTTTTAACTAATCTATATTATATTATGATAGTTTTGAAATCTATTCATATATGTTATAGCTGTTTTAAATTTTTTCTTTTGGTTTTGATAAGTAAAATGGTTTCAATGGAAATATTTATATATGATAAATTAAAACATCTTATCATGTGTTGAAAAACGGACTCCTTTGAAATTGAAATTTTTTTAATAATAGAATGTGACTTTTTGAAATGGGGATTGACACATGGGATCCTAGGTATCTAGGAGTATTGATAAGAATTAAGTATCCCATTTAGATTACGGCTCACTAACTAAACATGTTAGACTTAGAAAAAAGGTCATGATGTCGTTATATAGGTGTTACCACATTGCTAGGCTAAGAGATGAACTCTATTGTGGTTGTTTGGATATAGTTTTGTTATATGGGTGTCACCATACCACTAAGACAAAGAAATATCTCCTTATCATTTATTGTGTGAAATTTTTTTTGGCTGATATATCATAATAAAATATAAGGATTATGGGGTGCTTATAACCTTAGTTAACGTAAGGCTCTCTCATGGTGCATATTCATAAAAAAATTACATGGGAATTTTTTTCTATTTCAAACTATTATAAACAATTTTTTTTTCACTATTTTTCATTTCTTTTTAAGAGGTTTCAAATAGGGTTAATTTTTTGAAATATAAATGCACAACGGATCTCATATCGATGATGTCTCATGGACCCACTCTCCAAAGGCATGTGGTTATTTGGAAGCTTAACCAAAAACACTTAAGAAGTCACATTAGTTGAGAGGATGGGAGTTTAGGCTCATTTTACCCTTTTAGAGGGAATTATTTCATACTTCGGGACTCTCTTATTTATTTAATACATATTCATGAATCCCTTTTTTGAATTCCAAATATGGAATTGGTCACCCATATCTATTAAGAATCAATTATTGAAATCTATTGATGGGAAACCATCAGTATATATCTAATGTTCCTCATCAATGAAACCATATATATGTAACTGAGGTTCTCCATCGATGTAACCATCTATACATATTTTGGGTCCTCCATCTTGGTTACATTTTTTGTTTTTTGATGATGGTTTTAAGAAACAAAATTAGTTGATCTGGAATATATCGCCATCTAGGGAGATGATATTTGTTTTGATGTTGGGATTGGGCTCATGATAAGGGATTCCAATGTATCCTTATGAGGGGAATCTGAACCCACATAGTTCAGTTCCACTTAATGAGAAACATCATATCATTTTGGTCATGTGACAAGGAACAAACTATTAAGTTTAATGTTATGTGGCAAGTCATTCCAGGAATAATATTCCTAACAAAGGATGGTGTGTGAATTATGCCAAAATGGATTGAAGGAACTAGAAAAAATATAACCCTTCAGGTTGTATATAAACCTACTGGGAATATGACCCAAAGAATATTAGGGTGAGTTTGGGGAGCAGGGTTTGAACCTCATGGAGGCTTCTTATATATCATATTTTTACATGAATCAAATCCCATATAGTTCAAAGTAGCTGGGTCTTATACTTAGTAGGAGGCCCAAGTGGTTTCTACATTGGGAATTTGGCCCTTTGAAGGTTTTATTTCGTGGGAAATATGTCCCTTTGAGGGGGTAAAAACATGATCGGTGATTATACCAAGTAGGAGGCCCAAGAGGTGGATATTTTATTATGTCGATGAAATGATCTCCACTAATCTCTAATCCCATGTGAGTCATGATTGGTGTGAGAAACAAGAGGAAGTAGAAAATCTAGAAATCCAAACAATCTCCTCCATCTTTAGGTGGACAATGGTGAGGGTATGAAGGTAGTGGGATTTCCAACAAGAAAGAATAGGGTTTTATTCTATGATGTATTCCCTTTTGGATATCACCCCTTACCTCCTACTTAGACTACTAGAAGAGAGGAATATGGTGGAACTACAAGAAATAGATGTCGTAGCCTATCTTGAGAAGTCATTTTCCAACATCCCTAATGTTGGTATCCTCATTACCATGAGAAAGTATTATTGAGGTAAATCCAAGGATCCTGCCTATTAGGTAGGATAAATTTAGTACTTTCGTTACTATAGGAATGTATGATTGAGAGGGTATGCTAGTTGGCCTGGGTTTTGATCAAGCATGTTTAGAGGATTTGGAGGTGTTCTTATCTTAGTCCCTCTTAGATGAGGGACTGATAAAAAGGTGTCCAAATCATCAAATATATGGAAATAGGGCTCAAAGGGATTCCACACATAGGTGGTACCTAGGTTAGTTTCAGGCTACCTCGTATAGGTGATATCTGGGTGAAGAACAACTTGGGCAACAAAACTTGGATGGGACCATGCATGAACCTCTAAGGTTCACATCAGGTGCCTCTGGAAGGGTCTCACACAAATCTATGCTTAGTAAGGAGACTTCTACATATTATTTTTGGACTAAGATTAAGTGGATCCTCACATAAATATTTTACATTTTAGGCCTTGGAGGAACTCTAATCCATGGACTCTTGTTAATTCCCACTTCTTATGGGTCTTGGAGAACTACTTGGGAGTATTGAGGACCATGGAAAGAAGAAGATCAATAGGATTCCAATAACTTTTAATCATAGAAATGAGGATCCCAAGGGTCATATTTATAGGAAATATTGATACCATGAGTGAAGGAGGATGTCCGCGCAAGTCCCTCACATAGGTGGTCTATACAGGACGGTCCACATAGGTCCTCCATGCAGGTGGATCACATAGGTGGTTCATGCAGCCTGGTCCACATAGGCTGGTCTATGTAGGTTATTCTATAAAAATTCTCACTTAATATGGGACTTGTGAGATATGGGAAAAGGAGTTGTGTGAAGGAGTTGTACGAGATCCCGACTTCCTTTATAAAAAATGCATGAATTATGACAACCAAAAATTTTCATTCATAAGTCTATTTGGGCTATGTGTCTAGTCAAATAAAATATTGGGAAGAATACTAAACCCCATTGTTATGGTGTATACACCATAAAAGGGTATTTTATTATTCCTAAAAGTGTACAAAATACCCTTAAAATTCATTTTGAGGTGTTAACACCATTTTATTAGCAATTTTTGAAATCCATGACATACTACCCCAGGGAGTTTCACAACTCCATACCACTAGATTGGAAATAATTTCTATTGAATCTTTATCCCATGTCATGGAGTAGTCTTATAGCACATGAAAATCCAATATTCTTCTTCTTACATCATGGAGACATAATTCTACTTATGAATTATAAATCAAAGTACATGGCATGAATTTTTCGATTATAATATTCACTAAAGGTTAAATGTTTATGTTTTTATACCGTATTTCCAAACTAGTATTCTTGTGTTTATCTAACAAGATTTACTCATGAAATACTTGATGAGATCCCACTGTTTCAATTTTTCTCACACCCTATATACACCCAATGGGTGTATGTCGAATTTTTTTGAAAAATAAAGGTAAAGGAAAGCCACTGGATAGAGGCAAAGGGTATTATTGTTAGTAGATCTCATATTGAAGGTATTGACATAGTGGACAGTTTTCCCTTATGTCACATGGACATGGGTAATAGTCTTTTATTTATGTTTGGTTTGGTTAGTATACATCTATTATATCACCTAATAAACTACCCATCCCATCCAATTTTATATATTTATTTTGGATTACCCATCTTAGTTGATGTTCTTATTTTCACACATGAGTGTTATGTTGTTTGAATATTTATATATGTTACTACATATTGATTTGTGTTTTTCTTAATTATTTTATATTTGGGATCATGATTTTCTGAGTTATGGGGAGGCCAAGTAGAGTTCTATATTTGGACTTTCTTATTGAATTTAATTTGTGAAACCATTTACAAAGAGTGTTCTTGATGGATAGGCACAAGTTGTTAGCCCATGGGGATTAGAAACACCCTTCATGCCTTTCTAAAGACTAGATCGCGTTACAAAATCAGGGGTATCACAGGTTGGTTTGTGAAAAAATGTTATCAAATCATGGTTATGGTTTATGTTATTTGGGGATTTATATAGATAAAATATAGGATTGTTGGGGCTCAAGTGAGAGGTATGAAGAGGTATCTGACAAAAAATTTAGTACCTAACCATGAGTTTCAAGGGATATTGGGAATGATATTTTTATTTTGAGTTAGATATACCCATCTTCTTGGGAAAGGTGAAATGGCTGTAGACCATGAACATAAGCTATGTTTCATGGATGTGTGAGGTTTGATGTGATTCTTTAATATGGTTTACTTTATTACTTCATGAATTTTTAAGATTTTAATTTATGATTGAATAATGTTTTGATGATTTCTTATTTTATTTGGTTTCATAATGTACCATACCCTCTCGAAGACTTGTAGTTAATTCCCCGAAGAAAGGTAAATATAATTTTCCCTGGGAAAATACTGATGGATCAGAGTCTCATTAAAGTAGTGGTTTGAAAGGTCTAGTTAATGGACCAAGGATAAGGCATTATTCCCACTCTCACTAAATAAGTGGGATCGATCTTATATAAGGATTAAGCTTGAGAATTCCTTTATCATAATCCTCCCTCTTTCTAAAGAATTAATGATCCTCAAGAATATGATGATTAAATAGATATGATTTAAATTATATTTTAGTTCCTTTAAACCCAAGACTCCATCGAGAAAATTTTCATTTACTTCATGCTTGAAATCCCTAGTCAAAAATATTGGGATTCATTCATCTAGGATAAGAAGAATTAGCACCTTGATTAGAAGGATTCCAAGGTAATTTTCACCAAATAGTTATACCCAAACACAATGGAATTAGCTAAGTCATATGAATTTATTTCACATAATTAAGGTGATAGGATGGTTATGGATTATGGTAATAGATTCACTGATATAATTCAATTTTAACTAGATATTTTACCTATTGATAAAAAAAGGCTCAAAGATTCGAAATGGGTTTTTAGCCTAACACCCAATCTTTGGTGTAATGACCCCAATCCCAGTAACCTAGAGCCAGTGTTTAATTTATTACATTGGTTCTAGATACAAGTGATCACATCCCAAAGGACTGAATACTTTAGTAGTCTTGGTAAACTAGATACATATATGATTCCCATATTACATTTCAATACACAAATTATGACATATTTTTTATGAGAATATCATTATTCTCTCTAGTATATCCTTGAATATATTTCATAGTACACTTACTAGATTCATAGGAAAGGGAAAAAATAAGGGTGAGCTCAAATTCTTAGTAAAGGTTGCATACAATGAAAGCTATCATAATTAAATAAAGCGTGATCAATAAGGTATAATCAATATGTAAAGATAAATAACTGAAAACACATGCCATTTAAATAATTTGACTTTCATGATTAGATAAGGAATAATCAATATCATATGTTAAATAACTGAACACTCATTATATTTAATAAATATCATGAATATCATAACTAAATAAGGAATAATCAATATTTAATGTTAAATAACTGAAAAAACATGTCATTTAATCAATAAATTGTGAATAAAATACATCCATAAATAATATAATTACAAAAATTTCAAGGATAATAATAATTTAATTATTAATAAAGTAAATGATTAATTATTGGATTTCATGATATCATGCATCATATATACCTATATCTTCAATAATTTTCACAATACGGTTTAAAATCGATGGGTAGGTATACATCCAAAACCCATTTAACTAAGTCTAACTAATGGATTCATCTCTTGAGACTACAAAAACATCAAGGAGCCATATATAATTATCCCCACCTATATATTAATGTCTATAGCATTCCCCATATATCAAATAATTGATTTTATTCTAGACTAATATTCCTTATCAATACATTTTTATATCTACTAAGGAATATGAATTAACAATAATTTCCCCAATTAATCATACAAATTTCAAAGTAAAATATTTTATGTATAAATGGTATGTGATTTAAGTAATAAGTATATCAATGATAAATAATATGGATATTTAGGGAAAATTTAAGGTCTAATGATGATAATAAAGTGATTATTTCATTGTAAAGTTAATGATTACAAAAAAATAATCAGGAAATAAAATTCCAATACTTTTCCTGATCAAATTGATCATAAACCATATAGATAAATAACGATGATTCTATCAATACAACATATCCCTAGTGGGCCATAAGTATGATAAAGTTCTTATGTCTTTGATGAATATAAATACAATACAAATGTCACTAAAAACATTATTGAGTAAAATAACCTTTTCACTTTGAAAAAACCCATTTAAAAAAACATCACAAAACTTTTAGAAAATAGTTTTCTTTGAAAATATACTTTTAAAAATTGTAAAATAATCTTTAAAATGGTGAGTTTTTATGATGACTAAAAATATTGTTCATGTAATAAATGTTAAAACAATTATTCCTTTCACATTTTTGGTAAAAACCAAATGGGAATTAGTTGGAAATGACATGAAGATTCCTTTAAAAAAATTTGTAAAAATAAAAATAACGGTAAAAATTTATTTAATAAATAATTTGTTGAATGTTTAAAAAAATTAAAAACATTTTTAGAAAACATAGATTTGTATGAAAAATGATTTTCGGCCTAAGATAGAAATAAAGTCGGATTTTCTTAAAAAAATATTCCCAATAATTTTAAATATCAAAGAGATTAAAATGGTATTATTACTTGAAAAAATTATGAATAACTAGAGTATAATACAATTAGAGTTTATTATTATACAATTATCAAATAATTTCATTAAATGGAAATTTATGTATAAACAATCCCAATTAAAATGAGATTGTGAAATAAATCCTTATAAATATCATAACATTGAAGTGAGAATTAATCAATGAATCAATTATGTTAATAAAATTTAAATCCACATAAAACAAGTATAAATGAATCATAATATAGTAAAAAGTATTTACACACACAATCTTATAATTTCAAAGACAATGAAGAAGTAATATAACCCATTTAAAAGAAATTGAATTGTGAAATTCTTTACCACTTGGTATTTTCAAGTAAAATACCCTAAGATGAAATAATTCAAGTTAAAACTTAAAATACTATAAATTATGAAATCTTTATGATATTAAATAAAAAAGGGGTAGTATATACATCATATAAATGAAATTAGGTTCATAACATTACAATATTCCTTAATGTAGAGAAATTGAGATAAAGTCCCTTACCTCACGCTTCATTTTGGTTGAGAATGATTTAACCTCATGTATACTAGTTTTAAGAATGTTATAAATTTATAACATAACTATATTAATATTTATAATATCAAATATGATCCCTTTATAATATTTTACCAGTCATTTGTTAATAATATTTCATTATTTTCATTGTTCTGAGTGTTAATTTCCTTTTTTTCTCACGTGTGTTTTGTTATGAAAGTTCCATTTATTGCACATATTATAGAGTTACATAATCTACATAATGATATTAATTTTATAAATATTATTTTTTTCATTATATAAATTTCTATAATCATTATTTAAATTTGAACATGGAGAATGGATCACATCGCTTTGTGGAGATGGTATGTCATATGTATGCACAAGTGATGTTATCCTATCATTAATGGGTAAAAGGGTAAGAAAGTGGGAAATATATTAATTTTAAAGAATAAATATAATTTCATATATATCATATATATTCACTAAATTTATCCTTATTACCTTCCATTTAAATCATAAGTGAAAAACAAATCACACCGCTTCGTGAGGCGGTAGTCTGTCATACACATGAGTGACGTTATCATATTTTAAAATAAATGGAATATAAGAAGGTATATGTGATATTAATATTAAAAAAAGTTTAATAATATCATAAATATAATATTAATGTGTTAAATACATCATTATATCCATACTTTAAAGGTAGTGATGGGAAACGAATTAAATCGGTTCGGGAGGCGATAGTCTATCGTACACACTATCGAAGGCTTTGATTACCATTTCATAGAAGAGGGGATTAATATAGTCATAAACTTGTCATAATGATATGTAAATATATTTAAGATACTAATATTATTATTTAATCATGTTTTAATAATATTTTAAGGAGGTGGGAGAAGAAACAAAATAAAAATGCTCATGTAAGAACGTTACCTATTCTTCAGACAACTTCTTTATGTTTGCACAAAAATCCTTCCTAGGTTGGATTTCTGATCAAAAAAAGGGATATAGGATGTTGGGATAGGATAAATTAAGTTATTTGGTCAATTTGTTTCCAAAATAAATGGTTTTAGATGTGTGAATAAGTGAAGGGGGGAGTCGCCTTTTATAAGTGGGAGAGATGACACACATTGATTTTTTTAAGAATTAATTACACCCACATTTTATCATTACAAAAGACTAATAAATGAGTAATTATCTAAAATTATTGGTTATAAGGTATAAATATGATCATAAATGAGTGTTTTATAAGTTTTAGGTCATTTTAACTGTTATCTTCTTAGTTTTACCCCTGGTAAACCAGTTTTTACCATAACTATGGTATTTAATTTTTACTTCTTTTACTATTAAAAATGGTAAAATTTTCAGTTGAAATTATTAGATAATATAAATTACTATTATTTCAAATATTTAATCTATTTTTCTAAATTAAATTCATATAATTTGAAGAATAAAATTTCAAATTATGCCTGCAGACACGTTGAAAAAGCGAGTTTATAAAGAGAAAATTCTCATAAGTATAGAAGGTTTTAATATCAAAATTAAATATTAAATTTATTAAAATGACCAAAATTATTTAAATTTTAATATAATTTTACTAATTTCACTTTGAAACAAATTTAAAATATAATTTAACCTTGTAAATTATTTAAACAAAAGGCATTTTTTAAACTGTATTCTTCATTATTCATTGAAAAATGAAACATTTCAGAAAAATCACAAAAATTATACGTAAGATAATTTTGATATTATTATTTCAAAAATTAAATTCATTTTATAAAATTCATTTTCTAAAATTGTTAAAATTAATTTTAAATTATGTGTGTAAATTGTGACTAAACAGCCTTTTAGAAAAATGCATTTTTTATAAAACATTTCTTTTTCTTTTAAATGATTCTGATTTTATTCCTTCTAAATAGATAACTAATTATTTTTTTTATAAATGTGTAAACCATATAATTTTCATAATTTTTTTTATTTTTATTCATACCTTCCAACTTAACAGATAGGTTATAATGGTCTTGTTTTAAATAATAATATTTTAATAGGGTGTTGTGTTTTGTTGAAACCTAGTGTTGCATGCATTGTAAGATATCAAAGAGATTGAATTTATTTAAAAATAAATATATCATAAAGTCTTATTGTGTTACATTTTCTTATAATATTAGTGTTTTATATCATATATGCTATCGAACATGATTTTTCTCTTTTAAAATTTCAGGGTGTTACATTATCCTCACCTTCAATAAATTGCATCCTCACAATTTAAACATGATCTCAGTGATCAAAGGTTTTATATTTAGAAATACTACTATTTAAAAACCCACATTGTTAAAGGGTTAACAAAACATCCTCTTAAAATCAGGAAAGAGAAATATAAAAGGTTATCTGGAATAATAAATAACTATGTTTTCAATTAGGATAACATAAGTGGTAAGTGAAGATATAGACATGGAAGAAAAGTTTAATGCCAAAATAATGAAGGAGGTTGATATAGGTCATTGATCATGATAATGTGAATGATTAAGATAAAGTCAACAACCAAAAAACCATAAATACGTGATGAGTTAAAAGACTATTTATTCATTGGATATGAAGGTAATAGGATAATATTTTATTTACAAGATCATTTTCCTAAATTTGAGGAATTATTTTACTATCTATAAATATAATGAAATATACATACTTGATATTTTTATATTTTATAAGAATAATTTCATCATTTAGTTTTGCTTTGATCAATTTCCACTTCATCTCTTACTCCATGTAATGCATATCAAAAATGAATCTTTATGCATGAAGTACTAAAATTAAATTTTAATGGATTGTATGATCCATAAAAGAGTGACAAGTCTTTCAAACTATTTATTAATATTTTCCAAAACTAATATGGTTATCACAAGTTATTAATCTCTAAACATCAATAGTAACACTAATGGTCATCATTAATATTTATAAAATAATTTAAGTAAAAACAATGAAACATTAACAAGAACATTGTGCAGTAAAGTAGTAGGTGTTAAACCCTTATTGTCATTTATTTGTGGGTTCCATCCCCATGGCCTTTTTTGGATGCAACGGGTTGTCACCCGGTATGTGATTTGTCCTTTTTATAAAACCATATTAATATAATTCCTATAATTTTACAAAATTGTGATGACCCATAATTATTACAAAATCAATGATAAGATAAACCATAAAAGTTACCAATACCTTTAATCTTAAGTAAAAAAAAGTGAAGTAATTCTTCTTCAAATAACTCTTTTATATACTAAACCAATGGGTTCTATTCTAATAAATATTTTCCAAAAATATAATTAATCATGTTATATTCCTACAACACAAATTTTTAAATGGGTTGTTTTAAAATTTGAACTTATGATCAAACTTAATCACATAAACTCATGATGGTATCCATAACTCTTAAGTTAATGAATACATGTATGATTATAAAATTTAACATGATCCTTATAAGTTTCATGATTATTATAACAAAAATATCATTGGTAAAAATTATTCTACAATTTAATTCTTTAATCCCAATAAATAAATAATTCATCCATTTTATTTAAACCTAAGTCCTTTCTTATTCTATGGGTAAACATTTAGAAGAGAAAATTTACCCAGATAATTCCCAGGTTCCCTGAATTTAAGTCAATGAACTATAAATGTATCCTTATGATGATATTTATTTCCTTCTATCGCACTCTTAATTTTTTCTCAGAAATTAATTACTTTATTCCCTTCTTTTACATCCATAAAATATTTTCACATTCACTTGATACAATTTCATGTGTTTATCTTTCCACATTTTTTGACATAAAGGAAATCGATCCTTCTTTATTCAAAGGTCTCCACCACTCAAGATCATAGTGAACTCCATCATTTCTTATTTGGTGTGTCTGATAGTTAGTTAAGGTATAGTTTTTTAATAATATTTCTGGATAACTAATTAAGAATGATTGAAATATATTTAACTCCAATAATCATCCCATTTGGTTGCTCAGAATCCCCACATTGTCCTCCACGTTCAATGTTAACATGATTCCTTTGGGTTCCATCCATTTTCTAAAACCAAAAAACATAGTGTGGTCAATAATAATCATAGTGTGAAAACCATATAATCATTTATAGGATGCCTAAATTATGAAACCTTTTTTTCAATCTAATACGCCTTATTTTTATCCTCGGTCATTCATTTTCATCATCTATTCAAATAATTAAAAATGGTTTATAAAGGAAATGTGAATTATCTAAAGCATATACCTTGGGAGTGTCAAACTAGGGTCGTAGTAAGGCTCATAGTTGTATACCAGGTAACACTCTATTCAATCCCAATGCACCTTTTTTAGAGTTATTTACCCTAGGTACAACATTACTAGAACCACGTCCACTTATAGTATCCATATGTGAATGTATTTCCAAGAAAAACCACATAATCTCTACTTTACTAAAACATTAGGAGGTTATTCTAAACTTATTCTCAAATTATATCATAGGGTTATGTTCTCTAATATATGTTTCCTTAAATATAATTCTCAATGTTTCTACTACAATTTCATTGATACCAACTATGATGACCCTAGACCTAGTAACCCATAGTTAGTGTCTACTTTGTTACATTAGCACTTGATACAAGCGATCACATCCCAAAGGATCAAATAGTTTATTAGTATTTATAAAATATATACATATATGATTCCCATATTATATATTAATATACAAATTACAATATTTTTTTCAATAATATAATCATTCCCTCTAGAATATCCTTGAATATCATTCATAGTATACTTCATGGATTCCTGGTAAAAGGAAAAAATAAGGGTGAGCTCAAATTATTAGTAAGGGTCACATATAATAGAAGCTATCATGAGTAAATAAAGCATGTTCAATAAGGAAAAATCAATATGTAAGGGTAAATAACTAAAAAATCCATTTAAATAATTTGACTATCAATATTAGATAATGAATAGTCAATATGTTATGGTAAATAACTGAACACACATTCTATTTAATTAATAACATGAATATCATAACTAGATAAGGTATAATCAATTTGGAAAGGTAAATAACTAAAAACACATTTCATTTGATCAATAAATTGATAATACAATGCATCTGGAGATAATATCATTTCAAAAATCCCATCAATAGTAATAACAAAATTCTTAATAAAGGAAATGATTAATTATTGGACATCTTGATATTAGGAATCATGATTCTTATACCATCAATACCTTTCATGAGATAGTTTAAAAATGGTGGGTAGGTATACCCCATAAACCCATTTAATTAATGTTATCCCATTAATTCATCTCATGAGACTACCAATTCATTCAGGGGTTGTCTATAATCAGGCTATACCTATATATTTATGTACAAATCATTCCACATATATCAAATGATAAGGAATATTGTTCATGAAAGGGTTAGGAAGTGGGTGATATATTAATATTAAATAATAAATATAATATCATATATATTTCACATATATTTACTAAATTTTTCCTTATTACATTCCATATAAAGTGTAAGTGAAAAACAAATCACATTATTTTGCAAGGTAGTAGTATACCGTAACACATGAGCGACATTATTGTATTTTAAATGGAATGTAACGTAAGAAGGTATATATGTTATTAAAATTAAAGAAGTATAATAATATAATATATATATATATAATAAAAATGTGTTAAATCCATAATTATATCCATCCTTGAAAGGTGGTGGTGGAAAATGAATTACATCAGTTCACGAGGTAGTAGTCCTCCGTACACAGGATCAACTATTTTGTTTCCCATTTAAATGAATAAAAGACATATATTGGTCATTAATTTAACATAATAAAATCTAAGTATACGTAATATATTTATTTTATTATATAAAAATTATTTTATAATATTTTAATGAGGTGTAATGAGAATGAAAATAAAAGTGCTCGTGTAATAACATTACCTCTTCTTTGGAAAACTTCTTTAGGTTTGCACCAAAAGACCTCCTAGGTTGGATTTATGATAAAAAAGGGATCTAGGATGTTGTTAGGGGAGTAAGGAAGTTATTTTTTTAGGTATTTTAGGAACCAAATGGATTGATATGTGTGAATAATCAAAGAGAGGGACTTTCCTTTTATAAGTGGTGTAGAAGACACACATGGAATTTTTGAAAAGAATCAATTAAACCAACCTTTTATCATTCCAAAATCCTAAAAACGGGTTATTATATACCCTTAGAGGTTATAAGGTATATATATGGTCTTAAATGGGTTTTTTAAAAGTATTAGGTCATTTTTAACCCTTAACTTCTTAGTTTAACCCCTAGATCAATCAGTTTTTACCTGAATTACAGTAATCAATTTTTACTGCTTTTATTATTTATAATGATAAAAAATTTAACTTCAACTTATTAAATAATATAAATTATTATGATTACAAATAATAAATCTATTTTTCTAAATTCTATTCACATAATTAGTAGAATCAAATTTAAAATTATACCCGCATATGTGATGAAAAATTGGGTTTCCAAAGAGAAAATTTCCATAAGTATAGAAGGTTTTAATATAAAAATTCAATATGTAATTTATTTTAATGAACTAAATTAGTTAAAATGTAATATAATTTAACTAATTTTACTTTAGAACCAATTTAAAATAAATTTAACCTTATGAATTATTTTAATGAAAAGGTGGTTTCAATAATAATCAGTTTTTCACTATTCATCAAAAAATGAAACATTTAAGAAAAATACACCCCAAGATAATTTGTATATTATTATTTATAAAAATAATTTAATTTCAAAAAATAAATATTATAAAACTGGTAAAAAAATAATTTTAAATTATAGGTTCAAAGCATGATTAAATTTTCATTTAGAAAAATATAGTTTTTTATGAAACATTTCTTTTTCTTTCAAATGATTATTATTTAATTAATAATAAATATATAACTAATTAATTTTTTATACATGTATAAACCATATAATTTTCATAATTTATTTAGTATTATTCATACCTTTCAACTTAACTTCTAGGTTATAATGGTGGTATTTTAAATAATAATATTTTAATAGAGTATTGTGTTTTGTTTAAACATGATGTTGTGTGCATCAAAAAGTATCAAAGTGATTAAATTTATTTTAAAATTAATATATCATAAACACTCTGGGTGTTACATTATCTTATAATATTGGTCTTTCATGTTATATATGCTATCAAACATAATGTTCCTCTTTTAAAAACTTGTGGTGTTACATCAGGCATTTCCATTGATGTTACTGACTTATAAAGAGGTTTTGGATCGAGACATAATGGAAGATATTGATTATGAATGTATTTAGGGGATAAAAGGTGTGGAACCTATTTCTTTTGGGTCTAATAGTTTCCTTTGTGCTAATAATATGAAGCTTAATGAACCAACAAGATCATGCAGTAGTGGCTCTAGGAACCCATGTTAGTTCTCAAAATTGGAGAACTTAGGTGTAAGATCTATTATTTTTTATTAGTGTGCCTATCAAATATCAACATCACATTAAGTTATAGATATTATATTGTTTTTTACATCTATTTATTTGAGTTTTCCTTGGGTTGTTTCAAATGAGTTATAGAGTTTTTAGAGTTTTCTCTGCATGTGCACTGTTGGCGCATGGCTAGGGAAAGTTGTACAGGTCATCCCAGAAAACCATGAAACATTTTTTGGAGTTCTAGAGGAGGTTTCATGGTTAGCACATATTTCATCCAAACCATGTGTAATTCTCCTCAAACCATGAAATATGGGAAGGAGGCATTTCATGTGGTTGGTGCATAGTTTTTAAAACCATGTAGATAAACTTTACAACATCACCAATAATTAATCAATAAAAAAAATTATTTTTTGAAGATCCAAAAAACCTTTTATTCGAATCATTTTTCTTCTAGTGGATTATTCTATTGACATAGGAGAATCCATTTGGAGATTTCATAGATTCCTTTCCACCTTGTGATTAATTTCAACAGATCCTTGGGTAATGGATCTGGTTTTTTAAAGGTATGTATATGTTCATTATTCTTATAGATTTGGTATTTTATACTTTAAATTAACCTTATATCAGGTATTTAGTATCTATAACTAATGTTTTTAAAATTATATAAATGGTTTTCTTATAGATCCTTTCTGGAATTGGGAATTACTATCTAGGTCTTTGTTTGTCATTGTTCATTCTTTGGAAATCATTATGGTAAGTGATTCATCTTGCTTAATTTATTTTAAAAATTGATTAATTGGAGATTACTAATTGGGAATTTATGTTTTTGGGTTGCCTCTCATTTCCTATATCGATCATCACTCCATTGGTGTGTGAATCTAGTGGAATTGCTGGAATACTAAGTGTTTGAGGTGGGTGGGTTTATCTAAAGTCTTTTTCTTTTGAATTGTACATGCTATCTTGTTTATAAAAATGATTTCTAAACTTTTAATGGCATGATATATAATTTATTAAAATTTATATATGGTGTTTTTTATATAAAATGGATTTCACCTTTTTATTTGATAAATAAAGGATGATTTAAAAGCATCATTTTCTTTTTTTAGAAAAGTGGATTTCAAATCATGTTTTTTGTCTGAAAAGGGTTTTGGTTTGATTTTTGAAATGTTATAAGACCTTATAAAATGATTTAAAATGTTCAAAACATTGTAAAATGGTGAAATTAGGATGGGGTCATACATAGACTTGTTTCCATGATTTTTATGTGAAATACATATTAGGTTATTCTTCATCTCCTTTAGTTTTCATTTTGGGGATAGGTTTACATGAAACCATAGGAGGGAATTACACATTGGGGGTATTCCTCTACTCCTTTAGTCATCATTCTAGGGACGGGTTTAGTGTGAACTAGTCATTATTAATCATTTTATAAGAAACCTAGGTATCCTAGACCTATGTTATCCAAGATTTATATTCCATTATGCTTTTCTTTGATGTGGATTTTTGATGCATGATTTTAAAATGATAAATGGGTGATTTTAAAGTTCTTTGAAAAATATTTTATATGAAGTTTTTTATAAAATATTAAAAATGGGGAATTTCCATTTTTTTAATTTATGAAAGTCATATACCATGACTATTTTTCTTTTAAAATGAGCATATTTTGACTATTTTACAAATACATATTATGGACTACTTGGTGGGGTATCACTAGGATTGTTTTTCTCAAACCCTGCACACACCTTTGGGTATGTGTAGACCTTGTTTTATGTGATTCATGAATGGTTCGGGTATTGTAGTGAGGTGGTGGGTATTTGAGTTAGTTGGGTTTATAAATATGGTGGTGATCTAGTGGGGTGTTTCCCACTTGGAACATGGAGATACTGGTCATTATCTTTTATACTTTGTTTACTATTGGATCTTGTACTTGTATTTTTTTCAGTGATGTATTTATTTTCAATCGTTTAACTCTATTATAGAATAGTTACCCATTATTTTATTATATTTAATGTTTTTTGTTATATATCTTTGGGATAAATCATTACCAAAGGTTTTTTATGATCAGTTTCTTATCTCCATCCCATATAGATTAGTAATTCTCATCAGGTCTTCTTATGAATTAGTTTGGAACCTAGATTGATGATTCATCTGATTCAATTAATGATAGTGGGAGTTCTAGTCATAATAGGTCCCCATGCGAAGCCACCCAAAACAATTTCCATTCTTGTGGTAATATAATCCATCTATAGAGGTTTAACAAAGCTAATCCATCTCCCCAGGGTGGTGTGGGATCCTCAGAACCTAAGGAATCTAAAACTCAGTATGTTGCCTCTAAGGTAGTAGGACCAAAATTTTAGGGTCTTGGAGGTAGAATCCATTCATCTTATTGGAAGATTCTTCTAATGTTAGAGAACCAATCTAGTGTAATAACTTATGTTATAGATCCATCTCCCATAGATTATGATACAAAACCAATGGAAATAAGTGGTATCATTCTTATTCCATCATCTACAATGATTTATTTATTTGATATCAGTGCTTCTCGCTCATTTATTTCTATTTGTGTTACGGAATTTTTGAAAATTACATCTTATATTCCATCATATTTCATGGATATATCTAAATGCATTAGGAAGATAAGGGGAATGGATTTCCATTCACTTCATGATTATATCTATACCAAAAGAGAATCTTGCATGGGCTTCCTCTTCTTCAAAATGGGACTTCTTGACATCATTATTGAGATGTACTAAATGGTTTCCTTCAAGGATTATTTTAATTATTATCAAAAATAGTTTACATTAACCACTTCTTATGGGAAATATCATTTTTTTCAATAATATTGGGATCCACAATCTATTTAGGTATGACTTACCCTCCTGAAGTTGGAAGTTTGGTATGTTAGATAAAGTCTCTCCTGGTTGAGGCTGATGAAAGGAATTTAAAAATAAGTCTTACTTTTTTTATAAGAGAGTTTATTAAGGTGTTTCTAGATGATTTATTAGGTTTTCCCCATAATGATAAGTTGATTTATCCATCGATCTAGTGCCCTAAACTCAGTCGATCTCTATGTCCTATTATTATATAACACCCAAAAAGTTGAAAGGGTTGAAGATATAGCTGGATGATCTGGAATCTAAAGGATTCATCCACCATATCATATCTCCTTGGGATACTTTATTTCTCTTTTCCAATAAATTAGGTGGGAACCTCCACTTTTTTATTGATTATCATAATTTTATATTGGTGTCCATTAAGAATAAGTATCCCATGCCTCGTATCGATGACCTTTTGGATCAATTAAAAGTGGTGAGGTGGTTCTATAAGGTTGAACTTTGATCAGGATATCGTTAACATAGATTAAAGGAATCTTATGTTCCTAATATGGACTTTGGGAGAATTTATAGTTGTTTTTATTACCCAAATATGTCATTTAGGTTGAATAATGATCCAATAGTTTTTATGGTGCTAATAAACTAGATATTCCGCCAGTACCTAGATTCTTTCATTATTGTATTTTTTGATAAAATTTTGGTTTAATTAAAGATGAAATAGGAGAATTTTCATTTTAAAATTGTTCTAGGGTTATTTCATGATCATTTCCTTTACACCAAATTATCTAAGTTCATATTTTGGATCTAAAAAAAATCAAATTCTTGGGGCAGGAAGTTCCAAAACAAGGAATTTTAGTCAATCCTCATAAGGTAAGAGTTGTTATGTCATGGTAAGAACCATGAAATTTCTTCAAGATCAGGATATTCTTGGTTCTGTTTGTATATTACCAATTTTTTGTGAAATAATTCTATAGGATGGAATCTCCCCTGACTGCTTTCACCTGGAAAGGGGTGAAATTATTATAGAGCTCTGAATGTTAGACATATTTTTATAAGATAAAGTAGTGGTTGACCTCTTATATAATCCTAATCATACTAGAGGTAGGTCAAGTATATGTGGTGAATAGATATGCATGAGTTACAATCCTAGGTTGTGTGATGATGTAGGGTAATCACATAGTGTCTTATGGTTCTCATAAACCTCAACCACATAAGAATAACTACTATAAACATGACCTTAAACTTTTCATAATTATGCATACTCTTATGTGATTTCAACACTACCAAATTGGGAATAATATCATGGTCTATTTTGATCACAAGAGTGTATTCTATATATTTTCTTAGAAATATTTTAACCTCGGGTAGGGTTGATTGGTTGAATATCTATAGGAAATTAACTTTAATATCACCTATATTCTGTGAAAGGGGGTTGTGTTCACTGAATCACTTAAAAATAAATTTCCCTTTCATTCATTGAAAGGGTCCAGTAATAAATTGAATTTGATGGTCCTTTTGTACCAAATACATTTGGAGGTGAATAAGTAGTAATAGGATATGTTTCTTACTAGTGTTTAGTTGAATCCTTATCTCATAAATCTAATTATAAATCAGTAGATGAAGAGTTTCAAGATAACAAGAGAATTATAAATGGTGGGGAGACTATTGTCGAGTGGTATTTATGTCCTAAAGGTATTTTCTATTTTTAGAACCATTATAAAGTCCCTTTGTCAATGAGGAAGGTTCTGATGTAAGATTATCATCATCATCAGTAGTCTATCTAACCCAAAACTAGTAATATGTACTATGATCTGAAGTGAATATACCGGTAGTTGGGTATAATATGTGACATAAATTACTTTATGTAACGATGTTATACTTCCCATAAGATTCAATAATATCATCAAAATACTTATGTTTTACTCTTACCATTCCATATATTCACCTAGAAGTGGGATGATATATCCATGGACTTTATCATGGGGTAACCTCATAGCACTCGGGGAAATAATGTTACATAGGTCATGATTGATCAATTGAAAAAATCAACCCATTTCATTTTGATCAAATACATCACTATGGTAGAAGAGTTTGGGAAATTGTATATATAAGAGTTTATGAGGTTACATGGAGTGCCTTCAGTTGTCATCTCAGATAGGGACATGTGGTAAACCTCTCGATTCTAGAAAGTACTTAAAAAGTAATGGAGTCCTATGTAAAGTTGAGTACAACATACCATCAATTTAAATATGGTCATATGGAATTAAAATCCTAATTTTAGTGGATATTATATCAATTTATGTCTTATACTATAAAGTTTTATAGGAAAAACACTTGGAACTGGTTGAATTTTCTTTTAATAATAATTATCAGTCTTCGATCAGGATGGATCCTTTTGAGGCTCTGTATGGTCGGTCATGCTAGTCTCCACTCTACTCAACTATGGTGGGTGAAAATTTCTTAGTGGGTTCAAGTATTATATAGGATATAATGGTGATGATTCAAACTATCTGTTAATGTTTTTTGATAGCTCGAAGCCCTCATAAATCCTAGTTTAATCATCATCCTTTGGAATTTTTGGTAGGTGTACTTAAATATATCTCCTCGACTAGGTCAATATTGACTCAAGAATTATAGGAAGGTTTTTTCGAGGTATGTGGGACCCTTTTAGATCACTAATAGGATTCAAAATGTTTCTTATCAACTAGAATTACCTCCTCAATTAACATAGGTCCATAATATTTTTCATGACTCTCAATTAAAGAAGTATAACTCAGACCCCTCTCATGCTCTAAATTGGGAAGAGCTCAATATGGGTCCTAAAGTTATGGTAACATAGAATTGATTTCATATTATTTAATCCTATGAGAAATTCATTTAGGTAAAATATATCTGATTGGTCTTAGTGTTATAGAAACATGGGATGTATTCTCATGAGACTTAGGAGAGAGGGTCTTTTTGTAAGAACCTGGTTCTTATATTTGAGGTACGGGCCTCTTATTTTCTCTTTTCCTTAAGTGTTTTTGAGAAAATATGGAAAATGGGGAAAAATCCTGAATTTTGGAACTACACGCCATGTACTTTTCCACACGCCGTGTACTTGTGGTCATGTGGGATGGGTACACGGGGCGTGTAGCCATGTCGGCGACGAAGGATGTAGGAACCGACTACATGTCGTGTAGTGGTCATTTACGCGTTGTGTAGTCAGTCGGCAGGACTAAACAGTAAGGCAGTGGAGTAGCCGCCAACTGGGCGACAGTACACGCCGTGTACTTAGGAGTTCATGCCGTGTACTAATGTCGACGAATGAACAGTGTGGCAGTGCCACCAGAGGAACAGTTAAATGAAGGGAGTACACACCATGTACTTGGAAGTACATGTCGTGTACTTTGTTTTTTTCGGCTAAAAACAGACAGTAGCCTCCTCATTTGGTAGAGGAGGCATTTGAGTTGTTTTGGAGCTAAAGGAGGAGGCCAAAACTTTGAAGATCTGCCGAGTGTTCTTCTGGGATCCAATTCCACCTCGAACGATCTTGTTGGAACCGCGCGGGTAATCCATTTCTTCTCCTTAAGTTGTTTTTACCAATTATTTCCCAAGGGAAAGTAATTTACATTTGAATGGGTTTTCTTCTTCGTCATATCTACGCCGTTCTTGGGATTTTCTAAAATCAGCGTTCGCGTATATCGCTCGTTGGCATATAAGGTAGGTGGCTTGGTGTAAATTTCCAACTGTCGTGCGTTTTTGTGTGTTTTTATTCCACGAACCCATGTTGGGGTGTCATGTGGCTGAGTCTGTTGCAATATTTTAATGCCTAGAATTGCATAGGTGATTAAATTGTGATAATAAAATGCTGGTTGGGATCGTTGCTTGGATCCGGAACCACCCCAGGGGTGTGTTCCACTGTTTAGTCGTTTCGCCAGGATACCCGAGCGTATGCCTTTAATGTAGTAATTGTAGAATTTCCTTGAGAGGAATTTCTTATTTACTGCATTTTGACATGTTGGGCATGGCCTGGTTACCTGTTTAGCCTAAGGGCATTATTGTGATTAACCTGTGGACACTGTACTATTTAGCCTATGGGAATTAGTTATTTCGGCCTGAGGGAAACTTCTTCCGTGCCTATGGGCAGCTAATTCTGTGCTTGTGGGTGACACTACCTACGCCTAAGGGAAAACTTTTTTATTCATGAGGGAAGATTCTTGTGTTGTATACTCGTTACCCGAGGGTAGGAGATTACGTGTCTGAGGACACTAGTTTTTTACTTAGAAATGCACTGTGGTGATTTCTTATATTAAATGGATTAAATGAATATTAAAAATTTCAATATAAATGGTAGTTTGTTACTTTTGAGTACTGCTTACTTTATTGCATTTTACCACTGCACACTATTGTTGCATGTTAGCACGCAGTTGGGCATGGGCCTTTGGTGGGTGCCTACTGAGATATATTTCTCACACCCTATTTGGGTCATGCTTTTCGGCCCAAACAGATTACGTTGTTGCAGGTGTATATAGGTGCAAGAGTCCCTATAAAGGTACTTGACTGTTTTTGAGGATTAGGAGGGCATGGGACCGAGCCTAGGCTCACGATGCTGCTGCCAGTTTTTGTGCTTTGTTTTGTTGTACTCTGCATTTTGTTGTACTGTATTGATGTATAACATGTTCTGGCTGTTTTCTTAGTACTTGAGACATGTAGCATCATTTTCTATATATTGTTGGTTATATCCACAGTTGTTGTGTATTTCAGTAGTGTATGGTTTACTGCTTCCACTGTTTGTCGTATGATTTATTTCCATTCCACTGCACTACACTTTGACAAATGAGGGCATAGTTTCCCTACTATCAGGCTTGGGCCCTCGCTGCTAGTCGGCAGCCTCTGGCATTTGGGGAAATTCACTTGAGGTCACGTGGAGAACCGGGTTTGGGGAACCCATTGAGATGCACCCGGACTGGGACGTTACAAAGTGGTATCAGAGGGGTTCTTTTCTTTGACTTACTATTTGGAGTTGTAGTCAGGGATAGGATGAACGGTAGTTGGTAATAAGATGTGCTCGGGTGTAGCTAACCTGTGTACAGGGAAAATCCAGTCTGCCTCATATATTGCAATTCTTTTGATTTTTCAATTTTACGATTCATATGTTTTCACCGTTGGGTGACGCACTCGAGATTGTGTTGTTTATAATTTATTTGTGGGTTCTATTTAGTTGCAACCCAATGAGATGAGGGTATTTTGTCTCATGCATCTTTTAGGCACTTTCTAGATATCACATTCCATGCAAAGTTTCCATGCCATTAGGTGCATTAGAAATTTCATGTTGTTGTGATAGTTGTTGTTCTAATAAAGCATGTTGTTGTGATAGCTGCTTGATAAATACCTGCCTTGTGATATGGTATTTTTGTTTGAGCCTGTTTATAGAATGGATTCCAAACCTTGGTTTTTGGGGAGTATGGTCCCCCATCGACCGGAATTTGGTGGATCATTGACTCTTTGTTTGTTATAACACAGTTAAGATGTCAAATTTTGAATCGTGGGGAGTAAGGGCCCTCATGGATCGGAATTTGACACTTAGGTGTTGGTTTTCAGTATTTTCTGGGTTCCGGAGAAGTTTTTGAGGCATACTGTCTGGAAACCCAGTATACATGTCATGTATTACCTCATACACGCCGTGTATGATCTTCTGTTCGGGAAGGAAAAATGAACCTTTCGAGTACACACCGTGTACCCGGAGTACATGCCATGTAGTATCTTCCCGTGTAACAAACCGTGTTGGCGGCGACATGGGGAAGGGAAGATCTTTGAGCGAAAACGTTGTGTAGCTTTAGTACACACCGTGTAGTGTTGACCCAGAGTTCGTCCGTGTAACTAACAACACTGGTTGGTGAACGCCTGTACAGAACACGCCGTGTCAATAATGAACACGCCTTGTAGTGTGACCTGGGGACTCGGTCGTGTAACTAACAACACGGGCTAGTGTCACCTCTCTTGGAACACTCCGTGTACCATTGGGACACGCCGTGGAGTCTTGTCCGAGGACAGACCGTGTGGTGTTAGCCGTGTGGCTGGGAAACGGGGTGTTGTACACGCCGTGTAAGGGTGTAACACGCCATGTGGTGTCAAGACGAGTAGTCGACCGTGTCACAGATGACATAGGTATTTGGAAAATAACACTGTATACTCCGTGTAGATATTATACACGCCTTGTAGTTTTTGTACAACGTGAGTCGTGTGGCTTAGCCATGTATAAGGACCCGGGCAGGGGAAGAGAAGTCAAGTACACGTCGTGTAGTCAGTATACACGCCATGTAGTCTTGTTTTTTAAATCTTGAAATGCCTTCTTCCTCTTGTTCCTTTGTGGTTCCTTCGTTTCAGTCTTAATAATCTTGAATTTGAGGCGTGCTTTTGACCTTGTAGTGTCATGCTGCCTAGATGACCGCGCGTTGTTCTCCAGGAGAGCGGCGACGAGTATACTCCTGAGATGGTGGGCCATGGGCTACCAGTTGATCCTCCAGTAGAGCCAGATGCAGCGCCAGCTGCTATACCGGACACAGGTGTGGAGGCGCAGTTCCGTGAGGGCTTTATGTGGTTCATCCAGACCTTTTAGGGAGCACCGCAGGCTGCTAAATCTATGGATGAGCTGACATGTATCTTCCAGCAGCTGAATCTGCCTACGTTTTTAGGGGATGGCAGAACACAGGCTACGAAGTCTTGGTTGGGGTCGATTCAGACTATTTTCGAGCATCTTGAGATGCCTCCAGGGTGGAGGGTCAAGCTCGCGACGTATATGTTGCATGATTCTGCCAAGAGGTGGTGGGATGTTACCACCAAGTCAGAGCATCACAGGGACATGGCCTGGGAAGATTTTCAGGCAGTCTTCTATGACTTCTTTTTCTCGAAGACGCTGAGGGTAGATAGAGCTCGAGATTTCATGAATCTGCAGCAGGGCGCTATGTCAGTGATGGACTATTCTGCTCGCTTCATCGAGCTTCAGCGCTTTTCACCCGTGCTGGTGGGTGATGATACATTGAGAGCCAGGCGTTTTGAGGATGGTCTTCGTTATGACATCAGAGCGCTGGTGAATGTTTTCAGGTTGCCTTCGGTACATGCTATTGTGAATCAGGCACTGATTACAGAGAGGAACCTCTGGGAATATAGTGGTGTGGGCTAGGGCGGTTCAGCACCAGTTACTGGTATTATTTCTACTTGCAAGAGGAAGAGACAGATGGACTTCTCTCAGGGTGGTAGTACCAGTCAGAAGAATGCTTCAGGTGACCAGGTCATGTGCTACCAGTGTGGTAGAGAGGGGCACAAGAGGCCACAAAGTCCACGAGACCCAGTGGAGTGTCGAGCTTATGGAAAGTTGAGTCATCTGCAGTGCTTTTGCAGTGCGTTTCTATTAGTGGCTAGTGAGAGGGGTTCTGTGTAGACTCCACATGTGGGAGTAGGACCAGTGGCTTCTTACCAGTCAGGGAACTGGAATACGTCAGGGCGTGCAGGCAGAGATGGGGGTCGTGGCCATGGCAGCCAGACATCGAGATCTCAGAGGCAGTAGGGTGGGACATCTCAAGGTAGCCAGGCTGTGTCGCAGGTCCACAGTACTGGGCAGGCATATACAGTGCAATAGACCCAGCAGGAGCAGGATCCCGGACCTTCTACAGTCAGAGGTACTATTCTAGTAGCTTCTGTCCTATCTTCAGTGCTTTTTGATATGGGTGCTGCACATAGTTTCATATCTGAACCAGTTGTGGAGATCCTTGGTCTCAGTGTTTCTACTTCTTTGGTTATCATGATGCTAGAAACTCTATTGGGGACTATGACAGCAGGTGTGCATCAGTGTAGGGAGTACCCCCTTGAGGTTGGAGGGTGTCACTTCCTTTGGGACCCCTATGTCTTAGAGATGACGATCTATGATGTCATTCTCGGGATGGACTGGTTGGTTCCCTTTCGAGCCTTTGTAGACTGCTATCGTCGCAGGGTGAGTTTCACGTCACCTGAGGGCAGAGAGTTTCTATAGAAGGGCAAGTGGGATGTTCAGGTGAGTTGAGATGGACCAGATCATCATGGGTGAGGTGGAGTCACTGCCCAGATTGCGAGCTTATATCTGGATGACCAGGGGACTTATCAGATGGATTTCCCTCTAGTGGTTTATCGTTTCAAGGATGTCTTCCTGGATGACTTCTCGGGTCTACCTCTAGAGCAATAGGTGGATTTCTCTATTGAGATAGTGCCAGGAGCAGCATTATGTCCATTCCTCCTTATAGGATGGCTACACCTGAGCTTCAGGAGCTCAAGAGACAGTTAGACAAGCTATAGGAGAAGGGTTTTATCCGACCCAGTACTTCTCTGTGGGGTTCGCCTGTCCTTTTTGCAAAGAAGGCAGATGGTACCCTCAGACTTTGCGTGGATTATCGAAAGTTGAACCAGTTGACGGTTAAGAAACTATATCCCTTTCTGAGGATTGATGATCTGTTTGATCAGCCCCATGGAGCACAAGTGTTCTCGAAGATTGACTTGATATCCAGATATCATCATCTACACGTGAGACCATCGGATATACCGCTTACAGCTTTTTGGAGCAGGTATGGTTTGTACGAGTTTTTTTTATGTCGTTCGGACTAACAAACGTGTCAACAGTTTTCATGCCTCTGATGAATCGTGTGTTCTATTCGTATCTTGATTCTTTTGTGGTAGTATTCATGGATGACATCTTGGTGTACTCTCGCACTCGACACGACCATGCCACCCATCTTGAGATCGTATTGAGTACACTGAGAGAGAATCGGCTATATGCTAAGCTCTCAAAGTGCCACTTTTGGATGGACCAGATTCACTTCCTAGGTCACATTATCTCAGAGGTAGGAGTTGCAGTATACCCAGAGAAGGTGAGAGCAGTAGTTTCCTAGGAGCATCCTAAGAACGTGTTTGAGATACGAAGTTTCTTAGGGCTGGCTGGTTACTACAGACGCTTCATACAGGACTTCTCCCGCTTAGCATCACCGTTGATAGGTCTGACTAAGAAAGCTGTGGAGTTTGTTTGGTCAGAAGCTTGCAAGGCATCTTTTCAGGACCTGAAGGGAAGGTTGACATCAGCACTGATCCTGATACTCCCAGAGCAGGGGAAGAGCTATATAGTTTACTATGATGCATCAGGGATTGGGCTGGGAGCAGTATGATGCAGGGTGACCGAGTTGTTGCGTACGGGGATCGGCAGTTGAGGCCACATGAGAGGAATTACCCGACGCATGATCTCGAGTTGGCTGCAGTTGTTCATGCGTTGCGTTGTTGGAGGAATTATCTGTTAGGAGAGCATTTTGTGGTTTTCACCGACCACAAAATCCTCAAGTATATATTTACTCAGCGTGACCTGAATCTGAGGCAGAGAATGTGGGTTGAGTACCTACAGTCCTTTGATTTTGAGCTTGCCTATACACCTGGTAAAGGTAATGCAGCAGCTGATGCACTGAGCAAGAAGACTCAGATACAGGTAGTGTAGGAGGCCAGTGGTGAGTGGGATCTCATGGCCTTCTTCTCTGAGATGCATCTGGAGGTGCACGACAGTCAGGAGAATACTTATCTTTCCTCCTTAGCTGTGACTTCTACCCTCCTAGACAGAGTGAGGATGATACAGCTATCGGATTCAGAAGGCCTAGTTCTACGGGAGTCGGTGGCAAGTGAGGACCATCCTCCTAGTTGGACGATAGCAGATGACGAAGTCCTGCATTTCCATGTATGAGTATGGGTTCCAAAGGATATATATGAGGAGCTGATATGGGAGTTTCATGCTTCGGTTTGGGAAGTTCATCCCGGGGTTACCAAGATGTACTGAGACTTGAGACGTCAGTACTGGTGGCCGGGTATGAAGAGTGATGTAGCTGGTTTTGTTATGAGGTGTTCCACCTGTCAGCAGGTGAAGGCGGAGCACTAGAGGCTAGCTGGGCTGTTATAGTAGTTACCCATTCCAGAGTGGAAATGGGATGATGTCGCGATAGATTTCGTGACTAGATTGCCGAGGTCACCTCGTGGCAATGATGATGTGTGGGTAGTTGTGGATAGACTTACGAAGGTAGCTCACTTTTTGCCGATCAAGGAGAGCTTCGGAGTTGACGAGCTTGGTAGGATGTATATACGAGAGATCGTATGTCTTCATGGGGTCCCTTGTTCTATTGTTTCTGATAGGGACGCCAATATTACATCTCGTTTCTGGTAGAGTTTTCAGAGGGAACTGGGTACACAGGTGCTTCTGAGCACAGAATACCACCCTCAGATCGATGGCCAGTCGAAGCGTACGATACAGGTGCTTGAGGACATGCTACGTGCATGTGTCCTAGACTTTGGGGGCTCTTGGGAGAAGTATATACCCATAGTCGAGTTTGCCTATAACAATAGTTTTCAGGTGACTATTGAGATAGCACCATACGAGGCTTTATATGGTAGGCCATGCCAATCACCTTTATGTTGGTTAGAGGCAGGTGAGGCAGATTTACTAGGACCACAGCTCATGCAGGAGACTTCTGAGCAGGTCCAGTTGATTTGGAAGCGGATGGATAACGCGCAGTCTCGACAGAAGTCATATTCTGATCGTCGCAGAAGACCTTTGGAGTTTGTTGTCGAGGATCAGGTTTTCTTGCGTGTTTCACCGAGGTTGGGACACAAGCGGATCAGGAGATAGGGTAAGCTTTCACCGAGGTATGTGGGGCCATTCGAGATTCTGTAGAGAGTTAGGTTGGTTGCCTATCGGTTGTAGTTACCGTAGTGGCACCGATCCATGCATGACGTCTTCCACGTGTCTCAGTTGTGTCACTATCATTCAGACCCGTCTCAAGTCTTTCAGCCTGAGGAGGTTGAGCTAGAGGTAGATGTGTCCTTTGAGGAGAATCTGATCTGTATCATTGATAGGAGCACGAAGGTTCTCCGAGGCCGGTCAGTTCCTCTCGTACGGGTGTTATGGTAGCATGGCCAAGTGCAAGACGAAACCTGGGAGCGGGAAAATGATGTACGTGTGCAGTGGCCAGAGTTTTTCATGGCTATATCTTCTCCACCCTTGGAGGGGCAATTTGGGGACGAATTTCTATAAGGGGGAAAGTTTGTAAGAACCCGGTTCTTATATTTGAGGTACGAGCTTCTTCTTTTCTCTTTTCCTTGAGTGTTTTTGAGAAAATATAGAAAATGGGGAAAAATCCTGAATTTTGGAACTACAAATCGTTTACTTTTCCACATGTCGTGTACTTTTGGCCTTATGGGATGAGTACACGGGGCGTGCATCCATGTCGGTGACGAAGGGGGTAGGAACTGACTACACTTCGTGTAGTGGTCCTTTACACACCGTGTAGTCAGTCGGCATGCCTAAACAATAAGGCGTTGGAGCAGCCCCTAGCTGGGCGACAAAACACACCGTGTACTTGAGAGTACATGTCGTGTACTCATGTCCATGGATGAACAGTGTGGCGGTGCCGCCATAAGAATAGTTAAATGAAGGGAGTACACGCCTTGTGCATAGAAGTACATGCCGTGTACTTTGTTTTTTCAGCTTAAAACAGGCAGTAGCCTCCTCATTTGGAAGAGGAGGCATTTGAGCCATTTTAGAGCCAAAGGAGGAGGCCGAACCTTTGAAGATCCACCAAGTGTTCGTCTAGAATCCGATTCCACCTCAGACGATCTCGTTGGAACAGTGCAGGTAATCCCTTTCTTCTCCTTAATCCGTTCTTACCAATTATTTCCCGAGGGATAGTTATTTACATTTGAATGGGTTTTCTTCTTCATCAGATCTACGTCGTTCTTGGGCGTTTCTGAAATCAGCGTTCGCATATATCGCTCGTTGGCATATAAGGTAGGTGGCTTGGTGTAAATTTCCAACTTTCGTGCGTTTTTGTGTGTTTTTGTGCCACGAACCCATGTTGGGGTGTCGTGTGGCTGAGGACGTTTCTATATTTAATGCCTAGAATGGCATAGGTGATTAAATTGTGATAATAAAATGCTGGTTGGTATCATTGCTTGGATACGGAACCACCCCATGGGTGTGTTCCACTGTTTAGCCGTTTGGCCAAGATACCTGAGGGTATGCCTTTAATGTAGTAATTGTAGAATTTCCTTGAGAGGAATTGCTTATTTACTACATTTTGACATGTTGGGCATGGCCCGGTTACCTGTTTAGACTGAGGGTGTGGTTTTGATTAGCCTGTGGGCACTGCACTATTTAGCATGTGGGCAGTAGTTATTTCGGCCAGAGGGAAACTTCTTTCGTGCCTGTGGGCAGCTAATTATATGCCTGTGGGTGACACTACCTATTCCTGAGGGAAAACTCTGTTATGCCTGAGGGTAGATTATTGTGTTGGATACTCATTACCCGAGGGTAGGAGTTTATGTGTCTGAGGACACTAGTTGTTTACTTAGAAATGCACTGTGGTGATTTCTTATATTAAATTAATTAAATGAATATTAAAAATGGAAATATAACTGGTAGTTTTTTACTTTTGAGTACTGCTTACTTTATTGCATTTTACCAATGCACACTATTGTTGCATGTTAGCACGCAGTTGGGAAAGGGCCTTTGGTGGGTTCCTACTGGGATATATTTATCACACCTTATTTGGGTCATGCTTTTCGGCCCAAACAGATTATGTTGCTGCAGGTGTAGATAGGGGAAAGAGTCCCTATACAGGTACTTGACTGTTGCTGAGGATTAGGAGGGAATGGGACCGATCCTAGGCTCGCGATGTCACTGCCAGTTGTTGTGCTTTGTTTTGTTGTACTCTACATTTTGTTGTACTGTATTGATATATAACATGTTCTGGCTATTTTCTTAGTACTTGAGACATGTAGCATCATTTTCTATACACTGTTGGTTATATCCACTACAGTTATTTATTTCAGTAGTGTATGTTTTACTACTTCCGTTGTTTGTCGTATGATTTATTTCCATTCTGTTGCACTACACTTTGATAGATGATGGCATAGTTTCCCCACTATCAGACCTCGGACCTCGCTGTTAGTCGGCATCTTCTGGAATTTGGGGAAATGCGCTTGAGTTCATGTCGTGAATCGGGTTCGGGGCACCTGTTGAGTGGAACCCTTCCCGAGAGGTTACAAAGTGGTATCAGAGGGGTTCTTTTCTTTGACTTACTATTTGGAGTCGTAGTCAGGGATAGGAAGAATGGTAGTTGGTAATAAGTTGTGCCCGGGCGTAGCTAACCCATGTATAGGGAAATGCCAGTCTAACTTGTATGTTTCAATTCTTTTGATTTTTCAATTTTACGGTTGATATGTTTTCACTGTTGGGTGACGCACTTGAGATTGTGCTATTTATAATTTATCTGTGGGTTCTATTTAGTTGTAGCCCTATGAGATGAGGGTATGCCGTCTCATGCATCTTTTAGGCACCTGCTAGATATCACATGCCATGCATAGTTTCAAGGCCATTAGGTGGATTATAAATTGCATGTTGTTGTGATAGTTGTTGTTCTAATAAGGCATGCTGTTGTGACATCTGGTTGATAAATACCTTCCTTGTGATATGGTATTTTTGTTTGAGCCTGTTTATAGAATGGACGCTAAACTTTGGTTTTTGGGGAGTATGGGCCCCCATCGACCGGAATTTGGTGGATCATTGACTGTTTATTTGTTATAACACAGATAAGATGTCAAATTTGGAATTGTGGGGAGTAAGGGCCCTCACGGATCGGAATTTGACACTTAGGTGTTGGTTTTTGGTATTTTTTGGGTTCCGGAGATGTTTCGGAGGCATACTGTCTAGAAACCCAGTATACACGCCGTGTATTACCTCATACACACCGTGTATGATCTTCTGTTCAGGAAGGAAAAATGAACTTTTTGAGTACACGTCATGTACCCTAAGTACACACTGTGTAGTATCTTCCCGTGTCACAAACTGTGTTGGCGGTGACATGGGGAAGGGAAGAGCTTGGAGCGAACACGCCATGTAGCTTTAGTACACACCGTGTAGTGTTGACCGAGAGTCCAGCCGTGTAACTAAAAACACGGGTCGGTGAACTCCTATACAGAACACGTTGTGTCAATAATGAACATGTCGTGTAGTGTGACCTGGGGACTCGGTCGTGTAACTAACAACACGGGCTGGTTTCACCTCTCTCGGAACACGCCGTGTACCTTTGGGACACACCGTGGAGTCTTGTCTGAGGACAGACCGTGTGGTGTTAGCCGTATGGCTAGGAAACAGGGTGTTTTACACGCCGTGTATGGGTGTAACACGCCATGTAGTGTCAAGATGAGTAGTCGGCCATGTCACATACGACACGGGCAGTTGGAAAATAACATCATACAAGCTGTGTAGATATTATACACACCGTGTAGTTTTTTGTACAATAGGAGTCGTGTGGCTTAGCCGTGTATAAGGACCCAAGCAGGGGAAGAGAAGTCAAGTACACGCCGTGTAGTCAGTATACACGCCGTGTAGTCTTGTTTTTCAAATCTTGAAATGACTTCTTCCTATTGTTCCTTTGTGGTTCCTTCATTTCAGTCTTAATAATCTTGAATCTGAGGTGTGCTTTTGACCTTGTAGTGTCATTCTGCCTAGACGACCGCACATTGTTCTCCAGGAGAGTGGCGACAAGTATACTCTAGAGATGGTGGTCCATGGGCTACCATTTGATCCTCCAGCAGAGCCAGATGCGGCGATAGGTGCTATACCGGACACAAGCGCGGAGGCACAGTTCCTTGAGGGCTTTATGTGGTTCATCCAGACCTTTTAGGGAGCACCGCAGGCTGCTACATCTATGGCTGAGCTGACACGTATCTTACAGCAGCAAAATATTCCTACATTTTCAGGGGATGGAGGACCACAGGCTACGGAGTCTTGGTTGGGGTCGATTCAAACTATTTTTGAGCATCTTGAGATGCCTCCAGGGTGGAGTCTCAGGCTTGCGACGTATATGTTGCATGATTCTTCCAAGAGGTGGTGGGATGTTACAACCCAGTCAGAGCATCACAGGGACATGGAGTGGGAAGATTTTCAGGCAGTCTTCTATGACTACTTTTTCTCGAAGACGTTGAGGGCAGATAGAGCTCGAGAGTTTATGAAACTGTAGCAGGGTGCTATGTCAGTGATGGACTATTCTTCTCGCTTCACCGAGCTTCAGCACTTTTCACCCGTGCTGGTGGGTGATGAGACGTTGAGAGCCAGGCATTTTGAGGATGGTCTTTGTTATGACATCCGAGCGCTGGTGAATGTTTTCAGGTTTCCTTTGGTACATGCTATTGTGAATCAGGCACTGATTACAGAGAGGAACCTCTGGGAATCTATTGGTGTGGGCCAGGGCAGTTCAGCACCATTTACTGGTATTATTTCTGCTGGAAAGAGGAAGAGACAGATGGACTTCTCTCAGGGTGGCAGTACTAGTCAGAAGAATACTTCAGGTGAGCAGGTCATGTGCTACCAGTGTGGTAGAGAGGGGCACAAGAGGCCATAGAGTCCACGAGACCCAGTGGAGTGTTGAGCTTATGGCAAGTTGGGTCATCTGCAGCGCTTTTGCATGGCGTTTCCATCAGTGGCTAGTGACAGGGGTTCTGTGCAGACTCCGCGTGCGGGAGCAGGACCAGTGGCTTCTTACCAGTCAGGGAACTGGAATACATCAGGGCGTGCAGGTAGAGATGGGGGTCGTGGCCATGGTATCCAGACACCGAGATCTCAGAGAGAGCATGGTGGGACAGCTCAAGGTAGCCAGGCTGTGTCGCAGGTCCGCGGCACTGGGCAGGCATATACAGTGCAACAGACCCAGCAAAAGCAGGATCCTGGACCTTCTACAGTCAGAGGTACTATTCTAGTAGCTTATGTCCTATCTTCAGTGCTTTTTGATATGGGTACTACACATAGTTTCATATTTGAACCCATTGTGGAGATCCTTGGGCTCAGTATTTCAACTTCTTCGGTTATCATGATGCTAGAAACTCTGTTGGGGACTAGAACGGCAGGTGTGCATCAGTGTAGGGAGTTCCCCCTTGAGGTTGGAGGGTGTCACTTCCTTTGGGACCCCTATGTCTTGGAGATTATGAGCTATGATTTCATTCTTGGGATGGACTGGTTGGTTCCCTTTTGAGCCTTTGTAGACTGCTATCGTCGCAGGGTGAGTTTCACGTCACCTGAGGGCGGAGAGTTTCTATACAAGGGTGAGTGGGATGTTCAGCCGAGTTGAGTTGGACTAGAGCATCATGGGTGAGGTGGAGTCACAGCCCAGATTCCGAGCTTATATCTGGATGACCAGGGGACTTATCAGACAGATTTCCCTCCAGTGGTTTATCGTTTCAGGGATGTCTTCCCAGACGACTTTTCAGGTCTACCTCTAGAGCAAGAGGTGGATTTCTCTATTGAGCTAGTGCCAGGAGAAGCATCATTTTCCATTCCTACTTATAGGATGGCTACACCTGAGCTTCAGGAGCTCAAGATACAGTTAGAGGAGCTACAGGAGAAGGGTTTTATCCGACCCAGAACTTCTCTGTGGGGTTCGTCTGTCCTTTTTGCGAAGAAGGCAGACGGTACCCTCAGAATTTGCGTGGATTATCGAAAGCTGAAAAAGTTAATGGTTAAGAAACGATATCCCTTGTCGAGGATTGATGATATTTTTGATCATCCCTGTGGAGCACGAGTGTTCTCAAAGATTGACTTGAGATCCAGATATCATCATCTGTGCGTGAGACCATCGGATATACCGCTTACAGATTTTTGGAGCAGATATGGTCTGTACGAGTTTTTTTTATGCCGTTCGGACTAACAAACATGCCAGCAGTTTTCATGGCTCTGATTAATTGTGTGTTCCATCCGTATCTTGATTATTTTGTGGTAGTATTCGTGGACAACATCTTGGTGTACTCTCGCACTCGACACGACCATGCCACCCATCTTGAGATCGTATTGAGTACACTGAGAGAGCATCGGCTATATGCTAAGCTCTCAAAGTGCCAATTTTGGATGGACCAGATTCACTTCCTGGGTCACATTATCTCATAGGAAGGAGTTTCAGTAGACCTAGAGAAGGTGATAGCAGTAGATTCCTAGGAGCATCCAAAGAATGTGTTTGAGATACGGAGTTTCATAGGGCTGGCTGGTTACTACAGACGCTTCATAAAGGACTTCTCCCGCTTAGCAGCACCGTTGAAAGGTCTGACTCCGAATGGTGTGAAGTTTGTTTGTCCAGAAGCTTGCAAGGCAGCTTTTCAGGACCTGAAGGGAAGGTTGACATCAGCACCGATCCTGATACTCCCAGAGTAGGGGAAGAGCTATACAATTTACTGTGATGCATCAGGGATTGGGTTGGGAGTAGTGTTGATGCAGGGTGACCGAGTTGTTGCGTACGGGTCTCGGCAGTTTATGCCACATGACGGGAATTACCCGACGCATGATGTCGAGTTGGCTACAGTTGTTCATGCATTGCGATGTTGGAGGCATTATCAGTTAGGAGAGCATTTTGTGGTTTTCACCAACCACAAAAGCCTCAAGTATATCTTTACTCAGCATGACCTGAATCTAAGGCAGAGAATGTGGGTTGAGTACCTACAGTCCTTCGATTTTGAGCTTTCCTATACACCTAGTAAAGTTAATGCAGTAGCTGATGCACTGAGCAGGAAGACTCAGATAGAGGCGGTGCAGGAGGCCAGTGGTGAGTGGGAGCTCATGGCCTTGTTCTCTGAGATGGATCTGGAGGTGCACGACAGTCAGGGGCAGACTTATCTTTCCTTTTTAGCTATGACTTCTACCCTCCTGGACAGAGTGAGGATGAGACAGCTATCAGATTCAGAAGGCCTAGTTCTACGGGAGTCGGTGGAAAGTGAGGACCATCCTCCTACTTGGACGATAGGAGATGACGAAGTCCTGCATTTCTATGGATGAGTATGGGTTCCAGGGGATATACACGAGGAGCTGATATGGGAGTTTCATGCTTCGGTTTGGGCAGTTCATCCCGGGGTTACCAAGATGTACCGAGACTTGAGACGTCAGTACTAGTGGTCGGGTATGAAGAGTGATATAGCTGGTTTTGTTATGAGGTGTTCCACCAGTCAGCAGGTTAAGGCGGAGCACCAGAGGCCATCTGGGCTATTATAGCAGTTACCCATTCCATAGTGGAAATGGGATGATGTCGCGATGGATTTCATGACTGGATTGCCGAGGTCACCTCATGGCAATGACGTCGTGTGGGTCATTGTGGATAGACTTACGAAGGTAGCTCAATTTTTGTCGATCAATGAGATATTCGAAGTTGACGATCTCAGTAGGATGTATATTTGAGATATCTTATGTCTTCATGGGGTCCCTTGTTCTATCGTTTCTGATAGGGACACCAACTTTATGTCTCGTTTCTGGAAGATTTTTCAGAGGGAACTGGGTACACAGGTGCTTCTGAGCACAGCATACCACCCTCAGATCGATGGCCAATCAGAGTGTACGATACAGGTGCTTGAGGACATGCTGCTTGCATGTGTCCCAGACTTCGGGGGCTCTTGGGAGAAGCATATACCCATAGTCATGTTTGACTATAACAATAGTTTTCAGGTGACTATTGAGATAGCACCATACGAGGCATTATATGGTAGGCCAGGCCAATCACCTTTGTGCTGGTTAGGGGTAGGTGAGGCAGCTTTACTGCGGCCATAGCTCATGCAGGAGACTTCTGAGTAGGTCTAGTTGATTCGGAAGTGGATGGATACCATGCAGTCTTGACAGAAGTCATATGCTTATCGCCGCAGAAGACCTTTGCAGTTCGTGGTCGGGGATCAGGTTTTCTTGCGTATTTCACTGAGGTTGGGACACAAGCGGATCAGGAGATAGGGTAAGCTTTCACCGAGGTATGTGGGTCCATTAGAGATTCTATAGAGATTCAGGCTGGTTGCCTATCAGTTGCAGTTACCGCAGCAGCACCGAGCCATGCATGATGTCTTCCACGTGTCTCAGTTGTGTCGCTATCATTCAGACCTGTCTCGCGTCTTTCAGCCTGAGGAGGTTGAGCTAGAGGCAGATGCATCCTTTTAGGAGCATCTGATCTGTATCGTTGATAGTAGCACGATGGTTCTCCGAGGCCGGTCAGTTCCTCTCGTACGGGTGCTATGGTAGCGTGGACGAGTGCAAGAAAAAACCTGGGAGTGGGAAACCGATGTACGTGCTCAGTGGACGGAGTTGTTCACGGCTATATCTTCTCCACCCTTGGAGGGGAAATTAGGGGAAGAATTTTTATAAGGGGGGAAAGTTTTTAAGAACCGGGTTCTTATATTTGAGGTACGGGCTTCTTCTTTTCTCTTTTCCTTAAGTGTTTTTGAGAAAATATGGAAAATGGGGAAAAATCCTGAATTTTGGAACTACACACCATGTACTTTTCCACACGTCGTATACTTTTGGCCATGTGGGATGGGTACACGGGGCATGTAGCCATGTCAGCGATAAAGGGGGTAGAAACTGACTACACGCCGTGTAGTGGTCCTTTACACGTCGTGTAGTCAGTCGGTAGGCCTAAACAGTAAGTTGGTGGAGCAGCCCCCAGCTGGGCGACAGTACAGGTCGTGTACTCGGGAGTACATGTCGTGTACTCATGTCGACGGATGAACAGTGTGGTGGTGCCGCCAGAGGAACAGTTAAATGAAGGGAGTACATGCCTTGTACTTGGAAGTACACGCTGTGTACTTTGTTTTTTTGGCTTAAAACAGGTAGTAGCCTCCTCATTTGGCACAGGAGGCATTTGAGCCATTTTGGATCCAAAGGAGGAGGTCGAACCTTTGAAGATCCACTGAGTGTTCATCTGGAATCCGATTCCACCTCGGAAAATCTCGTTGGAACTGCACAAGTAAGCCCTTTCTTCTCCTTAATCCATTCTTACCAATTCTTTCCTGAGGGATAGTTATTTACGTTTGAATGGGTTTTCTTCTTTGTCAGATCTACGTCGTTCTTGGGCGTTTCTGAAATCAGTGTTCGCGTATATCGCTCGTTGGCATATAAGGTAGGTGGCTTGGTGTAAATTTCCAACTGTCGTGCGTTTTTGTGCGTGTTCGTGCCACGAACCCATGTTGGGGTGTCATGTGGCTGAGGCTGTTGCTATATTTAATGCCTAGAATTGCATAGGTGATTAAATTGTGATAATAAAATGCTGGTTGGGATCGTTTCTTGGATCCGGAACCACCCTAGGGGTGTGTTCCACTGTTTAGTTGTTTGGCCAGGATACCCGAGGTTATGCCTTTAATGTAGTAATTGTATATTTTCCTTGAGAGGAATTGCTTATTTACTGAATTTTGACATGTTGGGCATGGCCCGGTTACCTGTTTAGCCTGAGGGCATTGTTGTGATTAGCCTATGGGCACTGCACTATTTAGCCTGTGGGAAGAAGTTATTTAGGCCAGAGGGAAACTTCTTCCATTCCTGTGGGAAGCTAATTCTATGCCTATGGGCGACACTACCTACGCCTGAGGGAAAACTCTGTTATGCCTGAGGGCAGATTATTGTGTTGAATACTCATTACCTAAGGGTAGGAGTTTATGTGTCTGAGGACAGTAGTTGTTTACTTAGAAATGAACTATGGTGATTTCTTATATTAAATTGATTAAATGAATACTAAAAATGGAAACATAACTGGTAGTTTGTTACTTTTGAGTACTGCTTACTTTATTTCATTTTACCACTGCACACTATTGTTGCATGTTAGTACGCAGTTGGGAAAGGGCCTTTGGTGGGTGCCTACTGGGATATATTTCTCACACCCTGTTTGGGTCATGCTTTTTGGCCCAAAAAGATTACATTTCTGCAGGTGTAGATAGGGGAAAGAGTCCCTATACAGGTACTTGACTGTTGCTGAGGAGTAGGAGGGAATGGGGCTGAGCCTAGGCTCGCGATGTCGCTGCCAGTTGTTGTGCTTTTGTTTTTGCTATACTCTACATTTTGTTGTACTGTATTGATATATAACATGTTCCGGCTATTTTCTTAGTACTTGAGACATATAGCATCATTTTCTATATACGGTTGGTTATATCCACTAAAATTGTTTATTTCAGTAGTGTATTCTTTACTACTTCCGTTGTTTGTCATATGATTTATTTCCATTCCATTGCACTACACTTTGACAGATGATGGAATAGTTTCCCCACTATCAGACCTGGGACCTCGCTGCTAGCCGTCATCCTCTGGCATTTGGGGAAATGCGCTTGAGTTCATGTCGTGAACCGGTTTCGAGGCACTCGTTGAGTGGAACCCTGCCAGGGAGGTTACAAAGTGGTATCAGAGGGGTTCTTTTCTTTGACTTACTATTTGGAGCCGTAGTCAGGGATAGGACAAACTGTAGTTGGTAATAAGTTGTGCTCGGGCATAGCTAACCCATGAACAGGGAAAAGCCAGTCTAACTCATATGTTTCAATTCTTTTGATTTTTCAATTTTACGGTTGATATGTTTTCACTGTTGGGTGACGCATATGAGATTGTGTTGTTTATAATTTATCTGTGGGTTCTATTTAGTTGCAACCCGATGAGATGATGGTATGTCATCTCATGCATATTTTAGGCACTTGCTAGATATCACATGCCATGCATAGTTTCTAGGCCATTAGGTGCATTAGAAATTGCATGTTGTTGTGATAGTTGTTGTTCTAATAAAGCATGATGTTGTGACAGCTGCTTGATAAATACCTTCCTTGTGATATGGTATTTTTGTTTGGGCCTGTTTATAGAATGGATTCCAAACTTTGGTTTTTGGGGAGTATGGGCCCCCATCGACCGGAATTTGGTGGATCATTGACTGTTTATTTTTTGTAACACTGATAAGATGTCAAATTTGGAATCGTGGGGATTAATGTCCCTCACAGATTGGAATTTGACACTTAGGTGTTGGTTTTCGGTATTTTCTAGGTTCCGGAGAAGTTTCTGAGGCATACTTTCTGGAAACCTAGTATACACGCCGTGTATTACCTCATACACGCCGTGTATGATCTTCTGTTCAGGAAGGAAAAATGAACTTTTTGAGTACACTCCGTGTACCCTAAGTACATGTCGTGTAGTATCTTCCCGTGTCACAAACCGTGTTGGCGGTGACATGGGGAAGGGAAGAGCTTCGAGCGAACACACCATGTAGCTTTAGTACACACCGTTTAGTGTTGACCCGGAGTCCGGCCATGTAACTAACAACACGGGTCAGTGAACTCTTGTACAGAACACACCGTGTCAATAATGAACACGCCGTGTAGTGTGACCTGGTGACTCAGCCATGTAACTAACAACACGGGCTAGTGTCACCTCTCCCAAAACACACCGTGTACCTTTGGGACACGCCGTGGAGTCTTGTCTGAGGACAGACCGTGTGGTGTTAGCTGTGTGGCTGGGAAATGGGGTGTTGTACACGCCGTGTATGGGTGTAACACGCCATGTAGTGTCAAGATGAGTAGTCAGCCGTGTCACATACGACACGGGAAGTTGTAAAATAACATCGTACACGCTGTGTAGATATTATACACACCATGTAGTTTTTGTACAATGGGATCCGTGTGTCTTAGCCGTGTATAAGGACCCAGGCAGGGGAATAGAAGTCAACTACACGTCGTGTAGTCAGTATACACGCCGTGTAGTCTTGTTTTTCAAATCATAAAATTCCTTCTTCCTCTTGTTCCTTTGTGGTTCCTTCATTTCAGTCTTAATAATCTTGAATATGAGGTGTGCTTTTGACCTTGTAGTGTCATGCCGCCTAAACGACCGCGTGTTGTTCTCCAGGAGAGTGTTGACGAGTATACTCCAGATATGGTGGGCCATGGGCTACCAGTTGATCCTCCAATAGAGACAGATGTGGCGCCAGCTGCTATACCGGACACAGGAGCGGAGGCGCAGTTCTGTGAGGGATTTATGAGGTTTATCCAGACCTTTCAGGGAGCACCGCAGGCTACTACATCTATGGCTAAGTGGACATGTATCTTCTAGCAGCAGCATCCACCTATGTTTTCAGGGGATGGCGGACCACAGGCTACTAAGTCTTGGTTGGGGTCGATGCAGACTATTTTCGAGCATCTTGAGACACCTCTAGGGCAGAGGGTCAAGCTCGTGATGTATATGCTGCGTGATTCTGTCAATATGTGGTGGGATGTTACCACCTAGTCAGAGCATCACAGGGACATGGAGTGGGAAGATTTTCAGGCAGTCTTCTATGACTTCTTTTCCTCAGAGACGCTGAGGGCAGATAGAGCTCGAGAGTTCATGAATCTATAGTAGGGCGCTATATCAGTGATGGACTATTCTGATAGCTTCATCGAGCTTTAGCGCTTTGTACCCGTGCTGGAGGGTGATGAGACATTGAGAGCCAGGTGTTTTGAGGATGGTCTTCATTATGACATCCGAGCGCTGGTGAATTTTTTCAGGTTTCCTTCGGTACATGCGATTTTGAATCAGGCGCTGATTACATAGAGGAACCTGCGGGAATCTAGTGGTGTGGGACAGGGTGGTTCAGCACTAGTTACTGGTATTATTTCTTCTGGAAATAGGAAGAGACAGATGTACTTCTCTCAGGGTGGTAGTACCAGTGAAAAGAATGCTTCAGGTGGTCAGGCAATGTGCTACCAGTATGGTAGAGAGGGGAACAAGAGGCCACTGTGTCCACGAGATCCAGTGGAGTGTTGAGCTTGTGGCATGTTGGGTCATCTGCAGTGCTTTTGCAGGGCGTTTCCATCAGTGGCTAGTGAGAGGGGTTCTGTGCAGACTTTGCATACAGGAGCAGGACCAGTGGCTTCTTACCAGTCGTGGAACTGGAATACGTCAGGGCGTGCAGGCAGAGATGGGGGTCGTGGCCGTGGTAGCTAGACACCAGGATCTCAGAGGCAGTAGGGTGGGACAGCTCAGGGTAGCCAGGCTGTGTCGCAGGGCCGCGGCACTGGGCAGGCATATGCAGTGCAACAGACCCAGCAGGAGCAGGATCCCGAACCTTCTACAGTCATAGGTACTATTCTAGTAGCTTCTGTCCTATCTTCAGTGCTTTTTGATACGGGTGCTACACATATTTTCATATCTGAACCCGTTGTGGAGAGCACTGGGCTCGTTGTTTCTACTTCTTCGGTTATCATGATGCTAGACACTCCATTGGGGACTAGGACGGTAGGTGTGCGTCAGTGTAGGGAGTTCCCCCTTGAGGTTGGAGGGTGTCACTTCCTTTGGGACCCCTATGTATCAGAGATGACGAGTTATGATGTCATTCTCGGGATGGACTGGTTGGTTCCCTTTCGAGCCTTTGTAGACTGCTATTATCACAAGGTAAGTTTCACGTCACCTGAGGGTGGAGAGTTTATATACAATGGTGATTGGGATGTTCAGGCGAGTCGAGCTGGACCAGAGCATCATGGGCGAGGTGGAGTCACAGCCCAGATTGCGAGCTTATATCTGGATGACCAGGGGACTGATCAGACGGATTTCCCTCCAGTGGTTGATTGTTTCAGGGATGTCTTTCCAGATGACTTTTGAGGTCTACCTCCAGAGCGAGAGGTAGATTTATCTATTGAGCTAGTGTCAGGAGTAGCACCGGTGTCCATTCCTCCTTATAGGATGGCTAAACCTAAGCTACAAGAGCTCAAGAGATAGTTAGAGGAGCTATAGGTGAAGGGTTTATCTGACCCAGTACTTCTCCGTGGGGTTCGCCGGTCCTTTTTGCGAAGGAGGACGGTACCCTCAGAATTTTCGTGGATTATCGGAAGATGAACCAGTTAACGGTTAAGAACCGATATCTCTTTTCGAGGATAGATGATCTGTTTGATCAGCTTCGTGGAGCACGAGTGTTCTCGAATATTGACTTGAGATCCGGATATCATCAGTTGCACGTGAGACCATCGGATATACTGCTTACAACTTTTCGGAGCAGATATGGTCTGTATGAATTTTTGGTTATGTCATTCGGACTGATGAACGTGCCAGTAGTTTTCATGGATCTAATGAATCATGTGTTCCATCCGTATCTTGAATCTTTTTTGGTAGTATTCATGGACGACATCTTAGTGTAGTCTCGCACTAGACATGACCATTCCACCCATCTTAAATGCATAGTAGGGGACTTAATGGTTATCCATAAACATGAAACCAGAGTTTCAAGGTCATTCATTTTATCTTAGGTAGGTGATAGATCCATTCATCATGGTTTGTGCTTGGTTAGTCAAACTATGCTCCAAGCCCATGCAAGGTAGGTACACTGGGAAATGATGGGTGCATGTTTAGAACATGGTTTGGTCAACTATGTGGAAAAACCATGATAACCCTTAATGAATTTGTAAATTATCCTTTTTACCTTAAATTTTTTAAAACCCTCACCCCCTTATTTTCTCTTCTAGTGGACAGCTCCTCTCTCACATGAAGCCCTCTCCCATGCCTAATCTAGGATTTTCCTTTTCTTATCAATCTAATTTGTGTTTGGTCAACCATTGGATGTGATGGATATATAATGATAATCTCTCCACTACTCTTTATTTTTCTATTCATTCATATTCCCATATTCTGTGCTATTTTAGTGTGATCTCATGTGCCTTATTTTTTGGGCATTTATCTGTTCTTTCGATTTTTTCCCATTCTAGATTGATTCATGGTCTGACACTGGACAAGGAGAGTGATAAGGTACTAATTTAGGTGGTTGAATTATTTTCTCTCATGTATTATTGTATTTTTAATATGATGTGTTGTTCCTCATGTTAGACTTCTCTGAAAACACCTCTAAAATTTTTAATAAATTAAATTCAATGGTTTCCCATAATTAGTGTGACCCTAACTACCTTATAAAAAAGTCTATTTGTCATTTTCCTTAACATGATCCACCCCTATGGGTGTTCCATTTCTTAAGGGATTAGATTCCACTCACCTTAAATTGTTAAACCACCTTTTGATGAGTTTTTTTCCTAATATTAAATAGTTATTTTGAAATTTAAATTGAACTAAGGATAATGAGTGTCCATGTGTTTGGACCTTGGGATTACTACCATATATTTATTTATATAAATTAAATAAATTATTAAAATTGATTTAAGTGTTACGGTTGTAATGACTTGATGAATGTTATGATTTATTGATAGCTAAACAATACCTTCATACCAAGATGAGAGTAATAAAAGGGTCCCGAAATAAGGATGCCTTGGGAGGGATCATTGTGTTTTATAAACTGTACTTGTTATAGATTGTAAATATGCCAGGATTGATACGTGGAATGACTTAGATGGGCTCACTGATTTGATTATTTATTTAACCATGAGAAATACTAGTTTCCTAGTGGAGACACCAAAAACTATCTTGGTGTAAAGATAGTTATACAATTCCATGAATGATCACTACTAGAAATATGGAATTTTTTAGTTCTAAAAAAAGTATTGTTAATCACAGTGAAGATAAAGGGGGGACCCGTTTATTGGTGCTAAAAAAGCGATGATAAAGACCCATTTTATTAGCACTATAAAAAAGCACTGATAAAAGGGGTCTTTTATCAGTGCTAAAAAAGCACTGATAAATGGTTCCTTTATCAGCGCTTTTTTAGCGGTGATAAAAATTAAAAAAAACATTAAAAAATATTTCTTCAATTCAGGGAGGGGATTAAACAGCGTTTGAAGCCCCCTTTAACAGCCCCCCCAGCCCATATGCCCCAGTCACCCCCATCCTTTAACAGTGCCCCAACCCCCTTTAACAGCGCCCCACCCCCTTTAACAGCGTTATCCCTTATTCCCCACCCGTGTGTGCGACCTAGCTACCCCTGGATTCGAACTGAGGACCTGTTGCCTACGCGCCCAAGCCTTTACCACTCAACTATATTTCTTTGCTCTTCATTTATTAATATATCTATTTATATATATATATATATATAGTTATATTTACTCATATATTAATATATATTTATATTAACATATATATATTTATATTAATATATATATATATCTATATATTAATATATATATATATGTATATTAATAAATATATAGTTATATTTATATATTAATATATTTATTCATATATTAATATATATTTATAAGATCCATTTTAAATACATTTATAAAATATTCTTTTTTTTGTGTGTGTTTATAAATAAATAGATACATATATACAACACACACATATATATATATTATATGTGTATATGTAAGTAAAATTATACATGTTTCTATATATTTAAAAATATTATATATTAATATGTATATGCATATTTTTATAATATATAGATAATATATATCAGTTTGTCAATACAGACACACGGATCGAGAGTTATTACCGTTTGAAGTTGGAGTTCTTTTTTGGAGTGGTAAAACTGATATATCTTCCATTTATGTTATCTTATCACGGTTTTGATTAGACTTGGTCCTCACTTGTCTCAAGATATTCAATTTGACTAGTTGCAGCCCTCAAATAGACACCCAGAGCAGAAGTTATGCATATTTAAGTGAGTTACGGGTTTCTTAGGTTTTTAGGCGCTAGGAGGGTTGCTCAATTTCAAACAATAATAAATTCTTCTCCTAGTGTCCGTTTTGGCTCTACCACATATCAAATCAAAATTTATAAAAATATACACACTCGGGTGACCACTGGAACCCCTTCTCATGTTCTTTAAGGCCCAAAAATGAACAAAACCCCTCCGGACGATCATAAGTTTGGCTCTGAGTATCCATTTTTTCATAAATTCTGCTCTGGGTGTCTGTTTTGCCTCTACTACATATCAAATCAAATATTCAGACTATACCTACACTATGGTGAACATTGGAACACCTTATCATATTCTTCAAGGCATGAAAAGGTCCTTAATCTCTCAAAACGGCCATAATTTCTTCTCTAGGTGTCCGTTTTGTGTCAACCACAAATCAAATCAATCTAAAACATATTTAAAAAATATATATTATATTAATATCATTATAAATATACTTATGTATCAATATATTATTTTTATAAAATATTTTTTTTTTGAAATATACACTTTATCAACACTAGGGAAAAAAGCGCTGATAAATCCCCCTTTATCAGCGCTGATAAAGGGGGCCCTTTATCAGTGCTTTTTCTAGCACTGTTAAAGGGTGACGCTGTGGAAACCTAGTTTTGTGGTAGTGGATACCCATTCCCCAATGTGAGATACTTGGGGCGGGCTTAGAAGTTCGTACTTACACCATGTCGAGAGTGATACATGGGATTCCTTTTATGAATTTCCTTGGACGGTCTATGTGGCGATGGGTATTCATAGAGCTCTGGGAGAGATACTTGGGATTCATTTAGTGGTCACCATGGATGGGATCATGATTCCATTTACTAATTCTCAAGATTCCTTTTTTTAATTCTAATAATGCATAAATGTTATCCCAGGGATGTGTTCATCGGGTCAAATAACATGCTTAGGCACAGTCCATTACTGATTCTTGACATTTTATGACCCCTTTTATTTCACCCATATCATATCTATATAGGTTGATCTTGATTCAAAGATATCTAAATTAGGGTGAAGCTGGTCATATGGGTCAGGTATCCCAAGAGGAACCCAATCTGATGTATTTATTTATCTATTGCCTTGTACTTTTTATTAGCACACTTCTTATTTTATAAGCACATACTAGACTGATCTAGACATCATTGGTGGTGTCCTACTAAGTATATCTCACACCCTTCTTGATCCACCCTTGGTAACTAATAATACTTAATTATTTTAGGAATAGATAAAGGGAAGAATACAACTTCCTATGCTTGATTTTCAGTACTAGGTTGGAGTATGAGAGTAGAGGGCTGAGCCTATGCCTCTAATGCTAGTAGAGGAAAATTTTAGTCTTTTTTCCATTTATGTTTTTCATGTGTCCTATAAATGTTTCACATGTATCCTATGCACCATATTTTTTGTGGCTACATGAAATGATCATCTTCATTTTTGTATTTTTCATAAACCAACCCGAGTCGACCTTTAACTGGTCACCTGAGCTGATCCATGGTAAGGCCCAAAGGATGTTCTAGATCCCCACAACTAGCAACCAGTGTCATGAATTAACAGAGAAATTAGAGGGAATGATTTCACCCAATATAAATAAATATAATACGAGAAACTAAAAATATTAGCCCAATAAAAATATAAATATCCACACTAAAAATCCTTTATACATAAACTGAAAATAGAGCAACTAGACAAAAAAACCAAACTGAACATATTCACTATGGGAAAAATTGTTTTTTGCGACGGGACAATCAACCCGTCGCAAATAACCAATTATTTGGGACGAGAATAGGAACTCCATCACAAAAACTTATGCGCAGATTGGCACGGTTTTCCTGCCAAACGGCACGAAAGGGTATTTGCGACGGGTAGGCACCGCCCGTCGCAAATACCGAGATAGAATAAGAACTAGTTGCGATGAGGGATCCCCTATCGCAACTAGTTCGACACCTGGAGGGTATTTGTGATGGGTCTCGTCGCAAATAACCGGTGGCGGTAAAAACCTATTTGTGACAGGATGTTGTCCTATTGAAAATAGTGTGTCGGCATGTTACTTTTTGCGATGGGGCCCATCGCAAATAACATTTTAACCGTCAACCATAATTAATGCGGCTAAAGGTATTGACGACGAGTCTCGTCGTAAAAAATACTATTTGCGACGGGAATCTCGACGCAAATAATCTCATTGCAACTAATATAACATATATATACCCCCATCTGTTTTTTCTTCCCTCCTTCTGAATTCCTCCTTCCTCTGCTTCTTTAAACTCTAAATTTAGAGTGAAAATTTTTGAGAGTTAGTTTTTATTTTGCGAAGAAGTTGTGAAGTCGTCTACAATTATAAGAGATCAAGTTTAAAGGTATTTATATTTAATTTAATTTAGTATTTATTCCATTTCTTTATATTAATTTTAATTATTGTTGATTAGTTGTAATTAAGTTAGATTTAAATTGTTTTGTCATCTGTATTTATTTATAACAATAAAATTAAATTATTACTACTAATTCTTAGTAATTAGTAATAATTAATAATTATTAACGATAATTAGTCATGTATATAAATAATTAGCAGTAATTAGAAATTAGTAGCTATATTTTGCAGTAATTAATAGTAATTAACACTAATCAGTAATAATTAGAAATAAATAGTAATAATTACAAAAAATAGTAATAAATATTTACAATTAGTAATAAATAGTATTAATTAGTAATAATTATTAATAAATACTAATAAATAGTAATAAATACTAATAAATAGTAATAAATACAAATAAATAATAATAAATAGTAATAAATACTAATAACTAGTAATAATTAGTAATAAATACTAATAAATAGTAATAATTAGTAATAATTAGTAGTAAATAGTAATAATTAGTTATAATTAGTTATAATTAGTAATAAATAATAATAAATACTAATAATTAGTAAAAAATAGTAATAAATATTAATAAATAGTAATAAATAGTAATATCCAGAACAAATAAACAAAACAGAACCATACATTCATTCTTCACCCCACCACGGACAGAAAAACCAAAACTACTGAAACAAACCCCGGAAAATCTCACCCCAAATTTCAACCTTCGACTTTACACTGACCCCAGACTGATCAATACCTTAAATCACTTATTACTACCCCTCGTCAGAGTCTTCCTGGCTGCAGTCGGCTTCACACTGTGCTTCTTCGGCGTCGCCTTCTTAACCACAGTAACTTTCCTCCCCGTCGGTGCCTTCTTTGTCAGTGTACTCTTCGTTCAAGTCTTTGAAACCTTCGCTGGCTTGGTCGCTGGCTTCGCAGCGCCGACCTTCCGCTTCATCGTTCCTGACTTCGGCTTCACAGCAGCGGCTGCAGGTTTCGACTTAACAGCCACCTTCGGCTTCGCAGCTGTCGGTGCCACCTTCAGCTTTGCTGCAATCTTGGCCTTGGCAGCTGACTTCACCGCGGTCTTTGGCTTGCACTTAATCACTATTTTCTTGGCTCCAACTTTCGATTTAGCAACTGCGGGCTTCTTCACCTTAGGTGCTTTAGGCTTGGAAGCCTTCAACGATAGTTTGAAGGAGGCCTTCACCTTCACGATCTTGCCTGCTGCGACGAGCTTCTTCAGCTAAACCGCCAATAGCTTCTTGAAATTCGGAGGCAATTGCTTGTGCTTCTGCTTAATGACCCTGGCGATAGCGATCAATCTAGATCCACCCTTCTCATTCAGCGTCGTACTCACCTTAATGATCAACTCAGCGAAAGGAGGATGAGCCTTAGGAGTCTTAGTCTTCGAATGAATGCGGCTCTTTGTTTTTAGCACCTTTAGGCATACCGACCTCCGGCTCCGATGGTGGCTCAAACACGTCGGCGGCCACCTCCTGAGCGTCGGCAGTCGGTGTGTCAACGTTAACTACTGCTGCCGCTTCTGTCTCGGCCATGTTTGAGTTCCTCACTCTCTTGAAACAACGCAAATCCCTAACCAGAAATAAATTGAGAAATCCAGGCCACTGTCAGTAATAAATAGTAATAAATACTAATAATTAGTAATAATTATTAATAATTAGTAATAATTTGTAATAATTAGTAATAAATAGTAATAAATAGTAATAAATAGTAATAAATAGTAATAATTAGTGATAAATAGTAATAAATAGTAATAAATAGTAACAATTAGTAATAATTAATAATAATTAGTAATAATTAGTAATAAATAGTAATAAATAGTAATAATTAGTAATAAATACTAATAAATACTAATAATTAGTAATAAATAGAAATAAATAGAAATAATTAGTAATAATTAGTAATATATAGTAATATATAGTAATATATAGTAATAAATACTAATAAATAGCAATAATTGGTAATAAATACTAAGAAATGGTAATAAATACTAATATATACTAATAAATAGTAGTAATAAATAGTAATAAACAGTAATAAATAGTAATAAATAATAATAAATAATAATAAATAGTATTTAATAGTAATAATTATTAATAATCAGGATTAATTATCAATAATTATGATTAATTAGGAATAATTAGAAATAATTAGGAATAATTAAGAATAATTAGGATTAATTAGGATTAATTAGGATTAATTAGGATTAATTGGGATTAATTATGTTTAATTAGGAATAATTAGGAATAATTGGGATTAATTAGGATTAATTAGGATTAATTAGGATTAATTAAGATTAATTAGGATTAATTAGGATTAATTAGGATTAATTAGGATTAATTAGGAATAATTAGGAATAATTAGAAATAATTAGGAATAATTAAGAATAATTAAGAATAATTAGGAATAATTAGGCATAATTCGTAATTATTCTTAATTATTCGTAATAATTCGTTATAATTCGTAATAATTTGTTATTATTTGTAATTATTCATTATAATTCGTAATAATTCGTAATAATTCGTAATAATTCGTAATAATTCATAATAAAACATAATAATTGGTAACAATTCGTAATAATTCGTAATAATTCGTAATAACTCGTAATAACTCGTAATAATTAGTAATAATTGGTAATAGTTGGTAATAATTGGTAATAATTGGTAATAATTCATAATAATCAGTAATAATTTGTAATAATTAGTAATAATTAGGAATAATTAGGAATAATTAGGAATAATTAGGAATAATTAGTAATAATTAGTAATAATTAGGAATAATTAGGAATAATTAGTAATAATTAGTAATAATTATTAATAATTAGTAATAAAATCAATTGTAATAAATTACAATAACTTGGCACAATTTCCAGTGGATTAACGACACTCCTTTTGCTCAATGACTCTTCTCCTTTTAACTCTCAGTTACTCAAAACATTATGAAAAGTATGTTTATACGTATGCATATCCAATCTCGTATGCATAAGTTTGAATATGCATTCATAGGATCACATTTTTAATAATGTATTTAGGTAGTGACAATTGCAAAAAGATGATTCATCGACGAAAAGGGGGCTCTTTTGTCCAACGGTGCATTTACTTGCATCTTTATCACACTGAAATCACAATGAAGAATCTGCTCATAGGTATACTTATATATTCTCATATGCATGAGAATAAATATGCGTACCTTCAAGCAGATTCTTCATTGTGATTTCAGTGTGAGAAAGATGCAAGTAAATGAGTCGTCGGACAAAAGAGTAGCCATCAATCCACTGGAAATTGTGTCACCCGTAATTTATGGTAATTATTAAGAAGTAGTTGTAATTATTTATCTTTTTTTTGGATAGTGTTTTTATAATTTCAAATTATTCAAAAGCAGTAATGATTTTATATTTTTTAGAAAAATATGGAACAAAGAAGTCAACAAAAATCATTATTAGATGATCGTACTTGGATAAATCAGTGCAAAAATACAAACAATTCTGGTTTAAATCCTATATATATTGAGAGTGTTGAATCTTTTTTATCATTTTCATCATCAAAAATAGAATTTGTTTTAGAAGTCACAATTAAGTTTCCTTGTAAAAAATGTGCTCTGAGAATGTTTGAAACATTTGACCATGTTGGGGGACATCTCTTACGGTTTGGTTTTCAACCAGATTATGTTTTTTAGTATCAACACTGTGAACACAGTTCCATAAAAGATACTAATAACTTGATTCCGGATCCATCATGTTTTCAAAATTTAGTACATGGTGTTTTTGGTCCATCTGTTCAACAAACTGAAACTCAGGATGATATTGATTTAACTCCTGAGTTGGCACCATCCAAATTTTATGAGTTGTTGAGGTCTAATGAGGATGAATTATATCCTAGTTATAAGATAATAAAATTAAAAGTGGTTTCAAAATTTATGGCTATTAAATCAGATAATGCTATGTCAAACAACTATTTTGATCATATATTTTCTTTGATTAAAACATTGTTACCTAAAGGAAATGTGTTGCCTTGAAATTACTATGAGAGGAAGAGGCTGGTTTGTAATCTGGACCTTAGTTATTAGAAGATTCATTCATGTGAAAATGATTACATCTTATATTCTGGTGAAAATGATTCATTAGATAGTTGTCTCACATGTGGAAAATTGAGGTATAAAAAAGCTAAACCGGGGAAGTCTGGATTGATTCCTGTAAAACAGTTGAGATATTTCCCCTTTACACCCAGGTTGTAGTGTTTATTTATGTCTCAGAACACAACATCAATGATGTCATGGCACAAAACTGTAAAGACCCGTAAATTTCAAAGAATTTTTTTCTTCTTAATTTTCTTTGAAATTTTACAAGAACGCAGTTTCTGACGGCACCTGATTCTGTGGCCCGATGTGCCCGGAATCATTTTCCGAAGTTTAGCTCGGGTACGTTCAGTGAATGAATGAGCGGGTTTTTCTAACTTTTGAACTAGTGCTCGGAATCAAATTCTGAGGGCACCGATGGAATCGCAGCGCCGGTTTTTTCTTAGAAACGCCTCTTCCGGAGTTGCGTTTGCTCAGGTGTGGTTTTTAATTTTTTGGGCTTTACGTTAAGAAATAAAATAATGTGGTACGACAAACTTTATTTTATTTCACTTGAAGCCGCTTAAAAGTCACTTAAAGCTGCTTAAGCTGAGTTGAAGCGGATAGGGTGGAACCCAAAAATATCATACCCTCTTGGTAGGATATTTGTAAGGTGGGGCCCGCACGAGCCCCACTGTTTCTTTTCCGCTAAGTAACGCACCCGGAAAAACCCCTATTAAATGAAAGTCAACTGGGGCGTTTCTTAAACTATTAAATGCTTCTATTAATTGGGTGGTTTATTTGTTTAAATTAATTCTATGAATTAATGGGTCGTTACTTAGTTTGTTTTACAATTTTTTGGCATGTTAATAAAATAAGACCAACGCTTGTCTTTTGAGGATTATTTGTTGAGAGGATTTGGAGATTATGTGCCTTCAACCTCCTTCACGAAGAATGAGAAGAACACAAAGAACGCGAAGAACTCCGACCTCCGACGAAGGGAGACGAAGAATGCCCGACCCCCCGGAGATCGACGCGACACCGACGCTTCTTCCACGACATTCTTTCCCCGCGACAAATCTTCGATCAACTGCTTGAGGTAGAAGATTTAAAATCTTTTAAATTCCTTTGTGGTTTCTATCCTCAACATGGATTTAATTGTTATAATTAAATCCGTGTGTTTCTTTAACCCTCAGAGATCATCGACGCGACTCCCTTCCGCAACGACGCGACGCCCTTCCGCGACGCGACGATCACCTCCTACCGCGACGGTCAATTCCACGACGAACTCGCATTCGACGACGATGGCGAGGTAGGGATTTTATTTGAAAATAATATTTTATTCTCATAGTTGTTTCCTTCTAAAACAAAGAGCCCGGGATCAAAGTGCAATTTTAATTTATTAAAATTGTATCTTGTTATGTTTTCATGTGTTGATCATTATTTTCCCGATTGTTATCACCTAACGCGGAGGGTGCGGGCCAAACAAACACAGCCCGACAACCCTCCGCAGTTCTTCGTTGATGTGCGGAACGGCGGATGACGACAAAACGGGCCGCAGAGACGATTTGTTGATTCCGCAGTGAAGAACGGGACCCAGGAGGAGCTATGGCGCAGACGGAAATGGAATCGGACCACCGGAGCGACTCCGGTGGCCCACGGAATCAACCGGCGGCGCGGGTCGCCGGCCCGGCGGCGCCGGCGGCCGGATAGAGCTGATGCGGCTGAATCCACGGCGGCGGCGGCCGACCAGACCCACGACCGCATGGGTCCGGCGAGATACGGGACGCGGCAAAGCCGCGTCCGCTGACCAAGCACGGCCCCACGCGGGGCCGCGGCTCCTCTTTCCGCGGGGACTGCACACCCCGCGGCTCCCCTTGCTCGGCCGCTCCTCCGAGCCGAGCTGACCCACCGGTAGGGTCGCACCCAGGCTGGGCCAGGCCGCCCTGGTCGGGCCGGGTCGTGCCAAACCGGGTCGGTCTGGGCCCAGACCCCCCCGTTTCCGGACCTTTTCGGTCTTTTGCTCATAACTTGAGCTTCGGGCCTCCGAACGACGCTTCGTCAGTGGCGATCCGATCCTTGGATCGAGACGGTCATTTCGGTATATCACACTCAAGGTTTCGGAATACTTTGGTTTTGGCCGGGTTGGTTCGTACACGAAACCAACCGGGCCCTCGGAGCGGAAACGCTCATATCTTGAGCTTCGGACGTCCGATTGACGTGCCGTCAACTTTGTTAATTTTCTCTAAGTGAGACGGATCTTTTGGCTTACTCCGCCCGAGGTTTGGACGCAGTTGGAGTATGGTCGGGTTTGTTTTTCCTTAAAAACCAACCGGGCCCCTGGGAAGAAAAAGCCAATAACTCTCAGTCTGGGCGTCCGATTGACGCGCCATCTGCGACGTTGAGTTCCTGTTGATGATACGGAAATTTTGGATACATCAAATCTGGACTATGTGATAGTTGATGTATCAGCATCTCGGCTCGTGGAGCGGACCCTCCCGAACGAGCTTGCTGTGTTCGGGAACCCTAGAGCTGGCTGCGACGGCTACTGTGACGACGACGACTGTGCAGAGATCCTCAGTGGATTCGACGGCGACGACTACAACACTCAGCGATCCTTTGTGGGTCAGTGCTATCGATCCTGTGTGGGTCCGATCCTGTGTGGGTCAGTGCTCAGCGGTCCTGTGTGGGCCAGCGCCTACAGATCCTGTGTGGGTTTGATCCTGTGTGGGTCATTATGGGGGTTAGTTACCTATCGATCCTGTGTGGGTCTGATCCTGTGTGGTTCATTGCGGGGGTTAGTTACCTATCGATCCTTTGTGGGTCAGATCCTTTGTGGGTCATTGCGGGGGTTAGTACCTATTAATCCTTTATGGGTCTGACGGCTTAGATGGATCATTGATCATCTCTATCGTCATTCGAAGAAGTATACCTGTGTGAGCTGAAACCCTGTTTTGCTTTCCTTTGTGGATTGTGTTGTGCTATCCTGTGTGGATTTACGTTTTTCTTTCCTGTGTGGACTGGGTTGTACTTGAGCTCGGATGTTGGAGCCGAGCGAGAATTGATAACTTAGGTATATGTATGGGCATATACCTAAGCCGTGTCAGATGTTACTTTATGATTGTATCTTTCCTTTGTGGTTTTTCCTTTATGGATTCTGGGAGACCTTCGGGGGTCTCGGGGTCCCTACTGAGTAGCTTATACTCACCCCTGCACGGGCTATGCTCGCACTATGTTGTGTTGGTTGCAGACGACGGACTACGCTGATCGTGGTCGAGGTTGGCGGAGCAGGACGGTACCTGGAGGTGGACCACTGGGCGGGGTGTACTCGGAGCGGACGGCTGGACCGAGGAGCTGTGGAGGCTATCTGTACCCACCCTTCAGGTGGGGCTTCCTGAGGACGGCTCGACGCTGCGGCTTTTTCTTTCAGTTGCTGTTTTTCCCCTTTCAGTTGTACTTTACAGTTGGGCTTGTATTTCCGGCCCTCTTTACTTTTCCGCACTTACTGTTGTACCATTTTTTACTTAGTGTTTACTTCTGTCTGCTTACTCTATGGTGTTTGTTTTTTACTTTACAAAGGCAATGCCTTCCCTTTTTCTGGGATTTACGCCTTGGTGCTAGTCACCAGCCCCTGGCCTATGGAAGGCAGGCTTGGGGTAGTCACGGCACGGGCCCCGAGGACGGGTCGTGACAAATTGGTATCAGAGGAGTTCGGTTCTACCACAGAATCTGATCTTTATTCTATGTGAAGCAATAGTGTTAAGTGTATTGAGTGTGGTTATCAGTCCAGGGAGCCCAGTGTTGGTGCGGCGGCCGACGTATCCATACACCAGGACCCTGACTTCTAATTTCCGACTTAATTCACGAAAACATTGATTGCATGTGTGTTTCAAGTTTTCTTTTTGATTACTTTGTATCAGCTCACCAGGTATACTGTTTTGACTGTGGCGCACTAGTTTACTTTTCAGGATAGCCCCACGATGGTATCTAGCTTGGGTTCCGAGAGTTGTACATGACAACAGCCCGCCGAGCGACGAGGCCTCGGTACAGGGCCATTTAACAGCAGAGGCACTGGCGGTACCTCTACCCACCGAGCCACTGATACTTCTAGCACCAGCCGCTGATGATGCACGTTGCCTCAGTGCACTGCATGAGTTCCAACGCCAGCGACCGCCCAGGTTCCGTGGGGAGACAGACCCCCAGGCAGCCGAGGACTGGCTGGAGGCAGTGGTATGAGTTTTCAGTCTAGTGAGGACACCATCAGACCTCATGGTGATCCTCGCAGCGAGCCTACTGCAGGCAGCAGCGGGCCGATGGTGGAGCTTGATGCTCCAGGTGCACGATGAGGCATCTCTCCTCTGGACAGACTTTGAGGGCCTCTTCTGCTCAGAGTTCGTCCCGGCCACCCTCTGTGCGGTGCGCATCCAGGAGCTTCTTCAGCTGCGACAGGGCAGCTTGACGGTCACCCAGTACTTGGCGAGATTTACCGATCTCTCGCGCTACTTGACTGACATGGTATGGGACCCATTCTTCTGGGCCCAGACCTTTGAGCAGGTATTGAGACACGAGATCAGGGCATCGCTGATCTCCCTCAGCATTCCGACTCAGGAAGGAGTACTAGAGAGAGCCCTCTTGATTGAGAGCTTTCTTTCTGAGACTTCTCCAGCGGCGAGACCTACCGCGGGGCGACACGTAGCAGAGTCTTCCACAGCAGGCAGTCGACAGATGACTCAGGGGTCCAGGCAGACTAGACCCTCACGCAGATGACCTCAGGACACTGGATCAGCAGTGCGGGGCACACAGCGCGGAGCCAGTCTTTTGAGAGGCAGGCAGTGCTACACATGCAGCGGCCAGGGTCACATGGCTTGTGACTGCCCGACCCACCGTGCCGAGGAGCAGCAGACAGTTGAGGGGCCACCCAGGCAGAGGTAGAGGGTCGACTGTGGTTGTCCGTAGGGAGGAGGTGGATGAGGCAGAGGAGATGGACGAGCATCAGGTGGTGGGAGACACTTTGAGGCTCTACCATCACCACCACCAGGAGGTCCACCCCGACCACAGGAAGCTGGCGGGCAGAGATAGGCACAACTCCAGGCAGTGGAGGCCTACGGCCACGGCGCACCTGAGATGATTCAAGGTACGATCTGTGTCTATTCCACCCTTGTTGCAGTTCTTATAGACACAGGAGCGAGTCACTCTTTCATAGACACTGCCCTTGTTCGGAGCTCGGAGATTCCGACAGAGCTATTGGCTCGATCCTTACGGCTAGAGACTCCTACGGGAGCATACTCGACGATTACGCACTGGTGCCGGTAGTGTGAGCTTACTCTAGGAGGCGAGAGATTCAGTTGGGATCTTCTTGTAGTGGCGTCGAGGCCTTACGACGTCATCTTGGGCATGGATTGGTTATCTAAAGTCCATGCACAGATTGACTGTATTAGGCGCAAGGTGCGATGTGTACGCACCGACGGGAGCAGGTTCACCTTCACCGGCAAGAAGGGAGCCTTCGCAGCACAGGATGGACTTCCGCAGAGGAGAGGAAATCCCATCACTCATCAGTTGGCTAGCCTCATCCTAGGAGCAGTTGACGTGCGGAGTCCTAGTTTTCCTGCAGTGGTGGATCAGTACACGGACGTCTTTCCCGACGACGTTTCAGGGCTACCTCCTCGCAGATAGGTAGACTTACATATCGACCTATACCCCGGGACCACCCCGATATCGACTCCAGCATATCGGATGGCCCCCGCTGAGCTTCGAGAGCTACGGGTACAGTTGGAGGACTTGTAGGGCAAGGGATTCATCCGACCCAGTGTTTCACCCTGGGCTTCCCCGATATTGTTCGCCAAGAAGGCAGACGGGAGCTTGCAACTGTGTGTCGACTATCGTCGCCTGAACCAGGTGACAATGAGGAACAAGTATCCACTATCTAGGATTGATGATCTCTTCGATCAGCTCAAGGGAGCACGGTGGTTCTCGAAGATAGACCTCAGGTCAGGCTATCATCAGCTCAGAGTTCGAGACGATGACGTGCAGAAGACGAACTTCAGATGTCGGTATGGCCATTATGAGTTCTTGGTTATGACATTCGGCATAACCAATGCTCCATCTATGTTCATGGGCCTCATGAATAGGATCTTTCAGCCATACCTCGATCGATTTGTTGTAGTCTTCATCGATGACATTTTGATATACTCGACGACTGAGGAGGAGCACGCCTATCACTTGCGAGTTGTACTGGACACACTCTGAGAGCACCAGCTTTATGGAAAGCTCTTGAAGTGTCAGTTCTAGATACGCGAGGTCCACTTCTTGGGGAATGTCATCTCTGAGGCAGGATTTTCAGTGGATCCTACGAAGATCGAGTCAGTTCTAGCTTGGGAGCCACCCAAGAGCGTGATGGAGGTGCGGAGTTTCTTGGGACTAGCTGGATACTATCGGAGATTTGTGCCAGACTTTTCTAGAGTTGTGGCACCACTCTCAGCTTTGACGAAGAAGGGGAAACCCTTTGTGTGTTCATACATATGTCAGCAGAGATTCCAGGAGCTGAGACAGAGATTGACCAGCGCACCTATCTTGAGGTTGCCTGAGGAGGGAGTAGGGTACATAGTCTACTACGATGCATCAGGGACCAGACTCGAATGTGTCCTGATGCAGGAGCGGGCAGTGATCGCCTATGGATCACGTCAGTTGAGGCCGCATGAGCATTAATACGCTACCCATGACCTGGAGTTAGCAGCATTGGTCTTCGCTCTGAAGACTTGGCGACACTATCTTATGGGCAAGCACTTTACAGTCTTTTCTGACCACCAGAGTCTTAGGTACATCTTCTCGTAGAAGGACCTGAATCTGAGATAGTGGCAATGGATCGAGTTCCTCCAGGACTATGACTTTGACATAGTCTATACTCCTGGGAAGGGGAACATGGTAGCTGATGCTCTCAGTAGGAGGACGGGCATTCAGCTACTTGAGGAGGAGACAGAGTAGCTAGCCTCTTTGCAGATATCCTTTGTGGATAGAGATGGAGCAACCTTCCTTCAGTCTCTCACAGTAACCCCTCCACTACTGAAACGGGTCAGAGAGGCACATCATGGGGACGCTGACTATGAGACGCAGCGTGCACAGATATCCTCAGGACACGCACCTGATGTCTTCTCCTTTGGAGCAGAGCACGACATCCTTTTCAGAGGACGTACCTTGGTACTAGTTGCTTTACGAGAGGAGGTGCTGAGAGAGTTTCACACTTCTCCTTTGGCGGTACATCCTGGAGTGGCAAAGATGTACCAGGATCTCAGACGACAGCACTGGTGTCCGGGCATGAAGAAGGCTATGGCAGAGTTCGTTTCATGATTCCTCACCTGCCAGCAGGTGATGGAAGAGCACCAGGTACCAGCAGGCTTGGTACAGCCCTTAGAGGCCCCGGAGTGGAAGTGGGATGGGATATCTGTGGACTTCGTGACTGGACTTCCACACACTTCCAGAGGTCACGACTCCATTTGGGTGATTGTCGACCGAATCACCAAGTCATCTCACTTCTTACCCATCAGAGAGCAGGGCTCAGTGGAGATCTTGGGGCGTCTCTACATTCAAAAGATTGTACCGCTTCATGGTGTGCCATCGTCTATCGTCTCTGATCGAGATTCTCGCTTTACTTCCCGGCTTTGGAAGGGGTTGCAGGAGGCATTCGGGACACATCTACGTCTGAGCACTTCCTTTCACCCTCAGACGGATGGTCAGACTGAGAGGACCATTCAGACTCTCTAGGACATGTTCCGCGCATGTGTCCTCGACTTTGGTCACAGTTGGGAGGACCACCTACCCTTGGTGGAGTTTGCATACAACAACAGCTACCACTCCACCATCGGGATGTCACCATACGAAGCGTTGTACGGCAGACCTTGCAGATCTCCTTTATGTTGGAAAGACCCTGGGGAGTCAGCACTTGTGGGACCAGAGATGGTCCGGGCCATGACAGAGAAGGTCCAGGTCATCCAGGAGAGGATGAGGATAGCTCAAAGCTGACAGAAGTCTTATGCTGACAGGAGGCGGAGTCCACTAGATTTCGAGGACGGTGACCACGTCTTCTTGCGGGTCTCACCTCGATGTGGGTTACGGAGATTTGGCCGAGGCGGCAAGTTGTCTCCATGCTTCATCGGACCATTCCAGGTCCTCAGCAGGATCAACGAGGTGGCTTATCACCTGGCTCTACCACCTTAGTTGCACCGGGTGCACGACGTCTTCCATGTATCTCATCTGAGGAGATACTTCCACGACCCAACGCACATCATTGACCATGGGGAGCTAGACATTGATGATGGGGAGACTTTTGCGAAGGTCCCGGTGGAGATCGAGGATCGACAGGAGCGGGTCCTACGTGGACGGTCGATTCCTCTATTTCGCATCATATCACAGCACAGGAACCTCCAAGAGAGCACTTGGGAGCGGGAGGCTCAGATGCGTGCTCAGTACCCACATTTGTTTCCCTAGTTTATGATGTATCTTTACGGGGACGTAAATCCCTGAGGTGGGAGTGATGTAAAGAACCGTAAATTTCAAGGAAATTTTATTTTCTTAATTTTCTTTGGAATTTTACAAGAACGCAGTTTCTGACATCACCTGATTCTGAGGCCCGGTGTGCCCGGAATCATTTTCCGAAGTTTGGCTCAGGTATGTTCAGTGAACGAACGAGCGGGTTTTTCTAACTTTTGAACCGGTGCTCGGAATTGAATTCTGAGGGCACTGATGGAATCAAAGCGCCGATATTTTCTTAGAAACACCTCTTCTGGAGTTGCGTTTTCTCAGGTGTGGTTTTTAATTTTTTGGGCTTTAAGTTAAGAAATAAAATAATGTGGTACGACAAACTTTATTTTATTTCACTTGAAGCCTCTTAAAATCCACTTAAAGCTGCTTAAGCTGAGTTGAAGCGGATAGGGTGGAACCCAAAAATATCCTACCCTCTTGGTAGGATATTTGTGAGGTGGGGCCCGCACGAGCCCCACCGTTTCTTTTCTGCTAAGTAACGCACCCGCGAAAACCCCTATTAAATGAAAGTCAACTGGGGCGTTTCTTAAACTATTAAACGATTATATTAATTGGTCGGTTTATTCATTGAAATTAAATCTATGAATTAATGGGTCGTTACTTAGTTTGTTTTACAATTTGTTGGCATGTTAATAAAATAAGACCAACGCTTGTCTTTTGAGGATTATTTGTTGAGAGGATTTGGAGATTCTGTGCCTTCAACCTCCTTCGTGAAGAACACGAAGAACGCGAAGAACACCGACCTCCGACGAAGGGCAACGAAGAATGCCTGAACCCCCGGAGATCGACGCGACACCGACGCTTCTTCCACGACGTTCTTTCCCCGCGACAAATCTTCAATCAACTGCTTGAGGTAGGAGATTTAAAATCTTTTAAATTCCTTTGTGGTTTCTATCCTAAACAAGGATTTAATTGTTATAATTAAATCCATGTGTTTCTTTAACCCTCGGAGATCGTTGACGTGACGCCCTTCCACGACGACGCGACGCCCTTCCGCGACGCGACAATCACCTCCTACCGCGACGGTCAATTCCGCGACGAACTTGCATCCGACGGCGACGTCGAGGTAGGGATTTTATTTGAAAATAATATTTTATTCCCATAGTTGTTTCCTTCTAAAAAAAGAGACCGGGATCAAAGTGAAATTTTAATTTATTAAAATTGTATCTTGTTATGTTTTCATGTGTTGATCATTATTTTCCAGATTTTTATCACCTAACACGGAGGGTGCGGGCCAAACAAACACGGCCCGACAACCCTCCGCAGTTCTTTATTGATGTGCGGAATGGAGAACGATGAAAAAACGGGCCGCAGAGACGATTTGTTGATTCTGCAGTGAATAACAGGACCTGGGAGGAGCTACGGCACAGAAGGAAATGGAATCGGACCACCGGAGCGACTCCGGTGGCCTGCGGAATCCACCGGTGGCGTGGGTCGCTGGCAGCGCCCCGGCGCGCCGCCTGATGGAGCCGCCGTGGCTGAAGCCGCGGCGACGGTGGCCCACCCGACCCGCAACCGCGCGGGTTCGGCAAGACATGGGACGTGGCAGAGCCGCGTCAGCTGAAAAAGCGTGTTCCCACGCGGGGCCGCGGCTCCTCTTTTCGCGGGGGTTGCACGCCCCGCGGCTCCCCTTGCTCGGACGCTCGGTCGAGCCGACCCGCCGGCCGGGTCGCACCCAGGCCTGGCCGGGCCGGGTCGCGCCTAACCGGGTCAGACCCGGGTCGGGTTGACCCAGTTCGGGCCGACCCAGGGGGGTTGGGCCGGGTCGGTCCGGGCCCAGACCCCCCCGTTTCCAGACCTTTTCGGTCTTTTGCTCATAAATTGAGCTACATGACTCTGAATGACGCGCCGTCAGCGGCGATACAATCCTTGGATCGAGACGGTCTTTTCGGTATGTCACACTAAACGTTTCGGAATACTTTGGGTTCGTCCGGGTTGGTTCGTACACGAAACAAATCGGGCCCTCGGAGCGGAAACGCTCATATCTTGAGCTTCAGACGTCCGATTGACGTGTCGTCGACTTTTTTAATTTCCTCTAAGTGAGACATATCTTTTAGATTACTCCGCCTGAGGTTTGGACGTAGGTGGAGTATGGTTGGGTTGGTTTTTCCTTAAAAACCAACTGGGCCCCTGGGACGAAAAAACCAATAACTCTCAGACCGGGCGTCGGATTGACGCGCCGTCTGCGACGTTGAGTTCCTGTTGACGATACGGAACTTTTGGATACATCAACTCTGGACTATGTGACAGTTGATATATCAGCCTCTCGGATCGTGGAGCGGACCCTCCCAAACGAGCTTGCTGTGTACGGAAACCCTAGAGCTGGCTGCGACTGCTACTGTGACGACGATGACTGTGCATAGATTCTCAGTGGATTTGACGGCGATGACTACAGCACTCAGTGATCCTTTGTGGGTCAGTGCTACCGATCCTATGTGGGTCTGATCCTGTGTGGTTTAGTGCTCAGCGGTCCTGTGTGGGCCAGCGCCTACAGATCCTGTGTGGGTCTGATCCTGTGTGGGTCATTTCGGGGGTTAGTTACCTATCGATCCTGTGTGGGTCCGATCCTGTGTGGGTCATTGCGGGGGTTAGTTACCTATCGATCCTTTGTGGGTTAGATCCTTTGTGGGTCATTGCGGGGGTTAGTACCTATCGATACTTTGTGGGTCTGACGGTTTATATGGATCAATGATCATCTCTATCGTCATTCGAAGAAGTATACCTGTGTGAGTTGAAACCTTGTTTTGCTTTCCTTTGTGGATTGTGTTGTGCTATCCTGTGTGGATTTACGTTTTGCTTTCCTGTGTGGACTGGGTTGTACTTGAGCTTGGATGTTGGAGCCGAGCAAGAATTGATAACTTAGGTATATGTATGGTCATATACCTAAGCCATTTCAGATGTTACTTCGTGATTGTATCTTTCCTTTGTGGTTTTTCCTTTGTGGATTCTGGGAGACCTTCGGGGGTCTCGGGGTCCCTACTGAGTAGCTTATACTCACCCCTACACGGGCTATGCCTGCACTACGTTGTGTTGGTTGCAGACGACGGACAGCGCTGATCGTGGTCGAGGTTTGCGGAGCAAGACGGTACCTGGAGGTAGACCACTGGGCGGGGTTTACTCGGAGCGGACGGCTGGACCGAGGAGCTGTGGAGGCTATCTGTACCCACCCTTCAGGTGGGGCTTCCAGAGGACGACTCGACGCTGCGGCTTTTTCTTTCAGTTGTTTTTTTCCCCTTTTAGTTTCACTTTATAGTTGGGCTTGTATTTCCGGCCCCCTTTACTTTTCCGCACTTATTGTTGTACCGGTTTTTACTTAGTGTTTACTTCTGCCTGCTTACTCTGTGGTGTTTTTTGTTTACTTTACAAAGGCAATGCCTTCCCTTTTTCCAGGATTTACGCCTTGGTGCTAGTCTCCAGCCCCTGGCCTATGGAAGGCGGGCTTGGGGTAGTCACGGCAAGGGCCTTGAGGACGGGTCGTGACAAAAACCAAGATTCCAACCGATTAAATCTTGGATCATCAATATGATGGTGATTCATGAAAACATTTTGACCAACTACATTCGTCTTTTTATTTAGAAGACCGAAACGTACGATTGGGTCTTTCTACTGACGGTTTCTGTCTGTTTGGTTCTTATGGTAGTCAGTATTCATATTTGTCTGTCTATATAACTCCGTAAAATTTACCTCCATGGATGTTGATGAAGGAGGCCTATATATTTTTTACCTTATTAATCACAGGACATCCAAAAAAGAATATTGATGTTTATTTGAAACCATTGATTGATGAGTTAAATTCATTGTGGAATAATGGTGTTAGTATATATGATGTTGCTGCGAAACAATATTTCATATTAAAAGCTACATTGATGTGAACGATTAGTGACTTCCTGACATATGGCATGTTATCTGGATGGAGTACACATGGTCCGAAATCATGTACTTACTGTATGAAAGACAACAAAACCTTTATGCTCGTCAACAGAAAAAAAAACTTGCTATTTTGACTGTCATCATAGATTTCTTCCAACTGATCATCCTTTTTTGAGGAGAAAATCTTATTTCAGAAAAGGCACAATTGAAAGGGATGAACCTCCAAAAATGATCTCAGGTACAGGTTTGAAATTATTTGTATTTTCATTACCTCCCATCACATTTGGTCCAACAGTAAACCAACAAAAAATTCATGGCTTTGGGAAAGAACATAATTGGATAAAATTGAGCATTTTTTGGGATCTTCCATATTGGTCTAATTTTTTGGTTCGCCACATATTGGATGTCATGAATATTGAGAAGAACTATTTTGATAATTTATTTCATACAATTTTGGATACACTAGGTAAGACCAAAGATAATATAAATGCATGATTAGATCTTGCCCAAATTTGTAGACGACCAGAACTTAAACTATTTCAAAATGTCAGATCATAACGGTTAATGAATCCAAAAGAATATTATACACTATCCAAATAGATTCGCTTATTATTTTGTCGGTGGATTACAAATTTGATACTTCTAGATGGTTACGCTTCCAATTTGGGAAGATGTGTTAAGAATGGTCATACTACCGGATTAAAAAGTCATGATTTTTATGTTATAATGGAAAGAATTATGCCAATTTGATTCATAGGTTTGTTGAATTATGTGATTTGGGATTCAATAACAGACATATCATATATATTTTTGAGACATTTTTGTGGAGACAACATACTATAATGCACTAAGTTAACTGGAAGAAGATGTTGTTGTCATTATATGTAAACTGGAAAAAATCTTCTCGCTGGCTTTCTTTGACTCAATGGAATATCTGATATTACATTTTACACATGAAGCTAAATGTGTATGTCTGATATAGTTTCAATGGATGTACCCATTTGAGATATGCATGTAGAAATTGAAGAAAAAATACGTAATAAAGCATCAGTTGAAGGCTCAATTGTGGAAGCTTATTTGCAAGAGGAAATTGTCTTTTTTTTTGCTCTCATTATTTTGAATCTGAATATCCATCAAAACACAACCTCATGGAATGGAATTATGGGAATTTTGATGATGAAATGGACAATAAATTATTAGTTTTTAATTATCCAGATCTTGGCTTCGGTGGAGTTCATGAATGATGGCTTTCAGATGATGAACATCATTGAGCTCATACATATGTTCTGCTCAACTATGAAGAAATGACATCATTTTTAATGTTAGTTATTATATTACTTATTATATAATTTATGTTATAGTAAGTAAACTTATTTTATTTGTAGGTTATATGACAATCATATCAAGAAACATCTTCCACAAATTATAGCAGCTTCTCTTGAAGAATGCCGACAAAAAAATTTCTCAATGGTTTTAAAAACTGGTAACATAAATTATTGATGGTGTAACATATAAATTAAGTTTATTGTTTATTATATTGATAATTTTTTTACAAATTTTTAGGTTTCTCAACATGTTGATAAAATTGATAAGCGGCTGTGTATATTGAGTAACCCACCATCCAAAATGGTTAAATATTATAATGCATATGTGGTGAATGGTTTTCGATTTCATACTCGTGCATATGGGGAATCAAAAAATATAATGAACAGTGGATTTTTCTTGAGAGGATTGCATCATAGAGAAATTGAAGTTGACTTTTATGACATGCTGGATGAAATTATTGAACTGTGTTATCTAGGGAAAAATTACATAACAATGTTTAAATGTCGGTGATTAGATACTGAGAGAGGCTTGCATGTTCATCTAATTCATTGAATCATTGATATTAAATATAAAATTCTTCTTGCAGTAAATGAACCATTTTTACTGTCTTAACAAGAACATAAAATATATTACGCAAAGTACTGTGTTACTTAAAGAGATTTGAGTGATTGGTGGATCATAATAAAAATTAAATCTCGGGAAAATCAGTTTACTCAAACTGAATGTGGTTCTGATGAAGTACAAGGAATTGAAATTTTTCAAGAGACTAATCAAAATACATATTTTTCACAGAGAGACTTGAATATTGATGATGACACCCCACAATTAAGGGTCACTGGTAATGATGATGTTAATGATGTTACAAATGAATTTGAATTGGCAAGAGATGATGAAACTAAAACTCATATGGATATTGATGATGTCAATGATGTATATGAAGACATTGACATCATCAGATATAAAGATGATGATGAAGGTCAACATTGACACAGTTAAATGCTGGTTATAATCATAACTAATATATATCTATATGTAATAGTTATTTTGAACTATCTACTAACAATAATAATTTTGTGTTTCAGATGGACCCTGGTCTATTTCGTGAGTTAGAGGAGGCTGAGCTACCTTTGGATGAGGATGATTTGGGATCATCTAACCCTAAGCCTACTGGAGGTTCAGGGGTATGCGGAGGGGGCGCAGTCTTGTGCAACTGATGATTCCTGACCCTATCCCCGAGTGATGTCCACATCTTGGTTTCGATCCATGAACACAGAGGTATGATAACCTTTGTATTTTAGTTATCTTTCATTAATTTATTTATATACTAATTGTTTTATTATTTGTTCTTTTTTTAAAATTTTGCGCATGTAGCTGTTGGATAGGGGAGCTCTATCTAGCGCAATTATTTTTCTCATCCATAGATCACATGGGAACATATTCTCATTGATGTGCAGCTTGGAATGTTCAATCATTGGATGGTACGTAAATAAATAATATTTATTTAGAAATTTATTTCATTAATAACATGATATTATAAATTATTTGTAGGGTTTATGGTATCTCATAGATGATATCATGTGTGGTGCTATCCACGAGGCATGGGAGGTGTCTATACTTGAGTGTTTTTGTCAGTTTTTTCAAAATTTGAGAAGGAAAACCATTAAGAAAGAAAGAGTGATAGTATTTGATGATTCATGTAGAGCCCACTGACTAGATTACATTTCATCTCATGTTTGGGATGGATTATGTTCACACTAGTTGAGTGGTGGATTTCAGAGGACATCTTCATTGGGCTGGCAGAACTGGGAGAGACAAGAGGTGACACATCGAGATGGTAGTCATACATTCAGTACGCATAGAGAGCATCTGGTAAGTATATTTTTTAAATATTTTATATAAAATTAAATATAAACAGTTTATTTTATATTCATATAGGTATTCGAGTATCCCAATATTACAAAGTACGACGTTTATCAAAGGATGTACAGTGATCCATCCACTGGAGAGATTAGAGGTGATTGCCAGTATCAGATTGTGGTCAGTATTGTTTCTTTTTTAGTTTGAAAATTAACTTCATATAATACTTTCACTATTTTAATTTCAAAATGAAACTAAAGGAGTCATATGAGGCCACGACCTCTCAGACACGGGCTGAGAGTCAGGCCGAGATGGCCGATCAGACTAGTGCCCACCATTTCGATGAGGCAGCATGGATGCTGCTGACCCAGTATGCCTTTGAGAAGAGCCGAGTAGTTGGTATCATCTCTCATTTGACTCCTAGGACTTATTATGGTATTGTTGTGATGTCGGCGTCCATCTCAAGAGGATCTCATGGAAAGACATCATCTTCTGGCTCATAGTATCTGGAGAATTTGTGATCTCAAACTGATCTTATAGAGAGTTTTCAGAAGCAGTAGGAAGAGATGCGTCAGCAACATTAGGAGTACATTCGTCGATGGCAGCAGTAGCTGCACAAGTAGATGGGGTACATGCGTCGTCTGACTCGTAGTTTAGGGATGAAGTTTCATTCACCATCTCCTCCATCTCCTCCAGAAGACTATCCCCCCTAGTGATTTTTTTGTTCTGTTAAAAACATTTGAATTGAACATTTGTTGTAATATGAACTATGTATAGTTTTTGTCTTTTATATTGGTGTGAATATTGTATATTTTTTTTAATATTTTAATATTTTAATATTTTTTATCTATTATTAGTATTATGTTTTTTAATGTTTTTTTTACTTTCCTAATAATAATAATAATATTTTATGATTTTTTTATATTTTTTTACTAATATTGAGAATTTTAATATTTTTTTCTTTTTTTTATAATTTTAATAACACAATATTATTTTTTCATTAATCATTATTTTTTTATTTTTTTATTTTTTTATTAAGTATTTTCAAATATTGAGAATTTTAATATTTTTTATTTATTTTTTATTACTTTAATAATATTAATATTATTTTTTTCATTAATCATAATTATATTTTTTTTATTTTATTAAGTAATTGTTATGGGACCTTTTGTGATGGGGTCCCATCAAAAATAGATTATATATATATATATATATTAAAACTTATTTGAGACAGGTTACTTTACTGTCACAAAAAAAATTGTGACGGGCCCATCGCAATAGGTTTATAACATAAAGCTATTTGTGACGGGTCATCGTCCCATCACAAATACTTTTTGCGATGGGCCCATCGCAACAAGTTCTTTTATATATAATATATTTAATCGTAGATCTATTTGTAACGGGACCACTTCCCATTGCAAGTAGTATTTTTTGTGACAAGCCCATCGCAAAAAATACTAGTTGCGACACTGTTTTCTACAACGGGCTATTTGCGATGGGACCCCATCGAAAAAGAGTTTTTGCGACGGGATCCCATCACAAATATCCCGTCACAAATAGCCTAAATTATTGTAGTGATTAACCCCAACGTCTCTATGTGACTTCAAGGGTCACTCTCTAATACCAAGACCAAACATCACCCATGGCAATCAATACCAAGTGAAATTTGTACCATACGCTAAAAACAATAAAGAACTATATGTGAAAGTATTAAAACTCAGTAGGCATGCCTGAAAAATCTATTCCCAATGCACTTCCATTAAAATAATAGAGACATAAACTTCAAGTTTGAAATAAAATGTATAAAAGTAAGATTTTTCCACATGTTTCCCACTTTAAAAACAAACACGGCCCATTTCCCTTTTTACCATTTAAAACCACACTCTTTTCCAAGGTGGAATCATCTGCATTTTGAAATAAAAGGGAAACATTCCATTTATAAGAGAGAAATATTTTAAAACATTTACAAAACCTTTTTTTGTAAACATTTGAAAACATTTTATTGTTCTTGGAATAAAGCCACACTACTCAGTAGGTAAGCACAACAATCATACAATAATCTCAATGGTAAAATATCACAAAAGATAATCTAACCAATAGTATGTCATAATCATTAGACTCAAAAAACTATGTTCCAATAGACATGGGTGAACCTAGAAGCTTTTGAATAATATAGAACCTACTAATACGTGTTCACTCATCTCAAAAATCATGCTTCACTCGATGACATCAATAAATCCCCCACACCCCCATCCATCCCCTATGTGGTACAGGCCAAGGGGAACTATCCCATGGAAATAAAACTCAATATATCCCCTTGTTATGGGCCACTATCCAGTGTGTAACTAAGCTAGTGCAACAGTTGTTCTCAGAAAATTCACTCATTATGTCAGGTTCCCATGTCAATATGTAAAATAGGGTGAGAAAACTGATGAAAACTGATCATCAAATAACATCCACATATATAATAATAACTCACATAATGGTAATCACCTAAGTCACCCCAAGGATCAATCACTTTCCATATATTTATATATATCAAAAGAGTCTACACTAAGGATCTCCCATTCTTCACAAGGAAAATGGGACACGAGGATTCCACATTGAGGATGACCCATCCATTCACATAAATGGATCATTATGATTCCACGGTGAGGACATCCCATCCATTTAATATAGAACAATGCAACATAATTATCAAAATATATTTTTCATGATAAACATTTTCATCAACTTTACAAAGTTCCAAACGGTACTTAAGCATCCGTTTTTAAAGAACCAAAATTGACTTTCCAAAAAGGTAAAAAATACCATTTTCTATTCCCAATCATTTAGAATAAATTTCATTTTGAACACTTGTGTCACATTTTCAAAACTAAATCCACTTTTATAAAAATTTCCAAATGACCATGCATCACCAACACATGCCCAACCATTTTCAAAATCAAAATACACACTTATTTCCAACTCAAAACCACTTAAAAACCCCATTAGAGAAACCAAAACCATCATTTCATATGAAAATACACATTTACAAATCCAAATAATGCTTGATATATCACAAATTACTCACAAAATTCAACCAGAAATTTTATCAAACACTTGGTGTGTAATATTTAACAAAACAGTTCTATTTATCACAAAACAAGGAAGAAAATGCCACATTGAACACCAAAAAAAATAATCCAAAGATTACAAATAACTATTTCATATTCAAGTAATTTGAGAAAATAAAGAAACCAATTATTCATAAATTAAAAAGATAAGTGCAAAGGAAAACCTGCCTCAAAATCACGATGCTTCAACAATGCACACCTGAAACCACCATACGAAGGATCCAAGAATAATAAAGAGGAACCTTAAACAAGAGAAAACCCCAACATAAATCAAGGGTAAACATAAAACCTTGGTCTAATAGACCATAGGAGAATAAGAACACAAAATAAAATGGAAGGAGAAGGAATCCGGAGAAGAGAGGAGAGGATTACCTTGAAGATTTGACCCAAACCCATGAAAAAACCCTAGATCCAAACCATGTGAGGGAGAAGGAAGATTAGATAAGGAGTGATAAGGCCCTTTAGGGTCTCATAAACCATAGGTGGGAGAGGGTATGCATTTTGAGGTTAAAATCCTAAGAGGGTAGAAATAGAATTTAAAAAAATTTAAGATCTAGGTAGCTCGCACGGTTTGGCCGCATGGTTTGGTAAACTGTGCACCAATCGTGAAAGATGGTTCTACCTTGAGATAGATCCTCCCTGTATGCTTACTACACATTTTTTCTAATTGTGTGTTGGTTGTGTGCCCCCAACCAAAAGCACCCTAAGGTATACACAATTTCTTAGATCATTTCATATGGTTTCCTCTAACTGTATGCAAATCATATACCACCTGTTTTCAAGCCAAAAAACTCAACTTTTCAAAAAAAAACTATCAAATGAAACTAAGGGATAAACTTGGGACCAAAGATAAACCCAAGATAACTTAAAAAATTATAATCCATCACACCGAGAACTTGATAGAAGAACCGAGATCCAAAAATGAATATGGTAAAAGGATCATATATAAAAAAACTGAGTGTGAAAATTATCCCCACCATAACACTTTCCTCCCCCATAAAAAAAATATTTTCTAGTTGATTGATCAAGGAAAAATGATTCCCACTACCACATAATCCAACCTCTTAAACCAAGAACATCTCAACCACAACAAAACAAAACTTTCAACTCTTTCCTGAAACAAAGAAATAAACCAAAACCACTTCCTATGAAGCAACATGAACTCAAGACACAACCTCCATAACCTTACTTAAAAAAGGACCATTGGAAAAACTCCATAAAATCCCAACATTCACACAAACCAAAATAAACTAAAAACAAACAACTTCAAAATAAAGACACTTCAACTAGACTAACATCCAAAACCAAACCGTATCCTCAACATGGGAGGCCAGAATGGATTCCCCGCAATAAGAAATAAACAAACATTAGTCAAAAATAGAAGAAACTATAATAATACCTATGGTGGGTCTCCCCACCATTTATGAACTGAACAACATGGGAAACCTGACACGAGACAACATTGAAACTTTCCCCCACACTGATCAATGAAACCCCACCATAAGGGGGAAAACAAAAGAACATGGAACATTAAATTGTATCCATTCACTCACTAAAGATAAAAGATAGAACAAGGTCCCTCACACCCTAGGTATTTCTGAATATGCACCATCTTACTCTGGGGCCTATGTTTAGAGCCCTGAGTTTGAAGCATCTCCCACCTCATGCTCAGGAGATGAAGATCCTCGATCAGAACACCTTCTTTCCACCATAATAGAGGTTTCAAAAGATACACACTCTACTATTTCTACTTCAGATGAAAACAATATAAATGATACACACACGAGAATTCACCTCCACTCAAGAGGTAAAGAATTTAGAACTTCCAAGAGACAAACATGCTTCCATTAAAAGAGAATTTCTCAGGAGATCCATAATATCCCCCTTTTTACAATTTAAAGAATCTTCAACACCACAAAATACCACCAGGATACAACCATTACATCAAGGAATCATACAAATAAAGGTATTTTTAATTGAGCCTAGAACTGAACTCTACTCCCATAAAATGGCTTCACATCACTTCTAAGAAACACCCCAAAAGAACCGTTGCAAGTGGCCTAGGTGTCCACAGGCAAGACAAGTTTTTGGAGCATTTGAACATGGTGAATTTTTATTATCTTACTTATTGCACTGATATAAAACCATGATCTTTCACTTATAATAATATGAATAAAGTTCAACAGGACTTTTTATTCCATTAACATCACCAACAACTTTGGGCTATTTTTCCACTTCCTTACTGGAAATCCCCTCTAACACGAACTGGATCTGGTCACCACTAATATTGGCACAAAATCCAGCCCATGACAAGTCCCAAATGGAGTTCCCTATCTCTATAGGCTGGAACAAGTTATAGGGTATCAATAAATTTGGTTTGGTAATGATTTACCTAAGTATGAAAGCATAAAACCTTAAAAACAATCAATAATAAGAATCTGAAATTTCAATGCCAAAAAAGACTTAGGTAAAATCCAAAACTGAATAAATGGTTTTAAAAAAAGTAAAATAGGTCCAAATAATAATAAAAACAACACCAATTCAGCCATAATGACTCCACGCAACAAGGGGTTGTCACTCCCGAGCCGTCTCCACAACACCGCACCGTAGGAGGGGTCTAACAACATGAACCACCTTCACCCAAGGTTTGCCTTTCGCTGTTTCAAACATAACCAAGTATAATTACACTCAAGTGGAGTAAGTATGGTGTGATCCTAATCCCAATAGTATACAACCCAAATATTTTAAATATTATTCAATAAAAGGTGAAAAATCAAGCAGTTTTAATATGCAAAGAAAAACAGTGATAAATTCCAAGAAATGAAACTTTCAATTGAAAATATTTTTCAAACTAAAACTTTCAGAATTTTAACACATTTAAATAATAAAATTTAGTGACTATAATGAACATCAAAACACACCCTAAGAAAATGTTAAATACCACAAATCCAATGAGCACCGAAATTGGGAACACCCATAGGCAACTAGATAGTCTCAGGCCCTATGTACCTCATACCTCGGTGAAAAGTAACCATGTCACAAATCCTTTCCCATGCAGGATCCACTAGTAGAGAACATACCAATAACCTAGTGGGCCCAAAAAAATCATCCATATAGTTTATTTAGAGTTGTTTTTATCCATTTTTTCAGTGAAATAGGGAAAACCCCATTCGAATCACTAGTCGTACTAGTACATATCCACCGACCAAGGTACCTGAGTTTCCCCTTTGTGCTCAAAAAATTTCAGCATACTACACACATCTATTTTCATTTAAAAACACCACTACTAGTCACAAATAAACAATACAGTATCTATACACACTTTATGCCACTTAAAACACACAGCAAAACATTTTGATTTTTAATAAAACTACTTCTCAAAATCTCACATTGTTTTGCACCCAAAACTCCTTGAAATCCCCACTTTTCACACCATGTACATACATAAAAGTCACCAAAATAGAAATGGAATCCCAATACCATTCAATGAAACAAAAAAATAAGTTTTTTGTTAGCCCCATATGAACCATGAAGTGATATCTTTATAAAACCTCCATTTTCACACAAACATGGCACTTAAAAATTCATGTATTTCACAAACACCATTAAAAAAAGTTTTCCCAGAAACTAAAAAATAAGATAAACATTAAAAAATTATTTTAATCCCTAATAAACTTAAATAAAATCAACTAATTAATTATAGGGTATCCTTAAATGAACCAACCAGATATTTCTATGAAAACCCCCAATTTCACATAAAAGTGGAACTTAAAATTAATTTTCATTACAAACACCAATAAAACCAATTTTTTGTTGTAATAATAAAATTATATAAACATTAAAATACTATAAACATAGAAATATAATTCATAAGTATTTCATACACAATGGAATCACCTACAAAAAGTGTCAAAAACCTCAAATATTTGTGTGAAAGTTCAATCACACCACCTCCGAACCACAAAGGAGTTAAAACAGACCTAAAACCAAAATTTTAGACCTTGAGACACAATATAAAACCCTAGTTTCAAAATCCTACTAGTTGGACATTAGGAACATCAAGAATAAGGGAAGAAACCATAAGAAAATGGGAGAAAGAAGGAAGAAAACCCACTTAATTGAGGGATATTGAAAAAATATCACACAATACACTGATATCTGAAATTACAAATAGAAAAAAATGAAATTGAGGTTCTAAAAAGGATGAGGAGGCCATGTAAGAACTGGAATGGGGGAAAAGAGTGAGAAATGAAGGATTTATGAAGGGAATAAATTATCTCTTCAAATCAGGAATATTTGAGAAAGCTTGAGAATATTTTCCCAAATATGCGATGGAAATGATCTCCAAAGAGGGATAAGAGAAGCTGGGGTCTCTCCTAGGGATGTCGTATTCGATTGGGAGGTGGAATCATAGAAAAATTGTGAAAAACGAATAAGTTATTAAATAATCAAAATTTATTTTTAAAACTGGAAATAGCCTTCTGGTCTGGCCCAATTCCTTGAATAAAAACCCAAATCCACCATGATTATGGATTCTTAAAGGGTAAATATTAATATGGTGGTGTTAATATGTCAGGGGAGGACATTTTAGAAGTGAATGAGTAAAAAATATTTAAAAATTAAAGAGTTATAAAAGAAACAAAATTGGTTTTTAAATCTGGAAATGGGCTCATGGTTTGGCCCAAATCATGAAAACTCACCCATTTCTCCAAAAATGCATGTGAAAACCTAAAAAAAGCAAGAATGGAAATTAAATGAAAAATGAATTTAAAATAATTCATGCATGTGACAACTCTCCCCACCATGAATGACTTTCTTCCCAAGAAAGTCAACCTGAAGCTTAATCGGAAAAAAAAGAACCGATACTCTTCCTTAACCCATGACTTCCATTACCATGTCTCATGTGTATCACTACCATGATGCCAACGAATCCAGACCATCAGAATAGAATTACCTCGAAGCACCTTCTCTTGGGAGTCCACTATTTGCACTGGCCGCTCAAAAACTGACAAGTGAGGCTCTCTCTTCAATTCTTCCCAACTCAGCACATGAGACATATCCAAGTTGTATTTCTTCAACTAGGAGACATGGAAGACATTTTGTATGGATGTAAATTAGGAAGGTAAAGCCAACCTTTATTCCACCTTTCCAATACACTCTGTGATCTCAAAAGGTCTTACATATCGCAACGTCAGCTTCCCTTGCTTTCCTAATCGATGATGGCCCATACGAGGGGCCACTTTCAGAAATACCATGTCACCCACAGAAAACTCCAAGTCTCAACGCCTCTGGTTATCATAAGATTTATGGAAACGCTGAGTTGTCAATAAATGTTGCCTAATAAATTTGACCTTCTTAGAAGTCTCTTGCACTAGACTCAGCCCCAACAGTGAAGTCTCACCTACCTCATCCCAACACAGGGGGGACTGACAAGGCCGACCATAGAGCGCCTCAAAAGAATCCATTAGACTTGAGGATTGGTAACTGTTATTATAATAAAACTCAACCAATCCCAAATGTCTATCCCAAGAACCTTCAAATTCCAGGACACATGAACGGATCATGTCCTCAAAAATTTGATTTCCCCACTTTGTTTGACCATCCGTCTGAGGGTGGTATGTCATGCTCAACTTAATATAAGACCCCAAGGCCTTATGAAGTGATTCCCAGAACCGAGAAGTGAAACGAGGGTCTCTATTTGAGATAGATGCTGATGGAAGGCCATGGAGTCTCACCACCTCCTAAAGATACAAATGGACCAACTCGTCCACTTTAGTTGTATCTCTGATTAGAATTAAGTGGGATTATTTGGTTAGATGATAAATCACCACCCAAATGGAATTCTTACCCCGATGTGTACGAGGAAAGACAATAATGAAGTCCATGGAAACCTCATCCCACTTCTAGGTAGGAATGGGTAATGGCTGGAGCAAACCGTATGGCATCTGATGCTAATGCTTTCACATGCTAGCATGTGTAGCATCTCAACACAATGTCCAATATGTATTGTCACATACTTGGCCACCACAACTATCATCTCACATCATAATACATCTTTGTGGCACCTAAATGGACAGCCCACTAAGACTGGTGGCTATCCTCCATCACCACCTTCCGCAGAGATAACGACACTACTTAACGGCCCTTAAAGCACAAGATGCCCTTGAGAGATGACGACCAATCAGAGGAAATATATCCACCCTAAAGAAACTGCCTCGACTGCTGACAAAGCTCATTACTAGGCTGCTCCCACTGAATCAACTCCAGGATAGAAGGAGTCAACTAAATGCTTTCCAAGAACGCACATCCATTTTTCTCCTTCATCTCTACATGCATCTCATCAAGGAGTCCCATCAAAGTATACTCATTACTGAACTTCCTCAAAGCCTACACTATAACTCTTCTTATCAATTCGTCGGCCACCACATTACCCTTTCCTGGGGTATAGACAATGTCAAAGTCGAACCCCTGCAAGTACTCGATCCAGTGACGCTGCCTCAAGTTGAGGTCCTTCTGTGAGAAGATATAGGCCAAGATTTTGTGATGCAAGTATACCACAAACTTATCCCCAAAGAGGTTGTGATGCCAAGTATTCAAATCATGCATCACCACAACCAAATCCAAGTCTTGTTTTGGGTAATTCTTTTCCTATGGTCATAGTTTGCGAGAGCCATACGCCACCATGTGATCATCCTGCATAAGCACACACCCAAGACCCATACATAAAGCATCACAATAGACCACATACCCTTTCTCAACCTCAGGAAAAATCAGCACGAGGGCAGTAGTAAACTTCTTCTTCAGCTCCTCAAAGTATGCCTAACATTATGGGGCCCATACAAACTTCACTCCTTTCTGGGTGAACATGGTCATCGGTGAAGCAAGACAAGAGAAATATTGAATGAATTGCCTGTAATAACCATCCAGGATAAGGAAAATCATGATCTCAAACACATTATTCGGTTTCTCCCATGACATGACCGCACTGATCTTCTCAGGATCCATTGATACCCTCTTCTCTGAGATCACATGCCCTAGGAATATCACTTCCTTGATCAAGAAAATGCACTTTGAAATATTTTCATAGAGGTGGTGATCCTGCAAAATGCCCAGAATAATCCCCAAGTGATGTTCGTGTTCCTCCTCAGAGTCAGAGTATATGAGAATATCATCCACGAACACTACAATTAAGGAATCATGATACTGATGGAAGACCATATTCATGAGTTCTAGAAAGACCATTGAAGCATTGGTCAATCTGAAGGGAATGACCAAGTACTCGAAGTGGTTGAACCTACTCTGGAAGGCTGTCTTTGGGATATCTGCCTCTTTCACCCTGAGTTGGTGGTTTCCCAAACATAGGTCTATTTTTGAGAACCAATTTTCCCCCTTCAACTAATAAAACAAATCATCTATTCTGTGCAATGGTTATTTTTTCTTAATTGTTATCTTATTCAGCTTTTGGTAGTCAATGCACAACCGGAGGGATCCATCAACCTTTTTTGCGAACAACACAGGAGCAGCCCAAGGAGAGACGCTCAGGTGAATGAATACTTTGGATTACAAGTTTTCCAGCTGTATCTTTCATTCCCTCATATCAGTAGGGGCCATGTGATATAATGGAAGAGATATTGGCTATGTTCCCAGCGTCAGATCAATCGAAAACTCCACATACTGCTCTAGGGGAAAACCTGAAAAATAATCCGGGAATACCTCCAAAAACTCATTCACTACATGAGGTAGTGCACCATCAGGGTAAGTACCATCATCCTCTAGTGCGAGCAATGATAACTGGAATATAATACTTCCCAAATCTAGGAGTGGAGGTCCTACGTGACCCAACCGAGGATCCCATTCTCCACGAAAAACCTGTTGACTCCCATCAGGTGCCGTGAAACTCACTCATTTCCTATAGCAATAAATGTGTGCCTAGAAGTTTACTATAAAATCTATGAAAAATATCACATCAAAACGATCCATATCTATGACCAAGAGGTCCCAATCCATCTCAATCTCTGACCAGAGAGCCCACACGACGGGCACATGAGACCCTGATCCTTCTTCTTTCCCAATGGTGTCACCAACTCCATCACAAAAGACAAAAAATTGATTGGTAAATTCAGCGTGTCCACAAAATAGGCAGAAATGAAAGAAATAGAGGCACCAATATCAAAAGGAGAAGAATCTACATAAGATGTAATCAAAACGGTACCTCGAACTATCGATGGTCCCACCTCTGATCCTACTGGTGCCTGGTCCACCACATAGAGATGTCCATTCACTGCCTGAGGATGACCGCTAGTCTATGGATATGCCTCGAAATATCTCTTCTTATAATATTATCCATCCCTACCACCATGGAAACTAAAACAAGATCCCCCAGTCCTTGATGACTCAGACTGTGCTGGCACTCCTCCTGAAGCCACTAACCCTACCCTACTCAGAAGTGGACGTGCCACCCCGCAGAAGCACTGCAAATGCCCCATACCTCCACACTGGTAACAAGTCCTCAGAGGAATCGGGCATTCTAGTAAGATTTTCCCCGGCTTCCCACACTGGTGGAACACAAATGATCTCACATAATAAGCCACAAACAAAAACTTCTTGGAGGAGTAGCCTAAAATACCACCTCCCTTCTTCACCTATTCCTCTTGCTTCCTTTTCTTTTCTGAAGAGATGACACTTCCCACTACTGATACTGATCTAGAGAAACCAGCCCTACCTTTTGGGTCAATCTCCACCATGAAAGCCTAGTCAATGACCTTAGCATAGGTTCTCAGCTTAAATAAGAATACATGGGAGTATATCTCTCATCACAAGCATTTCTAAAACCTCTGGGCCTTCACTTGCTCATTAGAGAAAAATTCAAGATCATACCAAACCAATTCAGATAAATGGTTGGCATACTCTATCACAGATATATTACCCTAAATAAGATCCATGAACTCTTAGGACCTGGAATATTCCAGGACCCCAGGGAAGTTCTGCTCATTGAAGACAACCTTGAAATCTCCCCAGTGCAACTACTCATTCTTCCCAGTCTGAAGTACCGATTCCCACTACCTGCAGTTGGGATCCTCCAACAGAAAGGAGGCACACTTCACTCTGAGCTCCTCAGGTGTATCCAGGAACTTGAACATGTGTTCAATATTATCTATCCATTCCTATTCTTCCTTTGGTTCAATTCTGCCTTGGAAGGTGGGAGTCTTATTTTTCAGGATCTATTGCGCCTTGTCCTTTCTAGGAATAGTCTCATCCTCTCTAACTAGAGATGTAATAGGATCCAGTCCCCATCCTAGATCCTGGACACCCCAGATCATGGCCTCAACTAGCCTCTGGTCAATTAGTGTTGGAGAACTCTCTCCAGCTTCCTCCCGTGGCCTCATGAGAGCTTTACAGGGAGGCATGTTGCTACAAAATGAAACAGTCAAAAAAATTGTAAATACCACAATTATAAAAGATTTAATCAAAAAAATAAAATGTAAATAATCTAAACACATTACAGTAATAAAAGAAACAACTACTCCACCCCTGCCTGATGTCCATGTGTGGTCTGCAGCCCACATGTCTCACCTGGAAGTGAAGTCAATCAAACAATTCCAACATACCCTAATGACTCAAGGTCCTCCATAAGAGGTGCTGGTCAAGAACCCTACTCACGACCAAAACCCCAGTCCCCAATATTATTAATTGTTTTCTATCCTGACTCATCCCAAAATAGTAATATAACCGAAAAACATTAGCCTCCCCTGATACCGTTTTGTCACAAACCGGATCTAGTCGCCACTAATACTGGCACCAAATTAAGACCATGACAAGGCTCGAAGTGTGTTCCCTATCCCCATGGGCTGGAAAAAGTGCTCGGGGATAAATAATTTAGGTTTGGTAATGATTTACCCAAGTATGAAATCATAAATCCTTAAAAACAATCAATAATAAGAATCTAAAATTTCAGTGCCAAAGAAGACTTAGAAAAAATATAGAACTGAATACATGGTTTTAAAAAAAGTACAAGCGGTAAAAATAAAAAAAATAGCACTAAGTTAGCCACAATGATTCCACATGAAAAAGGGTTTTCACCCCTGAGTTGTCTCCACAGCATCGCACCGTATGAGGGGTCTAACAACCCAAACCACCTTCATCTGAGGCTTTGCCTTTCCCCGAGTCAAACATAACCAAGTCTACATACACCCAAGGGGTGTAAGTATGGTGTGATACTAATCTCAATATTATACCACCTAAATATTCCAAATAGTATGCAATACAAGGTGAAAAAGCAAGCAGTTTTGACATGTAAAGAAAAATGGTGATAAATTCCAAGAAATGAAACTTTCAATTGAAAATAGTTTTCAAACTAAAACTTTCAGAATTATAACACATTTAAATAAGAAACATTATCTAATTTAATTCACAACCAAAAACACTCTAATAAAAGGGTAAATACCACAAATCCAATGAGAACCAAAACTGAGAACACCCCTAGGAAAATAGATTGTCTCAGGCCCTATGTACCTCATACCTCGGTGAAAAGTAACCATGTCACAAATAATTTACCATGAATGATTCACTAGTAGGTAACATAACCATAACCTAGTGTTACCAAAAATGATCCATATAGTTTATTTATAGTTTTTTTTATCCATTTTCTCAGTGAAACAGGGACAAAACCCATCCAGATCACTAGTCATACTAGTACATATCTGCCCACCAAGGTACCCCAATTTCCCCTTTGTGCTCAAAAACTTTCAGCATACTACACACATCTCTTTGAATATAAAAACACCACTAATGGCCACAAACAAAAAATAAATTATATATACACACTTTATACCACTTAAAACACACAACAAAACATTTTGATTTTTAATAAAACAATTTCTCAAAATATCACATTTTTTTGCACCCAAAACTCCTTGAAACCCCCACTTTTCACACCATGTGCATACTTAAAAGTCACAAAAATGGAAATGGAATCCCAATAACATTCAATAAAACTAAAAAATCAGTTTTGGGCAGCCCCATATGAACCATGAAGCGATATCTATATAAAACCTCCGTTTTCACATAAACATGGCACTTAAAAATTCATGTGTTTCAAAAACACCATTAAAACAAGTTTTTTCAGCAACTAAAAAATGATATAAACATTAAAAACATTATTTTACACCCTAATAAACTTCAATAAAATCTACTAGGTAATTATAGGGTAGCCCTAAATGAACCAACAATAGATTTCTATGAAAACTCCCCAATTTCACATAAAAGTATAACTTAAAATTCATTTGAATTACAAACACCAATAAAACCAATTTTTTCAGTAATAATAAAATTATATATACATGAAAATACTATAAACACATAAATATAAGTCACAATTATTTCATAAATAATGGAATCACCTACCAAAAGTGTCAAAAACCTCAAATCTTTGTGCGAAAGTTCAACTGCACCGCCTCTGCACCACAAAAAAGTTAAAATAGACCTAAAACTAGAATTTCAGACCATGATACATGAGATAAAACTCTAGTTTTGAAAACCTACTTTTTGGACATTAGGAACATCAATAATAAGGGAAAAAACCCTAATCAAATTTTAGAAAGAAGGAAGGAAACCCACTTACTTGAGGGATCTTGAAGATATCTCACACAATACACCAGTATCTGAATTTCCAAACATCCAAAAATGAAATTGAGGTTAGAACAAGGATTATGAGGTCATGTAGGAACTATAATGAGGAAAAATAGTTATAAATAAATGAGTTATTAATAAAACAAATTATATCTTCAAATCTAGATGATTTAAGAAATCTTGAGAAGCTTTTCCCTAATCTGTGATGGAAATGAGCTCCAAAGAGGGATAAGAGAAGTTGGGGTCGTGCCTAGTGATATTGGATTTGAGTGGGAGGTGTAATCACCAAAAAATAATAATAAATGAATAAGTTATTAAATAAACAAAATTTGTTTTTAAAACTGGAAATGGGATTCCGGGCTGGCCCAATTCCTTAAATAAAAACCCAAATCCACCAATATTATGAATTCCTAAAGGGTCAAAATTAATATGGTGGTGTTAATAGTTTAGGTTAGAACATTTTGTAAGTGTAATGGGTGCAAAATATTGAAAATTAAAGAGTTATAAAAGAAAAAAATTGGTTTTTAAATCTGGAAATGGGCTCACGGTTTGGCCCAAATCATGAAAATTCACCCATTCCTCTAAACATGCATGGGAAACTCCCAAAACAAAGAAATAATAGAAATTATATTAAAAATAACTTTAAAATAATTCATGCATGTGAAACCCTTACTACTTATAGGAACATAAGGAATAAATACTACCTCAATCACTCCTACTAATATAGCTTTAACATGAATAACATGCCTTACTATATCGACAAAATAGGTTAAACCAAACTTAGACTCCTTCAAATGCACATTATAATGAAGTGAACACTCAAAATTTTGAGCCTTTAAGGAATCATCTTTGGCCCACTCCAGAGTGTAAGGAACAAGATCCAAAAAATGACAAAATTAATCCAAAATTTATCTATTACCTTACTGTAAATAGCACATCTCTATCCCCTTTCTCACCTTAACTATCTCATAGAAATAATGACAGATAAAAAAAGACTTGAATAACTTCTAGGTAATATCTTCCCAAGAATTAATCTAAGAGACTAAATTCCACCACTTCTAAGTCAGTCCTTCAAACGTGAAGGTAGAAAACTTAACCTTAAATGACTCAGTAAATTCAAGGAAACTGAAGTTTCTTTTGATTTTTTCACGTCCACTATTTTTGTTCGAGATGATCCGCTTGACCATAAAAGAGAGGTGGATTTAAATTAAGAAACTCAATAAGTAAATCCTTAGGTTGATCAAATGTAAATCCTATTGATAGGGAATCACCCATAACAGTACCATGAATATCCATTGAATCTTTGTGGGGGAAGACACTAAGAAACAAGAACACCAAGAGCTTAATCAAAACCAACTCATCAATCATAGTTATCAAACTCAAAACACCACATAAAAAACTCTTCCCAAATCACAATAAAATTAACCACACAACTACTGATCATTCAAAGCATTACAATTTTCCTCTAGAAAAAACTTTCAATAAGAAATAAAACATTATGGATTTACACACTTATCAATGGTATCTCATGGATCCTCAAACATGCACATTCCTATTCCACCCTAGGCACTTATAAACTCATGTCAATCTAGGAACTCATCCACCCACTTATCCACACATATAATGCAAGAGAGCACCCATGAAAATACCATAGGTAAAAACAAAAAAATCCCATTTTATAAAAGAATCATTACACCTAATTTTTTACACTTTTAATCCACTTTCAATTTTAAATATTACAAATCATTTAAAAATACCACTAACCATTCAATAAAAACCCATTTTAAAACTTCACACTTCAATCCATTTTGTTTCATTCAAAACCCAATTCATCCCATTCAAAACATTTTTAGCAGATCAAAAAAATATTCCATCAAAATAATTTGATTAAAAACCCGTTATATCTCATTTAAAACAAATTCCAAAAACAAAATTATATTTTAAAGAGACAAATATTGATAAACCCCATTCTTTTATTATAGAAATTAAATCTCGTTAAACCATTTCTGATTTATTCCAAAAAATATTTTACAAAAACCCACTTTTCTAAAGCCTTCCTCAAAGTCAATTCTGAAAATTCATTTTCCACTTTCCAAAAATCAAACCATTACCACTAAAAACCCCATTTTCATAATTAAAAAACAAGATTTTTGAAAAAAAAAATTAATAAATGAAAACCCAACAAAACTCACCAGGGGAAACTAGTATTGATGGGTGACTTGGCTATGTGGTTGGCAGTGATATTCCAAATGTGCCACCACCATAGAGAGTCCTATAGGACTATGTTTCTAGATCCACATGGATTTCTAGAACCTGTGAGCTCATTGATACCTTTATCTCGACTCCTAGTTTGTATCCAAAGAACAAACAAACCAAAAGATCCAAAGAAACCAAATAAAACCTAACTTCCCATGGAAAATCAAGGGTCAGTCCAGAAAGTGTTATCCAGACACTCCCCTAAACTTTCACCCCCATTTTCTGATAGTCCTACTTCATCTACATTAACATACAAAATAATAAATGGAACTCTAAAGGCTATGTGCTATACAGAACCAACCTGGATCTGATACCATTTTGTCACGAACCAACCTGAGTCAACCCTGAACCAGCTACCCGAGCTGATCTGTGGCAAGGTCTGAAGGGTGTTCCTAATTCCCATGGGCTGTAAACTAGTGTCACGAATAAATAGAGAAATAGGATGTAATTATTTTTCCCAATATAAATAAATAAAATATAAAAAACTAAACAGAACAACCCAATAAAAATAAAAATATCCAAACTAAACATCCTTTATACATAAAATGAAAATACAAAAACTGGACAATAAAACCCAACTGAACCTAATGACCCCAACTTCTCCATGTGAAATTGAGGGTCACTCTTCGAAATCAAGACCAAACATCACCCATGGTGCTCGATACCATGATAAAACCTCCACTACAATCTAAAAACATGAGAGAACTATAGTCATGAGTATTAAAACTCAGTATGCATTCCCAAAAAAATCTATTCCAAATGAAATTTCTTTAAAATAAAATAAACATCAACTTAATGTTTGAAATACAATTTGTAAAAGTAATATTTTTCACACATTTTCTACTTTAAAACCAAATATGTCCCATTTCAATTTTTACCACTTAAAACCACACTATTTTCTAAGGAGGAACCACATGCATTTTAAAATAAAAAGGTAACATTCCATTTATAATAGATAAATAGTGTAAAAAATTTATAAAACCTTTTTATGTAAACATTTGAAAACATTTTATCATTATTGGCATAAATCCACACTACTCGTGAGGTAAGAACAAAAATCATAAAACAAGAGAATTGGTAAAATATCACACAAGAGAATCTAACCAACAATTTATCACAATCATTCACCATAAAAAACTAAGTTCCAATAGACATGGGTGAACCTTGGATCTAGTGAATAATCTAGAACATACTAATACTTGTTAAATCATCCTGAAAAGAATCCCTCACTCAATGAAATCCATAACTCCCTCACATGCTTGACCATCACCTTCATGGTACAGACTGAGGGGTACTATCCCATTGCAATTAAACTCAATATATTCCCCCTGTTATGGGCCACTAGACAGTGTGTAACCTAATCTAGTGCAACGATCATTCTTAGAAAATTCTATCACTATTCAGGTTCCCATTTCAAGATATAAAATATGGTGACACAACTAATTCCATCTGAGAAACCAATCACATACACATGTATAATAATAATAATTCACACAACAAGTATCACTCGAGTTACCCAAAGGATCAATCTCTTTCCATACAAATATATATATATCAAAGGATTCTACACTAAGGATCTCCCTTTATTCTCAATTTAAATGGGTTGCGATGAGTCCACAGTAAGGAAGTCCCACCCATTCACATAAATGGATCACAAGGATTCCATATTGAGGATATCCCATCCATTTAATATAGAACAAGGCAATAGAATTATCTGAAGAGAGTTTTCATGATAAACATTTTCAATAACTTTACAAAGTGCCAAATGGGCCTCAAGCATCCTTTTTCAAAGAACCAAAAATACCTTTCCAAAAAGGTAAAAAACATCATTCCATTCCCAACCATTTAGAATAAATTGTATTTTTTTTAAAAATCACATCTTTAAAACTGAATCCACTTTCATAAAAATTTCTAAATAGGCCACACATCACCAACACAAGCCCAAATATTTTCAAAATCTAGGTACACACCCCTTTGTAACTTAAAACCACTTATAAAACCCATTCAAGAAACCCAAACCATTATTTCATATGCCAATACACATTTACAAATCCAAACCATGATTTATATATCACAAATTACTCACAAAATCCAAATGGGTATTTCATCGACCACTTGGTGTGTAATATTTAACAAAAAAATTACATTTATCACAAAACAAGGAAGAAATCACCACATTGCACACCAAAAAAATAATCCAAATATCACACATCACTATTTAATATTCAAGTAAGGTGTTAAAATAAATAAACCAACAATTATTGAATTAAAAAGGCAATTGAAAAGGGAAACCTACCTCAAAGTCATGGCACTTCAACAACACACACCTGAAACCACCATACGAAGGATCCAAGATCCAATAACAACCAATAGAAACCCTAACCAAGAAAAACCCCCCAACATAAATAAAGGGGAAACATAAACCCTAGTTCCAAGAGACCATAGGAGAAGAAGAACCCAAAATAAAATGGAAGGATAAGGAAGAGGGAGAAGAGAGGAGAAGATTACCTTGAATATTTGACACAAAACCTTAAAGAAATCATAGATCCACACCATGGAAAGGAGGAGGGAGCTTTTATAATTATAGATAAGTCCCATTAGGGTCGCAAAAAATAGAGTTAGTATAGGGGAGGATTTTTGGGTTAAAATGAAAAGAGGGTAGAAATATAATTTCAAAATTTTTACGATCTGGGAAGCTCGCATGGTTTGGTAAACTGTGAACCAATCGTATGAGATGGTTCTTCCTCAAGACAGAACCTCCCCACATGCTTACCACATGGTTTTTATAACTATTCATAGGTATTTTACCCTCAACCATAGGCACCCCAAGACATTCATGGTTTCCTGAATCATGTTTCATGGTTTCCTCTAACTATGTACAAACTATGTGCCACCTTCTATCAAGCCCAAAAACTTAACTTTTCAAAAAAAAATCCTAGAGTAAACTAAGTAATAACCTTGGGACCAAATATAAACACAATATACCTTAAAAAATTAAAACCCATCACACTCAGAACTCAAGATAGGAATTGAGATCAAAAAATGAACCACAAAAAATGATCTGATATAAAAAAACCCTGGTGTGACTGTATATATTTATGATTCATCTTCTACCTATTTATTTATCTTGAAGATTTATTATTATTTCCTTACTTATTATTTATTACAATTTTAATTACTTATGTGCATTATCTATCATTTTGATACACTCTCATAAATGAGGGAATAGTCTCTCCACAGATACACCCTATGATCTTGCTTCTAGTTAGAAACCTCTGGAATATGGGAAGGCACGCTTGAGGTTATTTGTCCAAACATCTTGGAGAACCTCTTAGTGGATTTCAACATCGATGATACGAAGTGGTATCAATTCTTGTTTTTTCCTTTTGTATTACTATTTGGGTATTAGAAAACAAATTAGGATATATTTGAATTTGGTAATGAGATTGTGCCTAGGAGTATCTAGCCCATATATAGGGGAAACCAATATTTCATGGGATGGGACATTGTTGTTTTGGTTTGTGCCTATTACAGTCATACTGATTTCACCATTAGGTGACACACATGTTTTTTGATGTTATTATTGATATTATTATTATTATTGATTTATTTTTTCCTTGACTTGGTATGGAAAGGAGCTATCATCTCAAGCATAATGATAGGCACTTTAGGACTTATATTCCATGAATTTTTTTTCATTCCATGTTTACTTCCACATGCATTTCTTTTTGCGTATAGTTAGTGCCTAGATTATTATATGTGGAAATGTTATAAAATTTATTACAGGGATAAAATAATTGGATTAATTAATGTGCATACATACATATAAATGATTTTTCTTACATATATTTATGATTACAACTTAATTAAATAATTATTCCATGTTTGATCCATAAACCACTAGTTCTATGGACTGAAACGTTAGTTAATTTGATTACATGAATTCCAATTATAATTTATAAATTATGTAATTATATAAATTAGGAATGGTGATTCATCTAATAAAATCATTTTACATGACCTGTTACATCTAGATACTAAATTTAAAGGCCATTTCATAGTTACTTGACATAAAAATTACAATTTCTAAAGAGTGTGAACTTTTATAAATTGGTAATGGTGATGAAAATAACTGGACTGTGATATATATGCACTTAAAATTGAGTGTGAACTATAATTAAATTAAAATTTTAAATGAAATTTTTTCCTCTAAATGGGGATTCAAATTGAAAAGTAAAGGATTTTATCCTCTATACCTTGAAATTAACACTCCATATATTGAAACCTATGTTGTGTAATGTGAGACCATGAACCTAGCCTTAATGTAGTAGTGGTTAGTAGGTAGTGTCTCTTATGATCCATTGAGATCTTTATTATCATCTAGACCTAGATTTAGGAGAAGGAGGAGAGGTATGAATTGTTTATAAGAAGGCAGTATACCTATCTATCATGTTTTCATTGTTTCCTTTCTGCTATTAAATCTTATCTAAGGCATGTGTTTGGAAATTTTAAAGTTATTCCACCAAAATATCCTCAAGTTGTGTGCCAGGAGGGTTGAAACAACCATTCTATGGAGGTGGTGGGACCTGATCCACCATCATTACCTCCTATTATTACACATGATTCACCTACAATTTATCTTTAACTGGGCACCAGTACTCAGTTCCAGGATAGATTTTTACACTTCATGAATTCTGTACAGGGGCCTCCACAACCTTCCCCTAATATGGAAGAGTTGATATGGTAATTCTAGCAGCAACATCCTCCCATGTTTTTTAGGGATGGAGGACCTTCAGATATTGAGTCATGGTTAGAGTACATGATACAATCTTTGATCATATGGAGATGCCTCCAGAGTGGAGGTTCAATATCACTATCTATATGCTCTATGACTCTGCCAAGCATTGGTGGGATGTCATCTCTCATGTTGATCTTTATCGGGGTATGCTCTAGGAATACTTATAGATAGAATTTTATGACTACTTATTTATACAAACATTAATATTGAACCAAATTATAGAGTTTATTCACCTTCAATAGGGAGATATGTACGTGATGGAGTATTCATCACTTTTTACTAAGCTTCAACATTTCATGCCGACAGTGACTGGTGATGATTTGATGAATGTGAGATGGTTTTTGGATGGGATTTTGTATTCCATTTGATATCATGTGAAGGTATTCTGGTTGACCACCATTTTAGAGATAGTGAACCAGGCCTTCATAACAGAGTGGAACCTGAGGGAAACTATCAATGTGATCCATGGTGGTTCAGATCTAGGTAGGGATATGATTTTTCTAGTGGCAGGAAAAATAACTACAAGGTTTTTTATGAGGCAGTACTAGTTAAATTATTGACATAGATAGTTATGTGGTGTGCCACCAATGTGGTAGGGCTATCCATAATAATCCTATGTATATGAGGAACTCAATCGAGTGACAAGATTGCACCGGGATGGTTCGCCTAAATCATTTCTGCCAAAAAAAATCTCTAATACTTAGTGATAAGAGATCTATACCAACACTGCATTAAGGTACAGGATCAGTAACTCTACATAATGATGGGATCTAGTTTAATACTAATCAAATAGGTTGAGGAGGTGGTCATGGTCTAGGTAGTCATACCTCATAGGTTCAGCACCAGTAGAGAAGTCCTTCTCAGGGTAGTCATATTGCATCTCAGGGTCATGGATTAGGACATGTCTATATAGTGTATCATACTTCTGAGGAGTAGAATCTAGTGATTTCTATAGGACTAGGTACTATTATAGTATCATATACTTTAGTATCTACTATATTTGATATAGGTACTCTACACTCTTTTATAACTATGAAAACTATAAAAATATTGTTCCTAGAAATGGAGTACTTATATGGCATCATGACACTCGATACACCATTATGGGTTCATTATAAGAGTGTGAGTTAGTACAAGGATTTTACCCTTGATATAGGTGGGTACCAATTCCTATAGACTTTCTTCATCCTCAAGATGACTGGATTTAACTTCATTCTCAGGATGGACTAATTGGCTACATACCATGCCCATGTTGATTTCTATCATTGGAGTGTGTCTTTTACATCACCCAAGGGTAGTTCCTACATTCATAAGGGAGAATGTAATGTTCATGTAAGTAGATATATACCCAAGCATTGTGGGATAGTTATAGTGACATCCCATACAACTAGTCTCTTTATGAGCGATCAAGGAATACAATGTACAAAATTCCCTCCTATGGTAGATCGATTCAGGGAAGTATTCCCTAATGAATTATATAGATTAACTTATATGAGAGAGGTGAAGTTTACCATAAATATAGTTCTGGGAGTGTCACTCATGTCCATTCATCCTTATAGTATGGAACCTACAGAGATCAAGGAACTCAATAAATAGTTTGAATACTTGGAAGTGAAGGGTTTCATATGTCCCAGTACTTCTTCATGGGGTTCATTGGTTTTTTCACAAAAAAAGTAAGATGGTACCCTAAAGTTTTTTGTGGATTAATGAGGGTTGAACCAGCTTATAGTAAATAACTGATATCCATTTCCTCATCTAGATGGCCTCTTCAACCATCTATGAGGAGTGGTAGTTTTATCTAAGGTCGATTTGAGGCCAGGATATCATTAGGTGCATGTGAGACCATCATAAATAATGTGTAAATCTTTTCAGAGTAGATATGGATTATACAAGTATTTGGTTATTCCATTTGGTCTTAAAAACATGGTGGTTGTTTTCATGGATTTTATGGATTGGTTTTTCCACCTGTATCAAGATTCATTTTTTATAATCTTTGTGGATGACATCATAATATATTCTTGTACCTAATAGTACCATGTAAAAAACCTTGAGGTATTATTTAATACATTGAGAGAGCACCATATATATTCTAAGTTCACCAAACACCACTTTTGGATTGGTAAGGTTTAATTTTTGGGTCATATAATTTTAGAATCAAGAGTGTATGTTGACCAAAAGAAGGTGAATATTAAAGTTTCCTAGGAGAATCCCAAGAACATATTTCACATAAATAGTTTCTAGGGGTTGTATGGTTATTATGGTCATTTTATTCAGGACTTATCATGCCTAAAAGCACCTATTATGGGTTTGAATAATAAGGGTGTGACGTTTTTATGGTTTGAATATTGTGAGATATCCTTTTAATAGTTGAAGTGGATATTGACTTCAACATCAGTCCTGATTATTCCAGAGATGGGTAGAAGATATAAAATTTACTATTACATGTTTGGAATCAAACTAGGATAAGTTATGATATAGGAATATTATTTTGTATCATATGGATCCCACCAACTGAGACCTCATGATCATAATCACCCTATGCACGACCTTGAGTTAGAAGTTGTGGTTCATGATTTATGTTGTTGGAGGATTAATATATTAGGTGAGTATTTCATTGTTTATATGAATCAAAAAAGTCTCAAATACATTTCCACATAGCATGATATGAATATCAAGTAGTTCTGGTGGGTAGAGTATCTTCATTCATTTGATTTTGAGCTTACTTATACACCCGAAAAGGGGAATTTTGTAGCTAATTGACTAATATAGAAGACTCAAAACACTGTTCTTCCAGGAGGTCAGTAGTTAGTGGCATTTTATGTATCATTTTTTATATGCACTTGGATGTTCAAGAGTGTCATGTGAAACCTATTATGTAAGCTTTAGTAGTGACATCCTCCCTACTAGAATGAGTGTGGATGAGACATCTTTCAGATAACAAGTGACTAATCCTAAGGGAGAGTGTTGCAGGTGAGGACCCACCGTATGGTTAGTTTGTTGATGATAATGAGATCCTACACTTCCTCAAGAATTTATGGGTATCTGCTGGTATATGGGAAGAAATAATGTGGGAATCTCATGCCTCTATCAGGGCATTTTAACCTATGATTACCATGATGTACAAAGATATACATTGTAACTATTGGTGACTAGGTATGAAGAGGAATATTGTAGGTTTCATCACTTGGTAATCCATCTGTCAACAGGTGAAGTCTAAACATCAGTGATTTACTGAACTTATACTGCCTCTATTCATTCCCAAGTGGAAGTGATATGACTTCACTATAGAAATTTTGATGGTTTTTCAATGATTCCCTTAAGGCAGTGATGCATTATGGGAGATCATAAATAGGTTGGACAAGGCAATGTTCCTCCTACCTATCTAAGAGACCTTCTAAACTAATGATCTTGGAGGATTTATATTTAGGATATTATACACCTTCATGTTTTTCAATGTTCTATCATATCAAATCAAGATACTGGGTTTATATCGTGGTTCTAGTAGGGGTTATATAAAGCACTAGGATCACAAGTGCTCTTGAGTAAAACATATAACCCTTAGACTGATAGTTAGTCAAAGCGGATGATATGACTGTTATAGTACATGCTTCAGGAATGCATCCTTGATTTTGGAGGTTCTTGGGAGAAACACATACCTCTCATTGATTTTGAATATAATAATAGTTTTTAGGGAATGATTCAGATGGATCCTTATGATTCCATTTATGTTAGCTCATTTCATTCACCCCTATACTAGTAAGAGACAAATGTGGCATCACTACTAGGTTTTCATCTCATTCAAAAGAATTTAGAGAAAGTACATATGATTCAAAAGCATATGTATACAGATTAGTCCATGAAAAATCCTTATACTAATCATCGATGCTAGACTATGGACTTTGATGTGGGATATCATGTATTTTTTTGAATTTCACCTAGATTGGGTTATAGATTTATTTGTATACAGGAAAATTTATCACCTTGTTACATTAGGATTTTTGAGATCATGGAGAGAGTTAGTCTGGTAGCATATCGGTTGGTTTTACCACATAGGTACTGAGCCATGCATGATGTCTTACATGTATTAAAACTTATCTATTATCATTTTGACCCATCTCACTCATTTTATCCTAAGGATATTAAGTTGGAGGAATATGTATCCTTTAAAGAGTGTCTGATACGTATTGTTGATCTGAGCATGATGTCTCTCTAAGGAAGGTCAGTTCCTCTATTTCAGGAGTTATGGAAGAATGACCATGTATAGGATGATACCTAGGAGTGATAGGATGATGTATGTTCTTAGTGGCTATAACTTTTCTCAGATGATGTTTTACCACCCTTAGAAGGGAAACTTGGAAATGAGTTGTTTTAGGGAGGGGATATTGTAACGTGTCGGGTTTTTGAATAGGTATATACACTTATGTTAATATTTAAAACATCTCATGTTAATAATTTTTTTAAGAGTCAAAGAAGTGGTTTAAGAGAGTTTGGGGCTCATGAAGATCTCAGATCTTTGGAAATTGGAGTGGTAGATTGAGCCACATGGTTAATGCATTGTCACTAATAATCATGCGATTCAATCATGTGGGGAACTCAGTGCACAATAGGGGGATGCATGGTTTTCCAAAATTTTGTGACAAGGGTTTCATGGCCATGAATTTTATCTCAGGTGGGTGACATAGCCATTTCACATGGGTTGTCCATGGTTAAACAAACTGTGAACATAGCTCGTGCAAGGGGGGTTCCTTAGGTAGTGATGGGCGCACAGTTTGTGCACAGTTTGGCCAACTGTGCATCCAAACCGTGTGAACCCTTAATGAAGGGTAAAATTATCCTTTCCCCTTAAATGTTTTAAAACCCTCGCCCCACTTCTTTTCACCTCTAATGGATAGCTCCTCTCTTGTATTAATCTTTATCCCATGCCTAAGCTAGGATTTTCTTTTTCTTATCCATTTGATATCCATTTTCTTCACCATCAGGTGCATTGGATCCAAAATAGTAATCTATCCACTTCACTTTATTTCATTCTTCAATTATTTTACCGTATTATGTGCTATTTTAATGTGAGCTCAAATGCCCTATTTTCAGGGAATTTATCTATTTTTACATTTTCTATCATTCTAGCTCAATTCAAGGGCCAAAATTGTACAAGGAGAGTGTTACGGGCCTAAGGTAGGTAGTATAGTTATTTTCCATCAAGTATATTTGTATTTTTATTATGTTCCATTATGTCATGCACCAGACTTCTCCAAAAATGCATCTAAAATGTTTAATAAATTATATTTAATGGTTTTTTATGATTAGTGTGACCCTATATACCTATGAAACAATGTTTTTGGGAGTTTTTATTGACATTATACACCCCTATGGGTGTTCCCTTACTTAAGGGACTAAATTCCCCTTTCCTTAAATTGTTAAACCACCTTTTGAGGAGTTTTTTTCCCTTGTATTAAAAAGTAATTTTGAAATGTGACTTGAACTAAGGATAATGAGTGGTCATGTGTTAGGACCTTATTATTATTTACATATCTTGATTTATCTAAATTAAATGAATGGTTCAACTTGATTTAAGTGTTTTGGTTATAATGAATTGATGAATGGTATGAGTTCTTGACAAATAAACCATACCTTCATGTCAATTTGATAGTGGTACAAGGGTATCGAATTAAGGATGCCTTAGATAGGATCATCATGCTTTATAAACTAGACTTATTATATATTGTAAATATGCCGAAAGTGATTCTTGAGATTCCTTGGATAGGATCACTAGGTGGATTATCTATCTATCCATAAGAAATATCGGTTCCCTACGGAAGTCACCTCGGACGAGCTCAGTGGAAATATAGTTATACCATGCCACAAGTGATAATCAGTCCCCTAAGTGAGATACCTTGGATATTATTAGAGGGTCATAATTACACCATGCCAAGAGTGATACATTGGATTCCTTTTATGGATTGCCTTGGAAAGACTCTGTGGTGATTTGTACTCATAGATATCCAAGATAAATACTTGGGATTCCGGTATGGATCACCTCATATGGGAACAAAATTCCAATTATTAATTCTCAGGTTACCTTTTATTTTTCTAATAATGCATAACTGTTATCCTGGGGACACTTCCGCCAAGCCAAATAACATGCTTGGGCACAGTCCATTCCTGATGCTTGAATTATTATGAATCCTTTTATTTCACTCATATCATATATGTACAGGTTGATCATGATTCATAGATATTCATCTTTGGACAAAGTAGGTGGTATCGATCAGGTATCCCAAGAGGATCCTTGACTAATTTATTTATTTATTCATTTCCTTTTATTTATTATTATCATGTTGCTCATTTTATATGAGAAAAATATATTGATATAGAAATTTTTGGTAGTGGCCTATTGAGTATATCTCACACTATGGTCGGGCCACCCTTGATACCCAAGAATCCTTTATAATTTCAGGTGTAGTTAAAGGGAAGCATCTAGCTTCTAATTCTTGATTTTTAGTACTAGGATAGTGTATGAGAGAAAAGGACCATGATTATGCTCATGATGCTAGTATAGAAATATTTTGGTCTTTTTTTCATTTTTGTTTAGCAATTGGTATATTTTTATTTCCCATATATCATGTGTACCATATTTTATATAGTTACATGACATGATCATCATTGTTTTTTGTATCAATTTATGATTTAGATTCCACTTATTTATTTATCTATATGATTTATTATTATTTTGATACTTCTTATTTATTAATATTTTATATTCTTGTATTTATTATTGACTACTATTCTAGACTCTGATCAAGGATTTCATAGTATCCCCATGGACACACTCTAGACCCTCACTTCTAGTTAGTAGCCTCTGGCATATGGGGAGGTATGATTGAGATCATGTGGCCAACTGTCTTAGGGAACCACTTAATGGATTATAGGGAAGGATTATATAATGTTTATCCGTGATCTTCATCTTTAATTTATTATGGTATACCCTATTTATATATTATTAGATAAATTTTTATTCAAATCATCCTTATTTATGAATTCTATTACTTCTTAAAAATGCAACTTTGTTAAAAACAATTATCATCCTCTTAAATGATTATTTATCACCCATGTCCATGTTTTCCTCTTACCACTAATATTATCTTATCATATTTTGGAAAAACTATTATGTATTAACACTTTTTTCAATCATATTTCCCATTAATTATTTTTAAAATAGGTTTTATAACAACTTTTTATGATGTAGATTTTCAACAAATGTACTTTTAAAAATATTAAAAGGTTTTTCCTCCCATGATCAAATGTTTTATTTTACAAGCTACATTTTCTTAGGATTAATTTATATCATTTTCAATGACCCATTATTAGATATTATTTTCAAGTTAATAGTTTTCAAAGTTTTCACTTCAAAGTAATTTTGAATGTGACTTGTAATATTGTTTTTTATGATAATGTTAAAAAAAATATAAAACTCTTATAATTTTCTATCCATTTTCCTTTTCCTTTTCAAAAGAATTTACCTTTTTGGGATTCGTATTTTAGGATTTACCGACTATTTGTATTTATCCTATGTGGGATTGAACTTACGGTAATAAAAATCCAATTATTGATCCCTTCTTATGTGGTACTATTTGAATCATTCTTTTTTGTAATGATGTTTTACCAAGTATGTAAACAACCTTTTAATTTTATTTTGTTAACATGGGATATGTTCTTTTATAATAATTTTGTTTTTAAATAATCATGAAACCCACTTATTTGTTGAGTTAATTATTATTTGATGAAGGTTTGTATGTTATTATATGTGGAACTCTTATGCATGTACATAATATGATGTAACAGGTGGGATCAGAATTATATATCCCTACAATGCATTGGTTAAAGGTTTATATCTCATGATATGTTATGGGATTAGGGAGTAAACCCAATTAGTTATGGGACTTTTTTTATTATGTGATGATAGGTGGACCTATAATTATATATCCCTATAATGAATTGGGAAAAGATTTATATCTCATGAGATTTCATGAGATTATGGAGTGAAACTAATCTACTATGGAACTTTATCCATTATGTGATAATGGATAGGACCTAAATTACATATCCATCCAATACATTTAGTAAATATAAATATCTCATGAGATGTTATGGGATTAGGGATTTAACCTAATCCACTGTAGGACTATATTCATTATGTGATAATGGTTGTGGTTGGAACTATATATCCCCCAAATTCATTGGGTGATTTATTATATCTAATGATATGTTATGGGAATATGGAGTGATCCTAATCCACTATAGGAATCTGTACATTATGTGAACATGGGTGGGACCAGAATTATATATTCCTTCAATGCTTTGGGTAAATATTTATATCTCATGAGATGTTATTTATGGTATTAGGGAGTAAACCTAATCAACTATGTGACATTTTTTTCAATTTGATGATAGTATTGGGATTAAACCATAACTTATGTTAATGATTTCATGAATTAGGTTTTGGTTACAATTTTATGACACCAATATCATTTGATATTATTTTATTTATAATAAATCCTCATGATATTATTATTAGATTATGATAAATTTTTCATTGGGTATGAATTATGAATATTATGTTCATGTTATTTATTTACATTCTCAAACCCATATTTTCATATTATGCACACTTATTATATTTAATTATTATCGCTTATTCTTACCTTTATTGTGTTTTTTATCACACCCATTCTTTTATTTCCATTTCATTAGGTAATAAAGGAATGAAATATGTGTGGTATGTATAAAATATTATCTTTAATATAAATTCATGGGATATGTTAAAGATGGATTGTGGTGTAACTGGTTCTTAGTATAGTGAAAAAATGACTATTGGTTAAGAAATATCTGAGATTATTTAGTTAAAGGTTATTTATTTCTAATTCGTACAAAGATACTCACATGCTCAATAATTGGTTTGTATTCATTAAGTAATTTTATGTGTATAATAATGTAATATTATGTGTTTAAGTCATGGGTTTCTATAGTTGGTGTTAAAGGAAATGTCTATCCATTTTTATAGATTAGTATGAGAGAATATTAGAGAAATCCATAAGAATAAGTATAAGTATAGAATAACATTTTGAAGTTTTAGTAAAGTAGATATTATATGGTTCTCCTAGAAAAAGCATCCATTTATGGATACTTCAGGTAGATGTTGGATCTAGAAAAAATATACCTCAGGTGATAATGCTGAAAAATGTGTTTTGGGTATTAACTTAATCGTTACCTAGAGCATGACAAAGAGGCTTAACCACACACCGGTTTTCACCCCATCTAGGGATATTATTTGGTTAATCACATTCTATTTACAAGCCACTATGAATGATTTATTATGTCAAGTAATTTGGGAAATAAGTATGAGAGAACCCAACCTATAGAAACCTAGACTGAACTAAGAGTTATTTAAGTTGAATTGAAAGATAATTTGATAGTTTTCAATAGTCATACATTTTTAGTTTGAGTGCTTTATAAGATCATTTATGATAATTCTCTTTTTATTTTAACAATAAAGGAAATATATTAGATTGTGGTGGTTTCTTAGATGTGGTTTCCAAAACCACCACTAATCCTTTAAATAATATTTTCATCTTATTTTCCAATGATTCTTGTGAAAAAAATCAATAATAGTGATATTTAGAGGTGGTTTTTATTAAAAAAAATCTATCTGTTTTATTTAGTGGCGGGTTTTCTTAAATTTTTTCTATCAGTTTTAAAAAATTACAATCACCCATAACCTCTCCCATATCATTGAATCCCTATATCGTCCAACACCCTATCCCCCTCAATATTGAAACCCTATCCCCCTTAAAACAACTGACACCCTCTCCCCCTTAATACAACTGACTCCCTCTCCCCTCAATGCTGACACCCTCTCCCCTTGATGCCACCTGATGTTGGACCCCCCTTACTGATTCCCTATCCCCCTCACCCAAAACCCTCCCCCAACTCATGTGATACCCTCTCACCCCTAACATCGACACCCTCTCCCACTTGATGTCACCCAATGATAGACCCCCTCACCAATATTTTATCCCCCTCAACGACACTATCGACGATGTCTCACACTAAACCCCCCTCACCGATATCCACTCCCCCACTGATATCTAGGTATTTTTTCATTTTATTATGAAATTAATATATGTTAAATTATTTAATGTGTGGTTAAATGATCAATTTAGTGTTTTTATTTTATTAATCAATGTTTTTTGGTTTGGTGTGTGATTATTTCATGTGAATTATTTTCAATTACTATACTATATTGATAATAAATCTCTTGGGAATACTCAGAGTACCTAAGGAGGGTAGTCTTGTGATAAAAACACTACTAGGTTATGATTCCAAAATTGAATGCCTTATTTTTTACCTAGTATAGATTTCATAAAATTAATGATGTTATATATTAGGATTATGCTTTAGATAGTTCCATTTTAGTATTTCATTATATACTTGTTTAGTATAACTAGTGATTGTTGGGTACTTTAGAAATATATTTTCACTAGTGTCTTATACACCAAGGATTAAAGGTTTTAGTGTTGGGATACTTGAGATTTTATCCATCATATGTTACATACTATCCCATGATTCCTTAAAATGAACTAAATTAAAAATATATTTTTATAAATTATTTTACTTATAGTTGTATATATTAGTTTAAATTTAGATAACATTTTGAACATTAAATGAATGGTATATATTTTTTGTTAAATTTTACATGATTTTAATAAATGTGGATTATTAATTTCTTAATGAATTTTAAATTTTTATAGCATGATATATTTTATAATATTATAAATAGGGAATGTGTTACAATCTTACTTTGTATCTTCACTTACATTACTCATACAAAATATGTGTGTGTATAGACTTGGTTTCATTAATGCATATAAGAGTAAGGTACCATATTTAAATGGAAAATATGTGATAAATTTTCTTTGGATTTAGATGATTTGACTAGTTTTTAGTGTAGATATTCAAATTGATATGGATAGCAATTTTTTATTTTTTTCGTAATTTTCATTATGCGTTTTTTATATCATTTTGGTCAAAATTCCTGTTATACATTTTTTACAGTGTAGGAATTCAAGTACATATGGATAAAAGTTTGATTACCTTACCTAGAAATGCATCTTAGTATGTTATTGGTTTGAAAAAAAAATTGTATTTTTCATTTTTAAATTTATTTTACGATGGAAGAATCAAATGTCCATGTCCTAAATAAAGATTATGATGATGTTTAAAGAGAGATGAATTATTTAAGCACTTAATATTGAAACAATTTTATCCTCATTGTGTGAATTAGATTTGTCATTGATAACCAAATGTTATAGAAAACTCAAGAAGTCATATATACATTTAAAAAGAAAAAGTTAATTTCCTGATAATGCATAATGTGATTCAGAACTTGATAAATGATGCTTTCAACATAGTAGGGAAATGCCATCAATATTGTAACATGTCGATTGATTCAGTTATTAATGTTTTCTATATTAATAATTCTTTCATAACTGTAGGAAAAACTAATCAAGATGGTAACATCTTAATGGATGATGAGGAGACTAATACAATGGAAAACTCAACTGAGAAGATAATTATAACATCTCGGTTCGGATTCCACTAAACTGGTGCCCCGAGCTAGTTCACTATATGACCTCAAGTGTGCCTACCCATATGAAAGAGGCTACCAACTAGCATCAGGGGTCTAATAAGTTATGTGGGGAGACTATACCCTCTTTACCAGACTAATAAAGTAGAGAAATAAAAAATAAAAAATATCATGAAATAATAAATAATAACCATACATCACACAATAAGATCCCAAAACTAGGAAAATTACCACTAACCAATATAGTAATCATGTCTTGTCATATTTATATCATGTGTTAAAGGAAACTTAAAATAACGACACATTAAAAATCCCAAAATAGGTTCCCAAAATCAAGTCCAGTCCCCTTATCCATGATTTATCCCAAATCCTAACTCATCAATCTAGAATTTTTCATTTACCCTTATCCTAACCTACAATAATAAATTCTACTCAGGTACCAATGGGGGCCCAATATAGGTGTGAGTATAACTCAGTAGGCCACCACCAATGGTGTATAAAGTAATATATAGTCTAATAACAGTTTATCCATGTGAAAAAATAAATTTAAAACTAGGAAGTAAATTTAAACAGGTTCCAGAATCAAACAGTTTTCAGTTATCTACATAGTCCCTTAGGTTCCAAGTGACACCTGATCCAATAAAACATACTTCATCCCATGTTGGCCATCTGAACCACATATAATAGGGGTAAAATATTTTAAACAAGTATAATCTATCAATTAATCAAGATAGTGGATTCATAACATCATTTATAATGATCCCAATCAATGATGTGGAATTACATGTCCAACATCCTAAACCATGGGTGTGGAAGACCACGTCCATCCCCTTAACTATTTCATCAGCAATCAATTTTCAAGGTTTAACATACATTAAATTTTTAACACATTTACAAATCAAGGGTGCACCTCATTAATTTATCTCTATTTCCATGGTATATTATATTCAACACCTTTAACCATTTCTCATAGTTAAACTATTTGACCATTTAATCAAATAATGATTCCATTAAGGTTCTTTAAATCCATTCATCAATGTGAACATTACCCTTTAACCATTTACCCATTCTCCCCCTTATCAAGTATTATACCATTTAATCCCTTATATTAAACCAAACAACCCCTTATATCATGCTAACAATCCATACAAAAAAAATTTAACTAGTTTAAATCATAAACCCTTTATTCCATCATTCATAACCCATTCACCATTTTAAAGGGAGTGGCACACCTCATAGTAGCCTATAAGCCCAGTCTATGGATTATTAACAGACCCAATGGGGTCTTAGAAGGGTTTCACACATTAATTAAAGGCTCCATCTAATTTTAATAGTCAAAAACACAAATGTGCAGCATAGTGGCACAATATAATTACCGCATACACAAGAATGAATTTAATAATTTGGAAAAAAAACTTATAGACCACCTACCTTATGCTTGTAAAAAACACTTTCCTAACCTAATACCTTTATTCAAGTTAAAATGAACACAAAAAAAAGAAAATATATTCCTAGAAATATAGTTCATATGTTTCTGAAGAATAGGAAATAACCAATAAAGATTCTTCTTGAAAATACAATGAAATTGACTCAAAGACTTATCGAGGGATTCAAATCACACTAAACGACACTTCAAACACCCTATAATCGAAGTATACCATCCTTGGAGGATTTAAGAGGGTTTTCTCACACATATTACTATTAGAGAAGAAATGGGGTAAAAATTAGGTGAAATCATATAAGGTTCAGGAGGAAAAATAGTAAATTTCCCACTTTTTATGAGGTACACAGTTTGGCCACACAATTTTCCAAACTGTGTGCCAACCATGCAGACTCATCTTTCCCTTGGAAATCCAAATTGCATGGTATTTTGGGGAAAACGTATGTTTTGAAAACCCATGTGTAAGCCATGCGAATGGATTTGTCTAAGAATGCATGGATTCCATGCCACCCCTTTCAGGGTTTGAAAACAATTCATCCCCCTTCTCCAGGGAACATAGTCATAGGGCATAATTAGTACTAATTGTGCACCAAAAATACGTCATGCACTGTAAATCCACTTTTCCCACTTTTTTATGACCTAAACCCATAAGAAACTCCCAAGAACTTCCCCAATCTTGGGAAGAATTACATTAATCATTTTTAAATGATTTTAACCAAAATTAAAATGAAACATATCTTTTTTAAATTTTTGGATCTCATAACCTCCCCACCTTACAATATCTCATCCTCGTACTTTTCTCCCCAACATCACTAAGCCTCCAAGGTAAAATAGTTGGGCCACTAGGCCTTCATATCATCTTTCCTCTCCCAAGTTTTCTCTTAAACATGGCCATGATATCATAGCACTCAATACAAGGGTACCACCTTACCCCAAATAACTTTCTCATTATGATCTGCAACACACATCAGATACTCCTCAAAGGACACATCAGCCTAAATCTCAACATCATTGAAATCAACTACACGATATGGTTCTATAAAATACTACCAAATATATGACACATGTAATACATCATTCATAACAACATACCATTTTGGAAGATATAAATAAAATTCTACTGGTCTGATCTTCTCCACAATCTCAAATGACCCAACATACCTAGGCCCCAACTTTTCCAATTTATGAATCTGATGGAGACATAATCTAAATGATACTTAAATAAAAACACATTCACCCAATTTAAACTCTATAGGTTGATGATTTCAATTAGAATATTAATTATGTATAATTTGGGATATATCCATACACTTTAAAAATAACATGACATGCTCTATTATCTCCTACATGATACTCATCCCCAATAACACATTTTCCCTTACTTACATCTAATTCAAAGGTGGTTTACATGGCCTACCATATAGTTCCTCATATGGTGCCATCTAAATATTCACCTAATAAATCTTATTATATTCAAACTCAATAAGTTATTTATGTGTTTAAAAATTCTTGAAAAAATATAGAATGTATTCCCTCAACATTTCCTTAAACATGTGGATAGTCAATTATAATTTCTTGTCCATCTATGGGTAAAAAGATGTACTAAAAAACACCTACGTACCAACATCCTTCTGTAATCCTTGAAAAAATCATGATGTAAAATGCGGATCAAGGTCTCAAACTATAGTATGTAGAAAATCATGAAAATGTACTATCACCCGAACATATAAGTCACCCAAATGATCAATAGTGAATGTTTCTCAAATTGGTAGGTTACGGGCCACCTTTGTCAACTAATTAAGAATCATCCATACTGTATTAAAATTATGAAGAGACATCAATAAATACACCATGAAATATATGTTAACATCATCTTATTTCCATTAAAAATGGGAAATGGATGTAACATCCCAATAGGTTGCTGATTTTTAGCCATCACCTGCTGGAAGGTGTAGCATTGCATCACAAAACCTACAATTTCCTTCTTCATTCCTGACCACTAATACTATATATGGAGATCCTGATACATTTTTTTCAAACTAGGGTGCACCAACCACTTAAAATCATGAAACTATTATAATCATGTTAATAATAGAACAAATAATTTTGATGAATTAAATAGTTATATTCATTATAAAAATATTAAGTAATTTTTACAGCAAAAAGTAAATAATTTTAACTAAAATATTTTCTTAGAAGGTTTTTATTTCAAAGATTAATTTAAAAAAAATATAATTCAAGGTAGAAAAAATAAATTTAATTTTTTAAATCATCATTTCAAAATTAACAAAAGGTGAAATTTTCAGTTTTTTGAGAAAATATTTATTTTTCAGTAAATAGTTAAAAATACTATTTTTTGTAGAAAAATCATTTATTTTTAATAAATTAAGCAATTTAAAATTACCATTACGTTTATTAAAGTAAAATAATAATTATTTAGTTCTTTTTAATCCAATAAATTACTTTTTAATCAACTTTATATTGGATTTTAGTATAAGTTTATTTTTGGGTTTAAAAAATAGGTTTAAAAAACTCTTTTAAAGTGAATAATGTTTATCCATTTTAATTAATTAAAATAGTACCTAATTAGTAATGTTTTAAATGAATTTTTTTAGATTATATATCAATAAATATTAATTTATATTCATAAAATTATTATTATTAGTTATAGTGTTAACATAAAATTGTGTTTTTCTTGAAAAATACACTTCTTGAAAAACCACTTTTTTATTGCATCTGCAGGTTTAATTTTAAATTAAATTTTTTCACTTATATGAATTGAATTTGGTAAAATGGATTCCATATTTAGAATAATAATAATTTATATTATATTATAATTTTAATTTATTTTTTGACAATAATTAATAGTGAAAATAATAAAAGTTAATTGCCATGGTTAAGGTGAAATTGGGTTTACCAGAGGTTAAACTAAAAAGATAAGAGTTAAAATGACCTAAAAATTATTTAAAATCTATTTTATGGCCTTATTTAGACCCTATAATGTCTAATAATCAGTAATGGTCTATTTTTTATCCTTTTTTCATGTAAAAAATGTGGTTACACCTTTTTCTTTTAAAAAATTACAAGTGTGTCACTCCCCTCACTTGTAAAAGGAAACCCCCTATCCTTTCCTCTACACACTATAAAAAAAATTTTATAAAACAATAAATTAACAAATACCTTAATAACTTCATTATAAATTTTATATACTCATTATTTTTATCATAAATATATCATATGAAGTATTTTGGTGTTTACCTAAGGAGGTTGTTCGAAAAAGAGGTATCAGGCTTAACCGAGCGTCTTTGTTTTATTTCTTCTTCCACCTACTCTAAATATTCATAAATTTATATTATATAATAATAATAAAATTATATAAAATATATTTGTGTTTAATTTTTATAATTAAATAACCTAAATCCGTCTCCTCTTTCATCAAATGGGATATGAAATCATCATTCATGTGTACGGCGGACTACCGCCTCACGAACCAATGTCATTTGTTTTACGTAATCACCCATCAAGGCTTGTTATAATGATGTATTTGAAGTATATATAATATATTATTAAGATATTTAATATTATGGAGTTATTATATCACATATACCTTCTTTATTTCCATTCTGTGGGGGATAAGATAATGTCACTCGTGTGTACGGAAGACTACTGCCTCACGAAGCGATGTGATTTGTTTTTCACTAATGCTTTACATGGAAGTTAATAAGGATAATTTGAATGAATATATGTGATATACATGAAATAATTATTATATTGAAGAAATATTTATCATTATTAAAATATAATATATCATTTTCTTTCTTAATCTTAAAAATGATAATGTCATTCATGCGTACGCGTGGACTACCGCCTTCATGAAGCGATGAGAATTTTTTCATCACTAAATCACATGGATGATATATATATATATATAAATATATAAATAAATTTAAAAAAATAATATGTTATTTATGATATTATTATCATTTTTTAAATATAAAATAACACATACCTTCTTTCCACAATTATCATTGAAAAATGGAAATAATACTCATGCATACATATGGTCTATTTTCTCGATGATCGTAACATAGTTAATTTTTTCATAACCATAATTCATGATTGGTTTGAAAAATTATAATTTATATATAAATATGATAATTATTTCATGATTATTTTTCTTTAGGTGTTTAAATAACTACCTCTTTGACCATATTCAACCTATCAAAGTCATTTTTGAATATATAATCCAAATAACGTCAAAACATATGATGTATGATTAATTGTTTAAGTAATTATACATAACATGGTAATAAGTGAAATAAAAGTAATAATAAACTGGAAAAAGGCTATTAAGTAAGTAAATAATTAAAATTATTTTATTATTCAGGAAGATAAATAATGAGCATTAAAAATTGAACTTGAGGTAAGGGACTTCATTTTAATTTCCATTTGTTAAGGCATATTTTGATTTTATGAACCTATATTATTTTATGAGGTGTGTATATATCCCCTTTTACATGTTATATCATTAATTTAACTATTCTTGTGATATTTAAAGTCGTCTTTTAATGTTATTATTTCCTCATTCATACGATTCAAATGTTTATGAATGCAATTATATGGACATGAGAGTTTTATAAAAGATATTTTTTGTATTTATTTCAAAGTTTTTCAAAAAAAATAATATTTGTATGAAAATTTTGACTTTATTTACAAAATAAATTAAGGTTATATTTTAACATTTATAGTGACAATTATTTTTCCCACCACTGTAAACATTGTTTTATGTTTGTATTCCTTTATAATATTTTATGTTTTCTTCAAAGAAAAACCATCTTTCCCATTTTCTAAATATTTTGATAATGAAATTTTGTTTTTAAAATAAAATTCTATTTTGGTATTAAAAATGGATTTTTAAAAGAAAATTTTATTTTGGTATTGAAAATGGATTTTTTAAAGAAATGGGTATTTTGGTATCTGAAGGCATTTTATACAGGATTAAAAGAGTTTTTAAATGGTTTTATGATGAAAATTCAATATTTTATGATATATGATTATGTTTTGGTTCTTGCGAAATTTGTATGATAGTGTTTGGTTCCATTATAAACCAAGGACAGGTGGTTCCATTATAAAACAAGGATGGGTGGTTATGTTATTAATCAAGGATAGGTGGTTCTGTGATAAAACAAGGACAGTTGGTTCTGTTGTAAACCAATGACAGGTGGGTCTATGATATCCCTCCAATGAATTGGGTACTTAAGAGATAGAATTTGATATTATTGGTTATTCAATTTTTAAGAGTGATATAAACGATGATGTCCCAAGTTACCTAAATAATTCATATGTGCTTACTATAAGTTTCAAATGATTTATTTTATCAAAAAGTGTATGTGATTTCATGTGAAATTTATTTATTTAATTTCACTAAAATAACAATGAGATAAAGGTAAAAATTTCATCATTTTTCATGTTTTTCAATGGACTAATAAACTTCTTCTTTTTATACCCCTCGCTTATATTTTATTGCTCACCCCATGTTTTAAATTTTTTTCACAAGGTTTAAAGATGGGTAATGGGAAGTAAGAGGTCAAGTTGAAAGTTGTGAATAATTTTCATGAAAATAATTCATTTTTTATTTCCAAATTTTTATATTATGGTAAAAATGGATACTGATCATAATTTTCCACTTTATATTATATGGTTATGTTATTTATGAGTTATAACCTAATTCACTATAAATATTAACTTAAAAATATCCTCAAATGTAAGAGGATGAATTCTGGACTTATAACACAAGATTATGAAATGTTTAAGTCTAGGTACTTATAGTTGGTATCATAGGTTGGGTTATATAAATTTATAGTTTAGGATAATGATAATAATATACCATTAAAAGATTTTACTTTATGATTATTTTTAAATGATATATAATTTAAATATTACCATGTTGCTTCATCTAAACTATGTCTATTCAGAATGGTTTTCTATAGAGGAAATAGGGAATTTATAGTGGGAAGGAACCGAGAGAAAAATTTCCTTCCAAATCAGAATCCCTAAATGGTTGGAAATAAAATAGAATAGTTTTTTACAATGATGTCTTAGTTAAAACAAGCTATAAATGGTGGAGGTATCCATTCTAGAGAGGAAGCTAATATACCATAAAGGAACATGTCTATAGTGGATCATTTCTCTATGAAATATCCACCATCATTAAGTGGATAATATGACCACTCATAGTTGAAGGATGGATCAATGTTCTGGAAAATATATTTTAAGTCATGGGATGTTTGGATGTCAAAAGTTAACTATTTCTATTTATCATTTTAAAGGTAAATTTGATCAATGGTGGTTTATGGTAAAGAATACCATAGATAAATATGATCTTGATTCCATGGAATGGGAAACATTTAAGGATCTTTTCCTCAAGAAATATTTCCTTAATTTTGTTCGACTCTTAATGGAAATTTTTTTCCAAGAATTAAGAAAAAAAATATGAAGATTCCATGGTCTCATATGAAGAAAATTTTACAAGACTGGATAGGTACATATTGGATTTTATTTCAAGAAATTAATAGTAAAATTAATATATTTAACTTATGTTTAAAACAAATTTTATAAATTGATTATCCATGTGATAATTTAAAATCTATGATAAAGTTTCTTATTATGCTGAGAATGTGGAGATGGATTTTTTTCCACTTATGTGCCTCGGTATGATAAGAGTAAGAAAATATATAGTTGGAATGCAATGGAGAATCATACATTTGATAAATATAGAGGTAAGAATACCAAGTTCACATCTTCTGATAAGTGTTTTAAAAATAATCTTAGTGGATATATTAAAATTTCTAGTAATTTCTTCTGATGTGGTAAGTTTGGATATATGGATTATGACTACAGGAAAATGAGCAGATGAATAATGAAAATCCAATGGTAAGATGCCTCAGTTTCAGTGAGTGGGGTAATTATGTTAACATGTGTAAAAAGTTAGTCACTCAATGGAAAATCATCAATACTAAAAACATAAAGGTGGGGAAAAATATTTTGCTACTATTTACATTTTATGTTTGGACATCAAGTGAAGTGGTGATAGGTATGTTACTTATTTATTAAAATAATTCTAATACCCCATTTGAATCTGTATCTTTTCATTCTTTTATATCTAAGAAATTTTCAATTAAATTGGGAATATCACCACATGAAAGTAAGAAGGAACTTTTGGTGAAACCTCTCGGTAGAAGTATTAAAACAACCAATATTTATAGGAATCTTCCTATTTTCATTATTGGGATGGTATTTCATAAAAATATTGTTGAATTGAACATAGTAGAGTTTCATATCATTTTTGGTATGGATTGAATTTCATTTTATCATTATAATATAGATTTTAGATCTAATAAAGTTATGTTTAATAATTTTATTCCTTTGATAACTTACAAAGAAGCTGAGAAATTGATTAGAGATGGAAATTAAAGTTACATAGATCATATTATTTAAAATAAATAAACTATTCAAATTAGTGATGTACCAATATTGAATGATTACATGGATGTATTTCTTGATTATTTTTTGGTGTTATTCCTAATTGGGTGGTTGAGTTTACTGTTAGATTAGTGTCTGATGCTAATCCTATTTCTAAAACACCTTATTGAATGGCTCAAGTGTAACATTTATAATTTGAAAAAAAATGTAGGATTTCATGGATAAATCTTTAATTCCCCCTTTAACTTCACCATGGGGTGATTTTATTTTATTTGTTAAAAATAAAGATGGTTCAATGAGACTTTTCATTAACTATTGATATTTGGATAAAATAATTGTTAATAACAAGTATCCTTCGACACATATAGATGATTTACTTGATCATCTCCTGGGAGAAAAATATTTTTCAAAGGTTGATCTTAAGATAGGGTAACATCAGTTTAAAATTAAGGAAAAATATATTTTGAAGACTGTATTTTAGACTAGATGTAGGCATTTTTAGTTTTTAGTTATTCCCTTTAGTTTGTCTAATGCACCTACTATATTTATAGAAATTATGAATATACTTTTCCATGAATTCATGGATAAGTTTTTGGTTGTCTTTATTGATGAAATTTTGGTATATTCTAAAATTCCGGAGAAATGTGAAAGTTACCTAAGGATTGTTTTACATACCTTAAAAGAAAATAAACTATATGGAAAATTTATTAAGTTTGAATTTTGTTTGAAATAAATTTATTTCCTTATACATATTATTTCTAAATATGGGATAATTATTTACCCTAATAAAACAAAAGTTGTTAAATAATGTAAAAGGCCTAAAAATATCATATATATTAATAGTTTTCTTGGATTAATAGGATAATACTAGTGGTTTGTTGAAAAATTTTCTTGATTGTCTAGATCACTGACTAAGTTAACTTGAAAATGAGTTAAATTCATCAGGATAAAAAAAGTAATGATTTTTTTAGGAACTAAGAAGAATATTGGTGAATGCTCTAGTTTTTTCCTAACCTTCCATAAATGGTGAATTTTTTTATCTACAGTGATGATTCATTGAAGGGAATTGGTTATGTCTTAATGCAGAATGATCTAGTAATTTCTTATGTTTCACATTAGTTGAAACCTTATGAGTTAAATTACCCTACACATGATCTGGAATTAGCTATTATGGTTTTTTCTTTAAAAATTTAGTGGAATAATTTTTTAGGATTAAATTTTGAAATATATACTGATCATAAAAGTTTTAAGTATATATTCACTTAGAAATAATTGAACATGATACAAATAATATGGTTTGAATAGATAGAGGATTATGATTGCATGATTCCTTACCATCCTGGAAAATAAAAAAAAAGTGGCTAATGCATTGAGTTAGAAAAATAATATTGCATTAACCATGTTATGTTTGGAACATAACCCTTTGGTTAATGATTTGGTTATTTTTTTCCTAAAATTTATGGATGCAGGGACATCCTCTATTTTGTTTCAGGTTTTAGTGTAGTCGAATTTGTCCAAAAGAATTAATAAAACTCAAAAGGAGGATAATTATTTGTAAGAAAAGGTAAAATCCATTAAGAAGGGTAAGTTTCCTTATTTTAATATTAATGAAAATGGTGTTTTATTATTTGTAAATAGATTATGTGTGCCTTGTGATTCCCAATTGAATAAAGAGTTGTTGAGTGAAGTATATAGTTCTCCGTTTTTCATTCATTCGGGAATCACTAAGATGTATAGATATCTTTGGGGTATTACTGGTGGGGTTTAATGAAAAGAGATATTACTAACTTTACCAAGAAATGTTTGACTTGTCAGTAGGTTGAAGTAGAATAATAATATCAAAAGGGAATGCTTCAACCTTTTCTAGTACCGGTGTGGAAATGAGAAAATATATCAATGGATTTCATAGTGGTGTTACCAAAGACATTTCAAGGTAACAATGCGATTTGGTTTATTGTTGGTTGATTAACAAGATCTATATATTTACTTCCCATTCAATATATTGTGTCTTTAGATCATCTTTATCGATTATATCTAAAGGATATATTCATGTTACATGTAGTTCCACTCTCTATTATATCAAACCACGATCCTAAATTCACATTTAATTTTTTGAAAGGAAATCAGAATTCATTGGGTACTAAATTAAAGTTCAGTCCATATTTTCATCCTTAATAGATGGATAGTCTGAGTGGATGATTCAAACCATGTAAGATATGTTTCTTTCATATTCAATGGATTACCAGGGAAGTTAGGATCAATATTTTTCTTTGGTGGAGTTTTCTTATAATAATAGTTTTCATTCTAGTATATAGATGACTCCTTTTGATTCATTTTATATAAAGTTATAAGGTCATATGTTTTTTTTACTGGGTTGAAATTCCAAGGGAATTTTAGCTTTTCAGTTTTGTGGATGGACCTGATTTTAAACTGAATTTTGTAATGTAATTATGATAGTTGGAACGCTTAAATGTGTTGTTTTGAGAATTGGTTTAAGTAGTGAGAGTTGTCTCAGGTGTTCAGATGAGTTTCAAAAGCATAGGGCTTTGAAAACTCAAATTCGAGAAAAGATAGGAGAGGACCATGTCTTTTTATAAAACTGTGAGGCCCTCCATGAGAAACTGTGAAGCCTATCCAAAGGAGATGAGGTTGTTTCATGGTTTTTTCTAACCGTGCACACTATAACATAGAGTCATGTGGGAGTTGAAATTTTTTAACATAGGTAAATCACAGGGGATGTGCATGATTTGACAAATTTTGAACCTAGTTGTGTGCCTTGAAGAGTAGCGTTGTATGGTTGGCACATGGTTTACCAAACCATTCAGGTCATTAAAATAGGTGATTTTATAATTTTTCCCCACCTTATTTTATGTTTCCTTCCCCTTTTTATTCTCCAATGCATTCACTCCTCTCACCTATCCATTCAAGCTCCTCCCTCTCCTCTAAGGTAGGATTTGAGATACCTCCTCTGTCATGTGTCGGAGTCTCTTTCCATTGGTCTCATTGTATGTGTACTGATAATCTCTTAATTCACTTTCTCTTTTCTTTGTTTGTCTCAACATCTTAAATTCTATCATTTTATGAGGTAATTCTCCCTATTTTTAGGGATTTTTTGTTTTTTACCAACTTATCTCTTATAAATGTGGAGTATATACCATATTGGATGTGCTCCTTGGACTCCAGTTGATGATTCTGAGGTTACCCCAAACTTCATTTGGGCTCGGTTGAGATGTTTTAAAGGGTGAATATCCAAGGGTGTTGGATCAAAAATGTTTAGTGATCATAATGAGACATGATTATAGAGATGAATAAATGATGGTTTGGCCAGGACATGTCACTGAAAGTTGGATATGGTCTTCATTAGACATTCTTTAAGTAAATGTAAGGTTTCATGGGATAAGGAATTTTGTTTCAGGATGTTATACGTCAGCTACCTAACCCAATGTTTTTTTGGAATATTTGGATGAAAGTGGATCATCTTTCTTACTCTTGATGGAATAAATGCAGTTAGTGAGGTACTGCATATGTCACTTCATTGGTATGTGGTGAGTGCAGTGCAAGGTCAGCCGAGGATTTTCATAAAAATCTTGTTCAATCATACTAATTTAGTTTTATTGGGGTTCAATCATTAAATCAATCTAATAATCATGATATTAGTGTCATTAAAATGATATGTTCATGCTTAAATAGGCAATTACAATGGTGAGAGTATCGTAGTATAGAATTGGATGTTAAAATCTAGAACCTGTGTTGGGAAGTTCTATAGGTTATATGATAAAATAGATGATGAGGTGACCATTTATTTGGTTATATAATCTTGGGTAAGAACTATCTTGATATTTCAGTTTAGAGTGTGAGTGTTGGCTCAAGTTACAATGTTTTATACATTGTGTGTAAAAATTGGTGCTTGGAGGTGCGTTGGGCATTTGGAAATGCAGTGTGACCATTTGAATGAACCTTCACAACCTGAGTAGATTAGATGTTGGTTTCATTATTTCCTAATTCCTTCTTAAATATGAGAGGTTTTAAGGTGGGGAGACTATAAGGTCCCTTGTTTTGGGACCGAATTGAAATTCCGAAGGAATTTTAGCTTTCCAATTTAGTGGACATATTGAATTTTAAACTGATTTTCATATCATAATTATAATAATTGGAACACTTAAATGTGTTATTTCTATACTTTTTTTAAGGACCGAGAGGTGTATTGGGTGTTTATATGAGTTTAGAATGTGTCGGACTCTGAAAAATCAAATTTGGGAGAAGTTGATAGAAGTTTATAGTTTGTCTAAAATTATACAACCCTCCAAGAGGAACTATGTGGATTAACCAAAGAAGTTGAGGGTGTCACATGATTTTTTCTAACTGTGCACACCAGACCTCGCGATCTTGGGGGAGTTTTAGAGTTTTTAAAAAAGGGGAATCTTAGGGGATATGTATGGTTTGAAAAATTATGCTTCTAGCAGTGTTCCTCAGAAAGTATCAATGCACGGTTGGAACATGGTTTTTTAAACAATGTGGGTCATTAAAAGTGGTGATTTTATAGTTTTTCCCCCACCTTATTTTATGTTTACTTTCCATTTTTTCTCCTCAAATGTGTACACTCCTCTCCCCTAGTCGCTCGAGCTCCTCCCTTTCCTCCAAGTCGGGCTTTGAGCTACCTCCTCTGTTAGGTGTCATAATTTCATTCTTATAATATCCTTAGATGCATACTAGTAAACTCTTATTTCCTCATGATCCATTAATTTTTTGACTAGCCATCTAAAATGATATCATTGTGTGATCTAATTCTCCCTATTTTCATGTTGTTTATCTATTTTTTTTATTTCAATCAAACTGGATCGATTCAAAGCTCGATAATGGATGAGTAAACTGTCCTAAGTATGATTTAGGTGGTCTATGGATTTTCTCTTAAGATATAGCTTGTTATAAACTTATTTTTTGTGTCATTCCAAAATTCCCATGTGTCACTCTTTAAATATGAAATTTATAATATAGATGATAATTCCTTAGATTAAATAACCATTGTGCTTTTAATTGAATTTTTGGGGGGTTTTCACCTCAACTTGAACCACCCCACAATTGGGTGTGTTGCCTTTATGACAGTGACCTATACTTTATCTAAAATAATAAAACACTATTTTGGGTGATTCTTTAAATTCTTATAATTATAATGTCTTTAACACTTTTGATCACCATTTTAGGTGTGATGATTAATCCCTCATATAAGGTATGATTAAATTGAATTAATTAAATTGATAAAAGGAGCAAGGAATTACACTCGACACTGTTTACGAATGGTTTAATGAAGTGGATAATTAAACTAAATGATGTGTTAAATGGCATGGAACCACACTTGGCCATATCTAAAATATTAAATGTGAATACCTATGTCTTCCTTATGAGTAAGTGAAATTTTAAATGGAATTAAATGAATTGTTGGGTGGGTTGGACATGATGTTTCATACCCCTTGATCCTTGACCATTAATTGTAGATAATTCTAAATAAATTATTTTGTTGAATTATGGAATGTATCTTAACATACTATAATCATATAAATGAATTGTAACATGGCATTCTTACTAACATGGCATGTGCTTAATTGTTAAATTCATGTGCCTGCATTGTATAGTGATATTTGGGAATTGCATCCCTTGGTAATAGAGTCCCTAATTGTTTCTAATACTCAGGCATGGTGTCCCTTATATATTCTAATACTTAGGAACGGCATCCCTCGAGAATGGAATCCCTCATTATTTGTGATACTCAAGCATGGAATCCCATATATATTATGATAATAAATCATGGAATCCCTAATATATATTGATACTTGGGCATGGTGTCCCTTATAAATTGTGATACTTGGGAATGACATCCTCAGGAATGGAATCCCTTATAAATTATGATACTCGGGCATGACATCCCTCGTTATTCCATGAGACATTCATGACTAATCTTAGATGACTAAGTTACGACTCGGTCCTAGCTAGCACTGCATATCTATATATATGGCTATATACGTTACTAAATATATAGTGAATATATATATATATATATACATACATACATACATATTTACATTATTATAAATATATGGATACACCTCATTAGAGATATTCTGGCTTAGGCAAAAGCAGGTATGGTCGACCAGGTGTCCTTGAGGAACCAATTCCCGACTTTTTATATTTATTTATTTGTTTAAAACTTTATTGATACACCTGAACACTATTTTATTTAATATTCACATACTATATAGATTTAAACACCATTCATGGTATCCTACTGAGTATATCTCACACCCTTTTCAGATCGCCATTGTACTGGGATACCCAAATAGACCTCATGGTTATGGTATTAGGTTCTAAATTCAGTTTTCTTACTATTATTCTTAGATATGGTAGTTAAGAGAATACGAGTAAGTTGGAAGTCAGGATGCTCATGTAGTTAGACCTTTTGGATTTATTCACTTTTATTATACTTGTAATATACTGTATATACCACCTATTGTATTTGTACTACTTTAGATATTATAGAATCATCTGTATATGTGTGTATGGTTATATATTTAGCATTGGAAACTTTATCAGTTATTTTTATCTTCTACTACTCTATATTTTATTTATAATATTTTCATTATTGATTGATTTATTCATTATTAAACCACTGTTATACTCTGGTCATGAGGTTATAGTCTCCTCATTATACTAACTTTAGACCATCACTACGAGTCAATAGCCTTTGAAAAATGGGGAGGTGAACTTGATGCCATGTGATCGACCAGCTCAGGGCACTGTCTCAGTGCCTCCCAGGTCAGGATGTTACAAAGTTGTATCAGAGGCTTTCTTTTTCTTGTCTTATTATTTTGGGCTGGTAGAAAGGATATAGATAGTGTTTCAACACTTTGTAAATAGTCATATCTAGGAGTGATCAACCCATGCATATGAAAAAGACCAAGTAGCCAGGGATGTGATTGTTTTTTTGTTTTTCATTATTACAATTGATTATGATTTCACCTTGAGTGATCGGTGTGATTTAGGCTACTTATTTATTTATGAGATTTATTTCATTTTTCCTTTGGCCTGATATGGAAAGTAATTATTGTTTCATACATCATTATAGGCACATAGATATTCACATGCAATGCATATTCCATGCCATGTAGGTTTCATTGTTTGAATTCCCAATAACATGTCAGATTTTCCTTTTATTTTTTAGCAGCATGGTTATCTGTATACCATGTTTAGGTGATTACTTAGCATGATTTGATTATATACCATGATTCTATGGTTGCGTGTTTATATGTCTGCATTCTTTTCTTCCATGTGATAACATGTTTTGTAAATTTTATGATAAAAAAATTGGTTATTAATATGTCTGCATCAACTTAAATAGTGATTTCCTATATATCTTGATGGTATCACCTTAACTAACCAATCTAGACATGTTTTATCCATGGACCATTTTTTCATGGGATGAAACATTTACATTTGTGATTAAATGGGTTCCAATAACAGTTTATAAGGTGTGTGGGACCTTATAAATTGGGAAGGGTAACCCACATAATCATACCATTACATACGAACTTCCTAGATTATGATGCTAAAGATAAAAACCCAGGTAAAAATACATTCATTCCAATTATAATATTTAAGGGAAAGTATCTTTATAAATTTTAAATGTTAGCACATCTAACTGAATCATGATATTTATTAAATGGATAAACTTACAGATGATGGTTTCCTTAATAAAGGATAGTGCTAACATAATTTGGGAATGATATCCCATATTAATGAATTCCTAAATGCATAACTGGACCCAAGTATGTTATTTGGGGCATGTTGTTTATGAGATAGACCCATTAAGGGTGTTTTTAAACCTTGAATGAAATAATGGGACCCTCATAGGTTGCCTTTATTTTGATATGCCCTAGTAATTAACCATATGGGGGTATGTTTATGTTATATAGGGGTGGTTATTTAAATTATTGCATCCACTTAAATGGATTCACATATAGATATATTGTGGAATCTTACTTGACAATTCCCCTCTTTAATTTCTAACAGACCTATTATCTACTTTCAAACTATACTTATATGGGGTATTAATAAGTTAAAATGTCAATTAAAACCTAAATGGTGTCTTTATATATAGATTGGAATTGAAATTTTCCTTAACTAGGACAATTTTGAAGTCTTATGGATAAATAAATGATTATTAAAATGGATTTTACAAGATGAACTTCCTAAATATGACAGGATGTCAGCCTAATATTAATTCCTGAAGTAAAGTTTGATATAATTTTCTTATATTCCCTATGGAGTTTGTTTAATCATAATTTGAATTAATGTAATGGATTAAATGGAACCCATATTGGTGTTTATTTCTTAGAACCCCATGTAATGGTTAGCCTTATCTTGTTCCTTATTGAACGTTTGGGACGAGAACTTGGGTCTTTCCAGTGGATCTCATTTGACATTTTTTAGGTTGTGTTGAACCCAAAGGATATATGGTAGGGCCTGGTGAATCTTCCTAGAATGACTTAGTTATAAGGTTGAAATTTTATATTTGAGTAAGGGACTATCATGGGGTAGGTAGCACCCTTAGAAATTAAAAACATTAGTGAATTATTGTGGTGAGCTTCTAATGTGAGGTTTCTTCTAGGTGGAATTTATCCCTAGTAAGACTCTTAGTTCTAAAATGACACCCAAAATGGATGGTTGTTCACTCAGTAATTTGAACCTTGTTAGGGATGATATCATTGTGCAATGCTCGTTTTCAGTAGGTTATACATTCCTAGGGAATGGTTAGCCACTTACTAAGTTATGTGACCCTTCTTCTTCTTTAGTGGTGGGTGACTTGGGAGGTCAGTAGACAAATTTGCAGTCATATGGGATAATATGACTCTAGGATAGTTCTTTTTATGGTCCATTAGATACTAGGATGCATATGGACAATAATCCTATTGATAGTATCAATGATTTTTTATTTTTTCTAATGAAATATTGGGGTATTATGTTTTGTTACACGTGGTGCCCATTAAGTAGTTGAAAAGGTATGGTGAACTGTATGATTTTGGTGGTAATAATTAAATCCTTGAGCTATTAAACTATGTTCATGGATCTTATTTATGGTAGACTGACCTAGGAATTAGAGGAAATCTAACTCATCCCAATTCTCGTGATGGTGTTCTAAAAGGATCGGGTGTTGTAACACTACCAATCAATTTAGTTTGGATCCTATGCTTGATTCTAGTTACGTGCATGAGCATGGATACTAGAAGCATCACATGTATGTCTAAAGTAAAAAAACCTGACCTAATTTACCTGTAAGTGGCTTTTTTCCTCTTTTCTAATTATATCACTTGGTAGACGTGTGTTTTCCACATCCAAAACTCATGGTCAGTGTTCGATGGAGAATGTGTCATGGGAATGGTTCTCATCTTTAGTAAAAAATGACTAGGAAACTCTTAAGATTTAAAGATTCACTTATATTGTGAGGAAAGTGTGTCCTTCCAAGTATAAGTAACATAACTAAGTAGGTGCATTTGAAAATAGTCAGTAATAATTTTAAATTCCTATAGGGTAAGAAAGTTTTAGAAAACATGTTGGTGCTTGCAAGGCAACATGATGATGATATGGTTGGCTATGTACACAACCTTTGAAAACATTGTTATCCAAAGATGGACTTTGATGGATATTATTGAGAATAATTTAATTCCTCATTAGTGAGGGAATTTTGATTGGTTAATGATGATGCATCGGTGGGAGTAGATGATCACTTCTAAGGAAGTCGAGCAAAGGTGTTTTGACTATCTTTTCCTTATGTGGATGGTTATAGTTAATTCGAAACCATACCAAGCACTTTGACTAGGATATGATGAAATTGTCTCATATTCTCTTAGAAATTGTTGGTATCCACTTAGTGTAATCTTTATTTAGAGGTTATCATGTTCCCTATCTTGGCATTTTCCTAGGTACACTGAGAGAGAGTCAGTTATACATTGAGAAAAAATTTAAGAATTCCCTTCTATTTTGGTAAATAATATCCATGGGAGTTTCTATCTGGAAGTGTGGTTGTTTATAAATTCATGGTTATTCCTAAGTGATACATGGGTTCTTGATTAGGAATACCTTAGAAAAACTCACATACACCAGCTGACTATTTGACTTGACTACCATTGGGATCTGTCAATGTTCTGATACATGGGTGTCTCAGGTTTGTACCAACATCTCACCTATAAATGTGGAGTATCGACCACCTTATATAATCTTGTTGGACTCAAGTTGATGATTTTTTAGTCACCCTAGGATTAATTTGGTCTTGGTTGATAGGTTTTAAAGGAATAATATCTGATGGTTCTAGATCAGAAATGTTTCAGTGATTATGATGAGCCATAATAATGGATATGAACATATGATGGTTCGACTAGGATACATCACTAGAAGTTAGATATGGGATTTGGAAGACATTCTCGAAGTAAACATAAGGTTCCATGAGAGAAGGAATCATGTTTTGAGATGTGATATATTGTCCATATAATCCAAGCCTCTTTTGGTATAGTCGGCTGAACTATATCGAATTACTTACTCTTGATGGAATAAATTTGTTCAGTGAGGAACCGCTTATGGCATGTCATCTGGATGAGTCAAGTGTAGTGAAAAATCTGCTGAATATTTTCATGAAAAACTGGTTCAATAAGTCTAATTGAGTTAGATTAGGAGTTGACCATTTTACCAAGATAATAATCATGTTGTGAGTGTCATTATAATACTATAGGCATGCTTAAATAATAAATTACTATGGTGGGGAGTGTCATGGAATAGAATTGGATGTTAAAATCTAGAACCTATATTGGGAAGTACCATAGGTTAGGTGATAAAAGATACAATGAGTTGAACGTGTCTTGGGTTATATGTTCTTGGGTAAGAACCATCTCAATGTTTCAGTTTTGAGTATGATCATTGGATCAAGTTCCAACATTTTATACACTGTGTGTTGAAATTAGTGCTTGGAGGTGTGTTGGGAATTTGGAAACACAACGTGACATTTTCATGAACCTTCATGACTTGAGTAGATTGGATGTTGTTTTTTTAATTTCCCCAAGTATTCTTGGAAATGAGAAGTTTTAATTTGGGGAGGCTATAAGATAACATGTTTTTGGACTCTGTTGAAATTCCAAGGGAATTTAAGCCTTTTAGTTTTGTGGATGGAATGAATTTTTTAAAAAGTTATGGAACATAATTCCAAGAGTAGGAAAACTTAAATGTGTTTTCATAGACTATTTTTAAGGCCTGATAGGGGTATTGGGTGTTTCAATAAGTTTTGAAAGAATCAGACTCTGAAAACTCAAACTCAGGATAAGCTGGCAGAGGTGCACAGTTTGTTTGAAACTATACAACCCTCTATGAGAAACTGTGTAGCTTGACCAAAGGTGATAAGGGTATTGCATAGATTTTTATAACCATGAACACCAGACTACACAATATTTCAGGAATTTTATAGTTTTTAAAAGATGGTAATCACATAGGCTACGCATGGTTTGACAAACTATGCACCTAGTCGTGTGCCCCAAATAATAGCATTGCACGGTTGGCACATGGTTTGATAAACCGTGTGGCCAAACCATGTAGGTAAATAAAAGTGGTGATTTTATATTTTTCCCCCCAACTTATTTTATGTTTCTTTCCCCTTTTTTATTCTCCCATGTGTTCACTCTTCTCCCCTAGTTTTTTGAGCTCCTCTCTCTTCTATAAGATAGGTTTTGAGCTACCTTCTCCATTAGGTGTTAGAATCACTTGCCGCCAATCCCATTGGATTAGTACTAGTAAGATTTTAGTTCCTCTTTATCATTTCATTATTTTTATCGTTGTCATAAATGATACCATTGTGTGGTCTAATTCACCCTATTTTCATGATTTGTGTTTATTTTTTTATTTCTCTTGAACCAAATTGATTCAAAGCTCAATAATGGATGAGTAAACCATCCTAAGTATGATGTGGGTGCTCTATGGATTTTCTCTTAAGTTATAGCTTGTTATAAAATACATCATTGTGTCATGTTCCGAAATTCCCATGCATCACTATTTTAATATGAAATTTATAATGTATAAGATAATGCCTTAGATTAAATAACCATTGCGATTTTAATTAAACTATTACAGGTTTTTCACCTCATCCTGAACTACCCTTGGGTGTTTTTTCATTATGATCATGATGTATGCTTCATCTAGGATATTAAAACATCCTTTTGGGTGATGCTTCAAATTATTATAATTATAATTCCTTGCACACTTTTGATCACCATTTGAGGTGTGATGATTAATCCCTCATGTAAGGTATGATTAAAATTAATTAAGATAATAGATAAAGGGATCAAGGAATTTCACTTGGCCCAATTTATTAATGGTTGAATGAAGTGGCTAATTAAATTGAATGATGTGTTAAACAGAATGGAACCACACCTATTCGTATCCAAAATATTAAATGTGAATACTTGGATCTTCATTATGGACAAGTGAAATGTTAAATAGAATTAAATAAATTGTTAGGTGGGTTGTACATGACGTTTCATACCCCTTGGTCCTTTAAATTTCATGGTGGTACATTTTAATTAAATTTTTGTATTAAATTATTCCATGTATGTTAATATGGCCTAATCATAGAAATGAGTAGTTACATGGGCCAACGAGCCCGTACCCAAGTGGTGAGGGCTCCTGCTTGGCATCCAAGAGACTCGGGTTCAAAATCGGGTGGAGGAAAATTTCCAGGGGTACTATAGCAGTATTGTAGTAGTACTATAGTAGTAATGTAGCAGTTACTATTCGGTACTATTGCAGCTAGAACTATTCACCCTATTTGGGCCTTCGGGCCACCGGTTTGGGCCTACGGGTCTCCAGGGCCTTCAGGTCATCAAAGGCCTTCAGGCCATAGGGCCTTCGGGTCACATAGACCATGGAGTAGCCCAGTTCACACAGAACAGGCCCCAGAAGAGGATCAGAGAAATAGGAGTAGCAGCCATCAGATGTAGAGCTAACCGGATTGGAATAATTAGAGGGTATGGCAGCCGCCATCGGGACCAGGCACCGTGCAGCTTTGTACGGGGCAATGCTAGCCGACCAGCAATGCAAGGTGGGGAGCTAGGTGATCAATGACGCAGAAAGCTGGGGAGGGGTAGTTCAAGTGGTTTGGGCCTACGGGTCATGTATTGGGTATGGTATGCCTCTGGGCCTTCGGGTCATGTATTGCGGGTTTGTCGGGCCTTGTGCCTTGGGCCTATGGGTCATGTACGGGTTCTCCTTCAACCCTTAAAATGGGGATTATCCATAATAAAATAAAAAAGAATGCCTTCGGTCCATTCAGGCAGTAGTTACATGGAATGCTTACTAACATGGACTATGCTTAATTATTAAATACATGTTTCAACATTATACTATGATACTTATGCATGGCATGCCTCAGCCATGGTGTCCCTCGTTATTTGTGATGCTCAAGCATGACATCCCTTATATATTGTGATACTTGGGCATAGCATCCTTCAGTAATGACATCCCTCATTATTTATGATACTCAGTCATGGAATCTCATATATATTGCGTGTAACACCCCAAGATTTTATGTTATTTATCTTTTTAAAAATAAATTTAATCTCTTCAATAGATTACTTTTCACAAAATATTGAGCTTAAACGAACTCAAAAATATTATTATTTAATTATGATAGTTATCACCTAGCCATTGGAATGGTGGGAATGAATGAGATTAACAAAATTATGAAAATATAGTTTACACATGTTTATAAAATGAATTCATTGGTTACCAATTAATTATAAATGATAATAAAATCCAATTGAACATAAATAAAGTGTTTTTATAAAAAATCTATTTTTATGCTTATAATGGAATTTTAGATTAATAAATTAAATTAATCACTATTAATGAAATATATTAATGAAATTTATATGTTATATATTAAATAATTTTTTTTTAATTAATCCAATATGTTTGATAGGATTTAGATAATAATTAAACCATTTTAATCCTAAAAGCTATATTTTTTCTAAAGGCCATTTTTCCATCTTTTAATGGCGCACCTATTTTAAAACTAAATTTTGAAACTTTAATAATTTTTATTTGAAAAAATAAAATTCATTATTTTAATTATGATATAAAAATTATCTTATGGGGGATTTTTTTTATTCATCTGATAATTTACATTTTTGACAAAAAGTGAAAAATACTAAATTTTAATTAGAAACTTCATTTTTGTCTAATTTGTTTATATAGTTAAATTATATTTTAAATTGATTTTAAAATATAATTATTTAAATTATATATCAATCATTACAATTTAGGTCATTAGAATAAACTTCACATTTAAATTGGATATAAAAATATTTCAAACTTTTTGAACTTTTTCACTTTAAAAAAACCTTCTTTCTAGTTGCATATGTGGGACTAATTTTAAATATAATTTTTCTAATTTTTTTAATTTAATTTAGTAAAATGGATTCCCTATTTTTAATAATATAAATTTTTATAAAAATTCATGTAAATTAATTTCATATCAATGTGTTTGGATTTAAATATAAAATAATCATTATTTTAATCATTTAACCCACCTCCCCTCAAGTATAAATGTCACCCCTCACCACCCCATTTCGACTCACATGCCTTGAAGCTCCTAAAATATCAACCCAAGACTATCCTAATCACTCTAAAAACATCCACATACTTATAATATATCACCGAAAGTCTAAATCCAAGGTCTTCAAGGGATTCTTCAAGGAAGTGATATTCAAGAGGTAATTTTATCAAAACACCTCTCTTATTTTCATTTCTTCTTCCAATTTGTTCTCACCTCCTTCATCCATCATGGAATGATAATTACAAAATAATGTGAATAATTTTATTTTATTTTTATAATTTAATATATTATATCCATTCATTTTATTACCTCCTCTTATTCAAAGAAATGAAACTATTTTCCAAATTATTCTGGTTAATCACCTCTGTGGATAATGATTTTGTTTGTTTTCCATTATCACCTTCATAGCTAGTGATATAAGTAATATTCTGGTTAAATAAGATTTTAATAGGTATATAATAACCTATTTCATGTTCTAAATCTAATATATATATATATATATATAATATTAAATAAAACTAAAATATTTCATGATATTCATAAAAAACACCAAAAATAAACTAATAATTTTTCATTAACATTTTATCAAATTAATTATCCTCGTGTAAGAAAGAAAAATTATATATGGGACCATTTAAAATTATTGAAGTAATTTAATGCCATTTTAGTTCACTTCTATAGTTTTATTTTTAATTTACATGAATATCTATAATTATACACAATTGAACTGACCATGAAAATCATGAAATAAACGCACCCGAAATAAGGAAAATCATGAAATATTATTAAATAATGGGTAGTAATATGTTATAAAAATATTATATAAAGTATTATAAATAGTAATATATTTATTTAATGAATTAATAACATTATTTAATCCATTATACATGAGGTTGAAGTATACAAAACTAAAGGGAAGCGTGAGGTAAGGGTTTCTCATCTCACTTTTTCTTCTATGAGATATATACCTTATTCACCACTTAATATTTGTTTTTGGTGTATATATAATTCCATTTGATATATAGTATCATGAATATAATTATATTAATAGTATTTAATGTTTAATTTTATAATTATTAATTTTATGGTTTATATTATTTGACTAATGACACAGTGGTAAGGGAATTATTAACCCAATTTCCATTCTTTGGATTAAATGTATGCTTCATTAATTATAACATACTATGTTTATGTGTGAGATGACTTTTGATTATATTATGTTTTATTTAAACATTTTTTATGTGGATTTAACAATAATACACTTAATTTGTTAATGTTGTTAACATTTATAAGGTATTTTCTTTTAAAAATTATCTTTTAAATTTTTTCCTTAAAACTCTCTTTTTATTCCATACCCATGTTTTTATAAAATAGATTCCAAAATTATATTAATATTATATATTATTGTTTAATGTAATTTTTACTCAATTTTTACTTTTTAAAAAATGGTTTGAAAGTGTTCTTTTTTTTATTTTCTAAGAGAGGCTCTTTATTACTTTTTTGTAAAAAAATACAGAAGGAATATTTTTTAACTTACACTACATGAGAGGATTTTTACAAAATAATTACACCTTAATTCCTTGAAGATTAATTTACAATATAAAAAGGTTATTTTCAAATAAAATGTTTTATTTTATAGTTTTATGAAATTTTAAAAAATGTTTTCAAAACAGAAAGGATAATTTCTTTAAGAATTATTTCAAGTGATATCACAAAATTATTTTCCATATAAGATAAAATTATTTGATGTTACTTATAATTTAATATGGATATAATTCATATAAATTATCCTTTTTTTTTATGTTTATATTTAAGAAACACATTTATTTTCTATGGGTTATGTTATAATAAAAAGTTTATGAAACCTATTTATTTTCATGGGTTTTGATATTATGATTGATTTATGTTATTGTGGAACACGTATGTATGGTTTTTATTATGTGATTGATGGGACCTATATCTCCCTATAATTCATTTTTTAATGATATTATATCTCATAATATCGACAGGACTATAATAGGATTGAACTCGGTTCAGACAAGATTAGAATAGGTAGTGAAACCAATTTAGCAAAGGAATTTTTCCACCATGATGGTCTTAAGAGTGAACCTAGACTACTATAATGGTTTGGGGAGTGAAAATAATACAGTATGATAGTCTTGAAAAAGATCCTTAACTACTAATGAAGTGATTTTATATTCTTATGTGTTTATCACAATTCCATGTTTTATGTCAAATTTATTCTTTTATGATTCAGGTATTATGATTTTTTATGATTTATTCTTTGACCTAAGATTATGATCTTTGATATGGAGTGTATTATTTTCAAATGTTATGTTCATATTCTTATACCCTTATGTTTATGTTATGATTCATATCTCCCTTGTTTACCCTTACTGAGCATCTGAGATCACCCCTTTCTTATGTTTATCTTCCCCAAGATATAAAGGAAGATATTAAGTATGACAAGTAAAAAAAGGATTCTAGTTAGGAAGAAATGAGTGGGAGATGATGTAGAAGTTTTATCAACCAATTTTTTATATTTACAAGTTTATAAAGACATTAAACTCATATAATTTTGGTACTTTTATGTTATGTTATGTAATGAATATTCATTTATTTATATGTAATATCCATGTATGAAAGAGTGAATTTTTATAGTTGGTATTAGATAAAAGTTTTAATCAAACTTTGGAAACTACGATGATAAAACCTTAGTGGGTTCCCTACAAATAAGTTTAAGTATATGTTACAATCCTATAATTTGGTAATGATCATGAATAAACAAGGATTAAACCTAATATTTTATATATTAAAAGTAATTTCCCTTGATTATTTGGTTTTACTATTATGATTAGTGTTTCTAACACTATTATTTTTGTATTTTAGACAATGGATGGAACCAGGAGGATTCATGTTAATGGTGAATTCGATGGATAATGGAAATATATTCCTCATGAGAAACCAAATGATATAGGAGTTTGAAGGTGAAAACTTGTTATTATTCCTAATTAGTAATATCATAATATGATCAAAAATATAAACCTTGGTGAGTTTACTAACCCATATAATAAGATAAAGATTGAGTTTAATGGTTACCACAGAGGAAATAAATTTCAATTTTTCTCATGTAAATCATGTGGTAAGAGGAATCAAAGATAATGTTTCAAAGGAAACAGAAAATTATTTGGGTATGGAAATGGACATAAATCAAGTAATTACAAAGGAAAATGTATGTTTAATATAATAGAAAATGATAATGGTATTCCTAAGGCATCAACAACACTTAAATGTTTTAAATATGGAATGGATGGCCATTAAGAAGATCGATTCCCTAGGGGGAATCTCGTGAAGAGAATCAGAAAGGTTGTATGAGTAATGGTTATATTACTGATGATGAAGAAACTAAAAATTACATATTATATAGAATAATTTTTAAGGAATAAAATGATGAAACCTGGTCAATGGTTTAAGAAGGAAGTGGAATGATTGATTATTAATGTATTGGAAATCAAGAATAATATTGTAGAAGAAATTTTATGGTATTATGGAATAATGAAACATCTAAATATTATTCCACTATATTTTTTCCTTAAGTATTTGAAAGTATACGTTGAATAGTAATAGTAACCATGAATAGTGATTGAGGTGGTAAGGTGATATTTTTGGAGAATGTATGATTAAGGGAAAGATATCCCTTAATATATGCATGATGTTGGGATAATAGTGATATAAAGATATGTTTAATTGAGATAAAATAGATGTGATAGTATTTATAACATTGGAACTAATTAATAATATTAAAACATGGTGGTTTATGGATTAAGTTTATATAATTTTTTGATTTATGGTATTAGGAAAGAGTTAATTTTTGAAATCATGGATGTTTTTAGTAAGGTTTTATGGTAATTCAGGTTATTATTGTGTTTCAAGATAATACATGATAATGATCTTCACATGTTTGGTATGTTACAATTAACATCTACATCATGTTTTTTGGGGGATTAATGATAAGTTTATTTTTAAAATTTAGTGACCTTTATTCAAAAGTTTTGGATTTTAGTCTTTTTAAAGGTTTATAAGGGAAACAATTTATGAAATTATTTATGTTGAAGGTTATATAAGGTTTTATAGATTAATGAATTATTATTTATTCATATTAAATAATATGTGCAGACTATTTTGTTTTGATAACTAAATACGAAAGGAATGACTTTCCATACCACTATGGATCTTATGATCCTCTAGTTCTATAGGCATTAGAATTTCAAATTCATTCCATGGAGTAGGAAATTAATCATAAATTTATCAAGGTAAAACCAAAGAGTGATATTTTACTCATGAGATGAAATCAATTATATCTTCTTAAATGATTTTAAAATAAAATTTTATCCTATTATCATCATTTCAAATGATATCAATGAAATTTTTCAAACCTATTTGTTCTATGGTTTTGTGCTTATTAACCTTCTAATGGCCATTTTCTCTATAATTCTACATAAAAACTTGATAGATATAAATATCTTTAATATACATTTTTTCACTTTCCACTAATTTTCACCTTATCAGAATCCTAGTTATGTGGTGATCTTCACCTTTTACATTTCCACTTATTAAGAGGAAGTTTTGTTTCCTCCTTTTTTTATGTGTGTTTCCTAAAAATGAGTGTTTAAAATATCCATAATTTATTTTCAAGTTCAATTTCAAATTTGATAAGATGAATTTTTTTTTGAAATTCTTGATCATATTGGAATGGTAGTTTATCAGTTGGCTCTTCCACTGAATCTCTCTCAAGTTCATGATGTGTTCTATGTATCTCTCTTGAGTAAGTACATACCTGATCCTTAACATGTACAAAACACAAAGTTCATACTGCTAGATCGAGATTTTATTATAATGAAAAACTAGTAGAGATTCTAGATTATAGAGATAAATTTCTATAAAACAGTATCACTCACCTGGTTAAATTTTTGTGGTGAAACTACCAATTTGAGGAAGCTATATGGGAACCTGAGGATGTGATGAGGCAGAGGTATCCTCATATATTTATATCTGAGTAAAAAAAAATTGAGTAAGAAATTAAATTTAAGGGCTTATAATGTAACACCCCAATATTTTATGCTATATCTCTTTTTTAAAATAAATTTAATCTCTTAGATTGATTAATTTGCACAAATCACCACGCTTAAACAAACTCCAAGATATTATTATTTAATTATGATAAATATCACCTAGTCGTTGGAATGGTGGGAATTAATTAGATTAACTAAATTATAAAAATATAGTTTACACGTGTTTATAAAATGAATTCATTGGTTACCAATTAATTATAAATAAAAATAAAATCTAATTGAACATAAATGAAGTGTTTTTATAAAAAAACTATTTTTATGCTCATAATGGAATTTTATATTAATAAATTAAGTTAATAACTATTAATGAAACATATTATTGAAATTTATATTTTATATATTCAATAAAAAAATTTAAATTTTCCCAATATGTTTGATAAGCTTGAGATAAGAATGAATCCAATTTTAAGCAAAAAAGCTATATTTTTTCTAAAGGCAATTTTTCCACATTTTAATGGTGAACCTACTTTAAAACTAAATTTTGAAAGTTTTAAAATTTTTATTTGAAAAAAACTTTATTTTTGAAATTTTGGTATCAAAATTAGCTTCGGTTGATTTTTTGGTATTTATCTAATAAATTACATTTTTTGAAGAATAGTGAAAAATACTAAATTTTAATTGGAAACTATGTTTTTATCTACTTTTCTTATATATTTAAATTATGTTTTAAATTGGTTTTAAAGTATAATTATTTAAATTATACATAAATCAATCCAATTTAGGTCATTTTAATCAAATATTCATTGAAATTGAATATATAAACATTTCAAACATTTGAACATTTTCACTTTAAAAAAACCACTTTCTCATTGCATCAACGAAACTAATTTTAAATATAATTTTACCAATTATGTAAATTTAATTTAGTAAAATTGATTCCACATTTATTATAAAAAGTTTCAAATTAGTTTTTAAGGTTAATTTCATTTTTTGGTATAAAATATTTATCATGGTAAAAAAATTATTTACTGTGGTATAGGTAAAAAAATTATGTGGGTTAATGTTAAAAAGGTAAAGGATTAAAATACCTAAAAAAATAAAATTTCATGGTTTTTTGAGGTATTTATAGACCCTAACCATCCTATAAAATATTAATTTCTAGAAAAATTCATGGAAATTATTTCCACCTCAATATGGTTGGCTTTAAATATAAAATAATCATTATTTTAATCACTTAAACCCACCTCCTGTCAAGTATAAATATCACCCCACACCACCCAATTTCAACTCACAATCCTTGAATATCCTAAAATATCTACCCAAACTTATACTCATCACTCTACCCACATATAAGTGCTTATGTTCTCACCAAAATACCCAATCCAAGGTCCTCAAGGGGTCATTCAAGGAGGTGATATTCAAGAGGTAATTTTCTCAAAACACCACTCTTATTTTCTTTTCGTATTCTACTTTGTTCTCACCTCCTTCATATATCATGGAATAAGAATTAAAAAATCATGAAAATAATTAAATTTTATGTTTATAATTTAATATCTTATATCCATAAATTTTATTTCCTCCTCTTATTCAAATAAATGAAATTGTTGTCCAAGTTTTGCTAGTTAATTGCCTTTGTGGATAATGATTTTATTCGTTTTACATTACCACCTACATGGATGGTAATTAAACTATTATTATGGTTAAATAAGATTATAATAGGTATATAATAACCTATTTCATGTTCTAGAACTATTATATAGATATAATAATAAATAAAATGAAACTAGTTCATGATGTTCGAAAAAATCACCAAAAATAAACTAATCATTTATCATTTACATTTTATCAAATGAATGGGTGGTAAGATGTTATAAAAATATCATATAAGGTATTATAAAAATTAATATAGATCTATAATTAATTAATAACATTCTATAACTAGTATATAGAAGTTTTAATTATGCAAATCTAAAGGGAAGTATAAGGTAAGGGTTTCTCGTCTCACTTTTTCTTCTGTGATATATATGCCTTATTCACCACTTAATTTTTTTTGTGGTGTATATATAATTAACTTTGATATATTCTATAATTAATATCACTATCTTAATGATATTAAATTTTTAATTTTACAATTATTACTTTTATTGGGAATATTATTTGACTAATTACAAAGTGGAAAGGGAATTCTTAACCTAATTTCTATTCATTAGGTTAAACTTATACTTACTTTATTATTTCATACTAAGTTTATTTTTAAGATGAATTTTGATTATATTATGTTTTATTTACACTTTTTTATGTTGATTTATAGTGAATACACATAATTGGTTAATGTTGTTAATATTTATAAGGGGTTTTCTTTTAAAAATTATATTTTAAAAGTTTCCCTTAAAAATCTTTTTTTCTTCCATGCTCATGTTTTTATAAAATTGTTTACAAAATGTTTTTTCTATTATCTATGATTTTTTAAAGTCATTTTTAATCATTTTTTGATTTTTAAAAAACTTTTTAAAAGGATAATTTTTGTTATTTTCTAAGATAGTTTATTTATTAATTTTCTGACAAAAATATGAAGGGTTGTTTTTTTAACTTATACAGAATGAGAAAAATTCTCCATAATCATAATTATTTAATGAATTAAAGCTTTATTTATAATTTTAAAAGTTTATTTTCAAATAAAAATTTTACTTTTATAATTGCATGACTTTTTTAAAGAAAATTTTTTCGAAACAGAAAGGATATTTTCCTCAAGAATTATTTTAGGTGATCTCTCAAAATTATTTTCTATGTAAGATAACATTAGTTTATGTTAATTATGCTTTAATAGGAATATTATTCAGGGAAATTATCCTTATTATTTAATGATTATTTTATGTTAATATTTATGAAATTCATTTCTTTTCCATGGGTTATGCAATGATGAAATTTTTATGACACCTATTTCTTTTCATGGGTTCTGATATGATGATTGATGTATGTTCTTGTGGAACATGTATGTATGGTTTTAATTATGTGATGGGTGGGACCTATATCTCTCTCCAATTCATTGGGTAATGATATTATATCTCATGAGATAGATAGGACTAGAACGATATTGTACAGAGTTTAGACATGACTGGAATTTGAAGTGAAACTAGTTCAGTAAATGACTTTGTCTGCCATGATAGTCTTGGGAGTGAACTTAGACTACTATGATAGTTTATGGAGTGAACCCATTCCACTATGATAGTCTGGGAAAATATCCTTGACTACTAATGAAATTATTTCATATTCTTATTTTATTTCCACAATTCCATGTTTTATGCCAAATTTATTCTTTTGTGATTCAAGTCTTATGAATTTTTATGATTTATTATGTGACCCAAGATTATGATCTTTGATATGAAGTGTATAATTTTTAAATGTTGTGTTCATATTCTTATACCGTTTTGTTTATGTTATGATTCATATCTCCCTTTTTACCCTTTCTTATCAGCTAAGCTCACCCTTTTCTTATGTTTATCTTCCCCAAGATATGAAGAAAGATATTAAGTGTGGCATGTCAAAAAGGGTTCTAGTTATGAATAATAGAGTGGGAGACGATGTAAAAGTTTTATGAAATAGTTGTTTATATTTACAATTTTCCAAATACACTAAACCCATATGATTATGGTGTGGTTATATTATGTTATGTAATGAATATTCATCTATTTCACTATAATATCCATGTATGAAAGAGTGGGTCATTATATTGTGATACTCGGGCATGGTGTCCCTTATATATATTGATACATGGGTATAAAATCCCTCAATAATAAAGTCCCTTATAAATTTTGATACTTGGTTGTGACCTCACTTGGGCATGGTGTCCCTTATAAACTATGATACTTAGGTATGGCACCCCTCATTATTCCATGAGACATTCATTACTAATCTTGGATGCCTGGGTTATGAATTGGGTTCTGGATAGCACTACATACCTATATATATATGGATAAATATGATATTATATATATAATTCATATATATATACATACTTACTTACTTACATGCTTGTAAATATATGGTGACTCCGCATCATAGATATTCCAACTTAAGACGAAGAAGGTCTGGTCGGTCAGGTGTCCTTGAGGAACCTGAGCCTAACTTTTTATATTAATTTATTTATAGATTTATTGATATACCTACACACTACTATATTTTATATTCACAGACTGGATAGCTTTAGAAACCATTTTTAGTGGCCTAATGAGTATATCTCAGGCCATTTTTGGTCATCCATTACACTGGGTTACTTGAACAAACCTCATGGTTGCAAGATCAGGTTTTGGATTCATCTTGATTGTTTTTATTCTTGGATATGGTAGTTTTGAGCATAAGGGTGATTTGGAAATCATGATGCACGTGGAGTTATACCATTGGTATTTATTCACTTTTATTGTACTTGTATTATAATTTATATTACCTCATACTGTATTTTTACTTATTTAGAGATTATAGAATCATTTGGACAAGCATCCATGATTGTATATTTGGCAGTGGTCACTTTATCAATTATTATTATCTTCTACTACTATGTATTTTATTTATACTATTTTCTCTATTTATTTATTTATTTATTATTAAATCACTATTATACTATGATCTTGAGGTTATATTCTAACCATAATACCTAATTTAGACCCATGCTACTAGTTAGTAACTTCTGGTGTATGGGGAGGTATGCTTGAATCCATATGGAAAACTGACTCAAGGCGCCATTTCAGCGGCTTCTGAGTTGGAACATTAATAAACACCATATTTTTGGGATGAAGTAGGATAAAGGAAGTTTATGGGACTATATTTGGTAGATAAAATGGATGATAAGGTTCATTTGATTCAACAACATATGAGGATGGCTCAGAGTAGGTAGAAAAGTTGTATGGATAACCAAGGGATATATCTTTCTTTCAAGGTAGGTGATTATGTTCTTGTTAAAGTAACTCCATTGAAAATTGTTATGAATTTTGGTAAAAAAAATTAATATAATTCCATGTTTTATTAGACTATATAAAATTCGGGATAAATTTGAATTATTTTCCTATCAATTGGATTTTCTCTGGAGTTTTTCCCAGGTAGACAATGTGTTTCATGTCTCGATGTTAATAAAATATGGGACAAATTAATATCAAGTTTTGAGACCTAAATTAGTTTATATGGGATAGAAAATCTCTTATAATAAATAGTCTATTAAAATTATTAACTGTAAAAGGAAAGTGTTTTAGAATAAGGTCATTCACCAGGTTAAGGTTTTATGGAAAACCCATATGGTTGAATAAGCAACATGAGAATTTGAAAATGCTTTAAGGGAAAGATATACCAACTTATTCAGTAAGTGAATAAAATTTTTAGGATGAAATTTATAAAATTGGGTAAGAATTTAAAAACCATGTTAATTAGAGAATAAATAATTTTCATGAATTAGATAGTTATATTCATTATAAAAAATATAAAGCAATTATTACATCAAAAAGAAAATAGTTTTAACTAAACTCTTTTCTTATAATATTTTTATTTAAAAGATTAATTTATAAATTTTATAATTTTAATTAGAAAAAATAAATTTTAGTTTTTAAATCATCATTTAAAAATTAACATAGGGTGAAATTTTAGGATTTTTCAGAAAATATTGATTTTTGGTGAATAGTGAAAGATATCGATTATTGTAAAAAAATCATTTCCTTTCAATAAATTAACTAATTTAAAATAAAAATTATGTTTTTTTGAGTAAAATTGGTATTATTTATTTATATTTAATCCAATTAATTACTTTTTAATCAAATTTATATTTTATTATAGTATAAGTTTATTTTTGGGTTTAAAAACGGGTTTTTCTGAAAACTATTTTAAAGTGCATAATGTTTCTCAAATTTAATTAATTAAAATAGTAACTAATTAAGAATGTTTTAAATAAAATTTATATATTATATATAAATAAATATTAATTTATATTCATATAATTATTATTATTATTCATAGTGTTAATATAAAATCATTTTTTTTCTTGAAAAATACACTTCTTGAAAACCCGCTTTTTCGTCATGCTTGTAGGTTTTATTTTAAATTAAACTTTTCCAATTATATGAATTAAATTAAGTAAAATGGATTACATATTTTAAATCATAATAATTTATATTATCTAATCATTTCAACTTAATTTTTCACCATAATGAATAGTGAAAACAATAAAAAGTAATTACAACGGTTAAGGTGAAAACGGGTTTATCATAGGGTTAAACTAAAAAAATAGTTTATAAAATAACATAAAAAATTGTATAAAATATATTTTATAGAAATATGTTGACCTTATCATTACTAATTATCTATAATGGTCCTTTTTTAGCCTTGTGTCATGTGAAAATCATGGGTAAACCTTTTTATTTTTAAAAATTACATGTGTGCCACTCACCTCACTTATAAAAGGTCGACACCTCTCCTCTCCTATTCACACCTTAAAAACCATTTGGATCAAAAAATACCTGCGAAAATACCTTCTTTAATTCCATACCCATGACTTTTATCCCTTATTTTTATCATAAATACATCTTAAGAATGCTTTTAGTTCTTACCTAAGGAGGTTGTCTAAAGAAGAGGTATTGTGCTTAACCGAGAATATTTATTTTACTTCCTCTTTAATCTCCTAAAACTATTATTAAATTATTATTATATGATAAATACATTATATCACATATGATTATATTAAATTATTTTAATTTCATAACCAAAACCCATCTCTTATTCTATCAAATGGGATACTAAATAATCATTTGTGTGTGCAGTGAACTACTGCCCCACGAACTGATGTCATTCATTTTCCATCATCACCGCTCACATCTTGTTATAATCATAGATTTAAATTATATATATGATATTTTTAAAATATTTATACTTATTTAGTTGTGATATCATATATACCATTTTAATTTTCATTCTATGGTGGATACAATAACATCGCTCATGTGTATAGCGAACTACCACCTTGTGAAGAGATGTGATTTGTTTTTCACTAATGATTTACATGGAAGGTAATAAGGATATAGTTAATGAGTATATATGATATAAATGACATAATTATTATATTAATGGAATATTAATCATTCTTAATATATAATATATCAATTTATTTCTTACACTAAAAAATGATAATGTCGTTCGTATGTATGTGTGGACTACCGCCTCTATGAAGCGATGTGGATATTTTTCATAACTAAATAACATGGATGATATATATATATATAAGTATATTTAAATAAATAATATAGTATTTATTATATTATGGTCATTATTAAAAGATAAAAAAATACATACCTTATTTCCATAATGATCATTAAAAAATGGAAACATTGCTCATGCGTACATACAACCTACCATCTCCATGATCGTAACATGGTTCATTTTTCATAACCATCATTCATGATTGATTTTAAATAGAATAATTTATTTATAAATATGATAATTATTTCATATTTATTATTCTAGATATGTTGAAATAATGACCACTTTGACCATATTCAACAGACTGATGTCATATTTGGACGTATATGCCAAATAACATCAAAACATCCAACATAAGATTAATTGATTAAGTAATTGTATATAACATGTAAATAATTAAAATTAAAGTAATAATAAACTTGAAAAAAAAATATTAATCAAGTAAATAATTAAAAAAAGTTTAGTATTCAGTAATATAAAGAATGATCATAGAGAATGAAACTCAAGGTAAGGGACTTCATCTCAATTTTCATTTGTTGAGGCATATTTTGATGTTATGCGCCTATATTATTTTATAATGTGTATATACAACCCCTTTTAAATTTTATATCATAAATTTCTATATTATCATGATATTTTAAGTTTTTTTATGTTATTATTTCATGGGGATTATGATTCCAATGTTTCCAAAGTGGTAAGGGCCTTTTCTTTAAAAATACTCTTTCAAAGTTTTCCTTCAAACTCTCTTACTCTTCTATTTCCATGTTTTTAAAATTATTTTATGAATGTAATTATATAGAAATGAGAGTTTTATAAAGGAAATTTTTTTATTTATTTAAAAAATTTTCAAAAAAAGGAATCTTTATATGGAATGTTTGACTTTATTTACAAACAAAAAAAGGAAGGTTCTATTTTAATGTGTGCACTAACAATGACTTTTCCCACCCCTGTAACCATTATTTTAAGTTTGAATTACTTTAAAAGATTTTATATTTTCTTCAAATAAAAATCATTGTTACCTTTTTCAGGTTATTTTGATATTGAAATGGGTTTTTAAGAGAAGAGAGTATTTTGGTATTGAAAATAGGTTTTTAGAAGAAAATGGTATTTTGGTATTGAAAATGGGTTTTTGATAGATGTGGATATTTTTATATTTGAAAGAGTTTCATAAGGTATTAAAAGAGTTTTTAAAGGGTTTTATGATTAAAATTAAAGTTTTCATGATTTATGATTATGTTATGGTTCTTTAGAATTTTTTATAATGATGGGTAGTTCTGTTATAATCCAAGGATGGGTGATTTTGTTATAAACCAAGGATGGGTGGTTACATTATCAACCAAGAAAGGGTGATTTCATAAAAAACCAATGATGGGTGGTTTCATTATAAACCAAGTACGGGTGGGTATTTGATATCCCTACTCTATTATTTCCTCCTACATATAAGTAGGAACAAAAATACAACCATAAATGTAGATAATATCATCATCATAGATGGTCCAATCAAGAGGTAGATCCCCACTATCAAAGATATCCCTCAACTCCAGATACTCCAAATCCTCATACCTCTTCATCTTGTACCAGATCAGAAGATATGATTCAAGAAATAATGAACTTAGGTCTATCTACTCCCACTCCTACTAAACACCTATATGCATATTAGTGGACAAGTTTATCATCTTCCACTTGGATTTAGACTCCTAGACTGCTTGAGTATGTGTCTTATATCTCAAAGTATTAGAAACATTATTCCATTTCCATGAAGTATAAGCTAGATAAAGATTCAAGGATTTCACATACTCAAACTGTATTCACTGTAAAAGATTTAAATCATAATTATAAAAGATATATTTAAGTATTTAATGGTCAGTATAAAAAATAAATATTTCACCCAGAAGGTAATGCCGCCAAAAAATTAAGGTATAAACTAATATATCCAAACCAATACCATGTTTATGATAGTTCCATTCATGTGGAATCAACTATCGTGATCCATATCCCACAACTAAATCTCTCTACATCAACTCTTCCCCAATTCTGATCCCATATGCATTACAAAATAGAGTATACTCCCCATGAGGTTCAGGTAAAATCAAGATTATCATGGTGGTCAAATTCATTTTTAGATCTTTTAAATAATCCTCATGTGCTCCAAAACATTCAAACTTATCACCTTTCTGGTTCAGGACTGAGTACAGCATTGCGATGTGAGAAAATTCATTGATTAACCTTTGGTAGTAACTAGCTAAACCCAAAAAACTTCAGATATCAAAAACATACTTTCACTGCTCCCAAGAAACAACTACTTGAACCTTCTCAAGATCCACTTACACAAAATTTTTTGAGAGGATGTGACCCAATAAATCTAACTTTTTTATGTATAAAGGACACTTATATAGATTAGCATATAGCTGATACTCTCTTAGTGTACTTAGGATGATGTCAAGATGTTTTTCATGATCATCTCAAGTCTGAGAGTACACTAATATGTCCTCAAAAAAGACAACCCCAAACTGATCTAAGTACTGGTGAAGATTCAGTTCGTCAAATCCTTAAACATAACATGAGTTTTTTCAATCCAAACAGCATCATGATGAACTCATACAAACCATTCCTACTACTAAAATAATTTTTTGGTATATCATAGGGTCTCACCCTCAACTGATGATACTCTAATCTCAAATCAATATTAAAGAACACATAATAACCATTCAACTGGTCAAAAATATCATCAACACATAGAATAGGATAACAGTTATTAATTTTTATATGGTTAAACTTTTGGTAATTAACTCCAAATCATAACATTTTATCATCCTTCTTGGAAAATAAAATTGTTGATCCCTAAGGTGAAGTACTCCGATAGATGTACCCTTTAGCCTATAACTCCTCCAGTTGATTATTAATTTCTTGAATCACTACTGGTTCCATTATATAAGGTGGAATAAAATCTGGATCATCTCTATGTATAAACTCAATCATAATATCAATATCTCTCTCAAGTGGAACCCCTAAAAACTCCTTAAGAAAAATGTCCTAAAACTGATCCCATATTGAAAGAAATACATCATTGTAGCGAACCAAACTTTCATTAATGAAAATTCCTCTTAATATAATTAAATGTATTATTATTTAAAATGGTTATATAACATATTAACTTCCTTGTTTTTATGTTTTTGGATTTTAAAATACCTTTAATAATTGTTATTATTGCTAATATAGTCGTTGAACGGTGATCACATGATTAGTATAAATATAGGGCTTTAACAAATCCAATTTAATCTGACAAAGAAAGTGATGGCCTCATCCAGTAGAATTTCTCCGTACAAAGCCCATTTTTGGGAGCACAGAAAGGATTTGGAGTTATTGGGCTTCTCTCTTGACCAATCCTAAGCCGAACTTTAACACATTAAGCTTGAGTGGAACCACCTACAAGAGAAGTGTAAGTTAATAGAGATTACCACCTGAGTGATGTTATATGAGCCTCCCCAAGAGTCTATCACCATCACACACCTTACCCTTAGATCTTACGAGGGTGTTATAATAGGTTATTTAACAAGACCCTAGTACTGTGATTATGTAATTTATTTTTTTATAGAGAATATACATTCATTTTATTATTGTTACTTTGTAAATGGTTTTTAAAGTAAAAAGAGCATTTTTAGTTAATATTCAATTAAGAAATATATTTTAATGAATTAATATATTTTTGAATTAAATAATTTTTTAATGAAATATTATTACTAAATTACTTTTTATTAAATATAAATGATCGTATAATTTTTATGAATACAATTGTAATTTTTATTAAGGTTTGAAAGCTGTTTTTGTCAAAACCCATGAATTTCAATAAAATGCAGTTTTTATTTTAAAAGTAAAATATATATATACTTAGAAATTTATTTAGATAAAATTAATATTATTTTTGAAATCAGGACTTCAAAATTATCCAACGGTGAATTTTTCATAATTTTCTGAGATAGTCGAATTTTTGGGTAAAATTTAAATGTCGTTTAACTATATAACATGTTTTATAATCATAATGACCCAATAGTGATGTAATAAAATACTATAAACATTATTTTTGGCCAATATATGTTTTAAATTTAAAATAATGTGATTTTATATTTGTTTGATTAATTTTATGGTTCCTTAGTGGACCCTCCAAGACTTATAAAAACATTTTAACTTTTAAAAATGATTTCTTTGAGAGTGTGACTCACCTCCACATAAGCAAGCCTAATATTTTAATAATTTAGGCCATTGGACTTATAAAATAATTTTTTACACTCCCCTTTGGAAAAAAACAAGGGCAAAAACCATGGGTTGGTTTTTGGTTTTTATAAGTTTAATGTGTGGGGTCCAAAACCTAAATAATAAATAATTCTCTCTCTTTTCCAATATAAACTCACCCAAGATCCCACTTATACTTCACTAAAAAACTTTAGATCTCGACCAAACCCTTCAATACCCTCTCTATAATCCTCAAAAGGTGCTCCAATCTCCCAATAAGCCTCTCTCAAGCATCTCCCAAGCCTTTGGGATCACACTTCCAAGTAAGGGATTCCTTCCTTCTTTATTTATATCCAAGTTTCTTTATATTGTTATGCCCTTTATTTTTAATTAAAAATATTTGGGTATGATTTATCAACTCCCCCATACTTCCCTCCTTATGTTTTAATTATGATATATCCCTTTCTCTCTCATTAATGTCTCACATGTACACTCGTTACCATGCCAAAATTTCTTAAGGAATTTCTCTCTTCTCATTTAAACTCAATAAATTATTTTGTATTATGAATCTAAATTACATTACATATGTTGGGACATGTATCTATATGACCCCCATTACTATAAATTTAATTTAAATATTATTAGGAACCCCTTTATCTCTCATAATCCATTTTTATAAATTCTTATGTCACGTCGTTATGCTGTCGAAATTGCACCGCGATTTTCCAAGACAAAGTCATTGTGTAGTGAATATCATGCCCATTTCTCAATCAAGGGTATTCACCTTTATAAAAATTTACTTATTTTTTATATAGTTTCATGTATGAATTCCAAATTCCTTTATCGTGGAATAAATTATGATGTTTAATGAATCTATGTTATATGATCAATGTGGAACACTTATGCATGAAATGAAATGATTAAGAAGGGTGTTCCCTGATAGCGCTCCAATGAATTGGGTAAAGATTAGTATCATGATACATCAAGTGAAATGAGGGTTTACTCATGCTAATTCAAGTGAAATTATGGTTTACTCATTATCCATGTTCAATGAACCTTGGATCATGCTAACATCATGTTGAATGTTGATGCCACATTTCCATGTTATGATAATCATGTTATGTCATGCCTTTATGTTCATGTTTCTCTTGTGCTCCATTGATATGCCTATTTCCTAGAATGTAAAATATTCTTCATGTTATGCCTTGTTTACTCCCTTACTGGGATTTATTTCTCAAACTTTTCTAATTCATTTCCTAAGGTTATCCCATGCAATGCAAAGTACGAAGGAATGTGTGTGGTCATGTAAAAGAAGTTTTCAATAAAGATGTGTATTTCATGTTCTAAGTTGTTATGTAATGTTCATAATTTCCCAAGACACTAGACCTCTAGATCCTAAAAGTTGTCTTAATTTCAAGTTTATGTAATAAATCATGTTTAAGTTTGTAATAAAGAGTGGGGTTGTTATAGTTATTATTAGAGGATAGGTTTAGTTATTTTGGGGATTAGGATTAGAAAACCCTAGTGAAAGCCTTAGGAATAAGACTAAGTATAATAAAAACATCCCTAAATTTTGGTGATTATTTCGTAAGTTTTTTATCAAGAAAATACATCCATGTCTGGATATGAGTAGGTAGAGGCAGCTCTGGCAAAGATGTATCTAGGGGTAAAACCTGAAAACACCACTTTGAGCTAGACTTGAACAGGAACTGGTGCATGACAAAAGGCCTTTTTGCACTCTTGGTTATGACACTCATGAAGTATATTATTTTGTAAATTCATAAGCTTAGTATAAACCATTATTATGGGAATTAAAAAAATCCTCTAAGAATATATGTTGGGAAGTAGATCATGTATTACATAGATTGAAGCCTATAAATTCATAAGTTAAGGAAATAAAAGTAATTTATAATTCATCTATTTTTGTCTTTGGATTACCCTTTATGTGTTACCCCTAAATTTTCTTTTTATTCCATCCAATGTTTGTTAATAGGAGGACTCGGGATAACAACCGATGCAAAAATAAATGTGATGATTATTCTAATGAGATGCCCAATCCGATAGGAGTGGGAATCACAAACTTTATCACGATACTCTCTCAGATAACTCATGTTTTTAATAAAAACATGGGTCAATAGGAATTTTAAACCCCTCCTAAGAAAGAACAATTTTTAATTGAGAGCTTCATGAGATAAAGGCCTCATACTTTCAATGGTTTATCTGATCTCTCAATTTCTGAACAATGGATCAATTCCAATGAAAAGATATTCTCCATACTTCAATTTTATGAATAAGAGAAGTTTTTTTTTTTGATGCTTATCTTATGGAGGGTGAAGCTGATCAATGGTGGACATTGATCAAAAATATGAATCTTGAGGAGTAGATCGAGTTGTTGGAATGGAATTATTTCTAGAAAATGTTTTTCAATAAATATTTTCCGTGCACCCTCTGAATTAAGATGGAAAAGGACTTCATTTCCCTCAAGAAAAAAGGCGACGAATCCATCAGATAATATGAGGCAAACTTCACAAGTCTTTCACAATACACCTCCGGCATTATCGTTACCCCAGAATGAAAGGTTGACCACATCTTTGGTGGACTAAAACCTAGCCTACGGAAAGCGCTAGCGATCCATGACTTCAAAATCTATGAGTAAATTGTCTGATGTTCCCTCAAGGTCAAAATAGAGATCAACAAATTTTAGGGGTATCATGGGGATAAGAACCATAAGGTGGAATTTAATTCTGGCGGTCTGATGGATAAATCCAACGGTGCTAAGAAAATCTAGCACCCCACTTGCCAAAGGTGAGGAAAGAAGCACCCCAAAAATTACCTAAAGGGGATGAGGAAATGCTTTATGTGTGGAAGAGAAGGGAACCTAACTATTAACTTCCTAAAAGAAAAACCCAAGACTACGAAAGAGGAGAGGAACACTCTGTTTGAACCTCAATACATTGTTCATTGTTTCAACTACAAAGAACCAGATCACTTTACAAACTAGTTCCCTGATACAAGGGTTTCTAGAGGCAACCAACAACCTCCAAGGCAGCAAGGGAGATATTTTTCCACCACTACTAATGAAGTTAACCCTGACAATGAAGTGGTGATAGGTACACTAGTTATTCATTCAAGAATAGCGAACATATTTTTTTTATTTTGGTTCTACACATTATTTTATATCCCAAAAGTTTAGTAGAACAATCCCAACATCACCACAAATCATGGAAGTAAAGATGTTGGTTAGAATGGAAAATGGGGCAATCATTGCATCCCATGAATATAACTCCTCCCCTATCATAATTTGTGGATTAAACTTCCCAAAAAAAACTCGTCATACTTCATCTGGTGGAATTTTATGCAATTCTTGGCATGGATTGGCTTTCCCTATATAGAGCCAACATAAATTTCTGTGAGAGGGAAATCACTCTCCATATGGCGAATCAACCCCTAATTCTATACAAGTGAAAGGAGGAGGATTAATCTTATTTAGAACCATCATCTCAAGCATGGATATTACTTCCCTATGAGCACACATATCTGGCTTAGATGACAGAGTTTAAGGAAAAACCATCCTTGAAGACATGTCTATTGTGAGGGAATTCGCTGAAGTGTTTCCCGAGGAATTTACTAGTCTTACTCCTAGAAGATATGTTGAATTATCAATTGATCTTATACTTGGGGTGTTTCCAATATCCAAGACTCCATATAGAATGGTTTTTGTGGATCTTAAGGAGCTGAAGAAACAACTAAGAGAGAATATGGATAAAGGGTTTATGCACCTAAGTTCTTCACCATGGGGTGCACCAGTCTTCTTTATCAAGAAAAAGGATGGTTCAATGTGAATTTACATTGATTATCATGATCTCAACAAAATCACAATAAAGAAAAATTATCCTTTTCCATGAATTGATGACTTGTTCGATTAGCTGCGTGGATCACAATACTTATCTAAGGTGGATTTGCTGTCGGGATATTACCAAGTAAGGGTGAATAAGGAGGATATTCCCAAGACTACTTTTCATACAATGTACAGGCACTATGAATTCATAGTAATGCCTTTTGGACTCACTAATGCTCCTTCAATCTTCATGGACTTAATGGATGGAGTCTTTAGAGATTACCTTGACAAATTTGTTGTAGTATTTATAGATTATATTCTAATATACTATAAAACCAAGGAGGAGCATGAGGAGCATCTAAGAATTGTACTAGAGACCTTGCGAAAGGAGAATATCTATGAAAAGTATAGCAAGTGTGTGTTCTGGTTGAAGGAGGTCTCATTCTTGGTTCATATCATCACAAGCAATGGGATATCTGTGGATCCCTCCAAGAAAGATGCAATTGAGGTATGTTCAAGGCCAACATCAGTAACAGATATCCATATCTTCCTAGAGTTATCTAGATATTATCTCTGATTTGTGAGAAATTTCACACGATTTTCCAACCCTCTTACCAGGCTAACTCAAAAGGGAGTAAAGTTTTCTTAGAGTGATGAATGCAAAGAGAGCTTCAAAGAGTTGAAAAGGAGGTTTATCACTGTGCATGTACTCACACTACCCACAAGTGGAGAACTTTTGTGGTATTTAGTGATGCTTTGAAGTATGGCTTGGGCTGTGTGTTGATGAAAAATGACAAATTCATTGCCTATACTTAAAGGAAATTGAAATTTCATGAGCAAAACTATCCAACACATGATCTGGAGTTGGCTGCAGTAATATTTACTTTAAAAAAATGGCAACATTACCTCTTTAGGGAGAAGTGTGAAATATACACATATCACAAAATCCTCAAGTATATATTCACACAGAAAGAGTTGAATATGTGCCAACAAATATGGTTAGAGCTGATCAAAGAATATGACTGGTCAATTCATTACCACCCTGGGAAAGCAAACAAGGTGCCAGATGCTCTAAGTAGAAAGGACCTAGTGATTCTATCATTGATGAGAATTGAAAAGGATCTAATCTTCTATGATTTGATAAAGATTGACATGGGAATCATGAATAAGGGAAATTCATCAATCCTTTTAAAAATTATTTCTCAACCATATCTTTTGGAAAGGTTAAATGATGCTCAAAAGGATGGTGTGGGAATTCAGAAGAAAGTGGAAATTATCAGAAAATGGAAATCCTCAGAGTTCAATGTTAATGAAGAAGGAATTGTGAGATTTGGGACAAGACTATGTGTTCCATCAAATCTGGAGTTAAAGAATTAACTTTTGGATTATGCACATAGTTCAAATTTCTCCACTGACCCAGGAAACACAAATATGTATCGAGATCTCCGAGATCATTATTGGTGAGATAACATGAAGAAGGAGATTGTTGAGTATACATCAAAGTGCCTAGTATGTCAGCAAGTGAAGGTTGAGAGGTAGAAGTCTAAGGGGATGATGCAACCATTACCAATACCATCATGGAAATTGGAGAACATCACCATGTACTTTTTCACTGGACTTCTGAAGACATCCAAAGGAAACAATGCTATCTGGGTTGTTGTGGATCATCTTATAAGGACTTCACACTTCATTGCAATTCGGTGGGATTTCTCATTGGATCAACTGGAATGGATATTTATCAGAGAAGTGGTAAGGATGCATGGATTACCACTATATATTGTATCCGATCTAGATCCAAGATTCACCTCTATGTTCTAGAAGATTCTTTAACATGCTCTGAATAATGAGCTGAACTTCAGTACAGCTTATCATCTGAAAACTGATGACCAATCTGAGCGGACTATCCAAACACTTGAGTATATGTTGAGAGCATGATCAATGGACTTCAAAGGGGGGTGGGATCAACATCTTTCTCTGGTTGAGTTCTCTTACAATAATAGTTTCCACTCAATCATTTGAATATATCCTTATGAAGCCTTCTATGGGAAGAGGTGCAGAACACCAACATGTTGGGATGAAGCTGGGGAGAAAAACCTCCTAGGTCCAAAAATGGTCAAATAAATAGTAGATAAGGTTAAGACCATCTAGCGGCATGTTAAAGATGCCCAGAGTCGACAAAAAATCTATGTTGATAATTTTCGATGAGACCTAGAGTTTGATGTCAGAAACATGGTATTCCTCTACATATCATCATGGAAGAGAATTATGAGATTTGGGAAGAAGGGAAATCTTAGTCCAAGGTACAGCGGCCCTTTTGAGATCCTTGATCGCATTGGAGCAGTGGCCTATCAACTAACACTCCCACCAAACCTATCTCAAGTACATGATGTATTCCATGAATCACTCTTGAGGAAGTACATACCTAACCCATCGCATGTACTAAATCTAAAGATGGTACCATTGGAGAATGACCTCTCCTATGAAGATAATTCGGTTAAGATCTTATATCGTAGGGAAAAATTTATACAAAATAAGACAATGCCCCATGTCAAGGCATTGTGGTGAAACCACAAGTTTGAAGAGACAACATGGGAATCAGAGTGATGAAGCAGAGTTACCCTCATCTTTTTTATTGTGGTAAAAGGAAATTTTGAGGGAAAAAATTCCTAAGTGGGGAAGATTGTAATGACCCAAACTTTCAATAATGAAAATTCCTCTTGATCTAATTAAATGTCTTATTATGTAAAATGGTTATATAACATATGCACTTCCTTGGTTTTGTGTTTTTGGATTTTTAAATACCATTAAGAATTATGACCGTTGCTAGTATAGTCATTTAATAGTTATCACATGATTAGTATGAATATAGGGCTTTAACAAATCCAATTTACCCAAATAAAGGAAGTGATGGACTCATCTAGTATAATTGCTTTATATGAACCCCATTTGTCGAATCTTGGAAAGGAGGTGGTGTCACGGGGCTTCGCTCTTGACCAATCCCAAGCCAATATTCAACACATTAAGCTTGAGCGTAATTGCTTATGAGAGAAGTGGAAATTAATATAGATTACCACTCGAGCGATGTTATCTGAGCCTCCCCAAGAGTCTATCACCATCGCACACCTTACCCTTCGGTCTTATGCAGGTGTTATAAGGGGTTATGTAACAAGACCCTAGCACTATGATTATGTACATTATTTTTGTATATAGAATATACATTCATTTTATTATTGTTACTTTGTAAATAGTTTTTAAAGCAAAAAAAAGAATTTTTAGTTAATATTCAATTAAGAAATATATTTTGATGAATTAATGGATTTTTGAATTAAATATTATTTTAATGAAATATTATTACTAAATTAATTTTTATTAAATATAATTTATTGTATAATTTTTATTAATATAATTGTAATTTTTGTTAAAGTTTGAAAGCTATTTTTGTCAAAACCCGTGAATTTTTTATAAATGTCGGTTTTTATTTTAAAAGTAAAAAATTATATATTTATAAAATTATTTAGATAAAATGAATATTATTTTTGGAATTAGGAAATAAAAATTATCCAATGGTAAATTTTTCATATTTTTCTGAGATAGTCGAATTTTTGGGTAAAAATTAAATACCGTTTAAATATATAATGCATTTTATGACATCATAATGACCCAATAGTGATGTAATAAAATACTATAAATATTATTTTCGGCCAATATATGTTTTAGCTTTAAAATAATGAGATTTTAGATTTTTTTTTGATTAATTTTATGGGTCCTTAGTGGACCCTACAAGACTTATAAAAACATTTTAACTTTTAAAAACGATTTCCTTGAGAGTGTGACTCACCTCCACATAAGCAAGACTAGTATTTTAAGAAGTTAGACCATTGTCCTTATAAAATAATGTTTTCCAATACCCTTTTTCAAAAACCATGGGCAAAAACCATGGGTTGGTTTGTGTTTTTGATTAGTTTAATGTGTGGTGTCCATAACCTACATAATAAAACATTCCCTCTCTTTTTCTATATAAATCCACCCAAAATCCCACTTACTCTTTACTCAAAACCTTTGGATCTCGACTAACCCCTGAAATCCTCTATCTATAATCCTCCCAAGGTGCTCCAAGATCCCAATAATCCTCTCTCAAGCCTCTCCCAATCCTTTATGATCACACTTCCAAGTAAGGGATTCCTTCTTTATTTATGTCCAAGTTTCCTTACATTGTTATGCCCTTTTTATTTTCTATTAAAAATGTTGTGGTATGATTTATCACCTCCCCCATAATTCCCTACTTATATTTTAATGTTGAGATACCCATTTCTCTCTCATTAATGCTTCCCATGTACACCCGTTACCATGTCAAAATTCCGTAAGGAATTCCTCTCTTCTCATTTACATTCAAGAAATTATTTTGTATTATAAATATAAATTAAATTACATATGTTGTTACATGTATCTATATGACCCCACCTTAATTTCCATTTCATGTACATTTGATGATACACCCCTTTCTCTCTCATCAACCATTTTTATGGATTCTTATGTCACGTCGTTATGCTGCCAAAATTGCACTGTGATTTTCCAAGACAAAGTCATTGTGTAGTGAATACCATGCTCATTTCTCTATCAAGGGTATTCACTTTTATGAAAATTTACTTATTGATTATATAGTTTCATGTATGAATTATAAATTCCTTTATCATGGAATAAATGATGTTTTTTAATGAATCCATGTTATATGATCCATGTGGCACACTTATGCATGAAATAAAATGATTAAGAAGGGTGCGCCCTGATAATGCTCTAATGAATTGGGTAAAGATTAATATCATGATACATCAAATTCAATGAGGTTTTACTCATGATAATTCATGTTAAATGAAGGTTTACTCATGCTCCATGAGAAATGAGCCTTGGATCATGCTAACATCATGTTGAATGTTGATGCCACATTTCCATGTTATGATAATCATGCTATATAATGCCTTTATGTTCATGTTTATCTTGTGATCCATTGAAATGCCTATTTCCTAGAATGTACAATATTATTCGTGTTATGCCTTTTTTACTCTCTTATTGGGATTTATAGATCACCCTTTTCTTATCAATGTCCTCGGGTTATCCCATGTAATGATAAGTATGAAGGAATGTGTGTGGTCATGTAAAAGAAGTTTTCAATAAAGATGTACATTTCCTGTTATAAGTTGTTATGTAATGTTCCTAATTTCACAAGACACTAGACCTCTCAATCCTCAGAGTTGTCTTAAGTGCAATTTTATGTAATAAATCATGTTTAAATGTATAATAAAGAGTAGGGTTGTTATAATCATTATCCAATCCCCCATCATTAAGCATAAAAATTTCAACCTAGGTTGTAAGCTTAGAAAACTATTAATAGACCATCCTTGTACAGACTGCCTAGATATCCCACTCCCCATAGTGAACATGAATGTCACCCATAGGTGATGTAAATTTTACCCTTCAATGATAACAATAAATTTGATCTTGATATGAAACCAACTAGTCCATACCTAGTATCAATTCAAATATTGATTTCATGAGAATGAAAAGGTCTCAAAGGAGATAGAACCCAATAATTTTGAGGCCACACTCTTTGTAATGGCAGATACCCTTTGATATCACCCCTAACGGTATGCTGATTGACATAAATCCATACATAATCTCCACCACCAGACCCAAACCATTTAAAAAATAAGAATATATAAAATAATGTGATGCTATTGTATCAAATAAATCACTAGAAAGTGTATAAGATACAAGAATCATAACTTAGAATATCGATGGTCAAGCCTCGCTACCATCGGGTATAGTCTGAGCTGCATGGAGATAACTTATTCCCATACCCCAGGATCCTTTATGGGTCCCATGAATTGAAATTACCTATTGATACAAATTCTCTTTTCCTGATGTATTGTGCCCTATACCCTAACTGGTATAGATAGTAAAACTCTAAATGTCAAACTGATATGGGGTAGAATATCCCCTTTTGATGCTCTACATCATCCTAGGTCCTCTATCACTACTCATCTGTTGAGGGTTCCTACATAACCTCTATACATGTCCAATCATGCAGCAAGCTTGACACTCCTTTGGTGGTTAAAAAAACTAACCATGCATGTGACTTGGCATTCCACAAAGATATCAAAACACTCTATCACTTACCTAAGAGGATGATCATCTCCCCTAGCTACTTTTTCTAATACCTCCTTGGTAAAAGTTCACATAATTATAGTTCCAAATATTAGAGGAAATCCCACTAGATCACCCAACTAAAACTATTTTACCATCTATAGAGGAATCCTTCACGTTACCCTCGTAAATAATAGATGAATTCACAACCTTATCAAATTTATTTTAAAAAAAGATATTCACTTGGGACTTAATCTCACATCTATGTCCATCCTAAAAATGTTTAATTTTATTTGTCTCATCTCATTTTAATGTTGAAACAAATAAATAAAATTAAGTGAAGTAGACAGCATAATCCATAACTAACATAGCCTCATAGTCCAACCACATAAACTTTAAAGCTCTCTCCCACCTCAGATTCTATGAGTAAAAGTGTTCCAAGAACTTCTCTTATAATTCCTTCCATATCATACCCTCTAGATACTCATACTAGTCCGAAATATCCCACAAAAGATTCATTATTCCTCATAACATATATATTTCAAAATTTACCCTCTTCTCTAGAGGATTCTCTAAATGATCCAAAATCATCAAGATAGAATCAAGACAAAACTCAACTGCCTCAAGTCCATCCTCTCTACAAACATTAGAATATGTTTTAGATGAAGTTTCCTAGTAAATTCAAACGTACTTAGTGTATCCCACCCTGGTTATCTATCCATAAAATGTATAACACGAGTAAAATTCTTATGGAACTTCACTTTCTCTCTATCACCCGGAACCAACAGAGGTTTTCCATTAGAGGCGCATTCTCATCCATGTCATCCTATTACCCTATTGGAAAACATCTTCATGGATGCATTTATCTACAATTCCAAAAAAATAATCTCAAGATGTATAACATTTAAGATACCCAGTTACACAAAAGTGGGGTCACAAAAATCCATAAACAAACTACTCCACAAACACTATCCCAACAGCCATAACTGCACACTCTCACTACACCCAACCATCCCTTTTCATTCCATGGTTAACTCAGGGTAAACCAAACTTCCAAATTTTAAGATTTACATTAGACACAAATTTAACCATTTCAATTTATATCTTTCAATTTAAAATTATTGTAACCTATTTATCATGCACTTTTCTTTATAATTACAATGGGATGAAAATCATTTTATTTCCTACAACCCACGTGTTTTCCATGTGTGTTCCTAACATGATGAATTTCACATAAATCTATGTATTCCTAAAATTATTCATGTAAACATAATCTCATTCTACACATTTCCATGAGTAAAAACTCAAAATCAATAACATCATACAACAAATGATTCTTCCAAGGTGAAATAAAATTCAATTTAGTAAGGGAACATCATAAACAACAATCCCACCCGAGGAAATTGGGTTTTCACCCATACATGGGTTAGCTAAATCCATGAAAAATCTCATTACCAAGGCCTGACACATCATATCCTTCTTTATACCTTTACCAAAATAGTAAATAAATAGAAAATAAACCCTTATGATACCACATCATAACATTCACTCCTAGATTTTACTAAACTGATGCCCCTATCTGATTCTCTATGTGACCTCAGGAACACCTCCTGGTATTCCAGTGGTTTCTAACTAGTAGCAAGGGTCTAATAATGTATGTGGGTAGACTATACCCTCTTTACCAAAGTAATATAAAAGTGGAATAAAAAAACAATAGCATGAAATCATAAACAATAGTCATACATCACACAATAAGATCTCAAAATCTAGGTAAATGTTGACAAACCAATACAGTAAATATGTCATGTCCTGGTGGTGTCAATACTACAAAATTGGGTTTATCCAGCACTAGGAATTTTACAACACTATCTAAAAGCACTGTTAAAGTCCCCCTATGTCGGTGCTAAAAAAGCACTATTAAAGGGGGTATTTAATAGCGCTAAAAAAGCATTATTAAAGGGGGTCCTTTATCAGAACTTTTTTACAAGCTCTAATAAATGGGTGATTTTATTAGTGATTGTAAAAAAGAGTTGATAAAGGGGGTGTTTATCAGCTTTTTTATAGAAGTGCTAATAAAGACCCCCCTTTATCAGCTCTTATTTACAAGCACTAAAAAATTATACTTCAAAAAAATTATAATTCATTAAAAATGATATATTAATATAGAAATATAATTATATTGATATAAATATAATATATATTTTTTAAAAAATGTTTTAGATAAGGTAATAGGAATTTACACCTAATATATAATATATTTAGTGAAAATTGATTATAAAATAATTAAAAAATATTTTTAATTAATAATTTGTTTATTATTACCAAGTAATATTTATTTAATGTCAATTTAAATATAGAAATCAAAAAAATTAATAAAATATCTAAAATAAGTTAAAAACATAACTCAAACTTCAAACAGCTGTAAATTTTTATCCAGGTATCTGTTTGGGATCTACTATATATCAAATTGAATATTGCAACAAGATATATGCCCTAGAAATTTGGGAGGACCCAAGTTGAATTTTTTGAGGCCAAAAAAGGCCCAGAAGGCCTCCAAAACTGAGTTTTTAGTCAGGGTATTCCAATTTTTTAACATTAGATAGATTTTTAGGCTCGTTTATGGGGGTATTTTTTCCCTTTTTTAGTGGGATTGAATTTATTCATAGGGCTTACATTCATATTGATATTATGGATTTTAAATTTTATAATTTTTTATAATGTACTATTATTTATAATCAAATATATAACAATATATACATATTTTTTTATATATTCACACATAAAAAATTAATTTTATAAATAAATAATTAAACATATTTACATATAAAATATATTTATTAATATATAAACATATATATAAATATACATAAATATATGGATAAAAAATGTAATGAAATATATATAATTATATAGATATATCATAAAATGTAAAACAAAACAGTATAAGGGAGTGGAAATGCGCTAGGTGTATATGTTGGAGGTCTTAGGTATGAAAATTTCTAGAGGTAGGGGAAAATGCAGGAGGGTGGGATTATCTAAAGTGCTGATAAAGGGGTGGGGGAAGCACTAATAAAGGGGTGGGGTGGGAAGTGATGATAAAGTGGGAGGTGTGGAAAAATTTTATATACCCTTTATCAGTGGAGCCTTTACCAGCACTTTTTTAGCACTGTTAAGGGCCCCCTTTAATTACATTAAAAAAAAGTGTTGATAAAAGTGGCCTTTAACAGTACTAAAAACCGCTATTAAAGGACCCATTTAATATCACTTTTTTAGCACAAATAAAGGGGCATTTAACAGTGCTTTTTTAGCATGGATAAAAGTTTAGTCCTTTTAACTGCACTCTGGTTATCGGTGCTTTTTTATCACTATTAAAGACCTTTTTTGTAGTAGTGTTTCAAACTATAATGCAACAATATTTTAAAAGAAGAACATCATGTTTGACAGTGTATATGACATGAAACATCAAGCATAGAAGATAATGTAACACCCTAAGAATTTAAAATATATTTCCTTTTAAATAAATTCTTTCTCTTTGATATCGTGTGATGCACGCAACACCGAGTTTAAATGAAATGTGATACTCTATTAAAATATTATTATTTTAACGTGACCATTATAACCTAGCCATTAAGTTGGAGAGTATTAATAGGACTTATTAAATTATGAAAATTATATTTCTTACACATTTATAAAATAAATTAAATGGTTATCTATTTATTAGAAATAAAATAAGAACCATTTGAAAGAAAAACAAATGTTTTCTAGAAAATGTATTTTTCTAAAAGGCTGTTTAGTCATGCTTAGCTCACATAATTTATAATTAATTTCAACCACTTCTAGAAAATTTATTTGAAAAAATAAACTTTATTTTTAAATATAAATTTCAAAATTATCATTGGATTAATTTTTGAGAATTTTTTGAAAGGATTAATTTTTTTAATGAATAGTGAAAATGCTCATTTTTATTGAAAAATGCATTTCCATTTAAATTATATAAAAAGTTAAATTATATTTTAAATTATTTTTAAAGTAAAATTAGTAAAATTATATTATAATTTAACTAATTTAGTTCATTGGAATCAATTTCATATTTATTTTTTATATAAAAACTTTTTAAAGTTTTGAAAGTTTTTCTTTGGAAAACCCGTTTTTCGACGCATTATTTGGTTTAGTTTTAAATTGGATTTTGCCAATTTTTTGGATTTAATTTATAAAAATGGATTTTTTATTTTGTATCTGAATAATTTATATTATCTAAAAATCTAACTTATGTTTTTACCATAATGAATAATGAAAATAGTAAAAATTAATTACTATAGTTAAAGTAAAAACTGATTTATCGGGGGGTTAAACTAAAATGATAAGGGATAAAAGAACATATCAACTTGTCCAAAACACATTTTATGGACATATATATACCTTATAACCTATATGATTTTATAATGACCCATTTTTGAGTCTTTTTTCATGACAAAAATGTGGACATAATTGATTCTTTTCAAAACATCCAAGCGTGTCATCTCCCCCTCTTATAAAAGGCCACCCACTCTCTCATCCTCTTCACACTTTTAAATCCCTTTGTTTTGGCCAATACCTACCAAAATTTATTCCTTAATTCAATCCCCACATATTAGAGGTATTAATTTTATTATTAATAACTCCTAATAAGGTTTTAGGTATAGACTTAAAGAGGATCTCCAAAGAATCGGTAAAATTCTTAAACATGCATATTTGTTTTATTTTTTCATCCACATCATTCAAATTATATTAAAGTATGATAATATAATAACACCATTATACCATATATACTTATATTTTATTATTTTAATTTCATATCCCATATCCATATCCACTTCCATCAAATGGGAAATGAAACCATCGATCGTGTGTACGGTGGACTACTACATCGCGAACCGATGTAATTTGTTTTCCATCACCACATTTAAAGGATAGATATAATGATTGATTTAACATATTTATATGATATATATTAAATTATTATACTTATAAAATTATTATATCATATATACCTTCTTACTTTCCATTCGATGGGGATACGATAACTTAATTTGTGTGAATAGAGGACTACCACCTAGCGAAGCGATGTGATTTGTTTTTCGCTTATACTTTATATAGAAGGTAATATGGTTTAAATTAGTGAGTATATGTGATATTTATGACTTAAAAATAATTATGTAAATATAATATCACATATAACTTCTTACCTTCCAAACCTTTGGAAAAAAATAATGTCGCTTGTGTGTACATGTGGACTACCGCCTCCACGTAGCGATGTGGAATGTTTCTCAAGTTATTTTTACATGGATAGTAATAATGATATATTGGATTAATATAAATTCTATATATGAAATATTAATGATTATAGAAAGGTTAATTAATATTTATTTTCCTTTTATTCCATTCGTCGAGAAAAAATGGAAACAACGTTCATGCGTATGTGCTGACTACCGTCTCCATCAATGGTGTAATCCATTTCCTATATATAACTTTTATATATTACTCTAAATACATATATAATGAATATATATTATATTTATGTAATGTTTAAAATTATGGAGATAATTTAACCATGATCAAAGTATAAGGACTAAAATTTCCAAACCAAAACATATATGAAAAAACAAAGCAATTATCACCTGAATAGTGATTTTAACAAAAAATTATTAATAAAAATGACATAAAATACTATAAGTAAATAATATATGGTATGATAAATATTATTATGGTTATTTAATATATTTATAATTAATCAATATTTATTATATTGTAGGTACAAACACATAAGAGGAAAATCAGACCACTGGAAAGGGTTTTTCATCTCACTTTTACTTCTGTGAGACATATTACATATTCACCACTTATTCATTTATATGGTGTATAAATTGACCATTATGATATTTTATATAATTAATATTTTTTATTCATGGTATTTAATATTTCATTTAATTTTATTCCTTTCAAGGGTCTTTCGATTCAAAAGTTAGTAAAGTTGTAAGAGATTTATATTTCAATCTCATTTTAATCGGGATTGTTTATACTTGAATTTCCTTTGAAGGAAATTATTTGATAATTTTCTAATAAAGCCCTTTAATTTTATTATCATCTGGTTATTCATGAATTTTTCAAGTAATATTATCATATTTTTCTCTTTGGTACTTAAAATTATTGATAAGTTATTTTTAATAAAACCCGACTTTATTTATCACTTCGGTCAAAAATTATTTTTCATCCAAATCCATATTTTCTAAAAATAATTTCAAAAATATTTTTAACATTATCCAAATGATTTATTAAATAAAATTTACCCATTTTTTACTCTTTACAAAAAAAAATTAAATGAATCTTCATGTCATTTTCTAAACAATGCTTGTTTGGATTTTATCAAAAATGTGAAAGGAATCTTTATTTTAACATATATGGCATAAATGGAGTGTTCTAATTTCCTGACCACTTAATGTTTTAAATATTATTTTACAAGTTTTCAAGTTTATTTAAAAAAAATATTTCCAAATGTTTTGTGAACTTTTTTCTTTCAAACATGATTTTCAATGTGAAAAGGATATTTTCCACAAGAACTTTTTAATGGAATTTGTATATTATTTATTTTCATCAATGAAAAAACCCTTATTTTACTTATGATTCACTGGAAATATGTTTTAATGATACTATACTTTTTATTTATCTATATTATTAATGATTAGTTTGACTGGGGATGTACTATTTTGATATCATTCTTCATATTACTCTGAATGGTTTATGATTATGTTTGGGGAAAGTGTTGACATTTCATATGCTAGTTTTTCAATATGAATTTTTATAGTGATTGTGCTTCACCCATTTCATATTACTAATTCATTTTACTTATTAAGTTATGGGAGGGTCCCTTTATATCCCCTCGATGCATCGATATGTCTCATGAGACAAACTAGCTTGGGATTTTAGTCAAGGCATTACCCATTTATGTAAGATATCTTGGCACGATGCCTTGATGGTATGGTTATGATGTCTAAAATTATCCATTACCTCATTATGATATTATTTATTTATTTTCCATTTAATTATTTGATTATTTAAAATATCGATGGTTAAGATTCAATCTCATGTGATTATTTATATAGGAATATTTGATCATCATTTATTCCTTCCATATTATGCTCAAGTAATTGACTGAATGGAATGTGTTTTAGTTATTTACCTTTATATATTGATTATGCTTATTTATTCATAATATATTTTTTTCTATGCATACCCTTATCGATCATTTGAGCTCACCCCTTTATTATGTTTCTTTCCCCAGGATGTCAATATTTGTATTATCCTTGATATGTAGGGTTATGCTAGAGGAAATAATAATGAACTAAAATAAAATACTATATTGTATTTTATTTTATTTTTAAAATTTTAATGAAAATTTCAATTATGTATCTATCTTACCAAGACTAATAAACTATGTGGTCCTTTGGGATGCAATTTCTTGTATCTTATTCCAATATAAAAAAATAACCACTCATTATGGGATACTAGGGTTAGGTTCTTTATAGTTGGTATCAAAGGGATGATTATTAGAAACCTTGGGAACTAGATTTAGGAAAACGTAGATTATAAAACATAACCCTATGATCAGAATTGAGGATAAGTATAGAATAAAATCCTAAATTTTTGGTAAGGTGGATATTATATGGTTATTTCTAGTAAATTACCCTTTTCTTTCTAGCACAGATATACCTAGGGGTAATAACTCTAAAAAAGGTTCTTCAGTCTTGACTCAAGTGTTACCCGGTACACAATAATCCTTATTGCACCCCTATTTTTACACTCTTAGATTATATTCTTGGATTAATTCACATTTTATTTACAAACCATTATGAAGGATTTTAAAATATTTTTATGATTTGAAAAATTTCCCAAAGAAACCATGTTTATGATTATGATATTATTTATGCATAAATTCTTTAATTTATGTTAAGTATTACACTATTTCTGTGATTATGCATTATGTTTCACAATGTTATGATATAATATAGTATATACAATTATTTATAAATGGAACCTAGTTGGAGTAATTTTAATAGTATCAATGCATATAATCCATGTAGGTATTTCCCTCCTAGGAAAGATAATTAAGCTAGAGATGGATCTACAGTTGGAACTGATCAAATTATAGCTATATTAGGGAAAATGACTTAGGTTATGAGTAATAACATTGACTATATGGATAATCATACTAATAAAACATGTAGTATAACAATGTTATATCGCCTCATACGTCAGTAACCTTCGTCATTCCATGGGACTACAAATCCATAAGTAGATGGTTAATGGATAAGTTCCTTAGAGAAGATATTTCTCGCTTTGGGAATAAATGAAAGGGAGAAAGTTTGCATAGTAGTTTATTACCTCTTGGGATATGTGAATCAATAGTGGTAATTTATTCAAAACATAGGTATGAAGAAGAAATGGAAAATGTGTAATGGAAGGATTTTAAGGTACTCTTCTTGGAAAATTATTTTCCTCGTGAGCAATGATCGTTTATGGAGAGAAAATTCCTGAATCTAATACAAAAGGAATATGAAAATATATCTAAGTATTAAACCAACTTTACAAGGTTAGGAAGTCATTCTATAGACTACATACATAATCTAAAGAGAAATATTGACTATTTATTTTATGGTCTTAATCTAATTCTTTGAAAGTCACTAATCACTAAATCATTCTCATCATATGAGGACATAGTATCATGCGGTATAAATACATAGAAAGAATTATCCAAGTCTTATGGATTCAAAGGGAAGTAATAGAATAAGAGGATGGAAAAGTAAAAAATATATAAAGGTAAGAAGTGAAAGAAGTATTTTACTATATGTAATAATTATGGAAGGAATCTCCCTAGTACATACTTGAAGGTAATGGGAGTTTTCTAAAAGTATAGAGAGAAGTTCCACCATGATCATGATTTTAAGGGAAAAAAAGAAACTTCCAATGTTAAATTATTTAACTATAAGTATATGGGGAACTATACAAAGAAATTCCATAATTTTTAAGTTAATATACCTTAGAATAATCTAAGGGATCAAGGTTAATATTATACTATTACTATAGATAAAGTGGAATGATTAAATTTATTATGTTTGGATTCAATAATTATTTTATATTAGTATTTTTATCAATAATATTCTGTTTATAATAATCATGAAATTCATGATTATTTTACTATATTGGTAATTCTTTATGTATTTTTAATAATATTCTAAATAGTACTAATAACCAAGAAAATTGATTCACTATAAAGTGGATATTTTTTCAAAACACGTGATTGGGGAAGATAACCCTTAATACTTTCTCGGTGTTGATATAATAATGATAAAGATATTTTTACAAGATATTATTGGTGACCATAAAATTTGTTAGATATTTTATGGTTTATGTTATCTCTACTAGAGTTCACTAAATTTATATAATTATGTGATAAATTTTATATTTTGATATATTTTTTAAGTAATAAGGAAAAATAATAATTTTTAGAAGCATGTATGTTTTCAATAAGGTTTTATAGTGATCATGGTATTCATATATTTAGAATGTGATAATAAGAGTTAGTTTATTTTTTGGGGGAATATAATGTTATGTTTAGTAGTGACCTCCATTCTAAATTTTCATACTTTTAATTTCATCAGACATATTTTGTAAAGGTCTTAAGGTTAACTATTTATGGAATGGATGAAGTTGAAATTTTATTGTTGTTGGATAACTTGTGTTAACAATTTTTGTTTTGCAAAATATCAAAGGAATGACTTTTAATTATTTTATATATCTTATGATCCGTTAAAAGTTAATTTTAGTTCTTTAGGCATAAAAACAATAATCTTGGATATTCATTTCTTAGAGTATGAAATGAAGTAAAAATTGATCGAATCACAAAAAAGGATGAAATTGATAGAATCACAACCAAAGAAATGTGACCATATGGTTTTTATCATTATATAACCATTGGTCAATTATAACCATTTACAAATATATACTCTTGATAATAATTTTAATCTTCTAATTGGTGTTTATAAGTAAAATTTTGACAAAGGAAAATTGTTACAGAAAGAAGAGATGATGGCCTCAACCAGTAGAGTCATTCTACTTAAATCCCATCTATCAGAACTTAGGAGGGAGTTATCATTACTGAGGTTCCCCCTTTACCAATCCCAATCCAAGCTTAAATAAGTGAATCTTGAACAAAATATCCTATGGGAGAAGTTCAAGTTAGTGGATTTTACCACTCAGCTGATGTTAGTCGAGGAAACTCATGAAAGTGCGACCACTGCACACCTTAATCTTAGGGTGTACATGGGTGTGATAAGGGGTTATGTGTCCCGAAATTACTATTTAATTCCTTTGTATAAATAAAATTTTTATTCCATCATTTCTGTTTTGATAATAGTTTTTCTTAAAAATATGACAAATTTGATAAATTGATTTTTCAGTCAAAAATTGTACTTTCTATAAAATAAATAATTATTATAATAAACTAAGATATTATGAATAATTTTTATTTTAATTAAATAGTATGATTAAAACACTCTTATTTAAATTTAAATTATAAAACAATTTTATTTTTTCAAGTGTCGAAAATTTTTCTATGCATTTTACTATGCATTTTCAATCCACTGTTGTTTTTAATAAGTAAGGATTTTTATATTTAAAAGTTAAAATTCTCATACTTAGAGAATTATTATGATAAAATAAAAAAAAATCTGAAATCAAAAAATTGAAAATAGGTTAGGGTGAATTTATGATAATTTTCTAAAATATTTTGTTTTTTTTTTTGTGAACAGTAAAAATACAATTTTGAGTTTTCGGTGAGTTTAATGACTTCATAATTATATTATAATGATGTAATAATTATTACAACATAATCCATGGCTCAGAACATGTTATTTTATTAATATAAAATATTTTAATATATATTTTAATCAATTTTAAAAAATATAATTTACTTTCTAAATTCTAAAATGGAAACTTTAACTTTAAAAATGTTATTTTGCGACAACTTTAATTTCCCTTTCCAAAATAAGAAATATAAAATTATACTCAAATATTTTGGATTAAAATAAGATAAAATGTTTCCAAAATATTCAGTACCATATGAAAATATCATGGCCAAGCCCATGGTTTTTCATTTACCACTACCTAGGTATTAAATGCCTTTATTTAAAAATTAATAAAAAAATCCCCCACTTTTACTATAAATACCCACCCATTTCTTCATTTTTTTTCACTACCATTTCATCCTCCTTGAATCTATGCTATTTTTACCTTACAATGAGTACTACCAAGGTTTCCTTAATCCCCCAAGGTCCCAATCTGCAAGTTTTAGGAGTTACTATTCAAAGTAAGGGAAATCTCAACTTCTCATTTCCTTTCAAGTTCCCTTTTTATGTAGTATGTATTTCAAATTTACAAAATATTTTATTCTTTACATTTTATTCTATCCCTTTAATTTATTAAGAGTATTTGTTTTAATGGGATACCCTTATCTCCTCTTTTTTACCATTTTCTAAAACCATGTTTCATACTTGTTATGATGTTGTATTTTCTTCTCAAACTTTCTCTTTTTTCTCAAATAAATTCTATTATTTTCTTTTATTAATACAAAAACATATTTTTTATGGGTTTATACACCTCTATTTCAAAATTATATATTTTATTTAGGTATTAACATACATTAAACCCACCATCCTTTTTTGTGGGTTAATAATGAGATGAAGATCTTGTCTTTAAGAACTTTTCTTTAAAAAAACATGATTTTGATATGAAACCAATTTATTTTATTCTCCATGGGTTATTTATGAAATGTTTTATTATGATATATGTGGATAAAATTAATTATGAAATATGAAGGTTTTTCCCTTATATTTATCCAATGCATTTGTTAAAGAATTTAATCTTAGAGATGACATGTTTTACGATACCTTGGTGAATAACCTTGGTAATTTTTATGACACCTCAATGAAAACCCTTGGTAATATGATTATGAATATATAAAATAATTTTTTTAGAAAAAGAATTCATTTTATGATTCATTATATTTTATTTATTGTATGATTTATGTTCTCTTTTTCATTCCATAATGATATTCCTTATGTTCTTATTGATTTTTCCTCATAATCACATGTAAATATCTTCTCTTATTTTCCCTTACTGTGCCTTATGATCACCCTCTCCTTTGATGTATGTCCCTAATTTATGATATTCAATAATTATACTTATTATAAACCTATGATGAATAATTTCAAGTATATTATAAGAATTTTTTAATTTTTCATTTATTATGTACCTTTTTTTCAAGAAACTAAACTTTAAAAGATCCTCAGTTTTGTACAATGTAATAAAAATTTTGTATAATAAAAAGGTGGGATACCATAGTTGGTATCAAATGATGGTTTAGTTATTTGTGGAAATTAGGATTTTAAAACTTTATCAATAACCTTAGGGACAAATTAAAATATAGGAAAACATCCTGGTATTCTAGTGAAGTATTAAGTAAGTGGTTTTCGAGCAAAGAAATCTATATCTGGATATAAACAAATAAAAATAGTTCTGACACAGATGTACCTAGGGGTAAAAAATATAACAAGGTGTGTCGGGCCTAACTTTTCATAACCTGGTATATGACAATGGTTCTTACTGTGCACCTGGTTTGACACTCCTAGGGGATATATTTGGTTAATCATAAGATTTTTATGACCCATTGTGAAGGATTTATAGAAAATGTAATTGTTATTAAATAATAACATATTTAAGCATGTTTTTTTAAAACATGAAATTCTTTTAGAATTATACGCTTATTAAATAAAACATGTTTCTCACTAAGGTTTTATGCTTTTAAAAAATGGAAGGAAATAGGAGAAACTGTGTAAATGGTGAGTGCAATAGACTAGAAACTGACAGATTTCTAATGGAATCTAGAATGGAAAACTTCATGAGAATGGTGAATCAACTGACTCAAGTTATGATCAATAACTTGAATCAAGTGAGAGACCAGATTCACCTCAAAGGGAACAACTTTCCATTGATTCCTTTATTCATAAACAACCACCTTATTTCAATGGATATACCAACCCATTGATTACTAAATAGTGGATAATATCTATAGAAAAGATCTTTTTTGTACTCTATTGTTTGAAAAAATAGAAAGTTGCCAGGATGTATACCTCTTAGAGGGAGAATATGATCAGTGTTGGACATTAGTTAAAAACATGAAGCCAAGAGGTGAGATTGACGTAATGGAGTGGGAAGAGTTCAAGGGAATATTTTTCAAAAAATATTTCCCCCGTTCAATGAGAAAAAAATAGATAAGGAATTCCTTGATCTGAAGTATAAGGAAAATGAATCTTTGGGAAGGTATGATATAAACTTCACAGGACTTTTCTGTTACACATCTAGTTTTGTCATGGATCCTAACGAAAATGTTGATAGATTCTTTACTAGAATAAGACCCCATATATGGAATAATCTAGCCAATCAAGACTATGATAGCTATGATGATATAGTACTGAGTGCTATGAAGTTTGAACTGGAGTTCAATGAGACACAGTGGCCTCAAAAATTGAATGAAAAGAAGATATCTTTAGAGACAAACTTGGGGAGGAACTTTGATCATAGAAGAGGGGGAAAGCAAGTGTAACTTACCACATGAAAGAAATGTGGTAAGAATCATTCAGGGAACTTCTTGCTCATAAATGATAAATTTTACAAGTGTGGAAGAGATGGCCATATTGCTCAGAACTATCATAGTGAAGTGAAACCTCAACTTCTCAACACTAACAAAAGATGGAATATGGTGCATGCCCTTCCTGAAGTCCAATACTTCAAGTGTAGACAACTTGTACACTTCACCAATCACTATCCAAATATTAATTTAATGGAGGGGAATCACCATCAACCTCATCATAGGCCAAGGGATCAAGGTCATGAATTTTCTATCATAAAAGCTGAAGTTGAATCTCCAAATGATTTGGAGGTAGGTACTCTCATTATTCTATCAAATATAGAAAGTAATTTGTTTGATTATGGTTCTATGAATTACTTTATTTCCTCCAAGTTCTCAAAGAATATACAATCAATCCTTGAACTTCTAGAAGTATAGTTATCTATCAAGAAACCTGGATGGATTATCCAAACATCAATAGTATATAAAAAATCTAGTATTTAATTTGGAAGGCATAATCTCATCACAAATATAGCAGTCATTCCCATGATGGAATTCAACATTATACTAGTTATAGATTGGATATTAAATTATAATGATAAGATCAACTATAGAATCAAGTAAAAAACAATAGTATTGAATGGAAAACCAATAGTTTTTTTCAAAGGAGCGATATTGTAACAAGATATTTATCTATAAGCACCACCCATATCCTTATTTATGGAGATAATCGGTAAAGATGAAGAAGAAAATGAAAGTATATGAATAGAAAGTGTTCCTATCATTCAAGAATACACTAAAATATTTCCTAAGGAGTTAAATGGACCTCCCCCATAATGATAAGTATAGTTATCTATTGAAACTATGCCTATATCCAAGCTGATTTCAGAGACCCCATATATAATGGAAAATGTGGAGCTAGAGGAATTAAAGAAGAAACTCCAACATCTTTTTAGAGAAGGGGTTTATCCATCCAAGTGCGTCTCATTGGGTAGAACATATTCTCTTTATAAACAAGAAGTATGGATCAATGCAGATATGCATAGATTATATAGAACTTAATGGGATCATAGTGAAGAACAAGTACCCTATTCTAAGGATTGATGATTTATTTGACCAGTTTTATGGGGATCAATTCTTCTCAAAGATTGATCTTTGATCTGGTTATCATCAATTGAGGGTGAAGAAAGAGGATGTTCCAAATACTTCCTTTTGTTTAAGATATGGGAATTACGAGTTTGTTGTTATTTCCTTTGGGTTGACTAATGATTCAGCTATTTTTGTAGATTTGATGAATGGAGTCTTTAAGGACTACCTTGATAACTTTGTGGTAGTTTTTATTGATGGTATTCTGATATATTCCAAAAGTCATGAGGAGAATGAGGATCATCTAAGGGTTATATTGAAAACTCTAAGGAAGGAGAGGCTATTTGGAAAGTTCATAAAATTTGAATTTTGGTTACAAAAATTTTATTTCTTGGGAAATATTGTAATAAATAAAGGAATCTCACTTGACCCTACCAAGACAAAGGTCGTGGAGGATTTTATTCATCATACAACAGTAACTAATATTCATAGTTTCCTTGGTTTAGCAGGATATTATAGGATGTTTGTGAAAAAAAATCACAGATTTCTAATCCACTTACCAAGTTAACTCGAAAGCAGGCCAAGTTGATCTAGATAAAGGAGTGTAAAGAAAGTTTATAAGAGCTGAAAAGAGATTTCTTACTACACCCATGTTAACTCTACCCTCCATTAGATAAGGATTCATTATCTTTAGTGATGCATTTATAAAAGGTCTTGGTTGTGTCCTCATGAAAAATGACAAGATGATTTCTTATGCATCTCAATAGTTAAATCCTCATGAGCATAATTATCATATTCATGTTCTGGAGCTAGCTAATGTTGTTTTTTCTCTGAAGATATGAAGTTGCTATCTTTATGGGGATAAATGTGATATATACACAGACCACCAAAGTTTGAAGTATATTTTCATGAAAAAGGAATTGAATATGAGATATAGGAAATTGTTGTAACTTCTTAAATACTATGATTTTTCGATTCATTATCATCTTGGAATATCAAATAAATTCATTGATGCATTAAGTAGGAAAAAACATGTTGTTCTAGCTATAAAAAGGATTCACATAGATCCTTTGATCAAAGAACTGGTAAAAATGGACATGGTAATTTTAAGGTAAGGTACATCGTAAACCCTATACCAAATGATTTTTCAACCATAGTTACTAGAGAAGATCAAGAAATCACAAAGGGATGATCCTTTATTGCAAAATAATATAGAGGTTGTGAAGGATGGAAATTTTCTTGAGTTCAATATTGATCAAGAAGGTGTACTGAAATTCTGTACAAGACTCTATGTTCCATCTATTCTAAAAATTAATAAATAAATGATGGATTAAGCTCATATATCTACTTTCTATATACATCCTGGAAGCACTAAAATTTATAAAGACCTTTGTGATCATTATTGGTGGGATAAAATGAAAAGGAAGATTTCCAACTACACTACAAGGTGTCTGGTGTACCAACAAGTTAAGGAGAAGTGAAAAATTTCTAAAGGGGTATTTCAAAAACTACCCATACTGGCATGGAAGTGGGACAATATCATTATGGACATTGTCATTGATCTCCTAAGAACACCTAAAGTAAATAATGTGATATGGTTTATAGTGGATCGTATCACCAAGACTGCCCATTTCATCACTATTTAGAAAGATTTTTATCTTGACCATCTATCCAATGTATATGTGAATGAATTGTTAAGGATGGATGGGGTACCACTCTCTATTGTATTTGATCATGATCCAAGGTTCACATCAAAATTATGGAGAATTATTCAACATGCTTTGAGTACTGAATTGAATTTTAGTACTGCTTATCACCCCCAAACTAATGGATAATCTGAAAGAACTATTCAGACACTCGAGGTATTTCTAAGAACATACTCAATGGAATTTAAATGTGTATGGGATAAACATTTCCCATTAATTGAGTTCTCATTCAATAATAGCTTTCATTTGAGTACTCAAATGGCACTCTATAAATCCCTATATGGGAAGTGATGTAGAACTCATACTTGATCGGATGAAGCTGGTGAGAGAAAGTTTCTTGGGATTGATCTTGTGTAAGAGATGACAAAAAAGGTTCATGTCATCCAACAACACATAAAGGATTCTCAGAGTTGGTAGAATATTTATACTGACAACCGTCGAAGGGACTTGTATTTTGATGTTGGCGACAAATTCTTCCTTTGAATTTCACTATGGAAGAGATTCATGCGGTTTGGGTAAAAATGGAAGCTCATCCCTAGGTGCATTAGACCCTATGGAATCCTTGATTGTATAAGAGAAATGGCATATCGTCTAGCACTTTCACCAAACCTAGATCAAGTTTATGATGTTTTCTATGTATATTTATTGAGTAAGTACATGCCTAACCCTTCACATGTACTGAATCTGGAGGTGGTACAACTAAAAAATGACCTCTCTTATGAGGTGCATTTTTTGGAGATCTTGGACTAAAGAGATAAGGTTCTACACAACAATACTACCCACCTCATCAAAGTGTTGTGTAGGAACTACAAATATGAAGAAGTGATGTGTGAACCACAGGAAATAATGAGACAGAAGTACCCACAACTTTTATCAACTAAGAGAATGAGTTGAAATTTTAGGGACAAAATTAAGGTGGGAAAAATTTAATGACTCGAACTTTTAAATTGAAAATTATTTCTCGAAAATGTGTGTTATATTATTTTATTCACAAAAAAATCATATTTGTTTTAATGAAGGGAATATAAATGGAAATGTGATAATATGGTTTTGATCATTATATTATCTTTATTCAATTATGAATATTGGAAATTATATACTGGTGATAATAATTTTAACATTATAATTAGTGTTTATAAGTAAAATTTTAACGAAGGAAACTTCTTACAGAAAGAAGAGTCGATGGACTCAAATAGTAGAGTGGTTCTGTTTGAATCCCATATGTCAGAACTTGGGAGGAAGGTATCATCACTGGGGTTCTCCCTTGACCAATCCCAAACCAAGATTCAACAAGTGAAGCTTGAATGAAATCACCTATAGGGGAAGTTCAAGTTAGTAGATATTACCACTTAGTCGATGTTAGTTGGGGCACCCCATGAAAGTACCACCATCATACACCTTACTCTTAGGTCATACGCAGGTGTAATAAGGGGTTATGTTTTCTGACCTTAGTGTGTAATTCCTTTGTATAAATAAAATTTTTATTCCATCATTTTTGTTTTGAGAATATACTTTCTTAAAAATGTGACGAATTTGATAAATTGATTTTTCAGTCCGAAATCATACTTTCCAGAAAAGAAATAATTATTATAATAAAATAATATATTATTAATAATGTTTATTTTAATGAAATAGTTTGATTAAAACACTCTTATTTAAATTTAAATTATAAAATAAATTTTTTTCAAGTGTCATAAATTTTACTATGCATTTTACTATGCATTTTTTATCCGCTATTATTTTTAATAAATAAGGATTTTTATATTTAAAAGTAAAATTTATCATAAATAGATAATTTTTATGATAATAAAAATATCATTTTTGAAATCAGCGCATCAAAATTGGGTTGGGGTGAATTTATGAGAATTTTCTACAATATTTTGTTTCTTGGTGAATAATAAAAAAACAATTTTGAGTTTTTGATAAGTTTAATGACTTCATAATTATTTCATAATGATGTAATAATTATTTAACCATAATAAAAGACTCAAAACATTTTATTTTATTAATATAAACTATTATAATAGATTTTAATCAATTTTTAAAAATATAATTTACTTTCCAAATTCTAAAATGGAAACTTTAACTTTCAGAATGTTATTTTGTGAAAAATTTAATTTACCTTGCCAAAATAAATAATATAAAATTATGATCGAATATTTTGGATTAAAATAAGATAAAAGGTTTCCCAAGTGTTCAATAACATCGTAAAATACCATTTTTAAGCCCTTGGTTTTTCATTTACGACTACCTAGGTGTCAAATGCCTTTATTTAGAAATTAATAAAAAAAACCCAACTTTTACTATAAATACCCACACATTTCTCCATTTACTTTCACTCCCATTTTATCCTACATGAAAATATGATATTTTTACCTCCCAAGTATTCCTCTCAATGTTTCCTCAATCCCCCAAGGTCCCAATCCTCAAGTTTTAGGAGTTACTCTTCAAGGTAAGGGAAATCTCAATTTCTCATTTCCTTTCAAGTTTTCTTTTTATGTGGTATGTCGTTAAAATTTCTAAAATATGTTCTTCTATCCATTTAAATTTATAAATTTATTTTATTAAGATTATTTTATGAATTTTATACCCATTTCTCCTCTCTTTTTATCATTTTACAAAAGCATGTTGCATACCCGTTATGATGCCGAATTTTCTTCTCAAAATTTCTCTCTTTTTCTCAAATAAATTCTCTTATTTTATTTTGTGAATACCAAAACCTACTTATTTTCCATAGGTATTTACCTAGATTTAAAAAATGATCTATTTTATTATGGTATTAACATATATGAAACTCACCTTCCTTTTTTGTGGGTTAATAATGACATAAAGATCTTGTCTTTAAGAACTTTTCTTTAAAAAGCCATGATTTTGATATAAAACCCATTTTTTTATTCTCCATGGGTTATTTATGAAATTTTATATTATGATATATGTGGATAACATTAATTAAACATATAAATGTTTATCCCTTATATTTCTCTAATGCATTGGGTAAAGAATTTAATCTCTAGAGATGACATGTTTTACGATACCTTGGTGAACAACCTTGGTGAATAACCTTGGTGAACAACCTTGGTAATGTTTATGACACCTCAATGACAAACCTTGGTGATATTCTTATGAATGTCTAAAATAATTTTTTTAGCTACATTTACAATTTATTATTCATTTTCATTTATTTATTATATGTCTCATGTTCTCTTTTTCATTCCATAAAGATATTCCTCATGTTCTTATTGATTTTTCCTCAAGATCACTTAAAAATTATTTCTCTTATTTTACCTTATTGGGCCTTATGCTCACCCTTTCCTTTAATGTATGTCCCTAGGTTATGATATTTATTAATTGTACTTAGTATTAACCTATGATGAATCCTTTAAAGTAGATTAGAATAATGTTATAAGTTTTCATGTATTATGTACCTTTTTTTTAAGAAACTAAACTTTAAAATATCCTTTGTTTTGTACAATGTAATGAAAAAGTTTATATAATAAAAAGTCAGGATACCATATTATGTTTTCAATTATAATTTGAGATTCAAGTATGTATCTAGTTTACCAATACTTCTAATCTATAAATTCCTTCGGGATGTTATTCCTTATATCTTATTCCAATGCAATAAAGTAACCAACAACTTTGGACTAATAGGGTCAGGATCTTTATGCATATTTCAAAGGTAAACCAAAATAAATATATGAAAAAAAATATTTAAATAAGGTGATGACATCAAGTATGGTCCCTTCATCTATACTACATAACAAATACCAACTCATAAATCTAGCACTAGGATTTTACCCTTATCCTGACCTACAACCATGAAGTCTGCTTGGGTACTAATGGTAGTCTAAGTAGGGTGTGAGTAAAACTCATTAGAACACCACCAATGGTGTCTAAAGAAATATTCATTCTAATAATAGGGCATTAAAAAGCAAAAATGATTAACAAACTAGGTAGTAAATGTGAATAGTCTTCACAATCAAATAGTTTTCAATTATCTGCATTGGACCTTAGGTTCCAAGTGACACTCAATCCAACCAAACCTTCTTTATCCCATGTCAATCATATAAATCACATATTATAAGGGTTACATATTTTAAGAATGGAACATTAGTCCAATAATCAAAACTGAGGATTTGGAATGCCATGTCTGACCATCCCAATCAACGATGTAGAACACCATTTCCAACATCCCAAACCATTGATGTGGAACATCATGTCCAACATCCTTAACTATGGGTGAGGAATTCCATGTCCAATCCCTGGCCATTTTATCAACAATCACTTTTCAAGGTTTAACATAATTGACCTTTTTACCAAATTTAAACATCAATGGTGAACCTATCTCATTTATCATTATTTCTATATCCTATTTCATTCAATTTCTATAACCATTTCTCATAGTTAAACCATTTGTCCTTTTAATTAAACAATGCAACCATTAAGGTTCTTTAAATCCATTCATCACTTTGAACATACCCCTTTAACCATTTACCCCTTCTTCCTCATATCAAGTCTTATACCATTTAATCCCCTAGATTAAACCAAACAACCCTTTATGCAATACTAATGAGACATTTTAAAATTTTAACTACTTTAAATCATAAACACTTTATTCCATCATTCACAACCCATTTCACACTTTTCAAGGGAGTGGCACACCCCATGGGTGGATATAGGCCTAATATCAAGATCATCAAAAGACCCTATGGGGACCATGAAGGGTCTAACACATAAATTAAAGGCCTGATAGTCAAAAACACAAATGAGCAACATGAAATCATCATTTCAAAACCACATACACAATAAAAACTTCAAGGCTTTGGAAAAAATATTGCAGAAAACCTACTTTATAATAATATAAAAACACTTCACCAACCTCAACCCTTGATTTAAAATAAAATGATTGCAAACACAAATTAAAAAACTTCCTAGAAATAGGGTTCATAAGTTTTTTAAGAATAGGAAATATCCAACCATGATTCTTCTATAAAATATAAGTAAACGGACTTAGAGACATATATGTGGCTTTGAATCACACTAAACGGCACCTCAGACCCCCTAGAATTGAATTATTACTATCCTTGGGGGATTTGGGAGGGTTTGTATCACACCTATTTCTATTGGACAAGAAATGGGGGTGAAAATCAAGGGAAATTATATAAATTTTGAGTAGGAAAATAGTAGATTTCCCAATTTTAATGTGGAACGTGGTTTGGACGCATTATTTTCCAAACCATGTGGCCTCCTTTATCCCTTGGAAAACTGAATTGCATGGTTTACTAGGTAACTCACATGGTTTGATAAACTTTTTTAAATCTATGTGTATGGCTCTATCCAAGACTGTACAATTTCTAAACCACCCCTTGAATGGTTTACAGACTATGCTTCCCCATTCTCCAGAGTGCATGCTCATGGTGCACAATTAGTACTAACTATGCTCCAACTATTCACCACACATTATAACTCCACTTTTCCCCATTTGTCATGTCTCAAACCCCCAGTACACTCTCAAGACCTTCCCCAATCCTGGGAAACATTCCATTAAACATTTTCAAAGGATTTTGACCAAAATTAAAATGAAACATACCTCATTAAAAGTTTGGGATCCTACCAAAACTATTTTTTATAAATTAGTTGTAGGTGGAAACCGTGAATTACATAAAGGATGTGTCAAATATTCAAAATTTACTTTTCTATTGATGTTGTACCACATCAAACGTTTATATAAAAATACAAATAAATAAATTTCCATGATATTTGAATTGTTGTGTGATGAATTTGTTTAATCTAAGATCTATTTTTCATTTGATGATATGAAGATGATTATTATCAATCTTGTACTCAATTATATGAAGATACAAGCATGTCCCAATGATTTTTTTCCTTATTGGAAATAAGATTAAAATAGATAAAAGTGAAAAATATATATTTTACTTCTATATAGAAATAAAAAAATAATTATGTTAGTTTAAATCTTTGTATCACCAAAAATAAATAGAAAAATAAAATTGATGTGGATATTTTATGTTACCTTCCATTAAAACTATGGTAGAAAAGATTTTTTATGTCATCTAAAACTACTAAAAATATGAAGTGGAATGCTTTACATAATAATAATGATGAGTTCATGTGACATCTAAGAGATTTAAAAGCATAGAAGACCTTCAATTCATTAAATCCATGTTTATATACTAATCCTAAAAATATGCACTTGGGACTAGTATTTGATGGATTCAATCCTATTGGGACTTTAATTAGTAGTTACATAATTTTACCAGTTGTTTTGTTCCCTTATAATCTACCTCCCTATATGTGTATGCAATATAATTCATTCATCATATCAATGATTATTCCATGAAAAAAAAATCTATAAATAAAATTTATGTCTACCTTTAGACTTTTATTTAGTAATTACAGGAGTTATATAATAATGGTGTAGAAACATATGATGCATCTACCATGAAATTTTTCAAAATGTATATTTCCCTTATGTGGTCCATTAATGACTTTAATCAACTAGTAAATTTTTCCAGCTGGAACATACACACTGGTTTGTATTTTCTAGTTTATAACTTTGACTTTGAGTCTTAATGGATACCTTATATAAGAACATGGTGTTTCATGTGTCATCATAAATTCCTTAATATATCTTATAGATTTCAGTTTAACAAGTCACATTTCAATGGAAAATAGATTTGATACTTCTATAAAAAAAATATTATCGGGATCAAAGATCTTGAAAAAATTATCAAATATTGGTGCAAAGTTTGGAAAATATTTTCATCTAAATGAAAGTGTAAAACAAGTTATAACTCCATCATTTACAATTGAAGAAAAAACGAAACAAAAGTAGAATATTTTTAGAACTTGTATTTTAGAAATTTAATTTTTTATATCTTAATCTTAACATTTTGAAAAATGAGAAGAATTTGTTTGATAATTTTTTATTTACATTTATTAATGAGAAGGTAAATTCTATAGATCTTTTAAATACTTTTAATGACTTAGAAACAATCAATATCAAACATGATCTATGAAAAATGAGAATGGTAAATATCTGACTGCTATTTTCTCAATGAAAAATCATCATAAATATGTTTTCCTTCAGAGATTAAAAAATGTGAAAGTTACTAATGGATATTATAGTAATATTACAATATGTGTTGATGTGAATCTTTATAAGATATAAGTATTTAAAACTCATGACTCACATGTATTGATGAAGCAGTTACTACCTTTGGAAATTCATAATTTATTACCTAAAAAAATAACCATTGTTCTAATTGACATTTTTACATTCATTAGACACCTTTATGAGAAAAAAATAAACCCTAATTAATTGGATAAACTTCATGGATGAATTTTATGGATGTTATTTAATTTTGAAATTTTCTTTCCCCCATCATTTTCACTATTATTATTCATAAAATGGTTCGTCTGTCTGAAGAAGTTTAAATTGGAGGGGACGTACATTATCGATGGGTGTATCCCATAGAGAGTTATTCTATTTTAATATTATTTTCATTAAAAAATCTAATTTTATTAGACAATATTTAAAAAAATATATTTATTAATTTATTACCTTTTATTATTAGATATCTTGTTCATTTGAAGTCTTATGTGAAAAATAAATTTCATCAAGAAGGTTCTATTGCATCAGTTTTCCTTACCAAAGACTTTATATCCTTTTGTTCAAGGTATTTGGATTCTATCGATATAAGATTCAATAGATTGGGATGTGTAAATGATAATACAATTCAATCTTGGGATAATAATTAGTTATCAATGTTTCCAACTTTAGGTCAATAAATTAGAAAATTCTCTTCATTTTTAATGAAATATATGTAGTTAATATAATCACATAGATATGTACTACTCAATACTGATATTTTTGATCCCTGTGTCAAAAAATTAAGTACACAAATGAAAAGATACCTTGGGATCCAAACTCAGAATGGGATAGAGATAACAAAATTTGTTACTAAAGAAATTGGTGAATGGATTGCACATCGTATAAGTTTTTAATCTAATATGTAGTTTGAATGTGTAGAAAATTGTCTAAATTATGTGGCAATTTTTTATATCAACTTGTATAGGTAATGAATGATGATAATAAAGCTAAACTATTTGAATATTTAAATTTCTTATATCAAGGCCCATTAAACCATGCTAGGAGATTCGATGCATACAATATTGGTGGTTTTAAGTTTCATACAGTTGGTCATGAGGAAGGTCCCAAAAAAATAGTAGTATATACCTAGTTACATATCAAGTTTATTATGGAAGGTTGGATGAAATTATCGAGTTAAATTATCATGGTAAGTTTTTAGTTGTCTTATTTAAATATAATCGTGTCAATATTAATAGGGATATAAAGAAAGATTCATTTTCAATTTACTTTTTTTAATTTCTCTCGATTATCGATATTGGGGAGTGGGAAGAACACAATCCATATATTATGGATTCCAAAGAAAAAAATGGTATATTATGTAGATAATATATTGGATGATGGGTGGGGTGTTTTTGTCCACATGAAACTAAGAGACATGTATGATATGGGTGATGAAGGTGAAGTAATTTTTGATAGTGAACCCCAACAACAATAGCAGTCTGAATTGTTTGTACCTGGTGATATTGAAAATTTTAGTCTTATGAGGGATAGTAAAAAAGAATAAGAAGAATGAATTAATGAACATAATAAGAATAAATAATGTTAACAATGAAACCTAATAAAAACATGACTAACCAAGAATAGAATTTGTAAGTTTTTTTATATTAATAAAAGTGATGAATGTTTTTTTATATTAATAAATGAAAGGACTGTTTTCTTATATTAATAAATTCAAAGAATTTTTTTTTGGGTATTTCATGTTGGAAGGGGTTTAGTGATAGTACCCACTCTATATTATAGGATTCTCAGTCTCCCTCTATGATACAAGGTACAATTCATCACATACCTTACACAATTTTTTGATACTATTTCATCTTATCCTAATATGATTTCATCTATAGTTATGACTTCTATTGATGATGTTTATAAATCGGATAGGACACCTATGATGGATCCATCTAGTAATTTGGTCGACAGTCAGTTGTCATCAAGAGGTTATTTGTGGGTCGTAGTTATTGGTATGTAATTCAATGTAACAAAATTACATTATTAAATATTGATACTAATTGATTAATTTTTATTTTAAATATATGAAAATAATTATTGAATGGAGACAAACACAAATATTCAAGATGTTTAGAATCTCACAAATTTAAAGTTAGTTGTTCTTTTGATGAATATGGGGATCTTAATTAGGATATGGAATTTTTTTAGGTAGTTCCTAGGGTATTTAGCATGTGAAACAATATACCTCCCTATTTATTATTTATATTGGAGACACATTTTGTTATCCTAGAAATATAAGTTGTTGTATTCTCAAAAAAATGTACTGTCATTATTATGTATTCATATATGATTAAATTAAACATTATTACTTAATTTTTCAATAATTTAATTATTTTTATATAATTATTTATATATGTTGTTTCATTTTTAAATTCCTGGTTCTATTTCATGTCCATGGACCTTGAAAATTTTAATAAAATATGGACTTATTTCAAGTGGTGATTATGGAATGAATTCAAGGACACGTCTCTCTCATTGTCACAGATGTATAAGAAGGTCCCTAGAGGTATGCCTAGAAATTAATAGAAAAATTCATTGATCATAATCATGTCGAATATCATAAGGTATTTAATTACATTTCATTATATTAATAACAATGTTTTAATAACATTTCAAGTTTTATTGATATATAATTTCTTTAGATTATTTGTATGATGAATTTTGTCTATCAAGAGTAGAAATTGATTCCTCGCACTTCTGGCTCAATTATTTTTATGAGGAAATGACATAGAAATGTGGGATTAAAATTATTATAATATATATCTATAACACATCAAGTAATTTATTTTTTCAAAATATTATTTATGTTATTTTTTGAAACAGGAAAATGAGGTAGGTCATTCTTTGGAAGAACATAATTATAGTTTTATGTTCAAAAAAAATATGGCAGTTTTTTCAAAAAAACCTATAGAAACATAGGGTAAAGATTAAATTATTAGTAAATGTTACTAAATTAATTTATAATATAATATTATTCAATTAATAGGGTAAACTCAAAGAATATCGGGACGTCAACAATACCTTGTCAGTTACAGTATCCTTGTAGGACGTTATGGCTTGAGTTTTTTATAAAATAGAATTCTGGTCAGGTTAAGGGGATAGGATGTGGGTAATCTCCATCAAGGGTGTTTGGTAGGGTACATATATCTTCATCTATGATTTTAGTAGGAGTGTAAATTATAGGTTTTGGTGATCATGGTAGAAAAAATGAAATTGATGCATTGAAGAATACTGTTAAAGATCAAGAATCACTTATTAATATATAGAATTATTGGGTATTATGATTAGAGAGTATGTTGGATGTTGTGTTTCAAAATATTACTGGAAGTATTCTTGAAGAAATATAAACATTGATCAAGGGTTAAAGAGTGGTAAATTTTATAAATTTACAATTATATTTTTCATTTTTGTAGTTATTTTTTATACAAAAAAATATTGAAAAAAAATTATTGAGTATGAGATAAACTAATTCAAGAGATAGTTATTAGAGCATTGTAATGGGTTAAATTGAATAGCGAGTCTCATGAATCATATAGTGTCTCATTAGATTTTTTGGGCATGTACATGGATACCAATTATTCATTATTATACTATTACTTAAACTGAATTTAGATCAAATCATATATCATTTGAATTGTACTTTTTTATTATTCATTGAATATTCTCATTTATGATGTGTGGTTAACTACTTTAAATGTAGGAACTATAGGTGGGAAGTGGGGAAGGAGGTGATGGGCATCATCATGACTGGGTAAAGGAGGGATAGGGGCATGCATCTTAGTAGAGTATCCAAGAATCATGTTTATGCTGACATTTTTTGAAACATGACATTTTGTATAATATGATGTAATTTAATGGTGTATCATATATAATGTAATTTTTATTTATGTATGTAAGTTATTATGTTTATTATACTATATTGGTTTCCTAGTTTTTGTATATATTTCTTTTGTATTGGTATTTGGTGGATCGGGTGGCCAGGAATTCTATTATTTATAAAACATCATAATTAATGGTGGTTTTAACCATTGCTATTAAATTAGTAGTGTATTTAACTGTTATTAATAAAATGGAGGTGGTTAAAAATGTTGAAAAATGTGGTAAATTTCCATATTTAATAGTGGTTTAAATAGTCACGAAACATTTTTCTCCAAAAAAACTACCGCTAGTCAGAAAAATCACCACTAAAATTTGCACTCTGGAAAACTTCCACTAATTAAAATAAAACCAGTTAAAAATTTAAATTTGATCAGGAGACAATAAAACTATCACAAAAAAGTGTTAATAAATATTCAATAAAACACCATTTCACAGCGGTTTTTTAAAACTTTTGTTATCTATTTTTTTCCCTCTGGTGTAATTATTCATCAAACATGTTAACCCATTTTGGTTTTATTAATGGATGAATCCTGAAGGAATCATGTTAAAAATAGATTCCGAGGAAAATGTATAGATTTTTTCAATGAGAAACCTAATAGGAAATGATCTTGATTAAAAAATCATATGATTATTCTAACCCATCTATCAAGATTCTGATTAACAACATGAATATATTTGAAACCCCGGACAAATCAAATAATAGAAGGATAGAGTCTCATGGAAGTTTTATTGACAAAGGTGATGAATGAAATAATGCTCAATTTCTTTCATGTCAAAAATATGGTAAGGTTCACTTGGGGGAATGTCTCAAAGAAACTAGAATATGTTTTACCTATGGTAAATAAGTGCATAGAGAAACAAATTTACAAGGAATGAAGAGCTATGTGATAATGGTGAATGGAAAAAGAGTTCTCCTTGAGGTTCCACTAATAGTTAAATGTATTAAATTTGTGGAACTTGGGAATTATCCATGAAAATTCCTAATATAAAGGATAACAATAATGACATACTTTCATAAATTCTGAGGCTAAGGGAGAAAGGGAATGCCTATATAACCACAACTAACAAAGTAAGTTCCAAAAATTATGTAGAGTGAGGAATACTACCCATCCACTTAGGAACAATAAGTATTGTATTTTTATCTTATTAAAACCACTTCATTATAGCTATAATGTTTTCTAAGTATTTAAAATTTTCACCTTGATAGATAGATGTTTATTTAGTAAAAAAAATCTAGTGGTATGATTATTGTATCCCAACTATATAACTTCTATCTAATATATGATTATAGGAATTTTCTTCCTATATAATTATTTTATCCTTCATTTAGTCAAAAAAATTATTTTAGGAAGGTATTTTTTTTCTCTCTGCATAGAGACCATGTTAATTTCCAATATAGGAAAAACGCATTTAAAATTATAAATCATCCCATGATCACCTATTGGTATAAGGTTGATTATAAAATCTCTATAAAAATTTACTCACATTATATTGAGGTATTTGGAACAAATGGTTTGAGAAAAAATAAATATTATTTATGTTCATATTATAAGGGAAAAGATGAGTTCTATAGTTAAACATAAGATAGTAAGGATGAAACCACACTAAAAATAAAATCTTGATCCATGTATATCTTTTGGATATACTTTTCTCTTTTTATTAGTGAGTAATAATTAAAATTGTGAGGGTGCAATTTATTTAAGGGGGAGAATGTAATGAGAAAATTTTCACTAAGTATTTTCTATAAATAAATATTATTTTAAAATATTTTTTATATGAAACATAAAACTAAAATGAAACTATGATATGTTAAAATAAAATTTTACCATTATAATATAGTTATTCAATTAGCAGGTATAAAAGGAAGTAACCATATTATGAAATCTATGAAGGTGAAAAATGGTATCAAATAGCCATATTCTCCCTTATGAAGCTCATTTATATAATATTAGGAAGGAGGTAGCTTCACTAGGGTTTGATCTAGACTAATCCCAATTAAACTCAAATAATTACGGTATGAGAGAACTCAAATTTGAGAGAAATTGAAGTTCATGGAAATTTCCATGATATTTATGATAATGGAATCAGCACCCTTGAATACCACCATAGCATACCATATTATTTGATATTATATAGAGATCTTGAGGGGATATGTAATTAGAAATTAGGGTGAAATAAATATATAATTATTAATGTAATGAGTTATTTATCACTTCTATTTTAAATGTTTAGCATTTTGACTTTTAAATAAAAAGAAAATTTATTTTATATAAAATGGATTTTATTTATATTTAATTTATAAAGGAAAAATTTATAAAAACAATTGATATAATTAAGTTCATTTTAAAATTAATCAGGTAAATATATCCTTATAGTAACTTTTTGGGATTTTTCTTACATAACTAATTTTTAGGTGAATGGTGAAAAATGTAGTTTTTACTGAAATTGTAACTTTTACTATATAGGAAAAACCTAGAAGTTTATAAAAAATTTAAATGATAAAATATTTTAAACTATAAATTTTAAAATTCTATTCTAAATTTATAAAACCTAGGTTTATCATTTTTAATATTTTCCAATAAATGAAACTGTTTTTGGTTGTTTCATTTAATTAAATAATATATTGGTAAAATTTAGTTTTGTCTTGTTTTAAGTGTAAAATAACATTTTTTATAATAATATAATTTATATCATTAAAATCAAAAACATTGATAATTTAATCCTATGCATAAATTCTATGGTTAAAAAATACACTATTTTTGAAAGTGGGTTTTTATGCATTACATACTCTAATATAAAAATTAATTATTTTTATTCAAATAAATTTTATCATATAAAATTGATTTCAAATTTATAATCAGTAGGTAAAAAATTATATAATAAGTTCCATTTTATTTTAAATCATAAAAAATGATTTACTTATGTAAAAACTAGTTACCGCGGTAAAACATTTTTTTTTTCAAAGAAATGTAATTTTCTTTAACTAAATGGATCTATTTTAAAATAAAGACTCTGGTGTGATGTTTAAAAATATTTAAAATTAAATTAATACTCATTTAATAGGTAATCAATTTTAAATAATATTAATAAAACTTAATGATTAAAATTAAATTTTTCTCTAAAAATAGTTTTTCAACATATTATATGTTTTAATTTAAAAATTAATTTTCTCATGCATAAAAATTGAATTAGATTAAATATATTAAAAATTATGATTCATCATGTTAATATTTGTTAATAAGGTCCATATTATATTGTTATTAATAAAATAATTACAATGGTTAAATTTTAATCAAGATTAATAAGGGTTAAAATGGGTAATCTAATGTGGCTCGAATTTTACTAAATCAATTTGAAAATTAGACCTTATATAATACCTTTTTAAGTTTTAAATTATTTCCTACATGTATCACCAAATTTTCACCACATATTTCATCTAACACACCAAAATCACCTAACACTCATGTGATATCATTCTTACCCCTTACCTAACTTTAGTTTCCATAAAAAAACCCATATTTTCACCAATAAAATGACCTCACTCATGCCCATTATCTCATCCCTCTCCAACCCAAATGCATTGATCACAAAGTTCCCTTTATCTATCCCTCTCTAAAACAATCCCAAGGATTTCCTATGGTTCCAATGAGTCCTCCTAAGCTTTAATAATCTACTTATCAAGGTAAGGGTTCTCCTACTCCTCCTTTTGATTTAAGTACTTCCTTTGGGATAAGCCCTTTGATTTTCAATTTATTATGATTTGATGTGTTAATAATCAATGATTTATTTTAAAAAATATTCCCTAACTGTTATTTTATACCATTCTCTATCATTAAACCCATTTTAAAATCCATTTTTGTATAGTTTTCATGTTTTAGAAATCACTCCTTGATTCTCTCCCTCCTCGTTCCAATTCAAACACTTAATTTGTTATAATCTTTTTATTTTCCATATGATTATGACTTAATCTATCTATAATAAACCATTCATTGTAAAAGTTACTTCTTATTAATGATTTTCTACCTTTCTCACTTAATAAACCCATTCCATAATCCCTTTTGTATAATCATCTTACTGTCAAAATCAATCCTTGATTTTCCATGTCATATTTTCATGTTGGGAATAACCAACTATAATATCATCCAATAGTATAAAGGGTAACATGAATTAATATTTCATGACCCATCCCAGAGGGGCCCATTCTATAATAACCCCAAGCCCACCTCCAATAGTTCAGGGGCTGGAGACTAGCACCTAGTAGGCATATCCCACAAATGGGGTGTATTTTCTTAAGTACATGTACACACGCACACATCTCCAAGCCCAACATGTTGAAACATAAAAACAATAAGTAAAAAAATTAATTAATACACTAATATACCAACCACAGAGTACGATAGTAGGAAAACTAGAAAGTAAATAGGGCTAGAATGCAAGCCTACCAAAAGAAAAGTATGTCAAAGTGAATTCACAAGTTCCTAAAACTCGTTTGCAGAAAACCTTACCTAAAGGGTAGGTGTAGGATAGATTTATAAAGTCATAATATCACAGCATGTACGTCTAATCCCTATAAGAATCACATAGTCCTGGTCCACCTAGAACTTCATAAAAGCATCGATCGTTTTCACAAGACATGACATGTGCGGGAAAAGCCCGTACAGGGTTGAGTAAAACAATACTCAGTAGGACATCCATAAACCAAAAAGGAAATACCACTAATAAATACTAGAAGTATACCATAAATAAATACATGAATTATACTATGAATAAATACACTTTATACCATAAAGGGAAAACCCAAAGTCTAGTTAGTACAGTTAGCTCACACAGGTATAAGTCTAAAGCATGAAGAGAAGGATTTCCAATTGAAGTCCATTGATATCCCAGTTTCTTTAATGTCTGGAGTGTCAATGATGCATAGAGTATAGATGGAACACAGATCGTTGAGGGTGAATGGAGCATTGATGGATTCCAGAGCATCGATGGCTCATGGAGCCCCAATGGCACACGGAACATCAATAGCACACGGAGCGTCGATTGGTCATGCAGCCCCCATGTCACGTAGTCACCAAGTCACAGCCAGCCATAGGATTCTGCTCGTAGCATGATTGTACTAGGAGAACCTACTCCCCAATCCAATAGTTTGTATTCCAACTTCCACAAAGACTCACTTAGCGTATCCCAAAAGAACCACCCTGTCGTAAGGGACCCAACACCATAAACTGCTTATCAAACAAACACACTCTTTGAAAGATATGATTTTTTTTCTGAAAAGTTCTGACCCAGGTCCTGTCTGGGTCTAGTCCGAGTTCGATCTGACCCACCATACTTGACCCGAACCATTGTCCAACTTGACACGATCCAAACTACCCGACCCGACCCGACCTAGTTCGACTTGGCCTGAATCGGCTCAGCCCGTTAGGCCGCTGAAGCGGCCCGACCCTTATATCCTGACCCAAACACATGGGCTGGTTTTTTCGCACCACACGCAATTTGATAGACTATGTGCCTCCACCTGGTCAACACAGTTGGTCACTGAGTTCCAACTCCCCCATGTCTTCTCGCCACCGTGGGTTCCATGCAGACCACCAACCATGTACAGGCCTCACCATGTCCCCTGTCAGAGCTATGGTCCCCTAGTCACTGGTCACCACCTGCAGGATCCCTTTGGTGTGGTCCTTCCTAGACCACATCTTTCCACCACCTCCATCTGTCCTACCAATATCTTGTCATATTGTGCTCCACCTGGCTCAGCCCCCATCAGGCCGATGCTGCCTCTGATGTTGTCCGCCCTGTTGGCACCTTGCGCTCCCCCTAGAACAGCCCCACCGGCTGCGTCCTACCCTCACCGCTAGCCGCCCCACTGGTGGTCTACCTTGTGTTGTCATAATTAATCACCCTTCCCGAACCATACCATGGTCTCTCCCCACCTCTTTTATGCCATCACAGGGTCAGACCTTCGATCTAGGACTATTGTGTCATGGATCGGGGGTTTCAAGTGTGAAGAAGGTATGAAGAATGCAATAGATTGAGTAGAGAGAAAAATCACATGAATGCCCAATGAAAATATCTTTGCCTTGTTCATGTTGACATTTATCCATTCATGTTAGAAGGTTTAACAAAGAACAAATTTACACACATATCTAAATATCCTTTTGAAAACCCACAAGCAGTTATCCATCCCATAAGAATGAACAAACCTCAGATCAACCTATTCATGGGTTGGTCTGTTTTCATCATTTGAATCTAAGAGGGAAAGGAAATCACAATTTGATCAAAAATCCTACCTCATGGTTGAATAAGTCATTGACGAAGAAAAAAGGTTTGTGTTGTCGTCGATCCTCAAACCACTGGTGTTCGTCGTCGAGAGTGTTTCCTTCCATGGCTCAGAGGAATTCCAGGGTTATGGTGATAACCCTGAATTCTTGAAAAAGGTTTCATTAAAAATAAAAACTCCACTACATCAAATAAAATATTTTTATTAAAATACTTTAATTATGGTTACATCCAATTTCTATATTTTACAGTCAACCTTTTCTAGTCGATGTTAGGAGCTGGCTAAGGTAAAGTCACTACTCTGAACGCAACGATGCCCTCATATTTCTGATCTGGTCACCCATTTATAAGTTATTCCTATTTTAAAGAAAACTCACCCATGTATTTATTAAAAACTTAACATTTTTCATCGTATCATTCAGGGAACACCGGTCCTCAGAATCTCAAGTTGTCTTAGTGCCTGGTCTCATAATTTTCCCAATTAATTTATAAAATAAAAACGAATAAAATCTAAGTCATCACATTCTCCCCACATTAGGGTTTTACATCCCCAAAATCCAAAACAAGGGCTACTCAACAAAAAGATGAGGGTACTGATCATGAATTTGATCCTCCCTCTCCCAACTTCTCTTTCAAATATTCTTATTTTTCCACCAAACACACACTAGAGGAATAGAATTCCCATGAAGTATTTGCTCCTGTCGATCCATGATCTCCACCGGGTACTCCAAAAAATTCGCTTCATCGTCAATGTCCAGCTCACCCCAGTTGATGAAGTGTGATGAATCATGCATGTACCTCATAAAATGCAACATATGGAATACACCATGAATCTAGTGAAACTACAGGGGTAGATCTAGGCGGTACACCACCTCACTAACTCTACTCAAAATCTGAAAAGGGTCGATGAATATCAGAGATAACTTACCACCCCAGCCAAACCTATGCAATCCCCATCAAGTTGAGACCCAAAGGAACACATGGTCTCCCTACCCAAACTCTAGAGGCCTCCATATCCTATCATAATATGACTTATTCCAGCTCATTGTAGTCATAATCTGCACCTGCATGGTTTGTACCTTCTCAGTGGTAGATCGCACCAACTCTAAACTGATGAGTGTTGGCTCCCCTAGGTCTATTCAACATAGTGGTGACCTGCATGGTTTCCCGTACAAGGCCTTTAATGGTGCCATACCAATGGTGGAGTGATAGATATTTTTTATGCAAACTCCACCAGTGGTAGGTGATCGTACCAACTATGGCCAAATTCTAGGATGAAAGCACATAGCATGTCCTCAATAACCTAGATGGTCCTCTTCGTCTGGCCATCCATATAGGGATAAAACTCCATTCTCAAGAAAAAATGAATCCTAAAAACATCCTATAATCCCTTCCACAATCGGGATGCAAAACAAGAATCATGATCTGAGATGATCATTGATGGCACTCTATAAAGTCGAACTATCTCTTGCACATAGAGGTGTCTCGAGATCTTTATTAAACTCTTCTCATGGATCAGTAGGAAGTGGGCCGACTTGGTGAGTCATTCAATGATCATCCAGATGGTATCGTTTCCCCTGTATGTGCATGTTAAAACCATCATGAAGTCCATTGATATCCCATCCCACTTCCACTCTGGCACCTCTAGGGTTTGGGTCAAGCACACTGGAACCTGGTTCTTAGCCTTCACTTTCTGACAAGTGATGCATCAATAAATGAACTTTACCACCACCTTCTTCATCCCCATCCATGAGAACTGATGTCGGAGGTCCTGGTACATCTTTGCCACACCTGAATGTACCTCCAAAGGGGATGTTTGGAACTCCCTCAAAACCTCCTCCTGCAACATCATTGGTACTATTGTGCATCCTCTGAAGAGAATTATATTCTCCCCACATATCGAATATACATTATGGGCATTCCCTATGGACAACTAAGCACATCAAGTCTCACAGTCAATATCCCCAAGTTGTACCTCCCTAGATATTTGTAATAATGGAGGGGTAACAACAATCGATTGGAGATAAGATACTCCATCTCCATCCACAAAGGATATCTGCAATGTGGAAAACTGCTCTGACACCTCACTCGTCAATTGTAAGATGGATCTCCTGCTAAGATCATCCGCCACCACGTTCCCCTTCCCAAGAGTATAGAAAATCTCAAATTCATATTCTTGGAGAAACTCTAGCCATCATCTCTATCTCAAGTTCAGATACTTATGAGAAAATATATACTTGATAATATTGTCATCATATTAGATGGTAAACCACTTTCCAATCAGGTAGTGTTTCCACATATTTAATGGGAAGACTACCGCTACAAGCTCAAGATCATGGGTCACATAGTTCTGATCATGTTTCCTCAAAGGGCATGAACCATAGGCAATCCCCACATCCCCCTGCATTAGGACACAACCAAACTCGGTCCCTAATGCACTAAAGAACACCACATGCTCAACACCCTCCTCCAGTAATATCAAGATGGGAGCACACATCAATCTCTACCTCAGCTCTTGAAAGTACTACTAGTACTTGTTTATCCATAAGAAAGGCTTCCCTTTCCATGTCAAGGATGTAAAGGGTTCTTATACTCTAGAAAATTCAGGTACAAACCTCTGATAGTAACCAACCAAACCCAGGAAACTCTGCACCTCAGTAAGACTCTTGGGTGAATCCCAAGCGAGCACTGCTTCAATATTCATCAAATCCACTGCAGCTCCAACCTTTGAAATGATGTTTCCTATAAATTGGACCTCCTAAATCCATAACAGACACTTCGAGAGATTCCAATAAATTTGGTTCTCTCATAGTGTGTCCAGGACCATCCTCAAGTGTATCGTGTTCCCCTCCTCAGACAATGAGTACACTAGGATGTCATCAATGAAGACCACAACGAAACGGTCTAAGGATGGAAAATTATGTTCATGAGTCTCATGAACACTTCTGGGGATTTATTCATGCCAAAAGACATCACTAAGTAATCATAGTGATCGTACCAAAATTTTAAGGATGTCTTCGGTACATCCTCATCTCGTACATGAAGCTGATGATTGCCAGATCTGAGGTCTATCTTCGAGAACCACCTAGATCCATTTATCTGATCACAGAGGTTGTTAATCCTAAGTAGTTTATAATTATTCTTCATGATATCCTAGTTTAGGAACCAGAATTCTACACATAATCTCAAGCTACTGTCTACCTTCTTGGAAAAAAAACTGGGGCCGCCCAAGGTTAGATATTGGGTCTTACGAATCCCTTCTTGTGAAAGTATTCTATTTGTACCCTAAACTCACAAATCTCTACAGGATCCATCTTATATGCATATGTAGATATCATTTTCATCTTGGGGTAGAGGTAAATGCATAATTCTACCTCCCTACGGGGAGGTAATCTAGGGACATCCTCAGTAAAGACGTCTTCATACTCCACCACCATTGTAGGAAACTGTAGACTCCTATCATCCACCAAACTAAGGGTGAGGCTAGCCAACTGGTGAGTAATTAGCTTCACCCTTCTATGCATAAGTTTTTCATTCACTGCATGTGTTTCCTTTTCACCAACAAAGGAAAACTTGGTCCCATCTCTACAGATACACCACACTATGTGCCTAAAATAGTCGATTTGGGCATGAACTATGGATAACCAATCCATACCAAGAATGACATCATAAGGCCTCAATGATTCCACCAAGAGATCCCAATCAAAACTCTCACCCCCTTGAGTAATGGAACACTATCATTACCAGTGTGTGATTATCGAATCTCCCCCCATAGGAGTCTCTAAGCGTAGGGATCGAGTCAATGGTTCCACTGGAATCTCTGAGTCTAGAACATGGTTCGTGGAAAGAAAATATCGACTGGAACCTACACCTATAAAAACTATAGCTAGGGTGGAAAAGAAATATATCATACCTCTAATAATATTTGGATAATTAGGGTCATAATCCTCTATCGCTTGAATTTGGTCTCATACCTATCCACCAGCTCTCTAATCCCATGGCGGACCACCTAGGGGTGGCGGTGGTATTACATCAAACCTCTACCCACTACCTGCAGCTCTACCTACTCCTCTGTAACATATACTACCCATTATACCTCCCTAATCCTACCTCCTTCTTTTCCTTGGCAGTCCCTCGACCATCTGCTGATCATCTACACGGTGAGTCAGGCAATCTTGATCCATATGTCCCCAACCACCGCATGAGTAACACATCATGTCCTTCAGCTGAACCACTCTGCCTTGGGATCCCCACACCACTGATCCTATATCTTGGGGTCATCCCCTAGAGTTCTTGGCCTTCTTGGTTCCCAGAATCTACTGTCATCTATCTAACATTGAAGACTCAACTGCCTAGTGCCTGATGGTAGCTCCCACTATTGACGTCTGCTCTACCAGAAATCTCTCAACTAACATGGATCACTCTAGTACCCTAGAATATTTAAGGATTCTTAGGTAAATCATGGATTCCTTGATCTCCTGACATATCCCCTACTCAAAGGTTCAAGCCCTGAAGAATGGGTTTCACACCATATCTGTGTAGTACTGAGAAAGATCGATAAACCTCGTCGAGTGCTCCATTTCTATCCGACTACCCTACTAAAGATACAGGAGCACCTATATGGGAAATGAGCATAAATTCATTAAAAATAAATCCTCCCCGAAGGGGTGCTTAAAATATTCACAAGATAGAGTTGTCTCATCATGCATCTGGATCACTAAGCTCCACCACTGCCCCACTAAGCCCTGAAAAAGGCTCACAGTTAGAACTTCCATCTGGTCAAAAAGCATCCTCACAAGGAAGAATACATGTGTAACTACCTTCATATAACCCTCAGCTACCTGGGGGTCTGTCTCATCCCTAAACTTGGGAGTTCTCTACCTTTGTAACTCATGAAACATACTCAACCTACGTGCATCCTCTACCGGTAGTTCTGGTATTAAATGCTTCTTTATGGGTGGTGGTATCACCAGTACACCACCTAGAGGTGCTATCTCCAGTAATGGTCCCTATACCGACACCTCATCGCTAGTAATATCATTCTCATGATCACAATCAGAATCCTGGTTGGCTTTCTACATGGAGGCATCCTGAAATAGATCAAGATGTACCATAGTCAATAGAGTATACTTGGTGATCTTACACTAAAAGGACATGAGAACACACTCAAAATCCTATATGATGAATGTACCATTTATTTTCCCTGCAACTCGTGTTTTCATGTACCAAGTCAAAAAGTAAAATTCAGAGTCCTAGTGTATGGATAGGTCGGTTGTTTCACCAACACTAGAGTCTCTGGTCTGAAATCCGAACTCGAAACACTCAACATTGTTTCCCCAAAACAATCTCACAGACTCTTGGTTCTTTAGGTATAATCGATCTCCTCTGATACCACTCTATCACGACCCATCCCAAAGGGGAAAATTTTGTGACTACCCCAAGCCCACCTCTGATAGGATAGGGGATGACGACTAGCACCGAGTAGGAATATCCTATAAATGGGAGGTATTTTCCTAAGTACATGTACACATGCACACATCTCCAAGCCTAAAATTTTGAAAGGTAAAAACACTAAGTAAAAAATTAATGCATACACTAAGATACCAACCATAGAGTACGATAGTAGAAAAACTGGAAAGTAAACAGGGCTAGAATACAATCCTATGAAAAGAAAAGTCTACCAAAGTGAATGCACAAGTTCCTGAAACTCATCTATAGAAAACCTTACCTGAAGGGTAGGTGTATAACAGATTCCTGAATTTGTAGGAGTAAAACACATCCTTCTGATACCTATAATCACCACCTGGTTCTGGTCCACCTAGAACTTCATCAAAGTATTGATATTTTTCACATGACACGACACGTGTGGGAAAACCCATGGAGAGGTGAGTAAAAAAATACTCAGTAGGACACCTCAAAACCACAAAAGAAATACCACTAATAAATACATGAAGTATGACACAAATAAATACATGAAGTATACCATAAAGAAATACATGGTATACAGAAAATGGAACACCTGAAGTGTTGTCAGTACGATCATCTCACACAAGTAAAAGTTTAAAACATGAAGAGAAGGATTTCTAGTTATAGTCCATAGATATACTAGTTTCTATAACACCTGGAGTGTCGATGAAGCATGTAACGTTGATGGTTCATAGATAATTGTAGCATCGATGGTGCATGGAGTGTCAATGAGTAACAGAGTGTCGATGGCACACAGAGCTTCGATGGGGCTCAAAGCATTGATGGCGCCCATAGCTTCGATGGTGCATGGAGCGCCGATGGCCCACAGAGCGTCAATGGAACATGGAGAATTGATGGAACATGGAGCATCGATTTTGCAAAGATCATTGATGGGTCACGGATCGTTGATAGCGCATGGAATATTGATGGCACATGGAACATCGATGGGTCATGCAGCCCCCAAGTCATAGCTAGCTATATAATTTCTCCCATATCACGATTGTACCAAGAGAACCTACTCCCCAATACAATAGGTCATATTCTAACTTTCAAAAAAACTCTATTAGATTATCAAAAAAGTTCCTTCTCATCTCAAGGGACCCAACACTGCAAACGACTCATCAAATGGACACACGGTTTGAAAGATACATTTGTTTTTCTAAAAAGGTCTTACCTGGGTCCGGTCTGATCCGACCCGCCAGAACCAACCTGTCAGCCAACTTGACCCAGTTCGACCAACCCGACCCTACATGACTCGGTTCAGACTGACCCAAACCGGATCGGCCCGCTAGGCCACTGGGTCCAGCCCACTGGGCCGCCAGAGCAGCCCGACCCTTATATCTCATCCCACACTCATGGGTCGGTTTTGTCGCACTGTATGTGGTCCGCTGGCCCGCATGCCTCCGCTTATTCAATGTGGAACCACCATGGTCACTGCAGTTGGTCACTGTATCCCATCTCCCATGAATCTTCTCGCCACCGCGAGTTCCATGCGGACCTCCATCCTCATACATGGAGACCCTCACCGCATCCCTTATTAGTGTCATGACTACCTTCCACAGCCCCCGTGTCACCCGCCTATGGCCCCCACTGTTGTGGGCTCTCTCTGACACAGTCCCTCCTGGACCACCTCCTGTTGCCGCCACCAGTTTCCCTACCAGCGTCCCTTCCTACCGTGCTTTTCCTGGACCAGCCCCCATCAGGCCATTGCTGCCTCCTTCGGTGGCATGTCACTACCTCGCGCTCCCCCTGGACCAGCCCCTTCAGCCGCCCTTCCAGTAGTCTTCCATGCGTCGTCATAAGCCACCACCTCACCCAAACTGTATCATGGTCTCATTACACCTCTACTATGACATCACGGGGTCAAACCTTCAATCTAGGATCATAGCACCATGGATCGAGGCTTTTAAGGGAGAAGAATGTAGGAAGAACGTAATAGATTTAGTGGGGAGAGATAAATCACATGAATACTCGGTAAATAGATTTTGGCCTTATTCGTGTCATCCTTGATCTGTTCATGTTAAAAGGTTTAATGAAGAACAAATCAACACACAGATCTAAATCCTCATTCGAAAACCCGAAAGAAGTTATCCATCCAGTAAGAACGGATGAACCATAGATCAACCTGTTTGTGGGTTGGTCCACGTTCTTCCTTTGAATCAAAAAGGGAAAGGAAATCACAAATATATAAAACATTTTATCTTGTGGTTGGATCAGTCATTGATGAAGAATGGAGGTCCATGTCATCGTCAATCCTTGATCTGTCAGCATTCATCGAGAGAGAGTTTCCTTCCATGACTTAGAGAAATTATAGGGTTATAATGATAACCTTGAATTCCTGAAAAATGTTTCATTAAAAAGAAAAACACCACTACATAAAATAAAATATTTTTATTAAAATATTTTAATAATGGTTACATCCAATTTATAAATTTCACTGTCGACCCGCGTCGGTCGATGTTAGGCCCCACCTAAGGTAAAGTAGTTGCTTTGAACATAAAAGTGCCCTCATATTTCTGATTCAAGCACCCATTTATAATTTATTCCCATTTTAAATAAAAACCACCCACATGATTTATTAAAAACTTAACATTTTTCATTGTATCATTCTGGGCACACCGGGTCTCAAAATCTCACATCGTCTCAGCGCTTTGTCTCAGAATTTTTCCAATTAATTTATAAAAATAAAATCATATAAAATATGATTCATTATATAATAATTTTATTAAATAATTAATTAATATGTTTATGTTTATTATACAAGATATTGGAGTGTGTTCAAGGAAATCAAGATAAAAGGTAAGGGTTTTTTGGATCTCAATTTGGTTTCATTGAAATATGATTTGTGTTCACCACCTATTACTTTATTTTTTTATGTATATAATATAAATGGATTTATATTTTTTCATAAATTTTATGAAATCAAATGTATTTACAAATCCATCCCATGTTCTACCTTCCATGAATTTTCAATTCGAAATACTGCAATGCTGAAAGGGTTTCTATCACTATCACCCTTAATTGAGGCATGTTTTGATATTATGCATCAATATTCTTTTGGATATTGTAACTAATACCCCTTGACCTCTAAAATCCTAAAAAATGATCTTGTAAATTTCACTTCCATTTATTCTCTTCCTTTCTTTAGACTATGATTGATATCTTCCCTAAAATATAAGGGTTTTTCATAACTCAATCTAATTTATTAAGTTATAATGTTTATATTTGATATTTTTCTTTCATTTATTATGGTATACCATATTTCTATCTTAGTATATCACTTCTTATTCAACTTATCCTTATTGATGAATTCCATTCCTTCTTTAAAATGTAACTATATTAAGAATAATTCTCTTCACCTTAAATGATGATTTTTCACCCATGTCTATGATCTCCTCTTATCGCTAATATTCTCCTAACACATTTTTGAAGCCCTATTATGTTTGAAGGATTATGAATATCATATTTAAAATTTCCTATTTTCAAAAGGATTTTTTATTACCACTTTTTATTATGTATATTTTCAACCAATGTATTTTTTAAAATATTAAAAGGTTTTTTCTTCCTTGATCAAATGTTTTTTCTTACAGAAAAAATTTCCTTAGGATGCCTTTATATCTTTTTCAAAGATCCATTATTTGATATTATTTTAAAATTAAATTTTTTAAATTTTTTCACTTTAAAGGACTTTTTCAAGTAACCTATAATATTGTGTTTTACAATGATGGTAAAAGAAATTCTAAAACTCATTTATAATTTCATTTCCATTTTCATTTTCAATTTCAAAGGGACTTACATTCTTGGGAGTCATGTTTCGTTATTTAATCACTATTTATATTTATCCTTTTTAGGGATTGAACTCATGGTAACAAAGAATCCAATTCTTGATCCCATCTTATGTGGTACCTTTTGAAGCGTTCTTTTTGCAAGGATATTTGCTATCTATGTCAACATCATTTTAAGTTTATTTTTTTAACTGGGGATATGTTCTTTTAAAACCATCTATATTATTTATATTGATATTTTATGGGAATATTTTTTATAAATAATCATGAAACCCATTTATTTCTAAGGTTAATGATGCTTTGATGAAATTTTGTATTTTTTTTCTATGTGTTACCCTTATGCATGTATATAATATGATGTGATGAGTGGGACTATAATTATATAGCCCTCCAATCCATTAGGTAAGGATTTATATCTTGTGATATTTTATTGGATTAGGGAGTGAACCTAATCCACTAGGTGACTATTTCCATTATGTGATGATGGATGGGCCTGGATTTATATAGCACTCTAATGCTTTGGGTAAAGATTTATATATCATTAGATGTTATGGGATTAGGGAGTGAACCAAGTCCATTATGGGACTCTGTCCATTATGTGATGATGGGTGGTCCCAAAACTATATAGCCCTCCAATTAATTGGGTAAAGATTTATATATCATGAGATGTTATGGGATTAGGGAGTGAACATAATCCACTATGGGACTCTTTCCATTATGTGATGGCGAGTGGGAGTGGAATCATATATCCCTCTAATGAATTGGGTAAAGATTTATATCTCATGATATATTATGGGATTAGGGATTGAACCTAATCTACTATGGGAATCTATCCATTAAGTGATAATGGGTGGCCCCATGATTATATATCCCTCCCATGTATTTTGTAAAGAATTATATCTCATGAGATGTTATGTATGGGATTGGGGAGTGAACCTAATCCATTATGGGACTTATTCCACTATGTTATGGTGGTATTGGGATTGAACCTTGACTTATGCTAATGATTTAATGTATCATGTTGTGGTCACAATCTTATGATTCTAATATCCTTTGATATTGGTTTATTTATGTTAAATACTCATGATATGATTCTTCACTAATGATCCATGTTTCATTGGGTAAGAATTATACATATTTTTTTCATGTTACTTGTTTATATTATCATACTCATATGTTCATCTTATTCTCACTTATGGTGTTTGATTATTATCACTCATGATTACCCTTATCGAGCATTTGAGTTCACCCCTTCTTATATTTCCATTTCCCAAGGTAATTAAGGAATAAAATATATATGATATACCTATAAAATTATCTTGTGTATAAAATTTGTGGGAGACATTGAATATTGTTTATGGTGTAACCAGTTCTTCGTACAGTGAAAAAAATGCCCTTGGGTTAAGAAATACATGGGTTTTTAGTTAAAGGTTATTATTTTTTCTAATTCTTACAAATACACTAGAACTCTCAATCCTTTTTTTTATTAGTTAATGAATTTTATGGGTAAAATAATGTAATATTATGTTTTTAAGGCTTGTTTTTCTATACAGCCTACCCAGAAGCTTAAAAATATAAAAATACCAATTTAACTTTTCTTGATTTAATTCCTCTAACCCTGATTTCTTTCCCAAAATAGACTCCTCTATACCTTTCTCATGTGATTCCCTTCCTCCTTGGTGTTGATTTTGGTGGTATTTCTTAAAATTTCTTCATTAAATAACCAAGTTAGGGTTTTTCATTCCTTCATCTTGGTCTTTCCTCCTCCTTTATTATATTTCTCTCTTTCCCTATGGTTATAGCAGTCTAGGGTTAGCTTCATTTGAATTTAATGATAGAGTATTTGTTTGTATGACTTTCTATTTTATTTTTGGGACCCCTATTCTATATAATTGGTGGTTTTATTGATTTTTAAGAGTTTCAGGTAGTTAATGATAGGTAGTTTCATGAGGCACCCTTGTTTGATGTAGAAATTATGCATGATTTTATTTATAAAGGGTTGTTTAACTGATCTAAACTATTTTATGATAGTTTTCAAAGTTGATCATTTATTTTATAGTTTTTTTAAATGTTTTCTCCTGGTTTTGATAAGTAAAATGGTTTCAAAGTCATGTTATTTATATGATAAAATGAAACTACTTGTGATGTGTTTATGAAATCCCCTTTTGAAATGGAATTTGACTTATTGAAATGGGGGATGGAACATGGGGACATGGGTATCTAGGTGGGAAGAATAGAAATAATTACTAGATTTGGATTAATCAACACTAACTAAACACATTATAATTGGACAAGAGGTCAAGGTTCCATTAGATGGGCTTCACCAGACTACTAGGCCAAGACATGCACTCCTTGGAAGTTGGATGGATATGGTGTCTATATATGGAAATAAAAATTCCTTTAGGACAAATCATAATCTCCTTATCGGTTTGTGCACACAATTTTTTTCATTGATAAATAACAAGATGGTATGGGGATTATAAGGTGCCCATGACCTTAGTTACCTTAGGTATATTTCATGGTGCATGTTCATAAAATGATTATTTACATGGAACTTAATTTTATTTAAAACCATTACAAGAATGTTTTTTTTATTTTATCTAATGGTTAAAAGTGTATGTTCTTATACCTTAATTTTAAACTAGCATGTTTGTGTTTATCTAAAAAGATTTACTCATGAAACATGTATCATCCTGATTTTTTCTCATGTGGTACGGATCCTTTAAGTTTTAGTTTGAACCTTTATTTTCATAAAAATAAAAGTGGTTAAGAGTTAATGAAGGGTTTGAGAGTGTCCAGGGATTTTTTGAATCCCAAATATCTAGTTTTTGGGAAAAATAGGTGAGGCTCATAGTTAGTGCTAATCATACACCTCAACTATGTAGACCTTGGAGAGTGTCACGTGGTTTTTCAAACCATTCACTCCAGGCTGTACGACCATGAAAATTTGTGCAATTGGGTTGTAGAGGTTATTCGCATGGTGTGCTCATGGTTAGTGATAATTACATATTGGTTGTTAAAACCAAGGATTTTCATTTCAAGAAATGGATTTGATCAGGGAGTTTATAAAGAAAGTGATCTAATATTATAAGATGATTACAATGTTTATGGTGGCATTATTTCCTAGTGTTTTCAAAATTTTGGGCTCAAAATAAAGAGGATGAAGCAAGCTTCATGAAAGGTATTTTTCTGGAATTGACTCTTATAAAATATGGTAAAGGCATGAGTTTCATGATGACTGGGTTTTACGAATACTGGGTTTCACAAAAGGTTGAGTTTCAAAAAGGTGTAAAGCAATGTGAATGCATGGTGAAATATGGTACATCATCATGACTATGAGAATTAGGTCATCATGAATTCATGAAGGGTTGACAGTAAACCTTTTTTACTATGAGAAACTTCTCAAATGGGTTAAATTTTACTAGAAATTCACTAATAGGAGAGATTAATGAACATAATTTTGTAGTTTCAAGAAAAATACACTAAGAGGCATGGAATCATCATGAAGGGTTGAGCCTATAAATAGGTGGAGACCCCCACTTCATTTTATATGAAATGAATTGGAGAAAATTATAAACTTATCTGAATTCATGAAGTATAAGCGCTTCATGAATCAAACATTAATTTTGATCCTAAGCATCATAAAAAGGATGTATTAGTCTTGGCCAATGATTAGGTATCTTGGGAAAAGGAGTTTCACGATGACTAGTCGTAATGACTTAGTGTTCTGTGAAGGCAATTTTCTTCATGACGGTTGTGAGCTTCACGAACAGTAGTGTTGAACATCTATTTTAAGTGAGCAGTTCTTTCAATTGCATCAACTCGGGACTACAGTGCAAGAAGAGTCTCATTATATTCAGGGGAAAAGACTTAAATTTCTATCTACTGAAGTGACTTTCAAGTCATTAAACTAAGTAAGACTTCACCCAAAGTTGTAAGCTAGTGGGATTCGACGGAAGTGTTATGAGGGAGGTAGTGTGATATCCCTAAAATCTTGTAAAGGTATTGTGTCTATCACAAAGTGACTATGTATAAACTTATGTATTATACAACTAGTGAATATTAGGGGATTTGGGTATGACCAACACATTTTCAGAATATGCTCCTTGGAATATCCCTTAGTGTTCAACCAAGTAAAACTATTGTGTTGTATCTATGCATGTGAATGTTTGATTACTGCATGATTTCATTACATAGTTTTAACAAGTTCCTACTAAGGTGGGAACAAGATCTATCACTTTAAAAGAAAAAGTTGACACTCTGATTCACCCCTCCCCTCTCAGGGTGTTTTGGGGTCTTGTAAGTGGTATCAAATGGTATAGATTGTTATAGTTAAATCTATCCTCTTTTGTTTACATATAGAATTAAGTGAATGTAAAATGAGTCCCCCTCTTTTATAGAAGAAACTTCTAGATTTGGAATAACATGATGATATCTCATTTGAGTTCCCTTAGGATGGAAGTTCTTTTTTACACTACTCAGGGGATTCTGGTCACTGATGCGATAAGTATGCCTATGACTAAAATGGAGAGGAAAGTTCTTGATGTAGAATATAAATCACAAAATGCTCTTACTATGTCCCAATTTGATCAAATTTATTTTAATGTGAGGAGTTGAACTTAATACAATTCTATGTGGGAAAACTAGAAAATATATATGAAGTTGAAAACAAAGTGAAGGAGGCCAAACTCCAAGTTTTGTACAATAGGTTTAATGATCTAAAAATTCATCTTGATGAAAATTAAGACACTATTTTAATTGAATTACTGAAGTTTTGGGATCAATTCTAGGACTTGGTGAAGAAATTAAAGGCATTGACATTGTGAAGAAGATCATGAGAAATCTTCTACTTCTATACAATCCAAAATTTTCATCCCTTGAGGAAAGGGATATCTCTAAAATTTCTCTTTATATGCTAAGTATCCAGGTGGCTTATGAAATGAGAGTTAAACTAGAAGATGCAACAACTTGAGTAAGAAAGTAAATGGAATTCAAAGCCATGGAAAAACTTTAGGTTTTTAGAGATAGTATTAATGAAGACAATGAGGAAGATTAAATTATTTCTCTTTTTTCTAGGAAATTCAAGATAGGAAAAGGTATATTTGAATCAAAGATTCCTCTTGCCTTTTTTCGATGTGGTGGAGTTGGGAACATTTCATATTGGTGCTCAAGGAAGTTTAGTGATGAATAAAGTGAAGCAGGAATCATGAAGAAGCCTAATAAAAGGTTTCCCCAAAATTAAGACTTCAAATTAGGAAAGAAATTATTGAGAAAGAGTTTCTTCTGTAAATAAGAACAAGATGATAATGAATTTTTAGAGGATAAAGAACTAGAGTTTAAATATGAATCCTAAGCATCCATGATGGATACTATTGAAAAGGAGAAACCTTCAAAAGATAAAGGTAAGTAGTTGATTGGTGTTTTTGATATTAATGTAGAACTTGAGGATGCTCTTGATAATATTGAGATTCAAATAAAGAGAAATAGAATGATGAAAACCATTCTGGAAGAGTCATCAGAGTATGTTGATTATCTTGAAGTAGAAATTGATTGATTGGAAGTAGGGGCAGAATAACATTTAATAACTATTGAAAGCTCAGTAGAAGTTGTGGAATTTAATATTAGGATTTAAGAGAAGGAAAAATTCATTAATGAACTTACATAAATATTATATTGTAATATTAATACAATTTATGGACTTGAATAATAAGTTATTACTAAGGAGTAAACTTGAAACTAAATCAAAATCAAGGGAAATAAAGAATAAATTATAGTTTTGTAAGATTCTCATATGTAGAGCTATTAGAAAGATATAAATGTGTTTTTTAAGGATAATACAAATCCTTGAATGATTAGAGATACACAAGTATGGGAAAAAGTGTAATTGGGTGTGATGTGGAAACATCAAAGGCCAAAAATGGGATGAGCTAAAATAAAGGGAAGCATAAAGTGGAACATATCACAAAGGATCCCAATGTCTCAACAAAGAAAGTTTCAAACCAAAAAAGAAAAGAGATATTAATATAATACTCAAGTAACTAGAAATTATCACCAGTTAATAATCATTACAATAGAAGGAGTCATGAATAGTAATGGAAGTGAGAAGACATTTTCTCTTATGAAATGTCAATTCTTTGTATTTTAAGGACATACCATGTCATATTGTGAAGAGAAAATGAGCTATCTAAATAGGTAAATACATATAATCCAATAAAGGATAATGATACTATATCCTTCATTATATAGAGAAAATATTTTCTATGGATATTTTTTCACTATTATAACTACTTTCATAAATATATCCATTGCAAGCAAAGGAAAGGCAGAAAAATTACCTACAGAACTCAAAGACAAGTCAATACCCATTAACTAATCAAAGTAACTCTTTCAAATAATTATTCTCATCTATAAGAATAATATTATAATGATGAACCCATTCATATTGAAAAGATATTTTAAAGGCCATATTTATCCTTCACTCAATCAAGTGTCTCATGGAAATAAAAGAAGAAATTGAGAAATCCAACATTATAGAAATATATCTCAAAGCTATAAATAATAGTATCACTTGGATTATTAATAGTGGGTGCACATACCATATGATAGGGAATTCATATTTATTCAATAATGTTAAGAAAACAGTTTATATAATAGTTAGGTTTGGTAATGATGGTGCTTTAAATATCAAAGATGGTGGAAATACAAAACTGGAAAATAATGATCTTAAGAAAATTGAAGTTCTCTATGTGGACGGTTTGCATAAAAATCCCATGAATGTGATTCAAATATTTGACTTAGTATTTATGGTGACATTTAATCAAAAGGGTTTAAATATCAAATAAAATATAATGAATTATCTCATGAAAGGATTTAGAATGGATGGAAATTTATACCTGGTTTACAGTAAAGAGAACATTTGTTACTTAACAGTTGAAGAATAAAACAACTTGTGGATCTAGAGGTTGGATAAAATTAAAAAACATAGCATGGAAAAAATATATAATTTTAAGATATTCATCCATATTCCCAATATGAATTTTGAATGAGAAAATACATGTGATGTTTGTATACGAGGAAAGATCGTCGGAAGTTTATATCGGCTGAAGAACATAAGGGAATAAAATCGACTCGATCTAATCCACATAGATTTATGTGATCCAATAAATTTGGATATCACGTATAGAGATAGAGGAAACATCAAGTGGTTGATTGAATTAAAATTTATCATTGAATTTCTGAGAATGAAACTATTCACACAATCAAGAATCTACAATCTAACAATAGAGGAGAATATACATCCATTAAATTTGAAAATTATCTGGAAAAACATGAAATAAATAATGAGGTGAGTACAATGGGAACCCCACAAAAAACATATTTGTTGAACAAAAAAATCTATAGGTGAATAATGTGGATATAACTATACTAATTAAGAGTCTTATTTCTCATCATTACTAGAAATAGGTTGTTCATGTATCGGAGTAAACTCAAAATCAAATAGGGATTTTTATGGGAGAAACCAAGACACCATATGAGTTATGGAATAGAAGTAAGTCCTATATAAAGTATTTTTGTGTTTTTCGAAGTAAATGTTTCATCTTAAACAAATAATGAAATCAATGAAAGTATGGTGATTCTGCAGGTAAGGGAATATTCCTTGGATATTCAATGAAGAGTAAAGCCTAAAAATGTTATAATAATCATTTTGGAAGAATTGTATAAATCAGTGATTTAAATATCATTGATGATAAAATCATAAATACATTGAGAAGTTCATATGTTGATATTATATAAGATGAAGAAGAAAGTGGACAAGGGATGGGTTCAAATATAGAAAAATAATAAGGCTTGCAGAATAATCAGGGCTCATGAAATGATGATGATTCAGAAGAAGAATCAGAAGAGGGATCCATGGAAGAAGAAACATCATAAAAACCTCAAAAGAGAAATAAAAGAGTATAAATTGATCAATACAACATCATTGGGTATTACACCACACCCACATAGACAATGAGAATGAGTAATAAATCACATTCTTTATTCATATCAAGTGTGGGGCCAACCTTGTTTTAAGAAGCAGTGAAGGATGAATCATGGGTTAAGGACATGAATGAAGAATTAGATCATATTGACAAGAACTAGGCATGGAATCATGTTAAGAGACCCAAAAATAACAATGTTATTGGACCAAATTAGATCTTTAAAAAAAATTATATGACCATGGAAATGTGATCAGAAATAAGGCACACTTTGGGTGTAAAGGATATGCATAGATTTAAGGAGTTGATGTTGAAGAAAAATTTACTTTGGTGGCTATATTGGAGTCAATCAGGCTCTTTCTTTCCATGGATATTCAAAGAGGAAAAAAATTATCGGATGGATGCCAGAACAGAATTCTTAAATTGTATTCTTAAAGAAGAAGTATACATTGAACAACCAATGGTTTTTTTATTGGTAATCATAAAATGAAGGTTTTTAGATTAAATAAGGAACTCTATGGTCTAAAGAAGGCACCATGATCATGGTATTCTTGACTATATTATCATTTGAAGAAGCTTGAATTTAAAATTGGAGTTTTTGACCATAATATCTATGTAAATAATTATCATAAAGATCAATTTATGGTACTTGTGTATGTGGATGATATTATTTTTGGCATAAGTAGGAAGGGATTAGAAAAAGAGTTATCTAATCACATGAAATCATAATTTTAAATGTCTATTATTAATGAACTCACATACTTCTTGGGAATATAAGTGATTCAAAATAATTATTACACATTCATTTCATAGGAAACATATGTAAGAGATCTTCTGAATAAATTCAACATGCATGACTCCAAATCAATGTCGACTCCAATTGATATTGGGACAAAACTTAGAAAGTATGAGGATGGGACATCTATGGATCTCACCCTATATAGAAGAATCATTATAAGCTTATTATACTTGACTATAACATGGAAAAATATTGTCTTTTCAATATGCTTAGAGGCCTTCTTTCAAAGTATCCAAAGGAATAACATTTGGAATTAGTTAAAATAATCATGAGATATATTCAAGGTGCTCTTCATTTTGGATTATGCTTTTCTGTAGGAAAATAAAATGAATTATTGTAATTTTATGATGTTGATTGGGATAGATATATGGTGGATAGAAATTCCACAATTGGTGTAGCATTCTTCATAAGTATCAAATGTTTGGTATGGTTGATAAAGAAATAGAAAATCACTTCTCTTAGTATGAATGAAGCAAAGTATATATCTGGTAAAAAGTCTTGTACACAACTATTGTGGATGAAGAAACAACTAACTAATATTGGTGATGAGTTGAAACAACTGATGTTTAATCATTTTTAAAAAAATATCATGATCAATCTTACAAATAATCTGGTTCATCACTCTCATAAAAAATATATTTAGATCAGATATCACTTCATTAATGAAAAATTTTAACAAGGTGTGATTAAAAAGGATCATGTTGGAACTGATGACCAAGTGGCTGAAATTCTTACTAAGCTGTTGGAAGAACGTGTGTTCAAGAAACATCCATCGAACTATGGTGTTTAGCCACCTCCCGGTGCATGAGGATGTTACAGTTAGTCCCCTCTTCCCATTTATGTTAACTTTTTTAATCTATTTATGGAAGTGATGTAGGTTTGTGGGGGAGATAAAATCTAGGGGGAGTTTTTTTTAAGATCTATATGTACAAATACAGGTTCTTTAGGTTTATTTCCAAATAAGGGGGTGGATAAATTAAATGTTATAAAGGTTTTATGGTTGGTTTATTTTGAAAAAACATGCAATGATTCTATGACACGATGAGAATCAGGTGTTATGAGGAAATAGTTCGTATTTATTAAATCTTATCGTGGACATATTTTAGAATTCCAAAGCATGAGAACCCAATTCATGCTTTCCCTCTTTTTTTATAAACCAATATTTTCTTACATAGACTTATAGTGTTGGATGAGTTGTTTCTCACATTTCAAGTTTTGATAGTGGATGGTGATTTATTGAATTTATCTAAATATTGTCAACAAATCCAAAGGGGGATATTTTTGGATCCAACAATTTTCATTACTGTAAATGGAGTCTAGTTTGAGTTTATTTTCAATCCACGCTGGGTTGATCATGGAGTTTGTTAGGCAAGTGATCTTACAGTACAAGTTGACTACAATATTTAAAGTGGCATCATTTCCCAGTGTTTTCCAAATTTTTAGGCTCAAAATTAGAATTATGGATCAAGCTTCATGAAAGGTGGTTTTCTATAATTGAATCTTCTCAAATATGGTAAATTCATAAGTTTTGGGATGACTGGGTTTCGTGGAGATTGGGTTTTGAAAAAGTTTTAGTTTCATGAAGGTGTGGAGCCTCGTGAATGTGTGATGAAAAGCAATACATCTCCATTAATACGAGAAGTGGATCATTGTGAATGCATAAAGGGTTGATGGTAAATCTTTTTGATTATGACAATCTTAGAAAATGGGTTACATTTCAATAGACCTTGATGAATAGGATAGCTTCATGAACAAAATTTTGGAGTTTCGTGAAAAATCTATTGGAGGTGTGGGATCATTGTGAAGGGCTGAGCCTAAAAATAGGTGGCTACCCCCACTTCATTTGATATAAAAACAATTGGAGAAAAGTTTGAGTTTCTCTGAATTCATGATAGTTAAGAGCTCCATGAATCAAGTATTCATTATAATCATGAGCATCATGAAAATACTGTCTTATTCTTGACAATGATTAGGTATCTTAGAAAAAGGATTTTTGTGATAACTGGTTATTCTATGATGACTTAGTGTTCCAAAAAGGTAGTTTTCGTCATGAAGGTTGTGAGCTTCATGAAGGATCATTGTGAACAGCAGTGTTGAACTTCTGGTTTAAGTAAACAGTGCTTTCAAGTGCATAAACTTAGGACTATGGTGCAAATAGAGTCTCATGCTAGTCAGGGACAAAGACTTAAATTCCAATCTACTAAAGAAACCTTCAATTTGTTAAACTAAGTATGACTTCACCCAAAGTAGTAGGCTATAGGTAGTAGGTGGAAGTGTTCCAAACGAGGTAGTGTGTTATCCCTAAAATATTATAAAGGTAGTTCACTTGGAATATAGTGACTATGTATAAACTTCTGTATTACACAACTAGTAAATATTGGTGGCTTTAGATATGAATGACACACTATCAGTGTATGCTTCTTGGAATATCCCTTAGTGGTGAACTAAGTAAAAATTTTGTGTTGTCTCTCTATATGTGAATGTTTGATTATTACATGATTCAATTAGATGAGTTTAACAAGTTCCTATCAACATGGGAATAAGATCTATCGCTTTAAAAGAAATATTTGACACCCTGATTCACCCCCCCCCCCCCCCCTCTCATGGTGTTTTGGGGTCCTACATTGTTCGAACCAAGTTGGATGGAGAAGGTTTTTTGAAGTAAGAAAATTTTGTTTTCAAAGAGTGTTGTCTTTTTTTTGTCAAAGAGAATAAATCAATTCACCTTGTAAAATTATTGTTGAATATGATTATGCTTTACTAATTTGTATTTCACAAATATCATAAGTTGTTTGGAGAACTTGTGATGCAAGACTTGTGAATGAATGGGGGAGTACAGGTGGTGCTAATTGTATTCAGGTTTTACTGGAAAGAAATATGTTCTTGGAAGATATGTAATTTATAATACTTTCCTTTGAAAATATAATGATGTTAAAGGTGATAGATCAAAGGATAAATATAAAAATATATGGGTTTTGTGATATGATCACAAATCAATTTGATTGGTGATGCTAAAACAGATTTTAAGGTGGCACCGTTTTCTAATGTTTTCCAAATTTTTGGGTCTAAAAATTAGATAATTAAAAGAAGTGTTTTTTGAAAAGTAAGTTTCATGCAAGTATTAAGGAGGCTTGAAAATTTTCACACAAGTCATATTTCAAGATCATCACATCAAAATATGAAAAAGGAAAGAAGTGCACGTAAGTTAAGGTAGTGGTGCGCAAGTAGGAAGTGGCGCGCAAGTAGTAATTTGTGCGCAAGCAGAAATTTGCGCACATGATGAAATGCCTATAAATAGGAGGCTGACCTCTTCATTTTTAATTCTAAACACATAAGAGAAAATCTTATATCTGGTTCATGCAAGTATTGGGGAGTGAATTTCAAGTTTTGAGTTGCATGCAAGAAGGGAGTTACGTACAAGCAGTGTGTTGCAGGTAAGTCAGAAGTGGCACGCAAGTTGTGAGTTATGCATAAGAGTGGCGCACAAGAAGTGAGTGGTACACAAGTTGTGAGTTGTGAACAAGAGTGGTACGCAAGCAGTGAATGGTGCACAAGTAGAGAGGCATGCAAGAAGGGAGGTGTGCAACCAGGGATTGGCGTGCAAGTTGTTTGCACCAGGAAATTCTTACCAGCTTCTGGGTAGGAAAGATAAAAATTGTTTTGAAAGATCAAATTTGAGGAATTGGATCAACAATCACTATAACATTTTATTGCATCATATTGTGTTAGAATAAGCACACTCAATATTGGATTTTTTACATAGTGCTACATGAGTGTAAGGGAACATCCAACTTATTGTATTCCACAACAAAGGATTATTTTCTAGTGGATTGTGTGGTCAATAGTATTTCTAACCATGCCAAGGACTAGATACTCTTATTGAGTAGTGAACCTTGTAAATTCCTATATTATTTTGGGTGTGTGTTTAATTTGTGTTCATCAGGGAAAGAAATATTTAATAGGAGGTGAAGGTTTTTTCATTAGTAAGGAAATATAAAAGAAAAATATATCATTAATTCACCCCTACCCCTCTTAGTGATACTTGAATACTGACTGGGAAACTTAAATTGGTATCAGAGAAGAAGGTTCCATTTATTTTATTCTTTGCAAAAGTTTTGAAGATAAGTTGTGATGGAGAATCTGAATTTCATGAAAAGTAAGGGGATTATGATATTTGAAGGAAATAATTACCATATATAGAAATATAGAATGGTTCCTTATCTTATGTCTCTTGGGTATCAAGTTCTTAAAATTAAAATATATGGATTTCCTTTTATTGATGATCGGGTTCCTCTTACACTTATCGATAAGAATAATCTTGAGAATGATAGAAGGTCTAAAAGTGATTTACTCTCATCACTTTCTAAAAGTGAGTTCTTAAGAGTGAAATATGTTTCCATATCTAAAGGTGTGTGGTATAATCTGAAAAACATATATAAAGAAAATAAAAAAGTGAAGGAGGAAAAACTAAAAATCTAGACGCTGAAGTATGAAGATTTGAAAATGGGTGAGTTTAAATTTTTTGGGTAATTGTTTACCATGGTAAATGACATTTTCAACACAATCAGATGTCTTGGTGAAAAGTTGTAAGATTCTATAGTTGTTGAAAAGATCTTAAGAATTATTTCTGAAAATTTTGATGCTAAATTTTCCTCATTGGAAGATAGAGACCATGAAACATTATCTCTGGAAGATTTATATATCACTCTCATCACTTATAAAATGAGAAAGGAGAATACTATGAAGACAAAAAAATATGATAGAGAAATATCTTTCAAAGTCACCAAGAAAGAAAAGTCTAAAAAGGCACTTAAGGAAGATGTTTTTTCTAACTCTGACTCTAAGAATGAGGTATGTAAATATTTTGATGAAATTTTATCCTTATTTCATAAAAATGTGAGAAGAGTTACAGGTAAATACAAAGAAAAACTTCCCTTGAAGTATTTTGAATTTGGATCCATTGGGCACTTTTTGGCTAATTTACCTCAAAGAAAGAGATAAGAAGATAGTGATGAAGATGAAATAAGGCCAACAAGGTCATGTAAGAAATAGGGTGATAAAGATAAATATTTTTCTAAATTTAAGGATAAAAATTTCTTTAAGTATAAAAGAAGAATATTTTTTTCTAAATATGAAGAATAAGAAGATAGTGAAATTGAATCCAAAAAATCTTTTGTTGAGAAATATGGAGAGAGTGCCTTTATTACAGTAGTGATTAATGAAGATTTAAGGAGAAGAAGTTCTGAAGAAAAAGAAACTCAACTAGAATATCATCTAAAATAAAAGTTGAAAGAATGTATGAGAAATATTAGAAGGCTTGAGAAGAAAAATAGGTATTTGTAAAATGAAAATTCCCCATTAAATAATCAAGAAGGTTTTATTGATGATAAAGTTGAGCTGGTAAAATAAATTTATGATTTTATAAATTATATTGAGAAAGAAAAGAATTGTAATGAACATATGGAAGTTAATCTGAAGTAAAAAAGAATAAGAGATAGAAATTGTCTAACAAAAACTTTATAAATCTAAACAGAAAGGTACAAGTTTAAAAAACTCTATCTTTGATGTTGGAGAAATTTCTGGTAAGGATGAACCTAAGAAGGATAATAAATTATTACCTTCAAAGGTTGAGAAGAACGCTGGAATTGTTTCTAAGAAGAAGAAATCTGGGAATGTTATATATATGGAAAAAGTTAACAATGTTGATAAATCAGAAGTTTCTAAAAATCTTGAGTCTAGAAAAAAATTATTACTGTAAAAACCCATAAAATTCATGGGAAATTTTTTTTCTTAATTTTCTTTGGAATTTTACAAGAACACGGTTTCTGATGGTACCTGATTCCAAGGCACGGTGTGCCCGGAATCAATTTCTGAAGTTTAGCTCGGGTACGTTCAGTAAACGAATGAGCAGGTTTTCTTAACTTTTGAACCAGTGCCTGGAATCGAAATCTGAGGGCACCGATGGAACCGTAGTGCTGGTAATTGCTTAAGAACACCTTTTCTGGAGTTGCATTTTCTCGGGTGAGGTTATTAATTAATTTGGTTAACTAAAGAATAAAAATAAAATTTGTGCAACCAATTTTATTTTTATTTAAGGTAGCTTAAACATATTCTTGATGGTTGTAGTGGGACCCACTAATACCCTAACTCCTAGGTAGGATATTAGTGAGGTGGGGCCCACACGAGCCCCACCCCTTCATTTCCTTTTCACCTCCCACGAGCATTTAATTATGTAACTCACCTGCACCCCCTATTTATTGCCAAGTCAACTCTCACATTTAAATGGTTTATTAAACACCTCATTAATTATTCAACGCTCGATAATTAAATCGTGATTTGATTTTTTAATTTCAAAAACAGTTGGCATGAGAAATAAAATAAGGAAAAGCCTTATTTTATTAGGTTGTTTTGTTGTGCGAGAAGGATTGGAAGAGGAGAGCTCAAGTCTTGGAATCCTCATCTTCCTCTTGAAGAACACGAATAACGCACCGTCACTGATGAAGAATGCCAGCCTCCGATGGAGGAAGAAGAAGGACACTAAATCCTTGGAGATCGACGACAGGATGCCATGTACCGTGACGCCAACGATTCTCTTCTCCGAGACGTCGACGACGCTTACGGAACCTTATTCCACGACGATTATTTCCCGCGATGAACCTTCGTTCAACGACGCCTTGAGTTATGGGGTTTGGTTTAATTTAATTTATGTGGATTATATCCTCGGCCTTTGATTAAATTGTTGAAAGTCGTTTGAACCACTAACGCGGTGGGTGCGGACCAACGAACAAGTCCGAACCCACCGATTTTATGTTATTGATGCGCGGAATGTTGGGCGATGATGAAATGGGGCCATTGAGAGATTTGAGGCCGTCGCAGTAATCTATGGGTCCTGGGACGACCCCAGGCGCAGACAGGAGTAAGAACGGACCACCGAAGCGGCTCCGGTGGCCCGCAGACTACACCGGCGGTGCGGGTCGCCGACGCGGTGGCGCCGGTGGCGGCCGGCACCGGCCAGCCGCCCGGAGGCGGTGGCGTCCCAGCGCGCCGCCAGGAGGGACCGCCGCGGCTGAAGCCGCATTGGCAGGTGAGCGGTCTCGCGGCCGCGCGGGACCCGGGGGGAGACGCGGCGCCAGCGCCGCGTCCGTTGGCAGAAGGGAGCGGCCCCAACGCGGGGTTGCGGCTTCAATCAAGGGGACAGCCGCCCCCTTTGTGCGTCCGCTCGGCCAGCACTGAGCCGACACCACTCAACCAGTGTCGAGCCTCCCCAGGCCGGACCGGCCGCACCGGGCCGGGCCGCACCCACCAGGGGGGGTCTTCAGTCGGGTCGGTCCGGGCCCAAAACCCCCTGTTTCCGGACAGTTCCGTTCAAACGTTCGTATCTTGGGCTACAGACCTCCAATCAACGCACCATCAGTTTTGATGCGATCCTTGGATCGAGACGGTCGTTTTAGTATATTACACTCAAGGTTTCGGAGAACTTTGGGTATGGACGGGTTGGTTCGAACACGAAACCAACCGGGCCCTCGGAGTGGAAACGCTTATAACTTGAGCTCCGAACGTCCAATTGACGTGCCGTCGACTTTGTTGGATTCCTCTTAGTGAGACGGACCTTTTGGATTACTCTTCTAGGGGTTTGGGCGTAGTTGGAGTTCGGTCGGGTTGGTTTTGACTTAAAAACCAACCGGGCCCCTGGAACGAAAAAGCCAATAACTCTCAGACCGGGCGTCCGATTGACGCGCCGTCTGTCAGGTTCAGTTCCTCTTGTTGAGATGGAACTTTGAGATACATCAACTCCGGACTACGTGTCAGTTGATGTATCGACCCCTTGTCTTGTGGAGCGGACCCTCCCGGAAACGAGCATGCTATGTGCGGAAACCCTAGAGCTGGCTGCGACTGCAACTGTAAAGATTGCACTGAAATCCTATGTGGGTTCGGCAGCGATGAAGACCGTACTGAAATCCTATGTGGGTTCGACGGCGATGAAGACTGCATTTAAATCCTATGTGGGTTCGGCAGCGATGAAGACCGTACTAAAATCCTCCGTGGGTTCGACGGTGATGAAGACTGCACTGAAATCCTATGTGGGTTCGGCAGCGATGAAGACCGTACTGAAATCCTATGTGGGTTCGACGGCGATGAAGACTGCACTGAAATCCTATGTGGGTTCAGTAGCGATGAAGACTGTATTGAAATTCTATGTGGGTTCGACGGTGATGAAGACTGCACTGAAATCCTATGTGGGTTCGGCAGCGATGAATATCGTACTGAAATCCTCCGTGGGTTCGACGGCAATGAAGACTGCATTGAAATCTTATACGGGTTCGGTAGCTTGGCTGGTTTAGTATCCTACGTGGGTCCCAGCTTAGATGAATCAGTGGCTATATCTGATCATCTCTATCACCGAAGAAGTATACCTGTGTGAGCTGAGTCTTGACTTTCAATCATTATCTTCGATATGATTGACTTGCTTTCCTATGTGGATTGTGTTGAGCTTTCCTATGTGGATTGGGTTGTACTATCCTATGTGGACGTGATCGAACTTGGGCTCGGGTGTTGGATCCGAACTGGAATTGATGACTTAGGTATATGTATGGGCATATACCTAAGTAGTGTTTGTTGTTACTTCTTGATTGTATCTTTCTTTTGTGGATTATCCTTTGTGGATTCTGGGAGACCTTCGGGGGTCTCAGGGTCCCTACTGAGTAGCGTATACTCACCCATGCATGGGTTATGCCCGCACTACGTTGTGTTGGATGCAGACGACGGACAGCGCTGATCGTGGTAGAGGCTAGTGGATTAGTCAGTACCTGGAGGTGGACCACTGGGCGGGACGTACACGGAGCGGACTGCTAGACCCGAGGAGGTGTGGTGTCTATCTGTACCCACCCTTCAGGTGGGACTTCCAGTGGATGGATTGACATTGCTGGTTTACTTTCAGTTGTTGTACTTTCTTTTGAGTTGTACTTTACTTTCAGTTTGGGTTTGTATTCTGGCCCATTTACTTTCCGCACTTACTTTTTTACCCAGTTTTACTTAGTGTTTACTTCTACTGGCTTACTCTGGGGTGTTTGTTTACTTTATAAAGGCAATTCCTTCCCCTTTTTTCGGGATTTACGCCTTGGTGCTAGTCGCCATCCCCTTCCCTATGGGATGCGGGCTTGGGGTAGTCACGGAACGGGCCCCGAGGACGGGTCATGACAAATTGGTATCAGAGGAGTTCGGTTCTACCGCAGAACTCAGGACTCTGATCTTTCTTCTATGTGAAGCAATAGTGTTAAGGGTGTTGAGTATGGTTATCAGTCCAGGGAGTCCAGTGTTGGTGCGGCGGCTGACGTATCCATACACCAGGACCCTCACATCTGATTTCCGACTCAATTCATGAAAACATTGATTGCATGTGTGTTTCAAAAGTTTTCTTTGTGATTACTTTTTTTCAGCTCACTAGGTATACTGTTTTGACCGTGGCGCACCTGTTTATTTCAGGATGGCCCCACGATGGCAGCCAGCTAGGGTTCCGAGCATTTAGCGAGATGACAGCCCACCGAGCGATGAGGCCTCAGTGCAGGGCCCTTTGACAGCGGAGGCACCGGCGGTACCTCTACCCGTCGATCCACCGATGCTACCAGCCCGAGCCGCTGATAGTGCACGTCACCTTAGTGCACTGCACGAGTTTCAGCGTCAGAGACTGCCCAGGTTCCGCAGGAAGACGGACCCTCAGGTATCCAAGGATTGGCTGGAGGCAGTTGTACGATTTTTCAGGTTAGTGGGGACACCAGCTGACCTCATGGTGATCCTCGCAGCGAGCCTCCTGCATGCGACAATAGGCAGATGGTGGAGCCTGATGCTCCAGGTGCATGATGAGGCATCACTCCTCTGGACGGACTTTGAGAGCCTCTTTCGCTCGGAGTTTGTCCCAGCCACCCTCCGTGCGGTGCGCATCCAGGAGCTTCTACAGCTGCGGTAGGGCAGCATGACGGTCGCCCAGTACTCGGCAAGATTTACCGATCTCTCGCACTATTCTACGAACATGGTACGGGACCCATTCTTTCGGGCTCGGACCTTCAAGTAGGGACTGAGGCATGAGATCAGGGCATCAATGATCTCCCTCAGCATTCCGACACAGGCAGGAGTACTAGATCGAGCACTTCTCATAGAGATATTTCTTGTCGAGCCTACGCCAGCAGTGAGACCTACCGCAGGGCGACACGTAGTAGAGTCATCTGTAGCTGATAGTCGAAGGATTTCATAGGGGTCCAGGCGGACCGGACCATCAGGAAGACGACCTCAGGACACTAGCTCAGAGGTGTAGGGCACAGGGCGTAGAGCCAGCCTTCCAAGGAGCAGGCAGTGCTACGTATGTGGTGGGCAGGGCCACATGGCTTGTGACTGCCCGACCCGCTGTGCAGAGGAGCATCAGACGGTTGAGGGGCCACCCAGGTAGAGGAAGAGGGTCGACCATGGCGGTCCGCCGAGAGCAAGCGGACGAAACAGGGGAGCTGGCCGAGTAGCAGGTGGTGGGAAACGCTTTGAGGCTTTACCACCACCACCACCAGGAGGTCCACCCCGACCACAGGGAGCTGGAGGGCAGAGACAGGCTTAGCTTCAGGCAGTGGAGGCCTACGACCACGGCGCGCCAGAGATGATTTGAGGTACTATCTGTGTCTACTCCACCCTTGTTGCAGTTCTTATAGACACAGGATCAAGTCATTCCTTTATTTTCATTTCCCTTGTTCGGAGCTCGGAGATTGTGACGGAGTCGTTGGCTCGATCCTTACGGCTAGAGACTCCTACGGGAGCAGACTCGACGATTACGCACTGGTGATGGCAGTGTGAGCTTACTCTAGGAGGCAAGAGCTTCGGCTGGGATCTTCTCGTAGCGGCGTCGAGGCCTTACGACGTCATCTTGGGCATGGATTGGTTATCTACAGTCCATGCTCAGATTGACTATATTAGGCACAAGGTACGGTGTGTACGCACCGACGGGAGCAGGTTCACCTTCACCGGAGAGAAGGGAGCCTTTGCAGCACAGGATGGACTCTCGCAAAGGAGAGGATAGCCCATAACTCACCAGTTGTCTAGCCTCATCCTAGGAGCAGTTGACGTGCAAAGTCCTAGTTTTCCTATAGTGGTGGATCATTATGCGGATGTTTTCCCTGACGACGTTCCAGGACTACCTCCTCACAGAGAGGTAAACTTTTATATTGACTTGTACCCCGGGACAGCCCCGATATCCACACCAGTATATCAGATGGCCCCCGCTGAGCTTTGAGAGCTACGGGTACAGTTGGAGGACTTTCAGGGCAAGGGATTCATCCGACCTAGTGTTTCACCCTAGGCTTCCCCAATATTGTTCGCCAAGAAGGCGAATGGGAGCTTCCGACTTTGTGTCAACTATCATCGCCTAAACCAGGTGACCATAAGGAACAAGTATCCACTACCGAGGATTGACGACCTCTTCGATCAGCTCAAGGGAGCACGGTGGTTCTCAAAGATAGACCTCAGATCAGGCTATCATCAGCTCAGAGTTCGAGACGAGGACGTGAAAAAGACGGCCTTCAGATGTCGATATGGCCACTATGAGTTCTTCGTTATGCCTTTCGGTGTAACCAATTCTCCAGTAGTGTTCATGAGTCTCATGAATAGGATATTTCAGCCATACCTCGATCGATTTTTCGTGGTCTTCATCGATGACATTTTGATTTACTCAACCACTGAGGAGGAGAACACCTACCACTTGCAGGTTGTACTAGACACACTCCGAGAGCACCAGCTTTATGGAAATCTCTTGAAGTTCTAGTTCTGGTTACATGAGGTCCACTTCTTGGGACACGTCATCTCTGAGGTGGGATTTTTGGTGGATCTTATGAAGATCGAGGCAGTGCTATCTTGGGATCTACCCAGGAGCGTGACGGAGGTGCGGAGTTTCTTGGGGATAGCTGGGTACTACTGGAGATTTTTGCTAGACTTTTCTAGAGTTGCGGCACCACTCTCATCATTGACGAAGAAGGGGAAACCCTTCGTGTGGTCAGACAGATGTCAGCAGAGCTTCCAGGAGCTGAGACAGAGATTGACCAGCGCGCCTATCTTGAGGCTACCGGAGGAGGGAGTAGGGTACGTAGTCTACTGTGATGCATCAGGGATCGGACTCGGATGTGTCTTGATATAGGATCGGGTCGTGATCGCCTATGGATCACGTCAGTTGAGGCAGCATGAGCAGAAATATGCTACCCATGACCTGGAGTTAGTAGTAGTGGTCTTCGCTCTGAAGATGTGGCGACACTATCTGATGGGCGAGCTCTTTACAGTCTACTCTAACCACCAGAGTCTCAGGTACATCTTCTCATAGAAGGACCTGAATCTGAGACAGCGGTGATGGCTCGAGTTCCTCCAGGATTATGACTTTGAGATAGTCTATACTCCTGTAAAGGGGAATGTAGTAGCTGATGCTCTCAGCAGGAGGACGGGCATTCAGCTACTCGGGGAGGCGACGGAGCATCTAGCTTCTTTGCAGATATCCTTCGTGGATAGAGATGGAGCAGCCTTTCTTCAGTCACTCACAGTCACTCCTCCACTACTGCAGTGGGTCAGAGCGGCATAGCGTGGGGACACTGACTGTGAGACATGGCATGCACAGATATCCTTAGGATAGGAACCTGACAGATTCTCTGTAGGAGGAGATCACATCGTCCTTTTTAGAGGACGTACCATAGTACCAGTTGCTTTATAGGAGGAGGTGCTGAGAGAGTTTCACACTTCCCCTTTGGAGGTATATCCTGGAGTGGCGAAGATGTACTAGGATCTCAGACGACAGCACTGGTGGCTGGGTATGAAGAAGGTTGTGGCAGAGTTCGTTTCTCGATGCCTCACCTGCTAGCAGGTGAAGGCAGAGCACCAGGTACCAACAAGATTGGTATAGCCCTTGGAGGTCCCGGAGTGGAAGTGGGACAGGATATCTATGGATTTCGTGACTGGAATTCCACGTACTTCCATAGGTCATGACTCCATTTGGGTGATTGTCGACCAACTCACCAAGTCGGCCCACTTCTTACCCATCAGAGAGAAGGGCTCGGTAGAGAGCTTGGGACGTCTCTACATTCAGGAGATTGTACGGCTTAATGGTGTTTCATCATCTATCGTCTCTAATCGAGATTCTCTCTTTACTTCCGGGCTTTGGAAGGGGTTGCAGGAGGCATTCGGGACGCAGTTACGTCTGAGCACCGCCTTTCACCCTCAGACGGATGTTCAGAAGGAGAGGACCATTCAGACTCTTGAGGACATGCTCCGTGCATGTGTTCTCGACTTTGGTCGCAGCTAGGAGGACCACCTACCCTTGGTGGAGTTCGCGTACAACAACAGCTACCACTCCACCATCAGGATGGCACCATACGAGGCATTGTATGGCCGACCTTGCAGATCACCTCTGTAATGGACAGACCCTGGGGATTCAGCACTTGTGGGACCGGAGATGGTTCAGGCCACGACAGAGAAGGTCCAGGTCATCCAGGAGCGGATGAGGACAGCTCAGTGCTGGCATAAGTCTTATGCTTACAGGAGGTGAAGGCCACTAGAGTTAGAGGATGGCGACCACGTCTTCTTGCAGGTCTCACCTCGACGTGGATTAAGGAGATTTGGCCGAGGCGGAAAGTTATCTCTGCACTTCATCGTACCATTCCAAGTCCTCAACAGGGTAGGCGAGGTGGCTTACCGCCTGGATCTACCACCTCAGTTGCACCGGGTGCACGACGTCTTCCACGTATCTCAGCTGAGGAGATACATGCACGACCCGATGCATATCATCGACCATGGGGAGCTATACCTTGATAATGGGGAGACCTTTGTGGAGGTCCCGATGGAGATCGAGGATCGACAGGATCGGGTCCTATGTGGGTGGTCGATTCCTTTAGTGCACATCATATGGCAGCACGGGAACCTCCAGGAGAGCACTTGGGAGCAGGAGGCTCAGATGCGTTCTCAATACCCACATTTGTTCCCCTAGTTTATGATGTATCTTTATGGGGACGTAAATCCTTGAGGTGGGAGTAATATAAAGACCCGTAAAATTCAAGGGAAATTTTTTTTCTTAATTTTCTTTGGAATTTTACAAGAACGCAGTTTCTGACGGCACTTGATTACGAGGCCCGGTGTGCCCGGAATCAATTTTCGAAGTTTATCTCGGGTACGTTCAGTAAACGAACGAGCGGGTTTTCCTAACTTTTGAACTGGTGATCGGAATAGAAATCTGAGGGCACCGATGGAACCACAACACTGGTAATTTCTTAAGAACACCTTTTCCGGAGTTGCGTTTGCTCGGGTGAGGTTATTAATTAATTGGGTTAACTAAAGAACAAAAATAAAATTTGTGGAACCAATTTTATTTTAATTTAAGGTATCTTAAACCTATGCTTGATGGTTGGAGTGGGACCCACTAATACCCTAAATCCTAGGTAGGATATTAGTGAGGTGGTCCCCACATGAGTCCCATCCCTTTATTTCCTTTTCACCTCCCATGAGCATTTAATTATGTAACTCACCTGCACCCCCTCTTTATTGCCAAGTCAACTCTCGTGTTTAAATGGTTTATTAAACGCCTCATTAATTGGTCAATGCTCGATAATTAAATCATGATTTGATTTTGAATTTCAAAAATAGTTGTCATGAGAAATAAAATAAGGCAAAGCCTTATTTTATTAGGTTGTTTCGTTGTGCGAGAAGGATTGGAAGAGGAGATCTCAAGTCTTGGAGTCCTTATCTTCCTCCTTGAAGAACGCATCGTCGCCGACGAAGAATGCCAGCCTTCGACGGAGGACACCGAAGGACGCCGAATCCTCGGATATCGACGACGCGATGCCGTGTACCGCGACACCAAAGATTCTCTTCTCCAAGACGTCGACGACGCTTACTGAACCTTCTTCCGTGACGATTATTTTCCGCGACGAACCTTCGTTCGATGATTCCTTGAGGTAGGGGTTTGGTTTAATTTAATTTATGTGGATTATATCCTCGGCCTTTGATTAAATTGTTGAAAGTCATTTGAACCACTAACGTGGTGGGTGCGGACCAACGAACAAGTCTGAACCCACCAATTCTCTGTTCTTGATGCACGGAACGTTGGGCGACGATAAAACGGGACTGTTGAGCGATTGGAGGTTGTCGCAGTAATCAACGGGTCCCGAGATGACCCCAGGAGCAAACGGGAGCAAGAACGGACCACCGGAGCGGCTCCGGTGGACCAAGGACTACACCGGCGGCGTGGGTCGCCGACGCGGCGGCACCGGCAGTCGGAGGCAGCGGCCGGCACCGGTCGGCCGCCCGGAGGCGGCCGCATCCCGGTGCGCCGCCAGGAGGGACCACAGCGGGTGAAGTCGCGGCGGCAGGCAAGCAGTCCCGCAGCCACGTGGGACCCGGGGGGAGACGCGGTGCCAGCGCCGCGTCCGTTGGTAGAAGGGAGCAGCCCCCACGTGGGGTCGCGGCTTCAATCAAGGGGGCAGCCGCCCCCTTTGCGCGTCCCATCGACCAACGCCGAGCCGACCCCGCTCGATCAACTTCGAGCCACCCCGGGCCGGACCGGCCGCACCGGGCCAGGCCGCCCAGGCTGGGCCGGGCCACGCCAGCTGGGCTAGGACACTCCCACCGGGCCGGGCCGTTCCCTAACGGGCCGACCCAGGGGGGGTCTTGGGCCGGGTCGGTCCGGGCCCAAAACCCCTTGTTTCCGGACAGTTCTGTTCAAACGCCCGTATCTTGGGCTACGGACCTCTGATCAACGCACCGTCAGTTGAAATGAAATCCTTGGATCGAGACGGTCGTTTCGGTATATTACACTTAAGGTTTTTGAGAACTTTGTGTACGGCCGGGTTGGTTCGAACACGAAACCAACCGGGCCCTCGGAGCGGAAACGCTTATAACTTGAGCTCTGGATGTCCGATTGACATGTCGTAGACTTTGTTGGATTCTTCTTAGTGAGACAGACCTTTTGGCTTACTCCGCTAGAGTTTTGGATGCAGTTGGAGTACAGTCGGGTTGGTTTTGACTTAAAAACCAACCGGGCCCCTAAATGAAAAAGGCAATAACTCTCAGATCGGGCGTCTGATTGACACGCCGTCTGTCAGGTTGAGTTCCTCTTGTCGAGAGGGAACTTTGAGATACATCAACTCCAGACTACGTGTCTGTTGATGTATTGAATCCTTGTCTGGTGGAGCAGACCCTCCCAGAAACGAGCATGCTATGTGCGGGAACCCTAGAGCTGGCTGCGACTCCGACTGTGAAGACTGCACTGAAATCCTATGTGGGTTCGGCAGCGATGAAGACCATACTAAAATCCTATGTGGGTTCGAAGGCGATGAAGACTGCACTGAAATCCTATGTGGGTTTGGCAGTGATGAAGACCGTACTGAAATCCTCCGTGGGTTCAACGGCGATGAAGACTGCACTGAAATCCTATGTGGGTTCGGCAGCGATGAAGACCGTACTGAAATCCTATGTGGGTTCGACGGCGATGAAGACTGCATTGAAATCCTATGTGGGTTCGGCAGCGATGAAGACCGTAATGAAATCCTATGTGGGTTCGACGGTGATGAAGACTGCACTGAAATCCTATGTGGGTTCGGCAGCGATGAAGACCGTACTGAAATCCTCCATGGGTTCGATGGCAATGAAGACTGCACTAAAATCTGATGCGGGTTCGGCAGCTTGTCTGGTTTAGTATCCTACGTGGGTTCCATCTTAGATGAATTAGTGGCTATATCTGATCATCTCTATCATCGAAGAAGTATACCTGTGTGAGCTGAGTCTTGACTTTCAATCATTATCTTTGATATGATTGACTTGCTTTCTTATATGGATTGTGTTGTGCATTCCTGTGTGGATTGGGTTGTACTATCCTGTGTGGACGTGATCGAACTTGGGCTCGGGTGTTGGAGCCAAACTGGAATTGATGACTTAGGTATATGTATGGGCATATACCTAAGTAGTGTTGGTTGTTAATTCGTGATTGTATCTTTATTTTTTGGATTATCCTTTGTGGATTATGGGAGACCTTCGGGGGTCTCGGGGTCCCTACTGAGTAGCGTATACTCACCCCTGCACGGGCTATGCCCGCACTACGTTGTGTTGGATGCAGACGGCGGACAGTGCTGATCGTGGTAGAGGATAGTGGAGCAGTCGGTACTTAGAGGTGGACCACTGGGTGGGACGTACACGGAGCGGACAGCTAGACCCGAGGAGCTGAAGTGGCTATCTGTACCCACCCTTCAGGTGGGACTTCCAGTGGACAGCCCGACGTTGCTGCTTTACTTTCAGTTGTTGTACTTTCTTTCCAGTTGTACTTTACTTTCAGTTTGGGTTTGTATTCTGGCCCATTTACTTTTCGCACTTACTTTTGTACCCAGTTTTACTTAGTGTTTACTTCTTCTAGCTTACTCTGTGGTGTTTGTTTACTTTATAAAGGCAATGCCTTCCCTTTTTTGTCGGGATTTACGCCTTTGTGCTAGTCGTCAGCCCCTGGCTTATGGGATGCGGGCTTGGGGTAGTCACGGCATGGGCCCCGAGGACGGGTCATGACAATTACTTCTAGTTCTGATAAATCTAGAAAGAAATTTGAGCTGAAGAATAAAGTTTCATTTGAGAATATAAAGGTTGTTGGGAAACAAAGTTTTGTTAAGAAGGTTGATGAGAAACATACTCACAACACTGGTCAATCTGAAAACTTTAGAGGAAAATACTCTTTCTATGGATATTGCTGGTATTGTGGTGGATTCATAAATACAAAAAATATATGTTGGTTCAACCAAAAATATCACTATTATTCCATAGTTTATGGAAGGAAGTGTTTAAGGGGGAGTCAATCCTCTCAAAAGAAGAAGTCTAAGAAGGATGTTCGGAAGAAATCTGATAAGGTTGGTGTGAAAAATGAGAATAGGTTCCAACCATTAGAAACTATTTATGAAAGATGTGAACAACCTGGATATATTGCTAAGGTTTGTCTTGTTTTGTTACCAGAACAATAAAAGTATCTTAACAATTCTCAAAAGATGTAGGTGATGAAAGAAAAGGAAGAAGAAAAGGATTTAGTTGTTAAAATAGCTTTGAAAGATATAAAAGGAGATTAACCTTGGATTCTTTATAATGGTTGTTCTTCTCATATGATAGGATACTTAATGTTATTGAAGAATGTGAAATACTTTAAAGAAGAAATTATGACATTTAGTAATGATGAATCCTTGAGAATCAAAGGTTCTATATCAGCCATCATTGGGAAATAAAAGATGAAATCCAAGAAAACTTTATATATTGATGGGATGAAACCCAAACTACTAAGTGTTTCACAGCTTTATGATGAGGGTAACAAAGTTATCTTCAAGAAAGATGGGTTTTTTGTGAAAAGTGTGGAATATGTAGAGACAATTACAAGAGGACAAAGTAAAAATGGGAACTTGTTCTAAGTTAGTGAAATACAAAACTCTTGTTACATGGGTATGGTAGAAAATCAATTTTGGAATAAAAGGCTATGACACATGTGCCATAGAAACATGATAAAGTTGTCAAAGAAATATAGTGTTTGAGATATTCCTGATATGACTAGAAGAATAGACTGGTGTTTCACTACTTGTCAAAATGGAAATATTACAAATTATGTGCATAAGAAAGTTTAAATTTGTTCAAAAAGACCTCTGGAACTTATTCATTATAATATCTATAGACCAATGAACAAACAATCAAAAAATGTAGATAATTACTTCATCACTTTCATTTATTACTTTGCTCGCATTACTTGTGTCATGTACATGATACATAATTCAGATTCTTTAAAAATGTTTAATATTTTTAGAAGGAAAACTGAGAAGGAATTTGAGTATTTAGTGAATAAGTGAGAACTGAAAATGGTGGTTAATATAAGAATGAATATTTTGAAAATTATCTTAATAAGCATCGAATTCGGAATGAGTTCTTTTAACCATACACACCTTAACAAAATGGGGTTGCTGAAAGAAATAATAGAAGTCTAGTGGAAATGGGAAGAACTATGTTACTTGAACATGGTCTTTCTCATTACTATTGGTGGAAATCCATGAGTACTAATGTGTATATTAAAAAATGATGTTTCTATAGACAAAGTTCATATATGACTCCATATGAAATGTTTTGTGGAAAAATAAAATTTTCAAACACTTAAGAGTTTTTGGGAGTCCATGCATTATAAAGAAGAAAGGTGGAAACCTTGTAAATTTTGAGCAAAGAGGTGATGATGGAATTTTTCTTGGATATTATCTAGAAGGAAAAGGATATAAATGTGTCAATAAATAAACAGGAAGAATTTTTTATTCTACTAATGTAAAATTCATTGAAAATGTTGAGAAAGAAAAGCAGACTTATGATGATATGGATGTTGAGCAGGATAAGGAGAGTTTCATTAACAATTCTAATAAAGTTTTCAAGAATAGTAATCATACTCAAGAATAAGAATTATACTTATCTATTTCAAGTGATGAGGATGAAACTCAAATAGATCATCCTAGTCTGAGGAATCAAGTGTAGGCTCAAAACATTATTGGTGATCAACATTAGAAGGTTCAAACCAAAAGAACATCAAGGGTTGTTACACGCACTTCCTTGTACTCAAAAGTTGAGTCGAATGATGTAAATGAGGCTTTTGAACATTCATAATGGGTTCAAGATATGAATTAAGAGCTTGATTAGATGGTAAATAATGATACTTGGGAACTCATACCCAAGTCGGATAATAAAAATTTTATTGGTAAAAAATGGGTTTTTCGAAACAATCTGAATGAAGAAGGTGAAGTGATAAAGAATGAGGAAAGATTAGTATGAAAACGTTACTCAAAAATTGAAGGTGTTTATTTTTATGAGACTTTTTCTCTAGTTTCAAGGTTAGAAACAATTATAATATTTCTTGATATTTCTACACAATGAGGATACACAATTTTTCAAATGGATGTGAATTCTGAATTTCTGAATGGGAATCTTAATGAATAATTTTAAATTGAACAAACTTGTGTCTTTGTTGTTGGGAAATATGAAAGTCATGTGTACAGGTTGAATAAATCCTTGTATGGTATAAAATAGGCTCTGAGATCATGGTACTCTAAATTGGATACATGCTTAAGGAAGATGAATTTTAAGAAAGGATGAGTTTATAGCAATATTTAAATCAAAGAAGGTTAGGAGTTTTCTCTCATTATAATTGTTTATGTTGATGACATTATCTTTATTGGAAATGATGAAATATATTGTGAAAGATTTTATGAAGAGATGAAAAATGTATTTGATATGTACATGCTGGGAGAAATGAAACACTTTTTTGGGTTAAAAATTTTACAAAAGAAGAAACGCATTTTTATTTCTCAAGAAAATTATGATAAGAAAATTCTTAAGAAGTTTGGAATAGAATATTAGAAACCAGTTTCCACACTGATTTCAGTGGGAACCAAGTTTTATAAATATGTTGAAGGCAGATAAGTTTATTAGAAATATTTTCAAAAGATTATTGGAAGTTTTTTATATTTGGTTGCCTTAAGACCTAACATTTTTTATGTTGTTACCTTATGTGAAAGATTTTAGAGTGCTCCTAAATGATCACATTTTATTGTTGGAAAATGAATTATCAGATATATCAAAGGAAGAATAAATTTTTGAATCAGTTATGATAGCTAATAGAGTATTTACTTGTTTGGGTATTCAAGATGTTGATTGGGCAGGAAATGTTTATGATATAATATCCACATCTAGTGTATTTTTCTTTTTGGGAAAAAATTGTGCTTGTTGGAATATAAAAAAAATAGAATTCAGTGACTCGTAGCTTGAATGAAGCTGAATATATTGTAGCCATTCAATATTCTACTCAACTTATGTGGATGAAAACTTAGTTAGAATACTTACTTGTTGAATTAAAGTTACCCTTTCTCTTGGTATGTGATAATCAAAGTGCAATCAAACTTATAAGGAACCCGGTACAATATTATCATTCAAAACATATGGAAATAAATTACCACTTCATCAAATATCTTGTGGAGAATAATTAATTGAAGCTGTATTATATTCCTAAATCAAAACAAGTTGTTGACATATTCACAAAACCTTTACCAAAGGAACCATTTTATAAATTGAGGTTGAACATGGGTGTCCAACATCTCTCTCATCAAGGTTGAGGTATGTGTTTTTATCCCCTATCTCATCTTACCTTTGGATAGTGTTTTCAAGGGGTATAATTATTTCATAAATCTATCCTTTTGGAAGCATGCATAAATAGGGTGTGGTGAGTAATTTATGAATCCAGCATGTATGTGTGTGAACTATTCTAACTATTTGTTGGAGAGGTTGCAGGAAAAAAATTGTATTCCGGGAAAGATGAAGAAGAGGAGAAAGCTGAGAAATAATGATAAGGAAAAAGGATATGGAATAAATATGTTTATATTTTAGATAAGTATGAGAAAGAAACGTTGAAGAGATTTCATAGTCACTACTTTTGGGAAGCACGGTCTTTCTGTCAATAATTATTATTTCCTACAATGAGTTAGATCACTTAGGCTTAGAATTAATGATACGTAATCTATAGCTTGAGGTTAAAAATTTTAGTGATTTATGAATCTTGGTTGACAAAAAAATCCAAATGGGGATATTGTTGGGACCAAGTTGGTTGGAGAAGTTTTTTAGAAGTAATAAAAAAAATTCAAAGAGTTTTGTCTTTTATTGTCAAAGATAATACATCAATTCACTTTATAAAAGTCTAGGTGAATATTAATATTCTTTGATGATTTTTATTTCAAAAATATCATAAGTTTTTTATAAAACTTATGATGTAAGCCTTATGAAGGAATAGGGGAGTACATGTGGTGCCAAACGTATTTAGGTTTGATTGGAAAGAAAAATGTGGCTGGAAGATAGGGAAGTTACAATACTTTCCTTTGAAAATATGATGATGCTAAAGGTGATCGATAAAAGGATAAATATCTTAGGATATGGTTTTTGTGATATGACTTCAAATCAGTTTTAGTGGTGTTACCGAAGAATATTTTAAGGTGGTGATGTTTTCTAGTGTTTTCCAAATTTTTGGGTCCAAAAATTAGTGACTGGAAAGAAGTTTTTTTGGAAAAGAAAGTTATGCGCAAGTGTTAAGGAGGTTTGTAAAGTTGTGTACAAGTCATATTTCAATATCCTCACATAAAAATATGAAAAATGAAATAAGTGCGTGCAAGTTAAGGTAGTGGTGCACAAGTAAGGAGTGGCGAACAAGTAGTAAGTTGTGCGCAAGTAGGAAGTTGTGCACAAGCAGGAAGTTGCACACAGGGTAAAATGCCTATAAATAGGAGGTAACCCACCTCATTTTTAATTCTCAACACTAGAGAAAATCTGAGATATGGATCATGAAAGTAGTAGGTAGTGGTGCACAAGAAAAAGTGGCAAGCAAGTTTTGATTTGCGCATAATCAGGGATTTGCGTGCAAGCAGTGTGTTGCCTGTAAGTTAGAAGTATAATGCAAGTTTTGAGTTGTGAACAAGAGTGGCATGCAAGAAATTAGTGGCATTCAAGTTGTGATTTTCACACAAGAGTGGCACGCAAGCATTGAGTGGTGCTCAAGCAGGGAGGTACGCAAGCAGGGAGTGGCGCGCAAGTTGTTTTCACTAGGAGATTCATACCATCTTCTGGGTAGGAAAGAGAAGAATTGTTTTAAAAGATAAAATTTGAGGAATTGTATCAAGAATCACCATAAAAATTTTATTTCATCATTTTGTTCTAGAAGAAGCATACACACTATTGGATTGTTTACATAGTGATATATGAGTGTAAGGGTACATCCTACTCATTTATTCCACATCAAAAAATTGTTTTCTAGTGGATTGTGTGGTCAGGATTATTAAGGACTGTCTAATCTTATTGAGTAGTGAACCTTGTAAATTTTTTTGTTCTTATGGGTGTGTGTTTAATTTTTGTTTAGAAAGGAAATAATTATTTAACATACGGTAAAGGTTTTTTCATTAGCAATGAAACATAAAATAAAAATATTTCATTGATTCACCCCCTCCCCCTACTAGTGATATTTGAATACTAATTGGGGAACTTCATACATTGGTGGTGCACGGTTAGGCACACAATTTAGTAAATGGTATGTCCAAACCCTGCACCCTTTAAAAATGGGTGAATTTACCATTTTTTCCACCTTTTAATTTAATTAAACTCCTCCCTTTTTCTCATATTTTCACACATAGTATCCTCCCTCATGATTGGAGCTCTCCTTTTCCTCCAAGTTAGTCTTTGAGCTAACTCCTCTGTCTAGTTTCTAATTTACTCACCGCTCATCGTGTTTGATAGCCATTGGTAAGCTCTTAAATCCTTGTTTTTCCTTTGTTTATTTCACCATATGGAATGATAAATCCACATAAGCTAATATTCCTTATTTTCAATGTATTTTTATATTTCTCGGATTTATTCCATTATATCTTGAGTTAGAGGATGATAATAGATGATGATTCTATTGAACTTCTAAGGTAGGTGTTCTATACCTTTTCCCTTAAATTCTTTATGTTTATAGCTTGCATCATAGTATCGCACGTTGGACCCCTCTGTGTGTTACTTTTAAAATGAGTAGTACCTTGAATTGAATTTTTAAAAAATGTTTTGATGTTTTATTTCCTCTTAACACAATTAGAGGTATTCGACCTCAACTCAAACCACCCATTTAGGTGGGTTTGTTTAAATGCCTATGATTATGTTACACCTTTGGGTGAGCTAGGATTTAAACCCATGAGTGGAATCTATATATGAATGAAAAGGGAATATGAAATGTTAAATACCTCTTATAGAACCTGGTCATTTATAAATGAAATGGGATAATGAAATAGATTAATTTGGAATTATGAATTGAGGTGGATGACCTCTTGGCTTATGCATTTTATGTAAATAGTTGGTGATGTGGCATGGACACTAACATGGCCCCTCCTTTTATCACTTGTAAGTGAATTTATTAATGAAATAAATGTGATGAATTAAATTTATAAAAGGTAATGGACACCGAAATGTAACTTGGTCCTTGTATAAAATTTTTATGATGAATACATCAGTATGGAACCGACATCACAGTATGACACTGGTTAGGCATTTACATTGGATTCCTTAGATTATTACCTTGTATCCGGATTACTTGAACCACCTTAGATTTACTTATTGGGATCTTACCAATTCTATATTGAGTTTTCTATGTACAAGATCCATGGACTTTAATAGGATTCCCTGGTTAATGGTCTTGGGTCCTGGACCATGTAGGTCAACATTATACTGATTTTTTATGGATGAGATCCATGGACTTAAAGAGGACACCTTGGTCAATGGACTTGGGTCCTATAACTCATAGGTTTGATACTTGATATACTTTATGTATATTTTAGCTGATGTTTTTCTCTTGTATACAGTTTTTTTATCATTTATAGACTACTTGTCACATCATGTACTTATGGATTTCATTTCATCACTTTATCATAACAACTTTATTCATATTATACATAAACACTATTATAGATTATATAAATGGATTGGATTTTTTATAGATTTTGGTGGTGGTGGAATGCTAAGTATATCTCACACCATGTTCAGGTCACCATTTGATACCTGAGAAGACTTCATGGTTACAGGTATGGACAATGGTAAGGGTACAGATTTGGACACCTGATTTCCTAGGATAGAGTACAGAATAAGAAGATTGATTTTATGCTCTTTATGCTAGAGGAGATAGCTTTTGGGTATTTTTTATTTTGTATAGCATGTTGTATATTCTTGTTTCTCTATTCCTCATGTATCTCCCCATTTTAGTATATCATGGTGTGATCATCATTTTTGTATATAGAAGTGGATGTGAACCTCTCTATTGTCTCTAGATTTGTGATTTATTCATATATGGATGATTACTTCCATTATTCCATTGTTACTACTTGCATTGTTTATTCATTTGTTATACCTTTATTCTACACTCTAACCCTGAGGGTATAGTATCCACACCATACCATCATAGACCCCCACTTCTAGTCAACATCCTCTGGTGTATGAGGAGGAAAATTTGAGGATAGGTGGCACTCAGGTTCAGTTATTGATCAATGAATCAAACCTAGGATACTAAAACCCATATTAGATATTTTTATTCCTTTTTTCTTATTGTTTGGTATTAGTAAACATGATACTAGGAGTGTGTTTTAATTTGGTAATGATTATGTGCCTAGGAGTAGCTAACCCATGTACAGGGAACATCCAAGTTTCTTAGGATGGGGATTAATGTTTTAGTTTTTTCTGATTACAATTGTCATGATTTAACCATTGGGTGATACACATGATTTTTGGTGATATCATTACTATTATAGATTATCTATTACCCTTGGTCGGTATGTCAAGGAATATTTTTTTCATGCATCATAGAAGGAACCTGAGGATTCACATGTCATGATATGTCATTCCATATTTATTTTACTTTGTGCATTTCCTATAGAATGGTGTAGTTCCTTGACTGTTATACCTATTATCTAACTAAAATTTTTGGGGGATGAATAAGATAAATAATTGGTCAATTAAATTTTCTACATCAACCTAAATGGTGTTTTCTTGTATATCTTGATGGTGGCACCTTAATTTTTCAATTACATCATGTTTGATCCATGGATCATTGGTCAAACAAGATAAAATGTTATTGGTTTCAATTAAATGGATTCCAATTGAAATTTAAAGAGTGTGTGTAGCTCTATAAATTGGGAATGGTGGTACATATAATTTAACCATTGTAAAAGATTAGTTGTAGTTACATGATGTTTCAAATGAAACTTATAAATCATAGGACTTTATAACTTGGAAATGGCAAATCATTTAACTAGACCATGATATATATATATATATATATATTGATGAATTTTAATTTTTAAATGAAATTATTTCCATTAAATGGGGTTTCCAATTTCAACTAAAAATGTTTTTTCCTTTATAAATCACAATTATCACTCCATATATCAGAACCCCTGACATGAAACATAGAACTTTCCTTTGACACAACCTTAGTAGTGGGTGATAGGGAGTGTCTCTCATGACCATTATGATCTTTTATATCACTTAGACCTGGCTTTAGGATCAGGAAAAAGGGTGTGAATCTTATGTAGTAAGGCTTATACTTTCTATATATGTTTACCTATGATCGTTTTAGTATCAAATTATGTTATAAGGAATGTACTTGGAATTATAGAGATATTCCCCCATGATGGCCTCGAGTCATGCACCAAGAGGGTGGTGATGACCATGCTTCAGAAGTGATGGGCCCTGAACCATTAGTAGTGCCACCTAGACACCTACTATTATACTTGACCTGGAAACCGATGCCCAGTTTCAATAGGGTTTTCTATAACTCATTAAGACCATACAAGGATCCCCACGACTAGCCCCCATGATGGAATAGTTGACATAAGAATATCAACAACAGCATCCATCTATGTTTTCCATAGATGTGGTCCTCAGGCAACTGAGTCGTGGATAGAGTCCATCTTATCTATATTTGGTCATTTAGAGATGCCTTCTAAGAGGAGGGTCAAGCTTGTAGTGTATATTATTATAGGGACAGCTAAGAGATGGTGTTATGTTTTAACCTAGGCTAAATAGCATCATATTATGGTTTAGAAGGATTTGTAGACAACCTTTTTTGATTATTTATTTCTTGAGATGATAAAGGGTGACAGAGATAGAGATTTTATACACCTGGAGTAGGGAACCTTATCGGCTATGGATTATTCGGCTCGTTTCATGAAGCTTCGACATTTTTTTCCTAATCTCCTTGGTGAAAAGCTATCATGAGGTATAAATTTTTAGAATGGGCTTATATATGACATTCAGTCTCAGGTAAATTTGTTTTGTTTGACTACCATCATTGAGATAGTAAACTAGGACCACATCACTGAGAATAACCTTAAAGAAGTTGAAGGTGTAGGCCAAGGCAGTTTAGTACCTTGTCATAGTAGTAGTTCATCTAGCGATATGAATCATTGTTTTTGGATTTCAAAAGGAGGCAGTAGTAATCAGAGTGTGCACCCAAATAGCCATGCAATATTTCATCTATGGGTAAGTAGGGACACATGAAGTCGTAGTGTGATAGATCCCCAGTTGAGTATATAAACTGCGATAAAATGGGGTATCTTCAAAAGTTTTTTCGGACCTTTCCACCTATATCTAATGGAACATGGTCCACACCAACTCCACCTTTAGAAGTGAGATTAGTAGATCCTCTCTAGAAGGGTTGTTGCAGTACTACTAGTTGTTCAGGCTGAGGAGATGGTCATGGCCAAGGGAGCCATGCACTAGATTCACAGTTCTAGTAGAGAGGTCCTGCCTATGGCAGCTAGGTTGTATCTCATGGTTGTGGATTAGGCTAGATATATGAATTTCAGCCAATACACAAAGATCAGAGTGCTGGTCCTTCTACAGTTTGATGTATGATTTTACTCACCTTTCCTTTAGTGTCTATTTTATTTGACATATGATCTTTCCACTCTTTTATATATGTGGAAATTGTGGTGAGACTTGGGATATAGGTTCAGTATTTCTATGGGGTGATGACACTTGATACCTCATTGGGAATCAATTAGAAAGTGTATTCCAGGGCAAGGAATTCCCCCTTGAGGTAGGTGGTTATCATTTTATGTGGAACCACTTTGTCCTTGAGATGATATGTTTTGACATCATTATTAGGATGGATTGGTTGGTTTTGTACCATGTGTGCATTGATTTTTATCATTGGAGGGTGTCATTCACATCACCCGAGGGCAGTAATTATATTCACAAGAGTGAATGGTATGTTTAGGTGAGTCGAGTTAGACTCGAACATCATGGACTGGGTGGAATGACAGCCCAGATTTCTAGTATTTATCTAGATGATCAGGGAACATGACATAAAAAATTCCATCCTATAGTAGATCATTTTAGGGACATCTTCCCTGACAACTTTTCTAGATTACCTCTTATGAGAGAGGTGGAGTTTACTATTGATATAGTGCCAAAAGAAACACCAATATCAATTCCTCCTTATAGGGTGGCTACTACTGGGTTGTAGGAGCTAAAGAGGAAGCTAGAGGACTTAGAAGCTAATGGTTTTATACAACCTAGTACTTATCCTTGTGGTTTACCTATGATTTTCACTAAGAAGATGGATGGGACCCTTAGGTTGTGTGTTGATTTCCAGAAATTGAATTAGCTTATGGTTGAGAACCAGTATCCTTTACCTTGTATAGATAAACTCTTTAACTAGCCTTGGGGAGTGAGAGTTTTCTACAATATTTATTTGAGGTCAGGCTATCACCAGGTGTGTGTCAAATCATCTGATGTACCATGTACATCATTCCGTAGTAGATATTTCTTGTATGAATATTTGGTCATGTTGTTCAGTCTTACAAATGCACTGGAAGTTTTCATGAACTGCTACAAAATAAGATATTAATAGTGTTGGCCTTTATCAGTGCTAGTAAAAAAGCACTAATAAATGGAACATTTATCAGTGCTAAAACAATCACTGATAAAGGGTGCCTTTTATCAGCATTTTTTTAGCACTGATAAAAGGTACCCTTTATCGATGCTTTTTATATAGCGTTGATAAAGGGTTCCCTTTATCAGTGATTTACTTTTAGCACTGATAAAGATTTGAATAAAATGAAATAATTAAATAAATAAAAAATAAAAATGGGTTTATGAAAAAAAATATATTAAAATTTTATTAATTAAATAATTATTGATAAAAATGAATAAATTGATTAAAGTATATATAAATTATAAATACTAATAAATTTTATATATTAAATATATAGATATATGTAAAATTAAAATTAAACAAATAAAAATTAAAAATAAGTAATTTGAGAAAAATATTAAATATTTTATTAATTAAATAATTATTGATAATGTTAATAAATAGTATATTATATATATATATATATGAATATATATGAATATAGATAAATATTATTTATATAATATAAAATATTTATGTTTTACATTAAATAGTCATATATTTAGTGAATAATGGTTTATAATTAAAAATTAATATGAGTTAAAAATACTAACTAATTGCATAGAGTAATGGACATAATTGAATTTCGTTTGATTTTTTAATTTAACATAGATCAAGCGTGTGTTATGTTAATTTCACATATACTTAATTAATGTATTTTTATGTACAACACACACACACAAATATTTATGTAATTAATGAAATCTTATATAGAAACACATACACCTAATATTTATGTAATTTATTCAAATTTTAGTATTCATTTTAGAATTTCATTATAACATGATACATTTAATATCATGTCTTTAATCATGATAAATTTTATTTATTTATTTTTAATTTTATTACATTTATGTATTAATTCATTTTTAATATGTTTTATTTTTTATTTTTTTGGAATTTAATCAATTTTTGTTATTTATTATATATATATATTTATTTACTATGTTTTAATATTTTCAATATGCATTCATATTTATTTCAATATATATCGATATTTTTTTAATAATTTATAATTAATTAATAAAACTTATCCATTTTTTCAATATTGTTAAAGTGTACACATTTTTAATTTATTCAATTTCACTCATTTTTAACATGCATGCACTTAAGATTAAATATTCATTAATAACGTTAAAAAATATTTGTAAAAAAATATTTATAACTAAATATATTTATAAATGTATATTTACTATATATATACATTTATATATTTATAATTATAAATAAATAAATATTATTTTTTAAAAAACTATTTATATAATTATAAATAAATAATTATATATATTTAAATAATTATAAAATTTATAATAAATTTATTTGAATAATGAATATATTTACTATATTTATATATATTTATTAAATATATATATAATTATATAAATATATATAATGATATAAATATTTTTTTTAAATAATTTTTATAATTATAAATAATTAATTATATATTTAAATAATTATAAAATTATAATAAATATATTTAAATAAATAATATATTTAATATATTTAAATTTATATATATTTATTAAATAAATATATAATTATATAAATATATTTACAAAAAATATTATTTATAATTATAATTATAAATCCTTTATCAGCGCTTAATAAATAAGCACTGATAAAAGCCATCTTTATCAGCACTTTTTTAGCACAAATAAAGATTTCTTTTATCAACACTAATTAATTTGGTGCCGATAAAAGGGATCTTTATCAGTGATTTTTTGAAAGCACTGATAAAAGTGTCCCGGTCTATTTAAAGAACTCTAACCAGTTGCGAACTCATCACGATATTTGAATCTTTCCATAGAAGCCACCCTCTATCAGCGCTCCTCGTCTGTGAATTAAAGCTCAAATCAAGGATCAAATCAATGCATAAACAATTTCAAGGCTTAAATCCAAGGCTCGAATAATTCAAGGGTCAAATGAATCCAAGGCTCAAACATTTTCTAGGTTTTCGATATCTCTACTTTCTCTTGAAAAATTCAAAGCTTTAATCCTAGGTATCTTACTTTCTCCTCCTCCTCACTCATTGATTATTTTTTTGGCTATATATATTTGAATTTTTTTATCATAATTATTTCTTTACTGTCGGCATATCCTTGTGGTCAACAATTTTTATTGGGGATGTTTGGTTGAAAGGAGATAGGGTTATTAGAGCTTGAGTAATAGGTGTGAAGGAGTGTCTATCCAAAACTCTTAGCCTACTGTTTTGAGTTTCCAAGTGATGTTGGGAACAAGATTTTAATTTCCAATTATTTTATCCTTCCATTTGAGTTGGACCATGGACCGTTCACATTCACTGTATTTTATATAGTGACATTAATTTTTATATCCATTTTCTTTTGATTTAATTGAACATTTGATAGAGATAAGGATCTTGATCGATATTTTCTTCACCATAAGCCTCTATATTTTCATGGTAATATGATCCTAAATAGATAGAATATTTGGTGGAGAAAATAAAGTGGATCTTTGACACCCTTAATATTACTCCTTCCTTTAAGGTGAAATGTGTTTCCTTTATGCTAGAATGTCCTAGACAAAAGATTATGTGAGATGATGGTCCAAGATAAATGAAATAAAAAATCTAGAATGGAAAGACCACTTTAGGGAAGGCCCATATTACTTATAACCTTACAATATATCATCCTTCATACAACCATTTAATTTGTCACATATTCAATATATTCCATTCAATGGTTGAAATTCATCATCTAATTTTACATATGAATATTCGTCTCACTTTGAAATTATTTTTTTAATAGTGGGTCATCTCCCATTTAACTTAAAACTTATATATCTTATGACTAAAATTTTATATTATGTGTCCAAAATCACCATATAACCCATAATGTCCATGAAAATGGAATTTTATTATAAAGCCTACTCTTCGTCTTCTTGAAAATAATTCTTGTTTTCAACTTGTCCAGGAATAATTCTGGAATCAATTTATCAACTAATAATTTTGAGATGTTTAAAATCTTTATCGATTAGGTATATTCTTTTCCAAAAATTATTTTTTCCATTCCTTATAGATTTTTAATTAAAATTTCAAATTTTTATATGATTTTAAATATTTGATATACAATTAATATTAAATGTAATAATTCCATAGGCTGTTACATAACTTGTTACAAAAAATAGAATGGAGGTTGTAAAATTCTATATATATTGGAATAGTTATTAGAAATTATTATTAGGTATTCATCATTTTAGGTCTACATGTATTGGTTCCACCCTTAAGAATCTGTGATTACCATCCATGTATATGAAATAACTCTCTATTTATTAAAATTTTGTATCAATACATTTTTATATATTCTAGTTGATTTAATGATAGTTTATTATTCTTGTTTATCATATTTGGGTTTCTTATTACTCCTTAATTGCTTATATTATATTTTCATTTTTTAGGGGATTTAATAAAGACTTGATGGATCATTTTAATAGATATAGGACTAATATTTGTTAGAGGATCAAAAGGATTAAAATTTGGATTTCTCCTATAAATATAGAATTCATAGAGGCCCCAAATATTCATATATCATAACATGTCTCTAAAGATACCCCTTGAATCACAAAAAATAATTTTTATTCCCCCCAAATCTCACCTTCAATATGCCATTAGTTAATAACTAGTGACAATAGTGTAATTCTCACAAATGGTAGACATTACCCCTTTTAGAGAATATAATGCAGTACAGTTTTCATCCTCAATAGATTCATCTCCCAAATAGTAATTATTGCAATTTGTTACTTGATACTCATCCCCCATCTCCTTTATATTTCTTGTACTACTCTAAGAATTATTCATCCTATATATGACTACTTATTATAGTATTTCAAGAAATATAGGTGAATGTACAGAAGTGATAGAGGATGTGTGTCAAACAACAAAATGCAATGATAAATGTTTGTGAGATGAGCTGATGAGGATGAAAGTTGTCTATAACTTTCACCTTTGAATGAATTTAGAGGATAAAACCTACCATAGTGGCGTAATTATTTTCTAAAATTCAATTACCCATTTTATTCAAATCATGATGAAATTCTTTGAAACAATCAAATGTTGGGTTTCCTTTATTAGAACTATCTATAACTTTCACCTTTGATAATGAGTATCTTATGTGTATTTATTTATTTATTTTACAAAATTAATATTTTATGAACCCAATAGTATGGATATAAATCTAAAATGGATGAAAACTAATCTTTTTACAAAAGATTATGAATATGGAGTTAAAGATTTCATCAAGTTTGCAATAGAGTATGCATTCGACCCTTCTCAAATACTTTGTCTATGTTTACATTGTTGTTATTCAAGACAAATTATTCTGGAAGAGTTGGAAGAATATTTCATTTGTCATGGAATATATCATATCTATAATTTTTTTACTAAACACAGGGGAAAACTTAATGTGCACACCGATTGGGATAATAATGCGGTTTATGGATCATTTGATATGAATACCAATGTAAATTATGATTGAGATCGCATGGAAGAAATGAAAATAGAAATTTAAGATGAAATTCATGGTTTTCCAAAGTTGTTTTAAAAGTTAAATAGTTGTGTCTAGAGACCATTGTATACTGGTTTTACTAAATACACAACATTTTCAGTTGTAGTGCAGTTATATAATTTGAAAGATAGAAGAAGATGGAGTGACACTAACTTTACAGAACTACTTTTTCTCATGAATGATATGAAACCAGAATAAAATGAATGACCATGTTGAATATATGATTCTAAATGAATGATACGTTTAATGGGAATGGTCTCTAAAAAATACATGCTTTTCCAAATGATTACATATTGTTTCGCAAGGACCATTTATCACTTATAAAATGCCCTAAGTGTGGCGCGGATCAATAAAAGAAAAATGAATCAAGTTCTTTGAACCCTGTATGGTACTTTCCTATCATTCCATGGTTTAGAATACTATATGGATGTAATAGTAGTACTCATGGTACATGTCCCATCATTTTGGTAAAGTATAACTTACCGTCATGATTATGCAAGAAGCGCAAATACATTATGTTGTCTCTGCTTATATCTAAACCAAATAAACCTGGTAATGATATTGATATCTATTTGGATCCATTGATCTAAGATCTGAAATTTATGTGGGATATAGGTATTACAATATATGATGATCATATAAGTGAAGAATTCACATTGAAATACATGTTGAATGGGATGATAAATGACTTCCCTGCTTATGAAAATTTATCAGGCTATAGCATTAAAGGAATGTAGGGGTGTCCCATTTGTGAAAAATGCACACACTCAGTTCGGTTGAAACATTCCTCAAAGACTTTGTTTTTATAACATTATAAATTTTTACCTTGAAAGCATAAATATGAATCTTGTATGACAAAATTCAATGGGAATATCAAACAAGGTACAACACTATCTCCAGTAACTGGTGATCAAATGTTTGATAAAGTAAAATATATTAACATTATTTTAGGTAAACCATTTTTGAAAAACTTTACAAAATCAGGCTAGAAGAAGAGGTCAATTTTATTTGAATTACCATATTGGAATTTTTTGTATGTCATACATTTTCTTGATGTTATTCATATAGAAAAAAATGTATTTGATAGTGTTATTGGTATGTTACTAAATATTCCTAAAAAAACAAAATATGGAATCAAGGCTAGGTTGGACATTATTTACATGGGGATAAGGGATGAGTTGGCACTATTAAAGGATAAAGACTGTAATTTTCTTCCTCCAACATCTTACACTCTATCTAGACAAGAAAAATTACAATTTTTTCTTTTCCTTAATAGTGTAAAAATTTCATAGGGGTATTCATCAAATATCAGGAATTTTGTGTCAATGAATCATTTGAAGTTACAAGGAATAAAATCACATGAATGTCATGTTTTGATGCAATATTTTATGCATGTTTCTTCCATTTCATTCTGCCTCAAAATTTATGGCATACATTAACCAGACTTTGCTTCTTTTTCAAATCCATAGGCAATAAAGTTATAGACCCGGTGAAGTTTCCAATCATGAATAAAGAGGTTATATTTATTTTATGTGAATTAGAGATGTTATCCCCACCATCATTCTTTGATATAATGTTCCAACTGATGGTTCACTTGTTTAGAGAGTTTCAACTATGTGTTCTTGTCCATTACAGATGGATGTAGCTCATTGAATGGTATATAATGATTTTGAAAGGGTATGTCAAGAATTAAAGTTGACCAGAAGGTTGTATTGTAGAATGAAATATTTTTGAAGAATATATTTAATTCTATACTGATTATGTAAGAACCCAGATCTTCTTTTCAGGTACGTTTTTCTTTTTTGGTTATTTTTGAGAAAAAGAGGAGTTTCTGGAAATTTCAGGAGTACACATCGTGTAATTATAAGTACACACCATGTACTCAGTTGTCGCGGGTAGCCGTGTACTGGCTATGTAATATCCGAGAACATGGCCATGTGGGGTGACCTAGAGACCGCCTAAAGTGGAGGCTGGAAAAGGCAAGTACACATTGTGTACTTTTAAAGAACATGTCGTGTACTTTCTTTTTTTCATTAAACAGACAGGGTTGTGTATAATTGACAGAATGCACTTCTTTTTCATCTGTCTCATCCAAGAGCATCTGTACGGCTACGAATCTTTTCTGAGCCCCCGAATAGCCATCCGTTCTCCTAATCGACCATCATCGATTGCGTTGTAATCGCATCGGTGAGTTGTCCTTTCTTCTTGAACCTCTTCTCCTGATTTCTCCTCTTTCGTGATATATTCTCAGTTGAATGTTTTTAGAATTTTGTAGATCTATGGCGTTCTAGGGAGATTCAAGGCATGAGTTTAACGTATATCGATCTCATGACGTTGAGGTAGGTGGTTTGTGCCTTTCCATAGACAGTCTTTGAATTTTATGTGAAAAAGTACCCAATACCCAAGAACGGGGTATTACGTGTTTATGGTTTTTAGCCCTGTTATTTCCTGTTATGCCATGTTTGATTGTATAGAGGTTAATTGTTGTGAATAGGGTTAATCTTTCCATTTTATGGATGTTTTTCCCATGTTTTCTTGTTTTTGACCATTTGGTCTAGCTTTGCCTGTTAGGCTGCTGCTTTGTTTTCTATGCCTGGTATTGTTAGTATGGAGTGATTATTATCTAACATGCTATGATATACTGTAGATTGTTTATCCAAGTAGATCTTAAGGTTTAATTTTTCTGCCTTTATATCATTTGTGCATGATTGACTTACACAGGGTTGTGGGAACCTGGTGTAGTAGACCATAGGAAGAATGGACGTTGAGGGCTTCTCCATAGTATTTGTTTACTATTATGTTGTGAGACCATAGGGGGGATGGACGTAATTTCTCCCTCAAAGTGTCTATTGTTTCCTAGATATGGTCCATAGGGGGGATTATATGTTTAGTGATTCCTTAGAGTGCCTATTATTTGTCGATATGATACCACAAAGGCAATTGATGGTGAGTGCTTCCTCAGAGTGCCTTTGCTAAAGCTGAACCAGAGGGGTTAGACTGTGTGTACTTCCAAAAGGGTTTCTTGTATTTGTTTGGTTGAAACAGAGGGGTTAGGCTATGAGTACTTTCTAGAGGGTTACCTACTTTTTATTAGATGCTTACTTGGTATATGAAAATGAATACAATTGAATTTGTAGGATTGTTACTTTACGTACTTCCTTGTTTACTGCTTCATTTTGTTTATTGTCTTCTATATATATTCACTGACAGTTAGGAACTGATCTTGGGGTGGTTCCCTACTAGGATTCATCTCACACCCTGTTTGGGTCATGCTTTTGGACCCAAACAGATTATATTGTTGTAGGTATAGATAAGGGAAAGTTCCCTTCTACTTTAGGTGCTTGATTGTTGTAGAGCTAGGGAGCATGGGACCAATCCGAGGCTTGCGATGTTGTGGAGATGTTTACTTACTTTTATTTTGTACTTTTGTTTAGTATTTTATTCTAGAATTGTGACTTATTTGGATTCTTTCCTAGACATATGTATCATGCATCATATATACATATGTGCTTAGTTGTTATTACTTCCAGTCTTCCATTGTTTACTGTTGTATGGTATTATTACTGCTTCCACTATTGCTATCTATTTTACTTATGTTTTGTTACTCTGCCAATGAGGGCATATTTTCCCCACTATCACACCCAAGGTCCTCACTGCTAGTTGGAATCCTCTGGAATTTGGGAAAATGCGCTTGTGGCCATCTGACCAACTGGGTACGGGGCGCCTCTAGGCAGCTTCCGGAACAGGGATGTTACAAAGTGGTATTAGAGGAATTATTTTCTTCTTGACTTACTATTTGGAGCCTATAGTTAGGGATAGGAAGGAATAGGTACTTGTAAATAATTTGTGCTCGGGAGTAGCTAACCCGTTTACAGGGAAAATCCAATTCACCTCGTTATTGTAATTTTCTGATTTTGCAATTTTACAGTTGATTTGATTTCACCACTGGGTGATTCACATGTTTTGTTCTATTATCATTGATATTATTGAGGTTCTATTTTGGTTGTAACCCGATGAGATGAGGGTATTCCATCTCATGCATTATATAGGCACTTGCTATAAATCACATGTCATGCATCCTTGCCATGCCATTTAGGGTGAATTAGTGATTTCATGTTGTTGTGATATATGTTGTGCTAGATATTCATACATTTGTGATAGATGCCTTGATAGAATACCTATTGTTTGATAGGGTATTAAATTGTGAAAGGTTTTGTTTGAATGAACACCAAACTTTGGTTCTTGAGGTGTTATAAGCCCTCATGGATCGGAATTTGGTGGATTATTATATTGTTATTCCTTGTTTATGACATGTATAAGATGCCAATATTTGAATCACGGGGGAGTATGGGCCCTCACGGATTGTAATTTGACGCTTTAATGTTCATTTTGGTGTTTTTATGGGTTCCAGAGTAGTTTCTGAGGCTTACTATCTGGAAAAACCCAGAATACACGGCGTGTAATGATGAATACAAACCATGTGTCCTTCTGTTCGGGAAGGAACTGTTTTTCTTGAGTACACGTTGTGTACCATATGTACATGTCGTGTAGTCTCTGTGTCACTAACTGTGTGGGCAGAGACACGAGGTTGGGAAATCTTTGGGGGAACATGTCGTGTACCAATTTTACACACCATGTTGTGTTGTCCATGTGTCCACCCATGTGACTAATGACAAAGATGGATAAAACTTAGGTTATACACGCCGTGTCTGGAACAAACATGTTGTGTAGAGTCAGCCGTGTAACTGGATGTGTAACTAACAACACGGGTCATTGAAGTTCATCTAGTACACGCCGTGTCTGGAACTAACATGTCGTGTAGTCTAGTTCTAGGAGAACCGTGTGGCTTAGCCGTGTAGAAGAACTTAGGAAGGGGAATAGGATTCAAGTACACGTTGTGTGTTAGGAAAACACACCATGTGTATGGGGTGTTACATGACCTAGGTTGGCAAAAGTACACACCCATGTGAAGGCTTAAGGGAACACGTGGTGTAGGAATTATACATGACCTGAATCCATGTTTTGAAAAACTTGAATTCTTTCTTTCTCTTGTTCCCTTCTTACACTTCTAATTTTCAGTCCCTATTAATCTTGATCTAAGGTGTGCACTTAACCTTACAGATTCATGCCACTGATACATCCACCGGTTGTCCTCCAGTTATAGGGCAGTGATCAGACACCGGATATGGATGATCAGGGACTACCAGTGGATCCTCTAGCTATGCCAATCGTGACACCAGCCGTTATCCCGGATACAGGTGTCGATGCATAGTTCCAAGAGGGATTTATGAGCTTTATGAAAACCTTATGAGTATTACCACATCATGCCCCTTCTATGGAAGAGTTGGTGTGAGTTTTCTAGTAGCAGCATCCTCCCACCTTCACATGGGAAGGAGGACCTCAGGCTGCAGAGTCATGTTTAGAAGTCATGTTATCTATCTTGGATCATCTGGAGATGCCTCTATAGATGAGGGTGAAGCTTCCTACATACATGCTATGGGACTCTGCCAATAGATGGTGAGATTTGATCTCACAGGTGGGATGTCAGCAAGTTATACCTTAGAATGAGTTCCAACATGCCTTCTATGACTACTTCTACCTGGAGACCTTGAGGGCCGATCGAGATCGAGATTTCATGAGTCTGGAGCAGGGTACTCTCTCAATAATGGAGTATTCTTTTCACTTAACTGAGTTGCAGCACTTCACACCTATTCTAGGAGGTGATGAGTTATTTTTGGAAAGGAAGTTTGAGTATGGTCTCAGGAACAACATTCGATCTCAGGTGAACATCTTCAGGTTTAATTTCATCACTTCTATAGTCAACCAGGTGCGGATCATGGATCACAATCTAAGGGATTCTAGAGTGGTGAGCTAGGGCGGTTCGACATCCGGAGTTGGTATCCCTCATACTGACAGTAGGAAGCACCACAGGGAGTCTATGCACGGGGATCTGAGGAGGCGGGACACTTCTTCTAGTAGCCAAGTGGTGTGCTACTAGTGCGGGAAGAGCAGGCACGCGAGGCCACTTTTCCTAAGAGACCCAATGGAGTGCTGATCATGCAGCAAGATGGTCCATCTTCAATGATTCTGTCAGTTCTTCTCACCAGAAACTGGTGACAGGGGTTCTTCTATGACTCTACATTCAGGAGTAGCACCACCAGTTTCTCATCAGTTAGAGAACTGGAGTTCTTCCGGCCGTTCAGGATGAGGTGGAGGTCATTTTTGTGGTATCCAGTCGCCAGGATTTCAGCGACAACAGGGTGGATCAGCTCAGGGTGGTAATGCAGGGTTGTAAGGCCACAGTGTAGGTCAAACTTTTTTAGTAGAGTAGACCCAGCAGGAGTAGGATCCCAGACCCTCTACAGTTTGAGGTATGATCCTAGTTTCCTCAGTTTTAGCTTCTTCTCTTTTCGATATAGGGGATTCCCATAGCTTTATATTTTTTTCTGTTGTGTATATCCTTGGGCTCTGTATATTTTCTTCTACTAATTTCTTGATGCTAGACACTCTGTTGGGGAAAAGAACGGCTAGTGTACGATAGTGTAAGGAGTTCCCTCTAAAGGTTGGTGGGTGTCACTTCTTTTGGGACCTCTATGTCCTAGAGATGATAGGCTATGATTTCATTCTCAGAATGGACTGGTTAGTTCCCTTCCAGGCAGTTTTCGACTGTTATCACCATAGAGTGAGTTTCACATCACCAAACGGCAGATTGTTTTTTCATAAGAGAGACTGGGATTTCCAGGCAAGCAGAGCGGGACTCGAGCATCATGGGTTGGGAGGAGTTACAGCCTATTTTTCTAGTCTATATCTGGATGACTAGGGGAATTCATAGATGGACTTTCCTCCAATGGTGGATCATTTTAGGGATGTCTTTTGAGATAAATTTTTAGGTTTTCCTCCTGAGCGAGAGGTGGAATTTTCTATTGAGCTTGTGCCAGGAGTGGCATCGGTGTTCATTTATCCTTATAGGATGGCAACACCAGAGTTATCAGAGATCAAGAAGAAGTTGGAGGAGTTATAGGAAAAGGTTTTCATCCAACCTAGTACTTCTCCTTGGGGTTTTCTCATCCTATTTTCAAAAAAGGAAAACGGTACCCTCAGACTTTGTGTGAATTATCGGAAGTTGAACCAGTTGACGCTCAAGAACTAATATCCCTTGATGAGGATTGATGAACTCTTTGATCAGCTTCGAGGAGACTAGGTGTTCTCAAAGATTCACTTGAGGTCCGGTTATCATCAGTTTCATTTTAGACAATCTAATATAACTCTTACAACCTTCCAGAGAAGGTATGGTCAATACGAGTATGTGGTTATGTCATTCGATCTCATGAACACGCCTGCAGTTTTCATTGCACTGATGAACCGAGTGCTTATATAGGGGGAAGGAGTTGTCGTGTACGGTTCTAAGCAGTTGAGTCCACATGAGAGGAATTACCCAATGCACAATCTCAAGCTGGCTACAGTTGTTCATGATTTACGCTATTGGAGACATTATCTTCTGGGAGAGCATTTTTTGGTTTTCACCGACCACAAGAGTCTCAAGTATATCTTCACTCGACATGATCTAAATCTATGACAAAAAATTTGGGTTATGTACCTTTAGTCCTTTGACTTTGAGCTTTCCTACACGCTTGGGAAAGGAAATGTTGTGGCTGATGCATTGAGCAGGAGGACTCAGATCCAGGCAGTTCAGGAGGCCAGCAGTGAGTGGAAGCTTATGGCTCTATTCTCTGAGATTCATTTGGAGGTGCATGACGGATAGGGGCAGATGTTTCTTTCTTTTTTGGTTGTTACCTCTACTCTAATTTATCAGGTGCGAATGAGGTAGCTATTAGATTCTGAAGGCCTAGTCCTACGAGAGATTGTTTTGGGAGAGGACCCTATTCATGGATGGACAGTAGGCGAGGATGAGATCTTGTGTTTTCATGGACGTGTGTGGGTGCCAACAGACATATGCGAGGAGTTGACGCGAGACTTTCATTCCTCAGTTTGGGAAATTCATCCTGATGTCACCAAGATGTATTGAGATCTGCACCATCAGTATTGGTGTCCAGGTATGAAGGGAGATGTTGTTGGTTTTGTCATGAGGTGTTCCACCTGTCAGAAGGTGAAGGTGGAGTATCAGCGACCAGTAATTCTTGTACAGTAGTTACCCATTCCTGAGTAGAATTGGAATGATGTCGCGATGGATTTCATGACAGTTTTGTCGAGGTCACCTCGAGGGAATGATGTATTATGGTTTGTCATTGACAGACTCACGAAGGTTGCGCACTTCTTTCCGGTCAAGGAGACCTTCAGTGTTGATGAGTTGGAAAGGTTGTACATCCGAGAGATTGTGGGTTTACATGGGGTTCCACACTCCATTGTTTTAGACATGGATGCATGTTTTACTTCTCAATTATGGCAGGGAATTCAAAGGGCTTTATGTACATAGTTACTTCTGAGTACAACTGACCATCCCTAGACAGATAGTCAGTCTGAGCATACGATTTAGGTTCTTGAGGACATGCTTCAAGCATGCATCTTGGATTTTTGAGGTTCTTGGGAGAATCACATACCTATTGTTGATTTTACCTACAATAATAGTTTTCAATGAACTATTCAAATGGAACCTTATGAGGCTTTGTACGGTAGGCTATGCCGATCACCCTTATGTTGGCTGGAGGCAGGAGAGGAAGCTATGTTGGGACCTCGTCTTGTCCAGGAGACCACAGAGTAGATAGAGTTTATTCAAAAGAGGATGACTACTACACAGTCACGACATAAGTCTTATGTTGATCGACAGAGACGACCTCTAGAGTTTGAGGTCGGAGATTAGATTTTATTGCGTGTCACATCGAGTTTTGGACACAAGAGGATTAGAAGATATGGTAAGATTTCGCCAAGATATGTTGGACCATTTGAGGTTTTGGAAAGGTTTGGTCCAGTTTCCTATCGGTTGCAGTTACCTTAGAGGTATCGGGCTATTAATGATGTCTTCCATGTTTCTCATCTCCAACGTTACTTCTCAGGCATGTCTCAATTTTTCCAACCTGAGGAGGTTGAGTTAGAGGTGGACGCATCTTTCAAGGAGCATCCTATCTGTATTTTTGATCAAAGTGTGAAGGTTCTTCATGGCCATTCTATTCCTCTGGTACGAGTGTTATGGCAGCATGGGCGAGTACAGGACGAGACCTGGGAGAGGAAGACTGATGTACGATCGTAGTGGTCAGAGTTGTTCAAGGTTTCTTCTTCTACTTCACCTTTATAGGGAAATTTGGGGATGAATTTCTTTAAGGGGTAAGTTTTTAATAACATGGATCTTCTTTTCAGGTACATTTCTCTTTTCTGGTTGTTTTTGAGAAAAATAAGAGTTTCTATAAATTTCAGGAGTACACGCCGTGTACTTATAAGTACATGTCGTGTACTCGGTTGTCGTGGGTAGTTGTGTGATGGCCATGTAACGGCCAAGCACATGGCTGTGTGGGGTGACCTGGAGACCGCCTAAAGCGGAGGATGGAAAAGGCAATTACATGTCGTTTACTTTTAAAGAACACGCCGTGAACTTTATTTTTTTCATTAAACGGACCGGGGTCGCGTCTAATTGATAGAACGCACTTCTTCTTCGTACATCTCTTCCAGGAGCATCCGTATGGCCGTGAATCTTCACCAAGCCCCTGACTCACCATCCGTTCTCTGAATAGACCTCTATCGATTATGTTGGAATCGCATTAGTGAGTTCTCCTTTCTTCTTGAACCTCATCTCCTAATTTTTCCTCTTTCATGAGATATTCTCAGTTGAACGTTTTTATAATTTTATAGATCTACAGTGTTCTAGGGTTATTCAAGGCCTGAGGTTCATGATGCCGAGGTAGGTGTTTTGTGCCTTTCTGTAGATATTCTTTGAATTTTATATGCAAAATTTCCCAATACCCAAGAACGGGGTATTGCGTGTTTATGGTTTTTAGACCTGTTATTTCCTGTTATACCCTGTTTGATTAGATAGAGGTTAATTGTTGTGAATAGGGTTAACCTTTCCATGTTATGGATGTTTTGCCCATGTTTTCTTATTTTTGACCATTTGGTCTAGCTTTTCATGTTGGGCTGCTAATTTGTTTTCCATGCCTAGTATTGTTAGGATGGAGTGATTATTATCTGACATGCTATGATATGTTTTAGATTGTTTATCCAAGTAGTTCTTGAGGTTTTCTTTGGATGCCTTTGTATTATTTGTGCACGATTGACTTACACAGGGTTGTGGGAACCTGGTGTAGTAAACCATAGGTAGAATGGATGTCGAGGGCTTCTCTAGAGTGTTTGTTTACTGTTACGTTGCGAGACCATGGGGGGTGGACGTAAGTGCTCCCTCGGAGTGTCTGTAGTTTACTTGATATGGTCCATAGGGGTAATTGGATGTTGAGTGCTTCCTTAGAGTGCCTATTAGTTACTGATACGAGAACACATGGGGAATTGATGGTGAGTGCTTCCTTAGACTGTTTTTGCTAAAGCTGAACTAGAGGAGTTATACTACGTGTACTTACCAGAGGGTTGCTTGTGTTTGTCTGGTTGAACCAGAGGGGTTAGTCTATGAGTTCTTCCCATAGTGTTACCTACTTTTGATTAGCTACTTACTTGGTATATGAAAATGAATGCAATTGAATTTGTAGGATTATTAATTTGTGCACTTCCTTGTTTACTGCTTAATTTTGTTTATTGTCTTCCATATATATTCATTGACAGTTAGGCACAGATCTTGAGGTGGTTGCCTACTGGGATTCATCTCACACCCTGTTTGGGTCATGCTTTTGGACCCAAACAGATTATATTGTTGCGGGTATAGATAAGTGTTGGGTCGGAACAAACGAGGAATGATGGCAAGAGGGGGGGTGAATTGCCTTTTAAAAAAAAGATTAACAAATTAAAATCAAAGTAAAGAATGCAGCGGAAATAAAGAGGCAAGACACACAAAATTGATAACGGAGTTCGGCCAAAAACCTGGCCTACGTCTCCGCTCCCAACTCAACCGTTGAGAGATTCCTACCGCTTGCTTTTCAATGGTTTTAGCAAGAAACCCACTAGGCTTTGAGGTAGCACTAGGACCTATTACAGCTTGCTTTTATTGGTTTAGCAAGAACCCACTTGCTTTCAATGGAATAGCAAGAACCCACTAGCCTTTTTAACGGGTGAAGGCTAGCTCACCGAAACACAAGCCTTTTAAAAGGAAAGGCTTGAAGAAACCTCTTCACACCTTAATGGTGGTGTGAGAACCCAAAGAAAGGGGGAAAAGAAAAGGTGTTGGGGTTTGTAGGTACAAACCCAATTTTAAGCTCAAAATAATTAAACAAGAAAAACCGTATTGGAGGAAGACTTGGGCGCCAATTGGATGATGGAGTTGATGTAGCGTGCTCTCCCAAGCTTCTTGAGGTGCTCCTTGGATTGGAAATTGGTTGGAGCACTAGAGGACCCTTGAAGGTGGAGCGCCGAAGGTTCGCCAAATGTGCAACAATATGTCTGGGCGCTTGGTATATGATCCGATTAGGTTCCGGGGCTTCCTTGGCCTTTATTTATAGGCATGGAACCCATTGGGGGCCTTCGGAGCCGTTGGAGAAGTCCTCAAAGCCGTTGGAGGCCAAAAGATGGTTGACTGGTCAAACCCAACGGCTAGTTTGACTGGGCTACCGGCTGGCCGGTACAGTTCCACCGGCTGGCCGGTGTTTGCAAAAAGGCATAGGATTCCTGTCCAGGGGCCACCGGCGGACCGGTGCCAGAGCCACCGGCTGGCCGGTGGCAAGACAGTAGGTCTCACTATTGAACCAGGATGCCACCGGCTGGCCGGTGACAGAGCCACCGGCTGACCGGTGGAGCCTGGCAGTGGGAAATGCCTCTGCCAGGTCCACCGGCTGGCCGGTGCTATCACACCGGTTGGCCGGTGGACTGAATTTCAGTCCACTTTGCCAGCTTTCTTGGGCCAATCCTTTGGCAATCTTTTGCCTATCATCCACAACACTTAAAAACAATGTTAGACAAATAAGAAAGGTGATTGTGATCATGAAAATCAAACAACGAGGGGAACGAGATGTACAACAATAAGGTCAAGTGTCCTTCTACTTTAGGTGCTTGATTGTTGTGGAGCTGGGGATCATGGGACCAAGATGAGGCTTGCGATGTTGTAGAGCTATTTATTTGATTTTCTTTTGTACTTTGGTTTATTATTGTATTCTAGAATTGTGAATTGTTTGGATAGTTTCCTAGACATATGTATCATGCATCATATATACATATGTGCTCAGTTGTTATTACTTCCAGTCTTCCATTGTTTACTATTGTATAGTATTATTGTTGCTTCCTCTATTGCTATATATTTTACTTCCATTGTGTTACTCTACCAATGAGGGCATAGTTTTCCCACTATCACACCCAAGTCTCTCTCTACTAGTCAGAAGCCTCTGTCATTTAGGGAAATGCGCTTGAGGCCATGTGACCAACCGGGTACGGGGCACCTCTGGGCGGCTTCTGGAACTGGGATGTTACAGATTACCTATCAGATGTTGACAGCATCGGTCTCCCAAAGTCTCATCACAGGGGACACCTTATGGGTGAAGGGATTTCTAGAAGATATGTTACAATTACCTTGAAAGATCTGGAGCAAGCATACCTTTACATTTTATATAATAGTGAATATGTTGATCCATACATTGAATCCCACAAATAAATTATTAGAGATTTGAATCCATCAAGGACTAAATTATGGATATCAAATACACATAATCAACTGTTTATAGGATGGTTCTAAGATCAAATTTATAAAGAGTTATCTAAAAATCAGAATTCAATTGTTGAACGACTTCAATGAATATCCATGGGATCTAATGACAATGTTATATCTTACACTGGTCTTGTAATCAATGGTTATACGTTCTATACAAAAGAGCATGATGACTAGAGTGCAATGCAAAATAGTGGTGTTATACTTATGGCGGAAGAGATGAATATATCTGGTTCCAAGGATAGAAATCCAATTTATTCAAATATTTCATATTTTGGAATTATCAAACAGATATATAAGTTGGATTATAAAACATTTCAAGTGATGATTTTTCATTGAAAATAGGCTAACAATATGAGTGTAGTGAAAGTTGATGAAATGGGCTTCATGAAGGTGAATTTTAGTGTGGGAGGGAGGAAAGATGATCCATTCATAATGGAATCACAAACATTGCAAGTATTTTATGTCTCAAATCTAACAAACAAGAATTATTCTATTGTCCTGTTGGTGACTAAAACAAATGTTGGGTCAGATAAAAATTCAATCTAGGATATCCCTTTCATTGGAAGATTCAAATCAGTTCATTTCAGTCCCAATGTAGATAATGTATTGTACGTTAGAGGGGACCAAAAAGAGGGGATTTGGATTCTTAATAGAGGAACTAAATCCCTAAAACCTTTAAAAAAATAAAGAGAGTTCAATGAGAAGGTAAAAGTTTTTTTAAATATACTACGTTTTTTCTCATAATATTATATGTTCTCTACTTCATTAACATAATCTAAATTAAATATTTTACTAATCATGCAAACAATTTATTTTGTGCATGATGATGTTACCAATCCTTCAGAAGAACAAACTATAATGAAGGAAACCCTTTGGGAATATGTAAAGGTAATGTTATGATATACTTTCTCTATTTTATTGAAAAATTATATAATGAAATGTTGATTTAATTTTCAATATTCATTTCTAATTTTATTTATTTTAGAATATTTTTGTCCATATTTCATGTCTTTATATACCAAAACTTCCACAAACTTCTTCTCCCTCCAAACCTTTTCACTCCTACAGTGTTTTATTTATCACTTTTCTTCAAATTACCTCCATTACCTTTGTAAGAAGAGCAATGATGTTGCCTCTACTCAATCACAAAGGTAATATTGATGTTTGTACAGTAAAATCATTGTATGTAGAATTAATATATTATTTCATATTTATGTTTAATTTATTTATTTTTAGTATTACTCGCATAATAATTTTTTTCTTATATGGTTGGATTCTTTTGTTCAATTTGGGGTGGTCTGTCCATCTTTCATACCTTTCTACACCAAAACTTCCAAATATTTTTTCTTTCTCAAAATATTTTCACCCCTACAGTGTTAGAATTTATCAATTCCCTTCAAGTTAACTCCACTGATCAATCATAAAGGTGATATTGATGTTTTCATAGTAAAATCATTATCCATAAAATTAATTTATTTTTTCATATTTATGTTTAATTTATTTATTTTTAGTAATACTCATATAATAATTATTTTCTTATATAGGTGGATTATTTTTTTCGAGTTGGGGTGGTTTGTTCGATGCTTCTCATGCTCGTTAGATATTGGACTTTGAGACTCTAACTGAGATAATGACAAGAATGAAATGTGTCAAGAACGCATACAACCATCATTAAAAGGTGAATTTCTTCTACTTATTTAATTAATTTTTTAATCATTTTATCTACTATTTTTAATTCAATTCCCTTATTATTTTTATCAAATAATTATTTATTTTTTTCATATATATCTTGGAAAGTCATATTTTTCTTTCAACTATTTGTAAAAATCCATAAAAGAGACAAAATGTTTCTTTTTTCCAATGTTACCAAGTTTTACATTGTCTTTCTATTTTGAACTGTCAACACTGCATATTGAGTCGATGTTCTTAGCCAAAAATTCTTTCAATTCTTTTAAATCCAAAAAATTATAGGAAGATCATGTGCCTATTGTGGTTAATTCTCATTATATAATGGGCACATGAGCTTCCTCTACTCCTTTGGATTTCAAAAACAAGAAAGGTTTTTCAGCTAAGAACATCGAGTCAATATGCAGCGTTGGAAGTTTGATAAAGAAAGGAAATGTAAATCTTGGTAACATTGGTAGTTGGTATTGTTTTGAGACTTTGGGATGTGTAGGAATCAGCTACACATCAATCTGACACACAGTGTGACCAGTATGACTCCATGTACTTCTTTTTAATTAAAATTGACATTAATTTTAGTAAAAAAACAACTGACATACTCAAAAACAAGAAAAAATATTCATATTTTTTTGATACTTTAATACAATGATATGTCAGTCATTTTTGATATGTAGGAATCATCTTCACCTTAATCTGATACACGATGTGCCCAATATGACTCAAAGTGTTCGTTATCAGTTTAAAATCGACATATTAGTTCAAAAAGTGTTACTCATTGAAAACTAAGAAAATGTGCTCAGATTTTATTTAAAATTTATTAAATAGATTCAAAAATAATTTTTGTTGTGTAAGAATCAGTCTCACTTCAAACCGATACACGATGTGATCGGTATGAGTCAATGTGTGTGTTTCCAGTTTAAAATGAAATTTTTGTAAAAAAGAAAAGTGACATAATCAAAACCAAGAAAATATATTATAATTTCTTAGATACTTTAGTAAAATGATCCATAATTCATTTGGTATGTGTAGGAATCAGTCATACCTCAATCTGATGCAAGGTGTGACTGGTATGATTCTAAGTGTGTCTTTTTATTTAAAATTGACATCAATTTTAGTAAAAAGGGAAAGTGACTTACTCAAAACAAAGAAAACACATTCATATTATTTTGATACTTTATGTAAATGATACATAAATCATTTTTGATGTGTAGGAATTATCTACACCTCAATATGATATATGATGTTCCTGATATGACTCAAAGTGTTTGTTATAAGTTTAAAATCGACATTTTAGTTCAAAAAAGTATCACTCACTAAAAACTGAGCAAACTTTCTCAAATTTTCTTGATAATTTAGGAAATTGATTCATAAATCATTTTTAACATGTAGTAATTAGTCTCATTTTAAACAAATACACGATGTGATTGGTATGATTCAAAGTGTGGGTTTCTAGTTTAAAATGATATTTTAGTAAAAAAGACAAGTGATGTACTCAAAACTGAGAAAAAATATTAAAATTATTTTGATACTTTACAAAAACTATTCATAATTCATTTTTGGACATTTAAGAATCATTTGTACCTCAATCTGACATAATATGTGACCGGTATTACTCTAAGAGCGTTTTTTTGTCTGGTATGACTCAATGTCTCTATTGTCAGTTTAAAATCGACATTTTAGTTCAAAAAGTGTCACTCGTTGAAAACTAAGAAAATGTGCTCATAATTTCTTGATAATTTATTAAAATGATTCATAATTAATTTTTAACATATAGTAATCAGTCTCATGTAAACCTGATACATGATGTGATCGATATGATTAAAATTGTGGGTTTCCAGTTTAAAATGACATTTTAGTAAAAAAAGAAAAGTGACATACTCAAAAACTGATAAAATTCATTAAAATTGTTTTATACTCCAATAAAATGATCCATGAGTCATTTGAAATGTGTAGGAATTATCCTCACCTCAATCTGACACACTTTGTGACCGGTATGACTCCAAGTACATCTTTTTATTTAAAATTGACATCAATTTTAGTAAAAATGACAATTGACCTACTCAGAACTAAGAAAATGCATTCAGATTGTTTTTATAATTTAGGGAAATGAAATATAAGTCATTGTTTACATGTAGGAATCATACTCACTTCAAAATGATACAAAATGTTCCTAGTATGACTCAATATTTCTGTTATCAGTTCAAAATCAACATTTTAGTTCAATAAGTGTCACTCACTGAAAACTGAGAAAATGTGATCAAATTATCTTGATAATTTAGTAAAATGATTCATAAGTCATTTTTGACATGTATTAATAATTATCACATAAAACCGACACACGATGTGACCGTTATGATTCAAAGTGCATATTTCTAGTTTGAAATGACATTTTAGAAAAAAAAAAAGACAAATGACATACTCAAAACTGACCAAACACATTCGGATTGTTTTGATACATTATTTGAGATTTTTAGGAATCATACACGCCTCAATATGATGCGTAGTGTGACCGGTATGACTTCAAGTGTATCTTTTCATTATATAACTATCATTTTAGTTTAAAATGTGCATCACATCGCCAAAACTGAGCAAACGATCCTAAATTATTTTCTCATTATTCTAAATTATATTACTTAATTTATTTCCTTATTATTTTTTTCTTCTACTTATTTATATTACATCGGTCAGGGTAGGGGGAATAAATAAACAAAAACCTACCTAAATTCACATGGGGAGGCTCTAAATAGAGACCTCCCGAACACCACCATAGGAAGAAACCACTAGGTTGTGCCCGTAGAGCTTTATCTTATACTTATTTAATTAATTTTCATATATACAATTATTTAATATGAATAATAAATGGTGTGATGTGTAATAATAAACTACAAATCAATGTGATACACAGTGTTCCTGGTATGACTCAAAGTTTAGTTTAAAACTAACACTTTCTATTAATTTATTTCTTTATATTATTTCTAACATAAGAATTGTTTTCTCATACAGGTGTGTTTTTTCTTGAGTAGGGGGGGTTTGTTCAATAATAACATGAGTCGGGGTCAGGATCAAAATAAAAAAGAATATTTATGTTTTTTAATGTATGTAATAATGTATACTAATGTAATTGTATAAATCAATGATTGAAATGACTATAATATAGTGTTTTTTCTTATATTTGTGTTGTAAATTTCATTTCATTTAAATTCTATATTGGTACTTGATTTTGTTGATATCTGGTGGTGTTTTTGGTACTATGGTGTGTTGTTACAACACATTTCACTCGTGTTGTAGTGTGATGTTACAACACACTACAGTATTCCCCTTTATCATCACTTTTACAAATGTTGATAAACGTTTTTTCTTTATCAACGCTTCTAAAAACACTGATAAAGGACCCCTTTATCAGTGATTTTTTGTGCTGATAAAATTCCAGGGATTTTAATGTACCTCCAGTAGTCAGTTCTTCTCTAACACTAATAAAGTCATTTTTTAGCACTGTTAAAGGCTTATTTTTTAGTAGTGGTGACTCTAATGAATCGGGTTTTCCATCTATATTTGGATTCATTTGTGGTAGTCTTCATGGATGAAATCTTGATATACTCATATACTTGACATGAACATTTCAAACACGTTGATATCATTTTGAGTACACTTAGAGAGAACCAAATATATGTTAATCTCACAAAATTCTACTTTTAAATTGATAAAGTTCACTTCCTTGATCACATTATCTCAGAAACAGAAGTATTCATGGACCTATATAATTCGATGGATGTAGTTTCCTAGAATAATACCAAGAAAATACTTGACATATGGAGTTTATTGGGGATGTATGGATATTATAGGTGATTTATACAGGATTTCTCGTGCCTTGAAACACCACTCACAATCTTGAGCAAGAAATGTGTCAAGTTTACATAGATTGAAGCATGTGAGGGATCCTTTCTGAAGATAAAAAGAATATTGACTTCATCACGGATTTTGATTATACTAGAACTAGGAAAATTCTATATAGTTTATTGTGATGCATTAGATATCGAGCTGGGAGTTGTTCTGATGTAGGGAGATTGAGTCGTAGCATATGGGTATCGGTAGTTGAGGCCTCATGAGTGAAATCACCTGATGAAAAATCTTGAGTTAATAGTTGTGGTTCATACCTTATGTCATTGGATACATTAATTTCTTAAAAAAATTTGGTGTTCATGTACCACAAAATCCTCAAATACATCTTTACACAACATGGCATAAATCTCATATAGTGAAGATGGGTTGAATAACTAGAGTTTTTTTACTTTGAGCATGCATATACACCTAGGAAGGTAAATGCAGTAGAAGATGCTCTGATCCAGAAGAATCAAACACATGCATTTCAAGAGTCTATTAGTGAGTGGAATTTTATGGTCTTGTTTTCTAAGATACATTTAGAGGTGTAGGACCGTCACAGACAGCTTGTACTCGCATCATTATTAGTGACCTATACAATTCTGGATAGAGTTAAGATGAGGCAACTTTTAGATCTTGAGAACTTGTTCTTATGGGGGAGTACTTCAAGAAAGAACCCACCACCTGGTTAGGTCATTGATGGGGAAGAGATCTTGTGCATTCATAGATGCATCTGGGTGCTTGTAGACATCCGAGAGGAATTGATATGAGTGTCTCATTCCTTTTCCTGGGCAATACATTCCAGTACTATCAAGATGTATCATGACTTGTTCCACCTATACTAGTGGTTGAGGATGAAGAAGGAGATAAATGACTTTTTTACTCAAGTTCTACCTGTTAGAAGGTGAAGACATGACACTAGAGACTAGCGGGGCTTTTACAGCCATTACCCATTCCTAAGAGAAAATTGAATGACATCACTATGGATTTCATGATGATTTTACTGATATCACATTGAGGAAATGATGTGGTATGGGTGATCATTAATAGGTTGATAAAGGTTACTCACTTATTTTCTATCAAAGAGACCTTTTGAGTGGATGATTTAGGGAGGATATATGTCAGGAAAATCATATGCCTTCACATATTTCCATGTACTATCATATTAGAAAATAATTCTCATTTTACATCATGGTTCTGGAAAGGATTTTAGAAGGATTTTGGTTCAAAAATACTATTGAGTACATCCTATCACCCACAGACTAAAAAAAATTCTAATCATATGATACAGGTGTTAGAGGATATGCTTCGAGCATGCATCCATGATTTCAGCTGTTATTGGGATAATAACATACCCCTTTCAAAAATCGATTATAATAACAGATTTTAAATGAATATAAAAATTGATCCTTATGAGGTCCTGTAAGGTAAGCTGTTTCATTTATTCCTATTCTGGTTTGAGACAGGATAGGTAACTCTATTGGAACCTTATCTCATTCAGGATACTTCAGAGTGGGTACAGCTTATTAGGAAATGAATTACTACAACTTGGTCTAGGAATAAGTCTTATGTTGATCACCACAGATGACCTCTATAGTTCCAGGTTGGGGATCAGGTATTCTTGGATGTTTTGACTAGACTAAGGTATTTATGGTTTGGACAACAAGGGAAGTTGGCACCAAGGTTTGTTGGACCCTTTGAAATTACGGAGAGAGTCGGGTCGATATCCTATTAGTTGTAGTTACCTCATAGGTATCAAGCCATACATGATGTCTTTGATGTTTCAAATCTTTATCATTACTATTCAAAATCATATCATGTATTTCATCCTGATGAGATTGAGTTATATTTGGATGCTTCTTTTGATTAATATCTAGTGTGTATTATTGTTCGGAGTGTGAAGGATCTCTGTAGAAGGTCAGTTCCTCTAGTACTGGTTTTATAGTAGCACAACCATGTATAGGATGATACCTGTGAGAAATAGGTTGATGTATGTACCCAGTGGCCAGAGATATTCTTAGATGATGTTTTACCACCCTCAAAAATGAAACTTTGGGCTAAGGTTTTTTAGGAGGGGAGGTTGTAAAATCCTGGTTTTTTCTCATGAGGTAAAGATCCTTTAAGTTTTAGTTTGAAACTTTCTTTTCATCCAAATAAAAGTGGTTAAGAGTTAATGAAGGGTCTATGAGATTCTGGGTCCTTTTTGAAGCCTAGAGCTCTGGTTTTTGGGAGAAACAAGTGAGTCACATTGTTAATGCTAACTTTTAACCTCAATTGTGTGGTCCCTTGAGGGTTTCACATGGTTTTTCAAACCATGCACTCTAGGGCACATGACCATGTGAATTGGTATAGGTGGGTTGTAGAGGTGATCAACATGGTGTGTGCATGGTTAGTTCCACTTAGGCAGTAGTGGCACACAGTTAGGCACATGGTTTGTAAAATTGTGTGGCCAAACCATGCACCCTTTAAAAACTAGTTAATTCCCCATTTTCCCTCATATTTTAATTCACCTCCTCCCTTCTTCTCCTATTTAAATACAGAACAAACTCCCTCATGGTTGGATCTCTACTTTTCCTCCAAGCTAGGCGGTATATATCTTTTCCCTTAAAGTCATGATGTTTATAGTGCTTATTATAGTACCACACATCAAACCCCTCCACGCGTTGATTCTAAAATGAGTAGTAGCTTGAATTTAATGTTTTAAAACATGTTTTTATGTTCTATTTCCCCTTGACATTGTTGGAGGTTGTCGACTTCAACCTGAACCAACCCTTGAGGTGGGTTCGTTCAAATTCCTATAATTATGCCACCATCATTCTTTGACATAATGGTCCAATTTATGGTTCACTTGGTTGGAGAGGTTCAACTATGTGGTCATATCCATTATAGAAGGATATTCCCCATTTAATGGTATATAAATATTTTGAAAGGGTATGTCAAGAATCAAATTTGGAATTAAGGTTGTATTGCAGAACGATATATTTTTGAAGAAGATATTGAATTATGTACCGATTACCTATCAGATATTGACAGCATCGGTCTCCCAAATTCTCGTCACAGTGGACACCTTATGGGTGAAGGGATTTATGGAAGAGATGTTGTTACAATTACATTAAAATATTGGTATTAAGATCACCTTTACATTTTACATAATATTAAAGATTTTGATCCATACATTAAAGCCCACAAATAAATTCTTAGAGATTTGAATCCATCAAGGTCTAAAGGATGGATATCAAATACACATAATCAATAGTTTATAGGATAGTTATGAGATCAAATTTATAAGGAGTTATCTAAAAATATGAATTCAATTTTTTAATGACTTCAATGGATAGCCAAGGGACTAAATGAAATGTTATATCTTACACTAGTTTTGTAACCAATGGTTATATATTCTATAAAAAAGAGCACGATGACTGTAGTGTGATGAAAAACAGTGGTGTTACACTTGTGGAAGAAGCAATGCATATATCTAGTTCCAAGGATATAAATCCAATTCAGGAAAAATATGTTATATTTTGTAATTATCTAATAGATATAAAAGTTGGATTATACAACATTTCAAGTACTGATTTTTCATTGCAAATGGGTTGAGAATATGAGTGCAATGAAAGTTGATGAAATGAGCTTTATGAAGGTGAATTTTAGCGTGGAAGGGGAGAAAGATGATCCATTCATAATGGAATCACAAGCAGTGAAAGTATTTTATGTCTCAAATCCAATAAGTATGAATTGGTCAATTGTCCTACTGGTGACTAAAATAAATGTTAGTTCATATAAAAATTCAATAGATGATGAGCCTTTCGTTAGAAGATCATAATCTATTTATGTTGGTACCAATGTAGATAATGCATTGTATGTTAGGTGGGACCACCAATAGGGGATTTGGATTCTTAATAGAGGAACCAAATCCCTAAAACATTTAAAAAAATAAATATATTTCAATGAGAAGGTAAAAGTTTTTTTTAAGATACTATGTTTTTTCTCATAAAATTATATGTTCTCTACTGCATTGACATAATCTAAATTAAATATTTGACTACTCGTGAAAACAATGTCTTCTACAGATGATAATGTTACCAATCCCTCGTAAGAACAAACTATAACAATGGAAACCCTTTGGGAAGATGTAAAAGTAATGTTACTATATACTTTATCTATTTTACCAAAAAATTATATAATGAAATGTTGATTTAATTTTCAATATTCTTTGTAGAGTTTATTTATTTTAGAATATTTTTGTCCATATTTTATTCCTTTATATACCAAAACTTATACATAATTCTTCTCCCTCAATACCTTTTCACCCCTATAGTGTTACATTTATCACTTTCCTTCAAGTTCCCTCCATTGCCTTTGCAGAAAGAGAAATGACACTGCCTTTTCTCAATCACAGAGGTAATCTTGATGTTTGCACAATAAAATCATTATCCACAAAATTAATGTATTATTTTTTATTTATATTTAATTTATTTCTTTTTAGTATTACTCACATAAGAATTGTTTACTTATATGGGTGGATTATTTTGTTCGAGTTGGGGTGGTCTGTCCATCCTTCATGCCTTTCTGCACTAAAACTTCCACAAACTTTTTCTCCCTCAAAACCTTTTCACCCCTACAGTGTTGGAATTTATCACTTTCCTTCAAGTTTCCTCCAATGATCAATCAAAAAGGTAATCTTGATGGTTTCATAGTAAAATAATTATCCATGGATTTAATGTATTTTTTCATATTTATGTTTAATTTATTTATTTTTAGAAATACTCATATAATAATTGTTTTCTTATACAGTGGGATTATTTTTTTTGAGTTAGGGTGGTTTGTTCAAAGCTGCTCATGCTCATGAGAGATTGGACTTCAATCCTCTAATTGAGATAATGAAAACAAGGAAATGCGTCAAAAACACAAAAAACTGTCATGAAAAGGTTAATTCTTGCTACTTATTTAATTGATTTTGTCATCATTTTATCTACTATTTGTAAGTTAATTTCCTTATCATTTTTATCTAATACTCATTTATTTTTTTTCACAAATATTTTTGTGAAGTTTTATTTTTCTTTTAACTATTTTTAACAATCCACAAAAGAGATAAAATGTTCCTTTCCACCAATGTTACCAAGTTTTACATTGTTTTTCTTTGTCAAATTGAAAACACTGTATATTGAGTCGATGTTCTTAGCCAAAAAACCTTTCACTTTATTTAAATCCAAAAAAGTATAGGAAGCTCATGTGACCATTTTGGTGACTTCTCATTATATAATGGGCACATGAGCTTCCTCTACTCTTTTTTCTTTCAATAATGAGAAATATTTTCCAGCTAAGAACATCGAGTCAATATGCAGTATTGGAAGTTTGATAAAGAAAGGCAATGTAAATAATTTTAACATTGGTAGTTAGTATTTTTTTTGAGACTTTGAGATGTGTAGGATTTATTTACACCTCAATATGACACACGTTGTGACCGGTATGACTCCAAATACTTCTTTTTATTTAAAATTGACATTAATTTTCGTAAAAAAGACAACTAACATACTCAAAACCAATAAAACATATTCAGATTGTTTTGATACTTTAATATAATGATCCATAAGTTGTTTTTGATATGTAGGAATTAGCTTCACCTTAATTTGATACATGATGTACCCAATATGACTCAAAGTGTCTGTTATCAGTTTAAAATCGATATTTTAGTTCAAAAAGTGTTACTCATTGAAAACCAAGAAAACTCACTCATATTTTCTTGATAATTTAGGAAATAAATTTATAAATCATTTTTTCATGTAGGAATCAATATCACTTCAAACTGATACATGATGTGATCGGTATGAGTCAAAGTGCATGTTTCTAGTTTAAATTGACATTTTAGTAAAAAATAAAAGTGATGTACTCAAAAAATGAGAAAAAACATTATGATTGTTTTTATATTTTAGTAAAATGATTCATAATTCATTTGGGATGTGTGGGAATTAGTCTTACCTCTATCTAATTCAAGGTGTGACCGGTATGACTCCAAGTTCATATTTTTATTTAAAATTGACATCAATTTTAGTAAAAAGGAAAATTGGCTTACTCAAAACGAAGAAAATGAATTAATATTGTTTTGATACTTTAGTGAAACAATACATAAATCATTTTTGATGTGTATTAATTATATGAACCTCAATTTGATACACGATGTGCCCAGTACGACTCAAAGTGTTCATTATCAGTTTAAAATTTACATTTTAGTTCAAAAAGTTTCACTCACTGAAAACAGAGCAAACATGATCATATTTTCTTGATAATTTAGTAAATAAATTCATAAATAATTTTTAACATGTAGTAATCAGTCTCAATTCAAACCAATACACGATGTGATCGATATGATTCAAAGTGCGTGTTTCCAGTTTAAAATAACATTTTAGTAAAAAAGACAAGTGATGTACTCAAAACCAAGAAAACACATTCAAATTGTTTTGATAATTTATGAAAATGATCCATAAGTCAGTTGATATATTTAGGAATCATCCAAACCTCAATTTAACACACGGTGTGATCGGTATGGCTCCAAATGCATCTTTTTATTTAAAATTGGCATCAATTTTAGTAAAAAGGAAAACTGACCTACTCAAAACTGAGAAAATGAATTTGGGTTATTTTTATAATTTAGTAAAATTATCCATAAGTCATTTTTGACATGTATTAATCATCCCCACCTCAATATGATACACAATGTGTCTGGTATGACTCAATGTGTCTGTTGTCAGTTTAAAATTGACATTTTAGTTCAAAAAGCATCACTCGCTAAAAACAAAGAAAATGTGCTCATATTTTCTTGATAATTTAGGGAAATAATTCATAATTCATTTTTAACATGTAGAAATTGGTATCACATCAAACTGACATAAGATGTTATAGGTATGAGTAAAAGTGTGGGTTTCCAGTTTAAAATGACATTTTAGTAAAAAAAGACAAGTGACATAATCAAAACTGAGAAAATGAATTCAGATTTTATACTCTATTAAAAATATCCATAAGTAATTTAAGATGTGTATCAATCAGATGCACCTAAATCTGATGCACATTGTGGCCGATATGAATCCAATTGCATCTTTTTATTTAAAATTGACATCAATTTTAGTAAAAATGACAACTAACCTACTCAAAACTGAGCAAACACATTTGTATTATTTTGATAATTTAGGAAAATAATCCATAAGACATTTCTGAAATGTATGAATCATTTGTACCTCAATATAATATAGAATTTTCCTAGTATGACTCAATGTGTCTGTTATCAGTTCAAAATCAACATTTTAGTTTGAAAAGTGTCACTCGCTAAAAACTAAGAAAATGCGCTCGGATTATCTTGATAATTTATGAAAATAATTCATAAGTCATTTTTTGACATGTATTAATCATTATCACATCAAATCGACACATGATGTGACCGGTATGAGTCAAATTGTGTGTTTTCAGTTTAAAATGACATTTTAGTAAAAAAGACAAGTGGCGTACTCAAAACTGATAAAACGCATTTGGGTTGTTTTGAAACTTTAGTAAAATGATCTATAAGTAATTTTAGACATGTATAAATCATCCACAACTCAATATGGCTCACAGTGTGACCGGTATGACTTCAAGTGTGTCTTTTCAATATATAACTCTCATTTTAGTTTAAAACGCACATCACATTTCCAAAACTGAGCAAACGAGCCTAGATTATTTTCTCATTATTATAACTTCTATTACATAATTTTTTTACTTATTATTTTTATCTTATACTTATTTATATTACATCATTTAGGGGAGGGTGAATAAACAAACGAAAACCTACCTAAATGCACACAAGGAGGCTCGAAACTGAGACCTCCCAAACACCACCATAGGAAGAAACCACTAGGTTGCACCCATGGGGATTTATCTTATACTTATTAATTTAATTTTCATATATATAGTTTTTTAATATGAACAAGAAATGGTGTGATGTGTAATAATCAACTACAACTCAATCTGATACATAGTGTTCCTGGTATGACTCAATGTTTAGTTTAAAATTAACACTTTCTGTTAATTTATTTCTTTATATTATTACTAACATAAGAATTGTTTTCTTATACAGGTGTGTTCTTTTTCTCAAGCAGGGGTGGTTTTTTTGACAATAGCATGAGTCGGTTTCAGGATTAAAATACAAAGGAATATTTATGTTTTTGAATGTATGTAATAATTTATACTTATGTAATTGAATAAATCAATATTTGAAATGTCTATATTATAGTGTTTTTTTCTTGTATTTGTGTTGTAAATTTCATTTCATTTAAATTATGTATTGGTACTTGATTTTGTTGATACCTAGTGGTGTTTCTAGTACTACGGTGTGTTGTTACAGCACATTGCACTAATGTTGTAGTGTGATGTTACAGCACATTGCAGTAAGCCCCATTATCAACGCTTTTACAAATGTTGATAAATGTTTTAATTTATCAGTTCTTATAAAATCACTAATAAAGGACCCTTTTATCAATGATTTTTTACACTGATAAAAGACTAGGTATTTTGATCTAGCTTTGGTAGTCATCACTTCTCTAGCACTAATAAAGACCTTTTTTAGCACTATTAAAGGCCTATTTTTTAGTAGTGATGACTCTAATGAATCGGGTTTTCCATCCGTATTTGGATTCATTTATGGTAGTCTTCATGGATGACATATTGATGTACTCGCATACTTGACATGAACATTTTAAACACATTGATATCATTTTGAGTACACTGAGAGAGCACCAAATATATGTTAAGCTCACAAAATTCCACTTTTGGATCGATAATGTTCACTTCCTTGATCACATTATCTCAGAATTAGAAGTATTCGTGGACCCATATAAGTCGATGTATGTGGTTTCCTAGAAGTATTCCAAGAAAATCTTTGACATATGGAGTTTTTTAGGGCTGGATGGATATTACAAGTGCTTTATACAGGATTCCTCATGCCTTGAAACACCACTCATAAGCTTGAACAAGAAAGGTGTCAAGTTTACATGGCCTAAATCATGTGAGGGATCCTTTCCAGAGTTGAAAGAAATATTGACTTCAGCATAGATTTTGATTATACTAGAACTAGGAAGAACCTATATAGTTTATTTTGATGCATCGGGTATTGAGTTGTTAGTTGTTCTAATGTAGGGAGATCGAGTCATGGCATATGGGTATCGGCAGTTGAGGCCTCATGAGTGAAATCACCCAACACACGATCTTGAGTTAGTATTTGTGGTCCATACCTTATGTCATTGGATACATTACTTTCTTAAAGAATGGTTTTTGGTGTTCATGGACCACAAAATCCTCAAATACATCTTTACACAACATGACTTAAATCTCATATAGTGAAGATGGGTTGAATAAATAGAGTTGTTTAACTTTGAGCTTGTGTATGCACCTAAGAAGGGAAATTAAATGGAATATTCTATGACCCATAAGACTCATACACAGGCAGTTCAGGAAGCTCTTAGTGAGTGATAGTTGATGGTCTTGTTTTCTAAGATGCATTTGGAGGTGTAGGACCGTCACTGATAGCCTGTACTCGCATCATTATGAGTGACCTCTACACTTCTGGACAGAGTTAAGATGAGGAAACTTTTAGACCTTGAGCACTTGGTCTTAAGTGGGGGTTTTTGGGGAAAGAACCCACTGCCTAGTTGGGTCATTGATGGGGAAGAGATCTTACACATTCATGGATGCATCTGGGTACTTGTAGACATCCAAGAGGAATTGATGCGAGAGTCTCATGCCTTTGCTTGGGAAAAACATCCTGGTTTTATCAAGATGTATCATGACTTGTGCCACTTATACTAGTGGTTGGGGGTGGAGGAGTTAATTGACTTTGTTACTCGGTGTTCCACCTATCAGTAGGTGAAGGTGGGACACCAGTGACCATTAGACCCTTTACATCCATTACCCATTACTAAGTGGAAATGGTATGGCATCACTATATATTTCATGACGGGTTTACTGATGTCCCATTGAGGTAGTGACGCGGTATGAGTGATCGTTGATAGGTTGACAAAGGTCTCTCACTTATTGCGTGTCAGAGATACCTTTTCAGTGGATGAGATAGGGAGGCTATATGTTAGGGAAATCATATGCCTTCATGGATTTCCATGTACTATCGTATTGGAAAAGAATTCTCATTTTACATCATGGTTCTGGAAAGGATTGTAGAAGGAGTTGGGTTCATAGATACTGTTGAGTACATCTTATCACCTACAGACCGACAGACATTCTAAGCATATGAAATGGGTGTTATAGGACATGCTTTGAGCATGTGTCCAGGATTTTGAAGGTTGTTGGGAGAAACACCTACCTCTTAAAAAATTCTCTTATAATAACAGCTTCCAAATGACTATAAAAATTAATCCTTATGCGGCCCTATAAGGTAAGCTATGTCGTTCACCCCTGTGCTAGTTAGAGGCAGGAGAGGTAGCACTATTGGAATCTCATCTCATTCAAGATAATTCAGAGTGGGTATAACTTATTAGGAAATGAATTACTATAGATCAGTCAAGGATGAAGTCTTATGTTGATCACCGCAAATGACCTATATAGTTCAAGGTCGGGGATCAGGTATTCTTGCATGTTTAGACAAGACTGGGGCATCGATGGTTTAGAAAGAAAGGGAATATGTCGCCTAGGTTCGTTGGACCCTTTGAGATTTTGGAGAGAGTTAGGTCGGTAGCCTATTAGTTGCAGTAACCTCATAGGTATCGAGTCATGCATGATGTCTTACATGTCTCGCAGCTTCAGCATTACTATTCAGAATCATATCATGTCTTTCAGCCTGATGATATTGAGTTAGATTTGGATGCTTCTTTTGATGAATATCTGGTGTGTATTATTGATCGAAGCGTGAAGGCTCTCCGCGAAAGTTCAGTTCCTCTAGTATAGGTGATATGGTAGGACAACCGTGTACATGATGAGAACTATGAGCAATAGGCTGATATATGTGCCCAGTGGCCAGAGATATTTTTAGACAATGTTGTACCACCCTCAAAAAGGCAACTCGCGGATGATTTTTTTCAGGAAGGGAAGTTGTAAAGTCCCGGTTTTTTCTCATGAGATGTGGATCCTTTAAGTTTTATTTTGAACCTTTCTTTTCATCCAAATAAAAGTGGTTAAGAGTTAATGAAGGGTCCAAGAGCTTTTGGGGCGTATTCGAAGCCTATAGCTTCGGTTTTTGGGAGAAACAAGCGAGGCACACAATTACTTCTAACCGTGCACCTCAACCATGTGGGCCCTTGAGGGTTTCACACAGTTTGTCAAACCATGAACTCTAGGGCGCATGTCCATGTGAATTGGTACAGATGGATTATAGAGGTGATATACATGGTGTGTGCCTGGTTAGTGCCACTTAGCCAGTAGTGGCACATGGTTAGGTGCATGGTTTGGAAAACCGTGCGACCAAACCATGTACTGTTTAAAAATTAGTGAATTCCCCATTTTTTCCTCCTATTTTAATTAACCTCCTCCCTTTTTCTCCCATTTCCATGCACAACAACCTCTCTCGCATTTGGAGCTTTACTTTGCCTCCAAGCTAGGTGGTCTATGCCTTTTCCCTTAAAGTCGTGATGTTTATAGTGTGTGTTTTAGTGTTGCACGTTGAACCCCTCCACGTGTTGCTTCTAAAATGAGTATTAGCTTGAATTAAATGTTGTAAAACATGTTTTGATGTTCTATTTCCCCTTGGCATGGTTGGTGGTTGTCAACTTCAACCCGAACCACCCCTTGAGGTGGGTTCAATCAAATGCCTATGATTATGCCACCCCTTTGGGTGAGCTGGGCTTTCCACCCATGGGTGGAAGCCGTATATGAATAAAAGGGAATGTTAAAGGTTAAATACCTCTTATGGAACCTTTTCATTTATAAATAAAAGGGGATGATGGAATGGATTAAGTGGGAATTATGAATTGAGGTGGATAACCTCTTGCCTTATGCATTTTATGTAAATGGTTGGTGATACGGCATGGACAATAACATGGCCCCTACTTGTATTACTTGTAAGTGAATTGACTAATGAAATCAATGTGATGAATTAAATTGATAAAAGGGCATGGACACTAATATGGCTCCAAATCCTTGTATAAAATGTTCATGATGAATACATCGGTATGGCACCAACATCACAATATGGAACTAACGAGACATTTGCATTGGATGCCTTAGATTATTACCTTAGATCCAACTTGCTTGGACCACCTTGGATTTACTCCTTGGGCACCTCCCAAGTCTATATCGAGTTTGTTATGGAAAAGCTCCATGGACTTGAAGAGGACGCCCTGATCAATGGCCTTGGGTCCTGGCCCATGTAGGTCAACATTATACTGAGTTTTCTATGGATGAACTCTGTAACACCCCGAGATTTTATGAAAAATATTCTTTTTAATTTCACTAATGTATTTTGTTGTACGCTACACCAAAAGGATCTTGAACAACACGCATCCTTGATTTGCCTTGCATTACACGCAATCGCGACCTTCCTTGATAGCATGTGTAGTACGCAATAACGAGTTTCACTAAACAACAATACGCTATTAAAATATTATTAAAACTAGCCGTTATGAATAGTAATAACCACTTTTTGAAATTTTTTAATTTTATTTTTCAAAATGGAATTCATTTTTGGATTCATAATATCGAAATTAGCTTAGGGTGAAATTTTGGTACTTTTCGGATAACTTTTATTTTCTGATGAATAGTGAAAATTACTAAATTTTAATTAAAAACAACATTTTTAATCGAAATAATTAATAGTGATAAATTATTAATTTGAGTGGTTTTAAAGTATATTTAGAATATATTTTTACAATTCAATACAATTTTGGTCATTGGATGTAATTTCACATTTACACCAAACATAAACAAGTGTTAATCTTTTGATAGTTATTATCTCTTAAAAACACGCTATTTGTTGTGACAGCGGAAATTAATTATAAAATTAATTAATGCAACTTATATGTTGGGAATTTTTTAAAATAGAAATCATTTTTGAATTCGGAATATCAATTATAGCTTAGGGTGAAATTTTGGCATTTTTCTGAAAAACTTCAATTTTTGATGAATAGTGAAACTACTAAGTGGTAGTTAAAAAAATTAATTTTTTCATAAATCTTAATTTTACCGCTTCTGTGAATGGAATTTCAAAAATCCGAGAGACGCGGTTGATGTCAGTAAGTAAAATGTGGTTCAATGAGATGAAAATAATTTTTGGTGAATAGTAACTTTTTACTTTTATTTACCACGGTTAAAAGTAAATAGGGTAATTAAGGGTAAAAATGATATTAATATTACCCTAACACATGTCCTAATCCTATTGGACAAGTGTATCTCGACCAAAAACAACCTTAAGTGTAAAATAATATCATTTACGGCCACTTGGATTAGATTAGGACATTTATTATTAATTTATTTAAAGAAGGGTTAAAATAGTTAAAATCAAAGTTTAATAAGTAAATAATTTTTAATATGGGGTTATACATAAGATAAATTCAACTATAAATATTCATTAGAAATATAAAAAGATTTTCTACATAATGGTATTTTATTTATAATTTTTAGACATTAAATAATTTAATTTATTTATGACACAATGATGATGCAGTAATTATCTTATTAATGAAATATTGACATAATTGATGTTATAAACACCAAAATAAATGTAATTTGAGACTTTTTATGAATCCCACTAATTTTCTAGGTCACTATGATATATTAGTGTTGATTTAATCAACTTGGTTCGAACATATAATTCTGTTATGACTTTCACAAAAATCATATATCAAATAGTGTCAAAATTGACACAAAATAGTTTTTAAATCAAATATTATATTATTAATTGTTATTTTATTCCTAAAAATCTAAGGTTTGGCCAAATGACTTAGATAAGGATATATATATTAATAATAAACAATTTGGGGTTCGTTTGGCATGTTATAGTAAGTGTATTAACCATATAGTGTAAGAAAAAAAAAAGACACGGTAAAAGTTAAATTATTTAACTTAGAGTTAAATCTAATTGATAAGGTTAAAATAATAACCTAAAATTGTCTAAATCCTATTGGTTGATAGTATTTCGACCCATCCCCACTTTAGCTTCTAAATAAGACCCTTTGGAACCATTATAAACCGATTTTGACTTTAATATAAAATAATATTTTGAGATATTCCTAAGGTGCCCCTCTCCTCCCTTATAAAAGGGCACCTCCTTCCCCTCCTCCTCACACCAATTTGAGCACTCAAGCTCGGCCAACCCCTGCCAAAATCCCTTCTCCACTTCCCTAGAATAATCCTAGAGGTCCTGGTCTTCTTCAAAGACCAATCTTATTTTCCTAAGTGGAGGATTCAAAGAGGCGTTCCAAAGAAGAGGTAATATCCATTACCGATCTTTTCAACTTCTTTATTCTTCAACTTCTTCTTATTTAGTTGTTTCATGATAAAGTAATAACATAAGTATTTATTATATACTGATATGTTATTATAAATATTAAAAAACTCTAATTAACCTTCAATCCATCCTACGGAAAAAGGAAATCATCGCGCGTGCGTACGTACGGAATACCGTCTCCACGCCGTGGTGTAATCTATTTTCCGCCACCACCTTAATTGGATGGGTATAATGGTGTAATGAGTAACTATATATGATTATTATAAAGTTATATTGATAATGAAATAGTATACAAACACTTCAACACAATTCCACGACCATGGGAACGATATCATCGCTCGTGCGTACGTACGGACTACCATCTCCACGACGCGATGAGATTCATTCTCAATGATTAACCATTCATGAATGATTATAAAGTATATATAATAAGTACTAATGAAATATATTACATAATAATGATACTGGATTTATTTATATTTATATGTATGTCATCTACTTAATTCCATTCAATTCAATAAGGAAACGAAAACAGCGTTCATGCGTACGTACGGACTACCGTCTCCATGAACGGTGTATTTCTTTCCATTTACTGATTTATTATATATATGTATATTATGAATATATATATATATATATAAATCATGTTTTATATTCTGGAATTAAGTAATCATGATCTAAGTAATCATATGAATAATTACAAGTCAAAACACGGACGACAAATGAAACAATTTTACCCAAAACGCTCTTTAACATGGAATTTACAAAAGAACGGGTAATATAATGTCATAAGTGAACCATATATGATATCATAACAATGAATATGATTATGTAATAAGTCAATGACATTATTTAAATCATTATATAGGAGGTTCGGACACTTACGAAGCAAATCGGACCTAAGGTAAGGGAAAAATCACAATCTCATTTTTATCCGAGATTGTTTATACTTTAGTATTTACTGGGGTGTATTTTATCATCCACATCCATGTTTCTTCAATATGTAATATTATTTCCATTCACCTAAATTTTTTTTAAATCCAATTTTACCCTTTGGTGAGTTTTTAGTAAAAGATATGAAAGGAATCTTTTGTCTTTTTCGTACGAGGTACTTTTTGACTTTTCTGACAAAAGTACGAAGAATGTTTTTTTAACTTATACGGCATGAATGGATTTTTAAAACATTATTTCCAAGAAGCTTCCTTTACAAGTTTTCATGTTTATTTTTAATCAACTTCTTTTAGTTTAGAATTGTACGACATGTTAAGAAAGGAAAAGTGTTTTTTTTAAGTAGAAAGGATATTTTCCTCAAGAATGGAGTCAAGTGTTTTATCAAAATTATTTTCCCTCTAAGATAATAAAAGGGTTCTGTTTTTATCCCTATTATTACATTGATTTGATTATGTTGTGATGGAATTATTTTTATGAATTCCTTTATCGTATATGAATTGTTTTATTATGTCATGATGTTTAAGATTCTCATTTTTATTACATGGGTTATGAAATGATGTATGATTTATGATTTTGTGGCATACATAAGAATGGTATCATTATGAGATGGGTGGGACCTATATCTGCCTCCAATGCATTGGGTAAAGATTTTATATCTCATGAGATAGACATGGCTGGAACGGTAGGTTATACCGGTTCAGTGAAACAGGACTGAAACGAGGGTGACTCAGTTCAGAAAGGGACTTTGTCCACTAAGATAGTCTTGGCAATGAGTCTTGACTAACAAGAAATGATTCTCTATGATTATGTGTGAATGCCACAAAGTTTCATGTTTTAAGTTATGATTATTGGGATTTCATTTCACTACTATGATTTATCCCATGTTATGAAATTATGCTCTCTTTTGCAGGTTAAGATTTCCAAAAGTTATGTTCTTATGAATATGATGTGATTGATTTTTCTTTTGTTTACCCTTAATAAGCATTCGAGCTCACCCTTTTATGTTTTATTTTCCCCAGGATATAAAGAAAGGTTTTAGGTAAAAAAAAAGGGAAGATCTTTATGGGAGATATTGAAGATCTTTCACCACGATTAGAAGATTACGTTCCGAGTTTCCAAAGACACTAAACTATTACGATCCTTGTGTGTGTGTTTTTTTTTTATGTACTAAGTATTCCGCAAAAGTAATGTAATGTTCATGTACGTTAAGCTTCGGGTCTCTACAGTTGGTATCAGAGGAAAGGTTTAGTCAACCTTTGGAATCTAGGATACGAAAACGTTAGTGAGATCCCTAGAGATATTTCTAAGGTATGTCTAGGGATGTCCCTAAGGATAAGTATACGTATAAGATACAGTCCTAGAACTATGGTAACGATCATAGAATTTAACCTAAGAAGTTAGATATTGAGGATACTCCCCCTTTATAATGTTGTTTTCCCTAGCATGATTTTTGCCTCTCACACTATTCTTTTTGGGTTTTAGACGATGGCTGGAACCCGAAGGAACCGTGTTGATCAATGCAATGGGCAATGCAATGATTGTCCTCCTGAACAAACAAATGTTATGGGAGATGGAGTGCAAAATCTTATTGTTATACTTACACAAGCTATGAATCATTCTGGACTTCCAAATGAGAAGAGAAGGGAACAATATTCTATTGAGTCCTTCATGAGGCAACGTCCACCTTATTTTAGTGGGTCTTCCGATCCACTTGTTGATGAACAATGGATCAGTACCACTGAAAAGATATTTTCAGTTCTTCAATGTTCTGAACATGATAAAGTCATCTTAGCAGTATATCGTTTGGAAGGTGAAGCTGATCAATGGTGGAATCTTATCAAGAATACGAGGCAAAGAGATGAAATTGATTCCATGGAATGGGACGAGTTCAAGAACTTGTTTTTCAGTAAGTACTTCCCTCGTATTCTTTGAACGAAGATGGAAAAGGAGTTACTTGAGCTGAAACAGAAGGATGATGAATCTATTGGTATATACGAAGTGAATTTTACAAGACTTGCAAGGTATGCATCTGGCATTATCATCCAACCTGAAAGTAAAGTTGATCGATTTTTCAGTGGCTTAAAACCAAGTCTTTGAAGGGCATTAGCTATACGAGACTTCAGTAGCTATGAAGAAATTGTGTGTTGTGCTATGAAGGTAGAAATGGAAGTTGGTGTTACATATCCATCTCATGGTTTTGAAAAGAAACGAAAGATGGAGTTCAAGGAGAAATCTCAGAATAATGGTGAAAAGAAAATGAATGTTTCCTTATGCTCAAAGTGTGGAAAGAAGCATGGTGGAGATTGTCTTAAAGGGACTAGAAAATGTTTTAAGTGTGGAAAAGAAGTTCATCGAGTAGCTGAGTGTCGAAGTAATGGAAAAAGGGTTTCTAATGATTTGAACAAATCAAACACTACAGAGAACGCACCACCAACACTTCAATGTTTCAAGTGCAAGGAGATGGGACATTATGCCAATAAATGCCCTAATCCAAGGGTTAGTGATGATCAACATGAGCAACCACTTAAGGCAAAGGACAAAGAGAAGTCACATGCGATCACTATTGGCGATGTTTAATATGACAACGATGTGGTGGAATGATTAAGTGTTTATGTAATGGGATTCCAAAATAGTGTTGTACATAGTATCGTGGAATATTGGAATATTTATGTATTGGTCTATTGTGGTTTTCAATAATTTTATGGTACCAGTAACCATGGAAAGTGATTGAGATATTTTTGGAAAAAGAATGATATGCGCATAATGAAGGGAAAATGAGAAAATTAAATATTTGACAGTATTCATGAGCTCATGATTGATATAAGGACTAAGTGATATCATGGTTTGAGTATATAGAATTCTGAGGATTTTGGTATGTGGAAAGTGTTAACTTTTAACTGCATTCATGTTTTCACTAAGGTTCAATGGGTATTCAAGAGAATACATGATTAAGGACTTTGAATGTTTTGAATGTGACCAACAAAACATATCTTATGATATATGGGGATCAATGATGGTATTAAATCTCTAGTAATCGTTTTCACTATGTTATGAGAGTGGACTGCAGTATTATGGATAAGCCTAAAGATTGAAATGGATTATGTTGGACATAAGTGAGTATTGTTTAAGGATAGAAGTTTTTTTTCGATATTATTGATGGGATGTTATATTAATGTAGTTTTAGAAAAAGGACAACCTGCAGGACGGGCAACATCCCATCGCTTCGGACAAGGCTGTGGGAATCGAACCCACAACCGAAGTGCGACTGGCCTTTATTGCCTACCACTGGCCTACAGGAAGTCCCTGTTTAGTAGAAAGTAGTTTTATTATATTAAGCAGTATGATATATGAAGTATAAGTCCATTTTAGGAACCATATATGATTAATCTCACTATAGATCAACTTATGTATATAAATTTTGCTAACCTTTTGAGACAGATGGAATGACCCGTCATTCTATCACATGATCTGCTAACACTTCACGAATAACAAATTCAACTTCATTTATTTAAGATATGAAGTAGAAATTGTTCAAGGCACGAACAACAGTGAGATTGTACCAAAATAAAGTAAGTATTTATTCTAATTCAAACTCTTCAACTTTAGGAAAACGGTCTTGAAAACCAAAAATGTTGTCCTAGTGCCCTTATATCCGATGAATCAGATGGTGCCCTAGATCGTCACAAATTTCTCGCTTTGTGATTTCTGGCTTTTCCATAGCCATGTTCTCTACCACTCTCCATCAGAACATGATAGTTAGATTTCTCTTCCATATCCATATTTTTACCTATGTGGAAACCCAGCAATTAGTTTATTTGGGTAACTCTTACGTTTCATACTTTCGTTTTTAAAGATTGGTTTTGGTATTCCTTTTTACGATGTGGGTTTCTATTAAAGAAACTTTCGAATAGTAAACCATTTATAACCCCGACGAATTTCGAGGGCGAAATTCATTTTAAGGGGGTAGAATGTAACACCCTGAGATTTTATGAAAAATATTCTTTTTAATTTCACTAATGTCTTGTGTTGTATGCTACACCAAAAGGATCTTGCACAACACGCATCCTTGATTTGTCTTGAATTACACGCAATCGCGACCTTCCTCGATAGCGTGTGTAGTACTCAATAACGAGTTTCACTAAACAACAATACGCTATTAAAATATTATTAAAACTAGCCGTTATGAATAGTAATAACCACTTTTTGAAATTTTGTAATTTTATTTTTCAAAATGGAATTCATTTTTGGATTCATAATATCGAAATTAGCTTAGGGTGAAATTTTGGTACTTTTCGGATAACTTTTATTTTCTGATGAATAGTGAAAATTACTAAATTTTAATTAAAAACAACTTTTTTAATCGAAATAATTAATAGTGATAAATTATTAATTTGAGTGGTTTTAAAGTATATTTAGAATATATTTTTACAATTAAATACAATGTTGGTCATTGGATGTAATTTCACATTTACACCAGACATAAACAAGTGTTAATCTTTTGATAGTTATTATCTCTTAAAAACACGCTATTTGTTGTGACAGCGGAAATTAATTATAAAATTAATTAATGCAACTTATATGTTGGGAATTTTGTAAAATAGAAATCATTTTTGAATTCGGAATATCAATTATAGCTTAGGGTGAAATTTTGGCATTTTTCTGAAAAACTTCAATTTTTGATGAATAGTGAAACTACTAAGTGGTAGTTAAAAAAATTAATTTTTTCATAAATCTTAATTTTACCGCTTCTGTGAATGGAATTTCAAAAATCCGAGAGATGCGGTTGATGTCAGTAAGTAAAATGTGGTTCAATGAGATGAAAATAATTTTTGGTGAATAGTAACTTTTTACTTTTATTTACCACGGTTAAAAGTAAATAGGGTAATTAAGGGTAAAAATGATATTAATATTACCCTAACACATGTCCTAATCCTATTGGACAAGTGTATCTCGACCAAAAACAACCTTAAGTGTAAAATATTATCATTTAGGCCCACTTGGATTAGATTAGGACATTTATTATTAATTTATTTAAAGAAGGGTTAAAATAGTTAAAATCAAAGTTTAATAAGTAAATAATTTTTAATATGGGGTTATACATAAGATAAATTCGACTATAAATATTCATTAGAAATATAAAAATATTTCCTACATAATGGTATTTTATTTATAATTTTTAGACATTAAATAATTTAATTTATTTATGACACAATGATGATGCAGTAATTATCTTATTAATGAAATATTGACATAATTGATGTTATAAACACCAAAATAAATGTAATTTGAGACTTTTTATGAATCCCACTAATTTTCTAGGTCACTATGATATATTAGTGTTGATTTAATCAACTTGGTTTGAACATATAATTCTGTTATGACTTTCACAAAAATCATATATCAAATAGTGTCAAAATTGACACAAAATAGTTTTTAAATCAAATATTATATTATTAATTGTTATTTTATTCCTAAAAATCTAAGGTTCGGCCAAATGACTTAGATAAGGATATATATATTAATAATAAACAATTTGGGGTTCGTTTGGCATGTTATAGTAAGTGTATTAACCATATAGTGTAAGAAAAAAAAAAGACACGGTAAAAGTTAAATTATTTAACTTAGAGTTAAATCTAATTGATAAGGTTAAAATAATAACCTAAAATTGTCTAAATCCTATTGGTTGATAGTATTTCGACCCATCCCCACTTTAGCTTCTAAATAAGACCCTTTGGAACCATTATAAACCGATTTTGACTTTAATATAAAATAATATTTTGAGATATTCCTAAGGTGCCCCTCTCCTCCCTTATAAAAGGGCACCTCCTTCCCCTCCTCCTCACACCAATTTGAGCACTCAAGCTCGGCCAACCCCTGCCAAAATCCCTTCTCCACTTCCCTAGAATAATCCTAGAGGTCCTGGTCTTCTTCAAAGACCAATCTTATTTTCCTAAGTGGAGGATTCAAAGAGGCGTTCCAAAGAAGAGGTAATATCCATTACCGATCTTTTCAACTTCTTTATTCTTCAACTTCTTCTTATTTAGTTGTTTCATGATAAAGTAATAACATAAGTATTTATTATATACTGATATGTTATTATAAATATTAAAAAACTCTAATTAACCTTCAATCCATCCTACGGAAAAAGGAAATCATCGCGCGTGCGTACGTACGGAATACCGTCTCCACGCCGTGGTGTAATCTATTTTCCGCCACCACCTTAATTGGATGGGTATAATGGTGTAATGAGTAACTATATATGATTATTATAAAGTTATATTGATAATGAAATAGTATACAAACACTTCAACACAATTCCACGACCATGGGAACGATATCATCGCTCGTGCGTACGTACGGACTACCATCTCCACGACGCGATGAGATTCATTCTCAATGATTAACCATTCATGAATGATTATAAAGTATATATAATAAGTACTAATGAAATATATTACATAATAATGATACTGGATTTATTTATATTTATATGTATGTCATCTACTTAATTCCATTCAATTCAATAAGGAAACGAAAACAGCGTTCATGCGTACGTACGGACTACCGTCTCCATGAACGGTGTATTTCTTTCCATTTACTGATTTATTATATATATGTATATTATGAATATATATATATATATATAAATCATGTTTTATATTCTGGAATTAAGTAATCATGATCTAAGTAATCATATGAATAATTACAAGTCAAAACACGGACGACAAATGAAACAATTTTACCCAAAACGCTCTTTAACATGGAATTTACAAAAGAACGGGTAATATAATGTCATAAGTGAACCATATATGATATCATAACAATGAATATGATTATGTAATAAGTCAATGACATTATTTAAATCATTATATAGGAGGTTCGGACACTTACGAAGCAAATCGGACCTAAGGTAAGGGAAAAATCACAATCTCATTTTTATCCGAGATTGTTTATACTTTAGTATTTACTGGGGTGTATTTTATCATCCACATCCATGTTTCTTCAATATGTAATATTATTTCCATTCACCTAAATTTTTTTTAAATCCAATTTTACCCTTTGGTGAGTTTTTAGTAAAAGATATGAAAGGAATCTTTTGTCTTTTTCGTACGAGGTACTTTTTGACTTTTCTGACAAAAGTACGAAGAATGTTTTTTTAACTTATACGGCATGAATGGATTTTTAAAACATTATTTCCAAGAAGCTTCCTTTACAAGTTTTCATGTTTATTTTTAATCAACTTCTTTTAGTTTAGAATTGTACGACATGTTAAGAAAGGAAAAGTGTTTTTTTTAAGTAGAAAGGATATTTTCCTCAAGAATGGAGTCAAGTGTTTTATCAAAATTATTTTCCCTCTAAGATAATAAAAGGGTTCTGTTTTTATCCCTATTATTACATTGATTTGATTATGTTGTGATGGAATTATTTTTATGAATTCCTTTATCGTATATGAATTGTTTTATTATGTCATGATGTTTAAGATTCTCATTTTTATTACATGGGTTATGAAATGATGTATGATTTATGATTTTGTGGCATACATAAGAATGGTATCATTATGAGATGGGTGGGACCTATATCTGCCTCCAATGCATTGGGTAAAGATTTTATATCTCATGAGATAGACATGGCTGGAACGGTAGGTTATACCGGTTCAGTGAAACAGGACTGAAACGAGGGTGACTCAGTTCAGAAAGGGACTTTGTCCACTAAGATAGTCTTGGAAATGAGTCTTGACTAACAAGAAATGATTCTCTATGATTATGTGTGAATGCCACAAAGTTTCATGTTTTAAGTTATGATTATTGGGATTTCATTTCACTACTATGATTTATCCCATGTTATGAAATTATGCTCTCTTTTGCAGGTTAAGATTTCCAAAAGTTATGTTCTTATGAATATGATGTGATTGATTTTTCTTTTGTTTACCCTTAATAAGCATTCGAGCTCACCCTTTTATGTTTTATTTTCCCCAGGATATAAAGAAAGGTTTTAGGTAAAAAAAAAGGGAAGATCTTTATGGGAGATATTGAAGATCTTTCACCACGATTAGAAGATTACGTTCCGAGTTTCCAAAGACACTAAACTATTACGATCCTTGTGTGTGTGTTTTTTTTTTATGTACTAAGTATTCCGCAAAAGTAATGTAATGTTCATGTACGTTAAGCTTCGGGTCTCTACAGTTGGTATCAGAGGAAAGGTTTAGTCAACCTTTGGAATCTAGGATACGAAAACGTTAGTGAGATCCCTAGAGATATTTCTAAGGTATGTCTAGGGATGTCCCTAAGGATAAGTATACGTATAAGATACAGTCCTAGAACTATGGTAACGATCATAGAATTTAACCTAAGAAGTTAGATATTGAGGATACTCCCCCTTTATAATGTTGTTTTCCCTAGCATGATTTTTGCCTCTCACACTATTCTTTTTGGGTTTTAGACGATGGCTGGAACCCGAAGGAACCGTGTTGATCAATGCAATGGGCAATGCAATGATTGTCCTCCTGAACAAACAAATGTTATGGGAGATGGAGTGCAAAATCTTATTGTTATACTTACACAAGCTATGAATCATTCTGGACTTCCAAATGAGAAGAGAAGGGAACAATATTCTATTGAGTCCTTCATGAGGCAACGTCCACCTTATTTTAGTGGGTCTTCCGATCCACTTGTTGATGAACAATGGATCAGTACCACTGAAAAGATATTTTCAGTTCTTCAATGTTCTGAACATGATAAAGTCATCTTAGCAGTATATCGTTTGGAAGGTGAAGCTGATCAATGGTGGAATCTTATCAAGAATACGAGGCAAAGAGATGAAATTGATTCCATGGAATGGGACGAGTTCAAGAACTTGTTTTTCAGTAAGTACTTCCCTCGTATTCTTTGAACGAAGATGGAAAAGGAGTTACTTGAGCTGAAACAGAAGGATGATGAATCTATTGGTATATACGAAGTGAATTTTACAAGACTTGCAAGGTATGCATCTGGCATTATCATCCAACCTGAAAGTAAAGTTGATCGATTTTTCAGTGGCTTAAAACCAAGTCTTTGAAGGGCATTAGCTATACGAGACTTCAGTAGCTATGAAGAAATTGTGTGTTGTGCTATGAAGGTAGAAATGGAAGTTGGTGTTACATATCCATCTCATGGTTTTGAAAAGAAACGAAAGATGGAGTTCAAGGAGAAATCTCAGAATAATGGTGAAAAGAAAATGAATGTTTCCTTATGCTCAAAGTGTGGAAAGAAGCATGGTGGAGATTGTCTTAAAGGGACTAGAAAATGTTTTAAGTGTGGAAAAGAAGTTCATCGAGTAGCTGAGTGTCGAAGTAATGGAAAAAGGGTTTCTAATGATTTGAACAAATCAAACACTACAGAGAACGCACCACCAACACTTCAATGTTTCAAGTGCAAGGAGATGGGACATTATGCCAATAAATGCCCTAATCCAAGGGTTAGTGATGATCAACATGAGCAACCACTTAAGGCAAAGGACAAAGAGAAGTCACATGCGATCACTATTGGCGATGTTTAATATGACAACGATGTGGTGGAATGATTAAGTGTTTATGTAATGGGATTCCAAAATAGTGTTGTACATAGTATCGTGGAATATTGGAATATTTATGTATTGGTCTATTGTGGTTTTCAGTAATTTTATGGTACCAGTAACCATGGAAAGTGATTGAGATATTTTTGGAAAAAGAATGATATGCGCATAATGAAGGGAAAATGAGAAAATTAAATATTTGACAGTATTCATGAGCTCATGATTGATATAAGGACTAAGTGATATCATGGTTTGAGTATATAGAATTCTGAGGATTTTGGTATGTGGAAAGTGTTAACTTTTAACTGCATTCATGTTTTCACTAAGGTTCAATGGGTATTCAAGAGAATACATGATTAAGGACTTTGAATGTTTTGAATGTGACCAACAAAACATATCTTATGATATATGGGGATCAATGATGGTATTAAATCTCTAGTAATCGTTTTCACTATGTTATGAGAGTGGACTGCAGTATTATGGATAAGCCTAAAGATTGAAATGGATTATGTTGGACATAAGTGAGTATTGTTTAAGGATAGAAGTTTTTTTTCGATATTATTGATGGGATGTTATATTAATGTAGTTTTAGAAAAAGGACAACCTGCAGGACGGGCGACATCCCATCGCTTCGGACAAGGCTGTGGGAATCGAACCCACAACCGAAGTGCGACTGGCCTTTATTGCCTACCACTGGCCTACAGGAAGTCCCTGTTTAGTAGAAAGTAGTTTTATTATATTAAGCAGTATGATATATGAAGTATAAGTCCATTTTAGGAACCATATATGATTAATCTCACTATAGATCAACTTATGTATATAAATTTTTCTAACCTTTTGAGACAGATGGAATGACCCGTCATTCTATCACATGATCTGCTAACACTTCACGAATAACAAATTCAACTTCATTTATTTAAGAGATGAAGTAGAAATTGTTCAAGGCACGAACAACAGTGAGATTGTACCAAAATAAAGTAAGTATTTATTCTAATTCAAACTCTTCAACTTTAGGAAAACGGTCTTGAAAACCAAAAATGTTGTCCTAGTGCCCTTATATCCGATGAATCAGATGGTGCCCTAGATCGTCACAAATTTCTCGCTTTGTGATTTCTGGCTTTTCCATAGTCATGTTCTCTACCACTCTCCATCAGAACATGATAGTTAGATTTCTCTTCCATATCCATATTTTTACCTATGTGGAAACCCAGCAATTAGTTTATTTGGGTAACTGTTACGTTTCATACTTTCGTTTTTAAAGATTGGTTTTGGTATTCCTTTTTACGATGTGGGTTTCTATTAAAGAAACTTTCGAATAGTAAACCATTTATAACCCCGACGAATTTCGAGGGCGAAATTCATTTTAAGGGGGTAGAATGTAACACCCTGAGATTTTATGAAAAATATTCTTTTTAATTTCACTAATGTATTGTGTTGTACGCTACACCAAAAGGATCTTGAACAACACGCATCCTTGATTTGCCTTGCATTACACGCAATCGCGACCTTCCTCGATAGCGTGTGTAGTACGCAATAACGAGTTTCACTAAACAACAATACGCTATTAAAATATTATTAAAACTAGCCGTTATGAATAGTAATAACCACTTTTTGAAATTTTTTAATTTTATTTTTCAAAATGGAATTCATTTTTGGATTCATAATATCGAAATTAGCTTAGGGTGAAATTTTGGTACTTTTCGGATAACTTTTATTTTCTGATGAATAGTGAAAATTACTAAATTTTAATTAAAAACAACATTTTTAATCGAAATAATTAATAGTGATAAATTATTAATTTGAGTGGTTTTAAAGTATATTTAGAATATATTTTTACAATTCAATACAATTTTGGTCATTGGATGTAATTTCACATTTACACCAAACATAAACAAGTGTTAATCTTTTGATAGTTATTATCTCTTAAAAACACGCTATTTGTTGTGACAGCGGAAATTAATTATAAAATTAATTAATGCAACTTATATGTTGGGAATTTTTTAAAATAGAAATCATTTTTGAATTCGGAATATCAATTATAGCTTAGGGTGAAATTTTGGCATTTTTCTGAAAAACTTCAATTTTTGATGAATAGTGAAACTACTAAGTGGTAGTTAAAAAAATTAATTTTTTCATAAATCTTAATTTTACCGCTTCTGTGAATGGAATTTCAAAAATCCGAGAGACGCGGTTGATGTCAGTAAGTAAAATGTGGTTCAATGAGATGAAAATAATTTTTGGTGAATAGTAACTTTTTACTTTTATTTACCACGGTTAAAAGTAAATAGGGTAATTAAGGGTAAAAATGATATTAATATTACCCTAACACATGTCCTAATCCTATTGGACAAGTGTATCTCGACCAAAAACAACCTTAAGTGTAAAATAATATCATTTACGGCCACTTGGATTAGATTAGGACATTTATTATTAATTTATTTAAAGAAGGGTTAAAATAGTTAAAATCAAAGTTTAATAAGTAAATAATTTTTAATATGGGGTTATACATAAGATAAATTCAACTATAAATATTCATTAGAAATATAAAAAGATTTTCTACATAATGGTATTTTATTTATAATTTTTAGACATTAAATAATTTAATTTATTTATGACACAATGATGATGCAGTAATTATCTTATTAATGAAATATTGACATAATTGATGTTATAAACACCAAAATAAATGTAATTTGAGACTTTTTATGAATCCCACTAATTTTCTAGGTCACTATGATATATTAGTGTTGATTTAATCAACTTGGTTCGAACATATAATTCTGTTATGACTTTCACAAAAATCATATATCAAATAGTGTCAAAATTGACACAAAATAGTTTTTAAATCAAATATTATATTATTAATTGTTATTTTATTCCTAAAAATCTAAGGTTCGACCAAATGACTTAGATAAGGATATATATATTAATAATAAACAATTTGGGGTTCGTTTGGCATGTTATAGTAAGTGTATTAACCATATAGTGTAAGAAAAAAAAAGACACGGTAAAAGTTAAATTATTTAACTTAGAGTTAAATCTAATTGATAAGGTTAAAATAATAACCTAAAATTGTCTAAATCCTATTGGTTGATAGTATTTCGACCCATCCCCACTTTATCTTCTAAATAAGACCCTTTGGAACCATTATAAACCGATTTTGACTTTAATATAAAATAATATTTTGAGATATTCCTAAGGTGCCCCTCTCCTCCCTTATAAAAGGGCACCTCCTTCCCCTCCTCCTCACACCAATTTGAGCACTCAAGCTCGGCCAACCCCTGCCAAAATCCCTTCTCCACTTCCCTAGAATAATCCTAGAGGTCCTGGTCTTCTTCAAAGACCAATCTTATTTTCCTAAGTGGAGGATTCAAAGAGGCGTTCCAAAGAAGAGGTAATATCCATTACCGATCTTTTCAACTTCTTTATTCTTCAACTTCTTCTTATTTAGTTGTTTCATGATAAAGTAATAACATCAGTATTTATTATATACTGATATGTTATTATAAATATTAAAAAACTCTAATTAACCTTCAATCCGTCCTACGGAAAAAGGAAATCATCGCGCGTGCGTACGTACGGAATACCGTCTCCACGCCGTGGTGTAATCTATTTTCCGCCACCACCTTAATTGGATGGGTATAATGGTGTAATGAGTAACTATATATGATTATTATAAAGTTATATTGATAATGAAATAGTATACAAACACTTCAACACAATTCCACGACCATGGGAACGATATCATCGCTCGTGCGTACGTACGGACTACCATCTCCACGACGCGATGAGATTCATTCTCAATGATTAACCATTCATGAATGATTATAAAGTATATATAATAAGTACTAATGAAATATATTACATAATAATGATACTGGATTTATTTATATTTATATGTATGTCATCTACTTAATTCCATTCAATTCAATAAGGAAACGAAAACAGCGTTCATGCGTACGTACGGACTACCGTCTCCATGAACGGTGTATTTCTTTCCATTTACTGATTTATTATATATATGTATATTATGAATATATATATATATATATATAAATCATGTTTTATATTCTGGAATTAAGTAATCATGATCTAAGTAATCATATGAATAATTACAAGTCAAAACACGGACGACAAATGAAACAATTTTACCCAAAACGCTCTTTAACATGGAATTTACAAAAGAACGGGTAATATAATGTCATAAGTGAACCATATATGATATCATAACAATGAATATGATTATTTAATAAGTCAATGACATTATTTAAATCATTATATAGGAGGTTCGGACACTTACGAAGCAAATCGGACCTAAGGTAAGGGAAAAATCACAATCTCATTTTTATCCGAGATTGTTTATACTTTAGTATTTACTGGGGTGTATTTTATCATCCACATCCATGTTTCTTCAATATGTAATATTATTTCCATTCACCTAAATTTTTTTTAAATCCAATTTTACCCTTTGGTGAGTTTTTAGTAAAAGATATGAAAGGAATCTTTTGTCTTTTTCGTACGAGGTACTTTTTGACTTTTCTGACAAAAGTACGAAGAATGTTTTTTTAACTTATACGGCATGAATGGATTTTTAAAACATTATTTCCAAGAAGCTTCCTTTACAAGTTTTCATGTTTATTTTTAATCAACTTCTTTTAGTTTAGAATTGTACGACATGTTAAGAAAGGAAAAGTGTTTTTTTTAAGTAGAAAGGATATTTTCCTCAAGAATGGAGTCAAGTGTTTTATCAAAATTATTTTCCCTCTAAGATAATAAAAGGGTTCTGTTTTTATCCCTATTATTACATTGATTTGATTATGTTGTGATGGAATTATTTTTATGAATTCCTTTATCGTATATGAATTGTTTTATTATGTCATGATGTTTAAGATTCTCATTTTTATTACATGGGTTATGAAATGATGTATGATTTATGATTTTGTGGCATACATAAGAATGGTATCATTATGAGATGGGTGGGACCTATATCTGCCTCCAATGCATTGGGTAAAGATTTTATATCTCATGAGATAGACATGGCTGGAACGGTAGGTTATACCGGTTCAGTGAAACAGGACTGAAACGAGGGTGACTCAGTTCAGAAAGGGACTTTGTCCACTAAGATAGTCTTGGCAATGAGTCTTGACTAACAAGAAATGATTCTCTATGATTATGTGTGAATGCCACAAAGTTTCATGTTTTAAGTTATGATTATTGGGATTTCATTTCACTACTATGATTTATCCCATGTTATGAAATTATGCTCTCTTTTGCAGGTTAAGATTTCCAAAAGTTATGTTCTTATGAATATGATGTGATTGATTTTTCTTTTGTTTACCCTTAATAAGCATTCGAGCTCACCCTTTTATGTTTTCTTTTCCCCAGGATATAAAGAAAGGTTTTAGGTAAAAAAAAAGGGAAGATCTTTATGGGAGATATTGAAGATCTTTCACCACGATTAGAAGATTACGTTCCGAGTTTCCAAAGACACTAAACTATTACGATCCTTGTGTGTGTGTTTTTTTTATGTACTAAGTATTCCGCAAAAGTAATGTAATGTTCATGTACGTTAAGCTTCGGGTCTCTACAGTTGGTATCAGAGGAAAGGTTTAGTCAACCTTTGGAAACTAGGATACGAAAACGTTAGTGAGATCCCTAGAGATATTTCTAAGGTATGTCTAGGGATGTCCCTAAGGATAAGTATACGTATAAGATACAGTCCTAGAACTATGGTAACGATCATAGAATTTAACCTAAGAAGTTAGATATTGAGGATACTCCCCCTTTATAATGTTGTTTTCCCTAGCATGATTTTTGCCTCTCACACTATTCTTTTTGGGTTTTAGACGATGGCTGGAACCCGAAGGAACCGTGTTGATCAATGCAATGGGCAATGCAATGATTGTCCTCCTGAACAAACAAATGTTATGGGAGATGGAGTGCAAAATCTTATTGTTATACTTACACAAGCTATGAATCATTCTGGACTTCCAAATGAGAAGAGAAGGGAACAATATTCTATTGAGTCCTTCATGAGGCAACGTCCACCTTATTTTAGTGGGTCTTCCGATCCACTTGTTGATGAACAATGGATCAGTACCACTGAAAAGATATTTTCAGTTCTTCAATGTTCTGAACATGATAAAGTCATCTTAGCAGTATATCGTTTGGAAGGTGAAGCTGATCAATGGTGGAATCTTATCAAGAATACGAGGCAAAGAGATGAAATTGATTCCATGGAATGGGACGAGTTCAAGAACTTGTTTTTCAGTAAGTACTTCCCTCGTATTCTTTGAACGAAGATGGAAAAGGAGTTACTTGAGCTGAAACAGAAGGATGATGAATCTATTGGTATATACGAAGTGAATTTTACAAGACTTGCAAGGTATGCATCTGGCATTATCATCCAACCTGAAAGTAAAGTTGATCGATTTTTCAGTGGCTTAAAACCAAGTCTTTGAAGGGCATTAGCTATACGAGACTTCAGTAGCTATGAAGAAATTGTGTGTTGTGCTATGAAGGTAGAAATGGAAGTTGGTGTTACATATCCATCTCATGGTTTTGAAAAGAAACGAAAGATGGAGTTCAAGGAGAAATCTCAGAATAATGGTGAAAAGAAAATGAATGTTTCCTTATGCTCAAAGTGTGGAAAGAAGCATGGTGGAGATTGTCTTAAAGGGACTAGAAAATGTTTTAAGTGTGGAAAAGAAGTTCATCGAGTAGCTGAGTGTCGAAGTAATGGAAAAAGGGTTTCTAATGATTTGAACAAATCAAACACTACAGAGAACGCACCACCAACACTTCAATGTTTCAAGTGCAAGGAGATGGGACATTATGCCAATAAATGCCCTAATCCAAGGGTTAGTGATGATCAACATGAGCAACCACTTAAGGCAAAGGACAAGGAGAAGTCACATGCGATCACTATTGGCGATGTTTAATATGACAACGATGTGGTGGAATGATTAAGTGTTTATGTAATGGGATTCCAAAATAGTGTTGTACATAGTATCGTGGAATATTGAAATATTTATGTATTGGTCTATTGTGGTTTTCAATAATTTTATGGTACCAGTAACCATGGAAAGTGATTGAGATATTTTTGGAAAAAGAATGATATGCGCATAATGAAGGGAAAATGAGAAAATTAAATATTTGACAGTATTCATGAGCTCATGATTGATATAAGGACTAAGTGATATCATGGTTTGAGTATATAGAATTCTGAGGATTTTGGTATGTGGAAAGTGTTAACTTTTAACTGCATTCATGTTTTCACTAAGGTTCAATGGGTATTCAAGAGAATACATGATTAAGGACTTTGAATGTTTTGAATGTGACCAACAAAACATATCTTATGATATATGGGGATCAATGATGGTATTAAATCTCTAGTAATCGTTTTCACTATGTTATGAGAGTGGACTGCAGTATTATGGATAAGCCTAAAGATTGAAATGGATTATGTTGGACATAAGTGAGTATTGTTTAAGGATAGAAGTTTTTTTTCGATATTATTGATGGGATGTTATATTAATGTAGTTTTAGAAAAAGGACAACCTGCAGGACGGGCGACATCCCATCGCTTCGGACAAGGCTGTGGGAATCGAACCCACAACCGAAGTGCGACTGGCCTTTATTGCCTACCACTGGCCTACAGGAAGTCCCTGTTTAGTAGAAAGTAGTTTTATTATATTAAGCAGTATGATATATGAAGTATAAGTCCATTTTAGGAACCATATATGATTAATCTCACTATAGATCAACTTATGTATATAAATTTTGCTAACCTTTTGAGACAGATGGAATGACCCGTCATTCTATCACATGATCTGCTAACACTTCACGAATAACAAATTCAACTTCATTTATTTAAGAGATGAAGTAGAAATTGTTCAAGGCACGAACAACAGTGAGATTGTACCAAAATAAAGTAAGTATTTATTCTAATTCAAACTCTTCAACTTTAGGAAAACGGTCTTGAAAACCAAAAATGTTGTCCTAGTGCCCTTATATCCGATGAATCAGATGGTGCCCTAGATCGTCACAAATTTCTCGCTTTGTGATTTCTGGCTTTTCCATAGCCATGTTCTCTACCACTCTCCATCAGAACATGATAGTTAGATTTCTCTTCCATATCCATATTTTTACCTATGTGGAAACCCAGCAATTAGTTTATTTGGGTAACTGTTACGTTTCATACTTTCGTTTTTAAAGATTGGTTTTGGTATTCCTTTTTACGATGTGGGTTTCTATTAAAGAAACTTTCGAATAGTAAACCATTTATAACCCCGACGAATTTCGAGGGCGAAATTCATTTTAAGGGGGTAGAATGTAACACCCTGAGATTTTATGAAAAATATTCTTTTTAATTTCACTAATGTCTTGTGTTGTACGCTACACCAAAAGGATCTTGCACAACACGCATCCTTGATTTGTCTTGAATTACACGCAATCGCGACCTTCCTCGATAGCGTGTGTAGTACGCAATAACGAGTTTCACTAAACAACAATACGCTATTAAAATATTATTAAAACTAGCCGTTATGAATAGTAATAACCACTTTTTGAAATTTTGTAATTTTATTTTTCAAAATGGAATTCATTTTTGGATTCATAATATCGAAATTAGCTTAGGGTGAAATTTTGGTACTTTTCGGATAACTTTTATTTTCTGATGAATAGTGAAAATTACTAAATTTTAATTAAAAACAACTTTTTTAATCGAAATAATTAATAGTGATAAATTATTAATTTGAGTGGTTTTAAAGTATATTTAGAATATATTTTTACAATTAAATACAATGTTGGTCATTGGATGTAATTTCACATTTACACCAGACATAAACAAGTGTTAATCTTTTGATAGTTATTATCTCTTAAAAACACGCTATTTGTTGTGACAGCGGAAATTAATTATAAAATTAATTAATGCAACTTATATGTTGGGAATTTTGTAAAATAGAAATCATTTTTGAATTCGGAATATCAATTATAGCTTAGGGTGAAATTTTGGCATTTTTCTGAAAAACTTCAATTTTTGATGAATAGTGAAACTACTAAGTGGTAGTTAAAAAAATTAATTTTTTCATAAATCTTAATTTTACCGCTTCTGTGAATGGAATTTCAAAAATCCGAGAGATTCGGTTGATTTCAGTAAGTAAAATGTGGTTCAATGAGATGAAAATAATTTTTGGTGAATAGTAACTTTTTACTTTTATTTACCACGGTTAAAAGTAAATAGGGTAATTAAGGGTAAAAATGATATTAATATTACCCTAACACATGTCCTAATCCTATTGGACAAGTGTATCTCGACCAAAAACAACCTTAAGTGTAAAATATTATCATTTAGGCCCACTTGGATTAGATTAGGACATTTATTATTAATTTATTTAAAGAAGGGTTAAAATAGTTAAAATCAAAGTTTAATAAGTAAATAATTTTTAATATGGGGTTATACATAAGATAAATTCGACTATAAATATTCATTAGAAATATAAAAAGATTTCCTACATAATGGTATTTTATTTATAATTTTTAGACATTAAATAATTTAATTTATTTATGACACAATGATGATGCAGTAATTATCTTATTAATGAAATATTGACATAATTGATGTTATAAACACCAAAATAAATGTAATTTGAGACTTTTTATGAATCCCACTAATTTTCTAGGTCACTATGATATATTAGTGTTGATTTAATCAACTTGGTTTGAACATATAATTCTGTTATGACTTTCACAAAAATCATATATCAAATAGTGTCAAAATTGACACAAAATAGTTTTTAAATCAAATATTATATTATTAATTGTTATTTTATTCCTAAAAATCTAAGGTTCGGCCAAATGACTTAGATAAGGATATATATATTAATAATAAACAATTTGGGGTTCGTTTGGCATGTTATAGTAAGTGTATTAACCATATAGTGTAAGAAAAAAAAAAGACACGGTAAAAGTTAAATTATTTAACTTAGAGTTAAATCTAATTGATAAGGTTAAAATAATAACCTAAAATTGTCTAAATCCTATTGGTTGATAGTATTTCGACCCATCCCCACTTTAGCTTCTAAATAAGACCCTTTGGAACCATTATAAACCGATTTTGACTTTAATATAAAATAATATTTTGAGATATTCCTAAGGTGCCCCTCTCCTCCCTTATAAAAGGGCACCTCCTTCCCCTCCTCCTCACACCAATTTGAGCACTCAAGCTCGGCCAACCCCTGCCAAAATCCCTTCTCCACTTCCCTAGAATAATCCTAGAGGTCCTGGTCTTCTTCAAAGACCAATCTTAGTTTCCTAAGTGGAGGATTCAAAGAGGCGTTTCAAAGAAGAGGTAATATCCATTACCGATCTTTTCAACTTCTTTCTTCTTCAACTTCTTCTTCTTTAGTTGTTTCATGATAAAGTAATAACATCAGTATTTCTTATATACTGATATGTTATTATAAATATGAAACAACTATAATTAACCTTCTATCCATCCTACGGAAAAAGGAAATCACCGCGCGTGCGTACGTACGGAATACCGTCTCCACGCCGTGGTGTAATCTATTTTCCGCCACCACCTTAATTGGATGGGTATAATGGTGTAATGAGTAACTATATATGATTATTATAAAGTGATATTGATACTGAAATAGTATACAAACACTTCAACACAATTCCACGACCATGGGAACGATATCATCGCTCGTGCATACGTACGGACTACCGTCTCCACGACGCGATGAGATTCATTCTCAATGATTAACCATACATGAATGATTATAAAGTATATATAATAAGTACTAATGAAATATATGACATAATAATGATACTGGATTTATTTATATTTATATGTATGTCATCTACTTAATTCCATTCAATTCAATAAGGAAACGAAAACACCGTTCATGCGTACGTACGGACTACCGTCTCCATGAACGGTGTATTTCTTTCCATTTACTGATTTATTATATATATGTATATTATGAATATATATATATATATATATAAATCATGTTTTATATTCTGGAATTAAGTAATCATGATCTAAGTAATCATATGAATAATTACAAGTCAAAACACGGACGACAAATGAAACAATTTTACCCAAAATGCTCTTTAACATGGAATTTACAAAAGAACGGGTAATATAATGTCATAAGTGAACCATATATGATATCATAACAATGAATATGATTCTGTAATAAGTCAATGACATTATTTAAATCATTATACAGGAGGTTCGGACACTTATGAAGCAAATCGGACCTAAGGTAAGGGAAAAATCACAATCTCATTTTTATCCGAGATTGTTTATACTTTAGTATTTACTGGGGTGTATTTTATCATCCACATCCATGTTTCTTCAATATGTAATATTATTTCCATTCACCTAAATTTTTTTTAAATCCAATTTTACCCTTTGGTGAGTTTTTAGTAAAAGATATGAAAGGAATCTTTTGTCTTTTTCGTACGAGGTACTTTTTGACTTTTCCGACAAAAGTACGAAGAATGTTTTTTTTAACTTATACGGCATGAATGGATTTTTAAAACATTATTTCCAAGAAGCTTCCTTTACAAGTTTTCATGTTTATTTTTAATCAACTTCTTTTAGTTTAGAATTGTACGACATGTTAAGAAAGGAAAAGTGTTTTTTTTTTTGAAGTAGAAAGGATATTTTCCTCAAGAATGGAGTCAAGTGTTTTATCAAAATTATTTTCCCTCTAAGATAATAAAAGGGTTCTGTTTTTATCCCTATTATTACATTGATTTGATTATGTTGTGATGGAATTATTTTTATGAATTCCTTTATCGTATATGAATTGTTTTATTATGTCATGATGTTTAAGATTCCCATTTTTATTACATGGGTTATGAAATGATGTATGATTTATGATTTTGTGGCACACATAAGAATGGTATCATTATGAGATGGGTGGGACTTATATCTCCCTCCAATGCATTGGGTAAAGATTTTATATCTCATGAGATAGACATGGCTGGAACGGTAGGTTATACCGGTTCAGTGAAACAGGACTGAAACGAGGGTGACTCAGTTCAGAAAGGGACTTTGTCCACTAAGATAGTCTTGGCAATGAGTCTTGACTAACAAGAAATGATTCTCTATGATTATGTGTGAATGCCACAAAGTTTCATATTTTAAGTTATGATTATTGGAATTTCATTTCACTACTATGATTTATCCCATGTTATGAAATTATGCTCTCTTTTGCAGGTTAAGATTTCCAAAAGTTGTGTTCTTATGAATATGATGTGATTGATTTTTCTTTTGTTTACCCTTACTGAGCATTCGAGCTCACCCTTTTATGTTTTCTTTTCCACATGATATAAAGAAAGATTTTAGGTAAAAAAAAGGAAGATCTTTATGGGAGATATTGAAGATCTTTCACCACGATTAGAAGATTACGTTCCGAGTTTCCAAAGACACTAAACTATTACGATCCTTGTGTGTGTGTTTTTTTTATGTACTAAGTATTCCGCAAAAGTAATGTAATGTTCATGTACGTTAAGCTTCGGGTCTCTACAAACTCCATGGACTTGAAGAGGATGCCTTGGCCAATGGCCCTCATATGTCTGATACTTGATATACCAGACGTATGCCCTAAATGATGCTTTACTCTCGTATACAGTTTTTTTTACCATTTATAAACTTTTTTTCATAGCATGTACTTACGGATTGGATTGCATCACTTTATCATTACAACTTTCATGTTATACCGCCACGCTATCACAGCTTATATGCACGAACTGGATTTGTGATGGACACCATTGGTGGTGGCCTGCTGAGTATATCTCATGTCCTATTCGGGCCGTCATTTAGTACATGGGCAGATTTCATGATTGCAGGTAGGGACAAAGAGAAGGATCCAGCTTTGGATGCCTGATTTCCTAGGATAAAGTACGAAAGCAAAGGATCGAGCTTATGCTCGTGATGCTAGCGGAGATAGCTTTTGGGTCTTTTGTTTGTTTTGTGTAGCATGTTGTACATGTTTGTTTCTTTATTCCCAATGTATCTCCCCATTTTTGTATAACATGGCATGATCATCATTTTTTGTATATAGTAGTGGATGTGGACTTGTATATTGGTTATGTTATTGTCTCTGACTTAGTGATTTATTCATATCTAGATGTTTACTTCTGTTGATCCATTATTACGGCTTCTTGTTTATTCATTTGTTATATTATTTTGCTACACTCTGACCTTGAGGGTATAATCTCTTCACCATACCATCATAAACCCTCGATGTTAGTCGGTAGCCTCTGGCATACAGGGAGGCGCGCTTGAGGCCAGGTGACTCTCAAGGCGCGGTGTGGAGGCACCATGTATTCTTGTTAACGGAGCTCGAGTTGGAGGTGATGACATTGTGGGGAGTTGACCCTCGTGTCACAAGGAGGTGGGTGGTAGTATTTTGTTTATTTTTGGTTTGGTTGGTAGGCATGTATTACATCACCTTGGCTTCCCATCCTATGTATGTTGGATTATAATTTTTGGCTGATGTTCATATTGTTATATGTGGTTGTTGTGATGTTTGCATATTTATTTATGTTACACCATGTTGATTTGTGTTGTTTTAGTTCTTTTATATTTGGGAGCATGACTCACCAAGTTATGGCGAGATCATGTCGAGTTCTAGGGTCGGACCTACTTATTGGATTTATTGGGCAAAACCGTTCTCAAATAATGTTCTTGATGTCCAGGCACTAGTTGTCAATCTGTGGGGATTGGGAACGTCCTTCGGGCCTTGCCCTGAATTGGCTCGGGTGCCCGAGTCTAGGGTAGCCCAGATTGATTTGTAGGCATCGGTAGATTTTATTTGCAATTTGTAATTCCCCCTCCCGAGCAGTTTGTAAATAATAACACATTTTTTTTGTGAAATAACATATGTACTAAGATTTATAATGGTTCTTTTTAATATTTTTTATTAAAAAAATATTATTTTTAACTTGTTTTATTTCACTGTACAAAGCATTCAATGTGACATAGTTTATTATTATTTTTATCATAATATTCATTTTTGCATTTTTAGTATATATGATGTCAAAAGTGAAGTCCAAAATACAACAAGGATTATTCTAAAATAGCCTCTAGTAAAATGAATTTCAACTATAATTTTCACGAGAAAGAGGATTTTAGCGAAGTGGAGGCCCTTTTACAATAACCAGTTGGCGGTCAATAAATGGTTATTAGCGACCGTCAAATGAGGGTTGCCCGCTTCTTGCGTGAGTTGCCGCCATTTCTATATTCCATGCACATTCCTATATTTTTTATGTATTAAATTAAATACAAATATTGAGTACACATAAGGGGTACACATACGTGGAAATTAATAATAATTTGTTATTAGAATGAAACGTATTTTTTAAAATATTTAAAATAAATTTGTAGGAATTAATATATGCACCAAATAAAGATAATTTTGAAAAAATGGAGTTCGGTGAAAATGATAACGACAAAAATTCAGAATAAAGAAAACTTGTTCTAATGTTTTTATGAAAATGAAAATAAAAATAAAAATCTAGACAATTTTATTTTTTTGTTTTACTTGCATATATTATCAAATATATATATTGAAACATTTATAATAATAACAGTAAATTATTAATAAATTTGTTTTTTGAACTTTTTTACCCATAGTTTTAAAAGTACCATTTTGTTTTTGTTAAGTGAAATTTAATTAAACTGATTATATTTTAAAATAATAGTAAAATCATATAATTTGATTATTTATTGAGTTTAGTTCATATTAAATTTATAAATGAATTCTGAAGTGAAATTTAATTAAATTGAGTATTATTAACTCATTAGGGATATATATTATATCGATAATAAAATTATAAAATAAATCTATTTAATTTTATATCCGTTAATTTTTTAATAATAAATGAACTTTGAAATTATAAATAAATATTTAAATATTTAAAAGGTGCATATGTCGATGTTTACCGTCGCGATCCACATGCTGTACACCGAAGGTATAAAACCAGGATTCGCAATATTTATTGAAAATTACATTAAAAATCCCAAAAAAAAAGTTCGGTTTGCGCTCGTAGAACAGATCAGTTTTGGCGCTCCCGAGGTTGACGATCTTCGGGCACCCGTCGCGGTCCTTTTCCTGCTGGGTGCACTCCTTGCAATATTTTATTGAAAATTACATAAAAAATCCAAAAAAAAAAGTTGTTTTATTCCAAAAAAAAAAACCCATTAAATTAAACCCAAATTTCATAAAATTTAATTTTAAAAAATTACCGCCAAACAGACCCTAACAATAAACACCTTTTAAGAAGCCTCATTAAACACTACTAAAAAATCTGTCAAGCGCTTACCACCAAAGCCAGCGCCGATCACCGTTTCTTAAATCCATACTTCTTGCGCTCGTAGAACAGATCAGTTTTGGCGCTCCCCAGGTTGACGATCTTCGGGCACCCGTCGCGGTCCTTTTCCTGCTGGGTGCACTCCTTGCAGTAGTATGCATCCGAGATCCCCACGCCCCCACAGATGACGCACCGCCCCTGGAAGGAGCCGTAGTTGCACTCATCGCACACCCGCACGAGCGTGCATGGCCGCACATATGAATCGCATATCACGCACTTCCCATCACACTTCTCGCACAGCCGCCCAATGGCGATCCCCGGCTGCTTCCGGCACATTATCAGATCTGGATGGTGCTTTGCCATGTCTTCTCAATCCCTTCGGCACACATAACAAACACTCCATAAGGACTTGTTCGGTAAGAAATTATAAAAGGAAAAAAGAATTTTGACTTCTGTGTATATTGCAAATGATTCACATCATTGGAAAAATGAAAATCAGGAACCAAGTTTATTCCAATTAAGGATCCGGCCAAATATAAACACCGAATTTACATTTGTTGATCTTATGACCATTTTTCGTATATTTTTTATTTTTATTTTTTAAAGTCATACCGGCTGCTTGCAGGCTTCATCGACCATTGCATGTCGAGGTGGGCCTGGTACAACATAAAAATTAAAAGAAAAGAAATATGGGTTGCCCGCGGGCTTACGCATCAACTGTGACGCGGGGCAAGCCTCCACCCTAGCCAGTCGGTGTTGCATCACTTTTTAAGGGTTAAGTGAGAGAACCCGAACAACCACCAAGCCCAAAGAAACTTACAAAGCCAAAACATCCAGATACGACACCAAATGTATACAAAAACAAGAAGAAAAAGCCCAGCCAAAGAGTGCAGCCGAACCGGGTGCAAAAACAACGGCAGGGCGCCCAAAGGACTTTGGGACAGCACAGCTCCTCGAGTAATAACACCAGAGCATTGAGCCCTGCGCAGCCTCGAAACGCGGAAGGCACGCTGACTGAGAAACACACCTCCGTTTCGCATTATTATTTATCGTAAGTGATCAGTGCTAATGCAATACGGATTTTACTCCACACAGATTCTTTTTATAAAAAAATACATTATTCATGATTTCTAAGCATAAATCGTGCGCTAAATACATATAAAAGAACAATAAATTCACTCCCTTTTAGTGGTGGATTCCTCCCTCTCCTCTACAGTATTCTCCATGTTATCCAGCAAGAAAAATAGATTTTAAAAAACCCCAAACAAATCGAACGAACTCCATGTTGATTGCTTCCAAATCACCGATCTGTCATTTGTTTTGCTTAGGGTTTGTTGTTTGTTGTGCAGAATAATGCTAGCGACCAAAAACAAATTCTTTAAGTTTGACAACATAACAAACCAAGCCGAATGTCTAATCATGAAGTTATATGACAACTTAACACAAGAAATGATTTAACCATCCAATCACTTCAGAAAAAGATTCTGTTAAGCTGCTTATAATCCAGCATGCATGTGCCTCAAAAAAATAATTATAATCCTCGCAATAAATAAGCGTGTGCATAAATTCAACAGACAGTGTTTTGATTTAATTTTATTGTTATTTGTAGAAACCATTCTGAAATAAATATTGTATAGTTTCAACCTTGCTTCATTCCATCATGCCATTAAGAGTTAAAATACAGAAGGAACAGATACAAGATTTATTATTTGTGATGGGTTTGACTATATGACTCATATTTTCCATGTGATTTGTTAGGTAATCTTGTGTTTTAGTATAAATTCCCAAAGAAAATATTAAATAGTGTCAGAAAAAAATCATTATCTGGGGGTTTAGGACCCACGTGTATGGAGGTTTAATTTTGATTTAAATTTGATCAAACAAGTGTTTTTGGTCTTATTTTGATTGTGGAAGGGGTCGTAGGAGGCTCGGATTCTAGTTTTCAGAGATCGGATTGGGTCAGGTGGTGGAGTCCGCCCAGGAGCAAACTTCCCACAGGAAGCCAGGTGGGAGGCCACCGGACTTCCTATGGCCAGGGAAGGCCCCTGCCACCGGGGGTCCGGTAGGGGTGCACCAGACCCCGACCGCCCAACAAAGTTCCAGTAGGAACCTAAACACCCCAATTGGGGGGGGGGGGTATTTTGGTAATTCAGCTGGCCGAGATTTTGTTAAAATCCTTCCCACTCCTTCCAAAGGGTGCACAATCCCCCACCCCCCATCCTCCCTTGTTCTCCCACCTTCCAAAGTGGCCCTCGTTTATTGGCCAAATCAAGTGTGGTTGATTGCATTGGACTAGAGGTAAGGGTAATGCTATGGAACCCTAAATACCTTGTATCTTCTGATGTTTCTTGGTGTTTCACTTCCAATCCCTAATTTAGGGGGATTCTGTCAGATTTAGGGATTTCTTCCGTTTGGGTTTGATTCAACTGAAGATAATCAACGAATGGGCTCCACTAAGACAAGTAGGTGGTCCCTAGGATTTCTCGTCGGTTTATATGAGGTTGCATGTGGTGTGATGTGTAGGTTCTAGGTGTAGTGGAAACGCGTTGAGGAGTGTAGTATTCAACTTTAATTTTACCATTAACAACGATCAATCCGAGATCCGTCACGATAATAAAACGTCGCATCTTCGGAATAGAACGAAGAACAAAAAAAGAAAAAAGAGTCCCAGAACCATAGAAAGGATCATCATATGTTGGTTATAATTAATTTAATTAAAAGATAAGAGTTGCCTTGATGGAATTCTCTCTCCGTTATGTTTCCGGTCACGATCCAATGTGATCCGTCGTTGCGTTGTAGAAGTCAAGTGTAGGCTTCCTCTAACGGTGATCCACACGTGCTCCACGTATCTCTGGGTGTCGCCGAAGAAATCTCCAGGTGCCAGCACGAAAGAGCATTCGCTTGCGATTTTCGTCTTCGATCGCCTTGAGAACTGCTTCCAAAGCGTTCTCCTTGATCAGGTGGAGTAGGATCTCTCTCGTAACTTGATAGCGTTCTTGAAGGAAATGAATTCTCTCTTTGTTTGAGAACATTTCTCCAGATCTGTTGTGCACAACCACAAAGAATGGCTAGATCTAAATGAGAATAATGTAATTGGGATTTATATTATTTAGAATAATAAAATAAATTACTTACACAGACATTTATTCATTTCATTTAATTCTTAGTAAGACCTCATGTCTAATAATAACATTTGATTATTATTATTATCACGTGACATGCACCCAACGAATTACACCTAATATTATTTAGTTAAATAAATAATATTATTTCTCATAAATCTCCAGAAAAACTACACGGCGTGTATATTAATATACACAACGTGTACTTCTGTTTTTCTTTGTTCTTTATTTCCTCCATCACATTTATTAGACCTCGAATAATGACTTTATTTCTTAAATAAATATCAATACATTACTCGCTAATAAATATATTATTTCACCCACAATATATTCTCTTGAATAACCAATGTAGATATAAATGCGATTAGGCATCCTAAAATAATTATTAAACCACAATCGAGAATAATCTTTATTCAACTTGTTAAATTAATATTTAACTGAGATACTTGGACACACTTAGTATGTGACCCTCTAAGCCTCTTTCTAAATGGCATTAGGCGAAACCTGCCTACCAAGGTTTGCGTCTAGCAACACGCCAAGGCACCCATAGAGAAAGAAGTTAACGCCGCAATGACGTGTCACCTCCTACGAACGATTACCGTGTAATGTAATGCCTTTGTCTCGATATCTCGAATCAAGCGGGTTGCATGCTAGTACCATCAACTCATGTGCTTAATTATTCTTTCTTTAACTTTTCGGAATTGAACTCGCTCATTCCTTACCATGGCCATTGATTTATTTAGGCTATATCAATTCCATCAAAGGGCCTGAGATATCAACTTCTATTATGAAACAGAAAGGACAAATCTTTTCCCGCATTATCTATTAATACAGTATTACTCGTGGCGCACCCAACATATCCTACTTTGCTGCGAACAGTGTAGTCGCAATTTTCGTAAATACATATAAGTGTGTGAGTTGTGATACCCATTAATAATAATCTTAAATTTTAAGGACAAATACACATGTCTGCAGATAGGAACATCCAATGACACTATAAAATGTGGATTTCTTACTGGCAGGTCTTGTTCTTATAATATCCTCCTAGATATACCAAGGGCGCACACCATGAGAAGGTGACTCAAAGTTTTATGAGTCTTCACCCTTAATAGCCTGTATTATTTGTGTCCTTCAAATAACATTATCCGGCCATAGAACATTTATTCAAGAATAATGTTATGGCACTTCTGGGTTCTCATCATAGCAGAGCCGCTATGACCCTTTAGTGCAACAGGTATCCTTAGGACATTATCACATGCATTGTCACGTAGAAGAACAATCAAGATGCGATGAGGTATTTATTAATACAAGTTTATCATAAAGTACAAAGTAGTTGGTTCTAGGCCACCAACTCCAATAGACTCCCACTTGGACTAGAGCCAACTGCTAAAAACCTTTAACCCGCTGGCTCTTACATGATATTCATGCTTCTGCTGAGATAGACCTTTAGTCATGGGGTCCGCCACGTTTTCTTCCATGTACGCTCTGCTCACTGCAACTTCACCCCATTGATAGAAATCCCTCAAGATGTGATATTTCCAGAGAACGTGCTTTGTTCGTTAATGTGACATTGGTTCTTTTTCAAGAGCAACCGCTGCAGTATTATCACAATACAATGTGATAGAATCTTTCCTGTTAGGCACCACATCAAGGTCCCGAACAAAGTTCCGAATCCAGACGGCTTCCTTGGTTGCATCTGAAGCCGCTATATATTCGGACTTCACTGTAGAATCGGCGACAACCGACTGTTTTGAACTCTCCAGCTCACAACTCCTCCGTTGAGATAAAAAAACATATCCTGATTACGACTTCAGATCGTTCTGATCTGTCTAAAAACCAGCATCAGCATACCCTCTGATGACAAGCTTCTCGTCTCCTCCATACACCAAGAACATATTCTTAGTTCTTCTCAAATACTTAAGGATAGTCTTAACAGCAGTTCAATGTTGTTCTCCTGGATCTGCTTGATATCTGCCTACCATGCTTAGTGCATAGGCAACATCAAACCTGGTACATAATATGGCATACATGATGGATCCTATAGCCGAAGCGTATGAGATCTTACTCATCCTATCTTTCTCCTGTTGTGTCTGAGAACACATTCTCTTATAAAGATGTAGGTCATGTGACACTGGAACCAATCCCCTCTGACTGTTCCATACTAAATCTATTTAGTATCTGGTCAATGTATATACCCTGACTTAGTCCAAGCATCTTCTTGGATCTATCACGAATGATCTTGATCCCTAGAATGTAGGTTGCTTCATCTAAGTCCTTCATTGAGAAACACTTGTTCAATCAATCTTTAACTGACTGTAAGACTGGTATATCGTTTCCAATGAGTAATATGTCAACATATACTACTAGGATAACGACCGCATTCCCATTAAACCGTTTATAAACACATGGCTCACATTCGTTCTTAATGAAACCAAATTCCTTTATGGCTTTATCAAATCGAATGTTCCATGACCTGGATGCTTGCTTTAATCCATAAATGGATTTCTGCAACTTGCAAACCCGTTTGGCTTCACCTGGTGTCACAAACCCTTCTAGTTGTGTCATATAGACATCTTCCTGAAGGTTCCTGTTAAGGAATGTTGTTTTGACTTCCATTTGCCAAATCTCATAGTCATAGTAAGTTGTAATGGCGAGTATGATTCTTATGGATTTAAACATAGCAACTGGCAAGAAGGTCTCATCATAGTCAATTCCTTGACGTTTTCTGAATCCTTTAGCCATTAGCCTTGCTTTATAAGTGCTAACTTGACCTTGTAGAGCTTTCTCTTGAATACCCATTTGCATCCAGCAGGCTTTACATCAACTGGTTCATCGACCAAACCCAGACTTGGTTCTGATACATAGAATCCATATCAGAATTCATAACTTCTAGCCATCTTGCAGCTTCTGAGCTCTCTACTGCTTCCTTGTAGGAGAGAGGTTCATCATTGTCCAACAATAATGATTCACCATCCTCGATGACTAGGAAACCAAATCTCTCAGGTTCCCTTACCTCTCTTGAGCTCCTATGCAGTAATTGTGTTTCTGGAACCTCTTCCACGGGAACCTGTGGAACTTGTTCTTGTACCAACTCCTGTGTATCTTGAGCATCAACTTCGTCGAAGTCAATCTTGCTCCCACTATCCTTTTTGAGGATGTGCTCCCTCTCAAGAAAGACGGTTTGTCTGGCGACAATCATTTTCTTGTCTGAAGGGTTATATAGGTAATATCCTTTCGTTTCCTTAGGATATCCTATAAAGATACACCTCGTGCCCCGGGGTGCTAGTTTGTTCCCTGAGAAAGCCTTAACAAACACTCCGCATCCTCATACACGTGTGTGCGACAAAATGGGTTTCTTTCCATTCCATAACTCAAAGAGAATTCCATTTGCCGTCTTAGTTGTTACTCGTTTTAATGTGTATGCTGCAGTTTCTAATGCATATCCCCAAAAGGATAATGGAAGATCTGCATGACTCATCATCGACCTCACCATGTCCAACGAGGTGCGGTTCATCCTTTCACTAACACCATTCCATTGTGGTGTATAAGGAAGAGTGAATTGAGATAGAATCTCTGACTCCCGTAAAAGATCGATGAACTCTTGGTTTAGATATTCTTCACCTCAATCCAATCGAAGCTTTTTTATCTTCTTAACAAGCCGATTCTCTACTTCATTTTTGAATTCCTTAAATTTCTCAAAGAACTCTGACTGATACCTCATTAAGTAGATATAGTCATATCTGCTCAAATCATCAGTAAAAGTAATGAAGTAAGAATATTTACCTCTAGCTTCTAGTGGAAATGGTCCACACACATCTGTGTGCACCAATCCTAGAAGTTTTGTGGCCCTTTCACCCTGTCCACCAAAAGGCAGCTTGATCATTTTACCTTGTAAACAAGCGTCACATATATCAAGTGGTTTTAGCTCAGTAGAGTCTAAATAACCATCTTGGAAGAGCTTTGTCAAGCGTTTTTCGTTTACATGACCAAGACGGTAATGTCACAACTCAGTGTTATATGAGTCATGCGAGTTTGTTTCGTTATCGATTGCCAACACTTGGTTTTCGTAATTTAATACATACAAACCATTATTTAAATGCGTCATACCATAACATAGGTTGTTCTTATAAAAGAAAAAACACTTATTTCCAAACTTGAAAATAAATTCATCCATATCCAAACATAATATAGAAATTATGTTCTTAGTAACACGAGACACATAATAACAGTTATGTAAAGCCAAAAGCATCTCAGTTGGCAATGAGAGACGGTAATCACCAATTGCCAACGCAGTCAGCCTCGCGCCATTGGCAGCTCGAAAATCTACCTCTTCTCTGGTAATCTTTCTAAATCTACTTGATTCCTACATTTGAATACAGATATGAGCTCACATGCTGTATCTAATACCCAATGTGTAGAAATGAAAAGATTACACTCGATAACAAACACACCTTTAGCGTCCCCACGCTTCTGGGTGCAGTTCCTCTTCCAGTGGTCTGGCTTGCCACATACAAAACATACCGCCTCTCGTTTCTTGCCCTGCCCCCGGATCTTTCCCTTCTTGGAGGGACGGTGCTCGGGAGCTTCAAACCGTTTATAAATCCTTGGCCACTATGCCTTGTCCTTCCCTTTCTTATTCACTATAAGGACTGCGGGTTGTCACGCCTCATGTCCTTATCTACCTAGCGAATTAAGGTCAGAAGTTCCAATAGACTCTTCTCATTCTTGTTCATGTTGTAGTTGACAATAAAGCTAGAGAAGGTTTTGGGCAATCATGATAGGATGAGATTTGCACGCAACTCATCCCGAAACTTAATCCCTAATATGTTCATGCGTTCAATGCAGCTGTTGGAGTCTGCATCCCACATCGGATTTGTGGTTCGATGTGGTCTTTATTATTCATTATAAAAGAACCTCAAAGCCTCCTTTAGGGGGTACCTTGGAGATTGGGTATCCACTCTTTTACTTTAACATGGTATCAAAGAAAACCTAATCCCGAGCCCTCCCATTTTATCCCCCCCGGTTTAGGGTTTTCCATTATTTCTCCCCTGTGGGGGGGGGGCTCCATGGCCAGCGAGCCATAGGTATCTCCCGTCGCCCCCCCTGTCGGCCTCTCTAGCAGCCAGCCTCCGCCCCTGTACGACGGACCTCCCCTCCCTCCTTCCCGTGCGTGACTCCAGGCCTGCTCAACGTCCTCCTCCCCCCAACGCCTCCTTACGTGCTGCTTCTCCCGATTGGGCCATTCCTCCTGTCGTGACTCCAGTGCGACAACCCTCCACACGGTCAGATCTCGTCCTCGCTCGCCACCTTCAGCTCCGACGCGACTCCACACTCTCAGATTCGCCGCAACAGCACTCGACGACATTCTCTGGCGTAATCCTGTGCGCCGACTTCTCTAGCGCGCCGCCTCCCTGTGCGCACGACGAACTCCAGGCAACCCCTCCATCCCTGCGCGGGTCCGCCTCCTGCGGCCTCCCCTCTCTCAGATCCAGCCAGATCTGGTCGGATCCCATCTCCAGACGTCGGCTCCCTCCCTGCACAGGACGACTCCAGACGGCCACCCCCATCCAGAAGCCTCCTCTCTAGGCGGACTTGGCCTTTTCCGCACTGGCATCTCCGCTGCTCCCTCCCGTGCGAGCTCCCTCAATGCGTGCGACGGCCCCCTCCTCAGGCACTGCTCTCCCGGCAGCCGCCTCCCTTTCCCGATAGAACCACTTCTTCTCTCTCCTTCCAGACCTAGAATGTTGTCTCCCTTGTCCACTGGCACGCCCTCGTGCTCCCTCCATCGTGGCACAGCACCTCGACGACTTTGAATCTGGGCCCTTTGGCGCCACCAGATCCCGCAACAACTTTGTGGAATCACCGCCTCCTGTCGCCGGCCCCGCAAGTTCGGCTTTCCAGGTGCTAGTGTGGCTTTCCCGACGTATCATCGATCAACCCCGCTAGTATGGCTTTCCTGACGCTCCGTTAACCAGCCGGATTTGTGCGGTTCCTCTGCTACGCCCACCACATCTTCTTTCATCCATCATCCTGAGGGGGAGCTGCGATCGTCGATTGTTTCTTTTTATTTTGTCTTGTTTTGTAATCAAGCTGGGTATGTCTAGCTTGAGGGGGAGTGTTTTCGCCATTTTTTTGTTTGTTTTGTATTGTCTTTGCTTTGGTCTCTTTTCTTTACGTGTCCAAGCTAGGCACACCTAGCTTGAGGGGGTGTGTCGGAGTATGCGTCCCACATTGAACTTGTGGTCCGATGTGGTCTTTATTATTCATTATAAAAGAACCTCAAGAGCTCCTTTAAAGAGTACCTTAAGGATTGGGTATCCACTATTTTACTTTAATAGTAGCCAATAAACTTGACTACATGAGGCCCAGCTGGCATAGACTCTCCAAACTTAGTTGTGAACAAAGCGTTGGAGATTTCATATCTCTTCTGTCTCGCCTTCTCTTGATAGAGATCTTTAAAGTGAGACATCATGTTATACGCGTTCATGTTTTCATGTTGCTTCAAGAGCTCATTAGGCATGGCCGATAGCATGAAACATTGGACATATGTGGCATCATCCATATGTTTCATATTGAGAGATATTTCCTCATCACTGACCTCTTTTCCAGGCGCAACTGGAATAGGCTCCTCCAGCACATACAATTTCCTCACGTGGCGAAGGATGACGCGTAAATGCCACTACCACTCCTGAAAATTGGTGTCGGTGAGAAGATTTTCCTTCTCGAGTATAGTTTGCAATGATATGTTTAAAGTCATTTTTCTTGTCGTTTCTACAAATTAAGATGAGCAAAGATTTAGTACTTTATCATGATAAAACTGAGAAAAATAAATAAATTAATACTTATTAGTCTCCCACTATTTTATCGAAATCCAATAGCTCTCACCATTGACTTCGGAATATTTCGTTGACTGAATATTCTAGTGGCAATAATCCATATCGCTCTTCGCACTACCCCAACTAGGGTTGGTCAAGCAACTTGAAAGATTTTAGGTAGGCATTCCAAATGCCCACTGCATTAACTCGAAGCTCCTTGATTCGCTAAGTGGACTCCTCAATCCTGAAATCCTTTTATTTTGGATTTCTTCAACCTTTGCCTCTTGGTCACACCAAGTCCTGCTGTGGCAGTCAACCCTTGATGCGAACCAAGTCAAGTCAACCCAAAACCTCGAATTAGAATTCCCCGATAATTGAAAACACCCCAACTAGGGTTGGTCAAACACTTTGAACTATGGTTCGATTTTAACCAAGATTATGAAAGATTATACCGACATAATATTTCCTCGAGCGATTTTATCCTTATACGTAAATTGTCATTTTATTATCTTTCCTACATGCTTGTTAATATTAAGTGGGATATACTTAAGTGATTAACTATGTCTCAGATAATATTTATGCATAAGTCAGTATTATTTTAGTTACATTTTGCATACTTGTTTAATTCATTAATTGTGTGATCGCGACAACAAACCCACAATAAATAAATCATGCAACTGACAAAAATAAAATAAATGGCATGATCATGAACTTGTTCTATTGGTTAGTTTATCTAGCGGTTGATAAACTAACCCAAGACCTAGGAAATAAAAAATCTTGAACCTTTTGAGTTCGTGTTTACAACTTTCCACTTATCCATCTTTGTATCTCTTTAGATTGGTTTCGCCTTGGCTCCTAACTTGAGCCACCTCCACTAGTTTGGGAACTTAATCCATTACATATTCTTTCATCTCACACGCAAATGAGGGGTAAAACAGGGTTTTACATAAAAGAAACATTGGACTCACAGACCCTACATATTAATGAGGAGAAGGCTCGCAGACCAACAAATTTAATTTAAATAAATAAATTAAATTAAACCATCCACATACAAAGATCCTGGTCTAATTCATGGTCATCCATACATGCAACAATATTTACACATAAATAAAACTAACATTCAATTCTTTAATCGTTCTTGTTTAAGATAAATCACGCTCGAATCAATTAATTATCATCTTTAATTAATCAATCCTTTTATCTTAAACTCTTTTCTGAATTTCCTTTAGATTCTTATCCAACATTATTTTAAACAAATAAATTCATTTAAAATTATCTTTGTACGTAAATTGTACCTTGGATGCAACCCGGTGAATTCCCGTTCATAACTACCCAATGAGTAGAAATGAACATTACACAGATGTTAAATTAAACACATATTCATAAAACACTTATCACGTGTTGTGCCTCAGCTTTACGCTCTACCATGGTACGTCTCAAGGGTTTGTATGATATAATAATAAATTTTAATAAATCTGCGTAATTTGGATGAGTACACGACGTGTAGTTCCAACTACACAGCGTGTACTATCATTCATTGTCTATCCGAAGTACACGCCCACGGATACGACGTGTAGATGTACTTCAGAAATCTTCAAAGTAAACGGTGTGTCTAGTGTGCCACACGTCGTGTCGTGTCCGCGTTACACGGTCTCCAGCCGGGCAAGTCGTGTATGGGGTACACGGTCCAACCCTAACCCAAAGGGACTACACGCCGTGTCCAGTGGGACACACGGCATGTAATCCGGAAACCGTGTGCCACCTGTTCCTAGTCAACACAAGGAGTCATAAAGACTTAGATAAACTCCAACACACGGCTTGGTTTGGTGGACCAGTCTCGATGCATTGAACCTTGCCTACACGGCGTGTGCTGTAGAATACACGCCGTGTGTTCTGGTGTTGTACGGCCAGGAAGCTTTGACACCTCCAAATGAGATTCTCTATTTTATTTTAATAAAAATTAAAAGAAAAGATTGTTTATGTAAGGTGAACGAGAAACGAAAGAGGAACAGATCTCGAGATTCAGATTTACAGAACGAATAACATGAATTGAAACAACTAAATTATTAAATGCGTATCAACGAAAAACTAAATAATTATAATCAACGATATGACCGCTCTGATACAACTTGTAGGTTCTGGGTGCAGCGAAAGCGCGTGGATGGGTGTACCCAACTTTAATTTTACCGTTAACAATAATCAATCCGAGATCCGTCACGATAATAAAACGTCGGATCTTCAAAATAGAACGAAGAATGAAAAAGGAAAGAGGGAAGTCCCGGAACCAAAAAGAGGATCATCATATGTTGATTATAATTAATTTAATTAAAAGGCAAGAGTTACCTTTATGGAATTCTCTCTCCGTTATGTTTTCGGTCACGATCCAATGTGATCCGTCGTTGCGTCGTAGAAGCCAAGTGTAGACTACTTCTAGCGGTGATCCACACGTGCTCCACGTATCTTTGGACATCACCGAAGGAATGTCTGGGTGCTAACATGGAAGAGCCTTCGCTTGCGATGTCCGCCTTTGATTGCCTTGAGAGCCGCTTCCAAAGCGCTCTCCTTGATCCGATGGAGGAGGATCTCTCTCGTAACTTGAGAACGTTCTTGAAGGAAATGAATTCTCTCTTAGCATGAGAGCTTTTCTCCAGATCCGTTGTGCACAATCACAAAGAATGGCTAGATCTAAATGAGAATAATGTAATTAAGATTTATATTATTTAGAATAATAAAATGAATTAATTACCCAAAGACATTAATTCATTTCATTGAATTTTTAGTAATATCCCATGTCTAATAATAACGTTTATATTATTATCACTTACATGCGCCCAGCGAATTACACCTAATATTATTTAATTAAATAAATAATATTATTTCTCACAAATCCCAAAAAAAACTACACAGAGTGTATATTAATATACAAGGTGTGTACTTTTGTTTTCCCTTTTTATTTCCTCCACCCCATTAATTAGACCTTGAATAATGACTTTATTTCTTAAATAAATATCACTGCATTACTCGCTAATAAATATATTATTTCACCCACAATATATTTTCTCAAATAACTAGTGTCGAAATAAATGTGATCAGACATCCTTGAATAATTATTAAACCACAATTGAGAATAATCTTTATTCAATTTGTTAAATGAATATTTAACTTAAATACTTGGGCACACTTAGTGTGTGACCCTCTAAGCCTCTTTCTCAGTGGCATTAGGCGGAGCCTGCCTAAAGTCCAAGGTTTGCGTCTACCAACACGCCAACGCACCCATAAAGAATTAAGTTAACGCCGCAATGACGTGTCACCTCCTACGAACACTTACCGTGTAATGTAATCCCTTTGTCTCGATATCTCAAATCAAGCGGGTTGCATGCTAGTGTCATCAACCCATGTGTTTGATTATTCTTTCTTTGACTTTCCGAAATTGAACTCGCTCATTCCTTACCATGACCATTGATTTATTTATGCTATATCAATTCAATCAAAAGGCCTGAGATATCAACTTCCATTATGGAATAGAAGGAACAAATCCTTTCTCGCATTATCTATTAATGCGGTATTACTCGTGACGCACCCAACAGATCCTACATCGCTGCGAACAGTGTGTCGTCACAGTTTTCGTCAATACATCTAAGCACACGAGTTGTAATACTCGTTAATAATAATCTTAAAGTCTAAGATCAAATACACACGTCCACAGATAGGAACATCCAATGACACTATGAAATGTGGATTTCCTACTGGCGGGTCTCGTTCTCATAATATCCTCCTGGATATTACCAGGGCGCACACCATGAGAAGGTGACTCAAAGTTTTATGAGTCATCACCCCTAATAGCCTGTATTATTTGTGTCCCTCAAATAACATCATCCGGCCATAGAACATATATTCAAGAATAATGTTATGACACTTCTGGGTTCTCATCATAGCAGAGATCCGCTATGACCCTTTTGTGCAACAGCTATCCTTAGGACATTATCACATGTATTGTCACGCAGAAGAACAATCAAGATGTGATAAGTAATTTATTAATACAAGTTTATCATAACGTACAAAGTAGTTGGTTCTAAGCCACCAACTCCAACATGATGTGGGTGTTTATGACCCAGAATGAACCCAAATTGCTTTCCTTGTTGCTTTGAGAGTGGAATAAGAGTTATTAGGGTCGTCAGTGGTCCTCCATGTGATACATTCCAATTCCATGAATGTTGATGGCCGTGAACAAACTAGGAAGTGTTATGAACTTGTTCTAGGGACCCAAAAGTGGTGTTCCCTTGATATGTTGCTACCTAGTGGCCTTGATAGGTGTTGAGTATCCCATGTTGATGGGGAGCTTGTGAATGTGAAGTCTAACATGTGTTGTTATCAGTTATACTCCTATATCAGAAAAACTGGAGTGTTGGTATTGCCTCCACTTGAAATGGAAGTTTGTAATAAGGGTTATGGCTCCCCTTCAAAATTCAAGAAGTCTAGTGTGATCCACACCTCTGAAGGAGTGCAGAGGACATGAAGAGTGGATTAGGATTTTGTGTCTCAACTATGATGGGAAGTTTGTGAATGTGAAGCCTAACATGGGGGGTTAGCCTTGGGGATGGAATTTGATATTGTTGAAGGCCTTTTTGATTGTTTTCTTGTGGAAGGGGTGAGAGTTGTTCATCTCAAAATGAAATGGTTCGGGTGATTTGAACTATGGATAGGGGAATGGAAGGAAGGGGTTGGGCGAGTGAAATCCAACCTTGGGTTATTTTATAATGGAATTGGGCATTATGCCAATTCATGCCTAATATGAAATGGGATTGAACGCCATGTCAAACCATGTTTGATAATGTAAGAGAGATGTGTTGAATATCTTATATAATATTCACTGTCATAATATATAGCATGCTTCGGATATGTTTTGTGATATGTCTATGTTACATGCTTGAAGATGTTATGTGATGAGTTGGTATAACATGCTATTTATGTTGATTTGGAAATGGAGTGGAACGCAAGGCCACTCATGATTGGATTTTGGGAAGGGAGTTGGATGTTATGCCTCTGTGATTGAATTAAATGCTCTAGTATGTACTATGGTTATAGAAAACATATGCACTTCTTTGAAATATTATATAAAAGACCGTTAAGCATCATAACCGTTGATAAAATAGGCATTGAACAGTGATCATATGATTAGTATAAATATATGATTTTGATAAATCCAATTGACACATACAAAGTGATGGTCTCTACCAATAAAATCATACCCAATGAACCTCATTTATCGGACTTTCTGAGGGAGATAGCATCATTAGGTTTTGCTCTTGGCCAAACCCAAGTCGAGATCCAACAACTAAAGCATGGGCGAAACTGTTTACCGGAGAAGTTCAAGCTCGTCGAGATCACGGCCCAAACCATGTACACCGAACCACCCCATGAAAATCTCACCATTGCACCTTACGCTTAGGGCGTTTGTTGGTCTAATAAATGGCAATGTATTAAGACCCAAATAAAATGAATACGTATATTGTATTTTCAATAGAATATTGGTTATATTTATTGTTACTTTATAAATGATTTTGATTTTGATACGATAAAACCCAAATTTTATTTTTGTGTAATATGTAATTTCAATTAAGATATTCATTTTTGATGAATTCATTAATTTTAAAAATAAATGATATATTAATAAAATAATACAATTAAATAATATTTATTAAATATAAATGATAATATAATTTTTATGACGTCAAATGTATTTGATATAAAAGTTCGAAAACTGTTATAGTCGAAAAAACCAACATTTCTCAAAAAATGTCGATTCTTGTTTTAAAAGTGAATTCGCATATTTAGAAAATTATTTTGATAAAATAAATATTATTTTAAAATCAGCACGTCGAAATTATCCAACATTGAATTTTTCATAATTTTCCGAGAAAATCGAATTTTCAAGTAAAAATTCAATACGGTATAAATATACAATGTGTATTACGACATCATAATGATCCAAAAGTGATATAATAAATGCTATAAAGGGTATACAAGACCAAATCTATGTTTCCCCTATAAAATAATGTGTTTTTGAGGTTATTTGATTAATTTTATAAAACCTTTATTAATCCTCCAAAACATATATTATATTTTAAGGTTTTAAAATCACTTTTTTATAAACATGAATAACTTCCACATCACCAAGGTTAATATTTTAATGAGTTCAGCCTTTGACCTTATAAAATAAAAAAATCACTTCTCTTTGGCAAAAACCATGAGCAAAAACCATTAGGATGTTTGTCGTTTTGATTACTTTATTATATAAAGTCCAAAACCTACGTTTAGGAAATAATAAAGAACCCCTCTTTTTTTCTTATATAAATCCACCCAAACTCTCATTCTTCTTCACTCAAAAACAGTAGAGCACGTCCTTACTTTGATCTCCTCTCTCTAAAGTCCTCCCAAGGTGTCTCCAAACTCTCAAGAAGCTCCTCCCAAGCTTTTGGAATCACTCTCAAGATAAAGGATCCTCATTTTCTGCTCTTTATTCAATCACTTTATTTACGTAATGCATTTTGTCTTCCAATTCCTATTGATGGGATATGCTCTTCCACATCCCTCTTACGCCCTTATGATGTTCAAGTGATGAGTGACACATTTCACTCTCATTAACCCCTCTCATGATTCATTATGCACCCTCGTTACGTTGTGATTTTCAATGCAAGTTTTTATCCAAGCACCCTCCTTGTCTTATGCCTATTAATTCTCAAATTTCCAAGTGATTAGAGACTCATTTCTCTCTCGTTGGAACCGTTTTATGAATCTTCATGTACTGCCATTACACTGCGGAAATGTCATTGCGATTTTCCATTCCGAACATTTGTGAGGTGTATAGCCGTACCCATTTCCACTCAAAGGTATTCACCTAGTTGTACCTATACTTCATTAATTGGGGACTTCCATGAATGTAACCCACAATCCTTAATCGTGAGATTAAATGTAATGAAATATGTTCTTATATTATATAATCTATGTGACACATTTATGCGTGTACGTGATATGGTTATGATGGGTGCGCTCAGATAGACCTCCAACGTATTGAGAAATGTTTTAGTCTCATGAGATATCATGTATGGTGCACAAGAGGTGATCTTAAGCACATTATGTTATGATGACTTGATGGTTAACCTTGACTTATAATTAAGATATCATGTTTAAAGTTGTTGTCAAATTCTTATACCTTTATGTTATCATGCTAAATCGTGTCTCATTGTTCATGTTTATGATTCTACCCCTTTTATGTCCCATTGAAATTTCTATTGTCTAACATGTAATATTTTCTTCGAGTTATCCTTTGTTTATTCTTTTACTGGGCTTTATAGCTCGCCTCTTTCTTATGTATGTCTTCAGCTTATCCATGCAGTTTAAAGAACGATGACATATTAGAAGCATGTCAATTAAGTATTCAACAATGCTGATGTACAACCAATTTTTAAGTTGTTACGTAATATACCTACTTACCCAAAGACATTAGGTTTCTCGGCCCTCTGGGTTGAATTATGTGTATTTTTATGTAATAAATCATGAATTGATGTGTAATAAAGACAAAGGTTGTATCAAAGGAAAGTCTGGTTAGTTATTTTTGAGATTAGGATTAAAAAACTCCAACGAAAACATTAGAGATAATAATAAGTATAGGAAAACATCCCTATGTTTTGGTAAAGTATAGAGTAAGTGGTTTCTAAGAAAATATATCTCTGTCTGAATATTACAAGTGAATGTGGCTCTGGCACAGAGCTACTTATGGGTAATAATCCTGAAAAAGGAGCATTAAGTTGGACTCGATCATCACCTGGTGCACGACAACGGGCCTTTTTGCACACCTGGTTTTACACTCCCGTGGAATATGCTTAAATTCACAATCTCGTTACGAACCATTAAGGAAAAAAAATGTCATAAGAGTTTATGTTGGGAAATAGATCATGGATAACATAGATTGAAGCCTAGAAATTCATAAGCTAAGAAAATACATGTTATTCATAATTTATCCCTTTAATGTTATTGGATTCTCGTTTGTGTGTTTAATAGTTTAAAAATACTCATCTCTAATTTTCCCTTCATTCTAGTCAATGGCCGGAAATAGGAAGAACTGAGTAAACCAATGTAAAGGGCAATGTGATGACTGCTCAAACGAGATGTCTAACATGATGGGAGATCAAGTAAGACATCTTGTGATTATGCCAAACCAACAATCAAAAATCATGAATAACTGGCACATAGTTGAATGTCCAAAAACGTCAAAGAAGAGGAGGATGACGTTTCAAGGAAGTTCATATGAGGAGGGGCTGGTACGTCGGGACGACCAGCACGGAGTGCAGAGCTGCTGAACACACAGTGGAACCGAGCGGGGAGGCAGTGCAGCAGAAGTATGCACGAGTACCACTAGGGCTTCTTCAACGAATGGAGCATGATTTTTATGTTGTTAAACATAACATTCAAATTAAAAGTGTCACTAGAGATAAACAGAATTTTCAGAAGACTAAAAAAAATGCTCTGGAATCTGGTGGTCGAGCTAGGCTAGGATAGTGGCACCAGCACTAGTCGCATGGTGCATGGCCAAACTGCCTGAAGGAAACTCTACTTTTTGGGCATTGAAGTTTGCCATGGTTCCGAAGTCCTGGTTGTTTATCTTCTCTAAGAGCGGTACCTCAGCAGTGCAGTATGGGTCAGTTGGCAGTGGATTGGTTATTTAGAACGAAATTCCTGATGATATCACTCTTGAATCACTCAATCTTCTACAGATTGCTACAAACATTGATGACGAAGGTTTGAAAGCATTTAAGAGCTCTACTTCTACTTCTGAATGGGTGTCGGTAACTTACTTAGGGCTGGGATGGGGCGTGCAGAGAGGAAGGTATGCCTGGTAGTGATCTCCATAACTTCTCTGGATTGAGCCAAAAAACTGAAGCACCTTGGGCGCTTCACCCTGACAATGACAAGACTGCATTTGCTAGTTGCAATACCATTGGAAGCGAGATTTTGGATGTTGCAGTCCAAGTGGTTGAGCTTGCTACTATGGCCTTACTTTTTGTGTTTGAAGAATGGTATCTTCATGAGCGTGGGTCTGGAACGGGTGTCCAGCGGAAGCTATGCGAGCAATTATTGCTCATGCACAGGAGGTGGCAACTGGACAGTATGTTGGATTTGTTTTCTACCGAATTGCAGATTCTTTTTTCCGCTGCAGAAACTGCTGGAGTAGCAGCTGAGGGGTTGATGTCTAGACCACCGCTGAAGCCACCACCTGGGGGTTGTCGTTCCAATGTTCCAGTTGGTGAACCAAGATTCAAAGTTCCACCTTGAGGGCAAGGTGGTTTTAAGGAGGCAGTAATGTTAGGTAGTGAGGCTGTTAGTGTATGTGATAGGAACTTGCAGAACCAGAACCGACTACTTGTATAAAACTGATAGTGGAGCAGCAGAATTACAGCAGAAAGAGGAAGAAGAATCGGAAAACTCACGAGAGTCCCCGCCCAAGCCCGCAGGCCGCTATCCAAGCCAAATGGCCGAGCTCACCATCTCTTTTCTCCCCCCCTTCTTCTCACCCCACGTACTGCTTATATAGTTATTCTCCGGCCCCACAAGTGGGGTCTAGAACCTTCCTCCTAACAACTTAACAAACTCACCCCTAAAAGACCATTCTACCCCTTATTAGAATATTCCCTCCTCCAACTGGACAGCTGGTCTCTATCACGACCACCGTCCCGAAAAACCACCTTGTCCTCAAGGTGGTGGATCACGCGGGTACTCCAAGCGATCTCCCATACTAGCCGTGCTCCGGGGAACTGCAAACAAAGGGTGTTGGGCAGATAGTTAAGCCGAACAATCTTCCATATTCGACGTCCTACTCTGGTGAGTTGGGTCGGAACAAGCAATATCGCCGACTGAGGACCAATCGGCTGTGGTCCTGTATAAGGTGCCCGTGCCGCAGGTGCACACCAAGCAATCTCCCAAATGCGTCGGCCTTCATCATGGACGAGTTTGAAAACGCCTCCTGTAATGTTTTCCCTCCCGCCATTAGAGAGGCCCCTTGTGTGCTTCCATGAAGTGGGTTGCAAGTAAGGCTGGTACCACCCGACATCTGGTGGATAAATGAATGAAGTTTTTGTATGAGCCTGGGGACCCCAGCCCAACACCGTGGGCGTGACCTGTGCATCTGGAGGTAAAATAACAAAAGCCCATGTATGAGTCGGCTCAATCGGCTGCGGCTCGGGCTGCAACATAACGAACTTCGAAGTGTCTAGCTCAATATGCGAGAAGTCTCTCCCGAACTGGGTGGAGATAGTGTCGTCAGGATTTTCGGTCAGCCCTTTGTTGCAGCTGTGCGTCCCATGTTCGGTAGATCCCTCGGAGTGCAACGCAGACAGCTGTGTTATCGGTGGCGGGACCTCGGATGTAGTTGCAGGGGGTTCGCTACCGGAGCTTCCAAAATCTTCAAGGATTGCTTCTTTAAGAAGCTCCCAAGTGAACGTAGTTGCAGTTCCTGTAGCCACTAAAAACCAAAGCGCGGACATATTTGACATGCAAAGACGTGTCATTGGCACCTTCATCTGATTCGGCGTTTGATTGCGTGAGAAATAATCCTCAGCCCTTGAGATCCACGTTTCCGGATGTGTGGCCGAAAATTCTGGTAGAAACTCTTTCTGTAATTGTTTTTCCTGATTGCGGGTCACCCGGGCCAGTGAAGCCCAAAGATCCTGCATCTCTTGCTTAGGATTTTCCATAGCTACAAAATAGACTCCCCCCCGGCCGCATTGAGAGTTTCCTGTTCTTTCGTTTTCTTCTCCCTTTTTTTCCTTCTTTTTTTTCTGTATTTTTTTTTGTTCTAGCGTTTCCCTCCGGAGGCAGAAAAGCGGGTCGCACTGAACTTTTTTTTTTTTTTTGAGTTACGAAACAGAGAGGGCACGCTTTCTTCTTCCTTTGTTTTTCTGTAGCGCTACTGTACTGTACCTGTGCGAAAAGAAATCGAAGGTCGCCGCCTCCCTCGCGATCGGAAAGATGAGGCGCGTTCCCCTCGTCGTTCGTTCCGGAGCTGTGCGCCCCCCCGTTCCGGTGCTGCGTGCGTGCCTGGTGAGGGAAGAACCGACAGTGTCGAGGTGCAAAACACGAGATGACGGGACTCCTTCGTTAAGAAAAGGTCTGTCGGCCTCGGCCCGTTCGTTGGTCAGTCAGACGTCGATGGAGTGGTGTAGGCCATTTGTCGTCGTGCGGGTTGGGAGGCAAAATGGAGCGAATAAGCTTTGTGGATTGGGTCAGCAAGGCGCGACGCACAGGAGAGTCATCGTGGAGTCGGTTGGAGAAAGGCTCAGGCGAAGGTTGCGGAATGGCAGGACCGGACGCGACTCCTCTTGGGCGCGGTGCGTCGGGTGCTAGCGAACTGGTGGAGCGCAGCAGCTATGCGCGTGAAAAACCTCAAGCCTCCCGCACTGGAACTATAGCGAGTAGCGCTAGACCCCTCAGTGCGCCTGCTGCTGAAGATGAAGCCAATAGTGAGAAGATGATGCGAACCAGGAAGAACGACGTCTGTGTGAGAAGAGGAGCGGGGAAGAAGGCAGGCCGGACCAAATGATAGGAACTTGCACAACCAGAAGAACCAGAACCGACTACTTGTATAAAACTGATAGTGGAGCAGCAGAATTACAGCAGAATTACAGCAGAAAGAGGAAGAAGAATCGGAAAACTCACAAGAGTCCCCGCCCAAGCCCGCAGGCCGCTATCCAAGCCAAATGGCCGAGCTCACCATCTCTTTTCTCCCCACCTTCTTCTCACCCCCACGTACTGCTTATATAGTTATTCTCCAGCCCCACAAGTGGGGTCTAGAACCTTCCTCCTAACAACTTACAAAACTCACCCCTAAAAGACCATTCTACCCCTTATTAGAATATTCCCTCCTCCAACTGGACAGCTGGTCTCTATCAGTATGTAACTGTCGGGGGCAGGTTTGTCTTTTCCTTTATTAGTTTGTTAGAGGGGGTTGTTAGTTGTTTGGGTGGTTAGCTGGCTGAGTGGGCCTTTAAATAGAGGGGGCCGATGTGTGTAAGGGGAAACGATACTTTTTGGGAATATTCCACATCTGTAAAATAAGAATAAAAGAAGAGGTGCTATTGTTCGGGGATAGACATAGTCCCTACTCACATCTATAAGGAGTTCATATCATCTATGGTTCGAAGAGGAAAAAGTGCACCACGTTTGAAGATCAAGGAGCATCCATCTGGTGATAGTGATGCAAAAGTTCAAGCTTATCATGAAGATCGACTAACCAAACCCTCATCAAAGCAGTGCGCGGAGGAGAGGAAGAGGAAGTGATCCTTGGATCGTTAATGTGGCTTTCCTAAACCTTGTAATACAACAGTGAGTTAGTATTGTTTCTCTGGCACACCAACACATTGTCGGTGTGTGCTTCTTGGAGTAGCCCATTTGGGTGAACCAAGTATATCCTGGTGTCTCTGCATTTTATTTCCTGGGCATGGTGCATGTTGTGGATTCTTGCAACGAAACAGGCTGAATATTTGTTCCTTCTAGCAAGGGAACAAGATCCTAAAGTGAAGTAGATAAAACAAGGAAAAAGTTAAAAACTAGGAAAAAGTTTAAAACTAGTAACACCCTAATTCACCCCCCCCCTCCCAGGATGTCTCAGGGTCCAACAAGTGGTATCAAAGACAAAAGGTTCTATGGATATTCAACCTTTCCTTTTTGGATTGAGAAGCTTTGGAAATTATGGAATCTATTATGAGGGCACCCATGTTTGATGGAACTCATTTCACTCAATGGAAGAAGGAATTCTTGATATACTTTAAAATATATGTTGGTATTCCTAGCCATGTGTTGAGTGATGTAATCTTATTAAGAAGTCATCCTGGAATATTTTATAAGTTGAATCAAAGAAATTTGAGGATTGATGACTACGCTAAGAGGGCTTTAAAGGATGCCATGGAAGAAGATATATTCAAAAGGGTAGCTCGCAGCAAGCTATCCAAAGACATGTGGTTGATGTTAGAAGATCTGTTTGGTGAAAAATCTGTCTTGAAGGAGGGAAGCCAAGATGTTCCTATTGATTTGCATCCAATTAATGAAGAATGTAATCTGCCCAAAAGTCAATTGAAGAAAATCAAGGAGGCCTCAAAGAAGATGGATACTCCTCTCTAGGTAAGAAAAAGTAACTCTTTATGTAAATATGATTCTAAATCTCTAGAATATGCTCCTTGTGAACCTAAAGACGCAGTTCTACAATCATCTAAATATCTTGAGGAGGAAGCAACCACATCATGTTGTAAATCCATAGAATGTTGGTGCAACCAACAAAAGGAGATTCAAGCCCTGAAAATTGAAGTTCAATCTTTGAAGGCAGAAAGTGAGAAGAATTGTGCTATCATGATAGATTTAGAAGAAACAAATAAGAAGTTGATGGAGGAAGGAGTGGCCTCAAAGGAAACTATTACAAGAATGGACAAGGATATGAAGGGTCAAACTGATATAATTGAGGAACTTAGTCAAGAAGTCAAATCAAGCATGGAAAGGGAGAAGCTCCATAAAAAATCCACAGCAGCCCATGTTGAACAGCATGAAAAGCAATTGAAGACTTCTCATGCTAAAAAGAACGCTCAGATTAAGAACTTGGAAGGCCAACTGAAGAAGATGAATCTCAAAAATTAAAGAACATGAGGATGAGCTTCATACTGTGAAAGAGATGTCAAATTCTGAGAGGTCACATGGGGAAACTTCAGCTGTTAACATGAAGAAGATGAATCTGGAATCTAAGAGACTATATGAACCTGGTAATACTGATGCAAATGACTCTCAAAAAAGAGAAAAACTTCAATGCCATTTTTGTGGAAGAATTGGACACGAGATGAGTGTGTATGGAAGCTGTAAATTTCAACAGTGGACAAAAATCTGCTGCTAATAGATCTCAACCAGGGCTGCCACATTCATGGCATAATTCTGGTAAGAAATGTTATATCTATACTAACACCGGTATTGTGCCAAGATTGTACAGCAAACGATGCACAAAAAGTATCAAGAGGAGACCCCACATTCCTCCAACCAGAAAAAGACATGGGGGGAAGGATGCTCGAACTGGTTCACCCAGAATCAGACCCTATTTGCCGAATGGTTGTGAAATTCAGAAGCAAAAGAATGTGCCAATGATGTTACCTATGGCTTGTTCACTACAGTCTACATGGAATGTGAGGAAGCAGTTTTGGAGAGTAAAGAAAGAAGAAATTTCCCTCACAGCAGGCTGTGAAAGAAAAACAAGAGGGATGTTTGTGTGGGTTCACTTACACCACAACAAAGCAAGAATACAAAGATGATATAGGATCTCTTGCATGGAGAAAGAAGAATGCAAGAAGAATTTGCAACAATGATGTACCAATGGAGGAAACATGTACTAGTGGGATCAGCCATACTCTTGAAAAGAAATTCAAGCTCAAAGTGGTGATGAATTCAAAGGAAAGCATTCGGAAGCAGGATTGTGTAAATGGTGTCATGCACATACTCACCACTTCGAAGAATGGGAGGAAGACTACCAAGAAATGGGTGGCCAATAAAGGCCAACCACCCTCCTCTACTTCAGGAAGATGGAGGTACAACCCCTCTCCCCTTGTTCTTTATTGATAAAACTGATGTATGAAGTAATTGTAGGGGGAGACACAATCCATGGGGGAGATGCACCATGCGTGCATTAGAAGAAATTTTTTCATGAATCTGTAAATTCTTAGTCTAATGGAGGTTCAAGACTGATCGGTAACTGCTCAAAGCAGTATTGCTGGTAACATAAACTCATCTGATGAAGTAGGATACTTGTTTTGAAATGACAAGTGGTGTCAAGGCTGAGGAGCTGTGTTGATTAATCTGTCAAACTGAAGATTTGAGCTAAAACCTGAGCATTCAAGCTGATGTCTGCTCATTCATGATGGTATCTGTGTTTACATGGTTACATGAAGCCTCAAAGCCAAATCTGGTTATGCTCCATGTGGAATGAAATGTCAAATGAAGTGTTAAGAAGGAATCTGACCAGCTGCGTTGACTGAGCTGTAATTTTGAAGAAGTCAAGCTGGATCTGATCATATTTGCTGAAATCTGGAGTTATGAAAATCAATGTGTTTATGTTGGGTTGGATTTTTTTTTTTAAATGATCCGTGGAGAATTGGTATATGTCATGCCTTGAGGTGATCCATGTAGCAAAGCCAAGCACCAAGACCTCTCAACTGTGTTGGAAATCATTCAAAATGGATTAAATTCTTATTTGATGATGGGAGATCCAGTAGAAGTGAATGATCAGACTGTTAAAGAAGCTGCATTAATTAAAATCTGCCATGGGACTAACATGTCACCTTGAAGAATTCATGCCTTTATTAGTGTGAGTATGCTGGTACTGTAAAGACCAGTGGGTATCATGCCTGTTCTAGAATGGAGCAGGTGTTAAAGTCGGTTTTGGAGGTTATCTTAGTTTCAAGTTAGATCTGGAATTATACAAGGCAGCTTGATGGAGAAGCTTTGTGTATTTGCATTGTTTAAGCAGTCCTTAAGAAATGGCAAAGAAAAATCTGTTATGTTTAGAAAGTCTGCACTGAAACCTGTTTATAAATGCAGAAATCAAGTTGTGCTTGCTGGAATCTCTTTTTTCAGTGGATGTTATGGCTGAGGAGCTATATCTCTAAATCTGTCATCTAAATGAATTGGAGTTGAATCAGTTCATATATGCTGGAAGTTGACTGCATATGCTGAAATCTTAAATAAACAGTGGATACCAAGCCGATTTTGACGGTAATCAGGTGTCAATGCTAGATTTGGATTTTAACATGGCCTCAAGACGGGATTGGGAAGCCTCACAAAGTGACTCTAGGCTGTATCAGATGATGGTAGTCCTTGAATGAAAAAACGGAGAGCTTGGCTACGATGCAGCAATATTGAACATTTCCTGAATATCTGTGTTTGAGTCTACATCCCACATCGGACTTGTGGTCTGATGTGGGCTTTATCATTCATTATAAAATAACCTCAAAACCTCCTTTAGAGAGGACCTTGGGTATTCGAGTTTACCTCTTTTTATCTTTCTACATGGTATCAGAGTAGGTCTAATCCTAACCCGAGACTCCCTCCCATTTTTTTTCAAGCCTGTGGTTTTTCTAGGATTCTCCCCCAGGTGGGTGGCGGCGACCCCAGGCCCTTTGGCTACCATCGGCGCCGCCCCTGGTCGGCCGGTGCAGACTCCCAGCCCGCACCCTATGCGGTATCCCGACCCCGCCTCCCTCCCTTTGCAGTTTCCCGGCCACCGCCTCCAGCGCCGATTCCTGTGCGCGACGAACCTTGGCGGTTCCACCCTCCCGGCGGCTCCCCTCCCATCGGACTCCCGTGTCGGCTCATCCCGCGTCGGCGGCTCCCGTGCGCCGCCCATCCATCCAACGACACCCGACGGCCCACCTCCTCCAGATTCGCCGCGTCGACTCCTCCCATCCCGCGCGCATCCCACCCAGACGGCCCTCCGAGCACCTCCATCCCATGACATCTTCTCCAGAGATCGTCCCTCCTGTCGTGCAATGTCAATCGGTGCCTCCATCCACATCTCCAATGCGACGGATCTCACTTACGCACAGACCCTCCCGGCAGGTCAAGCCCCGGGCTCCTGTGCTGATCCGCTTCCCCGCCGGCCACTGTCAAAGAGTCGTATCTCCAACGGCTCGTCTCCTTCCTCGCGCGACAGACCCTCGCAGCCCCTGTGTGTCGAAGTTCTTCATCGGCACGTCCCTCCTTTGCGTCGGGCTCCCCCTTTCCAGCCAATGTCCCTCTCCTGCGAGGCGGTTCCCCTCTGCCAGATCTGGCCCGATCCGGCCAGATCTCGTTATCGGCCTCTACTCCTTGCAACGGGTTCTCTGACTCTCCTCCCTACCGGACGACCCCCATTGCGAGCGACTGTTGTGTGTCGCCCTCCGTCCCTCCAGTCCAGCGACCCATGCGCGACGCCTCCACCGCAGCTCCTTCCATGACGGCCTACTCCTGCAGCAACCCCCGCCTCCATCCTGGCCTCCTGCGGTTTCCCGACGCTTCGACGATCGTCCCGCCAGTGCGAATTTCCCAACGCTTTGACAACCAACCCGCCTGTGCGGCTTTCCCGACGCTCCGATGATCAGCCCTGCCAGTGCGGATTTCTCGGCGCTCTGTCGTCGGGCCCCACCTATGCGGCTTTCCCGGCGTCTCGTTGGCACATCCTTTTCAGCGGCTACTTCCATCATCCATTACCTTCCTGAGGGGGACCAGCAGTCATGGCGGTTTATCTTTTCTTCTATTTTGCCTTGTTTTGTAATCAAGCTAGGTATGTCCAGCTTGAGGGGAAGTGTTTGCAACGTCTGTTGATTGTTTTGTTTTTCTTTATGTGTTCAAGCTAGGTACACCTAGCTTGAAGGGGAGTGTTGGAGTCTGCATCCCACATCGGACTTATGGTCTAGTGTGGGCTTTATTATTCATTATAAAATAACCTCAAGGCCTCCTTTAGAGAGGACCTTGGGTATTCGGGTCTACCTCTCTTTATCTTTCTACAATCTACTTTATACTAACCGATTGATATCATCAGAGTAGTTTCCAAGGATACTATGAAGCTGGTTTGAAGAAAAGAACATCATCATCTAGTCTCAACAACAGTGGAAGATATTTATTCAAGTTGCATTACTTGAATTAGTTTTAACAAGTGACACCATGTGGTATGTTCCTCACCCATGTTCTTTAATGTTTATCTACTAACAATTTGGTGAGATGTTGTTTAAGATTATAGGAATATTTGATTACTCAAGCTGCAATGAATGTTAGGAATATCTAGTGAGTGATTATGTACAACATGACATCGTTAACCTTGACCCTTGTTTCCTATACGGAGCCCAGGCTCAGTAGACTTAGGGGATTTGTTAACAAGCCATTTCTAAGGAGTGATTCCCTCATTAGGAATTTAATAGAGGAATGCAGCGATGATATGGAAATAAATTGAGTGTTGAAGGATTGATTCAGAATTGTATGATGCTCCAGGTTTCTTGATTCCATATTGTTTTGTTGGCAAATATTAAGGGGGAGTATGTTCCATATTCTGGAATTTTTAAAGATAAGATGAGATGATGATTTCCTCTTGAAATACTTTGATGCAAAAAGGGGGTGTGAATGAGAAGAATTCTTCAAACTTGGTGAATATTTTCCCCCAACTAAGGAGACAAGGACCCAATGAATTTTATTGACAAAGGGGGAGGAGGAATTATGAAATATTACCAACAAAATCCAAAAGGGGAGATTGTTGAAACCAAAAATTTATTGGTTGGATTTGTTAACAATATATAAGGTATCCCATGGAAGTGCATTATATGCATTAAGCACCTCTTCGCCCAATGAAGGATGGAATTAAATAAGGGTGAATGGAATCATGGTGATACATGGAAGATGGTATGACTTGTTTGGAATTTCATGGATATATGGACATTGTATGATGGCCTTGTATTCTTTATATGGAAGTTGTGTTGAAAGTGGGTGCCCTAGACCCAACTTATATTGTACTTTGATTACTGTTACATGTATTCAGGTTGTTTTATACATGTGTTTATCTTGCCATGATAGTGTAGATACTTCTGCATCCACTTTATTAATGGCAATGTCCTTAGATTACCTGTCGCATCAAATGGTTATAGCAGGTCTCAGGCTATAATGAGAACCCTGAGATGCCATGACAGTAATCTTAAAGTAACGTCCTATGGTCCAGTTACATCATTCTGAAAGAACACAGATAATGTGTGACCATCAGGTGTTGGGGGCTCATAAGCATTGAGACTTTATCTCATGAAGTTCGCACTTGATGATCTCTAGCTATCGAGATCATGAGGACAGACCCGCTTAATAGGAACACCACATGTTTCTGGTGTCATTGGTCGTTCCTATCTACGGACATGTGTACTGGTCTCCTGACTTGAGATCATTATCAATGAATGTCATTTAATTACGTACATTTGATATAAGGCGAAAACCATGGCGACAAGTCGTGGTGAGGTAGTTTATATCGGGTACGTCATTAATGGCATGACATTGATTGAATGATCGAGAAAGGATTTGTCGCTTCCGAGTTTAGGAAGAGATATCTCGGGCCTGGTTGATTAGGATGGTTGCACCTTTATTAAATCCATGGCCATGGTAGTGGAAGGTAAGACCGTCCGGACAAATCAACAAACAAAATAAAGCAAATAAAGAATGATGACACTAAGCATGCATTCTGCTTTATTGAGATATCGATGACGAAGAGATTAGATTACACGGACCGTGTTCGTAGGAAGGCAGTCGTTGCTTTGACATTGCCTTATCTCTATAGGGGCCTCGATGGGTTGTTAGACCCCGCTCTAGGTCGGTGATATTATTCACTGCTATTGAGACAAGGGCCTAGAGGGTCACACACAACAGCGCTTTGAGAATCTGCCCTATTCTGATGAATATGATTATAGGACTTGGTGGGCCCCACCACGGGGTCCGGGTATTATCCAAGTCCTATGGATCACCAAGTAATAAATAAATTCTTTTATTATTCAAGTTTGGAATAATTTGTTGAATTTATTTATAACATGTATTTATGATTGATTAAGTAAATACATAGATAAATATTAATCGGACAGATATTTATATCTTGGGTTCGTTTAATATTATCAGGAGGTGCGAGTCGAGTTAGACTCGTGTTTATCACGTAATATATATATATTTATATATATTGCGGTTCAGTGATAAATAATAAATATTATTTATGGCATAATTTAATTTGTCATAAATAATTATTTATAATATATATATAGTGAATGTTTAATACACGGGGGTCGGGAACCCTTACCGCGTATTTTAGATATTTCCTATATATAGTAAGAGAGAGGCTCTCCCCCGTGGACTATTCATCCGTTGGAATTGGGAGCTTCTCTCTCCTCCTGAGTTCTAGAGAGAGACTCTCAAACTAGCAAGTTCTTCAAGTTCCGCCTTCACGGATCGAAGACGCTAGTTTGTGGTGATCATCGTTGCGTCGAAGTGTGCGTCAAAGATCCGCGCTAGCACCCGGGTCTTGACGAACGGCGCGTGAGCAGATTTGCGAGGCGTGTGTGGACGATCTAGAGGGCTTCTATAAGGCTCCAGCCTTAAACCTTACTTAATCTTGAGTTATTACAAGATTACACATTGAGGATCTTTTCAGGTTTAGAGTTTTAGAGAATTAGATCATGAAACTTGCATTACATTCCACATTTAAACAAAGTGGTTACATAAAAGACAATATTCATTCTTCCCATCAACGGAAACATATTTAAAATAAAACACGGATTCTTTCTTGACACATCCTTGACACTATCATCACATCATGTACCTTTCCCTTGACCTGTGAAAAACATTTCAAAAACTTGGGATGAGCATAAAAAGCTCAGTAAGGGTTATAAAAATATGGAAAGGAAACATGAGTTCATATATACATAAGAATGTAATCATACTTTACCCATAAAACATAAGCACTTTAACATACCTCATCAAACCATGAATAAATCATAGAAATCATAAGACATAAAGGTAACTTGAGGCATTCATAACATTCTTACATAGGGAGTAACCCTCTTGGTTACGTTTGGAATACCCATCACAGTATATTCCCTAAATCTCTTCGGAGAAACCTTAACATTTCACTCCTTCGCGTTACCCAATGCATTGGAGAGCTATATCGGGCTCACCCGCCCTTAGTCTATCACGGAACCACCCGTCTTCATAATAATGCCCAAGAACCATAACATAATCGTATCACATAAAACATGCATAAAGGAAACATAACATTTCCACCTTTCAATAACAAAATATGAATACAACACATTGATATAAATACATTATGAAAACCATTTTCAATACCAAAATAAAATAAAAGTAAAACATGGTATTTATTTTTCTTTTAAAAAGAAGGTATGGCTTGTAGAGGAAGCCGAAACTCAAATAATGGTCACGGCGGCGGAGAAGTCGTTGTCGCCGCATACGTACGAAAAAAACATTCCCTTTTGTCGTTTAGTAAAACGCTTCGTATAAAAAAGATTTCTTTTTGGATAAACGTAAAAGTCAAAGGGGTTTATACACCGTATAAAAGAAGGTTGTGTATAAAACAAAATATGCCTCAATAAAAGGAGATTGAGACGAAGTCCCTTACAAAGACGGTATCCTTGGTTTAAGGATAAATCAATTACATAATTATGTGTGACAAACGAATACACCAAATATAAGTGAATATTAAGTGTAAAATAATCAAAGGTCATTCACACATATTCAAAGGATGACATATTCAATAACTACATGTTGAACCCAAAGAAATCGAAATTGGGTTAAGAAGTTCCCTTGACAGCCTAACGGCGTCACATCAAAATGAGTTGATGAGAGATAAAAAAAAGGGTATCTCATCACTTGGACATAAAATTTACATCAATAAGGATATATGAGAACATATCCCATCATACCAATATGTAAATTAAAAAACCCAACAAAAGAAGTCTTTTAAAAAGAGGGAGAAAGGTTCCCTTACCGACATGGGTATCTTTCGAAACATACACCTCGTGAAAGAAGGACAATACAACATTGATGTAAATACTCATAAAAGAATATTACACAATGAATAAAATAATGGGCAGTACATACACCACTCAAAGGAAATTGTGGCAAATGTAGCATAAATCTCACAAGAATAAAAGTGAGATGAAAAATCCTTTACGAAAACTCAGCAGCCTAACGGCGCCACATAAAACTTCCAAAATGGATTGATGGGAGAGAATAGGGTCTCCCATCACATGAACATAAAAATTACAGTAAGATTAATATAAAAGAACATCCCAACAACAAGAAAGATGAGCTTTAAAAGGAATGACATAAAAGAGTGTACTTGAACAGGAATAGGGTCTCTCAGGTGCTCTCTACTGTTTCTCAAACCTTTGCAGTCAACCACAATTTAGGGTCTATAAAGTCGAACACCGTTTCAACTCGGCAATTTGGATCCGCCAGTCAGACGTCGTTTCACCTCGGCAATTTGGATCTGCTAGTCGGACGTCATTTCACCTCGGCAATTTGGATCCGCTATTCAGGCGTCGTTTCACTCGGTCGTTTTGAGGCTGTTTGTTGGTCACCATTTCATCTGACGTTTTGAAGCAAAGGTCATCCTTAGCAAGGGAGCATGAGAGTTCAATGTTGGTCATCATTCATTTAACAGCCATGGGCGGGAGCGCAACAAGTGGAGCACAACCAGTGAGCAGGGCATACAGACATTGTTTATTGGTTGACACAATCTTTTTCTGCAACATCATCCATCAACTTATGTTTTGTCTTGTTATGTAATCAAGTCGGGTTTGTCCAGCTTGAGGGGGAGTGTTGCAGTGTTTTTTGTTTTCTTTATTTTTCTTTGTTTTGTTTTATTTATTTATATGTCCAAGTTAGGCACACCTAGCTTGAGGGAGAGTGTTGGAGGTTAAGTTGTGTCAAGTCCCATATCGGACTCTAGTTATCATGTCATCTTTATTATTCATTATAAATAAACACCAATGGCTCCCTTAGATAGGCATATTGGGTATTGGGTCTACCTCTCTATCATTCTACAGTTCTTAATCAGCTCTAACCATCTTCGTTGGCGCATATTCAGCTCTTTTTGTGTGAATATATACTTGAGACTCTTATAATCCGTATATATTTCACATTTCTCCTCAAAGATGATGATTTTAACCACCCTTCAATTGTCTCTGTTTTTAAAAGATCTACAAATATCCCTTTGCTGGTAATGACATGCCCATTGAATATTACTTGGTCCAAGTATAAGTTCAATTGAGAACTCAACCATTCGTTTAGGAGGGAGACCAAACAATTCTTCGGGAAACATATTAGTGAATTTGCTTACAATGGGCATGTCATTAAGGATGATTTTTTCCTCATAGTCAATCAATTGAATTAGATACGCTTGCTCGTAGGGTAATAATATTCATGTTTGAGATGATGATACCAAAAAAGATTCATCCTCATTGCATTTGTATAGAATCGAAGGGTGATTCATGGTACGGAGGGTGACTTCCTTCTCCCGGTAATTTATATTGGCTTTATAAAAGGAAAATCATTCCATAACTAGGATAACATCAAATTCTACTAAAGAGAGACTGATAAGATTTTCAAGAACATTCCCACAAACTACAACATTTGATACAAAAATCATAGAAGTTTTCCTCGAGGATATCAAATCATTTCAGGTGGTGACTCGGTGTTCTTAGAAAACTTATAAGATAAGCTAATAGGGGTATGAATTGAAATACAGCATGACATACACTACTCTGAAATAGAGGTTACATGTACTTCAGTCATCTTAATCCATCTCAGCATAGGACTCGCCTTGTTCCCTTGTTATTAGAGATTATTGGTGCTCATCATGCTTGTTAGCCCTTGGAATAAGGCGTTGGCTTGGATAATATCCAACTTCTCCACATTTACAACAAAAAACTGTATATGGTACCTTAGATTGATATTTATTTTCATTCATGGCGTTATTCATTTTTCCATGACAATTGGATACTTTATGCTCTATCTTTCCACACTTAAAACATCTCCCAGTTTCTTAGTGACATTTCCCTTGGTGCCTCTTTCCACAATTTTTTGCGCAAAGAAAATTGGATTTTCTTTCTCTTAGTACCTTTATCAGATGAACTTCCTTGAAACGTCATGAAACGCTTCTTTGACACCTTTGGACATTTAGTTATGTGCTAGTTGTTATTCGCGATTTTTGATAGCAGATTTGGCATTAATCACAAGATGTCTTACTTGATCTCTCATCATGTTAAGCATCTCGTTTGGGCAGTCATCACATTACCCTTCACATTGGATGTTTACTCGGTTCCTCCTGTTTCCGACCATTGGCTAAAATAAAGGAAAAATTAAGGATGAGTACTTTTAAACTATTAAACACACAAACGGGAATCCAATAACATTAAAGGGATAAATTATAAATGACATTTATTTCCTTAACTTATGAATTTATAGACTTCAATGTATGTTATCCATTATCTATTTCCTAACATAAACTCTAGTGACATTTTTGTTCTCTTAATAATGGTTAGTAACGAGCTTGTGAATTTACCAAAGAATATCCCCCGAGAGTGTCAAACCAGGTGTGCAGCAATGCCCGTTGTGCGGAAATAGGTACGGGTATACGCCTCACAAATGTTTGGCATGGAAAACCGCAGTGACATTTCGGCAACGTAATAGCAATACATGAAGATTCATAAAATGATTCAATGAAAGAGAATGGTGTCTCTCGTCACTTGGACATCATAAGGGCAGTAATAGGAATGTGGAAGAGCATATCCCATCAATGGGAATTAGATGACAAAGCACATTGCATAAATAAGGTGCTTGAATAAATAAGAGAAATATAGGATCCCTTACTAAATTTCAGCATAGCAACAACTTAGATAAATGTATAATGAGGGGATAATGTATCTCTCATTATTAGAACATCAATTGGATGGTAGAGAGATCTTTATAAAGTCATGACAACATAACCAGTTGAGATTCAAAAGACTAAATACAAAGAAGGTGTTGGAATTGGAAAGAAGAAAAAGAAGTCGCTTACTAAATTTCGACATAGTAACAACTTAGGTAAATGGTATAATGAGAGGGGATAAATTATCACTCATTATTAGGACATCAATTGGATAGTAGAGGGATCTTTAAAAAGTCATGACAAAATAACAAATTGAGATTCAAAAAGCTAAATGCAAAGAAGGTGCTTGAATTGAAAAGTAGAGAGGGGTCTCTTATTAAATTTCGGTATAGTAAAAACTTAAGTAAATGCTAAAATGAGGGGATAAATGATCTCTCTTTATTAGGACATCAATTGGATAGTAGAGGGAAGTCATGACAACATAAACAATTGAGATTCAAAAGGCTAAATACAAAGAAGGTGCTTGGATTGAAAAGAAGATCCCTTTGAGAGGATGACTCCAAAAGCTTGAGAGGAACTTCTTGAGAGTTTAGGGGCACCTTGGGAGGTCTCTAGAGAGGGGAGGGCAAAGTAAGGACGTGATCCAAGTTTTTTGAGTGAAGAAGAATGGGAGCTTGGGTAGATTTATATATGAAAAGAGAGGGGAGTTCTTTATTATTTCTCAAACTTAGGTTTGGAACTCTATGTAATAAGGTAATCAAAACCACAAACCTTCTCATGGTTTTTACCCATAGTTTCTACCAAAGAGGAGTGATTTTCATTATTTTATAAGGTCAAGGGTCGAACTCAATAAAATATTTCAACTGGTGATGTGGAAGTGAGCCATGTTTATAAAAAATGATTTTAAAAACTTAAAATATAATATAGGTTTTGGAAGATTTATAATGGCTTTAAAATTAATCAAATAACCTCAAAAACATATTATTTTAAAGGGGAAACATAGATTAGGTCGTGGATGCCTTTTATAACATTTATTAAATCACTTTTGGGTCATTATGATGTCATAATACACACCATATATTTATACCGTATTTAATCTTTGCCCGAAAATTCGATTGTTTTATAAAATTATAAAAAATTCACTGTTGAATAATTTAGACATGCTAATTCCAAAAATAATATTTATTTTATCAAAATAATTTTTTAAATATATGAATTTTCACTTTTAAAATAAGAATAGACATTTATTGCGAAATGTTGGTTTTTTTGAAAATAACAGTTTTCGAATCGTCGTAAAAATTACATTTGACTTCATAAAAATTATATTATCATTTATATTTAATAAATATTATTCAATTGTATTATTTTATTAAAATATCATTTATTTTTAAAATTCATAAATTCATCAAAAAGTGATATCTTAATTGAAATTGCATATTCCACAAAAATACAATTTGTGTTTTATCATATCAAAATCAAAATCATTTACAAACTAACGATAATAAGAAGTAAATATATTCATTATTCTATACAATATACATATTCATATGATCAGGGTCATGATACTTAGCCCTTTATTACACCAGAAATGTCGTAAGTGTAAGGTGCACGATGGTGAGATTTTCATGGGGTAGTTCGGCGTACATGGTTTGGATCGTGATCTCGATGAACTTAAACTTCTCTCGTAAACTGCTTTGCTCATGCTTTAAAAGTTGGATCTCGACTTGGGCATGGTCAAGGGCAAAGCCCAGTAATGTTATCTCCCTCAGAAGCTCTGATAAATGGGTTTCATAGGGCACGATCCTACTGGTTGAGGTCATTGTTTCTTTTGTCTGTGTCAATTGGATTTATCAAAACTCTGTATTTATACAAATCATATGATCACTGTTCAACAACAATGTTAACATCGATTATAAAGTTTAACGGTCTTTTTAAATTCGATAGGATAGAATATTCCAAAGTGCATATGTTTTCTAACCATAATACATAATATGGCATTTAATTCAATCACAGAGTGAATTTAATTTATAAAAGTTCGGGTTGTTACAATCTTCACCACCTCAAAAATTCCGCCCTCAAAATTTTCATTTCATACACTAAAACAGATGAGGATAATTCTGTTTCATCACCTTCTTCGGTTCTCATGTCGCTTCTTCAAATTTGTGGTTTCTCCATAACACTTTGACCAAGTGCGTTGTCTTATTTCGTAGAACTTTGTCTCCATGAACTAAGATCTTCATTGGTTGCTCTTTATATGAAAGATCATTCTCCAATGGTACAACATCTAGATACAGCACATGTGAGAGGTTTGATATATGCTTCCTTAAGAGAGATACATGGAACACATTATGTACTTGAGATAGATTAGGTGGGAGTGCTAGTTGATAGCCCACTGCTTGATACGATCAAGGATCTCAAAGGAACCAATGTATCTTGAACTAAGTTTTCCCTTCTCAAATCTCATGAATTTCTTCCATACAGATATGCGGAGAAATACTTATCTCCAACCTCAAACTTCGGGTCTCATCGACGATTGTCAGCATAGCTCTTCTGTTGACTCTGAGCAGCCCTGATGTGTTGTTGAATGGTCATGACATTTTCCATCATTTCCTCGACCATTTCAGAACCCAGCAGTTTGCATTCACCAACTTCATCCCAGCATGCAGATGTTTTGCACCTCTTCTCATAAAGGGTTTCATAGGGAGTCATTTAGATGTTTGCGTCATAGTTTTCAATCTCGGATCACGACGCGACGCGACGGGGTCCCATAGCGGGATAGCAGCGACGCGGATCACGTCGTGGCCGCTTTTTTATCCAATTGCAGGATAGTTAAATTATAGAATTTTACAAACATATATGTTGAAAAATTAAACACAAAACATAAAAAGTAAAAACACATTCAAATTCATACTTAAAAACATTCATAAATTCATCATAATACATCAAACACATGTCCCATCCAATTATTCATAAACATGAGAACATCCAAAGTTCAATTCTATCATCTTCTTCATTTTCAAGATCTTCCATTTCTTCTTCACCTTTACTTTCACTACATCACTTTTATAAATCTCCTCTTAATTTTCTTCTTTGTCGTCATCATCATCATCATATGATTCATGTTCATCATCTTCTTCTTCTTCAATAACCATCTTTGTTTTTCCTTTAGAGCTTGAACTTGAAGCATTGGTAGCTCCTCCTCCTTTTGTTTTCCTCCTTGTATAATGAAAAGGTTCACCGGCCCCTGTAACTTCCTCAACTAATCTCCAAGTCATGGTGTTGTCATCCTCAAACACTAATTCATCTTCACCACCATCTTCATCACCATTCATTTGCCCTAAAAACCACTCACTACTACAATCAACATTCTTTAGGACAATGGGGTCAGTGACATCTCTAGAATCAAACCGGTCCTTCAAAGTTTGGTTGTATTTGATGAACACCAAGTCTTGCAACCTTTGATGCTCTAGCCGACTTCTCTTTTTAGAATGAACCTGTTTTATGAAAATTAAAAAAATATTGGTATCACTAATGAAATTTAAGCTTAAATGAAACTTGAAAGCGAGTTTAGAATTGATACTAAGTTACTTACATGCTCAAAGGCACTCCAATTCCTCTCGCATCCCGATGAGCTACATGTCAAGCTCAAAACTTTGATGGCAATTGTCATCAAAGATGGTGTTCCTCCGTAATTCTTCCACCATTCAACTGCAATTATTATTTATTAGCATTGTTTCGTAATGATCTAAAATTAAGGATCATGTAATGTAATTAAATAATCAAGACAAAAATAAACTCTTACCAGGAGCTATTGTACTCCGTTGTCGCATGCAACCTTTCCCACCAAAGAGGCCTTGTGCACTTCTATATGTTGGCAATTCTAAACAAGCCTTGTCTTCCTTATCAGGGCTAGGAGACAATCTCTCTATACGATCATACAAGCCTTTCATCACCTCTGCATCTCTTTCAATACTTGGATTAAAATTGAGGATTCAAATAATAACCCGCCGCATGCAATGGATGATGCAATTGAGAATTCCATTTTTCATCAATTATCTCAAATATATCCTTAAACTTGGCTTCATCATTCTTGAAAAGCTTCTGAATTGTCTCTGTTGCCTTGTCCATAGCCTCATAAATGAAACCCGTTGTGGGTTTCTTCTCATTATCGACCAATCTAAGAACTTCTGCAAGAGGTCTCATAGCTTTGAGGCTATAAACAACATCATTCCAAAATGACGGCATCAATACAGTGTCGCCAGCACGCTTTCCTTTTGCTTCTTTTGAATTTTTGGATCTCAACCACTCTTCAGAAGTGAACATCTTTATGAGATTATTTTTTTTGTAAATACAACCTTTGTAAAGTTAAAAAGGTTGTAGCAAATCGAGTAACTCTATATCTCACCAACTCAGTTTTGTTGGTGAACCTCCTCATAATGTTCAATGTCAATGAGTGGTTGTAGATAAAAGCCACAAGTTTAATGCCTCTTTCTATAACCCTCTTCACCCTACTAAGCTTGCCAATATTTTCCAAAATTAAATCAAGACAATGTGTGGCGCATGGAGTCCAAAATAAGTGTTGCCTCTTTACCCCTCAACAACTTGCCTAAAATCATACAAAATCAATAACAAACAATTAAATGTTTAAGCTGTTAACTGAATTGATAATATTAAAATGAAATGAAAGAACTTTTAAAAATTAAAAAAACAAAAGTTTTTTATTACCGACTAACTTGAAATTGATTCCATTGTCCGTAACTACTTGCACAACCTTTGATTCTCCGATCTCTTACACAAAATCATCCAATAATTTAAAAACCGCTTCTCCTGTTTTCATATAACTTGATGCATCAACACTTTTTACAAACATTGAACCGGTTGGACAATTTACCAAGAAATTGATCAAGGTTCTTCCTTTTTGTCCGTCCAACCATCAGACATGGTTGAGCAACCATAGTTTTCTCGTTCAATTTCATGGCCCTTCAACAATTCCTCTGTATACTCTAACTTCTTTTTAAGAAGAGGAACTCGGCACTCGTGATAGCTTGGAACTTTCAAGTGTGGTCCATATTGTCCAATTGCTTCCACCATCATCTTAAAGCTTTTTGATCGAACATTAAAAGCAATTCCATTTGTGAAAAGGAATCGCTCTATGTATTGCATCGTTCGATCTCTTAATTGTTTGTTATAAGCATCTTTAATGCTTGTTTGTTTTGCATCCTTGACTACTCTTGTCGGATCTTCCATGAACATTGCATCAAGTGGCCCTTTCACATTTTTCACTTTGTTGGGACATGATGAGGCACTTAGTGCATAACTTCTTTTTGTTCCTCTCTCAACATCATAGATTTCTTCAAGTTCTTCCTCCATATCCTCATCAATATCATGAATATCATTCATATATGCTGATTTGTCAGTTTTTTTCTTTGTTTGCGCTGCGAGAAGCTTGTCTTTCACTTCTTGAGGAGTCTTCCTACACTTCTGAACATTTCCCGACAATCCCATTTGATGTTCTTTGGCTCGAGTAATGCCACCATTGGTCACCATCATGCAAAAGTCACATGTGACACTCTTTTTATTGTTGATGTCTCTTAAAGAATTCCACTGCCAAGCAATATCTAAATTTTTTCCTTGAGGCTTAGCCAATGGTGGAAAAGATTGTATCGTTGTAGCATCAATTGGTGCAATAGATGAAGTCATAGTAGCTGTAGAGAAGGCAAGACAAAAATAATAGAAAGAAGGGTTTAAGATACTTGTTTGAAACAAATAACAAACAAAAAACAGATGTTTGGATCACCGAAAAAAAAGGTGGTTGAGCGAGCAGCAGTGACAGGAGGAAGGAAGAGGAGCAGTGCCTGGAAGAGGAGGCACGCTTGGAAAAAAAAGGTGGTGATTGCACACAGCAGTGATAGGAGGAAGAGGAGTCATGCCTGGAAGAGGAGCCCCGCCTAGAAGAGGAGCAGTGAAGGAGCCGCATAGCAGTGACAGGGCCTGAAAAAAAAACCGGTGTACAGCAAAGGGGGGCGGCGTCGCTGCACTGGGAGGAGGAAACAAGAAGGGTTTCATTAGGCGAGCTGGGTTGGACCGGTTACGGAGCAAAAAAACCCAACGCCAGAAGAAGTCACGGTCGCACTAACCGGGATCGCAGCGGAAGCGTGACAGCCGCGATAGCGGGTGGCGCGGCGCGATCGCGTTCCGCCCGCGATCAGCCCGCCTGAAGCGGCTGGGCGTCGCTCTGCACCGCAACAGCGCGATTTGAAAACTATGGTTTGTGTGGAAACTATTATTGTATGAGAGCTCGACCAAAAGAAGATGTTGATCTCATCCTTCTTTGAAATCCATTGAGCATGCTCTCAACATGTCCTCACGTGTCTAGATAGTCCGCTCATATTGACCATTAGTTTGAGGGTGATAAGTCGTGCTGAAGATCAACTCATTATTTAGAGCATGTTGGAAACTCTTCCAGAACTTGGAGGTAAATCTTAGATCTCGATCAGATACAAACGATAGTGGTGTTCCATACAGCCTCACCACTTCTCTAATGTATATCTTTGCAAGTTAATTGAGTGATAAGTTAATTGAGTGATAAGCCCTCTCGAATTGCAATAAAGTGGGCAGCCTTTGTAAGAAAATCCACCACAACCCATATAGCATTATTTGATATTGATGTCTTCGAAAGACCAGTGACAAAGTCCATGGTTATGTTTTCTCATTTTCATGTAGGTATGGGTAATGGTTGCATCATCCTCATGGATTTTTGTCTTTGAGCCTTCAATTGGTGACATACAAGACACCTTGATGTATATTCTGCGATCTCCTTCATATTGTCCCACTAATAATGCGCTCGGAGATCTCGATACATCTTCGTGCTTCCAGGATAGATGAAGAAGGTCGAGCTATGTGCATCATCCAACAGCTCCTTTAACTCAAGATTTGATGGTACACATAGTCGTGACCCAAATCTTACAACTCCTTCATTAATTTTGAACTCAGAGGATTTCCCTTTTCTTATAACCGCCACCTTCTTCAGAATTTCCACATCATCTCTTCGAGCATCCTTTATCTTCTTCAGAAGGGATAGATGATCAATCATTTGTGAAAAGATTGGTGATGTTCATTTCTTTATGACTCATATTCATCTTTTCCAAATCTAAGATCGGATCCCTCTCACTTCTCATCAATGATACAATTGTTGGATCCTTTTTATTTAGAACGTATGCCACTTTATTTACTTTCTCATGATAGTAGTGGATTGAGCAGTCATATTCCTAAATCAGCTCTAACAATCTTCACTGGCGCATATTCAGCTCTTTCTGTGTGAATATAAACTTGACTCTTATGATCCGTATATATTTCACACTTATCCCCAAAGACATAATACCACCAAATTTTCAACACGAAGATTTCTAAAGTCAACTCCAGATCATGTGTTGGGTAGTTCTGTTTATTAATTTTCAATTGCCTTGAGGCATAGGCTATCACTTTGTCATTCTGCATTAGCACATAGCTCAAAGCCTTTCTTCAAAGCATCGCTGTAGACCATGAAAAGTTCTCCACTTGTGGGTAGCGTAAGTACAAGTGCATTGATAAGCCTCTTTTTCAACTCCTTGAAGTTCTCTTCACATTCATTATTCAAAACAAACTTGACTCCCTTCCAAGTTAGCTTGGTTATAGGATTTAACAATCGTGAGAAATTTCTTACAAATCATCGATAATACCAAGTCAGTCCAAGGAAACTACGGATATCTGTCACAGATGATTGGTCTTGGTCATCCTTCAATTGCCTTTGTTTTTGTAAAAATAATCTCAAAAGACTATTAATTAAGTCCATGAAGATTGCTGGAGTATTGGTGAGTCCCATTTAGTCCATGAAGATTGTTGGAGTATTAGTGAGTCTGAAAGATATTACTACGAAGTTATAGTATTCGTACCTTGTACGGAAAGCAGTATTGGAGATATCATCTTCCTTCACTCTTACTTGATATTACCCCGACCGAAGATCCACCCTTGGAGAAGTATCGGGCTCCACGTAGCGGATCAAACAAGTCATCAATCAGTAGCAAAGGATACTTGTTCTTTATCATGATTTGGTTGAGCTCACGATAATCAATGAAAAAGCGCATCGACTCATCCTTCTTGACAAAGAGGATTGGTGCACCCCAAGGTGAAACATTTGTGTGTATAAACCCTTTATCTAGATTTTCCTGTAGTTGTTTTTTCAGATCCTCAAGTTCCACACCAATCATTTTATATGGAGTCTTGGATATTGGCAAAGCCCCATGTATAAGCTCGATTGAAAATTCAACCCCTCGGCTATGGGGAAGACCAGACAATTTTTCGGGAAACACATCAGCGTATTCCCTTACAATAGGCATGTCTTCAAAGATGATTTTTTTCTTAGACTCAGCTAGATACGTTTGCTCGTAGGGCAATAATATTCATGCTTGAGATGTTGGTACTAAAGAAAATTCATCCTACTCCTTGCACTTGTATAGGATTGGAGGGCGATTCACGATACGGAGGGTGATTTACTTCTCTCGGCAAATTATGTGGGTTCTATATAAGGAAAGACAATCCATACCCAGAATTACATCAAATTCCACTAAAGGAGTATCACAAGGTTCGCTGAGAAGTTCAACCCAAAAATTTTGACAGGAGAGGAGTTATATACTTGGGATGCAATAATTGTATCATTTGTCGTTTTCATCAACAGCTCTACTTTCATGCTTTGTGGTGATGTCTTAATAGTTCTACTAAACTTGTGTAATACGAAGGAATGCGTAGAACTAGAGACGATAAGCCCACCATTCACTATTTGATTCGGGTTCTAATCATTTACTTCATCTGAAATAGACTTTGGGAAGAGAATTTTTAAACTTTTAAAAACATAAACAGGAAACATTAAAGAGATAACTCATAAATAACGTTTATTCTTTAACCTATGAATTTTTAGGAATCAATCTATGTTATCTGTGGTCTATTTCTGAGCATAGACTCCGATTGGCATTTTTGTTTCCTTAATAATGGTCCATAACGAGCTTGTGAAGTTACCAAAACATATCCCCCGGAAGTGTCAAACCAGGTGCGCAGCAAGTCCCGTTGTCGTGCACCAGGTGACGATCGAGTTCAGTTCAATGCGCCCTTTTCGGGATTATTACCCCTAGGTACCTCTATGTCAGAGCCACATCCACTTGTAGTATCCAGATAGGGAATAATTTACTTGGAAACAACTTACTCTACACTTTACAAAAACATAGAGATGTTTTTCTATACTTAGCATTGTTCCTAATGATTTCGCTGGACTTTTCTAATCCTAATCCCAAAAATAACTAGACATTCTTTTGATACCAACTATGACAACCTTTGTCTTTATTACAAATCAATGCATGATTTATTACATAGGAATACACATAATACAATCTGGAGATCAAGAACCCAAGTGTCTTTGGGTAATTAGGTACATTACATAACTTAAAAACAAGTGATACATCGACATTATTGAAAACTTCTTTAACATGCTCATAATATTCCATCGTTCTTAAACTGCATGAAATAACCTGGGGGCATACAGATAAAGTCAAGATAAAGAGTTGTGGAAGCAAGAGCATGTGGTGGTTCTTACCACACAGACCCAACCCACCAACAGACTGGGGATAATCCTAATTCTGTCCGACTACAAACAGAATAAACTAGAGCACCTCTTGGGGAGGTTTACCCAAGAATTCTCCTCCTTTTTTCTCTACTTTAATTTTATTTTCAGTGCTGTCTTTTAATCCTGAATAAACTTTTAATTACTGCTTGTTTTTTTCTTACAGGAAGCATTCTGAACAACAGCTTCAACACTTGAATGAAGACCATTGGAAGCCAAATAATAGGGGGAATCAATTATTTCCAATGTTGTCTGCATGCAAAGGAATAACATGAGTCACGTTGTCTCTTTCCATTACACGTAGTATTTGTGGTCATATCTTAAAATTTGCTTAGGTATGCATGATAATTGATGAAGTGACATTGAGGACATAACTGAAATTAAGTGTGGGGAGGAATCTGCTGGCAGCATTGCTTTCTCACTTTTCATTGGTCCTGTTTTCTGTTTTTAGTGAATCTGCTTTTGAGAGAAAAAAAAAACAGAAAAAAATTCTTCTATGTACAAAGATTTTGTATAGTTTTGTTATATATTTTTTTTTTCAAACTTTCATTGAGCCAAATAGTGTCCTGTCAAGTTTAAATACCATGCTAGAACGGAAGTATTTCATTGGTTCTGAAATTGAGATGATTGTTGAGTGAACTCAACACTGATTTTCATGGAAGTTTCTGCTTTTGAACTGGGGAAAGAGTTGTAAATGAAAAATAACTCAGTGGAACCAAAATCATAGCTTGGGGGAACTAGATTGATGAAATCAAACCTAAGTAACCATAATTTAGTGATTGAGTAGCACCTCAGGGAGCCTCCCTAAAAGACAATCGGATAGCTCATATGTACTAGAGTAAAACAAGTAGATGAGATCTAAAATGGAAATCTTCCAAGTCAACATAAGCACATGTGTGTGTGTGCTAGCCATCAAATAAGAGTTAGCGGCCTGAGAGCCGGCCGCCCAAGCGTTGCTTCCATGCTTACGATTAGTCTCGGAGATATCTACCGTCTTGGGATGGTTTAGTTCCGGGTTTAACCGCACTCATTCAATGAGTGTTTTGCACAAATATGACTAGGAAAAATTCAATAAGTGCTAATTGACAAAGGGGGTGGATAAGTTTGGAGATTTCTAAACTTGGATGAAGAAGGGGCAGATGATACATTTGAATGTCATTTAGGAAGTATCAAAAAAGTGCAAAAATGAACCTCGGAAATGGAACTTTGGGGAGAAAGACTTAAAGTTCCCACTCATTAAAATTTTAAATCCATTAGGATCTATTCCATTTACGACTAGAAACTAGAACTTGGGTGAGAATTGACAATGAATTGAAATCATAAAAGAAGAATGATAATTCAAACAATAGAGGGACACTTCTATTAAAAGCAACAGATTTTACAGATGGAAGAAGAGAGAGAAGAGAAATAGAAGAAGAAATCCTCTAGAGGCACTGCTCTCCGAGGCCCAAGGCAGCAGCCCATAATTCTGCACAGCAGAACCCTTCTCTCTAAAACAGTTCCCCCCCCATACAGCCCACAACTCCCTTATTTATAGACTCCACTGAAAGCTTCTAGACAACCCCTCCTCCCAACAAATTTCTAACAAACTAACAACCACCTAACAACTATAAGAGTAATTACATAGTTACCCTTGGACAGTTGCACACTGCCCACTACGACCAGCCCTAACCATTTATTAAGAGTAAAGACACTACTGCCCCTGGCAGTAGTGAGTCACACCCCAAACAAACAATAGTTGCCCCACCCATACTAACTTCACCAACTGCCTAACAACAGCAACAGATTCCCACGCACAGCAGCTAGAGCCTTCCAGCTCACCTGTCAAGCCCACGCCGCAACAGCCGGCTTCCCCCGCAGTCAACCTCCATTCCACGTTCCTATCAGTATTTCATTGAATTTAACCCCCATTATTCTCGGATAATTGATATGCTCTTGATATTTTTTGAGAATCTAGGCCTTTTGAAAATTGGCATAAAATGTGAAATTTTAATGATTTATACAAATTCAGATTTAAAGAACCCATAAATTAATTTTGGATATTTGAAATTGCATTGTTTAAAGGCTTCTAATATTTCATTGTTTATAATTTTTCTAGACAAGCTCGCATTTTAATCTTTTTTATAAAGCTTTTGAATGAACAAAATTGTTTTTGGCTAAACTATGAATTTTAAATTGTGAAATGTCGATCTGAAATTTTAGAATGTGTTTTTAGATGAACAGAAAATTAATTATGATTTGGAAAATTTTAGAATTAATCTTGGAATTAATTGGAGGGCATTTGCTTTGATTTTCAATTTTTTATTCAATTTGAAATTAATTACAGAAATGTGTGCACTAAAAAAAATGTTTATGTGATTTGTGTAGTTGGAGACCGAAAATGGAAAATCCAACCTGCAATTCCTTCAATGCGACATCAGTATAGATCTCAAAACCCGAGCCACAGCATGCATCATAGCAGCACAACCTTCAAACCATTTCCAAGCCACTATCTTGAAGCATACTAGAGCTCGCAAGTCCAAGACCCAATGCCTGCCTGCACCAACTCTGTCCAACCTAGGACTAGGCTTAAATTAGAAGCTCGATTTCACAGGTTTACGCTCATACCCGCGCCAGTTAACAAGTGCAATTCCTCACATGAGTACATCAAACCAGAACCCGATTTTCACTGCTTCGCAGCGCACCAAAGTAATTCACCCTCCGATACTTCTCAAAGGGGTATGGGAGTGATCGTGGAAGGGGAATTTTTCAGTGATGACAATCATGACCCTCGGTGTTGCGTGCACGTGGCACTCATCCAGCTGAAGTAGGAGTTCACCTCGACGCTGGATGCAAGGAAGATGAAGATGGATGCAAGGAAGATGAAGATGGATGCTTATAAATTTTGTTCCCCTTTTCCCAGTAAAAAGAATTCAACTCCTGTGGATTGCAGCGTAGGAACTCTTGTAATTTCTGTATTTTGAATGCTAATTCTAATTCAATTTTGTTCATTGTGTTGTGTAGGTTCACTTCTTCCTCCTTCATATTTTTCTCAACCTCCATGTCGCTTCTATGATCTCTTCATTCCATAATTATGAAGAGCTAACTCAAGGGCTAGGTCCTAGGAGAGATCGCACGGGCATTCAGAATCCCAGTTTCTTCAATTCTTTTTCTAATTTCATCCTTGATGAGACAGTGAATTGGAGAAAAGTGCATAAATGTTGCTCATTTGTTCTCTCCGATGAGCTGTTGTATTGTTCAATCTATCAAATCATCTTTCCCTCTCTCAATCTACACAATATTCCAATGGAACTGTATGGACTGGGGGATGAACAACATATGATGGAGCTGGGTATGGAGACAGTGAGTGCCCCGATTGAGTGTGTTCATTGTCACTTCGCTGTGGAGGAGTTGGAACTGGATATGCACTGGGAGTACGTTTTGTGTGTTTAGAACCATAAATTAGAGAGAATGAAGAAATTGATGAATGATATTGATTCAATTGTCGGATGAGAACAATGGTGGATAATGAAGAATCCGTGTAATCAAACCCGGATCTAGCCCCTTTCATTCTAACATTGTTGTGTTTGATGCTTCCCTTATTTTCAAATTCATAAATTTAAAAATCAAAACTCAATAACTATTTGGTGCATTAAAAATAAAAAATAAAAAAATAAATGACTAAGATGATGAAGCTCACACATTCAACTCCTTGAGAAACAACTCTGATCAGCCACTAGGCTGCATTATGAGTAAAAATAAAAATTATGTTTGATGAGGCCTTGTGTCATGCCTTTCCATCAAGGAGTATAATGAAAACACTATACTGAAAGGATTGGGAAGATCTTTGGTGTAACCACTTGTGTTTATAGTGGAGAATATGTGATTGAAGAGTTTAACCAATCACAATAAGAAGTAGGTTATCATATCAATGTCGAACCTTGTAAAAATTATTGTCTTGTACTATTTATTTTCTACAATATTCGGGTGAGGGTGTGAGACTTACAATTGAAAGGATCGAGATCTTAACCGATCGCAAAAGTTGAATCTAACATAGTTATTAATGGCGCGCGTCATTGCGCCACGCAGCGTCTGCGCAATAGCCCAATTGGGAAGGTGGGTCGTGGCGTGCGCTATGTTGTGCCATGGAGCAGTGTGGCGTTGCACGCGCCATTGCGCCATCTTAATTATTTTGTTTTTTTGTTTTTGTTTTTTTGCACCTATTTTAACTGGCCAACCCAAACCTTATTAAAATACTATATTAACACACCATGTTGCATGGCAAGTGACACTCCTCATTCCCCCTATTTCGTGTAACACATCGATTAGGTGCCGCAACAAAGCACATCCAGCAACCCCGCCACCTCCTTGGCACCCTCCCCGCAGTCGAATTATGATGATTTGTTATTTGAATGACTTAAGGTTATTAACAATAGATTTTTCAAAATAAATTTCCCTAAAATTTACAAATATTTTTTATTTTATTTTTTATATTTTTGGTTATTACTGCTAATTTTGTTATCTAGCTTATTATTTGTTATTGTTATTATGTTCTTATATGACCTTTGTGTGCCGCGAGTTAATATGGCGCCGCGCCATGCGCTTTTGCGCCGAGGTCCCTCGTCGCCGTTGTGCACCATGCGCCGTAAATAACCATGGAATTTAAAAGAAAGAATTCGTCAAAAGGGATCATTGATTCACCCCCTGTGATCTTACAATACCCGGGCACTTCAATTGGTATCAAAGTAATCTCAGGTTCCCTTTGTTAATATTCAAGAAGGGCTGAATATGGATAATCTGAATTCTATAAAGTGTAGGTGTAACCCAATATTTGATGGCAAAAACTATCATAGTTAGAAGAATAAGATGTTTCTCTATCTTCTATCACTTGGCCTTGAAGTAAGAGATGTATAAACAATAGGATTTCCACCTATTGATGAGGGTGCTCCTATGACATTTGTTGATAAGATAAATATGAAAGTTGATGGAAAAGCTCAAAATGTTATGTTGATGTCTCTTAAAAAAAGTATATACAAAGTTCATGGGACTCCAAACTACTAAGGAAATTTGAGATAAATTGGAAAGTGGTTATGAAGTCAATGTAAAGGTCAAGAAGGCCAAATTGCAAATTTAGAAGAGAAGATTTGAGGATATTAAGATGATTGGTGAAGAAAACATTGATGATTACTTTACAAGAGTCAATGAAATTGTCAGCAATATTGAGGGTTTCAGAGAAAATCTAGCTTATTCCACTATTGTCAAAAAGTTGATGAGAAACTTTCTAGATAGATTTTATCCCAAAGTTTCAACTTTAAAAGACAGAGATGATCTTACTCAGAATGAATTACACAATATTCTCATTGTTCATGAAATGAGAAAGATTTCAGCTTTCAAAAAGAAAATGAGATGGCTTTGAGGCCATGAAAAGGCTCAAAATGAAAGATGATGAAGTTGTAGAATCAAGCGACTCTGATAATGAAAAAGATGATGAAGATTTCAATAGAATTGTTGCTCTTCTATCAAAAGGGTTCAAACAGGGAAACAGGGAAACAGGAAAGGCAAAGTCAAGAAAGCACCAAGGTGTTATAATTATAATGGCACTTGACACTTTGTTACATATTTCCCAAAGAAGAAGATGATTGAATCTGAATTTGAATCTGATGAGTAGGATGATAAATCCCTCTCAAGTATAAAAAGGGTAAAAGTAAGAAAAAATATACTCGCAGCAAGAGGAGAAGTTTGATGAGCAAGAAGGAACAAGATGACTCAGCATCTAACACCCAGTCAGAAGATGAAGTTAATTTCATGGCTCATGTTGAAAAACGTTTTGATGCCTCAAGCAGTGATGATGATGCAGAAAGAACATGTTGAAATACATGTTGAAAAATGAGTTAGAAGTTTGTCTTAAGCAGAACACGTAGCTCAATAAGGAGAAAAGGAAGTTGATGAATGGATAAGATGGATGAAGGAATAGAGGAATACATCAAGAAAGAAATAGCTTATATTAATGAGATCCAGAAGTTCAAGTTGAAAGTTGCTGAGTAGGAAAAGATGATGAAAGATCTTGAAGAGAAACTCACTCTCATAGAAGAAGAATTGTCCAAGACACAATCGAAGTGCCTTAATGCTCAAAATGATTTGAAGATCAAAAAATACTTCAACAAGTTAGTTAAGGTTAAAGCAGAGTCATCACAAGTTGGTGAAAAGAGGGTTCTGGAGAGGCTAATTATTTCCGCTCCTAATGACTTTCAAAATAAACCTACTACCTCTAATAGTGCAGGTTCTAAGACCAAATATGGACTAATTTGGAACAAGAAGTCCAGTGTAAAACCCTCTTATACATCAAAGGAAGAGAGGAATACTACAAGAATATCATTTCTATCAGAGCAAAGACACCCACAGTTTATGACAAGACAACAACAACAATCTTCAGGATAGGATTATTATCATTATGGAAGATCAAGGTTCGGAGGATATTGCTGGTGTTGTGGAGTGTTTGGGCACAAAGCCTATTCATTCTAGTACAATATGTCACTATCAGAAAAGAGGCATGAACCAAGGGGTAGATGTTCTAAGAAGATGAGAACATATTTTCAAAGAAAGCAAGCTTTGACTAGGAATTCATTTAATATGCCAACACAAAATAGGTATAAATGCATCCAAGAAATCTGTGGCAGATGTGATCAACATGGTCATAGTGTTGAAGTATGTATAACTAGCCTATCCAAACAGATTCTCTATGGTGTGTAAGGGAAGAGAATTTAGAAGGTAAAGGAAGAGAAGTCATGTTTTGATAAAGTTGTTAAGAAACCATGTGAAAAACCTAAGGTTGAGCATAGTAAAGAGGAGTGCTTAATTGTTTTGCAATCCCAATTAGAAATTGATAAACAAATGGAGAAGGCACAAGAAAATATCAGTGCTAAAGGGGGACAAGTTATTTCACCTGAAGATAATTAATTACATGAGGGATTGTTTAAAAATGATGACCTAACATTATAAGAGAATCTGCGTGGAAGGTACAATCAAGCTGGACATTGTATGAAGGATTGTATGACTATCTTATCAGCTCAAGAAGAATTGATGAAAAAGATGATGGAAGCACCAAGTAATTCATTTGCCTTGATGGCTGATGTGAAGAAGAAAACTCCGGACAAGGACACAATTGAAAGGAAGAAAATGATCATAAAAACTGTGAAGACTCAATAACATGAAAGGGAGCATGAAGAATTCTCCCTGTGATGAGATTAGGAGGAATAAAAGACCTTGGTTGAGAGACAGCCCTCATCCTTGTTTGTTGTTTTAACTGAGGAACTAAAAGGTTCTTCCTTATTTCCTTGTTTCTTTTATTTGTACTAACATGTAGGGACTCGAAAGAGATGAATTAAAAGGGAAGCATGATGAGTGTTGTAGCAGTTGTACAACAGGAGGTGATCGTCATGGAATGCTCTAATTGTCATGATGAGGAATGGAGTGCATCCCTTGAGGGGAAGCTTGCATGTAGAAGAAGTTTTCAGAGAAAAGTTCTTTTGTATAAATATGAAAACTGGACAACATCTATAAAAGTTGGAAGCTGAGGTATACCAATCACACTTTTCTACTCCTGTTGTGATTATGATAAATATGTTCATAAAGGGGGAGTGATGGTTGATGGATAAGAAAGGACAAAGGGGGAGTTATATATCTTTCACTTGAATGTTTCTTATGTATTTGGTGAAGATGAGTGCATGTTATACTCGTCTTGATGAATCCATGTGTACAACCCCAGGAATGAGAAAGTTGAATTGTTATCACATGCTGAACAAGTTAATGCGCAACTCCGATGTCTAGGTTTATTCGCTCTTGTTTTCTACACCGAGTTAGCCCAAATGGACTTAGAGTTGAACGGACGATCTCTCATTGTTAAGACACGTGATTTCATCCTTATTTCCTTTGCATTTATTGTCAATAAGGAGGAGAAGAAAAAGGCACACATATTAAAATGAATATTTGGAGGTATTGACAACAAACACAAAGGGCGAGATTGAAGAGACTAAGTGTAAATTGTATTTGTTGTCAATAAGAAACACATACATTATAATAGAGCTATCAATATGTGTTTGGAAGAGATGAGGTGTTGCTCATGCATATATAAAAAGAGTAAAGGTGATGATGGATTTGCCAATCATTGAAGGATTCTTGAAGGATGTATTTACATTGCTAAGGTTGGCAAAAATAAATCAGTCGATGTTTGTGCTGGACTTTGATGAATTAAACATCACAAAAGAAGTTGTGATTCAAACTATATTATGAGAACAAATTTAGAAGAATGAAATGTGGTCTTTAATGTGAAGAAAGTCAAGTGATGAAATGATCATTAAGTATGGACTACAACAGTTTTGTTATGAAATTGATTAGTAGCTAAAGGATAGATTGAAGATTGTCTAGAAAAATATATATGATGCCCTGCTAAAAGTGTTTGAAATGCCTTCCTTATTTTTTATAAGCCTTATTCTACAAATATTTTATAGGTGCAAAATATTATTAAAAAAGGGTGGCTGGTCAGCAAGCTTGAACAACCAACAAGTGACCATGGTGAGGAGCACAGGTGAAGCACAACCTGTGCATGGGCAGGCATAGGTCTAAGCAAGAGTGAAGGGTGAAGGGTGAAGGGTGAAGGGTGAAGGGTGAAGGGTGAAGGGTGCTTAGCATCCACACATGCAGGTCGACATGGTAAGTCGCGGGAGAGCATCGGCTCTCATCGAACTTCATCGATATGGTCGTAAGAAACGTTTAGACTAATAAACTAAAGCGTACTTTGTATAAAGAATTGATGTGACTTTAGGCGCACACTATTCATCCATTTAAATTTAGGCACTTGCAGATAAAAAACACGACATTGTATCACGTCGTCTTCAACCTCAAGCTTGTGAGGGCTTGCTTGCCCTGGGTCTGTATCTCCCGCACCACAACCACAATGAAATCATTTTCATTGGCTGGATTGATCCACCATGTGAAGAGCTCCGCCGCATGAGAGCTCATGCCTGCACTAGTATAGGTATGCTTCATGGGATCTCATGAATGAATGCATGCATATCGATACACCATTGGATTCTCGCCGCATAGTGCCATGCGAAAGGAGCCCAATCTGTTCTGTTGCGTTGTAACTATTGTGAAGTTCGACCATGAGTCCATGCATACAAAGAGTATTTTATGTGTTTTATAAGATAACTCATGCATAAAAATGTGGATGATAAACAAAGATGCCTCAAATGTTTGATTCGAAGATACGTGCGCTAGCGAACAAATTACTGCATGCATGAGAAGTTCTCTACGAGATGCCGCAGATGCCGTTAGACAATTAAGATACCACGCAGTTGAGTTTATGATGGCTTGACGCCATTATTTTTTGTGTTTCTTAAGAATAGTTACTCACCATCACACAATGCAAGGTATGTGAAGAGGAGATGCCATGATTTTTGGCGTCGTGATGGATGAGTGGCTCGCCTTTATTCTCGAACGAGTTAAGTCGACAGGATATGTTTATAAATACCCCTCAACTGTGGTATTTGAAAGGTGACGAAAAATAAAGATGAGAGAGAAATCTATACTAAGAGAAAGAGCTCTCCGTTTTTGTGAAAACAAAGAAAAAGTCATGCACTTATTTGCGTGAAGAGAGAGTCACCCACTCACTTGCATGAAAGAGTCCCCATGAGCTTTTTTAGGTACATGAAGGATGAGAAGCCACGTGATCTTATTTGCACAAAGTAAAATCTGCAAACTTATTTAACTTGCACCAAGGAGAATGAAAACCTGCATACATATGCTTGTGTGAAGCTATAATAAGAAGAACGTGCATGCGCGAAGTTTACGCAATGCATGAAGTGAGATACCAAGGACCATTTATTATGTGAAGTGTCATTTGCGGGAAGACTGGAGTACGCGAAGCACATAAAATAAAATAAAAATAATAAATGGGTGTACTAGGGTTTACACAAGGTTCGTGCACCATGTTGTATATCATCCTTACATGAAACATACCCGAAGTTGTTGAGTTGAGATTTCAGAAGTAGTAGAGTGAAGGTGCATTGAGTCATGCAAGTTTATTCGTATAGAAAGAATAATTAAACTACCAAAAGAAATAAAGATGGACTGAAGCCGAGAGTTTTCAAAGAGGAGAAGAAGACTTGCGTGCCTGAGCATTATGTGAATTATAAGGAAGACTCAAGTCATTGAAGATTAGGAGATACAGAGCAAGGCTGATAATTCTGATCACCAGACATCGAAGCACTTGAAGAAGGAAGTAGAGCGAGACCGGCTGACCCGATCGTGATCATTAGGTGTCGATGTTTTTTAAGAAGTGTCCACGAGTGAACCAATTGATCGAGTGAGCTCATGGAGGAAGATCTATATCAAGTGGTGTAGAAGAAACCGGGAGTTAAAGGCGATCTTTCTTGTTTTGGCTCTTACATTTTGTAGTGGGCAATGGGAAGTTGTACTTTCCCATGAGACTCTGGAATATGATCATAGTGGGACTCTATATTGATGGGATTGGGAAGCTCTTTGGTACAACCACTTGTGTTTATAGTATAGAGTTTATGATTGGGGAGTTTAACCAATCGTAGTAAGGAGTAGGTTCTCAAATCGAGGCCTGACCTTGTAAAAATTGTCATGTTCGATTACTTTTTATAATATTTGTGTGAGGTCGTGAGACTTAAAATTGAGAGGATTCAAAACTTAATTGGTCGTAGAAGTTGAATTTAAAATAAAGAATTCATAAAAAGAGATCACTGATTCACCCCCCTTCTCAGTGATATTACCATATTTGGACACTTCAAAGTTGATGGAGAGACCAGTGAAAGGATATCACCATAGAGATAACCAGATGAACAGAGGTCATCTTTGTCACTAGAGAGAATGTATCAAAATAGTTTGAACCGTACGTTTGAGCATAACCTTTGGCAATAAGGAGAGCTTTCAATCTATTGAGAGTGCCATTAGTATCGACACAAACCGTGTAAATCCATTTGCATCCCACTACTTGCTTCTCGAGGGCAAGTGGTGCCATGCTCCATGTGTAGCTGGCTTCAAGAGCCTGTAATTCATCCTGTATTTCTTGGAGCCGCCCAGGATGGGATTTGGCATCGACCATTGTGCGAAGGATGGGGACCGAGATCGTGTTAAGGGTAAGAATAAATGTAATAGTAGCAACAGATAACCCTTGGTAGGAATGGATAAACAAGGAGCGAGATAAGAAAGATCAGGTATCTTTGTGTAAAGCAATTAGCAACTCACCTCGAGATGTGTCTAGAAGATCAACCGAAGACAGGGTATAAGCATCAGGTGGTGGCAATGTGAGCATAGTTGTTGAGTGATGACTATTCACCTGTTTAAATCTGTTACCCTCAAAGTGAGGAGTAGAGTGAATAATGATGGGAAAACAGTTATCCATGCAAGTGTTAGAGTTGAGAAGAGAAGTTAAAGAATAAAAATGTGTTCTCAAAAAATAAGACATCATCAGAAATAATATAACGTTAGGTCACAAGAGAGGCACCGATAACCTTTCTAATTGTGCCCATATCCAACAAAGATACAATGAAGCGACTAAGGAGAAAAATTTAACGAGGGAGGATGGATGTCCTAAACATAACAAAGACACCCAAAGATTCAAAGAGGAAGAGGGTGGAAAGGCTTTGTAGAAAAAAGAAATTGAAAAGGTGTCATACCCTGGAGCAAAGAAGTTGGAAGGCGATTGATAAGATAAGTTAGTTGTCAAAATCGCATCTAGCCTGAAGTAAAGGGGCGCATTCAAGTGAAATAAGAGAGTTAGAACTATTTCAAGAAGATGATAGTGCTTTCTCACTGGGATTCCATTCTGGTGAGGGGTGTCTGGATAAGATTTTTGATAGATAATCCCATCATTGGTAAGGAAAGAGAAGAAGGATACAGACAAATATTAATGAACATTATCTATCAATAAACATTTTATTTGTTGAGAAAATTGTTTTTGAATTTCAAAGTAAAAGGCATGAAAACTAAAAGAAATTCAGACTTATGATGTAAGAGATAGAGCCAAGTCAAATGCAAATAGCCATCAATAAAGATAACATAATAATGAGCAATGATGCTTGGAGAACTTACAGGCCTCACGGATGAAGGGGAAGAGCCCAACTTAGGATATAACTACTGCTAAAACTAGATAGAGGGATGGCCATATCAAGCAAGAGTGATACTCTAACACATGAGTAGATGAGGTAGGGCAGGCAATTGAAGATGTCACATAGAATATATATACGTCGCCTCGCAATTGCCCTCTACTAAGTTCCCGAGTCAACGAAAGAAACTGAAAGATAACATCATTGAGTGAAAAAAATGCAATACAATTTAGGTCATGTGAAAGCTTATTAATAGACAGAAGATTAAAAGGGTTACTAGCATGGTCACTTGTGAAATCTCAATCTTTGATTTAAGCATACATGTGCCAAATTTAACAATGGGAACGGTGGATCCATTAGCAGTCATGATTGTTGCAGGACCTGAATGAGGTTGATAACAGTGCGCCCCATACCTGCATGAGGTTGATAATAGTGCGCCATACATTTTAAAATCAGTTTTTTTGGGTTTTCACGCTAGTTTTTCAGCCGACGTAAATACGATCAATGTTGTAATTATGTTTTTTAATGTCAATTATATAAATTGATGTCAAAATCTTTATTTTTATTAACCGTAAAATCTTTTAACATCGGTTGTTTTAATAACCAACATCGAAAGTCACTTATAAGGCCATTTATCTATATAACCAACATTATAGGTGACTTTTGACTCTCGTTATCAAAATAACTGACGTTATAGATGATTTTAGACATCAGTTATCAACATAACCAATGTCGGATGTGAATTTCAACATCGGTTATCAAAATAACTATGTCGAATGTTCTTTCAATGTCAGTTATTTGGATAACTAATGTCGAAAGTGACCTATAACATACGCGGTTATCAATGAAAACAAGAAAGAGGCTCAATGCTTTATCTTCTTTTCCTTGTGACAGTGTCCTCTGAATATAAATTGCACAAACCAATGAAAACAAAAAAGAGGCTCAATGCTTTATCTTCTTTTCCTTGTGACAGTGTCCTCTGAATATAAATGTCATTTACTGGTATTTTTTTTTTTTGCAAGGAAGAACTCGTGAGACATTTTTAGCTTCTGCCATAAAATCTCATACAGAAGATTTATCATTTCTTCTCGATCTAAATAAGTCATCTTCATTAAATAAAAATAAATCATCAAAAATATATATTGATGAAGAAAAAAACCATAAAAAACTAAATAATGGTATAATAATTGTTGGAGTCTGCATCCCACATCGGACTTGAGGTCCGGTGTGGTCTTTATTATTTATTATAAATACACCCCAAGGGCTCCTTAGGAGAAACACCTTGGGGGTTCGGTCTCTCTTATTTTCACCCTCTACATGGTATCAAAGGAGGTTTTTTGAAACCCAATCCCTCCCTCCCTATTTTTTTTTCCCCTTCCTTTAGGGTTTCCCGTCCGGGGGGCGGCGGCCTCCAGGCCCCGTAGGGTTACCGCCGCCGCCCCTCCGCCTCTGCCCTGCCCAGCTCCTCTCCGGCCTGCACCCTCCCGGCAGGCCCTCCCTCCCGGCAGGCCCTCCCTCCCGGCGCACCTCTCCTCCTATTGTTTTCTTTTCATCATGTGTCCAAGCTAGGTACACCTAGCTTGAGGGGGAGTGTTGGAGTCTGCATCCCACATCGGACTTGAGGTCCGGTGTGGTCTTTATTATTTATTATAAATACATCCCAAGGGCTCCTTAGGAGAAACACCTTGGGGGTTCGGTCTCTCTTATTTTCACCCTCTACAATAATTATAAATACCATGGCAAAGTGGTGGAATGGAGAAATGGTGGAACGACATAGCGTTGAAACGACAATGGAGTAGATCAAGAATGTAGAAAGAGAAAGAATGAAAAGTTATAAACTTCATTGGAAAAAGTGTGCATGCAGTGTGATAAATTTGCAAGATACAAATCGAAAGGGCGTGCTATGAAAAAATTAATACATCACCGGCGCATTATAAAATTTTACATTTAACGTCAGTTATTCATATAACAATGTCAAAACTCAGGGTTTTAACGTCATTTAATACATAATTGACATTAAAAACCACCACCATAAGAGGTTTTAACATCAGTTATATATTAACCAATGTTAAAACGCAAACTCTGTTTTTTTTACTAGTGTCTCAAATGTGTCCACCATTGGATCGAGGAGATGGAGGATGAGTTTCAGGTAGTTCGGAACAGAGGAGTGTAATAGCATGCAAACCCAACTTGTGTGATCTCATGCAAGCCTGAAGTCAAAGTTTCCACACAACCCCCGCTTTCATGAGCGTGGAAATCCATGTTGCGTGAGTGGTGCACAACTCTTGCTTTTGCAAACCTATTTCCTATAAATACCCCTTAACCCAGCATTTTGGGGGGCTTCTTAGAAGACTGGAGGTATGAACGTTTTGACAAAAACTCTAGCCTCCACGAGCAATCTTGTTGATGAAGGATCATGAACTCCTACCAGTGAGATAAGTTATGCGAATTATCTCATGTAATCCTTAGACATGGAAAAACTCTTGAGAGTTGATCGTGTAACCCCCTTTATGAAGAGCACCCTGTGTGCAATTCGTGTTGTCTCGGTTAAGTAGAGGTCTCGCACAACCCATGGTTTATGTGATCTCATGTTGTGCACAGCGATATGGTGCCCCTTTCTTGGTGACACGCTTCCACTAGAGTGATGGCATGTGGGATGCTCGTTCATCCAATTTTGGGTTATTTGCACAAACCACTTCCGCGTGTCTTAAATGGCGACCTCCCCTCTTCTGAACCTTTACATCTGACATGGGTTGGACGACATATGTGTAAGCCCTCATACAACCTTCGGGTAGCCCATGCGTAAGCCCCACTGTCACGAACCAACCCGAGTCGTCCATCCGTCAGACGCTCGAGCCGGCCCGCGACAGGGCTCGAGGGGCGTTCCCGATCCCCACGAACTGGCAACAAGCGTCAGGGCATCAGATACATACAATGGGAATGATTTCACCCTTGAATCAGAGTAAAAGCACAACAAAAATTCTAACGAAAAACCGGCACGACACGTCAGTACATCAGACATCCGTGTCAAATCAAATGTACATAAATAAACTATAAAGCAGACAATAAATGCAAAAAATAAACACTCAACTCACACCCAAAACACCCTCCCCTGCAGAAATTCATCACAGTGCATATCCTCGACCTACACCTCCGATCGTAGAAAACAGTAAAAGCCTAATTGGTCAAAGTAAATCATTTAAAGGGTCATACTGAACATTCTAGGAAAGTAAAAGCAGGTCCTACCAAAATCAAGTAATAGGCACAACGGGCCGAATGCAATAAAATAAAGACTAACCTCAAATAAATCAACACTCTCAAAAGCGACCAAAAGCAAGATAAGAGCCTGCAACTGAAATATAAATAGGTGTGAGTTAAAGCTCAATAGGCATGTCAAAGAAAAACCACACCTCAGGTATAAACTTTAAATTGAGGATCCATTTAGTGTCAGTTTGAACAACATTATTTAAAGATGGGTTTTTCATACTTAATTACATTTAAAACCAATAAGTCAAAATGGTTTTATAAACTTTAATCTTAGATTATTTTAAATGAAAACAATCGCATAGAAACATTTAATGGGCCTACACCCCTTTTTATTCTAATTTCGAAGGATCCTTTAAAATCATTACAAAGAGGTTTCAAAAAAGAAACTAACACACACAGCATGGATAGGAAAGGAAATACATAAGGCACCATGTCATGGATACAATGAGACAAATAGAAGAAACCAATACCGGGTGCCACACATATCAAGCAAACAGAGAAATCTAAAGAAACAAAGAGAGTCCCTCCGAAGTGAATCCACCAACCAAAGGAATAGATGTCATGAGATCTACCCTGGGTTCTAAAGTGAGACAGTCCTAGACCTTACTCAACGGACCAACCTGTCGGCCTACGTTGCGTCCTATCACAAACCACAACCCAGCCTCATCAGAATGGCAAGCCTTGTCTAGCCCTATTTCATGTTAGAGGAGACACTAATAGTGTGCGGCTATCTAGTGTAGCATAAGTCTAGACTCCCACTTCGCTACTCACATGACGAAAGTAAAGTGAGGGTAAGTAAACAAGCAAAGAGCATGGTCAATGATAAGCATGAAAAATAACCAGGAGCAATACAAGCGTCACAGACCACGTCAAATAACTCACCCTCACCTACAGCTTCCTCTCAAGAAACAACTTCGGGTGCAAAATCATCACACGATATAGAATACAAAACATGCCCCAATGGCCATAACCCAAGTCAATCAAAGCCAAACGGGGTTCGAGAGGAGCTCGCACACACGCACCCATTTGGAAATCTCTTCAAAGTGCCAAACGGGCTTTTCAAATATATTTTAGAAACAAATATAGAAAAACCACCTTTTCTAGTTGTACTCATATACACTTACACATTTATATATATGTATTTATCTGGTTGCACAAATGCACACATTCTCATGTGAATGTGTACACACGCAGATATATATATATATGTGTGTATGTATGTATATATGTATATATGTGTGTATGCCCATGTATATATGTAGAACCATCATTTGTGTGTGTCTGTCAAGTGACATTTTATAAAACTGCATTTTTTTCAAAACCCAATTTGGAAATACTTTGAGGACTTGGCATTTCAAAAGCCATTTAAAAATCTATTTCAAAATATTTTCTAAACAAATTATAAACAAAGCCATTTGAAAACCACTTTGGAGAATTCGATTCAATTTTCACATAAAGCCTAAAAGGGCCAAAACGAAACTTTTCAATTTATTTTAGGACTCAAACGGGATTGTACCAGACCAGCCGTGGCGATGAGGAGGAGAACGCATGAAAATGGAAGGAGGGGAGAGGAGTCTGTACCTTGAAGAATCCGCCCTAACCCGCGAAGGAATTGCGTTGAATCGTCAAGAAGAGGGAGATCCGGGAAAGGGGTGGTGCGCCGAAGGGGGGGTTCAGCTGGGGGTCGCGCGATCGAGAGAGAGGAGAGGCCGCGAGGTGGGGGAGCACGCGGTGAGGTAGGGGGTCTGGCCCTGGGGTGGTGAGCGATGGAGAAGGGGAGGCCGCGGGGGGAGGCCGCGGGGGGAGGAAGCCGCGCAGTGGGGTGCGACACGAGGGAGGGGGAGGGTGGGGGAAGTGGGGGACGAGGGAAAGGGTAAAAAAAGAGAGAACAACAAAAATAAAGAGAAATAAAGAAAAAATAAATAAATAAAACAAAAAAACAATCAAAATTTTAATTTCGGGTACGAACCGTGCAGCAACCGTGCAATTAGTTCTGTCTCAGGAGAGTGTCGTTTGAAATGGTTAACACATGATTTATTAAACTGCGATTAAAGATGTTTGGCTTAGAGTAGTAATCACGATGAGTGACCTCCTATAAAGTTTCTCAAGATGTGTATGAGTGATAACAAAACACATTAAAAGAACAAGTGATGGCATATGGGAATAGTCATTAGTCTAATGACACGTTCGGACATGTGGGTGGGCCCCAGGGAGAGGAGAACACACGTCTACAGGGCAACTAGGTTGTTTGTGTGGTCCAGTTGTTACATTGGTATTAGAGTCAATACTTAGCTTGAAGTGCGGTGGCACTGCCTAGGTTTGAGGTGTTGGGTCTACAATGAGGGTGTTGTGTTTTAAAGGGGGTGGAGTGTAACACTTCTAGAAAAACGAGGCTTAAAAGACTAAATGTTATTATGTCAACAAGATTCACCTTTCTTTTCGAGAGTCTGCCTAATTATAATTCCACAATTAAATTTTTTCGGCCTGGAGTAGTGATCAGGATGGATGATCTCCTAGAAAGTTTTTCAGGGTGTGTGCAAGTAGGGACAGAACACACTGAAGGAACATGTGTTGATCTGTGGGGATAGTCATTGTGTTGGTTTCGAGCGTAGTGGAAGCATGCGTAGGTGGACGTTATATTAAAATTTCTTTTAATAATTGTTGGCCGAAACCAAAAGCAGGGATTTTGCATGTCAAATTTATAATTTATTTATTTAACATTTGAAGAAATAAATACTTGGGCTTAGGAACTTTCTTTTTTGGTGAATGTTGATCGTCCAAAAAGACCATTTCAGATTACCTTCATTGCGTTGTGAGGGTACAAGGATATAATCCCTCTAACGGTAATCAACACGTGCTCCTATGATCTCTGAGCAATACCACTCAATTTTCAGGTGTTAGCATGACAAGTTGAATGTTTTGTGTTGTTCGTTCTTGATCGATCGTTCTTCATTCTTGAAGAAATCTCTCTTGCCCTTCTCATTCTGAGAGGGAGAGATGAGAAGTTGAGATAGAATTCCTTATGCGCAATAATTTTCTATTCTCAATTTTTAGATGCTCTACACAATAGACACAATCACCTATTTATAGAGTTAGGATTTACGTTAAAATATTATTTAATTGCATATCAGTCATTAAATAACATTCATTACCTTTAATAAATCTCATGACACATAATAATAATTATATAATTATTATTTTGTAGTGCACACCAACTTGCGCAATAACAAATATTATATAACGGTCTTGTTAATTAATATTTGTCACCAGACTCGATCTTGGTCTGTTCGAACTCCTCTAGCATTTATTGAACAACCAAATAAATATTTGTTAAAATATTCAATGAATAAAATAAGTATTTTATTCACAAGCTGACAAATAAATATTTATTTAATTTATGCGATTAATATAACTTGAAAAAAATTATTCCTTAGACTTGAGGATAATATTTTTATCTATTAATTAAACTCAAATAGAATTTAATTGAGATCAACAGAAATACTTAGTGTGTGACCCTATAAGATTCTTTCTCGTTGGCATTAGGCAGACTTTCCTAACGTCCAAGATTACTGTCCAACAACAAGTCAAGACACCCAAGAGAAAAAATTTAATGTTGCAACGTCGAGAACCACATACGAACGCTCACTGTAATATAATCTCTTTGTCACAAAATCTCATCAAGCAGGTTGCACATTCGTGTCACCAACCTACATGCTCGATATGTCTTTCTTTGATTCTATGAAATAAACACATTGTTACACCATGACCATGGAATTTAATGTGACGGTTCTATTTTAATTAAAGGGTCGAGATATCATCTTCTGTAAAGATGAAAGATACAAATCCTTCCTTGACTTATTCATTAATGACACGTCACTCATGACTCACCCAACATATCCAACTTCACCATGAACTGTTATCGTCATGGTTTAAGAAATACATTTAAGTACATGAGTAGTAACATGCATTAATAATAATCTTAAAGTCTAAGGATCATCGCACACATTCATAGATAGAAATATCCGATGACACCAAAACATGTGAAATTCCTACTAGCGGACCTGTTCTCGTAATATCTCATCTTGAAGATTACGAAGTGCAAACTTCACGAGAAGAAGGCTCATCTGCTTATGAGTACTCGCGTCTGATGGTCTATGTACTATGGTCTATGTACTATGGTCTATGTACTATGTGTCGCATCATAGTACACCTGAAGTTTCCCCTTGCTTCTTTAGTTGGGTGCAGCTTTTCTTCCAGTGGCCCTTCTTACCGTATGAGAAACATACAATATCATGTTCCCTTGCTTTCCTCTTGATATTCATCTTCTTGGAAGGGTGTGAAGATGTGTTGGGCTTAAAGTACTTCGATTTCCATTTCTCTTTTTTCACTATAAGGACAAAAGGTTTTTCATGCTTCGTATTCTTATCTACGTGGTGAAGAAGAGTAAGAAGATTTGGCAGAGACTTCTCAATGTTGTTCATATTAAAATTTATAACAAAGCTAGAGAAGATCTAAGGGAGTGATGCCAGAATGAGGTTAGTGCCCAGTTTTTTTGGGAGTTTAAACTCTATAACCTTTAAGCACTCAATGTAACCAATGATCTTGACTACATGAGGCCCATCTAGGGAACCCTATCCAAGATTTCTTTGAAAGAGCGCCTTGGAAATCTCAAACCGTTCCTGTCTAGCTTTCTCCTGGTAAAGACCATAGAGGTGCTCAAGCATGTTATACACATCAATGTTTAGTTCGCTAGACATCGATGAAATCATCAAACATTGAACATCAATCACATCACTCAAATGTTTTTCATAGACAAGGACTCTTCATCACTTGCCTCTTTAGCAGGAGGATCGATCATTGAGGATTCCATCACATAGGATTTTCATTCATGGCGTAACACAGCCCAAAGGCATCTAAACCACTCCTATAAGTTAATACCTGTTAGAATGTTATCTTTCTCCAATATTGATCATAGGGATAGTGTAGATGATTAAATTTCCATTTTATTCTACAATTAAGAAGAGTAGATTATTAGTAATTTTCTTGATTACAAATTAAGTGAGATATAATAAATTAAATGTATTTATTTATTTATTTATTAAATCTCTCACTACTTTGTCAAGTCTCAGTAGCCTTCACTATTGAACTCAGAATGTCTAGTCGCTTTAACATTCTAGTGGCAAGGAACCTCATTACTTTTATTAACAATCGAGCCCTTGGACATGAAAACCATAATAAAGTAATTAGGTAGGTGTCCTTTCCAATTGTGGACTTGCAGCTCTTTGATCCATTGAGTGGATTCCCCTATCCTGAAATCCTGACTTGGATTTCCTCAACACTTTCCCCCAAATTTGTATTGAATAGACTTTGGTCATTAAAAACAATACAATTTTGGTTAAGTCAACCCAAAAATCTCACGAGAAATCCCCGATAAAAGAAATCATCTAAAATTTGTCCATGTACTACACTCAGTTTTATGGTTTCATTCTTTATCAAGTAATGGAAGGTTGAGTTTGACTTAATATTTAATTGATTTATTTTAATTTATTATGCATAAATTTTATCTTGTTTTATCCTTTACACATCTTGTTAATATTAAGTGGATGTTACTAAATTAATTAACCATGTTGGATAAGATATTTACACACAATCCATTTATTTAATTTCCATCTTTGCACATTAATTCATTTATTTATGTGATCATGGTCTTTCATCCATAAAATAAATAATTTCATAGATAGAAATAAATAAATAATTAAATGAATTGTTTGTGAGCTTTTATCTAATAGATGATTTAATAAGTGAACATTAAATCAACCTTTGACCTAGGGGAAATTACTCATATTACCGATCTTGGCATGAGTTACAACATTCTTCATATCCACCTATGTATCACCTTGGTTGGCATCATTATGGTTCCATCTTGAACCGCCTCCACGCGCCTTGGGTTTCTCCATTAATTATAAATATTTATTAATCATACACAGGCGAGGGGAACCAAAAGATTGGTTAAAGAGAATTATATAAATATCCTTGGACACATAGGTCCTACATAATAATAGAGGGAGGGATGACTCACATACTATCATTAAATTTAATATTAAATAATTACAAACTCATGCAAGAAATTAAATTAAAATATCCAACACATACAAAGGTATTGGTCAATCTCATGAATGGTCATACATTCAATGAATACACAGAAGTAAATAGATAGCATTCATTTCTTTATTTTTTATTTTATTATTTAAGATAATTGCACTTGCATTAATTAATTAATTACCTTCTATCTTAATGATAATCTGATCTTAATTAGAGATACCCATCATCAATGAAATTCATGGAAAATTAACGGTAGAACCAATAATGATATATTAATTATAATAAATTAATTGAGCATTTAAAAATCTTTAAAACCATTATTAAATTGCCAAACGCACAACGGTGTGCTAATAAATAAAATAAGGATTTAATGATGTAATTTCAAATTTAATGTAATTTTAATTTTTTCCATTAATGGGAGACTACACAACATGTACATGCAACTACACGTCATGTATCTCGATTGTTGTATGTCCAAGTCACACACCTGAGGCTTTGGTGTGTTAACTCAGACGAACTACACGACGTGTATATGCCAACTACACATCCTGTATCCACTTATCGTGTTCCATGGTTGGCTCGGTCAACATGTGGTGTGTAATAATAGCACAATGTGTAATTAATTTCGCGATGTATCTAGGTACAATGTGCATGGGTATATGATGTGTGCTCCAGCCACACGCAGTGTAACCTAGTTTTACTGATCAAAGATTTGGAACTTCCCAATGACATATCCAGTTGTTATTCATTTATTCTTAAACCTTTAAGAAAATGAAACATTGAACAGATATGATTAATATATTGATAACATGTTAATTCAAATCGGATTAAATAACAAATAACTTGAAATAAAAATCTAATCACAATTGCATGTAGATCAACAATCAAATAAATAATTATAAATTTAAATGTAACCACTCTGATACCACTTGTTAGTTTCGGGCACAGTGGAAGCATGCATAGGTGGGCGATATATTAAAATTTCTTTTAATAATCATTGCCCGAAACCAAAAGCGAGGATATTGCACATCAAATTTATAATTAATTTATTTAATATTTGAAGAAATAAATATATAGGCTTAAGAACATTTTTTGTTGGTGAATGTTGACCATATAAAAATACCCTTTCAGGTTACCTTCATTGCGTTGTGAGGATCTAAGGATATAATTCCTCTAGCGGTGATCCACATGTGCCCATATGATCTCTGAGTAACACCACTTGATCTTCAGGTGTTAGCGCGATGGGTCAAATGTCTTGCGTTGTTCATTCTTTATCGCTCATTCTTCAGTCTTGAAGAAATCTCTCTTCCACTTCTCTTTCTTTAGAGGGAGAGATAAGGAGGAGTTGAGAGAGAATTTGTTATGCGCAACAATTCTTTATTCTCAATTTTTGGATACTCTACACAATAGACATAGTCACCTATTTATAGAGTTGAGATTTACATTAAAATATTATTTAATTACATATCGGACAATAAATAACATTTATTAACTTCAATAAATCTCATTCCACATAATAATAATTATATAATTATTATTTTGTGGTGTGCGCCAACTTGCGTAATAAAAAATATTATACAACGATCTTATTAATTAATATTTGTCACTGGACTCGGTCTTGATCCGTTCAAACTCCTCTAGCATTTATTGAATAACTAAATAAATATTTTATTCATAAATAAATATTTTATTCACAATCTAGAGAATAAATATTTATTAAAATATTCTATAAATAAAATAAATATTTTATTCAAAAGCCAATGAATAAATATTTATTTAATTTATGCAATCAATATAACTTGAATAAAATTATTCCTCATATTTGAGAATAATATTTATTCCATTAATTAAACTCAAATATAATTTAATTAAGATCAACAAAAACACTTAGTGTGTGATCCTCTAGGATTCTTTCTTGTTGGCATTAGACGGGCTTGCCTAAAGTCCAAGATTATTGTCTAGCAATGGGTCAAGGTACCCAAGAGAAAGAACTTAATGTCAGAACATTGACAACCACATACAAATGCTCACTATGTAATATAATCTCTTTGACACAATATCTCATCAAGAAGGTTACACATCCATGTCACCAGCCTATATGCTTGATATGTCTTTATTTGACTCTCTGAAATAAATACGTCATTACACCATGACCATGGAATTTAATGTGAATTTTTTATTCCAATAAAAGGGTCAAGATATCAACTTCCATAAAGATGGAAGGGACATATTCTTCCTCAACTTATTCAATAATGATATGCCACTCGTGATGCACCCAATGTATCCAACTTCTCCATGATCTGTTATCATCATGGTTTATGAAATACATATAAGTACATGAGTTGTAACATGCATTAATAACAATCTTAAAGTCTAAGGACCATCACACACGCTCGTAGATGGAAATATCTGATGACACCAAAACATGAAAAAATCCTACTAGTGGGTCTGTTCTCATAATATCCCATATTAGATATTACTAAGTGTGAACTTCATAAGAAGAAGCCTTATATGCTTACGAGTACTCACACATGACAGTCTATGTATTATTTGTCCCATCATAGTATATTATCCAACCACATAACAATATTTCATAATATTGTCATAGCACATCAAGGTTCTCATCATAGTGGAGAACTGTTATGACCTTATCAATGTGACATATACTTTAGGACATTATTACATTAGAGTCATGAAGAAAAATAAACAATATGTAATAAGAAGTTTTATTAATATTAAATACATCGAATATACATGTAATCAAAGTACAAATAGTTGGTCCTAGGACACCAAATCCAACACATTATTCTGACGACTCGTTCGGACTAGTGGGTGGGCCCCAGACAAGGGGCAACACATATTTGCAGGGAAAATGGGGTGCTTGTAGGGACTTGTTGTTACACCCACACGTCACCTTGTTGTCACATATTTTATAAAATAATCATCCTTATCATGTGATTTAAAACCACATGGACCGATCCTATCACATGAGCTTAAATTGTGAAACTCGAGAAACATGGTTTTTTGGTTCATGTCCAAACAAGATGTGTAGGACACCTCTTTAAGGTTCAATCCTAATATCACCATCCTTCACGAGGAATACTAAACATCAAAGTGCTTACCTATGAGGCTTTGTTATATAGAGTATCCATCGTACAAAACTTTAAATTGTGAGCATCTTCATAAGACTTTAAATTATGAGCATCTCTATAAGATTTTAAATGATGAATGTCTCCACAAGACTTTACGCATTGAGTGTCTCCACTGGACATTGAAATTTGAGCACCTCCTTGTATAGTTTTAAATTACAATGTTTCATCCTATTTAACTTTAAATTGTAGACCCATCCCCCTTGCATGACAAAGATAAGAATCCCACATGCCATGGTGTGAGAAATAGATAGTAGCATCCAATGCGCTCAACCCATTAAGCCCTATGACCAAAGGTCGTCTCCTTGTTAAGGTAGTAAGCTATGTAATTAATTGATTCCCACGAGTATAATGTTGAGAAGGAATTAATAAGCATGATTAAATCTACTGGGGAGTCCTAGGATGGGAAATAAGCACCTCAATAGGATAATCCAACCTCTTATCCTCCCATCTGATGAAGGGGGCCATCATCATCATGTTGATGGTGAGAGACCGATCGCCTTTGGAAAGTAAGAATAAGACTAGGTTTAAATGATGTCCCATAATTGAAAGCATCGAAAAGAGTGAGCTAATGAAGTCGAGGAAGAGGAATACTAAGTGGTACAATGATAATTAATAAGCTCAAGTTCTTCACCCAAGAGCTTGATTGTATGCTTTGGTGGATCATGTGACTCACTTAAGGCTACCTGGGTAATGTGAGGGGTTGTTGGGAATCCATTGAGAGTCCAAAAAAATGTTAATGTGATGGCCTTATTTTCTATAATGTTGTAAAATGATGCATCTATGGTCACTTCCAATCGGGTCCATTAGTGGTGGAAAAGTGCCCACCACCACATCCTTGAAAAGATGTCATGACAATATGATCTATCACAGATGAAACTTTAAAAGGATCCATAGTAAGATTGTACTCAACAAGATGATGATAGAAATAAGAGATGTTGATTGTGGTTGGGCTTGCTAGAATATATGTCATAGTGGTGGAATATTGGAAGGTAGCCCATGAAGAAGAGAAAAGAGACATATCTAATTGCAATGGGTTATGGCCTCTATTGGTGCCTGTGGAATAGGTCATTGTTTGAGGAGCCCATCTTGATGTGATTTCTACTATGTGTATCACACAAGGAAGAATTTACATTGATATGAATATGTAAAAGATGTTGAAAAGTGTTTGAAACACACATCATATCGTTTGTCTTAGGGTACATGAGAGTTGCCATAATTTTTGTGTGGGTAACCTCATTAACCGACTATTCCATGGGATTGAAGAATAAGGGAATTATTTCATTGTCATCCAGTTTGTGTGCTTTATACTTCAGATCGATTGATGAGGGGGGATTTACCACCAGATGATAGTTAAGGTTCCATACCCTCAAGAGACATAATTACTATCTTTCTCTAGACAAAGAAAACATGTGATACCCAAATGATCATCTATAAGACATGTGGATTCTTTGATGAGTTGAAAAAGATAGAGAGAATCTTCCATGGAACTACTAAAATTACTATAAAAAGAAATTTGAATGAATAATATATGTTGGTATGTGTTGAGTTTCAAACTTAACAGAGATTTCACAACAAAACTAAAGCAAAAGATAAAGAATCAATCGATAAGTTTATTCCTTACTGTATAATGGTAGTTCAGTTTATATAGTAGGAAACATAATAGAAATTACAGTAGAGGGAGAAAGAGAATAAAAAGTAGATGAAAGAGAAGGAGATAGAGGAACTACTTGGAGAAGACCACTTCTCTGAGATCCAGTTGAAACATCCCAATGTTTATGCCCCCAATATCCTTGCTAAAATCCAAAATGATTTTTCCCTCTCCCCATCACCAATTATCTTCTACTTATTACCCCAAACAAACACTAACAACCATGTTCCAGTTTCTATCAGCCTCAAACCACTAACCAAAACCAAAATACAACAATTCCCTTGCTATAACACACACCAACTACCTATTAGACCCTCACACAGACAACAACCTACATTCTTAACAATTCCCCCATCTAAAAAACTACATTTTTGTCACGACCTGCCTTCACCAGGATGAGGGATGGGACAAAAAAATGCCATACCCTTTCTTTTTCAGGTTAAAGGAGAGATAATGACCCCCGAGTCCCGCCTTTAATAGGATCCAGAGTAGAGACTAGCACCAAGGGTATAGAATCACATGTAATATGGAAGGCATAACCATTTTTATAGAACAAGATCGGGAGATAAGATGGTAAATCCCAAATAGATCAAAAAACTGAAGTAAAAGTAAAGCCAAAATTTCCATTCCCATATGCATGTTCAAAATAAAGTGCTGCAAAATATAGGGAAACTCCAAGGAAAAGTACCAAAATACAGAAAATCACCAACAACGACTATCCTGACGCCCAAGCTAGTAAGATCCGGCACGGTCCTCAAAGTCCTCCTAGAAACTTGAAAGTAGTTTTATATACGTAGGGTGAGTATACAGGTATAATCAGCAGGGAAAACCAAAATCTCTCATGCACAAGTGAGGAGACAATCTAATGCCCTATGAGAAATAGATATAACCAAAATACCTAGCAAGGAAACTATCCACCCAGCCTCACCAAGGCACACCCCCCAAATAATGAAAGTAAAGTAAAGTAATAGTAATAACACATCGATATTTGGGTACCCTGCACCGCTTTCCCACTGGTTATTTAGAATATCCTACACGTCAGACCTCCTCTATTAGCCCCACTTTAGTCCTAATGCCGCCCTAACAACAACCTTATGGGCCACCACAACCACGCATCCCACCCACAAACACCTGGTCCACCACAACCACACATAACCACGCCCGCAGACACCTGGACCACAGAAACCACCGCCACACTCGAAGACACCTGGGCCATAATAACCACTGTCATGCCTGAAGACACTTGGACTTCATCCTGAAGACACTTGGGAAAAAAATCTTCCCACACACACCTGAGCCAACCACCATAACTCACCCTGCCTGAAGAGTCTTGGGCCATAAATAACCTTAGTGTAACGACCCAAAATTTTGAATAAATCTTGTTTCCTAATTTTGTGTGTTATTTTATTTTTATACTCAAAAAAACTGTTTCATTGGATAACATGAGTATAATTAAAATGAGACTGTTGGGTTTTGACTGTTATATGCCCATTGATCAATATGACCACTAGAAACTAAACGTTTAATTTTCTTTTGTCTCTAAACACAAGTGATCTTGGTTAATTAATATAGAAAGAAGATTTGATGGCCTCACCCAATAGTCTTGGACCGATCGAAGCCCATCTAACAGAACTTGGGAAGGAGGTAGCCCCACTAGGCTTTGCTCTAGACCAAACCCAAGCCGAACTTCATCGTGTGAAGCTAGAACAGAATCGACTTCGCGAGAAGTTCAAACTGATAGAAATTACTACACGTGCGATGTTGGTCAAGCCTCCCTCGGATTCTCTCACCTTAGCACACCTTACACTTAGGTCCTATGCTGGTGTGATAAGGGGCTATGTAAGGAGACCGTAACTGCCTTGTGTAATCCTTTGTTTTAAATAAAATTTTGATTTCTTCTTATGATGAAGTTTATGAATTTTTAAATATCCGGATAAATATAGTATGCATATTTTTGGTGAATTTTAGAGAAAAGATATTTTAAAAAATGTTTATGTAAACCTTAAATAATTAAAAATGTGCAATGATTTTCAAAAAATGGTCTTCTACAATTATGTTCAGTACGAAATTTAGAGTCTAATAAGATCAACTTAATTTTTGATGAATAGTAAATTATGAATAATTATTTTATGCTTAGGATTAGTAATGTGACCAAATTGATTAGTAGTCTCACTTAAATAAAGCATTAATATAATCTAGGCACCTTGATTAAGTAATGTGATTCAATAAAATAGTTAAATAACGATTTCATAAATTATTAGTCAAGTATTAGTTTTTTCAGGTGATTTAATTAAAAATATTTAGAAAAATATTTTTATAAAATGGATTTCATTTTTGAACTCAAAGCATCGATATTATGTTAAGGTAATTTTTGGGGATTTTTCTGAAAAAAATGAATTTTCGGTGAATAGTGTATTTATTTAAAAATTAAATTTAGAAAATTATTTTTATAAAATGGAGTTAATTTTTGAAATCAGAGCATCGATATTTGGTTAAGGTGAAATTTTGGGATTTTTCTGAGAAAGTTGAATTTTCGATGAATAGTGAAAATACAGTTTTTAAGTTACGGGTGTTTAATGACATCATTAAATGATGTATTAAGTATGTAATCAATATGGTCGACTTATGAATAGTAAGATAAGATATAAGGTGTACCAAGTGGCCAATACCATGGGCAAATACCATGGTCAAGCCCACGGTTTTTCCAAAACCACTAATGAGGTGTCCCTTGGCCATTAATGCCTTGTCCCCTCACTTTCCCTATAAATACCAAGCCATTCTCTCATCCATTCGACTCCCAACTCTCCCCCAATGAAGCTATGGTATCATTACCTCCCAAGGAGTCTTCCCAAGGTGGCCCCAAGCCTTCAAGGTCCCAAACTTTGAGTTTTAAGAGTTACGTTTTAAGGTAAGGGATCCTACCTCCCTCTTTCTTTTCAAGTAATCTCTTTTATGTCATTTCTTTTATGGTCCATGATCTTATGTTGGAGGATGTTATTTTATATTCATACTACTGATATTTTATGTTCATATGATGAGATACCCTATTTGATCTCTTCAATTTAGTATTTTGAAGTTTTAAGTGGCGTCGTTAGGCTGCCGAATTTTTAAGGGATTCGTTCACCTTTCTCATTTTTCAAAGTTCTACTTTCATGTAAAGTATTTCAAGTTCCTTTTTATTATGTTGGGGTATGATCTCTATATCTATAATACTGAAATATTATGTTTATATGATGAGAGATCCTATTTGATCTCTTCAATTCAGTATTTTTAAGTTTTAAGTGGCGCCGTTAGGCTGGTGAATTTTTAAGGGATTCGTTCACCTTTCTCATTTTTCAAAGTTCTACTTTCATGTAAAGTATTTCAAGTTCCTTTTTTATTATATTGGGGTATGATCTCTATATCTATCATACTTAACTCTTATGTTAATATTATGAGAGACCATATTTGATCTCTTCAATTCAGTATTTTGAAGTTTTAAGTGGCGCCGTTAGGCTGCCGAATTTTTAAGGGATTCTTTCACCTTTCTCAAGTTCTATTTTCATGTCAAGTATTTCAAGTTCCTTTTTATTTTGTTGGGGTATGATATCTAAATCTATTATACTGATCTTTTATGTTCATATGATGAGAGAACCTATTTGATCTCTTCAATTCAGTATTTTGAAGTTTTAAGTGGCGCCGTTAGGCTGTTGAATTTTTAAGGGATTCGTTCACCTTTCTCATTTTTCAAAGTTCTACTTTCATGTCAAGTCTTTAGAGTTCCTTTTTATTATGTTGGGGTATTATATCTATATATATCATACTTAACTCTTATGTTCATATGATGAGAGACCTGATTTTATCTCTTCAATTCAGTATTTTGAAGTTTTAAGTGGCGCTGTTAGGCTGCCGAATTTTTAAGGGATTCGTTCACCTTTCTCATTTTTCAAAGTTCTACTTTCATTTCAAGTATTTGAAGTTCCTTTTTATTATGTGGGGGTATGATCTCTATATCTATCATACTGAACTCTTATTTTAATATGATTATAGACCCTATTTTATCTCTTCAATTTAGTATTTTGAAGTTTTAAGTGGCGCCTTTAGGCTGCCGAATTTTTAAGGGATTCTTTCACCCTTCTCGTTTTCAAGATCTATTTTCATGTCAAGTCTTTAAAGTTACTTTTTATTATGTTGGGATATGATCTCTATATCTATCATACTGAACTCTTATGTTCAAATGATGAGATACCCTATTTTATCTTATCAATTAATTTTTGGTTGAAGTTTAAGTGACGCCGTTAGGCTGCCGAATTTTCATAAGAGAAATCTAATTTTTGTCTTCCTTCCATGTTTTTCATTTCAGATGGTATGTCCTTCAAATTTCATTACCATGTTCATATATCCTTCATATTCGTTCCCTCTACTGTTTTATGGGTCATTTATGATTGTTTGACCCATGTACCCTCTCTTTTCAATGTTTTCTAAAACCCCGAAACATAGCCGTTATGCTGCAAAATTTCCGTCTCAAATGTCTCTCTCTTTTTCTAAAGTTATTTTATTTTATTAAGTGAATACTCAAAGCCCTCTATTCTATAGGGGTATTCACATATATACCAAGTTGTTCTATTTTAAATTCTGGGATTTACATACATGAGACCCGCTTTCCCTTTCCATGGGTTTAAAGTGACGTAAAGATCATGTCTTTAAAGCAGTTTATAAAACGTTATGATTATGAAATGAAACTCATTCCTTTTATGCTATATGGGTTGTTTATGAAATGATTGATGATGATATATGTGGCTCACATGATAATAAAGACATGTCAAGGGTGTGCCCTGATAGCGATCCAATGCATTGGATAAAGACTTAATCTCTAGAGATGACTATTTTTAACGACGCCTTGGTGAATAACCTTGGTAATTTTTAATGAAACATTGGGGATGGACCTTGGTGAAATAGAAATTATTGTCAATATTAAATGTTGTAGTCACATCTTCAAGTTATGAAATATGTTATTTTTATTATGATATGCCTCATGATTTCTTTCTCATGCCTTAAAGTCCTTTTTCATGACATTGTTGATGTATCTCAAGTTCGCATGTTAAATGTTTCCCCTTGTTTCCCTTACTGGGCCTTCTGCTCACCCTTTCTTTTGATGTATGTCCCCAGGTTATGAGATGCAGTAATAAACCTAGGATGAACATAAGGAGAAGCCTTTCAAGTGTTTAAGAAGAATGTTTTATGTTTTCATGTTTTAAGTTCCTGGTTTCCAAGACACTAAACCTTAAAGATCCTCGGTTTTGTAAAATGTAATGAAAGTTTATGTGATAAAAAGACAGGATGCCATAGTTGGTATCAAAGGATGGTTTAGTTATTTGTGGAAATTAGGATATGGAGACTTTAGGAAGAACCCTATAGAAAAGTTTAAATATAGGAAATCTTCCTGGTATTTTGGTGAGTATTGAGTAAGGGGTTGCCAAGAAAATACATCTTTGTCTGGATACGAGCAGGTAGAGGTGGCTCTGGCATAGATGTACATAGGGGTAAAACCCGAAAACACCGCTTTGAGCTAGACTCGAATGGGAACTGGTACACGACAATGGGCCTTGCTGCACTCTTAGTTATGACACTCCCGGGGGATATGCTTTGGTAAATTCATAAGCTTAGTATGAACCATTATTAAAGAAACAAACATAAAATAAAATAATGATTCACATAAGAATATATGATCATGGATAACCTAGTTTGAGACCTAGGGGATCACAACTTAGGGTATACTTTTCTTCTACAAGTTATCCTTATACGCTTTAAGTTCCTTTTCATGATTATTGGCTAAGTATTTAAGCCCCTAATTATACTTTCTTTTCTTAGTTAATGGTGGGAAATGGAAGAACATGTCCCAACAACCAATGTGATAGGAAATGCGATGATTTCCGTATTAATATGATAGAGATTATTAGGGGATTAAAAGATGATTATTATTTTAGAAGACGTTCACTATTTTGGGGAACCTATATGATCGAGGTAAATAGATTACTACAGTATTTTCATTGAGGAGTAAAGGTTGACATATATTTTGAAGAATCGATGAATTTAAGGTGAACTTATGGAAATGATTAAACTATCTTGGGTAAAATATGTTTAGGTTAGCTACTTTTGTTATAAGATGTTAGGAGTGATTGATGTTGTTTGGTGATGAACAATGAAGTTTATTTTGGAAGACTATGTTATCAAATCCTTCTTGTATTTGGGTTTCAATATTAGTTTGGTTTATTTTGAGTAATTTTAAGAAAAGTTATTTATGGGATGGTATATGATGAACTTTGGGTAGTACCGTGGAACTTTGAAGATTTAAAAGTAGTTTCCCTTCCTATGGGATTCTTTATTTTGGAAGAGTTGTTTTATCTTACCCTTTCTGTTTTTGGGATAATGTTTAAAGATAGAAGAAATTGATAGTTAATATTTTGTGGATTACGTGACTCTCAAGAAGATGATTCTTGTGTTTTGATGAGACCAAGTGTTTTGGAATGCTCATCGTTTAAAGAAAAGATTAGTTTTGGTAGAAACTTATTAAGGGATGAAACTCTACTTAAAGGTAGGTATATTTCCTTATGTTTTTGTTCTATGTAGTAAATGGATTCCTCAAAATTATGAAAAGGAATGTAAAACAAAAACGTTGTTGGTTTACGTTTCCTACTAGGTAATCAAAGACCGTTTACACACATCATAATTTTGTGATTTTCTTGTTGTTAACTTTATCCTAATCATGTTTTCTATCACTCTCCCTTAGAACGTGACCCTTTGTTTTTTCCTCCATGTCCATGTTTTCCTACATGGGATCCTAGTATGGGTTAACTCAAGTGACCTTTTTAATTCCCTTTCTTTATTTTAAAGTAATAGTTTTACTGACTCCTTTTTCGGTGTGGGACTTTCAATGAAATTTCAAAACCCAATTTTAAAAATTGTGAGGACGCAATTTCTTAAGGGGGGAAGATTGTAACGACCCGAAATTTTGAATAAATCTTGTTTCCTAATTTTGTGTGTTATTTTATTTTTATACTCAATAAAACTGTTTCATTGGATAACATGAGTATAATTAAAATGAGTCTGTTGGGTTTTGACTGTTATATGCCCATTGGTCAATATGACTACTGGAAACTAAACGTTTCATTTTATTTTGTCTCTAAATACAAGTGATCTTGGTTAATTAATATAGAAAGAAGATTTGATGGCCTCACCCAGTAGTTTGGACCGATCGAAGCCCATCTAACAGAACTTGGGAAGGAGGTAGCCCCACAGGGCTTTTCTCTGGACCAAACCCAAGCCGAACTTCATTGTGTGAAGCTAGAACGGAATTGCCTTCGCGAGAAGTTCAAACTGATAGAAATTACTACACGTGCGATGTTGGCCGAGCCTCCATCATATTCTCTCACCTTAGCACACCTTACACTTAAGTCCTATGCTGGTGTGATAAGGGGCTATGTAAGGAGACTGTAACTGCCTTGTGTAATCCTTTGTTTTAAATAAAAAATTTTATTTCTTCTTATGATGAAGTTTATGAATTTTCAAATGTCTGGATAAATATAGTATGCATATTTTTGGTGAATTTTAGAGAAAGGATATTTTAAAAAATGTTTATGTAAACCCTAAATAATTAAAAATGTGTAATGATTTTCAAAAAATGGTCTTCTACAATTATGTTCAGTATGAAATTTAGAGTCTAATAAGATCAAATTAATTTTTTTATGAATAGTAAATTATGAATAGTGATTTTATGCTTAGAATTAGTAATGTGACCAAATGGATTAGTAATCTCACTTAAATAAAGCATTAATATAATCTAGGCACCTTGATTAAGTAATGTGATTCAATAAAATGGTTAAATAACAGTTTCATAAATTATTAGTCAAGTATTAGTTTTTTCAGATGAATAGTGTTTTTTAATTAAAAATTTAATTAAAAATATTTAGAAAATTATTTTTATAAAATGGATTTCATTTTTGAACTCAGAGCATCGATATTATGTTAAGGTAATTTTTGGGGATTTTTCTGAAAAAAAATGAATTTTCGGTGAATAGTGTATTTATTTAAAAATTAAATTTAGAAAATTATTTTTATAAAATGGAGTTCATTTTTGAAATCAGAGCATCGATATTTGGTTAAGGTGAAATTTTGGGATTTTTCTAAGAAAGTTGAATTTTCGATGAATAGTGAAAATACAGTTTTTAAGTTACGGGTGTTTAATGACATCATTAAATGATGTATTAAGTATTTAATCAATATAGTCGACTTATGAATAGTAAGATAAGGTATGATGTGTCCCAAGTGGCCAATACCATGGGCAAATACCATGGGCAAACCCATGGTTTTGCCAAAACCACTAATGAGGTGTCCCTTGGCCATTAATGCCTTGTCCCCTCACTTTCCCTATAAATACCAAGCCATACTCTCATCCATTCGACTCCCAACTCTCCCCCAATGAAGATATGGTCTCATTACCTCCCAAGTAGTCCTTCCAAGGTACCCCCAATCCCTCAAGGTCCCAACCTTTGAGTTTTAAGAGTTAGTTTTAAGGTAAGGGATCCTACCTCCCTCTTTCTTTTTCAAGTAATCTCTTTTATGTCATTGTTTTTATGCTCCATAATCTTATGTTGGAGGATGTTATTTTATATTCATCCTACTGATATTTTATTTTCATATGATGAGAGAACCTATTTGATCTCTTCAATTCAGTATTTTGAAGTTTTAAGTGGCGCCGTTAGGCTGCCGAATTTTTAAGGGATTCGTTCACCTTTCTCATTTTTCAAAGTTCTACTTTCATGTCAAGTCTTTCAAGTTCCTTTTTATTATGTTGGGGTATGATCTCTATATCTATCATACTGAACTCTTATGTTCATATAATGAGATAACCTATTTTATCTCTTCAATTCAGTATTTTGAAGTTTTAAGTGGCGCCGTTAGGCTGCTGAATTTTTAAGGGATTCATTCACCTTTCTCATTTTTCAAAGTTCTACTTTCATGTCAAGTCTTTCAAGTTCCTTTTTATTATGTTGGGGTATGATCTCTATATCTATCATAAGGAAATATTATGTTCATATGATGAGAGAACCTATTTGATCTCTTCAATTCAGTATTTTGAAGTTTTAAGTGGCGTCGTTAGGCTGCCGAATTTTTAAGCGATTCTTTCACCCTTCTCAAGTTCTATTTTCATGTCAAGTATTTCAAGTTCCTTTTTATTTTGTTGGGGTATGATCTCTAAATATATCATACTAATATTTTATGTTCATATGATGAGAGACCCTATTTTATCTCTTCAATTCAGTATTTTAAGTTTTAAGTGGCGCCGTTAGGCTGCCGAATTTTTAAGAGATTCGTTCACCTTTCTCATTTTTCAAAGTTCTACTTTCATGTCAAGTCTTTCAAGTTCCTTTTTATTATGTTGGGGTATGATATCTATATATATCATACTGAACTCTTATGTTCATATGATGAGAGACCCTATTTTATCTCTTCAATTCAGTATTTTGAAGTTTTAAGTGGCGCCGTTAGGCTGCCGAATTTTTAAGGGATTCGTTCACCTTTATCATTTTTCAAAGTTCTTCTTTCATGTAAAGTCTTTCAAGTTCATTTTTATTATGTTGGGGTATGATATCTATATATATCATACTGAACTCTTATGTTTATATGATTAGAGACCCTATTTTATCTTTTCAATTCAGTATTTTGAAGTTTTAAGTGGCGCCATTAGGCTGCCGAATTTTTAAGGGATTCTTTCACCCTTCTCATTTTCAAGATCTATTTTCATGTCAAGCCTTTCAAGTTACTTTTTATTATGTTAGGGTATGATATCTATATATATCATACTGAACTCTTATTTTCATATGATGAGAGACCCTATTTGATCTTGTCAATTCATTTTTGGTTGAAGTTTAAGTGACGCTGTTAGGCTGCCAGATTTTCATAAGAGAAATCTAATTTTTATCTCCCTTCCATGTTTTTCATTTCAGATGGTATGTCCTTAAAATTTCATTACCATGTTCATATATCCTTCATCTTTGGTCCCTCTACTGTTTTATGTGTCATTTATGATTGTTTGACCTATGTCCCCTCTCTTTTCAATGTTTTCTAAAACCCCGAAACATAGCCGTTATGCTGCAGAATTTCCATCTCAAATGTCTCTCTCTTTTTCTAAAGTTCTTTTATTTTATTAAGTTAATAATAAAAGCCCTCTCTTATATAGGGTTATTCACATATATACCAAGTTGTTCTATTTTAAATTCTGGGATTTACATACATGAGACCCGCTTTCCCTTTCCATGGGTTTAAAGTGACGTAAAGATCATGTCTTTAAAGCAGTTTGTAAAACGTTATGATTATGAAATGAAACCCATTACTTTTATGCTATATGGGTTGTTTATGAAATGATTGATGATGATATATGTGGCTCACATGATAATAAAGACATGTCAAGGGTGCGCCCTGATATCTCTCCAATGCATTGGGTAAAGACTTAATCTCTAGAGATGACTATTTTTAACGATGCCTTAGTGAATAACCTTGGTAATTTTTAATGACACCTTGGGGATGGACCTTGGTGAAACAGAAATGATTGTCAATATTAAATGTTGTAGCCACATCTTCAAATTATGAAATACATTATTTTTATTATGATATGCCTCATGATTTCTTTCTCATGCCTTAAAGTTCCTTTTCATGACATTGTTGATGTATCTCAAGTTCGCATGTTAAATGTTTCCCCTTATTTCCCTTACTGGGCCTTCTGCTCACCCTTTCTTTTGATGTATGTCCACAGGTTATGAGATGCAGTAATGAACCTAGGATGAACATAAGGAGAAGCATTTCAAGTGTTTAAGAAGAATGTTTTATGTTTTCATGTTTTAAGTTCCTGGTTTGCAAGACACTAAACCTTAAAGATCCTCGGTTTTGTAAAATGTAATGAAAGTTTATGTGATAAAAAGGCGGGATTCCATACTTAGTCCATCACAGCCTACCCGAAGAGTCTTGGGATACCTAGGAGAGGGAGTATAAAGGAGTTAATAACCAGCCACTCATAGGAATGTTGAAAAAAACCCTCTCCTATGAAATGATGGTGTTCGGCACGAAGTGCTCAACATGGGCGGGGTGCGTATAAGAAAAACAAGAATTAAATATTATACATATAGGTAAAAAATCACTCAATCCATCCTAAGGGTCCCAAAACCAACAACCAGCCCATGTACACCCACTATTTCTGTTATCCCTACATGCACAAGTATGTAACAACCACAACCAGAGCACAACCCATTTTTGGAAAATAGTTCCCCCTTTTGCACCTGTTCTCATTATTGTGTTCAAGTGATTTTGTTAAAATAATTCTTCACTAATGAGCAACTAATCGGGCATAACCACAAGACAAAAAAAAACAATTCAAATAAAACATCCAAGTAAGATTTTAAGCATTCACACCCGATTCTCTTATAAAGTAACAACATCAAAAGGGATCCGTGAGATCCCTTGAAGTACAAGAACCAAAACAAGCCCCAACATACTGGCTCTACATCGCATCAAATTCACAAACCAACAACCCCTCAACCAGAGGTTCCATCCCCATACACATCACCCCACAAGGCATCAAACAAAGCAACCACACATATCACCAGAACTAAGCAAGGAGTTTTCAGATTTAGCCAACACCATTCATTAAGTTCCTTCTTTCTGTTTGGTTAACCAGGGTGATCACACAAGGATTCTTATTCATTGGAAATCCATTTAATCAACCAACTTTACATGATTAATTAATTTACATGTCACAACCATTCAATCTCAAAATTATCTAGAAAAACACAGGTTCATTAGTAAGCAATAAGGGACCACCAACGACCATGATTTTTAGTGGACACAAGCCCATACAATTCACAACACAAGGACGAAGGTAAAACAAAAGAAACAACCTCATCAACTTCCCCACCCCTTCATTATTTAAAAGTTCGTTTATTATATTTTTAAGGTTGGTTTCATCTATATTCCGAGAGAACATCATCATACCTACCCCACATGATGCACATTAAAGAGAAACAAAAGAAAACCCCCTAATTGGATGATCAAGGATCAAAGTTTTCTCTTTGCGCCAAGAACTGGGGTTGATGGGACTTGCAGAAAACTCCAAGAAGAATCAAACAGGAGGGCTCTCATGTAAGCTCGACTCGTCTCTAGAAGAGGGACTCCAAGCACACCACGAAGGAACAAAAGATACTGGGGAAGAAGATCTCTTCAAGTTAAAAACATGATCCTAGAGTTACGTGATGTACAATCTCGAAGTGCTTTAAAAGAGGATAGTGATTTGACCACGCGGCTAGGTAGTTGCACACATTGTAATTTATTGAGATTTAATAATTCTCCTCGGAGATGGTGGAGATAATGACTGTGAGTTAATAGATTTATTTTAAACAGAGAAAACACGTACTGTAAAAACATAGAAAGTTAGAATACGTAACAAGGGTGGGAAACTGATTAAAAGGCCACACTTTTTGGTAGCCCAAGGGTTGCCTAACTATTTGGGGATTTAATATATACTTTACCGGTCTTAAAACGGTCTTAAACCTCTTAAAGTAAGTATTAAAACTTAAAAGAGGCGTTACGGAAAAACTGTGGAAGGAAACCCCGACACCCCTCTTTGGCATCATTCGGGTGCAGCACTGATCGGTGACACCACAGTGACACCCTACCACCAACACTGACACCCTCTTGACTCATCGATGGGGTCCATGACACCCCAAATACCATAATTTGGCAAAGTAATGAACCATGAGTGTTCATGACATTACAATTTTCCCCAAGGTGGACCTCCCGACACAGTCGTTATACCACTAGAATGACAACCACTCAGTGGTGGATTTGGTGGTGGTTGACGCAACAAAACAACTTGGCCTTCCATTAGTTCTGAAACATAATGAAATTCCTTCCGGCATGGTGGTTCTTGGTCCTCTTTTTCCTCCATTAAATCCTGAACAACACGCATGATGAACTCTAGTTTCTTTACAGTACGAAAAGCCTCCATTTCACCATGAATTCCAACCAACCCCTCATCCTTAATTTCCACTTTTTTAGAATGCTTTGTATTCCCAACAAACATAGCATCTTAATATACACAAAAACCAATATCAATTGCAAGTGGGTAGTAGTTAAATCAGCCATCACAACTTTTGTTTGGTAATTTTTTGTGTCATTCTGGAAAAACTACTCTCCTTGGACCAATGGACGGTATCTTCCACATGATTCTAAGGCACAATAGCCAAATTTAGTTGGCCTTTTTAGCACAATAAATGCAAGTTATACCTTATTTGATACAAAATTTCACCCAAATGTACCAGACTTTATCATTAGGTAAACAAGAGAGAGTCTATCCATGATAGAATACAATTTTTCAAATACAATAAGTGAGATCCTTCAGCTAAGATTCAATGAAGGTAGTGATAAATCTCAAATACTGAAACTGCGGGGCATATTTAAAATCCAACTATCTCGATAAGTAACTGAATTAGTGATTTCTCTCGCTCATATTTTCTAAAAATTCCATCAGAGTGTTTCTTTTCAGCACCAATTTCATCTATCAAGATAATCATGGGTGCCTCATTCCCTTCCCATGAAAAAAGACCACACAAACAGGATACTCCCAATCCCTTAACGTTTACCACAAGGAAACCTGAACCATATGCTTGCATATTTGGGATTTTTAAACTGATAAAATCTTTCACTTTGACAAACTTATGTGTAGGATAAACCTTTCTTCTTAGTAGAAGGACCAAACATTGAGTATATTTCTTATTCCCAGGAATAAGAATAAAAACACAGGAGACTATATGGAAATACTTGAAATACTCCCAAAACCTATTTGACAAGCCACTACTCAGGTAATTTTGTAATTCATGGGGTTCCTTGACCATAATCTTTCCAGTTAATATAGGTGGAAAATGTTTCTAGTATATCTCCCATTTGTCATCTCTAATAAAAAAATACCTATAATTTGGCTTCGCATAAGTGCACACCCTCACAAAAACTGGAAGAAATTGTGATATCATGCCTGAATTCCTTGCTCCCTTTCCAACTGAAAAGCGAATGTGCATACCTAGACCTGAACTATAAGTTTGATTCTTCTAAGTCTTTCAATATATTTATTTAAGGGAAAACCTACCAGTAAAACAAGATGATACCAACTTAGTCATAGAACACTCCCCTTCCCCGCTACCAAATTAGACATACTACCCATCACCTTTCTTGTAAAGTTATAGTTTCGAAAAGTAAAGAGAATGGATAGCCCACGACATAGGTCATAGAAAAAATGCTTCTCCTTCCACTAAAAGTTGCCTAAAATCGGTCAAATTTTCATCACTATTGGTAGATAAAATATCTCAAAGGGATTCTAATAATTTCCCCCTTACATACAAACCAAAATGGAGTCCCACTACTCATCAAACTCACTTTTATTATTCCTTACCCAACCAAACTAGTTTCCCCTTGAACTTCCTATTGTATCCACCTTCCCATAATGATCCACTATTTCAATAGTCTGTTCTCCAAAATATGAAAAAAACAAGGTGTTCCTCCTTGAAATACCTTTCTCACTCATCTATGCTAATATGCAGATTAGTGACTACCTCAACCAATGGTTTCAAATACCAACCTAGCACCAACTCCACCTTGGCATCTTCCAAAAGTTATGTGGACTGTTGCATCTCAATCAGCTGATGAAAAAACTTCATGTAATCCTTATCATACCTATACTTCTTCAATAAAAATGGATTCAACTACTCCTATAAAAAACTTGGATTAACTCTCATCCACATCAAGAACCATATTAGAGTCGTGTTCTTTATACAAGACTGAGCAAGTGGTAACTTCATGTCCTTCGATGTCTAGTTAAACTAAAAACAAATATATGTTTTTATAATCCATTTGAAGGGATCATCTCCTGATAACGAAGGTAGATCAATCATATTCATCGCATTTCTCAATCCACCATCTTGTAAAAGTTCATCAGGAATCAAACTTCTTTATAACCTACTGCCAAACTCTGTATTCCTATTCCCACTTTCGCTTGAAAACACAATAATGAATTTACTCCATTTTTTAGTATAGAGTTGTGTTCAATCGGAAACTCTAATCACTTAAAACTCACAAATGTATGATCCTCCATATTGTGCACCTTTTGGGCCACACATTACTTAGTTTGTTGAATTTGATCTAGCACAGACCACTAGTAATCCACTTGGCCAAAAATCAATTTATTAGTACTAGACTGTATGGATGACAATGTTTGTTCTTGAGCTAGTTCCTATTATTCCCAATACTATTCCATTTGTTCTCATTTCTCTTCCCTATCCTCAAGACTTACCAAAAAACATTTTAAAGTCGCTTTAATGATATTTATTCCTCTATCCATCATTTTCTGCATCCAGACTAGGCAACCGACTAAATATCCACACTGATTCTACTCTACTTTGCTATATTGAACGGAATTTACCCTACACAGGTGTACCCTTACATAGGCTTAGAAATGGACTTTATACAAATAATCCATTCATCCTTGTACATATTTTTTAGGAGTATAATGACACACACAAATTTGATGCATATTTTAAAACAATTTTCAATGGTTTTAAATGGATTTTTGATCTTAATACCCATGATTTTCAATGTTTAAATTAAATGATGGAAAATTGAAATGTGAAAAATGAAATGGTCTAAAAATAATAAAAGAATTTTATTCTTGAAGTTTAATTTTATTTATGAATCTTGGTTGATATTTTATAAATTTTATAAATGTTCTTTATATTTTTTTAAGACTTTACCAAAAATTTGGGCCAAGGGATAGCCCTCAAACCTAGAAAACCTCAAGCCATATAGCTAGCCTCAATGAGAGGCTAGTCGACCAAGAGGACCACTAGGAGATTCTATCCAAGGCATAGGTGGTGTGGTGTCCTGTATGAGGTCAAGACTATGGGGGAGATAGTAGGTCTGAAGGCCCGCACGGGCCACATGTGTGTGCAGCCCATATATAGGTGTGTGCAAGTGGATTTTGGGAGACCACCCTAATGCAGGTGTTTGAAGTGATGCCCACACACCTTACCTTATAAACCATTATGCCTCTAGCTTTCTGTTTCGACATGGGATGGCTATTTTTAGGTTACTATTCATTTTTTTGATATACAATGTTGTCCCATGATTCACTCTGCTGCACTGTTCTTGGACACCCTACACCACTGCGCTCAGTCACCATTCGCCACACTGCACCCATCAACCACCAGTGCTTCTCACCAGAAAACCACATTATCGTGCACCAAGAGATCGAGCTTGAGTTACATAGCCACTACCACCACCATGGATAATATCTAGACTCTCAATCGACACTCATGAATCCATTTCGAGCTTCATCCGGCCACAGTGAAGACCAGGTGAAGGAAGAGCTTGAAGGAGCTTCACTATCATCAGTGCCAAGCACCATTCTCTACTACCACGTTGTCCCCATGCATGACACCATGAAAGGCCATGCACCATGCTTCCCCGATGAACCGGTCCTTGCCAATGAAGATCTCCCTAGATTTGTGGGAGGATTCAAATTTAAAATATTTAATAAAGGTATGGGGGAGATCTAAAATAAAGATATCAAGATCATGAAGATCCTGATTGAAGAAGATCGAGGATTCTCATGTGCCTATAGAAGGAGGGAGCTCACTGGCTCAAAGGGGAGTTCCACTGGCTGGAGAAGAAGGCCACTGCTCGGCCAAGGCTGCTACTTCTATTTCATTTTTTTGTTTTCTCTTTTTATTTTTTTACTTGTTTATGAAATTATGTTTTAGTTTCTTTATATAATATATTAATTTTAATTCTTCTCTTCTTAAAGTGTTCCACCATCCCCCCCCTCCTCCTCTTTTTTCTTTTGTTCTCTTTATTTTTAATTTTTGAAATTTTTTCTTCTATTTTTATTTTATTTTATATATTCTTTTATTTTTTTTCTTTTACTCTCTCTCTCTTATTTATCTCTCTTCTATTATTTTTATTCGTTTCTATTATTCTTATTTTCTTTTTATTCTTTTCCATAGTGATATCTTACCATAAAAAATGAGGGGCTAAGACGAGACTTGGCCTAAGGGAGGTAAGTGGTATTTTCCATTCATTCTATGCTTAAATTCTTATATTTTGTTAAGTTTGTGATGAGTAAGAGCAAAGTGCATGAGTATAATGATTCCCCACTATGACACTAAACTCAAACTCATTTCTATTCTTTGTTTAAATATTTTTCCTCCCTTCCACTAAACATAATCTCTTTATGCGATGAAGTTGAGCCGTTTAGTGGATGAAATTACATACGATAGAGTTGGGTCCTAGAAGGTGTCACACTCTTGATTAAGGTGTTCCATCAAACTTGATTATAGGAGGTGGTGGAATTGAGATTGCTAAAAGTATTCAAAATTTCACACCATTAAATAAAATAATAGTAGTTTAAGAGTGATATTTCATGATTAAACTATCAAACTAAATTTAAACACCAACAACGAGAATGATGAAACCCATAAACCAATCCAAAAAGGCCAATTCATTTCTTTTCTAATCACATTTTATCATTTAATTTTAGTATAAATTTTAAGATTTCATTTATATTCTTAAATTCCATTACTTTCATAGAAATAAAAAAATAACCAAAAAGAAGTGGTTTAGGTGAATTGGATTAAGTGAACAACTAAGGAAGCTCCTAAATTGAGATGACCCTGGTTAGACTTTGTGTTGCATTAGGAAGATAAATTTTATTTTGCCACACCCTAAGACAGACATGCGTACAAACCTGGTGTCATTGCTGGGAATCCAATTAGTAGTTTATTTCCCTTTTCTATTTTCATATTTTAGATATTTTAATTGTTTTTTTTAAAATTATTTTACCATGATGTTTTCAAATGATCATTTCATTAATTCATGGAATAATTACCTACATGTGCAATAACCAATTATTAACTCACCCTTGTCCATGGAGGATGGTGTTTCTATTACTATTATATATGTGATGTTATTTTGGAAATAAAATAATGGGGAATATACATTCAAAGAATTCATAGCTGACATGAGGGAGGGAATGACCAATTTTTTTAAAGCAATGTCCCAAGAGATAACTGAGTTCTCCCATTACTTTCCAAAATTTTATCAAGTGAACATGGTCCAAGAAGAGTCCCCCTTAGTCTTACTTGATTTTTATGAGAAAATCCAAGAAGTTGAGTCCAAATTAAAGGAGTTTCCATAGTCCAACCATCTGAAGGATCAAATCCAAGATGAACATGATGAGCTATAGTGGACCCATGATGAGGAAAAACTGCTTGTTGGGCTACATGTGGGAGATCATCAAGATTTAGATTACTTCTGGAATGAGTATGAGGTGAAACCTGATCTCTCTAGTCCCTATAAAGTATAAGGGCTAACACCATTACATATTTTTCTATCCATAGAGGAAGAAACCACCCAAGTGGTGGAATTTGAATAAAAGATGGAGTAGCCTAACTATGTGCCTCCATCCACTGAGATTTGACTTCAAGAGGAACTCATCATTGAGAAAGAAATTGAACTAGAACCAAATCAGGGAGATGATCTTATTTTGATTTTTTTCTTTTCTGATATTATTCAACATGATTTGAGTATAACTCCTTATTATTTTGAATTTTTAGATTTGGTCAATCCTTACCATGACTTATAGGAATATGGAGAAGCAACACATGCACCTATTGAAGAACACATGAAGCTCCCTGACATTGATGAACATACATTTGAGGAGGCCCATGAAGAAGTCCAAGTAGTTGAGCCTGAGAAAATCAAGATAGAAGCTACTCATAATGAAATGGGGATTTATAATTTAAATTATTCATGTTTAAATTCTATCGAATTAAAAATACATTCTAATACTACTTTTGAAATTACAATTCATACAACCCACATTAAGACAATATTGGAAAATGAATAGGAGGTTACACAAGTAACAACCAAGTAAGAGGATGGTCTATACTTCATTATACCCCTTCCATGCAATCTATACTTAATTGTGAAGGGGATGGATCTATTATAATTTATCCATGGATAATTCCTCACCAATAAAGAAGATGTGGAAGCTGGGAAAAGCCACATGTGGTGGTTTAAATCCAAGAAGATCCACCCACCATCGGACTATAGATAACAACTGATATTTCCCTCTAAAGATAGTAAAAATTCAAGGTCCACTTGGTGGATCATACCAAGAATTATCCTTTACTTGATTTCTAGGACTTTAAATTTTATTTTTAGAGTTAGTATAACATGAAACCCCCATCCCTATACCATTTTTTAAGCTTTAAATTGAAATTACAGACTCATGCTTGAATTTATGCTTTACTTGACTTATCTAGGAGATATGATTTTATTAGGAATCCAATGATTTCATGTTTTAGATTTCAAATGTTAATGAAATTTAATGAGTAAAATAGTGAATTGGATAATTAAAGTGAATCATGAATATTACAGCAAGGACTCGTGATTTAAGGGAATTAATTGATTCATGTAAATAAAATTTACCAAAAAAAATTCAGGCTTTATATATTTGAAATCCATTTAAATTGATTTGTTATTATTATTCATGCATTTAGTGATTTTATAATATCATATTTCCATTCTCAAAAGGATTTCTAGACCAATTACCTCCAATTTTATCTTGAGAATATTTCTTTAGTGATCTTGGGACATGTCACCTACCAGAACTTGCATTTGAACTTGTCAAATATATGACCATACAAACACATTTAAAATGGTCGAGGCATCTTTTGAAAATCCATTATCCTTGAAAACCACCATTACATTAATCCTTGTACCATATAAACCATGAATGACCTTGTTAGAGATAATCCATGTTTCAAACCATTTTTATCCATTCCCACCCTCCTCTTAGTATTTTCATGTTATTTTAAAGTTGAAGTGTGGGGGTGAAGAGAATCATAAATAAAGGGATTATTTACATTGTAATAAAAAAGTGTAGGGGTTTGAATTTGGGTATTTAAAAAGCTTGTTGATTCATTAATTATACTCTTTATTGTTTTTCCCCTCTCGAATAAAGAAACAAAAAATGAAAAAAAGAACAAAAAAATGAAAAATATGGATTGTGATTTAGGAAAATAAAAAATCACCATCACTAGATTTAATATTTCTATAATATGTGGTTAGGTGATGTATGTGAGGTTTATTTCAAGCATAACTTTAAAAAAAATATTCAAGAAGGTGCACAAATAATTTATTATGCTTTATTTTGATCATGACCTTACTTTGAGTTTTGGGGGGAGTGAGAGTTGTTACAATTAAAAGGGGATAATGTCATTACAATTTTACTTTTGATATAATGATTTATTATTTAAGAGATAAACCTCCTTATTGAGCCTTAATTTTTAAACAGCAATTCCTATCAACCTTAAAACCCCAGAGTCATTAGAACCATTATTGCAAGCCCTCATGATTTTATGTTTCTTTTTTCTTTACAAAGTGGATAAAGTAATTACTTTACAAGCTTATGGATAAGGAGTATGTATTCATGATATGAGCATAACTCTACTTGAATTAATATCACGAGTGATTAGTGAAAAGATTAAAAAGATAGGTAGATCATGATTTGAAATGTTTAATAATAATGAATTAAGGAGCTTGAATATATAAAAGAAAAAGTTCCATCATTTTCAAAAGGGGAAAAGTAAAATACTTGAATTGATTATTTCTTTGAAAAGTGAGAAAAATAAATTGATATTTTATGTTGAATTTGAAAAATTGATTTGAAATTGACAATTGTTTAATTTTATCACTTTGGAATTTTAATATTGATAACATTGGTTCCCTATGATATTCCTTGTTGAGATTTATGCTTGAGGAAAAGCATGGTTTAAGTGTGGGGGTATTTGACATAAACAAATTTCATGCATATTTTTAAAAAAAATTCAATGGTTTTAAATGGATTTTTGATCTTAATACCCATGATTTTCAGTGTTTAAATTAAATTATGGGCAATTTGAAATGTGAAAATGAAATGGTCTAAAAATAATAAAAGAATGTTATTTTTTAAGTTGAATTTTATTTATGAATCCTGGTTGATATTTTATAAATCTTAAAAATGTTCTTTATATTTTTTTAGGACTTTACCAAAAATTTGGGCCAAGGGATATCCCTCAAACCAGGTAGCCCTCAAGCCATATAGCTAGCCTCAAGGAGAGGTCGACCGACCAAGAGGACCACCAAGAGAGCCTACCCAAGGCACATATGATGCGATGGCCTACATGGAGTCAAGACCGTGGGGGGCAAATTAGGGATGAAGGCCCACATGGGTTGAGTGTGTGTGTGTGTCCTATATATAGGTTTGTGCAAGTGGTTTTTGGGAGCCCACCCTGGTGTAGATGTCTGAAGTGGTGTCTGTACACCTTGCCTTATAAACCATTGCACCGCCAGCTCTTTGTTCTAATGTCAGACGACTATTTTCAGGTTACTTATTATTTTTTTGATATACAACTTCATCCTATGATTCAATCCACTACACTGTACTCGGACACCCTGCACCACTGCGCCCAGTCGCCCTATGCCGCTCTGAACCCACTGATCACCGCTGCTTCTCACTAGAAAACCCCATTGTCATGCACTAAGGGCTTGATCTCGAGATGCACAACCAATTCCACCACCATGTACAATCTTCAGACCCCCGACTAACACTCATGAAGCCATTTAAAGATTCATCTATCCACTATGAAGGCTGCATGAAGGAGGAGATCAAAGGAGATCTGATGTCACCGATGCCAAGCACCGATCTCCACTACCACATCGTCCCCATGCATGCCCCCATGCAAGGCCATGTACCATGCTACCCCAATGAACCAGTCCTCACCAATGAAGATCTCTCTGGATATATGGGAGGATTCAAATTTGAAATATTTAATAAAGGTCTCAATGGAAGATCTTAAATGAAGATATCAAGACCATGAAGATCCTGATTGAAGAAGGTTGAGGATTCTCATGTGCCTATAAAAGGAGGAAGCTCACTGCCTCAAAGGAGAGTTCCAATGGCTAGAGAATAAATCCACTTCTCATCCAAGGCTGCTTCTCCTATTCCATTTTTTTTATTTTCACTTTTTATTGTTTTTACTTCTTTATATATTTATGTTTTAGTTTCTTTGTATAATACATGCATTTTAATTCTTCTATTCTCAAAGTGTTCCAACACCCTTATTCTTCTTCTTCTTCTTCTTCTTTCATTATCTCTATTTTTAATTTCTTAAATTATTTCTTCTATTTTTATTTCATTTTATGTGTTCTTTTTTTTATTATCTCTCGCTATTATTTATCTCCCTTCTATTCTTTTTATTCTTTTCTATTATTATTATTTTTTTATTCTTTTCCATAGTGACCACTTACCCTAAAAAATGATGGGTTAACCCAAGTCTTGATCTGGGAGAGGTAAGTGGTGTTTTCCATTCATCATGTGCTTAAATTCTTATGTTTTATTAAGTTTGTGATGAAAAAGAGTGAAGTGCACGAGTGTGACGATTTTCCACTATGACACTGAACTCAAACTCATTTATATTATTTGTTTAAATCTTTTCCCTCACTTCCACTAAACATAAGCTCTTTATGTGATGAAGTTGAGCCGTTTAGTGGATGAAATGATATACAATGGAGTCGGGTCCTGGAAGATTTCACAATCTCGATTGAGGTGTGTCATCCACCTTGATTACATGAAGAGGTGAAATTAAGATTGTTAAAGGAATTAAAGATTTCACACCACTAAATAAAGGAATAATAGTTTAATAGTGAGGTTTCATGATTAAACTATCAAACTAAATTTAAACACCAACATGGAGAATGATGAAATCCATAAACCAAAACACAATGGACAAGTTATTTATTTTCTATTCACATTCTATCATTGCATTTTAGTATAAATTTTATCATTTCATTTATATTCTTAAATTCAATTTATTTCATAGAAATAATAAAAACAACAAAAAAGAAGTGGTTTAGGTAAATTATATTAAGTGAACAACTGAGAAATCTCCTCAAGTGAGATGACATTGGTCAGCCTCTGTGATGCATTAGGAAAATGAATTTGTTTTTTACATGCCCTATGATAGGCATGCATTCATAAAACAACCTTTATGTAAATGTTGGCGATGATACCCTTATGTAGCTTGACGATCACTATTACGTAGCTCAATGATCACCCTTACACAGGCCTTGATGATACTACCCTTATGTGAGTCTGGTCATCACCCTTACATGATTTCTTTAGCTTTAGTGATGCCACCCTTACTCTATTATGTCCATAACCCTTACAATTCCTCCAGCCTTAGGGATGCTACCCTTACATGATTCATCCATAATCAAGACTTCTGATATTGATCATGTTCCCCAATGATAATCATGTTTAATAATTATCATGTCACATTAGTCCAGTAACTCCAATGGCTTCCAATAATGATTAGTTTTCTCTAATCATACCACACAAACTCTTATAACTTTCAATTAATGGTGTTCCTCAATGAAATCATCTTTCATCAATTGTCGGTCTTGAGTTCAATGCTCAATGAAAGCACTAATTGTTAACTTTCCAACTAACAAATATTGCACAAAAGAACTGAAACAAAAGATAAAGAATCAATTAATCACTTTATCACTTTATTCCTTGTTATACAATGGTAGTTTGGTTTATACAATAGGAAACGTAATAGAAATTATAGTAGAGGGAGAAAGAGAAGGAAAAGTAGACAAAGGAGAAGGAGATAGAGGAACTCTCTAGAGAAGACTACTTCTCCTAGAGCCAGTCGGAACATCCCAACATCCATGACCCCAACAACCTTGATGAAATCCAAAATGATTCACCCCCATAACCACCTATCTCCTACTTATTACCCCTAAAAAAACACCAACAACCATCTTCTATCTGTAATCATCCCCCAACCACTAACCAGAACCAAAATACAATAATTACCTTACTATAACACACACCAACTACCTACTAGACCCTCACACAAAAAACCCCTTACATTTCTAACAATATGGACTAACTAGGATCTCAAAAAAGTGGTTGAGTAAAGTTATAAGGTGTGTTTTAAATACACTACTAGCAACACACAACATAGTCAAAGGCTGAAACATCAAGAGGAGGTGGGAAAACAAGTGAACCCAGTATGAGGGGGGCGGGTAGCAAGGATATAACATGGAAGGGGATGCTAGAAGGGGCTATGGCTAGGGATGGGTGTGGCAGGAAGGGTGGTGCATTGGGGAGGGTGTTATGGATGAGGATGGGTAGGTTTGAGAAATATATTTGATACCATATAGAAAGAGAATGCACAAAATCTATAACTCTAGGTCAGATTGGGTTTTATTATTTATAGATACAAGAACATTGACCTAGTAAACCCTTTGAACGTTGACTCATATATTTAATATCCAAATACCTTGATTACTTTAATAAAAAAGATAAAAATACATTAGAAAAAGGTGTTGTGATTAAAACTATATAGTATTTAGGCTACTCGGGTAAAGCATAATGTGACCTACCTAATAAACACATTTCATAATAGACAAAATTTTAAAATTATGTAATGATACAAATCATTATATAGTTAAAAAATGTATCGGATATGGATTGATATTATTTAGTAATGTAAAATGGGTGGGTTGGGATGGGACAAACCAAGCCCACATGTGCTTGTGTGCACACAAGGTTGGCATGCAAGAGTCTGCATGCCATATGGGTATAATTTTTCAAGATTGTTGTACCCTGAAACAGATACAGTTAGTCTCATGGGAATCCCACGTTTTCTAGTTTTTTTTATATATTTTGGATTTGGCCCAACCCAACCCATGTTTTCTAGGCATATCTCACCTTCTCGAGAAACTTAGCCTCAAAGTTAACGACTTGATCCCTAATAACACCTTACCGATCTTGTCAAATGATTGTAAATTTAGAAAACTCAAAATCCTCCCATATATTTAAAAATAAAAACAAATTATAAAAAATAATTATAAAAAGGAAGGAATAAAATCCACAAATTGGGCCTCATATGGGAAACATATGGACCAGATGAGGCTAAGTTAAGGGAGAAAAAAGCTCAATGGTGAGTGGATTCCATGCATTTCTTTGGGACTTGGAGGGTTGGTCAAGGTTAGGGGATTTCACTCGCATGTGTTGTGTGTTTGAGTAAGGTAAATTTAATTTTTTTAAGAATAATCCTATGAGCGAGCCCTTATATGGTTTGATTAGGTCTATTTTTATACCATGTTAGACCGAGATTAATCAATTCAAGGTGTGTACGGTACTTCTTGAAAACTCCTCACATCATATATTATTTATGATAATTAATTATAAATAAGTTTTTCTAAATATTTTTTTATTAAAATTTAATTCATTATTAATTATTTTAATTGATTTTATTTGAAATTTAATTTTAAGTTTTTTTTTTCATAATCAAAATAAACATTGTATATATTTTTCAAAAAAATTATCAAAGTTTCAAGTCTTATAAGATTTTTTCAATAATTGTTATTAAATGGGCGCTGGACCTTGAATCAGTAGGCTTGATCATTTTTTTAAATAATCATCAGTTATTATGAAATTTTTAATTTTGATTTGTGCTCTGAACTAGATACATGGAAATATTATTATTTTAAACCTTGGAATTTAAAGCATATATATTCGTTATAAAATTTAGGCATTGGAGAATTTTATTTTCTTAATTGCATATTAATGATCAATAAATTCCATTATTAATATAATAATATAAAGTTACACTTTTGTTAAAAAATAAAATAAAATAAATATCAATTATTAATGTATTGAAAAAACTGTTTTTTATATTATTTTTTATTTTTTATTTAAATAAATACTAATTTAATTGGATTATTAATTAAATATTTTTTTGCATAGTTATATATATATGGGTTATTATTTTATTTATTTTTTTATTAATATAATTATTATTTTAGTTGGCTTTCTATTTATTATTTAAGGAATATTATAACCTTTTTAAATTTGTAAGTATATACCTTCAAATGCTAACATGTTGTGGTGTGTGACGTGGTGATGGATTCATGGATGGGTGAAAGTGGATTATGACCATTTGAAGAAATATATGATCATAACCCCCCCCCCAAAATTGGTTATTCAAACAATAAATAATTTGGCGGGAAAAAGTGGGATAAGTGTTAGGGCGATGAATGTTACCATTTCCAACAACCGACAAATCTTGAGAGGATGCACAACTAGTTTGATGAAAGTAATTTTTATTCTTTCTCTTCCCGATGAAAAAAGTGTGATGCAAGTAGTTACCCACATAGCATCATTAATTCCCTACAAGAACACATGACCACAAACACTAAATCACTATAAATTAGTATAGGAATGCAAGCCCCAATGTCAAACCCATAGAGACTAGGGAAACAATTAAAACTCAATAACCAGGACTATACTTTTAAAAACAAAAGGAAACAACTAATTAACCTAAAAGAAACCAAGTAAATATTTATTGTACTGGGAATTTGTAACTTCAGGTTCATGAAATAACAAAGTAAAAAATATATGATGATAGTAATGACGTTATCAGATTTGGGCCCTAGTGAATCCCTTGGTCATGATAGACACTCTCTACTATCTTAAGCTCACCTTTTCCCATGGCCAGGTACTTCAAATTCCTTAAAAGGTGGGTAACCTGAAACCATGTTTAAACATAGAATGAGAACTCACCCACTAGTCATGGTGGAAGTCACACTCTAGATCTCACACTAAAAATCACTCTCTCAAACAAATGCAATATTCATGATCAATAAAAAGAGAAAGAGATATAGAAAACAGAATGGGTGTAAAAACCCTTCATGAGAATCATAAAAATAAAGATACTATATTAAAACAATCCCCTTCAAATTGAAAAACCCAGCACAAACTAAATACCCTTTGATGATATACATAAGAGGTAGGAAAAAAAAGAAAATCAAACATGTAAAGGCCCTAACAGACTCTGTCCAAGGTGTAATAGTAAACCTCCTAAATTTGATGCCTTAAAAGTACAACAATCACCTCTGCTTATAGATAGAGCTATCTAATTCATATATTCATGTATCTTTACTTTGTATCTTTATATATCCACTCTACATCTTTAGCATTTTTATTTACACACAAAATGGACCTAAAACCACAGATCTATAGACATGGTTTTTAAAACTTTGGATATATAAATAGATTATTACCACAGTTTAAAAGAAACGATGGTCGTAGATCACCTTATTTCAACATATTTCCATGATTTATATAAACTATGTCAATAATACCACCTACATATATGGTTATTTGAAACTATAGTGGTAGAGGAATGTAAGAAATGGTAGGAAGCACCATTTTTATGTGGGTAAATGGTGGGAAGGCCTATTTCCATAGTTAAAAAAATTATGGCGGTAGAGAGGGATATTTCCATGGTTTTAAAAAAACCTTGGGAATAGAAATATTTGGAATGGCCTATGACCATAGTTCTAGAAAACTGTGGCTGTAAAGAAAGTTATTGCTACAGTTTTTTAAAACTGTGGTAATAGAAATTATGAGAATGGCCTACGACCACATTTTGGATAAACTGTGGCAGTAATCCTTTATACGGCCATGGTTTCACAAAACTATGGAAATTGGATTCTGATAAAATAATTTTTTTCATTTTTTAAAATATTAAAAATTATAATTAAATATAATTACATAGAGACAGACACACACACACCCTAGTGCAGTGGTAAAGTGTTAGGACCATCTACAAAGTGGTTGTGGGATCAAAACTCAGTGATGTCATTTTATTTTTTAAAGTCTATGGCCATGGTTTTTGAAATCGTGGAAATAGCTACCTTATGGTCACAATTTAAACCATGGTCATAGGTAAGACACATTATTATATCCTTTGGCCACACTTTTTCAAACTGTGTCAATAGCTACCCTACAACCATAGTTTAAACAGTGACCCTAGGTAAGACACATCGACATATCCTATGGCCATAGTTTTTGAAACCATGTAAATGGCTACTCTACATCCATGGTTTAAACCACATTCATAGGTAAGAAATCTATGCCAATAGTTTTAATGACCATGGTTTTGGAACCTATTGTCACAATTTAAAAATTTGGCAATATGTTAATTTTCTAGTTGTGTCATCCCCCAACTCTTCTAGATAACAATAGACCCCTCATTCATATGTCTTCTCAAATATCATAGAATATAGACAATATATCTAAGAGGGAGGAAGGCTAGATGAATATGCATATCTGCACCAAATATAACCTTTTTAGTGTAACATTGTTTCTTGTAGTTTAGACCCCCTGTACTCCTTTATGAATCCAGATTGTGTCATGTAGCTCATACAATGACATAGTGATTAAGAGACCAAATCCTTAAGCCACTGCCAAAATGATACCCTTTATGGTGTAATGTATCTTTATGTCACAACCACCAACTCATGTAGCTCAAGACTCCCATCTTCTTTCTTCCACAACACAACATGAATCCTTGCACTACAACATCCATGGTACCACATCTTGAACCAATGCCAAATATTACACCTCCACAACTTAGTGGAAACCTATACTGCAACTGTTGGAAAATAAGAAGGCAGGTCAAGATAATGGTGTATTTTTTTGAATCTTGATGCATGAATTAAATTCACTATCCAAAAGGTTTTGATCCAACCCCACTTATTGGTATAGGTTCCTTGGTGGAAATTTCCCACAAAGATTTCACCAAGATGCTGAAATACCGAACACCAAATTTTGAAACCTCTATAGTATTAATGTTGGGAGAATATATCTAAATAATTTTGGATTGAGGAGATTTTCTAAAAACGACCTCATCATCCCACTTATTTATAGATCAAAACTGGTGTTATTCGCACTAATTAGATCTCATATTTTCGATCAAATTTTAATTTGCTTCAATCAAAATAAGTTAAATTTTAGAGGGAGGCAATCAAAAAGATTTCAAATCTCAAAATCCAACTGTCACAACTAATCTTGCCATTATTTTATTTTATAAAAAAATTATTATTATTTTTTGTTTTATTTTGTTTATATATATAATAAAACATTTTACTAAAAATATATATATTTAAAATAATTTCAAAAGAATTATTGTATATATATTTTTTATGGAAAAACCACTTCCCATGGCTCTTTTATATAAGAGAGGAGCCTTGAGAGTTTTATCCCATTTCAAATGTGGGATTCCACAAGTTTTTTCCACCTCATCAATCCACACCTCTAAAATATGTGGGTCCCACAAAAACAATTTTATTTATTTTTTATGAATAAAATTATAACAATCCCCCACTTTTATTCATAAATATTAACTCTTCATATCACAAATGAATCGTTATACATAATAAAGGAATCTTTTAATTTAAAATTTTACTTAGTATCAATATCTCAAAGTATTATCAGATTTACCAGTTGTCAAAACATTAAACTTGTTAATCTTTAAGATAAACTAAAGATATCATACATGTAATGATATTTCCTTCCAAAATCTCATTTTTGTCAATTTTATGATCATTTACTTATATCCTTTTCATAAAATCTCTAAGGAGTAAACCCATTAACTCTTGTAATAAGAAAAACCACTTCTAAGTTCACATAGGAAAACTATTACAGTGTGTTTCCATCATTAGAACACACAAATCATCGAGTCTTAATATTTTGTAAAGAGTTTATAATGCAAACTCTAGTTATAATGGATGATATTGACACCAAGTAGTTGGAATAATAATAATCAATATCAATAATCATCTTTGTAAATTGTTTTTTCCCATTAAACACTTTGATTAGAATCCACATAAAGAAAGTGTTGAGTTTACATTACAAAAAAGATTTATTCTATGGGTTTTAACCCCATATCTTTATTAGTTGTATGAATAATCTCTCTCAGTAGCGATATTATAAATGAATCCACAAGGTTTTTACATGATCTCACATAGATAATTATTATAGCACTATCTTGTAACAATTATATCACATAATCATGTCTCAAAATTATATGTATAGACTTTAAATTGTACATGTGATTACACGCCTTTGATAAAGTTTATTCACTATAAAAATTTATAGAGATGGGAGGCATTAGACTAGGCCATAATATAATATCCAATAATAGATTCCTAATCCATTCAACTTCCTCTCCACATACCGCTAAGGGGATAAACTTTAACTCTATTGTAAAATATGAAATACATGTTTGTTTGTTTTTCTTGCCTAAGAAACAACACAATATCCAATAGTAAACAAATATTCATATGTGGATTGATTATAAAAAATATTGGTAATCCAACTCACACCAGTGTATCCTTTTAATACAATTGGATAATCATTATAGTATAAACTTAAATTTTTGGTATTTCTTAAGTATCCAAAAATTCTTGTTATACATTCTAAATTATATAAACTAGGATTAATGGTATATATACTCATTTTACATACTAAAAAATCAATATCAGGTCAATTAAAATGCATTTCATACATTAAATATCCAATTTTACTAGCATACTCAAGTTATTAGACTCTGTCCGTATTCATAAATAGTTTAACACTAGAATCAAATGGAGTATTGGCATCCTTTAAAACAAGATTATTGAATTTATTTAACATTTTTTCTATGTAATTATATTGACTTAAAGAATAACCCCCACTATGTTTTTTAACTCTAATACCTAGAATAGTATAAAATATTCCCAGATCCTTCATTTTAAACATAGAGGATAAACAATTCTTTGTCTCATTTACACCAATTATATTGGTTCTAAAAATTCACATATCATCCACATATAAACACACAATAACCCTATATTCTTTTGTAAACTTTTTATAAACACATTTATTTACATTGTTATGAGTAAAATCATTATATAATATAATAGAATCAAAATTTTCATTCTAATAATTTAGAGATTATTTAAGGCCATAAATAGATTTAACTAGTTTGTATACCATTACCTTGTAATCAAAACCTTCTGGTTGTTCCATGTAAATATCTTCATTTAAATATCTATTTACAAAAGTTGTGTTAACCTCCATTTTATGGAAATACAAATAATTAATTGAATTTATTGCACACAAAATCCTTATTGAAGTAATTCAAGCTACACGAGCATAAGTATCAAAATAACCAATCCCTTCTTTTTGTCTGAAACTTTTGGCAACCAATATTATTTTAAAATCTTTAATATTACCATTAGAATCATAATTCAATATGAAAATACATTTACAACCAATAAGTTTTGAACCTCTTAGTAAATCTATAACGAATCAAGTATTATTCCCCATAATGGAATCCATTTCATCGTTAATTACTTTTTTCTAGAAAGCAACATCTCTAGAAGTTATATCTTCTTTATATGTCTTTAGGTCATCTTCTATAGTCAATACCATAGGATAATTATCTAGAATATGATTATTTTGATCTCCTTAAATAAGAAAAACTATGGAATTGAGATAAATAAAATCTAGATGTAGATGTTTCTCCTTCATAAGTCTTGTACCCTGTGTAGGTTCAATTAAAGAATCATCATTATTCTCTACAATTTTATTTGAACTAGATGGAGTGAAAGAGATAGGGGTATGAGGAATAACCCCCTCCACATAATCTTTATAAAATTTATTTAAAAAAAACTCTACATCCCTTGATTCAACAATGACATTGGATCCCAAATCCATAACTCCATATGCTTTGCTATTTTCTACATATCCAATAAAAACACCTTTAATTTCTCTAGGAACAATTCTAGTTCTCTTAGGACCAAGAACACTATAATAAGGTAAACATCCCAAAAATTTGAAATATGAATGATTATGTCTTCTACATTTCCAAATTTCATAAGGGGGTAACTTATTTTTCCTATAATAAATCCTATTATGAATATAACATGCAACCAATAAATATTCTCCCCGTAAATTTAATGGTAACTTAGATTTATTAATGATGCACTTTACCATTTTTACTAAAGTAAAATTTTTTCCTTTCAGCTAATCCATTTTTCTAAGGAATATAAGGAGCATTAATTTTATGAATTATATCATTTCCTTCATAGAACTCATTAAATTCATTCATAAAGTATTCACTACATCTATCTAATCATAATACTTTAATCATTTTGTTTAATTGGTTTTCAACTTCAGATTTATAATTCTTAAAAATATTAAAGGATTCATACTTTGTTCGATGAAGAATTATATGTAAATATATACTAAAATAATTAAAAAAAGTAATAAAATACCTTTTACTCCATGAGTTAACAAACCATTTAATTCAAAAATATCATAATGTACTAATTCCAATATATCATAATTTCTCTCAACACTTTGAAATGGGGTTTTTTTTAACTATTTTAGATTATACACATGTTTCACATTTATTAAATTCAATTTAAAAGATAATTAAGTTTAGATTCTTCATTACTTTTAATGAATTATAATTAACATTTTCCAAATGATAATGCCATAAATTAGAGGACTCAATCAAGTAAGCAAAATATTCAGTAATATTATTAATAGTTAGTTGATACATGCCATCATTTAAGTACCCTTTCCCCATAAAAATTCCTCCCTTAAACATGAAAACCTCGTTGGATTTGAATGAAACCTGAAAATCATTTCTTATATAGAAGATCAAGAGAGACTAAATTCTTTCAAATTTCAGGTATATACAATACATTTAGAAAAGTCAACTTCTTCCTAAAATTAAAGTATAGTTCTACACTTCCTTGATTAATAACATTGATTCATGCATTATTTACAAGGAATACTTCCTTTATGATAGTACTTTCATAAAATGTTTTGAACATTGAATGATCCTTGCACACATGCATGTAAGGAAGTGTTTGGTGGTGCCTCTCCCTTAACGATATTAACCTTGGTATCAAATTGAAAAGTTATACCCACTTCTCTCAATATGAATTATTCTTCAATGTGAAGAAGATTTTTCAATTGTTACATGGATATATCCACATTCATTTTAATGAGTGATACCAAATCCTTTACACATAGGTGTAAATTTAGCAATAATTACACCATCTTGGAAAATTTTTGGTATATTAATTTTAAGGGAAAGAAAATCGTTTGCTATAACTTAGAGTTCATAAACATGATCCAACACTAGATTGTTATCAATAATCTTGAATTTAAGATACTATGTAATAAGAAATTTATTGGTACCTTCTTCCTTAGCTTTGTTCTTAGATTTGAGTGCATCCCATGTCTCTTGAGCGGACTACATTTGGAAAAAATATTCATAAAGACCATTTGATAATGTGTTGAGAATATGCCCTTTACACAAAACCTCATCATCTTCACATTTTTTCCTCATTGTCTGAATGTGTTCAACTTGAGTCGTGTTAATGGGTGTGTCATTGGGATTTTTGAGCAGGCTCTTTGGGAATAAGAGGAAGATTTGGTTCCAAAATTTAAAAAATCTTCAACACTGTAAGAAGGGACTTCATCTTATCTTTCTATCAGTAGAAGCTGTTTCCATTGAAATAGTAAAGTTGTATTATGTCTTGGTTCATTACTTTAATGAATTAATAATCCATATTATAGGTTTTTCTTATTTAAAACCCTTTTGATGTTTGGAAAATAAGAAAGTAGGATGAGAATATAGTGATTTTTTTGAATCTTGATGTGTGAATGAAATTCACTATCCAAAAGGGTTTGATCCACCCCCACTTGTTGGTATATGGTTTTTGGTGGAAATTTACCTTAATGATTTCACCAAGATGTTGGGAATGCTGGACACCAAATTCTGATATCCCTGTAGTATCAATGTTGGGAGAATATCTCTGGAGAATTTTGGATTGAGGAGATTTTATAAAAAAGATCTCATCACCCCACTTATTTATAGATCAAATTGGTGTGATTCAAACTGATTCAATATCACTATTTTGATCAAAAGAAAATTTGATTCGATTGAAACAATGCAACTTTTGGAGGGAGGTAACTGATCAGATTTCAAATTCCAAAATCCAATCATCGTGACTAATCTCGTCATTAGTTGGTTTTATAAAAAAATTATTTTATTTTATTTTATTGTTTTGTTTTGTTATATGTATAATATATATATAATAAAACATTTTACTAAAAATATATATTTTAAAAATATTTTCAAAATCATTTTGGCACATATATATTTTTTATGGAAAAACCACTTACCAAGGCCTTTTTTATAAGGAAGGATCCTTGAGAGTTTCATCCGATTTATAATGCGGGATTCCATAATTTTTTTTCACCTCATCAATAAACACCTCCAAAATTTTGGTTCCCACTAAAACAATTTAATTATTTTTTTGTGAATAAAATAACAACAACAACTTCTCTTTCACAAGCACCGTTAAACATCTTCTTCCTCCTTCATCAGTTATAATGGGTGATCTTTCTACATCATAACTGCTTCTTCATGAAAGAATCAAGCACCCCTATGTATACACACATCCATGACACAATAAAAATATGTCACTGCAACATCCCCATGCATGAAAGCATATTCAATGTAGTACTAATGACCATGACACACAATGCATATCACATCATTTTCTTGGTGACCCATATTGCATAACCATTTTTGTAGCATAATTAGTTCCTATAGAGCAATGAATCATGGATATTCCTTTGACGGTAATGGTGGATCCATGACACAGGGCTAACAACTGCAACACAAGTTGGTGAAACCTATTCGATGATAAAGTTGTGACATGCGACACCAAAAAATTGTCATAAATTCAAGTGCACAGTTCCATAGGTGCTTTCACATCCCACATTAGTTCAGTGTATGGTATTTCACTCATTTATATATCATTTAGCCCTAAACCAACATTGATCAAGTCCATTAGGTCCCTCCCCAACCCAGCGAGCACCCTTCCACCCCTCCTACTTGTGTCAACCCATGCCACACTACCAAAAAAACATAAATTAGTGACATTTATAAATGTTGCTAATTCATTTACCGACATTTCTAAAATATGTCGGTAATTTTTTAAAAAAATCACAAATTTTATATTTTTTTATTAGCGACATTTATAAGCATCGCCAAATTAGAGATATTTATAAATGCCATTAATTAGAGACACCTCAAATACTGATGTACCTCCCATCTCCCATCTCCCGTATGCCCATACCCCCTCACCCATCTTGTACACCCCCTATAGTACCTCCTATCTCTCATACGCCCACGCTCCCTCCTGCATCACTCATCTTGTACTCCCACACTACACTCCCCCTCACCCATCCTATACTCCCATGATACACTCCCCATCATGCATCCTATACTCCCATGCCCACAACCCCTCCCGTCCCACCCCTCCAGTATTCCAATGCTAGAACTCCTCTTGTATGCCCACAGTCACCCATAATCCCAGCTTCCACACACATAAAAGGATAAAATGACGCCTCCACCAAGAGTCGATCCTCAAATACCGATGTTTTTTTAGAAACATTGGTAAATCACACCTCATTTACCGATGTTTCTACAAAACATTGGTATTTTTTTCAAATTCATAATTTTTCTAGTTTATTTTAAAATATAACCCCAACCCCCCACACCCCCTCCAATACCTCCCATCTCCCATACGCCCATGCCCCCTCCTGCGTCACCCATCCTGTACTCCCACGCTACACTCCCCCTCACCCATCCTGTACTCCCACGCTACACTCCCCATCATGTATCCTGTACTCCCACACCCCCAACCCCTCCTGTCCCACCCCTCTAGTACTCCAACACCCAAACTCCTCCTCTATGCCCACAGTCACCCACAGTCCCAGCTTCCACGCACATAAAAGGATAAAATGATGCTTCCACCAAGAGTCAATCTCTATACCTCTAGCTTCTCAACGAATAACTGAACTTACACAACTATTCAAATTTTATTTAAATAATTGTATTATGTTATATTTATATATATAAATAGATTTCAATATTTAAAAAATTAATATTATATATATATATATTATATATATATATATGTGTTTATATTTTATTTTTATTTATATGTTTATATTATATATATTGGTTTATATTATATATATATATGTTTATATTATATATATATAAGTTTATATTATATATACATGTTATATATATATATATTATATATTATATGTTTATATTAATATATATAATTATATATATGTGTGTGTGTGTTTATATATGTGTCTGTGTGTGTATAAATATAATATATATATATATATATATATATATATATATATATATATATAATTCACCACGTTTTAAAACACTGGTAAAAATGTCACTAAAATAGTCACGTTTTCTTAAAAACGTGACTAAATTTTAAAAATTTAATTATATTATGTTATATTTATATTTATATAAATAGATTTCAGTATTTAAAAATTAATATATATATATATATATTAATGTATATCTATATGTTTATATTTTATATTATTATATATATATATTATTATATTTTATGTATATCATCTGTTTATATTAATATATATATGTTTATATTTTAAACTATCTAAAAATAATAATATTATATATATATAATTTAATATATTAATATACATATATTAATATATATATGTGTGTGTGTGTGTATTTATATTTTATATTTTATGTTTATATATATATAAAAGTTTATATTATATTATATCTATATATATGTTTCTATTTTACATATATGTTTATATTTTATATTATATATATATATGTTTATATATATATGTTTATGTTTTATATTTTATATATATAGGTTTATATTATATATTATATATATATATTATATGTTTATATTTCATATATATCATATGTTTATATTAATATATATATATATATATATGATTATATTATATATATATGTGTGTGTTTATATTTTATGTATATATATGTTTATATTATATATATATATATTTATATTATATATATATATATTACATGTTCATAGTTTATATATATCATATGTTTATATTAATATATATATGTTTATATATGTGTGTGTGTGTGTATAAATATATATGTGTATGTATACATATATATATAATTCGCCATGTTTTAAAATACTGGTAAAATTGTCACTTATAACCACGATTTCTTAAAAACATGACTAAATTTTAAATATATATGTTTATATATATGTGTATATGTTTATATATATTAATATATATATCTAAGTATATATTTACATAGATGTGGGAAGATGTGATATTTAAATATATATATTTTTAACGATGTTTTCTACAAACGTTTCTAATTTAGAAATGTTTCCTGAAAAATATTGCTAATTTTGTGACATTTTTAAAAAACTTCATAAAAAATGTCGCTAAATTATAGATTTTTATAGTATCATCTCTTCTTCTTCCATGCTCCACCAAGCACCCACCCACCCTTGGTTCTTTATCATGACCCCTCCCACCAAATATACTCCTCCTGAACTAGAAATGAGAGAAGGAGGATAATAACTGCCTGAAGCCTGCCTCCAATAGGCCAAAGGTTGGTGATAAGCATCGAGGGTGTATCATACATACAAATGGGAGGAATTACCCTCTAAGAGAACACATAGAAGAGAGAGATAAGAAAAGTGCACTGGTTTCACCCAAATTTACCTTACTGGTAAAAGCGGTCGTTGAAGTACAAGTAGGGATCGAATCCACAGGGACCGAAGAAGAAACCTTGAGACACTTTGATTAGATGCGAGATTGGCTATGAAGTGGCCAACTATGGTGTTGATTGAATTGAAGAAATATTTATTTAATTTAAAGAACAAAACCAATAAAATTACTTTAATTAAAACAACTAATTAAGGTGAGTTGATCCTAGGTTGTCTCTTGGGCTTAATTGGATGTATTTGTTTTTCATTTGATTTTCTGTTCATCGGTTCAAGAGGTATCCATTAAATGAAATAATTCCTCAATATCATTCTCCGATTTAATCCATACACAATTTCAAGGCTAATCACCAATTCACTTAGAGGATCAATTAAATGAGCACTCTAAGGAATTGGATTGTACTAGCACTCAAAATGTGTCATCGTTAAAGTCGGTGAAGACAAAGAAGAAGATAAATCAAAGAAAGGAACTCTTAAAATAAAGAACAAATTTAAGAATTTAAGAACATCAAATAATATTAAATCCAACTCATGCAACTCCCTAGGATCAACCCATAAAAGGTTATCCCTACATTGATGCTATTCTATCAATGGAAGCGGGTAATTGACTTAAAGAAGCGGGATTGAAGAAGAAGGAAAAAAACATTAATCAAAATGAACACTCCACCGTTGTGTGATGAATTCACAAGTGCGGGTGTGAATAAATTCACAATACGATTCAATGGTATCAACGTGTGAAGAAAAGGAAAATAAAAAGTGAAAAAGAATAAATTTTATTAAAATACTAAACGTGAATGAAAAACTTACATTAGAGAAATTGACGATGCCATTACAAAACGAAAGCGGGAAATTACAATTGAAAGAAAAACTTGGATTCAAAGGAAAATGTTAGATGCTTATTCCCTTCACCACCAGCTCCTTATATAGGAATATTAGGAGCCTTATGTCCACCCCCAACAATAAATTCACCCCCCCAACAATTAAGAGAGTCAAAAGGAGGGTGAAGAATCAAAAGGAAATTAACGTTACAAAGTTGACCACAAAACCAGCCAGATTCATCCTCCATTTTGACGTGTGCGTTTGACACTTCATACAGCCGAATCAGAAGGTGTCATAAATAGAACATATCTTCGTCCATGTTTCTTCTAGAATATCTAAAAATTTCAGGAAATATGGATCATCCGTTTGGAAGTTATGGTCGAAATGGTGGGACGGATTTCTATGCATTAATGTCGGGTCCACCATTTAAATCTCAACTTCAGATCCCTTTATCATCATGAAAACATTAGAATCAGCTCCGGCCACAGTTGAATAAATTGATCCTCATATTTGTATATTTCTACTGTATAAATTTGAGCTTCATTGGGCTTGGTTTCTGGGCCCCACATTTGTTTGATGGGCCTTAGGCCCATTATGCTTTTTCCAGCAAGTTTCTGCCTTCAGGCGCAAAATTCTCCATATTCCTTTGGGATTCATCCATCGGACCTAAAAGATAAAATTTTCCAAACAAAGTGATCAATCATATTCCAAAATTTAAAATTCAGAAAATGAATATAATATTGTCAACAAACAAATGAATGATTGGGCCCAAATTTGCATTTTAAACATGAATTGCATTTTTGATGAGAAATGAAGTTATATTTATGTAATGCACTAAAAACAATGTTTATAGACTTTGGAACAATGAATATAAAGATATTAAAAATTAATATTAGCCACTTTAAGTGACTAATCATGCACCAATCATCTCATGCTCTTAAAGATAAAAGAAACCTAAGTGCATACATATAATGTCATACAAGACTAAACCAACTAAAAAGGAAATTACAAGTACTAAAGATAAACTTGGTAGTGACCATGAAGCCCAAATATCTCCTGAAAAATGACGAGATAGTAATATCCAACCCAATATCCAACCGAATCCTACTAACCTCAAAAATAGTTTATATATATGTAGGGTGAGCATAATAGATATACTCAGTAGGATCCTCCCTAGAGCCTCTCATGAAAAAGATAAAGAAAGAATACTAAAGCCTAGTGAACAAAAAATGAAGCTTACTTGTTACATAAACATGTATACTAAGTTCCCAGCCACACCATGGTCATCAATCACTAAGTAACACATAAAAGAAATCTTATATTATAGTAATAAAACAAGGGTACCCTGCTACTTCTTCCCAACTGGTTTTCCTCTTTTCCCCAATTTCATACGTCTCGAGCCATCTCTTTCCAAAAGAAGCTAGCCTGAAGACACCTAAGCTAAATATCACAACATGAATCCCATGCATGACATAATCTCATCATCCCATTCCATATATCCATATAGTAACCAAGTAGTTTATGGGATCCAACACAACCTATATTTCATGCGTCATACATCAGGTATTATACCTCAAGTTATTACAACCCATACACTGAGTAATGCACTTTGATCCATCACAACCCATACACGTCATACCTATAATAATCCTTACAATACTATATCCAGAGATACATGTGTGTGAAATAACCATAATCCATTATAGTCCTCTACACACATATATGAGAAACTAACCACCGTGCATACCATCACATAATACAACTAAGAGAAGAGAGTGGGGCCAAAGGGGGGTAATTAGCCATCTGTCCCTCACCAACCTAGATATTAGGGAAAATGCCCTCCTAAATTCCACTGGGTGTTAGTGGACCATTGACATGGATGGTTAAATGTATGGAATCAGAAAAACATATAGAATATAATATAGCTCACAACCACACTACAAGAATAACCTAGTCCTAGGATCAATTGTAGCTATCATCACTTGGACACCCGACTGCCACTGGTAGGGACTAGATATCCTATAAGAAAACAAGTATTAAGAATACTTACATTAAATTAATTATTTTTGAATAATTTAACCTTACATCAATTAATTAACTATACATTAATTAACCATCAACATTATTCTAAGTTACATTTCATTAACCATCAAGCGAAGTCCATGACCTCTAGGAATAATCCAATTGAGTCCACAATTTCTCAAGATTAATATCAACTTTTTCATTCCAGTATGAACCAATCCCATGGGTTAAGTCATATATAATCATTTAAAATTCCATAATTATAGGTACTCTAGGAAATATCCTAATATACCATTAATGAGATGCATAACCAAGCACATCGAGTTTCCTCAAGCAGTGGGAATAGGAATGCAGATAAACAAGAAACCTGCACATTCAAACTTTTAATAGGTTTATTAACAATAAATCATTTTAGATTTAAGCACATCAACAATCAAGCCCAACTTTAACCTGTTCTATCAAACTCGATTTCATCCCTTACACCATCATGAATATCACTATGAATCCTGCCATCACAGGCATCCACTGGTGCCACAAACCTGAGCCTCCCTACCCATATATTATTAGCCATCCCATGCTCACATTAGATCACATAGCAAGGCTCATATGCATAGCAACACAAAAAGTCACCAAGAAATAAACAAAGTCAATGGGGAATCCATACCCTAAATAACGTGTTTAGCCTTTACATGCAAACAAGCTCTCATGACCCCAACATGGGGAATTTAGACTTCATAAGAAAATGGGAAACCTTGGCCCCAAACATTTATCTTCATCAAACAACTGGTTCTTATTTCATATTGAATCAAACGATTCATTTATTACAGGTTACATATATAGGTAACCTAAGGCATCAACTATCATAATCTATCATTTATTAAAACATGCTCTCAAGCATCAATTCTAGTTTCAACAAATTGTGAGAAGAAAAAATCTTATTTAACATGCCTTTATCACTATTATCAATAGAAATAATTCCAAATTAAAGTTCTTTAGTCAATTTCATTAACACATGGAAGAACGAACCAATAACACATGCATTTAGCATCAATTTGATTACCATAAAATTACAAGAACATATTCATTAAACATTACTCTTTATATTTATTTAGCCAACCAATAATTACTGGATTTACATTATTTAACAATTTTTATCAAATTAAAAATTCTAACCCTAGAATAAAAAACATCCTAATAAACATAGCATAGATAACACACTATCTATGAAATCAATAGGAAAACCATTATCATGGTGGAGGAACACATGCGATCACTAACAATAAACCATTAATTCATTAATCTGGTTTATCCTTTATCAGGGTTAATTACACCACTAACCAAAAATATAAATCATGGTAAATTTATTATTTTATGTAAATAAAGGAGAAGAAATTAATACCCTACCTCAAAGATTCAATGTTCTTCAACCAAGAACAGAACATCAACATGAATATCTGATCACCTCTCCCGCAAGGAAACCACATCCCTCCAAGGATGTCGCACCACAACCACACAAAAAAAAAATAAGAAAAACTCTATTAGAACAATGTAGATCAACCACCATAACACGGAAAGATAACACGTGAGGAAACTAGATCAAATGGAGAAGAAACCACAAGAAGAAAAGGCCTTGGATCACCACAGATCAAACTCAAGAAGTTGGAGATTAATCCCTATCCAAAGGGGATTCAAAGCCTTCAAAAAGAACTCTGGGGAACCTATGGTTTGCGAGGAAAAGATGAGAGAAAATTTGGTTTGGATGGGGGTTTGGGGTATTTATAATCCAACTTAAAAACTAAAGACTATGACACAACCCTCCATACCAAACCGTAGAACTACCTGAAACAGGGCATATTATGACGTAAGGTAGGAAACTACGCCACAACCTCCCTAGTCAAAGGCATGTCTGAGAAACATGGCACCATCCATGTCACATATCATATAAAAGGGGGGAGGTACCATGATTCAAGCCAACCCATTATGCCACAAAACCCAGTTGTCAAAAACGGAGGATATGTCGTTGCCGAGACCTCAATTCTGCAAAATCCATCTGACCTACTCCATAACCCCACTCCATGACACAATAACATAGCTGGATATGTCACAACCTACCTCTATGGAGAAACCATACTAGAATTTTTAGTGGATCTAAATCTCCTCCCTCAATCCCCTATGACATAGCTAGATGCACTATGCCACATCGACCACCCTTAAAGCACAACTTAAGTCTCCACGATGTAGAATCTTATACAACAGAGATTTTATAGCCTAACTCCCACATATTCCCTCTAAACACCTTGGAACCTCCTCTAGGTTCCTCCAACACCCAAAACTCAAAAAGAAAAGGGATACCAGGACCTGAGTCCTTACATAAGATACCTCTAAAAATATTTCTGTCCTTGAGAATTTAAAGCCAAACTCGAAGAGAAGGAAGAAAAAAGGGTTGTCCGAATAACTACCCTATAAGATAACTCTCAAGAATCTCACAATCATAGGAGATCATCCACAATGCTCAGAGTAAAAAATAAAAAAACCACACAACATGAATAAGTAGCTCTTAAACACACTCCTAGGGGAGATACCTCTCAAACAAGAGCAATTTTACCAATAAAACAATAAGAGTAAGCCATCTCATAATTAGAAAAGGCCAACATTCACAAAAGTGATATGCTATAAGAGAAGAGATAAACATAAAAATTATTGGGGTACTGAGAAAACTTCTATGATTAAAATTCCCAGGTACTCTCATCCATGCCACCATGCCACCACAAGACACAAACCAAGGGAATAACATGTTCACACAACACCTTCTCCTGGAGGTCCTGGATCTCCAAAGGCCACTCCTCAAAGGTCACATCATCATCAACATCTATCTCATCCTAATAAATGATATGAGAGTCATCATGAAGGTAATGGTAGAGATTTAACACATAGAAGTCATCATGTATCTAGCTCATTTGCGAGGGAAGTGCTATATGATATGTCACAATTCCAACATGAGACAACACCTCTAAAAGCTCAATAAACTGGGGAGAAAGATTACCCCCATTATGAAACATTCACTAACCATGATAAGGAGTCACCTTTAAGAACACATGATCAACGTCGTTGAATTCTAGAGGTCTCCTACTATGATTTACATAGGACTTATGATGATCTTGTGTTGCATTCATCCTCTAATGAATTACCTAAACCATCTCTATCATGTTCTGTACTATCTCCAGCCCGAGAATTGTTGACTCTCTAACCCCAATCCAACACAATGAAGAACGAAAAGGTCATATATACAATGATTTAAATGGTTCCATACCAATAGTAGAGTGAAAACTATTATTATAAGAAAACTTGATCAAGGGAATATGCCTCATACAAAAACATCTAAAATTCAAGACACAAGAACTCAACAGATCCTCAAGAGTCTAGATAATAAACTCTATCCAACCATTCCTCTGTGGATAAAAACTAGTGCTACAACATAATTGAGAGTAAAAATCATGTTAGAGAACTCTCCACACCCTAGAGGTAAAATAAGGACCACAATTAGATATAATAATCCTCAGGACTCTGTGGAGTCCCACCATCTCCTCCAGATACCACCTTGATAAAACCTCAATTGAGATAGACTCTTTAAATACTATAAATTGGGATTATTTTATCATATGATCCACTATCACCCATATAACATCAAAGCCTCACTAAGCTCGAGGTAAACTGATAATGAAGTCTATTGAGATGTCCTCCCACTTCCACCAGGGAACATACAATGGATATAATAAACCACCGAGAAAACAATGTTTAATCTTCATCTTCTAGAAGACCAAACATTGTGACACAAAATCTAGAACTACATGCTTCAACCTAGGACACCAAAACTTCCCTCTTAGAGCTCTGTACATTTTCATCATGATAGGATGTACCACCAATGTTGAGTTATGGAACTCACAAAGAACCATCTCATGAGCCGCAAAGGCATGAAAATCCTTCACCGGAACAACACTTTGAGTTATCCATCCCCAGACCAACCATTGGGGGTATCACCAAAGACCACTTGACCTCTCTAGACTTCCATCTCAGAGTCCCCCAGCTTAGACTCCTTCACTCGCTTAAATAAAGATGATTTCACTGTCATCTAGAAAAGTCAACCTCTTCCTCCAACCTCTCCCATATCAATATGTATCATTGATAGATCTTCCGCCACTCTTTAGGAATCTCTAGATTCATGCATGAAATCACTGCATGACTTCCTACTCAATGCATCAGCTATTAAATTTCATTTACCCAACATATCTGAAATATCGAAGTCATATTCCTATAAGAATTTTATCCATCATCGCTACTGCAAGTTTAAGTCATTCTGGGAGAAAACATACCTCATGATCTTATGATTGGTATGAACCATAAAACACTCACCGATGAGGTAATTTCACCAAAATTTCAAGGAAAACACAATTATTTCCAAATCAAGATCATGGGTGGTATAATTACACTCATGGGGACATAACTTCCAAGACCCATAAGAAATAACTGATCTCCATTGTATCAAAACACAACCCAAAAAAATATGTGAAGTGTCATAGAAAACCTCAAACTAAACTTCCTCTTCTGGAAGATAGAGAATTGGAGTACTAACCAAATTCTCCTTTAGATACTTGAAATATGTCTAAAACTGGTCAGTCTATAAGATCACTTGATCCTTCCTCATCAAGGCTATCATTGGAGTCAAACCAGAGATAAATTAGCTACTGACATCCTATAATATCCCATGAGACAAAGAAAGCTTCAAATCTCTGTAACTATCTTGGGGGCTACCCAATAAACTAATTCCTTGATCTTTGAAGGATCCACAACTACTCCCTATCAGGACATGACATGCCCCAAGAAATGAACTTCACAATCCTATAACTCACACTTCGAAAATTTCCCAAATAGATGATGATGATGAAGAACTCCCAAAACCACTCATAGATGTTGTGAATGCTCTTCTTCAGACATGGAGTATATAAGGATTTCATTGATGAAAAACACCATGAACCGATTTAGGAACTCCCTAAACATTATGTTTATTAAACCCATGAACACAATTGGAGAACTCATTACACTAAATGACATAAAAATGAACTCATAATGTTCATATTGATATTAAAAAGTGATCTTAAGAACATCCTCATCTTTCACTTGGATACAATGATATCCTGACCATAGATTGATATTTGAGAACAAACTTGCTCCTTCCAAATAATTTAATAAATCATCAATTCATGAAAGAGGATACAGGTTCTTCATTTTCACCTAGTTCAAGTGACAATAATTGATACAAATCCTCAAAATTTTATCATCCTTCTTCAAAAACAAGACTGGTTCACCCCAAGGTGACACACTCGGATGAACAAAGCCTTACTGTAATAAATCATCAAGATGCACTCGCAACTCTTGAAACTCAAAAGGTTCCATACTATACAAAGACATCAATATTGTAAAAACACCTGATTATATCCCTATCCCAAACTTGATCTCTCATCGAGGGGGTAATGCTACAACCTCCTTAGGAAATACATCGGAGTACTCTTCCACAACCCTGGGAAACATCATCATTTGAAACTCTGATGAACTTAGCATCAGCTCAACCATCAAGGAATACAAGGATGAAACACACCTCAGACCCATCCAAGGGTCTCACTCACCAATAAACACTATATGATCTCCACCAATATCATAGAACACAACCCGACTCCTGAAGTAATCCGTAAATTCCTGTCCCGAATATAACTAATCCATACCAAGGATGATATCATAGGGATGTATCCATAAACATATAAAGTCTCTCCAAGAGTGATGTTTTCCCAACACTATCTCAAAGCCTCTACATACTTCATACATGTAATCTTGACCACCAACTTGCATAGTAAATATCAAGGGCGCTGGAAGTATCTCCACCTCAAGTCTCAAAGAATGGTCTAGGGAAAGTGATATAAAAGAGGGTGTGTCTCCTGAATCAAATAAAGCATGCACCCAAGTAGAAAATAAGAAAAGGGTACCTCAAACAACATATGGCTCACCCGATGCTGGCAACACCATGAAATGAAGTTGACCACAACCTACTCCATAACCTCTATGACCATGATGATGACCACATCCATGGACAAGCTCTACTCTCTGAGGGCAATGAGAATCTTAGGGTTATCATTTACCTGCATCACCCTTTCTCTGATGATCTCAAGCTAGAATATCCTATTACTATTACATTGAATAAAATTGTCTCAATAGAGGAAGCCGAAGTAAAACACCTAGTGCCTGCTGCTTGCTCAGAAAGGTTGGGAATGCTCACCATCTATGACCTCAACCTATACATGAAAAGCAAGCATATGATCCCTTGGAAAAGGCCTGAGAGCCTCCACTCCTGGAGAAATGAGATGATGATGGATGGGACCTACCCCCAGCTGACCGAAAGCTCTTTTTTCTAGGAACTAGGAACCCCATACAACAACTTTACTTTGGAAGGAATCCAAATGAATCCCCTCTCACGATGACCTGATTCTAGTCAGTGTCCTCTCAACAACCTTTACTCTTTCCAAATCCTTGATACACCTCTACAACATAAATGGGGTAACCTAACACTGAATCTCTAGATGAAAGGCCTCCTTAAAGTGCCTCACCCTAACCTCCTCATTTAGAAATAGGTCTAAATCATATCATATAAGGTCCATGAAATGGATCCTGAAACCCTACATTATGGAACTACATTTTTGAAGGGTTAACATCTCCCAACAATTGGGATCCTTTTTGTTCAAATAAAGAAACTCTACTCAAAATTGGTCTTGAAAACTCTCCCATGAGACTGTTGAATCCTCATGATCTTATAGGAACAAGATCCACCACTACCTCACTTCCCCATGCAACATTGTTACAACCAACAAAACCTAGCGCTCCTTTCGATCACAGATCGAACTGAAAGATATCACAACCTCCTATAACCAGTTTTTTCACTGATTCTGAAACAAACCCTTTGTACTTATATAGACTCAGGCACTAAAACTCTTAGAGAATCCTCTTATAAGTGTCATCATCGTTGGCCTCAACACTGCAACAATTTTCTGGCATTCCTTGTTGAACATCTTCAGTGCGAACCTGATGAGGATGTCAACCTGAAGCCATACATATAAAAGAACAAACAATTAGAGACTCATAAACCTATAATATGAAATATTTAGGATTAATTAAATTTATTCTTTATTTTATTCAAGGTTAACCTAATATTAAGGTCTAACCATTTCAAACACAAACATAAAGAAAAATGATGCATGATCTTTTCTTAGGGTTTTACCATGTAACCAGTATCACTTTGTTTAGTAGGCTTAGTAAACATTAAGGTCTATGAATCAGATTATAGGGGGACCCTAAATACCCATGCCTTCACTAACCTCCCTTGTTTACATTGCTCACTAAACTTAGCTAACACTATTTCTATACCTACCCATGCTGTCTAACCCATTCCTAGCTCTAAACTCCATCCTATCCCTCAACCTAAACCTTTGATACCACTCTATCATGACTCCATCCCCCCAAAGGTACCCATATTAGGATGAAAATGAGAGAAGGAGGATAATGACCACTCAAAGTCTGTAAAGACCCAGAATTTCTATGTAATTTTTTTTAATTGGATGAGAATTTTACGAGTTCGTGAAAATTGATGGTGTGTGATTTCGAGGCCCGGAGTGCCCAGAATGAATTTCTGAACTTTTTTTTTGGTAGGTTCAGTAAATGCGCGAGCAAGTTTTTCTAACTTTTAAACTGGTGCTCAGAATTGAAATCTGAGGACATCGCTGAACTCACAGCGCCACTATTCACTTAAAGAGACATTCACCACGACGATAGTTGGTCGAGGGTGGAAGTTAGTTTTTGGGTTTTTCGTGGAATTAATAAAATAAAATAAACACACATTTTATATTATTTTTTTGTAACCACCCACTTGTGGAAGTTGGGAAGTGGGGACCACCAGACCTTAACCTCCTATGAGAGGTTATGGTGGTGGGGACCACCCGAGGACTAAAGCTCTTCAAATCCCTCATTAATACAGAGGAACCTCTTGAGATTCCACCACATTAATTGTTCCAACCCTCCTCCATGTTAAATTATACCAATGCACCACATTAAATTGTGCCAACATAAATTAATTGGCTTGTCTTTTTTTTTAAATTTTAAGTAACAATGTCGTTGGAATTCAGGAAGGTTCCTAATAAATGAACCGTCATAAATTCCACCATCGTTACATTCCTCCCCCCATCTCTTATACATATGGAGCTTAAGAGGAGGATTTGGGACGACTTCACCAAGCGACTAAGCACTGGTAAAGTTCCACGACACCCAACACTTGGAGGATTACGCTCTCCAATGAATAATGCGTTCTCCAAAGAAGAACGTGTTCTCCAATGAAGAACGCACTCTCCAATGAAGAACACTCCACCAAAAAAGAATGCCGACCTCTAACTTATTCCTCAAGACATCCTCCATTGAGGGACATTTTTAACAACGAATAATCACCTAGAATGTAATACCCCGAGATTTTATGAAAAATATTCTTTTTAATTTCATTAATGTCTTGTGTTGTACGCTACACCAAAAGGATCTTTCACAACACACATCCTTGACTTGCCTTGTATTACACGCAATCGCGACCTTCCTCGATAGCGTGTGTAGTACACAATACCGAGTTTCACTAAACAACGATATATTATTAAAACTAGCCGTTGTGAATAGTAATAACCACTTTTTGAATTTTTTTTAAATTTTAGTTTTCAAAATGGACTTCATTTTTGGATTCGGAATATCGAAATTAGCTTAGGGTGAAATTTTGGTACTTTTCGGCTAACTTTCATTTTCTAATGAATAGTGAAAATTACTAATTTTTTATTAAAAGCAACCTTTTTAATCGAAATAATTAATAGTGATAAATTATTAATTTGAGTGATTTTAAAGTATATTTAGAAAATATTTTTACAATTTAATACAATGTTGTCCATTGGATGTAATTTCACATTTAAACTAGACATAAACAAGTGTCAATCTTTTGATAGTTATTATCTCTTAAGAACACGCTATTTGTTTTGACGACGGGAATTAATTTTTAAATTAATTAATGCAACTAATATGTTTTGAATTTGGTAAAATAGACATCATTTTTGAGTTCATAATATCAAATATAGCTTAGGCCTAATTTTTGGTATTTTTCTGGAAACTTTCATTTTTTGGATGAATAGTGAAACCACTAAGTGGTAGTTAAAAAAAATGAATTTTTCATAAAACTTAATTTTACCGCTTCTGTGAGTGGAATTTAAAAAATCCGAGAGACACAGTTGATGTTAGTAAGTAAAATGTGGTTCAATGAGATGAAAATAATTTTTGGTGAATAGTAACTTTTTACTTTTTTTACCACGGTTAAAAGTAAATAGGGTAATTAAGGGTAAAAGTGTTATTATTATTACCCTAAAACATGTAATAATTCTATTGGATAAGTGTAATTCGACCAAAAACAATCTTAGGAATAAAATATGACCATTTAGGCCCACTTGGATTAGATTAGACATTTATTATTAATTTATTTAAAAAAGGGTTAAAATAGTTAAAATCAAAGTTTAATAAGTATATCATTTTTAATATAGGGTTATACATAAGATAAATTCGACTATAAATATTCATTAGAAAGCTAAAAAGATTTCCTACATAATTATATTTTATTTGTAATTTTTAGACTTTATATAATTTAATTTATTTATGACACAAATATGATGAATTAATTATCTTATTAATGAAATATTGACATAATTGATGTTATAAATACCCAAATAAATATAATTTTAGACTTTTTATGAATTACACTAATTTTCTAGGTTAACATGACATGTTATTATTGATTTAAGTAACTTTTTTAGAACTAATCATTCTGTTATGATCTTCACAAAAATTAATTTCTAAATAGTGTCAAAATTGACATAAATTAGTTTTTAAAACAAATATTATATTATTAATTGTTATTTATTCCTAAAAATCTAAGGTTCGGCCAAATGACTTAGATAAGGTTATATATATTAATAATAAACAACTTGGGGTTCTTTTGTCATATTATAGTAAGTTTATTAACCTTATAGTGTAAGAACACAAAAAGACACGGTAAAAGTAAAATTATCTAACTTAATGTTAAATCTGAATGATAAGGTTAAAATAGGAACCTAAACTTGTCTAAATTATATTGGATTAGAGGATTTAGACCCATACCCACATTAGCTTCGAAATATATCAATTTGGAGCTATTTAAAACCGAATTTGGCTTTATAATAAAATAATATTTTTAGTTTTCCAAAGGTGCCCCTCTCCTCCCTTATAAAAGGGCACCTCCTCCCTCTCTTCCTCACACCACTTTGAGCCTTCAAGCTCGGCCAAACCCTGACAAATTCTCTTCTCCACTTCCCTAGAAACATTCTAGATGTTCTTTTCTTCCTCAAAGACCAATTTTAGTGCCCTAAAAGGAGATATCAAAGAGGCGCTACAAAGAAGAGGTAATGTCCGTTACCGATTCTTTCAAGTTTATTTCTTCTTCCACTTCTTCTTCTTAGGTTATTTCATTATGAAGTAATAACATCAGTATCACTCATATACCGATATGTTATTATAAGTATGAAACAACCCTTTTTCACCATCTATCCATCCTACAGAAAACGAAATCACCGCGCGTGCGTACGTACGGAATACCGTCTCCACGCCGTGGTGTAATCTATTTTCCACCACCACCTTACTTGGATGGGTATAATGGTGTAAATAATAACTATATATGATTATTGTAAAGTGATATTGATTCTGAAATAGTATACATACACTCCAATACAATTCCACGATCATGAGAACGATATCATCGCTCGTGCGTACGTACGGACTACCGTCTCCACGACACGATGTGATTCATTCCCCACGTTAACCATTCATGAATGATTATAAAGTATATATAATAAGTAATCATGAAATATATGACATAATAATGATACTGTATTTATGCGTATGTATATGTATTTCATCTATTAATTCCATTTAACTCAATAAGGAAACGAAAACATCGTTCATGCGTACGTACGGCCTACCGTCTCCATGAACGATGTATTTCTTTCCATTTACTAATCTATTATATATATGTATATTATGAATATATATTATATATAAATCATGTTTTATATTCTGGAATTAATTAATCATGATCTAAGTAATCATATGAATAATTACAAGTCAAAACACGGACGACAAATAAAACGATTTTACCCAAAATGCCATTTAACATGGAATTTACAAAAGAACGGGTAAAATAAAGTCATAAGTGAACCATATATGATATCATAACAATGAGTATGATTATAGAATAAGTCAATGACATTATTTTAATCATTATACAGGAGGTTCAGACACTTATGAAGCAAATCGGACCTAAGGTAAGGGAAAATATCACAATCTCATTTTTATCCAAGATTGTTTATACTTTGGTATTTAATGGGGTGTATTTTATCATCCACATCCATGTTTCCTCAATATGTAATATTTATATTCTTATACAATAGTTTATATCCAATTTTACCCTTCGGTGAGTTTTTAGAAAAAGATATGAAAGGAATCTTTTGTCGTTTTTCGTACGAGGTACTTTTTGACTTTTCCAAAAAAAGTACGAGAAGAATGTTTTTTTAACTTATACGGCATGGAAGGATTTTTTTACGGTTTTATAAAGACATATTTTCATGAAGCTTCCTCAAAAAGATTTCATGACTATTTTCAACAAAATCCTTTTCTTTTAAAATTGCATGACATTTTGTGAAAAGAAAATGATTTTGAAGAAAAAAGGATATTTTCCTCAAGAATTCATTTCAAGTGTTTTATCAAAACCATTTTCCATCTAAGATGAAATTATTTAATATGTCTATGTTTCAAGTATAATGTATCTATGATTTACATGGTTTCACTTTCCTTATTATGAAATGATATCCATTTCTTTTATATGGATTATTTAATGATGGGATGATGTTTATGAAACCCATTTTATTTATTGGGTTTTTATGAATGATGTATGTTTATTTTGTGGCACAAGTAAGAATGATTTCATTATGAGATGGGTGGGACCTATATCTCCCTCCAATGCATTGGGTAAAGATTTATATCTCATGAGATAGACATGGATGGAATGGCAAGTTAAACCAGTTCAGTAATACAGGACTGGAACGAGGAGTGAACTCAATTCAGAAAGGGACTTTGTCCACTAAGATGGTCTTGGAAGCAATGCCTTGGCTACTATGAAAATCATATCATGTGCTTAATGGTTTCCAAAATTACATGTTTTATTCCCATGCTATTTTATCATTCTTAATGTTTTTTTATGATCTATGCCTTACGTACTTCCATGTTTTGTGTCATTTCTCAAGATTTTGATGTTTAAACATTATGTTCATGTTTTTAAGTTCAAATGTATATGATATGTTTTATTTTATCCATGCTTACCCTTACTGAGCATTTGAGCTCACCCTTTTTATGTTTTATTTTCCCCAGGATATAAATAAAGGTTTTAGGTAAAAAAAGGGGAAGATCTTTATTGGGAGATGTTGAAGATCTTTCACCACGATTAGAAGATTTTATTCCGAGTTTCCAAAGACACTAAACTATTACGGTCCTTGTGTGTTTGTTTTTCTTATGTATTAAGTATTCCGCAAAAGTAATGTAATGTCCATGTACGTCAAGATTCGGGTCTCTACAGTTGGTATCAGAGGAAAGGTTTAGTCAACCTTTGGAAACTAGGATGCAAGAACTTTAGTGAGATCCCTATAGATATTTATAAGGTATGTATAGGGATGTCCCTAAGGTTAAGTATAAGTATAGGTTATAGTGATAGAATTACGGTAACCTAAGAAGTTAGATATTGAAGGTACTCTCCCTTTATTATGTTGTTTTCCCTAGCGTGATTTTTTCCTCTCACACTATTCTTTTTGGGATTTAGACGATGGTTAGAACCCGAAGGAACCGTGTTGATCAATGTAATGGACAATGCAATGACTGTCCTCCTGAACAAACAAATGTTATGGGAGATGGAGTGCAAAATATTATTGCTATACTTACACAAGCTATGAATCATTCTGGACTTCCAAATGAGCAGAGAAGGGAACAATATTCTATTGAGTCCTTCATGAGGCAACGTCCACCTTCTTTCAGTGGGTCTTCTGATCCACTTGTTGCTGAACAATGGATCATTACCACTGAAAAGATATTTTTAGTTCTTCAATGTTCTGAACATGATAAAGTCATCTTAGCTGTATATCGTTTGGAAGGTGATGCTGATCAATGGTGGAATCTTATCAAGATTACGAGGCCAAGAGATGAAATTGAGTCCATGGAATGGGACGAGTTCAAGAACTTGTTTTTCAATAAGTACTTCCCTCGTATTCTTCGAACAAAGATGGAGAAGGAGTTTCTTGAACAAAAGCAAAAGGATGATGAATCTGTTGGTATATACGAAGCGAATTTTACAAGGATTGCAAGGTATACATTTGGCTTTATCATCCAACCTGAAAGTAAAGTTGATCGATTCTTCAGTGGCTTAAAACCAAGTCTTAAAAGGGCATTAGCTATAAGAGACTTCAGTAGCTATGAAGAAATTGTGCGTTGTGCTATCAAGGTAGAAATGGAAGTTGGTGTTACTTATCCATCTCATAGTTTTGACAAGAAACGAAAGATGGAGTTCAAGGATAAATCTCAGAATAATGGTGAAAAAAAGATGAATGTTTCCTTATGCTCAAAGTGTGGAAAGAATCATGGTGGAGATTGTCTTAAAGGGACTAGAAAATGTTTTAAGTGTGGAAAAGAAGGTCATCGAGCAACTGAGTGTCTAAGTAATGGAAAAAGGGTTTCTAAGGATGTGAATAAAGGAAAGACTGTAGAGAACGCACCACCAACACTTCAATGCTTCAAGTGCAAGGAAATGGGGCATTATGCTAATAAATGCCCTAATCCAAGGGTTAGTGATGATCGACATGAGAAACTGCTTAAGGAAAAGGAAAAAGGGAAGTCACATGCGATCACTATTGGTGATGTTGAATATGACAACGATGTGGTGGAATGATTAAGTGTTTATGTAATGGGATTCCAAAATAATGTTGTATATAGTATCATGGAATATTGGAATATTTATGTATTGGTCTATTGTGGTATTCAATAATTTTATGGTATTGGTAACCATGGAAAGTGATTGAGATATTTTTGGAAATAAGATGATATGCACATAACGAAGGGAAAATGAGAAAATGAAATGTTTAACAATATTCATGAGCTCATAATTGATATAAGGACTAAGTGATATCATGGTTTGATTATAAAGAATTTTGAGGATTTTGGTTTGTGGAAAGTGTTGACTTTTAATTGCATTCATGTTTTCACTAAGGTTCAATGGGTATTCATTCTTCAAGAGAATACATGATTAAGGTATTCACATGTTTGTAATTTGACCAACAAGATATATCTTATGATATATGGGGATAAATTATGGCATTCACGTGATTGTTATGTGACATTTCAAGTAATCATTTTCTTTATAATATGAGCTTGGATCGAAGTATTTTAGATAATCCTAAAGATTGGAATGGATTATGTTGGACATAAGTAAGTATTTTTCGATATTATTGATGGGATGTTATAGTAATATAGTTTTAGAAAAAGGACAACCTGCAGGATGAGTGACAACCCATCGCGTCGGACAAGGCTGTGGGAATCGAACCCACAACCAAAGTGCGACTGGCCTTTATCGCCTACCACTGGCCTACAGGAAGTCCCTGTTTAGTAGAAACTAGTTTTATTATATTAAGTAGTATGATATATGAAGTATAAGTCCATTTTAGGAACTATATATGATTAATCTCACTATAGATCGACTTATGTATATTTAATAACTTTTGCTAACCTTTTGTTTGAGACAGATGGAATGACCCGTCATTCTATCACATGATCTGCTAACACTTCACGAATAACAAATTCAACTTCATTTCTTTAAGAGATGAAGTGGAAATTGTTCAAGGCATGAACAACAGTGAGATTGTACCAAAATAAAGTAAGTATTTATTCTAATTCAAATTCTTCAACTGTAGGGGAAATGATCTTGAAAACCAAAAATGTTGTCCTAGTGCCCTTATATCCGATGAATCAGATGGTACCCTAGATCATCACAAATATATGGCTTTGTGATTGTTGGCTTTTCCATAGCCATGTTCTCTACCACTCTCCATCAGAACATGATGGTTAGGTTTCTCTTCTATATCCATATTTTCACCTATGTGGAAACCCAGTGATTAGTTTATTTGGGTAACCATTACATTTCATACTTTGGTTTTTAAAGATTGGTTTTGGTATTCCTTTTTTACAATGTGGGTTTCTATTAAAGAAACTTTCGAGTAGTAAACCATTTATAACCCTGATGAATTTCGAGGGCGAAATTCATTTTAAGGGGGGTAGAATGTAACACCCCGAGATTTTATGAAAAATATTATTTTTAATTTCATTAATATCTTGTGTTGTACGATACACCAAAATGAGATTGCACAACACGCATCCTTGACTTGCCTTGTATTACACGCAATCGCGACCTTCCTCGATAGCGTGTGTAGTACGCAATACCGAGTTTCACTAAACAACAATATATTATTAAAACTAGCCGTTGTGAATAGTAATAACCACTTTTTGATTTTTTTTAAATTTTAGTTTTCAAAATGGACTTCATTTTTGGATTCGGAATATCGAAATTAGCTTAGGGTGAAATTTTGGTACTTTTCGGCTAATTTTCATTTTCTGATGAATAGTGAAAATTACTAATTTTTAATTAAAAACAACCTTTTTAATCGAAATAATTAATAGTGATAAATTATTAATTTGAGTGATTTTAAAGTATATTTAGAAAATATTTTTACAATTTAATACAATGTTGGTCATTGGATGTAATTTCACATTTAAACCAGACATAAACAAGTGTCAATCTTTTGATAGTTATTATCTCTTAAGAACACGCTATTTGTTTTGACGACGGGAATTATTTTTTAAATTAATTAATGCAACTGATATGTTTTGAATTTGGTAAAATAGACATCATTTTTGAGTTCATAATATCAAATATAGCTTAGGCCTAATTTTTGGTATTTTTCTGGAAACTTTCATTTTTTTGATGAATAGTGAAACCACTAAGTGGTAGTTAAAAAAAATGAATTTTTCATAAAACTTAATTTTACCGCTTCTGTGAGTGGAATTTCAAAAATCTGAGAGACACAGTTGATGTCAGTAAGTAAAATGTGGTTCAATGAGATGAAAATAATTTTTGGTGAATAGTAACTTTTTACTTTTTTTACCACGGTTAAAAGTAAATAGGGTAATTAAGGGTAAAAGTGTTATTATTATTACCCTAACACATGTCCTAATTCTATTGGATAATTGTAATTCGACCAAAAACAATCTTAGGAATAAAATATGACCATTTAGGCCCACTTGGATTAGATTAGGACATTTATTATTAATTTATTTAAAGAAGGGTTAAAATAGTTAAAATCAAAGTTTAATAAGTATATAATTTTTAATATAGGGTTATACATAAGATAAATTCGACTATAAATATCAATTAGAAAGATAAAAAGATTTCCTACATAATTATATTTTATTTGTAATTTTTAGATGTTATATAATTTAATTTATTTATGACACAAATATGATGCAGTAATTATCTTATTAATGAAATATTGGCATAATTGATGTTATAAATACCCAAATAAATATAATTTTAGACTTTTTATGAATTAAAATAATTTTATAGGTTAACATGACATGTTATTATTGATTTAAGTAACTTTTTTCGAACTAATAATTTTGTTATGATCTTCACAAAAATCAATTTCTAAATAGTGTCAAAATTGACATAAATTAGTTTTTAAAACAAATATTATATTATTAATTGTTATTTATTCCTAAAAATCTAAGGTTCGGACAAATGACTTAGATAAGGTTATATATATTAATAATAAACAACTTGGGGTTCGTTTGTCATGTTATAGTAAGTTTATTAACCTTATAGTGTAAGAACATAAAAAGACACGGTAAAAGTAAAATTATCTAACTTAATGTTAAATCTGAATGATAAGGTTAAAATAGGAACATAAACTTGTCTAAATTCTATTGGATGAGAGTATTTCGACCCATACCCACCTCAGATTCAAAATATATTAATTTGGAGCTATTTAAAACCGAATTTGGTTTTATAATAAAATAATATTTTTAGTTTTTCAAAGGTGCCCCTCTCATCCCTTATAAAAGGGAACCTCCTCCCTATCTTCCTAACACCACTTTGAGCCTTCAAGCTCGGCCAAACCCTGAAAAATTATCTTCTCCACTTCCCTAGAAACATCCTAGAGGTTCTGGTCTTCCTCAAAGACCAATTTTAGTGCCCTAAAAGGAGATCTCAAAGAGGCGCTACAAAGAAGAGGTAATGTCCGTTACCGATTCTTTCAAGTTTATTTCTTCTTACACTTCTTCTTCTTAGGTTATTTCATTATGAAGTAATAAAATCAGTATCACTAATATACTGATATGTTATTATAAGTATGAAACAACCCATTTTCACCATCTATCCATCCTACGGAAAATGAAATCACCGCACGTGCGTACGTACGGAATACCGTCTCCACGCCGTGGTGTAATCTATTTTCCACCACCACCTTACTTGGATGGGTATAATGGTGTACATAATAACTATATATGATTATTGTAAAGTGATATTTATTCTGAAATAGTATACATACACTCCAATACAATTCCACGATCATGAGAACGATATCATCGCTCGTGCGTACGTACGGACTACCGTCTCCACGACGCGATGAGATTCATTCTCCACATTAACCGTTCATGAATGATTATAAAGTATATATAATAAGTAATCATGAAATATATGACATAATAATGATACTAGATTTATGCGTATGTATATGTATTTCATCTACTTAATTCCATTTAACTCAATTAGGAAACGAAAACAGCATTCATGCGTACGTACGGCCTACCGTCTCCATGAACGGTGTATTTCTTTCCATTTACTGATCTATTATATATATGTATATTATGAATATATATTATATATAAATCATGTTTTATATTCTGAAATTAATTAATCATGATCTAAGTAATCATATGAATAATTACAAGTCAAAACACGGATGACAAATAAAACGATTTTACCCAAAACGCTCTTTAACATGGAATTTACAAAAGAACGGGTAAAATAAAGTCATAGGTGAACCATATATGATATCATAACAATGAGTATGATTCTGGAATAAGTCAATGAAATTATTTAAATCATTATACAGGAGGTTCGGACACTTATGAAGCAAATCGGACCTAAGGTAAGGGAAAATATCACAATCTCATTTTTATCTGAGATTGTTTATACTTTGGTATTTACTGGGGTGTATTTTATCATCCAAATCCATGTTTCCTCAATATGTAATATTTATATTCTTATACAATAGTTTATATCCAATTTTACCCTTCGGTGAGTTTTTAGTAAAAGATATGAAAGGAATCTTTTGTCGTTTTTTGTACGAGGTACTTTTTGACTTTTCCGACAAAAGTACGAGAAGAATGTTTTTTTAACTTATATGGCATGAAAGGATTTTTTTACAGTTTTATAAAGCCATATTTTCATGAAGCTTCCTCAAAAATATTTCATGACTATTTTCAAAAAAATCCTTTTCTTTTAAAATTTCATGACATTTTATGAAAAGAAAATGATTTTGAAGAAAAAAGGATATTTTCCTCAAGAATTCATTTCAAGTGTTTTATCAAAACCATTTTCCATCTAAGATGAAATTATTTCATATGTGTATGTTTCAAGTATAATGTCTCTATGATTTACATGGTTTCACTTTCCTTATTATGAAATGATATCCATTTCTTTTATATGGATTATTTAATGATGGGATGATGTTTATGAAACCCATTTTATTTATTGAGTTTTTATGAATGATGTATGTTTATTTTGTGGCACAAGTAAGAATGATTTCATTATGAGATGTGTGGGACCTATATCTCCCTCCAATGCATTGGGTAAAGATTTATATCTCATGAGATAGACATGGATGGAATGGCAAGTTAAACCAGTTTAGTAATACAGGACTGGAACGAGGAGTGAACTCGATTCAGAAAGGGACTTTGTCCACTAAGATGGTCTTGGCAGCAATGTCTTGGCTACTATGAAAATAATATCATGTGCTTAATGGTTTCCACAATTACATGTTTTATTCTCATGCTATTTTATCATTCTTAATGTTTTTTTATGATCTATGCCTTACATACTTCCATGTTTTGTGTCATTTCTCAAGCTTTTGATGTTTAAACATTATGTTCATGTTTTTAAGTTCAAATGTATATGGTATGTTTTATTTTATCCATGCTTACCCTTACTGAGCATTTGAGATCACCCTTTTTATGTTTTCTTTTCCCCAGGATATAAATAAAGGTTTTAGGTAAAAAAAGGGGAAGATCTTTATTGGGAGATGTTGAAGATCTTTCACCACGATTAGAAGATTTTATTCCGAGTTTCCAAAGACACTAAACTATTACGGTCCTTGTGTGTCTGTTTTTCTTATGTATTAAGTATTCCGCAAAAGTAATGTAATGTCCATGTACGTCAAGATTCGGGTCTCTACAGTTGGTATCAGAGGAAATGTTTAGTCAACCTTTGGAAACTAGGATGCGAGAACTTTAGTGAGATCCCTATAGATATTTATAAGGTATGTATAGGGATGTCCCTAAGGTTAAGTATAAGTATAGGTTATAGTGCTAGAATTACGGTAACCTAAGAAGTTAGACATTGAAGGTACTCCCTGACCGTGCTGTCGTGACACGTCAAATTGATTATATTTTTAAGGTTTATTTATAGTCTAGGGAAGACCCTAGGTCGTCTCTCAAGGAGCGTTGGTAGGTTTAGAGTGTGTATTTTTAATAAAAATGACTAAGAGAGGGGGTGGTTTTGAAAACAGTTTAAAACAATGACTTAGTTGAAATAGCCTAAAAAAATGAGTGACCAAGTGGGTTTTGAGAAATATGAGATAAAAGGGTCGATGTGATTTCACTACACACATATCAAGTTCATTGCTCATAGAGATTCATCTTGGGTTTAGAGTAATTCTTTGGTTGGAGATAATTGGAATCCCGATTAATTCCTAAGCTTTTATTTCAATGCTTTAAGGACCAAACCTTGACGTAACAATCGTATTGTCAAGATCCAGTACTTATGCATGGAATAATAGCTTCCAAAGAATATTGAAATCTGAATAATTTGGGTATGAAAAGGATTCTTATGATGTCCAATCGGAACAACACAAGTCACACACCCAAAACCTCACACCGATCGGTTTGAAATTAAGAGCATATCACTCACATGTATCAAATCAAGCATTCAAATCTGAAATAAAATAAGATACATGGAATGAAATGTTTAAAAACCCAAATTACTCCAAACCAGTAGCTAATTTATGCATTGTAACTCCCTTGACATGTGTGTAGCTCCCTCACAACGAACACCCAACTTTTAGCTCGACCTCGGGAGGAGGAGGAAGCTCGGGTGGAACTCCTTCTTCATTGTTGATCACCCTATGAGGATAGGGGCCTCCAGAACCTCCAAGGTGATTAGGAGACTCTTCTAGGACTCCAAATTGGCAGCACTTAACTCCTTGGACGAACTTACAAATGAGTATCCCAAGGTGCCCTTTTATAGGAAATGTGGGAGGTGGTTTTGTGGACACAGATTTCATCAATCCATTTGAACGATGCGTTTCGGCCTTCAGAAAGTCTTATATCGCTTTGGAGAAAATAGAAAAGTTGCAGCCCTACCTCTTGACTGTATCCACCGAAAGTTTTGCACCGTTTGGACAAATAATGCTCGAGATATTGATAAAATTTAGAACACCGCATTTGACTTGGTCCAAATTCGGTGGCATGGACAGATCAGTTCGGATGGGCCCCATGAAAGCCGAATCAGGATTGGGTTCCTTAATATGAAATGTAGCATATTGAATTTTGGACAAGAACACAAAAGTTCAGCCCATTTGGATGAACGGATGTTGTGTACTATTCAAAACAGTGGACAGATATCCATGGATCCATGCAATTTTGGCCCGGTTTTCTTTCACTTCATCAAGGACCCTCCAAATCACCTCCACCTACATTGTAATTTTCAAAAAAAGTATCATTGCCCTATTTAATAGTGATAAACACTAAATTATTGAATCAAACATGAAGTACAATTTGATAATATTTTTATAATTTTTAATACAAAATATGTTTAGCACAACGGTGTAAGGGTGAAAATGAAACAGTGAATCGTGGTACGATCACACCCCCACACCTAAACATTTGCACTCCTGGGTAAAGTCATATATCCAAATACATTGATGAATATATATATATATATTTACAACATCATGAAGATTTATCATTTGGGGGAATTTTATTTAAAGTAAAGTGATCACTGCACGAACCACACCAAGGAGTTCTTCCTAGTGAAAATAGAAAAAGATGTCTCATAAATCATATCATAGCAAAATTCAAAAAGATTCATGATACCCAATTGAGAAAGGAATTCAGAAGTAAGCCATGACACTAACTCTCCATGTGTGTGTGTGGAAACCATTCCATGCTATTCTTTCCACTTGCTATCCAATAAATATATGTTATTTTAACATTTTTCAGCTTAAATGATTTTGTCACCGAACCTGTCCTACATCCTTTGCAATCATATTTCAAGACCCACTCATTTAAGCATTCCCAGAAGTCAAACCATAAGCTCCCGACCTAGATATCCCCATATGTTGCACATTTCATCACTCCCCTCATTTTTTTTGAAGTATCAATTGGAACAAATCTCACACTCATCTCTGAACCCTTGTTTGATCTCCTCACGACACTAATTGCAATAGTTATAACAAGATCAAAGGTTGAGGAGGAGTGGTTTTTGACCTGCCCAAGACACAACATTTTTTTTGAGGGCGTACAACAGTCGGACATTAGGTACACACGCATAGGTCAATCTGGTACAGTAATGAAACAGATCGGATAAGGAACGAACGTATGGAAATATCATTTAAAGCTGAAAAATATTAACCCAACATATATTTACCTTATATTAAGTAAGAAATAATCACACTTTGTGGTTTGGTGAAATTTTTTTTTGGAGATATTAGCGACACAATTTTCTCAAAAACTACTCACACAATGAGCATCAATCATCTCAAAGGTTTCACATAGATACGACCATTTATATCATTGACAGAAAACCAATTCACTAAAAATCACTCCCTGATGTTAAATTCATACAAATATTCTTTTTAGCCTTCGTTATGGTATTTTTACTTTCACCATTTTATGGTCGCCACATCATGGAATTTCGAAATTGTTGATGGGGAAAAATAAAAATACCATAAAGAAGGCCAAAAAGAGAAAACAAAAGGAGAAAATGGTGAAAAATCCTAACTAACCCAGGAATGTATCCAGCCCCCCACACCTAGAGAATGCAGTGTCCTCACTGTAATAAAAGAGACTGTGGGAAGGAAGGATAAAACCTGGTGAGTGTTATTCATAGACCGCTTCTTGAACATGGAGTTCCTCCATTGGGGACTCCGGAATGGCTTCATGGAAGTGCTTTAGCCGCTGCCCATTGACAGTGAAGGTTTTCTTGGTGTCTTCATTTTGAACCTAGACAACACCAAATGGAGAGACATTAGTAACAATGTAAGGTCTAAACCAATGGTAACGAAGCTTACCAGGGTGCAACTTCAGCCTTGCATTGTAGAGGAGGACCTTCTGCCCAATGTGTAATTGACGATGAAGGATGAGACGGTCGTGGGAAGCCTTGGTTCTCTCTTTATAAATTCAGGAGTTCTCATATGAATCTCTTCTCATTTCCTCCAACTCCTGAATCTGCAACTTCCTTTGAATACCTGCACCAGAAAGATTAGAATTGCATTGTTTAATGGCCCAGTAGGCCCGGTGCTCTACCTCAACAGGGAGGTGACAACTCTTCCCAAAAACTAGCTGATATGGTGACATGCCAATTGGAGTTTTGAATGCAGTACGGTAAGCCCATAACGAATCATCGAGTCTAAGACTCCAGTCTTTTCTATTTGGATGAACCGTTTTCTCAAGAATCTGTTTTACCTCTCTATTTGATACTTCGGCTTGACCATTTGTTTGTGGGTGATAAGCAGTAGACACTCGATGCCCAACCCCATACCTGCGCAAAAGAGATTGTATTGTGCGGTTGCAGAAATGAGAACCCTGATCGATGATGATAAACCTAGGTAATCCAAACCTACATAATATTTGGGTTCTCAGAAATTCCACAACTGTCTTAGAATCATCTGTCCTCGTGGCTCGTGCCTCTACCCACTTTGAAACATAATCCACTTCCAGAAGAATGTAAAGGTTCCCAAATGAATTGGGGAATGGTCCCATAAACTCAATGCCCCAAACATAAAAAATGTCATGGAAGAGTAAGGGTTGTTGGGGCATCTCATTTCTTTTAGAGACATTCCCCATTCTTTGACAGCGAGGACAAGATTTACAGAATTCATGGGCATCCCTAAACAATGTGGGCCAAAAGAGACCAGAATCTAAGACCTTGCGAGCAGTCCGTTGGGGACCAAAGTGGCCCCCACAAGCAAGTGTGTGGCAGAACCTAAGGACAGATTGAAACTCACTATCGGGAACACAACGCCTAATAACTTGATCACTACATGTGTGCCAGAGGTAGGGGTCATCCCAAATGTACCAACGAGACTCATGTTTTAGACGATCGGCCTGGTTTTTGGTGAAATCAGCAGGAATGCAAGACGCTACCACATAATTTACAATTTCAGCATACCAAGGAATAACATCTTGCACTCGGTACAATTGCTCATCAGGAAACAATTCATTTATGGGAATACAGGGGGATGAGTCAATGTCCGAGGGTGGGAGAATCCTACTGATATGGTCAGCAACCACATTCTCTGTTTCCTTTTTTATCCCTAATTTATAGATCAAATTCCTGAAGAAGGAGCATCCAGAGAATGAGACGTGGTTTGGCTTCTGGTTTCTTTAGGAGATATCGGAGGGCTGCATGGTCTGAGAACACAACGACTTTGGACCCTAGAAGGTATGGCCTGAATTTATCCAAGGCAATCACAATGGAAAGAAATTCTTTTTCAGTGGTGGTGTAGTTTGCTTGGGCAGGGTCCAAAGTACGTGAGGCGTAGGCAATGACATGTGGAGCTCGATCGACCCTTTGTGACAAGACTGCCCCGATGCATAGTTAGAGGCGTCACACATGAGCTAAAATGGTAAATCCCACCGAGGTGGTTGGATTATCGGGGGTGATGTGAGACTCCATTTTAACTTATTGAAAGATTCCTCACATTTTTTATCAAAATCAAATTCTTTTTCTTTTTGGAGTAATCGGGAGAGGGGGAGTGCAATTTTACTAAAGTCACGAATGAAACGACGATAAAATCCAGCATGACCCAGGAAAGACCGCACATCCCAAACATTTTTAGGGAATGGTAGGGAGGAAATGATATCTACTTTTGATTTGTCCACTTGGATACCTTCCCCAGAAATGACATGTCCCAAAACTATGCCTTGTCGCACCATGAAATGGCATTTCTCATAATTTAATACGAGATTCTTTTCAATACAGCGACGTAGGACAGAACCAAGACTACTTAAACATTCATCAAAAGAGGATCCATAAACAGTAAAATCATCCATAAAAACCTCCATGCAATTCTCCAGGTAATCCGAAAAAATACTAACCATACATCGTTGGAAAGTACCTAGAGCATTACAAAGACCAAATGGCATCCTTCTATAAGCAAATGTACCAAAGGGGCAAGTAAAGGTTGTCTTTTCCTGATCCTCAGGGGCAATATGGATCTGAAAATATCCAGAATACCCATCAAGGAAACAGTAATGGGACTTCCCTGCTAACCTCTCTAGCATCTGGTCAATGAATGGCAATGGGAAATGGTCCTTCCTAGTGTGTTGGTTTAGTCGGCGATAGTCTATACAGACACACCAACTATTCTACACACGAGTTGGAACCAATTCATTTTTTTCATTTTTAACTACAGTAAGGCCAGCTTTTTTAGGAACTACTTGAACAGGACTGACCCATTGGCTGTCAGAGATAGGGTAAATGATTCCAGCAGCCAACAATTTTGTTACTTCTTTTTTAACAACATCAAGTAGGTTTGGGTTCAGTCGACATTGTGACTGCCTCACTGGTTTAACCTCATCATTTAATAAAATATGATGTGTACAAATTGATGGGATAATGCCAGGAATGTCAGCAAGTGTCCATCCCAAAGCTTGTTTATACTTCCTCAAAAGATCAAGCAGTCGCAATTCATACTCAGGAGGGAGTGAACTAGCAATGATGACGGGCAACTTGTTTCCATTATCAAGGTATGAGTATTTTAAATCTTTAGGCAGTTGTTTTAGTTCCAATTCTGGGGGATTTTGGATTGACAGAAGTGTGTGTGAAAGTGAGAAGTCACTGATCTCATCTAACTGCTCAATGGTAACATCCTCAGATGAGGAATGAGCTTTTACAAGCTTATCAGTATCATCGATGGTCATGTGATCCTCTGTGTTCAAGAAATCATCAATTAACAAACATGCATGGCATTTCTCTAAACCGCTACAAAAATCAATGCATGATTCATTACCTAACAGTTCAATCAATGAAGAAAACTTATAAAGGGGATCAGGTGAATGAAAATAAGTTATTTCAGGGGAAGGGAGAACATCAATTGAATTGACAGAGAGAGAGGAGTGTTCTTCTGAGGGGTGCTTCATGGCATCAAGGATATTGAAGTGGACAATATTACCACCAAACTCCATAGATAATGTACCATTATAGACATTAATTATGGTTTTGGCGGTTTTCAAGAAAGGTCTCCCCAATATAATTGGGGCATGTCCATTCATCCTATCATCTTCCATTTTAAGCACGTAAAAATCAGCAGGAAAAATTAAAATTTTCACCCTCACAAGAACATCCTCTAGCACACCAGAGGGGTGTGCCGTACTCTGATTTGCTAGCTGAACGACAACAACAGTGGGCTTCAGTTCACCGACCTGCAATGAAGAGTAAATAGAGTGAGGCATCATATTAATAGAAGCACCCAAATCAAGCATAGCGTTGGAACATGAATACTCCCCTATGGTGCATGGAATCGAGAATGTCCCAGGATCATTGCACTTGGTAGGAAGTTATGACTCTATCAATTCTGAAACATTCCTCCCCAGGCTCACCTTCTCATCACCACGAAGCCTCCTTCGGTGTGTACACATCTCTTTCAGAAACTTGGCATATCTTGGAATTTTCTTCACAACATCAATCAAAGGAATGTTAACCTTTACTTTCTTGAAAGTTTCCAAGATTTCTTTATCAAGTTCGGTTTCTTTTTGTTTCTTAGGTTGGCCATCCCTTTGAGGAAATGGAAGAGGAATGGTTGGGATAGGTGGCTCATCAACAACCACAGTCTTTCCTTTGGAAGGGCTTCTCTCAGGAAAAGGGTTTTATTCTCTTGGACCATTTTCAGCAGTTGGGATGGTGGTTTCCTTTGGATGGGAGGAATCTAATGGAGGGGTCATTTTGATTTTGAGTTGTGTCCCACTACTAAGGGTGATGGCACTAACATTTCCTTTATCCCTAGGGTTTACTACTGGTTAAGATGGTAGTTTACCCGACCCATGACTTTGGATTTCCCCCACTGAGTTGGAAAGTTGGCCTAGTTGGGTCTTTAGGTCTTGTATGGATGCTTGGGTGGTTTGTTGGAATTGGAGATTATTGGCAGCCATTTTTTTCATCATATCTTCTAGGCTAGGATCGGTTTTTGGAGGGGGTGGTTGGAATGGCCTTTGGGGTGGTTGAGGATTTCTGGGTGGTGGTGGATGACTACTCTGACCTTGTTGGTTCCATTGCTATTGAGGTTGGTTTGAATACCCCCCTTGCCTATAAGCTTGGTTGTCCTTCTAACCTTGGTTGGATGGATAGTATGGTTATTGCCTAAAGGGTTGGTTAAAGGGGCGTCCTGGAAATATTGCCTCACAACTTTCAGAAGTTTCTCTCAATTGGGGGCATTGGTCAGAATAGTGTGTGTCAGAAGAGCAGATTCCACAATGGATGGGAGGAGGAGATTGATATTTCCCTTGGGAGAGAGCAATTTGTCATAGAAGGGTACTTACCTCTTCGAACTTCGTGTCCACCTTCTTCTCAAACTCAGTACTTTGCACCTCATGGACACCTCGAATGGGAACACTGGACCGTGTACCGAATTGTTGAGTGTTCTGTGCCATGTTCTCAATGAGGGTTCTTGCAGCAATTGGGGTCTTATCTACCAATGCACCACCTGCAGCAGCATCAATAATATTTCGATCAATAGGAATCAAACCTTCATAAAAATATTGAATTAAAAGTTGATCACTTATTTGGTGGTGTGGGCAACTTGAACATAAACTTTTAAAGTGTTCCCAATATTCATGTAATGTTTCCCCTTGAGATTGTCTTATACCACATATTTATTTCCTTATAGTTTCAGTTCGAGAGGCTGGGAAGTATTTTTCAAGAAAAAGGCGTTTCATGTCTGCCCAGCCCCTAATTGGTGAATTGACATAGTATAACCATTCTTTTGCAGTGTCTTCTAATGAAAATGGGAATGCCCTAAGCTTCACTTGTTCTTCATCCACATTAGCAGGTTTTAAGGTTTAACACATAGTATGAAATTCTTTTAAATGCTTATGTGGATCTTCTCCAGGCAGTCCATGAAATCTTGGTAATAAATGAATTAAACCAGATTTTAGTTCAAAATTGGGTGCCTCGCCTTGTAATTGAATGTAAGTGGGTTGGATATCAACATCAGGTGAGGTTAGTTATTTTAGTGTTCTATTATTTTCAGCCATGATATACAAGTTATGTTCAGTTTTAACTTTGGTTTTAGAAGAAGAAGAAGGATCAAGAAGAATTTTAAGATTTGATGTCTCCTCCTTCAAAGTGTGGTCTTGTATGTCTCGGTTTCATTGATGTAGGATCCTCTCCGGTTCGGGTTCGAAAGTTTGTAGGTATCCCGGAGTAGAACGCGTCATACAAAGAACCTACACAATAAATAAATTAGAACACAAAGACAAATTCAAAGGTATAAGATAAAACAAACAAATATTCACAAAAATTACAAAAAAAAATTTATCAAAAACACGCACAAAAAACCAAAGCGCTCCCCGGAAACGGCGCCAAAATTTGACCGTGATTTCGTGACACGTCAAATTGATTATACTTTTAAGGTTGATTTATAGTCTAGGGAAGACCCTAGGTCGTCTCTCAAGGAGCGTTGGTAGGTTTAGAGTGTGTATTTTTAATAAAAATGACTAAGAGAGGGGGTGGTTTTGAAAACAGTTTAAAACAATGACTTAGTTGAAATAGCCTAAAAAAATGAGTGACCAAGTGGGTTTTGAGAAATATGAGATAAAAGGGTCGATGTGATTTCACTACACACATATCAAGTTCATTTCTCATAGATATTCATCTTGGGTTTAGAGTAATTCTTTGGTTGGAGATAATTGGAATCCCGATTAATTCCTAAGCTTTTATTTCAATGCTTTAAGGACCAAACCTTGACGTAACAATCGTATTGTCAAGGTCCAGTACTTATGCATGGAATAATATCTTCCAAAGAATATTTAAATCTCAATAATTTGGGTATGAAAAGGATTCTTATGATGTCCAATCGGAACAACACAAGTCACACACCCAAAACCTCACACCGATCGGTTTGAAATTAAGAGCATATCACTCACATGTATCAAATCAAGCATTCAAATCTGAAATAAAATAAGATACATGGAATGAAATGTTTAAAAACCAAAATTAATCCAAACCAGTAGCTAATTTATGCATCGGAACTCCCTTGACATGTGTGTAGCTCCCTCACAACGAACACCCAACTTTTAGCTCGACATCGGGAGGAGGAGGAAGCTCGGGTGAAACTCCTTCTTCATTGTTGATCCCCCTATGAGGATAGGGGACTCCAGAACCTCCAAGGTGATTAGGAGAATATTCTAGGACTCCAATTTGTCAGCACTTCACTCCTTGGCCGAACTTACAAATGAGGAGCCCAAGGTGCCCTTTTATAGGAAATGTGGGAGGTGGTTTTGGGCACACAGATTTCATCAATCCATTTTCATGACGCGTTTCGGACTTCAGACAGTCTTATCTCGCTTTGGAGAAAATAGAAAAGTTGTATCCCTACCTCTTTAATGTCTCCACCGAAATTTTGGCACCGTTTGGACAACTAATACTCGAGATATTGATAAAATACAGAACACCACATTTGACTTGGTCCAAATTCGGTGGCTTGGACAGATCAGTTCGGATGGGACCCATGCAAGCCGAATCAGGATTGGGTTCCTTAATATGAAATGTAGAATATTGAATTTTGGACAGGTCCACAAAAGTTCAGCCCATTTGGATGCACGTATTTTGTGTACTATTCAAAACAGTGGACAGATGTCCATGGATCCATGCAATTTTGGCCCAGTTTTCTTTCACTTCATCAAGGGCCCTCCAAATCACCTCCACCTACATTGTAATTTTCAAAACAAGTATCATTTCCCTATTTAATAGTGATAAACACTAAATTATTGAATCAAACATGAAGTACAATATGATAATATTTTTATAATTTTTAATACAAAATATGTTTAGCACAGCGGTGTAAGGGTGAAAATGAAACAGTGAATCGTGGTACGATCACTCCCCCTTTATTATGTTGTTTTCCCTAGCGTGATTTTTGCCTCTCACACTATTCTTTTTGGGTTTTAGATGATGGATGGAACCCGAAGGAACCGTGTTGATCAATGTAATGGACAATGCAATGACTGTCCTCCTAAACAAACAAATGTTATGTGAGATGGAGTGAAAAATCTTATTGCTATACTTACACAAGCTATGAATCATTCTGGACTTCCAAATGAGAAGAGAAGGGAACAATATTCTATTGAGTCCTTCATGAGGCAACATCCACCTTCTTTCAATGGGTCTTCTGATCCACTTGTTGCTGAACAATGGATCATTACCACTGAAAAGATATTTTCAGTTCTTCAATGTTCTGAACATGATAAAGTCATCTTAGATGTATATCGTTTGGAAGGTGATGCTAATCAATGGTGGAATCTTATCAAGAATACGAGGCCAAGAGATGAAATTGAGTCCATGGAATGGGACGAGTTCAAGAACTTTTTTTTCAATAAGTACTTCCCTCGTATTCTTCGTACAAAGATGGAGAAGGAGTTTCTTGAACTAAAGCAAAAGTATGATGAATCTGTTGGTATATACGAAGCGAATTTTACAAGGCTTGCAAGGTATGCATTTGGATTTATCATCCAACCTGAAAGTAAAGTTTATCGATTCTTCAGTGGCTTAAAACCAAGTCTTAGAAGGGAATTAGCTATAAGAGACTTCAGTAGCTATGAAGAAATTGTGCGTTGTGCTATCAAGGTAGAAATGGAAGTTGGTGTTACTTATCCATCTCATAGTTTTGACAAGAAACGAAAGATGGAGTTCAAGGAGAAATCTCAGAATAATGGTGAAAAGAAGATGAATGTTTCCTTATGCTCAAAGTGTGGAAAGAACCATGGTGGAGATTGTCTTAAAGGGAATAGAAAATGTTTTAAGTGTGGAAAAGAAGGTCATCGAGCAGCTGAGTGTCTAAGTAATGGAAAAAGGGTTTCTAATGATGTGAATAAAGAAAAGACTGCAGAGAACACACCACCAACACTTCAATGCTTCAAGTGTAAGGAAATGGGGCATTCTTCTAATAAATGCCCTAATCCAAGGGTTAGTGATGATCGACATGAGCAACCGCTTAAGGAAAAGGACAAAGGGAAGTCACATGCGATCACTATTGGTGATGTTGAATATGACAACGATGTGGTGGAATGATTAAGTGTTTATGTAATGGGATTCCAAAATAATGTTGTATATAGTATCATGAAATATTGGAATATTTATGTATTGGTCTATTGTGGTATTCAATAATTTTATGGTATCAGTAACCATGGAAAGTGATTGAGATATTTTTGGAAATAAGATGATATGCGCATAACGAAGGGAAAATGAGAAAATGAAATGCTTAATAGTATTCATGAGCTCATAATTGATATAAGGACTAAGTGATATCATGGTTTGATTATAAAGAATTTTGAGGATTTTGGTTTGTGGAAAGTGTTGACTTTTAACTGCATTCATGTTTTCACTAAGGTTCAATGGGTATTCATTCTTCAAGAGAATACATGATTAAGGTATTCACATGTTTGTAATTTGACCAACAAGATATATCTTATGATATATGGGGATAAATTATGGCATTCACGTGATTGTTATGTGACATTTCAAGTAATCATTTTCTTTATAATATGAGCTTGGATCGAAGTATTTTAGATAAGCCTAAAGATTGGAATGGATTATGTTGGACATAAGTTAGTATTTTTCGATATTATTGATGGGATGTTATAGTAATATAGTTTTAGAAAAAGGACAACCTGTAGGATGAGCGACAACCCATCGCGTCGGACAAGGCTGTGGGAATCGAACCCACAACCAACGTGCGATTGACCTTTATCGCCTACCACTGGCCTACAGGAAGTCCCTGTTTAGTAGAAACTAGTTTTATTATATTAAGTAGTATGATATATGAAGTATAAGTCCATTTTAGGAACCATATATGATTAATCTCACTATAGATCGACTTATGTATATTTAATAACTTTTGCTAACCTTTTGTTTGAGACAGATGGAATGACCCATCATTCTATCACATGATCTGCTAACACTTCACGAATAACAAATTCAACTTCATTTCTTTAAGAGATGAAGTGGAAATTGTTCAAGGCATGAACAACAGTGAGATTGTACCAAAATAAAGTAAGTATTTATTCTAATTCAAATTCTTTAACTGTAGGGGAAATGATCTTGAAAACCAAAAATGTTGTCCTAGTGCCCTTATATCTGATGAATCAGATGGTACCCTAGATCATCACAAATATATGGCTTTGTGATTGTTGGATTTTCCATAGCCATGTTCTCTACCACTCTCCATTAGAACATGATGGTTAGGTTTCTCTTCTATATCCATATTTTCACCTATGTGGAAACTCAGTGATTAGTTTATTTGGGTAACCGTTACGTTTCATACTTTGGTTTTTAAAGATTGGTTTTGGTATTCCTTTTTACGATGTGGGTTTCTATTAAAGAAACTTTCGAGTAGTAAACCATTTATAACCCCGACAAATTTCGAGGGCGAAATTCATTTTAAGGGGGGTAGAATGTAACACCCCGAGATTTTATGAAAAATATTCTTTTTAATTTCATTAATGTCTTGTGTTGTACGCTACACCAAAATGAGCTTACACAACACGCATCCTTGACTTACCTTGCATTACACGCAATCGCGACCTTCCTCAATAGCGTGTGTAGTACGCAATACCGAGTTTCACTAAACAACGATATATTATTAAAACTAGCCGTTGTGAATAGTAATAACCACTTTTTGAAATTTTATTAAATTTTAGTTTTCAAAATGGACTTCATTTTTGGATTCGGAATATCGAAATTAGCTTAGGGTGAAATTTTGGTACTTTTCGGCTAACTTTCATTTTCTGATGAATAGTGAAAATTACTAATTTTTAATTAAAAACAACCTTTTTAATCAAAATAATTAATAGTGATAAATTATTAATTTGAGTGATTTTAAAGTATATTTAGAAAATATTTTTACAATTTAATACAATGTTGGTCATTGGATGTAATTTCACATTTAAACCAGACATAAACAAGTGTCAATCTTTTGATAGTTATTATCTCTTAAGAACACGCTATTTGTTTTGACGACGAGAATTAATTTTTAAATTAATTAATGCAACTGATATGTTTTGAATTTGGTAAAATAGACATCATTTTTGAGTTAATAATATCAAATATAGCTTAGGCCTAATTTTTGGTATTTTTCTGGAAACTTTCATTTTTTTGATGAATAGTGAAACCACTAAGTGGTTGTTAAAAAAATGAATTTTTCATAAAACTTAATTTTACCGCTTCTGTGAGTGGAATTTTAAAAATCCGAGAGACATGGTTGATGTCAGTAAGTAAAATGTGGTTCAATGAGATGAAAATAATTTTTGGTGAATAGTAACTTTTTACTTTTTTTATCATGGTTAAAAGTAAATAGGGTAATTAAGGGTAAAAGTGTTATTATTATTACCCTAACACATATCCTAATTCTATTGGATAAGTGTAATTCGACCAAAAACAACTTTAGGAATAAAATATGACCATTTAGACCCACATGGATTAGATTAGGACATTTATTATTAATTTATTTAAAGAAAGGGTTAAAATAGTTAAAATCAAATTTTAATAAGTATATAATTTTTAATATAGGGTTATACATAATATAAATTCGACTATAAATATTAATTAGAAAGATAAAAAGATTTTCTACATAATGATATTTTATTTGTAATTTTTAGACGTTATATAATTTAATTTATTTATGACACAAATATGATGCAGTAATTATCTTATTAATGAAATATTGACATAATTGATGTTATAAATACCCAAATAAATATAATTTGAGACTTTTTATGAATTCCACTAATTTTCTAGGTTAACATGACATGTTATTATTGATTTAAGTAACTTTTTTAGAACTAATCATTCTGTTATGATCTTCACAAAAATCAATTCCTAAATAGTGTCAAAATTGACACAAATTAGTTTTTAAAACAAATATTATATTATTAATTGTTATTTATTCCTAAAAATCTAAGGTTCAGCCAAATGACTTAGATAAGGTTATATATATTAATAATAAACAACTTGGGATTCGTTTGTCATGTTATAGTAAGTTTATTAACCTTATAGTGTAAGAACACAAAAAGACACGGTAAAAGTAAAATTATCTAACTTAATGTTAAATCTGAATGATAAGGTTAAAATAGGAACCTAAACTTGTCTAAATTCTATTGTATGAGAGGATTTCGACCCATTACCACCTTAGCTTAGAAATATATCAATTTGGAGCTATTTAAAACCGAATTTGTCTTTATAATAAAATAATATTTTTAGTTTTCCAAAGGTGCCCCTCTCCTCCCTTATAAAAGGGAACCTACTCCCTCTCTTCCTCACACCACTTTGAGCCTTAAAGCTCGGCCAAACCCTGCCAAATTCTCTTATACACTTTCCTAGAAACATCCTAGAGCTTCTGGTATTTCTCAAAGACCAATTTGAGTGCCCTAAAAGGAGATCTCAAAGAGGCGCTTCAAAGAAGAGGTAATGTCCGTTACCGATTCTTTCAAGTTTATTTCTTCTTCCACTTATTCTTACTAGGTTATTTCATTATGAATTAATAACATCAGTATCACTCATATACTGATATGTTATTATAAGTATGAAACAACCCTTTTTCACCATCTATCCATCCTACGGAAAACGAAATCACCTCGCGTGCGTACGTACGGAATACCGTCTCCACGCCGTGGTGTAATCTATTTTCCACCACCACCTTACTTGGATGGGTATAATGGTGTACATAATAACTATATATGATTATTGTAAAGTTATATTGATTCTGAAATAGTATACATACACTCCAATACAATTCCACGATCATGAGAACGATATCATCGCTCGTGCGTACGTACGGACTACCGTCTCCACGACGCGATAAGATTCATTCTCCACGTTAACCATTCATGAATGATTATAAAGTATATATAATAAGTAATCATGAAATATATGACATAATAATGATATTGGATTTATGCTTATGTATATGTATTTCATCTACTTAATTCCATTTAACTCAATAAGGAAACGAAAACAGCGTTCATGCGTACGTAAGGCCTACCGTCTCCATGAACAATGTATTTCTTTCCATTTATTGATCTATTATATATATGTATATTCTGAATATATATTATGTATAAATCATGTTTTATATTCTTGAATTAATTAATCATGATCTAAGTAATCATATGAATAATTACAAGTCAAAACACAGACGACAAATAAAACGATTTTACCCAAAATGCTCTTTAACATGGAATTTACAAAAGAACGGGTAAAATAAAGTCATAAGTGAACCATATATGATATCATAAAAATGAGTATGATTCTGGAATAAGTAAATGACATTATTTAAATCATTATACAGGAGGTTCAGACACTTACGAAGTAAATCGGACCTAAGGTAAGGGAAAATATCACAATCTCATTTTTATCCGAGATTGTTTATACTTTGGTATTTACTGGGGTGTATTTTATCATCCACATCCATGTTTCCTCAATATGAAATATTTATATTCTTATACAATAGTTTATATCCAATTTTACCCTTCGGTGAGTTTTTAGTAAAAGATATGAAAGGAATCTTTTGTCGTTTTTCGTACGAGGTACTTTTTGACTTTTCCGACAAAAGTACGAGAAGAATGTTTTTTTAACTTATACGGCATGAAAGTATTTTTTTTACGATTTTATAAAGACATATTTTCATGAAGATTCCTAAAAAATATTTCATGATATTTTCAAAAAAATCCTTTTCTTTTAAAATTGCATGACATTTTTTGAAAAGAAAATAATTTTGAAGAAAAAATGATATTTTCCTCAAGAATTCATTTCAAGTGTTTTATCAAAACCATTTTCCATCTAAGATGACATTATTTCATATGTGTATGTTTCAAGTATAATGTCCCTATGATTTACATGGTTTCACTTTCCTTATTATGAAATGATATCCATTTCTTTTATATGGATTATTTAATGATGGGATGATGTTTATGAAACCCATTTTATTTATTGGGTTTTTATGAATGATGTATGTTTATTTTGTGGCACAAGTAAGAATGATTTCATTATGAGATGGGTGGGACCTATATCTACCTCCAATGCATTGGGTAAAGATTTATATCTCATGAGATAGACATGGCTGGAATGGAAAGTTAAACCGGTTCAGTAATACAGGACTGGAACGAGGAGTGAACTCGATTCAGAAAGGGACTTTGTTCACTAAGATGGTCTTGGCAGCAATGCCTTGGCTACTATGGAAATCATATCATGTGGTTAATGGTTGCCACAATTACATGTTTTATTCCTATGCTATTTTATCATTCTTAATGTTTTTTTATGATCTATGACTTACGTACTTCCATGTTTTGTGTCATTCCTCAAGATTTTGATGTTTAAACATTATGTTCATGTTTTTAAGTTCAAATGTATATGGTATGTTTTATTTTATCCATGCTTACCCTTAGTGAGCATTTGAGCTCACCCTTTTTATGTTTTCTTTTCCCCAGGATATAAATAAAGGTTTTAGGTAAAAAAAGGGGAAGATCTTTATTGTGAGATATTGAAGATCTTTCACCACGATTAGAAGATTTTATTCCAAGTTTCCAAAGACACTAAACAATTACGGTTCTTATGTGTATTTTTTTCTTATGTATTAAGTATTCCGCAAAAGTAATGTAATGTCCATGTACGTCAAGCTTCGGGTCTCTACATCTATTGAAGAACGTAAATCCGACGACCGAGCTCGGGATCAGAGACGTGTGACGGGCGTGACGAATGTCGAAAAATTCGACTTCTATCTTCATTGTCAACAATCAAACAAGGTAGGGGTTTAATTGTGTTTGATTATTTGCAGGAAGTTGTAGGGTGGTTGATTGATATTATTTTCTCTTCCATTCTTGATAATTCTTTGAAATTCAAGAAGGAATTGAACCGCTTTCTACCGCTCTAAACGCGGAGGGTGCGGGCCAAACAAACATAGCCCGATCCCTCCGCCGTTCTTCTTTGATGTGTACTTCGAAATGAAGGAAGGTGACAAAGGTGAAGAAGGTGATGAAGGCAACAACACCGCCAGCCGTGACCTCCGTGACCCGCACCACCCCCACAGTGTTCCGGTCTCCCGACTGAATTGGCCGTGCGCCCCGATCGAGCCACCTTCGGCGCTCCGGCCTCTCGACCGAACCGGCTACGCACCCCGGCTCCGTGCCCCAGCCGAGCCGCCCCGCAGCACTCCAGCCACCTGACTGCACTAGCCTTGCGCCCTGCGGCACTCCGGCCTCCTGGCAGAACCGGCCCCGCGCCCCGCGGTCCTCCGACCTCCCGGCCGAACCAGCCCTACACCCCCGCGGTGCTCCGGCCTCCAGGAAGAACCTGCCTCGTGCCCTGGCGGAAACGCCCTTGCCGTGGCCCTCCGATCTACCCCGAATCGTGCCGCCCATGGCCCTCTGAGCCGTCCCGGCTCATACCGCCCCGCGGCCTCATGCCCTCGCGATAACTTTTGGCCGAGCCACTCCATGGCCTCGCGCCCTCATGGCCATCCGCAGCTCTCCGCGGCCTGTTAGGATGGACCCAGTGGGCCAGACCGATCCAACGGGCCGGGTCGGTCGAACCGGGTCAGACCGGACCCGGGCCCACTCTGACCCCTTTTACTTTCTTTTGGCCATATCTTTGGCACCAGACGTCCGTTTGATGAATCTTCAACGGTGTTGGGAACCTTGGAGTGAGTCGGTCCCTTTGAGTGATACTACACTAAGTTTTGGATTGAGATGGGATACGATTAGGTTGTATCGAGCATGAATCCAACCGGGCCCCCAGGGCTAAAAGGCTAATAACTCATAGACCGAGCGTCCAATTGACGCACTGTCTATTGCGTTGAGACCCCTATGACATGACAGACCTTTGGGATACTTCTACGTGGGACATTGTGGTAGTTGAAGCATCAACCAGTAGCTTGTGGAGAGGATCCTTCCAGAGACGAGCAAGCATTTGTGCGGGAACCTAGTAGCTGGCTAAGACTTTATGACTATTGACTGTTTCGACTCGGAGTGAATCGACTGGCCCAGTGGGGAGCGCCTTGGTGATGTGGCAGACCCACGGTGGGGAGTGCCTTGGTGACATGGCAGACCCACGATACTCGACAGGAGGAGTACCTTAGTAGGCCATGAGGGGGAGCACCTCTGTGTGACGCGGCAGACCCATGGCGGGGAGCGCCTCTATGTGATGCGGCAGACCCACGGTACTCAACAGGAGGAGTACCTCAGTAGTCCAAGGTTAGTGGGAAGCGCCTATGTGTGATGCGGAAGACCCACTGTACTTGATAGAGAAGGAGTTATCCAGTAGCCGAGGGTTCAGAATGTTACTTGTTACCACCCCTAGAATAAATCCTGGTGTGAACTGAGTCAGTACCTCTATGTTTTTCCTCATGATTGAGATGAATCACTTGATAACTTAGATATATGTATGGGAATATACCTAAGTAGGGTTATCTATTGATTTCATACCTTGTCGTCTATCCTTGGTGGATTTTGTGAGACCTTGAGGGTCTCGAGGTCCCTACTGAGTATCGTTATACTCACCCCTGCACTGGCTATGCCCACACCTTGTTTTGTTGGATACAGACGATGAACATTTCTAACTGAGGATGAGAGTACCAGGACCGGACGGTACCCGGAGGTGGACCATACGACGTGTCAATACGTGGAGGAGACGGACATACGTGGTGTGCTGAGGAGGCTATCTATACCTACCTTTCCGGTAGGAACCTCGGAGGATGATCTAGTAGCTGTCTTTTCTCTTTATTCAGTTGTATATTATTTCAGTTGTACTTGTACCTTCACTACTGGGCTTGTATTCCAGCCCCTTTTACTTTTCAGCACTCTTTTTGTTATACAGTTTACTTGTATTGGTATCTTGTTGTGTACTTGGTTGTGAGTGTTTACAGGTTATAAAGGTAATGCCTTCCCAGTTTAGGGAATTATTCCTTTGGTGCTAGTCGCCAGCCCCTAGCCTATGGAAGGCGGGCTTGGGGTAGTCACGGAACGAGCCCTGGGGGATAGTTTGTGACAAATTGGTATCAAAGGAGTCGGTTCTACCGCAAAACTTAGGACTTTGATCTATCTTTTTAACAACAATAGTGTTAAGTGTAGTGAGTGTGGTTTTCAGTTCAAGGAGTCCAGTGTTGGTGCGGTGGCCGACATATCCATACACCAGGACCCTGACTTCTGATATCCGACTTAGTGCATGAAAACACTGATTGCGTGTGTGTTTTCAAGAGTCTTATTTGTGAAATCTTTGATTCAGCTCACCAGGTCAGCTCACCGGGTTTAACTTTTTAACCGTGTCACACCTATTTCTTTTCAAGATGCCTCCACGTAGACAACCACTCAGGGTTCTGAGAGTTGTATGCACTGATAGCCCACCGAGGGATGAGGCCTCAGTGTAGGGCCCTTTTCCAGTAGAGGCACCAGCGGTACCACTCCCCATTGGGCCACCGATGCCACCAACCCCAACAGTATGTGGTGTATGCCGCTTGAATGTGTTGCACGAGTTCTAGCACCAGAGGCCACCCAGGTTCAGAAGATAGACGAACCCACAGGTAGCTGAGGATTGGCTAGAGGCCGTGGTGAGAGTTTTTCGATTGGTAGGGACATTAGCTGATTTCATGGTGATCCTTGCCGCCAGCCTTCTATAAGCAGCAGTAGGTAGATGGTGGAGCTTGATGCTCCAGGTTCACAATAAGGTGACGCTTCTCTGGGCAGACTTAGAGAACCTGTTTCGGGCAGAGTTTGTTCCAGCGACTCTTCGCGCAATGCGCATATAGGAGCTACTTCATCTGTAGCAGGGCAACATGACTGTGTCTCAGTACTCAGCGAGGTTCACTGACCTCTCACGCTACTTCACATATATGGTGCGAGACCCATTCTTTAGGGCCCAAACCTTTGATCAGGGGCTCAGGCAGGAGATCAAGGCTTCGATGATCTCACTCAGCATCCCGACGCAGAAAGGGGAGTTAGAGAGAGCCCTCTTGGTAGAGAGTTTCCTCGCTGAACAGTCACCAGCAGCAAGACCCACTACCATTCATCATGTAGCAGATTCTTTTGCAGCTGGTAGCAGAAAAATTTCACATAGGTTCAAGAGGAATAGACCTACAGGTGGATGACCGCATGACTCAACATCGGTTGTGTGGGGCACCCTAAGAGAATCTAGTCATGTCAGGAGTGGGCAGTGTTACACATGTGGTGGGCGGGGTCACATGGCTCATGACTGTCTGACCCGTTATACGGATGATCAGCAGACGGTCGAAGGACTGCCCGAGCAGAGACAGAGGATTAACCGAGGAGGTTTGTAGGGAGAAGGCAGACGTGGTAGAGGAGCTGGCCGTGCAGCTGGCGGTGGGCGACGATTCGAGATATTACCCCCACCACCACCAGGAGGTCCACCCCGACCGCAGGGAGCAGGTGGATAGGGGAGAGCTCAGCTCCAGGCAGCTGAGGCTTACAATCTTGGCACTCTGGAGATGATATGAGGTACGATCTGTGTTTACTCCACCTTAGCTACAGTACTTATAGACACAGGTTCCAGTCATTCTTTTATTGACACTACCCTCGTTCGGAGCTCAGATATTCCGACAGATCCGTTGGCTCGATCCTTACGGCTAGAGACTCATACGGGAGAAAATTCAATGATTACGCACTGGTTCCGGCAGTGCGAGCTTACTCTAGGAGGTGAGAGATTTAGCTGGGATCTCCTAGTAGTGGCGTCGAGGCCTTACGACATCATCTTGGGTATGGACTGGTTATCTACAGTCCATGCTCAGATAGACTGTATTAGGCGCAAAGTGCGGTGTGTCTGCACAGATGAGACTAGGTTTACCTTCACCGGTGAGAAGGGAGCCTATACAGCATATGATGGACTTAACCAAAGGAGAGTGCAGCCAATCACTCATCAGTTGGCTAGGCTTAACCTTGGAGTTGTTTAAGTGTAGAGTCCGAGTTATCCTGTAGTGGTGGAATAGTACACAGATGTTTTCCCTGATGATGTCCCAGGTCTACCTCCTCAAAGAGAGGTGGACTTTTACATTGAATTGTACCCCGGTACGACACCGATATCTACACCAGCGTATCAGATGGCTCCCACAGAGCTTCGCGAGCTGTGAGTACAACTAGAGGAATTGCAGGGGAAGGGATTCATCTGGCATAGTGTTTCTCCCTGGGCAGCCCGAATTCTGTTCTCCAAGAAGGCTAATGGGAGCTTGAGGCTTTGTGTTGACTATCGGCACTTGAACCAAGTGACTGTGAAGAACAAATACCCACTCCCAAGGATTGACGACCTATTTGATCAGCTGAAGGGAGCTCGTTGGTTCTCAAAGATAGACCTCAGATCAGGCTATCACCAGATCAGAGTTCAAGACAAGGATGTGCAAAATACGACTTTCATATGTCATTACGACCACTACGAGTTCTTGGTATGCCATTCGGCGTAACCAATGCTTCAGCAGTGTTCATGGGACTCATGAACATGGTCTTTCAGCCATACCTTGATCGTTTTGTAGTGGTCTTAATTGATGACATTCTGATCTACTCGGCTACTAAGGAGGAGCATGCCTATCATTTGTAGGTAGTAATGGACACACTCCAAGAGCACAAGATTTATGGTAAGCTCTTGAAGTGCCAGTTTTGGATTCAAGAGGTTCACTTTCTGGGACATGTCATATAGGAGGCTAGATTTGTAGTGGATCCAGTGAAGATTGGGACAGTACTTTCTTGGGAGCCACCCAGGAGTGTGAAAGAGGTACGAAGTTTCCTGGGTTTGGCTGGATACTACTAGAGGTTTGTGCCAGACTTCTCTAGAGTTGCAGCACCACTATCAGTATTGATGAAGAATGGGAAACCCTTTGTTTGGTTTTCGAAATGCCAGTGGAGTTTTCAGGAGCTGAGGTAGAAGCTGACTAGTTCCCCCATCTTGAGTCTTCCAAAGGAAGGCGTATTGTACATAGTTTACTACGACACATCAGGGATGGAACTTGGATGTGTCCTGATGCAAGAGTGAGAAATGATTGCATATGGTTCTCGATAGCTGAGATAGCATGAGCAGAACTACGCTACCCATGACCTGGAGTTAGCACCGGTGGTCTTAGCCTTGAATATGTGGCGACACTATCTGATGGGTGATCGTTTTACTGTGTACTCTGATCACAAGAGTCTCAGGTATATCTTCTCTCAGAAGAACCTGAACCTGAGACAATGACGTTGGCTTGAGTTCCTCCAGGACTATGACTTCGAGATAGTCTATACTCTTGTAATGAGGAACGTTGTAGTAGATGCACTTAGCAGGAGATCTGGTATACAACTTTTAGGAGAGGCGACAGAGTAGCTGTCTGGTTTGAAGATATCCTTTGTGGATAGAGATGGAGCAGCATTTCTACAGTCTCTTATAGTCACTCCCCCTCTTATTCAGCGAGTCAGGGAGGCACAACATGGGGACGCTGACTGCGAGACACGACGTGCTCAGATATCCACAGGACAAGCACCTGATGGATTTTCTGAAGGTGGGGAGCACGTAGTCCTCTTCATAGGACGTACCATGGTACCGGTGTCACTTCAGGAGGAAGTGTTGAGGGAGTTCCACACATCCCCTCTAGTGGTACATCCAAGAGTGGTGAAGATGTACCAGGATCTCCGACGACAGCACCAGTTCTGGGAATGAAGAAGGCAGTAGTAGAGTTTGTCTCTCGATGGCTCACTTTTCAGTAAGTGAAGGCAGAGCATCAGGTACCAGTAGGCTTCGTTCAGCCTTTAGAGGTCCCAAAGTGGAAGTGGGATGAGATATCCATGGACTTTGTGACAGGACTTCCACGTACATCCAGGGAACATGACTCTATCTGGGTGATCATCGACCGACTCACCAAGTTGGACCACTTCCTACTGATCAGAGAGAAGGGTTCAGTAGAGAGATTGAGATGCCTCTATGTGCAGGAGATTGTGCGGCTACATAGAGTACCTTCGACGATTGTCTCCGATTGTGACACATGACTTATTTCCTGGATATGGAAGGGGTTGCAGGAGGCTTTTGGGATGTAGATTCATTTGAGCACTGCCTTCCATCCTCATACGGATGGCCGGACTGAGCAGACCATTCAGACCCTCGAGGACATGCTGCGTGCTTGTGTCCTTGAATTTGGTCACAGCTGCGAGGATCACTTTCCTTTGGTGGAGTTTGCATAAAACAACAACTATCACTCCACTATTGGGATGACACCTTTAGAGGCATTGTACGAGAAACCTTGCAGACCACCTTTGTGCTGGACTGACCCAGGGGAGTCAGCAATCGTGGAACCAAAGATGGTTCAGGCTACTACAGAGAAGGTGCAGATCATCCAAGAGCAGATGAAGACTGCACAGAGTAGGCAGAAGTCATATGCCGACAGGAGACGAAGACCTCTGGAGTTCAAGGATGGTGACTACGTCTTTCTACGGGTCTCACCTCGACGAGGTTTGCAGAGATTTGGTCGAGGAGGAAAGTTATCTTTGAGGTTCATCGAACCTTTTCAGGTCCTCAGCAGAGTTGGAGAGGTGTCTTACCACTTAGCTCTTCCACCTCAGTTGCACCAGGTGCACGACGTCTTCCACGTATCCCAACTGAGGAGATACGTGCACGACCCTTCTCACATCATTGATCATGGCGAGCTATAATTCAATGATGGGGTGACTTTTACAGAGGTCCCAGTAGAGATTGAGGATCGACAGGAGTAGGTCCTTTGTGGATGGTCGATACCTCTGGTGCGCGTTCGCTGGCAGAATGAGAACCTCTAGGAGGGAACTTGGGAGACGGAGGCTCAGATGCATGCTTAATACCCCCACTTGTTCCTTAGTTTGAGTTGTAGATTATGGGTATGTAAATCCCTGAGGTGGGGAGAATGTAAAGACCCTAAATTTCCATGTAATGTTTTTTAATTGGATGGTAATTTTACGAGTCCACAAAAATTGACGTCGCATGATTCCGAGGCCTGGAGTGCCCTAAATGAATTTATGAACTTTTTTTGGGTATGTTTAATAAACTCATGAGTGAGTTTTTCTAAAATTTAAACTGGTGCTCGGAATTGAAATCTGAGGACACCGTTGAACTCGTAGCGCCGGTATTCTCTTAAAGAGGCTTTCATCTCAACAACAGTTGGTCGAGGGTGGAAGTTAGTTTTTGGGTTTTTTTTTGGAATTAAAAAATTAAAATAAACACACATTTTATTTTATTTTTTTGTAACCACCCACTTGTGGAAGTTGGGAAGTGGGGACCACCAGACCTTAACCTCCCATGAGAGGTTATGGTGGTGGGGACCACCTGAGGCCTAAACCTCTTCAACTCCCTCATTAATGTGGAGGAGCCTCTTGATCTTCCTACACATTAATTGTGCTAACCCTCCTCCACATTAAATTATGCCAACACACCACATTGAATTGTGCCAATGTAAATTAATTGGCTTGTATTTTTTTTAAATTTTAAGTAGCATCATTGTTGGAATTTAGGAAGGTTCCTAATAAATGAATCGTAATAAATTCCATGATCATTACATACCTCCCCCCCTCTCCTATATATATGGATTTTGGGATGAGGATTTGGGATGGCTTAACCAAGCGACGAAGCGCTGGTAAAGTTCCGCGTCACCCAACACTTGGAGGATTACGCTCTCCAATGAAGAACGTGGTCTCCAACGAAGAACGTGCTCTCCAACAAAGAACGCTCCACCGACAAAGAATGCTGACTTTGACCTTCTTCCTCGAGACATCCTCCATCGGTGGACATCTTCAATAATGAAGAATCAACTCCATTGAAGAACGTAAATCTGACGACCGAGCTCGGGATCAGAGACGTGTGATGGGTACGACGAACGTCGACAACTTAAACTTCTCTCTTCGTCGTCAACAATAAAAAAAGGTAGGGGTTTAATTGTGTTTGATTATTTGTGGGAAGTTGTAGGGTTGTTGATTGATATTATTCTCTATTCCATTCTTGATAATTCTTTGAAATTCAAGAAGGAATTGAACCGCTTGCTACCACTCTAAACGCGGAGGGTGCGGGCCAAACGAATATGGCCCGACCCCTCCGCCGTTATTCTTTGATGTGTACTTCAAAATGGAGGAAGACGATGAAGGAGACGAAGGTGATGAAGGCAACGATGCCGCTACCCATGGCCTCCGCGACCCGTGCCGCCCCCGCTGCGTTCCAGTCTCCCGGCCGAACCGGCTCCACGCCCCGGCTGAGCCACATGTGGCTCTCCGACCTCTCGACCAAACTGGTCGAGCACCCCAGCTCTGTGCCCCAACCGAGCCACCCCACAGCGCTCCAGTCACCCAGCCGAACTAGCCCCGTGCCCCGCGGCGCTCCGGCCTCTCGGCTGAACCGTCCCCATGCCCTGCGGCGCTCCGGCCTCCCGGCCGAACCGGCCCCGTGCCCTGCGGCGCTCCGGCCTTCTGGCCTAATCGGCCCTACGCCCCGGCTGAACCGACCTCGCTCTTGCCCTCCGAGCTGCCCCAGCTTGCGCCACCCGCAGCCCTCCGAGCTGACCCGGCTCGCGCCGCCCGCTGGCCCTCCGAGCTGCCCCGCAGCCTCGTGCCCTCGCGGAAACTTCTGGATGAGCTGCTCCGCAGCCTCGCGCCCTCGCGACCATCCATGACCTATCGAGCTGGACCCAGCGGGCCAGACCAATCCAATGGGCCGGGCCACACTGCGGGCCGGGTCAGTCCGACCAGGTCGGACCAGACCCGGGCCCATTACGATCCATTTTACTTTCTTTTGGCCATATCTTTGGCACTGGACGTCCGTTTGAAAAACCATCAGCGGCATTGGGAACCTTGGAGCGAGTCGGTCCCTTTTAGAGATACTCCACTGAGTTTTGGATTGATATGGGATACGGTCAGGTTTGATTGATCACGAATCCAACCGAAGCCCCGAGGCTAAAATGCTAATAACTCACAGACCGGGCGTCCGATTGACGCACCGTCTATTGAGTTGAGACACCTATGACGTGGAGGACATTTTAGATACTTCTTCATGGGGAATAGTGGAAGTTGGAGCATTGACCAGTAGCTTGTGGAGAAGATCCTTTTGGAGACGAGTGAGCATTTGTGTGGGAACCTAGTAGCTGGCTGAGACTTGACGATTGCTGACCGTTTCGACTCGGAGTGACTCGACTAGCCCAGTGGGGAGCACCTTGGTAACATGGCAGACCCACAGTGGGGAGATCCTTGGTGATGTAGCAGACCCACGGTACTCGATAGGAGGAGTACCTCGGCAGGCCATGAGAGGGAGCACCTTTGTGTGACGCGGCAGTCCCACGGTGGGGAGCGCCTCTGTGTGACACGACCGACCCATGGTACTCAATAGGATGAGTACCTCTACAGTTCAAGGTTAGTGGGAAGAACCTCTGTGTGACGTGGTAGGCCCAATGTACTCGATAGAGGAGTTATCCAGTAGATAAGGGTTCAGAATGTTACTTGTTACTACCCCTAGAATAAATCCTGTTGTGAGCTGAGTCAGTACCTCTGTGTTTTTCCTCATGATTAATATGAATCACTTGATAACTTAGGTATATGTATGGGCATATAGGTAAGTAGGGTTACCTGTTTATTTCATACCTTGTGGTCTATCCTTTATGGATTTTGTGAGACATCTAGGGTCTCGGGGTCCCTACTGAGTATCATTATACTCACCCCTGCATGGGATATGCACGCACCTTGTTGTGTTGGATGCAGACGACAGACAGCGCTGACTGAGGATGAGAGTACTGGGACTGGACGGTACCCGGAGGTGGACCATACGGTGTGTCGATACACAGAGGAGACGGACGGACGTGGTGTGCTGAGGAGGCAAACTGTACCTACCCTTCAGGCAGGAACCTCAGAGGACGATCCAATACCTGTCTTTTCTCTTTCTTCAGTTGTATAGTATTTCAGTTATACTTGTACCTTCACTGTTGGGCTTATATTCTAGCCCCTTTTACTTTTTAGTACTCTTTTTGTTATACAGTTTACTTGTGTTGGTATCTTTTTGTGTACTTCATTGTGAGTGTTTATAGGTTATAAAGGAAATGCCTTCCCAGTTTAGGGAATTACGCCTTTGGTGCTAGTCTCCAGCCTCTGGCCTACGGAAGGCGGGCTTTGGGTAGTCACGACATGGGACCTGGGGGACGGGTCATGACAAAGTCTGCCTCTAATAGGCCACAGGTTGGCAACAATCACAAAGGGTGTATCATACATAAAAATGAGAGGCATTAATCTCTAAGAGAACATAAAGAAGATAGAGATAAGACAATTACAACAATCAAATATTGCTTATAAAGATAAAATAAACCCAAGTGCATGTATTTAATATCATACAAGACTAAAAAAAATTAAAGGGAAACAATAAGTACCAAATATAAACTCATTAATGACCATGAATCCTAAATAGCTCATGAAAAAACACGATCTAGTAATATCCATCCAGATCTCCAACTTTCCCCTTTTGACTTTAAAAATAGTTTTTATATATATAGGGTGAAAATAACAGGTATAATCAGTTGGATACTCCCTAAATCCTCTCATGTAAAAGATAAACAAATCATACTAAATCCCTATAAACAACAAGTGAAGATAACTCATCACCTAAACAGGTATACTAAGTTATCATCCTCACTATGTCTATCTCTCACCAAGTAATTCATATAAGAGATCTTATATTATAGTAATACAACAAGGGTGCCCTTCTATCGTTTACCCACTAGTTTTATGCTCTTCTCCAACATTGTATGTCTCATGCCATGTCTCTTCAAAAGAATCTAGCTTGAAGACACTTGGGCTAAGTATCACAACATGCATCTTATGAATCACATTATTTCATTATCCCATGCCATATCTCCATATAGTAACCAAATAGTTTCTAGGAGCCACCATAACCTATATTCCATGTATTATACCTCAATCCATCACAACCCATACATCAAGTAATGTACCTTGGTCAATCACAACCCATACACACCATACCTATAATAATCCTTAAGATACTATATATAGAGATGCATGCATGTGAAATAACTAAAATCTATTACATTCCTCTACATAGATATATGGGAAACTAACCACCATGCATACCAACACATAACACTACCAAGACAAGAGATCAGGACTAGAGGGGGTAGTCAACTATCAACCCCTCAATAACTTGGATGTTAGGGAAAACACCCTTATAGAGCCCACTCTGTTTTAGTCACCCTACCAACATAGATGGGGAAACGTATAAAATCACAAAATATATAGGATATAATATAGTTCACAACCACACTATGTGCATAACTTGTTCCTAGGCACAACTACAACTATCTTCACCCAGACACCTAACTACCACTACTAGAGACTAGATATTTTATAAGAACACAAGCATTAAGAAGAATTATATTAAATTACTTATTTTATTTTTAAGAATTTAATCTTAAATTAATTAATTCATTAGCTATTAATTAACCATCAATATTATTCCAAGTTTTATTTCATTAATTATCAAGTGAAGTACATTCCCTCCAGGAATAATACAATTGAGTCCACTATTTCTCAGGATTAACACTAAATTTTTCATTCCAGCAAGAACTAACCCTATGGGTTAATTCATTTATTAATCATTTACTATTCCATAATTCTTGATATTATAGGAAATTTCCTAAGCTACTGTTAAGGATATGCATTACCAAGAACATCTAGTTGCCTCAAGAAGTGGGGAAAGAAGGCAGATAAACAAGAAACTAGGCCATCTGACCTTTAAAGGGATTTATTAATAAGCAAGCATCTTAGATTTAAGAATATCAATAGGTAAGCCCAACTTTAACCCATTCCACAAAACTTGGTGCCATCCCTGAAACCGTCATGCATATCACCATGCATCCTACCATCACAGGCATCCAATGCTGCCACAAACTTGGGCCTCCCCACCCATATCTCATCAGCCATCTCGAGCTCACATAAAATCACATAACAAGGTTCATATCCAGAGAAAGACAAAAAGGAAGCAAGCAAAAAACATAGTCAATAAGTCATCCATGCCCTAAAACAAGGCATTTAACCTTTATATGAATACAAGATCTCATAGACCCAACACATGGAATTTATCCTTCACAAGAAAATGGGAAACCTTGGCCCCAAACATTTATATTTATAAAAAAATAATTCTTATTCCATATTAAATTAACTAATTCATTTATTACAGGTTATGTCTATAGGTAACCTCTGACATCATCTACCACAAACTATCATTTATTAAAACATGCTCTTATGCATCAATTCTAGTTTCAAAAAATTGCAAGAAGATCAATTCTTATTTAACATTACTTAATCACTATTATCAACAATAATCATTCCATCTTTAAGTTAATTATTCAATTCCATTTACATGGAAGAAAAAACCAATTACATATGCATTTAGGATCAATTTGGTTACCATAAAATTACAAGAACTGATTCATTAAACATGCCTCTTTACATTTATTTAACCAACCAAAAATTACCAATTTTATGTTCTTTAACCATTTTAATCAAATTAAACATATAAAACCTAGCATAACAAACATGATAAATAACATAACATAGATAACACACTATCTAGTAAATCAAGAGGCAAACCTCTATCATGGTGAAAGAACACATGCGATCACTAATGATAAACTGTTAATTCATTAATTTGGTATATCCTTTATTAGGGTTAATTCCACTACCACCTAAAAATCTAAAGTATAGTAAATTTGTGATTTCATGTAAAATAAAGGAGAAGTAATGAATCTCCTAGCTAAAAACTTCAATATTCTTTAACCTAGAATGAAACATCAACATGGATCTCCAATCACCTCTCCCGTAAGGAAACTGTATCCCTCCAAGGACATTGTCCCACGAAGACACCAAAAATTACAAGATAACCTTCATTAGAACGATGTAAATCAACCTCCATAACATGGAAATATAACATAGGAGGAAACTAGATTGAACAAAGAATAAATCACAAGAAGAAAAGGTAGAACCCACCTTGTATCACTATGGATAAAACTCGGGATTTCAAGGATTAATCCCTATCAAAAGGGTCTTAAAAGTCATTGAAAATCACTCTAAGGAACCTAGACTTTAAGAGGAGAATATGGGATAAAAGTGGGTTTAGATGGAGGTTTGGGGTATTTATAGGCCAAATTAAAAACCAAAGACCATGGTGCAACCCCTTATACCACATCGTTGAACTACTTTCCACAAGGCATATTACAATGCAAGGTAGGAAACTATGTCGTAACCCCCATGATTAAAGGTGCATCTGAGAAACATGAATCCTTCCATGGAGTAGATCCTATAAAAGGGGATAGTGACTATGGTGCAAGGAAACCCATTATTCCGCATAACCCAGTTCCAAAAGGGAAGCTACACCCTATCATAACTCCTATGATGAAGCTACCCTGAAATTGGTAGAACACCTCTTAGAGCACTATGCTGCAACTGGGGCCTCCTCACTACAAAATCCATCCAACATGTACTACAACCCCACTCCACAACACTACAACCTAGCTAGGATACATTGCAGCCAACCTCCATGATGTGACCGTGGTAATAGATCTGAATCTCCTCCCTTGAGTCCCTATATCCAGCCACACTATGCCACATCAACCACACTTATGGAACAACCTAGGGATATATAGTGAAAAATATTATTTAGTTAATATTTTACAGCCTAACTCCCCTATATTCCATCAAAACACAGTGGAACCTCCTTCAAGTGCCTTCAACACACAAAACTCACAAAGGAAAGGGCTACTAGGATCTAGTTCCTTAAATTCATTCTCTTATGTGTGTCCTCCTTTATTAACCATGTGTATAGACCACCATTTTTCACATATCAAAACATTTTCACCTTTTTAAAAAACCATTTTAAATTCACACACACACACACATATATATTTCAATATTTTTAAATCTTTCCTACCATAAATATAATAAAACCATGAAAATTGGACAAGGATTATTAATTAAATTCTAAAATTATTGATATTAATTAAAAAAATGTATACATGAAATATGGACATAAAATCCCCCCACACTTAAAATTTTATTATCCTTAATAAAAAATCTCTACATGTTACAAATGGCAACCATTCTACTATGATTTGTATTCCATTATTAATAAAATAAAACAATTATTAATGGGTAACAAACTTTTAAACATCACATAAAATATATCTTTTTAAATTCCTCACTTTTCAAGGCAACCAAATCAATTATGAATTTTAATTTTTTACTTTGAAATTTAAATACTTCTCCTCACTTCCATTCAAATTTCTCAATTTCCTATTACCATGCATGCTACTTGTGATTTACCTTACTTTTAAATATTTTTTCCTCATCTCTCAATGTACATATTTAAATGGAGTTATGCTCATACCTTAAGTACATGCTTCTCACTATAGGATTTCAAAGGATAAAATGACTATGAGGCTTAGGGTAGGTAGAAATTGATGTAAAAAATAAATAAATATAAAAATGAGGTTGTATCAAAAGAACATTTCATGATATCAATAGAAATGCTCAATGATAAAAAACTATCTTCAAAAGTAAACTCACCCCACGCTTACCAAACTCAATGTAAAGGCTCAAAAATCATAATTAAATAAATATAATGGAGGGATACCCTATTTCCAACAATTGTTTCTTTTTTCAAACATTTTTATGTCAATAATTTTCAATAATGATTTTTATTTTTACTTTTTTTCAATAATGATTTTTTATTTTTATGGAGGGAGAAACTAATAAAACATAATGAAATAAATTGATGAAACTTCTCCCAATACCAAAGGAATCACCTCACAACTTCTCTTATTTATTTAATATCCCCTTCCACCATGGATAATCTCCCCCCCACTTAATCATTTGAATATCATAAAAAAACCAAGAGTAAGGGTAGGAAGGGTAAGATAGGCTAGTAACATGGATATTCTATAACAAGGTAATTCATGGATTCCATGGGCTTAAATAAGAAAAAATTTCAAGGTAGGTCTCAAGTATATAAGAGATAAAATCAAAATTACTCAATGATTTTAAATGTAATTTTATATAATCATAGTTTTAACAATATTCTATGCAAGTTCTAAAAGGAACACATGCCCCAAGTATCTCTCAAGAAATGGGCATAAGAAATAATATAACAAATTGGCTTAAAACCCTCCCATGAATGAGAAACATATAATAAAGGATAATAAATCATGGTATACAAAAAAATAACAAACCAATCAACATGAAATTCAAAAATTCAAGGCATGAAACATGTAAAAGGGAATTTTCATCCATATAAATTAATTATCCTCCATAAATCATGATTCATCAAATTGATATCCCTATTCTTATCTCTAATCACTCAATCCCCCATATCACTCATTCAATTTCATTAACATTGAAATCTAAAAACATGGAATCATGGGATTTCTAAACGATGTTTTATACCATAGATAAACAATTAAGCAAAATTTTAAGTGCGGATTGCAATTTTCATTCAAAAAAATAAAACATAGATTTGAAAAAAAATGTAGGGGAGTGAAAGATAAATAATAAAAAAATAATACTACCCTTTACTCATGAATATCCTTCCATTCTATTATTTTGTGCATTTATCATCATGGAACTACAAAATAAAGCACCCAAGTGAAAGTATAAGGACCATGTCATTCAGTTCAAAAGATCAAAATGGGATTGAAACTACATTCTAAAATAAACCCATAAACAAATTCCTAATATAATTCTTAAATTTAAAAATATATTATAAGAAATAAAAAAAACTTAAGTTGACTCTTGAAAAAAAAATTCATTAAGGTATTTAAGATAGACCTCACCTCATTAAATCATATAATAATAGCGTGAAAAAGTGTTATCTATACTAGTTTTTAACATGTATGATGTTGTATTTCATCTGGTAAAACTCTAATCCTCCTCTTTAAAATATGCTTATTACTTTATGAAGGAGGAAACCAGAATTTGGATAGTTTAAAATATTGGAAAAGTAAGTCTTGGGATATCTAAACCTTGTATTAATTCTCTTTTACCTATTCTACCTACTTATCCTTATTAAAATATTTAATTTCCTTCTAAATTTCAGTAGCTATCAACTCCTCATATTCCTTCTTTTCTTACTACTTTTCAAATTCTGTCATGGTTAGTTCAATTTCAGTGACTTCTTCTTTTTCACTGGTAGCTTCTTCTGGATACTCTTCAAGATCTTCCAAGATCCCCTTTACCAAGTTAGTATACTTTATATCCTCATCCCCCTCCTCATCTTCATCTTTTTACATCTCCTCAATAAGAATAAGGGTGTCTTACTTAATAAATTTAGATTTAGATTCATCTTTAGAAGCTAACTTAGGTTTTTCTTAAACTTCATCACCACTCTCAGATTTACCTCAAGATTTTCCTTGATGTTGGATTCCTTCTTGGTTTATTACTTTAATTTATTAGTTTCTTTTTACATGCTTTCTTGAAGTTTTAATCCCTCTTTGAACACTTCTTCCATACTTTAGAAGAACTATTCATCCAAAATTAGGTGTGGTTATGGAACCCGTGCTTAGATTTGAGTCTACTTTTTGAGTTCCTCAATCTACCATGATAGATTGTCCATTTAGATTACCATGAAAATGTGGGATTTAATTTTGTTTTTAATCTGTAAAAACAACCAAAAAATACCCAAGCACATAAAAAGAATAAAAAATAAATAAACCTACTTTAAAATCAAAAAATATAAAATGGGAGGGAAAATATGTGTCTTAACTTATTGAATCAAAGTTATTTAAAATAGTCCCTAAAAATAGAGAAAAAAACTTGGTCATCTATATAGAATTTTTAATTCCCTATGGGTTAGATTAGTTTATATTTTTTTTAAACACAAAACCACAAACATTAAACCACTATAAAGTACTAAGGAATGCAAGACCCAAGGTTGAATCCATGAAGGAAAGGGGAACATCTATAACTCAATAACCAGGACCAAACTTTTAAAAACAAATAAAATTGATTAAATAACTCAAAATAAACCAATTGAATATGGGTTTTATTCATAATTTTATCTTTTTCTTTATGAAATAAGAAAGTAGAAAATATATTATGATAGTCATGAAGTCATTGGAATCAGGTCATAATGAATCCTTTGGTTAGGTTAGGCACTCTCCACTATCCTAAACTCATGACCAGGTAATTCAGATTACTTAAAAGGTGGGTAACTCAAAAAAATGTTTAAATATAAAATATCAACTAACCCATTCATCTTGGTGGAAGTCACACTCTATATCTCACACTTGAAATCACTCTCTTAAATTAACGTGATGGTCATGCTCAATAGAAAGAGAAAGAGATATGAAAAATATAATGAGTGTAAAAACCCTTTACGAACCATAAAAATAAATCTAATCCATTAAAAAAAATACCCTTAACATTAAAAAAACACGATAAAAACTAATCACCTTCTCATGATGTCCATGAGAGGTAGAAAAAAATCAAACTTGAAAAAGCTCCAGTAGACTCTAGGAAAAGTGTAGCAATATACCTCCCATATTCAATGCCTTGAAAATGAAGTGACTACCTTTACTTATAGAAAAATATCTCTAACTCATATAATCATGTATATCCACTTTGTATTTTCATATCTCAACTCTATATCTTTAGAATTTTGAGTTAGCCTCCAGATACTCTAGATAACAGAAAATACTTTGTGTATATATCTTCTCAAATATCCCCATATATGGAAAATATATTCAAGAGAGATAGGTTGACCAAATTAGTATATTTGTACCATATATAACCTATACAGCTTAGAACTATTTATTATGTCCCAGATCCCTCACACTCTATCTCCATGAATCTAGACTGTAGTGTGGAGATCATACAATATTGTAGTGGTTAAGTGACCAAATCCTCAAGAGACTGCCAAAATGAGACTTTACATGGTGCAATGTATCCCAACATCACAACCCCCATCTTATGTGAATCAATACTCCCTTCTTCTTCTATCCACAGTGTAGTGGGAATCCTTATGGTGCAACAACCCTAGTACTACAACCCGAACCACTACTGAATATTGCACCTCAACAACATAGTGGAACCCTACACCACAGATTCTCCTTCACAAGAACCCTTAATCATATTCATACTACTCTATCAACTAATGTGTAGTGATCCTTGTAGTATCATATAAAGGTAATTACCCTGAGAGGGGAAAGGGTTTAATCATGGTATCACATATTTTAACCCTTGAATACCTTGATCACAACCTTGTTCTCTTGATGAGAGGAACACTTATTTTCCCAGCCTTAATTTCTCTAGATAAGTGATGAAAGTAATAAATGACACATAAATATTTTTACTTGTTTCAACTTAATTGGGATAGTCTAAAGAGCATGTTATTGATGATTTGTTGATGCACTAAAACAATAGATCACACTACTTTGTTTAGATTAAATGATGGAGGCCTAACAATGAACCTCCAAACTCACCAATAAAATAAGATGAGAAATATCACTACCTGTCAACAAATGTATGAACTCATTGTTACCTTTATATCCTCCTTGAACTTATTTACAAGATTAATATATGGATAATACACCTAAAAAGATGCATATCTTATACACCCTATGATGATGTTCCAATGAGATAAATCTCTTGAAATTCCCTTCCTCTACATTGTTGTATATATTCCCAAATATTTGGAAAAAATTATTATGTATCCTAAGAGCCTCTCCTCTCTTTTATTTTCAATCCAATGGTTAGGATTGAATCTCCTTTTTTAGGGATTATTCCAAGTATCCCCTATAATTAAAGGAACCATAATGTGTAATGAAATCTGAATTATATGCTTTGAGATCCAAGAAATGAATCCCACTTTTAGCTTTTGAATGAAACTTCAAGTTGAATAAAGTTGTTGGGTTGTGTCATGATCTGATGTTCTATGGAATATAATTCTTCTTTTTTTATATAGTGCAACGCGGTAACCTTCACTATGATGTTGTCTCTTTTTCCTCATTCTTCACTATGAATTGGTCTAGCACATTGTGGTGTGGTCACCTATAGTTGAGTAAATCCATAAAAAATTTCCACTTTAATTCTCCCATGACCTTCACATGTCATACTTAACTCCTCTTAACTCACAAAACACCTTATGACGTAGTCACTTCTACTATAGTGTGAACATATTTCGTTCAATAGGACTATAGAGTAGCCATATATCCATGATGTGGGCACCTTAAAATTTCCAGTGGCACTAAAACCCAAAAAAACTTCTACGGAAGGCCCCTATACCATGGTACATTTGACTACAACATGGCTTGAAAACTCTTTTCCCCACATCATAAATTCCTCTAGAAAAATAATTATATATCAACTACCTTTCCCCATTATTAGTTCAAAAATATCCCATGGTACTGTCCCATGCCATGAACACTTCACCATGGTATCACCCTATGCCATGTACTACCTTCGCATAAACTTTTTCTTGCACGTATAGGTTCTTATATGTAAAAACTTCTGTTGGTCTGCTTAGCTATATGGTGCCTAAGCTCGACCACCATCTTATCTAGAGGCTACTCTGTTTCTAGACTTTAGTGGGCTTGGATATGTTTTTATCTCCTTATAACCATCATTATGACATAACCATTGATTCAATGGCGTGGACACCATTTCCACCACCACCTCTATAGCATAACTGAATTCACTACAACATAAACTTCCAAAAGATAATGCATCCTACAACATAGGGTTCTGTCTTCCAAAAATATATATTCTTCAACATATTTTAGACACTTAATAATAAATATATATTAACATGAATACATAAAAATCATCCAAACATTACTTTAATATCCTTCTTCAAATTTTCAACAAACACAACCTACAAAAATATCTAAAGTGGTTTTGGCCAACAATCTCTTCCTTTGGGTTTGTTGAAAATTCTGAACAAAACCACACAATAATTTAATTCACTTTTGGAATTTCAAAAAACACACCTAAGAATATTGTTAATCCATTTCCTTAAAATAATGTTCCAATGATTCATAAATCATAAACTATAAGCTCACATGAGACTACGCTTGATGTGAGAAATAAAAGTTAAATGAAAGAATTATCATATGATAACACATCATTGTATTTCAAGTTGAAAACCTCTATCACATGCCTTCAAAACCTATATTTTCAAACAAATAACTCTCCCCATGAGTGTTGATTCTCCCCATTTGTCAAATATATCTTCCCCCAATTTATAAATGAACCTAAATATCACTTCCTTGACGATACATAAAGAAGAGTTAGAAACAATTAACATGAGAGGATGTAAGCAAACATACATTTCTCTTAAATAAATTCCTATGGGGGAGTTAGGGTCTCATATATGAGTCTATATAAAGAGATGGATTCACTTAAAAACTAAGAGATAACCATATAATTTGAAATCTATTTTGGGTAATGTTTTTGTCAAGATATATGCAACTTGATCTTGTGCCATCACATACTCCATCTTGAAAACTTGTTGCTCCACCTTATCCTTTAAGAAATGATACTTTATTTCGATGTGCATCATCCTAAAGTGTTATATTAGTTTTTTATAATGTTTATGGAACTAGATTTATCACACATAATCAAAATCATAGATACATCATCTATGATGATGACTTCAAGTTTTTGTTGCATCCATATCAATTGAGTAAATGATTAAGTTTCCACCACATATTCTACCTCTATAGTGATTAAGGATATGAATTCATACTTTTTACTTTTCCAAGAAATACAAGAAATGATAATCTAGAATAGACCTCCTGAGGTAGATTTTTGGTCATCCACTGAACCCAGCCAATCAGTATCTGTATATCCCACCAATTGATATTGTGAATTTCTATAATAATAATACCCATAATACACTATTTGGTTTTTCTCAATTTTATCAAGTTAATCATTCATGTATTTGACCCAGCTTACATCTAGACAAATATCATCAAAAGATTTTGGTTCCACCCTAGATAACTATGATGTTTTCTAATGTGCCTCTAACCTTCATGTTTGAACTAGGGTTGTCCGGTGACCCACTATATTGTTATTAGTGATTTAGATTCTATTGGACCATTTCTTGTACTAGATATTCCTAATGAATTATCCTCATCATCAGTTCTATAATCAGAGTTTGTTTCATCCCTTTAAAATCCCCTTGATCCAAACACATCATCATCATTTTCCACCTCACATTCTGGACAAACTCTGAGAAAATTATGATCATACAAAGATGGAATTTTCTTGGAAGAATACGAAATATACTCATTTTTAGTCATGAACACATCATAAATTTCAATAAATTTTCCTATAAATTTTTTGTAGCATCAATATTACTTGATCTTGGATGAATATCCAAGAAAGATTCTTTTATCTCCACATAATTCAAACTTTTTATTCTTCTCCCTGTTCAGTATGAAGTACTTACTTCCAAATACTTGGAAGTATTTCAGCATGGGATTCTTTTCATGAAATATTTCATACAAGGTCCTATATTTATTTGTACATATAAACACCCAGTTGGAGATTCACACCACTGTTAAGACCACTTCCATAAAATATTTCTCCAGTAGGGATTTTTCAATGAGCATAGTTTGAGACATGTTATCAATGATACAATTTCTACTCTTAATAAATCTATATTGATAATAAGTTCTCACCATTTAAACTTTATGTTTAATCCCATATTCTCCATATAATTTCCCACTTGGGTATTTTTTAATTTCGTACCACATTCGATGTGAAAATTTTGAATTTTTACCCCAATTATTATTTCATCTTCTCTTCAGTATTGAGTGATGCCCTTACACACTTCAATATTATGAGTAATCACCATTAACCAAGCCATAATACTAAAATTAATAACAAACAAAACATAATAACTTTTTCCATCCTATGATTTAGGATTAATCATCCTAGAAACATCTATATGAACTAGATCCAAAACTATTGATGACTTCCCTTTCTTTGGATTGTAGGTATTCCGAACTGTTTTCCCTTTTTAAAAGAGTCACATGTATGTGTGTTAACACATGTGATATTGGGAAATTCATTAACTCCCTCAATCTTCACTAGGTTTTCTAGAGATCTTTGGCTTAAGTGCCCAAGTCACTTATGTCATAGCATGTTTTATTACTCTTTTGACAACATGCACCGATTTAATTCACTAATAAAATACATATTCCCTTTAATCCGTAATCCTTAAAGGACAAGTGAGTTATCCTTTTATTTAATTGTGTACCTCTTCTTTACAAATTCTATAGCATGTCCTGAGTCGCACAACTAACTCACACTCAACAGATTGTGGCTAAATACTTCTATCATGAGAGCATCTATTTTCTGAATATATTTTCCACCAAATTTTTCCTTCTCGGAGATAATTATTTTGAGGCCTTCAACAGTTACTAAATTAACCACTCCACCTTTATCATTTTTTATATCGGTAATAATTTTTTTATTTCTAGTCAAATATGAGGTAAATCTTCTATTTAGAACCCGCAAACCAGACCTATCCATTGCTCTCAAAGAAACTTTAGAAAATTTTTCCTTATAATACCATTTCTTATTATTCCATGACTATTAAGGAACCTATTCTAAAGATTTATACTCTTACATCTATTTTGGTTTATCAATTTCTCTTTCATATTGCGAAACTGAAAATCAGTTTTTAGTTTTCAATGTGTTGGATGAGGTTCTCAGCTACTGATTTCCTCCATTTTGGGTCACTTAATTCACCTTTAATTATACTATAAAGGCATAATAGGATTCCTTGTGTCTATATTATTCTAAAAAAAACAATAACCATAAAAATCATAATAATATAATGGAAAAACACTTTCCTTTTTTTGGTGTTTCCACTCTCTGAAAAATATTTTTTCAATTGAGTAGACATGTTTGATGAGTCCCAATTTTTCATAGAAATAACACCTATTTTTTAGTGTCATTCTCCCATTTATTATTTTTTAAAAATTAGGCTTTTGATCTTATCCCAAATTCTCTATTGGAATATGAATGTTCTCTTTAGTGGTTACTCCTAGGACTTCTTTATCCTTAGTTAGGACCAATTAATTTTATAAACTTGATACTACACTGGGTGTAAGGATTATTTTTTATTCCTCACACTTCTACCACCAAGACATGACTTCTTATTCAAATTATTTAGTCTTCTTGACCTTTTATTTTACTGTATTGGTCAAGAAATCAATTATTCACACCTGTTCTTCCACTTTGATATTGAGGCCCACTTCCTCTCCTAAGTTACCTAAAATTCCAGATTTAAATTTGTCAATATGATCTTTTAATTATGAATTCTCTTACTCCTATTATTGAATATATATATATATATATATTTAACTCGTGAAAAAACTCATTTTTTATTCTTCTTTTTAGCCCTCCATTTTTCAATTTCTGCAAGGGTAGCCTCAAGATTAACTTTTAGATCAACTCCCCTCACAACATCATCATTTTTAGCACCACTATCTTCAATTTTTGGTCTGTTGATAATAGCTACTAAATCATATTCACCATGATCTCTATAATATTAAACTTCTTCCACTTCATACTCATCCAAACTTTTATCTTCATGAGATAGAATATTTTTCTTCCTAAAATTTTATTGTTGTAGTTATCTCATTCTTTTATCACTTTTTAAAATATTTCTTTATGGACTCCTCAACATCGTCATCTTGAATATTTTTAAAACACTTAGTAGTGAGATGATTAACCTTGACACATCATAAACAAGAAAGTGAAAGCTTTCCTTTGAACTTTCCTTTCCCCTCTTGATGTTAGAGGAAAGATAGACAATCATACCATCAAACTCATCTTCACCTGGATCTACTTTAATAGAGAGATTATTAATTTCCTTGAATGAAAATTATTGTGAGTTTCATTCTCTATAGACTCATTGTCATCAATTATCATTTTATATGTGAGAAGCACGCTATGAAGGTTGTCTAGTGAAATATTCTTTGGATTCTTTTCTTTAAGTACATACAACTTAGCATTAGACCATGGGGGTAGTCTCCTCAAGATTCATTTCATGATATTGGTGTCATTAATTCTTCTCTAAGACCTCACATGTATTCAAAAAGAGTATTTAGGCTCGAAAAACTCATCAATGGTTTTGATTGGACTCATACTTAGATCTTCATATTTATTTTATATCACTAGTAGATTTTCATTTCAAAAATTATAATCACCTTAATAAATATTTAAGAGTTTTTCCCACATGTAATGAGAGTTTTTTAGATATTACCTTAGTGTAGATAGGTTTGTCCAAGGATCCCCTAATGCATTAATCACCTTTGCATCCACATCTAGTTTCTTGTGGTTTCTTTCTAATAAATATCCAATTTTCATATCTTCTATAATCCCATGAATAAATGTTGTGAATGATTCTATTCTCAATGAACTAAAGTAGTGATGCATCTTATTCTTCCATAACTGGAAATTTTTACCTTCAAAAATTAATATTCCTTTGTGATTCACCCCTATTACTACTGCTATGATTTTGTGAGAGATAAAACATCACCCCATAAACCTTCCCTTTGATGCCACTTGTTGGTATATTATCATGGGAATTACCTTAAGGATGGAGGGGGGTTAACTAGTTTAGTATATATTTTAACCCTTGAATCCCTTGATCATGATATTGTTCTCTTTATTCAAGGAACATTTATTTTCTCACCCGTACTTTCTCTTGAGAAGCGATGAAATCATTAAATGACACAGAGAATTTTACTTGTTTCTCCCTAATCAGGATAGTCTAATAAGCATGCGACTGATGATGTGTTGATGAACCAAAATAATAAAGCACAATGCTTCATTTGGTTTACCCAATAGAGCAGTCTTGCTGACCCTCTGAACTCACTTTTCAAACAAGATGAGAAAGCTCACTATCTCTAGATAAAGAGTTGAACACACTGTTCCCTTTGTATCCTATTTTATCTTCTTCATAAGATCAATATATGGACAATGCACCTAACATAGTGTGTCTCTTTTGTATCCTCTAATGATGTTCTAATGAGATAAATCTCTTGTATTTCCCTTCCTCTTCCTTTCTCTCTATCTTCCAATAGATCTAGAAAAACTTATTATGCATCCTAATAGCTTCTCTTCTATTTTATTTTAAATACAATGGTAAGGATTGAATATCATTTCTCTAGGATTATTCCATGTATCCTCTGTAATTAATGGGACCATAATGTTCTATGAAATTTGAATTAGACACCTGGAGATCCAAGCAATGAATCCCTTTTTCAGTTTTGGACTGAAACTGCCAGCTGACAGAAACTGTCAAGCTATGGAATGGCCTGATGTTCTATGGAATAAAATTACCCATTTTGTATATATTATATTATGGAAACCTCCACTATGTTTTAGTGTCATTTTAATCATAATTAACCATGACATGGTCTAGCACACTATGGTTTGGGTACCTATAGTTGACCAAATCCACAAAAATAAATTTCCCTTTAATTTCCCCATGTTCTATTCCCATCCTCCTTAACTACCATTAACTCACTAAACACCTTAAAGTGTAGTAACTTCTACTACATCATGTCTATATTTTATTCAACTGGACTATGATGTAGCCATCTTTCCATGACGCAGACACCCTGTAATTTCTAGGGGCACCACAACTTAAAACTCCCCCGAGGCCCCCTACATCATGGTATACTTAACTGCGGCATGGCATAAAAACTATGGACCCCACATCATAAATTACTCTAGAAAAAATAGTGTTTTATGAACTACCTCAACCCAACATCAATTAAACAATCTCTTTTGGTACTGACCTGTTCCATAACTACTTCACCACGATGCCACCCTATATTGGGGCTTTCCTTCACACACACTTGTGACTACATGAACAAGTGCTCATATGCACATGCTTCTGTTGGTTCAATCAACTATATGGTTGTTGATATTAACCACCATCTTGTCTAGAGGCTTATTAGAAGTTTTACTTTATTGGTCTTGACTATGTTTTTATCTCCTTTCAACCATAATTACCACACAACCATTTATTCTAAGGTGTGAACAATGTTTCCATTATCAACTCTATGGTGTAGCTAAATTCACTATGATGTAGACTTTCCAAAGAAAACACATCCTACAGTGTGGAATAGGGTATATGGTGAGGGGCTCTATTTTCCAGATAGATCTCTTCTTCAACAAATTCTAGGCACTTCAGAACAAGTATAGATTAACACAAATCCATAAAAATCCTACAAGAATCACTTGAATATCCTTATTAAACTTACCAACTAACACAAACTACACAAACATCCAAAGGGTTTTTCCCAATAATTTTTATATGTTGCAAATGGTCCTTCATGCAAGCATCGAGTACCCCCATGTACACACATATCCACTACATAAAAATAGGATGATGTCTTAATATTCTCATGCATGAAAACATCTATGGTGTAGAACTATCAACCCAAGCACAATGGTGCATATCATATCATTTTATTGGGGAGACACATTAAAAATCCATTCTTGAAACATGGTAAATTCCCATGATAGATCCACGGTAGTGAATCATGGTACTTCATTTGATGATGATGGTAGATCCATAACATAGTGTGGATGACTATGGTGCAAGTAGGTGAATCATATTTGATGGGGGTGACATGAAATGCAATAATAAAATAACAATATAAATTCAAGTGCATAATGCTATAGGTTTTTTGGGGTCCCATATTAGTTTTTTCATTGGTTTCTACTCATTTATATATAATTTTTCTCCTCACCAGTATTGATCAATCACCTTAGGGGCTTCCCTAGCCCGATGGGCATCCTTCCCCCTTATGCTTTCATCTATTTATGCTATCTCTTTTTCCTCCATGCTTTTCTAAGTGCTTGATCACCCTTGGTTCTTCCTCTTATGTGTATCCTCCTTACTTAGCCATGTCTATAAGACACCTTTTTATCCTATCAAAACATTTCCCCCTTTTGTAAAACTCTTTTTAAATTCATAAATACATATTTTATTTTTTTCAAAATTATATTTTAAATATTTCCTTCCATAAATATATAAAACCATGAAAATTGGTCATGAATTATTAATTAAATTCCAAAATTAATGAGATTAATTAAAAAAATGAGTGCATGAAATATATACATCAGCAACTGTGGTGTTGGAATAACTAGTTTGAGTCTCAAAGATTGATATCATAGTTTGAGAATCAGATCACATCTCGAAAACTTACTATCTATAAGGATCAAAGTTGATTCCCAAGATTTGAGTAGATAATAATAAAGATACAAAATTGTTACTTTAACATAGATATAGTATTATACTTCAGGGGATGATGTTTTGGTGTTTTTGGTTTTGACAGACTTATTTAATAACTATTAAAATAGTTGTGGATCTTCTCGTATTATTTTTTGTTTCTAGTATCTAATATTAGACAATAATTTTATTTTGTGTATATTTTTTGAGTTTTTATGAATGGGGAATTTAAATCTTGTTTTCTATAGAAATTTAATAGTGAAAAATATTAGTGGAATTGTTTAGTGAAACTTTCCAATGGAATAGTCAATTGGAATTTTTTATGTTATTTTTAGTAAAAAGTCAATAAATCATTATAGTTTCATCTCAAAGAATAGGTTAGTAGTGTTTGGACATTTATATTTCAATATTAAATGTATTATTTGTTTAAATTTAGAGAAAAAAAACTAAATACATTTTCATTGTAATTTTACAGTAGTATTTTTGTTTCATTCAAAATAGCACTCTACCTATTTTGGAGTGGAAACACTATACTATATGTTGAGTCATTTCTTGAATGACTTCTTTCATATCCTTTATTTTGAAAATCACAATACAATTCATATTTCACTTTTATTAACTTAATGTTTTTTAATATAGTTTAAATTCCAAATCACCTTATTTTGTTGATATGATTTTGACCCATGAATTTTCAGAACATTGTAAAGTCACCATAGTCATTTCAACCAAAAGAATTATTATGAGATTCTAATTTTTTATAAAGTTTTAGTTGTGTTTGAAGTCCATATACTTTATCATTTATGAGTTTATTATGAAAATACCTATAAATAAAAAGCTAAGGCTTCAAGGAATATAAGTTTTTTGAGGATGGTTACACACCGTTTGACCTTTATCTGGGAGTTATACACCATATCAATACTTGAGTGATTCTATTTGTATGAGTTTTTAGAGATTTCTTAGAGATTCTAATTGTAAGGAATTTCACTATAAAATCTCTAAGATTTATAGTTATAATAATTTATTCCGATATCATGTTATTAAAGAGATTCTAATAATATGAATCCATGCTTATGAATTTTTAGTTTGAGGAAGTTTGAGGATATGACTTATTGTTAATCATCTAGTAAAAGAGGATCTTGAGGATATACCTTGATATTGCCAACATATTTTTAATAAGTTTTAAGGTATGACTTGTTCTTCAAATCTTTCAGATTTAGGAACTTATTGAGTTCTAGAACTTGGTTTCTTTGGATTTGGGTACTGATCCTACTATCACTTTGGAATAAAAGTGAAAAAATCCATTGATTGGAACTATTATATATTTTAAAAGAATTTGTTTAAAGAAGTTTATAGATTTTAATCCAAAACTCCATTTCATTGATAAAATCTATATTATTCTAATTCCATTTACTTTAATGATCAAGTTAATCCTTATCTTCCAAATCATTTAATTTATTTTGTGCTTGTATATTATTGTTATTCTGATTTATCAGAATCACTTCCTTCACTTTATGTGATTCAAAATCTTGATAAAGAGTGGTAATTTTTTTTTAAATTTTAATTTACCCATCCCCTCTAAGATTCTATATTTGGGACAACATTTGGTATCTGAGCTTGTATTTGCATTTATTTCCTTACACTAATATGCAGAAAAATATTTTCTATGGTTGGTTCTCTACTGATCATATCTTTTGAGAGATTAAATCCAAATTGAACACCTATATTTAATGGTGTTTATTATGAATATTAGAGAGATATTATATAATAATATGTTATTAATACCAGACTTGGTAACTATCTCATGTTGATAGGAGAATACAAGATTCTAGTCAAATCAATTCTGAAATTTAATCACCAAGAGAAATATAAGTTTTAGTTGAATTTCAAAATACAGAACACACTTTTATGTTTTGTACAATGGAACATCTATATTCAATAATCTTCTTGTATAACTTCTTGCAGTGTTTAGAAAAAGATAAAAATTAAAAAATTTGGAATGCCAAAGGTTCTTGAGACTAAGAGAGCTATGTCATGAGAAAAATATCAATATTTTATTTTCTATCTAGAGAGTCAGTTTCACATATACACTAGAGGTTTGTAACTACTATGAATAAATTATAATCTCTTAGAGAGAAAGAAATTATAGATGACTAGTTGGTTGAAAAAATCCTTGATATACTTTCTAAGGAGTGAGAGTCGAAGATAGTTTTATTCTAAGAATATTAATAAGTTGACATTGTATTATTTTATTAAAACATTGATGCAATATGAAAATTATTTAAAGCATGATGCTAAGAAAGAAAAGTGGAATAATTGAGTTTTTTTCTACAATTACTTCCAGAGTAGCTGCCAGTTATAAAGTAAATACTTCAAAATTATCTATATCAAATCATAAGTCTAAAAATTATTCAAATGAAAGTGAAAAATATCTTACTAAAAGAGAATTTGTATAGTTAGTGATATGGATGTTTCAAAATAAAAAATTTATAAATAATAACAAATAGAATAATAGAAGAGATAAATATGAGAAGTTCGGTAGGAGGGATGATAGAATGGATTCAAGTGATGTCATTTGTTATGAATGTAATAACTCTGAACATATTAGGCTTAATTATCTTAGGTTAAAGAGGAAAGATAAAGAATCTATAAAATCTGTGAAACATTAATGAAATAATGTTTTAAAAGCATTGAAAACTTGGAGTATTTGTGAATATCCTACTTCCAAAAGTCCTTTAGACAATGATGATAGTTGGAAGATAACTTCTTTCTATGCTAATCACTAGTGGAAAAGAATATTTTCACATTGTATATTTTTTTTTAATTTTTATCATTAGTTTTTAACCAATGTTGATACAGGTGATTTTAAAAATAATAGTCTCAACATCATTTTTCAAAAAAATTATGTCAAAAATTCAAATAAAGAATAAAATTTAGGTGATATTTCAATGTCAGTTTTTTAAAAAACCAACGTTGAAAGAGGCTTTCCACATTGGTTTTATGGTGTAATTGACATGGAAATCTATGAAAAAGAATTTAATACATTTCCACATAATTTTTATGGTAAAAAATGTGGAAAGATCTAAAAAAATAATGTTATCTTTCCACCTCAATTTTCTAATATAATCGACATGGAAAGAGGCTTTCAACATCGGGTTTTACCCAAAAACGATGTCAAAAGATACTCTCTTTCAGATTCCATTATAGTTTTATTATAAAACAAAATGTAAAGTTCTATTTTAAAAAAAAAATATAGAAATAAATACATTCCCCAAAAACATGTGAACATTTTTCAAGTAAAAAAAATAAAAAAACAACATAAACTATAATTTGTTTTTCTAAATACTCAATTTTTAAACTTTAATTAAAAGAGACATACATGATACTAAATTTAAAAATTAACCATAATTAAAAAATATTTTGCAAAAAAATTTTAAAGGTGGGTAAGGTATTTACCTATATAAAATGCAACACCATTGAAAACCTATAATAAAAATGAAAGTTATGCGATAAAAAATAGAATATTTTTACATAAATCCTAAAATAATTAATATAACTAACCTTATTAAAATCAGTCGTCATCCCAATTGTGACAATCACTAACATGAATCTTAAAATATAATAACCACATTCCATATTCCTTTTTTTCAATGACACTGTGGTTATTAAACATTAAATTGAAAATAAAAAACTAATATATATGTATAAAACAAAACAAATGTTATCTAATATAAAATTTATTTTTCTATATTTTAATATATTTAATTTTATTTGACTTATATATTGACAATTTATCATTGATAAACTTTTTAAATGACCTTTATTTTTACATATCTACTAAAAGAACATATATAACATGAAAAAATTAAGATTAAAGAACTTACAAAAAATAATAAAACTTAATTTTTTAGCAATTTGTGAGAAGTTTTACAAACTCCACCTAATAAATAATAACACCAATATAATGTGAATTCATATTGGATGAATATAACTAACATCCAATAACCACTATAATATTTTTTTTAAAATTAATGACATTATGATGAATATTAATTCATAATTATCTTAGTCTTCTTACCCATAAAGAAATGGAAAAAATCAACACCCAGTATCCATGTTTTCTAATATTTCACACATATATATAACTCTAGAATCATAATTTAGATATTTCACATCCATTGAAATTTATTCTGGATCTATAAAACCATAAACAAAAATGAACTCATTTTGAATACAAAATGTGTTTAGATACCTAATTAAATAAGTAGTAAATTAATCCACTTATAGTCAAATTTATTTAAAGAAAGATAAATTAAAATATAAATTTACTTACATGGAAAACAACTGGAACATAGGTATGGTGAGGTCATAAAAAATACAAGATCCAAAATATATTTTTTAAATATTCTATATGAATAGTCTCATCCACATATATCAGACATCATCAAAACTCATAAATATTATCTAAGAAAGAAGAAATATGGGATAATCTTTTTAGACCATCAAAAATATGAGAAGTATCTGAAATTTTTGGTTCCTAAACCTTTTATTTCCTATATACTAATTATTTTTATATTATTATAAGAAAAAATTATAAGTAATTTTTAATCAAATGTAAATAATATTTAAAAAACAACTCATACCTTGTATGTTAGGTGATGGAGAAGGCTAGCTGGAAAAAGTAAAAAAATGACCCACAGAATCTCTAACTCTACAGTCACTTCTATAGGTAAGGAAACTAGAGTACTTGGATCAATAATATCATGTATTGTTACTATTACCTAACCTAACTACATAGGCTGATGATGTACAGAATCCCCCAAAACATGTATAACTCGATATGTAGTAATATATAAATGGGGATATCAAAAATACAACTCACAGTACAAGGTCAGGTCTAAATGAGGAGGTGGAGGATCTGAGTAGGCAGACTGCACAGGTTGTGATTATCTCATCATTTATTCAACCATATTTTACATAGATGATTTAATTTGATCACCCATGGACTATTTTAGGTCTTCCACCTCATATTTTAAGGAATCTATTTCCATGTCCCTCGATTTCTTACTTAGATAACCAAAAAAATTCCTAATGCTATCACCCGCCTCATATTCTCTTACATGTATAGGGTGTTCTAGATTTTCTAAAGAAGTGAATAAAATGACCATCCTACCCTCAGGGATAAAATTCCCTTATATCACTTGATCCTTAAATGATATATTAAAATGGTATATTAATGCTATTAATTTTAAAAAATACAAACATACAATAAAAATAAAAATTATTTTCTTACAATTTCATCTACTACTTCTTTAGATTAACCTATAAAAAAGTTTTCGTTTTTTTCATTCTCACTCTTTTATACTTTTCATGGAGAGTAAGGGAACATGGAGGACCAAACTAGACCTTGTTTAAGCCACTAATAGATATAGCTCTTAAGAAATCAAACTTTTTTTCAATCATTTTATCTTCCAGTAAATGATACCCTCCATGTGATAAATTATGGGGGTATACATTATATAGCTGGATCTCTTTGTGAGATCTCTTGGAGGTCTGTTACATAAAAATAAATTAATAAGTAATCAGGTAATATATAAGAAATTTTACAATATTCAATAATTATTATACCATAAATGATTCATAATATTGGTTGGTGAAAAATTTATTCTATGTATTAGCATCTAAAAAATAATACTTGAGACATGAGTTTTCATTTTGTAACTTCCCAAAAACATAATTTTATATCAATTTTGTTTTAAAATATCTCCATTTAACCACTGCTAAAGATAGACGCATTTTATTAATTTATTATATTTCTTGAAAGTCAAATTTCATTTGTAATTGAATACATTAAATACTAGTCATATAAAGTAATAATATTTGAAGAATGAGATAAAAACAAATCAATTGAGATATTTTACCATTAAATAATCCAAAAATTACTCTTTATCTATCCTATAAATGGACTTCCAACCAGGATATAAAATGTTAATCCTATAATGATTCTACATGGAGATATAACACCTAAATTGTGTTGCATTTGGTCCAATTGGGTTATTATTATCATTAAATTTATTATGCATCCTCTTCTCTTCGTGATCAAGTGAAAGTTTTGGTAAACATGTATTCCCATGTCTACTAAATCTAGGAATCATGTTCTATGGAGAAGAATAAGAAGAATAATCCACCGCAGAAGGCTCACTAGTATTACTGCAAATAATTTTTGACATATTAAAAGTTTACTTTCATTAAATAATTTAATTATTGAATATTTTATAATAATAAAAACACATATATATACCTTGATAAATGTTCCTAAACCTCTATTTTTGTTATTTAAATAAATGAATGTAATTATATTTAATATACCTTTATATTACTAGAAAAGTGAATATCTAAAAATAATGAATACAAAAATATCTAAGTAAAAAAATAGTTCCACACATGTGTAAGTTTAAAAAAAATGATTATGTCATGATTTTTAACTAAAAAATATTTAACTTAAACTAATAAATATAAAAATTAATTAAAAAAATGAAAGAAATGATCAAAATTTATAAATTTAAATATCAAATATACAAAAAATTGTTTTTATATGTGTAAATTAACCAAAACACAATGATATATGTTAGGGTTTTCAATCAATAAATGTTTAACCAGAAAATTTGAATATAAAATTTAACACAAAAAACATATAAATAACCAATATATATAGATTTAAATATCTAAATTAAAAATATATAGTTTTTACATGTGTAAATTTTAAAAAAGAAATAAAATATAAATATTTACATGAATAATTAGGAGAGTAACTTAGTGTTTCCCCATATCCCTTCAAAATGATCATTTCGTATAACATGGACTATAACTACATTATAATTATTGTTATCATCTATAAATAATGTAACAGATCAAGAAACCTCACATAAATTCATAACATCATCATGATCATCCTTATCATCCAAATGAATTATTTTACCTTATAAAATGATAGAACATTGATCATTTTATGGGTCAATAATATAAAATATCTTGTTTGCATGCATCACTATGATAAATGGCTACTCTTTGTAACTAAATATTTTCAAATCAATGAGTGTAAATCCATAATAATAATGTTTCACACCATTTCTAATATCAACCCAATTACACTTAAACATTGTTACTCAAAATTTAGTATAATCAATATCCCATACATCCTCAACAACTTCAAAAATATGTCATTGATATAGAAATTGAGTTTTTTTTTGTCTTTTTTACTAAAAAATATAGTGCTTTGGTGATGATCATTACCCTACTATTTTTAATGGTACTCTTTTCATCCTGATTTTTTAAATGTGTAACCATTAATATCACAACTAGACCATGTGATAACATTAAGAGATGACCCCCTACCAACCATTTCAATGTTTTTGATGTAGATAAATCTGTGTTGAATTTCTCTTTAAACCATGAAAAAAATGTCTATTTATGATAAATCATCAATAACTTTTCATTTCTTTTCAGATATTGTACCTTAAATCTAGAAATATGTGATGATATATATGTTTAAACCCCATCTGTGTTGTTAAAAATGTATAAATGTATCCACATCACTTCATCATGAATAATCGACTTTACCTTTAATCCATGAACCCCTATACCTTCATTATCAACTATCAAATGTTGAGATATAGGGAGACCAATGTGCCCCAATTCATACAAATAATCATTATATAACTCAATAACCTCTTTTGATACATATTTTTTAATGATAGAGGCCTCTAGTTGATGAGGATTTTCAACATATCCCTTCAAAAATTTCATATATCTTTCGAAAGGATACATCCAATGTAAATATAAAAGCCCACATATTCTTATCTCTCACATAAAATGAATCATCATATGTACTATTATATCAAAAAATATTGGTGGTAAATATATTTATAGTTAAAAAAGTATGAGAGAAGATTCATTCTCACACACATCTAACAAATTTATACCAAAAACTTTATTATAAATGGATTTGAAAAAAAACATGACCTGATGATAATATTTATTATAGGTATTGATAACATACCACATAGTGTGACTGGTGGTAGTTGTTTCATGAATAACTGATAGTCATGAGATTTCATACCCATTAATTTAAAATCCTTCAATGACCCGAAATTATTTATATTTTAAGAATATCCACCGGGTACTTTAATACCATGAAGGCATTGATAAAAATTAATCTTATCATTATTGATTAATATACCATAAGATGGAGGTAAATATATTCTATTTCCTTTCATAGTGGGAGATAACTACAAATGTATTCCCATGGATATTAAGTCCAATCTAGTATACAATTCATATTTTGTATTTCCTTTTATGTTTAACAAAGTTCCTATCAAACTATCATATATGTTTTTCTCAACATGAATGATGTCAATGTTGTGTTTTATCAATAAAAATATTCAATAAGGTAACTTGAATAAGATATAATATTTCTTCCAGATATTTTTTTATGACCATAACTTCCTTTCTTTCCAAATATGAAATCAATATTTTTCACCTTGTCATAATATTCTTCCACTAAAAATGGTTGTGGGTGGATATTATACTTCTATAAACCATTAAATCCCTTTTTAAATCTATGATAAGGATGATCCATTCTAATTTTTTTTTGATGTTCTATATACACTATATTTCTTCCACTATGAAATTGGTAATATAAAGTCTATTCTTCATAAATTGGACATGCTTTATGTCCCTTAACACTGTAACCAAGTAAGTTTCCATATGGATGAAAGTTTTTTATATTGAACATTATCATAGGACACAAAAGAAAATATTATTTTTTATATGCATTAAAAAACATAAAATTGTCTCCCATATAAATTTCAAATCATCAATCAATAATGAAAGATACACATCAATATTATTTCCTAGATATTTTGGTCTGGAAATCATAAAAATAATCATAGCATATTTTTTATTCATATATATCTATGGGGAAAATTTATAAGCTAAAAAAACAGGCCATGAACTATGTTTTATATTGATGATTTAATATGTATTCATTATATTTGTGCACAATAACATTCTAAGATCTATAACTTCACTTCCAAAATCAATATTTTTTATCAAATCTATTCCACTATAGTGAATCATTAGGGTGATGTAAGTTTCCATTAGATATGTGCTCATCTATATGTCATATTATCCTTTTTTTATTATTTTAATTTATAAATAGACGCTTCAAATGTGGAATTATTGGAAGTTACAAAATTTATTTAGTAGGAGGTTTGGTTCCAGTACTTGATAATGAAGCAGAGTTTCATTTTATATCCATATTTTATTGTGATGTACCACATTTAAGATATTTTGATAAACATTCACATTCCTTACTATATAACACACAATAATTTGGGAAATAATGTATCTTTTTATATCCCAATATCACCAGGTAAAATATTTTATTTTCATTATAATTGGAATATGGAATCTTATTTCCTTTTAGAAGTAGTTTTTTCAAAAGTTAAAGTAATTTAAATAAACTTTTATCACTCCAGAAATTTCTTAATTTTAAGTTAACTAATCTCAGAATTGATGATAACACTATAAATTTAGTGCAAATTAATAATAGTGGTTTCTCATCATCCAATAAAATTGTATAAAAGTTGTTGTTTTTTATAGTTTTAATGCTTACATCATGAATTAATTTTTCAATACGATCCTCTATCTCATAATAAATATTTTCATCAACATTAGATGTTGAATTTTCTATTATTTACCTATTCCATATCCAATGTGTATAATTATTATTAAAACCATATAAAATTAGATTATATTTGATTTCTTTAGAATTTAACTTTCTCATATTCAAATTCTTTGCACATGGACAAAAAATTAGATATTTTTTAAATATTTTGTTTAGAAAATTCCAAGAAATAATCAAATGCTTTTTCATATTCATCAGTGGTTATTTATAAATTTATCTAATTAAAATCCATAAATTTCCTAAGATCACAATATAAAAGGTGAATATATTAAAACATATAAATATTTAAAAATATAAATAAAAATATAAATTTAAAATATAAAAACATATAATCAAAACAATAAATTAACCATTTATTGATAATTATTTTGTCAAAAAAAAAACAATTATACAAAATAATAGAAAATGTTTAGATACACCTACCTTATATGATTTTCTAAAATTCAAAGGAATGATAAAAATGATCTTAGTTATCAAGAAAATTTACCAATATTTAATATCAAAACATCTAAAACAATCTTTAAATATATATTTATCATTATCTAAATATCATATATCAAGATTATTTACCAATACCTAATATCAAAACATCCTACTAAATCTTAAAATAACTATCATTCATTATATGATTATCAATAAAGTTAACTATAAAAAATTAACAATAAAAAATTTATAAATATAAACAATTATAAACATAAAAAATTCCAATTATAAAAAAATTATACCATAATAAAAAAAAATTGCAACCACAAATACATATATACTAAGAAACTAATTATAACCATAGTAATTTATAATTGAAAAATATGTATATATGAACGAGCAAATGAATAAAATTTAAAACTAAAAAATACTGAATAAATATTCTAAAAATAAAAAAATAAATATTCCACTTACAAAATATATATATTCAGGCTATAAATCTATGAAAAAGAGATACAAAATGGTGATTGATGAACATCATATTACAAACAATGAAAAATATAGCCCGATGATGGTGAAACTCAAATAAGATAAATAGAAAGAAGATTGGTTGTCCGAATGAAGCAAAGTATGAGTTGAGAGGATGAGATAGAGGAGAAAAATGATGAAAATGATGAAAAAAACATATCAAATGAGGAAGATTGAGGTTGATGAAGTGGAATAGAGAGTCATGTACCACACCTATAAGGGTTTTTTAGAAAAATAATGATTAATTAATGAGGGGAAACCTATGTGTATATTTTTTTTAAAAATGATTTTGACATTGGTTTTTATTAAAACTGTTGTATTTTTTTAAAGTTTTGGCACCATTTTTTATAAAACCCAATGATGAATGTTAAAAAAAACATTTGACATAAATTTTATAAAAAATAACATCAAATGTTAATAAAAAAACCTTTGGTGTTGGTTTTTAATAAAAACTAACACCAAAGAAAAATCAAGAAGAGTTTTGATGTCAGTTTTAAATAAACCGATGTTGAAAGTATCTCTACGTCCATTGTGACACCTGTTTTAGAAAAAATAATGTTAAAATTTTTATGTGGAATTATATTTTTCTCTAGTTAGCATTCCTATAAATGAGAAGTGATTTTGGGTTAATTTAACAACTATATCTTTAAGGAATATGTCTGTAGATTATACTTACCCTTATTCTTCGAATGAAATTTCTCTATCATATGAAGAAATAAATGAATATGTGATGAAATTTGAATATAGATGTAAATATTTTTAATAAATAAACTAATGTGAAGGTATATATTACTAAAGATAGAGGTTACATTTCTAATATTAATTCTGAGTTGAATTTCAAATCTTTTTATGTTTCAACTTCAAATGATCATAATAAAGTTGTCAAACTTAAGTCTATATTTGAAAGTATCAAGCAGTAACCTTCTAATTTTAATTTTATAATATTTCATTGATAAGTTTATAAGATATTTGAAACCATATAATACATATTCCAGAGTTGGTTTTACATATTCTGGTAAATCACATTTCCTGACTAACTATTTTTTTCTAAAAAGCACACCTTTTTTTCACTAAATGTAAAAGGGGAGGTCACTAGAATTTTTTTCCTTGAATATGGTACAATCATTTATAACTAGTGAATATTTTATTTCAAAAGAAATTTTATTTGTTCAAAATTGAAGTTTTAGGAATATGTGGGTTCCGATGGTTTTATTTGCTAACATTTTAGGATCTAAGAAAGTCTGGGTACTGAACTTTTAGTTTTTTTCAGGAAGGGAAGCCGAGTACCAGTAGGTGAAATAATATGTACATAACTATGCATGATTAACTTATAAAGGTTTTAAAAATATCAAATTATTTTTTGAAGGATATAAATAATATTCACTTTGTTTTTCTTTAGGCTAAAACATATTAACTTTTTTTTACATGCAAGATAGTTTCATATTTTGTTTTTATCCTTGATGGGGGGGGGGGTTCTTTATGATAACTCTTATGTAAGAAAATCATAATTAATGAATTTTTTTATGGGAGATAATGTGTTTTTAAATAAATATTATAGAACCAAATTCTTTGAAAGAAAATCATCTATGAGTTTTGAAACATAACTTCTTGAAGAGTATTCATTTTATACTTATCATGTAAAAGAATTATAATTTAGTAACATCTTTTTATATTACCTCATGTATTTTTTTAAATATTAGAAGTCACCATTTTTTTTTGATAAATTCAGAATTTATTATTTTAATGATATTTGAAATCACCTTTTAGGCATATAGTAAATCTGTTTTTCTGTTGAGTTTGAGATCAATGGATAAGGATCACCTTGTACCTCTAAATAAAAACATATGAACCCCTATTCTATTTATAATATTTTTTTTAGTGAAAATTGATTAATTTTTTTTATATAAAATAGAAAATTTTGGAGATATTACTATTATATAAATCAAACATGAAAGGTTCATTAATTATGGATAGTATAATAAGTATGCATCCTTTCTAAAAATAAAAATTGTGTTTGAAGGATAAGGGATGTTTTATTTTATTATTAAAAAGTTCCTCTTATTTTATTCATTAATATCCAAACAATTTTATTCCACTATTTATTTTAAAGAAGTTTATAATTCAAGAGCATGAAGTTGTCATGACTATGAAAAAGTTTATAGAAGCAGTCAAACTACTATTTTCTAAAGGGATTTATTAGGGTATAATAACAATTATTAGATTAAGAATAAGCATTTAAATTCCCCTATCAAGGACCTCCCATGCATGAAATATGAAATATGTGTAAAAATTGGAAATAAAGAAACTTCTGTAAATGAATATTGTTTACCGAAGAGCATATGCATCATCTTAATCACCTTTAAACTTCATTGAATATTATTGATAAATATCACTAAGTGGTAGAAAAAAATATCCCACCTCCAAAGGTATCCATGGGAAAACAAAATAACACATCATATGTTCAGGACTCTCCATGCTCCACAATTTTCTAACAAAACATGATGGAAGGAGTTTGAATAAAGAGAGATCTAAGTAAAAAGAAGCTTCAATTAAGCATTAGGAACTCATATACAACCAATTTCCATTGAATTTTAGTGATATATAAATCCATGAGAATTATACTCAAGCCACTAAATTTACTCATGCATTTATAATAAATGAGTAAATGATTCTTTAACCCACTCATATATATTTACATCAAATTCATTTCCTCCCTACTGTTTCATTGTATGAAATGGTTTATTTAATGATAACATACATGTGAGAATCACTAAATGATAAATTTTTATCATTTATCCTACCAATGCAAGTTTCATAGAATAATATACCCATTTTGCATGAAATACAATTTATCTCATAAATATACCATATACATATATGGATTTTGGGAATATATCCTCCAATATTCCACTTTTACTAAATCCTAAAATACTTTACTCCATTTTACCTTATATTATATCATAAATAACAACTATTGAAATCAAATACAAAAATAATTTTGAATATATTCCAATTTTTTTTGGAAAGCTATCATTAACTCCACCTTGTATCACATAACATTTAATTTCTTGTGAATACCAATCCAACACTTTTTTAATTAACTCTAAAACACTTTTAGATAATCTCTCTATGTCAAACTCAATCCCCATTTAGTGAACCATAAAGTGTAACCCAACAAGCCTCTATATCATTGAAAACAAATAAAAATTACCAAATTCGTAATTTTAAGTAAATAGAGACCTATAATAAATCATCAATTCTAATTAATCTAAAAGGGATATGACATGATCTCTATCAAACACATGTATCTCTATACCTATGAACACCAGTTTTTATCATATGGAAACATGTATTCTCATATTTTCCCTTTATCTAAGACATAAAGTGAACATGGAACATAGAGTATGTCAATCCCACATCTGCTACCCATCTATTCTCAATTCTCAGAGTGTAGAATGATTTTTTCGGTGAATACATCACATTTCATTCACCCTTATGGATAAAAATATCACATGTCCCCTATCTAGATAGGTACATAATATATAGGTGTGACCACATGCTTACATAGTCTATCTTAATCAAGGGACCAGATGTCATAATAATCACATGAGAGGAAAAATTTCATATCTATTTGAGCTCCAATCGGTGACATGATCAACAACATACCCAACCACTCTCGTATTAGCTAAGTCAATATATAGACTTGTGTATGAAAGGTATCAAAATATGAAGGTTCTCATTATATATATCTCTCCAACGTTAGGTAGTAGGGACTTAAATGTGATCCATGCACCCCTAGTATTCCAAATACATAGGCATGAACCTTCATGTGGTATACTTCATGGATCATCCAACACATAAAAACCCATTTTTATGATTTATTAGCACAATCCATATCTCTATATGAGAATCCTACTCATGTTAACCTTAACATTTCATCATAATCTATAATACTCTATGACGAACATCAGTTAGGGATAACTCAAATTCTTACTATGAGAGGTCAACTATCATTACACTTCACAAAATTTATATCGATATATACATTTATGCATCCAACATGAAATAATGATAAATATTAGACTACCTATAATATTATACATTTTATATCCTTAATTTTTTTTAATAATATTAAAAAAAATCCAACATAATAATCTATTTATCATATCATATATCATAAAATTCAAAATCCAACTTATGTATGCTGCCCTTTTAGGGTTTTGTTAACTCATTTAATCATATGTAATTCCTATCACATCTTTATGTGATCAATTGATAAAAAAATCCCACTAAATATTTAGTGAGAAAAATACATGAAGTAAGAAAGTTTTATTAATGGTGAGATTTAGGAATCATATTCCCAACTTTTCAAATCTTTAAACTCTTTCTAATCATATCATCATCATCATCATCATCCTTGGAACTCTTTCCATAAAAAATTTTCCATTATTTTTTCAAATAATGAAAATTTTACATAATTACTTTACCAACATATGCTAAACCATTTTAGGATAAAGTGGCATTTACTTAGTTATGGTAACTAATGAAACTCTTTACATTTTTCTTTATTACCACACCCTAGACTATTTTAAGATGTCAAGAGTAGCTCACTTTGTAATTTGTCTAGAACAATCTTATAATACAAAGTGATTTTCATTTATTCACGATAACTAAATGTAACTCTTCAAATTTTTTTATCACCATATACTAAACTCTAGTATATTAAGTGAAAAACACTTTAATATTAGACTGATAAAATTCTTTAGGAACCACTTTCTATGGTAACTAAATACAACTCCTTACATTTTTATTCACCATCACACATCATAAAATCTTTAGGATTTTAAATATAAATCACTCCAACTTTATATTGGTGTAATATTTTATTTTTTTTAAATTTTAAATTCTTTAAGTTTGAACACAATCCCACTATCTTCTTAGATACTACATTCTTTTCAGAATATATTTCTAATAAACAACACAAACCTTTTGTGTTAGAAAATAACATTTATTTCCAATTATTAGGAATATTTAAAAAATAAACTATTGTTACATATAATATATGGTATTCTACGTGATTGGATAATTTTATTTTGAAAATAATACTATTAAACTATACCACTAATGGGTGGTGGGAACACATTCCATCATATTTTAATAAATATCTAGATAAAAATTTTATCCTGGATAAAATACTTTTATCTATATATTTTTCTCAAAATATGTTATAAAAATTGATAAATCATAAATGATGTGTATTCAATAAATTATCCCATGTTGTTCATAATAACTTTTTGTTAGTTAATAAATTATCTTATCATATAAGAGAAAAAGATGAATATACACAAACTTTACTTGGATTCATCCAAGATTATTACATTCATTTACATTTAATTTATTGATGTAACAACATTTCTTTTATTACTTGAATGCAAACTATGAGCTCTATCGATTATTTATTTTAATTTTAAACTCCTGTATATTTACAAAAATTTGTCAAATATACATTTGGTATCACCCACCCTTTAAAATCAAATAATTAATTTATATAACCCTTATTCTTGGCATGGAAACTCCAGGGAGTTTCCAAATCTACTTCAGATATTTAGAATAATCCCATCATATGGAATTATTAATCCACCTTCTCAATAACCCTAGGTTTCTCAAAGAACCATCTTAAACATAGTTTAGAGTGTAATGTGCTACATGTATGAAGGTTTAATTTTGATTTAAATTTGATCAAACCGGTGTTTTTGGTCTTATTTTGGTTTTAGAAGGTTTCATAGGAGGATTGGATTTTAGTTTTTATAGATTAGATTGGGTTGGGTGGTAGAGTTTTTGAAGGACCAAAAAACACACTGAGAGGGGAGGGGTGAATCAAAGTATCAAATTTTTATTTTAAAGTGACAGATCTTGTCCCCACATTGGTAGGAACTTATTAAACCTATCTGATGAGAAAGTGAAGAAAATAAAAAATCATATTCAAAGATAAGACACAACAATTTTACTTGGTTCACCACTAAGGGCTATGTCCAAGGAGAATATACCAACAGGTTTTAGTTCATACCAAAGTCCACTAATCTTCACTAGTTGTGGAGTAAATTTTTTTAACACTGTCACTCTGTGCCAGGTTCACTGCCTTTACAAGGTTTTAGGGATAACAAACTATATCCCTCAGATCACTTCTGTTGACCCCCCGTTGCTCACTATGTTGGGAAGAATATGAACTCAGTATATTGACTTGAAGGTCACTTCAATGTATTGGAATTAAATCATGCATCTTCAATTATAGATAGATGCTCTGTTGAAGTCTCGTTATCACCCATATGTGTAATTCACTCTTCCTCACACTGTTAGTTTGTCAATTATTCCTCCGTGAACTGGACTATTCCTCCATGTACTACATTCCTTCCTCCCCATACTAGGATCATTACTCCACATACTAGGCTCCATTGTGTACTGCTTGTGCTTTACGGACCACTTCTCCTCCATAAACCATCCCTGCTCCGCGAACTGTCTCTGCTTATGTGTACCATTTCTCCTCCACAGACCACCTTCCTTCCACGAACTATTCTTCTTTGTTTACTACAAGATCACCAAGAATCGAGTACTTCCTTTGCATACTGCCTCTCCTACATGGACTTGTCTTCCCATATACCACTTGACACTTCACCAAATTCGTCCGAATTTCTAATAAAAACCATCTTTATGAGGTTGTCTTCCAAAAAACCACTCTAGAATTCACTGAAATCTTCCCATTTTTTTAATCTTAGTATTTCTTACTAATAAAGGGATTAATGCTCTTTATATATGAAAATAGATCTTCATAATCCTCTAAACCAAGATTTACCAAATCTTCGATACAAATCCACCTTTACCATGTATCATGCATCTCCCACGAACCATTTCCCTACACAGTCTATATATCGCCATTCTACCTACAAGGTGGAACAAATCACCACCTCATTTCCAAAAATGAAACCCTTCATAGTTTTTCAAAACTCTGCCTCATTTTCACAAATGACTTACCATCCCACGAACCATTTTCCTTCTGCGAACCACAAGCCTTCCCACAAACTTCCTTCACTCCATGAACTATTCCACCTAAGTAGTCCACGTACCATTTTCAACTCCACAAACTATTCCCGCTATGTGGTTAGTAGTTCTCCTTTCTGTGTACCATATTTCATGATATGCAAACTGTTCCAAGAAATCCCATTCTGCGTACTAACTTTTGGGAAAACCATCCTTTTCCAAAAACAAACTCCCGATTTTAAGGCCCAAAAATTTGGAAAAAACTAGGAAACTACACCACCTTAAAAACCTACTTCGGCCTATATTATAAGATCACTTGACTTGTAAACCCCTCGATCAACTCAAAGTTGAACGAAAACAAACATAAACTATACTCCATTTCTAGAAAAGAACATACTTGGTTCCAATAATCTCCTTATTTAGGTTTATTATCTATAGATAAATTCAATGAAGCACCAACCAAAACTTGATAAATAAGAAACAACTTAGCTAACTCTCTAAGTCTACATGAGCAATGATCAATTTATAAAATAATAGGGGAAGCATTAATTGGGTTCTCTTGATACCAAACTCCAAATTTTTTTCTCCATTCTTATTGTCTCCAAACTTTTCCCCCTTTATAACTCATCATTTTCCCCAATTGTAACATTTTTGAATTCCTTTATTCTCCATCATCTTTCTACCAGAAAGAAACTTCATATTTCATCCTATTTTTTTAAACCATAAAAAATTGAAGTTCTCCATTCTACCCCATTAGAAATAAACCCAAATAATCAAATTTGGACTTGAATATCTCGAAGAACACTCCCCCTAGATCGTATCTCCCCCATAAAACTACAATACTTCCAACAAATAGATTAAAACAGTTAACATAACTGGAGAGAGGGGAACATTCGTAACCTACTCATTCATGGGGAGGTGGCTGAACACCGAGGTTCAACTAATGTTTCTCGAACATATGTGCTAAAAATGGCTTGGTTCGTATATTATCCACTTGATCATCAGTTCCAACATGATCCATTTTAATCATGCCTTATTCCACCTTTTCCTTGATAAAGTGATATATGATTTCAATGTGTTTTATATGAGAATGATGAAAAAGATTATTTGTAATATCAATTGCACTTTTGTTATCACAATGAATCACCATTGGCTATTTCACCTCATCACCAATATTAGTTAGTTGTTGCTTCATCCAAAGTATTTGGGTGAAATCCTTTTTAGCAGAGATATATTCATCTTCATAAGTATTAAGAGAAGTGATTTCCTATTTATTACTCAACCATCCCACAAATTTCTTTCCAATAAAGAATTATCCACCACTTTTGGACTTTCTGTCAACAACATCTCCAGCCTAGTAAGTATTAGAAAATGTTGACAGTTCACTATCTGTTCCTATGCCAAAGTATAATCCATAATTGCGAGTGCCTTGAATGTACCTCATGATTCTTTTCACTGCTTCCATATGTTCTTCCTTCAGATTACTTTGAAAGTGATCTTCTAAGAATTTTGTAAAGACAATATCTGGCCATGTCACATTCAAGTATAATAAGCTTCCAATGATTCTATTGTACATTGTGGGATCTACAAATTTACCATCTTTATTCTCTCCTAGTTTTGTCCTAATAAAAATTGGAGTCAATATTGGTTTGGAATCCTACATATTGAATTTCTTCAAAAACTCTCTTGCATATTTTTCCTAAGAAATGAAAGTGTAGTTTTTCCTCTGAATCACCTGCAACCCCAAGAAGTATGTGAGTTCACCAATAATAGAAATTTCAAATTCTAATTTCATGTGATTGGAAAATTCATCCACTGATCCCTTCTTGATTCCACCAAATATAATATCATATACATACACCAGAAATATGAACCGATCTTTCTGAGAATTATTCACATAGAGATTGTGATCCAATCCCCCTCTTTTAAATTTGAGCTTCTTCAGATAATAATCTAGCTAAGATTACCATGCCCATGGTGCCTATTTTAGACCATATAGATTCTTCTTTAATATGAAAACCTTTATTTCATCCTTACCAAGAAGAAAAAACATTAGTTGTTCAATATAGAATTATTATTCAAGAACACTATTTAAGAAAGATTTCATGAAATCCATTTGATACACTTTGTATCCTATTTGTATTTTCATGGTAAGAAACAGTCATATTGAATCCAGTCTTGCCACCAGAGAAAATGTTTCTACAACATAAACACCTTCAATATAGGAATAACCTTTACACACTAGCCATGCCTTATTTATGATCACATTTCCATTCTCATCATTTTTTTTGAAAATCCACTTCATACTAATCACATTGTGATTTTCGGGCCTCTTAACTAGATCCCATGTTTGATCCTTATCGATATGATCCAACTTTTCATTCATGGATTTAACTCACGATTCATCCTTTACAGCTTCTTCAAATGAGGATGGTTCCATAACTGATAGGAATATAGATTGTGAATTATTCCTCATTATCCTTATATATGTGGGATCTATCCAATACCTGATGATGTTGGATTGATCAATTTATACTCTTTAATTTCTCCTCTGAGGTTCAGATGAATTTTCTTCAGTCATGGTTTCCTCTTCTGATTCTTCTTGTAAGAACCTGGTATTTCAATCAGGTATGGATCCTTTAAATTTCTGTCTAAATATTTAATTTTGACCTAATATGGATGACTAATGAGTTAGAAAATGTCTTAGGGGTGTCTAGGGAAATTTTAGAGCTTGAAACCCATATTTTTTGGGAAACATGACATGTCACATGGTTAGCGCATGGTTTGCCTAACTGTGTGGATGGTAAATTTCTAGACATAACTACTTCACATGGTTTGAACATGGTTGTGAGGCCTAACCATGAAAGTTACCATTCTTCCTAGGTAACTATGTGGAAAAACCATGCATAGGCCATTTTCCAGGGCAATTTTCTAGTTTTTCCCTTAATGATCTATTAATCCTCCATCTTCCTCCTAATATGAGAACCAGTGGGATTAACCCATTATCCTCTCATTTTGAAGCTTTTTGAAGAACTAAGGTAGGAATCAAGAGATATCTTTTATTCGGGATCTGATCAAGCTTTCTTTCATCATGTTGGATGAATAATGATAAGTACTTGAGTGCGTTTAAGCCTTTCTCCTTCTATCTTACTCTCGACCAAGTTATCGGGGTATGAGTGTTTTTCTCATTTTCTTAGATCTACTCTGATCTGATCCAAATCAAGAGACAATACCAAAGGAGGATGGTCATACAACCCTAATGTGGGTGGTATATAACTCATCCCTCAAGTTCATTGATTTTTGGAATTGACATGTGGGGCCCACCGATTTCATCGGGTACCATTTATAGAATTTATATGACATGCTTATAATAATTATAACCATATGGTTATTCTCTTTCCAAATTTTTGATTAATTATTGGTGGTTAATCCCATAAATCCATTCATACCATGTAGTATTTTATTCCATAATTTTCATTTTAGTGTTTTGACACATTTGATCCACCGTTCGGGTGTGCATTGGCTTGAACTTCCTAAGGGTAAGCATTTCAATATTAAATGGTTTGATTTATATTGTGAATTTCATAATGGAAAGTAACATGTATGCATACCACTTGACCCACCTAAGGTAAGTGTTTCAATTGATAATTAAATGTGAAATGTGAATTGGCAAGTATACTAAGTATACGAATTACTGTTAAATGTAAATAAATAGTAGGTTGTATACCTGTAGCACCCATTACCACATTAATGGAAGGTAACATAATGAATCTTGAATATAGAATATGTTTTAAATGGATTAAATGAATGGTTTCATGATACTTGTCCTTACACACTAATGAAAGGCAAGGCTTGAACCAAATGACTTGATTAAAAGGTTGCATGCTACTTGAACTGATCACAATAATGAAAGGAAAGGCCTGGACCAAATGAGATATTACATGACTTCATAATAAAATAGGAATATCCTGACTCAAGCTCGCCTTGGATTCTGATCAGAGAATTCCATGAGCACTCTGACGAGTCGTTCCACCGAAGTTATATTATTGGTGTCTCAAATTATAATTACCCTAAAAAGTATAGCACCAGTAGGGGTCGATCCATAGGGAACTTTAAGAGGTTACTCTTATCTTTTTTTGATTTTGTTTGTATATTTATTTTAGTGAAGGCTGCTAAATTTAGAGTCGATTTTGGTTAGTTGTTTTTAGGTACAAAAAGAACAATTGATTTTTAAGTTTCTTTTAACAAAGTAATTTCTATAATGAAAGAAAAGATGAGAAAATTGGTTTTGATACAAATAAGAATAAGAATGTGTTGGGGTTATGGATTTGTGATAAGTTGATTATTAAATTAAATTGCTTATGAGGTTGTGTTGTTCATGATAATCCAACACTCTGGATTACAATTTGTAATTAAGTTTCCTTGGTCCGGATCACTTAATATTAAGATATGAAGTAACCAACTCCTTGGTCCAGTAGTTAGTTTTTAATAGATCTTTGTTTGGCTTAGTCCATTTTGAGCAGATGAATCCTTTCAATGGTCATGAAAGTATTCGTCGTTATTATTCTTTTGAATCCCTGAAGATTCTTCCCTTGGTCTGGTACAGAATTTTCAGTGAAAATATGAAGTGATTTAAGAATAATATGAAGAGATTGTTAAAACAAACACATTCACAAAAACTTAATTCAAATTACAACTTATCAGTCTCCATAACCCCAATACACTGGGTGCTTAGTTACACATATTGAAAATGACAAACACAAAATTATTAATACCTGATGAAATCATGCTTGGGATTTTGAGGTAGAAATTATTCTTCGGTAGAAGAAAGATGGTATTACAACAGTATAACATCTCTCCTTCGGAACTCCATCCCTTGTTATTCACACCACAACTCAATCTCCACTTATCAACTCCTTGGTCCGGAGGCCAAGGCCTCTTTTTATAGGAAAAATAAGTACACGGCGTGTATAGAAAGTACACGCCGTGTAATTTCATCAATGTGCTTTTGGCTTCCTTTTCTCCACTGGTAGGCGGCCTAACATGTCGTCTTTGACTTTGAACAAGGCGCCGCCTGGTAGGTGAGTGTACACGACCTGTAGTGCCGCCATACATGGCGTGTAGTATCGAAATTTGGCCACCAAACCCTTCTAGAATATCAGACACGACGTGTCTCCTTCAGCAGCCACATGGGCGTGTAGACCCTTCTCGGCCACCAACCACTTCTAGAATGTCGTACACTGCGTGTATTGCCACCCCACACGGCGTGTAGTGTCTGGCCGGTGACTTGGGCATGTACTCCCCCCTTTGATCTGTGTCCCTGTCTGAATGTACACGACATGTATAAAAGTACACGCTGTGTAGTTGCAAAATTTTCACAGACTTCCCTTGATTTGTGTATTTGGATATAAAACTCCTGAAAATATACAAGGTCACCAAAATCAAAGTATTTTTCCTCTAAAAATTAGGTATTTGGTGAAAAATTGTTTTTATTGTTAATAAAGTGTATGAAAATGCATAAACAAATTGGTTGCATCAAAATCCCCCATAATTAGTCATTTTCTTACCCGCAAGCAAATCTCAAAATCTAATTATCAGAGTTTATACTTTAAAAGGAAGGACTTCAGTTAATCATAATTATAAATAATAAGTTACAGGAGAAAATTCCAAAAAAAAAAATACACAACAGTTTTAATTCTGAAGATATTCTAATCATGCCTCATATATAATTCAATTAACTATTGTCATCCTCTTCTAACACATGTTTCAACCTTTCAAAAATAAGAAAGCCACTTGATGATCTACCTCACCAATAAAGAACTCAACACTTGAGAATTTTTAAATAATTTTTTTTTCTCAATCAAAGAAATATACACTCTATCCATAGGTTTTCAATAATTCTTAGTTCTCCACTTTAAAAAATTTAACTTACAAAAATCATGAGGGCTTTTCGAATAGGATCATATGTTTCTGTAGCTAAAGTTTGGTAGGTAAAGATGTGAAAAATAATTCTAAGGCTTGAAAAAGGAGGCTAAATTCTTAAATAACAATGCATGATATTCAAAATTAAACTCAATGTAAAAATGTCCTCAACAAGATTAACCAAACGATCTCATCACCACCATCTCCTTTAGCTGAGTAAGAGTCACAAACTAGAAAGTGTGTATAAGTTCCCTTTGTTTGAACCATTTCTTTTTTTTTTCACAAAGGGAACACTTCTGAATTTCCAAAATAGAGGTTTGGAACTCTTTTCTTTTCTCCCCAAATGATCAAGAGGCACTCCCCCATACTTAATTTCTTGACAATTTACAAATTTATGCCATGTGTTTCCAATCGATTATTTTAAGCTCAAATGAATAATCATACAAAATCATAAAACAATTAGGGTAGGAAGGGAAATAAGCTTGTAATTTGGCTTCCTATTAAGGCTATTCATGGCTTTTATGGGATTTATGAAGATCAAATGTAGGGTAGGATCAAGATAAAGGGGTTAACAATCTTATGCCTCAATCATTTTAATGTAATTTAAAAATTCTTCATTTTTTGAAAAGAAAACTTGAAAATTATGGTAGTTATGTATATTCTATGAATCTCTCAAGAAAGAGGGTATTAGAAAGAATATGACAAAAGGGTTTAGAATACCTCTCAGGAGTGGGAATAAATAAGAGAAAACCAGGTCATGACTTGCAAATAATTGATTAGTCTAATCGATGTAATTATCCATAGATTACAAGTTGTAATTTAAATTATATCAGCAATCATTTTAAAACACTTAAGAATCAAAATAAGCATGCAAATTTTTGAAAATATTTCACTTGCAGTTTTATTATTTAAAAATATAATTAACCAAAATATCTTCACATTTTAAAAATATATCTTTTAACAATGATGTCTCCTAGATTGATGATAAGGGCGAAGACTAAAGCGGCCGAGAGATATACCCCCCATACTTAAGAGTGCATGTGGTCCACCAAGTGCCCAAAAAGAGGAACAAGGTAAGGTGGGGAAAAAATACTGGACCAGACCGAGGGTAAGTAAAGAAAGTAGTAATATCAAGAAAGAAAATAAAACAATGGAAAAATAATACTCCCCTCAGTCGAGGCGAAGATAAACGGAAGGTGGTGGAAAAGAGCAGCCCAAAACGTGTCAAGGTACCTGCGATGGTGGGAGAAAGAAAACAAGGAAAGCATACAAAGCACACACAAGGATGAGAGAGCACAAAAATATATATACAATGAAAAGAATAAGTCCCAAAACCAGTCATGGGGTCTCCTTAGAAGAGGCATCATGCAGTACAGAATCGGCTGGAAGAGACGGCTCAGGAGCCGTGGAAGCTGGAGGCTCGGACTCGGCGGTGGGATGAGAAGCTGGAGACTTAGGAGCGGTAGGCACCAGACTCGGTAAGGGAAGCTCAACATCCCCCCCTGGACTGACAGCAGTGGTGGTGGTAGGAGAAGTAGCAGCAGGGCCCACAGTAGATAACAGAACAGAATCTGTGACCAGTGCTGTGAATGGCGGTGGAGAAGCAGTAGAATGGCTAGGAACCGAGGCAGGCTGAGGGGGCAAAGGAATACCCAAATGCTGAACAATAAGGCCCAACAACTGCTCCATGCGGTCCTGGCGGCTGTCTATATGAACCAAATTCTCCCCAATACTATGATGGCGGCCGACGAGATGAACCAACTGCTGCTCCATCGCAGCTAGGTGGATGGAAAAGGCGAGATCAGACGAGGGTGTGGGGGTAGGTGGGGTTGGTGGTGGGACAGAAGAAGGAAGGCCAGAAGAAGTGGGGTTAGTAGGAGGTGGGTGAGGTGGAGAAGCTGGAGGGGGTGGGGAAGGAGGAGCAGAAGCATCAGCCGTGGTAGGAGAGTCAACGGGTGGCTGGGGACGAGCCTAGGCAATGATGTAGGCACCCCTGCTTCCGGACCAATCCCATGAGAATAAGAATGATATAGCCCATCTGCTGGTGAGAACCTAACAAATCATGGGGTAAAGAAGGCTTGAAAACCCCAAGGTGGTGGGTGAGGCGAGTGGCGTAAAACCCACCATTCAGGTTTCCCTGACGGCCGGTAAACATAGAGTGGAAATAGGAGGCGGCTAGATAGGGGAGGTCCGGGTAGTCGTGCTAGATGACACAGGTAAGGAGCTCCATGTCACAACCGGTTACAACCCCCAACTCCATGTCACGACCGGTCACAACCCCCAGCTCTATGTCACGACCGGTCACAACCCCCATATCCTCATGGCGGGGTAAAAGGATGGCATTGAAACACTGGTGGGCGAAGCGAAGGATGGGGTCGGTAATAAGGGTGCTCTTTTGGGAATTTGGGGAATACCGATGGTCAGGACCAGCGATCTCCCACCACATGGTAATGAGATCATAGAAATCGGGGCGAGTAAAGGTAGAAACGGGGGATGGGGTGATAGGATTGGGGTAGAAGCTGCACCCTCGGCCAAACTTGGTCATGGTGAGGGAGAATCGTCGGCCGCCTAGCCGGAATCGAACCACGAGCACCACATCGCCAGGTGTCTCCCGGTACTCAGCTCCATAAAACTCGAAAGAGGCCGTGAACTCCAAAAATAAATCACGGAAGATATGAGTGCTAACCTGGAAAACAACAAGTAGTGGAGTGTGTCCAAGGAGCTCCTCCAAGTCCTCCCAAATACCGAGCTGCTGCGGAATGATGCTGTCAAGGTATCGGCCACTCAATGATATCTACCGACAAGAGAAGCGTCGGACCCTGTCATGTGTTAGATCGGTGACCGGGAAGACCATGCATGGGTAAGGAACACCTGAAGGTCCCGGTCCAGGTGCAGGTGCAGCAGCAGGAGCTGACTCTGTGGGTGGATCAGCTGTAGGAGGTGAAGGCTCAGTAGATGAAGCGGTAGATGTGGGACCATCTACTAATGAAGATGGCGCATGTAGAGTGTCAACTGGTGGAGCATAAATGGAGGTGCTCGGAGACTCTATGCTGGTAGATGGAGGTACAACCGTGCTAGGCCTGGCCTCTACTGGGGGCAGTCGGTGGTGGAAGAATGGCCAATGGAGGGAGCTCACAGACCGGTGCATCTGGGTCTGGCTATGTCGGAGGTTGGAGTCAAATCCATCGAAAAATGGGCCCCTCGCCCTCAGTGGAGGAGGCCGGCCGCTTCCCTCGGGAAGGATCGCGATCTTCCATATCCTGGAATAGAAAGAAAAAGAAAACAAAAGAAAAATAAAAGAAAAGAAAAGAAAGAAAATGTGAGAAAAAAAGAAAATAAAAGTACACGACATGTACATCCATAGTACATGGCGTGCAGTGAATAATGCAGAGAATCCCGTGTTCTATGGATAGACACGCCGAGGGAGAAGAAAGACCCTGTAAAGGTACACGGCGTGTACCGAACATACACGCCATGTTCACACAATGTGTAGGTGGTCGTGTATTACAAACGACATGGCCATGTTTTTATCAGTTCGAAGAATAAAGAACACTCCGTGTATAGAACAGACATGGCTTGTTCATGACTCGAGGAACATGGCCGTGTGGTGGCATGACATGGGCCGACCGAAAGAAATAAAAGACACGACATGTACCGAACACACACACCGTGTTTGGGAACATGGGGTGAGAGGCCGTGTTATGTGCTACACACGGAGGGGCCAAAGGAAATGATATACACAGCGTGTACTAATCACACACTCCATGTACGTGAAAATGGTGTGTGAGGCCATGTGCAAAAAGATACCCGGTCACGACGAGGAAAGGTACATGGTGTGTACCGAACATACACACCGTGTATATTTGAATTTCGAAGTATTTTGTGTGTGTCCATGTACAAAACTACATGGCGTGTGTTCTTCATGTCTTGTCCGTGTATAGCGGAAGCTGAACAGTCGGCAGATCCGAAAATCACCCTAAACGAGTCTAAAAATTTGAAATAGAGGGTGTAGAAGGGCGTACCTTGACCGAGGATCGCAATGCAAGAGAAATCAGAGCTTGAAATGAACCAAAATGACAGATCTGAGAAATAGGGGTGCGAGTGTCGTTCAGGAGAAGAAATGGGAAGAAGGGGAGGAAATGGGGAGGCCGCACGACATGACGTGAAGCCAGGTGGGCCGTGACTTATATAGCCGAGGTACACGGCGTGTAAATCTGGACTACACGCCGTGTATTCCCAATTTTTTTTTCAAAAGAATAAAATATACTATATAATAATTAATATTAATTAATTAAAATGAAAGTAAAATAGGTATATATATGTATATACATAATTTAAATAAAATAAAACTATACACATAATGTAGTGGGAAAATACACGCCGTGTGTTTAAAAATTGTAAAAAGAGAAGTACAACCTTTGGTCCGGTGCTCGGGGCGAGGTTCAAACCGGTGATCGGCCATTCCGAACGGGATCCCTCAACCACTGGAGCGAAGGTTGTACTTATTCCCATATTTATGATATATATATATTTATTCTATACGGCCTATACACACGGGAATAAAGAAAAGCACGGAGTGTGGTTTTTAATTATATAAGAAGGGGATGAAGCAGGGAGATTAGCCGAGTTCGAACCTGGGTCTTTTGGATCTAGGTCTGAGACTTTGCCAATCTTCCAAATTCATCCGCATGAATTTATTTTATAAGAAAACATTTTTGAATTAGTAAGGAAAAATATGGCTCACACGGCGTATATCGAAAGACACGCCGTGTGGTTTTATTAAAAGAGTAAATGATGAAAGTGTGACGGTTGTCAGGATTCAAACCCGAGTCTTTTGGATCCGATTTATGATCCTAACCAACCGGTCCATCCCCATCATGGGTTTTTTTATAAGAAAATATATATAACTATATAAATTACTACACATTCCGTGTAAGAAAAGGAATAACCCTGTGCCGAAGGTAGGTCGGGAGGATTCGAACCAGGGATGGATCAGATAAACTCCAGTGACTTTACCATCGGCACCGGCATCATCCTTGGTTATTTATTTGTTATTCTATATATTTATACTATTAAGATTATAAATTAAAAAGATAAGTACACGCCGTGTATACAAGTGGGACACGGAATGTAACCTCTGGGTTGCCTCCCAGGAAGCGCCTTTGTTTTAGGTCGTTGACTCGACCTTCTTACCTATTCTTACATGATTTCTATGGTGGATGATGGTCCCAATAGTAGCCGTCATGGCCTTATAGGAGTTTCAAGTTCTCTGGCTCTTCTTCAATGATAACATCTGGAATGTTAAAGTTATCAGAAATATAGGAACATACTAGATCATCTATTAAGCGATCGCCCACAGTTGCTATCGCAGAATAGTCCTCATGATCAGGAGATTGCTTGATGGCCTTTAGAACATTGTAGGAGACTCTTTCGTCCCCTACCTGGAAAATCAACTCTCCCTGGTGCACGTTAATGAGTGCCTTCCCAGTGGCTAGGAAAGGTCTTCCCAATATAATAGGTGCCTCCTGATCCTCCTCCATGTCTAGGATAATAAAATCTGTAGGGAGGATAAATCTTCCCACCTTCATTAGCACATCCTCCAGTATCCCTTTTGGATATTTAATGGATCTATCAGCAAGTTGAAGGGCGACACAGGTAGGCTTCAGATCGTGGAGTCCGAGTTTTTGGAAAACTCTGAATGGCATGAGGTTGACACTGGATCCTAAGTCGCATAGAGATTTTCCAAATTCATAGGGTCCAATTGTACATGGAATAGTAAAGCTACCTGGATCCTAGAGTTTCAGAGGAATTGAATGTTATATGACTATGGAGCACTCCTTTGTTAGGGAAATGGTGCCAAAATCCTCCATTTTTATTCTGTTGGAGAGTATGTCCTTCATGAATTTGGTGTATGTGGGCATCTGAGTCAGTGCCTCTGCAAATGGGATATTGATGTGTAGCTTCCTGAATACTTCCATGAATTTTACAAATTGGTGATCCAGCTTCCTTTGCTTCATCCTCTCCGGAAAAGGTAATACAGGTGCGAATGGTTTGATAGACTCCTTTCCTTTATTCTGTGAAGCCTCCTTCTACGGGATTTTGGATGAGGAGGGGTCGGTACTGGTACTTTCTTCATTAACAGGGGGTGTGGATGCACTTGGCCGTGCTGGTTGGTTCTGTTGGAGCTCTTTGCCACTCCAGAGCATGACAACATGGGATTCCTCCCTCGGGTTCTTCTTTGTGTTACCCGGTAGTGTACCGGGTTGCCTTCCTGAGAGTTGGTTAGCCAGTTGGCCAATTTGATTCTCCAGGACTCAAATTGAAGCGTCCTGATTTTGGAACCTGGTTTTAGTAGTTGATATGAATTTGGTCATGAGATCCTCTAACCTTGAGGTGTTCTCCTGCTGAGAAGGATGTGGAGCTGGTGGAGGTGGTTGCTGCCTTGGATTCTGCAGGTGAGGGTTTTGATACCCTTGCTACTGGTAAGGGCCCTATTGGGGCTGTTGCTGCTGCTGGTACTAGTTCTGATATGGTGGCTGACTGTAGCCGGGCGACCGCTGAGGCGGAGGATTCTACTGCTGTTGGCCCCAGCCTGTGTTCTAGTTATCTCGCCATGCTTGGTTTTGGTATTGTTGATACGGGTTCGACCCTCTGTTTTGAGCAACATATCTCACTTCGCTCTTCGAAGGGTCGACTGAAGGTCTCGGGCATTCTCCCAAGATGTGGTTGTTACCATAATCACCACATGCTGGATGGTTCGCCGCATGGATTTGAGGTGAGCCCTTGAGATTTAATGCGTCGATCTTTTTGGAAACTGCATCCAACTGGGCAGCAAGCATGGTAGTAGAATCAATACTATGCATACCTCATTTTTGGGTCCCCCGCTCAGAATGCCACTAGAAGCTGTTGGCATACATATCTTCGAGCAGTTCGAAAAGTTCTTCGGGGGATTTTCTCATTACCGTAACTCCAGAAACTACATCCACCACGGACTTTGTATTTGTTGTTAGTCCTCCGTAGAAGTTTTGGACTTGCATCTAGAGTGGAAGTCCGTGGTGTGGGCATTTACGTAACATCTCCTTGAAGTGCTCCCATGATTCGTACAAGGATTTCGAATCATGCTGTTGGAAGTTGTGGATCTCGTTCTGCAATGTTACTGTCTTCGATAGTGGTAAGTATTTGGACAGGAACGCCTGGTCTAGATCCTCCCAGGTGAGGATGGATCTTTGTGGCATCCCTTTGATCTATTCTTTCGCCTTGTCCCATATAGAGAAAGGGAATAGGCGAAGACAGATGACGTCCTCAGAAACGCTATGGTAACGAAATGTATCACAGATCTCCAAAAAGTTGGAGAGATGGGCATTCAGGTCTTCACTGGGTATGCCTCCAAATTGAATGGTGTTCTGGATCAGCTACATGATAGCAGGCTTGATCTCGAAGTGTTGGGCCTGAACTGGAGGATGAACGATGCTCGTATCAGCTCCATGGGTCGATGGCAGGCTGTACTCCATGAGAGTACACCGTGGAGGTGGCTGCTGAGGAGGGAGAATCGGCAGGTACTGTTGGTCCTGAGGGGCGTAGTATGGCCCTTGACCTTGGTTGAAATATGGTATCCGCTCTGGTTGGAATTTTTGGAGCTGTGGCAGGCCATAAGGTGGAGCAAGAGAAGCTTGCTGGTTCCGGTTGTCATTCGAACCTAACTGCTGTCCAGCTCCTTAGACAACAGCTGGATTTCCTTCCTCATTCTGTGCCGTGGGGTTGTTTGGATTTTTCTCAGCCATGAGTGTTCATCGACACCTCAAGAACGTTCATTCAATCTCTGGGTCAGTTGGGAACAACCCCGATGACTCATTGTTCTTAGAACGCGTGAGGTGGTTGCTCATACACTTACAGACCTGCACAAAACAAAACAAACTACCAAGCGTAAACGAGGAAAAAGAAGGATAAAAAGAAATATTATTAGAAAAGATATTTTTGTGAATTTCTGTTTTTTATTTTCACTAAAATGTAATACAAATTGAATTAAAAAAATAATAAAATAACTTTAGAGGTCCCCGACAACGACGCCAAAATTTGACGAGTCATTCCACCAAAGTTATATTATTGGTGTCTCAAATTATAATTACCCTAACAAGTATAGCACCAGTAGGGGTCGATCCACAGGAAACTTTAAGAGGTTACTCTTATCTTGTTTCTATTTTGTTTGTATATTTATTTTAGTGAAGGCTGCTAAATTTAGAGTCGATTTTGGTTGGTTGTTTTTAGGTACAAAAAGAATAATTGGTTTTTAAGTTTCTTTTAACAATGTAATTTCTAGAATGAAAGAAAAGATGGGAAAATTGGTTTTGATACAAATAAGAATAAGAATGAGTTAGGGTTATGGATTTGTGATAAGTTGATTATTAAATTAAATTGCTTATGAGGTTGTGTTATTCATGATAATCCAACACTCTAGATTACAATTTGTAATTAAGTTTCCTTGGTCAGGATCACTTAATATTAAGAGTTTAAGTAACCAACTCCTTGGTCCGGTAGTTAGTTTTTAACAGATCTTTATTTAGCTTAGTCCATTTTGAGCCGAAGAATCCTTTCAATGGTCATGAAATTATTCGTCGTTATTCTTCTTTTTAATCCCTGAAGATTCTTCCCTTGGTCCGGTACAGAATTTTCAGTGATAATATGAAGTGATTTAAGAAGAATACGAAGAGATTGTTAAAACAAACACATTCACAATAACTTAATTCAAATTACAACTTATCAGTCTCCACAACCCCAACACACTGGGTGTTTAGTTACACATATTGAAAATGAAAAACACAAAATTATTAATACCTGATGAAATCATGCTTGGAATTTTTAGGTAGAAATGATTCTTTGGTAGAAGAACGATGGTATTACGACGGTAGAGCATCTCTCCTTTGGAACTCCGTACCTTGTTCTTCACACCACACCTCAATCTCTACTTCTCAACTCCTTGGTCCGGAGGCCAAGGCCTCTTTTTATAGGAAAAATAAGTACACGACGTGTATAGAAAGTACACACTGTGTACTTTCTTCAATGTGCTTTTGGATTCCTTTTCTCTGATGGTAGGCGGCCTAACATGCCGTCTTTGACTTTGAACATGGCACCGCCTGGTAGGTGAGTGTACACGGCGTGTAGAGCCTCCATACACGGTGTTTAGTATCGAAATTTGGCCACCAACCCCTTCTAGAATATCAGACACGGCGTGTAGAAATGGAACATGACGTGTCTCCTTCAGCGGCCACATGGGTTTGTAGACCCTTCTTGGCCACCAACCGCTTCTAGAATGTCGTACATAGCGTGTATCGCTGCCTCACATGACATGTAGTGTTTGGATGGTGACTTGGGAATGTACTCAACCCTTTGATCCGTGTCCCTGTCTGAATGTACACGGCGTGTATAAAAGTACACACCGTGTAGTTGCAAAATTTTCACAAACTTCCCTTGATTTGTGTATTTGGATATAAAACTCTTGAAAATAGACAAGGTCACAAAAATCAAAGTATTTTTGCTCTAAAAAGTAGGTATTTGGTGAAAAATTGTTTTTATTATTAATAAAGTGTATGAAAATACATACACAAATTGGGTGCATCACACTCAAGAACCCCATTCCGATTCAAGGATACGACTTGCTTATGTTGAGACCCACCTAGATTCCAATCCTCATCTATTATTTGGATACCCAGTAGGACACCATATGATCCATTCTATGTCATTACAGGATACCTTGGATACACTCATTGGATCTTACATTGATAGGTAGGTGCCATGGTTAAAGCCCATCAGGCCCAGTCATTGCTTAGCCCTGTTTTACCATGGATGAACTCCTTGGACTTGGTAGGCATCTCATTGTAGAATTCCTTGGAATATACTCCTTGGATTATAGTATTACTCCATACTAAGCTACAATTATTACTGAGTTAGTGACCCTTGAGTTCTACGTCACCTTGGTTATTACCTTAGGAATTCACTATTAAATATCATTACAGGTTGACTTGTTATAACTTGGAGCCTTTTCAAATGCTTGCATGTGAATTATATAAACTAGTAATAATCAAATAATGAATTGTTGACATGTTTAGACACCAACTGAGGGATGAAGTAGGTACTTGGGTATTTAGTTACATTGTATTGGTTTACTTTATATATGCATGCTTGCACACTATTACATTTCCATTACATGAGCTGAATATTATAGACACCGTTGGTGGTGGACCACTGAGATTTATCTCACACCCTCTCCAGGTACCGTTTGGTACCCAAAGTAGATTACATGGTTTCAGGTTTTGACAAAGGGAAGCATACGACTTTAAACACATGATTTCTTACTATTTAGTATGGAGCTTGATAGCAGATGACTGAGCTGGATCTCAGGATGCTTGGGATAGTCTTTTTATTTCCTTTATACTTTTTTGGAACATGTTATGCCTAATATCTTGTATCCATGTTTTCTAGTTTTCTAGTGACATGAAATATCACCAGTTGTTGAATGTTATTCCAGTTGTTTTAGTAATTGTTACTATTGTCTCTATTTTCTATTGTGCCTTATGTTTACTTATATTTCTTCCGCTATTTACCCTTGTTTACATTCACCCGCTGCACTACACTTTGGTAATGAGGGAATAGTCTCCCCACGGACACACCCTAGTCCCTCTCTACTAGTTATAAGCCTCTATAATTCTAGGAGATGCGCTTGAGGCCTTGTATCCCACCAGGTTCGGGGCACCCATTGAGTGACATCGAGGTCCGGGATGTCACAAAGTGGTATCATAGGTGGGTTCCTTTCTTGATTTAATATTTAGAGACAATAGATTGGAGATTAGGAATTATTGGGACTTGGTCATAAGTCGTTCTTGGGCGTCACAAACCCATGTTCGAGGTACAAACCAAGTTTCCTAAATTATAATTGTTGTTATGCTTTTTTCCTATTATTGTTGATATTATTTCACAGTTGGGTGACACACATGTTGTGTGGAGTTGTTGATTATTACTCTGATTGAGGATTTTCTTGTATCCTTGGTCTGATGATATGAGGGTAAAGATCATTGTTACATGCATTAATATAGGCACCTATAATTCGCATGTCATGATTATTGCCATGCCATCTAGGTGAATTTCACTATTTTGCATTGCTTGATATGCCTGTGATTACTGAGTGATGATGTGATAGTTAGCTTATGCTTGTATTACTATTGGCTATGATTGAGTGATTACCTATCTCAATTCATGAGGTGTATGGTCCCTCATGGGTTGGGATGGGTAATTTACCAATTGGAACCATTGTTCTATAAATAAATGGGTGTCGTTTCTGGTGATAGGTGTATGGGCACTGATTCATTAGACATGGATATCCATTGTAAATTGAATCAAGAAATATAATATGAATTGGTTTCACATCCTTATCCTACCTTTTCATATTTTTGAAAGGTAAAGGAGTGAACCTAGTAATTAAATGTAAAATGAAATGAAACTTATACTTGAGAACTTACCGATAACAGGTCATCTAAGCCTATAGTTGGGGTAGTATGCCTTGGGTAGTGAGTTTCCTATATTCAGATTCCACCAGTGATACTGTCTTCCTACTTCTAATCTTATTCTGAGGTGTGTTCTTGGAAATTTTAGGCCAATGTCATCATGAAACCTTTGTATCGTATGCTAGGAAGGTAGTGATGACCATGCTTCAGACGCGGTGGGCCCTGAGCTGACAGTCTTACCTCCAGGAGTGCCACTTGAGGAACCACCTACTGTACCTAATCTAGGAACTGATTCCCAAGTTTTTGATAGTTTTCTACATCTGATGTAGTCCATGCATAGTTCTCCACGACTTGCACCTACGATGGCTGATCTGACTCATGAGTTCTAGTAGCATCATCCTCCTAATTTCTTAGGGGATAGCGGTCTGCAGGCTGTTGAGTCATGGATAGAATCCACCCTATCTATCTTTGAGAATATGGATAAGCCTATAGAGAAGAGGGTCATGTTTTCCACATACATGCTTCAGGATTTGGCCAAGCATTGGTGGGATGCGATTACCCAGGCTGGTCATCATCAGGGCATGTTATGGGATAATTTCCAGATTTCCTTCTATGATTAGTTCTTTCCCAAGATGTTGAGAGTTGATAGAGCCAGAGATCTCATGCATCTCGAGTAGGGTTCTATGTCAGTAATGGAATATTCATCATGTTTCATGGAGTTGTGGTGCTTTGTATCGCTTCTAGTCAGTGATGAACTTTCATGTGCTAGATGTTTCGAGGATGATCTCCAGTACACCATCTGTACGTAAGTGAATGTACTTCACCTGCCTAATTTTTTTTTTGAGATAGTCAATTAGGATCTTATAACTGAGTGAAACTTGAGGGATGATAATAGTACTGGGCATAGAGGACCAATGTCATGTTAGGTCAATAATTTTTCTGGTGGAAGGAAACATTCTCGCAAGGTTTCTCTTCAGGGTAGTGACAACTAGAGTTCCTGTTTTGATAGCTCTAAAGTGTATCATCAGTGTGGATGATGGGGTAATTAGAAGCCTAAGTGTGATAGAGATCCACTAGAGTGCCAAGATTGTGGTCGTATGGGGCATCTTCAGCATTTATGTAGAACCACTACTACAAAAACGGGCAAGGGAAGCGCGCCCTTATAACAGCGCTAAGCAAAACCGCTGATAAAGGATACCCTATATCAGCGCTAAAATTACAGCGCTGAAAAAGCTAATGTTTATCAGCGCTTTCTTAGCGCTGATAATAGTAATATTTATCAGCGCTAGAAAAGCACTGATAAATATGATCTGTATCAGCGCTAAAATTTTAGCGCTGATACAGTTGGTCTTTATCAGCGCTCAAAAAGTGCTGATAAAGGTTCGCCTATATAAGCGCTAAAAAAGCGCTGATACAGAACACCTCTATCAGCGCTCAAATTTTAGCGCTGATATAGGGTATCCTTTATCAGCGCTAAAAAAGCGCTGATAAAGAGACCCTGTATCAGCGCTATAATTGTAGCGCTGATACGGGGAATCTTTATCAGCGCTTTTCTAGCGCTGATAAATCATAATATTATCAGCGCTATAAAAGCACTGATAAAGCTAGATTTTATCAGCGCTATAATTTTAGCGCTGATAAAGGTAGCCTTTATCAGTGCTTTTTTAGCGCTGATAAAACCTTAGTCGACTTTTTTATAAAGTCGGTCGCACAGTGCCCTCGTTTTATCGCAGCTAAAGCCCTCGCGGAACCGTAACCCTGCTACTCTTCTCCCGAATACCGCTGCTGTGTTCGCTTCGCCGGAGCTTGCCACCCTCGGTACACTCGCCGTCCTCCGCCGCCCGCAACACCCTCGGCCGACCTCCACCGCCTGCCGCCCTCGGCTGCCCGCAACGCCCTCGGCCGCCGTTCTCTGCCGCCCTCGGCCGCCCTCCGCCGCCCTCGGCCGCTCTCCGCCACCTCCTCCGCCCTCCGCCTCACTCATCCGCCCTCGGTCACCCTCCGCGGCCGCCTTCCTCAACCCGCAACGCCCTCAGCCGCCGCCTTAAGGTAACAATCTATGAAGAAGATGTATATGTTTTCATATAGATAGATTGTGTATAGCTGATTCTCTCTAAGTGTACTCATGATGATGTCCAGATGTTGGGAATGATCATCATTATTTTGGTATTACACCAATATGTCATCCATAAAACAACTACAATCTGGTCTAGGTACAAGTGAAATATTCAACTCATTAAGAGAATAAATGCCATGGGGAATTCGTCAACACAAATTTTATTATGAAGAATTCATAAAAACTATACATGATTTCAAAATTAGTTTATAGTATATCAGAATTTCTCAACCTCAAATGATGATAAACAAACCTTAGATCAATCTTAGAGAACAATATGGAACCCCTCAGCTGGTCAAATAGATAAAAAATACAAAGAAGTGGATATCTGTTCTTAATTTTCATCTGATTCATATTCTATTAATAGAAACACATATGTAATGTTCTGTCATCCTTCTTGGAAAATAAAACATGAGATCCCCAAGGTGACATACTCGAGCAGATGCACCCTTCATAATCTAACTCCTCTCATTGAGTTTTATGTTCCTGAATCTATTCTTGTTTCATTCTGAAAGGCGTTATATAAAATGGCTCAACTCCACGCATAAGCTCAATCATGAACTCAAAGTCTCTTTTAGGTGGTAGCCCTGATCAATTCTCATGAAACACATCCTAGAACCAATCTACTACTGGGGGAAATATTTCTTGTTTCAATCCATTATCATCAAGAAAAATATTCGTAAACTGGTCTATGTTCTCACCTAGTTGTGGAAGAACTGGTCCTACATGGTCTACCAAGATATCCCATTCTCCATAAAAGACATGGGCTCTACCCTTATGAGGCATGAAGGTCACTCATCTACGGTAACAATCAATGTGATATTGATTAAATACCAAAAATTACATCATCACTATCTATTCAATACATATCATATCAAGCATGTATAAATCCAAAATGAAACAATACTCACAAACCATGAGGGAACATCCCTTACGAAGACAGATGCCTTCTAATCACACCCCCAATGGTGTGTTGACCAACATGATCCCACAAAAGTACTCTAACACAAAATAGAAACCATTTACCAAGAGATAAGATATAAAATAATGAGAGGATACCCTATTACAAGTCTCCTTTAGGTTCCCCTATTCGGTGCTCTGATAAAGGTATCTCTCATCGATTGGAAATCCTCTATCTCTTGTTATATCCTCATTATAGAGTGATAGATAATCATCTTTTTAGTGAATCTAATATTCTTTTTTATGAATATTGATTGTAGGTTAGACTACTTGATCTCCTTCCAAGGAATTGGTTCCCTTCTACTGTATTTGGAAGTCTTATTTTGTGTACTTGAACCATAAATACTAATATTTGAGATTCAAATAGGATGAAGATGAATAAAGATTGGATGGATTCTAATCGTTTAACAATAGAGTACGAGAACGGAGTGAAAGAGTTCATCAAGTTTGCAAAGGATCACACAAAGGATCCTTCTCAAATCCTTTGTCCGTGTTTACGTTGTTGTTATTCTAGACTACTTACTCCAGAGGAGTTGGAAGAACATTTGATATGTCACGGAATAGATCAGAGTTATAAATGTTGGAATAAACACGGAGAAAAAGCGAATGTAGCTACTGGCTGGGATAAAACTGCGTTTTATGGATCGTCAGATATGAATACAAATATAGATAATGAAGAAGACCGTATGGAGGATGTGATTACAGATGTCAATGATGATGAAGATCATATTGAGGAAATAACAAAGACAATTCAAGATGAACCCCGTGATTGCCCAAAATTGTTTGAGAAGTTAAAGAGTTGTGAAAAGACGCCATTGTATGCTGCTTGCACTAAGTATACAACATTGTCAACTGTACTGAAGTTGTATAAATTGAAAGAAGGCAATGGATGGAGTGATGTCAGTTTTACGGAACTACTTGCTCTCTTGAATGACATGCTCCTAGAAGATAATGAGCTCCCAAGCCGGACATATGAAGCTAGACGAATGCTACGCTTGATGGGAATGATTTCTGAAAGAATACATGCCTGCCCGAAAGACTGTATATTGTTTCGAAAGGAGAACAAATCACTTACAGAATGCCCAAAGTGTGGTTCTTCTCGATACAAGAAAGATAAATCCAATCCAACGAAATTTGTATGGTACTTTCCAATCATTCCAAGGTTTAGGCGTTTATATGGAAGTGAAGAAACTGCAAGACAATTGTCGTGGCATGCAGATAAAAGAAATAAAGATGGGTTATTACGTCATCCGGCCGACTCTCATCAATGGAAGAAAATTGATCATGAGTATCCTGAATTTGGAAAAGAGCCGAGAAACCTTCGTCTTGCGTTATCTATAGATGGAGTGAATCCTTTTGGTTTTCAAACTAGCACTCATAGTACATGGCCTGTTATGTTGCTAAATTATAACTTGCCACCCTGGTTATGCATGAAGCGAAAATTCATCATGTTATCTATGCTTATATCAGGACCAAAACAACCAGGTAACGATATTGATGTTTATCTGACTCCTTTGATCGAGGATTTGAAGTTATTGTGGGACTCAGGCATAATGTTTTATGATGCTTATAAAAGTGAATACTTCACGTTGAGAGCGATGTTGTATGGGACAATAAATGATTCCCCTGCTTATGGAAATTTGTCAAGCTATAGCATTAAAGGAACTCAAGGGTGTCCCGTGTGCGAAGAAGATACAGAATCAATTAGGTTGAAACATTCATCGAAATCTGTGTTTCTAGGACATCGTAGATTTCTACCTCGTCGGCATAAGTACCGATCTTGGACAACATCATTCAATGGAAGTTCAGAAAAATGAACAACACCGTCTCCACTAACAGGTGATCAGCTGTTTGAGAAAGTAAAAGATATGAACACTGTTTTTGGTAAACCATTTTCGAAAAACCTTACGAAAATCGGTTGGAAAAAGAGATCAGTTTTTTTTGAATTACCATACTGGAATTGTTTGTACGTCAGAAATTTTCTTGATGTGATGCATGTGGAAAAAAATGTATGTGATAGTGTTATTGGAACGTTGCTAAATGCCCCTGGCAAAACAAAATATGGAATTAAGGCAAGGTTGGACATGGTTGACATGGGAATACGAGAAGAGTTGGCTCCCGTGAAAGGTGAAAATCGAATGTTTCTTCCTCCTGCTGCTTATACTCTTTCTAGGGCAGAGAGATATCAGTTTTGCAACTTCTTTAATGATGTAAAGGTTCCAGAGGGGTACTCATCAAATATCAAGAACATTGTGTCAATGAATGATTTGAAGTTAAAAGGTTTGAAATCACATGATTGCCATGTTTTGATGCAAGATCTAATTCCTATAGCTTTACGTTGCATTTTACCCAAGAATGTTCGTCATACGTTAACCAAACTTTGTTTCTTTTTCAAAGCTATATGTAGCAAAGTTTTAGACCCAGGGAAATTGCCAGCTATGGAAAAAGAAATTGTCATCATATTATGTGAATTAGAAATGTTCTTCCCTCCAACATTCTTTGATATGATGGTTCATTTGATGATTCACTTGGTGAGAGAGATTCGACTTTGTGGTCCTGTGCACTATATATGGATGTATCCTGTTGAACGGTATATGAAGATTTTGAAAGGATATGTCAAAAATCGAAGTCGGCCAGAGGGTTGTATAGTGGAGCGATATATTGTTGAGGAAGCCATTGAATTTTGTATTGAATACCTATCTGATGTGGAAAGCATTGGTCTCCTGAAATCTCGTCACACTGGACGCATTGAGGGTGGGGGAATTTCTGGAAGAGAAGTTGTAACAATCAGTATTACAGATCGGGAGCAGGCTCATCTTTATGTTTTGCATAACAGTTGGGAGGTTGCTCCATATATTGAAACTCACAAAGAAATTCTTAAGCAGTTGAATCCATCGAGGGCTGAAAAATGGTTAGCAGATACACATAATCACCAGTTTATAGGATGGTTTCAGGACCATATTTTTAAGCAGTTGGATGAAAATCCGAATTCAATTTCAGAACGACTTCGATGGCTAGCCGCTGGACCAAGTGTGTATGTATTATCTTACAGTGGGTATGTAATTAATGGTTATACATTCTATACGGATGAACATGATGAAGAGAGTACCATGCAAAATAGTGGAGTTACACTAGTGGCTGAAGCGATGCATGTTTCTGGTAGTAAGGATAGAAATCCAATTTATGAAAATATGTCATACTTTGGCATTATCAAACTAATATGGGAGTTGGATTATACGACATTTCAATTGCCGGTTTTTCAATGCAAATGGATTGATAACAATAGTGGTGTTAAAATAGATGAATGGGGATTTGTGAAAGTTGATTTTAGTAAAGAAGGGTACAAAGACGAACAGTTTATAATGGCATCACAAGCAGTACAAGTTTTTTATGTTCCAGATCACGCAAACCGAAAGTGGTCGATTGTTCTGTTATCGTCCAAAACTATTGAGGGTTCCGATGAAAATTCAGTTGAGGACGATCCTTTTAGTGGTACGTCACAATCAATTCGGAGCGGTCCCAATGCAGATGATGTTTTGTATGTTAGAGGAGACCACAATGAAGGGATTTGGATTGTCGATAGAGGTGTCAAATCTCTTCAACCTTTGAAAAAAAGAAAGAGAGTTCAGTAAACCGGTTATATTTTGTTTGTAATATAGATCTTGTTATCTCATGTTATTATCTTATCATTACAGAATTTATGTAATTTGAATGAACTGTTCAACCACTTTTGCAGATAATGACTTCTGCACATTCTGGTGCTCCTAACCTTGAGACTGAACAAGTCTCTCAAGCAGCTGCTGCTGCGGCTGCTGCTGCTCCTGCTGCTCCTGTAGCTCATGCTGCTGCTACTGTTGCTCCTGATGCGGCTCCTGTTGCTCCTACTACTGTGGCTCCTACTCCTCCTCCTGCTGTGGCTCCTGGTGCTCCTACTGCTCCTGCTGCTGCTCTTACTGCTGCGGCTCCTGGTGCTCCTACTGCTCCTGCTGCTGCTCTTGCTGTTGCAGCTCCTTCTCTTAGTGCATCATCTTCAATACAGGAACGTATTGCCCATGCAAGACACCCTGCTTTTTTTTAACAATGTAATGAGATGTTCAACAAAACAAAATGGTGAAGGATCTGCCGCGACATCTTTCTAGAATATTTGACTGAAGTTAAAAAAATTAAATAAAAGGATAGACCCATTCAGTGGACGAAACGACATACAATGGCGCCAAGTCCTGAAAGGTGTCACATTCTCAATTGAGGTGCTGAAGTTAAAAACATAATGCTGTCATGGTTTGTGCTTCAGATCATTCTCGAAGGTGGCCAATGAATTTCTCTATGTATCATGAGCGTTCTAATGCATATCTTGTTTGGAAGATCATTGTAGTAGACAACGATCTAAAAGTGGGGGATGTGTGCATATCTGAGCATGTCTTTAGTAGTGTCCCTCAAAATGTCTTTAAACTGACCATCTTGAGATGTATCTAAACTTGTGACTTTCTTTTAAATAGTGACTCTTTTCAGAACTGCGGGAGTTAACATTTCTCCAACATATTCATACACAAAATCACCCTTCGACATATCCTACAATGTCTTCAGACCCCACCCTTTCCCCTCGGCTGTCAAAAAAACCTAAAAGACAATGGCTAGCAATGATCATTCCAAAATGCATTTAAACTGAAACCTTCCAGAAAAAAATAGAGTACAATACCTGCAAGTTATAACTTAGGTCGCCTTGCACAAGCCGATTTCCACATTGTTTGTAGCAACCACATTTGCTCCAACACTCTAATGATCTTCATTGCTTCATGTCTTTTATACTCTTCCAGAAACCCTTCTCTAAGAAGGTCAACTATCGTGTATGCATACTCACCTTCAAATGTGACGTGTACGAGTCAACCCCGCCTCAATCTGAGGCCTGTTGTGGCTGACACAACTCTAAGTGCCTCTGTTTTGTTCAAAATGGACTTATTTTTAAGTGAGAAATCAACAACTGACATACGGGAAACCGACCAAACGCCTTCGGATTGTGTTGAAACTTTAGGACAACGATTCATGGGTTATATGTGACGTGTACGACTCAACCCCGCCTCAATCCGAGACGCGGTGTGACCGGTATCACTCCAAGTGTATGTATTTAGTTTAAAATGGACAATATTTTACGTACATACGCCAAAATGATATAACGGCTTCTGATTGCATTGATACTTTTTCACAATGATCAATGACTCATGTGTGACGTGTACGATTCAACACTGCATCAATCCGAGGCCCGGTGTGGCCGACACCACTCACAATGTCACTGTTTTGTTAAAAATGGACTTAATTTTAAGTGAAATCAACAACTGACATACGGAAAACCGACCAAACACATTGGGATTCTATTGAAACTTAAGGACAACTATCCATGAGTCAAATGTGACGTGTAAGATTCAACCCCGCCTCAATCATAGGCGCGGTGTGACCGGTATCACTCCAAGTGTATGTATTTAGTTTAAAATGGACAATATTTTACGTACATACGCCAAACCGATCTAACGGCTTCTGATTGCGTTGATACTTTTTCACAACAATAAATGACTCATGTGTGACGTGTACAATTCAACACCGCATCAATCTAAGGCCCGGTGTGGCCGACACCACTCACAGTGTCACTGTTTTGTTAAAAATGGACTTAATTTTAAGTGAAATCAACAACTGACATACGAAAAACCGACCAAACGCATTGGGATTCTATTGAAACTTAAGGACAATGATCCATGGGTCAAATGTGACGTGTACGAGTCAACCCCGCCTCAATCAGAGGCGCGGTGTGACCGGTATCACTCCAAGTGTATGTATTTAGTTTAAAATGGACAATATTTTACGTACATACGCCAAACCGATCTAACGGCTTCTGATTGCGTTGATACTTTTTCACAACGATCAATGACTCATGTGTGACGTGTATGATTCAACACCGCATCAATCCGAGGCCCGGTGTGGCCGACACCACTCACAGTGCCTCTCTTTTGTTCAAAATGGACTTATTTTTAAGTGAAATCAACAACTGACATGCGGCAAACCGACCAAACGCATTTGGATTCTGTTGAAACTTAAGGGCAATGATCCATGGGTCAAATTTGACGTGTAAGAGTCAACCCCGACTCAATCCGAGGCCCGGTGTGGCCGACACCACTCAAAGTGCCTCTATTTTGTTCAAAATGGATTTATTTTTAAGTGAAATCAACAACTGACATACGGGAAACCGACCAAACGCCTTAGTATTGTGTTAACACTTTAGTACAATGATCCATGGGTCATATGTGACGTGTACGAGTCAAACCTGGGGTGGATTACATGGCTTTCCTACATGGAATATATCCCACTACACGTCTTTAATGAGCCAGCTACGCAGTTTATCCCTTGTACAGATACACAGGAAGAATCACACGAGATCGACGTCATGTACTAACATAGGGAAAGGGTGCATAAGAGGACACAAGATCAAAGGGTAACACGTATATGTTTTTTAACATGCCATGTAATTTCCTATTGATATGACATGTATATTCACACAGGCAGCTGAACATTGGAGTTACCCAGGGTAAAGCGACAAGGCATGTGACCCTTTAAATGACACATAATTTTATGTACCATGATTGATCTCTTTGAACACTATATCAAGGACATATTTCATTAGGGTTGGCTCCCATGATACTTCCTAGGATGGTTTTGGTATCTTTTCCGACTTACGGTAGTACGATCGCTTCAGCAGGACGTCCTAGACATAGTTTAGTCTCTCTGAAAGTCCTGGAGTGAGATCATATATCTATTTTTGAGGTCCAGGTAGAGTCATGTATCAACGCAACCAATCCTACCAGACATCGATCCTATATATAGAATGTTAATCTTGATGTCTCATTACAGTCCCCCAATTTATGATATGTTACCTTTTTTGTATTAATATACATAATTACTAAGGGTGATGGTTGGGAGAGTTAGGATATCCTTTTTATGTATTACAGAATGATTCAAGGAGCACGGGCTCTGCACGATTTGTCAAAACCAAGTGGCAATCCAAGGAGAAACAATGCATAGTGGAATGTTCTAGTATTTATCTTCTGAGTTGTGTAGGAATATTTTGTGATACTATGTAATGAGGTAGTTTTGGTTTCTGGGTAGATGGTATCTAACTCATGGTAAGAACACTGTTTGGTTGGGTTGTGATCGGTTGATGACATGCTTGTGGTTGATATACTGGTTTTTGTGCAGGTCTGTGGTTGATATACTGGTTTTTGTGCAGGTCTGCTCGGCTGGCTGTACTAGTGCAGGTTTTTTATTAGCAGCAGGCAGGGATTTAACAGCGCTTTTTTAGCGCTGTTAAAGGCGATATTTAACAGCGCTAAAAAAGCGCTGTTAAAGGCAACATATAACAGCGCTTTTTTAGTACTGTTAAAGGTATCCTTTAACAGCGCTTTTTTAGCGCCATTAAAGGTGACATTTAACAGCGCTTTTTTAGCGCTGTTAAAGGTGACATTTAACAGCGCTAAAAAAGCGCTGTTAAAGGACCCCCCTTTATCAGCGCTGAGCTTTACAGCGCTTTTCTAGCGCTGTTAAAGCCCGATTTTAGCGCTGTTATTGACCATTTTTGCAGTAGTGAACCTTTCCACCAGCTTCGAGTGGAAAAGGATCTGCGCCAACTCCACCTTTAGGAGCAAGTTCTTTTACACCACATTAGGTGGGGAGTTGGAATAACACCTGTAGGTCTAGCCGAGGAGGAGGTTATGGATGTGGTAGCCAGACCCCTGATCACCAGCAGTGCCAACAGAGTAGTTTTGATTGTGGTGGTCTATCTGTTGCACAAAGCCATGGATCAGGCCAGTTGAATACACTATAACTGATACCCGAGGATCAGGCTGCGAGACCATCTACAGGATGAAGTACTATTCTTATGGCATCTAACATAGTATCTACTTTATTTGATACAGGTACTTCAAACTCTTTTATCTCTGTATCTATCATGGAAAGTCTCGTACTGGAGATACAATATTACTATGGTGTAATGACCCTAGATACGCTGTTAGGGGTATGAATAGAGGGCATACACCAGTGTAAGGACTATCCCCTTAAGGTAGACAGTTACCCTTTCTTATGGAACCTATTTTTTCTCAAGATGAAGGGCTTAAATGTACTACTTGGGATGGATTGGTTAGTTCACTATCATGCTTTTGTAGACTACTGTCACCACATGGTATCTTTTACATCACCAGAGGGTAGTAGTTATTTATATAAGGGTGAGTGGGATGTCCAGGCTGGAAAATCTAGACTAGAGCATCATGGGTTAGGTAGGGTGACTTCCTAGAGTGAAAATCTTTTCATCGAGGTCCAGGTTTTACAAAAAGATTATTTCCCTCCAGTAGTGGATTGTTTCATAGATGTATTTATTGACAATTTTTTTGGATTACCTCTTGAGAGAGAGGCATAGTTTATAATCGAGCTTGTTCCGAGAACAACTCTAGTGTCCATTCCTTCATGTAGGATGGAATCAATAGAGCTTTAAGATATCAAGTACCAGTTAGAGGATTTAGAGGCCAAAGGCTTTATATGGCCCATTGCATCCTCTTGAGGTTTGACCATGATTTTTTACAAGAAGGAAGATGGAAACTTACATCTATGCATGGATTACAGAAAGTTGAACCAACTTATGGTCAAGAAATAATATCCACTTCCTCGAATAAATGATATATATGACCAGTTTTCTCTAAGACCGACCTGAGATCAGGTTATCATCAGGTGTGAGTTAGGCCATCTGACATACCTCGTACAACTTTCTGTAGTAATTATGGTTGGTATGAGTACCTTGTTATGCCATTCAGTCTTATGAACGCACCCACCATTTTCATGGATTTGATGAATAGGGTGTTCCAACCCTATTTCGATTCTTTTTTCATGGTCTTTATGGACGAAATATTGGTGTATTATCACACTTGTAGAGACCATTCCAAACATCTTGAGATAATTCTGAGTACACTGAGAGAGCATCATCTTTATTCCAAGCTTGCTAAATGCCACTTATAGATCAACAAAGTTCACTTCTTAGGTAATATAATATCATAATCAAGAGTATCTGTTGACCCAAAAAAGGTTAGTGTTTTAGTTTCTTGGGAGAATCCCAAGAATGTGTTTGATATATGGAGTTTCTTGGGGCTATCTAGATTTTACTGGCATTTTATACAAGACTTATCTTGTCTTTCTTCACCTCTTAATAGTATTAAAAATAAGGGTTTAAAGTTAATATGGTCAGAAGCATGTGAGAAATCCTTTTATGAGCTGAAAGGGAGGCTTGTATTGGTACCTATTCTAAATATTCCGGATCTAGGAATATGTTATACTATCTCCTGTGATGTATTAAGCATCATCCTTGGAGCAATGATGATATAGGAGGACAAATTTTTTGTGTATGGATCTTGACGTTTGAGGCTTCACAAGAGAAATTACCCAACACATGACCTTGATCTAGTAGAAGTTTTCCATGCCTTACATTACTGGAGACACAATCTGTTAGGTGAACACTTTGTGGTGTAAAAAGACTACAAGATCCTCAAATATATCTTTTCACAATGTGACTTGAACCTCAGATAGTGAAAATGGGTCGAATATCAATAATCCATTAATTTGGATCTTGCATATACACCTATTAAGGGCAATGTAGTTGTAGATGCACTGAGTCAAAAAACTCAAAAACAGGTCGTACGGGAAGCTGGTGATGAATAGAAGTTAATGGACCTCTTTTTTAAGATGCATATAGAGTTTCATGAAATCCATGAGTATTCTTACCTCTCATATTTAACAGTTACCTCTTTCCTCCTTGAGAAGGTGAAGAGTAAACAATTTTCAGATCCTAAAGGCTTGGTTCTCTGTGAGATTATATCAGGAGATAACCCACTTCTGGATTATTCTATGGACAAAGATGAAATCCTATGTCAACATGGATGTATCTGGGTTCCTATATATATGAGAGAGTAGTTGATGAAAGAGTCCCATGCTTCTTAGTGGGAAGTTTATCTAGGCATATCCAAGATGTATCGAGATATGCGATGCTAGTATTGGTGGTTTGGGATGAAACATTAGATAGCAGAATTTATTACTAGGTGTTCCACCTGTCAGTAGGTGAAGGCGAAGCACCAGAGACCTGCATGCTTGTTACAACCACTTCCAATCCCATAATGGAAATGGTAAGATGTTTCTATGAATTTCTTAGTCAGATTTCCAAGTTACCAGAGGGGTAGTGATGTTATTTAGGTATTTATTGACTGACTAACAAAATCATCCCACTTCATTCCCATTTGGGAGACTTTCTTAGTTGATGGGTTGAGAAGACTGTATTTCCATGAGATCATACGACTCCATAGAGTCACTCGTACTATCATTTCAGATAGGGATTCTTGTTTCACTTCATGGTTCTGGAAAATATTATAGAAGGCCATGGGAACACAGATGATTCTAAGCACAAAATTTCACCCTTAGACTAATGGATAGTCAGAATGGAAAATATAGGTTCTAGAGGATATGCTTCGAGCATGTGTCCTTGATTTCGACGGTTCATGGGAGAAGCATATCCCTCTCATCGAGTTTGCATATAATAACATATTTTAGGTGAAAATTAAGATAGATCCATTTGAGGACTTATATGGTAGGCTATACCATTCACCCCTGTGCTAGATAGAGGTAGATGAGGTAGCCCCACTAGGTCCTCATCTCGTTCAGGAGACTTTAGAGAAAGTTCAGTTGATCAAAAAGCGTATGACTACTGCTCAGTCTAGATATAAATATTATACTGATTTCCATCGATGACCTCTTGAGTTTGAGGTCAAGGATATTGTTTTTCTTCAAGTATCGCCCAGGATAGGGAATACATGGTTACAAAAGTATGGAAAGCTGTCGTCTCATTATATAGATCCTTTTAAAATTATGGAGAGATTCAGGGAAGTGGCCTATTAGTTGATACTAAATCAGAGATACCGTGACATGCACAACATCTTCCACGTCTCACAGCTTTTCCAATACCATGCTGACCTATCTCTTACCTTTGATCTTGAGGAATTTGAGTTAGATGATGATGATATCTTTGAGGAGTAGCCAGTACACATCATTGAACAGATTATGAAGGCTCTCCAAGGCTAGTCTGTCCCTCTGGTACATGTGTTATGGAAGCACAACCAAGTACAGGATGATATTTGGGAGAGGGAAGCTGACTTACATGACCAATGGCCAAATTTGTTCTCAGACAGTGTTTCTCCACCATTGGAAGGTGAACTCAAGGATGAGTTCTTTTAAGGGGGGAAGATTTTAAGAACCCGTTTTTTCACTCAGGTATGTATCCTTTAAATTTTGGTCTAAATATTTACTTTTTTAAGAACTTGGGTTTGTAGAACGGGTCAAAATCCCAACCCTGTTTGAATTTTGACTTGTTCTTGAAGAAACTGGGAAAATCTGTGATGTTTTGGAAATTCCCAGACTACACACCGTGTACCCTAAAGTACACGCTGTGTATGGGTTGGGTGATTACCATCCATGTGCTCGCTGAGTACATGATGTGTGAAGACCATGTAGGAATTTCTTACTACACAACATGTAGTTATAGACAAGCCATGTACCCTTGACCATGTAGAGTCCATACATGGCATGTGGGCCTGTTGGCTGGGTAGAATGTTTTTATAAAGTACACGCCGTGTACTATTTGTACACGCTGTGGAGATGGGCCGTGTATAGGGATATATATGGCATGTTGGGGATGTCGTTTGGGTAAAGAATTACACACCGTGTACCCCTAGGTACACGCCATGTAGTCAGTCGGCAAGTATATGGTGGAATTTCAGCCATCATATGAATAGTAAAATGATACACGTCGTGAACTTAAAGTACACACCATGTACTTAAAGTACACACCGTTTATTTTATTTTTTTCACTAAAACGGGAAGTAGCCTTGTATTGAGGTAGAACCTCAAACCCTCGACAGGTTTGAGCGGGGAGAGCCGACCGATACTTCAATTCCATCCCATTCCTTCGTCCAAGGTCAGATTAAAACACTGTTTGATCCGTTAGAACCCCCTCATTAAGGCCTTGATTCCTCTTGAGCCATCCTTCTTGATTTCTGTTCTAGAATGAGTTATAGGGGTTTGAGTGTTTTTGATTATTTTATAGATCTGCCACGTTTTAGACCAAATTGGAGGCTGTTATCGGAGGAGTGTCATCATACGAGTCTCAGGTAGGTGGTGCATAACTATTTTTGTGTTTTCTCAGACTTTGGGTGGCGCGACCTATGGTGTGTTTTTGGATATTTTGAGCACGGACCTGTATTACCTGTTATTACTTGTTTAATTGTTATCTGACCTATGGGATGCCTTTGGGTATGCCCTGTTACCTATTCTGCTTGAGTGGGGCTGGGTGAGTGGTCGTTTCTCACTGGGGAATTTTGGCTGGGGATTGCCAAAATGGTTAAAATTGTTTTGTATTGTTTTAAACTATTGAGTATCATTTATTAAACCTGATATGAATTGTTGGAGACCTTAGAAACCTCAGTGCTGGTATGGGAAAACAATTTCTTAGTGCTTTTAAACTGTTTAGATGGTTTTTCCTGTTTATGTGTTCTGTTAAAATGTGTATATATGTAATTGATGAATTTCATGTGCTAGAACCTTTGGGTTGTGTTGGGAATGGCCCAGATATTCTTGAGTGATGCTGATCACAGGTTGGGCTTGGCCCGAGTTACGTTGGGTGGTTCTGACCATGGGATTGGGCTTCATGGGCGTCGACTTGAGGTAGGATGATTTTCAGGTTGGGCATGGCCTGGGTTACTAGGATGCCAAGACCATCAGACTTGAGTGACATGGTCACAGGGACATGAGGTGTCAGAGGTGTTGTGGATTGGGTACTATTTTGGTGATTACCGCTCACCCGAAACTATGAGTAGTGTGCACACATAGAGACTCCGTGATGAGGTGGTTTTGACCACTTGTGTGGGTAGATGCCCCTGTTAGTTGTGGTTTAGGTACTTTTGGTTTGGGGGTGCTTATCGTAGGAAGCCACATGGAAGGTGAGGAGCCTTTAGGGGATAGAAGTGAGGCTATCAGGTTGGGGGTAGAGGCTCGTCGTGATTTGAGGTCAGACATTTCTATCCCTCTAGTTACTTTATTTTGAGGGCAGACATCGCTGTCCCTCCGGTTACTTATTTTGAGGGTAGACTTCGCTGTCCCTCCGGTTACTTATTTGAGGATTGGAATCACTGTTCCTCTGGGTTACTATTTCTCGGGCGTGCCTTCGGGACGTCGGTATTTGAGACACGCGGTGTTAAGGGGAACTTGGTGCCGGGTTACATGATAGAGATTCCGGCGTTGGCCGAAGCAGGTGACACTCCGTGGTGGCTGCTAAGCACCAGTGGAGTTTGTGTTTATTTTTGCATCGTACTGTTTAATATTTTCCTTATAAATTCATGCCTGCTTAAACACTTATATTAGGTACACACCATTGGGTGGTATCTTACTGAGATTCGTCTCACACCCTACATGGGCCCTTCAAGACACGTGTAGACTTTATAGATTTACGTGCAGGAAGGAGGTCAACTTCAGGAGCTGGACTGTATTAGCTATTGCATAGAGATGATATGGACTTTGAGTTCTTTCCTAGTTGGAGTTTACTTTGTTTTTATTTCTTTCCTGTATTATCATGTGTACTTGTTTTTTAGCTACAGTTGGTTATCCATTGGTGCCTTTACATATGGATATGTATGACCTTATTTGGATGCATGTTTGTTATTCAGTGGTAGTTACAAGTGATCAACATGCTGTTGTGTTTACTTTCCACTACTATTGTTTATATTTATTGCTTACGCTATTTATCAATATTGAATGTGTTTCTCCACTCTGTGAGTCTGGTTCAAGTCTGTTGAGTCGTTTATTCTACTGCAAATTTATTATTATACTTGGACCAGTACCATTATTATCCTCCAAGAGGGTATAGCCTCCCCACTATACCTAAAAATACCCTCGATTCTAGTCGGTAGCCTTTGGAATTTGGGGGGGGGGGTGCGCCTAAGGTAGTAACACCCGACCCGTTTAGCACTGTTCGGGTGGATGTTCGGGTCTGGGTCATTACAAAGTGGTATCAGAGGAGTTATTGATAGGGATTTAGTAGCAGTGTCTTGCTGGATACTAATGATATTGAGACTTCTCTTTTTATTTACTGCTAGATTACTATTTGGGTTATGGTAGACCGGAGATAGGTTGTTACTGGAACAGGGTTTCTAGCTTGTGCTTGGGTGCCTGCAGCCCCAGGTACGAGTGATGGACCACATTGCAATGGGTGAGAATTGCTATTTGTTTTTTCTCAGATTACAATTTATATGATTTCCACCTCGGTGGCTCACTTGGTGTGTGATGTTATTGATTGTGATGTGTTACCCTTGACCTGGTACGGTGAGGGAGAATTGGACCTTGGCCCGGTATGACAAGGCTTGGTTGCTTGGCTTTTGATAGGCACATTTTAGGGTATTTCAATTTCATAAATGCACGCATGATTTGTGATGTGATAATACCATGTGAAAAATGTCAATTTCCATGCTTTGTATATTTGTAGAATTATAGGGTATTTGGGTTTGGATCTTATGATAGTAGGTAAGTACTATGGTTGAGGTGATTTTGATCACCGGTATTGGGAGACTTGGTGTCGGTTTTAGGCAACGTTGGTTGTCAGGACGGGCATGGCCTAAGGTACTTTTGATACTTGGATCTGTTAAGGGCGGGTAAGGAGGCCATGAGGTCGGGATGCCGTGGGCATGAGTTGCGGTGGGGGAGAGTAAGGGTAGTAGTTATGCACTGCCTTTTACTAATTTCCTTATCTGCGTTGAATATAAATTGTTATATATACATATGGGTTGTCTAAACATTTATGGTATTCACTAGGTTCCTCTTGTATGTCTCGATGGAGTGTCAGGCGGGTGATGATACAATGCCGTAGGTGCAGGATCAGGTTCAGTATCCGGTACAGGTAGAGTAGGAGCCGCAAGTATAGGTTCAGGGACCGGATCAGGTTCAGGATCTAGTGCAGGCAGGTCAGCAGCCGAGTTTGGCAGCGTTCAGACCCTGGCTCGATGAGCAGCTCTGAGCTAGCCTGGTACGTGTCTTGTAGGGGATCAATAAAGGTGCGCAAGGTACAGAACCATCTATGGAATATCTGACATGGGAGTTCCAGTCGCAGCACCCGCTGCTTTTTCAGGGTGAGTGTGGTCCACAGGTGGCTGAGAACTGGATAGAGAGTATTCAAATGATCTTCAAGCAGATTGAGATGCCTCTAGGGCAGAGGGTCAAGCTAGCGACGTACATACTGAGAGGACCGACAAAGCGTTGGTGGGATGTGCAAGTTCAGGCTTGTAGGCACGAGGGACTAGCATGGAAATACTTTGAGGATAGGTTCTTTGAGAACTTTTACCCAGAGACACTAAGAGATGAGAGACCTCAGGAGTTCTTGAGTCTTTAGCAGGGAGACATGTCCGTCATGGACTATGCAGCTACTTTCACTAAGCTGTCTCGCTTTACACCTGGTATGGTAAGAGATGATGCAATAAGGGCGAGGTGCTTTGAGGATGGATTACAACACGCCATTAGGATCCAGGTGAATATCTTTAGGCTGAGTTCATTCTCAGAGGCAGTGAATCAGGTGCTCATAGTAGAGGGAAACTAGAGGGATAAGCCCCAGGTTAGCTGGGGAACAGTTTCAGGTGATGGTTTAGACAGTAGGAAGTGAGGACGGGATGAGTTCCAGTAGGGCAGTCAGGCTAATGACTTATCTAGACCACCTCGTATCAGTTCTTTAGTGGTTTTATTTCAGTGTGGGCATCCAGGACATGTTCTGACTCAGTGCGATAGGCCCCCAAAGGAGTGTCAGACATGTGGATAGGTCGGGCATCTGGAGAGGTTCTGTAGGCAGCCTTCTCAGACAGACGGTAGGCCGAGACCAGGATAGACTGTGGCATTTGGAGTTGGTTCAGGTTTGGTACCAGGTGACAGTAGCTGGGGTTCAGCTGCATGTAGAGGATGTGACAAAGACAGTGGGATCCAGCTAAGGGATCAGTGGCTGGTGACTGGAGCAACATCACAGGGAGGTCAGGCATTAGGAAACCATACTTCAGGCCAGGTGCACACCGTGGAGCTGCCAGAGTCTGAGCAGGATGGTGAGCCGATGACGGTTAGAGGTACACTGCGAGTGTGGATATGACTTTCTTGTTTTCTTTTGGCATGACCTGCTGAGGCATGTTCGTTTTGAGTGCACGAGGTGCACCTAATTCTTGTGAACTGACTAGATACTGGTCAGTGGTATTGACGCCATATCGGGTGAGTTATATATATATTTTTTTAATATATATGTATGAGGTGCCTTGGGCATTGGGGCATCGAGGATGCGGGTTACTTGAGGTTCCTTGGGCATCAGGGCATCGAGGATGAAGGTTACTTGAGGTGCTAGGAACCAGGTTTGTTTTGAGCATCCATGGGATGAAGGACCTCGTGGGGGAAAACATTGATGTAGTGCGGGATACGTTGGGTGTCAGAAACAACACGATAACACCAATGAGGCGTATAGGTGATGATGCATCATGAGAGGACCATGAGTCCAGAAATAGGTTAGTAATTTTTTTCTTGTTTTGAGTTTTTTTGGGTTGAGATCGAGCTAGGAAACTCCTAAGGTGGGGAGACCCCTTTAGGATTTTTTCTAGAACCTTTGAAACTGGGGAAGTCCAGGTTATTTTAATTGGGGTGGTATGTTTAGTTCCATCTCTGGGTTTTGTTTGATAGCTCAGGGACGATAAATGTTTAGGTGGGGAGATTTTAAGAACCCAGGTTTTTAGAACGGGTCAAAATCCCGACCCTGTTTGAATTTTGACTTGTTCATGAAGAAACTGGGAAAATCTGGGATGTTTTAGAAATTCCCAGACTACACGCCTTGTACCCTAAAGTACACACCGTGTATGGGTTGGGTGAGTACCGGCCATGTGCTCACCGAGTACATGCCGTGTGAAGACCGTGTAGGAATTTATTACTACATGACGTGTAGTTATAGACACGCCGTGTACCCTTGAACATGTGGAGGCCATACATGGCATGTGGGCCTATTGGTTGGGTAGAATGTTTTTAGCAAGTACATGCCATGTACTATTTGTACACACTACAGAGATGGTCCGTGTATGGGGATATACATGGCATGTTGGGGATGTCATCCAGGTAAAGAATTACATGCCGTGTACCCCTAGGTACACGCCGTGTAGTTAGTCGGCAAGTCTACGGTAGAATTTCAGCCGTCATATGAATAGTAAAATGATACACACTGTGTAATTAAAGTATACATCGTGTATTTTCTTTTTTTCTCTCTCTAAAACGGGTAGTAGCCTCGTATTGAGGCAGAACCTCAAACCCTCAATGGGTTTGAGTGGGGAGAGCCGATTGAGACTTCAATTCCCTCCCGTTCCTTCATCTGAGGTCGGATTCAAACACTGTTTGATCTATTGGAACCCCCTCGGTAAGGCCTTGATTCCTCTTGATCCATCCTTCTTGATTTCTGTTCTAGAATGAGTTATAGGGGTTTGAGCGGTTTTGATTCTTTTATAGATCTACTGCATTTTGGACCAAATTGGAGGCTATTATCAAAGGAGTGTCATCATACGAGTCTCAAGTAGGTGGTGCATACCTCTTTTTTTGTTTTCTTAGACTTTGGGTGGTGCGGATAGGGGTGTCCATGGGTCGGGTCGGGTCGGGTTATAGGAAGCTTTGGACCCGGACTGGAAGAAAAAATTCAGGTTGGGTCGGGTCGGGTCACACTCTGCATGACCAGATGACACGACCCAACCCGACCCGTAGGTGCCGGGTTGGGTGATGCATGGACAAAAGGACCTGACCCAACCCAACAATTTGTGGGTTGGGTCAAACAGTTTGGGTTGAGTGGTCAGAACTGACCCAACCCGAGGGATGCACATCCAGACCTGACCCAACCCAAGAGTTACAGGCCTAACCTGACCCATACCCCACCCAACCCAGACCAACCCGACCCATACACTACCGAGACCCTACCCTAACCAACCCAACCCGATGCATTATACAGTTGGTTCCAAAAAAATGTAGGAAATAATGGATCCAAAAAAATGCAGCATATCAGACATACCCTACCGAGACCCTACCCTAACCAACCCAACTCAATGTAGTTGGTTCCAAAAAAATGCAGGAAATAATGGATCAAAAAAAATGCATCAGATCGGATTGGTTCCAAAAAAATGTAGCAGATCAGATTGGTTCCAAAAAAATGCAGCAGATTGGATTAGTTTCAATGCAGCATATTGGTTCCAAGAAAACAGCTCCAAAAAAATGCAGGAAAGAAGCATCAATAATTTTAGTTTAGCTGGGGTATGCAATTCCAAAATTAAGGATGAGACAAATGCAATTGAAAATGCATCAGTAGGAGAATTGTAACTGAAGAACTTGAATCCTAATAGAGAATTCTAGTGAACCACCAATTGGGCGATGTGTGACATCATGGGCCTTTTAAATGTTAGAAAATTGAAAGTGCAAATAAACATAGGGGCATATGCGACCAGACTCAAATTCCAAGTTTTATTTTTAGGATCAAAACATTCGATAACACAATTATACTAAAATCATATCAATTTACCTTCACATAGCATGAAAGAAGTCCAAGATCTTTAGTATTGATGCCTACACTTAAATTAAATACTGAAATCAGAATGTATTTTTAGAAGATCAGATCTATAATTACACTGCCATTTATAGCATATTAAACACCATTTCCATCATAAAAATGTAAGTGGATAATAATGCACAAACCTTCATTAGATTCCCTAGAAGATAAAGGAACATTTATACATGGGAAGCAGTCGATCCTATTATCCTCTACTCTCATAAAATCAAAAACTATCAAGGTTACAAAAGCAGTAACTTGCAGAAGGAAGTCCAAGAGAACAACAAGAGCTGCAACAATAAGTAGGTTTCAGTTCAAGTTTTTAGTCTTTTATTTGGAAAACACAATTAGAAGTCAATTAAGGTCCACATATTTTAGCACAATAAATAAATAATACTGGTCAGATAAAATTTTTCCATTTAAATTCATTAATTAAAAGCTATCAAGATGTTGCATAAGAAGAGAGACAGAGAAGGGTAATTTTTTTACAAGTTTGTATAGCTACTACAAAGCCTGATGATGTAACTTACAGCTAAGACCAAGAATGGAATAACTTCCACAAAGATTAATATAGATTTCACTCCAATAGCACTGAAAAATCCAACAGATTCGAGAACATAAATCATTACAACAATAACACCTGAAAGACCCAACAACACCTGGCATAGAAACCACATCATCACTTTAGTTAGACATGAATAAACCAATGTAAAAATATCAACATTTTTCAAACAATAAAAGATAAATTAATAACCATTTAGCACTATCAAGCATAAAATATTCAAAAACCAAACAAAAGAAACATCCAATTTGAAACACAACAAAGCAGGGGAAACTAAAGTGAAATGTAGTGTGGAAGGGAAACCACATTAGCAACACCAGTCATTATTTTTAGATAGTGAAAATATGATCATGAGTTGTGGTGGATGATGGAATATCTGAAAAGCACAACAGAAGAAATAACAAGTCAGTATTTTTATTTTTCAAACAGAGGTTTATAATTAATAAATGTGAACTGATAAAAAACATAATATTTTTAATTATACATGATTCAATCAATTCAACTTCTTCCAATTGCTTTTGAATGTAAATTGGTTTAGACTTTATAAACCAATTTTGGGAGCAAATTAACACCTCAATGGTATTGGGATTCAAACAACTATGAAATGGATCAAGGACTCGTCCTCCTTTACTAAATGCAGACTCTAAAGATACTATAGTTAAAGTAATTTCTAGAATATCTCTAGTAATGCATGATATAACATGATAATTTCTTGCCTTTCCTTTCCACCATCTTAAAATATCAAATCCATAGAAATCATCCTCACAATCACCAATCTGTAGATATCTTTCTAATTCATTTATTTGTTGTGTTAATTGTCTTTTCCTTTTCTTTGATCTATAAGAATCTTTACATTTTTCATCATCCTCACTACCACTAGTGGCATCATGAATATGTGCATCTTGATGAGAACTTGACTCGCATTGATCAACCAGGATGGGATATTTGCATTTATAAGCCTCAAAGAGATTATTAATAACCTCTGTTAATTTACTGATTAACCCATTCTTGTCTCCATCATCAAATTTCATTTCAAAACTATCACGAACATATTCTAATTTATATTGGGGATCAAGAACAACTACGACAAGTAAGAGAGAATTAAAATTCGAACCAATACCCCAATATTTTTCCAACTTCACCTTCATTGCAATAGCTATTGAACTCACAGTCATATTAGTACTCTTCATCCATTTCTTTATTTTTCTATATATGTCACAAAGAGTGTGAAATAAAGTGTGACATGTCACATGCATAGAACCAAAAAATTCAATAGTGATATCATAAAATATCATTAAAAACTTGACAAATACACGAGCACGCTCCCAATCATATGTTGTTGGAGCCCCACCTTCACAGACAAGAGCACTCCTAAAGCTTGAATCCTACTCAAGACGAATAAATACCTTCTCATATTTTTCAACAACATCCAATATAAAATAACAAGAATTCCACCTAGTAGGCACATCAAGAATCATAGCCTGTTTACTAGGATTTTTTAACTCCTCGACAATTCTCTTAAAAAGACCCAATCTAGAAGGTGAAATTCTCACAAATTTACAAGAAACTATGATTCTACCAATTGATGTTGATATTTACTTTATCCCATCACTAACAAAAAGGTTTAAAATATGCGTACAACATCTCATATGCATATAATCTCCTTTAAGAATAGACCTATTCCAATCATTAACTCTCCACACCAAATAACTGATCGCTGTATTATTAGAACTAGAATTGTCCATGGTAAAAATATTAATCCTTTCAATCCCCCATTATTTCAATGTTTGTTCTAATACCCGACCAATTGTTTCCCCTTTATGATCTGCAACAAGACAAAACCTGATTATTTTTTTATTCAAGATCTAATTATCATCAATAAAATGTGTAGTCACACACATATAATTCAGATTCTAAATTGAAGTCCATGTGTCGGTGGTAAGACATACCATATGAGAAAACGTATCAAACATGGACTTAAATTTTTCTTTCTCATTCAAATATAACTACAATAAATCTCTAGAAACTGTTTTTTTGGATGGAACTTGAAATTGAGGTTGAAAAACTTCAATAAATTCCCTAAATCCTTGATTCTTAACATATTTAAATGATAACTCATCAATGATTATCATTTTAGCAAGAGCAATTCTACACTCTTCTTGATTAAAATAATCTACTTAAATTTTAATCGTTCCATCATCCTCATCTTCACACTTCCTTCTAAGACCAAGAGTGGTTTGACTTTTCTTGATTTTTTGAGGATTTTTGTTGCACTTTGTCAAATGCCTATTCAAATTACTAGTTCCATGCTGACTAGATGTGCAAGCGTAATCTTTACCATATTAATTACAAAAAACTCTTCCATTTTTCTTTTGAAAATGATCCCAAGCTTGAGAAACTCTATAACCAGCAGAAGATTTAGGAATTATTACCTTTTTAGGAGACTTATTACCTTTATTTTCTTCAACTTGTTTGCTACAAATCCCCCTCCTATTTCTGTAATTGAATGTGTTGTAGACCCCATATGACTCTGAGTTCCTGCTGCGACAATTTGGGGATTAGAACCACTTTTTGTTGTTGCACCACCTTCCATATGAATGAATTGATACCTACATCCAATAATAATGTAAGAAATGGTAAATATAATTATAGTGAATTAAATTGATATGCACTTTATGATGGACTGATTTCACCCTATACATTCTGATTTCAGTATTTAAAAAATACATTCTGATTTCAGTATTTTATGATGGGCATGGCACTTTATGATGGACTGCTTTCCCCATTTTTAAACATGAAAAAATTTGGAATCAAATCTTTCCCATGAAAAAAAAGTATTGATAAAATAAATTTGATAGCATTATAACATTGAAGTTAATAGCTAAGACATTCCTCCTCTCCCTCACTTCTTAACCCAAGGTTAAATTCTCATGGAAGGAAATCTTGTAGAATGAAATTTCAACTCTTAAAACAAAATCAAAATGAGTTCCAATATATTGTGAATATGGAAAAAATGAAAGATACGTACCACCAACAAACTACACCGTACGCACCGCACCACACCAGGAAGAGGAGGTGAATTGGTTTCACGAAACCGACATGAGGCGAGCCCAGGTGGGTGATTTACCAGAGGTGCGAGTGAAAGGAGGCAGCAGGAGACGACGATGGAGGAGCAGGGTTTCACGAATGGAGAAGAGGCGAGTTAGGGTTTTTTAGTAAGGGAAGGAGCTCAGGAAAGGAGGGTGTGAGGAAGAGGAGACCAGGATTAGGATGTCTCTCATGAATGAATGATGAGGAAGGAGGGTTTTGGCATGCAAGGGAAGGTCAGGGTCGGGTCAGGGGGAGGAGGATGAGGCCAGTGCGAGTGTCTCGTGAGGGAAGGAGGGAGGAGGGAATGAAATGAGGAGGAGAGGAGTAGCCCACTGCCGAGCCGGTTGAGTTGAGGTTTTTTTCATACAGTCATGTCGTCGGGTGAAAGGGTCGGGTTGGGTTGATATGCAACCAACCTGAGACCCGACCCAACCCATGAGAAACCCAACCGAGATATTTTTAGCATAACCCGACCCGACCCAACCCGGTCGGGTTGGGTCGGGTTCTTCGGGTTGGGTTGGGTCTGAACACCCCTAGGTGTGGCCTATGGCACGTTTTTGGGTATTTTGAGCGCAACCCTGTATTACCTGTTATTACTTGTTTAATTGTTATCTAACCTATGGGATGCCTTTGGGTATTCCCTGTTACCTGTTTTGCTTGAGTGGGGCTGGGCGAGTGGTCGTTGCTCACCGATGCATTTTGGTCGGGGACTGCCAAAATGGTTAAAAATGTTTTATATTGTTTTAAACTATTGAGTATGGTTTATTGAACCTGATATGAATTATTGGATACCTTAGAAACCTCAGTGTTGGTATGGGATAACACTTGATTAGTACTTTTCAACTGTTTAGATGGTTTTTTTTGTTTATGTGTTCTGTTAAAATGTGTATATATGTAATTGCTGAATTGCATGTGCTAGAACCTTTGGGTTGTGTTGGGAATAGCCTAGATATTCTTGAGTGATGCTAATCACAGGTTGGGTTTGGCCCAGGTTACGTTGGGTGGTTCTGACCACAGGATTGGGTGTCATGGGTGTTGGCTTGAGGTAGGATGACTGTCAGGTTGGGCATGGCCCGAGTTACTGGGATGGAAAGGCCATCAGACTTGAGCGGCGTGGTCGTAGGGACACGAGGTGTCAAAGGTGTTGTGGCATGGGTACTATTTTGGTGATTACCTCTCATGTGGAACTATGAGTAGTGTACACACAGAGAGACTCTGTGATGAGGTGGTTTTGACCACTCATGTGGGTAGAGGCCCCTGTTAGTTGCGGTTTAGGTACTTTTGGTTTGGGGGTGCTTGCCATAGGAAGCCACGTGGGAGGTGAGGAGACTTCAGGGGATAGCAGTGAGGCTATTGGGTTGGGGTAGAGGCTCGCCGTGATTTGAGGGCAGTCATCGATGTCCCTCCGTTTACTTTATTTTGAGGTAGACATCGCTGTCCCTCCGGTTACTTATTTTGAGGGAAGACATTGTTGTACCTCTGATTACTTATTTGAGGACAAACATCGTTGTTCCTCTGGGTTACTATTTCTTAAGCGTGCCTTCGAGATGTCGTTATTTGAGGCACACGGTGTCAGGGGGCACATGGTGCTAGGTTACATGACGAAGATTCCAGTGTTGGCTGAAGCAGGTGACACTCCGTGGTGGCTGATGAGCACCAGTGGAGTTTGTGTTTATTTGTGTATCGTACTGTTTACTATTTTCCTTATAAATGAATGTCTATTTAAACACTTATATTAGGTACGCACCATTAGGTGGTATCCTACTGAGATTCATCTCACACCCTACACGGGCCCTTCAGGACGCGTGCTGACTTTATGGATTTACGTGTAGGAAAGAGGCCAGATTTAGGAGCTGGACTGCATTAGCTATTTCATGGAGATGATATGGACCTTGAGGTGTTGCCTAGCTGTAGTTTAATTTTTTTGCTTTCTTTCCTATATTAGCACGCGTACTTGTTTTGTAGCTATAGTTGGTTAGCCATTGGAACCTTTACATATGGATATGTATGACCTACTTTGGATGCATGTTTTTTGTTCAATGGTAGTTACAAGTGATCAACATGCTGTTGTGTTTACTTTCCGCTGTTGTTGTTTATATTTATTGCTTCCGCTGTTTATCGATATTGAATGTGTTTCCACTCTGCGGGTCTGGTTCGAGTCTGCAAAGTCTTTTATTCTGCTGCATCTTTATTATTATACTCAGACCAATACCATTATTATCCTCTGAGAGGGTATAGCCTCCCCACTATACCTAAAAAGACCCTCGTTGCTAGTCAGCAGTCTTTGGCGTTCGAGGAGGTGTGCCTAAGGTAGTAACACCCGACCCATTTAGCACTTTTCAGGTGGATGTTCGGGTCTCGGTTGTTACAAATTTTGACCTAATATGGATGCCTAATGAGTTATAAAAGGTCTCAGGGGTGTTCGGGGAAATTTTGGATCCTAGAACCCATCTTTTTAGGGAAACAGGACATGTCCCACGGTTAGCGCATGGTTGGCACATGGTTTTCCTAACTGTGTGGATGGTCAATTTTCAGACAAAACCACTTTGCATGGTTTGCACATGGTAATGCATCATAACCATGTAAGTGCCCCTTATTCTGAGGTAATCGTGTGGACAAACCGTGCACATGCCATTTTCTAGGGTAATTTTCCATTTTTTCCCTTAATGATCTATTGACCCTCATTCTTCCTCCTAATATGAGAACCAATAGGATTAATACCTTTTCCTCTCATTTTAGAGATTTTTTAAAGACCTATGGTAGGAATCAAGAGATCTACTTCATTTGGGATCTGATCGAGCTTCCGTTCATCATGTTAGATGCAAAATGGTAAGTACTTGAGTCTGTTTAAGCTTTTCTCCTTCTCTCTTGTTCTCAACCTAGTTATCAGGGTATGAGTGTTTTTCTCTTTTTCTTAGATCTACTTCTATTTGATCCAAATCAAGGGACAATACTAGAGAAGGAGAGTCTTATAACCCTAAGGTGGGTGGTCTATAACTCATCCCTCAGGTTCTTTGATTTTAAAATTGATGTGTAGGGCCCACTAATTTCATCAGGTGATGTTTATAGAATTTAGATTCCATTCTTATAATAATTATAGTCGTATGGTTATTATCTTTCCAAATTTGTGATTAATTATTGGTGGTTACACCCAAAACTCCATTCATCCCATGTAGGATGTTATGCCATAATTGTCATTTTAGTGTTTTGAAACATTTGATCCACCGTTTGAGTGTGACTTGTCTTGAACTTCCTAAGGGTAAGTGTTTCAATATTAAATGGATTGATTTATATTGTGAATTTCATAATGGTAAGTAACATGTATGCATACCACTTGACCTGCTTAAGGTAAGTGTTTCAATTGATAATTAAATGTGAAATGTGAATTAGAAAGTATACTAAGTATATGAATTGGACTTAAATGTAAATGAATAGTAGGTTGCATATCCATAACACCCCTTACCACATTAATGGAAGGTAGCCGAATGAACCTTGAATGTGGAATATGTTTTAAATAGATTAAATTAATGGTTTCATGCTACTTGGCCTTGTCACACTAATGAAAGGAAAAGATTTAACCAAATGACTTGATTAAAATGTTTCATGTTACTTGACCTTATCACACTAATGAAAGGAAAGTCTTGAACCAAATGAGATATTACATGACGTCATAATCAAACAGGTATGGATTGACTTGAGCACGTCTTGGATTTTGATCAGAGAATTCCATGAGCACTCAGGAACCCCATTCCGATTCAAGGATACAACTTGCTTAGGTTGAGACCCACCTAGATCCCGATCCTTGTATATTATTTGGATGCCTGGTATGACACTATATGATCCATTCCATATCATTATAGGATGCCTTGGATACACTTATTAGATCCAGTATTGACAAGTAGGTTCCATGGTTAAATCCCATCATACCTAGTCATTACTTAGCCCCATTTTACCTTGGATGAACTCCTTGGACTCAGTAGGAATCTCATTGTGGAATTACTTGGACTATGCTCCTTGGATTACACTTTTACCCCATGTCAGGCTACAATTATTACTAAGTTAGAAACCCTTGAGGTCTATGTTTCCTTGTTTATTACCTTAGTAATTCACTATTAAATATCATTACAGGTTTCCTTATTACAACTTGGAACCTTTGTAATTGCTTATATGTGACTTATTTATAAATTGGTAATAATCAAATAATGAATTGTTGAAATGTTCAGACACCACACAAGGGATGAAATACGTACTTGGGTATTTAGTTACATTGTACTGCATTACTTTATATATGTATGCATACACATTGTTACATTTCCATTACATAGGAAAGATAATATAGACACTGTTGGTGGTGGCCCCCTAAGATTTATCTCACACCCTCCCCGGGTGTCATTTGGTACCTATAGTAGATTACATGGTTGTAGGTGTTAACAAAGGGAAGCATATGACTTATAACACATGATTGATTCCTATTTAGTATGGATCTTGATAGCAGATGACTGAGCCATAGCTCGGGATGCTTGGGATAGTATTTTGATTTCCTTTATAATTTTTTGGAACATGTTATGCATGCTGTATTATATCCATGTTTTCCAGTTTTCTAGTGAGATGACATATCATCAGTTGTTGAATTCTATTCCAGTTGTTTCAGTTATTATTATTGTTGTCTCTATTTTCTGCTGTGCTTTATGTTTAATTATATTGCTTCTGCTATTTACCTCTGTTTACATTTATCCACGACACTACACTTTGTTAATGAAGGAATAGTCTCCCCACAGACACACACTAGGCCCTCGCTCCTAGCCAGAAGCCTCTGGCAATTGGGGAGATGCTCTTGAGTCCATGTGTCCCACCAGGCTTGGGGCACCCATTGAGTGGCATCTAGGTTTGGGATGTCACACTTCTTCCGAGTCAACATCATGATGTGATTCTTGAGTATTTTCCATGCCTTCCTCTACTTCTTTATTTGGATCTGTTCCATGTCCACATTTTTCCTCATCTTCTATCACATAAATAGTTGAATTTCTCAAGGCATTTCTAGTTTTATCTTCAATGATCTTCACATCACTACTTTACACAATTTTTTGAAGATTTTTATTAAAACATTTGTAGGATTTCCTATTAATTAAATATCTGAGGAATATTCCTTCATCTACAACATCACCATACTTTCCTTGATTTCTGTTTTGGATAAAGAATTTACTTCCAAAAACACAAAAATACTTCAAAGATGGATTCCTTCCATGCCATAACTCACAGGGTGTCCTGGTTTCCCTTGTATAAAGACCTGTTTGGTTTTGAATATAAACTGCATCTTGAACAACCTCTTTCTAGTAATGGAAAGAGATACGACTCTCAATCAACATAGTTCTGGCCCTACTATTCACCCGTCAATTCTGATTCTCAACAACTCCATTTTGCTATGAAGTTCTCATAGCAGCCACCTCATGTTGTATTCCATGTTTCTCCACGTAATTTTCAAGTTCAATGGATGTGTATTACCCTCCATTATCAGACTATTTAACTTTGATTTTCCATCCAGTATCATTCTCGTCTATTCAGCGATAAGTTTTCATGAAATCAAGCACTTGTTGTTTCCTGTGTCTAACCATCACACAAGCCATTCTACTATAATAATAAATGAAAAGGACAAAGTAACTTTCTCCATATGTTCCAACAATATTTATCATACCACATAAATTTTTATAAATGATATCAAGAATATTTGATGCTCTTTTCATCTTTGGATGATATGAACTGCACACTAACTTTCCTCGCATGCAAGTATCACAAGTATTCTCCCATTCACACTTCAGATTTGGGACATCCACAACAATATTCAGTTTAGATATCTTTTCCATATATTTTTTATTGTTGTGACCCAACCTCTAGTGCCACAAGTCGTTCTCTTCTTCATCTTTCATGTAACAAATGTTCTCTTTATTATCAATTTGATATAAGTTTCCATTTTCTCTGTATCTTTTTATAAGAAAATTCCATATTCTTCCTTTTATAGTGCACCCATTTTGATTTAATTTCACCATAAGTACTGAGTCATAGATTTTTCTCACACTCAGGATATTGTGATGCAATCCATCCACATAAAGAACTTCGTTCTTCTTCATCCCACCATTGGACAATTCATTACTTCCATAACCATTGATCTTCAAAGCACCATCATTACCGAATATCACTATTCCATCTACCCTTTTATTGATATTCATTAATAGTTCTACATTTCCCATCATATGGGATGAGCATCCATTATCAAGAATCCAAGTACTTCTATTCTTGGTAGCTTTGAGAGCCACTTCTACAAGGTTGGATTTTTTCAATTTTCTTATTTTCCTTCCATGAAATATTATATTGAGTAAAGTATAAAGTTGTACTTTCAAATATATCTTCCATGTGAGTAGGTTCTTCATACTCATATTCTTATTCTAGTGGAGAAAACCTGTTTATAAGAGCAACACCTTTTAGTTGGCAAGTATTTACTTGTCTCTAGGTTTTGTACGAAATGTTCCTTCCATTTCTCTGCCTGTAATCAACAGCTTTATGGAAAAAGTTAGAACAATAAAAACAATATCTCTAGAAAATGTTTATTCTATAAGAATTAGGATATGAATTAGTTATCCTTTGTTGACTACCTAGATATTACCCATTCAAATAGATCCTTGCCTCTTCACAGTATGACATGGTATGGCCCAGGTAGCTACAAAATTGAAATTTCATAAGTGGAAATGTCTTTTCACTTCTAATACTCTTCATTTCAACTTCCTTAGGAGGATATTTTGACTATATATCATCTTAGTAAACTCGATGAAAAATTTCATTCCTCCTTTTAGTCTGATTTGTGACTTTCTTTGTTTGAACTTTAGGTGTCTTTTTGATATGTCTGAATTTCATATTTCCTTTATTTTGGACCATTTTACTTCCAGCATTCGATGTTTCAACATCACAATCAATTCCTATGTTTCCCATGCATGAGGGTCTTTGATCATTCAAAGCCTTTCTAACTCCATTAGAACCACAATTATCTCTCTCCAGCAGCTTAGAATTTGAGAATTTTCTAAACTAAATTTTATTCTTTGTTTCTTTTGGTCTTGATTCACTTTCAAGTTTACTCCTAAGAGTAACAACTTCTTCTTCAAGTCCCTCAATAATTTTGGACTTCTCCTCTAGTCTCGAGTTAAGTTCATTAATGACCTTTTCCTATTATTAAATTCTGAACATTAGTTTGACTATATCTTTTGACCTTTAAAAAGTTATTGAATGTTCCTTTACTACTTCCTCAAGTAGATCAATTTCAGCTTCTAGTATATCAACATATTCCGATGACTCTTACACAATTGCTTTCCACTTTTTTCATCTATTTCATTGATTCTAAATCTTACCAAAAGTATCCTTAAGTTTCAACTTGATATCGACATTAGTGGTAAAATGATTATCTCTAGCTTTATTTCCTGATGGTTCTGATTTTTCAACGGTATCCATCATTTATGCATGGGTTCTAGATTTAAATTATGGTTCTCCTTCCTCAAATAATTCACTATCATCATATTCTTCTTCATATAAAAAAACCTTTATTTGTATTTTATTACCAAACTTGAATTCCCCATTTTGAAAAACCTTTTCTGAGGTTTCTAAATTTCTCTAGCTTCACTTTCTTCGTCATAAAACTTTCTTGTACACCGAGAGGTAATGTGCCCAAATCTACCTCAATGAAAACAAGCCAGAGGTAACTTTCCTTCAAATTTCCATTTTCCCCTCTTCAATTTCTTGGAAATAAGATAAAGGATTTATTTTTCCTCATTATCTTCATCAATACTATCTCCTGAAATTTAAAGTTTGTTCATGTATTTGAATGCCATTTCTTTTCTTACTCTAGTCGTTGCATCTTCTAGTTTGACTCTCATCTTATATGCCACTAGGCTACTCAGCAGATCATCCAAAGAAATTTTGGAAATATCCCTTTCCTCAAGAGATGACACCTTTGAATTTTAAATAGGTGGAATTCTTATTAATATTTTCTTTACAATATCAATGTATTTGATTTCTTCACTAAGTCCTTGTATTTCTCCAAAAACTTTAGTAATTCGATTGGAAAATGTATCTACATTTTTGTCAGGATGCATCTGCAGATCATCAAACCAATTGTTAAAAACTTGTAGTTTCTCTTCCTTAACTTTGCTATCACCTTCATAAATATTCTATAGCTTTTTCCACATAAACTTTTTTGACATAAAACTCATCACCTTTAAATATATCTGATCAGAAAGAGCTGTAGTGAAAGAATTATGTGATTTGGAATCTGCATCAAGAATTTTCCTGTCTGTATCGGTCATAGACAACCCAGTTGGATTGGTGACCTGTATTCCTTATGCAGTGGAAAACAAGACTTCCATTCCAAGAGATCTTAGATGATATCTCATCCTATTCTTCCAGATCTGAAAGTTTCTTCCATCAAAGAGGGGGAATCCCCTAACATTCACTGTATTCTCCATGGTAGAAATGAAGGGAAAATTTAACTCCAAAAACCTCTACCCTTTTATACAAGTTGAAGGATTATTGAACACCCTAAGAGGGGAGGGGTGAATGAGGGTGTCAAATTTTTATTTTAAAGTGACGAATCTTGTTCCCATGTTGGTAGGAACCTATTAAACCTATCTAATGAGAAATTGAAAAAAATAAACAATCACATGAAAAGTGAAGACTCAAAAAATTTACTTGGTTCACCACTAAGGATTATGTATAAGGATCATACACTGAAAAGTTTTTAGTTGTTCAAAATTCCACTAATATTCACTAGTTGTGGAGTAAAAAAGTTTAGCATAGTCACTATGTGCCAGGTGCACTACCTTTACAAGGATTTAGGGATAACACACTGCATCCCTTAGATCACTTCCATTGAATCGCCCTTTATCACTACATTGAGAATAATATAAAATCAGTTTATCAACTTGAAGTTTTTTTTCAATGGATTGACATTAAATCATTCATCTTCAACTACAGATAGAAGATCTTTTGAAGTCTCATTATCACCCGTATGTGTAATTCACTCTTCCTCACACTGTTAGTTTGTGAACTATTCCTCTACAAACTGGCATGTTCCTCCACGTACTATGCTCCTTACTCATCATATTGGGATCCTTCCTCCACATATTGGGCTTCACTACATATCTCTTGTGCTTCACAGACCACTTCTCCTCCTTGAATTGTTTTTGCTCTACAAACTTTCTTTGCTTTTGTGTACCGTTTCTCCTTTGCAGACCACCTTCTTTCCAAAATTTTTTCTTCTCTACTTACTATAAGAGAACCACAAAATGAGTTCTTACTCCATGTACTACCTCTCCTATGTATACTTTTATTCCCACAGGCCTCATGGAACTTCACCAAATTCTTCTGAATTTCTAATCAGAAACACCTTCGCAAGGTTGTCTTCCTGCAAACCAATCTAGAATTCACCAAAATACTCCTAGTTTTTTAATCTCATTATTTCTTCCTAATTAAGGTATTAATGATCCTTATATAGGAAAATATTTCTATATAATCCTCTAAGTTGATATTTACCAAATCTTTGATGTAGATCCACCTTTACTATGTACTATGCATCTCCCGTGAACCATTTCCCTATGTTGTCTGTATACTACCATTCTCCCTACGTGGTGGAAAAAATAACCACATCATTTCCACAAATTAAACCCTTCTCATTTTCTCAAAACTCCACCTCATTTTTATAAAATACATGCCATCTCACAAACTATTTTTCTTTTGCGAACCACAGGCTTCCCGCGAACTTCCTTCACTCCACAAATCGTTACTCCTACGTAGTCTGCATACCATTTTCTATTATGTGAACCATTCCTACTATGTGGTTTGCAGTTCTCCATTCAGTGTACCATATTTCATGATCCATTAACTATTCATGGAAATCCCATTCTGTATACTAGCTTTTTATAAAACCTTCCTTTTCCAAAAACAAACTCCCTATTTTGAGGCCCAAAAATTTGGAAATCACTGGGAAATTGCGCCACCTTAAACTTTTATTTCAGCCTATAATATAAGATTAATTGACTTATAAACCCCCTGATCAACCCAAAGTGGAATGAAAACAAACACAAACCATACTAAATTTCCAACAAAGAACAGCCTTGGTTCCAATTGTTTTTCTAGGAGTAAACTTCCCACCGGAAGCCTAGTGGGAGGGCACCAGACTTCTAGTGTCCTGGGAAGGCCCCTTCCACCAAGGGTATAGTGGGGGTGTATAGGTACCCCAAATACCCACTAAAGTTACATTAGGAACCCAGAAAACCTAATTGGGGGGGTGGGTGGGTGGGTGGGTATTTTGTTAATTTGGATGGTCGGGATTTTGTTAAAATCCTTCCCACACCCTCTTCCCTAGGGTCCACAATCCTCCCTTTCCCCCCCTTATTCCCCCTCTTTCCAAAGTGGTGATATCCCTCATTTATTTCCTGAATCAAGTGTTTTTTATTAAATTGGAGAGCTAGAGGTAATGATAATTATATGGAACTATAAATCCCTCATATATTTCATTATTTCTTAGTGTTTCACTTAAAATACCTAATTAGGGGATTCTATATAATTTAGCGATTTATTCTATTTGAGTTTGATTAAAATGAAGATAATTAGTGAGTGGGACTCCACTAAGACAAGTTGGAATTCCATTTGATTTCTCATCAGTTTATATGAGGTTTCACATGATGTGTGATGTGTGTGATTGATTATGACATGAAATGAACCTAAATTATTTTCCTTGTTTCTTTGAGAGTGGAATAAGATTTATTAAGGTTGTTATTAGTCCTCCATGTGATACATTATAATTCCATGAATGTTGATGACCATGAATAAGCTGGGAAGTGTGATGAACTTGTGTCAGGGACCCAAAAGTGGTGTTCCCTTGATGTTTTACTACTTAGTGGACCTTGATAGGTGCCTTAGAGTATCCCTTTTTATGGGGATATTGTGAATTTAAAGCCTAACATGCATTTTTATCATTTATATTACCATATAAAAATAGCCATAGTGTCGGGATTTTCTCCACTTGAAATGGAAGTTTTTAATAAGGGTTGAAACTCCCCTTTAAAATTCAAGAATTCTAGTGTGATCTATACCTATGAAGGAGTGAAGAGGATATGATGAGTTTATTAGGATTATGTGTCTGAAATATGAAGGAAATCTTGTGAATGTGAAGACAATCATGGGGGGTTAGCCTTGGGGAGATAATTTGATATTTTTTAAGACTTTTATGACTTGTTTACTTATGGAAGGGGTGAGGGATATTCACCTCAAAATGAAATGGTCTAGGTGAGTTAAAAACTAGATAAGTGAATTAAATGAAGGGGATGGGTGAGTGAAATCCAGCATAGTGTTATTTTATAATGAAATTAGGTTTTATGTCAATTTATACCTAATACGAAGTGGGATTGGACACCATGTCAAACCATGTTTGATAATGTAATATAGACGTGTTGAATATCTTATATAATATACATTGTCCTTATATATAACATGCATTGGATATGTTTTTTGATGTGTCTTGTTACATTATGTTACATGCTTGAAGTTGTTATGTGATGAGTTGGTATAAAATACTATTTATGTTGATATAGAATTGGAGTGGAATGCAAGGACACTCATGATTTGATTTTGGGAAGGGAGTTGGATGTTATGCCTCACTATTCAGACTTGGAAATGAGGTGAAACAATATACCCATACTTTTATTTTCATATTTATGTTATGGGATGCTATGCCAATTCATTTTTTATTTCAGTTACAATATGGAAAGTTATGCCCATTCAATCTTGAAATTGGGTATGGAATGAAACATAATGCCCACTCACCATTATCATGGATTATGGTATGGAACATTATTCCCATTAATGTCTATAAAATTGATGCTATAAGATATTATAATCACTATTATTTGGATTTAATTTATGGAATGGGACACTATGCACAATTCATTCTTGATATGGGTTCTATCCCATGCTACCCAAGAATGTATACTTCTATAGTTGTGTAAGATTACACAAAATGATAACTATATTATTAACTAGTTGATATTATAATGGATTATGATTATGAAATTTTATTTATTATATAATGAGGGATATATGGGAATACTCTATGCTGAACCTTAATATAACAGGTGTGATATGTTTAGATTGATACCAACACTGGTCAAAGAAGGTATAGTCGCTCATCAGGTGTCTTGTTAGCACCTAATGTGATGATGGGTATTATAACCGGTGTTGATTATTATTAGTTGTTATCATATAATATCATTACTGCACTTATATATTTAAATTTTTTTAGGGACACTATTTGTGTTGTCCTACTGAGTTGTATTCACACCCAGCATGGGCATCATTGTGCACAAGCATATTTTATGACCATGGATATAGGTAAGGGCAAGATCTCTACAGTTTATGGGTTAATTGGATGGATATATAGAGTAGGATATGATACTAGGAAAATATTTAGATCCAATTTTGTATCTATCTCCATTCTATAATTCTTTTTGAGTCAATTTTGTATGTGATCGGCCCATAAGGTGATCATGTTGTGTATGTATTCCCGTGTGATATTATAGCGGGATTTTATTTTGATAAAGCATGTGTTAGGTTTATTATGGTCGGCTTAGTGATGTATTTTTTATACTATGTTGTTCATTATGATTAATGATATATCATTAATTATAATTTTAGTTATGGTCATCTGATATAGAGGTGTAGTCTCCCCACATTTCCAGACCTTCACCACTAGTTGGTAGCCTCTAGTATATAGGGAGGCACATTTGAGGTCATGTGGCATCTCCAGTTAGGTAGATATTCTGGTGAGTCAGGTTGGGGTGTTATAAATTGCTTTTAGATCCTTATTTTTATTTCTCTTATTATTAGGGACATGGTAGAAAGATATAGAATGTTTTCAGAACTTAGAACAAATCCTATGCTTGGGGGTAGTTGAACCCTCTATAGATGAAGTACAAGTTACAAAAGTTTGTATTATTGTTATTGGTTTTTAGATGTTACAATTTTGTTATTTTTAAGAATATGATGTGTAATTTATGGTTTATGGTTTTACTCTTTGCTCAAGGGGGGGGGGGTGTTCATGCATCATATTCGGTACATAGGATTCAATTGAAATTGGTGTGCTTGTATGTGACTGAGATTGAAATCTTATCTATGATGTATGGTTTGGTTATTTGAAGTGTTAAGAAGTTATAAAATGTTTTTCTATATAAGTTGTTGGTGACACTCTAATTACCGGAATCCATGATTATTGATTATTTTTCTACATCACCATAAACATAAAATTACACAATCAAATGGTATGGACTGATAATGGTCTCAAGTTGAGAGATCAATACATGTTCTTGTAAATATGAACAACTAATGACACACAAAACTTGTAGTGTTCCTATTTTCAAGTTAATCCACATGAAATCCTCTATTTTAGATCACCAAGTACTAATTTCATGATAATAAGTTTCAATTCTTATGAGGCTTCAACACCCAATTGTTAGAAATCATCCATGTATTGTTAGTATGATGTATCTAGACCATATGAATATGTTTTAAAATTACTATCATAGTATCTTGAAGTTCTCATTACATCCAGGAACTGATATAACCTTTTGGTATGACAAATAATCTATTGAAATCACCATATAAATTGTAGAAATAGAAGTGTCAGAAATATTATGTTAATAATACATCATGCATAATGCACTGTATACATGATATGATAATTAAAAATTACTATACAATTTGGGTTTAGGGAACTTAACATCACAATAATCTCACTTTCACTAGAGTTAAATTTACAATTAGATACCTATTAGCTCTCACATGATAAGATGATTCTTATTTTGAGTAGTGGCTTTAGACATTAGGCCTACCAAATTTTATTACATGGCTACTCTGCTGTCTATGATTTCAACTCCTAAAGGAAAACTCTTCAAGAGATAATATCCTTGAGTATATCTATTTTTTATTCTCTATTATAATCTTAAAATATTAGATAATACCTTAAGTATGATTCCAAGAACTAGAAAAAAATCATTGTATACGGTAAACTACCTATTTAGTTGTATTATAATCCACAACATATTCAATATTTATAGATATAGCTTCTATTGGTTTCAATGAGTTAGAATAGCTCATTTACTTAGCCTAACTCTAATATTAGATCAAATGATATTCAAAAATACTACTCTTATCCCATAATCTCTATGTACCAGGTATATATCCCTAATACTTTCTCAAGTACTATTGGATAGTGCTGACTGCTTCCCATTCACTTCTCTTAGATTTATCTGATATTTTTCTACTATAATATATGCATTGGTAATATAATATCAAGTACATAGAATGAAATCTATTAAAGATAAATCACTGAAGTGTATGGAGTTATAATCACTATTCTAACCTCCTTTTATTTCTCATACATGTATTCTTAAAGATATTTATGCCTTGTGACATTGGTAAAAATTCTATCTTGAATTGTTCAAACTTGTATTTTTAAATACCAAATCAGTATATGTTCTTTGACTTGATGCAAGAGACCCATATATCAACCTTAATAGATCCTATTATTTGTGATTTGGTTGAATACTTCAAGTAAATCTTTGGAGGGTTACTTTTACTTTAGTCTTAATTAACTGTAAAACTAATAACTATTTTTCATGGAAAACAATCATGCTCCCACCAACCTTTTATAAACACAAGGAAAATTATTGTTACAAATGAATATTCTATGATCACAATGTTTTCATTAATCTATAAATAGATCTATAAAAATTTCATTCCTTATTAGAATTTTATGGTGCCACCAACCCTTTATGGTTGTTTCCTATAGACATATTTAATAAGGTTTTCTTTAATAATGGTGTTCTTGACATCTTATGCTCAATATAATAATAATATAAAGTTACTATGATAAGTATAATTCTAATGGATTTCATCATGATGACTTGGTAAAACCAATCGATCCTTAATGGTACGACACTTGTACCACCCATGTATTGTTTCTCTAGAATAACCACAAAATACTTTACAACAATTGGGGAAACTATAAAAATAAATATATGATTTTGGTACATCAAATCTATATTTGAATTCATATAAACTTTTCAATCATAAAATGTTTCCTTACATTAATTTATTATAGGTTTCATTATTATTCAAATAATATATCACCCTCCATGGTGAATATAAAACTAACCCTTTATTTATAATCATCCCATGTAGTATACATCACTATAACAACTCCTCTTCCAAAAGCTCTTATAAAACTTGTTTCTATGATAACTATTTGTGCATCTCAAGCCTTGAATTTATCCAAGTCAATATTTCTCCCAATATCTCAAATAGAGATTCACAAAATATTATAGAAATATATTCTAACACTTGAATATAACTTCTCTATCTTAGGGATTCATTTAATATCATATATAAACTTTATGATAATTACCTAACATACGCTTTGTGTTTTTCCTTGATGTAAGTTTATTTATTGACATAACCTTAAGAAACTCTTAACATCTGAATGAATTTTTTGTGATATCATGGATTTATCTCAAACTATAACTCATATGATATCCATTTTTCATTATATTTATTATATGGTTATGGGTTAATGTCACTATTTCTGAATCATTTCTTGAAAATATAATAAAAGAATTTTCATGAATTATAAGTCTCATCATTGATCCTCCTTGTACTTACACAAGGAAATACAAGTTTACAATTCAATTCAATATATATGTTAATGATCAATGAATGTATAAAAGACTCATAATTGATACTCCTTTTACCAACATCATGAATCTAATGTGTCTAAGGAAATGTGAGTTTAAGAATAAACCCACTTGTCACGACCTAACCCTACTCGGGCTCGAGCTGCAACTACCCCAAGCCCACCTCTATAGGCCAGGGGCTGGAGACAAGCACCAAAGGCTAAACAACTCGGGGAGGCCTTTTCCTGAGTACCTATACACACACACACACACAACCCACTCAATATAGAAGTGCAGAGTAAAAGGAAAAGTAAATTACTACCTGCTATAAACAACCACAAAAGTGCATCGACCTCTAAACAGTACAAAGTAAATGCTAAAGGTAAACTGAAAATAAAAAGGGCAAAACACATGCCCAACCAAAAAAGTGCCACAACCCAACAACAGGTAAAAAAAGTACAACAACTGGGAGGGTCCCTCACCTGGAACCTGACTACAACCACCATACGTAGTCCAAGCTCCCGAACTCCTAAGATCCCCTGACATCACGATCGACCTGTCCATCGTCTACAAGGGCACACTAAGTGCGGGCAAAGCCCAAGAAGGGGTGAGTATAAAAATACTCAGTAGGATACCCCGAAGGCTCAAGGGGGAAACAAAGGAGGTACTGAAGAGGTGAGCAGTAGATCGAACAGGAAATAGTAAAGGAGAACGACAGAGAGTGCAGTAAAGAGTATAGTAGAGTAACAGATCAACCCAACAAGAGAAAGGAACTAGAATCATCCAAACACAAGGATCTAGAAGCAGTGAGAAGATGAAACATCTCATCGAGTCTTCGCTACCTATAGTAGGAGAGTAGACTCATCCAACCATGAGAAGCTAGACACGGAAAGCATGTGGCATACCCCACGCGTCTTCGCCTCTCCTAGGAGGAGAGTAACTAAACCCAAGGAGTGGGTACTAGAAAAAGGTATATACATATCCATATGCTCAATCAAGAAACCCAAACAAGATCATAAGGGGATCTACATCCCGTATCTTAGACCAAGAAAGTGAGTAGCCAATAGTCCCAGAAATAAACACCATAGATGATCAACATCCTGCACGTCTGCCCTGAATTGAAAGCCAAGGGGCTCAAATCACCGCACCTTGACACTATCTACTTTGGGCGGCACTAAATCTCCTGCACAGTTTTAGGTCGCGTCACAAGGACATGTCTTGGTGGGGAAATCACCCCTCATACTTGAGAGTTCTAGGGAAATTCAAACCACACCTCTTCACTATCACACAATCGAGAGGTCTTCTAAAAGTCAAAGCTATCACATCACTGACCCTTACAACCAAGGGTCCCGCTCTGGTAGTCATGAAGAAAATCCACAGACTAGCCTAGTAGAAATGACTGAGTCTGAAAGAAGTTTTTGGGTAACCCATTGCCCAGCCCCACTGGAGGGTAAACCCTAAGAGGTCGTCGGGTAACCCACTGCCCAGTATCTATTGGAGGGTAAACCCTAAGTGGTCGTCGGGTAACCCACTGCTCAGTCTCTACTAGAGGGTAAACCCTAATAGGTCATCGGGTAACCCACTACCTAGTCTCTGCTGAAGGGTAAACCCTAAGAGGTCATCGGGTAACCCACTGTGCAGTCTCTGCTGGAGGGTAAACCCTAAGAGGTCATAGGGTAAACCACTGCCCAGTCTCTGCTGGAGGGTAAACCCTAAGAGGTTGTCGGGTAACCCACTGCCCAGTCTCTGATGGAGGGTAAACCCTAAGAAGTTAATGAGCAACCCACTGCCTAGCCCCACTGGAGGGTAAACCCGAAGAAGTCGATGAGAAATCCACTGCCCAGCCTCGCTGGAGGGTAAACCCAGAACTGCTCTGGCCATCCCTACTGGATGGTACAACACTGGCCAACAAAACACGGAGTGGGTATCACACAACCACCCAACTCTAGAACAATTCATCTAGTAGAGGTTCAGTGCCCGTGTAGTGTGGGTCATGCCGATACCTGGAGCTCTACCTAGGGAAACACATCACAGTAGATTGCATAAGGAGGATATGATCTCGATACTCAGCTAGGGAATCTACGCCCAGGCTCACTGGGGATCCGTACCCTACTGGAAACAACCTCTTGGGTAGAGGATCAGTGCTCGCATAAAGTATTGGTCACACCGAATCCATAATAACCCTACCAGGGAACACGGAGGGACATGATACTGAAAGCACACATGGATAAAAGAATAGGGGAACCCAAAAAACTCCGCCGATCAAACCGTTGGGAACATCACCAGGGGAAACCACTCCACCCTGCTGGTCTAAACCATAATTAACAGAAGAATGACCCTCTGCATCACGAGAGGTCAAAGTTACGTAAAGTAGAACATGGTACGCACATGGGTCCCTCACGACGTGTGGCCTTATCTCATCTCTAAACCACATACACAAACATTCTTAGGTATAAACTACAACATGTATCTCATGCAAACCAGTATACTCTCAGAGTATACCACATTTCCAGCCCAAAGGCTATCATGAACATGATTTCCAATGTCAATGCAAAAAGGGAGAAAACGTAAGTTCTCCCACTTGATTCCACCATGGACCTAACACGACCAACCACACCTCTTCAAACATTTACTTCACTCTCATAGGAGTGCTCACAATCACAAGCCAAAGGTTCTCTACAAACACCGCGGGAAGAACCTCCACCCATACACCTTTCATGCCTCCGTATTTAATGAGATCTCTAATGAGGCTCCACACATCCAAACGAATCGTACCGTTGTAATCCTTTCGGAAAAAAACATGAGATAGACTATCTACTCACCTCAAATGGATATCCGATGGAAAAGTTGTAGAACACTACTTTACACCCGAACGACATCCTGTGGTCCCGAGCCTCGATCCTGAAAATAGTCAAGCACATCGCACCATTGAGATCTTCTCAGAAGAACACCTAGAATCGACTGCTCGCATGCCCCGAACGAACATCTGATGAAAAAGATGCAAATTGTTGCATACAGCTCGAAAGATGGGCCATGGGGCCCACAACTAAACTCCATTTTCAACACCTGAAACCACCCTGGAAAACTCCGTCTCGACTCCAGGGTCCCAAAGCTGTTGACGGTGCCCAAAACGGACTCTGGATGTGTCCGCGCCGCCCAAAACAAGAACCCCCTGAATAACGCCAATCCACTTAACAGGCGTGTCGCGCCACCGAGGCCCCCGTCTCAGGAATTAAAACCCCCAAAACCATCTCAAAATGTTTGTCTCGAGATGAGGATTACACTGTTGTAGACGACACACAAAACGGACACCCGTAGTGAAGATTACGGGTGTTCTAAGTCAAGGGGACGAATCCCCTTGGGCTGGACCGGCCCGGATCGCAGCGCCGGCCCGCAGCTCAGCCGCGCGGCCCGACCATGGACCCCGGGTCCACGCGGTGCCGACTGGCCCTCATGGTCGGTCGCGGTCTTGCACGGAGACCCGCCACATGTGGGTTTCTGTTCCCGCACGGGGTCGCGCGCCGAGACCCCACCGTCGTCGCGCCCCGTCAAGCTCGACCTCGCCGTCCGCCGTCGCCCTCGGCTCGCCGGCCGCCTGGCTGCCTCGCCCTCACCGAGTCCCACTCACCCAGCCAACCTTTGCTGACGAGAAGCCCCGCCGCCCTAGACTGCCGATGCCGACCCGATGCGCCTCCGCTCGACCACCCTGGACCGCTAGAGACCCGTCCGACCGACCAGATCCACCGGAAAACCCCAAAACAACTTCGAATCTTCGTTGGATAGCTGCAGACGCCTCAGAGCTTGGAATTCAAATCCGAAACATGCATCAAAAAGATCAGAAAATATACTACGCATTAATGGGATTTTCTCGGAAATTAGACGGCAATTCGACGCTATAAATCAAGATCAAATTAGGTGCGGGAAATTAAAATAAAAACGCACGATCCTACCTTGTTGGGCGTAGCCCGTAGCTTGGAAAGCGATCCGCCTTCGCCGGATCTGCAACCACCTTGGATAGGAAGGCTTGAGGAGCTCGAATGGAGGGATTGGTTGAGTTTGAGCCTTCCACTAGAGGAGTTGGATTGAAGGAGAGGGGTGGGTTAGGTTTGGCTTAAGTAAGGAATTAAATAAACTTTTAATTAATCCTTTAATCAACCACGTAAAACCCACATTCGAAACTCTCGATGGGGTCAAGATTAAGCCTACCTTAGGGTAAACTCCACGTTTTGAGCTCAATGGTGGTCTCAGAATTTTATTATGAGATTTAGTTTGAAAGTTATAAAATTTAACGCCCGAGGCCTCTAAATTACGAAAATGACCCCGGTGACATTTTTCACAGAAGGCCCACGCCTATGAAAATTATACTCCTCCTAGGGTAAGCGGCCTGCTACGGACTCAACGGTGCCCTCGGTTTTCCCGTCCAAGCTACCGTTTATGAGTTATTTCATTTATTTGGCATGCCTAGTGCAAACGCACTGAAAATTTAATTCCGGCCACACCGGGGCTCAGAATCACACACCATATGAAGGCGCTGCTCTGGAATAACATCAAGAATATTCCAAAGTCTTTTATAGCAAAAACCGGGTTCTTACACCACTCTACACTTTCACGATCGATGAATGCTCGGTTGAGATATATTTTGGCTCACCAGCCGAAAACATTTCATATATTATAACCATGTATGTTCCTTAATTCAATTTAATATTCCTTAAATTTCTTAAAGTAATCTCATAATTTATATAAAATTACCTCTAGATTATCCTTATAATAGTTTTCACAGTCAATACAAACTATCTCTGCAACACCTTTATTTCAAAAGGTTTCATTTTCTAAAACTTGACATGTTAATAATACTTTAGGTTTTTAGCTCCAATGAGTCTAAACACTGTATTGAGTATATGTTTCACAACTAATTTAAGTTTTACTTGCTAAATAATTATCTTTCCACAATTAGGTATTACCAATTATTTTAATTTATATTCCCCATTTTTTACTTATGATTCAAGTATTATTGAATTACTAGTTAAGTATAAAACACCACAAACAACATTCATTCATAAAATAAATAATGCCTCATTGTGCCCAATGGGAATATGAGATAATTTTTTTAGTAAAACTTAACAATAAATCTTAGTTTAACTAGAATATATCATCTTGGGAAAGAGAAATTCATGTTCTTCTCATGGTTAACATATGAATCACCCTCCCTCAGTAACTTAGAGAATTTACCTTCTTGTAATATTTTTGAACTTGGTTATTGTATTTGGATATAAATTCAAGACACACATATAGTATCTAATACCCAAGAAGTAAAAAATAAATATCACATGAAATGATGAATATATATATAAATTAAAATCCCCTACTTGATTCTACTTAAATTCACTATAGTTTCTCTTTAAGTGACATACCTTACCATATGTGAAGAAAATAGCCTCCTGTTAGATATGATCCCTATTCCCCTTTGGTTTCTTAGAAATATTTTGTAAAATATCCATTAACACTGAAATATTCATAAGTTTTTCAACTGTGTCTTTCATTTTGTTCGTCATAAGAACATAATATTTATCTTTATTTATGTTCTTATCAACTTGGAAAACCTTATACAAAATATATTGAATAAATTTATCCATAAAGTTAATTTTACAATTCTCAACAAAACTGGAGAATACTGTGGAATCCTAATCTTATTTTAATCATAAGTAACTAAACTTGAGGCCCAAATTTCCTCAAACTCACCTCTTCTTATACTGGAGGCTGCCGACTAGTAGCGAGGGTGTATGGTGGTACAATGGAGAGACTATACCCTCTTTATCAAAGTGGTGCAGTGGTAAATAAATAATAAGTAGAAAAAACAATATAATGAAATCATGTAAGTAAGGAATTTGAGATAATAATAAATAGATATAAAATAAACAACCAGATCATATACAAGTTTTGTCATGTCTATATAAAAAGAAATAAGAATACATGGCAGAAAACATATATAACAAAAGGAAAAAAAGACCAAAAACTATCTTCATGAGCATCCTGAGCAATGGATAATTCATGTGCTCCCAAGATCATATACTAAAAGAAATCAAGTATCCATAGTTGGGTGATTTCCCTTATCCCTACCTGTATCCAAGTAATCTACCCGAGTACCAAATGATGACCTGAATAATGTGTGAGTAAAACTCAGTAGACCACCACTAATGATGTATGCTACAAATCTAGTCAGTGAATATAAAATATAATAGTGTACATGCATAATAAATATAATAAATCAAAATAAATATAAACCATATCGATCTCAAGCTCCTCATAGGATACTTGGTTGACTATACCTGATTCAGCCTAATACAAATGTCTCTAATCATAATATTATTAGTTGGTTAAGGACCCAAGGATCATGGACATGGTGACCTATCCTACTCATGGTCATTAACTGTGACATTGGATGAGGGTTGGGTGTAATCCAAGGGATTAACCCTTATCATTTCACCCTAAAATCTTCTATCGAGATCAAGGAACAAGTCCAAGGTAATCTCAGGGTAGAGTTGATTTGGACCCAAAGAGATAATTAGAGGCATCACCTGTATAAAGAAATAAAGCTAAACTTGGGAAGATAATCCCTAGAATTCAAATTTTTCAGATAAAGGGGGATTAATCCATAGATCAATGATGAGTTAATCATCAAATATGGAAAAGACTAAATTCCAATGTGGGTGTCTCCCCTGGAAACTACATTGATGAATCTGGATGAAACCCTTTGAGTGCTCATGGAATTCCCTTATGAATCCAAGACTAGATCAATTCAGTCAACTAATTTAAATAAAAATGGTTCATTATAAGAATTAATCCATTCTAGTATATCATCAAAATGTCAAGTGTACATTCCATTTAGAAATTCCATAATTCATTTTATCTGCTTTGTTAATATGATACAAGTCCAACACACCCAAGGGGTGGTTTGATTATACAGGTAAGGAATAAAATAAGGATTTAATATAAATAAAGTTATCTTTATTCTATAAAACAATTAATTGATTCATTTTAGTCCATTAATTTAACAAATGACAACCCAAACACACTCATTGGGTGTTTTGGTTTTAAGAAAGAACAATTTTTAAGGGAATATGAATGAATACACCCTAAGGGTAGGTTCATGTTGAAGTTAAAAACCTCAAACAATTAAAATGGGTCTAATAAAAGGATCATGGTAATGGTATAAGAATTTAATTTAAGTACCTACATATTTTAGAAGAAACATGTGGAAATTATGGTGTGAAGAACAATAATGAAAAATTAGAAATGGTGATACCTTTAGGGAAAAGTATTAAACCACCTAACTTAATGTTAGGTCCACAAGGTCGTATACCTTGAGGGGGGGTGGTGAATCAGAATATGACAGATTAAAACTTATTTCCCTTTGAATCTTGTTTCATTGTAAAAAAACTCTTTTCTCTATCGTTTTTATTGAAAAGTATGAATAGAATTTAAATCATGCACAAGAAACAATAATTTTTACTTGTTTCACCCTCACTGGGCTACATCCAAGGAGCATACAATGATGGTGTTGCGATGTACTAAATTCACTAAAACTCACTGCCAATAATGAGTACAATATTTGGGATAGATATTCTATGCCCAAGATCACTTCCTTTACAAGATTTAGGGTCTTCTCACTGCATTCCCAAGGGTCACTCTCTATGACTCTTTCAATGGATCACTATCGGTGGAAAGGGCCACCATCTTCCTCTTCCTTCTCTCACTACTCTTGGAAAGTAATCCACTCATAGTTTATAGACTTGTAGGTCAAACATAGTTTATGGACATGTAGGTACCTTCATTTTCATGAATTACTGAATCCTTAACTTTAGGTATATGCTTTTTTGAAGTCCCTTTTTCACCCGTAGATGTAATACACCTCCTTGGGTACTATTAGATATAGGAAAATACTTTCAAAAACTGATTTGAAACTTTTTCAAGATTCCTTGAGTGTTTCACAAACCACCTGCTCCTCCCACATACTGTATACTGGGTATGGTACATGAAAAACCTTCTTCTCTTACTGCTACTGCTTCTGAAAACCTCCCTTCATCCATAGACTGCCTCCTCCCTCGCTATCGTGTTTCGCCTCCGCGTACCGACTTTGTGAACCTCCTATAAGAACCACCCTCTATCTGTGAACTGTTCTATGTTCACAGACTACCTTTGCTAACCACCTGTATACCATTCCTTCTTCCTCCACATAGTGCATCCTTTGTAGGATATAGTTTCCCACAAAAACCTTTGGTGTAATTTCTTCCATGTGAACCACTTCAGCCTTCACGAAATTCTTCCTCACGAACTTCCTTTAGACTTTGTTGAAATCCTAGAGAAAAGAGATGTTCTCTAATGATATTCACTTGCACCTCTAATCAGTGAGATTAAAATATTTATATAGGCAAAGATATCCTCAAAATCCACTAATCTAAGATTTACCAATCTATGATTCGGTACAGCCTCCACCGCATACCGATCCTCCTACCGCAAATCACACCCATTCCACAAACCATTTTTTCACAATGGTCTGTGTAATTCCTTTGATCCTCCATGATTGATCTCCTCTATCAATGAAAATCCATCCTCGTACCTCTGTGAACCATTTTTGGTTTCTTAGACCACTCCCATGTACCATTCCTGTTGCCTGGTATGCAACTGCGAACCCTTCCTGGACTTGGTACGCAGTCCATGTCTTGGGCTCCACATTTCTCTTTTTTTTGATTTTGTTCTCTGTTCTTCACACCATTTAGTCCTATGAATAAAAAATTACATTTCCAATAAAAAATACCCAATTTTGAGGCCCAATTTTTTTGAAAACACTGGGAAACTGCACCACCTTAAAAACCTGTCTTCGGAAAACACCAAATATACTCATTCGCGGTTATCTGTCCTTATCAACAAACACAATCACACCCAAAAAACACTAAGAGGACATATTGAGGGATTTTTTCTTAACACTTATCCTAGTAGTAGACCGCCTACCTTAACTTGGTATTATAATTCTTATCTAGTATTTTTCTTTTATTTAGGTTATAATGAGCGAAAATAGAGAAATAAGAAAAACACCTTGAAAATAGGGCATATGAGCTTATATTGAGATAATATCCAAGACAGAGAGGAAAACAGAGAAATGAAGAAAGATTATTAATAGAATTACCAAGGGGGATAAAAAATGATGAACAAAACTTGAATCAAAGTACAGATAGAGGATAAGGGTCAATGAAAAACTGAAATCTTACAACCTTCCCTCTTTAAAACAACTCATCCCCAAGTTTCCCTTAAGAGGGTTGTTGAACCTCATCTGAGAATAACTCTAGTCACTAAGCACATATATCAGAATAATGTTAATAGGTCTCATAATTTATATGTTATTACTTCCATAATAACAAAAATAGAGTAATTTACTTTCTATGAAGAACATTTGTGCTACAATCAACAATACGAACTAGATACTTCTCAAAAGAAGCATCATCCTCCAACTCAACTTCCTCAGGGTCAAGAGCATGAGATGGGTCAGATTAATATTGGTAGAGATGAGAAAAATGAAATATATTGTGAATAGATCTATATATAAAACACTCCAAGATTTTATGATTTTTTTCAAATAAATTTATTTTCTTTGATAGCTTTCATGACACGCAATACTGAGTTTTAACAAAGCACAACACACTATTAAAATATTATTATTTAATATGATAGTTATCACCTAGCCATTAGAATGGTGGTTATGAACAAGATTAGATAAATTATGAAAATATATCATTTAAACCTAGATAAAAAATTAATTCTTTTTTGGACCAATTAATTATAAATGAAAATAAAAACCATTTAAAAAAAGAAAATCTTTTTCTGAAAAACTATTTTTATGCGCACAAACACATTTTATATCAATAAATTAATTAAATAAATTTTTGAAAATTATTTTAATAAAATTTATATAATTTATATTAAATAAAATGTTTAACATTCATATTATGTGTTTTCTAGGCATGTGATAAGAATAAATCTAATTTTATACTTAAAAAAACATTTTTCCTAAAAAAACAATTTTGTTTCATTTTGAAAACCGATTTTAAAATTAATTTTTTAAACTTTTAGAAAATATAATTTTAAAAATTAACTTAATTTTTGAAATCATTATCTTAAAATTATATTTTAGTGATTTTTTAGAATTTTCTAAAAAGATAAATTTTTAAGTGAATAGTGAAAAATACTAGTTTTTATTAAAAAACTGTCTTTTCATTCAAAGAATTTATAAGATAAATTTTATTTTAATATGGTTTTAAAAGTAAAAATAGTTTAATTATATATATATTAAGAAAATACAGGTTATTATAATCAGTTTAATATTGATTTTCTATGTAAAAACTTTTTAAACTTCTGAACATTTTCTCTTTGGAAAACTACATTTTCATCGCATCTATATGTTTAATTTTAAATTAAAATTTTATAATTCTATGAATGGATTTTGAAAAAATTTAGTCCATATTATTATTAATAATAATTAATACTATATAATAAGTTAAAATTAATTTTTGGTCAAAATGAATAGTAAAAATAGTAAAAATTAATTACCACAGTTAAGGTTTAGACTAGTTTATCGAGGGTTAGACTAAAAAGATAAGGGAAAAAATGACCTAAAAACTTTTAAAATACAAATTTGATAGCCATATTTTTACCTTATAACCTATAAGGTTCCATAATAACCCATTTTTATCCTTTTTCACGTTAAAAATGTGGGTACACTTTATTCTTTTAAAAAATTCCATGTGTGTCCTCCCCCCCACTTATAAAATACCACCCCCTATCCTCTACTATTTACACTTAAAAAACCATTTGGTTTGGAAAATACATAAAAAAACATCTTCCTTACCTCAATAAATTTTAGAGGCCTTATTTTGATTAGGAATTCATCCTAATAAGGATTTAGGTATGAACCTAAAGAGGTTCTCCAAAGAAGAGGTAAGATTCTTAACCTTGTGTTTTGTTTTATTTCTTCTTCAACCTCCTAAAAATCTTATTAAATTATGATTATATAATAAAAAAGTATCTAAAAAATAATTATATGTTATTATATTAATTATATAACCTGTATCCATATCCTCTTCAATCAAATGGGAATCAAAACCGTTGATTGTGTGTGCGGCGGACTACCACCTCACGAACCAATGTTATTAGTTTTCCATAACCACCTTTCACAAATAGATATAGTTATGGATTTAATATTTATATATTATATTTATTATATTATTTTACCTATAAATTTATAATAACATATAATAATCCAAGATTAACATGCATATACATTACATCATTTTTGCGGAAAACTTAAAACATTACACAAACGGAAACCCAAAGACCATATTACTTTAGTGCCTTTGGAAACATGGAAACATAAACACTAGTATATGAGTGAGATAAATTATCTCCCACTAGGTTCTCCAAGACCATAAATCTTCTTAGACATATCATACATAAAATATATCTTCATAACCTGGGTAAGGAAACACAAAAAATGGTAATCTCAGATGCTCAGTAAGGGTAAATAAGGGAGATATGTAAGCATAAACATCAGTCTAAGGGTATGATAATGTGATAATAAAATTAGATGATCATACCCTACATATCAAAGATAATAAACATGAATTATGGCATTAATATTAGCAGTTTATAAGTTATGAATCATAAGGGATACAATAGCATGATCCATGAAGGAATAAGACATGGAACTTGTGGTATACACATAAATATAGAAAATACAATGTCGAGGATACCTATCAATACCTTCATAACATTTTAGTATTGTGATAATAACCTATGTACCTACTTCAAGATTATAATGAACTCCCATGTACCCTCTTGTTTTAGGCTTGGGATTCCCTCCCGTGTACCCTCTTGAGCTCATAAAACATTTATCGTTAACCAACACATTGAATGGAGATATAGGTCCCACACATCACATAATAAGTATTCCAAAAGATTATAAAAAATAATCATATCATGAACCATAAAAAGTGATAGGCTTCATAAACATCCTATCACAACCCATGAAATGAAATTGGTGTCATAAATATGTAATCATATCTCAACCTTTGAAAAAAAATAGGTTTCATAATCATTTGATCAAAGCATAACTCGTGAAAAGAAGCAGGTTTCAAAAGAATATAACCCATGTAAGATAGGAGGGTGTCATGAAAATCATTACATAAAAACATAAAACATTAAAGAAATAATATTAATGGAACCTTTGGATCATTTCCCAAAATGTCATGAGTAACATCAATAGATTTCATCTTAGATGTAAAATAATTTTGAAATATGTTTTAAAAACATTTATTGAGGAAAATATACTTTATTATTAGAAAAAGGATATTTAAAACATAAAAACATTTGAAAACCATTTTATTTGAAAATAATTTGAAGACTTAGAAAGAAATATTGAAAATAATTTTGAAAACCATTTTCCTTGAAAACTTATAAAAGAAGTTTGAAATCATGTTGAAAACCATTTTTTATTTGAAAACACTTTTAAAACTTATAAATAAAGCTTAAAAATGTTTTGAAATAAATTTATTTGAAAATAATTTTAAAACATAGAAATATTTCTTGAAAAAATTTTGAAAACCTTTTTAGAAAACATGGTTTTGAAAGAACATAGATTTCCGACTGAAGAGAGAGGTAAAGTCAGACTTTCATAAAAAAAATTTCTTAATCATCTTATGTACCAAAGAGTAGAAAAATGGTACCAATACATGAATATATCATGAATATATATATTATAAGAAAATTAATGAGTTATCTTGAGATATGGATCATAATATTTCATCAATGGAATCATAATCATAAACAATCTTGATAAATGATGAGATTGTCTTAATAAACTCTTACCACTTGGTAACTTTAAATTATACTCCCCATGTAAGAAAATGAATTTTAAATTAATATTTAAATATCATGAAAATAAGGATATTCATTATTTAATATGTAAAATGTAGTATATACACCTCAAATAAAAATATAGGTCAATAACATGGCATGTGTCTCAAAGAAGGCGAATTGAGACAAAATTACTTTACCAATTTGGTAAATTTTAAAAAATAAAACCCATGAAATAAAGACAATAAAATGGATATGTAAATACCCATAAATTTAATTATAATAATCATATAATATATTTATGGTCATTATACACAACGCATATAAGAAACACGAGGTGAACATGGATTGTGTCTCACGGAAAATAAAAGTGATGAGAAAACCCTTACTACTTGAGTAACTTTAGAATCCTGATACCCATGAAAGAATAACATCAATTTAAATAATTTAATATCATTAAATAAATTAAATTAATTATATATCATGTCATATGGTAGTATATATACCTTGTAAAAAAATAAAGGTGAATAACTTGGTATGTGTCACAAAGAAGGAAAATTGAGACAAAATAACTTTACCGATTTGATAACTCTTGAAACATAAACCCCATGAAAGGGAGATAATAAAATGGACATGTAAATACCAATAAATTTAAGTATAATAATCATATAATATATTCAAGGGTGGTATATACACCACACAAAATAAATGAGTGGTGAATAAGACATAAATCTCACAGAAATAAAAGTGAGACTAGAAATCCCCTTATCTTAAGTCTTGAATTTATTTATACACATTAAAAAAACCTATATAATAAATATAAGTTTATTATACATATTTAAAAGAACCATATTATTATATGTAATACCATATATTATTAAATTATAACTTTATATTATCCATTTATTAACAATTCCATGTTAAAGTAATGTTTCGGGTAATAACCACTTTGTTTATCGTATGTGTTTTGACTTGTTATTCTTGAACATACTACTTAGATAATTATTTACATATTTAAATAATTTAAAAAATTATTTATATATTATATATATTAATTATATAAATATTCATATTAATCTATAAAATATATAAATATTAAATGAAATACATTATTCAAAGAGATGGTAAGTCGTACGTACGCATGAACACTGCTTCCGTTTTATTGTCTTATTGGAGGAAAGAAAGTAAATGAAATATATGTATATAAAAATATAATATAATTCTAGTAGAATTAATATTTAATATATATCATATAATTTCACTAAAATTTTCCTTACTACATTCCATGTATTGTGTGAACGAATCACATCACTTTGAGGAGGCGGTAGTCCACACTTCCCCAAATGAAATTGTCGTATTTACAAAAAATGGAAAGCATGAAGTTATGATTTATATAATAACTAAATAAGTATAAATAAATCATAAATATCATATATATAATATAAAAATATATTTTCCATCATAATTTCCAACCATGATAGATGGTAAAGGTAAAAAAATCAACATCATTTCGTGAGGCGGCAGTTCGCCATACACAAGAATGATAAGTTCGTTACCCATTAGATGGAAGTGTGTGTAAGTGAAGGTAAAAACCTTATAATAAAAAAAATATAAGTATATTTATAATACTAGTGTTATTATATGAGCATGTAATAATAATAATTGAGGTGGTGGAGAAAGAAAATAAAAGAAAGGAGCTTGAGGAAGGATGTTATCTTTTCTTTGGGTAACTCATTTTTCTTTGCACACAAGGGCTTCCTTGGTTGGATTTCTACCCAAAGGGAGGATTTAAGGAATAAGGTAGGGATGTTGGAAATTGAATTGATAAAATATTGGATGAAACTTAGTGGTTTTAGATGCATGAACAAGGGGAAGAGGTGGTTTCCATTTATAAGGGAGGGAGGGGACACACTTGGAAATTTTGAAAACAAGTTAGGTGTATCCACATTTTAAGTTAAAAAGTCATAAAAAATAAAAAACACTAAATAATTGAAGTTTTATGGACGAAATATGGTCATAAAATGTATATTGGACAAGTATCTAGGTCATTTTGGCCCTTAATTTTAAGGTTTTGTCCCTTATTAAGCTTAATTTTACCTTAATCCCTATAATTAATCTTAATCAATTTCACTAATATTTTTAGAAAAAAATAAATTTTATCTTATTAGAATATAAATATTATAATAATTACATCAATTTATGTCTATTTTTCAAAATTCAATTCATATAACTAAAAAAACTAAGTTTAATGCTAATCCTGCAGACGTGGTGAGAAAGCGGGTTTTTAAAGTGAGAATGTTCAAAAGTTCATTAAGATTTTATATATAAATTCAATATAAAAATAATTAAAATTAAATAAATTGTATTAATAGATGTATAATTGATATATTGTGACTTTAAAATCAACTTAAAATATAATTTAACTATATAAATAAATTAGAAGAAAAAGAAGTTTTGAATTAAAAATCATTATTTTTCACTATTTATCCAAAAATAAAGTTTCTCAGGAAAATCACAAAAAATAACCCTAAGATAATTTTGACATTTGATTTCAAAAATTAAGTTTATTTTATCAAATTAAATTTCTAAAAGTTTCTAAAATTAATTTTATTATTGTTCACAGAAGGACATAAAAAGCAGTTCATTTGAAAAAAATATAATTTTCAAACATATAAAGACTTTACCAATATTACATGTTTTATTATAAATATGTTTTATTTATATAAAACCATTATAAATAATATTTATAAATTATTTATTTCTATTCATTTTACTAAGTTTAATGGCTTGGTTATAACTATCTTGTTTAAATAAAAATAAAATGATGTTTCGTAGAAACTTCGTGTTGCGTGTAATGTAAGGAAAGTTGGTGTTGATATAAGTCATGAATGTAGTGAACATAATACAAACATAGTGATTTAATACAGACATACATACATACATATACAAACATATAAAACTATATTCAATGTTGCATGAAATGCAAAATATCAAAAAGATTAAATTAATTTGAAAAAAATATTTCACAAAATCTCAGGGTGTTACATTATACCCCCCCAAAATTATTTTTTCCCTTAAAATTCATTTGGGTTATTAAAGGTTTAATACTTTAAATTTCCTTCCATAGAAACCCACATTGTAAAAAGGAATACTAAATATTCCTTTAAAAAGGGAAAGTTGGAAGCATAACATTTACCCAAAGTAACACATAACTAGGATTCCACATAGGAGAACATAGTCGGGAAGGGAATATTGAGAATAGAGTAAAAGAATAAATAATCATAGAGATTGATAATGATTCCTGATCATAATAAAGTGGGTGATCCCTAGAAAGTTAACAATCACAAAACCATAAATTGAAGAAGCGTGAAATAGGTCACTCATATTATAAAAAATGATGATAATAGGATAAAATTTTATTTCAAGACCATTTTCCTAAATAAGATATACTTACTTGATTTCATTACATTCCTTATAAACAATATCACCCTTTAGTTGTGCCTTTATCAATTCCCACTTCATCTCATATTACAGGGAATGAAGGTAAATTTTTCATTCCTAAAGAACTAAAAGATCATGAGATCCATAAATTGAATGATGAGTCATTCCATCTGTCTTTAGTTAATATCACAACAAAATGGTCAGCACATGTTATCCAATATGCATAAATCTACATATGGTGAGATAAAAATTTAATCTCTAAAACCTCATTTGAAGTTTAACCTAAACCATTCCATAAATAGTTAACCATATAACCCTTATGGAATATGAAAATACAAAACTTTAGAAAGAAGGTCACTAAATCAGATTAAAATTGATCCCATATATATCATAAAGTATCTCTTGGTTATCACATTCCCAAATACGTGAATACCCTTATTGTGTATTCTCTTAAAACATGATAATTACCTGAATTACCTTAAATCCTTTTAAAAAACATGCATGCTTCCTTATTCCAGAGATTACTGGATGTATTCCTTGAATACAAGAAGTTGTAAACTTCATCCATTATAACATAGACTAATTTGTCAACAAATCACTTATCAGTTATAAGGTAATTATTGATGTTTATTTTACTTATCCATATCCAACATATCTTTATCCAAACATAATTATCTCAACATCACCAATAAATTAAGGGTTACCTTCCCTTAATCAAAATATCACATTTATATGAAATCACTTTTCTACCTCACGTATCATTTGATATATCCTTTCAAATCCTTAATTAAAAAATTATATTGAAAATAATTATTTATTTCATGATTTGTATAACATAATCTTAGAATTCCAAAACATAAATACTTCACTCATCCAAATTTCTTCTTAAACCATTACTCAAGCTTCATCAACTTATTCCTAAATACCTCTTTCCTATAATATAAAATATGAATCATGTATTAAGGTTCATAAACCTTAATCTAATCACGCTTCTTATGTTTAATGTAAAGAATATTGGGAGAACATTCCATACAATTCACATGTTGTTTGTGGTCTCCTTATCTTCATAAGTATATCCAATACTTGTACCACCTTCCTGATTTTCTTCAGGATATTTCCACTTATAAAATCAATTTTCATCATTCCCATACTTTTCACATATGAAACATTCAATGTTAATCCATTTTCCTTCTAGTTACCACTATTGATTAAAATCAGAATGAATATGGTGAGAAACACTTACCATATCAAAAAACCATATAATCCTAAAAATTTACTTATAGGATGTATAAATCATGACACATAATTATTTAATATATGAAACCTTAAGTTTATCCTAGGTTATTCATAATTATCTTTAAATTAAATCCTTCATGATGGATCATAAATAGTTTCTGAATTCACAAAACATATCCCCTGGGAGTGTCAAACTAGGTGTGAAAAAAGACCTATTGTCATATACCAGGTTATGCTCGAGTCGGTCCCAACGTACCTTTTTAAGAGTTGTTACCACTAGGTAAATATATTCCAGAGCCACATCTACTTATAGTATCTAGATAGGTATGTAATTCTAGGAAACTAATTTCTCTATCCTTTACCAAAATTCCAGTACATTTTCCTATACTTTCCCTTATCCTTAAACTTATACTTAGCTACAAACCTAGACATATCCTTAGAAATACCCTAAGGGATCTCACTAAAGTTTTCTCATCCTAGTTTCCAAAGGTTAACTAAACCTTTTTCTCTGATAAAAACTACAACAATCTAGGATTAATGTACATAAATATTACATTATTTTTATGAAAAACTTAAAACATTACACAAACAGACACCCAAAGACCATATTAGTTTATTGCCTTTGAAAAAATGGAAACATAAACACTCATATATGAGTGAGCTACATTATATCCCACTAGGTTCTCCAAGAATGGAAAAATATAGGTCTACATTATCAATGGAAGCATAATCATAAAGAATCTCGATAAATGATGAGATTGTCTCAATAAACTCTCACAACTTGGTAACTTTGAATTATAATCCCCATGTAAGAAAATGAAATTTAAATTAATCTTAAAATATCATGAAAACAATTAGATTCATTATTTAAAATTTCAAAGGTATTATATAAACCTCATAGAAAAATATAGGTCTATAACATATCATGTTCTCAAAGAAGGCAAATTGAGACAAAATTACTTTACCAATTTGTTAAATTTTTAAAAATAAACCCTATGAAATAAATATCATCAAATGGATATGTAAATACCCATAAATTTAAGTATAATAATCATATAATACATCTATGGGAAGTATACACATCACATATAATAAATACAAGGTGAACATGGCTTGTGTCTTATGGAAAATAAAAGTGAGACGAGAAAACCCTTACTACTTGAGTAACTTTAGAATCATGATACCCCTGAAAGAATAATATAAATTTAAAGATTTTAATATCATTAAATAATTTAAATTAATTATATAACATGTTATAGGGTAGTATATACACCTTGTAAAATAATAAAGGCGAATAACATGACACGTGTCTCAAAGAAGGCAAATTGAGAAAAAATACTTACCGATTTGGTAACTCTTGAAATATAAACCCCATGAACAGGAGATCATAAAATGGATATTTAAATAACCATAAATTTAAGGATAATAATAATATAATATATTCATGGGTATTATATACACCACACAAAATAAACTAGTGGTGAATAATACATAAATCTCACAGAAATAAAAGTGAGACTAGAAATCTCCTTACCTTAAGTCTTGAATTTCTTTGTACACGTGCAAAACTCATATATAATAAATATAAGTATATTATAATATATTAAATAACCATATTATTATATATAATACCATATATTATTCACTTATGACTTTATATTTCCCATTTATTAACAATTCCATGTTAAAGTAATGTTTTGGGTATTAACTACTTTGTTTATTGTACATGTTTTGACTTGTTATTATTGATCCTATTACCTAGATCATGATTTAAGTATTTAAAGAATGAAAAAATTATGTATATAATACATATTTGGTATATAAATATTTATAGTTTTTTTATAAAATATAAAAATATTAAACGAAATACACCGTTCGTGGAGACGGTAGACCATATGTATGCTTGAACGCTGCTTCTGTTTTATTGTTGTATTGAAAGAAAGAAAGTAAATGAAATATATGTATATAAATATAATATAATTAAATTAGAATTAATATGTTACATATATCATATAATTTCACTAAACCCATCCTTAATACATTCCATGTATTCTGTGAATGAATCACATCACTTTGAGGAGGTGGTAGTCCACACTTCCCCAAACGAAATTATCATATTTACACAAAAATAGAAAGCATGAAGGTAGGATTTATATAATAACTATAGAATTATAAATACATCATAAATATAATATATATCATATAAAAACAAATTGTACATCATAATTTCAAACCATGAGTGGTGGTAAAGGTAAAACGAACAACATCGTTTCGTGAGGCGGTAGTTCGTCGTATACAAGAACGGTAAGTTCATTACCCATTAGATGGAAGTGTGTGTAAGTGAAGGTATAACCCTTATAATAACAACATATTAGTATATTGAGGAAAATGGTGTTATTATATGATCATGTAATAATAATAATTTAGGTAGTGGATAAAAAAATAAAAGAAATGAGTTTGAGGAAGGATGTTACATGTTCTTTTGGCAACTCCTTTTTCTTTTCACACAAGGGCTTACTTGGTTGGATTTATGCTCAAAGAGAGGATTCAAGGAATAAGGTAGGGATTCTAGGAAGTTAATTGAGCAGTTATTGGCTGAATCTAAGTGGTTTTAGAGGTGTGAATAAGGGGTATAGGTGGTGTCCTTTTATAGGGGAGGGAGGGGACAAACTTGGAATTTTTGAAAACAGGTTAGGTGCAACAACATTTTAACCTAGAAAAGTCATAAAAAACAAACCAAAATCAATAATTTAAGGTTTATAGATTAAATATGTCCATAAAATGGGTGTTTTAAAAGTTTCTAGGTCATTTTGGCCCTTAATTTTAAGGTTTAGTTCCATATTTAGCTTAATTTTACCTTAATCGATGTAATTAATCTTAATCACTTTCACTAATATTTTTGGTAAAAAATTTAGTTTATATTATTAGAATATAAATATTATACTTACTAAAAATTTTTATTTCTATTTTTCTAAATTAAATTCACATAATCAGAAAAATTAAGTTTAACACTAATTTCATAGATGTGGTGAGAAAGTAGGTTTTTAAAGTGAGAATATTCAAAAGTTCATTAAGACTTTACATCTAAATTAAATATAAAAATGATTAAAATAATCTAAATTGTGTTAATATATGTATAATTTATATTTTTTTACTTTAAAACTAACTTAAAATATAATTTAACTATATAAATAAATTATATATAAAAACAGTTTTAAATTAAAATTCTGTATTTTGTACTATTCATCTAAAAATGAAGTATCTCTAAAAAATCCCAAAAATTTATCCTAAGATAATTTTGACATTCTAAATTCAAAAATGATGTTTATTTTATCAAATAAAATTTCTAAAAGTTTCTAAAATTACTTTTATTATTATTCATATAAGGACATAAAGACCAATTCATTTAAAAAAAATAAAATTTTTAAACATATAAATACTTTTCCAATATTACATGTTTTATTATCAATATGTATTTTTATATAAAACAATTATAAATAATATTTAAAAACTAATTATTTCTATTAATATTACTAAGTTTAATGGCTTGGTTATAACTATATCATTTAAATAACAACAAAATGATGTTTTATAGAAACTCAGTGTTGCTTGTAATGCAAGTCAAGTTGGTGTTGCATGCATCACAAGCTAGTATAAGTCTTTCATGTAGTGCATTAAAGCCAAATGTAGTGCTTTAATATATATAAAGAAACTAAAATCAGTGTTATTTGAAATGAAAAATATCGAAAAGATTAAATAAATTGAAAAAAAATATTTCATAAAATCTTAGGGTGTTACATAACAAATCTAACTTCTTACCACCAAACCTATTGGAAAATAATAATGCCACTCCTGTGTATGGAGAACTACCGTCTCATGAACCGTTGTGATATGTTTTTCATTTCTGTTTTACTTGGATGATAATAATGACAGATTAAATAAATATATATTATATTTATAACATTATTATACTTATTTAATTATGATATCACATATACCCTTTTTACTTACCATTCTGCGGGGGATACAATAATGTAGTTCGTGTGTATGGAGGATTACCACCTCACGAAGTGATGAGATTTGTTTTTCACTAATGATTTTCATGGAAGGTAATTAGGGTAAATTTAATGAATATATGTGATATATATGAAATAATAATTATTATATAATGTTAATAGTTTATTTACCTTTATTTCATTTCATCCTTTGAGAAAATGGAAACATTGTTCTTGTGTACGTACGACCTACCATCTCCATGAATGGTGTATTTCATTTTCAATATCTAACTTTTATGGATTCTTATAAATACATATATACTGAATATATATGATAATTATATCATTATTAAAATTCTCGATATGGTGAAATCACGATCAAAATAAATGGATCTAAAATACAAAATCAAAACACACACGAAAAACAAAGCATTTATTACACAAAATGTGATTTTAACAAGGAATTGTTAATAAACGGGTAATAAAAGGTCATAAGTATATCATATATGGTATGATATATATAAGTATAGTTCAATAATATATGTATAATAAAACTATATTTACTATATATGAGGTTATAATTTGTATGAAGGAAGTAAATACTTAAGGCAAAGGATTTTTAGTCTCTCTTTTATTTTTAGGAGACATATGCCATATTCAACCCTCATTTATTTTGTGTGAGTTATATATAATTCCCCTTTAACATGTTATATCATGAATATCCTTATTTTCATGATATTTAAAGTTTCATTTGATGCTATTATTTAATGGTACTTATTATTCAAAAGAAAAAAAAGTGGTAAATGTTTTATGATACAATCTCATCGTTTATCAGGATTGTTTATGTTTATGCTTCTAATAATGAAATATTATGATATATATCTCAAGAAATTAATTTTTTTATTCTCTTCTGGTTATTACTATATAATACATTTTTTCCTTTCATTTTACTCTCTTAAAGAATTAATGAGACCAAAATATTATTTTTAAGATAAATCATCTTTATTTCTCTATTTGGTCGAAAACCCCTTTTCTTATATATCCATGTTTTTGAAAAACGTTTTCAAAAATATTTTAACATTATTTTAAGGATTTATTAAATGAATTTTTACCCATGTTTGAATTTTTACAAATTGTTTTAAAATTAATATTCATATTATTTTCCAAACAAATCATGTTTGACTTTTACCAAAAATGTGAAAGGAATCCTTATTTTAATGTATACTGAATAAACAGAATTTCTCACCATCATGAACATTATTTTATTTGAAGATTACTTTATATATTTTCATGGTTATTTTAAAATAAAACAATTTACATGATATTTTATGAATTTCTAATTTTAAAAAGTTGATTTTTAGAAAAAGTTATTTTCCTCAAGAAATGTCCCAAGTGATTTTTTCATTCAAAATCATTTTCCATATAAGATGAAATCCTTTGATGTTACTTAATATTTACTAGGTATATGATCCAATGATACCATATTTATTATCTCTCTTGATTTTTATTTTTATAATGAAAATATTTTTGTGAAACCCATTTCTTTTTCATGGGTTATTCTATGATGAAAAGTTTTATGAAACCCATTTGTTTTCATGGGTTCTAATATGATGAATGTTTTATAAATACCATTTATTTTAATATGTTTATATATGATACATGTTTCAAAATATTTTGGAAGACATATTTATAATTTTCATTATGTGATGGATGATATATATATCTCCCTTTAATGCATTGGGTAAAGCTTTATATCTAATGAGATAATAATGGGAAACAAGTTAATGGGATTGATCCATAATGGGAAACAGGCTGATGAGATTTATCCACAATCAGAAATAAGTGATGATGCCTGATCTACTATGTTTAATAGTCCCGGTAGTTAACCTTGAAAAATGAAATGGTTTCTATACCTATTTTTTTGCCTCACTTTTATGAAACAAGCTTATAGTTCATGAATTATGATGATTTCACACTCTTATGAATCTTGTCTTTTGGATTTCTAATGATTTGTTCCATAAATTTTGTTTATGATCTATGAGAGATTGGGTATAAAATTTGTAAGTTCTATTCATAATCTCACACCCTTATGATTATCTTATGCTTTTATATGATCATAGAATGATATCTCCCATGTCTACCCTTACTGTTCATCTAAGCTCCCCCTTTCTTATGTTTCCTTTCCCCAAGTTTTGAAGAAATGTTTTAAGTAGGGTATGACTATTAAGAGTACTAAATGATAAGATATTTATAGAATACATCAAATATCTTTCATTAAATAAGAATATAGTGTATTCAATCTCCAAATACACTAAACCTATACGGTCCACAAGCATGTATTTTTGAATTGTATTGAATATTCATCTAAAAATATGTGATATTTATGTATAAAAATCACGATTCATTATAATATCAATGATAAAGTTTTATCTAATATGTTACCATCTTGATAATTTCCAACTTCTCAAAAGGTCCAACAAATCTAGGTAATAAATTACCTTACCTTCGAATCCGTCGATGACCCAATCTAGGAAAAACATGCAAGAAGACCCGATCTCCCATCACAAAATCTAAAGACTAGTGAAAATGATAAATATATGACTTTTTCCTAGATTGAGATATATCCATATACTTCTTGATCATATGTACATGTTCTAATGTCTCTTTAATGAGATGAGGTCCCAGTAGTGTTGTTTCCCTTAAGTCTAACCATCACATAGGTGAACGAAAAGGCCCACCATAGAGAACCTCATAAAAAGACATATGAATAGTCACTTGAAAGATTTTATTATAAGAAAACTTATCAAGAGATAAGTTCTTTTACCAAGAGCCTCTAAAATTAAGGACACATTCTTGAAGCATGTCATTTAGTACCTGTATAGTGCACTTAGACTAACCATCGGTATGAGGGTGGTATGTTGTACTCAAAAGTACTTATTAGCTAAGAGATTTATGTAATCACTTCTTGAATTGAGAAATGAATCAAGTGTCCCTATCTGACATGATGATACATGTAACTCCATAAAGGTGTATGATCTCTCAAATCTACATCCTTCCAATTTATTGCACTATAAAGGTCTCTTGAATAGGCAAGAAGTGGGAAACCTTCATCAGCCTGTCCATGATTAATGATACAAAATCACTGTCCTAAGGTGATTTCAGTACACCCATTTGAAAATACATAGTGATGTTATCCCATTTCCACTTCAAAATGAGTAATAACTGGAAGAGACCCATATTTCTATGGTGTTCCACCTTCACTTTGTAATAGTTGGAACATTGAGTAAAAAAACCTACAAATCTACCTTTTTACCCTCAAACACCAATACTAGTGGCATAAGTCATGATACATCCTAGTGAGTCTGGGATGTAATGACCATTTGAAAGCATGTGATTCTCATATCAACTCCTCATACATGTCTGTAGGTACAGAGACACACCCATGGCTATATATAATCTCATTCTCATCAACAACCCAACTAAACAGTGGGTCCTCATCTGAAACACTTTCCCTTAGGACCAAGCCTTTGGGATCTGAAATTTTCCTCCTATTCACTCAATCTAGAAGTGCTGAGGTCACTGATGAATATATAAGAAAAGGTTTCTCCTAAAATTTTTGAACCTTCGTATTAATTTTGGAAATAATATCCATCAACTTCCATTCACTACTATCTTCCTGAACAACTCTAGTCTGTATCTTTTGGATCATAGCATCTGAAACTGGATTTCCTTTCCCTAGTGTGTAAGCAAGCTCAAAATAGAAATACTATAGGCATTCGACCCATCTAAAATGTCATAGGTTCAAGTCATGCTGAGTGAATATATATTTGAGGCTTTTATGGTATGTATATACCAAAAATAATTCCCCTAACAAATAATGTCTCCAATAATGTGAGGCATGAACCGGAGCTGCTAACTCAATGTTATTCATTAGGTAATTGCACTCATGAGGCATTAGGTGATGATACCTATATGATAAAACTTATTCCCATTACATAAAAAAACCCTTATACTAATTCATAATATGTTATATTCAACTATAACACCTCTTCGAGGAGTAGGAAGAACCAAGATTATAATACCTCTTCGAGGACCAGAAAAAACCAGGATTAGTGTTGAGGAAATCCTTCCTTTAAACTTATGAAAGGATCCCTCACAATCTTTATACCATATAAACCTAATACCCTTCTTGTTCAAGCCTGTAATTGTTTATTTAAGTCATGGGAAATTCTATATAAAGTTTCTATAGTAAACATCTTTCCCTAATAAGATTCAAATATCAAAAAAAATCTCAGGATACTACTAGGAAACCATGAATCTCACATAGTCTGGATCCATAGATACCCCTATTTCTAATATATTATAACCCAATAATTGAACTTTATCAATAAAAAATTGGAATTTTGTTAGCTTGGAATAAAACCTATGATCTCTTAGTGTACTCAATATTATTTCAAGGTGTTTGGCATGATCATGTCTAGTTTGAGAATACACTAAGATATCATCCATGAAAACAACTACAAAAGAATCCAAGTATGAGTGGAAAACTTGATTCATTAAGGCCATAAAGAAAACAATCACATTCATTAAACTGAAATACATTACTAGATATTCATAAAGGCCATATCTTCTTAAAAAATCTAGATGTGATATATCCGAGGGTCTAATCCTTACATGATGATAACTTGATCTTAAATCAATTTTTAAGAAGACCATGGATCCTCAAATCCAATCAAAGAGATCATCTATATGAGGAAGTGTGTAGCAATTCTTAATGATAAGATAATTCAACCTCTAATAATCTAAACACATCTTGAGGTTCCCATCCACCTTTTTAGAGAAAATAATGGGTGAATCCCAAGGAGAATTGTTGGGTTTGATAAACCCTTTGCCTTACAAGTACTCCAACTACATATTGAGTTCATAAATCTCAGTAGGATCCATCCTGTATGAAGTAATTAATACTATATATACTCTTTGAAAAATCTCAAAAGTGAATTCAAGCTCTCTCTCAGGAGGTATCCCTAAAAATTCATCAAGAAATACATATTTTAATTTCTCCACCATTGTAGGAAAGACATCCTGTTTTACTCTTCGATCATCAAGAAAAGTACTTGAAATATGGGACGATACTCCACCCATCCGATTATTCTCAGGTCTAGTTCACTAGCCTAAACACCCCATTCTCCATTATGAATGTAGTTACCACCCTGTAGTGATAAGAATGACACCATTAAATGATGACAATCAATATGGGAATGATAGGGTACTAACTAGTCCATAATGAGAATTACATTGAATCCTATCATCTCAAGGATGAAAAGTTTCCATAAGAAATGATAACTTCCAATATTAAGGGGACACCCCTTTCATCGATGTATATTTTATTAACATACTCTCAATGGAGTATTAAGAGTCATTACCCCATGAAATTAATCAATTTTAATCCTATGAATTTCCATTATCACCATAAATATGAATGACTGTGTAGCACCTATGTAAAATAAATAAGACACTAAATTTGAGGCTACTAAGATCGTACCTCACACTATAGATGGTCTCACAATCTACTCCTTAGGTATAGGCTACACTATATCCAACTGTCCAGATCTTCAACCCTATGATACAACCTAACCTCCCTATGTAGGTCTGTTCTATTGGCTCTTCATGTCATAAGTCTAGATTCTTTGACCATGACCACCTCCTTGGACTATATGGTAGGTGTTACTCCAACTTCTGGCCTGGCATGGTTCCACTAATCTCACTCCAGAATTCAGATCTTGTGAAAATCCTCTCCCATTGGGAACTAGTGTAAAGGTTTGGAAACTCTTTGAAGATAGATCATTCAGACTCAAGATCTAAATTCAACTACATATTTGGTACATTGGGGATTCATATGACCTTGACTTCCATATTGATGGCATACCATAAAAACGACCATGCATACACTCTATCTGCTACTTCCCTCATGAGAAGACTTAAAGTGATACTTCCTACCACTGGACCAACCAATTCCCTATCTTAGTGTCAAAACACTATGCCAATACTTATATTAAGTTTCACTCAAAGATAAGGTCCTAGTTTACAATCTCAGAGATTGTAGCTAGTTGAAAGACATTCAACTAAGATCAGATGAAATACCTAATCCCATCCTCAAAGTGTCTCACCCTGGAAAAATCATTACTAACAAACATAGGTGTAAAATTATAGAGTGTAGTGAAGTGAGATGAGTAATCCATGATGGACATAGTACCCTAATATGGGTGCATGAACTCTCTATCTTGGTCAACTCTCAACATATCCAGGAAGAAGTGGCCATAGAAACTAGATTAGAAATCTCTCCAAATCATTCCCCAATGATAATATACTGAAGTATATGCCACAATCTCTTAGAAGATATATGAAGAATATACATTGCAAGATTCACCCTCCTTTTAAGAGGTGTCTCTAGAGGCTTGAAGATCAATATCATAGTCCGAAGCCATGAATCAATAGCCGAAGGACCACCTTCCCCTGAAAAAGTAGGTGGGTGTTTCCATTAGATCTCACTTGTAAATTTTGACATAGTCAATGTAGTTTGAATAACTCCCTCCATAGAATGAACTATTTGTAGGAAACTCTCTCAATGTTGAGTGTTAGTGCCTAGTCTAGTCATAACATGTGGTATTATTGGTGGTTCCATACGTAGAACTATAGATGGGTTAGGTCTCACCACCTTAGGAGCATGGTTGTCACCACCTTCCTAGAACTGGAACCAAGGCCATTGTAGAAGCATATCTCTAAAATTACAAGAACACTCCTCAAATAATATACAAGGTAGAAATAATCACAGATAAGAAAACAAGGACGAACTCAAGGCCTGAATACAAAATATAAACTGGCCGACTACCCATTTATAGGGTCAAGTTATAAGGAATGATATTTCACTTTAGATAAAAAGACATGAATAAGGTTTCACTAACCAATATATACTAACCCAACTACCCAAGTATAAGGTTAGGGTAAAAGTATGGTTTCACAATTTAATCAAATAAGGTTCCATTATATAGGGTGCCAATTGAAAGTTATAGAGGAAAACACTCTTTAAATTGTAATTGGAATTCCCATTTATTGAAAACCAATTCAGTTTAATAGTTAAAATTTAGAAAGTTCTTATATTTATACAACGATTTAGATATATTAGTCACCATTCTAAAGTTATAAAGTTAAAACTTTATAAGTTACAATTGGAAATTCATGTAACTTCAACCAGGCCTTTACATCCAATATCAGGATGTAACAAGTCCACATATGATGGTACAATTATATGGATCACCATTCTCAATTTATAAAGGCACAAACATTATAAATTACAATTGGAATCCATTTAATAACAACTGATAACATTTGAGCTCATGTAACTAATGTTTCATGGATTAAGCATGTCATAATTGGTTAGTTAAGGTGCCACCATCAAGCTATGGGGGAAAAACCATTTAGGTTGATGTAGACACTTTAAGTAACCAATTTGTTTCTCTATTTTCCTGTAAAAAACGTTAGTAAAATTTACAGATATTATAATCATGGTACATAAGATAAACAACATGCAATACAAGAAATGAAATAAACATTTCATGACATATAAACCCCTAAGTGCCTATAATGATGCATGAGTAAATGATCCCTTTCCACACCAAACCAATGGTAAAAATATATAATTATAAAAAATCAAAAATCATGTGCATCACCCAACAGTGAAGGTAGTGAAACTCTAATAGGCGAAATCTAGAACAATAAGTCCTATCCTGGAAACTTCACATTTCCTCGAACATGGGTTAGATACTCCCAAGAATATATTATTACCAAGTTATGACATTTTCTAGTCTTTAATCTACCATCCCAAAACAATAAGGCGGAGGAAAAGATCCTTTGATACCACTTTATGGTGCCTTGGTCCTAGTTCACTCATAAGTAACCAAACCTAAGGGCCATATGGCCTCAAGCATGCCTCTCCATACACCGAAGGGTGCTTAATAGTAGTGAGGGTGTGTGGTGTATGGTGGGGAGACTATACCCTCTTTATCAAAGTTTCACAATGGTAAATAAATAATAAGTTGTGGAAAAAATATATTGAAATTGAAAAATTAAGGAATATGAGATAATAATAAATAGACAGAAAAGAAAAAACTAGATCATATATAAGTGATGTCATGTCTATACAATAAAGAAACATACATACATTGAAGTAGGAATACATTCAATACATGTATAAAAAAAGGAAGAAAAGACTGAAAAAAATCTCCATGAGCATCTTGAGCACTGAATTATTCATGTGTTCCCATGATCCCATCCTAAAAGAAATCAAGAATCCATAGTTGGGTGATTTCCCTTATCCCTACCAGCATCCAAGTAATCTACTTGGGCACCAAACGATATCCAGAACATGGTGTTAGTATAACTCAGTAGGCCACCACCAATGGTACTTGATAGAAATACAGTTTGTGAATATAAAATGTAACAATGTGTAGGTATAATAAATTTAAGGTAACAAAATAAATATAAATCATTTCAAGCTCCTCATAGGATACTTGGACAACCATTCTTATTTTCTCCTAAGATGGATTTATCTGAGCATAATACCATTAATTGGTCAAGTATCCAAGGCTTATGGTCAAGGTGAATTAGATTACTCACAGTCATCAACCATGAATTTGGACGAGGGTTGGGTGTAATCCAAGGGAACAACCCTTAGCATTGCACCCTAAAATTTTCTACCATGCATGAGGAATAAGTCCAAGGTAATCTTGGGGTAGACTTAATTTATAACCAAATAGATAATCAGAGGCATCAACTATATGATGAAATAAATCCACACCTATGGATTTCATCTTGATCATTCTAATTTTACAGATAAAGGAGGATGAATCCACAGACCCATGTCTAGGAAGTCATCAAACAAGACAAAGATAGAATTCCAAGGTGGGTGTGTCCCTTGGAAACCTCTTCGATGAATTAGGGTGGAGTCCTCTAAGTGATTATGAATTCCCTCAAGAACCCAAGTATGGATCAATTCAATTCACTCATTTAAATAAAAAGTTTCCATTATAGGAATTAATCCATGTTATCATATCATTATAATGTCAAGTGTACATGCCATTTAGCAATTCCATAATTCATTTCAAACATTTTGTTAACAAAAAATAAGTCTAACACACCCAAGGTGTAGTTTTATTACACAGGAAAGGCCTAAAATAAGGGTTTAACACAATTAAAGTGAGTATCCATGCTATAAAATAATTTATTAATTAATTTTAGGTCATTCCTTTAATAATTTACTACCTAGACACATCCATTGGGTGTTTTTCTTTTATGAAAGAATAATTTCAAGGGCATATGAACAAAAAAACCCTAAGGGGAGGTTCACATTGAGGTCACCAACCTAAAATAATGAAAAAATTTCAAATAAAAGGTTCAAGGTCATGTTCTATACTTTTAATTTAAGTACCTTCATATTTTATAAGCAATGTGTAGAAAGTTTGGTGTGCTGTACAATAACGAAAAATTATAAACAGTGAGACCTTTAGTGAAAAGTAGTAGGAAACCTACCTTAACCTAATAGTAGAATCACCATCCAGTATCTACTTATGATTTGGGATGGAATAAGAAAACATGGAGAAACCATACAAGCACCCTGAAAATAGGGCATATGAGATCACATGGAAATAACATCCAATATGGTGAGGAAAACAAATAAAGGAAGAAAGAGGATTGATAAAATCACTAAGGGGGATCCAATATGATGAAAAAAAATTAAATCAAAGTTTTTATAGAGGATAAGGAACAAAGCCTAGGGGAATTTAGGATGAAAGATCTCCCATAGTATGCTTTTGTGAAAGAATAAGAAAGGAAAGGGGTGTTTTAGGTTTAAGATTAAGGATGGGAAAAATAGTAAAACCACCCTTTTAAAAGGGTCACATGGTCTGGACACACGATTTTCTAAAATTTGCACCAACTATGTGGCTCAAACTATCCATGTTCCACACCTCACACAATTTATGCACATGGTTAGACAAACCATGGGAAAATTGTGCATTTGACACTATCCCAAGCCCCAAAACCCACACGATCTAGGTTCACAGTTAAAAAAACCATGAAACAACCATGAATGGTGCTTATGAAATTTATTTTAGGATTTTAATGTCTATGTTTCCCATTTTACTTGGTTAAAAAAACCATTTTCTACCCTTTATGGACTGTACGGTTGAGGGGTATGGTTAACACTAACCGTGCGCCTCACCCCTTTCTCCAAAAACTGAAAATCCAAGCCCCGAACCAAGACTAAACGATCCTGAACTCTCCATGAACTCTTTAGTAATTCCCATTTAGATAAAATTAAATATTGATACTAAAATTTAAAGGATCCATACATCAAAAAATAGGATCTTACATGGATAACTGATAATGATGAGAATTATATTTACTGAGATATCATGATTCAATATAAATCCATATTTCAATTTACACATGATAAATGTTATCATAACCTCATTCATTTATCACTTCACTTTAACCACAAATTGCTTCATGAGGTGACTCAATAGGTATCAGGGACTTTATCACACACAATTTCCTTTTATATCATAGTATTATACGCAAGTTTCTGTACCAATCTTGGAAATTAGTATCATTTATGACATGTTATTTGTCCAAAAATTTATCACTATGACTATGTGGAATTAAATTCAATTTTCAACAAAATGAAATATTAATATATGATAAATTTTTATCTTGATTATTGATTATTATACATTATAGATTTTTTAATCTTAAATGTCTCCCACTATTTTTATCAAACCTTGGTAGCCATTGACTACTAAATTCAGAATACTCAGTAGTTTGAGTATTCTAGGGGAAATAATCCTTAAGCCTCTCTTCATCATCAAAATTATTTAATATCCACTACTCTAAGAGTCTAAGGTAGGATTTGTATTTCCAACCATATTAACTCATGAATCCTTGAACTATTAAGTGGAGGTGCATCTCTTATAAAACATATCTTTGATTTACTCAATGATTTGCCTCTAAATTTTCAAAAATCTAGCCATGGATACTTATTTTATACTAAATTTGGTAAATTACATTGTCCAATTTAATAAAAACTCCATAGTAGTAAGAGGCACCCTCAACTAGTGTTGACAAGCACCTCAAATGTATGGTTTAACTCAAACTCAACTGATAAAAGGCCTTTAATGACTTAATATTTATTTTGAGGGATTATAAGTTTTTTAATTTTTTTTGTGACTAAAATTTTATTCTACTTGTCTTGATTGTTACTATGTGATTTAAATCACAAGTTTAACCAAGCATAAATAGAATACATTAAATATACATGTTCATTTATTTTATCCATGCATTCTTGTTAACCACCCACACATTCACATAAAGTTAGTCATGAATAATAAAATAAATAATCATTAACATGATCATGAGTTGTTTCTATAAGTTGATTCATCTAGTGGATGATGGATCAACTGAGAACCCAGGGGAACTCCATGATCCATGCACCGACACGATTTGTATCACCCGTCAAACTCTCATGTTTATCTTATTTGGTTACATACCCGTTCTCAACTCAAATCACATCATCATGAACTCCTCCATTTTATAATTCATACCCATTTATAGGTGAGGGGTAGTAGGGATGTGGAATTACATTTTTATCACTCAAAATATAGACATGAATACCCTTATAAATTTAAAGATAGAGGAAAAGTGCACAAACCATCTAAAAAAATATTTAATAATTCATTATTAGAAAAAATTACCCTGAAAATAATTAAAAATTAAATAAATAAAAACAAAACACACACGGGTTGGTCTCTTCTCATGATCAATTTTTTGGTTAGAGATTATGGCAAGATGGGGCATCAATTTTAATTTTAAAAAATAAAGTCGAAAAGAGGCTAATTTAAAAATTAAATGATTTTGAAATAATAAAGTGGGAAATTGAATGTGAGATAGTTGATAAATTATATTTGAGTTTATAAAGATAAAATAAATTTAATTTAAGTGTTGAAATGAATGAACTAAATTTATTAAAGTATGGGTGTCAATGTAAAATTATGTTGTGCGAAAAAGTAAATATAGGACAAAAAAGACTGATAAAGAGTTTGGATAATGTTTTATGTGATCCCCTATGTCTCCATCCCTTGAATCATGAGGTATATTATATAAATCTATCGACCTGAATGATGATCAAGAAACCCATACCTCACAATTGTGGTTGGTGAGAACCCTCTAAAACTTTGGCGATATCCAAGTAAACCATCCCACAATTTTTCGGAGTGTGAACCATTGGAGGATGGAGGTTGAGGAGAGATAGGTTTTCTTTAAGAAAAACCATTACAAGTTGCTCAAAAATATTTTGGATGTAAGAAGTACAATGGAGAATGATCTATTAAAGAGGATGGTTGAGAGCCTTGAGATATTTATAACTTTGTAAGGCTCTTGAGTGGAATAGATAATTCTAATGATTCCCTATCTATTTGAACTTTGAGAGCATGTTTTTGGGAAAAAGGATCACAAGTTGTGTCTTAAATGATCTATGGGGTCCTTTTATAGCCTCTAAAATGACTGGGAAGGATCTAAAAATCATTGGGTGTTATGAATCCATTGAAGACCACATTTATGGTCATTTTTACCATAATAAATACAAGATTACTAGGGCCTAATAGATTCCACTAGATACCTAGTATCCCCTACTAGGTAATTGATGAGATTTCTAGAGGTAGGTGTTGCTGGATGAACTCCACCGGCCAATCACTACAGGCCAACGGCTGGGCGGTGGCCTTTAGGAAGAAACCATATTCACTGGATGAGCCACAAGATATCTAGTTCTCCTAAATAGGGTAGTCAGTGTTATTTCCGAACATCTGGGTTGCTACCAACATGGCACCGACTAGCCAGTGTTGTCTTCACAGGTCTAATTCCAAGTATGGACTCCTCCACTCTCTTCTAGAACCTTCTTATAATCTTTAAACTTGATTTCAAGGTCTTGAGTTAGGAGAAGAGTATTTTCTAATATTCTGATAGGACCACCACAATGTCCTTGAATTGAATTAAAAAACTCCATAAAGTTTAATAATGTCATCACTTTACATGAAATTTAAAAGTCTAAAAAACACTCAAATGAAAACAATAGATACATAGGTGAGTGTTTGTGATCATTAAAACACCATAAGAAAGAGAGGTAAAACACTATCAATATGTAATTAAATTGCCTAATAAAAATTAAAATTTATAAAATTCAACTTGATGGAATATTAAATTTACTAATCTAGCATTAAAATAATTTTATTATTTATTAATATGTTTTATAGAACCTAAAATAATTTCAATAAATTCAAAACATTTGAATTTAATTTATAATTTATTTTACAATTTTCCAGCTTATTTGGACCCTAAATGGATCTTGGGATAAAAAAAGGGTCCGGAGAGGGATCCCTAGGCCAAATAGATCTGGTCTAGACTGACCTAGCTTAGCCCAATTTGGACGACCTAACTGGATATCAGGTTAGGTGTGGGGCGTACATGGATTAGAAATGAGCGCCCTTATAGGGAACTACACACACACACATGCACATGCAGACACACACACATGTATATATATAACTTCTATTTTATATTTAATTGGCACTCCACCCCATGTGAGATGCTTTCTATTTCATCTAACACCCCCAATCAATGGGGGGGGGGGTAATCAATGAAGGTGGCACTAGACACCCTCCATCAAACCAATTTTTTATATTTTATATTCATTTTTTCTTTTACTTATCTGTATAGATGTGAAACACCCAATCACCAGTGAAAATATTGCATTGCTGGTTACCCATGGGTGAACAGTACCTGCAGATGAAGATACACTATTTTTTTTATATTTCCAAAATATCATCAATCTTTGATCAATAATAACTTGATTGTACAAACTCTGATCAACATGTCACCAGTGGCATTGGGACTTTATCAAATTCCACTTTCAAAATTATATAAAATTTAATTTTAAGTCAACTTAAATAACTACATGACCGTACTAATACCACTTGTAGATACTCAGCCACTACGGAAGCATGAAATACCAGTATTTTCAAAAATTTCTTGCTGGATTAGTGCCATAAAATCTAATCCATTATACCGGTGCTTGATTTTTTTATTAAATTCAAATTTTTCATGATTTCATAGTACTCAAGTTTCTATAAGTGGTATCAGAGCAATAATGCTATTATTTAAGTTGACAAATAAAAATTGAATAAAACCATAAATGATACCTTGTTTGATTTTTAATGATAATTTGATCTACTCATTGTCGATGTGTCGTAACTTGAAATTTTCAATAAAGAAATCCTCTAGATCATACACACATGAACCACACCTATTGGATCATTGTTCTTTGATTTTTGAGTGTTGGTACAGGAAATTGAATCACTTTATGAAGTCTCTTTAACCATGTGAAGAATTCTAACTCAATATAAGGAAATGAGATCAATCCATTATCATTTTTCCCTTTGATTTATCTCATTGAAGCTTGAGAGATGGAGGAAAAAACCCCTCTCTGAATTCCTAAAAATGGTTAAGGATTCTATTCATGGATTAAAAATGATCTTAAATAGCAGGTTAAACTTTCTAAAAATTGTATTTAAGTCCCTAGATAAGTTTAAACTCTTAAATTGGTACAAAATGGCGTGAATAACTTAGTATACATGTCATAAATGTCATGATTATTTTATCACCATCTTTTGATATTAATAAAATGTCAAATGATAAAATTTGAACCAATTACATGGCTCAAAATATCTCCTTAATTATTTAATGAACCTTGAATTTGTAATGTTCATTTGAAAAATAATATTTTCTCATCTTCAATTTTATAATTAAATTACTTATTAATACCTTGATAAATGAATTCAATTATTATTATTATTATTATTATAAACTAAAATAATATAATTAAATTATTTTAATTTCTGTCAATCACTCTCAGACATTCACTGGCCCCTGCATGTAGGCCCCACACCATCCTAAACTTTTATTCAAATTTATAGGTGGAACTTGTGGATACACTTTGTGTGTGACCTTATAAACCCTTATATCAATATAAGTGAGTCATACCCATAGACCAATAATGTTACTTAGAAACACATCATCACCCTTAAGGAGATAAGGATAAGTCATATCTATGAAAAACTCATATGAACACACTTTTGGTAATACAATATCTTTATCTCAAGATATTTCATAAGAAAAACACACACTTTGTGTCACTATTCTAACAAGATTTATTTATTATTTTAATGAACATATCAGATGGAATTACCTTCTTATACCATGGATATGGATATAATAAAGGTACTTTCATCCTGATCAATTGGGTTTGAGATATCACTTCCTTTCAAAAGTGAAAAATCTTGTATTGATAATTCAATCAATTTCATACCACCAATGACACACTCAATTAAAGCTAAATCATGATAAAATAAATTTCTTGGTTTTAATATTGCATTAAAGAGTTCAATAAAATGGTAAACACTGATAACGATCTCAATTCAAGATACAAATACATGTTCTCATAAATAGGAACAATCAATGACACTGGAAACATTTGGTGTTCATATTGGTGGGCCAGTTCTCATGATCTCCTTTACTTGATATCACCAAGTGTGAAATTAATGGGAAGAAGTCTCAATACTTATGAGACTTCAACACCTAATAGTTAGGCATCATCTATTTCCCATTAGTATGATGTATCGATACTGATGCGGCCTGTGTTTTACACACTTTTCCACATCTGTTTTGGTGAAATAACTATTTTTATATGAAATTATTTTTAAATTAGGGAATTATTGAATATTTGATCATGTTGCAATGAAAATTTTATTCTTTGAAAATAATCTTAAAAATATGGATTGTTTAGTGCTTATATATCTCTTAAATTCACACACACACACATAGATATATATATTTGAACATATATTTTCAGATTTTGGTGAATTTTATTTGTAACATAATTTTCAAAAGTTTTTTTTATGTGGTTGGTTATTAAAACAATTCTTCCATTTTTTCATGTTTACATTTTTAACATTATTTTTTGGAAAATATTTTATCCTTTTGAAATTTGTTTTTTTTGTAAAATTGTAATTGAAATATTTTTTTGATTATTCAAAGTGTTTTAGATTTCTAAATTAATTTTCTAAAAAATTCTATGGTTTAATTGTAAATATTTTTTGGAATTAAATTCCATGAAGAAATTTCATTCATTTTTAAATAATAAATTCATTTTATAATCTTTATTAAAAAAATTGAATCTATGTGTTTTTGGGAAAAATTCTCAAGAGGTTGTGTGTTGAAGTGGTCGTACGATTGATGGATCGATTGAAAGTTAAAAATTTGAAGTTTCCGCTTGAAGAGAATGGAGTAGCTGCACATTAGAAAATTAATAAAGGAAATATACCCCTAGATAAAGTACAACCTACCACAATATCAAAATTCCAACTGACCAATGGTGTAAATTTTACAAATTATAGGAGCTACTGCATGACTAACTTCAACCTAATATGTGTGTAAATTTTGAAAACTCTTGGAACTACCATGCCTAAAATCAACCAATTGTGGCTTACTCCAAATCAACTACATGCCATATATGGATTTACTGAAATAAACTTAGCCAATATGAGAGACTTTGAAAAGCTACTGCATAATGAAATTACAAGCCACTGTGAAACACCTTACATTGTACGGTTGACTGTGAAGAGGAATTCTAAGATCAACCATGCTCAAGCATAGTCAATTCAAGGATTCAATTTTTTTTATCAAAAAATATGAACTTAAATGGATATAGGTACTTAGGAATGCCATAGTATGGATAAATCTATGGCTACATGAAGTAAAAATGAGACTCATACAACCTGAGCTGAGATTGAAACCTAAATTTGGGAAGAAGATATGTAAAAAATAAGAGGAGATGTCAAATTGAGTTTCACTAGATCTTAGAGGATGGCTAAACTCAATAATGAGGATGAAATCAAAAGAAACCCAATATCAAGGTTCATTTTAAGGCAATGCTATGCTTGGGTGAGGAACCTGTTGACCTAAAATTGAAAACCATATGGAATCAAGATCAAGTTGAGTGAATAAATTGAACTAGAAACTAAAGATGCTAAAACGAATGATAATGAAAATGGTTTACTGATCAATCAAGGATGAGATATCCAATGAAGATGATGAGTCTAGATATCAATTTTTATAAGATTATCTAACCAAAAATCATCAAACAAAGACATCCATGCTCGAATATGAAGAAGAAAAATCTGATTTAGATTTATGATTTGGGAAGATCAAAGATCGATAAGATTATAATTCGGGATTGATTTGTTGATCACCATTTATTCCCTTTACAGGTCAATAATTTATTAGATTAAGGGGCACCAATTGTCCCTAATTATGTAGCTTCATTGATGTGTGAGGATGAACACAAGGTGCTCATATTATTACCTATATGAATCTTAAGATGAAAATTGAGAGTATTCATTTATGAGTACAATCTTGAATCTACACATCATTAATGAAATGATTCTCAAACCGATGAAGAAGGAAAGTCAAGGTTTTCTTGATTTAATACTACAAGGTAGAGATGAACTAATAAATAATTGAAGGAAATAAAGTATTTCTTGATGAAGAAGATGACTGTTTGAGTTGTGACATGAGGAAGACAACTAAGGTTGTTGGTTGTATTCATTTGATGAAGAATTAGTCAAAGATAATGAAGCATCCAAGTTTTACAGGTGAATTTGAGTTTAATTGATGATGAATCAGGAATTAAGATTAATTTAACTAAATTATAATGTTATTTTCAAGGATATTAGGGGGATTCCAAACTTGTAACTTATAGAAGGGTACGCACAACATTTTAGTGATCTCATGAGGGTAACATGGCCAGTCCCATTGTACTATTTTGGGCTTCAGAAATTCACTTGAACTGAACTTAACTGGTATTTAATAAAGGTTATATGTGTTATAAAAAATATACATCAAGGTCCAAAATGATATAAATTTAAATTCATGAGTACCCTAAAAATTCGAACATGAATAAATAGAAGGTGGGGGAAAACACTAGAAAAATTTGGAGTGTGATGGAAGACCTAAGGAGATATCAAGAGGTCACTTTATTCCTAAGAAAAGAGCACATGGGGATGTCACATACAATTAAAGGAGAGTTTATTCACTTACTAGGGATTCACCAAAAGATGGTGATGACAACCAGATATCATGTCGTGTGGATTTCACTTCCTGTTAGATTATCTTGTCACTATTTTCTATTTTTTTTTGAATAAGTGGAAGGATTGAGCCCTATAATTCCTCATTACCAATTCAAATGTCCTAAATATAATCTACCTCTTCCTTAATTAGCATTTTCAACTCTTTTTCTCCATTATAAATATAGTTTGGTGGTTTTTTATCTTTCTCTAAGTGTTGTGATATCAAACCTTTAGAAATGAAGAGCTAATTTGAAAGCCTAGAAATATGAAGTGAATCTATAATACTACTTGTAAATATGAAATTATTATTGATCACTATCTTCTTCCTTTCTATTTGTGTATATTGATGGTGTAAGTTGTGATTCTAGAGCAAAACTACCCATAATAAGTGTCTGTTACTCTTTTCCCCTTGATCTTTATCCCCTTATTTTCTTATTCTTCTCAACCAAGTATCTAAAAGAGGATGTGTGATTGATTATATTGATATATATAATATTTTTATTATTTTTCATATGCTTTTTAATGATTTAAACCCTTCTAATTAATTAATTTTAACTTATTTGCATCATTTTAATATTTTTAGTGGATTTTGGGCTTAATTGTGAAAATTGTTTAATTCTATAAATTTAGTAGTTTTTTGGATATTCTGTATTTCAAGTATATATTTTACATCTTTGATCAAAATTGAGTTATTAATTTTTTTATACTTTATTTTATTTTTTTCTTCAACTTTTTATTTTGGGCCTAGATCCAATTCGACACCTAATGACCCATAAAAATAAATCAAGTGGAAAAAGTTTTTTTACCGATAAAATGGACTCCACCTCAGTTAATGAAGAATATATAAGAGTACATAAATCCAAATGGAGTGATTAAATATGGAATAGAAATAGGACTCAGATACTAATTTTCACAATAAATTTTATAAATAAATTAGTTCATTAAGGTATCAATTTCATGCGCCAAAGTACAATAAGTTGAACAGTCTCCTCGGGCAGAAAAAGTATTCATCTGTAATTAAATCATACATTTTTCTACACGTGTCTAATATATTTGAACTTTTTAGAGTCAACATAAAAATAAAATTTGAACAACATTTAAGAAGAGACAATGGAAATTTTCTGAGGTCTTATTGGTATAACATAAGAGAACTTCTAAAGGACAGATTCTGAAGGAATCTTTTCCTATTATTCTTTTCCCCTCTTTTCTTTATTTTTAGTTTTGTAATGTATTCTTGTTTCCTTTTCTTCATGGATTCCATTCACATGGAGGTGTAATCCTTTGAGTGATTATAGAAGGATATGTTTTCCATTTTTTAATTTTTGAGTTCTTTTACTTAATGTTATAAAATATTTTTTCTCTTTTGAAAAGTTGGTTTTGATTTCTAATAATGGTTTTTATTATCACTACGGCAAAAAAGGCATTTAGCGGCGGTTTTTTTTTCGTTTCGCGGCGGTTTAAACCGCCGCTAAATCGATTGGTGGCGGTTTTCAAAAACCGCCGCTAAGTCGTGCGTCGGGAAACTATTCGCGGCGGTTTTCAAAACCGTCGGAACGTTTCGCGGCGGTTTTTTAGCGGCGGTTTAAACCGCCGCTAAATGATTCAGCGGGGGTTTTTTTTTTAAATTTTATATTTATTTATTTATTTATTTTATTTCGTATTTATTTCGTATTTATTTATTTATTTATTTTATTTATTTTATTTATTTTATTTATTTGCATCTTGCATGCCCATGCGCATGCATGCCCATGCGCATGCATGCCCATGCAATATAAATAAATCCTGCGTCTGGTGAGATTTGAACCCCTAACCACTTGCATATTTTCCAAAGACTTTACCACTCCAACAAGCTCGCCATGTGGTTAATAAACAGAAATTAATATACTTATATATATTAATTGAAAAAACAAATAATACATAAATAATAGATATAAACTCGATAATAATAAATAATAAATAATAAATAATAAATAATAAATAATAAATAATAAATAATAAATAAATTTAAACAATAAATAATAAATAATAAATAAATATAAATAATAAATAATAAATATAGATAAATAATAAATAATTAAGAATAAAGAATAAAGAATAAAGAATAAATAATAAAAAATAAAAAATAAATAATAAATAATAAATAATAAATAATAAATAATAAATAATAAATAATAAACAATAAATAATAAATAATAAATAATAAATAATAAATAATAAATAATAAATAATAAATAATAAATAATAAATAAATTTAAACAATAAATAATAAATAATAAATAAAAAATAATAAATAATAAATAATAAATAATAAATAATAAATAATAAATAAATATAAATAATAAATAATAAATAAATATAAATAATAAATAAAAATTAATAATTAATAAATAATAAATAATAAATAATAAATAAAGATAAATAATAAATAATAAATAATAAATAATAAATAATAAATAATAAATAATAAATAATAAATAATAAATAATAAATAATAAATAGTAAATAATAAATAATAAATAATAAGTAATAAATAATAAATAATAAATAATAAATAATAAATAATAAATAAAGATAAATAATAAATAATAAATAATAAATAATAAATAATAAATAATAAATAATAAATAATAAATTATAAATAATAAATTGTAAATAATAAATAATAAATAATAAATAATAAATAATAAATAATAAATAATAAATAATAAATAATAAATAATAAATAACAAATAATAAATAATAAATAATAAATAATAAATAATAAAGAATAAATAAAAAATAAAAAATAAAAAATAATAAATAATAAATAAAAAATAAAAAATAATAAATAATAAATAACAAATAATAAATAATAAATAATAAATAAAGATAAATAATAAATAATAAATAATAAATAATAAATAATAAATAATAAATAATAAATAATAAATAATAAATAATAAATAATAAATAATAAATAATAAATAATAAATAGTAAATAGTAAATAATAAATAATAAATAATAAATAATAAATAATAAATAATAAATAATAAATAATAAATAATAAATAAAGATAAATAATAAATAATAAATAATAAATAATAAATAATAAATAATAAATAATAAATAATAAATTGTAAATTATAAATAATAAATAAATATAAATAATAAATAATAAATAATAAATAATAAATAATAAATAATAAATAACAAATAATAAATAATAAATAATAAATAATAAATAATAAATAATAAATAATAAATAATAAATAATAAATAATAAATAATAAATAATAAATAAGAAATAACAAATAATAAATAATAAATAATAAATAACAAATAACAAATAATAAATAATAAATAATAAATAATAAATAATAAATAAATATAAATAATAAATAATAAATAATAAATAATTATAAATAATAAATAAATAGAAATAATAAATAATAAATAATAAATAAATATAAATAATAAATAAATATAAATATAAATAATAAATAATAAATAATAAATAATAAATAATAAATAATAAATAATAAATAATAAATAATAAATAATAAATAATAAATAATAAATAATAAATAATAAATAAATATAAATAACAAATAATAGATAAATATAAATAACAAATAATAAATAAATATAAATAATAAATAATAAATAAATATAAATAATAAATAATAAATAATAAATAATAAATAAATATAAATGATAAATAAATATAAATAAGAAATAATAAATAAAAAATAAGAAATAAGAAATAAGAAATAATAAATAATAAATAAGAAATAAGAAATAAATATAAATAACAAATAATAAATAAATATAAATAATAAATAATAAATAAATATAAATAATAAATAATAAATAATAAATAAATATAAATAATAAATAATAAATAATAAATAATAAATAAATATAAATGATAAATAAATATAAATAATAAATAATAAATAATAAATAAATAAATATAAATGATAAATAAATATAAATAATAAATAATAAATCATAAATAATAAATAATAAATAATAAATAAATATAAATATAAATAATAAATAATAAAAAATAAAAAATAAATAATAAATAATAAATAACCAGTTACAAATAATATATAATAAATAAATTAAAGTTTATTATAAATAATAAATAATAAATAATAAAGGAAACACATGAAAAAGTATGAAAAGATGTGATAAGGGATGAAAAATCATGAAAATGCATGAAAAAGGATGGAGAAGCATATGAAGAATGAGGTATTAGAAAGAATGAGAACGCATGAAAACTCGTGACAACTCTAGAAAACTCCTTAATAATTCAACATAATCATCATAATAACCCACAAAAAACCATTGATAAAGATAACAAGTCATGGAAACCCAAATAAACAGTAATAAACGGAGCTACCGTTAAAACGCGTCAAAACGGTCATAAAGAGACAAAAACATTGGACTCACATTAACGGAGATAACTTAATATCTGAGAGTCCGTTTTAGATCCGCGACCTGTCAAATCAAAGATCCCGAAACGATCTTAAACCTGAAAGGTGAAAGAGTCTGAATGGACAGGCGGATCAGAAGTTACGACCATTTAAAAAAAAGCTGACGGGGAACTGGTGCTAGAAACGAGGCATTGAAAAACATAACAAACCCGATACCCACTAAAAAGGCCATAACATATGATCTATGAGTGCATGTGGGCACCGCAACCAGTCAAACTGAAGCTCATGGAACGAGCTATGATCTGGCAGGTGGAGGAGGCCGAATTGACACGCGGATCGAAAGTTAGGTCCGTTTGAAGACAAGTTCAACGGGACACCGGTGACGGAAACAGGGTTTTGGAGGCCTTCGGAGGGGTTTTTGGGGTCGAAAAACTCGACAAAAGGTTGCTTGTGTCGAACCAGTTTGTAGCTCTCTTCGCTGGCTTCGATTTGATATGTGGTAGAGCCCAAACGGACACCCGGAGCGAAAGTTATGGCCATTTGAAGTTGGAGAACTTTTTTCAACTTTTTTATAACTCTAATATCGTCCACACCTTAGAACGTCTCACGGTTTTGATTATATGTGCCTCTATATCTCTTCATGAGCTTCGATTTGACTGGTCGTGACACTTCAACGGACGCCTGGATCAAAAGTTATGATCGTTTTAGTGTTTTCGGGGTTTCTCACGTTTTTTTATTTTTTTCATTTTATTTCACGGCGGTTTTACCGAAACCGCCGCTATTTCGCGGCGGTTTTTTAAAAATCCGCCGCTAATCCTTGAATAAAATTAAAAAAAAATAAAAAAAAAATTTTAAATTTTTTTTTTTTTTTTGCCGTTTAGCGGCGGTTTTTTCGCGGCGGTTTTTAAAACCGCCGCGAAATGCCAGCCCGAAACACATTTCGCGGCTGTTTTTAAAACCGCCGCGAAAAAACTGCCGCTAAACGGCGGTTTTCTCGTAGTGTATCAAGTATGATGATATTTGGTTTTAGATTATGTTTTTGTTATTGTTTTGGTCAATGATAATTTTCTACCTACATTAGGTTATGGTCTATATATGATGGAATATATCATGACTTAGTGGTGAAGTACTTGGTGATCTTTAGTATGTGTGGGAGGGGTAGTGGATATTCTTGGTTGTTTGGAAAAAACAAGACCCAATCGATAATTTCCTAAGTCAATTGAGGGAATTTTCTGCAACTCTTTCACACATAGGAAGGAGAGTAGATCAAGATGAGATATTATCAAGATTTACTCTCACCATCACCATTTGAACAAGGGAGTGAGAGTAAGTGATCATGGAATCTCACTTTAATTAGCTTTGTAGAAGAGGATTAGATAAATTGGAACTATGATAACATTGCAATTGGAAAACAAATTCCAACCTAATTACTCAATCCATATCACTATTTTCAATCTATTGCTTTTTCAAATTGTTTTCAATATTTTTCTTCATTTCTTTATTTTTTGTTTTACTTTACTTTGTTTTTTAACTCAAACAATTTCAAAAACAATCTCCACTTCTTTCTCAAATTTTATAGTGAAAACTTGGTTGTTGTGCACTCCTCTCTAGAGACAACCTAGGTTACCCATTTTACTACATTTTAACTTAGGAATTTTTTTTGTCACACCCCATGAAAACATCATGTTATATATCATTGGGAGCACTTTTTCCAGGAAGATATTCTTGGTTGTGGAGGTTCAATTGGATGATTATTTCACTTTTGGGATAACTATCATGCACTAAAAGTGGTTCCATGTGTGTATGTTCATTATTTTGGGAGAGAGGTGCATGGATCAAGAAATCGAGTATGTGCTAAGTGAGGTTGGGAAATGATGTAATCAATATAGAGTTCCATGATAGACAATTGAAGAGTTGATCGACCTGGATCAGGGCTTATTTCCTTCTAACATTCTTCTTCTTTTCATTGTTATTATTTCCTATATTTCTCCTTTTTATCACTTTATCTGTGCTTTTCAACTACTGTTTCCATCCCTATTTTCATGAAATTATTTCATGCATTCCAATTTAAAAAAAAATAATCTTAGGAAAATCACTAGGATAAGAAACACTAATTCTTTGAGAGTTTCCCTTAGGCTAGCCACCCTATGATATTTTAGTAAATTATAAATATATCTATGAAAAGTGTTTTTGTAATATGGATAAGGGTACTCAGGTTTTTTATTTTTCTGGTATAACTCTCCCAAGGGCTAACTCTGATCACAATCCTCTTTTAATGGATTTGAGCTTTAGTAGTGTGAGATTTTCCCCTTCACCCTTCAGGTTTAATAATGCTTGGGTATCTATCCAAGGTTGTAGGCAGGTGGTCAGTGAATCTTGGGAAACTGGTTTTATTGGAAGTCCATTTCATATTATGGTTATGAAGTTAAAGGCTATGAAGGCAAAGCTTCATGAATGGAGCAAGCAATCTTTCTAATGTTTGGATAATGATATTCAAAATGCTGAGGACAAGCTTCTGCAGTGTCAAAGGCTTAATGAGGGCCAATAAGTGATATCTAGGGAAGAGCTACATTCCCTTTCTAAATTTAATGATCTCTTGGATTTAAAAGAGAGTATTTCTAGGACTCAATATAATGTCAGTTGGATGAAAGACGGGGACAGAAATACAAGATTTTTTCATTGATTACACAGGGAGAAGAAGGTTAAACGTGGTATGAATGCTCTCATGGTTGATGGAGTTATTCTCACCTCTGAAACTAATATTTCTGATGCTTCTTGCACTTATTTTGAGAAGATTTACACTGATTCAGGGCAAGATAACACCCATAACATGTTCAAGAATATCTCTCCTTCGGTGGAGGTATCCCAGAATGATATGCTCACTAGTATTCCTTCAGAGGAGGAAATCAGGAAGGTGGTGTTTTCTATGAATGCTGATAGTGTTGTAGGGCCAGATGGGTTCTCGAACAGATTTTTTATGCATTATTGGGATATTATCCATACAGATTTTGTTAATGCGGTCAGATATTTCTTTTATCATTCCTATTTCTTTTTTGGTGCCAATGCTAACTTCATTTCTCTGCTTCCAAAGAAGGAGAATTCTCTTGATATTCGGGATTTCAGGCCTGTGGCCATAGGGAATACTGTTCCAAAGGTAATCAGGAAGGTCCCTGTGAGAAGATTGGGAACTATTGCTAAGGAGTTTATTTCCACAAATCAATTTGGGTTTGTTCCAGGGAGGAATATTCAAAACTGTTTGTATACTGCATCAGAATGTGTTAATGTTATGAGGAAAAAGGTGAGGTATATGAATATGGCTATGAAAGTTGACATCTCTAAGGCCTTTGATATGATGAAATGGAGTTTCATTTTTTCAGTGTTAAGAATGCATTGTTTTTCTAATGGCTTCATCAAGTTGGTTGGATGCATCCTTCAGAGTTCTATGCTTTCTGTTCTTGTTAATGGATCTCCTAGAGGATTCTTCAAATGTTCTAGGGGTGAGACAAGGAGATCCCTTATCTGGCCTTCTCTTTGCCATTGGTGAGGACTATTTGAGCACCTGCCTTTCTGATCTTGTGCATACTGGGTTGTATCAGCAAATCACTGCTGGCAGAGGTCTTTTTTCTCCTTCAAATATTTTTTATGCGGATGATATTCTGTTGTTTGGGAAGGCAGATAAGGTCATGATTCGTTTCATCAAGGAAGCTTTTGAGCATTATGAGCTTATCTCAAGACAAGTTATCAGTTGGGATAAATCCTCTATGTTTTTTGGAGAAGGTGTTACTGTTTCAAAGCAAAACAGGGTTGCTTTCATGCTTGGGGTGTGTAGAGGGTCTCTACCTTTCAACTATCTTGGGGTTCCCCTTTTCTAGGGTGCAGTGAAAAGATTCCATCTTGAAAATATCTATCTTAAAATCCTCAATCAAATGTCTACCTGGAAAGGTAAATCTATGTCTCAGGCAGGGCGGGTCTGTCTTGTTAACTCTGTGATCACCTCCATGTGTGTCTATGTTTTTTCCTTATACAGATGGCCTAAAGCTCTTATTAAGGACTTACAAAGGGCCATTCAGAATTTTATTTGGACTGACTCAATTTATGAAAGGAAGCTTGTCACTGTTGCTTGGAGTGACTGCATTCGGCCTGTTGACATGGGTGGAATGGGGCTTAAGGACATTAAGTGTTTTAATGAATCTCTCTTTAAAAAGTTTACTTGGTCACTTCTGGCCTCCATTGATTTTTCTTTGGAGTTTCTGTGCAATATATTTGGATCCAAGCTAGTGAATGGGTATTCTCTTTATATCCCTTCCTTGATATGGTCTTCAATTAAGAATTCTTATTGTATCCTCTTACACTCCTCTAAATGGGTGGTTTCTCGTAACTCCTCATTGAATTGCTGGAAGACGACTTGGTTATCATGTGCTATTGCTGATGATTTGGTGATTCATTCTTCTTTGAAAGATATTTATATTGATTAATTTCACAATAATAGCATGGATAAGGGGATGATTTCTGATTCTTTGAAATTGGAGGTGGATTGTTATCAGTACGTTGTGATGGATACTTTGATCTGGTTGCCCAGTCTTATGGGAAATTTCAGCACTAAGGAGGATTATAGATCCATGTGTTCTGAGCCTTTGATGGTTCCATCTTGGCTGCTTATGTTTCATTATTATTTTATTCCGACGACTCAATATCTACTGTTATGGATGATTTGGAAGTGTAGACTTCCCTTGCAGAGCATGATTCAACGAGCTGGAGTTTCTCTTGCACCTGTTTGCTTTCGTTGTCTTGCTGCTGACGAAACTGTTGATAATCTTATCATATCTTGTAGCTCTTCATCTGGTCTATGGGCTTATTTTCAGGATATTTTTGGATGCCGCCTGAATATGTAGAGTTTTGGAGGGTTGATGGAATCTATTTATCGAGTGGATTGTAGTTCTTAGGTGAAGACGTTGCTCCTTTCTACTGTTTCAATGCTATTTTCTTTTATCTGGAGGGCTTGAAATGCTCTTGTATTTGAGAACAGAAGCATACCATTTTCTGTTGGCATTCGAGATCTTCATATTGGTGTTCTTGCTGTTGCACGGGCTCGAATTGGGGTGATGCAGAATGATATTTCAAATCTGGTTATTTTGTGGAGTTTGGGTGTTTTTGGCAGGTGCAGGAAGCCGGTTATGATGAAATATATCTGATGTATCCCTTCGATCTTTCGATGTCTTAAAGTTAATGTGGATGGCGTGACTTCAGGTGATCCTGGACCTTCAGGCTGTGGTGGTGTTTTTCGCACCTTCAGGGGCTTTGTTAAGGGTTGTTTCTATCACTTTTTAGGGAATGGCTTGGCGATTTAGGCAGAGTTATGGGCTATGATTAAGGCTGTTCGGTATGCTTCTTTTCATGGTTGGGTGAAACTTTGGATGGAATCTGACTCCACTTTGGTGATTGACATTCTTAGAACTCGCTCAAGAAATGTCCCATGGAGGATGTTATCTGCCTGGGATGACTATCGATGGCTTATGGAGCAGATTTTCTTGGTTGTCACTCATGTATACAGAGAGGCAAATCAGGTTGCTGATGCTTTATCCAAGCGATCGATTGAGGAGGTTTTCTTGTTATGGTCCTTTGTTACTCCGACCTTTTTTTGTGGTTTGGTTGATGCTGATACGCGTGGTAATGTGTACACACGTCTTTGTTGACCTCATGTTTCTCCTCTTTTGTTGTATTTACTTTTTTATTAATAAAATTTTCTGGGAGCAGGTTTTGCCTGCTTCTAAGTCTTCTGATATCACTAATGTAAAAAGTTATGGACACTAATATTACATATTCAATGCCACTATTAGAGTATTCACCGGTATAAGAACTTTAGGAGGTTATGGAAAATTTTTAATACTGGTTGCATGAACGACAAAACCAAGAGATTACCGATGATGAAAAAAATTATTATCATCTAATGATTCAAATTTTTCAAAAAAATTCAATAATTATACGGAAAAAATAGAAAGGCAAAACTCTATAAATTCACTAAAGAACTTTCTGGAAAGCTGTTGAGAATATAAATGGAAAGAAGTAGGAGAATAAAGAAGAAATTAGAGCTACCTACATTTGAGCTAGACATGCCTCTGGATTTTAAGTTGGAACTCCAAAATAAATATAATGATTTTTTTTCAATGGATGGTAAAATATGGGTCAAAAAGAACCTAAGTAAGCTGGACAGAATTTGGGAGATTATTTTCTAGTAATTCATTTGATCATGTTTTGTATCTTTAATTATTTAATGATTTTCAATGTATTAATAGAATCAACCAACTGATGATATCCTATCCTTTTTCTTAGAAGAAACTTAAAATGATTTATTATATTTTGAAGAGAGGCTTGAGGAGGTTTACTACCTCACTCCTACCCCAGACACACTACTAAGACTTTTCCATCATGAAAAAAAAAGTTTCACTTATTTAGGAAGTTGAAAATTTTATGGAAGATGTTAAGTTTATATTTTATTTTTATTATATTGAGTATTATATTGATTATGTTACTCCCTTTTTAGGTATTAAGGAGTTTAATACACTTTTGTTATCTCCTAGAGAGCCTTGAAGTAACTAAACTTGAACTTGAGTTGGAACTTACAGAAATCCAAATTTTTCTTAAAAATTTGAGTCCGGGAGCTACTGAGGAAGAGGATGAATTGGAGTTGTGTACAAGATAAAAAGAGGGTTCTATTAAAATTTTTGTTTACCAATAAAAAATAATACCCTACACTAAACTATAAGACAAGACTTATCCTATAGTTCAGTTTCCACAAACTATGTATGTCGATCATCAAGGAAAAGAAGAAGAGAGATAACCCTATATTATATTTTACCCTCCATCATTTCAAAATAGGTAAAATACCAAGGAGTGGGACAAGTTTAAAGCCGATCAAGGGGCATTCCACGAGTTAAAAAACAATGAAATTGTGAAGAATGGAATTTGGTGGTTCTTAAGGAATAATCCACAACATCCATTAGATTGAGGTTGACCCAAATATTGTTCATATTTGGACAGTCTAAATACAGCACCCCTTATGGGTTTATGTGAATATTATCTTGATATTTAAGTTTAGGGGAATTCCCCATTTCTGTTTTGAAATAAATTTAGTGAACCTATTTCTCTTGACCTGGGTTTTAAACTTTCTAATTTTTGAGATGTTGAAAATCATTTAGAACCAAATTTCAAACCTTGTTTTCACACCTACAAATTGTTTTTGGATTCAACATGTTATTTGGTTTTGTTCAAAATAATTAACATGATAATTATCTAATATTTATTGAAAATTCTTTTTTCTATTTTTAAAATAAAATGCATGAAATTTTTTATATCAAATTTTGAAATTCTAGTTAATGATGAAAAAATTCTATGAATATTGTTACACCTCTATAGACTTTCTTAGAACCACTAAATTGAAAACATATCTTAAATAAAAAATTACTAAATATTATCTCATATTAGGATTCAACATTGGGGAAAATATTGGATAATAAGTGTGGGGTAGATGAGTCTTTCATTATGCTTAGTTATGCTTTAATGGTTTATTCATATCACAAAATGTCTCAAATTTTTTCAAAATTGTTCATTTTTTTCTCGAATTTAGGGTCTTTGGGATGATTATTATTTTATGTTAAATTTGATACTTTTTTATGTTAAAAATTAAAATGGTAAGTTTTTGATTTTTTGATTCCATGAATAATCTAATATTATATGTATCCCCTTTATTTTAGTTTTATTTTTCCTAGATTTTGTTTTGGTAGTTTTCTGGCTTGTTTGTTTATATCTATGTAAGTTTATCTTACCATTACATGATGATTTTTTACCTTTACATAAGTTTATTTTACCCTTATGTGAGGTTTTTTTACCCTTACATAATTGGGCTCTTATCCTTATGCACACTTGGTTTTGCTCGACTGACCCTTATGTAAGTGGGTTGTTACCCTTACATAAATTTTAAATGCTGGAGTTACCTTTATGTATGGGTTATTATACCCTTATGTAGCCTTGGTAATTTTGAGGCTACCTTTACAAGAGGTTTGAGGTACCTTTACATGGTAGTAGAGTAGTTTTGGTTACCCTTATGTAACTAGTGTATTAGAGATGCCACTTTTACATACGTTGGGGGGTTACCCTTACGTGTGTAGTGTGTTGGATTGAGTTACCTATACATGAGTGTCATACTACCCTTATGTAGTACCTTGGTGACCCTTATATAGTGGGTTTTAGTTCTTGATACCCTTACATAGTGGGAAAATTCACCATTACGTGGGATAGGACCTTCACATAGTGATGAGGACCCTTATACAATGCTAAGTGGACCCTTACAAGGAGGTAGATGTTTAGTATTCATTATAACAACTTGTCCCTGAATCTCCCAAACCTTCCTAATGTACCAAGGTTGTTAAAGGGTTTTTAATGAGTTTTAATTGTTTTAGATTCCTCCTACTACTAAGTAGAGATAGAATTTAAGTCTTAGAGAAGGTTAAAACTAAGAGAGAGATCAAGAGAGGGGAATTAGATGATCCAAAGTTAAGGGATCCTTTTGAGGATTGTTAGCAATGATGCTTAAGATTGAATTTTAGAAGTTGGTTTTGATTGAGATCTTGTAGATGTGAAAGTTCCAAGGAGGAAAAATCAACTATAATAGTTTGGAGGGTTTCTTTTACAGGTGAGTTCAAACCCTGGTAAGAGGGTTTCGACCTGGTTTTTCTATTTCTTATCAATTACTTTTTTCTTAATGTATGATTATTTTGTTTTTAACTACATAAGAGTCATTTCATAAATTCTTTTTGTTCGGTCTGGTTTCTTGTGGTTTTTAACTTTATCATATCCCCAAGTAATCTTCTATTTATTTGTTTTCTTAATAATAAATGGGGTGTGGGTGGTGTTCTTACCATTGAGTGGGACCAAAGGTCTAAACCATGTCTATTCAACCGTTATTTTTAATTTCCTTTTTTTTTGAATTATTATTGTTGTGGATATGTTGTATGATTCTTTTCCCATCATTTTATCTTATTTCTTGTTGCATTTTTTTTCAAAGAATTTTTATCTCAAATCATACTGTTGTTTTTGTTGTGGGATGGGTTGTGTGGTACTACCCCCTAAATTGGGAGAATTGTGTGTCTCCAGTGCTGATCCTCCCTCCTAAAGTGGTATTAGAGATAAGTTCATCAAGTCTAAAGATATATTTGACTTGATTATATGGTGAGAAGTTCAATGGGGAGAATGATTTCAATTTATGTAGAGTTAAAATATGTTCTCTTCTTGTCAAAAATGGACTTGATTAAGCTTTAGATGAATCTAGGAGAAAGATCACCACTATTTATCATATTGGATAAACCTTGACCTCTTTTAAAGATATTGACCCTAATATTTTAAATAAATCCCATTCTCCATTGTTTTCGACCCTAGGTGATAAGGTTTTGAGAGAATTGGTCCATGAAACCTCAACCAGTGCAATATGGATGAAGCTTGAGCATCTATACATGATTAGATCTATTTTAAAAAGGTTACAAAAGAAAATGCATCTCTAAAATTTCAAAATGGACCCTAAAACCTATGTATAGACTCATTTAGATAGGTTTAATAATATGGTCATTGACTTAGATAATATAGATGTTGATATTGACGATGAGGACCAAAATTACTTATTGTTCAATTCCTTGGATGAATCTTTTAATCTGATTAGAGGTTCCATGACTTATGGTAGGGATTCCATCACTTTATAGGAAGTAATCAGTTGTCTTGTCTAGGTACCTTCAAATTCATGGTTTGAATATAGAGGGAAGTGGGGTGAGGTTTTGGACCGAGTTTCTCAATGTGAAGGGTCAATATAAAAATAAAAGAAAAGATAAAAAGGATGATATTATGTTTAGGACGTTTAAGTGCTATAAGTGTGAAAAGACTAGTCACATTAAGAAATACTACCATGAGGATCTGTATAGGGATAGTATGGCCCATAACTATGTGGTATACCCCAGTTTTTATAGTGATGATATTATTTAAGTCATTATATAAGCACTTTGTATATAATAGGTGTAACTCTAGGTTGTCTTTTTTTTTTTCATGTTATAGGTTTGGATCTGCATGTGATTTGTAGGGGCCCCCAGTTGGAAGAGAGGGTGTGGTTAGTACTAGTTTTCTAAGATTTTTATGTTCAGGTGGATAATTTTATCATACTATCTTTCTATTTTTATTGGTGTGATATAATGGATTTTCTTTTACTTGCATTATAAAACTATTTCACTTTTGATCTTGTTTAAAATTTTCATTTCTATTTTTCAATGTTTCTTTATGTTTGAGGATTTGGGTACTGCTCTAGTTTCTTTGGGTGTCATGTAGGAAGAGAAGAGATGACTAAGACCTCTGATGGAATATGTTCAACTGGTTGTAGTTATGTGACGTGGAAGCTCAGGTAAGTGAAGGTATGTGTTTTGGTTAATCTTGTTTCTTAAATTATTATTTTTAGGATGTTTTAGCAATTGTTAGTAGTAGATGTGTTGGTACAAGAAGAAATGTGACACTATGGTACATGATAAGTAGTTGGTTAGTCCAGGATGACCAGGTTTGAGCTTAGAGTCTTTTTTTAGTGAATACTATCCAAATCAACTGATAGGTTAGGATAGTATAGGCCTAAAAGAACATTGACCTTTTATTTTTTTACATTTTATTTTTTAAGGTGGATATTTTTTAAATTCGGCTTGTTTTGATGTCTCAAATAAACATGTTAAGTTTTTTATTTTTTTAAAACCATGGATAATCTTATATTACATATTATCCCCCCTTTATTTTAGTTTTACTTTTTATATGTTGTTTTTATAGTTTTCGAGCCTATTTTTTAACTTTATGTAAATTTATGTTACCTTACATGAGGCTTTGTTTACCTTTATGTAAGTTTATTTTACTATTATGAAAATATTTGATTACCCTTACATAAGTGGGTTCTTACCCTTACATGCACTTGGTTGTGCTCAGCCAACCCTTACGTAAGTGGGATGTTACCCCTATGTAAGTTTTAAATACATATGTTACCTTCATGTAAGGGTTATTGTACCCTTATGTCACTCCTTATCAACCCTTACATAGTAGGTTGTAGTTTTCAATACCCTTACAGAACAAGAAAAATCACCATTATGTGGGATGGGACATTCACATAGTGATTAAGACCCTTACATAGTTCCCAGTGGACCCTTGTGTAAAGGCAACCATTTGGGATTATTTTCAATGGATTCTCACAGAAGATTTTGAGTCTTCCATATGTCCCAAGGTTGTTCACGGGTTTTTTTGAAAATGTTTTAATTATTATATCTCCCTCCTCTTATTAAGTAGAGACATTACCAAAAGTTTAGATAAGGTTGAAGATGATAGAGAATTTAAGAGAGAGGGGAAGGAGAATATCTAGTGGAAAGGGATCTTTTCAAGTCTTATTGGATACAACACTTATAATTAACTTTGAGAAGTTGGTTCCGATGGAGATCTCATGGCTAATCAAATTATGAGTAGGAAGAAATCAGCTAAAATAGTTTTGAGGGTTTCTTTAATGTGTGAGTTTAAACCCTAGTAAGGGGTTTTGACTTATTTTTTATGTTTCAAACTGATTATTTTTCCCTGGTGTGTTGGTTATGCTTCTTTTTGTCCTTCTTGTGCAAGATTCAGTTCATAAATTCTTCTGGTTTGATCTAGTTTCTTTTGGGGTTTTCCTTTCTTGTAACCTTGTGTATTCTATTGTTTGTTTCTTTTCTTAATAATAAAAGGGGTGTGGGTGGTGTTCTTGCTGTGGAGTAGGAACAAAGGTCCAAACCACATTAATTACTACTTTTTTTGTTATTTTGTATTATTCTCACTATGTGTAACACCCCAAGATTTTTAAAATAGGAACATCATTTTTGATAAAGTGCATGACACACAACATAAATATTAAAAGAGAATATAACATCCTGAGACTTTACGATACATTTTTTTAAATAAATTAAATCACTTTAATAACTTTTTATGCATGGAACACTAGGTTTAAATGAATCATGACACTCTATTAAAATATTATTATTTAAACATGACCATTATAACCTAGCTATTAAGTTGGTAAGTATGAATAATACTAAAAAAATTATGAAATCATATGGTTTACACATGTATACATTAAAATTAAATTTATATATATTGATTATAAATAAAATAAGAATCATTTTAAAGTAAAAGAAATGTTTTTTGAAAAACTACATTTTCAAAGAAAATAATTTCATCGCTTCTTGGGAACTTATGATAAAATTAATTTTTGGAACTTTTAGAAAATTTATTTGATAAATGAAATTCATTTTTTAAATCATCATATCAAAATTATATTATGGTGATTTTTTGGGATTTTTTTGAGAAGATTCATTTTTCAATGAATAGTGAAAATACCAACTTTTACTAAAACCAACATTTTCATTTAAATTAGTTATAAAGTTAAATTATATTTTAAATTAATTTTAAAGTAAAATTAGTTCAATTATATTAAAATTTAACTATTTTATGTTATTGGAACCAATTTCATGTAAATACCCCAACTCCAGTTGCCTAGAGTCAGCGATTACTTTATTATATTGACACTAGATACAAAGAATCACATCCTAAAGGACTAAATAGTTTAGTATTCTTGGTAAACTAGATATATAATTTAATTTCACATTAAAATTTAATACATAAAATACAACATAGTATTTTCTTTGAGTACACAATTATTCCCTTTAGCACATCCCTACATATCAATCATAACACACTTACTGACATCCTAGAGAAAGGAAACATAAGAAAGGGGTGAGCTCAAATGCTCAGTAATGGTATAATTACAATGTAATATATCTTGAATAAATAATGAATAATAAAATTAGAAAAGTAAATAACTGAAAACACATTCCATTTAATCAATAACTTGAACATGAAGCATAATATAGTAGGAATAAATGATGATAAAATAATACCACATAAATAATCACATGTGTTTGAAACTTATCCATGGATATTATAAATAATCAAATAATCAAATGAAAATAAATAACTAATTTTATAATGATGTAATTAATAATTACAAATATCCAAAATATAACATCAAGGCCTTATCTAAGACATCTGAAAATACCATCAAGGGCTTATGCCATGACATATAAATAAATGGGTAAGGCCTTAGCCAAAAACCAAGCTAGGTTATCTCATGAAACCTACCGATGCATCAAGGGGATATAATGGTCCACACTAATCACTTTCTAATTCCATTACATTGATAATATGAATAAATAATAAAATTGAATCAACATGCCTTAATAAAATCAACAACTATCCATATTAGAAGAAATAATCATACGGGGAATAACAATACTTTCCCTAGCCAAACTGATCATAAACCATCCAAATAAATATTATTAATGGTATTATTATAGTAAATCTTGAACATAAAATTCAAAAAATGATTTTTACATAGATAAAAATACTTTAAATAGATTAGAGGAATATTTTTTGAGGAAAATATCATTTTTACTTTGAAAATAATTTTAAAATATAAAAACTATGCATGTTATAAAGAAATAATTTTATTTGAAAATAACCTTGTAAACTTATAAATTAATCTTAAAATAATTTAGGCATCATGACTAAGTGAAATTCTATTCACTCTGTATAAGTTAAAAAACATTCCTTTCATAATTTTAGATTAAATAAAATACATTGTTTGGAAAATGATAGGATGATTCCTTTTAAAACATTTTTTAAAAAGTAAAAAATGATTAAAAATAAGATTAAAAAATAATTTTAGAATATTAGAATTATTTTTAAAAATATTTTTATAAAACAAGGACACAGTAGATAAATATTCCTCAACTGAGACTTAAAAATAAATAATCCCAAATAATGACGAGATTATGAAATAAACCCTTACCACTTGGGTTTATTTTGAATCATAAGACCCATGAAAGAAATAACTTCAAATGAAATATTAAATACTATTAATAAAAATATATTCATGATATAATATATTGAAGGGTCATTATATACATCACACAAAAGAAATAAGTGATGAATTTTATATATGTCTCACAAAATCTAAAGCAACATGAGAAACCCTTACCTTAGGTTCAAATTCCTTAAAATATGTTCATACCTTATTTATTATAAATATATATTTATTGGAAATTTATTAAATAACCATACTCATATTTATTATACCATATATAATATTTTATCATCCATTTATTTACGACTCTGTTAAAATCACTATTTCGGTTGATAATTGCTTCATTTTTTATTTATGTTATGGCTTGGTTGTTTAAATCCTATCAACATTATCATGGTTACATAATATATAGAATTTTAAAAATTATATAAATATCATAAATATTAATTATATATGTATTTATAGTAATCCATAAAATTTAGTGATAGAAAAATGAACTGCATGGTTCATAGAGGCGGTAGGCCGTACGTACATATGAACACTATTTTCATTTTTCGATGGATGAAATGAAAGAAATATAAAGAATAATAAACATTTATAGAATAATTATTATGACATATATATCATATATATATCATATATATTCATTATTTATATTTTTATAACCATACAAGTAATGTTGTTATGAAAAATGAATTACACCACTATGTGGAGACGATAAGTCGTATGTATGCATGAACAATGTTTTTAGTTTTTGTAAAATGGAAAAGAGATTGAATATTATTTTCCCATAATCATGATAATATATAATTATATTTATTATAGTAGATTTATTATTTTAGGATGAGTAAAACAAATTAAGATTAAGTATAAGAATAAATAAACTTGGAAGAGTCGATAAATATGATTACCTCTTTTTCAGTGGAATCCCTTTAGATGTCTTCTTAAGGGATATAAAGTTGCTATTTTGGAAGTAAAAAAACTAAATAACTTGGAAAAGGATATTTATAATATGATATTTGAGGGTTTTTTTGAGATATATGGCTCAATATGGTGTAAATAAGTAAGGTAGGATGTGCCTTTTTATAATTGACGTGAGGGGTGTTTTTGGAATTTCATAAAATATTAAATTAATATAAATTAATATTTAATTAAAAATGATTAAAAACTGATTTATTTCAAATATAGGATGATAATGGGATTAAATAATCTCATACAATAATTTTTGGACAAGTTTAGGTTACATTTGTACCCTTATAATTTGGTTTTAATCCCTTATTAACCCTTTTGACAATTACCATACTATAAAAATTTTCTACTCTCTAAGGGTCAATAATGTTACTATAAAATGAAACAATACTCATAAATGGACCATGGTTGATTTTATTAACCATATAACATTAATTTATTGGAATTTAAGATTTTTATAAATATTATATCATTTAATAAAATATTATTTATTATAGAATATCAATAATGTCAATTTTTAGAACTATTCATTACTTTGGCTTTAATAATATCAAGATAAAAAATACAATTTAAAAAATTATTATATAACTAAAATTTAAATTTAATCTATAAAATTAATATATCACATTATTTATTACAAATTATATTACATTTAATATTTTAAATATCATTTATTTGATTTTTCCATTAATTGAATAATTACTATGTCAGCGTTGTGTAAGCATTTAAGGTAATTATTTATTTACTAAAAATTAAAAATAAATTACCATGATGAATATAAATATTTTATATTTCAAAATAATATTTATAATTGAACATATCCTCTGGAAAACCCTAAATTAGAAATATTATAGTTATTAAATACAAGAGTGTAACATGTTTGACTTTTCTTGAAATAAAATACTATAAAGGACATAATATCATCCAAATGGATATAAAATGAAATATAACTAAATATTATAATATTATGTATGAAATGGAATCATAAAATAATATTAATTCAAGTTTTAGGGTTATTTTATTGTCCTTATCATTTTATTTTTATCTTTAATTACCCGATTTATCCTTTACCGTGGTAACAAAAATTACTATGGTTACTATTTATATTGAATAAAAATAAAATGGACCTATTTAATGAATTTTTAACATTGGAATAATAACATTGGATTAATTTTTTAAAATTCAAAATATAGGTGTGGAAGAATTTAATTTAAAATTAAACTTGAAAAAATGCAACGAAAAACAGTTTTTTCTGAAAAATGCCCTTTTATGCGTAAAAATGTTTTTATAAACAATTCAGCCATAAAATTGATTTCAATGAACCTAATTGGATATTAATAATATAATATAACTAATTTTACTTTTAAATTTTTTTAAAATAAAATGAAACTTTATAAATGCTTGAAATAAAAATACAGTTTTAAATAAAAATCTGTATTTTTCAATATTCATTGAAAAATCAAAGTTTATAGAAAAATTCTAAAAATTCACCCTAATATAATTTTGATATGGTGATTTAAAAAATAATATTATTTTTATAAAATAAAATTTATATAATTTCTATAAATTTATTATAATATATACTAACAAAAAGTAATAAATATCATTTTTTAAAGAAAATGTATTTCTGAAGTATAAAATAACTTTTACTGAAAATTGAGTAATTATTTCCTTATAATTAATCAATGATTTTTCATTGAGTAGTTAATTTATATATATTTCATAATTAAATTAATACTATTCATACCCACAAAATTAATGGCTATGTTATAATGACCATATTTAAATAATATTTCACAGTTCATTAAAGCATGATGTTGTGTGTTGTATAAGATATCAAACATAATGTTATTTTAAAATATCTAGGTTGATTTCACTTAAAGATATCAAAGGGATTAAATTTATTTAAAAAATAAATATACCATAAAATATTGGGGTGTTACATTCTCCCCCCTTCAATAAATTATGCCCTCATAATTTGAACTTGTGCTTGGAAATCATGGGATTAACATGTGAAAATTCCTTTGTGTAAAACCCATATCATAAAAAGGGTTAATAAAACTTCCTATTAAAAATAGGGAAAAAGTGTTGGTCAGAGTAGTTTACTCAAGAGGGGAGGGGTGAATTGAGTAACTATAAAATATTTCTGTTAAAAGAATATTATTTTCAAAAGAAATGGTTTCCCCAAAAATAGATACAACCCAGTTAATTAAGGTTATACTGTTATAAGAGTTTGAATTTTTAAATATATTCTTAGAAGATTGATTAATTCTCAGTAATCTTAATTTGTATTATTAATATTACTTTTGAAGTTATCCTACTAAGACAAACTAGTTATAAATTCTTTCCAAGACTAACTATCAAAGTGAAATTAGTGATTTCTGGATTATACAATAGAGCAGTAAAATAGAGAAGACTAAATTTAAACAATACAAAGGATATGAAACAAGTAGTTTAGTCTCAAGCCAAGACCTAATCCACTCTACTTGGTGATCACCTTCCACCAAGCAGTTCATATAAATAAACTTTGATCCACACCCTGGATCAGGGTTAACAATAGTACACAGGCTGTTCAGGTCACACAAGGACCTCTTCCACAGTTTTCGTGGGTAAACAAAAATAATAATCAGGCCACACAGGGACCTATTCCACAGTTTTTGTGGGTAAACAAAAGTATAAAGAGTTTGGTGTAAGGATTTCAGTATCCTCCAGTTCATCTCAAGAGTTAGTGTGTGTCAAAACAGATAGGGGTACACACTGCTCATAATGTAAATAAAAAGATGATCATAGTTGAGAAAGAATATAGATATGAGGTTAGAATGATCTTGTGTGATGTCAATGCAGCTCTAGACTTATTTGGATTGAAGCAGGTGAATCTTTGAGTCCTTCTTTGGAAGTTGTGTGAAAAACATAGTGTCGCGATTCAGTTTGTGTTCTTCACGAGTTTTGATATTGTGAAGATGTTCTTCGGATTCCAGTGTACTTCGTATATTCTTCAGCAGAGTTGGATTGCATGAATGTGAAAATGATTCCTTTTGAAAATATTGCAATATGTTCTTCGCGGTCGTTATCGCAGGCTTTTTTTTCGTTCAGTATCGCTCTCTATCGTTCTTGGGCACACTTCACTCTTTATCTTCGAATGCATGAGTTTTAGTTGATAAGTTCCATGTGTTCTGCACCTCATACCTTGTACTGTCTGATGATATATCTACAAAGAAACATTAATTATGTTAGTGCATTAAAGGAATCAAATATGACCATTATAAATTAAATTGAAAGACGACAAAATAGTTTAAGAAATGGTGTCACAGTAAGTTATGAAAACGGTGGGTCCTTCACACGATTTCTAGACTGATCACAGTGTCTGAGTGTCATAGTGTCTCATTTAAGGTGTCTTGTTCACAGTGTCTTGCTTCACAGTTTCTTGTTTATGGTGTCTTGTTGACGGTGTCTGGTTTACGGTGTTTGGTTTACAGTGTCTGGCTTCACGATGTCTTGCTTCATGGTGTCTTGCTTACAGTGTCTGGCTTCACGGTGTCTTGCTTCACGATGTCTGGTTTATGGTGTCTGGCTTCATGATGTCTTTCTTCATGGTGTCTTGCTTCATGGTGTCTTTTACTTAGGTAAATAACTGTATTCAGACTTAAACAGTGATATGCGTGAAATGGATTGAGCTTAACCATTATAAAGCATGAGAGAACTTGAAACATAAATACACATGATTGGATATAATTTATAGAAGTCAACTAGGTTGAATAAGAATTTTGATCATTAAAACATGATTAATACATGAGGATTCCAACAATATCCCCCTTTTTGATGATCACAAATCATGTACAGCTAAATTGTAAATTGGATGCAACTATAGAGAAAATAACATATAGAAACTTTATGCAGAAACTTCTCCCCCCTTTTGGGATTATCAAAATGTTGAATAAAGAGAGGGAAAACAGTGAACATTTTATTAAGAGTAAACATAGTTTAGTACAAAATAAAAGAAAAATACAAAAACAATGGCATTCCCATCAAAAAGGAGTAAGCACTGGTCTTCTTCAGGGACTGGCCTTCTCTTTGCCTTTATCAGCAGCAGAAGAGGAAGCCATAGGGGCAGTGGTTGATGTAGAAGAAGGCAGAGATGTGGTAGATAAAGAGGGTAAAGGGAGACCTTGAAAGACTGAGGGATCCATGGTAGGAGTAGTAAAAGATCTAGGCAGTTGCTGATCAAGAATCACAGGCCTGATCTGACTGAGAGCTTGGCCAACAGACATGGTAGTTGAGGCTAAGGCAGAGGTGAAGGTAGGCAGCCCAGGTCAGAGAGGTGCAGCCACTGGAGAAAAAATTTCTGTACTCTGGACATGAAGATAAGGTCTCAGGAGTTTGATGAAGTCTGCAATAATCTCTCCACCATACTTCATGGCTTTTTCAAAATCATCTTTGTTTTCTATAAACTTTTCCAATAATCGGGTAAACTCGGTTAGCTTCTGGACTTGCGTTTTGAAGCCTTGATTCACAGGAGGAATTCACAGATTTTCTAAAAGGTATTTGAAGTGGTTGGTCATATCAGTCTTGGAGAAAATTTGGTTGAAATAGAAATATAATTTCTTAGAAATATCTTGCTGGGCATCATTTGAAATCTTGGAGTGAATTTGTACAAGGTCAAGAACTCTATCACTGTTCTTGACAACTTCAAATAAAGAAGCCACATTAAAGCCACTGAAAACATTATGAATCTCTTCTTTTACTATAGATCTGAGAAAAGTACTATCCAAGGAAGGTGTAGAGGATTTACTAGAGGTATTAGAAGCTTTGACGGCTATTGTCAGAGATTTTATCTGATTTAGTACCTTTTGAAGACAACCAGTGTACTCATTAGTGAGTTTATTAAGGTTCACCACAAGATCTCTTATCTCCTTCAACATCTATTTTTGCCTTTCTGTAACCTTTTCATTGAAGGATTCCAGATAAGGCTGAATCTGAGACACAACATCTCGAGGGATTTGAGAAACAGTGGGTGCTAGAGGAGCAACAACAGGCTCTGATCTCGAATGCCTCTCTTTCTGCATGTCTTCAACCATGCTTCTAAGGGTTGTGACTTCATTACTGAGTAACTTATTTTCAACTCGTACTTCTTGAATCTCATGGAGCATCTTAGGTTTAATTTTCCAAATAATCTTTTACAATAATAGTGAGGCATCTCTCTCACTTAAATTTTTCAAAGGATGAGGTTGGGAGTTCATAAGTTTCTCAATGCTAGATAAGAGAGTATCTCCAAATTCCTTCAGATCATCCTTACTGAAAAAGTACGGCTGTTCAGGTAAAGGTTCATGTGTAGGAATTGGTACAGGGTCAGGTTCAGGTTTAGGTTCCTTCTCAAGTGCAAAGTTTGTGAATGATTTCAACTAAAACAGGGAAGAAAGATCAAGCCCAATTGCAGTAACCTGTTGAGACTCATTCACATCATAGAAACTAGGAAATTTATACTAAGTGTCCACAGGACTTGACTCAGTTGGATGTGAGGCTTCATCAGACTCAAGATTAGGGGTTTGATCCCCCTCAATAGGTGCTTCCTTACCAGGACTGAGAGGCTTAGGAGCTTGGTCTAAATCCATAGACTCAGCTCTAAGTTCCTCATTCATTTCTTGTCTAGCCAGCTGAAAGGCCAGCTCCATCCTTTTTTCAGCAGAGGGTATGATTTCAGGAACAAATTTTTCCACAGGGAGTTCCTCCAAATTCACTTCTTGCACAACAGGGAGTTCGTCCAGATTCTCTTCTTGCACAATATGGAGTTATTCCAGATTCGCTTCTTGCATGGCTTGCTTCTCAGATTCAGTGACAACTGATTCTTTTTCAGCCTCAGGTTGGATTTCTAGATTGACATCGTCTCTAGGGGCAGAAACTTCTTCTTCAAGAACAACATGAGGAAAAATAGTCCTTTCTTCCTCAACAATAATTGCTTCCCTATGTGTTACTTCAGCCTCTTCTTCCTATTCTTATGAATACTCAACAAGTTATTCTGGTTCCAAACTAAGTTCATAAATGTCTTTTGGCCTTAATGGATAATCTATAGGATTAAACTTCTCATAAACCTTATCATTATCTTCCCCCCATTCCTTTTTTCCAAGGAATCCAGTTTATCTTCATTCTCTTGATGGTGGATTTATAGAGACAGTACTCACAGTCCATAAGAACTTCTTAATTAGGTCCAACCACACCTTTTTCAAAAATCATGGATGATATCAGCCGAGAGTAGAACAAAGAAGTGGACTTGGATGTAACTTTGATCAACTCACACATATGGTAAATGATGTACTTGCACATGTTGATCTTATGTCCATTTTTCATAAGGTGAATCAAAAACACATCTTTATATTTTAACACAGCAAAATCACTTTTTCTTGGACTAACCATATTTTAAACAAACTTAAACAGAAGCCTTGTTTCTCCATCTAGTTCAGCAGCGATGGCCCTTCTCTTGGTGTCATTTCCTGTTAGGGTTTTCAGAGCATCTTCTAGATCAAAGAAATCGGTTGAAGGTGGAGGTCCTCTATGATAATCCTCACATATACCTTCATGAGGTATCCTAAGGCATGAAGCCCATAACCTTGAATAGAAGGAGTATCTTTGGCCATTAACCCAGCTCCTCACAACATAACTTTCACCAGAATCAAAAGAGAACTGTACATACTGGTAGAACTGAGACACTAACCTAGGATAGATGGGTCTATTATCCCTTGAGAACCATTATAACTAGCCTTGTTATTTTAACACTTTCAAGACCAGATATTTGCTAGACAGAATCCATTTAGGGCAAATTTCTTTCTCAGGTACAATACTGCGATTTACCAGATTCAGATTTAAAGTTCCTTTGGGTGTTAGCTTAGGTGCAATCTTCTTCTTCTTCAGGCTGCGCTTCTCAGGTGTGGATGAAGACGAATGTTTCATTCTTGGCATCCACTGAAGGTTCAAGAGAGAGAGAGAGAGGGTTGCAAGGTTGAAAGGGTTTGAAACGAGTGAATAGGAGAAAGCCCAAGTGAAGAACCGAGTGAAACTTTTTGTTTTATCATTTAAGAATGCCAAACGTCACAAAAATAAAAATGCGGGAAAATAAAATAGGTGAAATAATAATTACCACGATACGAGTTTAAAGAAAAACATAAAGAATTTTCACGGTGAGACAATGAGTGGTCGTCATGGTGAGACAATGAGTGGTCATCACGGTGAGACAGTGAGTGGTCATCACGGTGAGACAGTGAGTGGTCATCACGGTGAGACAGTGAGTGAAATTTTCAGTGCATGTTATGGTGAGATAGTAAATGTCAGACCGTAAGTACAAAGTGCCAACAATGGGACCATAAACATAAGAGACAATAACTGAGAAACCGTAACCATGAAACAGTAAAGTATAAAATAGTAAAATGTTGAACAGTAAAACAAGTAAGATATCTATTTGAGATTTATATTGCCAAGATCATGTATGATGTAGTCTATTCTATCATAATTTAATGGTTTAGTGAATATATCAACAAATTGATATTCAGTACCAATGAATTCCAAGGTGATATCACCTTTTTGATAATGATCTCTCAAAAATTGATGTATTACATCAATATGTTTTGTCCTAGAATGTGAAACAATATTTTTTGAGATGTTAATAGCACTTGTGTTGTCACAATTTATAGGTACATGTATGAATTGATATCCATAATCTAGTAATGTGTGTTTCATCCACAAAATTTGTGCACAACAACTGCCAACAACTATGTATTCAGCTTCTGCAGTAGATAATGCAACAAAATTTTGTTTCTTACTACACTATGATACTAGTGACTTGCCTAAAAGGTGACATGTTCCAGAGGTGCTCTTTCTATCTAACTTACAGCCACTAAATTCAACATCAGAATAACTAACTAGTTAAAATGATTGTCCTTTAGGATATAACAGACCTAGATTGGGTGTATGCTTGAGGTATTTTAAAATTCTCTTTACAACATTTAACTGAGATTCTGTAGGATTTTCTTGAAAACGAGCACACATACACACACTAAACATAATGTTCAAACGACTAGCAGTTAAGTAGAGTAAACTTCTAATCATTCCTCTATAAGTGGTTTGATCAACAGATTTTCCATCTTCATTAATATCCAAATTATAGGTGGTACTCATGGGAGTGTCACTAATTTTAATTCTATCCAATCCAAAACATTCTAGAAGATCTATAGTGTATTTAATTTGAGTTAAAACAATTCCATAATTATTTTGAAAGATTTGAAATCTAAGAAAGAATTTTAGTTCACCCATTAAACTCATTTCAAATTCATTTTTCATCATTTAAAAAAAATCAATACATAATGAATTTTTGAAGATCCAAAAATAATACCATCTATATAGATTTGAACAAATAAAACATCATTAGAAATTTGTTTTATAAAGAGGGTAGGATCATCTATTCCTTCTGTAAAACCTTTGGAAATGAGAAAAGTACTCAATCTATCATACCAAGCTCTTGGAGCTTGATTTAAACCATATAAAGCTTTTGATAGTTTGAAAATATGATTGGGAAAATGAGGATTTGTAAATCTAGGGGGTTGTTCAAAAAAGACATCCTCAGCTATATACCCATTTAAGAATGCACTATTAACATCCATTTGATATAGTTTGAAATTAAGATGTGCAACATAGGCAAGTAGGATTCTGATGGCTTCAAGTCTAGCTACTGGAGCAAAGGTCTCCTCATAGTCAATTCATTCTTCTTGACTATAGCCTTGTGCAACTAATCTAGCCTTGTTCCTAACTATATTTCCGGATTTATCTACCTTATTTCTAAACACCCATTTAATGCCTATGATGAAAGTGTCCTTGGTTCTTTCAACAAGTTTCCAAACTTTGTTTCTTTCAAATTGATTAAGTTCTTCTTGTATATCCATTACCCAAAATTCATCATTGATGGAATCATCAATGTTTTTAGGTTCAAGTTGTGACAATAAGGCTTGATGTTCAACCAGATTCCTAAGAGAAGCTCTAGTTTGTGTTCCTTTCTCTAAGTATCCTACAACAACATCTAAGGGATGGTTTTTATGGGTTCTAACCTTTCTAGAAAAATAGGGACTAGTGATTTTAGGTTCATCAACAGATTCAGGTTCTTTATGACTCGATTATAGAGAATTTCCAGAATTGGAAGTTTTCACATATTCTTTTACAGAGGAATTTGAGGATTTTGAGTTGATGTTCAGATTTGATACATAATCCTCTATATTTTCTAGGATGGTTCTAGGCTCATGTGGATCTGATTCATCAAACTTTATATGAACATATTCTTCCACACATTTAGGTCTCTTATTGAATACTCTATAAGCTTTACTTAATATTGAGTAACCTAAGAAAATTTATTCATCACTTTTGGATGAAAATTTGTCAAGATTATCCTTAGTGTGGAGAATAAAGACTTTGCAACCAAAAAATCTAAAGTAATTAACCTTAGGATTCATATTGTTCTAGAGTTCATACAAGGTCTTTTTGAGAATTGGTCTAATCAAGACTCTATTGATTATGTAGCATGCTGTATTAATAGCTTCAGCCCAAAAGTAAATAGGTAAGTCATATTCACTAAGCATTGTTCTAGAAATTTCTTGTAGGGTTCTATTTCTTCTTTCTACAACACCATTCTACTGAGGTGTTCTAGGGGCAGAGAAATTGTGACTATAACCATTTTGTGAGAAAAAGTATTCAAACTCTTGATTTTCAAACTCACGGACATGATCACTTCTTAAATATTTAATTTTAAGGCCACTAAGATTTTTTACACACTTGGAATACTTGGTAAAATAAGAACAAGCTTCACTTTTGTGATCCATGAAGAAGGTCTAGGTATATCTAGAAAAATCATCTACCATAACATAAACATAGTGCTTCCCATTTAAACTAGAAACTCTAGATGGTCCAAACAGATCCATGTGAACCAATTTGAGAGGTCTAGAAGTAGAAACTTATTTCTTTGTTTTGAAAGAGATTTTGTGTTGTTTTCCCTTTTGACAAGGATTACATACTTTGTCATGTGGAAACTCAAGTTTAGGTAAGTCTTTAACTAAGCCTTTTCTTGTTAGCTTTCTAAGGGAGTGAACATTACAGTGTCCTATTCTCCTATGCCAGAGCCAAGATTATTTATTAAATACACTTAATCATGAAGCATTTTGAGAAGCTAAAGAATCTAAATTAATAGAATAAATGTTTTCATTCCTTGATGCAGAAAATACTAATTCATCTTTAGAATTAAAGACATTATAGGCATGATTTTCAAATTTAACATGATATCCATCATCACATAATTGTGAGATACTAAGAAGATTATATTTTAAGCCATTAACAAACAGTACTTTAGAAATTAAAATCGAATCAGTGTTACCAATATGGCCTAAGCCAATGATTTTCACTTTAGCATTGTAACCAAATGTGACATGTCCTCCATCTACTTTTATCAGGTTCTTAAAGCATGAGTAGTCTCCTGTCATGTGCCTTGAGCATCCACTATCCAAGTACCATAGATTTTTGCAGGAGCTCTTTAGGCAGCTTTCCTATAACATGATCAAGAAAAGATAGATTTTGGCACCCATACTCGTTTGGGTCCAGTAAAATTAGTAATACGTGATTTGGGAGCCCATATTTGTCTCATAGGTTTCCTATAAGTATTATGTAAAGTATTTAAAAAATAAACTGTATTTGGTCCACAAAAACTTGAAATAGTAGAATATGTATCATGACTTGAGCTAGTTGAGTTGTGTCCAGAGCTGGGAACAAAACTATATATCCTAGACTTTGAAACAAAATACATTCTACCAAGGTTTCTTTTACCAGGTTGATAACCAATGCTAGTATTGTATTTAGGGGCAATTTGTTTTCCTATCATTTGGGTAAGGGTATTTTTTTCATTAGTAAACTTTTCTAAGTAACTTTTTAATCGCTCATTAGACATTTTTAATTCATTTTTTTCTTTGAGCAGTTGACCATTTTTCTCCTTTTCAGTAGTAAGTTCAGATTTAATATTTATAGTGAGAGCATTCTGTTTCTTTAATGATTTATATTTATCTTTTAATTCATTGCATGTCTCTTCAAGCATGTTATATTATTCAAACATTTCTTCATTATTCATATTTTCAGAGTCACTTTCCTCTTCAGAATAGTATGAATTATGTATAGAAGAGTTCAGTGTTACCTCAGATGTGTTTGTCATAAAACACATATTGGATTTGTTAGCCTGTTCATCATGTGATGTCTCTGAGTCGCTTGAACTATCCTCAGAGGCACTCCAGATTTCTTTCATCGCCTTTTTTCCCTTATTGTCCTTGTCCTTATATTTCTTCTTATACTTGAGCTTTTGACAAACAACCTTTATATGTCCTTTGTGCTTACATTCATAGAATACAATTTCATCAGTTTTTCCACTTCTTTTCCAGTCATTTTTCCAGTTTTTTTAGATCATACTTTCCCTTGAAGTTAGGATTTCTGAAAAAGTTCTTCTTTTTGTAAAATCGTTTGAATATTCTGTCCAGTTGAGCTATCTCCTCATCACTATCAGGTGATGATGGTTCAGTGGTGGAACTTTCTACAGAAGCTTCCAGTTTCCCTTTGTCTTTGTGCTTCGAGGAGGTGGTCTTGAATTATACAGATTTTCTATTTGGTTCATCCTCCTCTTCTTTGTTGACCTTCATCTCTTCCTCAGACATCATCAGTTTCCCAATGAGTTCTTTTACAGGTAGCTTTCTGATGTCGCACAGTTATCTAATAGAGACAGAGGTTCCCCTCCATCTGTCAGGTAGACATCTAAGGATTCTCATGATCTATTCTTTGGCAGTGACTTCTATTCCAAGAGAAATAATTGTGTTGAAAATCTCATTGAACCTGAGGTACATGTCATAAATAGGCTCATCAAGTTTCATTTTAAAAGTATCATATTTTATAGTATAAGTATTAAGTCTCATTTCCTTTACACTAGATGTGCCTTCATGTGAGACAGACAAGCTATCCCAAATTTCATGGGAAGTTTTACAAGCAGAAATCCTATTAAATTCTTCATCTCCTTAGGAACAGTACAAAGTATTCATGGATTTGCAATTGTTATTATAGGCAAGTTTGGTAGGTTCATCCCATGTAATTCTATCAGTCACATGAAGTTTGTATTCATCTATAATGGATGAAAAAATTTAAAAACTCATACTCTCTAGATGAATTTTCATTTTAATTTTACATTGAGCATAGTTGGTTCCATTAAAGAATGGTGATATGTTGGTTGCAACACCTTCCAATCTATTATCCATACTAACATATTACTTTAAAAGAGCTAGAAATTTATAATTAACAGAAATTTACGGATCTTTAAAGTACAACTATAATCACAGTTGAGTAAGATCACACAGAGTCCTAATAAAGAAACCCCTGATACCAAATGTTTGTCAGAGTAGTTTACTCAAGAGGGGAGGGGTGAATTGAGTAACTATAAAAAATTTCTATTAAAAGAATATTATTTTCAAAATAAATGGTTTCCCCAAAAAAAGATACAACCCAGTTAATCAAGGTTATACTGTTATAAGAGTTTGACTTTTTAAACAGCTTCTTAGAAGATTGATTAATTCTCAGTAATCTTAATTTGTATTATTAATATTACTTTTGAAGTTATCCTACTAAGATAAACCAGTTATAACTTCTTTCCAAGACTAACTATCAAAGTGAAATTAGTGATTTCTGGATTATGCAATAGAGCAGTAAAACAGAGAAGACTAAATTTAAACAAACAGAATAACGGATATGAAACAAGTGGTTCAGTCTTAAGACGAGACCTAATCCACTCCACTTGGTGATCACCGGCCACCAAGCAGTTTATATAAATAAACTTTGATCCACACCCTGGATCGGGGTTAACAATAGTACACAGACTATCCATGTCACACAGGGACCTCTTCCACAGTTTTCATGGGTAAAAAATAATAATAACTGGGCCACACAGTGACCTCTTCTACAATTTTCATGGGTAAACAAAAGTATAAAGAGTTTGGTGTAAGTATTTCAGTATTCTTCAGTTCAGCTCAGGAGTCAGTGTGTGTAAAAATAGATAGGGGCACACAATGCTCATAATTTAAATAAAAATATGATTACATTTGAGCCAGAGTATAGAGATGAGGTTATAATGCTCTTGTGTGATGTTAATGCAGCTCTAGACTTCTTTGGATTGAAGTAGGAGAAGCTTTGAGTCCTTCTTTGGAAGTTGTGTGAAAAACAGAGTGTCGTGATTCAGCTTGTGTTCTTCACGAGTTTTGATAATGTGAAGATGTTCTCTGGATTCCAGTGTACTTCATATGTTCTTCAGTAGAGCCGGATTGCATGCATGTGACAATGCTTCCTTTTGAAAATCTTGCAATATGTTCTTCACGGTCATGCTCACAGGATTATTTTTCGTTCAGTATCACTCTCTATTGTTCTTAGGAACACTTCGCTCTTTATCTTCGAATGCATGAGTTTTAGCTGACATGTTCCATGTGTTCTGCACCTTGTACCTCGTACTGTCCGATGATATGTATACAAAGAAACATTAATTATGTTAGTGCATTAAAGGCATCGAATACGACCGTTATAAATTAAATTGAAATACAACAAAATAGTTTAAGAAACGGTGTCACAGTAAGTTATGAAAACGGTGTCTCCTTCACACAGTGTATAGACTGATCATAGCGTCTGAGTGTCACGGTGTCTCATTTACGTTGTCTTGTTCACGGTGTCTTGTTCACGGTGTCTTGCTTCACGATTTCTTGTTTACGATGTCTTGTTAACAGTGTCTGGTTTATGGTGTCTGTCTTAACGGTGTCTTGCTTCACAGTTTCTTGCTTACAGTGTCTAGCTTCATGGTTTCTTGCTTCACGGTGTCTGGTTTATGGTGTCTGGCTTCATTGTGTCTTTCTTCATGGTGTCTTGCTTCACAATGTCTTGTACTTAGGCAAATAATTGTATTCAGACTTAAATAGTGATATGCATGAAATGGATTGAGCTTAATCATTATAAAGCATGAGAGAACTTGAAACATAAATATACACGATTGGATATAATTTATAGGAGTTAACTAGGTTGAATAAGATTTGTGATCATTAAAACATGATTAATACATGAGGATTACAATAAAAAGAAATATGAATTTCATTATAAAACAAGGTTTCTAAATATGAGAACATTGGTGGGAATTAAAAATATGGACATAAAAGAATAAAATAACACCCAAGGATTATTAGAGAGTGATATAGAACATGGTCATGTGAAAGGTAACAATCACAAAACTATAAATCTGTGGTGGGTTAAAATGCCATTGATTTCTCAGTAATAAAAGTAAATGTATAATATTTTTTTGGTTTATTTTTCCTAAAGTTAAGGTATTATTTTACTATTTAGATAAATAACTTGAGAAAATAAACTTACATGATTATTTTCAGGCCGTAATAATAATATCACCCTTTGGTTGTGATTCAATCTATTTCCACTTCATCTCTTACACTAGGAAATGGATATTTGGGATGAATTTTTCATGCCCGAAGCACTTTTAATGAATCAAAAGATCCACAAGTAATTATTTCATAATCTAAATATTTACCAAAACCAAAATGGTTAGCAAATGTTATTTAATATGATAAATCATACTTCAAATGAAAAAAATAATATCCAATTTCAACTTAATCTATTCCATAAGTAGTCAATATTAAGGTACCTATAAAATATGTCCAAAAAATCCAAAATATTTGGAATAAAGTCACTAAATTTCCAATATTAACTTGACATTAATCCCCGAAAATGTATCTCTTAATGTCACATGTAAATATCTCACTCACATATTTTTCTAAAACATAGTAATAACTTGAATCACATAAAAACATAATGAAAACTTGCATGCTTCCAAAAATTAACTCTCTCATTATTCCTTGAATAAAATCTCAGATCATTGAATATATTCCCTAAATACCAAAATGTAGTAAAATTCAGAAGAGATAACATAAACCGTCAAATCACTAACTAATTTCAAGGTCACTAATACTATCCCATAAACATCACTTTATCATTATTATTTCAACATCAGACATGTATTATGGTGTATCTTCTCTCAATCATGTGTTTTTCAAAAAGGTCAACTTTCCACTGAATCACTTTTCTTTTTCATCGTACCATTTAACATATTCTTAAAAATCCTTAAATAAATACTACTATAGTATAATCCTCATACTTTTCATGACTCTTATAACCATAATATCATTGATAAAATACTCAGACAACATAATTCTAGTATCCAAATAAATATGAAATTTAATAATTCCACCTAATTTGTATTAATATCATAAACTTAACCATGTTTCCTTAGATTATTATGAGGTATATTTTTTTGATTCTTGGGTAATTCATTTTCATAGTTCCCCATCTCTTTACAGTTAAATAATTGAACATTTGTAGTTTATTTATTTCCCTTAAAATCACAAGTCCGGTGGCCTTTCTCTCCACACTTGTAGCAAACTACCATTCCCTTTAAGCAAGTACCGAGATTTTTGTTTCTAAAATTATAAAATATGGTAAAATAATTGTTTATTTTATTCCACTTATCAATTTTTTTCTCTTCCATCTTATTCTCCTCTTGCTTTCTTTTAGAAACAAAAGACTTGGAGAATTATTTCTCTGTCTTGATAGCATAAAATACTATATCCTCATATGATGGGAATGTTTGGTAGACTATTTCCCTTAAAAGGATTGGTTTATGACCATTAAAAAAACAATCTATATTACTCTTTGTATTATATATATAGGCCATAAAATGCCTTACTAACCATGTAAAATTGTCTTCATACTTGGAAAAATTTTACTTTTCCTTTTGTCTTAAACTCAAGAATTGTCTCTCCATATCCACTTATTATTCACAAGGAAAATATTTTTATAATAAAAGTTTCTTAAAAAAATTCCATTCCATGTTTTAAATCTCTTCCACATCCTTAGTTTTTTGAATCAATGACCACCATTGAACAATATCCCCTTAGAGATGATAAACTTCCACAAAAACCTTCCCCTTTGATAACTTCCTAAAGTACGAAATATCTTCTCTAAGGAAATTATTATTTTATCAGCTAAAAATGGATTCATAGTTCCATTTAATGATGGATATTTGTGACATATGAAGTAGTATAACATTCTTACACCACATTTTGGATCAACAGGATACTCCATATAAGCAAGGTTATTGCTCATAACCGAATCCAAATATCCCAATATAATTATAATTTGTTCATCTCTAGCTATAACTATAGATCTATCCATAGATCCATATCTATCTTTATTATCTTTCTCTGGAGGTCAATCCCTAAATGGGTTATGTTCATTGATACAATTTCCATTCCTTATATTAGGTACCATTTCTAAAAAATATAATACACTAGATTAGATCATAATATTATGAAACATAATGTATAATCTCAAAACTAGTGAAACACTTAACATAAATTGAAAATTTAGGTATAAATAATCTATAAATCATAAGATTGGTTTCTTTGGGAATATTTCTAAATTATGTCATATGGTTTCTTTCTCTAATCTATGTTTTCCTAAAACTAGTTCTCAAGGTTTCTACTAAACTTTATCTGATACCAACTATAAAGAACCCAACTCCAGTATACTATAGTCGGTGGTTACTTTATTAAATTGTAACTAGATATGAGGAATCACATTCTGAATGAAAAAATTGTTTATAGGTATTGGTAAACTAGATACATACTTAAATTTGACATTACAATTGAAAAAATAAAACAGGACACAATATTTTCTTTGAGTACACAATTATTCTCTTTAACATATCTTTGTATATTATAATACACTTCCTGGAATCCTGGAGAAAGGAAGCATAAGAAAGGGGTGATATCTAATGCTCAACAAGGGTATATTTATTGTGTAATCTATCATGAATAAATATGGAATAATCAACATGGAAATATAAATAACTGAAAACACATTCCATTTAATCAATAACTTGAACATGAAGAATAATATGGTAAGAATAAATAATTATAAAATAATACCATATAAATAATCACATAAGATTGAAACTTATCTAGATATTATAACTAATATAATAACCACATGGAAATGAATAACTAATTTCATAATTATGGAATTCATAATGATGGACATTTGAAACACATCATTGATGCCTCAACCATGATATCTAAAAATACCATCAATGCCTTCTTCCATGACATCTAAATAAATGGGTAAGTCCTCGACCAAGAACCCAGATAGTTTGTCTCAGGATACCTATCGATGAATCGAGGGGATATAATAGACCCCACATATCACCTACTAATTCCAATGCATTCCTCAAATGAATAAATAATACAACTGAATAAACATGCCTTAACAAAATTAATAACCGTCCGTATTGGAAGAACTAGTCATACGAAATATCAATAATTTACCCAATCAAACTGATTATAAACCATCCAAATAAATATGATGAATGGTGTAATTAGAGTAAATTTTGAACATAAAATTAAACAAAGGATGTTGAGACAAATGAGAATAATTTAAAGAGATTACTATAATATTTTTAGGGAAAATACCCTTTTTTCTTTGAAAATAATTTTTAAAATCTTAAAATTGAACCTATAATAAATAAATCATTTTATTTGAGAAGAACCTTGTAAAATTGTAAAGTAAGATTCAAATAATTGAGGCATCATAATGTTAGGTAATTTCATTCTTTCTATTTAAGTTAACATAACATTTCTTTTATACTTTTGTATGAAATATAAAAAAGTACCTTGTTCGAAAAATGACAGGAAGATTCATTTTTTTAAAGTAAAAAATGGGTAAAAATTACTTTAAAAAATCATTTTATAATAGTAAAAACATTTTTAATTTTTTATAAAACATTCACATGGTATATAAATATTCCTTAGTTATGACTTAAAAATAAACAATCCTGAATAATGGTGAGATTGTGAAATAAACCCTTACCACTTGGGTTTCTTTTGAATTATAATCCCCATGAAAGAAATAACTTCAAATGAAACATTAAATATCATGAAGAAAAATATATTCATGATATAATATATCAAAGGGGAAATATATACAACACATAAAATAAATAAGTGGTGAATATGACATATGTCTCATAGAAGTAAAAGTGAGACGAGAAACCCTTACCTCAAGTTTAAATTTATTAAAATGTATTAAAAAATAATTTATAATAAGTATATATTTATTATAAATTTATTAAATAACCCTAATCATATTTATCATACCATATATAATATTTTATCATCCATTTATTAACAACTCTTTGTTAAAATCACTATTCTGCGTGATAATCGCTTCATTTTTCATGTATGTTTTGGTTTGGTAGTTTCAATCATTTCACTATTAGCATGGTTTAATCATATAAATAGTGTTAAAAATAATATAAATAATATATATATTTATTATATACGTTTTTAGAGTAATACATAAAATTTATAGATAGAAAAATGAATTGTATTGTTCATGGAGATGGTAGGTCGTACGTACACATGAACTGTGTTTTCATTTTTTGATGGATGGAACAAAAGAATGATAAAGAATAATTAACCTTTAAATAATTATTATTATATCATATATATCATATAAATTCATTATTTTCATCTTTATATCCATCTAAGTAATGTGGTGATGAAAAATGAATTATACCGCTACGTGGAGATAGTAAGTTGCACGTATGCACGAGCGATGTTTTTGCTTTTCGTAGGATGTAAAAGAGATGTAATATGATTGTACCATAATCATGATAAATATTAGTATATTTATTATAATTGATTTATTATTTTAGTATTATTACAATACATGAATATGAAGTATAATAAGAAACAAACTTGCAAGAGTTGATAAAGATGATCACCTCTTCTTCGAAAAACTCCCTTTAGATATCTTCTTTAGTGACCTAGGGTTGCTATTTTTGAAGCCCCAAAGCTTCAATTACTTGTATAATGATTATAAGAGGAATAATTAGGTTTTTTTTCAAGATATATGGTTCAATGTGGTTTAAATAAGTAAGGGAGGTGGTTCCCTTTTATAATTGAGGTGAGGGACACTTTCGGAATTTCTTAAAATATTAAATTAATATAAATTAATATTTAATTTCAAATGGTTAAAAACTGATTTATTTATAATATATAATTAAAATTATTTTAAATTACCTCATTAAATATTTTTTATATAAGTTTAGGTCATATATTTACCCTTATCATTTGGTTTTAACCCCTCATTAACCATTTTGACAATTACTGTACTATTAAAATTTTCTATTCTCTAAGGGTCAATAATGCTACTATAAAATTCTAAAAGACAAATAAATAGAACATGGTAGATTTAATAAATTATAGCTCATAAATTTTTCTGAATTTTATATTTTTAAAATTTTTATATCATTTAATAAAATATTATTTATTGTAAAATATCAATAATGTCAAATTTTAGAACAATTCATTACTTTGACTTTATTAATATCAAGATAACACGTATAACCAGAAAAAAATAATTTATTATATCCATAAAATTACATGGGAATATATAAAGTTTATATATCACATTATTTATTAAAAATTATATTACTTTTAATATTTTAAATATCATTTATTTGATTTTTCCACCAATAGAATAATTACCGCGTCAGCGTTGTGTAATCATTTAAGGTAATTATTTATTAACTAAAAATAAATAAATTATCGTAATGAAGATAAATATTTTATATTTAAAAATAATATTTATATTCTAACATATCCTATGGATATCCCTATATTATAAATATTATAGTTATTAAAAACAAGAGTGTGACATGTTTGACTTTTCTTGAAATAAAATACTATAAAGGTAATAATATCATTAAAATGGATATAAAATTAAATATAACAAAATATTGGATGTTTATGAACTAAATTTAATTATATAATAATATTAATTCAAGTTTTAGGGTCATCTTCAAGTCCTTATAATTTTATTTTAAACTTTAATTACCCGATTTACCCTTTATTGTGGTAACAAAAATTACTAAGGTTTCTTTTCGTATTGACAATAAATAAAATAGATATATTTAATAATTTTTTAAATCAGGAATAAAAATATGGAATCCATATTTAAAAATTAAAAAAACATAATTTTAATAATTTAATTTAAAATTAAAATGGAAAAATGCAATGAAAAATAATTTCTTAGAAAAATGCATTTTTAAGCGTATAAATATTTTTATACCAAATTCAACCATAAAATAAATTAAAATGAACCTAAATGGATATTAATAATATAATATAACCAATATTACTTGTAAAACATTTTAAAATAAAATTTAAATTTGTAAATGATTGAAATAAAATACAATTTTTAATAAAAACCTTTTTCACTATTCATTGAAAAATCATACTTTTCAAAAAAATACTAAAAATTCACCCTAAGATAATTTTGATATGATGATTTAAAAAATAATAATATTTTTATAAAATAAAATTTATATAATTTCCATAAATCTATTATAATATTTACTCACAAAGAGCAATAAATATCATTTTTTAAAGAAAATGTATTTCTGAAGCATAAGATAACTTTACAGAAAATCGAGTTATTATTTCCTAAAAATTAATCAATGATTTTTAATTGAGTTATTAATTTATATATATTTAATAGTTAAATTAATACTATTCATATCCACTAATTTAATGTCTATGTTATAACAACCATATTTAAATAATATTTCACGGTTTGTTGAAGCTTAGTGTTGTGTATTGTATATGCTATCAAACATAGTGTTCTTTTAAAATCCTAGGTCCACATGAACCACAAGATATCAAAGAGATTAAATTTATTTAAAAATAAACATACCATAAAATCTTGGGGTGTATCATTTCATATTTAGTTTTTATATTAAAATAATATATACTTATGAGAATTTTATCTTTGGAAACCCATTTTTTTGTCACGTCTATAGGTATAATTTTAAATTGGATTCTGCCACTTATGTGAATTGAATTTGGAAAAAATGGATTAAATATTTGGAATCAAAATAATTTATATTATCTAATAAGGTCAAATTAATTTTTTACCATAATTAATAGAAAAAACTGTAAAAAATCAATTACCGTGGTTAAGGTAAAAATGAGTTTATCAGGGGGTTAAACTAAGAAGATAAGGGTCAAAATGACCTAAAAAATTGTAAAAATATTATTGGATGCCCATATTTCCACCTTATACTATCTAAAATTATAACCTAAGGTTATTTATAAGCATTTGACATGCTAATTACTTTATCATTTTGGATTCTTTTAGGACATTTCTAAGTAATTTCCAAGAGGGTTCCCTTTCCCCCCTTATAAAAGAGAACTCTCTCCCTTTAATTATTCAAACATACCAAGACCTTTGGTTATAAAAAACCCTGAAAAAATATCTCCCCAAAATATTTATACATATTCTAGAGATGGTCCTCCCAAAATACCATCCCTAGGGTTCTTAAGAGGAGAACAAAAGTAGGTTTCTCTTAGAGCAGGTAATTTTATTAACAAAAATATTTCATTTTATTTCTTTTTCTTACACCTTAAATTATGTATTAACACTTACAATATAATAAAAATAGTATCCAATATATAATGATTTGTTATTACATTGATGATATAATATTTATCCATATCCAATTCCATCAAATTGGAAATGAGATCATCGATCACGTGTACGGTGGACCACCACCTTGTGAACCGATGTAGTTCAGTTTCCGTCACCACCTTTCATGGATGGATACAATGATGTATTTATCACATTTATATTATATTTTTTATATTATTGTAATTATTTAATTTTAAAATCACATATACCTTTTTACATTCCATTCTATTTCAAATACGAAAATGTCGCTCGTGTGTACGGCAGACTACTACTTTGTGAAGCAATGTGATTCATTTTTCACTTACACTTTAAATGGAATGAAATAAGGTTAAAATTAATGAATATATGTTTTATACATGAGATGATATTTATTATTTAAAATTAACATATCACCCACTTCCTTACCCTTTCACTCATTATGGAAATGATATCATCGCTTGTGCATACATACAACCTACCATCTCCATGAAGCAATACGATTCATTTTATATGTATAACATTCATAAATGATTATAAAAATGTATATAATGATTATATATTATATTTATAACATTATTATAATTTTGGATATGATATATATATATATATTAAATTCACATGAAACCAAACTTTCATGAAAAAAACACACATGAGAAAACAAGCTAATTAACACCCAAACCAATGAAAATAATGAAATATTATTAACAAATGGGTGGTAAAATGTTATAATAGGATCATATATGATATTATAAATATGTTTATGGTTCTATTATAAATTAATTAAATGTTTAAAACCAATATATATGAGGTACATACATGTACGGAGGAAATCAGACCTGAGGTAAGGGTTTCTCATCTCACTTTTCTTCCATGATACATACAAAATATTCCCCACTTATTACTTTGTTTGGTGTATATAATTCCCCTTTTGATATGATATATCAGGAATATATTTCTATTTATGGCATTTAAATTTTAATTTTAAGTTATTTATTTCATGAGTTTTATGATTCAAAGTTAGCAAAGTCGTAAGAGTTTATTTCACAATCTCATCATTATTTGAGATTTTTTTGTTTAAGTATACATTTGGGGAATTAATTGATATTTATATCTTAAAATAATTCTATTTTATTATCCTATGGTTATTAATTATCCTTTTCAACTAATTATACCATTTTCCCACTCTTTGGCACTTAAAATGATTAAGAAAACAATTTAAATAAAATCCAACATTATTTCTCTATTTTTAATCAAAATCCATATTTCTATAAAAAAATTAATTTTTTTTTTAATATTTTCCAAATGATTTATTAAATAAAATTTTAACCACATTTAATTTTTGACGTTTTCAAAAAAATCTTCATGTCATTTTCAAAACACGACCCATTTGAATTTTATCAAAAATGTGAAAGGAATATTTATTTTAACATGTACGAAATGAACATAATTTTCATCCATCATGACCACTAAATGTTTTAAATATTATTTTAAAAGATTTAAAAGGTTATTTTCAAAGAAAATTATTTTCAAATTTTTTTGTGAACTTTTTATTTTAAAAGGTGATTTTCAAAGTGCAAGGGATACTTTCCACAAAAATGTTTTTAATGAAATTTTTATAGAATTTATATTCATAAATGACATAAAAACATTACTGTACTTATGATACATTGGAGATATATTGTGTTGATACCATAATTATTATTTTATGTATGGTTTATGATCAGTTTTAATGGGTATGTACAATTTTATTACCATTCACCATATTACTCTGGCTAGTTTATGATTATGTTTATTGATTGGGGATAAATATTGACATTTTGTATGTTAGTTTTTCAATATTAATGTTTATATTAATTATGTTTCACCCCTTTCATATGAGTAATTCATTAAAATTATTATGTGATGGGTGGGTCTTGAAATTATATAGCTCATAGATGCATCATTAGGTCTCACGAGACAAATTATCTTGGGTATTTGGCTAAGGCCTTACCCATTTATGTAAGATGTATTGGTATGAGGCCTTGACATTAAGAAGTCTTGGAATGAGGCCTTTAAAGCATGTTTAAGATATAAGAAATTATTCATTCCATCATTATGAATTTAGTTATTGATATTTTATGTGATTATTCGATTAGTTAGAATATCCATGGTTATGTTTTCAAGATCATGTGAATATTTATATAGCATTATTTGATCGTCACTTATTATTTCCATATTATGCTTAAGTTATTGATTAAATTTCATGTGTTTTAGTTATTTACCTTTCCATTTTGATTATTCCTTATTTATTCATAGCTTCCACTATATGCTTACCCTTACTGAGTATATGATCTCACCCTTTTCATATGATTTATTCTCCCCAAGATACCAAGAACTATTTTATGATTGATATATAGGAATATGATAAGGGGAATAATGGTGTTCCCCAAGAAAATAATTTTTTTATTTTATGTTTTAAAATATAATTTGAATTCAAGTATGTAGCTATTTTACCAAAAATACTAAACTATTTGGTCCTTAATGATGTGATTCCTTGTATTTTATGCCAATGTAATAAAGTATACACTAGATCTAGGTTACTAGGGTCAGTGTTTCTATTGTTGGTAATGGATAATGTTTAGTATAAACCTTGAGAACTATATTTAAGAAAACATAGATTATGGAACATAAATCTATGATAGAATTTGAGGATAAGTATATAAGAACATCCTAAAGTTTTGGTAAGGAATAGATTATGTGGTTTTTCCTAGAAATACATCCTTGTTTGGATACTACAAGTGGATGTGGTTCTGGTATAGATGTACTTAGGGGTAATAACTCTGAAAAGGGTGCATTATTCTGGACCTAATCGAAACCCAATGCACAAAAATAAGTCTTATTGTGTACCTGGTTTAACACTTCTAGGGGATATGATTAGGATAAATAACATTTTACTTATAATCCATTATGAAGGAGTTGAAAATAAATATATCCCCAAAGAAACAATGTTTAGGATTATGAGATTAACTATGTATAATTTTTTTAATTTATGCTAAATGTTTCAATTTATGCTAAACGTTTCACCAGTTTTGGGGTTATACATCATGTTTCATAATGTTATAATCTAATATAGTGTATTCCATTTTTTAGAAATGGTGTCTAGTGGAAGGAATGAGAACCATATCAATGCATGTACACCATATAGGGATTACCCCTGGGAAAGATAATGAAGTTGTAGCTAGAGATAGAGCAAAAAATGATCAAATTATAACCATATTGGGGTAGTCGACTAAGTTTATGAGTAAAAACCTTTCCCATATGGAGAATACTACTAATCCAACACATGGTGTAATAGTGTTAGATCACTTCATGCATCAACAAACTCTATTTTTCAACAGGACTAAAAATTCATTTTTAGCTGAGAAATGGATAAGTTCTATAGAGAAGATATTTATCGCTATGGGAAGTAGTGAAAGGGAGAAAGTTTTCATGGTAGTTTATTATATATTAGGGGTTATAGATAACTTGTGGTCATTAATTCAAAACTCTAAGGATGAGGAAATAAAAAGCATGGAGTAGAAGGATTTTAAGGTACTCTTCTTGTAAAAATATTTTCATCACGAGCAATAGGAAGATACTGAGATAAAATTCAGGAGTCCAAGAAAAAAGTAAGATGAAAATGTCACTAAGTATAAAGACAATTTAACAAGGTCATAGAGACATATTTTTGACTGTGAATATATTTTAAAGAGAAAGATTTACTATTTATTTGATGGGATTTATCCAATCCTTTTAAGGGATTTAGTATCCCAAAATTTCTCATCATATGAGGACAAAATATCATGGGCTATCAAGACTGAGAAAGAATTCTCCAAATATTATGGATTCAAAGGGATATAAGAGAAGAAGAAAATGGTATATAAAAAAATGGATAAATGGAATAGGGGAAAAAAGGATTTTCCCACATGCGATACTTGTGGAAAGAATCACCTTTTTTACATGACTAAATGGAAATAGAGTTTGCTTCAAGTGTGGAGAGAAAGACCACCATAATCATAATTGAAATGGAAAGAAATAAATTTCCAATGTTTAATGATTCAACTATAAGGATATGGGGAATTATACAAATTAATTCCCCAAGAATCAAGGGAATATACCTCAAAAGAACCTGAGGGATCATGGTCAAGATTATGTTATTACCATAGATGATGTGAAATGATTAATGAGATTGTGTTTGGATTCAAGAATTATGTTATAAGAGTATTTGATAGATGATATTATAGTTATAAGAATCATGAAATGTATTAATATTGTATTGTAGAACTATTTCTTAAATAATTTTAGAGTATATATTGAATGGACTGATGACCAAGAAAAGTGATTTAGTGAAATGTTAAAACTCTTGAAAAAATCATTATTGAGGGAGGATAACATTAATATGTACCCTACGATGATATAATAAAGAGATATTTATGGTATAATGTTGGTGACTATGAAATTAGATAGAGGTTCGATGAATTATGTCATCTTTGTGTGAGTTTACTGCAAGTATTGATTTATGGAATATATTCGACAACCTAAGATTTTATTTTTGGAAGCATGCATGTTTTCAATAAGGTTTATTTTGATCACGGTGTCCAAATATTTTTAATATGACAATAAGATCCAGTTTATATTATATAGGGAATATAATGTTAATTTTGTAACCTTTCTTATAAATTTGGTTAGACATATTTTGAACGAGTTTTAAGGTTAACTATTTATAAAATGAATTAAGTTGAACATTGGGTGTTATTGGATAATTTTTTATAATGATTTTGGTTTTATTAAAGATAGGATGAATATGTTGTTACTCTTTTATGGATCTTATGATCCATTAAAAGGTAATTTTAGGGCTTTAGGCATAAAAAAATTCACCTTGAATATTAATTTATTATAGTAAGAAATTAAGTGTAAAATGATATAAGCACAACCAAAATATGAAATTGTTCCTATAAAATAGAATTATATCAAGTAAGTATGTTTTTATATATTCTCAGTCTAGATGGTAAAGGAATTTCTCAACTCCAGGAAAAGTATATTAAAACATAATTTTATACTAATAACTTCATTTCTATTGAATTGATGGTATTTTAAATCATCAAAAATTATGGTTTTGAGGTCCTTAACATTCCATTAATAATTCAATTTATATTGATCAATGAACACTTTCACTCTCTAGAATTATTTACGCTTTTATTCCATGTCCATATCTTCACTTTCCACCAATGTTCTCCTTCTTAGAAAACTAGTCATGTGTTATTCTATATAACCTCTGTAATTAACATTCTATATTATTAAGAGTATCTTTTATTAACCCTTTTTTATGATGTATATTTTAAATAAAGATATTTTAAAATTTCAAACCCTTGATTATTGGGATCAATATAAAATTATGAGGATTCAATTTATTTAGGGGGAGAATGTAACACCCTGAGATTTTTAAAATAGGAACATAATGTTTGATAGGGTTTATGGAACACAACACCAATATTATAAGAGAATATCAAATAAAAAGACTTTATTATACATTTATTTTTAAATAAATTCAATCACTTTGATATCTGGTGATGCACGTAACATTGGGTTTAAATGAAACATGATACTCTATTAAAATATTATTATTTAAATATGACCATTATAACCCAGTAGTTAAGTTGGCGGGTATGAATAATACTAACTAAATTATGAAATTATATGGTTTAAAAATGTATAAAATAAATTAAATGGATATTAATTGATAATAAATAAAATAATAATCATTTTAAAGTAAAAGAAATGTTTTCTAAAAAACTGTATTTTTCTAAGAAAACAGTTTCATCGCTTCTTGCAAACATATGATAAAATTAATTTTTGGGAATTTTATAAAATTTATTAGATAAAATTAAATTAATTTTTTAAATCATCATATAAAAATTATCTTAACTTTATTTTTTGGTATTTTTTTGAGAATTTTTATTTTTCAATGAATAGTGAAAATACCGACTTTTACTGAAAAATGACTTTTCATTTAAAATATTTATAAAGTTAAATTAGTTTTAAAGTAAAATTAGTAAAATTATATTACAATTTAACTAATTTAGGTCATTTGAATCAATTTCATAGTTAATTTTTATATTAAAACAATCTATACTTATGAGAATTTTCTCTTTAGAAACATTTTTTTTCATCGCGTTTGCAGGTATAATTTTAAATTGGATTCTGCCACTTATGTAAATTGAATTTGAAAAAATAGATTAAATATTTTGAATTATAATAATATATATTATCTCATAATTTCAACTTAATTTTTTACCGTAATGAATAGTTAAAACAGTAAAAAATTAATTACTACATTTAAGGTAAAAATGGGTTTACCAGGGGTTAATCTATGAAGATAAGGGTTAAAATGGCCTAAAAACTTGTCAAAATATTATTATATGGAAATATTTACACCTTATACTATCAAAAATTATAAAATAAGGTTATTTGGAAGCTATTTTTATGTTAATTACTTTATCATTTTGGATTCTTTTGGGAAATTTCCAAGTAATTTCTAAGAGGGTTCCCTTTCCCCACTTATAAAAGGAAACTACCTCCCTTCACTTAGTAACACCTAAAAAGGCATTTGGATCAACAAAAACCTGAAAATTATCTCTCTAAAAAATACTTATACATATTCTAGAGCTTATGGTCCTCCCAAAAGACAATCCCCAGGGTCCTTAAGAGGATATCCAAAGGAGGTTTCTCTTAAAGATGGTAATTGTCTTAACAAAGCTCTTTCTTTTTATTTATTCTTTTTCCACCTTAAATTTTATACTAAAACTTCCTATATAATAACACCAGTATATTAAATATAATTATATTTTATTATTTTTATGGAATAATATTCATCCACCTCCACTTTCATCAAATGAGAAACAAGATCATCGATCGTGTGTACGAAAGACTACCGCCTTGCGAACGATGTAGTTCGTTTTCCATCACCACCTTTCAAGGATGGATATAATGATTGATTTAATAAATTTATATTATAATTATTATATTATTATAATTTTATAATTTTAATATCATATATACCTTTTTATGTTCCATTTTGTTTCAAATACGACCGCGCCACTCTTGTGTATGGCGAACTACCGCCTTGCGAAACAATGTGATTTTTTTTCATTCATGATTTAAATGGAATGTAATAAGGATAAAATTAATGAATATATGTGATATATATGAGATTATATTGATTCTATAAAATTAATATATCACCCACTTCCTTTCCCTTTCAATCATTAAGGGAATAATATTATTGCTTGTGCGTATGTACGACATACCATCTCCACGAAGCGACACGATTCATTTTCCATGTAAATATTTCATAAATGGTTATAAAAATTTATATAATGATTAAATATGATATTTATAACATTATTATCATTATTTATATGATATATATATATATATATATATATCCTATTCACAATAATCAAAAATTTCATGACAAAACACACATGATAAAACAAGGCAATTAACACATGAAACAATGAAAATAATGAAATAATATTGAAAAATAGGTGAAAAAAGGTTACATGAGGATAATATATGATATTATAAATATTATTATGGTTATTATATAAACTAATAACACGATTAAAAACATTATACATGAGGTACATACATGTATGATAGAAATCAGACCTAAGGTATGAGTTTCTCGTCTCACTTTTACTTCCGTGCGACATACACCATATTCACCAATTATTCCATTATGTGGTGTATATAATACCCCTTTTTATATGATATATCATGAATCTATATTTATTAATAGTATTAAAGTTTCATTTTAAGTTATTTCTTTCATATGGATTATGATTCAAGGTTACCGAAGTGGTAAGAGTTTATTTCACAATCTCATCATTATTCAGGATTAATTTTGTTTAAGTATAACTTGGGAAAATTATTTGATATTTATATATTAAAATTAATCTATTTTTTACCCTATATTTATTAATGAAAATTTTAAAGTAATATTACCATTTCCACTCTATGGTACTTAAAACGATTGAGTTTTTTCAAGAAAATCCGACTTTATTTCTTTCTTTTTCATCAAAATCCATGTTTTCAAAAATTATTTTCAAAAATGTTTTTAACTTTTTAAAAATAATTTATTAAAGATATTTTAACCCATTTATCATTTTTAAATTTTTTTTTCAAATGAATCCTCATATCATTTTCAAAATACGTCCTGTTTGGATTTTACCCAAAATGTGAAATGGAATATTTGTTTTTATGTGTATGACATGAACGAAATTTCCGACCATCATGAACACTTAATGTTTTAAACATTATTTTACAAGTTTTCAAATGTTATTTTCAAAGAAAATTATTTTCATTTTTTTTGTGATTTAAAAAAATTGATTTTCTAAGTGCAAAGAATACTTTCCTCAAAAATGTTTTTAATGAAATTTTTATGGTATTTATATTCATCAATGGCATAAAACCTTTATTATACTTATTATCCACTGGGTACATGTTGTATTGATACCATAATTATTATTTTATAAGTGTTTTATAATCAGTTTGACTAGGGACTTACAATTTTATTATCATTCACTATATTACTCTAGATAGTTTATGGTTATGTTTATTGATTGAGGTAAGTATTAACATTTCATAAGTTATTTTTTCAATATGAATGTTTATGTTAATTATTTTTCACCCCTTTCATATGAGAAATGAATTGGACTTATTAAGTGATGGGTGGGGCCTGAAATGATATAGCCCCTCGATGAATCGGTAGGTCTCATGAGACAAATTATCTTAGATATTTGGATGAGGATTTACCCATTTATATAAGATGTCTTTAAATGAGGCCTTGTAAATAAGAAGTCTTGTCATGTATCCATGATAGTATATTTAAAATGTTTGATATTATGCATTCCATCATTGTGAATTCAATTATTGATATTCCATGTGATTATTCTATTATTTAGAATATAGATGGTTAAGTTTTCAAGCTCAGGTTATTATTTATATGGAATCATTTGTTCATAATTTATTATTAAAATATTATGCTCAAGTTATTGATTAAATTACATGTGTTTTAGTTATTTATTTTTCTATATTGATTATTCTTTATTTATTCATAGCTTTCATTGTATGCTTACCCATACTAAGCATCTGAGCTTACCTATTTCCTATGTTTTATTCTCCCTAGGGTACTAAAAAGTGTTTTATGATTGATATTAAAGAATATGATAAGGGGAATAATTGTGTTCTCAAAGAAAATAATTTGTTTATTTTATGTATTAAAATGTAATGTGAATTAAAGTATGTATTTATTTTAGAAAGACTACTAAACTATTTGGTACTTTATGATGCGATTCCATATATATTATGTCTATGTAATAAATTAGACACCATATCTAGGTTATTGGGGTTAGGGTCACTACACTATGGATCCATTATATACTGTTGTTCCTATTATTTGATCCTTTTACTTGTGGAATTTATTTTCTTTTAAAATAATTTTTTCCTTGGATCCTGATTTTGTTTTTGGTATGGGATGGGTTGTGAGACACTGCCTCTTACCATGGTAAAATTGTGTGTCGTCAATGCTTCCCCTCCCCCAACACTTTAAAATACTTTTCTACCCAGGGAGATATTTCATGCTAGTATTGAGTATTAAATTGATTATAAAATTGTTGGATGTGATTGAGTGAAGTTTCCCACTGATGTTATTGATAATATGTTTAGTAACTAGGAAAGGGAGTGTGATATGATACATATTTGTGGAATTGTAATTATAAATTGAGGAAACTAGATGGTTGAGCTTAAACATAGTAACTCAAAAATTTTAAAACAAACACCTTTGGGATAAAAATTAAAAGATAATCATATAACTCCATTTAAACTAGAGTAAAATGGGAAATTGAGATCATATAGTGAATCCATGAGACATTAGGAACTCAAAAAAATTCATTTTCACATTCAATAAGTGCTTTTCACATTCATGGAATCATAAAAAAATAAATTAAGGCACCTAATTATCAAAAATGAGTTCATTAAGATATGAGGAATATTGAACCCAAATAAAAAGGTGGTAAATTGACTTATAATATCATCATTTGAGTTGTATCAATGAAGTAAAAATGGATCTTTGATTTTTTAAACCTAGGGGAGAGTGATAAATGAAGGTGTATCTTATTATGGTTTTAATTCCACTTAGATCTGACTTATATGCACTCCCAAAAATAGAACTTAGACTTGAATTTAAGTATGGTAGTGAGTGATTTCATATAGGAGGCATGGAATTTCCAATGATGAATGAGTTTGTGATTCCTTGATTTCTATGGTGTATATTTGAATCTCGGTAGGACCTGTGTGAAAATATTTTAAAATTTTAGCCGATCTCAATTGATTACCGTGTAAATCAATGTTTTAACATGCTACATTATGAGTTAATCCATGAAATCTTGTTTCTATTTTCAATGTTTAAGCATGAATTTATTAAGGATAATAAAATTTATAAGTTGGGGGAATTTGAGGTGGCCTTCGTTTTACACACTCTTCCACATATTGTTTTGGTGAAATAACTGAGTTTTATATGTGAAAGTCTACTTAAATTGGAGAATTATTGAATATCTGATCATGTTGCATTGAAACATGTATTCTTTGAAAACCATATTAAAAATAGATATTATTTTCTGATTATTTACAAAATGCCCATATATTATATATTATATATATATATATATATTTCTTTGAACATACATTTTGTGATTTTTATGAATTTTATTTGTAGCATAATTTTTAAAAGATTTTTTATGAGTATGGTTATTAAAATAATTCTTTTATTTTTTAATATTTACATTTTTAAAATTTAATTCTTGAAAAATATTTTATCCTTTGGAGGTATGCTTTGTTTTTTGAAAATTATAATTGAAATATATTTTTTGTCTATATAAAGTATTTCAGATGTCTAAATTCATTTTTTTAAAATTTCATTATTTAATTATATGTATTTTTTTTGAATTAAATGCTATGAAAGAATTTAATTTAATTTTAAATAATCAATCCATTTTTTGATATTTTTTTTGGAATCTGTGTGTTTTTGGAAAACTCCCCCAGTGATTGTGTGTTGAATTGGCAACACAATCGATGGATCGACAACAAGTTCAAAATTCAAAGCTGCTGCACGAAGAGAATAAAGCTGCCACATGTTGGAAAATAAAAAAAAGGAAATCTACTAAAATATAAATTCCAATCTACCATAAGATCAAAATTCCAATTAAATATAGGTTTAAAGTTGGAAAATTATTATAAATTCTATATGAGTAACTTTAACCCACTGTGTGTGAAAATTTGGAAAACTCCTGGACTTACCGTGCATGAAATTCAACCTACCATGCCTTAATCACAATAGAACTCACACTATCTATGGATAAAATACAATACAACAATAAAAAATGAGAGACTTTTAAAAGATACTAAATAATGAAATTTAAATATACCATTAAATACCCTCTATTGTGTGTTCGAGCATGAAGAGGAATTGTGAGATAAACTGTGCTCGAGCACAATTGATTTAGGGATTCAATTGTTTTTACTAAAAACAAGGAACTTAAATGGATATTAGAACTTAAATTTTCTATTTATTTGATGAATCTATGGATTCATAAATAATAATAGACACTCATTCACCCTAGGATGATCTTGAATTCTAAATTTGGGAAGAAGATATGTTTAAAATTGAAGGAGATGTCGAATTAAGTTTTACTGGATATGGGAGACCTACTGAACTCAAACATGATGATGAAGGTATAAGAAACCCAAAATTGAGGGTTGTTTAAAGGAGAAGATATACTTTTAGTGAGGAACCTATTAACCTATACTTTAAAACTATATTAAATTGAGATCAATTAGTTTGAATACATTCAACTAGAAGCTGAAGATGATGAAACAAATAAGAATGAAACTATTTTGTCGATCTGTTAAGCATGAGTGATCCAATGAAGATGATGAGATCAAAGCTTTATTTTTAAAAGTATACCTAACCATCGATCATCAAATAAATACCTATATTCTTGAATATAAATATGATGTGGTTGATCCAGATTCATGATTTTGGAAGACCAAATCTCAATGAGCTAATAATTTGGGATTGATACGTTGATTGGTATTTTTTCCTTTATAGGTTGAAAATTTAGTAGATAAAGGGGACTCAATTTTCCCCAATGATATGACTATGATGATGTGTGAGGATGAACACAAGGTTCTCAAATTATGACTTACATAAAGCTCAAGCTATGAAATGAGGATGTTCGTGTATGGGTCAAAGCTCGAATCTTCACATCACTGGAGAACTAGTTCATAGACCATTGAAGATGGAAATTAGAAGTTTTCTTGAGTTTTTACTAACAAGGCATAGATAAAACATTTAATAATTTAATGACATCAAGGTTTTCCTGATGAAGAAGATGTATGGTTGAGTTTCAACATGAGGAAAACAAACGAGGTTGTAAATTATATTCATTTGATGAAGAATTAGTCTAAGAGAATAAAGTGTCCAAGAAGTCCAGGTGAATTAGAGTTTAATTGATGAAGATGAAATAATTGAGCTTGATTTTAATAAAGTATAATAGAGTTTCTAAGGCTCTATGGTTTTATAATCTTAGGGGGGGGGGTGGTTCCAAATATAGAACTCGTGTTAAGATAGAGTAAAAATAAAAAAAATACTATAAGGTCATGCTCGATGTCACAGAAGGGTATACCCAATATTTCAGTGATCACATAAGGGTATCATGAACCACTACACTATTTTTTTACTTTGGAAATTCACATGGGTTTAAATTAATTAGGCTTTTAGAAAGGTTATATATATGGGACAAAATATACATCAAGGGCTAGAAAGGTATAAATTTAAATTCATGGGTGCCGTAAAAATTATAAAATTAAGGAATCAAAGGTGGGAGAAAACACTATAAGATTTTGGAGTTTTCTAGAAGAACATATAGGATGTTGGGAGGTCACTTGATACCTAAGAAAAGAGTGTGTTGGGATGTCACATGTAGTTATAAGAGAGTTGATTCACTTATTAAGGTTTTACTGAAAGCTGGTGATGAAAACTTGAGAGCATGACACATGGATTTCACTGCCTTTTAGATCATTTTTTCACTATTTTCTATTTTATTTTCGAATAATTAGAGGGATTAAACCGTGAAATTCTTCATTCCCAATTCATGAGACCTAAATATAATCTCCTCCTCCCTCCCTTCTCATTTTGTAATTATGGCTCTATATTGTAAATATATGTTGATTATTTGTTCTTATTTGTCTTAGTGTTATGATATAAAACCTCTAAAAATAGAGAGGTAATTTTTAGTCCATAACTAGGGAGTGAATCCCTAATTGTTCTTATAGATCTTAACTTCATGTTGATTCGAACTTCATGTTTATCTTCATCTTCTTCCTTTATCTTGGCAGATGGTGACGATGTAAGTGGTGATGTGAGATCCTAACCAATAACAAGAAGTGTTTGTTACTCTTTCACCCTTGATCTTTATCTAATTATTTTATTAGCATTCTTAGATGATTGTCTAGGAGAGGATGTGTAATTTATGACCTCATAAGGATCACTTCATCTAGGAAGATATTCTTGGATGAGGAGGTTCGATTGGGTGATTCTTTCACTTTTGGGAGAACTCTCATTCACCATAAGTGGTTTTGTGTATGTATATTCATTATTTTTTAAGAGGGTGGTGTGTGACTTGAGAAATAGAGAAATAAATGATTGAGTTTGGGAAATAATCTAATCCATCTAGAGATCCATTATAGGTAGTTGAAGAGTTGATCAATCTGGATCCGGGCATGATTACCACTTAATTTATTCTCCTCTTCATTATTATTGTTTCCTCAGTTTATATTATTCTCAATTAATCAATACTTATAAAATATTGTTTTCATCCTTATTTTAATGATTGTATTTACTAGTTTTCAATTTTGAAATAAATGAAAAAATATAGTTTTAGTAAAATCACTAGGATGACCAACATTGCTTCCATGAGAGTTGCCTCTAGGTTAGTCACTGTGCTATATTTAGAGAGATTATAAATATATCTCAAACATCACTTACATAGGGGGTGTATATTATAGTTCACAAGACATATTTTTTTAAGATTACAATCACAGTATCTTGAGGTTCTCATTATAGCTAGGATTTTCCATAACCTTTTGACATTACAAATAATCTATGGATATTACCATGTAAATACTAGATACAAAATTATCAGCACTATTATGGTAAAAATATATTCTGTATAAATCTATGTATACATGATATGGTAATTATAAAGTACTATACAATTTTGGTCTAGGTTACTCAACTTTACAAAATGTGTAATATCCTTGTGTTGGGATCACCACCAACTTCCAATTAGACCTCCAAAAGAAAATCCATTGAAACTTCACATGTGTAAGTAAAAGATTTGGAATGAACCCCATATACTATGACTAAAACTAGGAATATGAAATCACTTAATTCATGACACCAAAACATAAAACCATTGAAAAAATATATAAAAGACTAATAGAAACAACTACTAGAAGAAAAAATGAAAGGAAAAGAGTAACACAAAGAGATTATGTGGTTTAGACTTGTGTCCTAGTCCATGGGAGAATTTTTCTTCAATTTATTCAAATAGTCAAGAGAAAGTGATATAATAATTTTGATCTCACAATCACATAATCAATCATATCATATTTTCAACAAGTGAACCACCCTACCTTAGTATATTTCTTCTGGTGTTTCTAGACACCATCGCTATCTAATCCATGTATACTAAAGTCCACATCCTCCAATATTAATAGAGGACCCCTTTTTTTGGTCAAAAATATACACCACATCATTTTTTAGTCATTTTCCTATTCCCTTTAAAAATATATAATAGATATGAAATCCTACATATCTTTTGGTGAATGAACTTTCGATATCCTAATTCCTGCACACCAGTCTATATTCTCCCATTCTACTAACACTCTGCAACTACTGCCCCATCTCTATGAAATTGTAAAAAATATGGTTATTATATTTTCTCCTTATAGTAATATTACATTTCCTCCTTATAATAAAATAAATATCACACCTCAAAAATATTTCATTAGAGATTCATTTCAATTTTACGACAATGTTCTCTTCCAGCATCCATAAAAACTCTCTTCCTTTAATTTCCATAAAGAATCTAAATGGTTCTCCCACATTTCTTGCTTCTAGTAAAACCAAACTTATTGAGACACAACATCACATAATTTTTTTTGAGTTATTAACTTTTCCAACATGTCGGTTAGATTCCACACCCCTTCGATCTTTTTTAAGTCCAATACACCTTCATACAATAATGTTTATATGAAGTGATACTTCACTTGAATATACTTCATATAATAAAAAAACATCAAATTTACAACCAAGTGAACCACAATTTGTGAGTCACAAAATATCATCCTAAATTCTGGTGATTTTCTAATATCCTCTAGAAACCCATTTAGCCATACCAAATCCTTCCCTACTCCCATCAAGGTGATGTACTCTGCTTATATTATAAGAAATGTGACCACCGATTAATTTTTGGATTTATAACTTACCTTCATTCCACCAAAGTGAAAAACATAAACTATAGTTCTCTTTTGTGAATATATATCTCCACAAAAGTCAGAGTCTGCTAAAACTTGAAAATCCTCATTTATTATGAAGAAAAGTACTAAGTATTCAAAACCCATCAAGTACTGGAGGATCAAATTCACATCCTCCTAGTATTATCTTTTGGGGTTTGACATAAACCTATTAAAAACTCCTACTACTTGTGAAATGTATAGATGAGTATAAATCTTGGTTTATATAAAACTTCCATCAATTGATGCATATGAAACCTTATCTATGTACTAAACCTCAACTTTTATTTTAGGTGACTACTTTTTATCTTGAAACGCATGAACAAGGGTCTGTTCATAGGGTTTTTTATAAAAAAAAATCATTACACCACCATACAAATTTAATTGAATATGGTTATCTATAGTGTACTGGAACTTTAGTCTCATACAATCCTCATCCCTAAAATCCTCTTTTTCAGACCAAGATCCTTCATCTCAAAGCTTTTGGAGAACTTATCCTTCAGATCATCGATCCTTTATTGCACCGAACCCACTATCAGCATGCCATACATATGAAGAAAAAGTATGATTAAAATCTCACCATAAAACACCTTTAAATAACAGGAATGATCAACATTGATCCATAAGAACTTCTATTCTATCATGAAGTCATTGAAATTTTGATTCCAACAACTTGGTGATTACTTAAAATCATAATGGTTATATTTGATCTCACACAAAAGTTCTTTATTCCATTGATCTTTAAAACCAATAGGTTTACCCACATATATATCTCTCTAAATATCTATGAAGGAATGTTGTCTTCACATCTATTTGATCAAGATAAATATTTTTTTGCAACCATTATTAACATTATTTGTATAATTGTATTCTTAACTAATAAAGAAAATATTTCCAAAAAATAAAATACCTATTTATATTGAAATCCTTTAGAAACTAGCCTGACCTTATACTTACACCTACCATCTTTCTCTTCTTTCATCTAATAAACCCATTTGTTCTGAAGAATCATGTTTCTAGAAGGTCTTACCATCAACTCTCATGTTCTTGACACATGGATGTGTTGTAAAAGTGGGTTCCGTAGACCCAACTTGAAAAGTAATTTTTGATTAACATATCATGTATACAATGAGTTATACATGATATATCATTACCATAATAGTTTTGATACTTTTTCCTCTAATATTTACATGGTAATTTCCTTAAGTTATTTGCTTTATCAAAAGGTTATAGTGATTTCCAACTATAATGAGAACTTAAAGATACTATGATAGTAATCTTAAATATATGTCACATGGTCTAGTTACATCATACTAATGGGACATATATGATGTTTATATTTCAGGTTTTGGGGTATCAAAAGCATTGAAACTTCTTCTCATGATTTTTACTCTTGGTGACCTCAAGTAAAATAGATCATGAGGACTAACATGCCAATATGAACACCATATGTTTTGGGTGTCATTGGTTGTTCCTATTCATGAAAACAAGTATTAATATCTATACTTGAGATCAAAATTAATCTATACCATTTGATCATGTATTTTGAGGCAATACAAAAACCATGATATTTGTGTTGTGGTGAAGTAGATTTCCTTGGGTGCATCACTGGTGGTATGAAATTAATTTAATGATAAAGATATAATTTGTCACTTCTATAAATTAAGAGATATATGAGGACCAATTAACTAGTATGGTAGTACCTTTATTAAATCCATTTTCATGGTATAAGAAGGTAAGTCTATTTGGTAAGGTTATAATATAATAATGCAAAAAAAAACGATGATGATACAAAGTCTGCATCCTACTTTATAAGATATCACAAGAAAAAGAGATTATATCACATGGTGTATATTCATAAGAGATTTTAATTTCTATGACTAGACCATATTTTCTTAGGGACCCTAATAGGTAGCTAAACTCCACTCTTGGTATGTGAATATCATTCACTACTATCGAGATAAGGTTCTATAGAGTCACACAAAAAGTGTATTCAGAAGCTTAGACAATTCTTATGAATTGGAGTTTATGACATGGTGGTCACTCCAATCGGGGTCAAGTAATTTTCATGTTTATGCGATCACAAAAAAATAAATAAATAAAATATTATTCAAGTTTATAATAATAACTATTGAATTTATTTACTTAGCATTTATTTAGTGAATATAAAGAAAAATATATTTTGAAAAAATATTTAATATTTAATATTCAAGGTCCATTTAATATTCTCAATAGAGGTGAGTCAATTTAACAAATTATATTTTATCACATAACATAAATTTAATATTACAAGTTAGTGATAAAATATGCATGTCATTTTCAGTAAGTTTTAAGTGTCGTTTGTTTTCTTTTTGGCTCTATTTTAAAGGTTAACTTCTATAAGAGACTAATTGAAATTTATAGAAGTTTTAAACTAGATATTTGAAAATTTTAAGACCTAAAAATAAGAGGTCCAAGAACTTGATCTAATTATTTATTCTCTCCACCCCTCTCTAAGACCTAGAGAGATAAAAAGAAGGGATGATCAAGAATCATTTGATCTAAGTTTGAGGATCGATAATTTGATCTCCTGTGATCGTGACAATATAGAAGATCATTTTATTATCCATTATAGAACCCAAATTTAATAGGATTATGTTCTATCAAGATTATATAATGTGTGTGGATGATCTAGAGTTTCCAAGTTCAGTTCCTTCAAGTGATGATCACTGATGATGAGTGAAACATGTTTTCAATTGAATTCAGATGAGGTATAATTCCAATTTATTTTTTCATGATTAATTTAATTTACATAGGATCATCAGGTGGTTATCAAGTTGAGGTTATTATAGTGATGATATTATAAAATCAATCATAATGTAAAGATTTTAAATTCCCATAATTTCAGGATTTTTCTAAGAACCCAGTACCAATGGGATGAACTCAAGTTCATCCCTGATGACTAACTCCCACTATTTCAAATCCTTAAAACTCATCACCTCTTTGGGAATCTAGGATCCACATCATCTATTAGAAGAAAAATATGAAAAGTTCTCCCATACCTTTGCACTTAGAATATTTCCTCGATAGACCTCTATAGTTCTCCTTACAACCAATCTCATTCTAATACTAAAACTTCCAGAGTGTAAAATTCCAATGCTCACGAATTAGTTGTCCTTAAACTCTCTGGAACTTCAAGCCTAGGAAACACCATCAGAACTTGACCCCTTTCTTCTGATAACTCCATTGGAGAGTCTGGTGTTTCTTAAACCATGGTGCTTCCTGAATTTGTAAGACAACATGCATATTTTTTCCATCCATCTAGTTGGACCCTATTTTTATGATACATTGATTTCATTCCCTGCCAGTTTTTGATCCTTCTGTAAGAATCCTTTTTTAAGATCACACTTTGACTTCTAATTACTTTATGAGAATCATTATCTGAGAATAAAAATACAAATTCGTCATCTCTATAGATAAAAAAAATAATATGAGAGAGACTTATCCTCTATCATGTATCATTCCTTGGCATCAACGTGGGAATAGGCAAGTGTTCCAAAGAATTTGAGGTGTTTCAAACTGACCTTTATTTCAAACTAATAGTTCTCTAGAATTTGTTTCCCAATGGATGAGGATTGACTCTGATTGACTAAGTGTGCTTCAAAATCCACTTCTTTCACCCAAAAAAATTTAGGGAACTCTATATGAATCCTCATGCTCCTAGACTTATTCACTAAAATACTATTCATCCTCTCTATAACTCTATTTTCTCCAGAGTCCTTATCATGATTTTCTCCAAATTATTACCTTTATATTAACAAAAACTCGGGAAATCCCTATATCTGTAGTCACTGGTATTGTTTGAATATAAGAACTTCAAATTACTTTAAGTATCCTTATCCACCATGGAACTCCATAGAATAGAATTTTAGAACACCTAGAACTTTTTATTTATGAAGTACATACAAAATTTTCACATGGATTCATCAATGAATGTCTCATAGTAGTGTAAAACTCTATGAAAATACACCAGAGCTGGCCCCTAAAGATCTATGTGAACCAACTCTAACTTTCAGTGCTTTGTAATTTTCCCTCCCATTTGGAAGTACACCACCACTACTTCACATAGAAATAATCCTAAAAAATTCCATAATTCATGCTTCTAGTATTCAATAATCTCTTAAAATCTAGAATCTATATTCATCTCTCACTTAGGTGGCCAAGATGGTTATGCCAAATTTTAGTAGAAGTAACTTCTCGAGCATGCATTGCTCCTTTCGATAAACTTGTAAGGTAAAAGGTCCCATCCTTCACTCCTTTTTCTAAAACCATGGATCCATGTGAAATATTCTCAATCCAACCATAAGAATTATATATAAAACCAAGTCACCAAGTTATCCCTTGGAAATTAAGTTCTTAGTATGAGGATGTACTGCACACCTTGCAAGTTCAGTAAACTTTTGTTCCTTGTTTGGATAAATAGATCTCCCATGCTAATAATCTCAAGATCTTTCCTATCTACCAAATGAAAATTTCCAAATCTTCTAGAGGTTTAACTTTTTAAGCTCTCCATCACAAATTTTGAATGAAATAAATCTCCATATTATATCAACCAAGACTCAAGTGAGTTAGAAACCCTTAGGATCAAACCACTCTTTTCCTCAAACACAAGGTTCACAAACCCACTTCCATAAGTCTATCTTTTAATGTTACCCTACGATCACTAAAATCCTTTTAAAGGTGGTCTTTCTTCCCACAATGCCAACATAGGAGAGCACCTTTCATCAAGATACTTCTTATTCATCTCCTCAAACCTTTCCTTTTCTGGTGCTTTTTCTGTCCATTATTATTACATCTTCCTTATACACTATAAGTGCTTCTGGAGGATACTCATATCTCCTCCCAAAAAATATATTTATTCAATATCAGGTTGTGCACATCTATGAACTTAAAATTTTCTTTTCCATTAGAATCACTCAAAAAAGTCACCATTGCGTCCCATGAATATAGAAGGGAAGAAATTAATAATAACACCAAAACTAGATATCTAGATTCTACCTTTACTGATTCCATATAAATTAGAATTAAATTGAATTCAATCAGATGGTTGGATACTAACCTTTTGACATTCTCATGCCAAATAGTCTCCTTAGTAATAACACATTGTTCATTTTCATGGTCTCTCATACATATCAACTAAGGGGTTCATGATTTTAGAAATAGTCTTCAATTCTTAAATGTTGAATGAAACATTCCAAGAAAGTAAAATACACGCCATCCCAAGTGTTTTATTTTCCATTCTTTCTCATTCCTCCATTTTCATCACTTCATTCTTATCTCTAGTCAATGTAATATCACTGTCCTTTCACAGAAGACAATCCTCTATTTAAATTTTCATAAAACCAAAATACATTCCATAAAAATTATATAGCTAAAACTTTCTATTTTTAAACATCATCCGACCAGAAATTGTGAACTCCCACTACTTCAAGTCAACACAAAATAAGAGGTAAGGAAATTCTTACTGATTATCTTCTACAAGGAAAAGGAAAAAATATTGCTAATAAGACAAGATTTGAAACAACTTTATTTGGGACTGATCCTCTATAATCACTCCAATAATGAGATTTAATACCACTTGTTAGGATCATGGTCATATTCCTATTAAACCATTGGAAGTAACTCCATTGAAACTTCATGAATATAGGTAAAATCCTAGAATGAAACCCACATATGATTCCTAGAACTTAGAAGATGAAAAAAACTAATTCACCTCACCACAATATAAAACCACCAGAATAATATAGAAAAAATATTATAAATAATGATTATAATAAAACATGAAAGGGAAATAAAAACACACAATGATTACGTGGTTAAAACTTTCACCTTAGTCCATAGGGGAATATTGCTTCACTTTATTTAAAGAATCTGGTGGAAGTATTACAATAATCATGATATCACAATCACATGTTCAAATTTCCCATATTTTCAAAAAGTAACTCACTATGCATTATATAGAAGAGTCCTTTTAATGATTTCATTCACTAATTCCATCTAATATATGTGGGATGAATTCCAACTCCTATGAAATTCCTGGAGGAACTCTTCATTTGGATAAAACCACACACAACCTCAAATTACTCTACCAGTTGACTATTAAAATTTTAAATATATCATAGATATGAAGTCCTACATATCTTATAGTTATTGAACATGCTATAGCCTAATTCTTACACCCCAGTTTTCATTCATATTAACACTTTATTTCTATTTCATATCTCCATGCAGTCGTCAGAAATAAGGTTACTGGATTTCCTTATTTTGATAATCTCATATTTTATTTTTCTGATAAAATGAGTATCACACCTAAACAAATTGTGTCTTGAAACTTATTCTGAGATAGTTATTAAGGATTTGGTAGTGGGGGAAAATATATCCTTACCTCTTAAGGTGGTATAAAGTAATGAAATATCAAAGATAAACTATAAGCATAGTGAAAAACCAGTAGATATTAGGGTTGATTCTAGTTTCCTTTTTCAACCCAAAGGAAAAAATTCTAGTTGGAGTGATTCTAGTGTGGAAGTATTGGACATGTTTGAGTTTAGTGCAATTAGAATCCAAATAAATGTAATGGATGTGAAACTGGGGACCCTACAAAAGTTTTAAAACACTATAGTTGAGGCTTCATGAAAACCTTGATATGATTACTACGTGGTTTTAAATAATATCACCAATATTTTAGGTATTCTCTAAGAACTTATGTTATATGAGCTTTTTTTTGGAAAATGTTTGATCCTTGTTATGTGTCATGTACATGAAATTTATGATGGATCCAGACATAATGAATTTTTCAAGGCATGATATGGCATGTGATGTTTCTGAGTGTGGTTTAGGTTGGGTAAGATTATGTGTTTAGTTCCTTAAGAGCCATTTAAGGTATAGGACCTTGAGTGATTCCTATGCGTGATGAGGGTTACTTAGTTTTTCCTTAGAAACTGGATATAAGTCATGATACTAATGGATGTTAATGGATGATCACACTTAAAGGGTGATCAGAAGTGGAATGACCATGGGAAAAGTGTGAGTAAACATGATTAGGTTTAAAATGGCCAAGGGAATAGGTATTATGATGATTTGGGTTATGGTAGTTTAGTTGTAGATTTTTTGGGGATGGTCAAGTGTGGGTTAACTATAGAGAACTTAGGGGATGAACGATATATTATACAAGGTTTCTATAGTTTGATTATGAAATTACCAAGGGGATATGGGGATCATGGTTAGGATGATATGGTCATATATAAAGGTAAGGAATATGAAATTTTGATTAAGGTGGAAGCCAATGGGTTGACCATTGAGATTTGTGAAATGCTGAGGGATCAAGTGACACAATTATAGTAAATAATAACTTGAGAGATCCAATTGTGGTGAGTTAGACACAAGAGAATTGAAGAAGCACTGATGGGATGATGTTAGAGTTCATAGTGAGTAGGAAGTCATGGGATAAAGCGGATTCATCAACATTGATGTATATATGATGATACCAGGTATCATGGTGATAGATCATCTATGAAATTGGGTGTAAGTGTCATGGACCACCACAATATTCATGGATCATATAGAGAGTCTCATGAGATGAGTCTACTATGATATAGTGATCATGGATCATGAGTTTCATCATTCCATGGAGAATGAAATATGGTAATTAATGTTAGTGCCCATTGATTAGAAATGAGAATGTTCTATGATGAGGGGGTATATCATAAATGAATAGGTTGTGCGGTCCTAGTTCAAAAGGGTTTTTGGAGAATGTCACTGATGATGTGTTTGATGAAATATAACCAAGGTGTTGGAATACTAATGTTGATCCAACATATCCCATATACTTTTGGTTTTGATGATCTCAAAAAACCTTCATTCGTTACTGATGATATTGTTTTCTAAGTATGTTTATTAGGTTTTATCTTATTCTTATATGTTCAGTGGTTAATTTCATCAAGTATGCATTCTGTATGGTTTGGATGAAATCTTCCTAAGTCTGGAAAATTAGCTATGTGACATTTTTGGAGATGTGTTGAAAATAGATACACCAATCAATTACCCATGCCAATCGCCTACATAAAGGAAATGAATATTTCAATAATCTACATCATTGAATTGACTATGTAAAAATTTCATACATAAAAAAGATCGCCTATGTGAGTAGGCTCCTACATGATCATTCGATTACATAAATTGATTACATAGAGAAATCAAATATTTAAGAAATCAACTATATGATCAATCACCTATGTAAATCAATTATGTGAATAAATAAACTATGTCTCTTCAATTGGATATGATAGTGTCAATGAATCATCTATATGAAGAAATCAACTATGTGAATGAAAATCCTACGCGATTCAATTTGACTATGTGAAGAAAAAATCAGCTATGTGGATTCATCTATGTGAATGAAAAGCCTACGTGATTCAATTTATCTATGTGAAGAAAAATCAGCTATGTGGATTCAGTTTCTCAATTCTTCTATATGGATTCATTTTCAAAAATTGGCTATATCATGTTGTAATTTGTTATTTATTATCATTGAATCACTTGAGTGAGAATTTTAATACTATTTTACAATATTTAAATGATATATTTCTTCTATAAGATAAAATAAAATATAATAATAGCCAAGTACTATGACAAAATACAAGGATGATATATTTTATATATATCTACTATTGATGAGGTATTTTCAAGGAAAAGAACATGTCACTGATCCCTATTTTCTACAAATCATGTGTTGTGAATTTAAATATGAAGTAAGTGAATGCATTACAAAAAGGAGGTGTGGGAGTACAAACTTATGCATGAGAAGTGAAGTGGATAAGATAATTATTTCAAAAAGGATCTTAAAAATGAAAATATTTTTTTCCTAAGTAAAAAATCAAGAAGAATTTTTGGATTATCATCTGTGATTATTGAAAATATTTTATGTGTTTAGAAGACTCTCCTTGAAATACTTATTCTTAAGATATTTTCACTTTGAGATATATATTTTTTCAAATGTCTCTTACAACTGTGCGATGAAATTTTTAAAACACTTTTGTTTATTATATTTTATTGTAACAGTTCTGGACAAAAGAAACTTTGAAGACTATTTATTATAAATCCTTTCTCAATCCTAGTTGAAATCTCTTATTCTTGTACTAAGTATCCACTTCTTACACTCAGTTATGCAATACCTGGAAAAATGTCTTGCATTTCTCTGCAAAAGGATTGGTCTAGTGAAAATCATCACACTCATGGGGAAGAGTGGTAGTGGAGTGGACTAGGGGAATTTCATTACGAAAACCACTATAAATATCTCTATGTTTGTTTCTATTTTTATACTTTTATTTCCAATTCATGATTTGTTAAATAAAATAATATAAATCACTCATAAACAAGAGAGGGTGGTTTTTATAAGTGAATAAAAATTTAAAGAACTTAATTCACCCCCATTGAGTCTTAATACAGCCAGTCTCTAAAAATATTTGGTATCAGGGGTAGTTATTATTGAGTTCTAAACTGTAAGAGTTGAAATCTAAAGATCTCTTAAACAATGGTCGCTATGACCGACAATAGAGAAGGAATATATATGGTTAGAGCACCTTATTTTAATGGTGAGAATTATGGATGTTGGAAGGCACATATGATCATATATCTATAGAACCTTGGTCTAAAGGTTTATCTAAAAGATTTATTGCATTATTAACTTTCAAAGAAAAAATTATAAACTTAGGATGCTGAAACTGGAGTAGACTATAATGTGAATTATAAATCTATGAATTCTATAATATTTGTATTAGGTTTTGATGAGTTTAATAGAGTTTATCAATGTCAAATATCCCATGAAATGTGGACTACAATTTGAATTTCTTATAAAGGAAAGAATAATATGAAGACTCACAGGTATAATACTTCCAAAATAAAGCTTGAAAATTTTAGAATGATGGATGGTGATAGTATCACACAGTTTAATGAAAGACTTATAGGAATTGAAAATAATTTTTCTACTCTAGGGATATCTATTACTGAATGAGACCAGGCTCTAAAAGTTCTAAGAATACTACCACCAAGTTGGAGTGGTATTTTGGATTCTATTAAACAATCAATAGAGGTAAGAAGCTTTAAAATAAAATATTTTATTGGTACACTAATGATGTATGAGGTCGATATAGAAGTTGAATCTTGAGAAAATAGGTTATTTAAAAATGATAATGATGCTTTAAAAGTATCAACTTCATATAATGATAAGATGTGTAAAGAAGTTCAAATAGCTGAGCCATCTAATGAAATTTTTTAAAGTAGTTCTGATTCAGACAATGATATTTCTCACTTTTATATAAAATTCAAGAAGTTATATGAATATAGGATAGATTTTAAGAAAAATTTCAATAAATATAATAATTAAGATGAAAATTATAAGGAAGTAAGATGTTATGAGTATAGGAAGCTTGGAAATATCAAGCCTAACTATCCGCAACTTCAAGATGACAAATATCTAGAAAATAAATACTTCAATAAAGTTGGTTATAAGAAAAATTATAAGAAATATATAAAGGAAACATAGATTACTTCAGAGGATTCTAGTAATGTCTCATCTTTAGAATTATAAGCTATTCATTTTAATTAGAAATCCTACATGTGTTTTATGGAATATACTGGTGAGGTAAATTATTTCTATTTTTATGAATGAAAAACTAAACCAGTAAATTAATATTTCTCATTTGAGGAACTATATGAATATTATTCCATGTTAGAAGCTAAATATGAATATATAAAAAATAAAAATAGAACTCTTAAAAAATCATGCGAAGTGATTGTAAATGAAAAATAGGACTTAACTTAACAAATGTTTTTTAAACCAAACTATAATATTCTATTGAATCATGTATTGAACATGGAAATAAAATAGAAAAATAATAAAAAGAAGTTCAAGGCTTTAAAGATGCTGCTTGTTTGTTTACAAAAGGTAAAAATTACTTAAATCAAATTCTTAGAAACAATAAAACTCATAAAGATAGATTTTGAATAGGAAGTCAAGGTAAAAACCAATATTTTACAAGAAATATTTTTTAATTTTTTCCAAAAATAAAAATCTTTCAAAAGTTACTTGTTTTTATTATGGTGAGCTAGGGAACTATGAAAATAATTACGATTTAAAAAACACATATTTTTATAGAGTTAAAAAATTATTCTTTCGCAATTTTTTTTTCAATGTATAGTGTTGAACATTTTAGACAAACTAAACATAATTTGATTCCTAAATGCTTAGTTGTTAACCATGATGGACCCAAGAAAATATGGTTACCAAAATAATTTATTTTTTAATTTGTATTTATAGGTACCAAGGTCCAAGAGCACCAATGAAATATAGAATATGGACCGTGGATTCTCAAGGCATATGAGTGGATATTTATTTAATTTTTACTCTTTATCAAAGATGTTGAGCAATGTATTGTTTTCAAACAATTCAAAATAATGTTTTTTAAATGGGGAGATTATTTTAAATAATACTCTGTCTCTTTATGATGATTTTGATGCTCACAAATACCCTTAATTATTTACTAATTATTTCATTGAGTATTTTGCAGGAATTTATTTTATTTATTTATTTCATATAACGAGATTTCATACTTCATTTATTCCGAGATCAATTTTAGCGTGTTCTGGAATCACTATAGCGCGAGATCAATTTTAGCGTGTTCTGGAATCACTGTAGCGCGAGATCAATTTTAGCGCGTACTGGAATCACTGTTCATACCCTACGTTGATGAACGTAATGTATGGATGAAAAGTTTACTTTTTATGTTAAAAGAAACGTATGGTTAAGGAACCTTACGTTATTTTGAAACGTATGGTTAATGAATCTTACGTTGTTGAAAAGTATTGAAGAAGAACATTACGTTTGGAAGGAACCTTACGTTTTCGTTGTTGGACAAGTATGGAAGAGAAACCGTACGTTAGTTTTCAGTGTTGAGTTTGTTTCTCAAGAGTATGGATTATCAACCTTACTTTTATAATCAACCGTACGTTCTTTGAAGAGTTGAAGCGAGACAAAGTATGGATGATCAACCCTACGTTTGAATGCTGAAGAGAAAGTATGTATGTTCAACCTTACGTTTTTGAACCTTACGTTTGTGAACCTTACGTTTGTGAACCCTACGTTTGGAGCCACGTCATCAACCCTACGTTTGGCGTCGGGATATTTTTGACAGACGATATTTCCTTTTGCATTGGTCAAACAAGCGGATTATTAGGCGGATTTCGAGCTAATTCTTAAGTACGACTTTGACTGAATCAAAGACGATTTTCAACGGATTACTGATTGATTTAAACAGAGCTTTTTATGCCGATTCTTCAGGGGAATTACAACGGCTCTGTTATTTCTTTTTAATATCGCGAATCTAAAGGAGATTTTCATGGATCTATTTATGCGGAAGATTTTCTCAGATTTGAATATATATGTTCTATCTTGGAAACTTCGGATATATATATACACAGGAAAGTGTGTGAAATATATAGATTGATCTTTTAACGAACAAGAAACAGAGACTGTGTAAAGGCGTTCTTTTCTGGTGATCGAGAAGAAGTGTAAAACCTTTATTACCGAAGGAAGATCTTGATAGCAGATTCACGTGTTCTACATCGACTATCTGTTGTAAATCTATTGCTGCTGAAGTTGTGAAGTTTCTGGTAATATCTATTGCAACTGGATCGACTCAGAACTGTTTTGATTACAGATCTTTATTTTCTGAAGACAACGATATATCTACTGTCAATTGCATTCTGTTGCAATTGTGAAGAACAACTGGAGAAGTGTTTTCTTTATCGAAACCCTTTTTATTTTTGAGTGATCAGCTTCTCGTTCTAAGCTGTGTGGGTTCGTGTTTGAACCAGGAAGGCTGTGTTTGCCTGAATCTTGTAAAGGTGTCAACTGCCTGTACTCAGTTGTGGACAGGTCTGTGGAAACGAGGACCAGATAGTGAAAATCTCCAAGCTCGTGGATTTGAGCGTTGGTGGAGTGGACTAGGGGCCTTCTGTTCCCCGAACCACTATACATCCGTGTGTTCATGCTTTTACTTTTTCCGCTGCATATTTAATCGTGCAAAAGCATAGTGGACAGAATTTGTCTAAATTGAAGAGATTGTAATAATTTTGAAAAGACACAATTCACCCCCCTCTTGTGTGTAATCTGTAGATTCAGATCCAACAATTGGTATCAAAGGAGGTGCTTCTTATTTTTTTTTAAAGTCTTATCAAGCTAGAAGTATTTAAAGATTATACATAGTGTATCATGGCTGATATGAGAGAGGGAATGTCAATGGTCAGAGCACCTTACTTTAATGGAGATAATTATGGCTGCTGGAAATCACGTATGATTATTTATCTGAAAAATCTTGGTTACAAAGTCTATTCAAAGATTCTGACTCCCTATGAAATTCCTGAAAATCCCGATACATGGAGTGCTGCTACAGAGGCTGAGTATGACATAAATTCAAAAGCTATGAATGCAATAATCTGTGGTCTAAGACCAGATTAATTTAACAGAGTATCTCAATGCCCGAATGCATATGAAATGTGGCAAACAATAGCTGTTGCTTATGAAGGAACAGATAATGTAAGACAGATGAGATATGCAACTGCTAAGTTAAAATTCGATACTTTCAGAATGATTGAAGGAGAGAGCATCACTCAGATGAATGGAAGATTGACAGAAATTGTCAATAATATAACAGCTCTAGGAGAACCAATCAAGCAGGCTGATCAAGCGTTGAAGGTACTGAGAGTACTTCCTACTCGATGGAATGGAATCTCTGCAGCAATCAGACAATCAACTTCTATTAAAGATCTAACTATGAGAGAACTGATTGGTACATTGATGATGTACGAGGCTGAAATGCAAGATGAGGTAAATGAGCATAAAGTCTACATAAAAAGGGAAAACACTGCGTTGAAAGTGACTTCTCAACAAAAGGATAGAAAGATGAAGAACAGAGAAGTAAGTGCTAAATCAGAAAGCTCTGATTCTTCAAATTCGGATGAAGAACTGGCTCAGCTAGCCAGAAAATTCAGAAAGTTCTATAGTAAGAAGAAAGACTTCAAGAAATCCTTCAAAAAGGATAGCAAGGAAGTGAGATGTTATGAATGCAAAAAGATGGGACATATCAGACCGGATTGCCCAAAATTGAAAGATGCAAAGAAGAAGAAATTCTTCAAAAGAGATGATTATGAGTAGAAAGACAAGAAAGCTATGAAAGCTACTTGGAGTGTTTCTGAAGACTCAAGTAATTCTTCTGAATCAAGCTCAGAGAAGGAGGAAGCCAATTTAAAAGCAAATATGTGTTTCATGGATGAAACTGATGAGGTACACTCATACTACTCCTCTGACTCAAATAATGAATCAAACTCTGAAACAAGCTTCTCAAATAAAAAACTTGCAGCTTACTGCAATATGCTTGAAGAAAGGTATGACTCATTATTTAAAAAATATAAATCTATAAAGAACTTGCACAAAGCTATTTCAGATGAGAGAAATACTTTGCTAAAACAACATAAGGAATTAATTGACAGATACAACTCTGCTGACTCAAATAAAATTAATTTTGAATCAAAAATAAAAACTCTACAGGATGAAGTAGAATCTTATAAAAAGGATGAATTAGTTTTTACAAAAGGAGAAAACACCTTAAATGAGATACTTGGAAAAACTGTAATTAAAAAGGAAAGGTTTGGAATTGGAAGTAAAGGAGAAAAACCTAAGTTATACAAAAATTATTTTGTTCCTAGCACTAAACAGGTTATTTGTAACTTCTGTGGAACAAAAGGTCATATAGCTAAAAACTGTTTTCTAAGACAACCTCAAATATGTGGAATTAAGAAAGCTTATATTTCCAACGATCTATATGATTCAATCAATTTTAAGAAAACAAAGCAAATCTGGATACCCAGATCACTGCTTGCTAACACTCCTGGACCCAACAAAATATGGGTACCAAAGCAATTTGTTTGAATGTCTTTGCAGGTAGCAGGTCACCAAAGAAAGAAAGAAATATGGTATATGTACAGTGGCTGCTCAAGACACATGAGTGGAACTTCAGCTAATTTCTCTTCTCTTACTCGAAAGGAAGGAGGACTTGTCACCTTTGGTGACAATGCCAAAGGAAAGATTATTGGTATTGGAACAGTTGGAGATCTAGAGACAGTCTCAATCAACAAAGTACTTTATGTACAAGGGTTAAAACACAATCTGATAAGTATCTCTCAACTCTGTGATGATGGATACACTGTTGATTTTACTAACAATAGTTGTACTGTTTCTAAAGATAAACTGTTTAAGTTTAGAGCACCCAGAACTGATAATGTTTATACTTTGGATTTGTATTCCTTGTGTAAACAACAAGTAAACTGCTTAACTGCTAATATAAGTGAATCCTGGATCTGGCATAGAAGACTTGGTCATTGCAATATATATGCTTTACATAAATTATCTAAGAAACATCTAGTTTCTGATTTGCCTAGTCTCAAATTTGAAAATGACAGATTCTGTGATGCATGTCAGCTTGGCAAGCAACACAAATCATCATTCAAATCTGTTAATAAAGTTGCTACAACTAAACCTCTAGAACTTATCCATATGGATTTGTTTGGACCTTCAAGAGTAGCAAGTTTAGCTGGTAAATTATATGTTTATGTATTAGTTGATGATTATTCTAGATTTACTTGGATTTTCTTTTTGAAATTTAAAAGTGAAGCTTTTAGTTTATTTGAAGGTTTTTGTAAATCTATTCAAAATGAAAAAGGTTTTAATATAATCTCATTGAGAAGTGATCATGGTGGAGAATTTGAGAACCAGGAATTTAATTCCTTTTGCTCAAACATGGGTATTAAACACACCTTCTCTGCTCCAAGAACACCTCAACAGAATGGGATTGTAGAAAGAAGAAATAGAACTATTCAAGAAATGGCTAGAACTATGTTAAATGAATATAGCCTACCTATATATTTCTGGACAGAAGCTGTTAATACAGCTTGTCATATAATGAATAGAATTTTAATAAGACCTATTTTGAAAAAGACACCCTATGAACTATGGAATAACAAAAAACCTAAAGTAAATTACTTTAAAGTTTTTGGATGCAAGGTTTACATCTTGAATACCAAAGATAATCTTGGTAAATTTGATCCAAAATCTGATAAAGGTATTTTCTTAGGATATTCTGCAACCTCCAAAGCTTATAGAGTCTATAATAAAAAGTCAAGGATTGTTGAAGAATCATTTCATGTGAAATTTGATGAATCTGATCCTTTTGAGAAAAGGATAGAACAAATAGATGAACCTGATTCTAATGAAAACATGAGACTTGAGAATTTAAAGAATGACTTTGAAAATGATATAAAAGAAATTCAGTCCAGTTCAGAAGAACATGACACTGAAGAACCTTTGAATATAATGCCTAGACAGTCTAGAACCTTAAAGAATCACCCTTTAGAATCTGTGATAGGTGACTTAGAGACTGGTATTCAAACTAGAAGAAACTTTGGAAACATAGTTGAATTCTCTGCTTTCCTATCCCAACAAGAACCTAAGACCATAGAAGAAGCCTTAGATGATGAGAGCTGGGTAATAGCAATGCAGGATGAATTGAACCAGTTTAAGAGAAATAAGGTTTGGGAATTAGTTGAAAGACCACATGATTATCCAGTAATAGGAACTAAATGGGTCTTTAGGAATAAACAGGATGATCAAGGGATAATAACTAGAAATAAAGCAAGATTAGTAGCTAAAGGATATAATCAAGAAGAAGGAATAGATTATGATGAGACCTTTGCACCTGTAGCCAGGTTAGAAGCCATTAGAATCCTTTTAGCCTATGCATCTTATATGAATTTTAAATTATTTCAGATGGATGTTAAATCTGCCTTTTTAAATGGTTATTTAATGGAGGAAGTTTATGTTGAGAAACCTCCTGGTTTTGAAAATTCTCAAAAACCAGATTCTGTTTTCAAACTTACTAAAGCTCTTTATGGCCTTAAACAAGCACCTAGAGCTTGGTATGAAAGACTAAGTTCTTTTCTTTTGAAAAATGATTTTACTGTTGGACTAGCAGATCCAACACTCTTTAAGAAAACTATGAAAAATAATGTTTTGTTGGTTCAAATTTATGTTGATGATGTAATTTTTGGATCAACCAATAAAATTCTTTGTCATGAATTTTCAGAATTAATGCAAAAAGAATTTGAAATGAGTATGATGGGAGAATTAAATTTCTTTTTGGGTCTTCAAATATTTCAAAAAGATTTTGGAAATGTTTTAAATCAATGCAAATACATTACTGATTTACTTAAGAAATTTGGACTTGAAAACAGCAAGACATTTACAACTCCTATATGTACTAATATAAAACTTGATTTGGATGAAACTGGAAAATAAGTGGACAACAAGTTATATAGAGGTATGATTGGTAGTTTGTTATATCTTACTGCTAGTAGACCAGATATAATGTATTCAGTATGTCTTTGTGCTCGATTTCAATCAAATCCCAAAGAATCCCACTTAACTGCTGTTAAACGAATTTTTAGATATTTAAAAGGTACTATTTATCAATCTCTGCTTTATCCAAAAACCTCTGATTTTAATTTAATTTCATATTCAGATGCTGACTTTGGAAGCTGTAGATTAGATAGGAAGAGTACTTCAGGAACATGTCACTTTTTAGGAAAGTCTTTAGTATCATGGTCTAGTAAGAAACAACACTCAGTTGCCCTGTCAACAGCCAAGGCAGAATATGTGTCTGCAGGTAGTTGCTGTGCACAGGTGTTGTGGATGAAAAACACTCTTATGGACTTTGGATTAAATTTCAATAATACACCTATTTTATGTGATAATACTAGTGCAATTAATATTTCAAAAAATCCTATTAGTCATTCTAGAACTAAGCACATTGATATAAGACATCACTTTTTAAGAGATCATGTGTTTAAAAAGGATATATTTTTAGAATTTGTAAATACAGAAAATCAATTAGCAGATATTTTTACTAAACCACTTCCCACGGCAAGGTTTGAATTTATTAAGGGGGAGTTAGGTTTATTTAATTTTAAATAGTTTTTTTTAATCTTATTCTGTTTTCGAATTCTGCTTAATTTTTGTTTCCCGCTATAAGTAATTTTATTTTGTTTTAAATAAAAGTAATGATTAGTGATTACACGGGAATCAAGGCTGTCAGAACCGTTTCACCTTCTAAACTGTTTCACCTTTTTCGGAAACCCTTTCGAAAACCTAAAACCGCACATCTGCTCCAAAACCCTTTTCTGAATCTTCAAACCCTAAACTTACGAACCTTCAGAAATCGTTGTTGAAATGGCAAAGACTAAGCGTCCAGATGAAGCTGAGAGCAGTGCTGCAAAGAAACCTAAAGTAGTTGGTCGGAAAATACTGCAAGGTAAAGTCATAGATTTAGAATGGCTGTTTGAAACTAATTTACTGTTGAAGCAAGCGTTGTCGTTTCAAAGCCTTGAGCAAGCTTTTAATAGTGAAAACTCTGAGTTTCTATATGAGGCAGAAATGATACATTTCTTTAGAACTGTTCAGTTTAGCCTTGGAGATACGGAGGATAGTTTATTGGCTCAAATAGAGGATAAGGACTTTTCCATATCATCTGTAGAGATAAGTCAAATTCTTAACTGCCCTCATGAAGGAGTTTTTCATTTCGATTTACGGAATATTGGAGATTATGTACATAAGTCTGAAGACATTATGTCTTTTCTGTTTGGAACCAGAGTGATAAAGAAAATGTTTATTAAAGATTTGGAGCCCGATCAGAAAATCTTGGTAAAATTTGTTCAGACTGGTTTAGCACCAAGGATGGCTGAGATGGAGAAAATCCTATACCCTGACATGTACATAATGTATCTTCTGATGTGTGATATTAAGTTTAATTTTCCTCGGTTTATGATAAGATATCTGAGATACTGCTGTCAGAGTGAAGCAAGAATGACCTTTTTCCCTTATGGAAGGTTCATTTCTTTGTTTTTGTTTAAAAGAGGAATGATCAGATTGGTAGATGCTGGGGTGAAATGTCACCACATTAATGTTTTTAATGCTGGAACTTTGAGGAAAGTAGGATACTTCTGGAGCACAATTAAAGGAAAACTCTTACCTGTTGGAGCTGAGGAAGACTCGGAGAGTGCTCAGGCTCAACCGGCTAAGTCCAAGGAGGGACAAGCAGAATCAAGGGTTAGTACAGTGGCAAGGAGAATTCGCTTTGAGATGGAGGAAGTTGAGGAAGAGAGAAGTCAAGAAGGACTTCAATCTAGAAGGAAGAGGTCAATTGATGATGAAATTATCTCTCCTGCCTTGAAATCCTCTGAACCGGTAATTTCTTATTCATTTGTGAGAGAAGCTGTTGTGGAGCAGACTGCACCGATAGAGGAACCAGTAACTCAAACGGAAATCCAAAAAGAACCTCAATCTGCTGCTGTGGCTGTTGAAAAAGTAATTCCACAAGAACAACTTATGGAGGCAGTGCCTGGTGAAGAAGTGGCCCGACCTCAAGATTTACATGAAAATATTGTTCTTGACCATTCAGTAGAAGTCAGAGAGACTACTGTTCGTGATGAACGTACTTCTGAAGCTAATACAGAGGTACTTCAGGAAGATTTTTCAGTGGAAGAGTTTCAAGCTTCAAAAGCTAGTTCAGTGGATCAACCATGTCAGGACAAGGACAAAGAACAGTCAGATGCAGATTCTTTACCACTTGCCCTGCCTCATCAACCTATTTCTGGACATGAGAATAGAGCACAGAGTACCCCTGATTCGAGAAAAGAAGAAGTTGTTGAGTTGTACAAGCGTATCTCTCAATTAGAATCTGAGAATGATAGTCTCAGAAATTCTCTGAACTTAGAGCAGTTGAAGTTTCAGAAGCTGAAAGAATGTACTGTTTCAAGACAGGAAGTAGATTTGTTTAAGACTGATATGTTGCATGCTGTTGATCAGTTAAAATCAGAGATGGTAAAGAAAGATGATTTGTCTGAGATGAAGATTTACATGGAGAATAAATTTGAGTCTGTTGCAAACAATGCTGTGAGTGGATCAGGTTCTTCACCTGATTTGATTCGAAGATTTCAAGAAATTACTGGAGCAATGAGCAATATGAGTGACAGATTACACGATCTTCAGTGTAATAGTGCCCCTTTGTCAGTTTTGCTAGATAATCAGAAATTTTTAGTGGATCAGTTGACATCTGGAGAGCAACCGATTAGGATTCTTTTGAATCAGTTATCAGAAAAGCTGGCTCTTTTTGTTGAAAAAGAAGAAAGAATGCATGAGTTTTTCAGAGTTAATTTGATTGAAGATATTCATATGACTCAAGAGAATAGAGATCTTATCATCAAGTTAGGAGATGGGATGATGAAGAGGCTCAGAGAACAGTTTACAGAGATCAAGACCGCGATTCAAAGGAGATAGACACCTTTTTCCCTGTCTTATCCATGAACCTTGATTCCTCTGTATATCACAATCGTTTATATATATAACAGCTTGTGAATGAAAATTCTCTTCTTTTGTTTTTGTTTTGTTGTTATTTATTGATTTATGATTGAGTTAGCCAGTATAAAAAATTCACTTATTCATATACAATTAATTATAGCATTTACTTATAGTTCAGTGCAATATTGAATGTGTTCAAATCCGTAATTTTTTCATTCTTTTTGATATCACAAAAAGGGGGAGAATTTGGATAAACACAACATTTAAATTCATTTGTTTCCTATGAAGAAATTTGGATATATAGGAGAAGACATTTATCTTTTATCTATTTTTTAGCTGAAAATTTATTTTTATGGGGGATAAATTTTATTATAGTTAAATATTGTTTTAATCCTTTCAGAATTCTAAAATTTTATAAAACTAATTTTTCAATAAAGATTGCAATTAAATTAGTTCTATTATTTTATGGGTTTTGTGATCATCAAAAAGGGGGAGATTGTTGAGCAATGTATTGTTTTCAAACAATTCAAAATAATGTTTTTTAAAGGGGGAGATTATTTTAAATAATACTCTGTCTCTTTATGATGATTTTGATGCTCACAAATACCCTTAATTATTTACTAATTATTTCGTTGAGTATTTTGCAGGAATTTATTTATTTTATTTATTTCATATAACGAGATTTCATACTTCATTTATTCCGAGATCAATTTTAGCGTGTTCTGGAATCACTGTAGCGCGAGATCAATTTTAGCGTGTTCTGGAATCACTGTAGCGCGAGATCAATTTTAGCGCGTACTGGAATCACTGTTCATACCCTACGTTGATGAACGTAATGTATGGATGAAAAGTTTACTTTTTATGTTAAAAGAAACGTATGGTTATGGAACCTTACGTTATTTTGAAACGTATGGTTAATGAATCTTACGTTGTTGAAAAGTATTGAAGAAGAACATTACGTTTGGAAGGAACCTTACGTTTTCGTTGTTCGACAAGTATGGAAGAGAAACCGTACGTTAGTTTTCAGTGTTGAGTTTGTTTCTCAAGAGTATGGATCATCAACCTTACTTTTATAATCAACCGTACGTTCTTTGAAGAGTTGAAGCGAGACAAAGTATGGATGATCAACCCTACGTTTGAATGCTGAAGAGAAAGTATGTATGTTCAACCTTACGTTTATGAACCTTACGTTTGTGAACCTTACATTTGTGAACCCTACGTTTGGAGCCACGTCATCAACCCTACGTTTGGCGTCAGGATATTTTTGACAGACGATATTTCCTTTTGCATTGGTCAAACAAGCGGATTATTAGGCGGATTTCGAGCTGATTCTTAAGTACGACTTTGACTGAATCAAAGACGATTTTCAACGGATTACTGATTGATTTAAACAGAGCTTTTTATGCCGATTCTTCAGGGGAGTTACAACGGCTCTGTTATTTCTTTTTAATATCGTGAATCTAAAGGAGATTTTCATGGATCTATTTATGAGGAAGATTTTCTCAGATTTGAATATATATGTTCTATCTTGGAAACTTCGGATATATATATACACAGGAAAGTGTGTGAAATATATAGATTGATCTTTTAACGAACAAGAAACAGAGACTGTGTAAAGGCGTTCTTTTCTGGTGATCGAGAAGAAGTGTAAAACCTTTATTACCGAAGGAAGATCTTGATAGCAAATTCACGTGTTCTACATCGACTATCTGTTGTGAATCTATTGCTGCTGAAGTTGTGAAGTTTCTGGTAATATCTATTGCAACTGGATCGACTCAGAACTGTTTTGATTACAGATCTTTATTTTCTGAAGACAACGATCTATCTACTGTCAATTGCATTCTGTTGCAATTGTGAAGAACAACTGGAGAAGTGTTTTCTTTATCGAAACCCTTTTTATTTTTGAGTGATCAGCTTCTCGTTCTAAGCTGTGTGGGTTCGTGTTTGAACCAGGAAGGCTGTGTTTGCCTGAATCTTGTAAAGGTGTCAACTACCTGTACTCAGTTGTGGACAGGTCTGTGGAAACGAGGACCAGATAGTGAAAATCGCCAAGCTCGTGGATTTGAGCGTTGGTGGAGTGGACTAGGGGCCTTCTGTTCCCCGAACCACTATACATCCGTGTGTTCATGCTTTTACTTTTTCCGCTGCATATTTAATCGTGCAAAAGCATAGTGGACAGAATTTGTCTAAATTGAAGAGATTGTAATAATTTTGAAAAGACACAATTCACCCCCCTCTTGTGTGTAATCCGTAGATTCAGATCCAACAAAAGAGTGATAGAGGTCATGTCAGATTTGGTGATAATTCTAAAGGAAAATTTTTAGGAGTTTGATCTATTGGAAATTCAAACTCTGCCCTTATCAACAAAGTTCTCAATGTGGATGGTTTAAAGAACAATTTAATAAGTATCTCTTAATTTTTTTGATTAAGGTTATGTTATTGACTTTTGAAATAGTAATGTTTTATTTTTAAAGATAAAATTATTAAATTTAAGGCGCCATGAACATATAATGTCTATACTCTAGATCTTAATTATTTGAGTAGATAAAAGGTGAATTGTTTAAACAATGAAACAAATGAGTCATGGATATGGAATAGAATATTTGGACATTATAATGTGTATTATTTGGGAAAATTGTCCAAAAATAAATTTAGTTTTGGATTTACCTCAACTTAAATTGAATAAAAAGAAGACATGTGATACATGCCAAATGGGAAAGTAACACAAGTTATCTTTTAAACTAATTAAATACGTTTTTACTCCTAGACTCATATAATTTATTCATATAGATTTGTTTGGGACATTTAGAGTTCTAAGACTAAGAGGAAAATCTTTTGTTTATGTTTTATTCAATGATTATTCTATATTTACATGGGTTTTATTTTTTAAGTATTAAAAGTGATGTTTGTTTTGTTTTTATAAGTTTTTTAAAATTGGTTCAAAAGAATAAAGATTCCAAAATTATTACTTTAAGAAGTTATCATGCATGAGAATTTAAAAACCATGAGTTAAATTCCTATTGTTCAAAACATGGTATCAAGCATACCTTTTCTACCCCTAGGACACCGTAACAAAATGGTATTGTTGAAAGGAGGAATAAGTCTTTGCAAGAAATTTCTAGAACTATGTTATGTGAATATAACCCGCCTACTCATTTCTGAGATGAAGTGGTGAATACAGTATGTTAAGTTATAAACATAGTTTAAATTAGACCTATTTTAAAGAAAAAACCTTATGAGCCAAGAAATAATAGAAATTCAAAAGTTGGATACTTTACGGTTTTTGGATGTAGAGTTTATATTCTAAACACCAAGGATAATCTTGGAAAGTTTGATACAAAATATGATGAAATAATCTTCCTAGGCTATTATACTACTTCAAAATCATATAGAGTTTTCAATAAATGATCAAAGATTTTTGAAGAATCAAATCATGTGAAATTTTATGAAAGTTATATTTTTGATCACAATGTAACTCAAATTGATGAACTAAGTGACTATTTTAAAACATGATATCTAGAACTATTTTTGATTACAAAAAGGATTAAGATTTGGAACTTGATTTTCCAAAATCAAATCCTAAAAGTTTGGATTCCAGTGAACCTAAAAGTGTGATGGGTAGACAATATGGAACCCTTAATAAAAATCCTTTAGAAAATGTTATAGGAGGTATAGATGATGTAATTATAACTAAAAGGAGTGTAGGAAACCTTTTAGTGTTTTCTATATTTTTATCTTAGTTAGAATTTAAATCTATAGAAGAATCCTTGGTAGATGAAAGTTGGGTTGTAGCTGTGCAAGAGGAATTAAACTAGGTCAAGAGGAACAAGGTATGATAATTAGTTGATAGAACCTATAAATATCCTATTATATAAACAAAATTAGTTTTTATGAATAATTAATATGATCATGGTTTTATATCTAGGAATAAATCTATTCTTGTAGAAAAGGGTATAATCAGGAAGAAGGTATAGACTACAAGGGGACCTTTCCCCCAATTGCTAGATTATAATCCATTTGGATTATTTTATCTTATGCATCATATATAAATTTTAAATTATATCAAATGGATTTAAAATATTTTTTTCTAAATGGTTTTCTAATGGAGAAAGTTTATATTTAAAACCTTATAGTTTTTAAGATCCTCAATTTCTAAATTCAGTTTTTAAACATACCAAATCTCTTTATGGACTTAAACAAGCACCAAGATCTTGGTATTAACATTTAAGTTCTTTTATTTTATCAAATTATTTCTCATTAGGTAAGTAAAATCTTAATTTATTTAAGAAAAATTAATCTTTAGATATCTTGTTAATGAAAATATATATCGATGATGTAATTTTTGGTTCTATAAATAAAAAATTGTGTAATGAATTTTCAAAAATCATGAAAAAAGAATTTGAAATGAGCATGATGAGTGAGTTAAATTATTTTTTATATTTTAAAATTTATCAAAAATAGTTACATACTAGAATTATTTAAAAGGTTTGGACTTGAAAGTGGTAAAGTATACACTACCCCAATGAGTTCTATTGAAAAACTTGACTTGGATTAAGCTGGGAAACCGGTTAAAAACAATATTTAGAGAGGAATAATTGGGATTTTATTATATTTGACTTCTAGTAGACCAAATATTATGTTTTTAATATGTATTTTTGATCGATTTCAATCTAATCCTAAGGAATAACATTTAGAAGTTTCCAAAAGTATTTTAAGATACTTAAAAGGAACAATTTATCATTCCTTTATTTTTACAAGAAGTTCTAATTTTAATTTAATATCATACTTTGATGATGAATTTGGTGGTTGTAGATTAGATAGGAAGATCACTTTAGGAAATTTCAATTTTCTAGGTAAATACTTCGTATCCTGGTCTAGTAAGAAGCAACAATATATTGCATTATCTACTACAGAATCATAATATATTGCTGCTAGTAGTTTTTGTGAATAAGTGTTGTGGATAAAAGACACCTTAATGGACTTTAGATTCAATTATAATCAAGTATCAATCAAATTTCTTAACACTTTATTATCAACATTTCTAAGAATCCAATAAATCATTCATGAACAATGTATATATACTCAAGGCATCATTTCTTAAGAGATCATGCTAAAAAAGGTTATATTTCTCTTTATTTTATCTCTATAGAGAATTAGTTATAATATATTTTTACTAAACCCATTGTGTTTGAGCATTTTGATTTTATTAAAATATAATTGGGTTTATTCATTTTTAAATAGATTTACTATATTTTATTTATTCTAATTTAATTGAATTTATTCTCTTTATTATTGTTGAAATTTAAAATTGAGTGTTTTATTATATTATTTAGTTTAATGACATATGAAAATTACTCTTATTTGTGTGTTTTTTATTCAAATATTGAAAATATAAACTCCTTTATTATTTTAGTTTTTTATTTATTAATTTATTTATCAGTCAGAATTATCCCTAAAACTAAAACCAAGTATGTAAGAAAATTGTGATTTTGGTATTTGAATGAATAAAAAATCAACTCACAATCCTTTTAGTATTTGTATACATAACTTCACTTTGAATTCAAACCACCATCTCTAACCTCTAAATCCCTATTCAACCTTTAATTGAACTTTTCAAAATAGGAAATTTTAGGCATGTTGATGATGGAAGATTGAGTTTTTCTAAGAAATCCAAAGGAACTAGAAGAAGGGTTCTTGTGGTAAAGGCCATAAATATGGAATGGATGGAGAAAATAGAAATGATGTTAAAGAAAACACTTGATTTTCAAGGTTATTATTTTTTGTTTGATGAGAAAAAGTTAGTTTTCCTTTTTTTGTAAAAAGTTAATGAGTTCTTGATGAATGCCGAGTTTCAATTTAATCAAACAAAGGATTCAATATCATCAAATGTTAAAGGAAATATAGTGGTAGTTTCTTCTATTGAAATGGCTGATATCTTTCATTGTACTTATGAGTGGGTGTTCTTTCTAAGTCAGACTCTTGTTGGGACAAGCTCAGTAGGTCCAGAATAAGTGTTCAAGTTTTTGTTTGGAAGCTCTATTTTTTAAAATAAACCTGTAAGAGTTTCCTACTGAGTGAAAAGTTTTATGTTTTTTTTGTGCTGATGGTTATTTCATAAATAATAGGATAGATATAGAAAGTTATTTTGTAATATTTGTATTTGATATACATCTTGATCAATAATTTTAAGTTGAGTTTTCCAATGTACATTGTGGGATTCATGCATCAATATTGTAAAGGAAAAGTGAATTTAAACTATTATCCTTATGGTAGATTAATTTATTTAGTGTCTAAGAAGAAATAAATAGATTAAAAGGAATTTGATGTAGTGAAATGTTATAAAATTAATACACTATCATCATTTCTCTTGAAGTTGATTGGATATTTCTGGGATTCTGCTTCTAATTATTTGATGTTAGTTTGTCAGGAAAGTGTGACTCTGGGGGATTCATCCTAGATATCACTAAATAGTAATGAAACACCTATCAAGATGGTTTCTTTTAGGGGTATAAGAGAAAAAATAAATAAGAACCAAGTCTTAAGTTCTAGTTGTTAGTCCTATAGTTGGTGAGATTGTCTAGATTTGGAGGATGTGGCTGCTTAGAATCAAGCTGTTGGTGAAGATGATGTGTTTTATGAGGAAGTTTGGTATGCAGAGATAGTTATTGAGACAAATGCTGCTTTTTCTTAAGATAGGATAGCTAAGACAATGCCTGTGAGTTTTGAAGTTTAGATAAGTATAAAGTTAGAATAAGTCCATGAAAAAGATGATCCAATTCTTCTTGGATCACCTGTTGATAGAATAAGGGATGATGACGTGGTTATCGAATATGAAAAGCATTCTATACACCATTAGTACCATTTTCACCTTCTACTGATCATGAAGTAGCTCCTTTTTTTAGAAAGAGATAAAAAATCTTGGGAAAGGAAGTGTTTTCTAATGATGTAATGATAGAGATTGAAAATATAAGAGAAGATTATTATGATTTAAAAGAGGACCTGATTTCTTGAAAATATGAGATCATAGAACATAAAGAGCCTTCTATCTCTAAATAAGATTTTAATAAGTTATATGGGATGGTTTCTACCCAATTAGATTTGATTAGTTTTATTTGAACAGATCCACCAAATAAAAAATCTAGGCCTGATATAAGTTATAAGGATATTGAAGAAATGAATGTCTTGATAAGTGATTTGAAAGACATTTTCCATACAAAGTTTGAGTTTGGTGAACTTAGTACTTTGTCTATATCTCAAACAGATGTATTTCAAAATCCTTCATCAATGCAGTCAGGTTTATGTTAGGAAGTTATTAATGAAATTAGATCCTTGTGAGATTAAGTGAAATATACTTTTCACACTCTAAAAAGTGATGTGTTATGTCAGTTTGAGTTTATAAATAAATTTAAATCCCCAGCTTCTGTTTCCTTAGAATCTCTATTTCTTCTAGATTTCTATAATGGTTTTAGTAAAATGCTATTAGAGTTGGGTTTTCTTATTCTCAGATTCAATATTTCCATACTGATATTCTTTCTCTAGTGTTTTTGGATGATATGAAGAAGGATATTTTTGGTCAATTTCGTGATACCCAGGAAGCTATTAAGAATCTTAATATTGGGTTAGTGCATGAATGACTATGTTGGTCATCTTGAGAAATCTCTTGGAGTTATGGTAGAAAAAAATTTGGGTATTTCAAAGGAGTAAATAAATAAAGTTAGAGAATATATTCAAACTATTGATAAAAGTACTCAAATTATTTTCAAAAAGTAGAATGAAATATCTTAAAAGGTTTTGGATTTGTATTCCACAAAAATAAAAAATTAAGATTTAGAACAATCCTCATAAGAATCTTCATAAGAGTCAGTTCTAGTTATGAGAAGAGAGTTTGTTGTTTACAAACATCCCGTAGTTTCGAGTTTAGTTGAACCCCAACCTGTTATCAATGATCAAGTTTTTAAATATTCTCTTAATGATGTCAAAGTAGTTATTTAGAGTTTGATAGTGAAATGAATTGAAAGGATCAGAAAGTGATGTCACTAACAAGTAGGCTACTAAATGTGTGGATATTTATGAATCTAATTATGAATAAGGTTATTGTGGACATTCATTCTGGTATTTCATCTATAGACATTTCCCTTTTGCTTCACCCTCTTGTAATTAGTGAGTCTATAAGTTTATCTTCAGGGAAAATAGAACATCTTATGACATTTATCAGGATTGGAATAAAATCAGTTGCTCAAATTCATAAGAAAGAATATCTCTTGAATATTTATTTTATAAGTATAATGTTGTTACATGGATCAACATGTGTGATGAATCTATGTTTTATATTATAAGAAGTTGACCTCTTGGTTTTGATCCTACTAGTAATTCTCATCAAACCAGATAGAGAATATAAGGTGTTTATTATCCTTCAGTGCTATCAGTTCTAGTTCCATCCACCTCTAGAACTAATCCAACCTTAAAACCACCTTCATCCAAATCAAAATAGGTTCCTTTAATAATATTTTTTAACTTTATCAATTGGATGTATCTTTTTATTTCAAATAAATTAATGAAATACTTCATTATTTCTTTTTTTTATAATGTTCTTTTTAATGGTTGTTTTCATTTTATGTTATTTATTTCTTTGTTTTATTTAATGAAACCCAATATTTCCAAAATTAAATATTCAATTTTCACACTAAAATTAAAAATTTCATAATTATAAGGTGCTACATTAACATGTGTTTTATCTCTATTACCCTTCCTTTTTAATGACACAAAAAGGGGGAGATGTTTTCTGCCTTTTATTTTATCTTTTAATAAAAAAGGGGTAAAAGTATTTTAAAAAGGGGAGAATTTTCTACCTTTCAAGAAGTAAATAAGTAACTAATGGGGGTTAACACTACATTTTAAACAATATCATTTAATTTCTATTAAACCCTTTTAAATTTTGTGTTTAACATCTACTAAATATCTAATTGGTTTTATGAGTTTTTTTATCATCAAAAGGTTAGAGATTGTTGGACTACTAATATTGATTCAACAGATCACATGTACTTTAGGTTTTGATGATAAAAAATATCATTCATACTTTAGTGGTGATCTTGTTTTCTAATCATGTTTGTCAGGTTTTATATTATTCTTATATGTTCAGTGGTTAATTTCCTTAAGTATACATTCTAGATATTTTGGGTAAAATCTGCCTAAGTCTAGAAAATTGGCTACATGGAATTTTTGGATATGTGGTGAAAAAATGGATACATCGAAAAATCAGCTACATCAATCACCTATATAAAGGAAATGACTACATCAAATGTCTATGTCATTGAATTTCCTATGTGAAAATTTTATATGTCGACAAGATGGCCTATGTGAGCAGCCACCTACGTGATCGGTCAACTATGTAAATAAGTTATGTGGAGTAATATAATATGTGTGAAATAAACTACATGATCAATCTTCTACATAAATCAGTTTCGTTAATAAATCAGTAACATATTTTCAATCAACTATGTCAGTTTCGATGAACTATCTATGTGAAGAAATCAGCTATGTTGTTTTAATATCCTATGTCAGATTTGACTTTGTGAATGAAAATCCTATGCGATTCAAGTTGGTTACATGAAGCCAAGTACACTATGTGGATTTAGTTATGCAATTTAGCTACATGGATTCATTTATGAAAATTGGTTACATTGTGCTGTAAGTTGGTATTTATTATCTTTGAATCACTTGAGTGAGAATTTTAATGCTACTGTACAATATTTAAATGATCAATTTCATTGCTAAGATGAAATCGAATATAATAAGAGACAAGTACCGAGACAAAAGACAAGGATGATATATTTTATGTGTCTCTACTATTACTGAGGTATTTTTAAGGAGAATGACATGTCACTGATCCCTATTTTCTATAGATTGCGTGAAGTTAATTTAAATATGAAGTAAGTGTATGCATTTAAAAAAGGAGGTGTGTGAGTGTAGACTTATACATGAGAAGTGAAGTGGATAAGAGAATTCTTTCAAAAAGTCTCTTAATAATGATACTATTTTTTTCTAAATAAATAAAGATGTAGAAGTTTTTTCTTATTAGATGTTCTTATTGAAAATATTTATTACGTTCAGAAGACTCTCCTTGAGCTATTTATTCTTCATATCATTTCTTCTAAAGATTATTCTTTTTATGTCAGCTGTAACTTATAACTGTGAGCTAAAATTTGAAGAACTATTTCATTCATTATATTTAGTTGTAAAGGTTCCTGGTAAAATAACCTTTGATTTATGTTTTTTATAAAGTCTTTATAGAGCCCAGTTGAAATATCCTATGTTTCTACCAAGTGTCTACTACTTTCACTCAGTCATGAAGTCCCTAGAAAAAGGAATAGTAGTCCCTGAAAAAAGGACTAGTCTAGTGAAAATCATCACACTCATGGAGTGATGGTACCGAGACAAGAATTGGATGTTTGTGGTCTAGGGATTTTTAAAAATTTATCAATAGAGAGATGAAAATTTTCATCTCCAGTGATCCAAGTCCTAGTATTGTCTGCGAATCTCATGTGGATTAAACAGAGCATAGAAAATAAAAAGAACGAGTACCTCATTCTGATTTGAAGAATGCACATCTGTCACAAGTTTCTAACAACCGTTGATCAAAGGATATGACATTGAACCCCTCTAGATCATCCACACATGATTCTAAAATATGTTCATACACCATTCTTTGGATTCTAGATGCATTCATGAAGCTCCAAAGATCTCTTCAACATCACATCAATCACCATGATCCTCTGCCTTTGATTCATGAAAGAATACTCAGATCGTTCTCTCAGATTGAGTGATTATCTCTCTATGAGTCAAGTGGAGAAAAAATATATCAATTTCAATTAAATAAAAAATGCATTGGAATGATATTCTCTCCACTTATACAGTGGAATTCTAAATACCCAGTTAGGGTTCCCCGACCCCCCATATATTTCACATCCACTAAATAAGTAATAAATATATAATTATAATGAACTAACTACATCATAAATATTATTTATACTTTCTCACATACTTGTAATATATATTAAACACATTACATGATAAACCCGAGTCACTAACTCAACTCGTAACTCCTGATAATATTAAACAAACTTGGAATATTAAAATAATATTCATTTGTATAATATTAATCCTTGTATTTACTTAAACACTTGTAAATATTTTTTATAAATAAATTTAACCAAATTATTATTTACTTGAATAATAATGAATTTATTTATTTATCGGTGATTGATAAAACTTGGACAACTCTCAGACCCTATGGTGGTGCCCACCATATCCTATATTCCTATTCTCCTAAATAAGAAAAATTATTGAATGCACTATTGTGTGTGTCCCTCTAGAACCTTATATCAATAGTAGTGAATAGTATTCATAGACCAAGAGCGGAGTCTAGAAACCCATCAAGGCCCCTAACTAGATAATAAATATTCATAAAAATGATAACCAACCTATGAATGTGCATTGTGTAATATTATCCCTTTGTCTTCAGATATCTCATAAGTTAGGATGTACACTTGTGTAATTACCCTTTCTTGCTTTATTATCTATTGATCTATCTAGACATATTTACCTTTGACTACCATGGAGATGAATTTATGAAGGTACTACCATCCTGATAAACCTATCCCGAGATATTACTTCCTCAACCTGAAAGAGAAAAATCTTATCTTGACCATTAAACTAATTCCTTACCACTAACGACTCACCCAACACAAGCTACCTTTCCATGATTTCATTATAATGATTTTTTATTTACATTAAAGTATCCAATAAAATGGGACACATTAGTAATGATCTCACGTCAGGAGACCAATACACATTCCCCTAGATAGGAACATCCAATGACACCCAAAACATGTAGTGTTCCTATTGGTGGGCCTGTCCTCATGATCTAAACTAATAGAGATCACCAAGTGAAAACTTTATGAGAATAAGTATCAATGATTATGATCCCCCAACACCTGATAGTCAAACCTCTACTATGTCTAGTTAGTATGATATATCTAAACCATAAGAAATATATTTAAGATTAATTTCATAGTATCTCAAGGTCCTCATTATAGCACGTGGTCTGCTATAACCTTTTGATATGAAAATTAATCTATGGACATTACCATTTAATAGTGGATGCAGAAATTTCTACACTAAAATGTTAATTAAACATCATGCATAACTCACTATATCCATGATATGGTAATCAAAATTCTTGTTCAAGTTGGGTCTAGGGAACCCATTATTAAAAAACTCCCACTTGCACTAGATCCAACTTGATAACTATCCTTGTTATCTCTCACATGATTAAGATCATGTTTCTGTTAAGTCACAAATTTAGCTTTCGGGTCTTCCAAGTTTCTAATGCATGGCTATTATGCTATCTGAGTCCTTATCTCCTTGAGTAAAACTCCTCAAGATATGTAATCTATGAGTGTATACCTTTTTTAAACTATCCAAAATTGACATCTTAGCTAGTACCAGTAATAGAATTATCATCATGATAAAACTTTACATACTAGGTGTGATTCCAAGAATTGGAAAAAATCATTGTATTTAATACACTGCTTCTTATCTTCCTCAAAATCTAAAACATACTCAGTATTTATAGGTATGAATACCACATGCTTGTATGATATTGTCTTGCTCATTAACTTATCCCAATTATGATATTAGATCAAATTGGACCAAGGACGACTAGTTTATGTCCCCTAAAAACTAGTAACCTCTCTTCTCTACTAACCAAGTACATATATTTTGTAATTGATCAAGTATAATTAGATAGTTTTGATTGATTTCCATGCAGTTATCCTGGATATAACTAATATTTTTATGCTATAATGTATATGCTGGCAATATCAATTTTAGTATATAACATGGTATATGTGATAGATCCATCACAAAAGAGTATATAATTTCAACCCATGACTTTAATCTCCTATGCCTATGCATGTCTTCTTGGAGAGATATATTCCATGTTACATTGGTAACAATGGTCTCTTGAATTGTTCAAACTTATATTTTTCAATACTATGTCTGTATATGTATGATTGACTAAGAAATCATTAGATCTACCTTAGTAGATATCATTCCCTGGAACTTAGGCTAATACTTTAAGTCAATAACTAGAGAATTACTTTCATTCTGGTCTTTTATAACTGTACGACCAATAACTATTTTCTATATGTTACCAAAAATATTTTACTTGGAAAACCATGACACTCCTACTAAACTCTGGTAGACACATAACAAATATTCATTCCAAAGGAATGTTCTACGATATTTTTTTCTTACATTAATCCAAAATTGGATTTTAGTAACTTTCACCCTTTATTAGAATTATATGATGTCACCTTCCCTTTTTGGTTTCATCGTATAGACACCATCCATGATTGATTGTCTTGACATACAATGCTCAATAATATAATCATATAAATTATAAGAAACTGATTTTTATCTCAGATATTGATCCTTTTAAATTTGGTCTCATTCTTTATTTTGGAACTAATATGGATTATTAATGATGTTATAATGGTTTTGGGGGGGTGTATGGGGAGTGTTTGGAGCTTGGAACTCTATTCGGTGGAGAAAAAAATTAAACCACATGGTTAGTAGAAATCGTGTGACCCAGCCTACACAGTCTCTCATAACCATAAAGGGCTGGACAATGGGGTGAAGTAGGGCACACTGTTTTCCCTAACTGTGCATTAGGGGATGCATGCCCATGTGAACTTTATACAGTTTTAGCAGAGGTGATTCACATAGTTGTCACACAGTTTCCCTAACTGTGTGACCTAACCATGCAGGTTCCTTCCCTAAGTAGTGGGAGGTGTACAATTTGGCCAACCATGTGGCCAAACTGTGCGACCCAGGTTTTGCGTGAAATGAACATTTCTCCCTTAATGAAATGTTTTAACACGCACCCTTCCTATCCTTTATCTCTATTGGAAAACAAAGGATCCTATTCCATTTTTGGATCTCCCAAACCCATATTACTTAGATTTTGATCCAAAGCTCTGATCCAATGTCTGATTTGAGTTCGTTCATTCAATTTAGATGCACATCAGTAAGATCTCGATTCCTTTTTAGCTATTCTTCATTTATTTTATCCTCAAAAAGTTATTGAGGTGTAGGATTATATTCCCTATTTTTAGGGAATTGATTCATTCATTAGATATATTACAATACAGGCCAAACTAAAGGCTAATACTAGATGAGGATTGTTTTATGATTACTAGGTATGTGGTCTATAACTCATCCATCAAGTTCCATCATTTTTCAAGTCATCGTGTGTGCATGCCAATTTCATTAGGCATGGAATATTAAATTCATGTGACTTTATTATAGTCATTAGAACCATATTATAATACCCTTTTCATAAATTTCATCCAATTTTGAAGTTTATGGCCTCAACGTCAACCCTCCCATGTAGGGTGTTTCCATATTTATGCTTTTAGTAGCTTGTTAAGACTATTTGCGCCACCGTTCGAGTGAGCTGTGACTTGACCTTGATAATGGTAAGTGATTCCAATTAAATTAATGAATCATAAATGGTTGTTATAAATATATATCACTTGAACCTTTTAAGGTAAGTGTTTTTATTAATTAATGAATGTTTAAATGGTTAATTGGAAAGTATAATATATATACGACTTGGCCTATTTAAATGAATATAACATAATGAATTGGTTGAACATCCATAGAATACCTTTTCATGATTAATGGAAGGAAACAGAGTGAACATAATGAATTGAATATGATATATATATATATATATATATATTAATTAATAAATAAATGGTTGCATGCCCTCTTAGCCTTATCACACTAATGAAAGAAAAAAGATTGAACTAAATGGATTATTAAAAGGCATGAGTATTACGTGAACTTAATTAAAGAATGAATTACATATAAGGTGCCTATTGAATATGGAAATTGTAACTATTATAGAAGTGGTCATATTCAAGTTAGACATGAATTCCAAAGGAAATTCCTCACGCACTCGTGGACACCATTCTAATTCAGAGATGTAGGTTACCAAGGGTGCAACCCACCTTGGAAACTGATCTTTGTCTACTTGTGGATGCTCGGTATAACACTGTAGGATCCATCCGTTATTATTATAGGATGCCTTGGATACACTCCTTGGATCCAAAATGATGTATATGGACATGATGTTCCTTGGAAACACCCTTGGTCCTAGTCATTGCTTATCCTGTTTTACCTTGGATAAATTCCTTAAACTCGGTTAAAATTATATTATTGTAGAATACCTTGGGAAATTCCCTTTGGATTACAATATCACCCGTTTAGATGGGCTATATATTATTACTGAATTGGATAGATCCTTGAGGTAAATCATTCCTTGGTTATTACCATGGATCCTCTTCTTTTTTCATCATTATAAGATGCCTTGTATACCTTGGATTCTTTACTAATATTATCATGAAATGATTTCAGTTATAGTTATACCTCATGTGCCTTACTATATAAATAGGAAAATAATTAATAAATAAATGGTTACATGTTCAGACACCAGCTGAGGCTAAAGTAGGTACTTGAGTATTTACATTATTGTACTACTTTACATTTATATATGAATTCCTATACACTATTTCAGTTTATATTACACGGACTGGAGGTTATAGACGTCATTAGTGGTGGCCTATTGAGATTTATCTCACACCCTATCCAAGATGACATTGGTATCCGGGTATATTACATGTATACATGTGTTAACAAAGGGAAGCATCATGCATTGGACACCTGATATTGCTTGCTTTATTAGGATGAATCTTGGTGGTAGATGAACGAGATGGAGTTCAGGATGCTAGATAGTTTTTGGTTTCTTTTTTGTATCGTTTTTATAGAATGTTTTTCCTGCTACCTAGTATCTATGTTTTCTAGCTTTATAGACACATGAAATATATTGTCATCATCTTTTTTATATTACCATTAGATGCTTCTTTCATTTATTATTATTCTTATTTAATTCTTCTATTCCATATTTTTATTTTATATTACTTCCACTATTTATCTGATATCTACTTTGGTAATGAGGTAATAGTCTCCCCATGGTTGTGTGGATAACTGGGCTCAGTAAACCTTTGAGTGGTACCTGGGTTTGATACTTCACAAATTTGTATTAGAGGATCTTTCTTTTCTTTATTTACTATTTGGAGACAATAGACAAGAGATTATAAATGCTTTGGGACTTGGTTATAAGTTGTTCTTGGGTGTAGCTAACCCATGTTTTGGGTAAATACCAACTTTCTTGAATAATAATTGTTCTTATGATTTTTCCTATTATAGATAATATCTTTTCACCATAGGGTGATACACATGTTATATGATGTATATTATTATTATTCTGATTAAGTATTTTGTTTCATCCTTGGCCTGGTGATATGAGGGAAAGGAGCATCAATTATGCATCATTATGGGCACCTAGAATTCATATTCCATACCATATAGATTCATTTAATAGCTTTAATTTTCATGTATTGCTTCTGATTATTGAGTGAGACTTATTTATATATATGCCTATGCTACTCTTTGGTTGTGATTGAGTGACTTATAGTTTCAATTCATGAGGTTTATGGTCCCTCATGGGTTGGAATGGGTAGTTTATCGAGTCAAGCCATCATATATAACCTATTACATTTTGATACCGGATGTAGACTGGGTTATATAGAAATTAAATGGGTTTTGATTTTAGATATATGGTGTATCATACCTGATTCACTGGAAACGAAAATCTATTTTGACCATATTTTGATATAATTATATAATAAAATGAAAAATTAAATGTAAAATCCTGACTTATAAAATGAAATGGTCACTAGTAAATGAAGAGGAAAGGTATAGTTGAAACATCACCTAATGGAACCCTTGTAATTTAAACATTAAAACTTACCAATACCCAGCCTTATAAGTAGGCATTTAGGGTAGTATACCATAGGGAGTGATCCCTTACTCTTATGATCTTCTTCTGCTAGTGTATCTATATTCTTCGAGCATGATCTGATGTGTGTGCTTTGGATTTATAGAGCTATGAAACCATGACATCCTCTTGTAATGTTCCAGGAGGGAGGTGATGAATATACTCCAAATGTGGTGGGCCTTGAGCTGTTAGTCTTATCTCTGGGAGTTCTACTTGAGGCATCACCTGTTATACCTGATCTAGGCACTAACACACAACTTCGTGAGATTTTACTACATTTGATTTAGTCTATATAAGGTGCTCCAAGACCTACACATATGATTGATGATCTGACACACAAATTCTAATAACAAAATCCTTATACCTTATTAGGGGATGGAGGCCCACAAGATGTTGAGTCTTGGTTGGAAGCCACCCTATCCATATTTGAGTATCTTGAGACGCCTCTAGAGCAGATGGTCAAGTTTTCTATGTACATGCTGCATGATTCAGCCAAGCATTTATGGGATGTAATTACCTAGGATGGTCACCATCAGGGAATGGTATAAAATGATTTATATACTTATTTCTATGATCACTTATTTCCTCAAAAATTAAAGGCTGGCCAATCTAGGGTATTCATGCATCGAGAGCAGGGTGTTATTTCAGTTATGAAGTATTCAACATGTTTTACTAAGTTATAGTGTTTTTCACTACTTCTATCTGGTGATGAGCTTTCTCATACTAGAAGTTTTGAGGATGGGATCCAGTATGCCATCTGTACTTAGGTGAATGCATTTATCCTACCAACTTTATCTTAGACCATCAATCAATCTCTTATCACCAAGCACAACATGAGGGAATATGATATTACCAGGTATAGAGGATCAATGATAAGGTAGTCCAGTAGTTATTCTAGTAGTATGAAGCATTCATTTGAGGTTTCACATTAGAGAAGTGGCAGTTAGAGTAACCACACTAGAAACTATGTTGAATTCCATCAGTGTAGATGATAGTTGAATCTAAAGCCACTATGTGATAGAGAGCAGATGAAGTGTCATGATTGCAGTTGTATGGGGAATCTATGTATATTTTGTCAGAAATTTCCATCGGCTTTCAATAGAAGAGGCTTCACACCAGCTACATATTTAGGGGAAGTTGATTTTATGACATGTCAGGTGGGGAGTTAGAGTATCACCAATAGAACTAATAGAGAAGGAGTTTATGTCCATGGTAGCCAAACTTCATATCATCAGCGCTAGCAGAGTAGTCACACTCAGGGTAGTCCAGATGTAGCACAAGGTAATGGATCATGCCAATTTGATGCTTTACAACCAATACCTGAGGATCAGAGTGCAGGACCATCTACGGTATGAGGTACTATTCTAGTATGCTCTACTATAGTATTTTCTTTATTTAATATAGGTGCTTCACAATCATTCATCTCCTTATCTATCATGGAAAGTATCAAGCTAGAAATTCAGTATTATTGTGGTGTAATGACCTTAGATACACTATTTTGAGTATAGTTAGAGGGCATATGCCACTGAAGGGACTTTCCCTATGAGGTAGGTAGTTACCCTTTCTTGTGGGACCCCTTTGTTCTAAAGATGACTAGATTCGATGTCATTCTTGGGATGGATTGGTTGGTCTTATATCACACCTTTTTAGACTTATATCACCTTAGGGTGTCATTTACATCACCAGATAGTGGAAGTTATCTACATAAGGGTGAGTGGGATTTCCAGGATAGTATATACGAACAAAAGCGTCATGGGATAAGTGGAGTGACTGCCCAAATTTCTAATCTCTTTATAGAGGATTAAGGTTTACATCAGGCTAAATTACCACTGGTATTAAATAATTTCAAGGACATATTTCTCAATGATTTTTATGGATTATTTTCATGAACCACCTTCCTCAAGATGAGGGAAGGGATAACAACCCCCGAGTCTTGTCTTTAATAGGCCCCAGAGTGGTGAATAACACCAAGGTTATAGATTATCAAACAAAATGGAAGGCATTACCCTTTTTCATGAAAAATAATATCGAGAAATAAGATGGAGAAATATCAAACAACCCCAAAATAAAGGTAAAAGTAAATAAAAAACCATTCCCACATACATGTTCAAATGTAAACTGTGACAAATAAATACAACTAAAGTACTAAAATAAGTACCAAAAGAAAGAAACTAGGTAGCACCGCAAAAACTATCCCGACACCTAAGCTAGTAAAGTCCACCACAGTCCTCAAAGTCCTCCTAGCGACCTGAAAATAGTTTTACACATGTAGGGTGAGTATAAAAGCATACCCAGTATAAAAAATAAAGCCACCCATGCACAAGTGGGGCAACATAATAATGCCCCTGTGATAAAATAATAGAACCTCAAAGAAACTACCAAAGAATACAAACCAGCCCAGCCTCACCAAGGTACACTCACCAAATAATTCAAGTCAAGTAAAGTAATAGTATAGTCACACAAACATTTGGGTACCTCACACCACTTTCCCACTAGTTAATTTCTCATTCCTAAGGGATAATGTCTTGACACTACCACTCTTCCAAAACATAATCCCACTGCCATAACCTACCCGTACACACATGTGCCTCAAACCACACATGAGACTCAAACCACAAAAAAATCCCACCAGCAGACACTTGGGGCCACAACCACACTACAGATCTTTCCTGAAGATACTTAGGCCTTATAAATAAGACACTTGAAAAAAAAACCTAGCCTGTAAACACCTGAGCCCCTCGTACACAAAAAAACCTACCTAAAGGATCTTGGAATATGGTAAGCCTTAATCCATTATAGCCTGCCCAGATATTCTCGAGCGGTAAAAACTAGGAAGAGGGTGTGAGGAAGAAAGTTAGTAACCATTCACCCATCCTCCCACCGAGATGTTGGGAAATACACCCTCCCCCATAGAATAGAGGTGTTCAGAACATAGTTCACAACAATGGTGGGGTGTTTATAGAAATCACAGGGAACTACAATTTATTTATGTATAGGTAAGAAAACACTCAACCCAACCTATGGGTCCCCACAACAAACAAATGAATTATATAGAACCACATTGCTGCTACCCCTATATGCACAACCACACAACAACCACTATTAAAGAATAAAACCAATCCCTCTTTTCATCCAACCATTTTACATTTATTTATTAATGGTACACTTTAATTTATTCTAGAAATACTTGAGGAAACTACCAAGCACAACATCTACAACCACCTGATAAGCTGAAGATCCTAATTAACTAAACACATATCAACCAACCTACTACCAATTATCATTCTTAAAATTTATACCACACAAAACTTCCCTCGCAACCAAACATATATCCCTACTACCCAAACAATTCCCAGATGTAATCCCACTACACAACAAGCCCATAAAAACATTACAGTCCCACTTCCCAATGTCGCTTGTTGGCCACAACACAACAAAGGTATCCCCACTACCTACAAGTCCATCCATTCCACAATTAATTAGTCTCTCAACTTGAGATTCCAACACACCACCCACATATCCCCACATAAAAATACCATAACAACTACCATTAAACCAAAACTCCACTCCACACACATACCACACCCTTCCCAGAACCAACTCCTCTGTCCACCCCTGTACCCACAACCTACACAAGGATAGAACCCCAAAAAACACAGTACAAAACCACACATATTAAACAAGATATATATATTTAGATTTGGTAAATGCTATTATTTAATACACTTTGATAAACATGAGTGATCACACAAGGGTTTTCATCTTGGGGTATCCATTTCATTTAACTGGGCGTACGTGATTAATCATATTTCATGTTACGACCAATTATCAAACATCATAATGAAAAAATATAACATGACCAGTTCACAAGAAAGGAACACCAACGACCATGATTTTTAGAAGGCATAAAACCACAAAAAACCATAAAAGAATCAAATATAACAAATAAAACAAGAAATCAAAATCAAACCAATATCAACCCATTATTTCATTGACCCCATTATATTTTGACCATATTCCATTCCCTTCATTTATTACTTGTTAATAAAAAGGATCCAACTGTTCTTCATAAGGAATCATTATTACACCAACCCCACGTGATAAAAAAATAGAAGAGAGGAGAAAGAATCCCTAATAGAACAACATGTGACCAGGGTGACCAAAGTTCCTCTTCACATTAAGAACAAGGGATGACACGAGCAGAAGGAAAGAACTCCAAGTAAACTGAGAAGGAGGGGCTTTAGCACAGGCATACGAATCATATAGAGGAACACTTTAGGCACACCGAGAGGGAACAGAAAACACAATAGGAAGGGAGGATACTGTCTTTGAAGAGAAATATCCTATTTTAAAGGAATAATGGTTTCAAAATCCATTAATGTGGGATCGTGGTCAAGATCACGTAGTTTGAGTATCTCAAATCCCCCAGAATGTTAGGATATTAAAAATATACTTAATATCCTTTGAAAAGCCCTTAAAAATTACCAAACAAGGATTTAAAATTGGTTTACATAAAATAATACGTATGAGGGATTAAACTATAAAAACTGAAAATGAGTCATTGATGGGTGAGTCACCGATGCTGAGCCACAGAAGGGTGAGCTACTGATGCAACCTACCAATGCTGAGCCACTAACGTTGAGCTACCGATGCAACGACCTACCGATGCCTTGACTTATCGACGCCCTGACCTATCAACGTCGTGACATACTGATGCCTCAACCTATTGACACCCTGACTTACCGATGCCCTAACCTACCGATGCTTTGACCTACCGATGCCTTGACCTACTGATGCTCTGACCTACCAACGCCTCAACCTACCAACACCACGACTAACCAATGCCGATGCCCTTGACTCACCGATGTTGATTCCCCTTACTCACTGATGCCGAAACCCCTGACTCATTGACATAATGACATTCCAACATACTTACATGTCAATGCACTGACATGCCAACACACTGACATGCTGACACTGATGGTTCAAAGCTAGATTTTGGAAAACTCTTGGAATGAGCTACCGTTGCCTCCCAAAACACCCTTAACACTGGATTTTCAAAAAAGAAAGGCCTAGGAAAATCTGGGTTATTACATTATATAACTCTCAAACTATTATAGTCCATGATAATTTAAAACCAAACCTAGTAAATGAGAGGTCCGAACAACCACCCCATAAGATACCTCTCAAAGATAAACCACCTTGTGTTGCTTAAAAACTAGAGTGAAAACCCTAACATCCAGGAATTCCTCCTTGACATATATATCTTGAAAAACTGTAGAAAAAATAAGGCCCCACTACCCCAAAAAACCACACAAACACCAAAGGTCACACTATCCAGTCACACGGATTAGGGAGATCCTTCCTCCATGTTAAGATACTATCCACTTTGGACAGCACTGACTGACCCGCACGAGTTTAATTGCATCCATATTAATGAATCTTGATTAGGGATTAGGTACTCCCCTACCCAAAATTAGGACTTCTCAAACACATTTAGAGAACATGGATACAACTAATCTTATACTGAACAAGGTCAATCATTACATCATAAAATGAAGAACAGAAGTAAAACAAAGAAATAGAACTTAGAACAGATTTGAGTACTAGGCATGCATTTGTGTCTCCCACCCCATGTACTCTTATTGAGGCCACTATGCCTCCATAATACATAGACCAAAGGGATGGTACATCCATGAAGCACCTTCTCCTCATAATCCTAAATTCTTACTGGCCACTCCATGAATTTCATATCACCCTCAATATCCAACTCTCCCCAGTCAATGACGTGAGAGTCATCATGTAGATACTGATGAAGCTAAGAGACTTGGAAGAATTTATGGATCCTCTTCAAACATGTTGGAAATTCAAGCTGATATTCCACCCCACAAACTCATCCCAACACCTCAAAAGGCCCGATGAACCTGGGAGAATGCTTGGTTCCCTTACTGAACCTATAATTCCCATGCTGAGGGGAAACCTTCAAGAAAACATAGTCCTTAATCTAAAACTCTAAAGGCCTCGTCCTACGATCAACATAAAACATTTTTTGGTCATGTTATTTCTTCATCCTTTCATGGAAAAGATGCACCTTCTCTGTTGCACTCTGCACCATGTCCGGACCAAGAACAGTTGATTCTCCAACCTTAGTCCAACACAGGGGTGAACGAAACAGCCTCCCATATAGAGCTTCTAATGAATCCATACCAATGGAAGAGTGATAGAAATTATTGTAAGAAAACTCTACCAATGGAAAATGTTGCACCCAAGACCCACTAAAGTCTATAAAGCATGCACGTAACATGTCCTCCAATGTTTGGATGGTCCTATCTATCTACCTATCCGTCTATGGGTGGAAAGAAGTGATGAGGTGTAACTGGTTATCAAAGGCATGCTACAATCCCCTCTAGACTCGAGACATAAAACATGTATACCAATCTGAGACAATGGGTCTTGAAACTCCATGCAGTCACACCATCTCTTCCACATACCTTCGTGCTAAGGAATCCACTACGCTTGACTCCTTGATTGCCAAGAAGTGAGCCGATTTCGTCATCCAATCCACTATTACCCAAAGAGCATCACATCCTCCCTAAGACCTGGGTAATATTATGATGAAATACATAGACATGTCATCCCAATTCCACTTGGTAACATCTAAGGGATGCAACAGATTGCAGAGAACAAAGTGTTCAGCCTTCACCTGTTGATACATTAGGCACCTTACCACAAACTCCGCCACTACCCGCTTCAGCCCAGGCCACTAAAACTGTTACCTCAAGCCTCGGTACATCTTAGAGACTTCTGGATGCATCTCCATGGGTGATCTATGGTACTCACAGAGAATTCCCTTTCACATTGCCACTGGGACAAACAGCTTCCCACAGAACAACATCTGATTCTAACTATCTTCTGACCATCCCTCTGGAGCATCTCCCTAGACAGCGTGACCACACATCACTTCAGTCTTTGAGTCTCCACATTAAGACTCCTCCACATTCCAAATTAAGGAATTATGTACTATCATCTGAAATAGATATCCTCAGCTGTTATCTACTCTCGCATCAAGATGAAAAGCATCCAACTCCTCCATTTTCTTTCAAGCATATGTGGATTCTTGAACTACCTCCTTCTACAATTTCCTACATAAGAAATCAGCCACCATGTTCCCCTTTCCTGGGGTGTAAGAGATCTTGAAGTTTTAGTCTTGGAGAAACTCCATCCACCTTCTCTTTTTCAAGTTCAAATCTCATTTGGAAAAGATATACCTCAAGATCTTGTGATATGTGAAGACCACAAAGCGCTCCCTGATGAGGTAATGTCGCCACAACTTTAGCGCAAACAAGAATTTTGCAAGCTCTAAATCATGGTTGGTATAGTTACATTTATGTATACATAAATTCCTAGACCCATAATAGATCACCCCCACTGCTACATCATCACACATCCCAAGCCTAGATCGGAAGTGTCATAGAACACCTCAAACGCCACCCCTTCCTATAGTAACCTAAGAAATGGGGCACTAAATGGCCTCCCCTTCAGGTAGCTAAAAGCTACCTAACACTACTCACTCTACACAAAGTCCAGGTATTTTCTAGTCAAATCCATCAACAGAGCCACGAATCGAGATAAGTAGGGCACGGACCTTCAGTAATAGCTTGCCAGACCCAGTAAGCTACGAACCTCCACCACATTCTTGGGTTTTGACTAAGAAACAACTGCTTCAACCTTTGATGGGTCCACTACAATCCCCTACTAAGACACCACATGTCCAATAAAGTTCACCTCTCATGTACAGAACTTGCACTTGGAAAACTTCCCATAGAGCTGGTGGTGTCATAGGACATCCAAGACAATCCTCAAATGCTCGGTGTGCTCCTCCTCTGACCTTGAGTAGATCAGGATGTCGTCGATGAACATGGTGATGAACCGGTCCATGAACTTTCAAAAGACAGAGTTCATGAGTCCCATGAACATAGCTGGTGCACTTGTAACACCGAATGATATGACCATGAACTCAAAGTTCCCATACCGGCACCTAAAATAAGTATTTAGGATGTCACCCTCCTTTACCATCAACTAGTGATATACAGACCATAGATCGATCTTAGAGAACCAACCTCCTCCCTTTAACTGGTAAAAAATATCTTCGATCCTTGGGTGGGGGTAACAATTCTTGACCGTTACCCAATTTAGTCTCTGGTAGTCTATGAATAGCCTCAGACCACTATCTGCCTTCTTTGATAATATGACCGGAGCACCCCACGGTGACACATTTGGTCAGATAAAACCCTTCTTTATCAGGTTTTCAACCTGAATCTGTAAATCTCACAACTCATAAGGCTCCATCCAATAGGGATCCATTAAAATCATATGGTCATTGGGTTATAGGTCTATCTCAAACTCAACGTTACGTCGAGGGGATAGAGTCACAACCTCTCTAGGGAAAACATCTAGGAACTCTCTAGAAAACCCCATAACTTCCACCATCTCTGTGTCTGCCAATACCGCTGATAGATGGTCTATAAATGAAAGAATAAGCTTCACACACCATCTGGACACATAACAACTCTGCTCACCGATGAAAACTATGTGCTGGCCACCCATATATGAGAACACGACTCTCCAGAAGAAGTCAGAAATGGTGTGCATAGAAAACAACTAGTTGATTCCTAGTATGAAATCGCATGGATACATATGTAGCAGAAGAATATCCCCACTAGATTGATTTGTCCCCAACATCAGTCTACATCCTGAAAAACATTGAACAGACTGGATTGACCTCCAACTAGCATGCTCAACACCATGGGCATGGAAATTCTCTCTATTTCTAGTACCAAGGCATGTTCTAGACTGGGTGGAAAAAAGGATCAAGAAGATCCTAAATCAAACAAATCACATACAAGAGTATTAAAAAGACTGATCGTACCTCAAACAACCTTTGGACCTACTAGGACTGCTACCTTGGCAGCGTGCAACTGCCTACGCCCAGCTCATATACCCCTATGTTGTCGAATGCCTCCCCAACCACTCTCTGGTCATGGTCCCTAAGGATAACCCTAAGGTCGTCCTCCCCCAACACCTTCTACCCTCGATGAAGTAGGAGCTCACTGCCCCTATTGCTGGAAAGGCCTAACCAGCAACTACTACTGCTGAGGTGGGTGCTGAACCTACCCACCCCTACTATACGACGCTCAAACTGTGCACTAGTTCCAAAGATTTCCACCACCCTCATAAACAAAGCACCTCAGTCCCTATCCCATGGGGAAAGGGTGAGGACTAGGAGATCAGAACTAGAACTGATGAGGCCCACTCTACACTGGATGAAACCTGGAAGGCCCTGACATCAGATAACTGCTACTAACCGACTCACCCTTCGAGGAACTCGGCTAGCTCCCCTCTCATGGTACACCTCTCAGTGAGTCCATCATTTACACTGCCTCACCCTTCTTCTGAACCTCTAAGTATATCAGTAGAGTAAAGGGAGTAACAATATAATAAAGAGAAGGTTAAAGTGCCACCTCCAAGTGTATCTCTTGGGACTCCTCATCTAGAAAGAGATCTGGTGAAAAGTGTAAGAGATCCTTGAACTTGATCCCTAGTTCCCTTACCAACATACTCCCCTACTAGAGGGAGAGTAGCTCCTGCCTCTTCTCATCCTTCATCATGGAAGAAATGAATTCCACCTAGAACTCCTTCTCAAAGTCTTCCAATGAAACATCAGTCTCCTTCCTCTCCCCGAGGTAAAGCATCCACCACTGATGCCTTTCTCCCCTCATATGGCTCACCACTAGAGGAACCCATTACTCTATTAGATCCCAGATCAAGCTAAATGTGATCACTAGCTCCTCAAGACAACCCTCCATATCCATGTTCGAGACGCTTCCCTCGTACTTTCCTAGAGTCTACTATTGGAAGGTACGAAATGTCTTCTACCACTGGTCATCTTCCTCCTCTCGATTGGACCTTCTCCAATCAATTGAGTCAACCTGCTGGGCCTCAACTGCTCACACTACACATGGCCGATGTTTGGGTTCCATAGGTGAAAATAGTAAACAAGGAACTCGTAATCCCATGTAGTATGGAAATTTTCTTTTTATGATTTATTTTAACAATTAATTTAAATTTAAACTCCCAATATGCTCAAGACACACAAGAACAAAAGTCATTATATTCATGTACCATTACTTGGGTCTCTACCCTACAATCATTGCAGCCTCACTTGGTCATTCAGTAGGCTCAGAGTCCTTTCATTGGATCATAGGGGGGCCTAAAATCCAGTGTCCTAGCCAATCCTCCCTAGCTTATTTCACACACCAAGATTGCCTAACACCATTTCCCTACCATCCCATGAAATCCTCACTGTACCTAACTATGAAATCCATCCTATCTATGAACCATTCCTTTGATACCACTTAGTCATGACCTGCCTTCCTCAAGATGAGGGAAGGGATAATGACCCCTGAGTCCTGCCTTCAATAGGCCCTGGAGTGGATACTAGCACCAATGGTGTAGATTCTCACACAAAATGGAAGGCATTACCTTTTTTCATGAAAAATAAGATCAGGAGATAAGATGGTGAAATATTAAAAAACAACAAACTAAAGGTAAAAGCAAATCCAAAACCATTACGATATGCATGTTCAAACATAAACTGTGACAAAAAATACAACCGAAGTATTAAAACAAGTACCAAAAGAAATAAACTAAGAAGCACCACAAAAACTATCCCGACACTCAAGATAGTAAAGTCTAACATGGTCCTCAAAGCCCTACTAGAGACCTGAAAATAGTTTTACACACATAGGGTGAGTATACAAGTATAACCAATAGGAAAACTAAATCCACCCATGCACAAGTGGGGGAACATACTAATGCCCCTGTGAGAAAATAGTAGAACCTCAAAGAAACTACCAAGGAATACTAACCTACCTAGCCTCACCAAGGCACACTCACCATATAAAGCAAGTCAAATAAAGTAATAGTATAAGCACATCGACATTTGGGTACCCCACACCACTTTCCCACGAGTTAAATGCTCATTCCTAATGGCTAACATCTTGACGCTACCACTCTACCAAAACGTAGTCCCACTTCCGTAGCCCACCTGCACACACCTAGGCCTCAAACCACACACAAATCCCACCCAAATACACCTAGGCCACAAACACACCACAAATCTTGCCCGTAGACACCTAAGCCTCATCCCGAAGAGACTTGAAAAAACAAACCTAGCCCGCAAACACCTAGCCCCCTCATCAACAACAAACCTGCTTGAAGGATCTTCGACTATGGTAAGCCTCAAGACATTACAGCCTGCCCAGATATGATCAAGTGGTAATAACCCAAGATGGTGCGAGGAATAAAGTTAGTAACCAATCATCCATCCTTCCACTAGGATGTTGGGAAATACACCCTCCCCCATGGAATAGAGGTGTTTGGCATATAGTGATCAACAAGGGTGGGGTGCATATAAAAATCACAAGGAACTACAATTTATATATTTATTAGTAAGAAAACACTCATTCCAACCTATAGGTCCCCACAAAAAACAACCAACTCATATAGAACCACATTGATGCTAACCCTATAAGCACAACCACACAACAACCACTATCAAAGCATAATCCCAACCCCTATTTTCATCCAACCATTTTCAATTTATTTATTAAGGGTCCAATTTAATTTATTCCAACACTACTTAGGGAAACTACCAAGCACAACATATAAAAATGCCTCAGAAGGAAAAGAGCCTGATTAACTAAACACACAATAACCAACCTACTACCAATTATCATTATTCAAAGTTATACCACACAAAACTGACCTCACAACCAAACCTATAGTACTGCTTCCCAAACAATTCTGAGATGCAGTCCCATTGAACAACAAGACCATAACCATATTGCAGTCCCACTTCCCAAAATCACTTGACAACCACAACACAATAAAGGCAGCCCCACTTCCTACAAGTCCATCCATTTCACAATCAATCAGTCACTCAACCTGAGATTCCAACACACCATCCACATAACCCCACACACAAATCCCACAACAAATACCATTAAACTAAAGCCCCACTGCACACAAATACCACATGATTCTCACAAAACCAAATCCTCTGTCCACCCCTGTACCCATAACCTACACAAGGCTAGAACCCCAAAGAACACAGTACACAACCACACCTATCAAACATGATATATATATATATATATATATTCAGATTTGGTAACCATTTTTCTTTAATCCACTTTGACAAACAGGGGGATCACACAAGGGTTTTCATCCTGGGGTATCCATTTCATTTAATCGGGTGTACGTGATTAAGCATATTTCATGTTACAACCAATTATCAAACATCATAACGAAAACAAACAGAACACCACTAGTGCACAAGAAAAGACCACCAATGACCATGATTTTCAGAAGGCATATGGCCACAACAACCATAATATAATAAAAGATAACAAATAAAATAGGGAATCAACATCAAACCACTCTCATCCCCTTATTCCATTGACCCCGTTATCTTTTGATCATATTTCCTTCCCTTCATTTATTACTTGTTAAGAAAAATGATTCATCCATTATTCATGAGTAATCATTAGCAAAACCACCCTGCATGATAAAAAAATAGAAGAGAGGTGAAATAATCCCCACCAGAACAACAGGTGACCAAGGAGACCAGACCTTCTCTTTGTGTCAAGAACAGGGGATCGTGCGAGCTGCAGGAAAGAACTCTAAGAAAACTGAGCAGGAGGGCCTTTAGAACAGGCACATAAATCATCTAGAGGAACACTTTAGGTGCACTGATAGGTAATGTAAAACTATCTAGGAAGGGAAGATCCCGAATTTGAAGAGCCAGATCCTATTTTAAAGGAAGAACAGTTTCAAAATCCATTAACATGGGATCGTGGTCAAGATCACTCGATTTGAGTATCTCAAATCCCCCTAAATGTTAGGATATTAAATATGTACTTAATATCCTTTTAAACACCCTTAAAAACTCCCAAAAAAGGATTTAAAATCAATTTACTTCAAATAATACATAAAAGGGATGGATCTGAAAAAAATAGAAAAACTAATAAAATAGGAAATGAGTCACCGATGGGCGAGTCATCGACGCTGATCCACTGACGGGTGATCTACCAACATGACCTACAAATGATGAGCCACTAAAACTAAGCTAACATTGCAATGACTTACCTATACCCTAACCTAATGACTCCTCGACTTACCGATGCCTCAATTTACCGATGCCCTAACCTACCGATGCCCTGACCTACCGATGCTCTGACCTACCGACGCCTTGACCTACCGATTATATGACCTACCGATGACTCGAACCACCAATGTGACTACTAAACGATTCCAAAAACCTTGACTCACTGATGCCGAAACCCCTGAATCACTGATTCTAACACCCCTAACTCACCGACGCAATGACATGCCGACCCAATAACATGCCGACACACTGACATTCCAACGCACTGACATGCCGACGCACTGACATGTAGACGCACTAACATGCTGACACCGACAATTCAAAGTTGGATTTTGGAAAACTCTCGGAATGAGCTACCATTTCCTCCTAGAACACCCTAAACACCAGATTTTTCACAAAGGAAAGGCCCCGAGAAATTTGGGTTATTACAATTACCTTCTAAGAGGGAGGTAGATTTTACGGTTGATCTTGTTCCAGGAGTAGCTCCAGTGTCCATAACTCTATACAGTATTGAACCTACTGAGCTCTAGGAGCTTAATATATAGTTGAAGGATTTAGAGTCCAACGGTTTTATATAGCCTAGAACTTCCTCTTAGGGTTCACCCGTGCTTTTCACCAAGAAGGCAGATGAGACCTTTTGTCTATATGTGGATTAGGGATGATTGAACTAACTTATGATCAAGAACCAATATCTAATGCCTCAGATAGATGATCTCTTTGACCATCTTTGAGAATCTAGGGTGTTTTCTAAGTTTGACCTAAGATCAAGATATTATTAGGTATGAGTTAGAAAATCAGACATACCTTGTACGGATTTCCGTAGAAGGTATGTTTTTTATGATTATATTGTTATGTCATTCGGTCTTATGAACACACCCATCATTTTTATTGCTCTGATGAATAGGGTGTTTTACCCCTATATAGATTCTTTTATCGTGGTATTTATGGATAACACCTTAGTGTATCCTCACACTCATAGCGACCATGCTAAGTATCTTGAGATCATTCTGTATACACTGAGAGAGCATCATATTTATGAAAATATTTCTAAGATCCACCTGTGTATAAAAAAGTTCATTTCTTGGGTCATATTATCTTAGATTCGAGATTATCTATTAAACTAGAGAAGGTGAGTACTACAGTTTCCTGGGATCATCCCAAGAACATGTTTGATATACAATGTTTCTTAGGGATGACTGGATATTACATTCATTTCATACATGAATTATCACATCTTGTTTCACCTCTTACTTGTCTTACAATGAAGGGTGTCAAGTTTATGTTGTTATAAGAGTGTGATAAATCCTTTTAAGACCTAAAATGAAGACTTGTCTCGACACCAATTTTGATACTTCCAGAGCTTGATAGAGGCTATATAGTGTTCTATGGTGCATTATACATCTTGATAGGTGTTGTGATGATGTAGGAGGATAGAGTTATTGAGTAAGGACCTCGTTAGTCGAAGCCTCATGAGAAAAATTACCTGATGCATGACCATGAGTTAGCATAATTTTTCCATGCCTAACGTTGTTGGAGACACTATCTGATGGGTGAGAACTTTGTGGTTTATATAGGCCATAAGAGACTCAAATATATCTTTAAACAACATGACTTGAATCTCAGATAGTGGATATGGGTAGAATATCTTCAGTCCTTCAATTTTGAGATTGCCTATACACTTGGAAAAGGCAATGCAGTAACTGATGCACTAAGTTGGGAAACTCAAGCACATGCCATGCAGAAATCCAATGATGAACAGAAATTGATGGCCATATTTTTAGAGCTGCATATGGAGTTTCATGATAATAATGACCAGCCTTACCTATCATCCTGGACATTTACCTATTCCCTACTTGAGAAGGTAAAGATCAGAGAATTTTCTAATCCTGAATACTTGATTATCCATGAGAGTATTTCAGTAGATGAACTACCTATGGATTGGTTTGCAGAAAAAGATGATATCCTGTGCATACACAGACATGATTGGTGTAATGCCTTGATCCAAGAAGCCCAAAGTCGGTGCATTATTTTAATACATTGGCATGATTACAGGGAATCAAGTCCTGAAAGACTGACCAGTTTAGCAGTCTTGGAAAATATATTACATACATGAACGTTACATTACACATTAGGAAATAAAACACAACATAAATGATCCTTTAGGAACACCATTAATCCCATAGCTTAACCTTTCTTACCAATCATAATACACTTCTTGGAATCTTGTAAAACATAAAACATAGAAAGGGTGAGCTCAGATGCTCAGTAAGGATAACAATATAGCAGAAACTTTCATAAATAAACAAAAACATTTAAGGCAATGTATAAGACTGAAACAATAGCCTTTTAAACTTAAAATTCAGCATAATATGGCAAAGATAAATCAAATAATTCCATTTAATTATTCACATAGATATTCTACTAGTTGAATAATCACATGTAATATCAATAGCCACTTTCATAATGATGGAATGCAAAATGCCTGACTTCATAACCACATACTCAAGGCCTTGTTCCAAGACTACAAATAAGATTTTGTCAGGGCCTTGTGCCAAGACACTAGTTTATCTCATGATAAATACCAATGAATAGAGGAGCTATATCGGGCTCCACCCCTTACTTACTAAGTCCAATGCATTTCTCATATGAAAAGGTTTAAACATAACATAAACATTCGTATTAAAACTAGCATACAAAATGTCAACACTTTATCTATAAACCATGAATGGTATAAAAATAACAAATCCACAGTCAAACATATCAAAAAACCATCAATACAATATGGAATATTTGTATCATAATAAATCAACTTTAAACATGTTTAAAATCCATCAAAGGATGTTGACATAGATGAAAATGATTTGTAAAACTCTTTGAGAGAAATATCCATTTTTCATAAAAACATTTAAACATATCACAATTTAGAAAGGAAGACATCTAAAGAAATTTTTGAATCAAAGTGTCCCATACCACTTTGAATATTTTTAAAGGAATTAACATTTTAAAAAAATTCATGTCCATATAAATAAATCTTTAAAACCCATTTTTAAAACATGGACATTAAAGAGAATTATTTAGAAGAATAAATATTTAAACCATTTAAAAAGATGATCTAGTTAAAGATTCCCTTCCATAAAACCTTAAAATATTCCTTTTGAAAATATTTTTATGAAACACATATTTGGACGATAAAGAGGTGCCAGTAGATACTCACGTAAAAACAACCTCGGATAATGAAGAGATTGTAGAATTAACCCTTACCTTGCAATTTCCTTTAGTCGAGGGTACGTTTAAACTCCTATATAATGACCATAGTATGTTATTAAATTATACAAAAACAATATTCATATTTATTATGTCATAAATTATTCATTTATGACTTTATACTACCCATTTAATAATGATTTCTATGTTAAATTAACATTTCGGGTAATAATCGCTTTCTTTATCGTACGTGTTTTAACTTGTTATTCCTGATCGTACCATTTAGATCATGATTTAAATACTTTAAGAATATAAAATTTTATTTATATATCATATATATTTAGAATATAAATAATTATAATAGATAGATATATGAAATGGGAGGCACCTTTTTTGGAGACGGTAGGCCGTACGTACGCATAAACGCTGTTTCTGTTTTCCTATCGTATTGAACGTAAGTAAGTGAATAAGATATATGTAAGTATATATATATATATATATATATCCAGTAGAATTATTATGTCATATATTACATACTTATTAATAATATATAATTTTATAATCATCGTTGAATGGTAAACGTGGAAATGACTCTCATCGCGTCGTGGAGACGGTAATCTGTACGTATGCACTAGCGACAATATCATTATATTGATGGTGAAATCATATGTAATTGGATGATATATCATATATAAATAATCCTTAACATGTTATATATATTATTTATAACATTTATACTCATTATTATACCTATCTGAAAAATGAAGTGTTTGAATAACAAACTACACCACGACGTGGAGACGGTAAGCCGTACGTACACACATATGGTGACTTTATCACTATAGGATGGATAGAATAACGAATATGTTTGTACTATATTTATAATAACATCACAGTATATATAAATTACTGGAGTTATTATTTTATTATGGAAACAATAAAGAAATAGGAAGTGGAAGAAGAAAAGAACTTGAAAGAGGGTGGTGAAACTATTACCTCTTCGTCGGGTGTTTCCTTTTGAATTGATCAAAAGGGATACTTAGGTTGGATTTATGATCAAAGTAAGTCCTTTAGGTTTAATGGAGGATACTTTATAAGGTATACGGGTAGGGGTTGGTCGAGAAAAATGGATTTGGAGGTGTGATTTTGAGAGAAGGGGAAGTGCCCTTTTATAAGAGAGGTGAGGGGCACCTTAAGAAAAGATTGAAAAATTATTTTATAATAAAATAATTTTTGGTTTATAATAGCTCCAAAATGATTTATTTATAGTATAAGGTGGGTATGGGTCGAAAAAATCTCAACCAATAGGTTTTAGATAGGTTTAGATCACCATATTAACCTTATCTTTTAGATTTAACTCTTAGTTAAATAACTTGTCATTTACCATGTCTCTTTGTATTTTTATATTATATGGTTAATAAAATTACTATAACAATCCAAGAGAACCCCAAGTGGTTAATTATTAATATATAACCTTATATAAGTCCTTTTCTCTAACCTTATATTTTTAGTAGTATTATATAATTTAATAATATAATATTTATTTTAAAAACTAATTTATGTCAATTTTGACACTATTTAGTATTTGGTTTTTGTGAAAGTAATAAAAACTTGATTAATTCGAACCAAATAAATTAAATCAATAATAAAATTTCATATTCACTTATAAAATTCTTATATGGCATCAAAACTTTCACATTATATTTATTTTAATATTTAAAATATCATTTATTTGATTCTTTTATTAATAAGGAAAATAATGTATCATTATTGTGTCATAAATAAATATATTTATTTTATGTCTAAAAATTATAAATAAAATATTATCATGTAGGAAATATTTTTATCTTTAAAATTAATATTTATAGTCGAAGAGATCAATTATATAACACCATATAATTTTTTTTACTAAAAGATACATGCTTTTGTTATTTTTGTCTTTACATTAGATTAATTAATATAAAATTTCATTATCAATATCAAGTGGCTACATGGGGTCCAAAAATCGACCCAAGGATTCCCATGGTTAGAAATGTATCAAAAAATAGGAATAGGATACATGTTAGGGTAATTTAATATTATTATAATATTATTTTTTTACCCATATTTACCAGATTTACTATTTAACCATGGTAAATAAAATATTTACCGAAGTAATTATTTATAATGTCTAAAAATAAAAGTTACCTATTTACAAATTTTATAACTCCTGAATCCAAATATGGAATCAATTTTTCCAAATTCAAAACACAAAATTGGTAGAAATTAATTTAAAATTAATTCCCGTTGTTAAAACAAAAATCTTGTTTTTAAGAAATAATAACTATCAAAAGATTGACACTTGTTTATGTCTAATTTAAATGTGAAATTACATCCAATGACATAAATTATATTAAATGATAAAAATATAATCTAATTATACTTAAAACCCATTCAATTTTATAATTTAACATTATAAATTATTTCAATTAAAAAATTTGGTTTTAATTAAAATTTAGTATTTTTTCACTATTAGTCAAAATATGAAAGTTATCAGAAAAGCACAAAAAATTTATCCAAACTAAATTTTTATGTACCTTTTATAAAGATGAATTTAATTTCACTAAATTTAATTTATAAAAGTTTCAAATATTGTATTTAAAAAGGGTTCTCTATTAAAAGGCATAAAACTGCATTTTTTTGAAAAATACCTCTTTTATCTTAAAATTTTAATTTTTATTATATTATGTCTAAGAAACAAAAAATATGAATGTTAAAATTATATAGGATATATAAAATTTAAAATGTGGTTAATACTATTCATAACCTCTTTTTTGAATGACTAGTTTGGTAAGTCGTGGTGCACTCAAACTCGGTGTTGCGTGTAGCACAAGTTATTAAAATACTTGGAAGAGATAACATAATATGAAATCTTGGGGTGTTAAATTCTCCCCTCCTTTAATAAATTGAGTCATTTCAATTTGAAATTGTTTTTTTAAAAATAAAAGGTTAAAATAGAAAAATACCTTTATGGAAGACCCACATCGGAAATTGGGTTAATAAAATTTTGTCTTAATAAGAGGGAAAGAGAAATGAAAAAGTCACCACCAAATTATGATCTCGATTAGGAGAACATTGGTGGAAATTAGAGAAACATAATTTGAGGAAAAACTTAAATATTTATAGGGAGTTATTGAGGTCATCATTCACAAACAAGTGTAAAATTTAGGGTCTCAAAGCCATCAATCTATGATGATTTAAAATATCATTTGTTCAAAAAAACATAAGGTATTAGGATGAAACATTTTCTTAATATCCCTTCCCTAATGTTTAAGAATAAATTTATTCATAGAATAAGAGGAAAAAAATATACTTGACAAGTAGAGTTTCATCCTTCAACTAATTCCTAACACAAACTCATCTTTCACTCCAAAAGATAATAGAATTCAAAAATATTCTATTTATCCTAATTGTATAGGGTTCCAAAAATAATGAATTTATAATTCATTTGTCAGAATATTTAAAAAAACTACATTATACAAACCAGGACATCACGTATGCCAGTGGTAGGTGATCCACCCTTGTCGCCTGACCTCTGGGTTGTCCTTTTTATAATAATCCAAAAATAATCTTAAGAAATGATTTAACCTTAATAATTGTATCAAATATAAAACTTAATCCATTCCAACCTTTAGAATTACCCAAAATACTTCTATCCAAATTCACAGTCCAAAATTTATACGGAAGGTAAACACAATGAAGATTCTTTTTTCCACGTAATAACATGTGAAAACCTTCATCATGTATTCTTTTAAAATATGATAACACCCTGAATTACCATAAAACCATATTGATTACATTCATGCTACCTTATTCCTTATTGAATACTGGATATACTTCTTATATCCAAACATGTTGTAAACTCCAAAAATGATGGAATATAAAAATCATTAATCAGTTTCAAGGTAGTCAAGAATATCCAATATAATTTATCCAAATTAATAATATATTATTCCAAAATTACTACCTTAGTATCAGAACCATATTATGGTTTATATTTATCTCAACCATATATTTTCCAAAAAATATTAACCTGCTATTGAGTCACTTTTATTGGTTCCACACAATCTCAAGTCCTTAATGAAATAGTACTGCAATACAATCCTTATATACTCTATAATTATTATAACATGTACATCATTAATACAATACTCAAATGACACAATACTTTAATAATAACATAAAAAATCTAATCATTCCTCTTCATCTTCAATAGTATCATAACTTGATTATTATCCAATAGCAGCATTTGAGGTATACTCTGATGATTTTGACATTGATTTGCGTAGTGTCCCAACTCCTTGAAGATGAAGCATTGTACATTTGAAACCTTTTTATTACCCTTGAAATCATGTACTTGGTTTCCTTTTTCTCCACACTTATAACAAAATCCCATTCCCTTCAAGCATTTACCAAGGTGATTCTTTCCACAATTATCACATATGGGAAATTCCTTCTTTCCCCTCTTCCTTTTATCCATCTTTCTCTCTTCCATCCTTTTCTTATCTTTCTTCCCTTCAAATCCATAGGGATCAGAGAATTTTTTTACTTATCTTATTAACACATGATACTATTTCTTCATATGATGAGAATACGTGGGAGATTATTTCCCTTTTAAATATTGGCTCAATACCATTAAAGATATGATCCTTCTTAATCTTTCGATCATTCATATTGATGGAATTATAATTCCTTCTTCTAGGTGCCATTTCTAAACAATGGCATACAATAGGTTAGTTTATGAATTGCAATGCATAATTCCAAACCTGTAAAATACCTAACATAAATAAAAAATATTAGGCATATAATCTATAATCATAAAATTTTTTCTTTGAGGAAGTATTAATCCTAAATCCTTCATAATGGATTGTAATGAAAATGTGAATTATCCTAAGCATATCCCTCGGGATTTTCATAACCAAGAGCGAAGCAAGGCCCGTTTCCATGTACCAGGATACCCCAGGTCAAGCCTGAAACTCCTTGTCGGAGTTTTAACTCCTAGGTACTTCTATGCCAGAGCCGCCTCTACCTACTCGTATCCAAACAAGAATGTATTTCTTGGAAAATACACAAAATCTCTACATTACCAAAATTCTAGGAAGTCCTTCTATACTAATCCTGAAAGTCTATTTTAGGGTAATGTTCTCTAATTAGAGTCTATCTAAATCTATTTTTAAGGTTGTGGCTAAACCTTCTCTGATACCAACTATAATGCCCCGACCCCAGAAGCCCAGAGTCGGTGCATTATTTTAATACATTGGCATGATTAAATGGAATCAAGTCCTGAAAGACCAATTAGTTTAGCATTATTGAAAAATAGATTATAGACATGAACGTTACATTACAAATTAGAAAATAAAACACAATATAAATGATCATTTGAGAACGCAATTAATCCCATATCTTAACCCTGCTTAACAATCATAATACACTTATTAGAATCCTATCAAAAATAAAACATAGAAATGGGTGATCTTAGATGCTCAGTAAGGATAACAATATAGCGAAAACTTTAATAAATAAAAACAAACATTTAAGGAAATGTATAAGACTAAAAAAACATTTTAAACTTAAACTTCAGAATAATATGGAAAAAATAAATTAAATAATCCCATTTACTTATTCACATGGATATTATACTAGTCAAATAATCACATGTAATATTAATATCCACTTTCATAATGATGGAATGCATAATTCCATACTTCATAACCACATAGTCAAGTCATTGTGCTAAGACTACAAATAAAATTTTGTCAAGGCCTTATTCCAAGACACTAGTTTGTCTCATGAGACCTACCGATGCATTGAGGAGCTATAGTGGGCTCCACCCATCACTTACAAAGTCCAATTAATTCCTCATATGAAAATATTTTAATATGACATAAACATTCATATTAAAACTAGCATATGAAATGTCAATACTTTATCGATAAACCATAAATGGTATAAAAATAACACATCCACAGTCAAACATATCAAAACACCATCAATACAATATGGAATATTTTTATCATAATAAATCAACTTCAAATAAGTTTAAAATCCATCAAAGGATATTGACATAGATGAAAATGATTTGTAAAACTCTTTGAGAGAAATATCCCTTTTTCATTAAAACATTTAAAAGTCACACAATTTAAAAGGGAAGATATTTAAAGACATTTTTGAATAAAAGTGTCCCATAACACTTCGAATATTTTGAAATTAATTAACATTTTAAAAACATTCATGTCCATATAAATAAATCCTTAAAAACCATTTTGAAAACATGGACATTAATGAGAATGATTTAGAAGAATAAATATTTAAACTGTTTAAAAAGATGATCTAATTAAAGAGTCCCTTCCATAAAACCTTAAAATATTCCTTTTGAAAATATTTTTATGAAACATGGATGTGAATGATAAAGAGGTTCTAGTAGATACTCACGTAAAAACAACCTTGTATAATGAAGAGATTGTAGAATTAACCCTTACCTTGCACTTTACTTTGGTCGAGGGTACGTTTAACCTTCTGTATAATGACCATAGTATGTTATTAAATTATAAAAAAACCATATTCATATTTATTATATCATACAAGATTCATTTATGACTTTATACTACCCATTTAATAAATACTTCCATGTTAAATTAACATTTCAGGTAATAATCCCTTTCTTTATCGTACGTGTTTTAACTTGTTATTCTTGATCGTATCATTTAGATCATGATTTAAATACTTCCAGAATATAAAATTTTATTTATATTTCATATATATTTAGAATATAAATATTATAATAGATATATATATATATATGAAATGGGATACATCGTTTATGGAGACGGTAGGCCGTACGTACACATAAACGATGTTTCCGTTTTCATGTCGTATTGAACGGAAGTATGCGAATAATATATATGTATGTATAAATATATATATATATATATATCTAGTAGAATTATTATTTCATATATTACATACTTATTAATAATATTTTTTTAATCATCGTTGAATGATGAACGTGGAAATAAATCTCCTCGCGTCGTGGAGACGGTAATCCGTACATACGCATGAGCGACAATATCATTACATTGATGGTGAAATCATATGAAGTTGGATGGTATATCATATATAAATAATAATTAAAATTTTATATTTATTATTTACATCAGTTATACTCATTATTATACCCAAATAATTAAGTGTTTGAATAATAAACTACACCACGACGTGGAGACGGTAAGCCGTATGCACACACGTATGGTGACTTTGTCTTTATAGGATAGATAGAATAACTAATATGGTTATAAAATATTTATAATAAAATCATAGAATATATAAGGTATTGTATTTATTTTTTTAGTATGGAAACAACAAAGAAAGATGAAGTGGAAGAAGAAAAGAACTTGAAAGAGGGTGGTGAAATTATTACCTCTTCTTCGGGTGTTTCCTTTTGAGTTGATCCCAATGGATCCTTAAGTTGAATTTATGATCAAATTAAGTCCTATAGGTTGAAGTTAGGATAGTTGATAAGGTATTTGGGAAGGGTTTGGCCGAGACAAATGGCTTTGGATGTGTTATTTTGAGAGAAGGGGAAGTGCTCTTTTATAAGAAAGGTGAGAGGCGCCTTAAGAAAAGATTGAAATATTATTTTATAATAAAATCATTTTTGGTTTATAATGGATAAAAAATGATTTATTTATAGGATAAGGTGGGTATTGGTAGAAAACCTCTCAAAAAATAGGTTTTATACAGGTTTAGGTCATCATATTAACCTTATTTTTTAGATTTAACTCTTAGTTAAATAGTTTGTCATTTACCAGGTCTCTTTGTATTTTTATATTATATGGTTAATAAACTTACTATAACAAGCCAAGAGAACCCCAAGTGGTTAATTATTAATATATATAACCTTATATAAGTCCTTTTTCTGAGCCTTATATTTTTATCACTATTATATAATTTAATAATATAATATTTGTTTTAAAAACTAATTTATGTCAATTTTGACACTATTTAGTATTTGGTTTTTTTGAAAGTCATCACAACTTGATTACTTCGAACCAAATACATTTAATCAATAATAACATGTCATATTCACCTAGAAAAATCGTGGATGGCATCAAAACTTTTAAATTATATTTATTTTAATATTTACAATATCATTTTTTGATTCTTTTATTAATAAGGAAAATACTGCATCATTATTTTGTCATAAATAAATATATTTATTTTATGTATAAAAATTATAAATAAAATATAATCATGTATGAAATCGTTTTATATTTCAAATAAATATTTATAGTTGAATAGATAAATTATATAACCCCATATAAAAATGTTTTACTAAAAGATACATTCTTTTGTTATTTTTTTCTTTACTTTAGATTAATTAATATAAAATGTCATTATCACTCTCAAGTGGCTCAATGGGGTCCCAAAATAGACCCAAGGATGAACATGGTAAGAAATGTATCAACCAATAGGAATATTACACATTTTAGGGTAATTTAATATTATTATAATATTATTTTTTTACCCATATTTATCGGATTTACCCTTTAACCATGGTAAATAAAATATTTACCGAAGTAATTATTCATAACGTCTAAAAATAAAAGTTACCTATTTACACAATTTGGACCTTCTGATTCCAAATATGGAATCCATTTTTCCAAATTCAAAACACAGAAGTGGCAGAAATTAATTTAAAATTAATTCCCGTTGTTAAAACAAAAAGTGTGTTTTTAAGAAATAATAACTATCAAAAGATTGACACTTGTTTATGACCAATTTAAATGTAAAATTACATCCAATGACCTAAATTATATTAAATTATTAAAATATAATCTAATGATACTTAAAAACCATTCAAATTTATAATTTACCACTATAAATTATTTCGATTAAAAAAGTTGTTTTTAATTAAAATTTAGTATTTTTTTCACTATTCATCAAAATATGAAAGTTATCAGAAAATTACCAAAAATTTATAAAAACTAAATTTTTATGTCCCTATTCTAAATATGAATTTAATTTCACTAAATTGAATATATAAAATTGTTAAATATTGGATTTAAAAAGGGTTCGCCATTAAAAGGCATAAAACCACATTTTTTGAAAAATACATTTTTATATTAAAAATTGAATTTTTCTTATATTATATCTAAGAAACAAAAAATATGAATGTTAAAATTATATAGGATATATAAAATTTAAAATGTGGTTAATACTATTCATAACCTCTTTTTGGAATGACTATTTTGGTAAGTCGTGGTGCGCTCGAACTCAGTGTTGCGTGTAGCGCAATTTATTGAAATACTTTGAAGATATAACATACTATGAAATATTGGGGTGTTACATTTGGGTTACTATAGATATGATATATGAACTGATGTTTTATTCTCATGCTTCTTAGTGGGAATTTCATCCAAATATTTCCATAATGTATCGATATATGTGATGCTAGTATTGGTGGCCTGGGATGAAATGTCAGATTGCTGACTTTATCACTAGGTGTCCCATTGATCAGTAGGTGAAGGTGGAGCACCAGGGACCAACAAGTTATTATAACCAATTATAGTTATGGAATGGAAATGGGAAGATGTTTCCATGGACTTTGTATTCGGATTACCAAGTTCACCTATTGGTAGTGATGTTGTATGGGTAGTTATTGATCAATTGATGAAAGTATCCCACTTCATTCCTTTCCGTGTGACTTTCTTAGTTGATGAGATGGGAAGATTATATGTCAATGAGATAAAAAAACAATATGGGTTCCATCATACTATTGTTTTATATATTAATTCTCACTTTATATCATAGTTCTGGAAAGGGTTTCCAAAGGTTGTGGGTACACAAGTTCTTCTGAGAATAGCCTTCCACCCTCAAACCAATGATCAGTTAGAACAGACGATACAGATTATAAAGAACATATTACAAGCATTAATCCTTGATTTTGGTGGTTCTTGGTATAATCATATCCCTCTCATCAAGTTCACCTATAACAATAGATTTCAGGAGTCAATTTAGATGGCCTTGTATGGTAGGCCATGCTGTTCACCCCTATGCTGGATAGAGGTAAGGGATCCATCCCTACTTGGTCCTTATCTTGTTCAAGATAATTCATAGTAGGTTCAGATGATTTGGAAACATATGTATACTAATTAGTCTAGGTATAAATATTATTTCTATCATCTTCGATTACCTCTAAAGTTTGAGGTCGGGGATCATGTTTTCCTATGGGTATCACCCAAGCTTGGGCATAGATGGTTACAGAGGAAAGGGAAGTTGTATCCTCATTATGTAAGGCAATTTGATATTTTGGAGAGTTGGGTTGGTAGCCTATTAGTTGTTATTAACTTAGAGGTACTGTACCATGCACAATTTCTTCCACATTTCATAGCTTTTCCATTATCATGATGACCCGTCTCATACTTTTGATCTCGAGGAAGTTGAGCTAGATTTCAATGCCTCATTAGAGAAGTATCTTATACATATAATTGACTATAGCATGAAGGATCTCTGAGCCTGTTCTATCCCTTTAGTACAAGAGCTATGGCAGCATAAATGTGTATAGGACACGACTTTGAAGTGAAATGCTGACGTACGTGGCCAGTGGCTAGAGTTGTTCTCAAAAAGTGTTTTGTTTCCCATGGAAGGTGAACTTGGGGACCATTTACTTTAAGAGGGGAAGACTCTAAGAACCTGGTTTTTATCTCAGGTATGGATCCTTTTAAATTTGGTCTAATTATTTATTTTGGACCTAATATGGATTCCTAATGATGTTATAAAGTTTTTGGGGGGGGGGGGGTGTCTGGGGCTTGTTCAGAGCTCGAAACCCCGACCGATGGAGAAAAACACTAGGTCTCATGGTTAATAGAAACCATGTGACCCAGCCTACATGGTATCTCCTAACCATACTGTGATGTACATTTTAGTGAAGTAGGGTGCATAGTTTTCTCTAACTGTGTGCCAAGGTCTGGACACCCATGCGAAATGTCTGCAGTTTTTAGCAGATGTGATTTTAAAAGTTGGTGCACGATTTCCCTAATTGTGAAGCTTAACCGTGCAAGTTTTATCCTTAAGTAGTGAGAGGAACATGATTGGTGCATGGGTTTTCCAACCATACATCCAAACCATATGGCATAGGTTTTGGGTAAATTGACCATTTCACTATGATTTAAATGTTTTAAAACATATCCTTCCTCTCTTTTCTCTCCAATAGACAGAAAAGGCTCCTATTCCATTTTTAGATCCCTCAAACCCCTCTTCCTTATATTTGGATCCTGTGCTCCAATCCAGTTTTTGATTCAAGTTTCATCAATCACGTTGGACGTGCATCAGTAATATATCAATTCCATTTTACATGTTCTTCATTTCTCTTCTCCTCGACAAAGTTATTGAGGTATAGGCTCATATTCCCTATTTTTAGGGCGTTGATCCATTATTCAGATATATTCCAATCTAGAACAAAACAAAGGATGATAATGGAAAAGGATATTCATATGAGTATAGGGTAGGTGTACCCATCCATCAAGTTTCATCATTTTTTATGTTTCCATGTGTGCACGCTGAATTTATTGGGGGCGACCTTTTAAATTCATGTGCCGTTCTTATAGTCATTAGAACTATATTCTAAGACCCTTTTCATAAATATTATCAATCATTGGAGGTTATGACCCCAACATTGACCAACCCATGTAGGGTTTTTTCCATATTTATTCTTTTAGTAGCTTGTTAAGCCTATTTGCACCACCGTTCGGGTGAGTTGTGACTTGAACTTGATAAAGGTAAATGTTTCGAATTAAATTAATGAATCATAAAGAGTTGTTACATGTATATACTACTTGATACTTTTAAGATAAGTATTTTAATTAATTAATGAATATTTAAATTTTTAATTGGAAAGTATACTATATATATGACTTGGCCTATTTAAATGAATGCAACAGAATGACTTGATTGCATGTCCATATCACACCTTTCCATGATTAATGGAAGGTAGTAGAGTGAACCTAATGAATTGAAGATGATATATATATATATATATATGAATTAATAAATGGTTTCATGCCCTCTCAGCCTTATCACACTAATGAAAGGTAACGAATTGAACCAAATGACTTATTAAAAGATATGAGTATTACATGAATTTAATTAAATAATGAATTATATATAAGGTGCCTATTGCATATGGAACTTGAAACTATTATAGGAGTGGTCAAAATAGATTTAGTCTTGGATTCCTGAGGAAATTATTTGAGAACTCATGGATTCCATTCTAATTCATAGATGTAGGTTTCCAAGGGTGCGACCCACCTTACAACTTGATTTTTTTCTACTTGTTGATGCTTGGTATGACACTATAGGATTCCTCTATTTTTATTATAGGATGACTTGGATACACTCCTTGGATATAGAGTGACATATTTGGACATAAGGTTCCTTGGAGAAACCTTTGTGCCTTCTCATTACTTATCCTATTTTATCTTGGATGAATTCCTTGGACTCTATTAGAATTAAATTATTGTGGAATACCTTGGGTTATGCCCCTTGGATTTCACTTTTACCCTTTATCCAATATAAAAATTATAGTTGAGTTGGATCGACCCCTATGGTCAAGGATGAATTGGTTATTACCTTGGATCCTCTTCTTTTTTTTCATCATTACAGGATGCCTTGTATACCTTATATACTTTACTAATATTATCATGACATGACATTAGTGATGGTTATACATCACATAAATTACTATATAAACTGGAAAATAATAAATAAATAAATTGTTACATGTTTAGACACCAGTTTAGCCTGAAGTAGGAACTTGGGTATTTACATTAATGTACTAATTTACTTTTATATATGCATTCCTGCACACTGTTTCAGTTTATATTACATGGACTGTATGTTATAAATGTCATTGGTGGTGGACTGTTGAGATTTATCTCATACCCTATATGGGTCTCCATTGGTACCAGACCAGCTTACATGTATGAAGGTGTTGAAAAAGGGATGTATCCTACCTTGGACACCTAATATTTCTTGTTTTCTTAGAACAGAGCTTGGTAACAGATGACCAAGTTGGAGCTTAAGATGCTAGATAGTTTTTGGTTTATTTTTGCTTATTTTTTATAGTATGCTTTTCATGCTTCCTTGTATCTATGTTTTTCCACCTTTGTAGAAACATGAAATATATCATCATTATCTTTTTTAAATTACAATTAGATGCTCATGTCATTTATTATTCCTATCTTCTTATGTTGTTCCATATGTTTATCTTATATTTATTCCACTATTTACCCAATACCCTACTTATCTGCTATGCTACACTCTAGTAATGAGGGAATAGTCTCCCCATGGACACACCCTAGGCCCTTTCTGCTAGTTAGAAACCTATATAATTTTGGGGAGATGCACTTGAGACCATGTTGCGAACTGGGCTTGGGGAATCTTTAAGTGGAACCTAGGTTTGGGAAGTCACAAAATTAGCTATTATAAGTAAAATTCTAATGGATTTAGGAATAAAAATTTGGTATTACCAATCGATCTTTATTGGTACCACTCTTATAACATCCATGTATCACGTCACTTGAATTCTTTCCATAGTATTCAAAATAATAAGCCTCTGTTCTTTGATACATGAAATCAATTATTGAATTTTATTTGTTCTTTTCAATTTTTGATAATTTACAAACACTGGTTACTTGTAGGAATTATAATTCTTAATGAATAATATATCACTGGCCATGGTGAATATAAAACCATCACTATGGTTTTATGATTCCTACACATTATATTTCTCTGGAAAATTATCTTCCACACTTCTTATGGAACTTGTTCCTATGTCAACTATTTTTTGAATCTCTTAGCATTGACTAAATCCAAGTCTATCTTGATCCCACTATCTAAAGTAGAGATGTACTCCCTTGTATAGAAATTTAGTCTTTTATTTGACTATAGATTTTATATCATAGGGATTTATGTAATATGCTAAGAAACTTTTAGGATAATTACTTTATATTCACAATGTGTTTTTTCTTAAAAAAAATTTATTTATACCCTAAAAAACTCTTTGCATCTAAACACATGTTCTTATGGTAATGGATTTCCATCATATCAGCTGTGTTATAAATTTTCCATTATATCTAGAATATGGTTATAGGATAATGTTGTTATTTTCAAAGCATGTATCAGAAATAATGGAATTTTCTATAAATGGATTAGTTTTAACATCGATACTCCTTTTAACTTACATCAGGACTCTAATATACATAAGGAAATGTATGTTTATGAATTTCTCCATGATACATATTGTTGATCAATGTGGACATGTAAGAAACATCATCAATCCTCATTATTAACATTAAGTTTGTGATGTTGATAAGGTAACGTGCATTTAGGAATTACTCCATGCTACATTTTATTTACCGATGATTGCTTGGTCAAGATATTCTAGGGCATGCCAGCCTGAAGCAAGTCATATCTTCTAACCATGCATATACCATAATTCACTTTAAAATTCCTTAATAATACTAAAAGTAATCCAATGAAGTATATTTACCACTATCTTACCCTTGGAATAGTTCACGCTCTTTAGATGAACTAATTCTGAAATATTTGTGGTGTACCTTTATTTATAAAGGTTTCTTTTTCCAAAACTAAGTACATAAGTGTGTTAATAACACCTAAATTATTTAACTATGAAGAGTCTAAAACCATACTCGATATATCCTTGAAAACTACTTATTCTTTCTTAAAAAGGTACTATCTTACCAAAATGGGTATACAAGTATTAAATTTTATATTCATCAGGCATTACCTATGATTTAAATATCACTAAACTATTAATTGAGTATGAGACACCACAAAAAACATTCATCCCTGAACTTGGAATAATGTATCCTTTTGTCTAAAAGAAACATGAGATAAATTTTTTTATAATACTAAATAAAAGTTCAACTAGAATCAATAAACTTGGCAATATAGAAGTTGTGTGCTTTTCATTGTTGACTTAGGAACAACCATTTCTCAACTTATTATAGAATACACCTTTATTCTTGTAATGTTTCTATTACTTGGTTACTGTATTTTAATGCACAAATGTGATAAGCATATTTTATTTTAATACCCAATAAGTATGATAGAATAATTACTTAAAATTAATAAATATACCTAAAGAAGAAGCAATTACTTGATTCTTTAATTTAGTTTATTTCATTTAAACTTCCACAAATTTATTTCACGATATGAAAATAAAATAACATCCTATTTAATACCTCTTTTAATTGAAAGACATTGCAAATGTTATTTTGGATTGACACTTTCCATTAGCCATTTTCCCTTTCTATCAACTTTTTCTCCATAATAATTAAAGATTAATCTTTTTTTAATGATCTTATTACTTGGCGATCTTACCTAGAAGGTAATAAATCATTTTTCAATATTGTTCATTTTTTGTAATCTAAAATGAAACTGGATAATATAGGTGATAATGATATTATAATTGGATGTATTTAAATATTATAATACTCCTTTCAATTTACACATATACAATGTAATAATCACTTATTCATATTTATGCTTCACTTTCTCCTCACAAGCTTCTTAGAGATGAGAATACATGTAATATCATCCCTATCTTGATTTAGTATCTACAATTGACATCAGATATTGATGACACCATAATGAAATAACCATCATATTCCCTATACATGAGTCTCCTATAAGAATTTTAAATACCCTCACTTCTTGAGGTGGATTAACGGATTTTGGGGACACCAACATCTTGAATTTCTAATATCGTACTATTGCATGAAAGCGTTTGTACTACTCTTTGGAAATTCATGCTGGATAGGACATTGAATTTTTCTAATAAATATTATAGTATTTCTTTTGGTGTTACTTGAAATTTTCTAAAAAAATAAAATCTAGTGAATTAGTACTTTTAATCTTGATTACTGATTTATACATTATTGATTAAACATTAAATGTCTCTCACTATTTTATAGAATTATTAAAACCCTATATACTAGAATTAGAATACTCTGTTGGTTGAGTATTCCAGTGGAAATGATCCTTGAACCTCCCATCACAGTCTATAAGATTTGGCTACGCCACAACTTGGAGATTTCAAGGTAGACATTTGACTGACCAACCGCATTAACTCGTAGCTCCTTGATATGTTGAGTGAAGTCTCTGCTTTTAAAACCATAAATATGATTTACTCGATGATTTCCTCTGACATTGTAGTGATATAGATTTGGATTCTTCTTTGCTTCCAACTTTAGTTAAGTCAACCCATCTCTCTCATAAGAACTCCTCAGTAGTAGGAGACACTCTCAGATTTGGATGACGAGCACCCAAACACTCAGTTTTTTTCAAATTCAAATGATGAAAGACATTGTATTAATATTTCATTAAGGGTTTTTAATTATTTATCGATGTATAAAATCATTTTCTATATGATATGAAAATTCTATGTGATATTACTCACAACTTACTATGCAATAAATAGAAAAACATTCATCATGTCATAAATTAATTTAATATATTCATTTTTATGTTTATTATTTTATATGATTATGTAAAATTTCAGATTCAGTAAAATAATATGCAATTAATAAATTAAATATACTATATGATGGATCTTGAACATTTATTATTGGTTGATCCATTTAAAATTAATAGACCAACCATGACCTAGGGGTATAATAATTGAGTTGGGTCTTGACTCGTATTACAGTTCGTACCTGACCCAATGTGTCATCGTCTCATCTAGAATACTGCCTCATATTGGCATGGTCCACATCTTACTCTGTCTTCATCATAGTATATACATACTCACACGTAGATAAGGGGTTCTTGACAATGCATAATACATAGAAAAAAAAAACACTCGTGGACATACAAGCCCTTATAAATATTAAGTGAGAAAAACTGATGATGTGAAGACTATATTTTAATTAATTACATGCATCATAGAAAATTAAAATGATTAATTAAATAAATAAAAATCTAGACATACATTGGCTAGTCTGTTCTCAAGATCAGTCATTGCACAATTAAAAATTAAATTGATATAAATTTAAAGTATAGGGGAAATTCAAATAAATTAAATGAATTATTCAATTCAAATAATTTCTTTAAATATTTTTTTATTTGATAAAAAAAATTAATTTAATTTTAATACTAAAGATTAAATTAATTTAATACCTAAAATTAAATTTATTTCTTCTTATAATATTAAAATATAATATTTTTAAACCAAAATTAGTTTTTATTAATTTTATTTAATACCTAAAATTAAATTAATCAATGAAATTAATTTTTAATTATATAATAAATACTAGAGTCTTGAAAACCCATCATAGGGATTGTAAGGGTCAAGAAGAACCCTTGTAGGCCCATACCGGGTAGTGTAGCCCCTGTTCAGGGGTGTTTTGAGCCATACCAGCCCATCCAGACCCATACCGTGTTGGGTGGACCCAGCCAGACCCATTTTAGTAAAGATTCTGTCTAGCAGAGTCTAAAAGGGAGTTACCTCTTTGCTCAGGTGTCACACAGATGGAACGACTCGAAAATCGATGAAGGAAAGAGGGGCTTGTTGTGGGTATTTTATGGTGTTCGACCTTGAAGGGGGAGGGGGGTTAGTGATGTCATAATTGAGAGGAGGAGGCTAACACGGGACGACGGTCAAACGATGTGCTTGCTGTTGGGGTGAGGTGGTTTGGCGGAAATGGCGGGCGGCTTGGCTCACAGAAAATGGTGGCCCTAAGGGTTACTCATGACCTGATCTGGCCACAGCTTGACCAATGATGACCCAAGGGAGGAGAAACAGTCCAACTATGATGGTCAAACAGTGATGGCCGACAAATACATGGTCCAAATAGGGTAGCACCAAAGGGGATATCTAGTGTGGTCAATGGACGCCTTCGATTGAAGGTGGAAAAACCCTGAGGGCACAATGCTGGGAGTCAGTGCAGGAGTTGTCTTCAGCTCCTCATGGTTGGACAGTGACATCAATCTCATCAGGAAGTGGGGAGACTACTGGAATCGTAGTATTAGTTAACCAATATGGTAGGTTCGAAAAAGGGAGAAGGGGGGAGGGATCATTGATGCATGGTGAATTTCAGCGGAAACCACATAAAAGAATATTTTTTCTCTTAGCCGAACCAACCCCAAAACCTTAACTGTGATTTTTTAATTAAAAAAACAAGCCTAAAACTAGAATTTTGACAAACCATCCATTATTTTTACTAGGGCAACCTCCATATATGAAGTCTCCACTTTTTTTAATTAAGGCCTCAATTTAGGATTTTGAAAAAAACATGTCCACTATATTGATTGAGGAATACAACAATTTCTACAATTTTTCATGTTTGAAATAAATCAAACAACCTATAGAAATTAGCCATTTTTTTAATAAAAATAATTATATATTATTATTTTTACTCCACATTAGTGGAATAATTTGGCCACCATCTGACACTGTTCTAGTGATCAGATTCTAATCAGTTCTTGGATGGAATCCTACAACAATGATGGTATCAAATGTTTCAATTCAGGTTATCCTTAACCCATATTTAAAATACGTTCTTCATATTTTTAATACTTGAAACATACATAAATGATCTGTATAAAAAAAATCTCAGATGGACTTATCTTAGTCATCTGATATCGGATTGACATACGAGTTTTCTTATTTGGACTATTTTAATAACCTCTACTTAAATTTAAAGATAATTTAATTTTCTTAGCTCAGAAAATTCACATGATTTCTCTGATTCCAATTGATGGTACTAGGGTGCACAGTGGAAGCCGATGAGCTAAGGATTTTAAATATTTTATCACCAGAGTGATGAAACTTTTCATCTTTGATGATCCAAGCCTCAGTACGGTCTGATGATATTGAATGGATTAAATAGAGAATAAAAAATAAAAATAACAAGAACCTCATTTTGATTTGAAGTGCGCACGTTTGTCACAAGTTTCTAGAGACCATTACTTTAAGGTTCCCACATTGAAACCCTCTAGATCATCCAAACATGCTTCTTGAATCTATGAATACATTGTTCATTAGATTCTATGTGCTACCATGGATCTTTGATGATCTATTATACTCCATATCGATCAGCACAATCCTCTACCTTCGATTCACGAAGGCATACTCAGATCTTCCTCTCGAATTGAGTGATTCTATCAATATGAGTCGATATGAGAGAAAATATCTCAATTCTGATTGAATGAATAGTGTTTTGGAATGAGCTTCTCCCCACTTATATTGTGGAATTCTAAATATCCAGTTAGGGTTCCCTGACCCCCCGTATACTTCAAGTCAACTAAACAAGTAATAAATATTTAATTATGATGAACTAAAACATCAAAAATATTATTTATAATTTATCACATACCTATAATATATAATATATATTTTGTGATAAACCCGAGTCATTAACTTGACTCGTAATGCTCGATAATATTAAATGAACCTATAATATTAAAATAATTTTCATTCGTATAATATTAATCCTTGCATTTACTTAAACACTTGTAAATAATTTTAATAAATAAATTTAACCCAATTATTCTTTACTTTAATAATAATTAATTTATTTATTTATCAGTGATCGATAAAACTTAGACAACTCTCGGACCCCTGGTGGGCCCCATCATGTCCTATATTCCTATTCTCCTGAATAGAGTAGATTCTCAAATGTGATATTTTGTGTGACCCTATAGACCCTTAACATGATTTCTTTGAATAGTATTCATGTCCAAGAGAATATTCTAACAAACCATCAACACCCCTAAAGGGATAAGGAATGTTCATATAAACAATTAACAATATAAGAATATGCACTATGTAATATAATCTCTTTGTCTTTGGATATCTCATAAAGAATGATACACACTTTGGTCCTCGCACTTTGTTTCTTTATTATTTATTGATCTATCTAGACATATTTATCTTTGACTACCATGGACATGGATTTATGACGGTACTACCATCCTGGTGAACCTACCCTAGGATATTACTTCCTCAATCTAAAAGTGACAAATCCTATTTTGACCATTCAACCAATGTCATACCACCAATGACACCCAACACAAGCTACCTCAACATGATTTTATTATCATGGTTTTTGCCTTACATAAAAGTATATGATCAAATTAAACAAATTAAAATTGATCTCAAGTTAGGAGACCAATAAACATATCCATAGACAGGAACATCCAATGACACCCGAAACACGTGGTGTTCCTATTGGAGGGTCTGTTCTCATGATCTCAACTATCATAGATCACCAAGTGAGATCCTCATGATAAGAAGTATCAATGATTATTACCCCAAAAACCTGATAGTTAGACATCTACTGTGTCCAATATGTATGATTTATCTAGACTATAGGATATATATTTAAGATTAATGTCATAGTATCTCAAGGTTTTCATTATAGTATGGGATCTGATATGATCTTTTGATATGAAAATTAATCTATGGGCATTACCATTTAATAGTGGATGCAGAAATATCTACACTAAAATGGTAAGTAAAAATTATGCATAAATCACTATATACATGATACAATAATCAAAAGTACTCTTCAAGTTAGGTCTAAGAAACCCCCTGTTACAACATGGAGAAGAGTGGTGGTGGAGTGGAATAGGGGACTTTTATCCCCTAAACCACTATAAATATCTCTGTGTCTATTTCTATTTTTATTCATTTATTTCCACTGCATACTTAATTAAATAACATAATAAAAATTAGTCATAAATAATATAGGTTTGTTTTTATAAGCAAAGAAAAATTTAAAAAACTCAATTTATCCTCCCTCTTGAGTATTAATATGGTTAGTCTTCAATAAAACAAGGTTGATTGTGATTTAGCCTTGATGTTTGAATAAAAATTCCTAGATGATCTAGTTGATTAGGAAATCCTAAATTGGGTATTGGTCTATGATGATTAGTCAAATTAGGTATGATCACTCACTGGGTGGATTGTTAAAACTCACTGAAGTGATGAGTACTATCAATATTCTTGAGTATTAATTGTTGTTAGAGTATCACATAGTGAATGTACTTATATATTTTGGATTTGATTAGGGATACCATCTATGGTGGCCAATTGGGTTGCACTCACACCCTACACATACATCTTGGTGTGCATGTAGATTTTATGACCAGGGATGCTAATGAGGGAAAGATCCCTATAGTCGATGGGTGAAATGGATAGATATGTGGAGTGGGTTATGGGACCAGGTGAAAATTCAAATCCAATTTTGTTTTTATCCACATTTTTTAATTCATTTTGAGGTAATTTTTCATGTAATTAGACCATGAGAAAATCTTGTTATGTATTTATGCTCATGTGATATTATAGCGGGCTTTCATTTTCATATAGCATGTGTTATGTTTGTTATGGTTATATTAGAGATTTAGTTTCTATATTATGTTGATTGTGGTTGATTCTTTATTATTAATTTTTATATTTTTTATGACCATATGATATAGAGGTTATAGTCAACCAACGTTACCGATATACCCTTGCCTCTAGTCGATAACCTTTGGTGTATGGGGAGGAGTGCTTCGGGTCATGTGATGTCCACGGTTCAACTACTATTTGAGTGAGCCGAAAAGGGGAATTACATGAATACTATTAAATAATTTTCTAAATCTAATGTGAACCATAATTTAAATAGGATAGTAGTAAAAAATCATAGCAAAAATGAATATGTTTCTAGAAACATCTTGATCAAATGTGAAATTCTCAAAATGAACTATAGCATCATTTTTTCATTTTACCTCAAACATATTTAAAATTTCAAAGCATGATTAGTGTTAATTTTTTTATATATTACTCAAAAAATTAGTCATATGGTATGATATAGATTTTATATCAATTTATTTATTAAAATTTAAATAGATTTCACAATAATTGAAAATCATCTTATATTCTCAAATTATTTTTTTCAATGTAGTTATAAAAATTAGAATTTGATTTGTGAGCTAACTCGACCAATAAATGAAAAGAGTGTGGAGGTAAAGTGGAATCCATTTTTAGAAAACTTTTAATAAGAATAAAATTTCATTTAATAAAATATACATTTCATGTTGCCTCCATATTTTAAATAACTTATGACATAGATGCAAGAAAAAAAAATTATGTCTAAGGCAATGCATGATGTGATTAAAGATATGAATTTTTGAAATTGAATGAGTAGAACATACCTCAACTTGTTTAATGACAATAAAAATTATTTTGAATTTTTCTATTACATTACTTGTAGTTAGAGGATACAAAGAATTGTACAATTACAAAATGTGCGGGACAAAGCTTGATGCAATTAATGTTCTATAAAAATGAGATTTAAAATAGTGGTTTTTTCTTTATGTTATTTGTTGTAAATTAAAAACTATAAAAATCATATTGATCATTATGAAATCCTTTTCAACTACCAATGTGTTCGGGAATCTTGATGGGTTGGCTTGGGGTGGGCCAAACCAAAGACTTCATTCTATGGGCTTAAAAACATAAATCCATTTAGGCATGTATTATATAAAGGCTTCAAAAAATAAGTTTGTTCCATATGTAGACCAGACCATACCATCTCGTATTATATAAAAAAATTATAAAATTTACATGGATCATATTGTTCTATATATTAGTCATTATTTATGTAAAACAATACAAAAACAAAGCACTACGATAATCAACCATGTTGAATAAAAAACCAGACAAAAAATTCAAACCATATAACATCTAGAAGAGTTTAAATAAATAAACAATAATATTCACACACACCAAATAAAATACAAAACAACATAAATAAAAAAAATAAAATTATATCAATAAAAAATGGAAACCTCACCAATAATTTGAACTTATAATTTAGATATACTGCTAAAACAATGAATCATATAAAAATCAAACCTGGATTGAATAATATGGAAAATGAAATATGTTAGGGTTTGAAAAATACAAAAGGGGAAATACAATAATAATAGAGAATGGGTACACTGATGATATTATATGTCCCTCATTATCTTCACTTGACCATTAGTGGGTGTGGGTTATTTGGTATAGCGAATGAACCCCTGATCATGAACCTATGATGTATAGGAATGATGCGAATAAGGATATGAAACTGGAAGTCCCTATTTTCCAAAATAGGTTAAGTGTGTAGGTACAATGTAGTGCTGAAGATAATAAAAAGTTAATGAAATGAAAAAAACCCTACCCAGGCGAGTGAGGTAACTGAGTGGCAGTAGGTGCATATTGAGCATCCACTACCATAGATCGGTGCATACGTAGAGCGAAGTTTTAACAACACTAACTAGAAAGTGCCGATAAAAGGTCAATCTTTATCAGCACTAACTGAAAGCATTAATAAAGGTCTCCCTTATTAGTGATAAAAAATCGTTGATAAAGGTTGTCATTTATCAACGTTTTTTTAGCGCTGATAAAGGTTGATCTTTATCAACGTTATTCTTAGAGCTGATAATTTTTTTTAATAAAAAATATTATTAATATATAGAAAATTATTATTATATATATATATTAAAAAATAATGTCTATTTATATACATTAATTAAAAAACACATGTTTATAATTAATAAAAATATGATATATTAATATATATTCTCTAATAGTTCAAATATATATATAATTTTTTAAAAAATATTTATAAGATTAAAAATAAATAAATAAATAAATTTAAATAATTATAAAATAATTATAATATTTTAAATAATATATATATTTATTATATTTATAATTATATATGTTTACATATTAATAAATATTTATAATTATATATATATATATAATTACATAAAAATATTTATATTTATATAAAAATATTTATAAATATATGTAATTATAATTATAATTATAAATAAAAATAAATATAAAAATAATTATAAAATTATAATAAATATTTAAATAATAAATATTTATGATATTTATAATTATATACAAATATTTATAAATATATATATTTATAATTATGATTATAAATAAATAAATAAATATTTATATATTTGTAATTAATTATATATATAAAAAATTATCAAATTTATATTAGTCAAAATATTTAATAGTTTATTTATATTCATTTATTAAGAAATGTGTATATATTTAAAATAAATATAATCTTTTAATATTATATTTAAACAATTATATAATATATAAATGAATATATTTATATAGATATATATTTATATTCATATTAAATAATTTAAAATATATGTACATGTATAACTACATGTATGTATGTGTATATGTGTGTATATACATGTGTGTGTGCATATGTGTGTAGATGTGTATGTGTACATATTATAATTCATGTAAATATTACAAATTCAGTTTTTAATATTTTTGTAGTTTATTTAATTTAATTTATCCATTTATTATTATACATTCATTAATAATGTTAAAAATATATTGAATCATTTTGAAATATTTATTTATACATATATTTATTTACTATATATACGTGTAATATTTACAATATGTTTGTAATTTATATGAATAATATTTATTCATTTTTATTTATTAAGTTTTAACATTTAAAATATATTTGTAATTTATATAATTAACCTATTTGAATTATTTTTTTAATAATTTTGTAATTTAAATATGTAATTATACAATTATAAATATATATATTTAAATAATTATAAAATTATAATAAATATATTTATTATATTTATAATTATATATAAATATAAATATATATTTATATAAATATATGTATAAGTATATATAAATACTTTTTAAATATATTTATTTATAATTATAAATATTAATAAATAAATACATATTTAAATAATTATTAAATTACAATAAATATATTTATTATATTTATAATTATATATTTATAATTATATATAAATACATTATAAATATATTTATTTATAATTATAATTATAATTATATATATATATATATATTTACTTGAATGGTAAGAACCATGGGTTATAGCCCATGATTTTGAAATTTATTGAAAATAAAAGACCAAAAGTACATAAGGAGATGAGGATTAAAAACATGTGAAGAACCACCATAAAAAAAATAGAAAATCATCTATGGGATCGGCCACTGCCCTTTTCCCTTGAATGATGACCCCTCCTCCATGTTTTGGGCTGCTTCCACCCACCTTCATTTTCATTTGATAGAATTGGATCTTTCACCAGAACTAAGCCCTCCAAGACCGGCTTCATAGTCACAACACCTAAAGATATTCCATCAATAGGGAGATATACATGGACACTTCTAGATTCCTCATCGAATAACTTCTTACTTTTAGAACTATTTAAAATACCATACAAGCTAATATTATTTTTACCAGAATTCCTTAGACTAGGACTCTGGGCACCAGAATCCTATTGCACCACATTGGCCCAAGAAGTCCCACCCTTCCCCTGCCCATCTAGGACATCCTCAAAAAGCATGTCCCTCCTCTTATCCTCAACTGATCTAGATGGTTTAGCCTATATACAATATTCAACATAACTTTGTTTCCTTCCCTTTACAATCAAAAGTGACAGTCATTAATTCCTCATAATCCAATTGCATATTGGTTGTAAATTGAGTAGCACATTCCTTATCAGATTCCACATGCTCATCATCATGTTCCTGAGATGGCTCATGTTACACTGGGTTAATAGATTGTTCATATACACTCCATTCACTAGTTCCTTTAAGGGCCTATAAGAAATATTTATTACAAGGACCTACAATAGAATCACCAGGATAGGATCCTTGATGAACTATTGCAGGGTGTGAATTATCTTAAAAATAAAGCATTGCTGGACAACAGTATCACTCACTGTATTCACCTACTCATGATTTTCTAGACTAGAATCAGTGCTGCCATTCAATTGAGCACAAGCTGCCTCATTCAAAGTGGACTCACATACCTTTCCCATACCTCTTAGGATGGATAGTCAAAGGAGGTTCCAAAATTCTCATCTTTAGAAATAGCCTTGGATGAGGCCTCCCCTTGTTTCAGTCCCATCACTACTCCTTTGGGTGGAAAGGAATTGAACTTCTGAACCTATCTCTAGTGGGAAATATCAAGCCCAACAAGCTTACAAAAATTGAAAAATTCAAGAAAAAATTCATATTCAATCTCAATTTCAATATTTTTCACCATTCATAATGAGAAAAACACAATCAGGCTTGGGAATCAAGAAATCAATATCAACCAACACCCTAGCATAAAAACTAAACTTTTCTTTGATGCTGTTGTTATCATGCTTGAGAGGTGCACCGATGCTGGAGGCAATGTCCTTCAAAATCTGTGGGTGACAGAAAATCTAGCCGAGGGTATGAAATATAACCTAAACCTGAGAATTGTTGTGTTTTTAGTGAAGTGGATTAAAACTGAAATTCCACATCAAGATTCTCAAAATAGCTGGATTTAGATTATAGAAAATAGAATCCCAGGTTATAGACTTTTAAGTTTCCGATTGAAATATTAAATGGAAGCATCTTTTACCAACGAGGATTATCTTACAACAATCAAAGCTCTAGATTCAACTAAGATTACCTTTTTGGTCTTCCACATTCGGGGGATTATCACCTTTTCCCAAAATCATCCTTCCAATCAATTAAAACTGAAAAGAATCCAGTCATTTGTAGAAGGCCCTCTGATTAATGAAGACAAATATCTTTACTTAATCATATAATATTTGAGGTGTAATCAAATATGAAACCTTCAGTTCATCTTCCACATGATGCTTATTACATAGGACCTCCTCAAAGGACACACCCTTCCCATAAACCCTTAAGGATGTTTCATTTGCAGCTGTAGTCACATTGAGCAAAGAATCAAACTACATAAATACATTTATTATAATTTTATAAATATATACACATATTTGTAAATATATTTATTTATAATTATAATTATATATATATTATATATAATTTTATAAATATATATAATAATATAAATAAATTATTAAATTAGATCTTTATCAGCAATTTTTTAGCGCTGATAAAACTAGTAATTTTAGTGCTCAAATTATAGAACTAATAAAGAGTAGTTTTATCAGCACTTTCTATTTCAGTGATGATAAAACTAATCTTTATCAGCACTTTTTGGAAAGTTCTAATAAAATCCTTACCCAATTTTATAAAAGAACCCAAATCAGAGGCTTATCTCTCACACACCTTCAAGATTTCATGAACCCCTACTTCTGTTGTGCCACCTCTCTCACCGAAACCTACTGGAACTGCCAATCTTGTTCTTCTGTGAGTTCCCTAATGAATCATTCCTCTAAATATAAGGTATGTTATGAATCCCTACCCCACATCACACTACTACACCACATCGCACCACCGCTACACCACATTTCAACACCCCTACTTGCCTATTTCCTACATGAAAACCATACCATAAGGGAAGGTGGGAGCTCCATGTGAGTGTGAGACGGTGGGAGGGACCCATCATCAACAACATATATGTAGTTTATGTGTGAATTATTGAGGCTAGGAAATCATGCAACCATGTTATAAAGTCACATGATTAACATTTTTTGTGGGGTTTTATAAACTCTTTTGAGTTCTTATAAAGGTTCTGATGTAAGGGTTATTATAAGAAAAGATTTTGAAATGTTTTAAAAACCAAATGCGATTTCTATATGTCATGGATGGCATTAAAAATGTGACTAATAGGAATTTAGTAAATGAAGATTTGAATATTTTCTTATGTTATGAAATTTTATAAATGAATGTTGAATGTTTGGCGAGGTAAAATTTTTTAGATGTTTTTTTGGGGGAAGGAAAGTTTCTTGAAATGTTTTGATTTTAAATAAAAATTTTATGGTTTATTTGTAATAAATATTGATTATTAAATAGTATTTTTAAAGGTGATGGTTTTATAATTAAATTTAGAGATTATTTTGAAAAGGAGGAGGATTTTTATAAATGATTTGAACTCCCCTTATATAGAATAGGGAGTTTAATTTATGGTAAAATTCTGAAATGATTTTTTTAAATAAGATGAAAGGTTTCCACAATATACTTGTTATCATTATATGTTTGGATGGGTTATTTGAAAATGGATTTGAATTTCCTAAGAATTTTTGTAAATTTTTTATTTCATCATTGAATTTTTAAAATGTTTTGAATTGAAATTCAATTTTTATAAATGTTTTTAAATCTTGAGTAGTGAGGTTGAAATATTATCCCATAACATAGAATGAAATAAGCTTTTAGTTTTTCAAATGAGGAATTTTTTTTCATTGGGGTACTTCTTTTGTAAAGAGAGTTTTGAACTTTTATTTTAATGTTGGATAATTTAAGAAAAAAATGGATTCTTGAAAAGGTGTTTTATCTTGGTAATTTTTATTTAGTGTTTTCCAGTGGTCAGTATTGGTATCGTTTGATTTTAATTGGAAAAAATGAATGAATGGATTTATGTTTTGTGTTATTTCTAGTATATCCTAGATAAGTCTTAATGAATAGTGTATTTTTTAGTCTTTAGAAAATCATATTCTATTGTCTAGGTGTGAATTAGTTTTGGGATTTATGATGGCTAATGATTTTAAGATTATTTCTTGTAAAATATAAAGTAGTTGAAGGATATTAGTAAAATTTGGATTTATGTAAATTTCATATTCACACTTACATATCCCAATATGGTTACATAAATTTCTAATTTTATTCATTTATAAATTTATATACTTTTATAAATTTTATTGTATATCATATTTACATATATAGTTTTCATATAAAATTTTACTAATTATTTACACTTTTATAGTTTCCTAGATTTATAAATTAATATAAAAATATAGTTTTATTCATTATAAATTATTATACATTTAATATCATGTATATTTATCTCAATATATAATAAGATAAAAACATTAAATAATGATGGAAAATCCTTAAAAGTTCCCTATAAAAATGTAAACTTAGTAAAATATGTTTTAGGGTAATAAATGGGGTTTTAAGGATGAGAGTGGGGGTTTAAAATTGATAACACATAAAAAAAATATTAGTATAGTTTTTATGAATTAAATAAAAATTGGATCGTATAGTTAACACACATGGATAATTAATCATGGTTTGAGTTGTGTAAAGTTATATTACCCATTCCTTGACCATACAATGCTTGAAAATCATGCTCATAAATTGTTCTTAAGCCAAATTGTCACACCCCGACCCGTGCGTTTATTTTATTTTATGATTTCTTTGACTTTAAATTATTTTTATGGGGTCCGAGGTAAGTCCTGGACTAAATTTATGAGTCTTTGATAAAAAGAGCATGTTTTGGGTTCGATGTCGTTGGACGTGCGGGCAGAGCGCGACACTGTGCAGCTTCACCCATGCAACTGCGTGACCTTTTCGGCTATGAAGAATTAAAATAAATAAATAAATATTAATTTAGTATGTCATGTAAAATTTTTATGGTTATTAGGTATTTTAATATTTTTATCTTAGATGAAAAATAAAATTGTTAATTTTATTATTATCAAAATGAAGTAAATACTTTTATTATTTTTATTATTTTTTATTAGTGTTATTATAAATACTACAATTAAAATTAATGCTAATTAAAAATATTGTTAGGAATTATGTTATTATTATCTTATTAATATTATGATGATTATTATTATTAAGTTAATAATATTAGTATTATTATTACTATTATTATTATTTTTCTTTCTCTAGGTTTTCATTTTTTTTCCGATTTTCTGGTGGTTCCCGTAGCACCTGTACAGCCTGCGGCTTCCCCTCCCCTCATGTGTACTGCACCCCGCGACTGTCCCTCCCATCCTCACCTCACCGGTGCTTTTCCCTTGGCCGTACGCCCTCCCATCGCTGCACCCCCCTCGGACTCAACCTCTCCGGCGGTCCCTCCCTATGCGCAGCGAGCTGATCCGCGACACCCCCGCTGCTTCCGCTGTTTGGCGGGCCACCCTGACCCACGACCTCCGGTGAGCTGCTCAACAGTGTCTCCCCCTCACCAGCGCCACTCCTTACTGGCGTCCTCCTTCCGACAACAACCCCCTCCTCCCCAGAAGTCTTCCTTCCTCCTTTGGTAGGGTTTTGTTTTACCCAAACCCTAGTTAGGCTTTATTTTATTTTTGGATTTGATCTTAAAATTTATGGTCCGATATGGTTTTTTTAGGTGTGATTTAATCTCCCTTGGGTGATATTGAGGTGAAAATGGTGTTTTGCACCAATTTATGGAAGTTTATTGTCAATTGAGGTAGTAACCCATGGTGCATATTCTTTAAATTTAGATTTCTTTGATTGCGTGTTGTTTTCACCTTTCTTGTCTGTTAATTAGACATTTGATATCGTTAGAATAAATTTTATCTTATGAAATAAGGTGCGTTTTGATGGAAATCAATTATATACTGTTTAATAGTTTTATTAAATTATGCAATTTGTGATTTTAATTGTGCAATTGGTGCGTGTTCTGCCTTGATACGTTGTGGGTGTACGTTTGACCATAAAAGGGGTTTTTGAACGAGTTTTGTGTGTGCAAAGGTGTGAGTTATTCCTTAAGATTGTTTTTTAAAATTTAAATGGTTTATTACCTAATATTAACAATAGGAAACATGTTTTTTTTAAATTCTTTTGAGGATCGCTTGATTTTAAAAATTGAACCTTGATGTGTGCTGTGTTTTGCTATGTCACACACACCATGTTTTAGTCAAATTTTCCCGGTTGGCTCTCTTTAATGATTAATGATTATTATGACATGGTTTGGTTTTAAAAAACATATTTGTGAAGTGTAAAGTGGTGGTTTAAATCTTTAAATATGTTTTTCACATTAGTTTCCTAATGGTATGTTCCCCTTTGACCCGTGTAGGCGCGTTTATGGTTTAAATGGTGCGAGATTGATTAAATGGACTTTCAAATATGCATTTGGTTGATAAAGTGTGTTTTCTTATTGTGCTTGTGAGGGTTGATTTTAGAAATTGTGTAAGTTTTGGTAAAAGTATTTAAATGGTTTTTTGGTGCGAGTAAAATGGGAGGAGTCGGTTAGTATTGGCATGTAGGCCTTTTGTGCACTTTTAGTTTGAGTTGTGAATTATTTAAATAAAAGGAATACGGTTTTGGAAATGAACTTATTTTTTATGTGTGGGTTTCCTATAGGTTAATTAAATTGTTCGCTGTATTCTTGGAGGGTTGTACACACATACATAGGTACGTATACCTATATATATATATAAATACTCATTGCACATATTCCCTCATGGCATGGGGAATATGTGTATTGGATTAAAGGGTGTATATATATATATGTATATAGGGGTTTGTGTGTGCACAATTGTGGGGTGGTCTTCATCAAAGGCGTTAGGTCCCAATTTTTCGTCTTGGTCCACTCTAGGTAGGTTCCCATTGCACTACTTTTAAAATTTAAGTTACATTTATTTCATGCTGTTTTCACCCTATATATATATATATGTGCTAAATATTATTTTGCAACTTAAGATTAATTCATTTAGTATGAAAATTTATAATTCAATTATTGTGGTGTAAAAATGGTGTCATTTTTTTGTGTTTGTAACCCCCAATTATTCAATTAAATATTTTATTAATTCTAATAAATATTTAATAGTATTAGATAATAATTATTTTTAAATGATTACTTGATGTAAAAAGAGATATTTATTTTATACACGACACTTGAAACATTTTCTTGATGAGCGGACACACAATAGTGAAGGAATACCTGTTTGGATTTTAAACATAATTCATGAAATTTCAAGTAGAGTTCTAGTTTTAATGATGAATGATTTATTCAGAAGTGTGGAAAAGCATTTTAGTTCTTTTTAAAGTGGTGATTTTGAAATGTATTCAATGCCCGTTTAGAACTTTATGGAAAATGATGAAAATGTTTTGATGAAAACACTCCTAAGATAACTCTCCTGCCTTGGTCGCAACTGGTCAATGAGAGGCCATGCTTAGAGGATTCTGGGTGCTCGAGTTGTTTAAAGGAAAGAGGTTGTCCCATGGATTTCCCCATGGTGATTCCTGTTGTGCTTTATATATATATATGTGTGTGTTTGTGTGTGTGTGTGTGTGTGATTGGATGCTCAGTTGGCATCAGTTGGCTCACCCCCTTTTTAAATACTTAAGACATGGGAATCTGGCATATTGAGAGAATATTCTAAAAATTATTGCTGCACTGGTAGGTTATGGTACTGACCAGTGGCCCATAGTAGGTGGATATATTGGGTTTATTTCTATGGGATTTTCCCTCAGCCTGCCTGAGAAAGGATGATCGAGCGTATTGGGTGTTTTGAATTCATTGTGTGTGACATGTCAACGAGGATGATATCTCATGTATTGGTGTCTTCTGGTTTATTCTCGATCTCCTAGGTTCACCCATGTCTGTGAATTTTCAGTTACTTGCAGGGATGATTTGGTACTTGTATGTATTTCCCCATTGCCCTTGTTGTGTACATACTTTTGTGCATTTTCGTACATTGTTTTCCTTGGAAAGTGATAAGTTGGTTTGGACTTTTTTTCTAGAAATGGTTTTCAAATGAAAGTGTTTAATATTCTTTTTACAATTTGAAAATGTAAACATTATTTTCCATTTCTAAAAAGCCATTGACACTAATGAAATAAACCCAAATTTGGAAATGGTTAAGGGTAATGGTTCGTACTTTGTTTTTAAGTGAAATATTTAGAAAAACATACTTTTATAAATTGTAGTTCAGACTTGAAATTATGGTTCTTTCATTTTAAAGGCAGTGCATTGGGAATAGATATCGGGCTAGCCTACTGAGTTTTAATACTCACACCTATAGTTATTTTCTGTTTTTAGTGTTTGTGCAGGCTACAGCTTGAGTGCGCTCGCCTTGGGAGACTCTTGATCGTTGAGTCGGAGAGTGACCTGCGAGGTCACACAGAGTTAGTTCAGACGTCGTGTCTGGTTAGTTTTATTTTTCTTTTGTTCCTATTTGGTCGTTTTATTTGTTTTACTTATTCTACTCTTCTCTGTTTTATTTCTGCTGCTTTATTTATATTTATTGGGAGAAATTGTTCCCACAGCCTCTGTTGATGCCCTAGCGCTTGTCGCCATCTCAGGAAGATCGAGAATGCCTCTTGGGCCATGTTGCGGACCAGATCGGGTGACCGGTTCATGGTCGACCCAGGTTGGTTCATGAAAAAAATGGTATCAGAGGAGGTCAGCTCTTCACAGACCTCACTTTTCAGAGTTCCCTTTGTTATTTGGGATTTCAAGGTAGACGGAGTAGGATTGTCGGGACTCGAGGGGTAGGAGCGGGAAGAGCATCGCGAACTCTTTCTCGTTCTGATCCTTGGGTTTCCATGGGAAGTCTGGTTTAATTAGTTTCTTTGGGATTCCAGGATGTGTTTTGTGATTGGGATACAACAAAGGGAGTTGGAATAATATTCCTCATGTGCTGCATGGACTGACAAGCCATGTTGAGCTAGGGGCATGGTTCTAAAAGGATCTCTGTGTCGGTGATGTGTTTGTCATATGGCCTCCAACCATATGGTCAAGTCACCCACCGACACTAGTTCCCTGTTTGAGTTGTTTTTAGTTTCCTCTGATTTCTGTAAGTTGTATAAAAAAATATTTTTGAAAAATGGTTGTTTGAAATGACATGACCAATTTGAGGAATGTTTTAAAAGAAATGGGATGAATGATTTGTTTTTCGAAAATAAAGTTGCTTTGTTTTGGCCTTGGTGTTCTGATGGGTGTTCACATTCATAATGGTATGTTAGATTATGAATGGATGTCTGGTATGATGGATGGATGCCCATGGTGGCACAGATACATGCATGTGAGTGAGACTCTAAAGTATACCAATGACGAGGATTTAACCCACTACGTTTTTTTTAAATTAAATATGTTTTCAAAAGAAGTGTTTTGATTTTATGATGGCTCATTTTCTTGTGTTTAAATCCTTTCATATATGCGGTGTTGGTTTTTGAGGATTTTTATTTATTGATTTGGACTTAATTGGGTTTTGACATGTATGGGATGTCGTGGGTCTTTTGATGAACTCTAGTTTTCAACACCAACATAGTTATATTTCAAAATTATATCCTTTCATCTATCAGGTCAAAAGATGTAAGTTTGTTATTGGGATTATCAGAACCTGACTGCGAGGCAGGAGATGGTTCATCCATCAGAACTCCATCCAAAAGGCCTCGGAGTGAAGCCAACATGTAGTCAGGAACCCCGGGGGAATTTTAAGGAGTCTGGTTAAGGTTGTGCCTCTATCATATGGTGAGACAGTTTTGGTGTTTCTGCTCTGGTTTATCTGTCATTGTAATTTTCCTCTTTTCGCAAAGTGCTTGATGGACTTATCCCTCACGTAATGTCTAGAATTGTGCCTTTTGGATGTAAGTTGCTGATCAGTGACCTTGCATGGGCCACCGATGTGAATCTATTATGGCTTGGTTTTGTGTCCATCCCTAAGTGGTGAGTCGTGAGGAGTTTTTCATCCAAGTTTTAGTGATCCAATCCTTGGGCCCCCCTCCCCGCCCATGGGGTAAGGGTTTTTGGTTTGCGCAGACTTTTCATATCAACTCCAATTCCTTTCGAATAGGATTGAGTGGTTTAATTTTTTTTTTCTGTACTTAAGTCGCTATCGAGTTCTAGTTGAGTTCTTATGGTGGGGAGTTCGTCCGGGCCTCCCCTCTACTGGTGATCTATTTTGGGAAATGAGGTCGAGTCCCACAGTTGGACAATGAAATGTCCATGGGTAAAGATGTTGGATCATGTTAATGTGGAATCCTTAGGTGTTGATCGATCGGCTGGATGGTGTCATGGATTTCTGGGGGCAGAAAGCATTATGGTGGGTAGAATTGTCACACCCCGACCCGTGCGTTTATTTTATTTTATGATTTCTTTGACTTTAAATTATTTTTCTGTGGTCCAAGGTAATTCCCATACTAAATTTATGAGTCTTTGATAAAAAGCACACATTTTGGGTTCGACATCGTTGGACGCGTGAGTGGAGCGCGACGCCACGCGGCTTCGCGCATGCAACTATGTTGCCTTTTCAGCTTTGAAGAATTGAAATAAATAAATAAATGTTAATTTAGTATGTCATGTAAAATTTTTATGGTTATTAGGAATTTTAATATCTTTCTATTAGATGAAAACAAAATTGTTAATTTTATTATTATCAAAATGAAGTAAATAATTTTATTATTTTTATTATTTTTTATTAGTGTTTTTATAAATACTACAATTAAAATCAATGCTAATTAAAAATATTATTAGGAATTATCTTATTATTATCTTATTGATATTATGATGATTATTATTATTATGTTAATAATATTAGTATTATTATTACTAATTTTTTTCTTTCTCTAGGTTTTCATTTTTTTTTCAGTTTTATTGTGGTTCCCGTAGCACCCATGCAGCCCGCGGCTTCCCCTCCCTTCATGTGCGTTGAACCTCGCGACTGGCCCTCCCCTACTCACCTCACCAGTGCTTTTCCCTTGGCCAGCCGCTCTCCCATCCCTGCACCCCCCCTCAGACACAACCTCTCCGGCGGTCCCTCCCTGTGCGCAGCGAGCCAATCCGCGACACCTCCGCTGCTTCCGCTGTCTGGCGTGCCACCCTGACCCATGACCTCTAGCGAGCTGCTCAACATCGTCGCCCCCTCACCAGCGCCACTCGTTACTGACGTACTCCTTCCAACGACAAGCCCCCTCATCTCTGGAAGTCTTCCTTCGTCCTTTGGTAGGATTTTGTTTTACCCAAACCCTAGTTATGGTTTATTTTATTTTTAGATTTTATCTTAAAATTTATTTTCTGGTATGGTTGTTTTAGGTGCAATTTAATCTCCCTTGGGTGCGATTGAGGTGAAAATGGTGTTTTGCACAAATTTTCCGAAGTTTATTGTCAATTGAGGTAGTAACCCATGACACATATTCTTTAAATTTAGATTTCTTTGATTGCATGTTGTTTGAACCTTTTTTGTTTGCTAATTAAACATCTGATATCGTTAGAATAAATTTTATCTTATGAAATAAGGTGCGTTTTGATGAAAATCAATTATATACTGTTTAATAGTTTTATTAAACTATGCAATTTGTAATTTTAATTGTGAAAATGGTGCGTGTTCTGCCTTGATACGCTGTGGGTGTGCGTTTGACCATAAAAGGGGGATTTGAACGAGTTTTGTGTGTGCAAAGGTGTGAGATATTCCTTAAAATTGTTTTTTTAAATTTTAAATGGTTTATTACATAATATTAACAATGCTAAACTTGTTTTTTGAAATTATTTTGAGGATTGATTGATTTTAAAAATTGAACCTTGATGTGTGTTGTGTTTTGCTATGTCACGTGCACCATGTTTTAGTCAAATTTGCCCGGTTGGATCTCTTTAATGATTAATGATTATTATGGCATGGTTTGGTTTTAACAAACATATTTGTGAAGTGTAAAGTGGCGATTTAAATCTTTAAATGTGTTTTTCACATTAGTTTCCTAATGGTATGTGCCCCTTTGACCTGTGTAAGTGCGTTTCTAGTTTAAATGTCGTGATATTGATTAAATGGACTTTCAAATATGCATTTGGTTGATAAAGTGTGTTTTTTTCTTATGCTTGTCAGTGTTGATTTTATAAATTGTGTTAGTGTTGGTAAAAGTATTTAAATGGTTTTTTGGTACGAGTAAAATGGAAGGAGTCAGTTAGTATTGGCATATGGTCCTTTTGTGCACTTTTAATTTGAGTTGTGAATTATTTTAATAAAAGGAACATGGTTTTGGAAATGAACTTATTTTTTATCTGTAGGTTTCCTATAGGTTAATTAAATTGTTTGGTGTTTTCTTGAAAGGTTGTACACACATACATAGGTATGTATACCTATATATATATATATATATATATATATATAAATCCTCCTTTCACATATTCCCTCATGGCATGGGGAATATGTGTATTGATTAAAGGGTATATATATATAGGGGTGTGTGTGTGTGCAATTGTGGGGCGGTCTTCATCAAAGGCGTCAGGTGCCAATTGTTCGTCTTTGTCCGCTCCAGGTAGGTTCCCATTGCACTGCTTTTAAAATTTAAGTTACATTTATTTCATGCTGTTTGCGTCCTATATATATATATGTGTGTGATAAATATTATTGTTCAACTTAAGATTAATTAATTTAGTATGAAAATTTATAATTCAATTCTTGTGGTGTAAAAATGGCGTCGTTTTGTTGTGTTTGCGCCCGCCAATTGTTTGATTAAATATTTTATTAATTTTAATAAATATTTAATAGTTTTAGATAATTAATTTTTTTAAATGATTACTTGATGTAAAATGGTCTGTTTATTTTATACATGACACTTGAAACATTTTCTTGATGAGTGGACACACAATAGTGAAAGAATTCCCTTTTGGATTTTAAACATAATTCACGAAATTTCAAGCAGAGTTCTGGTTTTAATGATGAATGATTTCTTCAGAAGCGTGGACAAGAGTTTTAGTTCTTTTTAAAGTGGTGATTGTAAAATGTGTTCAATGCCCATTTGGCACTTTATAAAAAATGATGAAAATGTTTTGATGAAAACCCTCCTAGGATAACTCTCCTGTCTTGGTCGCAACTGGTTGATGGGAGGCTGTTCTTAGAGGCTTTCGGGTGCTCGAGTAGTTTAAAGGCAAGAGGTTGTCCCATGGAGTGGCCCAGGGTGATGACTGTTGTGATTTATATATATATATGAATGTTTGTGTGTGATTGGATTCTCGGTTGGCATCGGTTGGCTCACCCCCTTTTTAAATACTTGAGATATGGGAATCTGGCATATTGAGAGAATATTCTAAGAATGATTGCTGCACTGGTAGGTTATGGTACTGACCAGTGGCCCATAGTAGGTGGATATATTGGGTTTATTACTATGGGATTTTCCCTCATCCTACCTGAGAAAGGATGGTCGAGCTTATTGGGCATTTTGATTTCATCGCGTCTGACATGTCAACGAGGATGATATCTCATGTATTGGTGTCTTCTAGTTTATTCTCGATCTCCTAGGTTCACCCATGTCTGTGAATTTTCAGTTACTTGTAGTGATGATTTGGTACTTGTATGTATTTCCACATTGCCCTTATTGTGTACATACTTTTGTGCATTTTCGTACATTGTTTTCCTTAGAAAGTGATAAGTTGGTTTTGACTTGTTTTCTAGAAATGGTTTTCAAATGAAAGTGTTTAATATTCTTTGTACAATTTGAAAATATAAACATCATTTTCCCTTTCTAAAAAGCCATTGAACCTAAAGAAATAAACCAAAATTTGGAAATGGTTAAGGGAAATGGTTCGTAATTTGTTTTTAAGTAAAATATTTAGAAAAGAAATACTTTTATAAATTGTAGTTCAAACTTGAAATGATGTTTCTTTTATTTTAAAGGTAGTGTATTGGGAATAGATATCGGGATAGCCTACTGAGTTTTACTACTCATGCATATAGTTCTTTTCTATTTTTAGTGCTTGTGCAGGCTATAACTTGAGTGTGCTCGCCTTGGGCGATGATTGATCGTTGATTCGAAGAGTGACCCATGAGGTCGCATAGAGTTAGTTCGGACGTCATGTTTGGTTAGTTTTATTTTATTTTATTTTTTTTGTTTTCTTGTTTTGTTCGGTTTACTTATTCTGCGCTGCTCTATTTTATTTCTGCTAATTTATTTATTTATATTGGGAGAAATCATTCCCACAGCCTCTGTTGATGCCCTAGTGCTTGTCGCCAACCCGGGAGGATCGGGAACATCTCTTGGGCCATGTCACGGACCGGCTCGGGTGACCGGTTCAGTGTCGACCCGGGTTGGTTCATGACACAAATACTATTCCAAATTTCTATTCCATGGTAACCACCCTATTTCAAGTTCAATGGCATACTCAAAATTTTATTCTAATATAATTATAATTTTCATCTTAAAAATTTAAATTTTAAATGACTGATAGTTCATTAGACTGACAAATTATTTATTTATAGACCTACACCACACTATTATAGTGATAGAGCAAGGTTGAACCTATCGTAATGTGAGGAATGAGTTGGTTTTAGTTGTTTAGTTCCTTATTTTAAAGAATCCTCTACCCACACAAATCCACTACCTCAAATCTAATCAAATTCCAAAAATTACACTACTACCATGCACACTAGCATTGGCTCCATGAAAAAAAATGTGAATAAATATCTAGTTTTAATTCATCATTCAAGTGGATTGCCATATTCTTCCAACTGGAATATATTTTATTTCTTAGTAGATTTTATTTTTTAAAATTATTTAAATTTTATAATTTTAAATCCATTTGTTACTCTGTTTTCTTCCTTCCATTCTTTTCGGTTTCAAACTATAGTCATATTCTCTACATCAACGTTCACCAGAAATCATTTATAGCCCAAGAAACCTTCTCAATTTGTGAAAAAATATAGGTTTACTTGATTATCTATCTTCCTTGAACTTAGAAACCATTCAATAAACACTAGGAAACTTTCTTCACTCCCCATGATTCATCAGATTCACACAAATCCCTTATTAAAATGATATAGCCCAGGCGACCATAACCCAACACTGGAAACCTTAGCCTTCACTTAGCACTATCTCCACCTCCTACATAATATAGATTGATAATAAAACCATGGAAAGGTCTTGTAACTAACTCTATTCATCCCATAGAATATCCATCATGACCTCACTATCATAAAAGGTTAATTAATGTTTAACCCCATTAAAACTCCTAAACTTACTTTTCATCCAACATCACTTTCATGGTTTAAATTAGGGGAGTCCTCCATAACTACATATTCTCTATGATTTGGTGTTAGCTAATAAGTGGATGAGTCTTAGGAAAAAAAATTCAATAATAACTATCATCCTCATCATCTTCATCTCCTGAAAGATTATTATTGAATTTTGTTTCCTGATAATCATTCCCCATCTCTTCTAGATTAATTTAGAGGACAACACCTACCACTAGTAGAGTATTTATTTTCTTAAATTAAACTACCAATTTCTTTAAAATCATGATGAAATTATTTGAAACATTCAAATGTTGTGTTCCACTTATTTTAAAGGCATTTTTTTATATTTATTTTTTTAAATATTAATATTACCAAATAAAATAAGATGGATATGAACAGAGAATGGAGATATGCCAATCGTATGATAAAATAATATGAATACGAGGTGAAAGAGTTCATCATGTTTGAAAAAGATCATGCATATGATCCTTCTCAAATCCTTTGTTCGTGTTTATGCTGTTTTAATTCAAGACTAATTAGTTTAGAGCAGTTGGAAGAACACTTGATCTGTCACAGAATGAATCAAAGTTAAAAATATTGAAATAAACATATGAAAAAAGTGAATGTAGCTAGTTATTGGGATAACACTATATTTTATGGATCATCTAATATTATTACAAGTATAGAAAATGAAGAAGACTATATTGAGTATGTGATTACTGGTGTGAATGATGATGAAGATTGTATTGAGTAAATGAAAATGATAGCTGAAGATGAACTTTGTGATTATTCAAAATTGTTTGATAAGTTAAAGAGTTTTGAAAAGATGCCATTATATACTATTTTCACTAAATATATATCATTTTTAGCCTTACTTAAGCTATATAATTTTAAATCTACTAATGGATAGAGTGGAACCAATTTTATTGAACTAATTTCTCTCTTGAATGATATGCTCCCAGAATATAATGAGCTTCTTATCCGAATATATGATGCTAAAAGAATGTTATGTTCGATGGGTATGATCTCTAAAAGAATACATGCTTGTCCAAATGACTGTATACTATTTCACAAGGACCAAAAATCACTTAAAAAAGGCCAAAAGTGTGGTGATTCTCAATACAATAAAGGTAAATTAGGTCTTATGAATGTTGTATGGTACTTTCCAATCATTTCAAGGTTTATGCGGCTATATGGAAGTGAGGAGACTATAAGGTAATTGACATGGCAAACAGATACAAGAAATAAATATGGGAAACTTCATCACATGATTGAATCTTCTTAGTAGAAGAGAATTGATCATGAGTATCCAAAACTTGGAAATGAGTTAAGAAACCTTCATCTTGTGTTATCTATAGATAGAGTAAATCCTTTTGGTTTTCAAAGAATCACACACAAAACATGGCCAATTATATCGGTAAATTATAACTTTCCACCATGGTTATGAATGAAATGAAAATAAATTATGTTATCTATGCTTATATCAAGACCACAACAACTAGGTAATGATATTAATGTTTACTTGGCTACATTGATCAAAGATTTACAATTATTATGGGATTTTATTGTTATGTTGTATGATGATTACAGAAATGAATATTTTACATTGAGAGCCATGTTGCATAAAATAAATAAATGAATTTATCACTTATGGAAATTTTTCAGGATATATAATTAAAGGAACTCAAGGGTGTCCCATTTGTGAACAAGGTATATAGTTAATTAGGTTGAAAGATTCATCGAAGATTGTGTTTCTAGGACATTATGGATTTCTACCCTGATGAAATAAGTTCCATTATTAGATGATATCATTCAATGAGTGTTTAGAAAAATTTATATAACTATCTCCACTAACAGGTGATCAACTATTTGAGAAAGTAAAAGATATGGACACTGCTTTTGGTAAACCTTTTTTGAAAAAACCTTACAAAAACCAGTTAGAAAAAGAGATCATTTTTTAAATTAGTATACCAGAATTGTATGTACATCAGAAATTTTCCTGATGTTATGAATTTTGAAAATAATGTATGTGATAATGTCATTGACATGTTATTAAATGTACCCATAAAAACAAAGGTTGGAATTCAATCTAGGTTGGACATAATTAACATGGGAATACAGGAAGCATTGGAATCAGTGAAGGGTAAAATAGACATTTCTTCCTCCATCTTCTTACACTATTTCTAGATAGGAGAGATATCAATTTTGAAACTTCTTAAATTATGTGAAGGTTATAGAGGGGTATTCATCAAATATCAAGAATATCATGTCAGTGACTGATTTAATGTTAAAGGATCTAAAATCATATGACTGTCATGTTTTGATAAAAGATCTAATTCTTATATATTTACATTGCATTTTGACTAGGAATGTTCATCATATATTAACTAAGGTATACTTTTTTTTTCAAATCTATATGCAGTAAAGTTATAGACTAGAAAAAAATTTCAACTATTGAATAGGAAATTGCCTTCATATTATGTGAATTGGAAATGTTCTTATTGATATAATTTTTGATATGATGGTTCAATTGGTGAGATAGATTTGACTATGTGGTCCTATGCATTATAGATGGATGTAACCCATTGAATGATATATGAAGATTCTAAAAGGGTATGTCAAAAATCAAAGTTAGCCAGAGGGTTGTATTCCAGAGTGATATATTTTTGAGGAAGCCATTGAATTTTGTACCGAATACCTATCTAGTGTGGAAAGCATTGGTCTACCAAAATATCGTCACACTGGGTTGTTTGTGGGTGAATGAAGTTTTGGAAGAGATGTTGTCACAATCAATATTACAAATCGGGAGTAGGCCCATATTTATGTTTTTTATAATAGTTTAGAGTTTTCCCCTTATGTTGAAACCAAAAAAGAAATTCTTATATATTTAAATCCATAAAGGGGTAAAATATGGATATCAAATACATATAAGAAATAGTTTATAGGATTGTTACAAGACCTTATTTTTAAGGATTTTAATGAAAATATAGATTCAATTTTAGAATGACTTCGATGGGTAGCCAAAAGACCACGTGTGTATGTATTATCATACAATAGTTATGTAATTAATGGTTATACATTCTATACAAGTGAACATGATGAAAAAAATACCATAAAAAATAGTGGAGTTACAATTGTGGTGGAAGCGATGCATGTTACTAGTACCAAGGACAAAAATCCAATTTATGTGAATATGTTATACTTTATAATCATAAAATAAATATGGGACTTGTATTATATAACATTTCAAGCCTCTAATTTTCAATTAAAGTGGGTTGATAACAAGATTTATATTAAAATAGATGAATTGAGATTTTGGAAAGTGGATTTTAGTAAAGAAGGGTAAAAATATGAACCGTTTATAATGGAATTTCATGCAGTACATGTTTTTTATGTTCCATACCCCAAAAACCAAAAGTGGTTAATTGTTCTATTATCGACCAAAACCACAGAAGTTCCAGATGAAAATTCAACTAAGGATGACCCTTTCATTGGGATGTCACAATAATTTTTCTGTGGTACCAATATAGATTGGTTTTTTATGTCATAGGAGACCACAATTAAGGGATTTATATACTCGATAGAGGGGTGAAATCCCTTCAACCTTAAAAAAAGAGTTCAATAACTAGGTCATATTTTTTTTGTAATATACATTTCATTACCTCATTTTATTATCAATTCACTGCTTATGTTATCTAAATTATATTTTAAACCACTTCTTTAGATAATGACTTTTTCACATGTTGATGCTACCAATCATGAGGGACAATAGGTTTCTCAACCTGCTAGAGATCCTTATGAAGAGGAACAATTAACTTTTTCACATATCGATGCTAGCAATATAAATGAAAAACATATTGACAATATTTAATTTTAGGAAATGGTAGATGATAAAGAACCAATGTTTTATAAAAAATGGGATCACTGTAGTGTGATGATGTTTGCAAAAATTATTAAGGAGAAAAGAAAAGGAATCAAATTTGAAGTCAAATGGAATGTGAAAAACCAACATGTTAACCCCAACAAGGCCATGTTTAGTAGTTAAATTGGTATCATCACTCAGAAACACATGTCAATTGATGTAGATTCAGTGCACCATGTTGTGCTTCTGCTTAAGACATTGATTTGGGAAGATATTACGATATAATTATGTCATCCTTTCTTTATTTTACTAAAATATAAAATAATGAAACATTGACTTACTCTTCATCATCCATTTTAGAGTTCATTTATATTAGATGAATCCCATAATAAATTTTTATTAATTATTGTTAGAAGGATTCACAGAGGGTTTCAAAAAATTCTAATGATATTTCATCTTAAAGACGCTGAAGGGAAAATAAACCTACACCCACTAATTATGTATGCACACATGATATACCAAGTATCTTGGGATGAATTTAATGACCATCACAGGGAGATATATTTTTAGGTACATTGTGATTTATATATATCAAAACCTACCATGTTGCGAGGGATACCATGTTAAATATCCAAGAAGACAGTCTACACAACAGACCACTTCCAACATCTCACGTGAGAGTGGGGATTACCATTTCTCATGATCTGAGAACCGAGTTACTTATTCCACTTTATGAAATAGAAATTCATATGATCATCCAATATGTTGGAACATTAATAACATGGCTATCATATCTTGTAAAAAAATAGGTCGATAAGGAGTTATTCATTTCCAATTTATTTTTCATGCTAAAACTTTAACAATTAATGAAAAAGGTATCAAACAGTGAATGTTATTATAGATGGAAAAAAGAAGGGTTTAAATGAAAGTTTAAATCAAAACCATATAAAGGATCAACCAAATGATCAAAAACATCTTCAGAAATAACCTTAACCCCTCCTGTTTAATATTCTCATTTACTAAAATTGAAGTGTCATATAGATACAAAGTTACAAAGTGGTAGTAATCACATAGTTTATTTTTAAGAACAAATATACATAGAGGATATTATAGACTACATTTATCTTGATAATTTAAATGAAATCCTCAAGTATGAATGGCTAGGATTCTCAGTTATAAATGTATACATGAGGTGTGTTTTTATGATTTTTTTTCAATAGCTGATATACTATGTTAATTATGACTAAATACATTTCATATTTTTTGCAGGCATATATTTGAATACCAATTGAAGGTATTACCTCATGAACATAAATTTGTACTCATTTTTCCTAATGTCATTTCTACATACCCAAAAAAATGAAATAAAAAATGTATGAAATAGTGGAAAAAACGAAAAAAGAAATTTGAAAGAAAACTTACAGATAACTGAATCTTATTAATACCAAGGATGCAAGGGTAAAACTCTAAAATTTAATAATATAAAATATATTTTCCTTTATTTCATTAATTATTCCTTTTTTTATTTTTAAGCAACATTGGATACTCATTGTGGTCAATTTAGATACTCCAAAGATTTATTTCCTAGATTCACTGCATGCATACCCAATAAATTGACCACTCATGATGACATTTTTCAATTTGTAATACACTACATCAAAAATTTTAGAACTAAAATTCATGTTATATATTTTATGCTATGTTTTAATGAGAATTTTGTTATGATAGGGTGGTGTTTAAATATTAATAAAATAATGGCATAAGGACAATCCATGCAAACAAGGATCCTAACAAGTTTTAAAAGTGGACAAGTATCAGGGTATATATAATAATATTTCACTATCCAAACACATATGGAAACAATTTTTTTCTCATTTTTTCTATAGTGTATGAAACAAAAAAATGGAAAAGATTGTGGTTATTATGTTTGTAAATTTATGATATAGATCATATACCATCAACAAAATATCATACCAAAGAGGTATTTTCAAAGATAATTACTATTTCATTTAAAATGTTTATCAATTATCTATATATTTATATTTTTCTAGTACTACTATGACTGTTGAAAATCATCATATTCATAAGATGATATAGATTTGTTTATAAGTTAATGGGAAACAAACCTAATGGTAGAATGCACACATATATCATGAAGATGTGACTTACTACTTCTTGTTTAATTGATTTTATCATCATTTTATCTACTTTTTTAGTCAATTTCCCCATCATTTATATTTGATACTTATTTTTTTTAATTTTTATAAATATCATAAAAAAATGACCTCATGTGAGTTCGAATTTTGAGGCTATAACTAAAATAATGACATTAAGGAAATGGATCAAGAATTTATACATCATCCACCATGAAAAGGTGAATTCCTACTAACTTTAAAAAAATAGAGCTAAATGAGAATGTTAAAGTGTTTTTTAATATACTATATGTTTCCTCATAATATTATATGTTCTCTACCACATTAATATAATCTAAATTAAATGTTTTAATACTCATGAAGACAATGAATTCTGTACATTATGATGTTACCAATCCCATGGAAGAATATACTATAATTAAGAAAACCCTTTGGGAAGATGTAAAGGTAATGTTACAATATAATTTCTCTATTTTACCGAAAATTTATAAAATGAAACATTTCTTTAATTTTCGTTATTCCTCATATAGTTCATTTCTTTTAGAATATTTCTATCCATCATTAATGATTTTCTACACCAAAACTTCCATATACTTATTCTCCCCCAAAACCTTTTCACCCCTATAGTGTTGTCATTTATCACTTTCCTTCAAGTTCACTCCACTGCCTTTGTAGGAAGAGAAACAATTCTACCTCTACTCAATCACAAAGGTAATCTTGATTTTTTCACTATAAAATAATTGTCTATAGAACTAATTAAATGTTTCATATTTATCTTTTATTTATTTATTTTTTTTATTACTCACATAATAATTGTGTTCTTATACAGGTGGATTATTTTGTTCGAGTTGGGGTGGTTTGTTCGAAGCTGCTATTGCTTGTGAGAGATTGTACTTTAAGGCTGAAGCTAAGATAAAAAAATAATGAAATGGGTCAAGAATGTATACAACCCTTAGGAAAAGGTAAATACCTACTAATTATTTAATTAATTTTTTCATCATTTTATCTAATATTTTTAAGTTAATTTCCTTATCATTTTTACCAAATACTTATTTAGTTTTTTTCACAAATCTTATAGGAAGTCAAATTTTTATTTCAACTATCTGAAAAATGCCACAAAAGAGATAGTATGTTCCTTTTTTCAATGTTACCACACTTTCCATTACCTTTCCTTGTTGAACCACCAACACTGTATATTGAGTCGATGTTCTTATCTAAAAAACCTTTTTATTTATTGAAAACAAAAGGATACTATGAAGGTTTTTTGGATAATAAAATCAAATCAATATGAAGTCTTGAAAGTTCAACAAATAAAGGCAATTGAAAGCATGGTAATATTTAAAGTTAGGATTGTTTTGATACTTTCATACAGTTATACATAAGTCATTTGGGATGTGTAGGAATCATCCTCACCTCAATCTGACACATGGTATGACTAGTATGACTCCATGCGTTTCATTTTATTTAAAATTGACATTAATATTGGTAGAAAAGATAACTGATATACTCAAAACTGATAAAATACATTCAGATTGTTTTGATACTTTAGAAAAATGATTCATAAGTCATTTTTTACATGTAGGAATCAACTGAAGCTCTATTCGATGCAAGGTGGGACCAATATGACTCTAAGTGTACCTTTTTATTTAAAATTGATATTAATTTTAGTAAAAATAACAAGTCACATACTCAAAATCAATAAAAAACATTTGTATTGTTTTTATACTCTAGAAAAATGATCAATAATTCATTCGTGACATTTAAGAATCAACCACATCTCAATTTAAAGCACGATGTGATCAATATAACTCACAGTGTGTGTTTCTAGTTTCAAATTACATTTTAGTAAAAAGAATAAGTTACATACTAAAAAAATAATAAAACACATTTGAGTTGTATTGATACTTTAGGAAAACGATCAATAAGTCATTTATGACATGTAGGAATCAAACAAAGCTCAATCTGATACACGGTTTGACCAGTACAAATCTAAGTGCACCTTTTAATTTAAAATTGACATTAATTTTAGTAAAAATAAAAAGTGACATACTAAAAACCAATAAAACACATTATTATTATTTTGATACTTTAGGAAAATGACCTAGAAGTCATTTGTGATGTTTAAGAATCAACTGTACCTCAATATGATGCATAATGTGTTAGGTATAACTCAAAATGATTGTAATCAGTTTAAAATTGAAATTTTAGTTCAAAATGTTATTTATTCAATAAGGGTTCCTTATGACTTTTCCATTCCTCTATGTTTTGAAAATCACAAACACTCTATCTTAAGGAAAATTATATTTTCCCTAAGAATTATCTTAATAAGGAAAATTTTCCTTCCCCAAGGAAATTTATCCTTACCTATGTTTTCATTGATCATTTTATAGTTATTCTAAAAATAACTCATTTTTAGTTCTAATTCTAAAATTTGGTTTCACATATAAAACCTTGGAAACCTATAAATTATTAGATATAGAGTATTATGTTTTTAGGTTTCGAATTCTCTGAAATTCAGACTCTGGATTCTCTAAAATTTATACTCTGATTTCTATGAAATTTAGACTCCGAATTCTCTAAAATTTAGTCTGTGAATTATCTGAAATTCAGACTCCAATTTCTCTGAAATTCAGACTCCGAATTCTCTAAAATTCAGACTCCAAATTTTCTGAAATTATGACTCTAGATTCTTTGAAATTCGGACTCCGAATGCTATTAAATTCAGACTCCAAATTCTCTGAAATTCGGACTCCAAATTCCTCAAAATTCAAACTCTGAATTCCATAGAATTCAGAATCTAAATTCCTCATAATTCTGACTTCGAATTCTTTAGAATTCACACTCTGAATTCTATAGAATTCAGACTCCAAATTCATCAGAATTCAGGTTCCAAATTCCTTGAAAAACCGAATCTGAATATCCATGTTCTATAATCTCCAAATGTTTATTTGGTTAGATTCTGAACTTTATTTTTCCCTAGACTACAAAAGTTAGATTCGGTTAAGAAAAATTATTTTTCTTACACTTGTTATAGTTATGAAATGATGTTGTATTTTCTATTTCTAACTAACTGTTGTTTGAGTGACACATGTAGAGGTCCCTATGAAATTCAAGGAAAAATATGACAGTTGGATGAGGGAAATGACCGTTGGAGAAGTGTCTATAAATAGGATCTCATTTGAATAAGCTCAAAGACCGATTTACTCTAGATATTTCATGTTGTTAAAGTGATTTCTAGAGAGATATACTTTCATGCCTTGTGCATACTGAACATCTTGTCCATATTTCTTTGCGAAAATCCTATTGTTGCTATGTACAATAGAGGTCTTCTGGGGATATGAGGAGAGAGGTGATGACTACCCTAAAGTATGAGGACTTCCATGGATAGGAAGATAGAGGTTCCGACTACATTAAAGTTTGAGGGATTACGGGGATATCAAGATAGATTTTGATATTCTTATCGAGGGTTTACCCTGGTGTGGGTAAGATAGACTTTCTTGAAAGTATAAAACAAGGTACCTTTATCCAAGGTTGTTGGATACCCTTCACTTTGGGTTAAAAGATTTCATACTTGTTATTTGTTTTGTTTCAAGTTTATTTCCACTGTATTTTGATAAAGGAATAAAGTATAACCTTTTTATACTTTCTTGTACCTTTTCATACTCTGATAAGTAAGATTATATACTCTTTAAGGTAGAATCTTTTCCTTTTAAACTTTCCTTAAGTTTCATTTCTGGAACCATATTTCTAGAACCTAGTAAGTTTGTAGAAAAAAAAGAGGTCTTGTGAATTTACCTTGTTTATCCTTGTTAAACATAGTTTTCCTTAAGGTTAAAAATTAAAGTTTTTAAACTTACAATTCACCCCTCTTGTATTTGAGAATCTACACTCATATTGTTATTCTATAATTGGTATCAGAGGAGGTCCCTGAAATACTTATATTCACATATAAGTTTTCTTGATCAAGTTTTCATTGTTCTAAATATTTTTCTTACTAAGGATTTTTATCCTTATTTACAAACATTTATTATTAAAAAGTTTCTATATAAGGATATTTTTTAATATAGAAGGAATGAATGTTGGTTCGATTGACAATATAAATCCTACCAGACCACCTATATTTTATGGGAATGATTATGAATATTGGAGAGATCGTATGAATACTTTTGTTATTAATACTGGAGTTGACAATTTTGTTATGCTTACTAGATATTATAAGATTTCTGATAAGGAATTCATAACTTTCACCAATCAAGAAAAGTCATAATATCAATTAAACTACAAGGTACACAATACTTTGTTGTGTTCCATTACCAGGAATATATATATTTATATTTATTCTTGTGAAGCTGCTAACTGTATCTGGAAGAAATTCAAGGTTACTCATTTTGGTACATCTAAAGTCATAGAAACTAGAAGAGCTCTACTTAGAGAAAAATATCATGGATTTATATTTCCTTATGGAGAGACAGTATGCAAACTACAACAAAGATTCATGACTATTATCAACAATTTATAGTCTATGGTTGAGAAAGGTCTTGATGATGAAGCTCTTGTAGACAAGATTATAGATATCATGCCTAATGAGTGGGAATATAAAATAATTTCTATTGATGAGAATAGGAAGGTATCTCAAATTACTCTTGATGAGATTTTTGGAACTCTTCTTCAACATAAGACAAGAATAAAAAGAGATGGTGATATGAATAAGAAGAAAAATGGAAATGGAATTATAACCTTTACTACTACTAAATCCAAGACTCCTGAAAAGGTTAAAAGATCTAAGTCTAAGAAAATAACTGTTTTATCTAAATCCAGTGAAGGAGAACATAGTGAGAATTAACTAGCTAATCTTGCTCAATGGATGAACAAGATAGTTATTAAGAAAGAATTTCTGTATAGATATAATAAGAAATAAAGAAAAGACAAGAAAGGATCGGAAGTCACTTGTTATGAATGCAAAAGAGAAAGGCATATCAGGCTGGATTGTCCTATGCTTAAGAAAAAGGATATAAAGGAAAAGCATTATGATAGGAATAGAAAGAAGTATCATAAGGCTAAAGCTAAGAAAGATTTGAAATCCAATGACACCTGGAGTTCCTATGGTGGTGACTCTTATGATGAATCCTCAAAGTATGAATCGTTTGGTCAGAATAATCTTGGTCTACTAGCCAGACTACACATTGAAAATCATTGTCTAATGGTCAAGGTACACAATGATGAATCTATCACAAATGTATCATTGAATGAAAATTATACTGATGGTAAATACTATAAGTCTTCATATGAAGAATCTACTTCTGATGAAGATAATATATTACCTAATTATGAATAAGTATCTAGGTTTTTTAAACTTCTTGAGAATGAAAATCCTAAACTCTAGAAAAAGTTTGATAAGGAAAATTCTAGAATTTATATTCTAACTAAATAAGTATTAGATCTTTCTAAAGATCTTGATAAGAAAATTTATGATTTTCAAAATATTTCCAAAAACCATGAGGAATTTAATTATAAGAAGGATAACCTTTCTAAGGATCTTGAAAATGTAATTTCTAAGAAAAATATTTTAGAGACTAACTCTAGTTCTAAAATGAATGTTTTTGAGGATAAAAACTTGGTTATTAAACTAAAGTCAGAAATATTTTCCTTGATGAAGTGTTTTTCAAACTTTAACTCTGGTATGGAAAACTTTGACAAGACGTATTCCCAAATTCAACCTCAAAGGAATAGTTCTGGATTTGGTTATACTCATTATAAACCAGTTTTGAGTAATAACTATTTTGTTCCTCAAAGTGATCCATTCTACATTAAATGTCAGTGTGGTGGAAATTTGTCAAAAAATTATTCTTTAAATAAAACTCAGTCTTTAGGTTTTCATAAAACTTATTTTTCTAAGAAAATGTGGATTCCTAAAATCTTGCTTTCTGACATTTCTAGATCCAAGAAAATTTGGATTCTGAAAGTATAACACTCTTATTTTTAGGTAAATAATGATAGTACCAACAAAAATACATGGTACATGGATAATGGATGTTCCCAACATAGGAATGGTAACAAATACTTCTTTGAAAAGACTATCAAGACGAAAGGAGGAAAAGTAACTTTTAGAGATAATGCTTTGGGATAAATTATTGGTATAGGTAACATTGTTCTTCTTGTAAAAACATTGATTTCAAATGTTTTATTTGTTAAGGGTCTTAAGAACAATCTCATTAGCGTAAGTCAATTATATGATGAAGTTTACCTTGTGAATTTTAGGAATGATAATTTCTTAGTACACAATTCCAAGGAAGTGTTTATTCTATCTACCCATAAGAAAGTGAATGTATATACACTAAACTTAGAAGACCTTTGGAGCCAAGATATACCATTCCTTAGTGCAATGGAAGATCAATCTTGGTTATGGAATAGAAGGTTAAGACACTATAACCTTAGGAACCTATATAAACTCTCTAAGAACAGACTTGTTAAGGATGTACCGGATCTTAGATACGATTATTCAAAATTTGTGATCCTTGTCAATATGGAAAGAAACATAAATCATGTTTAAAATCAATCAGTGAAGTCTCAACTACTGATTCATTACAGTTGGTTCATATGGATCTTTTCAGTCTAACACAAACTGTAAGTATTGGAGGCAAATATTATGTTTTTGTCATAGTTGATGATTACACTATATTTACATGGGTATATTTTCTAGCAAAGAAATATGAATATTTTTCTTATTTTAAAATTTTTAGAGCCCACGTTATAAATGATAAAAACCATCCATTGATAACTATTTATAGCGATCATAGAGGAGAATTTAAAAATTCTGATTTTAAAACTTTTTGTAGTAAAAAAGGCATTACCCATAACTTCTTAGCACCAAGAACTCCTCAACAAAATGGTATTGTTGAAAGAATAAATAAAATTTTCAAGAGATAAATAGAATCATTTTGAGTGAATATTCAATAGCTAAACACTTTTTGAATGAAGTTGTAAGTACTACTTATTATACTATAAATCAAGTTTTGATTATACCTTTTCTTAATAAAACCCCCTAAGAATTGTGGAATAATAGAAAACCTAGACTTTCCTACTTCAAAGTATTTGGTTTAAAAGTATTCATTTTGAATACTAAATATAATCTACATAAATTCACACCCAAATCTAATGAAGGAATTTTCCTAGGCTACTCCAAAACCTCTAAGGATTATAGAGTTTTTAATAAAAATACTTGTACTATTGAAGAAACAGTACATATTAAATTTCCTGAAATTGATCCTTTTGTTTTTAAACAACCTCAACCTACATCCTTATATGTGTTTTCAAAAACTGATTATAAACCCTTGATATAAGATCCTTATGATAAGTAAAATGTTCAAGAAATTTTTTCTGAAGCATTTACCCTAGATGATTTCCTACCATATATTGATGAACAGGTTTTACAAAATCCAAATCTATTGTTTCTTAAGAATCATCCCAGTGATAGTATCATTGGAGATGTAAATAAACCTGTAAGGACTAGAAGTTCCTTAATAAATTAAGTAGAAAATCTAGCACTCCTTTCTCAATTAGAACCAAAAAGAAATCATGAATATTTAGGTGACGATGATTGGATTAAAGCCATGAAATATAAGCAAAATGAATTAAAAAGGAATAAAGTCTGGACCCTAGTTGAAAGACATAAAGAAACTTATGTTATTGGAGTAAAATGGGTCTCCAGAAATAAGTGTGATGAAAATGGAATCATACTAAGAAATAAATCTAGATTAGTTTTTAAAGGCTATAATCACCAAGAAGTAATAGACTATGAAGAAACCTATACTATAGTAGCTATACTTGAATCTCTCTGTATTCTACTAACCTTTGCAGCATTATTCAACTTTAAACTTTTTAAAATGGATGTTGAATGTGCTTTACTTAATGGATTTGTTCAAGAGGAAGTTTTTTTTAAACAACCTCCTGGTTTTGAAGACACAAAATATCTTGAACTTGTTTTCAAACTTACCAAAGATTTATATGGACTTAACAAGACCCTAGAGTTTGGTATGATAGACTTACATGATTCTTATTACAAAAAAATTATGTTAAAGGAAATGTTGATCCAGCCCTCTTTATAAAGAAAGATAAGAAAAGTGTTTTGATTGTTCAAATTTATGTTGATGACATTATATTTGGTTCAACTCATCAATCTTTAAATGATTTGTTTTCAAATCTAATGAAATATGAGTTTGAAATGAGTATGATGGGTGAGTTAACTTTTTCCCAGGTTTTCAAATTTCACAAAAACCAGAAGGAACTTATATATCTCAACATAAGTATATTAAATATCTTCTTAAAAAGTATGTATATGACAACACTAAGAGTATTAGTACTCCCATTGGTACCTCAAATTCTCTTGATCTTGATGAAGCTGGGAAATCAGTAGATCAAACATCATTTAGAGGTATGATAAGAAGTTTACTATACTTGTCAGCTAATTGTCCAGACTTAATGTTTTCAGTATGCTTATATACAAGATATCAATCCAATCCTAAGAAATCCCATTTAAAGGAAATGAAAATATTTTTTCTCTATTTAAATGGAACCATGGATTTAGGATTCTTTTATACTTTTGGAAATGATTTTGTTTTAAAATGTTTTTTAGATACTGATTTTGGTAGATGTATAATGGATAGGAAAAGTACATCAGGAACTTGTCATTTCTTAGGAGATTCATCAGTTTCTTGGTCATGAAAAAATCAATACTCAGTAGCACTTTCCACTACTGAAGATAAATATGTAGCAGCTGGAAGTTGATGTGCCCCAGTGTTGTGGATGCAACACACACTCACAGACTATGGTATGAGTTTTACCAAAAAAAAAGATATTGTGTGATAATACAAGTTCCATTGACTTAAGTAAAAACCCTACACATCACTCTCATGAAAAACATATAGATATTATGCATTACATTCTTAGGGATCAAACACAAAAATGATATATCATCCTTTAATTTATCAGAATGCAAGATCAACTAGATAATATTTTTACAAAATCTTTACACTCCGATAGATTTGAATACATTAAATAGAAGTTAGGAATGATAACCATAATGTAATCTTCTATATTAACTTCTTGTTGAAACCTATCTCCTTATAGTAGGAAACTCCTTTTCATAGGGGGAGTACATTTTCTTATTAGTCAATTTTTTTCCTTAATCAAAATTTTTGTAATCAAAATTTTCTTAATAAAAAATTTAATAATCTAAATTTTTTAATCAAAATTTTCGTAATCAAAATTTTTGTAATCAAAATTTTCATAATTCAAATTTTCGTAATCAAAATTATCGCAATAAAAATTATCGCAATGAAAATTTTCGTAATCAAAATTTTCGTAATCAATTTTTTTTTGTAATCAAAATTTCTTAACCAATATTTTTTTAAAAAAAATTTCAATGTCTAAAGTTATTCAAGAAGAATTTTCCTCATTACGGATAATTTTCCTAGTAATCCAGAATGTATGTTTCCTTTCTTAAATTTTCATAATCAATTTTTCTTTACTTGTTGGTATTTTAATTTTATTGAATTTTTTTGGATTCACATTTCCTTAAATCCAAATTTTTGTCTTAAAAACATCAAAATATCGAAACCTACCAAATTCCTTCTTCGAATATCATCTCAACCGTTAGATCTGATCAAGAGTATTTCAACTGTTGGATCAATCAAGGAAGATAAAACATCGCCTCAAACACCTATATTAAAACCCTCCCGATGGTTGTCCCATATCGATCTTCAAAGATTTCATGTGCTAAAGTACTGCTCCTCTACTTAAGGTCGTTCTGAATCTTCAAGTTTTCCTTAATTCTGAATGTCTGTGTAAGCTTCTCCTCAGAAAGAAATGTTGTCTGTAAAGGAAATATCCAAATGGAAGATATATAGAGAAAGGTTAGTCAAATCTAAATTTTTTACTAAGTATGATTCTATTAATTAAAGTAATATAAACCTGAATGGCTAGGAGAGCCTATGTATATCCAAACCGAAGGCACAAGATCCAGTTTATCCAGAGTTGTTTGTTGAATTCTATGAATCAGTAAGTTTCTTCCTTGAAGGAGGGAGAGATAAGTTTTTCTTCAAGATATATGGAAAGACCTACTCCCTTTCCGACAGTAAGGCTGCAAGCTTGATTGGAATTCTATATGAGGGTGAAGCAGAATTTTGTACCCACAAGCTACCAGATGTAACATGATCTTTTGATAAGGAGAAAGCTATAGAATGTCTTTGTCTTTTAGTGGTGAATACTCTGAAGAATTATTATCTATCTACAAACCTCCAGATTATTGATTTATGGGTTCAAGGTTTTATCATTATGAGAAAAGGGGATAAGGATACCCTAAAGAAAAGTGACATATATATTCTGGATTACCTGGTGAACCTTAGGAAGATAAATTTGGTGAAGTATGTCTTGATCACAATTGAGAATATCAAGAATGGAACTTTGAAATATAAAATCATTATGTGTCTGGATATTCTTTCCATGATTATAGTTCTTTGTCTTGAGTCATTCAAAATCCCTTATAGTTATAAGCCAAGGAATTTAAAAGTGATGTTGTTGAGTGATGATATCTTAGAAGAATGAAGGTTGGTTTTTCTAGTGAATCAGTAGAATTCTATGATTTTTCTAAATCAGAAATAGAAGCTCTTTCAAAGAAACTGTAAGGGGCTGATACTTCCAAGAAGGGTGGAAAGAAGAGGAAGATGAAGGAACTGGAAGAGAAAAAAAAACTCCTACTATTTAGGAAATTCAATCCGCACATCCAAAACCAAAGAAGAAAAAGACTTATCCTGATGAAGTGGTTGCTAAGTGGATAGAAGACAAAAATAATAAGAAGGAAGGGGAGCCTAGTTTTGGATTAAACCCTACTGAGGAAAAATACTTAAAGTTGAAGGCATCTAAAGATCTTGAGAACCAATAAAAATAAAAGAAGTAGAAGAAGAAGATGTCTGAAACCAAGATAGTTCAATCCCTTCTCAAGACTGCTGAAAAAGCCTCTAAAAAAAATCAGGTACCAAATTCCTTTTTTGCAAGAATCACTTGTTGTGAATCTGAGAAAAAATATAGCGATTCTATAACCAGAACAAGAAGAAGAAGTTGAGAAAGAGGAAGAAGTGGAAGAAGAAGAAGAAAAACACGAAAGTGGTGATACCGATGACATGATTTGATAAGTGGAGGAATATCATGATAAAGAGAGTCATTATGAAAAACTATCAATCTGAACTTCTGAAGAAGAATCTTCAAAACATGATACACCAGGAAAAAAAAGAAAAGGGTCAAGAAGAAGTGAATAAACTATCTAAAGAAGAGAGTAGCAACCATGACTTTGTTCAGCCAGAGAATCTTGTGGTAGGTGCCGAGAAAGAAAATCATGAGGAAGACAAGATTGTTCAATTATTAGATAGTGAGCATGAATCTTCCAATGCAAAAGAGATCATTTTGAGAGCTAATAAGGGAAATCAGGTGTTTGTTCATACACCTAGGAAATCATTAGTGAAAAATAAATATGTTGGTGGATCTCCCAAGAGGAAAGCTGAAGAGATAGAAAAAAAAATCTCACCAACCAAATAGTCTGATTCAGAATCATCCTCTCTTGGACATGATTTTTTAGTTCAATCTTTGAAGAAGCTGGTTGATAATATTCCCTTATTTCTGAGTATAGACTCGAGGTGTCAAATGATTAAACATTTATTTAATCAAAAATTAGATTCAATTACCATGCTTATGGATAAGTTTTTCAGGCTTGAGGCTTATTTCAAGACCTTCTTCATTAGATACAAATCTCACAAAATATCATGCAAGGAAATCACTAAGTGGTCAAGGAAAAAAATCTAAGAGATGAGAGTTCTTGAAGATTTTCAATAAAGTGTCAAGGATAATTTTGACACCAAATATGGGAAGTTTGATGATCTTACTAAGAGTTTTGAGGAAAAGTTAAGTCTCGAACAAACAACTCAGAAGCAGGAAGTCAAGGATCTGAATGGGAAGCTAAATTCAATGGCTATGAATTGGAAGAGGGAAATAGATCTGAAAATAGAGTTTGAAAAAAATATTGATAATTAAAAAGATATTTTAAAGGCTTAGAAAGATATTCTTAAGTCTCAGGAAGAAAAGATCAAAGCCTTAGAGAAGAAAAATGAAGAGGGTCGTGATTCAGAGGCAGCTAGAGGACCGAGGCTGCAACCAAACCCGTTGGTTTCTGATCTCTTCAACAGGATGAGATATGAATTAGAGATCACAGCTAGTCCCACTGTTAAGGAATATACTAATAAAATTGAGGAGGAGAGATGCTCCAGCTTACTGAAGGTGGTTGTTCCTGCCAGTGCTAAGGGTTCTAAGGGTTTGGATCCCCTGGCCAGACCCTTCCTTACCCTTAGCAACCGGTATAATGGTCTCTCGACAGACATGTTGGAAGATGGAACAACTAAGGATAATGTAGCAGGGATGGATAGTGGTGTGAAATCACCAGAGGGTCTACAGGGTATGGGAAATGACATGGGGTCCATGGACATGGATCAAGCTATTACTGAGGAGGGGCAACTCCCTTTGATGGAGAGTAACATTCCAAACTAGGGGTGGGGGATCAACTCTGTGTCTCCTACTGCTGTTGTAGGGGTACGAGCTGATATTGGAAGGGAGAGTTATGGGAGAGGGAAGAAAAATGAGAGTGGCCCAGTCGGCCATTCTTTCAGTGATGTTGTTCAGAGAGGGAACCAGATGACGGCTTTAACTGATGGTCCCTTATCTGCTTCTCCAAGAAGAAGGACAAGGAAGGATTAATCTTATCTTCCGCAGCCGATGCGGACTAGATCGGATTCTAAACGGATCAATGAGGTGATTGTGGCTTTTAAAAAGGGTAGTGTGGTCAAGAAGTCATCCCCAGATCAACCTGGTCTTGATCTTCTTATGAGTCAGGTCCAAAGTGCAAGCTATTGGAGGTCTCCTGATTAGAAATCAGCTACTAAAGAAGATGGATCTTACATGGGGTGCAGAGATGAATTTGGTTACTATGATATGTAATTTTCACTTGTTTTTGGTTGGGTTGTATGTTGGGGTACCAGAAACCTTAAACTAGCTTTTTAAAAGGGGAAAAAATGATTTGCTGAAAAATGAAGATCAGGATCAACTGCTCAAGCATGTAGAAGAAGATCACAAGAATATAAAGAAGCTAAAAACCATCATAAAGAATTTATTGCTGAAGGATAAAGAAGGATGATTTTCCCCCATTCTGATATTTTATTGTATTTCTTTCTTTGTATAATTTTTTCCCATCATAGTGAAATTTTGGTTGTTCATCATGTGTTTTGTTGTATAGTACTAATTTTTCAGGTACCATATTTTTTCTATTTCCTTTATTCCTTTTTGAAAATCACAAAGGGGGAGAAAGGAATGATAAAAAAGAATACTAAGTAAATAAGTGAATTCCCTAACCAAGGGGGATTCTATCTAAGGGGGAGTTCCATCAAAGAATATTTTCTTATTCAGGAAAAAGAAAAATCTATTTTAGGAATTTAAGAATACGATTCTTAGGGATTTCAAAACCTAAGGGGGATTTAGTTTCATTCAACATGATTCATAAGTAAAGGGAGATAAGTTTTTATTTCTTTGATGTCCGTAAAGAAAAATTCTATGTCATTATATTCTTTTTCGTAAGGATGTTTGTGCTTTCCAAAAAGGGGGAGATTGTTGATTCAATAAGGGTTCCTTATGACTTTAATATTCCTCTATGTTTTTAAAATCACAAACACTCTATCTCAAGGAAAATTATATTTCCCCTAAGAATTATCTTAATAAGGAAAATTTTCATTCCCCAAATAAATTTATCCTTACCTATGTTTTCATTGATCATTTTATAGTTACTATAAATCTAAATCATTTTTATTTATAAGTCTAAAATTAAGCTTCACATCTAAAACCTAAAAATACTATAAATTATTAGATATGGAGTATTTTGTTTTCAGGTTCCGAATTCTCTAAAATTTAGACTCCGAATTCTATGAAATTCAGACTCTGAATTCTTTGAAATTCAGACTCTAAATTCTCTAAAATTCAGACTTCAAATTCTATGAAATTCAGACTCAGAATTATCTGAAATTCAGACTCCGAATTCTCTGAAATTCAGACTCTAAATTATCTGAAATTCAAACTCCAAATTCTCTAAAATTCAAACTCCAAATTCTTCAGAATTTAGACTCTGGATTTCTCAGAATTCAGATTTCAAATTCCTCAAAATTCAGACTTCGAATTCCTCAGAATTCTGACTCCGAATTCCACATAATTTAGACTCCAAATTCCTTATAATTTAGGTTCTGAATTCCTTGAAAAAAAGAATCGGAATATCCATGTTCTATAGTCTTTGAATGTTTATCTGGTTAGATTCTGAACTTTATTTTTCCCTGGACTCCAAAAGTTATATTTTGTTAAGCAACCTTATTTTTCTTACACTTGTTATTGTTATGAAATGATGTCGTATATTCTATTTCTAACTAATTGTTGTTTGAGTGACACATGTACAGGTCCCTCCGAAATTCAAGGAAAAATATGACCGTTGGAGGAGGGAGCCCACTATTGGAGAAGTGACTATAAATAGGATATCATTTGAACGAGATCAAAGACTGCTTCATTACTCTAGATATTTCATGCTATTGAATTGATTCTAGAGAGAGAGAATTTCTTTCCTTGTGCGTACTGAATATCTTATTTAGATTGCTTCGTGCAACTCGGATTGTTTCTGTGTAAAATCAAAGAATTCCGGGGATAGGAAGACAGAGGTGCCAACTACCTTAATGTTTAAGGACTTCCGTGGATAGGAAGACAAAGGTTCCGACTACCTTAAAGTTTGAGGGCTTTTAAGGATAGAAAGACAGATTCTGATATTCCTATTGAGGGCTTACCCTAGTGTGGGTAAGACAAACTTTCTTGAAATTATAAATCCAGGTACATTTATCCAAGGTTGTTGGATACCCTTCTCTTTAGGTTAAAATATTTCATACTTGTTACTTGTTTTGTTTCAAGTTTATTTCCACGTTATTTTGATAAAGGAATAAATTATGACCTTCTTATACTTTCTTGAACCTTTTCATACTCTGATAAGTATGATTCTATACGCTTTAAGGTAGAGTTTTTCCTTGTAAACTTTCCTTAAGTTTCATTTCTAGAACCATATTTCCGGAACCTAGAAAGTTTATAGAACTAAAATAGTTCTTGTAAATTTACCTTTTTTAACCTTGTTAAACATAGTTTTCCTTAAGGTTAAAAACAAAACTTTTTAAACTTACAATTCACCCCCTCTTGTATTTGAGCATTTACATTCATATTTCGATCCTACAAATGTGCCAGTCATTGAAAAGAAAGAAAAAAAAAATCCAATTGTCTTGTTAATTTAAGAAAATGAATCATAAGTTATTTTTGATGTTTAGAAAGCAGTATCATATCAAACTAATACACGATGTGACCAAATTGACTCAAAGTGCATGTTTCTAGTTTCAAATAACATTTCAAAAAAAAAACACAAGTGACATACTTTAAACCAAGAAAACACATTCAGATTGTTTTAATACATTAGTAAAATTATCCATAAGTCAATTTTGATGTTTAGGAATTATCCTCAACTTAATCTGATGCATGGTGTGACTGGTATAATTCCAAGTGTGTCTATTTATTTAAAATTGACATTAATTTTAGTAAAAAGAAAAATTGACATAATGAAAACCAAGAAAAAACATTCAGATTATTTTTATAATTTACAAAAATGATCTATAAGTCATTTATGACATGTAGGAATCAACCACACCTCAATATGATGTACGGTGTGACCGGTATGACTCAAAGTGTGTCTTTTTATTTGAAATTGACATTAATTTTAGTAAAAAGAATAAGTGACATACTAAAAACCAAAAAAATATATTTATATTATTTTGATACTTTATAAAAATTATCCACAAGTAAATTATGATGTTTAAGAATCAAAAAAACCTCAATACGACACACAGTGTGACTGATATAACTCAAAGTGTTTCTTTTTATTTTAAATTGACATTAATTTTAGTAAAAATAACAAGTGAAATACTAAAAAAATGAGAAAAAACATTCATATTGTTTTAATACTTTAGGAAAATGATCCATAATTTATTTTTTATGTGTATGAATCAACCTCACCTCAATCTGTTGCACGGTGTAACTAGTATGACTCAAAGTGTCTGTTATCAGTTTAAAATTGACATTTTAGTTAAAAACAAGTTTCACTAACTGAAAACCAAGAAAATTCACTCTGATTATCTTGATAATTTAGGGAAATGATTCATAAGTCATTTTTGATGTGAATGCAGTAGTCTCACATCAAACCGGCACACGATGTGACCTATATAACTCAAAGTGTGTGTTTTTAGTTTGGAATTACATTTTAGTAAAAAAACAAGTGAAATAATGAAAACTAAGAAAAAACATTCAGATTGTTTTGATACTTTAGAAAAATGATCCATAAGTAATTTTTGATGCATAGTAATTATTCGTACCTCAATCTGACACACAATGTGAGCGGTATAACTCTAAGTGTGTCTTTTTATTTAAAATTGACATTAATATTATTAAAAAGAACAAGTGACGTACTCAAAAACCTAAAAATGCATTTGGATTCTTTTGATACTTAAGGATAATGAACCATAACTCATTTGTGATGTTTAAGAATCAACCACACCTCAATACGACACATGGTGTGACTGATATAACTCAAAGTGTGTATTTTTATTTAAAATTGACATTTTATTAATGTATTTTTTCATATTAATGTTTAATTTATTTTTTTATAGTATTACTAACATGAGATTAGTTTTCTTATATAGGTGTATTCTTTTTCTCTGGTTGAGGTGATTTGTTCAAAAATTGATACCATTGATATACTTTTTTGAGAGGGGATCGCGGGTGCCAAAGATGATGAAACATTAGTGTGTTTAAATGTTTGTGGATAACAATTATAAATGTAATTATACAAAAAATTGAAATGTGTATATTAATGTATTTTCATTTGTGATATAAAATTTATTTCAATTATATTATATATTTGGATATAGGTTACATGTATTAGTTGTAGTGTACTATTATTAAAATAGAATAATGCAACTAGTTTGACCTTTATCAGCACTAATGAAAGTGCTGATAAAGGGGAACCCCCTTTAATAGTTTTGAGGACAAAAGTTATTTTTATCACTTTTAAATTCATTTTTACACACTATTAAAGGTAATATCTGTAGTAGTGGTTGTTGGTTGTTCAGTGTGTATTGATCATTAATGATTGTTCAGTACATACGATATGTCCTACCTTCTCGAGTCAAAGTAATAAAAGTTTTTTTACAAGTAATTTTTTTCTTTGTATTTTCATGCGATAATGTGAGGAAAGGGTTCTCTAGGAGGGTTGAGGGTTAAAGAATAATAATTGCATCTTACATTTACTAGGAGACCAAAATACCTTCTATAAAATTAATGCATTCAGATACTACCATGTATAAAAATACCAACGTGTCAATATATCAAGCCGTAATTGGATATTTATATAAAACATGGAATATGAGGTGATAAATTGTGATGGGTAAAGTGCAACCGACAAGCACAATTTTTTTATTAAAAACAAACAAATGTCAATTCGTGACTAGCTCACAAAAAAGTGGATCATTTCTCCAAGCCAGTTGGGTTTTTAAATGGGATTTATCATTTTTAGTAATTGGAAAGTGTATTTTTTTAGACAAAGTCCCACTAGAACTTTGACTCCCTTGGAACTTGTAAGTCAAGTTACAATGTATCCTAGCTTAAAAAGTTACACATAGTGATCTAGTTATTCAAGAGGATTATGATCCGTTTTTAAGATTAGTGAAATTATAAACATTATTGTATATATGATATGTGTAAGAACATATCATAAGTACAATTTCAACACATAAAAATGATTTTAATGGTTAAAATGTAATTCATGTTGATAAATATATATTTTTTATTTTACATTTATGGAAAAAGGAATAAAAAAACTACTATTATAAATTTTAATACTAAATATCCTTAATCACATTAACTTTTAGCCGACACATTTTTTACCTATAAAATTATTTTTATGTATTGACATCATGTTGTGTGACACATAATCATAAAATTTTACCTTTCATAAAACAAGTTGATTGTGTGGTCTATGTTATGATTTACTCTGGTAGCCTCAATACTATCACATCAACTTTTAATATTTTATAATTATCTAATTAACACATTTTGTTTTTGTTCATGTCATATTTATGTTCCTTTATTTTTTATTAAAAAAATCATAGATTCTTTAAAATATGAATCCAATAAGAAGTATACAACTAATTCAAATAAATGACATGTCTATTAATAGTTCTTTGATAATGAGTTTTATTTCACCAACACCTACTTCACTTCCACATCCATGAGATTCATTGGCCAAGTGAGAACACAAATAAAATTCTCAAGTTTGAGAGAACTTAAAAAATACAAGAAGAGAAGGTGATTTGAAATTGTTGTAAAATTACTCTAGATACTAGTATCAATAATGATTTAAAAGTCTTATTTGATCATATTATTATTTTTTCAATTAAAATAAATTCAAAAATTAAGTTACATCTTGAGAAGAAATATGTTTTTAGATAAAAGTGGAAAAATATTGGTTTAATTCATATTGAAAATTTCATATTTGATCTATATATTCCTAAAAATGAGTTATATTTTTATATGATTTAGTAATATATTATTAAATGATAAATTTACTAGATGAATTATAAAATAATTTTTTTTGACTTACCTCAACCATTTTTTCGTCAAAACATGACTTAATGATTATTTTTTACCCAAAAAAACAATCATGTGGTACATTAATACTTTTATTTCCTTATTTATTTTATATTAAAGATTAATTTTATAATAATTACATGTTTCTTCATCTTCTCCACTTCAATTTATTTTTTTTCAAATCCGTTATAAACTTAAGAAGCTTATTTGTAAGATCATTTGACTAATGAATTTTATAGACATGGAGGGGGAGTAGGTGTTGGTGAAATAAAACCCAATTATAATGAACTATTGATATACATATCATTTTTTAAATAATTTATATTTATTATTGTATTTATATTTTAAAAAATTATTATTTTTAATAATAAAATAAAGAAACATGAATATGACACAAACAAAAATAACATGTATCAATAATGAAGAAATAGAATACAAGTAATCCATACCACCAAGGGAGGCTGAGTGGTTATTATTTATAAATGAATAAATAAAAATACAAGTTAGTTCACAAATAAAATTAAGAATATTAACATAGTAAAATTGTTGTAAATACACTAAAATAATGGATATCATATTGTATAATTTCCTTTGTGTCATAAGATGTGATATGCATGAGCTTTATATCATTGGTTTTGATATAATCATATCATAAGAGTCATAGGATGCCACTATTTTACTTTATGATAACATATAATAATGATTACAGTATGGATGTAAGTGCATGTTAGTGAAAATTACTACCCCATATTCCTAATAGGTTTATTTGGTTATGAATAAATGAGATTGACTCATTCAATGGCTAAAAATTCATAGTTTAGTTGTTTGTAGTTTTCAAATGATTATGAAAGATTTAATGGAAAGTAATGCATATCGGCTACCATTAGATGGTAGTCGATGCTCTGACACTCTTTATTTAATTAAGATAGACTATAAAAGGTACGGGTTTCCTATTCTAATGATCACTCTATGACCTTATCATGACAATAATCTTATTCATTTAATGGTGATGGTTTTTTCTCCCCTTCTTTTTTGGTCATTTGGGTGTTTTGGAAAGGTTTTGAGGGTGTCTAGATAAGGAGTTCTCATTTTACAGAGTCATATTTCCATAATAGGGGGTGTTTTGGAATAGTGTTCATGGACTAGTTAGGCCCATGATGCAACAAAAAGGGTCTGTTTCATAGTGGTGTATGGTGAGGGATGAGCCCTCTACCATTTTTGGAACAACTACATTGTCTCCTAGAGGGACACACAATAGAAACTTGAAACTTGAGGGGAAGTCCCTCTAGCCTTTTTTTCCACCCTTATCCATGGTCTAGAAGAACACACTACAACATCACTCTTTGGTGGTGCTTTTTAGTATGGCCATGGTGACCACATCATAGCCCCATTGGCCATTTTTTAAAATTTTAGGGGTTTTCCTATTTCCCCCTTGATGACTCAAAACCACTTTTAGGGGTATTTTCCCCTATTTTTTATGTTTCTATGCTATAATGGAGCACTAGGTTAAACAACTTCCTCAACCCCTTGAATTCTTGGATCCCTCCATGTTCAATTGGATTTCTTTCAAGGTAAGGTCTCCATATTCACCTATTTCACTTCTTATCTTGTTTTCCTTTATTATATTACCTTATATCCTTATTGGAAAATACCTAGGGAGATTATTTTACCTATTAACTTATGTATTGTAATTATATGTTGTGTTTAATTATCTTTGGTTCTTTCTCCATCCGAAATATAGGATTTCAACGTATCTTCACCCGGTTGAGGTAGGTGTTTCCATTCCTTTGCCTTTCCTGGATAAACCATGTATGATTGAGGATTAAAAAACGTTTTCCTTTAAATTTGTGCATGAATTGGGAGACTTAGTGAATTATCATTTCATCTTTTAACTTTTATATGTTTTTATCCCATTTCAAAAGGGTTTCCCATGGATTTTAACTCCCATTCTTATGTAAAAAAATTATATAAATGATAGGTATTTGATAAAATATTTATGAGATTTTTCTTCAATAATTTGGTTATCTGAATGATGTTTTGGATGTTTAATGAGATTTTATGAATTAAAATCAAATTCTATGTGTATTGGTTTATTAGAAAGTTTTGTTTACCATGGATTTTGATAAGTTCACTTGATAAGTTTTATGTTATCTATGAGTAAATTCAATTGTGATATTTTATTATCATTTCTCAATTATTTATGATTCAAAGGAGTTTTAAAAATTATCCTCACCTATTTGTAATGGATTATAAAATTTTATTTCAAATGAGTTTTCCAAAATGTAATAAAAAGTCTTGTTTTTTACCTTGAAGGTGTATTTGAAATGGAAATTGGTTTGGAAATGGTTTTTAAGGGATTTTTTTGAAAGTATTCTACTAGTTTAAATGTCTCAATGACCTATTGAAACTTTTGATAATTTTTTTATAAAAATATATTTCACCCTCAATGTAATCCCACACAATACCATAATATGAATATTGATGTGATTTGTGATATTATGAATTATAGTAAGAGGTTCTACACATTGGGGAGTGTGAGGAGGTTGTATGAGGATATGCTATTGAGATGTATTGATTTATAATTGAGATTTGATATGTTTCCCCACCACCTATCACTATATTCATGGGAAACCTAGGAATATTTGTAAGGGATTGAGAGGTAGTTGTTATCCAGTCATGATGAGATTGACTATATCCCCCTTGGTTTGGAATGGGCTCTGGACTTGGAGGAGTGACACCCAATGAAGCTGGTTTCGAGCAGCCAAGGGGGTTATAAACTAAGAGATGCATTGAGAGGCTGATAAATAGATTACACCCAAGTACATATAGGATTTAATCATGATACTTCTAATAATTTATCATGATTATCCATCCATTACTATTTCTTATATACTACACTCATTTCTAATTCTCTTTCATGATATGTTTCACTAGTTGTGCTTTTACATTATGTTCCCATATTACCTACACCTTTTACTAATGATTTCTCTTATTTTACTATCTTTACATAATTTAACTTGTATAGTTTTTCATTTCTATTTTACATTGATTATTTTTGAGTTCATTTGATGTGGTTTTGGGTGGTTTGTCAAAAGAGGATTTCAAAAGATGTATTTTTAAAATGTGGCAGTTAAGAAAAGTTCAAAAGGATTATTTTAAACATGTTTTGAATTTCAAGAATTGGTTTGTGTGAATGATTTTGGTTTGTTTCTTTGAAATATAAAAACATACATTCTACATGTATTTAAAACTAGAATTTATGGTTTGGATAAAATAAATTTTTGGAAACTCTGGTGATTTCCTACTAGGATGATAAACCCCCACCTTACCCACGCCACTCGATGTTGGTAGACCCATGTTTGTTTTGTAGGTTTAGGTTCTATTTTTGGATCACTCATGGAGTGATCTAATTATTTGGGGTGATTGATAATACTCCTCAAATCATGTCATGGGATGGATTGAGTTTATAATTAAGGGGTAGCCTGAAATAGTTCATGACATGATGGGTACTATGATGCAAGCAAGCCTAAGAAAAATATCTCTTTAGTTTTGGTACTTTATTTATCTTAATCGAGGAAGATTCCAGAACACCTTTAAAGAACAAGATTCCTCTCATTATAAATGAGGATACAAGGTCAGTGTAATTAATTTTGAGAGAGTATTCTCTTGACTATTAATTTATTGATCCCAATCAAGTATAATCGATCACATTTATTAGATATGGAGTTCATAATGATGAAGTTATGCTTGTTTTATATTCTTCATTTAACATGTTGGTTCTATTGATGCAAGATCAAGATTTTTCATGGGTTTCATTCACCACCAAAGATCATTATATGATCACTAAAATCCCATTAGTGGTATTATATCCACCTATATCAATGAGTCAACATGTTTTCTACTTATTTTTGAAAGAACATATATACCGTAAGGTGTATGATATATATGATTTTTTTTGTTTTGAATTAGTTGTATTGTATGAATATTATATATCATATGATATGATATATCAACATCCAATGGATTTGTACAATGATGTAAGATATGATATGTGATATCATAACTTATGATTAAATACTAGTTTTTCACGAAAAATAGATTTTCATGTCATATTGATGATATAGGGGATATCATTAAATATGACTGGAGCTTTACAATAACTCCAATCACAAGTTGTGATATTAATCACATATTATGACTGGTAATCCCATTATCAGTAATAAAATATGATATATCCTTAAAATTTTAAAAATATAATATTTTTCTATAATTGGTTATATTTTATAAAATGTTTATAAATAATAAGTGTTAGAAAGTGTAAAATTATATTTCTCATTCCTAAATTAAATATGTAATATTCATATTTTTTATCTCATGTTTAGAAAATAAATATATATTTTATTTATTTATTTATTCCTTTAGAATATTCATGTTTATAAATTTTTTATGAGATATGAATATTTTCTATGATTTAAGTATGTGATAAATTTTCTCTTATAAATTTTTATCCATGTATTACATGCTAGCTATGACAACATAAGATTTAGTTTTAATCTACATTGACCCTGGTTTTTAATTAAAATTATTATCTTGAATTTTTTTTATTGAATATTGTTTATATATACTAGGTTTTAGAGTTTTTATGAACTAGATTCTCCCTTGAGTAAAGAATCCCTGGGTAAAGGGACTTTAGGTTAGACTTCCCACTGGCTTGGAGACTTATACCTTATTCAAGAAAGGTAGGGGTTGATTACTTATAGATCCAAGATTACTCATGTGAAGATTATGAATTTCATATAATTATATACATTTACATGAAAAGTTAAAATACCTTATACATAAGAAGTATTTGGATATGTGTCAATAAGTTTGGATTCTATTTTTGGGTGAGTAACAAAAACTAGGGGTTGTGTAAAGAGTTACACATTAATATGGTGTGAGTGTATTAATTTGGTGCCTTGAAAAGAGATTCCAAAATAAATTATTAGAATAATGCATAAATAAATGAATAAAACATGAGATAATAATTATTTAATATGATAAAATATTTATGAATTTAATATTTATATGATGTATATTAAATTTTTGAGACTTTAAAGAAAATCCCTCAAATACTAAGTGTGATATTACTTTTAAAACAAATACATGTTAAGAACTCGATCATCCAACCAGGTAGGTTCATGATAAAATGGGTACCCATGTATTATATTGTGAAAGAAATAGTGAAAATGACTATTACTCAATGTTAGGAAACAAAATATTTCTGTGATATTTGGGTGTCATTTAGATTGAAAAATCTAAGAGTTAAGATACAAAAGGAATACCATGGATTTTATATCTATATGATGGATTCAAGTAAAGATTTATTAACTCAACTATTTAAGAGTCATATCTGATATAATTGATAGGTTATCATAACTAAATAGTTAATATTTGAGTGGAATACTATGTTGGACTCAAAACATAGTGAAAAATGGACATTATCGCACTAAATGTAAATGTTGTATGGGGTCATCATTTTTAGTGGGATTACTTTCATTAAAATTCCTTGAGGAAAATATATAAAAAATTATATTCACCCATATATGTGTCTTTTTTATAGATTATTGATGTTATTAATATTTTCATGACTTATTATATACTCCCTTTACTTATTTTATATGAAATGTGCATAATTTGTGTGAAATATTAATGTTTTAATACTAAGTATAGTTTTTGAGCATTTTTTAGAAATTTTCCAATTGAGTCAGTTTACTATTTTATTTATAACTATCACCCTACTGATCCAAATTAAGTAGTTATTATTTTTTAGGATTCCTAATTCAATATCCAACATTTAATTAGAAGGGATCATGGTCCAATTCTTCCATTTGAAGGCTCACATGGATCACACAAGAAGGCCCACAAAATCTATGAAGAAACTGAACCATCCATGAAGATTAAATTACTGGGCTCAATCCAGAATGGAAAATTCATTAATTATCCTCAAACATTCAGATAACAATGCAAGGAGTATTGGATAAAACTTTCAGGGCCCAAATCCAAGAACAAGGGGCCCAACTAATGCTTTAAAGTACAGCCCACCATTTTGGAAGGGAATTAAAATCCAGACACTATGCATGACATATCTCATGATTTAATCATCAAATAAAGTTTATATTTTTCAGTGTGAACGAGTAGATATAGGCGGATGACTTTATTGAAGAAATAATTCGGATTTGAAGGCATCTTCCTATTCAAAAACCCATTCACATTTTGGACTTCAAAAAGTTTGGATTGAAATGGACAGATTAACTTTACTTAATCAACCGACCATAACTTTGGCTCCTTAAGTCCAATGGCCTACAAATTCTCATAGTAGACAGATGATATATTTATGTAAAACTTGTAATCAGATCATATCTTGGGATTCAACTGTATAATTTATCAAATAGGCGATTCAAGTGGATGGTCAGTTATGGAATGCAAAGAGCCCACAACATTGGGCTATAAATACACCCCCCTCCTCTCCTTACAAAGAGTTGGAATTTAAAAGAAAAGGAGGATAGGTTGGCATGACCAAGGATCTTACAAAGGATTGGGAGGATCTTCTATAATCAAGTTTTTTACTTTAGAAACCATTCCTCCTTACTTCCTTTCATTTACTTTTGTGTTGTTCTTCGTTTGTAATATTGTAAGTCATTTTTTTGTAGTTCTGTTTTAATGAAAGTTTCTTCTTCAATATCTCTTATTCTCATCCACCTTCTGTAGTTTCATATTAATGTTCTTAAAATAGTTTAAATATAATTGAATCCTCTTACCTTCTTTGTCTTTCTAATTCAATCTAAAGTTTATTTTTAATTCTGATCACCCTTGGTGTGTGTGTGTGTGTTCGACACAAATCTTTTCTTATCCCGTTATTTTTGTTTTATTTATAATTTATCACCATTAACATATATTACCAGATTAATAACTATCTTAATGGATGAGTAAGTATATTATTGGGGTGATTCATAATATAGGGATGTTAAGTGATTGAGAGTATTTGCTCGATGAATATTCTTCAAATTAACATTGTGTGTGTTGGACTTAACATGTCATGGATTAATGACTTGTTTTGTTTAACCTGTGGTTTCCATGGATTATTGGAACCATAAATACACTACCATCAACAATATCTAATTGAGATTAGAACCCTAATTTATGTTAAGGCTTGGATTAAATCCTTAACACTTAGAAATTCCAATCAACATTATCTTGTGAAGTGGGTGTTAATTTAAATGAAATATAAAGAAACGCTCAAGGATATCACAAGCTTAACTCCCTAATAATGAACTAACCCAAATCTTTATAAATTTGTTAAATCAATATTAATCAATCAATCATTTCATAATATCTGCAAACAAACCCCCCTAATCCGAATACAATCAACTAAAAATAAACGACTATTAAAGAGTATCGTTGCCAAGGATTCGACCCGAGTGCTGCTATACACATTAGCAGAGCATCAGAACTTTGACCGGCTGATAGGTGAAAATCAGACGTGATTTTAAATTATATCATACATCATGTTAATAATTTTGAGATATCTTATAGATATTACATATAAAACTATTCTAGATTAAAATCTAAGGTTGATAAGTGTTCTCGAAGATAATAATTCTAAACTTATAATTGTGAATGTATTGGAGATCAATTTATTTTAATCTGAATCATTGGTATTAGATAATGGGTGTGCATAATGCATTTGTTCAGATAAACACAAAATTAGATATGGGATTCGATTAAAAAAGGTTGAATTTGGTATTCATGTCAGAAATAGGTTAATATTTATTGTATTTGAAGTTGGAACTCATGATCTTAGTCTACCAGTAGATTAGTTTTCAAATTGAAGAGCTATTATTATGTTATAGACATAAAAAATATTATTTATGTATCTTTCTTAGATTAAAAGGGGTATTTGTTAATAACTATGAAAAATAATTTTTCTTTATATATTAATGAAATTTTTTATGTAATATGTAATATAAAAAATGATTTTTACATTTTGGATATGGATAATCCTATTTATAAAATTGAGAATAAGAAGGCCGATGTTGATTCTAATCCCACATACCTTTGGAATTGTTTCCTTGGACATATAAATGAGAAACAAATCAAAATAATCTATAGATATGGATTTTTAGAACCATTAAAATATGAATTGTTTGATAACTATGAATATTGTTTATTATAAAAAATGACCAAAACGATTTTTAGTGAAAAATGTGAAAGGGATAGTGAACTGTTAGATCTCATACATAGAGATTTATACAGACCAATGAGTACTTAATAAATTTGTGGGTTTAGGTACTTTGTTAATTTTACCATTGAATTTATTCGGTATTGTTATGTGTTTCTAAAGAGACACTAATATAAAACCTTTTAAAATTTAAAAGTGTTTTAGAGTGAAGTAAAAAATGAACTAGAAAAAATTATTAAGATTCTTCAATCAGATCATGGTGGTGAATACTTGAATTAGGAATCCTTGGATCATCTAATAGATTTTGTAATTGATTCACAACTCACTCCTCTTAGAACACCATAGTGGAATATTTTATATGAGATGAGGAATTATACATTGTTGGATATAGTTTCATTGATGATGAGTCAGTGTGAAATTCCTTTTTCATTATGGGGATATGGTCTATGGTCTCTTTCATTTCTATCTAACCACATTCAATCTAAAGTATTCATAAATACACCATATTAGATATTTTAATGGAAATGTAGTCATTTGTATTTTATGAGGATTTGGGGTTGTGAGGAACTTGTATGATGAATGGATTCTGATAATCTTATCCCTAAGTAAGATAAATTATTATTTAATGGTTATCCCAAAGAAAAATGGGTCATTATTTTTATAATGTAACTGAAAAAATGTGTTTATGGATAGATATAGTGTTTTTCTTGAGAAGAGTCACATGAATTGAGGAGTCAGTGGGAGGAAAGATAAACTTGGAGAAGTTTGATACCAATAAATAGGATGTTTTCATGATATGGAAGTTGAGTTGATTCCATAATGAGTTAAAAAAGAAAAGACAATAAAGTTTACACAAGAACCTTGAAGGTCTAGAAGGATATGGATTTATTATAGAAAATTATTATGAAATAATGTTTATAGGGGATGAATCCACTACCTATTGGGATTACATTGAGAGTTTTGATTATGAGGGATGGATAAAATCCATGGAATATGAAATGGAATCCTTGTCCACTAAACAAGTTTTAAACATAGCAGATTCACCTAAAGGGGTGAGAGCCATTAGGTAAAAGTGATTTTTTATAAGAAATCTGACATGGATGGTAGAGTGAATACATATAAAGCATATATATTACTAAAGGGTTATAAACACATTCATGATATTGATTATAAAGAGACCTATTCACTCACTATGATTATAAATTATATTCAAATACTACTTTCTATAATAGATCATTCTGATTAAGAGATATGTCAAATGGATATCAAAACTTCTTTCCTTAATAGGAATTTATTTGAGGATGTTTATATAATACAACTTGAAGTTTTTAATGTTCCAAATCATCTTATTAAGGTTTTAAAGTTGCAATTGTCCATTAATAGATTGAAGAAATATTCTCAGAGTTGGAAAATATGATTAGATGATGTAATCAAATATTTTTTTCAGAAAGAACAAATATGATTCTTATGTATATAAGTATATTAGTGGGAGTGTTGTCGTATCTCTGATATTTCATTAGGATGACATACTTATGATCATAAATGATGTCCTACATTTACACTCTGTAAAGATGTGGTTAGTCAAAGACTTCTTGATTAAAGATGTGGTTGACGTAGCGTACATACTGGGTATGAAGATCCATGGTGATATATCTAAGAGGTTTCTTATACCGAGTCAAAAAATATAAATTTATAAAGTGGTTTAACATGGAGAACTCAAAAAGAGGTGTTTTCTAGTGTTACATCGCATGAATATAAGGAACATTAAATATAATTTTAAGGAGTTAGAAAGGATGAATAGAATTTCTTATGCATATTACAAAGGATCTATCATGTATGTTATGTCATGTAATCGATCTGATGTCACTTATGATGTGAGAATGCGAAGTAGATACCAATCCAATCCCAATGATCATCACTATATTACTATTAAGAACACCTATAAGTACTTGAGAAGAACTAAGGATATATTCTTGGTCTTTGGAGGTAAGGAAGAGCTTAGTGTAAGGGGTTATACTAATGATAGATTCCAATGTGTTAATTATGACATGAAATCCCAATTTGGATTCATATTTTTCCTAAACGGTGGAGATATCAGTTGGAAGAGTTCCAAATTGGTCATTATAGTGGACTTTTCAACATAGGCATAGTACACCACTACATCAGAATCTATGAAGGAAGTTATTTTGACCAAGAAGTTCATTTCTAAAATTTAGATAGTTCCATGAATTGATGGAGTAATCAAGATTTATTTTCATAATAATAGATCCATTGATCAATCTAATAAACCCTAGTCTCACCAAAGGACCAAACACATCCTTTACAAATACCATATTTTTTGAGAGATAATTGATAAGGGTGATGTAAATATTTTTTCGGTTTTGATAGAGGAGAATGTAATAAATTCATTGAGAAAACAATTACTACATCATAATCATGAAGGGCAGATTTAATATCTTGGTATAAGATACAAGATAGATTGGATATAATGGTTGTATAATAAATCATGATTTTATAATAATGGAAATCTCCCTTTATCATTAATTCATGTGTGTTATAATTTATTTTACACAAATAGTATAATGACAATATCCTCTCAAAGTACGATATTGAGTTATCCCTAATCGATGATAGTCATAGATTATTATGGTTTGTGATGACATATTAAGGTTATCATGGGCATAATATTTTAATTGATATAAATAGTTGTATATGAGAAATAAATAATAGACTCATAAGGTCATAATTTAGGACTCATTACTTGGACTAACTTGCTAAAGTATATATCATTGAATTTTATCATGTTATCAATATACATAGCGGTGTATTCTTACTATAAATCACTATTACCTAAGGTTAGTGAGATACCTAGAATGATAACCTCCATTATTTGATACCTTTATTATGAAAACCTTGATGATTAACTAATTAGGGGGTGTTTGGGTATATTGGTGATAATGTCATCTGATAAAGCTCAACTAGATGGGATTTGTTTGTTCCTATGAAGAGATAAGACATCCATGCCATTGATTGAATTATACCATGGAAATATAAGTTCATTCTTAATTGAGGCACATGTGATGTGATTAGTTACTTAGACGAGGAATGTGTGATGTGCTCATCTATGAGATGAATGATATGTGATGTATTCATTGACTCAGTCAGTCTATTTTGGTGAATCATGATTGGATGAGATGACCTACACTATATTAACAAAGGTCTCACTCAATGTTAGAGAAAAATATTTATATAGGTATAAATATGATGTATATAATATATCTTAGGGTGGAAAAATTCATATGAAGACATGAGTATATTTGATTGAGATCATGCCAGACCCATTTTTAGATTGAGTACCACTGATGCTTTATAGAGGCTTCTATTTTCTGGCATCTATGGAATCAAGATTTCATAATTATTTTCAATTTTATAAATGTCCATAGGGTAACATAGTTTGGAATTAGGATAAAGATTAATTTTTAGAGAAAGTTTTTATTATAAAATAAAGATAGTTTTGATAATACACATGAAAAAGAGTTTTTTTATGGATTAAAAAAGAGTTGTGAGGTTTTAAATTAAGTACTTATGGGATATTAGTGAAAGCGGTATTTTTTTTGGAAATGAATTAAAATAAGGGATATCATATTGTATGATATCCTTTTTGTTGTAAACTATGATATGAATGAGATGAATATCACTTTTTAAAATATAATATGCCACTATTAACCTTTATCACAGTGCATGATAAAGATTTTTATATGAATGTGAGTGCATGAGAGTTCGTTTTCACCTCCAAATCTTCTCAATCTATTTATTAAATTATGAATCAAGGAGATTGATTTATTTTATGGATAATCATTCATATTATAATCATTTGAAGTTTTCAAAAGGTTATGAAATCATCACTGGGCAGTAACATATGTCAGCTACCATGAGATGGAAGCTGATGCTCTGAACCTATTCATTTAATAAGAAGAGTTTATAAAAGTTATGAGATCCCCTCATTTATGGGTAATCTGATGCATTCTATACTAAGATAAAGATCTCTTTAGTTTCTAGTTATTAATTTATCTTCACCAAGGAAGTTGTTATCACACGTTTGAATAAATGAGTCCTCTCATTATGAATGAGGATCCAAGTCTAGTGTAATTACCATGGAAGCAATAGGCTTTTGTTTGTTTCCTTGGTTATACCAATTAAGCATAATCCATCACATTTATTAGAGATAGAGTTCACAATGATGAAGTTTCACTTATTTTATGTTATTTATTTAATAAATTGGATCTATTGATACCAGATAAGGGTTTTTATGGGATTCTTGTACTATATGATATCATTAGATGGTCACTCAAATCCCCATAACAAACCTTTATCCCTTGACTCAAATATAAAATATCAAAACAACCTAATTACTCTAACACTCCCCATTAATTTTGAACAAATTGGAATAAAAAGAAAGTTAGAAAAGACTCCTCCTTAATTTGGGATATAGATATTGTTCAATACAATATTAGAGCATATATAATGGATATATAGGCCTAATAAACCTTTGGTAAAGATATCAATGAGATGGTTGGTAGTGAAAAAATTACTAAAGGTAACAGGATTTTGTTAGAAATGTTGAATAATGAAATGACAACCAACCTCAATATGTTTTATTCACTCATGGAAAATATATTTTTTCATAATATTTTTAGATATCTAATTGTCAAGATATATCTGGTCTAGTTGATGGATTGGAAACCCGATATCATGAAGTAACTACCACACCCAAAAGAATCTCAATTATGAAAATATCCATTACATGATACTTATATTCAATAATGTAATATGATATAATAGTTTATTTTTTTACTTCTCCAGAAGATGATTTTACTATCAATAAATATGTAAAAATAAAGATGTAATTTCAAGAAGATAACCACCCAACACAACCAACATTGAAAATTACATGAATAAATGAGCATATATGATTTGAGTTAAGAAAACCACATCCAAGAACATATTTAGAATAACAGAAAATGTGTATGTCAAACTCCCATTAAGACTATGTAGGATGCTCCATGAATTGTCCGACTTTGTTGATATCATAAGAAATGTTGGTCCAAGTCATGTTGAGATAATTGAGTTTCTAAACAAGATGATAATAACTATATGGATGAGAGAATGAAAATCTTCAAACATACAAGGATTTTTCACCAAGATCAAATGTTATGTCAAGAAAAGTTTTCTAAGATAGGTGAGTATCCTAAAGGATATCTAGGGAATAATGTCACTAGGATAGAGATACCTATGATTATGTGATACATCAATGCCAAGATAATACTTCAAGAGGCCGAGTTGCCTGATCCTTGGTGTGAAATTGTTGTTTTAGATATGATATGAGATTATCAATCCCATATGATTCATTATTAATAATAATGATACCATAAATCGAAACCATTGATAAAATTCATCCATATGTATTATAATGATAGAATACTATTGAATCCTTTATACTCTATTGAAGGCCATATGAGGTGAACACACTACAGAACTGAAAAAACCAAGCATGATGGGGTTATTCAAGACCATAAAGTGAGTGGTGAAGGTAATAAAAAATTTAAGAAGAATATGAATCCATGTATCTAATGGGTTGTTGTATGTAAACTTCTTCTTCTATAAACTTATGCAAGAAATAATTATTAACATCAATTTTGAAGATCCCAAGTGTGAATTGTAATTGTTGTCAATGAAGAACACCTCCATTACGATAGATCTATTGATATGTGTTTGGAAGAGATGATGTGGTTCTCATACATAAATAATAAAATAAGTAAATTAAGGAGATGATAGATCTACATGACCTTAAATGATTCTTAAAGTATGTATTTACATGTCTAAGGTTAGAAAAAATAAAACTAGTCGATGCTTATACTGAACTTTAATGAATTAAATATCACAAAAGAAATTGTGACTTAAGATAGATTATGAGAAGAAAATAATTTTCTTTCTAGACCTCGTGTTTGTGTGTTGTTTCCTTTATTTCAATATTGAAAACATAATAAGATATATATGTGTTTTCTTATTATGTTACGTCTGTATCTCCCAAGCCACAACTACAGTAATCTTATCATCACCAGTTTGATTGGTCCACCATGTGAGGAGATAGACCACATGAGATAGATCCTATTTTCACCAGTATAGGTAGTACTGCATGGGATATCATGAATGAATTCATATATATATCAATGCACCAATAGATTCTTACAGCATACTTCCATGCGAAGGGAGGTTAATGACAACTATTGTGTTTTACCCTAACAAATTACTGCATGTATGATTAGTTCTCTATGATATATTATAGATGTCATTATAAAATTAATACATCACAAAAATGAGTTTTATATGGCTTGATGCCATTATTTTCAATGTCACTTAAGGATACTTGAATCACCATCACAAAATGTAGGGTATTCGAAGAGGATATTCAATGATTTTCAGCATTGCAAGGGATGAACGACTCTATATTATTCTTGGATGAGCTAATCTAGTAGGATATTTTTATAAATACCCCTCAGTTATGTTATTTGAAAGGTGATTGAAAATAAATATGATAGGGAGATCTATAATTAGGGAAATATCACTATGTTTTTGTAAAAAAAGAGAGGAAACCACACACTTATTTTCACGATGAAGAAAATGGAGCTGTGAACTCTCTTTCTTGAATGAGAGAGTGTCCCCGATATTTCCTAAATGAACTCAGGAAGAGAAGTTTCAAACTCTTATTTCTGAAAAGGAGAATATGAAATATTTTTTTATTGAGGAAAGGTGAAGGAGAACCAATATACATATACTTTTGTGAAGTTACTATAATAAGAACATGCATGCATGAATTTCATGTACTGCATGAAGTGAGATACCAAAAAAAAGTTGTTATGTGAATTATTATTTTCATAAAGACTAGAGTACGAAAATCAAATTAAATAAAATAATAATAAAAAAATAGTATAGTAGGGTTTACACAAGGTTCATGCACTATGAAAGATATCATTCTTATATGAAGTATACCTAAAGTTGTTGGGTTGAGATTCCATAATTATTAGAGTGAAGCTACATTGAGTAGTGAAGATTTTTTCTTATATAAATAATAATTAAACTATTATAAAAAAGAAAGATAAGATAAATTTGGGAGTTCTTGGAGAGGGTAAGAAGACTCACATTCCTAAGAATTTAGTGAATTATAAGTAAGGCTTGGGTCATTTAAGATTAGAATATATTGAGTAAGGATAAAAATTATGATCATCTTGTTAGGTCGGAAAGACTATAGTGATGACACAAGAGGGGGGGTGAATTGTGTCCTTTTCTAAATTTTATGATTATGTTGATTCATACAAATAGAAGATAATAACTGGAAGCATTTCTATAATAGAGTATATATACTGGATATGAACAGAGAACAAAGCACAACTATTTATAGTTGTTTAGGGAATAAAGATACCCTAGTCCACTCCACCAATCATTCTCTCCACAGGCTTGGTGAATTTCACTAGTAAGGTCCTCGTATCATAAAACCAATCCATAACTTAGTGCAGATAGTTCTCACCATTACAAACAAAGGATTACAAAACAACACCTTCAGGTTCTTTTCAGGGAACTGATAAAACCACAGCTTAGTGGGAGAAGCTGACACTCCTCCAATAATGAATATGAGTAGCCAAAACTCAAGATTGATAAGAAGTAGTTTGATGAGAAATAGATATAGCTCAAAGTTGTAGCAACACACAACTAACAAAATAAGGATCTTCGTCTTCAAAAGAATAAACTTTGAAATATATTTGAAGATATCTGTTTGCACAAGAGATCTTCAATTTTAAGAACAATAATAAAAACAAAGCATCATGTTTCCATATTTGAACATGTATATCTCCAAAATGTAGTCCTTGTTTCTAAGATGGTTGATCGCTGTAGTACTGTATAACAAATTTCACAGGAAAAAGTCAACAAATAGTATTTACATAGATATATGAGAAGTATTCACAGATCTGGGGTTTTTAAAGATGATAATCAGAGAGATATATAATGATAAATCTCTAGAACAATTTTATGTCTGAAAAATATTCTTGATAAATCAAGTGAATTCAAAATCAAAAAATAAAGCTCAGAGTAGTTGTAACTTTCCTTAAGAATAAGAGCAAAAATCTCTGCTATAAACGACTCTTCAAATCATTTAAGACAAGATTTGAATCAATCTAAATTGAGCTTTAAATCTCCCTAAAATTCCAAAAATACTATTTCAAAAAGCTCCAATAAAGACTTAAATTCAAATTTCCCGCGTTGAAAAGTCAAACATAAGGTTCCTTCACAAAATGACAAAATAAAAAAAGTAGGGTTCAACTTCATAACGTAGGGTTGATGATCCATATGTTTATCTATGCCAACATATATCTCTAAATGTAACATTGATTATCTATACATTCAATTTTCCCAAACATAAGGTTGACAACGTATGGTTTATTACAAAAGTAAGGTTGATGATCCATATGTTTGTAAAGTTCTATACTTACATAGGGTTATTTAACCATAATTTTTATTTATAACAAATGTAAGGTTCTTATCCAAACATAATGTTCCTTAACCATACATTTTATCAAACGTAATGTTGATTAACCATATGAATTGATCCTTCAACATAAACATAATGTTTTTTCCACACGTTACTTTCTTCAACGTATTGAATGAATAATATTTCTAATAAATGAAAAATGGTGAACAGTGTTTCTAGAATATTCTTAAGAGAGTTCCAAAAAATTTAACAAATATTTATTGCAAATAAATAGTTGAATATTATTTCAAGATAAGAATTATAAGGAATATAAATTTCCTGAAATACACTCAAAAATAAAATCATTAGTAAAAAAAAACAAGGTTATTTGTGAGAATCAAAATCAATAATATTTATAAAGTATTGTTGAGACAATACATGCCCAATAATCTCCCCCTTTTTTATGATCACAAAATCCATAAATTAAATCTATAATCTTAGAAATATAATTTAGAATTTTGAAAACATTAAAAGAAAATAATTTTGATTTGGAAGAATTATTTCGATAAAGAAGAAATATTTGAATTTCTCCCCTAAAGATAGATTTAAAAGAAATATTTATGCTTATATAAATTTCTCAAATAAAAGAAATGTTGTGTTATCTAAATTTCTCTCCTTTTTTGTGATATCAAAAAGAAAGTGTAGAAACAGATTAAAACACATTTAATATTGAAAAAAATGATAAGTGAATGTTATAAGTAACAGTAATGAATAAAGGGAATTGCATTTTTTACTATGAAACAAAAATAAAAAAGTAGATAAAATAATAAAATATAATATATATAGATAGAAAACAAGTTTAATCATCAATAAAGAAATTAATACAATAAATATTGTGGCTATGAAACGAAAATTGTCTTTGTCATGGTTCATGGTAAAGAAAAAGGCTAAGGATTGGTTGGGTTTGAATTTTGAATGGCTTCAAACATCTCATTCAGCTCAACCATATGCAATATTAGCTTCTTCATCAAACTATATCCTAGATAAATTATCAACATATTAGAGTCATTATTGATGTGTAGATTCTCCACTATGTTGACCTTTAGAAACTTGTGAAGACTTTCCTCTTGCTTCATGAATAGCTCAAAATTTTCTGAAAACTGACTCAAAAACAATCTAATGCTAGGATCTCCTTAAGTTAATTGATCAACAAGAAATTTCTGATTGTGCAATAAAACTGAAAAAGGATCATTGTTGCATTGAAGGTCCTAAAGGTGAGCATTCATGTCTGCCATAATTGATGTAATGGCATGAAATATTCTAATCAAATATAGACTTGTAGAAGAGGTAGGAGTAGATTTACTGGCATGATTCATTAAACCTTTTACTGATTCAAACTGAGTTCCTAGATACCACTTTAAATCTGAAAAATCTATCTTCGAAACAGCTTTAGATATGATCTTCCCAATCTCATATAACATGTCTCTCTCGAAGGAATCAAAATCCATTTTGAAAACATTATTCTCATTAGGTTCCGGAATATTTTTATTTGCAATTTAAAGCTCCTACTTCAGAGTGGCATTCTATTCTAGAGACTTGTTTAATTTAATTACAATTTCTTCAACTTGATGAGATAATGAATCAGATATCCCCTCATATGAATTAATAGACTAATTTTCACCATTAGTAGGCAAAGGATATTTCACTATTTTCATTACTAATTCTTCATAAGAAAAAGACTGATTGTCTAAAACTTCAGTCTGAGCACCAGAAATATGATCTGACTATCCAACATTATGATCTACAATCAAGGGTTGAATTTCTGTTACTGATTCATGTACAATCTGCTACTTTTGAGAAACTCCTTGTTCAGTAACTTTGTCTCTTACAATCTTTGATTGAACATTTTTAGTTTGATTATTCTTTTCTTGAATAGTTTCTACCATAATTCTCTCTTGTACCAGTTCATTTACCAAAGGTACAATAGAAATCTCTCTAGCTTGACTCTCCACTCAAATTTCATCTTCAATAAAAGTTTTTCTAAATGAACCGAGCATGTTTCTTCTACAGAATACAATATTTTCTCTTCAAATTGAAGAGAATCTCTCTTTCTTGGTTTCATAACAAGTCCCTCTTGACTCCATTCTTCCTATTCTTCTGTGTTAAATTTAATCCTTCTCTGAGTCAGTTGTGAAACTACATCTGTTCGTGATTTAACTACATCTTCCTTTCAAACACCTACTTTCTCACCCTGAGAAAAAGATCTTAATCTCTGGTCTTCCTCATCTCTAACAGTAAAAATCTTTCCTTTTATTGTTCCCTAGAAGAATCCATGATTTTTTAACGTTCCATTATTCAAAAACATTACTATGATGACATTTGAATCTTGCATCAACTAGTCTGATAATGTCCTTCTTAAATAAAATCCTTGAAACTATTTGTCCATATGGATAGAAATTCATTCTTGCATCTGGTGAATAGTAGTAATGAAGATACCTAAATAAATACCATGGAAAATTCAATTTGATATCACTTAAAAAAAGAAACATGATATACATTTTTTGGTAATGGATTTTCTCCATCTCAGTCATCCTTGTCACTATTCTTGTATGAATAAACTTCACCAAAATCTTATGGTCAGCCTATAAATCCTTAGAAAACATATTTCTAATATGCGTTGAGTTGAATAAAAAAGAGATAATGCCTTTAGAAGAATGTTCCTTATCACCAATAAATCTAAGATTGAAATGGAAAACTCCTTTATGTGGGTAGTTCAAAATTTTTGCAACCTCAATAGAAGAAATAATGAAATACCTATCTTTGATACTAGAAAAAAATATCCTCTAAATATCTAAAATTAAACTGTAAACTCTTATAAAAATAGTTTAGCTCTACCTCGTAAAGAAATTCTAAGTTGATGTCATTGAAAGCAGTCTCAAGTCCTTGAAAAGCTAGCTCTTGTTTTAGGAGTAAGTTTGTCTGATATAGCCAATCAAGATCAACCACTTTTTCCTAAAGAATTTTTCTTCATATAACTCCTTTTAAATTTGGGTCACTTGCTTCTCGTTCTTCAAATCACTTGGTTTTCTTCATTTTTGAAGATTTTAAAATTTTAGGTTTTTTGGATTCTAGGGTTTGGAAGGATGAACAAAGATTTAGGGTTAGGAGAAATTATTTTTAGGTAAAAAAATGGTTTGTAAGATGAAGGGTTTCTGACAGATGACACATGTCCTCGTTTCTCGTATCATAGAGTAATTATGACAAAAAATTTAATAATTATATGGCATAAATAGATTTAAGATAACATAGATTAACTGAAATACCATAAGATAAAAATAAGAAAAGAAAATAATATTTACAGAAACAAATTAGAAGTAAAATTAATTAAAATAAAAGTAAATAAAATAATATAATTAAAAATTAAATAAATATAAATTACTTGACCATGACACTAATGATTTTCCTAAAAAGTGACAGGTTCCTGAATTTATTTTCTATCTAATCTACATCCTAAAAAATTTGTATTTGAATATGATAATAAATTAAAATCATAAGTTTTTGGATAAATAAGAGATTGAACAACTGTTCCTTTTAAATATCTAAAAATCCTTTTTACAGCATCAAGATGAGATTCTTTTGGATTTGATTGAAATATAGAATAATGACATATTGGAAACATAATATCAGGTATGTTAGCATTAAGATATAGTAAAATTCCAATCATACCTCTATATAACTTGTTATCCACTGGTTTTCCATCTTCATCCAAATCAATTTTAATATTAGTACACATGGGAGTTGAATATGTCTTGTTGTTTTCTAGACCAAATTTTTTCAATAAATCAGTAATGTATTTACTTTGATTTAATACATTTCCATAATCTTTTTGATAAATTTGAAGTCCTAAAAAGAAATTTAATTCTCCTATCATGCTCGTTTTATATTCTTGTTGCATAATTCTTAATAATCATTAAAATGTTTTTTATTTGTTGATCCAAAAATAACATCATCAACATAGATTTGAACTAATAATAAATTAGAACAAACTATTTTCTTAAAGAGGCTTGGGTATTCCAAACAAACTATAAAACCATTTTTCAAAAGAAATGAACTTAATATTTCATACCAAGCTCTATGTGCCTATTTAAGGTCATAGAGATCTTTAGTAAGTTTAAAAACAAAATATAGTTTTTGAGAATTTTCAAAACGAGGAGGTTGATCAATATAAACTTCTTCTATTAAATATCCATTTAAAAAGAAAGATTTTACATCCATATGATATAATTTAAAATTCATATGAGATTAATAGGACAACATAATTCTAATTTAGTCTAGTCTAGCTATATTATCAAAGGTTTCATCATAATCTATACCTTATTTTTGATTATACCCTTTGACTACTAGTCTAGCTTTGTTTCTAGTTATAATACCTTGATCATCTGGTTTCTTCCTACAGACCCATTTAGTTCCTATAACTGGATAATTCAATGTTATTTCCACTAATTTCCATACTTTATTTCTTTTAAATTGATCTATCTCTTCTTTCATTGCTGACATCCAACTTTCATCTTCTAAGGCTTCTTCAAAAGACATAGGATCTAGCTGAGATAGAAAATCAGACAATTCCATTAGGTTTCCTAAATTTCTTCTAGTTTTTATTTCTATGTAAAGATCTCCAATAACAGCCTCTAAAGGGTGATTCCATAGGATTCTAGACTGTCTAGGCAGAGATATTTTAGGTTCATCAATATCATGTTCTTCTAAACTAGACAGAATTTTATTCATATTTTCAAAATCATTTTTCAAGTTACCAAGTCTCATGTTTTTATAAGAATCATCAGCTTAATCTTTTTTATCTTTCTCTTTATTAAAAGGGTTAGTTTCATCAAACTTCACATGAAATGATTCTTCAAAAATCCATGGAATTTTTATTAAATACTCTATAATATTTAGAAATTGCAGAATATCCTAAGAATATTCCTTCATCATCTTTTGGATCAAACTTTACAAGATTATCCTTAGTGTTCAAGATATATACCTTGCATCCAAAAACCTTAAAGTACTTTACCTTAAGATTTATGTTATTCCAAAGTTTATAAAGAGTCCTTTTGAAAATAGGTCAAATTAAAACTCTCTTTATAATATAGGATGATGTTCTTACAGCTTCTACAAAAAAGTAGGTTGGAAGACCGTATTCATTTAGCATAGTCCTAGCCATTTCTTGAATAGTTTTGTTTCTTCTTTCAGCAATTCTATTTTGTTGATATGTTCTTGGTGTAGAGAAGGTGTATTTAATACCCATATTTGAGAAAACAGAATTAAATTCTTAATTCTCAAACTCTCCACCATGATCAATTCTTAATGAAATTATCTTAAAACCTTTTTCATTTTCAACTCTTTTACAAAAAACTTTCAAAAATAGAAAAAGCATCATTTTTGAGTTTTAGAGAATATACCCAAATAAATCTAGAATAATCATCAACTAAAACATATAAATATAATTTACGAGCTAAACTTTCTATTCTAGATGGTCCAAAAAAATCTATATAAATAAGTTCTTAGGGCTTTGAAGTAGCAATTTTGTTAACAGATTTAAAGGAATATTTGTGTTGCTTTTCAATCTAACATGCATCACAGAATTTGTCACTTTAATATTTGAGACTAGGTAAATATGAAACTAATTGTTTCTTAGATAAATTATGTAAAGAAAAAATATTCAAATGACAAAGTTTTTTATGCCAAATCCATTACTCATTTACATTAGTAATTAAATAGTTCACTTTCAATTTACACAAGGAATTTAAATCAAAAGTGTAGACATTATCTGTTCTTGGTGCTATAAATTTAAGAAAATCATCATTAAAAATAGAACATAAATTATTTGAAAAATTAACACAGTATCCATCATCATAGAGTTGAGAGACACTTATCAGATAATGATTCAATCCTTGTACACAGAGTACAATTGAGACAGTATCTAGATCTCCAGCTATTCTGAGTCCAATAATTTTTCCTTTGGCATTTTCACAGAAGATGAATAATCCTCCATTTATTTTAGTCATAGTACATAAATTTGATGAATTTCCACTTATATGTCTTGAACATCAACTTTTCATGTACCATACATGTTTTCCTCTTCTATGCCCAGTTACCTATAAGGACAAATTAATCAATTTTTTTGGTACCCATATCTTTTTGGATCCAACAGTGTTAGCTATCGAAGACATAGGAATCAAAATAGATTTATTTTTATCAATAATATTATAATTAAAACTAGATAATTTTTTTGAATAATGAACATGATTGATACCACATAATTGAGGTTTTCTTAACTAGAATTCATTAAAATAATGTCCATCAATACCACAATAAAAACATTTAATAGTAGAAATGAATTTGATGTTAGAACCAAGAACAAAATAGTTTTTGTACATTTGGGTTTTTCACCCTTACTGCATATACCAAAATTTTCCCTTTTAATTAAATTTTAACCAAGAATTTCATTTAGTATATTTTCTCCTTTTGTAAATATAAAAGCATCACTTTTATACATTTCCACTCCATCCTGTAGTTTTTTAATCTCATTTTCATGGTTAGAACAGTTTGTAGTAGATGAACTATATTTCTTAACTAACTATTTATGCTATTTAAGTAAAATACCCCTTTTTTATAAAATAGAATTATAAATGTTCTTTAAAGAGTTGTGTTTCTTTAATTGGGAGTCATATCTTTATTTTAGCATAGTACAATAGGAATCCATTTTATCACTTGAGTAACTAGAATTAGAATCAGATGAATAGTAGGGTTTTACCTTCTCTTATTTAGCTTTAAAACACATATTATCTTTTAGATTCGATTCTTCCTTCTCTGAATTAGAGATTGATGTGCTGCTGGAGTCTTCAGAAACACTCCATGTTGCCTTTATTGTTTTTTTCCTTTGTTTTCATAATCATTATTCTTCGGATATTTATTTTTTCTCTTTATTTTCTCTCCTTTTAATTGAGTACAATCAGGTCTTATATGACCCAATGTTTTTGAATTCATAAAATATTACTTCCCTTGAGACTTTCTCATCCTTTTTGAAGGTTCTTCTAAATCCTTTCTTATTCCTCTAAAATTTAATGAATTGTTTAGCTAATTGAACCAGCTCAATTTCAGAATCAGATGAGTCTGAATTTATTTCTTCTTGTTTCATTTTTTTGTTCTTATTTTGGGATGTAACTTTTAAAGAAGTGTTATCATTTTTTACTAGTACTTTGTGATATTCAAATTCATCTTGCATTTTAGCCTCATACATCATTAAAGTACAATCAATTCTCTCATTTCCAGATTCTTGATAGGTGCTGATGGGTGGATTTCCGTAGAAATTCCATTCCACTTCGCAGGTAGAACTCTTAGAAATTTAAAATCATGATTAGGTTGGTTGATATTCTCACCTAATGATGTTATATTATTAACAATTTTTTTCAGCCTTCTATTCATTTGTGTGATTCTCTCTCCATAATACTTTCTGAAAGTAACAATATTTAATTTCTCTATAGAATATCTCATTTTCCTAACATTTTCATTACTTTCATAGGATACTACAATTGTCTTCCACATTTCATAAGCTATTGTGTATTGCAATACACATTTGAATTTAACTGGTCCAAGACTGAAAATAATAACATTCATTGCTTTTTATTTTATATCATACTTAGCCCCTGTAGTAGTAGACCAAGCTTCAGGTTTTTCAAGAATTGTGTAAGGAGTAACAATCTTTGAGTATACTCTAAATCCAAGATTTTTTAAGTATATTATCATTCGAAACTTCCAACATCCATACTTATCACCATTGAAATATGGAGCATGAACCATTGAAATTCCTTCCTTGAGATTCTCCATTGCCATCACTAATATAGATCTTATGAATTTATCTTGTTATATCTCTATTGAAAAGATCAACCTATGATACAAAATGTTAGGTTAGAAAGAATATAGTGATGACACAAGAGGGGGGGGGGGGGTGAATTGTGTCCTTTTCAAAATTTTATGATTCTTTTGTTTCATAAAAATATAAGATAATAACTGGAAGAATTTATGTAATAGAGTATATGCAACAGATATGAACAGAGAACAAAGCACAACAATTTATAATGGTTTGGGGGCACAAAGATCCCATAGTCCACTCCACTAATCACACTATATACGGGGCATGGTGAATTTCACTAGTAAGGTCCTCGTATCATAAGACCGATCCACAACTCAATGCAGACAGTTTTCACCCTTACAAACAAAGTCTTACAAAACAGAGCCTTCTTGTTCTTTTATAGGGAACCGATAAAACCACAGTTTAGTGCGAGAAGATGACACTCCACCATGAATGAATATGAGTAGCCGAAACTCAATATAGATAATATGAAGTTTGATGAGAAACATATATAGCTTGCAGTTACAGTAGCACACAACTGAAAGAAGAAGGATCTTCGTCTTCAAAAGAATAAACATTGAAATATATTTGAAGAGATCCAGTTACAAAAGAGATCTTCAATTTTAAGAACAACTACAAAAACAGAGCATCATGTTTCAGTATTTTATCATGTATATATCCAAAATTTAGTCTTTGTTTCTGAGATGCTTGATCACTGTAGTACTGAATAACAAATTTCACAGGAAAAATTCAATGAATAGTATTTATGCAGATATCTGAGAAGTATTCATAGATCCATGGTTTTTACAGATGATACTCAGAGAGATATATAATGATAAATCTCCATCACAGTTTCAGATATGAAAAAGATGCATAATAAATCTAGTGAATTCAAAATCAAAAAATACAGTTCAGAGTAATCATAAATTTCCTTAAGAACAAGAGTTAAAATATTTTCTATAAAAAACTATTTAAATCATTTAATATGAACTTTGAATCAGTAAAAATAAAGATTTAAATCACCCTGAAATTCCAAAAATACTATTTCAAAAAGTTCTAATAAAGATGTAAATTCAAATATCCAGGGTTGAAAAGTTAAACGTAAGGTTCATTCACAAAATGACAAAATAATAAACGTAGGGTTCATCTTCATAACGTATGGTTGATGATCCATACATTTATCCACACAAGAATTGATCTCTGAACCTAACATTGATTATCCATACGTTCATTTTTTCCGAACATAAGGTTGACAACATAAGGTTGATTACAAAAGTAAGGTTGATGATCCATACATTTGTAAAGTTCCATACTTAAGTAGGGTTCTTTAACCATACTTTTTGTTTCTAAAAAAATGTAAGGTTCATATCCAAACATAATGTTCCTTAACCATATGTTTCTTTAAAATTATGTTTGATTAACCATACACGCTAATCCTTCAACATAAATTTAAGTTTTGTTCCATACATTACTTTCTTTGACGTATTGAAGGAATAATATTTCTAGTAAACGAAAAATAGTGAATAGTGTTTCCAGAATACACTTAAGAGAATTATGAACAATTTAATGAATATTTCTCTCAAATAAATAGTTTAATATTATTTCAAGATAAGAATTATAAAGAATATAAATTTCCTAAAATACACTCAAAAATAAAATCATTAGTAAAACAAAAAAGGGTATTTGTGAGCATTAAAATCAATAATATTTATATATTATTTTTGAGACAATACATGACCAATACATATGACATAGAAGCACTTAAAGACAGATGATGAGAAAGATTTATAAACCTAATTATGATAATTAACTATTGAAATTATTAAATAAGTGTACATGAAAAAACTAGTTGATCTAGTGAGCTTTTGGAGGAAGATCTACATCAAGTGGTATAGAAGGAACTGAGAAGAAATCGAGAGATAAAGGAAATATTTTGTATTTTGGTTCAAACATTCTGTAGTGAGTAGTGAAAATCTGTACATTCTTGTGATACTCTATAACAAGAGTGCTGAGAGATTAAATTTTCAAAATTTTTATCTATATTACATTAAATTTAACCCCGATTATTAATTCAAAACCTTAGAAATTGATATGATTTTCATAATTCTTGAGAATTTGGGATTTATTTAAAATTGGATTAAAATGTGGAATTTTAATGATTTATTCAATTTTAAATTTTAAATAATAATCCATATATTAATTTTGGATATTTGAAATTGTATTTTCTAAAGACTTTCAATATGATATTTCATTGTTTATAATTTTTCTAGATAAACTCACATTTTAATCTTTGTAATATAAATATTTTCATTGAATACAATTATTTTTTGTTAAACTATGAATTTTAAATTGTAAAATTCTAATATTAAATTTTATATTATGTTTCTAAATGAACTGAAAATTATTTTTGATTTAAAAATTTTTAGAATTAATCTTCCAATTAATTGACCATGTGAATTTGATTTGATTTTCAATTTTTTATTCAAATTAAAATTAATTTGAAAAAATGCCATTATTTTAAAAAATATTTATGTGATTTGTGTATTTGGAGGTTGAAAATGGAAAATTAAGCTTGAAATTACTTCAAAATAATGTCAGTATAGATCTTAATACTTGATCTTGAGCATTCTAGTAGTACAACCTTCAAACCAATTCCAAGAAAATGTCTTGAAGAAGATTAGAGATCACAAGTCCAAGAACCAGTGAGGGCTAGAACCAACTCAAAATAGGACCATGATCAAATTGGAATATCAATTTCATAGGCTCGATACTGATTACCTAATCCCACTAGAATATCCTAAGCCATGTTCTACTTATACTCATACTATGCCAGTTAGAATGTGTGACTCCTCATGTGAGTACATCCAAGCAGAACCCTATTTTCACTACTATGAAGTTCACCAAAAACAATTTTCCCCCTTATACTTCTTGAGGGAGTATGGGAGTGATCATAAAAGGGGATTTATTCAATGATGATGATCATGAAACTCTATGCTAAGTATGTGGCAGTCATCCCACTAAAGTATGAACTCAACTAGACACATAATGCGAGGAAGATAAAGATGTGATGATGCTTATAAATTTTATTCCCCTTCACCTGGTAAAAGTAATTTATCTCTTGTTAATTGTAGAGTTGGAACCCGTTAAATTTCTGCATTTTTAAATCCAATTCTAATTCTACTCTATTAAGTATTACATTATGATTCTCTTCTTCCTCCTTTATATTTTTCTCAACCACCAAGTCATTTTTGTGATCTCTTCACTCCATAATTTTGGAAAGATGACTCAAGGAATAAGTCCTTAGGGGATATCAAATCCTCATTTATAATTCCTATTTCTTCAATTCATTATTTTTTGATTTCATCCTTGACGTGATAATGAATTAAAGAAAAGTAGATATATATTGTTCATATACTCTCTCTAATTAACTATTTCATTCTTCAATATATCAAATCATATTTCCTTCCATATTTCAGTCTATATGGTATACCAATGGAAATGTGTGGACTAGGGTATGAACAAAATATGATGGAGTTAGGTGTGAAGACAATGAGTGCCTTGATTGAGTGTATTCATTATCTCTTCACTATGGTAGAGGTGGAATGAGATATTTAATGGGAGTTATTTTTCCATGTGTTCAAAACTGAAAATTATATAGAATGAAATAATCAATGAATGTTATTCACTTGATTTTTAAATGAGTATAATAGTGGATAATAAAAAATCTTTGTAATCAAACATGGATCCTACCCCTTTCATACTGACTTTGTTGTGATTGATGCTTCCCTTATTTTGAAATTCATAAATTTAAAAATCAAAACTCATTGAATGTTTTATACATTAAAAAAATAAAATAAATAAGTGACTAAGACATTGAAGCTCCCATTCCCAACTCCTTCATAGATGAACCTAATCAGCCACTAAACTGCATTATGAGTAAAAATAAAAATTCTGTTTAATGAGGCCCCATGATATTCATTTCCACAAACTTGGTGATATTTCATGAGAGTTTTGATGGAATCTCACTATACCTGATCACCTTGTAAATAATTTTATACTTTCAGATTAAAATTCAGAAAAGGCTACTGACTCACCCGTAGAAAACATTGGTACATATTTTTTTAATAGAATTAGTTATTTGTTAAAGACTCTTAACAAGGTAGTGTTCATGGAATTCATTGAAGACATTAAAAATATATGAAACACAACCTTCTAGAAGCAATAGTTAAGGAACATAGATATTTTTCACATTTTTCTCTGAATTATACATAGAAGAGATGGAGGGGAAGTGTGATATTTAAAGAGAAGAAATCATCCCTCAAATATTTAAATAGGGAATCTAGGAAGTTGGGGATAAAATTAATGATAATCCACCACCTATTGATACTTTGGAGGGAGATGAATTTGATTTTGACTCTTTATATCTTAATTTTATACAAGCCAAACTATCTCATGAGATTTTGTGTTTTAATCTTGTAGATTCAAATACTTTACTACAGGCCCTAGTTACAAAAGATAAAGAGTCCTTGCAAGTGGACAAAGATGAAGTAGAGGAAACCACCTTAGAATAAAAATTAGATAAGAAAATTGAATACAAGGCTATACATCTTGAAGTAGAGGATGATCTGGATGAATAGTATTTTGAAAATATGCTTTAATACACTTTAGATGAATTTAAAGAATAATCCACTAATTTGGTTTTGGAAGAACATGAGGCCCCATTAATCATCCATCCAGCCCCACCTTTCAAGTTGTTATACACCACTAAGGGGGTGGACCTAAAGAAATCTGTTCAAGGGGAACTCCAAGATAAATTCAAGATAAATACATGTGTAAGAAATAGCTTGTGGTGGTTCATACCACACATGACCAACCCACCAATAAACTGAGGATAATCCTAGTTATATCTGGCTATAGACATAATAAACTGCATCACATGTTATGGGGTTTTACCCAAGAATTATCCTACTATTTTCTCTAATTTTCTTTCATTTTTAGTGTTATATTTTAATTTCGAATAAATTTTTAATTACTAATTGTTTTTTTCTTATATGAATTATTCTTGAAAATATCTTCAACACTTGAATGAAGACCATTGGAAACCAAATAATAGGGGAATCACTTATTCCCAATGCTATAAACATGCAAAGGAATAACATCATATAGGGTTTTTCTTTCCATTCCACCTTAGTATATGTACTCCTATATTAAAATCTACTAGAAATAAGCATGATAATTATTTAAGTGACATTGAGGATATAACTGAAATTATGTGGTTGGTGGGGGTGGGGGAGGAATCTATTTGATACATTTATTTCACTCTTTTCTTTTTTCCAATTTTCTACATTTATTGAATCAGGTTTTGAAAAAATGTATAAAAAAATTCTTCTCTGTACAAAGAATTATTATAGCTTTGTTATATATTTTTTCAAACTTTAAATAATCCAAATATTATTCTTAGTAGTTTAAATACCATGAAAAAATGGAAATATTTCATTGGTTATGAAGTTGTTAGAGTTATATTTTTGTTGAGTGAACTCAACACTAATTTCATAGAAGTCTCTAATTTTTAATTGAGAAAATAGTTTTAAATGAAAAAGAACATAGTGGAACCAAAATCATAGCTTAAGGGAACTAGAATGATGAAATCAAATCTAAGTAAGCATACCTTAGTGATTGAGTAGTACCTCAGGGATCCTCCTTAAAAGATAATCATATAGCTTATATAAACTAAAGTAAAACAAGTATATGGTATCTGATATATATATACGAAAAATCCAATATAATCACATGTTTGTGTGTGCGTTAACTATCAAATAAAAGTTAGAGTGAATTGATAGTTTTCTTCTAAAGAGTCGTTTCTATTCGTTTACTATTAAAATTAGTCTTAGAGGATACCTAATGTATTTGGATGATTTAGTTCTAAGTTTAACTACACTCATTCAATAATTTATTTGCACAAATATGTTTAGGAAAAATTCAATAAGTGATAATTGAAAAAGGGGGTGGATAAGTTTGGAGAATTATAAACTTAGATGAAGAAGGGATAAATGATATATCGGAATTTCATTTAGGAAGTATCAAGAGAGTAATAAAATGAACTTTGGAAACAGATCTTTGGGGACAAATATTTAGGAAGTTCCCACTCAATAAAATAATGAGTCCATTCAGATATATTCCATTTACAACTAGAAACTATAACTTAAGTGATAAATGAAATGAGGTTGTGAATTGAAATCATAAAAGAATAATGATAATTCATATAATAGATGGATTTGTGATTTTTTTATGGTTGGGGTATTTTGTTTAGGTAGGAAAATTATTTTTAAATAATGAAATTCAATGTATTGATAGAGAGTACAATCGTTTAAGCATGGGGAGTGATGAGAGTCAAAATTTTCAAATATATTTTTATGTATTTCATTGAATTTAACTCCAATTATTAATTCAAAACCTGGATAATTAATATGTTTTTGATACTTTTAAAATGTGTACTTTTAATGATTTAATCAATTTTCATATTTAAATAAAAATACATAAATTAATTTTGGATATTTTAAATTTTATTTTTTAAAGGCTTGTAATCTAATATTTAATTCATAATAATTTTTCTAAACAATATTTTATTTTAGTATTTTTATATAAATATTTTGAATGAATAAAATTGTTTTTGGTTAAACTATAAATTTTAAATTACAAATTGTTGATCTAAAATTTTAGAAATTTTTTAGATGAATTAAAAATTATTTATGATTTGAAATTTTTTTAATTAATTGATCAAGGAATTTGATTTTATTTTCAATTTGGTATTAGTTAGAAAAACCTCCATACTTAAAAACATGTTTATGTGATTTGTGTAGTTGGAAATTGAAAATGGAAAATCTAGCCTGCAATTCCTTCAACAAGGAGACAGTATAGATCACAAAACAAGATATTAAGCATCATAACATCACAAAATTATAACTAGATCCAAGATACTATCTTGTAGATCACTAGATATCGCATGTACAATACATAGCATGGGTCTACACCAGCCCAGTTCAAGGTAGGACTAGGCCAAAATTAGAATCTCAATTTCACAACCTTGGTACTGATTACCCAAGCCCATCGACATGGACTAAGTACTAATCTACTTCCACTCATTCCTACACTAGTTAACATGTGCTTCTCCTCACATGAGTACATAAAAGAATCACTAAATATTTATTTCTCTATTATACACCAAATTAATTCTCCCTCTGATACTTCTTGAAGGAGTATGAGAGTGATTATGGAAGGGGAATCCTTCAGTGATGACAATCATGAACCTCAATGATGTGCAAATGGAACTAATCTGGCTAAATTAGGAGATCACCTTACCAATTAATGCATAGAAGATGAAGATTTGGAGATTATTACATATATTTTTCCTAATTACTCAGTAAAAAATAGTTCAACTCATGCTAATTATAGCTCATAAACCCCTACAATTTCTATATCTTGAATGTTAATTATATTTTTTTGTTCATTGTTATGTACTTATCCTATTTTCCTCTTTTATTTATATTTTTTATAAACCTCCATATCATTTCTATGATCTATTAACTCCATTATTATGAAGATCTAACTTGAGGGCTAGGTCCATAGGGGAGATAGCATGGGCTTTCAAAATGCATATTTCTTTAATTACTTATTTTCTAGTTTTACCCTTGATGAAATAGTGAATTAAAGAAAAGTGGAATAATATTGTTCATATAATCTCTTTTAATGAGCTATTTAATTCTTCAATATATCAAATCAACTTTACCTCCCTCTAATGATTGATAAAATATTCCAATGAAAGTGTGCGGAATGAGGGATGAAAAATATGCGATGGAGCTAGGTGTGGAGATAGTGAGTACCCTAATTGAGTATGTTTATTGCCTCTTCAACATTGAAGAGTTGTAATTGGATATGCACCATGATTTCTTTCTGTGTGTGTTCAAAGAAGTAAATTAGATAGAATGAAGAGATTGATTAATGATATTGATTCGATTGTTAGATGATAACAAAGGTGGATAATGAATAATCCATGAAATCAAACCTGTATCTAGACCCTTTCATTCTAACTTTGTTATGTTGGCTACTTACATTATTTTCAAACTCATAAATTTAAAAATAAAAACTCAATAACTATTTTCTACATTAAAAATAAAAAATAAAATAAAAAAATAAGTGACTAAGATAATGAAGATATCAAACCAAAATTTTCATGACCCCTCCCCCCAAAATGTACCCCTCCTAGATCAGCAATGAGAGGAGATATAATGATGCCCAAATCCCGCCTTTAATTGTCCAGGATTTGGAAACTAGCACTAAGGATATAATATACACACAAATGAGAAGAATCCCCTCTAATATTTTTAAAGTAATAGATAAGATGAAAATAACCACAAAAAAACTCCTACCCATAATAAAATAAGAATCAATCCCAATACATGATATGAATATAATGACATATAACTAAAAAACTGAAAAAAACTAAAACAAATCATCAATAGTGACCATGAAGCTCCAAAATCTCCTGAAAAAAATCCTCAAACAGGAAAAGTATGGCTTGACCACCTAGCATCCCCTACGGAGCTAAAAAATAGTTCATATATACATAGGGTGAGCATAGAACTTATACTCAGTAGGATACCCCCTAAAACCTCTCATGAAAAATGTAAAAGAATCATACTAAAGCCTAGCGGTTATACAAATGATACCAACTCATCACCTAAACATGTTTATTATTCTTTTCTCATACAAACCATGGATATCTCCCAAAAAGTATTGTATACAAGAGATCATATAATATAATAACAAAATAAGGTACCCAACTACCACTTCCCCACTTGTTTTTCACTCTACTCCAATGTTGCATGTCTTAAGACATATCGCTCTCAAATATAGCCCGAAGACACATGGTTTAATATATCATTCACTCCATGCATCGCATCATCCCATCATCCCAACCCCATATCCAGATAGTAAATGAGTAGTTTCTAGGATCCACCACAACTCAAATGTCATGTATTATACCTCAATCCATCATAAAACATACATGGAATACCTATAATAATCCATAGGGTACTATATATTGAGATAAATGTGTATGAAAATAACTACAATCCATTAAATCCCTCTACACTTACATATGGGGAAAGATAAACACCATGCATACAAACACATAATCTACCAGGAGAAGAGAGTGGGGTCTGAGGGGGTAGTTATCCATCTATTCCTCATCAACTTGGATATCGAAAAAAACACCCTCCAAGAGTCTATTGGGTGTCAGTATCCCTATCAATATGGGTGGGGTAGCATATAAATTTACAAAACACACATGATATATATAAAGACTGTAACCACACTATGGAAAAATACCTATCCTTAGTCCCATTTATCACTAACGCTACACATGACTCTTGATTCCCACTACTGAGGCTTGGGCATCAAAATCATACAAGCATCAATCTCAAAATTAATTAATTATTATCATTATCATTCCCAATATTAACACTTTAATATTATAAGACAAGTTCCAACAAAATTATTTATTATTTTAGTTTATTCTCATGTATGTCATCGTTATAAATAAATCCTCAATAACCAACCTCATTCTTTCATTAATTCATGTACAATTACATAAACTTCTGAGTACTCTAGGACTCAACCCAATCTACCACATGAAAAATTCACTCATAATGCATAGTATCAAACTAATTCCCATAGTTGGAAATTGAAATATAAATATCAACCAGCCAGTGACCATCAATCAAGAATCTCAACTTTCATCACAACTATAATGGGAAATCCACTCTTAAACATGTTCTATCAGTCCCAATTCTATCACCAACACTACTGCACATAATATCACTTTTGGTATCCCATGCCAACATCATCATCAACATAACATGAAACTTATTCCACCATCATCATCCCCACTAAAACCCTATTCCACCATCATAGCCTCATTCATCCCCGCCCATATCATCACTAAAACTGAAACCCCATGACACCATGACAACCTCAAAAATTCCCTACCATTACTCCAACTATACAAGGTTAAAATTCAATCTTATCAAAGATATAAATTCTTAGAGAATAAATACATATTAAAAAATAATTTCAAAGGAAACTACATCCAAATAAAACTAGGAATTCCAGCCTTAATCAAACAATGGTGGGCTCACATATCCCTAAAGAAATGATTCAAGGACTCATTAAATTATCATTACCATATTTAATTAAACAATTAATAATGAATAAAACCCAACATCACTATATATACAATTTCCCAGGATAAATAATATTTATTTAATTTGGTGTTCCTCCTTATTCTACTTTTTCATATAACAACAATCTTGATGAAAATTATTTCAACATACCTCTTTTAATATAATTATAGAATTACCAACTTTAAGTTGTTATAATTTTTTTAACTATATAAACCATGCTTAAATAGAATAATAATAGATAGTTTAATCTCTATTAAGTCTCAAAGGCGTAAAATATATATCACACAACATGAAATCACATATCCTAAATATTTCAACATAAATATTAATATTCCCACATGAGATAATACTTAGGGTTCCAAAATTTAATTAAATTTTAACATGTGATAATAATCTCCAAGCATGAATAAAATTATACACAAGAAATATTATTCTTTAAAATAATAATAATAACAAATGTACATGTGAAAATTTATATTTCAATTTTTAATACACAGAATTATCAAATGATTCTCATAAATATTATTTATGAATTTTAACATCATAGAATGCTATCATTTTGATATTATCAAATATTTATTGAAAAAAGGAATATAATTATCTATTTATTTCTCTTGGATAATTCTATAATAATTATCATTATTCTACAACATGCAATTATTTGTTTTCTCTTTCCTCTAATAATCTTATAGATTATCAAATATTGTTATCTATATTATGAAATAAATATTAATTTCTTTTATTGAAATTATTATAAAAATATCCACAATAAAAATATTTCAATAGGAAATTATAAATTATAATATAACATTATTTATCAATGAAACAAATTATTATCTTTATTTTAATTAAGGGAATTAATCAAAAATAGGTTAACCATTTTCTTCTAGAGTTAAAATTATATTTCATTAGTTGAAATAATATTAACAAAGTAATTCTATTACATGAAATTCTAGTATTATTAAAAGTAACAATAAAATTCTATTCAAAATTTTTGGATTAAAAATATTTCATTTTAATTAACAAAATTACACTAACATACATTTCAACCTCATATTCTAAAATTTCTAGATTATCACATATTCATTCCTCATGTGAATATCTTTTTTCATATCATTATCTGATTATGGTTAATAAATTTTTTCTAAAAAAAGGAGTCTAAGGAATGATAATTTCACACTTTCATAGTATATAAATAAAGATAATTCAGAGATCCTCTACCTCTTAGAATCCTCTCAAACTACAACATTAAAACAATGGAGAGAGGAAGAGGGTATGCGCACAAACTCGAAGAATGAGGATCCTTAGAAAATTTTCATAAGACTTTGAAAAAATTGAATGTTAGGGTTTTGGATCATTGAAAATTGATAGAAATAATAAGTAACAAAAATGAGATAAGAAACTCATTTTTAACATTTATAGATATCTCACCTCAGATACTCTATCAAATTTCTCTTTAATTCATAGTTAACATAAAACATGATTGTGAATACTTTAAAACCTTTGAAAACATTAGATATATTTTAAAAGAGTAAAATGTTATCCAAACCATGATATTATTCTTTTGAATCATTTAAAACATGTTATACAGGATCAAGAAGAAGGAAAACCAAAAAACTGGGTAATTATCATTACACATATGTAGGTATATAGCACTGTATAAAGGTAAATTTTCTTATCTTTAAATAGAAGAAATATTTCAAGGTTACCCTTATATATGGAATAGGTACTGCATAAGGGTAACATAATTTTACCCTTACATAGATGGATACCCTAACACAAGCTTTGTAATTAATAGCTTACCTGTATGCAGTGATAGAATGTACCCATACAAGATCTAGGAAATACCTTTACATAGTGTTTAAAACTCATAGTTGATCCTTACATAGGCTTAAGACATTTGGGACTACCTTTACATGATTTTATAAAACTCAGTTGTACCCTTACATAAGAACAATATGAACCTTACACGAGCCTCAAGATCTCATAGTTACCCTTACATAATTTTGACCTTAACCTTATATAGCCAGTAATGAAATAGGTTCACCTTTACACAACCTTCAAAAAAAGAGTTACACTTACATAGTGATATGATCTTGTGTGAGTATAAAAATTGTTTTAATAAAAACTATATTTTCACATATCATACATATAAATAATTAAGAAAATGGATTATAATTACATCCAAAATACCAAAAAGAATTTTAAAATATTATAATCACTTTTAAAATCTTCCAAAATTAAATTACAAATAAAATTTTAAAACTTTGAAATTACTTCCATAAATTTAAAAATAATTTTAGAAATTCTTTATAAATTACAAAATTATTCTAAAAGAACTTTAAAATTTATAAAATCTCTCCTAAACCAACATAAACTCTAGAAAAACAAAGGTCTTGAGAAAATATAGACCATTACATTAGATAGATCTCAAACAACTATCATCCTTGAGAATTAATAAAAACCAAAAGTGTAAGGAAAATATTGTGGAAGAAACCAACCACACCATGTGTTGCCTCTCAAGGTTCTCCCTATACTTTCATCACAACAACCACTCTAGAGGAATAAAGTATATAAATATTCAACACTTTACAACAATATCCTAGGGAGATACCTCTCAAATAAGAGAGAGTCCAATAATAAAACGTTACATCCAAAGGGGAAAAAATACCATATATCAACATGAGATCAACTAGTTCATCCAAATAAAACAAGCTTTAAACAAAATTTAATAGTGACCATGTATCTGTGAGTCTCATTCCCAAGAAAGGTTATATCAAAGGCTACACAGATAACGAGAACAAAACAAGAAATCAATGAATATCCCATCTAAAAAACATTAAATAAGGACACACCTTAAAAAACAATCACTTCATATTGATTTAAACCAAATTCATATAAATTCATTTAAGGAAAAAATTAAAATAACTTTCACTTAAAAAAATTACTTATGAATTCCATCAAAAGAAAATATAAACATGCTTCATTTTAATTTATCATTCTAGTATATTTAATTTATAATTTTAAGAACTTACCATGCTTATAATTTCATAAAAAATTCGATTACCATGCTTGAAAAACAATTTATTTACATATTTTAATATGCATCTTACAACAATTCATTAATTCATGCTGGTTTAGGATCTCAAAATATAAACATGTTTTCCAAAATATTCCTTTCTTTTTAGACATGTATCCAAAATTTTCACATTAAAACTCATTAAATTTCAAAACACGTTGATAAAAACTTTCCACCAAGCCTATTGTGTTTATAATATGATAGGTTAAGAAATATTTAAATGAAAACCCTTTTAAGTATTTATTTGTAATAATTTATTTATCAAAAGCTTCTTTGAGAACACTTTAAATGCATTTTAAAAACCACTTTTAAAATAAATACAAGTTTCATGAAAGAATTGTAATTTCTCATTTAGAAAAACTTTTTATCAAAAAATAAATTTTTCCAAGAGGTTATCACTGAATAATATTATACAACATGAAGAATACTTAAAAGGATGAACTACTCAATGTAAATTTTCCCTTTACAAAAACATTTTATATTTAACATGTGTTTCGTGATAACTCACATACATAGGAAAGTTACATGATTTCATCAAACTCATTTTATTCAACTATCATAGATTTACCTTGATCTTTAGAAAATTAATATTAATACACATAACTTCCAAAACTTGGAGAACTAAAATTTATCATATAAAATTAACTAAAAATAAAGCATGAGGCTTAAACTATCCACTTTTTCTGAATTTAATTTTTTTTCCTTGTTTGTTAACAAAAATTTATTTACTAGGAGAACAGTCATGAAAAATTTACAAAGGATATAATGTCCCACTTACTATATGTAAAATCCATTACTTTTAAGAGTTCTAAATCAACATCACATAACATTAATCAATCATAAAATACACTAAGATCAATATAATCAGATCTTCCACAAGTATACAAATCAAAGGAACTCATCCACTACACTAATATTATCTTCATTTAGTGACACTGACTCACATGCATGGTTTTAAAACGTATCATAACATTCCACATCTTAATAAGTGAAGTTTCCCCTCTATTCATATGATCAAGGCCATAACATATGTAAATAGTATGATGGAAATCAATTCTAGGGATGTAATAACACCAGGTGAAAACCATATCATAAACAACACTACATGAACAACCAACATCATAAAAGAATTTAATTCACTATAGAGAGAGTAATTAATCCAAAAATAGGTAGAAATAAATTAAAGACAACTTATAATATTATCCTTTCCCAAAACAAGGACCATATCAGCTAAAATGAGTGAAGAGTATATTGATTAAAATAATGGAAGAAATATAAGAGCCCCTTCCCCAGACTAAATCTCTACCACACCAAGCCTAAGAGAAGAGTATAGGATAAACATGATGACAATAAACCCTCCCCCAAACCAAAAAAGGTCATGAAAAGAGAGTAAATATAATGATATGAACAAGGTTAGATAAATCCTTTCCCCAAGACACATATTCATCTCAACACCAGGCTTGAGGAATGAGTTATACTTACTATATTTGAAGGCTGATAGGTGTGGGATGGGAACTAAAATTTTAAGTGATAAAAGAAATCATATATGAAGGTTCTTAATAGGTGGGTTTCAAATGAGTGAATGAATAGGTTTAACTTCCCTCATTATAGAGGGATAACAATTGAATAATGATGATAAACATAGTGATTAACTTCAAAGGGATAACAATTAAAAAGTTTTAGGATAAATAATGATATTCAAAGGTCTCGCGACACATCATGAGTAGAGCTCAGAAATCTAATAAGGGAGGGAAAACAACACCAACTAATAATTTTAAACTCTTGGGGTCATAGAAAGAAACTAATACTGAAAATTGATCTTCAAACATCCCCTAAAAACAAACCAACTCCACATAAACTTTGAAGAATAAGTACCATCACTATCAAGATGACCCATTCAACATTATCATATAGAAAAGAACCCAATTCTCTCTATGAAAATGATTAAATGGAAGGCTATCACCACCTCCTACAACCCAAACTCTTTCCAATGATCTGAAATGGATCCATCATACTTCTGCAGAATCTATCACTAGAACTCTTGAAGTATACTCCACTAAGCATTTTCATTGTCATCCTCCACTCTTTAGAGATTTTATTACACATATATCCAAACATATTTTGCATGAACCTGACTGTGATATCGACATGAATCCACTCTTTCAAAATAACATATGTTAGGGAATCCTAACATGGGATGGAAATTATTTGAGGTTAATTACTTACCTCATCTTTAACCTTTTTGAATTTTATACCCATTTCAAACATAGGCGCATACGATCATGATGCATGATCATTTTCTAGGTGTCTACCCTACAAAAAAATTACTTTTCTTAACCTATCCAGAAAACTTAAAGGTCCTTGAATCAAATTATATAGGAATCTAAAATCCCATGTTTTAACTGGTCTCCCATGTTTACAATACATACTAAGACCAGTTGACATTGTTACCCAACCAACCAATTCATCCTCATCAGTTCCTACTCCAAACTTTACCCTAACTCTCAACAATCATCTTTGATACCACTATATCATGACCCATCCACACAAAGGTACCCCTAAAGGGATGAAAATGAAAAAAATATAGATATTGAAACCCAATGCCCACCTACAATAGGCCATGGGTTAGTGACTAGAACATGAGCATAACATACACCAAAATGAAAGGCATTAACCTTTAATATTTGAAAATTAATTGACAAGATGAGAGAAAACACAAGAAAATCCTTCTCATAATAGAAGAATAAGCAATCCAAATACATGAAATAAATCTAATAAAATAAAACTAAAACAACTGAAAAACACTAAAATATATCCTCAACAATGACCATGAAGCTCCAACAACTTCTGAACAAATCCTTGAACTAGAAAAGTCCAGATCAATCATAAATAAGACCACTATGACCTAAAAAATATTATATATACATATGGAGAGCATAACATATATAATTATTAGGATCCTCCATACACCCTCTCTTGAAAAACGTGAAAGAAGAATACTAAATCCTGGTGAGTAAAAAAATTAAACCAACTCGTCACCTAAATAAGTTTTCTATTATTTTCCTATCCTCTCCATGACTATTCTTTACCAAGTATTTTATACAATATATCATATAATATAAAAAAATAGGGTACCCCACCATCGCTTTCCCACTAGTTTTTTACTCTTTCCCAATGTTTCATGTCATGAGATTTTGCTCTCCAAAAGCTGTCCCAAATACACATGGGATAAGGTAAGTCATCTTGAAGACACATGGACTAATATATCATGCATCTCATTCATAACATCATCACATAATTCCAACCACATTTCCATATGGTAATCGAGTAGTTTTTGGGAGCCACCGAAGCCCATATGTCGTGTATTATACCTCAATCCATCGCAACCTATACAAGATATACATATAATAATTCATAGGATACTATATTCGAAGATACATGTGTGTTAAAATAACCACAATACATTACTTCCCCTTATACAGATATATGGGGAAAGATAACCGCCATCTATACTAGCACATAATCTACAAGGAGAAGAGAGTGGGGATAGAGGGGGTAGTCATCCATCTGTTCCTCACCAACCTTGATGTTGGGGAAAACACCCTCCCAAAGTCCATTGGGTGTCAGTCACCCTATCAACATGGGTGGGGTAGTGTATGAAATCAAAAAAAAATACATTATATATATAAGGCTCATAACCACACTATGGAAAACTACCTAGCCTTAGACTCAACTACATCTAATGTTGCTGAGGAATCTTAGATGCCACTACTAAGGCCTAGGAATCAAAATCATACAAGCATAAATATTAACATTAATTAATTAAGTATTCATTAATTAATTATTACCATTATAATTCCCAATATTAACATTTTAATCTTATAAGACAAGTTCCAACAACAACATTTATTATTTGGTAGTATTCTCAAGTATGTCATCAATATAAACCAAGCCTCAAGAACCAACCTCATTCTTTCATTAATTCATTTATCATTTCATAATCTTTTGGGTATTCTAGGACTCATCCCAAGATACCACATAAAAGATGAACTAAAAAATCATTGTATCAAAATGTTTCTTCCCTTTGGAAACTAAAATATAAATATTTACCATCCATCATCCATAAAGAAAACATCATGACTTTTATCACAACAATAATGAGAAAGCCTGATTTCAACTCGTTCTATCAGTATCGATGCCATAACTTCACCACTGCACATAATATCACATCCAACATACCATTTAAACATTATCTTCAATATATGAAACCACGTTCCACCATCATCATCACCACTAGAACCCCATTCCACCATCATATCCTTGATCATCCCCATACATATCATCACCATAACTGGCACCTTATGCCACCATCACAACCTTAGGAATTCCCACCCATTATTCTAACCATACAAGTTTAACATTCAATAATTTTAAAGATATATATCCTTATATTATAAATAGATATTAAATTTATTATACCTACATAATTTCAAAGGAAACTATGGATAATTCAAACAAGAAATTCCATACTTAATTAAATAATTCTAGGCTCGCTCAACCCTAAATTAATGATTTAAGTAATCATTACATTCTTATTATCGTATTTAATTAAAAAATTGATAATTAATAAAACCCAACAAGAATAACCATAAAATTTCCTTGGATAAATTATATTTATTTAATTTTTCAATCCCCTTTAATCTACTTTTTCATATGTCAATCTCGATGATAATTATTTCAACCCGCCTCTTTAAATATAATGAACAAATTACCAACTTTATGTTATTATAAAATTTTAAACCATATCAACCATGATTAACAACCATAATAATAGATAGCACACTATCTAGTAAATATTATAGGCATCCAAAATATATCACAGAGCATGCGATCACACATCCTAAATATTTTAACATGAATATTAATATTCCCACATGTGATAATACTTACTGTTCAAAAATTTAATAAAATTATAACATGTGATCATCATATGAAATCATGAATATATTTTTACTCATTAAATATTATTCTTTTGAAAAATAATTACAAGAAAAGAATATGTGCCAATTTTCATTTAAATATCTAATACATAAAATTTTCCAAAATTTCCCATCAATATTTTTTAAGCATTTTAACATCATGGAATGATATAATTTTTGATTTTATCAAATACTTACTAAAGAAATGAATAGAATTATCTCTATATCTCTATCTTGGATAATTCCATAATAATTATCATTATTCTAAAACATAAAATTATTTATTTTCTCTTTCCTCTTATAATATTATAGATCATAAAATATTGTTATCTACAGTATGAAATAAATCATTAATTTTCATTATTGAAATTATTATGAACAATCTACACTATATATACATTTCAATAATAATTTATAGATTTTAAGATAACTTTATTTATCCATGGAATGCAATATTATCTTTAATTCAATTTTAGTAATTAAACAAAAATAGATTAACCATTTTCTTCAAACAGTAAACTTCTATTTAGTTGGTTGAAATAATATTAACATAGAAATTATATTTCATGAAATTAAAATATTATTAGAAGAAACATTATACAATTTAAATTACACTTCCATTATTTTTTTTGAATTAATAATATTTCATTATCGTTAATATAATTACACAACATGCATTTCATCCTCCTCTTTTATAATTTCCATATTATCGCATATTTATTCCTCATGCAATTATATTTTTCCAGATTATTATATAATTATGGTCAATCACATTAATATAAATAAAAGATTCTAAATCATGATAATTTAGCACTTTCATGGAATAGAAATAAGAAGAAGGCACATACATCCTACATCTTGGAAGCCTCCCATGATACGACATCAAAAGAGTAGAGAGAGGAAGAGGGTATACACATAGGATAGAAGTAAGAGGAACCTCAAATAATTTTCAAAAAACTTCATAAAATATGAATATTAGGGTTTTGGGTCACTAGAACTTGAGATAAACAAGAAGGAACTCAAAAAAGAGATGAAACTTGTTTTTTAACATTCATATATATCCCTCCTTAGATACTCCATCAAATTTCAATTTTATTCATATTTAATTTAAAACATTATTAAAAAGCCTTTAAATCCTTTGAAATTGTTAGATATAAGTTAAATGAGTCAAAATAAATCATAATAATGATTTTAGGATTTTAAATCATTGAAAATGAATTAAATAGGTTAAAGGAGAAGAAAAACTAGAAAACTGGGTAATTCTCATTACCCATACATCGGTACATAACACTGTGTAAGGGTAACTTTGTTTACCTTTATGTAGCAACCAGATTTAAAGGTTAATAGATTGAGGTTTTTTAGTTGTTTTAAAACCAAACCCAAAATTTAAAACCAAGCACAAAATTTAAAACCTAATTATAGTAATATAGTAGCAGCATGGTTTCCTTCTAGTGAGACTGCCATATAGGATCTATTTTATCATGATTTTATTTTTTTCCTACTTTTATATCTTTGAATGGTTTAAGGGGATTTTTACTATTGTTAATAAAACTAGTTTAATTTTTAAACTCAAATAAATCAAAACAATGAAAAAGGTGCAACATTGAAAGAACAAGAAGTGAAACATCATGTGTCAACAATGAGTAGAAAGCAGAAAACAAGTAAAGAATTTCACAAAATATAAGATAAGTGGATGAACCTAGTGCATATCATGGACCAAACTCTCTTCAGTGTTTGAAAATGATTTCAGAATTTTAACTCTCCCAATGATCAAAATAAAATCTTATATTTTTCATCTGATTTATTTTGTTAAATTGAGGTCAAAAACAAAAATCTTAGCCTTTAATCTCCTTTCAGTAGAAGTTGAATAATGTTCTCAGTGATCTTCGAGTACAATGACACAATATTCTCCTTCTAGGATAAAATTAGCAAGATGTATTAAAGAGATTGGTGTAATCCAATAAGTAATGAACCATACTTAGAATAGAAGAAAAATTAATAATGGAAGGAAAAAGGATTCAAACATCAATAAAGAGTCATTTAGTCTTGTTTAAATAACTGAAGATAATTACAATTGTGGAATTTAAAAAAATTGAACTCAAAGATAAATCACCATTTGAATCTACGAGTTTTGAACATAAGGAATATAGGTGTTCATGTTTTCATAGTGAAGAAAGCCTCCAATATTAATTCACATTAGGAGTGGTAGTAGTCATACAGAAGACCCTTCACTTCCCGCTCACATCGTCTCACTCTAGAAAAATCCATGAGTTTCATCTAATCCCTAATATTGCCTTATACTTTATTTTTTTTATCTAAATGGAGGTTATTTTTTATTTTTAAGCCAGGCTACACCCTCCAATCCTCAAACCCTTTGGTGACAACCTAAGTTAGAAAACAAATTTATCATCTTATTATCACCACACTGTCATTTTAGAATCTCCCTTGAACAAAATCTGCTACGGAAAAAACTCCATAACTCTCTAATAACATGATTTCATCAAGCATGACCTTAACAACACATCCGGTGAACTTCATCCAGAAGCCCATCCCTTCCATCCTTAATATTCATTCACTGATTCAACCTCTTCAATCAGATTCTATTTAGTTCATAATCATCAAATTATTAGACAAACTATAATTTTCTTTAAACTAACTTATAATTTTATTGATCCTTCACGACTTGGTTCTACAAAAGATAAAAATTCCATCCACTCATTGAAAATAAAATTCGAAAGGTTCATCCAATGCATCATTCATCTTGGATGGGTTAGTTCATCATATTTAATTTGATTGGGAAAGTATCTAAATTCAATTACCATGGTTCGACCATCTTTAATAGATCTGAGCTCATGTTGGATTCTTCTTCTTCAGTAACCAATGATAGTTATCTCCCTCGAGTGCTTCATAATAATTAGCAGGTGTCGTCTCCTTTAATAGACTTGGAATCAACTAGATCGTCCTCATCAAATGGATTTGACAACATCGATCTTGTTCATTTTCCGTGGCTTCTGAATCGACAACAAGGTTGGTGGGTATCCTTTGATGAACCAATGTTCTATGGTCCTTAGCCATTATCCTCAGCATCTACATCTTTCTTCGGTTCCAGCTTTGAATTCAAGCTTGATTTCACCAATCTCCTTCCTCGAGTTCTAGAGGAATCTTTTTAAGAGGGCATGGCTCAGTTGGGATCCCTTCTTTGGGTTCGGCTGGTGCACCAAAACAAATAATTAAAATGACAAAATAATAATTCAACAAAAAATAAAGTGAAATAAAATAAAATAAAAACAAATTTCTTTTCCTAATTAATTATTAACAAAATTAAATATTTAAATAAAATAAAATATAACTTATTATTTTTCTAAATCAATAAAAGATTAAAAATATTAAACAAAACACATAAAGAAATTAAATAATTATTTAATTTACTAAATAAATAATTAATAAAAATTTAATAAAGAATTAAATTATAATTTTATATTACCAATTATTAATTTATTTAAATAAAATAAAATAAAATCTACACTTCAACTAATTAATTAATAAAATAACAAGGAAAAGATAATTTAAATTAACAAAACATAAAATTAAACAAACATTAAAATAATTATTTTAAAATAATCTTTAAGTTTAAATAATAAATTCAAAGTTAAACAAAATTATAATTAAAACAAAAAATAAAAATTAATTAATCATAAAATCATTATTTTAACAGTTTTATTATTTTAATAACAAAATTAACAAAAAAAGTATATTATCTAATTAAAACGTTATTTTAACAAAAAATGTTAGTAAATTAGAGAATGTATGAGGAAAAAATGTATCAAAATATAGCCAAATCAATTTCCCTACACTAATATTTTACTTTTCCTTAATAAAACAATGATAAAAAATTATTGGAAAGTAAAGAATCTCAAACTTGAAATATTGTATGGCCACAAAAAATGATTTTCAAATAGATTTTCCCCCAGGGATTTTCATCAAATAGTGAATGATTTTACCTTTAGTAAATTAAATATTTTTAATGAAAAATTGGTTCATGTTTTACAAAGTCAGTTGGTCTTAAAATATGAAACAGATTTAACTCTTTTCAATTTTCATTCAACAAAAATTCAAAAATTCTCTTTATGTTGAGGAGAAAAAACTCACATAATTAGAAACAAATAAATTAGACACTTTGTTTGGATGAGTAAACCTAAAAATTTTAAATAATTATAAATAACTCATACACCAGCTTATGGAATAAAAGAATAAGTTCAACTAGGATTTTTATTTTCATTTCATAATTCACTTGAATATATACTTTATGAGTTTAAATCAAAGTTCAAAAATTTAATGGCTTTGAAAATTGTATAATAGTCACAATTTTTTTTGCCAAAATAAACCCCTTTAAAGAGGAATATGAAAAATGTTTTACTTAACTATATCTAAGAGACAATATAGAATTACAATCCTTAAAGTCACTACACAATATTCAAACATTTAAGAAAATTTTAAAACCGCTGAAAATGATTAATTGTAACTTGATAAACAATCAAATTTGAAAAATTTTACGGGTTTCCGACAGGTTCAATTTGTAGTACAATTTAGCATATTGAAATCCCCTCTCCCCCACACTAAAAATCAACATTATCCCCAATGTTGAATCGATTTGTGGAGAAAATTGTTTATTCAATTTTTAAATTTCAAACAGATTTAGGAAATTCAATAGACTGAAATCATGTACAAGGGTTACAAGAAATTTTAGAGTGATTTTCCACACAACATAAATAAAAAAACTCATAAAATATTGAAAATTTCAATCACTAGTCACCACTTCAATCATTCATCTCAAAAATAAAATGTGTAAACTAGTACATATTCAAGGAATAATTCAAACAGATTTCCAGAAAATCATGAAATTTTCCTCACTAATACACAATAATAAAAAATCAATTTAATATTAGAAACCCACATGTTTAACCAATAAATATCTGCATGAAAAAATACTTCCATATTTCAACTTTTTTATAAAAAAAGTTCAAATAAAAAACAAAAGTAAATAAGAATTTAAAATAATTTAAAAGTGAGCACAATTTTAAACTGAAAACCCCCAGAATTAGAATCTCTATTCATCTTCAAATGCACTTAAATTCCACCTCTATTCACTATAATAAAGGACTGATAGTTAGAATAAAATTTCCTAAATATGGAATGAAATAAAACATTTAAGACCAAAAAATCTCACATTCATAAAAATAAAACCAGAGTTTAAAAAATAAGGGTGTCAATCCACAATTTTTCTGCCTATAGCTTCTCTAAATCATTGTAAAGTGAAAAAAATATCCTTCAAAAGAAAAATATAGTGGAGTGTATCCCCAAAGGCAATCTTCATGGCTGAATTTAGTGGATACTCATGGTGAACAATAAGAACATCATATTTCTATTAAGCTCAATTTATTCATTGTAAAGAAATATTAAATAAAAAAAGAAAATCCTAACACTAAAAAAGGTTAGTACCTTTCCCCGCACCTATTCAAAACAAAATCTAAAAGTAAGGGAAGAAACAACATGATTTATTCAATGATATTTAGATTCGAAAGTATGATTTCCTCCACTATAGGTATCGTATTTCCTTCTCTAAATAGTTTCAGCCGATGTACATTTAAGGTAAATCGACATCCTTCCCAAGATATTTAATATACATAGTACTAAAAGTGAAAACATAAGTTATAATAAAATTTACATATCATTTGGAATAAAATTTAATTGGGAAAATCTTCATCTTGGAGTTGTACCACAACACCTTATCTCCAATATGGAACTCCTTATTTAGAACCATATAATCATGAATAGATTTAGTTTTCAATTTAAAAATCCTAGATTTTTCATAATAATTATTCTTTATCTCTTATAACTCTCGAAAACACAACTTTCTATCTTTTCCAACTTCAAACAAATTCAATTTAAAAAATTTAAAAGCCCAAAAATCTTTATACTCTACTTCCACGAGCAAATGAAAATCTCTTCCAAAAACTATCCTATAAGGTGACATCCCTATTGGAGTATTATAGGTAGTTCTATATGCCCAAAGATAATCCTCATGACTTAAGCTCTAATATTTATTCTTAGGGTTAACAGTTTTCTCTAGAATATGCTTAATATCTCTATTTGAAACATCACACATACCATTCATTTGAGGGTTATAGGGTGTAGAAACTTTATGAATATCCCCATATATTTTATGAAAATACTTAAGAGTCCTATTACAGAAATGAGTTCCTTGGTTTGTGAGAATATATATGGGAATCCAAAATCTATAAATCAAATTGCTCTTGAAAAATTGGGATACTACCCTAGAATCATCTGTTTTAGTTGGAATATATTTAATCCACTTCAATATATAATCAACCACATGATGGATGTGAAAATATCTAAAGGAATTTGGGAAAGGGACCATAAAATCTATTCCCTAAACATCAAAGACATCAAAAAACAATAAATGTTATTGTGGAATCTCATGTCATTGAGAAATGTTTCCTTAGAATTTACAAGATTTACAACTCCTACAAAACTAATGAGAATCTTTGAAATTGTAAGCTAAAATAAAGACAAATCTAAAACTTCTCTAGTAGTCCTCTATGGACCAAAGTGTCCACCACAACTTAGACTATAGAAAAATTTCAAAACTGAATAAATTTTAGAATTCGGGATACATCTATTAATAATATAATCACTTACCTTGTTCATAAATAAGGATCATCTCATACATATTTCCTTGACCCAAAAATCAATTTGACAACCTATTTATTAGAAAAATATTATAGAATAATCTCAGTAGGTAAGTAATTCACAATATTTTAAAACCATGATATCCTATAAATAGTAGCATAATATGTCTTCTCCTTAGGGAAAAAGTCTCTAATAAGTTCAAAAAAAATTTATCTTGAAAAAACATAGTTGGTATCCTACTCACATGATTACCCATAATGTCCTCAATTACTTTCTTATCTTGTATGTATATATCAAATTCCTAGATCAATAAGCTTCATATAACCATCCTCATTTTTGATTATGTATTTATCATGAGATATCTACTATCATAATAATAAGTGACAACCATAACATTTAGATCCCAAAATATGGCTCATAAACTTATCAAGGGAATATAAAATGACTAACAATTCTTTATCCATTGTGGAATAATTTTATTGGGAATCATCTAGAGTCCTAGAATCATAAGCTATGACATGTGAATTCATCTTCACTATTTTACCAAGAACAAGCTATAATGATAATTCTGAAGCATCGATCATTAGATCAAACAACAAGTCCCAATTAGGGGTTTGAACTATGGGTGGAGACACTCACATCTATTTATGTTTGTTAAAGTCTTCCTAACACTTCTCATCAAAGGAAAAATAAATTTATTTCTGAAGTATTCTTGTCAAAGGAAGAGCAGTTTGACTAAAATATTTTATGTGCCTCCTATAACATCCAACATGGTAAAGAAAAGATCTAATATCCTTCACAATATTTGAAAAAAAAGTGAATAGATTATGTTAAAATTGGAATTTTCCTCCCAAATTCCATTCTTAGGAACTTCATGACCAAGAACAATTCCACTTTCAACCATAAAATGAAATTTTTCAAAGTTCATAACATGATTCCTCTCAATACACAATCTAATAACATCTCCTAAAATCCTTATAAACCTCTCATAATATGAACCATACACTGTAAAAGCACCCATAAACACTTCAATGAATTCCAAAATAAATTCAAAAAAAATGATAAGCATGCATCTTTGGAAGGTGGGAGGAGAATTACATAGTATGAATGAAATTTTCTAATACGTAAAGGTACCTAATGAACATGTGAAAGTTTTTTTATCCTATTACCCTAGAGATATGTGAATATATAAGTATAAAAAAAACCATCTAGGAAGTAATAAAAGGATTAACCAACTAAACTCTAAAATATTTGATCAAAAAAAGGAAAGGGAAAGTGATATTTCCTATTCACTAAGTTAAGCCTCCTATAATCAATACATACCCTCTATTTTATGGGTAACCTAGCAGGAAATAACTATACAAATTCATTTTTTGACAACTTTCAATACTTCCTTTTTAGGTACAATTTAAACTAGACTTACCCATCAATTATAAAAAATTGGGATAAATTATACCCATAGCCAACAAGGTAGTAATATCTTTCTTAACCACTTTTAGAAGGGTAGGGTTCAATATACTTTTAAAATTTATAATAGGTTTTTAATATTTCTCTAGAAGAATCCTATGCATACACACCAACATACTAATTTTAGAAAAATCATCTAAAGACAGGCTTATAACATTTCTATTCATCTTAAGGACCTCTAAAAGTTGGTTTTCTTTCTCATTTGAAAAACCAATTTCTATTATAATAGGAAATTATTGTTTGTATTCTCAGTCAAAATATTTCAAATTTTCAAGAAAAGGTTTAAGTTCAAGTGAAGGTGGACTATCCTCTTTAGAAAAATAAGGTTCTATGGGTTCTTTAAGTTCATTTTCAGGCACTAAAACTTTACCAAGAATAGAAGAATTAAAAACTCATAGACTTTAAGTGCATTCATTTCTAAGAAGAAATTATTTTTCATTCTAAAAAAAATTCAGATTCAGTTTAAAAAATATGGGGCGACTTTGTAATGACATTTTTTTATAAATTAAGTCAATTTTAGAAGAATCTAAATCAATATCAGCCATTTTAGATTTAATTTTAGACATAAAATAATAATTATTAGTATTGGTATATGTTTCAAAAGTTTTAGAAATATCCTCATCATTTTTGATATTTTTTTAGAAAAACATCATTCTTAACATGTTCAAAAATTCCAAAATAGCATACAATTTTCCAAAATATAGATTTAATTTAAAATTCATCACTATAAAAAATTTAAATATTTTATGATTAAAATACTTATTTAGTATAAAAGGGTTCATTTTCAAGAGAATTTCCATTTTATAAATAATCTAAAGGTTAATTATCTTGAATAAACTAGGAAACAAATTTGTGGAAAACCTTTCAATCATATTAACTCAGTGCACAAAATGTTCTTCCATAGGGTGTTCCATTGATTCAAAGACTCAAAAATTAACCATATTACCTCCAAAATCTAAATAAAGACCACCTTTATGATCATTGATTATTTCCTTAGTAATTTTCAAGATTGGTCTTCTTAAAATTAATGGTTCATGTGAACTAAAACAAATATCTTCCATTCATAACATGTAAAAATAAATAGGTAAAACTAAATCCTTTACCCTTAACAAAACATATTTTATAACTCTAGATGGACTAGCTAAGATCATATTAGCTAGATGGATGAAAATTACAGATTTATTTAGCTCTCCAACCTATATATATGATAGTATATAATAAGGAATCATGTTTATAGAGGCTCCACAATCTAACATTTCATCTTCAAACTGATGATTACCAATGGAATATGGGATAGAAAACATTCCAAGATCTTTGAATTTAATAACGAGAGGTTTTTTAATCATGGAAGAAACATTTCTTCCCAAATTAAATTTCTCACCTCCCATGAATTTTATTTTATGAGTGAACACCTATTTAAGAAACCTAGCTTAACAAGGGGCATTTTTTTATAACATACAACAAAGGGATATTAACTTTTACTTTCTTAAAAGTTTCATATACTTCCTTATCTATTTTAGTTTCAACATTGTTCCTGATAGGAGGACTTCCCAAAGGATAAGACAGTGGATACCTATACATTTATGATCATCATCAACATTGATTTCCCCTTTTAAAGAGCCCATTATGTTTATAAAATACCTATAGGTTATTTCAAGTTATATTTATTAATTTTTGTTTGATTTTTTTTATTTAACCAATGTGTGGAAAGATGGTTGTTGGGAAGATTCAATAGTCTCTTCAAAAGTTTCAGTATATGATTTTACAATTTCAGTAGGCGGTTTAACATTTTTTTCTAGAATAAAATCTCTATTTTTCAAGTGCTCATTAATTATTTTCAGTTTGGGTAGCTTGAATTTCAGTTCCACATATCATGACTGTTGTACATAAATTCTATCTTACTCTCATGTTAACTTGAGATTATGATGGAAAATTACCAATTATTTGATTCTTTAAACCATTTATTTCAGTTTCCATGTGACCCATTTGAGTAACCATGTTTTATAGTAACACTTTTTGTTTTTGTGAAATGTATTATTGGTTTTTAACAATTCCTTCAAGATGTGAATCATTTGTTTTATTAACTTGTTGTTTTGGGTTTTTTTGATTTTGAAGGTTTGTGAAATTCCCACCAGATTGGTTTCCAAACTAATTTTGGTTATACCTAGGTTGTTTTTGGAATGTTTGGGGCTATATATTATTATTTTATTATTTATTAGGCATAAAATTATTTTTCCATTGGTTACTCTAACCTTGGATGAATTTTTATTTTGATTGGAATTGCGTATATTGTAAATTCTGGTTGGGGGAATTGGTTTTTTGAGTTATTCTAGAATGGTTTTCTAGGAAATATACCATTTCATGCTTCACGATCCTCTTGCAACTGTGGAAATTGATCATTAAAATAATCCTTGGCTGAAAAAATTCCACAATGCATCTGAATGAGATAAACTGGTTCTGGTTGGGTTTATGAAGGATTAAAGTTAATCAACTTCCACTTCATCATGTTGCAAGTTTACTAAATGGAATTTTAATTCATCTATTATCATAATTCAGAGTAGAAAATTTCATAGATGGTTTAATATACATAAGGCCCTTAGTAATAAATTTTTGTGAATTATAGGCCATGTAAGGGATTATATTCCTAGCACAAATATGAGTCTTATCAACCAAAGCTGCTCCTATAGTAACATATATCATACTCCTATACATCAAGACTAAACCTTTATAAAAATATTGAATTACGAGTTGATCAGAAATTTTATGATGAGGAAAACTAGAGAAAAACTTCTTAAACCTCTCCCAATACTCATAAAGAGTCTCCCCTCAGAGTTTCCTAATGTAAAAAATGTCTTTCCTATGAGAGACATCCCTAGTGGCTAGAAATTTTTTTTATAAGAAATTTCCAACTCCCTGTAGTGGTGGGTTGCGAATAATTAAACTACTATTTTTTTACAACCCATACAATGAAAATGGGAAAACTCTCATCTTAATCGGATCCTCACTTACCCCTTGAGGTTTCATGGTGATATACACCATGTGAAATTCTTACAGGTGCTTGCAAGGGTTTCTCCCTCTAGTTTGTAGAATTTTGGTAATTAATGAATCAATCTTAATTGAAGCTTAAAATGAAGAGTGATATAAGGATATACCAATTATTTTTTTTGGTTCTCAAGATCAAGAGAACCAAGATCCTTTAGAGTCCTATGGTCACCCATGATCTCTACGTTTTGAAAATTCTCAGTTTTTAAGGGAATTTTTTAGGCATTTTTTTATTTTTTATGTCTATTTTATCATTATTTTTTATCTCTACAACCTATTTTTTCTATTTTTTGATAGTTATATTTCAAATTTTGTATGAGTTTTCATGGTTACTGGACATAAAAGGAATTCTTTTTAATATAAATATTTTAACCTCTTTATTATATTTTTAAACAAGAATAAAATGTTTTTTAAATGTTTTTTATTTTTTTTCAAACCCCTTAGATTCCTCGAAAATGGTTACCATTTAATTGAGGATTTTTATTTATTTTAAAATAAAAATAAAAATTAAAACCCAAGTACCACAATACAGCAATGAACAAGGTTGTATCCTAGAGATACTATGCTGCAAGAGTTATTTTGTCATGATTTTATTACTTATTTTCTAATTTTATATTTTTATTTTTCTAAGGGTATTTTTACTATTGTTAAAGAAACTAATATAATTTTAAAAATAAAAAAAATAAAAATGATAAGAAAGGTGTAGCATCAAAAGAACACAAAGTGAAATAGTGTGTGTCAACAGTTCGTAATGAGTATGAAACAAGAAGACAATTTCACAAAATATAAGAGCAGTGGCTGGAGGTAGTAGATCTCACAGATCAATGTATATTCGTAATTTAAAAATTATTTCCCAATTAAATAACTATTAATGCTCAAAATGAAATCTCAAATTATGTATCTCATTATGTTTGTTAAATTGAGTTGAACAACTAAAATCTCGTCCTTTGATCTTCTTTTAGTTTAACTCGAACAATTTTCTTAGTGATTGTCGAGTACATTGAAAAAATCATCTCCTCCATGACTAAGATCAGCAATCCACATTAAGATATCATCTCACTTCGATCCTTAATGATCCTGACTTAAAATAGAGAAAAAATTAATTACAGAGGATTCAACATCAATAAATGATCATTTTTATCAAAGTTCAAATAACTAGAGAGACAAAAACATCTAATACTTATTCGTGGAGTGAATAAAACCTCCAATAATTATTAAAATTAAGAGTGGAAACAATTGTTCTAAATATCCTCTGCTTCTCACTACCATTATCTTGATCTGGAAAAATATGTAAGTTTCCATCTTCTCCCTGCTGTTGTATGCTACACTCTTTTTTCTATCTTTAGAGAGATTATTTTTATTTTTTAGCACAATCACAACCTCCAATCCCCACACCCTTTGGTGACAACCTAATTTAGAGAACAAATTTATTATATTCTTGTCACCACACAATAATTTTATCACTTCCTTTTAATAAACTCTGCTACTGAAAAAACAACATAGCTCTCTATACTCATACTTCCTGCACATTAAAATGATTAACCCAGGTGGCATCTGTGTCTGCATGATTTCATCACCAAAAATATTAAAAATACTTATAGTGAACTTCATTTAGTGGCCCATCCCTTCCATCCTTAATATTCAATCACTGATTCAACCACTTCAACCAGATTTGATTTGGTTCAGAAGCTTTGTATTCTTAGTCGGACTTTCAGTTTCTTTAAACTATCTCAAACCTTGTTCGATCCTTCATGTATTAGTTCAACAAAAGCCCAAAATTATAGACACTCATTGAAGATAAAATCCACAAGAATAATTTCTTGATCATCAGAGTCCCAAGATCCATTTGGCCCCAGCATATTGGGTCACTGTCTTTAATTTGGTTCAAAAAGAAACCAAATTTGGTAACCCTGGTTCAACTATCTTCAACAGATCTGAGATTGTCTTGGATTATTCTTCTTTGGTCCTCAATATTATTAATCCACCTCAAATGAATCATCATTATCAGAGAGTATAATATCCTTCAATATATTTTCAATCGACCATATCTTCTTCATCAAATGTCTTTGATGGAGTCAGGCAGGTTCACTATCTACGAATTCAGATTCAGTAATGAGGTCGGCAGGTATCCTTTGATCAACCACTATTATATGGTCCTCAACCATCATCTTCAGCATCACCATCTTGGTTTTGATTTGGATTCTACTTTAAGCTCTGTTTTGACAGTCGCCTCCCTCATGTTCCGGTGACATCTTCTTTAAAGGGTAAGGATCGGCCGAGATCAATTTTTTTGTTGGCTAGTAAGGTTTTGTGCTTGACATTCAGTTGGAAAATAGAGGTTTTTGGTGCAACTTCAACATATTCAGCTATCTTTTGACCATGGGTTCATCAATGGCTCAAGAACCAATGTATTCAACAATAAGATTAATCATTGGTGACGTCAGGTGGTAGAATGAAAAAATTAGGTATGTGGTATTAACTTACCTGAATGAAAGGATACATGGATGAGCGGTTGATAAAAGCTCTTATGTGATTGCACTACATTTTACTTATGTGAACTACCCCTTTGAAATTGGTTAGGAAATGGTGTATCCCAATATAGCTATGGGGGCCTTGCAAATTCAATTACATTAAGTAAAACTGGATTAAAGCTACATAGATGCTTCACAAATAATAATAATAATTAATATGATGAAATTATAATTCAAAAAATAAAAATAAAAGAAATAAAATAAATAAAAGAAGATTTAATTTTTAATTAATTATTAAAAAAATAAATATTTAAACAAAATAAAATATGACTCATTTTTTTGTTAAATCAATAAAATATTAAAAATATTAACCAAACACATAAAATAATTATTTAATTATTTAAGTAACTAAATTAACAACTAATAAAAATTTATTAAAGAATTAAATTATAATTTTATATTACGAGTTATTAATTTATTTAAATAAAATAAAATAAAATATACATTTCGACTAATAAATTAATAAATGAAAACAAGGAAAAGATAATTTAAATTAATAAAATATAAAATTAAAAAATGATGTTAAAATAGTTATTTTAGAAAAACCTTAGATATTAAATAATAAATTCAACTTTAAACAAAATTATAATTAAAACATAAATGAAAAATTAATTAATCACAAAAGCAATATTTTAACACTTTTATTATTTTGACAACAAACAAATAACAAAAGAAAATTTTCCAATTAAAAAATAATTTTAACAACAAAAACATAATTGATTTAAAGAATTTATGTGGGAAAAATGTATCAAAATATAGCCACATCAGTTACCCTTATGTATGGAATGTGTATTGTGTAAGGGTAACATAATTTTATCCTTATACACATAGCTACCCTTACATGAGAGTCAGAAACCATAGTTTACCTTTATGAAACAATAGAATTTACCCATATGTGAGTTGGGAAAGACCATTACACAATTTTTAAAACTCACAGTTGACCCTTACAAAGGATTAAGAGTTTTGGGACTACTTTTACATGAGTTGAGTGAACTCAGATGTACCCTTACACAATAATAAGATGACCCTTAGGTGAGCTTCAATATCTCGAGGTTATGCTTATGCAACTTTAACTTGACCCTTACAAAGCCTGTTTAAAATATTGGCTACTGTTATGCAACTAGTAATGAAACTAACTTACCTTTATGCAACCTTTAAAACATAAGTTACCCTTACATAGTGATTGGATCATGTGTTAGGGTAAAAATAGTTTTAACAAAAACTATATTATCACAAATTTAAATTGCAAATAATAGAGAAAATAGATTATAAATACTTGAAAAATCCTAAAAACACTTACAAAATATTAGAATCTCTTTTAAAAATATCAAAAATTAAATTCCAAATAAACTTTTAAAACTTTGGAAATTACACCCATAATTTTTTAAAAAACTTTTAAAAACTCATTATAAAATACAAATTATTCTAAAACATCTTTCAAATTTATGAAATTTCTCCCAAACCACTAGACACTCTAGAGAAATAAAGAAAGGGATTGGGAAAATATATACCCTTACATAACTCCTTGAGAGACAACCCTAATCAGCGGTTAAGCTATATTAGGAGTAAAAATAGAAATAATGAGGCCCCGTGATAGGACTTTCCATTAATGAGCATAATGATACTTTATACCAATGAAATTGGGAGGATCCCTAGTGCAACCAATTTTTTTTATAGTAGAGAATATGTGATTTAGGAGTTTAAAGAATCAAAATAATGGGTAGTTTATCATATCCTGGCCAAACCCTATAAAAAATACTATTTCCACTATGACTACTTTCTATAATATTTAGGTGAGGCTGTGAGACATAAAATTGAGAGGATCAAGATCTTAACTAGTTTTAGAGGTTAAATTTAAAAGAAATAATACATAAAATGGGATCAGTGATTCACTTCTAGTGATCATACAATATCTAGACACTTCAATTGTTATCAAAGTAATCTAAGGTTCCCTATTTTAAGATCCATGTAGTGATGAATATAGATAATCTGAATTTAATAAAAATAAATTGTAACCCAAAATTTTATAGAAAAATCTATCATAGTTGGAATAATAAGATGTTTCCCTATCTTCTATTACTTGGTCTTAAAGTAAGAGATGTATAAACAAAAGTATTTTCACTTATTGATGAGGTTTCTACTATGAAATTTGTTGATAAGATAAATATGAAAGTTGATGGAAAATCTACAAATTCAAAATTTATGAATCTTTTAGAAAAATTATGTATATAGTTCATGGAAATCAAAACTACTAAGGAAATTTGAGATAAATTAGAAAGAAGTTATAAAGGTAATGTAAAAATAAAGAGGGCCAAATTACAACTTTGGAGGAGAAAGTTTGAGGATATTAAGATGAATGATGAAGAAAAAAATGATGACTAATTTACAAGAGTCAATGAAATTGTAAGTAATATTTATGGTTTTTGAGAAAATATATATTATTACACTATTTTAAAAAATAAAATGAGAAACATTGTAGATATTTTTTATCCTAAAGTTTCATCTTTATAAGACCTAAATGATCATACTCTTGATTAATTACATAATATTCCCATTGTTTATGGAATGATAATGATTCCATATTTCAAAAATAAGATTAAATATGAGATAACTTTTGAGGCCATTAGAAATCTTAAAATCAAATATGATGAAGTTGAAGAATCATGTGATTCTGATAATGATGAAGATGAAGAAGATTTCAATAGATTTATTTCTCTTTTATTAAAATAATTAAAATATGTAAAATAGAAAAGAAAATTCAGTAAACCACCAAGGTGTTATAATTATAATGGAACAAGACACTTTATTATAAAATTATCAAGTAATAAAATGATTGAATCTAAATCAGATGGTTAGGATGATAAATCCATCATGTAAAAAATGGTAAAAGTAAGAAAAAGTATACTAGCAGCAAGAGGATGATTTTAATGAGTAAGAAGGAACAATATTCCTTACCATCAAGTGATCAAGTTTTCACGACACATTAAATTTATTATGTTTTTAAAGTTTATTTATATTCTAGGGCAGACCCTAGGTCATCTCTCAGGGATTGTTGGATGCTTAAAGTTTGTATTTTTAATAAAGATTACTAAAAAATTGGGTGGCTTTGATAACTATTTTAAAAACTAAAATAACTTAATTAATGATTTCAATAGTTGATAAATAAAGGTGGTGTTTTAAGAATTATGGGATAAGGAGATCATTTCTAGTTTAATACACATTTTGTATAGTTTATTTTTCTGAAAATTTCACATGGTTTTGTTTAACTATTTGGTTGAGGGTTGTCAAGATCTTGATTCCCCTCTTACCCCTTAAAACGATGAACAAAGAAGCATACCTTGACACAGAAATCATGTTTTCGAGGTTTGGTCCTCAATTTTAGAACAATGGATACCAAATAATACTAAAATATCATATATGTGTAACAGAGAAAGGATTATTATATTGTCTAATCGGAACAACCCAAGATACCCACTTGGAATCTCAACCCAATCAGTGTTGAAATAAAAATAATTTCCCTTAATTATATCAAAATAAATGAAATTAGGGGATAATAATTTCAAGATAAGAAATATGTGAAATATTTAACACAAAAATTACACAAAACCAGTAGAATAACAAGTACTAGAACTCCCTTCCAAGTGCATGTATCTCCCTCAAAATGACTGTCCATTGTTTAGCTCTCCATCCAGAGGAGGAGGCTCGAGTGAAACTTCTCCTTCATCATTGATCCCCCATATGAGGATAGGGGCCTCCAGAACTTCTTATATGAGGATAGGACTCCTTTGGGACCTCAAAATGGAAAATATTTTCTTCTGGTTCGAAATTACAAATGAGGAGCCCAATGTTCCAATTTATAGGCAAAGTGGGAGGTGGTTTTAGGAACATAGATTTCTTAAAACCAACTGGCCCATAGTTTTTATTGGATTGAAAACCTTATATTTCCTTGGGTAAAAAAAATTTCTTTCCCCACATTGTGACTATATCAACCAAAATTTTGGATTCATTTGGACACATACATCTCGAGATATGGATAGATCACAACACACCACTTTTGACATCGTGCAGATTCAGTGTCCTTGATGGATCATGTTGGTTGAGCCACCTAAATGAATAATTGGTCTTATGTTACTCCATGAAGGTTGTATCCCACTGAATTTTTGATCATCCCAAAAAATTTCATCCTAATCAGATGCACATATTAGTAAAAATATGTGGTTAAGTCCACTAGTGTGCTTTGATTCATGCACAATTTGGCCCATTTTTCTTTAACTTCATCCTGGGCCCTCCAAATCACCTCCACCTATAAAAAAACATCAAAGCAAGTAAAATAAACATTTTTAACAATATATTTCATTAAATTATTAAACCAAATACAAATTTCAGTTTTTTATTATACTTGGAATTTTCAATACAAAACCATATTAATACATTGGTATAAGGGTGAAATAAAAGAGTGAATAGTGTTACAATCATCTAGAATCCATTTATAATATGAAGTTAATTTCATATCTCATTTTTTTTGATACCTTAAGAAGTTATGATGATGAAGGAGAAATAACATTACCAAAATAAATATTGAAAAATGAGTTAGAAGACTGTCTAAAAAACAAGGAAATAAATAAGTAGAAAATGAAGTTGATACAAGAATAGGATATGATGGATGAGGAACAGATAAATATATCTAGAAATAATTAGCTTATATTGATGGGATGTAGATGTTCAAGTTGAAATTTCCTGAGTAGGAAAATTTGATGAAAGACCTCAAAGATAAAATTACTCTTAAAGAAGAAGAATTTTCTAAGACACAAATAAAGTTTCTTAAATCTCAAAATAATTTAAATAAGATGAAAAAAATACTGTAGTAGGTTGTTTAAGGTTAGATCAGATTCATCACAAGTTGGAAAAAAGAGGGTTCTAGAGAGGTTGATTATTTCCGCTCCTAATGAATTTCAAAATAAACCTACCACCTATAATAGTGAAGGTTATAATTCCAAATATGGACCAATTTGGAACAATAAGTCTTGCATTAAACCCTCTTATAAATAAAAGTAAGAGAGTAAATCTATAAGAATATTATTTCTATCATAGAAAATATACCCACTATTTATGACAAGACAACAATGACAATGTTCATGATATGATTTTTATCATTATAGAAGATCATGGTTCATAGGGTATTATTGGTGTTGTGGATTATTTTGGAAAAAACCTATTAATTATGGTATAATATTTCACTATTATAAAGGACACATGAACCAATGGGTAGTTATTATAAGAATACGAGAACATATTTTCAAACAAAGCAACCTATGACTAGGAAATCATTCAATATTCCAAAAAAATGGGTATAAATGATCAGAATAAATATATGGTAGATGTGATAAATAGGGTTATAGTGATGATGTATTCATGACTAACCTATCCAAATAGATTCTATGTAGTGTGTAAGGGAAAATAATTTATAATGTTAAGGAAGATAAGTCCTTTTTTGATAAAGTTATCAAAAAACCATGTGAAAAATCTAATAATATTTAGAATATAAAAAATAGTGTTTAATTGTTTTTCCATCCTAAATAAAAATGGGTAAGAAATGGAGAAGGCACAAGAAAATTCCAGTGATAAAGGCCAAAAATTCATTTCACCTAAATAGAATTAATTTCATGAGGTATTGTTTAAAAATGTTGTCCCAACATTATAAGAGAATCTATGCAGAAGGTGTAATCAAACAGGGAATGGTATGAATGATTGTATGACTATCTTATCACCTCTAGAAGAATTGATGAAAATAATAATAGAATAACCATTTAATTCATTTTAGTCTATGGTTGATTTTAAGAAGATAATTCCATACAAGAAAATAATTGAAAGGAAGAAAATGATCATATAATTTGTGAAGACTCATAAAATGAAAGGGAGAATAATGAATATTCCCATGATGGGATTAAAAGGAATAAATGACCTTGGTTAAGATATAAATCTCATCATTATTGTTTTAATAGAGGAACTTAGTGGATCCTCCTTATTTCCTTGTTTATTTTATTTTTACAAATATATAGGGAATCAAATGAGATGAATTAAAGGGGAATATTAATGAGTTTTGTAGTGATTGTACAATAAGAATAGGTGATCATCATAGAATACTATAATTGTTATGATGAGGAATAGAGAGCATCCTTGAGGGGAAGCTTACACGTGGAATAATTTTTTAGAGAAAAGTTCTTTTATATAAATATGAAAACCAGAAAACATATATAAAAGTTGGAAGACGAGGTATACCAATCACAATTTTATACTCCTTCTGTGATTATGATAAATATGTTTATAATGGGGAAGTGATGGTAGATGGATAATAAAATACAAAGGGGTAGTTATATATCTTTCAATTGAATGTTTCTAATGTATTTGGTAAATAAGAGTACATGTTATAATTTTCATAATGAATCTATGTGTATAAACCTTGGAATGATAAAGTTGAAGTGGTATCTCATGATTAACAAGTTAATGGAAAACTTTTATGTATAGGTTTACTCACTATTGTTTTATACACTAGGTTATCCCAAGTAGAATTATAGTTGAATAGATGAGGTATTATTGTTAAGACACATGTGATTTTATCCTTCTCTCAAAATATTTCCATTGAATTTATTGTTAATAAGGGGGAGAAGAAGAAGGCACACATATTGACATGAATATTTGGAGGTATTTAAAACAAACAAAAATTGTAGTATTAAATATACTAAGTGTGAATTGTATTTTTTGTCAACAAGGAACAATGTCATTAGAATAGAGCTACCAATATGTGTTTGGAAGAGATGAGGTGTTTCTTATACGTAAATAAAAAATGAGTAAATTAAGTTAATTACGGATCTTCATATCATTTAGGGATTCTTTAAGGATGTATTTACATGGATAAGGTTAGAAAAGATAAAATTAGTTGATTCTTGTGATATACTTTGATGAATTAAAAATTGAAAAATGAAATTTTGATTCAAGTTATTTTATGGGAAGAAACAATTTAGATGAATGACATGTGGTCTTTAATGTGAATAAACTCAAGTACTAAATTGATCATAAAGTATAGAATACAAAATTTCTTATTTTGAAATTTATTATATATCTAAATTATAGATTGAATATTTTCTAGAAAAATAGATATGGGGCCTTGCTTAAAGTTCTTAAGATTCTCTCTTTATTTTTTATAATCCTTATTCTAAAATATTTTATATGTTCAATATATAATTAATACAGATGGATGATTAGTAATATTGAAAAACCCACTAATAAGTGGACATAGTGAGAATAATGAGTGAAATACAACCTATTCATGGGTACTAATAAGTCTAAGAAAGAGTACAGGGTGAAGGATAATTCACAACTATACACGCAGGTCGATATGGTGAGCTACGAGAGAGCATCAACTCTCATCAGATTTCATCACTGGTCTTAAGAATCATTTAGTCTAACAACTTAATTTATAATTCATATAAAGAATAAATGTTAGATAGCCTTTATCTACACACTATTAATCCATTTAAATTTAGGCACTCACAAATATAAAATACAACATTGTATCACATCATCTTGAACCTTGGTCTTATGAGGGTTTTCTAACACTGCATCTATATCTCCCACACCACAACCACAGTGAGGTAATTTTCATTATCTAGATTAATCAACCATGTGATGAGCTCAATTACATGATAGATATCATGTCTTTACTAGTATAGGTATGATTTATGGGATCTCATGAATGAATGTGTGCATATCGATACACCATTGGATTCTCATCGCATACTGCCATGTGAAAGGAGACCAATGATACCAATTGTGTTGCTCCATAACCATTGTGAAGTTTGAACATGAACTCATACATATAGAGAGTATTTTATGTATTTTATAAGATAACTCATGCATGAATAATTGTGAATGATAAATAAATATTCCATGAATATTGATTTGAATTTATGCACACAAGCAAATAAATTACTGCATGCACGACAAGTTATCCACAAGATTCCGTGGAAGTAATTAGAAAATGGAAATACTATTTATTTGAGTTTATGATGTCCTAAAACCATTATTTTTAGTGTTTCTTATGAATATTTTATTATCCGTAACATAGTGCAAGGTATGTAAAGAGGATATTCAATGATTTTTAGTTTCATGATGGGTGAGTTTCATGCATTTATTCTTGAATGAGATAATTCAATGTTATATGTTTATAAATACCCCCAAACTATTGTATTTTTAAGGTGATAAAGAAAAGATACACGAGGTAGATCTATACTAAGAGAAATATCTCTCTATTTTTGTGAAAACAAAGAGAAATTCATGAACTTATTTTTATGAAGAAAAATAGAGTCGCATGCTCACTTTCATGAAAGAGAGAGTGTCTATGAGATTTATTAGCTGCATTAAGGAAGAGAAGCCACATGATAATATTTTTATGAAGTAAAATATGCAAGCTTATTTATCTTTCATGAAGGATAAGTATAACCCTCACACATATTATTTTACAAAGCTACTATAAGAACAACATGGATGTACAAAGTTTATACAATACATGAAGTGAGATACTATGGACCATTTATTCTGTAAAGTATAGTTTTCATGATGATTAGAATACATAAAGAACATACAATAAAATAATAATAATAAATGTGTATACTATGGTTCAAAAAATGGTTATTCACTATGCTATATATCACCCTTACATGAATAATACCCAATGTTATTGAGTTGAGATTTCATAAGAAGTAGAGTGAAACTGCATTGTGTCATGAAAGTTTATTCTTATAGAAATAATAATTAAACCCCCAAAATAAATAATTATATAATGAATCTGATATTTTTCAAAGAGGATAATACAACTTCCATTCTTGGTAATTATGTGAATTATAAAGAAGACTCGGGTCATTGAGGATTAGGTGATACTGGGAAAGGATGATAATTCTAATCACCAGACATCAAAGAACTTAAAGAAATATGTTAAGAAATAATGGAAGACCTAATAATGGACATTAGCTATCAATGTTTTTAGAAAAGTGTACATGGGTATACCAGTTGATCAAGTTACCTCATGGAGGAAGATCTATATCAAGTGGTGTAAAAGAAACTGGGAGATAAAAGTGATGTTTCTTGTTTTTATTCCAACATTTTGTAGTGGGAAATGGGAAGTTGTAGTATTTAGTGAAACTTTGGAATATGATCATAGTGGGACTTGATGTTGATGGGATTTTTAATATCTTTAGTACAACCACTTTTGTTTATAGTATAGGGTCTATAATTGGTGATTTTAACCAATTATAGTAATTAGTGGGTTCTCACATTGAGGCATTACCTTGTATAAATTATAATATTCTATGATATTTATTTTTTTATAATGTTTGTGTGAGGATGTAAGACTTAAAATTGAAAGGATTGATATTTTAATTTTTCATAGAGGTTGAATTTAAATTAAATAATTCAGAAAAACTGATCATTGATTCACCCCCTTCTAAGTGATCTTACCCTATATGGGAACTTCAATGTTGATAGAGATACCAATGAGAGGATATTTCCATAAAGAATCACAGTTGATGAAAGTCCATATTTTTCACCAGGGAGAATGGAACAAAACATTTTACACTATATATTTGAGAATAACCTTTGGAAATAAGGAGATACTTTAGTATATTGAGAGTGATATTAGCATTACCATGAAAAATGTAAATCCATTTGCATCCCAAAAAATTATTTTTAGGGGGAAGTAGTGCCATGATCCATGTGTGGATTCCTTCAAGAGCTTGTTATTAATCCTGTATTTATTGGAGCCTCCTAGGATGGGATTTAAAATTGAACACCATATATGGGATGGGGACTAATATTATTTCAATGCTATGAATAAATGTAGTAGTAATATCAGACAACCCTTGGTAGGTATTTTTAAAAAGGGATAAAGATAAGAAATATCAAGTATTTTTGTATAAAGAAATGAAAAACTCACCTGGATATGTGTCTAGAATATAAAATGAAGATGGTGTATGAGAATTCAGTAGTGGTGAAGTGAGTGTAGTAGTTGGGTGAAGACTATTTACCTTTTAAATCTGTTACCCTTTGAGTGAGGTGTAGAGTGGATAATAATGAGAAGAATTTATCGACATAAGTTTTAGAGTTGGGAAGAGAAGTTAATGGATAAAAATACATATTCTCAAAAAACTAGACATCAAAAGAAATAATATAATGGTTAAGTTCTGGAGAGAGGTACTGATAACCTTTCTAATTTTGTGCATATCCAAGAAATATAAAATGAAGTGACTAAAAGAAAATTTTAACGAGGAAGGAATGTTGTCCCAAACATAACAAATGAACCCAATGATTTGAAGAGGAAGTGGGTGGAAATGATTTGTTGAAAAAAGAAATTGAAATGGTGACTAAACTTAGAGCATTGAAGTTGGAAGGTTATTTATATGATTAATTGTTTTCAAAATCATATCTAGATATAAGTGAAGTGAAAAATTCATGTTAAATAAGATATCTAGAGATATTTTAAGAAGATTACAATGATTTCTATCTATGATTTCATTTTGGTGAGGGGTTTCTAGATAATATGTTTGATAGATAATCTCATGATTGGCATGGAAAGAGAAGAAGTATAAAGGAAAATATTAATGAACATTATCTACCCACAAGCATTTTATTTGATTAGAAAATTGTTTTTGAATTTCTGTGTAAAAATCATGAAAGCTAATGGAAAATTATATTTTTAATGTAAGAGATGGAGCCAATTAAAATGTGAATAATCATCAATAAAGATAAGATAATAATAAAATTTAGAATTATTTTGGAATGAATAAGGTCTTCAAACATATGAATGAATTAAATCAAAAGGTTTATTACTGTGAGAAAATGATCAAGGATCATAGAATGAGAGATGGTTATTGGAGAACATATACACTTCATAGTTGAAGGGGGAAGAGCCCAAATTAGGATTTAATTACTACAAAAAATAGATAGATGGATGGACATAACAAGAGTGATACTATAATACCTGAGTATATGAGGTAGAGAAGAAAAAAAATTATGTCTCATAGAATATATATAGCCACCTTGAAACTGCCCTCTACTAAGTTCCCAAGTCACCAAAAGTTCTTGAAAGATAACATCATTGAGTGAAAAAAATCCAATACAGATTAGGCCATGTGTAATTTTATTGAAGGATTGAAATTAAAAGGGGGTTTTAGGAGCATGATCATGTGTGAAATATCAATATCTAATGTAACCATACATGTGCCAAATTTAACAATGGGAATGGTTGATCCATTAACAATCATGATTGCTATAGGACCTATATGAGGTTGATAATCATGAAACATACCTGCATCACTAGTGATGTGATCAAAGGCACTTGAATTATATATCTATGATTAAGGTTATTAAGAGACTCTATTTATGGGACTAACTTTGTGAGTATTAAAACTCACACAAGAGGAATAATAAATTTTAAAATATGTTTTTTGGGTTTTAAAGTTAGTTTTTCTGGTGAACTAAGTATGATTGATGTTGTAATTATGTTTTTATAATGATAGTTTTCTAATCTGATGTCAAAATATTTATTTTTATTAACTAAAAAATATTTTAACATCGGTTGTTTTGATAACTTCCATTAAAAGTAAATTATATTTACATTTATCTATATAACTAACATTATAAGTGTAGTTTCTGTTTGACCAAATGTTCAAGGAACCCCATAATCCTGTATCAAGAGCATGATAAAATCCTAGTGGCCCCAATATTTGGGGGTTCTATGAAGGGAATGGAGAAAGCGTATGTCACATGGAACAAAGCAGGGGTCTTTGACACAGTCGGGGGTGATGATGTCACTAGTTTGGTGGTGAAGACAAATCCTCAACAATAACTAGTCAAGATCAACAACTCAAAAAAATGGAAGCGATGGGTGAGAGGTGTCAGTAATACATCATATGGATTCATAACGATGGAATCAGGTAGTGGTAGTCGGCTTTCTTGGCCTGTGGTGGTGGAAAAATGTTAGTGTACATGTTAATATGGTGGAGGAATTCAATATTATTGATGCAAGGTCCTTTAGGCAGGCATTCTGAGTAGATCCATAGTGCATTCCCCATAAGAGGAAGAGCATAAAGTAACCATAAATAGAGATAATAGGATTGGTAATGATGATAGGGTATGCATTTCACCATCGATACGAGGAACCATGCAGTTATGTAAGGGAAAATTCTAATCGATCATTTTTATTGATAGGGGTGCTTGGGGATTAAATATGTATGAGCTATGGGATGGTTTGGTTGGAGTGTCTTGTCTTTGGGCATTCAGGTAAGGTTTGGGCCTTGTTCCTTGAGCCTATGAGTCATGTCAAGGGTTACCTCAAAACACAATTTAAAAGGGGGTTATAAAAATTAATAAAAAATCTAAGAACTTCGATCTTTAGAGGTAATTGACATTATAAGAGACTTTTGATGATGGTTATCAAAACAACTATTGTTATTGGTGACTTTATACATTATTTATCAACTTAACCAATGTCATATATGAATCTAAACATCGATTATGAAAATAGATGATGTAAAATGTTCTTTTAGGGTTATTTATTTGGATAATTAACATCAAAAGTCACCTATAATGTTATATTTTTATATAACCAATTTTATAGATTGCTTTTGATGTTAGTTATCAAAATAACCGACCAAATATATTGTAGTTTAAAAAAAAAATTCAATACACATATATCATTTGGAACAAAAAACAAGATAGAAGAACTAGAAAATTACAAAATCCAAATGAAAATAAGAAAAAATAGACTCAATGGTTCATTTTCTTTTCCTTTCTTGTTATAGTGTCCTCTGAATATAAATATCATTTACTGATATTTTTTTTTTCAAGGAATAAATTGTTAAGACATTTTAATTTCTACCAGAAATTCACATGCTGAAGATTTATCATTTCTTCTCTCTCTAAATAAGTCGCCTTCATTAAATAAAATTAAACCATAATATTATATATATATATATATATATTGATGAAGAAAAAAAATCATAAAATAACTAAATAATGATATAATAATTATAAATACCATAGAAAAGTAATGGAATAGAGAAGTGGTGGAATGAAAAAGAATTGAAATGACAAAATAAGAGTAGATCATGAATGTAGATTGGGGGAGAATAAAAATTCATAAAAGTTATTGGAAAAAGTATGCCTTCATTTTGATAAATTTATAGACTACAAGACACAGATCGAAGGTGTGTGCTATGCAATAATTAAAACATCACCGGTGCATTATAAAATTTTACATTTAACATCAGTTATTCATATAATGATGTCAAAACCCAAGGTTTTAACATTTGTTAATACATAACATATTAGTTTCTAATCCAACAACACTATGATCATGATAAAAATAAGTGATATGAATGAATCTATAATATTTACAAAGATAGAAAACAATACATCGACTGACTTCAAATATAATTTGATAGTAAAATGACTTATAGTAAGGGTAAAAATAAGGAGAGACCACCTCAAAATTCTTCCTTTTCTATGAGATCCAATTTATGGAGTGGGTCTACTAATCCAGTACAACTATTTCCAATATAATTCTTATAATATTTAAAATATCCCAAATTAGGGATAGTTAGATAACTTATATATCCAACTCACATGATCATTATTAAACTAACCTTACAGGATCCTTACATAAGCTTATCATTCACCCTTATGTAGTTCTACCACTGACCCTTATATAGAACTACCCTTATAGAGAATTTCCCTTACACAGTAATAACCCTCATGTTGAACTAAACCTCACACAACACTAACTCTTACACATCACTTAATTTCACACAACAATGACCATTACACAACACTAACCCTCACATAACACTGACACTTACACAATACTGACCCTCACAAAACACTACCCTTGTGCATCCACTACTGGATGAATTTACTCCGTCTTATTTTATATGTATTCATAAAAGGAGTTCTCAAAATAAAAATTCAATTATCAAAATTCACCTTGTCCCTAAGGTGACAATTTGGAAATTGCTCTTAAATATGGTGGGAATCTTCCCAAGTATATTCATGAGTAGTAAATACTTTCCATTTTACTATCCACTAACTTCAAGAGTCTCCCAAAGTATTACACACAACAAGAATATATTCTATTTCTATAGAATAACCCACATCATTGTATAAACATGGTAGAAAGAATACTATTAGAGTAAAATTTATCTCTATACACTTTAATTGGGAGACATGGGAAACTGGATTCAATCTTGAAGTTTGTGTCAAAGAAAGTCAATGGGTAGTAATAACCAAATGAGTTATTATTAATAATGGTCTATAATAACATACAACCATCCTATGAAATAAATTTTGAGACCTATAAGTATGAATATTAGTCCTAATTTTTACAAAAAACAACTATCCAACATCAAATTATACATCCCTTCAATTCCAATTTGAGAATTTTTCCCTTACCTATTAACCCAATGAAGGTTATTCTGTAATAGTTCTAACAACTCATCATGTTCTATGAGGGTTTATTCAAATGAGGATACTTGATTCTACCCCTTTATGTATTAAATAATATTTGGGCGCAATTGACCATAAACTATCTCAAAAGGGTTCATTTTTGTAGAGCAATGTGAGGCAGTGTTGTAACAAAATTCCACCTAGAGAATACACTGAGACCAAGTAAGAGGATGTTTAGAAGAAAATCACTGAAAATATATTTTAGGACTGTGATTAAGTATTTCATTTTTTCCATTCATTTATGGATGATAGTAAGAACTCATTAAACGTTTTGTGACCTCTAATTAGAATAATTACTTCAAAAAACATACTAATAAATAGTGTATCCCAATCAATCAAAATGGATTTAGAAACTCCATGGAATAATAATATTTCCTTGAAAAAAGTATCAACAACCACTTTAGTCGTATATGGATGGTGAATCAACAAAAAGTGGGAATATTTGGATAATTTTTCCACAAAAACCATAACCACATAATCTCCTTGGGACTTGGGTAGTACTATAACAAAATACATGCAAATTTCATCCAAAAACAATTTAGGGTTTAGAAAAGTCTACAAGAGATCATACATGTCATGGATTTATAATTCTGGCATTGAAAAACATCACATTATCAAATTATTTTCAGCACAATCCATGTTATTCCATTCCAAAACAACCCAACAGAATAATTGTTATACATTAAAAAACATATATGTACCCCATAGGGGATGCATGATAATAGTGAATACATTTTGGAATTAAAATTGAATGTTTGGAAAAAACCAAATGAATTTTATAAAAATTAAATCTTTCTCAAATTTTACACTCCAGTTCGGAGTTATCAAGTTGATACAATACTAAGATGATATACAATAAATATGATTCCTTAAACATCTCTTGACAAATAGTTTCTAGATATATCCAAAACAGTTCTGAAATATTTATACATAAAGAGAGTAATTTGATTATTGATGAATATTCTCCTTCTAATCATGATAGTTAATTGGTGGTCTCATTAGTTTTTTCAAATTTTTATACTACTCTAAAATCCAAGCCTAATATCTTGGATTTCCAAAAAAATTGATTTATTGAAGGAATGCATCATGTTAAAAAATGCTTGAGAGATTTTTCATCAGTATAAACTACAAAGTGTTTCCCCAAAAAATATCATTTCCAATGGTTTATATCCAAAACCAAAGCCATAATTTCCCTCTCATACACTATCTTATAAATTTGTCACTCAACTAATGATTTACTAAAATAAGACATTGTTCTTTGTTCATTCATTAACGCATCCCCCACCCCTTCCTAAAGTATCCCACTCAATGATAAATGGTTTGTGGAAGTTGGGTAAATCCAAAACTGGTGTTGTCACAAGATAATATTTCAATGCATTGAAATCTAAAAAAGACCTAAAAGTCCATTGGAACCCATATTTTTTTCAAGTCTGTTAACAGTTTAGAAATTTTATCTTAATCATGAATAAAATTCCGATAATATCTAGTGATCCAAAGAAATCCCCATATGCCTTTCACATTCTATGGGATTTTCCAATTCTGAACACATTCAACTTTCTTTGGTTCCATTTGTACTCCTATTCTGGAATTTTTTTCCCCCAAATATTCAATAGATGATTGGACAAATAAACACTTTTTCTTATTGGATTTCAAGTAGTTAGTTTTCAATATATCATACACCAGTATTAAATGTTGAAGATGTTCTTCCCAATCCTTACTATATACAAGTATGTCATAAAAAAACTAACCCAAATTTCCTCAACAAACTTATGAAAATTATTTTTATAGTTGAATATAAAGTATCTGGTGTGTTTATAAGTTCTAACTGAATTATATGATGATCACAATGTCCTTTATATGCCATGAATACGGTCTTACAAATTTCCTCCATTCACATTCAAATCTTATGGACACTTGATTTTAGGTCCATCTTAGTAAAATGTTGAGTTCCATGTATTTAATATACAATATCATTAATCACTAGTAGTGGTAACCATTCTAGAATAATAAATTTTTTCAATGCATAGAAATCTACAAACATTCACCAACAACCATATTTTTTTTATCTAAAATTATCAGACTAACATAAGGTTTATTTTTTTGACGAATAATTACTTTATCTAACATGTAAGACACTTTACATTAGACCTCATATTTTAATTTGTGTTCCAATTTATATGGTTGTATATTCATAGTTTTAACAATATTTACCAGAGTGATAGCATGGTTTGTAATATGATTTAGTGGAACCCCTTGTGGATATTCAAATAGGGAAAAAAACTTGGGAAAAAACTTCACCAGGTAATGATACCCCAACTATTATCCTTGTTAATGACCCTCATTAGGTAATGAAAAATATTTTTTTTCTATATATAATCTTTTGAATAAACAAAAATATTCTATAAGAATAGTCATAGTTCATCTGATTTCCCCTCTAAGCCTATAAATCCCTATAATATTACAGCACAACCTTCCCAAGTAAATTACATTTTCTTATACTCCCAATTGATCATAACAAACCCAAGTTATTTATCAACTACATACTTGGGACAACATATGTCCCCCTTGTATAAAAAAAGCATTGATGACAATTTTGAACTGTTCTAGACGTACCTCCATCTGTTCAAATTTCCCCTTTGACATATTTTTCCCATCCCCTAACTTAATTCCAAATGGTTCTATTTTAATAACATCCCACCACCATTTTTTAAGTAAATGTTTCAAAAAATTATGACTATATCCGCAATTAATAAGTACCATAATTGGTACTCTATAAATATATCAATTAAACATTAATGAATCTTATTACTTCTCACCCAAACTCCTAGATTCCTCAAGTTCCTAAATACTTGTTTTGAATAATTAACATTGCTCATAACTCTTATATGGACATACCTTCGAATCTACACCATCAACTATTTCCTCAAATTCCCACATTAGAACCCCAATTTTTTTTCTTCAGGAAATCGATACAGGGGTGTATGGTTATCCACATAAGAATCATAATCCTTTTTGTTTAATTTATTCTCACTCCTATTGGTTGATACTTCTAAAACATTTCCATCTTTCATCCCAACCAAAACAACTACCACTATCTTTTGGCATTAATTCCACCATATAATTGTAATATTATTGTCTTAAGATACCATAACTAGAACCTCAAGCACCCATCAACAATGCCAAATTATTATGAGTAGACCATAACACTCCCTCCCCTATTAACACCCTTTTCACCTTCCTCAACAAATTCAGTATCTGATATTTTTTTGTTCATGAGTATAAAATTTATTTTCTATTTCCTTCAATAACCCCCATAAAATGTCTCACATATCAAAGCTCTGGAAATTTAGAAATTCATAATGCTACTTATTTAAAGTATTTGACATATTATTCTACTATTCTGATTTACTAAAGTTACTTCAGGTACCTCAATAGGTATTCATCCTTCATATTTCCTTACCTACCCATAAGATCTAGTTTGAATTTGTCCTAGAACATCTCACGATTCTAGATTTTCCATGACATACACCAATACAATGTTTCCCCTCCCAAGAAAAAGTTGTGGCATTAAAAATTTAAATTGTTCCATTGTCCGAACTATACGGAATTATGTATCAATTTTCATTATCCATACAAATGGATCATCACTAGTGAACTTAAGTAATTTAAATTTATTCAATAAATCCAACAGTCAGTCATCCACCACCAGACCTTCTGGAACCAAGTCACCTACCTTCTACCTTCCATAGTCAGTTTTCTTCCCACTGTTGCTAGATCATTACACATCCTTTACCTTACTTTACTATCTAATCTTCAAGATGTGTACAACTTATACCTATAAATATTTAATCAGATTAATCATATGATATTCTATACTTCACAATAAATTCATAAATCTTTCCTTATCATTCTATATTTTTTCAGTTAGAAACCATCAATTGATCTATATTGTTATGCATTGTGGACATCTTATAGTGTGGCATATGGTTTTTTTTGTAAAACTTCCATAGTATATTCTCCCTCATCATCTTAACATGTTTTATTATACTCTCCATATGTGTTTACATTCAATAGTTTTTCTATTCAAAACTATTGCACAACTATCAAACCCTCAAATCCTGATTAATCAGATTCACAAACAACATATTTCATCTCTCAATGAAAGCACCAAAACTATTAGGTTGTAATCTAGTAATTCAATGATCAATATGAAAAATAAAAGATATGAATGATTATATATTATATATATAGAGTGAAAATAATACATAGAATACCTTAAAATATAATTTGAGAGTAAAATTCCTCAAAGTAAGAGTGAAAAAAAGAGTGAAAAACTCTGCGTTCCTCATTTTCTGTGAAATTTGGTTCCTTGAGTAAGTTCTCCCCTCTAGTCTATTTGCTTCCAACAGAATTTATATAATATTTTAGATATCCCAAATTGGGGCTATCCAGCTAACTTATATAGCCATATCACATGAGAATTATTAAACTAGCCTTACATTATCATTATGCATGATTAATAGTCACCCTTATGCAGCACTGTCACTAACACTTACACAACACTACCCTTACACAACATTGACCCTCACACAAAACTTAACCTCATGAATCACTAAACCATATGCAACAATAACCTTTATAAATCACTAACCTTTATATAGTACTAACCCTCACATAAAAATAGACCTTATGCTTTACTGGCCCCTATAAAGAACAGAAAATTCTAAGTATTCACAATAGGAGGTCTTGGCCTAACATATCCAACATTAAAAACCATCAACATAGTGGTTTTAACATTGGTTATATGTTAAAAAATATTAAAACCTTGATTAAAACTATATTTTTTCTAATAGTTTCACAAAAATGTAAACCATGGATCAAGGATAGGGTGGATGAGTTTTAGGAAATTCATAATAGAGGAGTGTAATGGCATGGAAACCCAAATTTTTTATTCTTAAAAAATCCTAAAGTAAGATTTTTCATATAACCACTACTTCCATGAGTGTAGAAATCAATTCTATGTGAGTGATGAATAAATATTTTTTTTCACAAACCTATTTACTATAAATACTCATTAACCCTCTATTGTGGGGGGCTTCATGGAGGACTTGAGGTATGCACATTTGACAGAAACTCTAACTTCCCTGACTCACTTGATTATGAAATATTATTGATGAAGGATCATGGACCCCTAACAGTGAGATAAGTCATGTGAATTGTAAGAACCCGGACCTTCTTTTCGGGTATGTTTTCCTTTTATGGTCATTTTTGAGGAAAAGAGGGTTTTCTAGAAATTTATGAAGTACACACCATGTACTTTATGAATACACGCCATGTACTACATTACTGTAGAAGGTCGTTTAATGGACACACACACAGCTGTGTGGGGTGACCTGGAGGCCGACTAAAGCGGAGTACAGAAAAGGAAAGTACACACAGTGTGTTTTTTCATTAAACGTACCGAGGTCGCGTCTAGTCCCCAGAAAGATCTCCTTCTTGGTCTCCTTCGACTGAGAGCACCGTACGACCGTAGATCTTCAACGAACCCTAGAGAGAGTGTCCGTCCTCTGAATCAAACACCGTCGGTTGCGTTAGAATTGCATCAGTGAGTTCTTCTTTCCCCTAGAGCTCCATCTTATGATTTCTCCTCTCTCATGAGATATTGTGGGTTGAGATTTTTAGATGTTTTTGTAGATCTACCATGTTATAGGTCGATCCAAGGGTCGACACCAGATTATATCGATCTCCCAATGCTGAGGTAGATGGTTCATGAATTTCCATTGAAAGTACTTGAGTATTATGTGCAATTTCAACCAATACCCTTGAACGGGGTATTGCATGTTTACCGTTTTACCCCTGTTGTTTTCCTACCATGCTTGTATGCCTTTGTAGAAGCTAATTGGATATGAATAGGGTTGTTTAATATGCTTTCGATGTGTTTTCCCATGCATGATCTATTTGCAACCGTTGGGTCTTGCTTAGCCTGTTTGGACACCTTTCCAATTTTTTCCATGCCTAGTGTTGTAGGGTGGAGTGTTTATTATTCTGACATGCTTGATATACTATAGACTATTTATCCAAGTAGTTCTGTAGGTTTACTTAGGCCGTGTTTCATTGTTATGCTCGCCGACCTACACAGGGTTGTGACAACCTGGTGTAGTAGACTATAAGGAGAATTGACCGAGTGAGCTTTCTCAGAGAGTCTTTGAGCACTTTAGAATATAAGGGGAATTGACCGAGTGAGCTTCCTCAGAGAGTCTTTGAACCACTTTGGGTTATAAGGGTAATTGACTGAGTGATCTTCCTCATAGATCCTAGGACCACTTGGGTCTATAAGGGGAATTGACCGAGTGAGCTTCCTCAGAGATTCCTTGACAATTTTAGACTATAAGGGGAATTGACCATGTGAGCTACCTGAGAGAGTCTTTGAACTAATTTATACTATAAAGGGAATTGACCGTGTGAGCTTCCTCAAAGAGTATTTTAATTAATTTGAATATAAGGGAAATTTACTATGAGTGCTTCCTCAGAGAGTCTTTATAGATTCTTATAACTGAACCAGAGGGGATAGGATGTGTGTACTTCCCAGAGGGTTACAGTGCTTGATTAACTGCTTATTTGATATGTGGAATTATTTATTGTGGAGTACTTTCTTGTTTGCTACTTTCTGTACTATTACCTTCCATATTACTCACTAACTATAAAGCACATATATTTGGGTGGTTTCCTACTGGGATTTAGTCTGACACCCTGTTTGGTCCATGATTTTGGGACCAAAAAGATTATATTGCTGCAGGTATAGATAAGGGTGAGTTCCCTTCTACTTCAATTACTTGACTTGCTGTTGAGTTGGAGAGTAGGGGACCAAGTTTAGGCTTGCGATGCTGAGGAGTTGTTTATCTGTTTCTTTTGTACTTTGGTTTAGTACTGTTTATATTCCAACATTGTGATTTGTTTGGATGCTTTCCTAGACATATGTATCTTGGATCATTATATATATGTTCTAGCTATTTATTTATTTTTATTTCCTCTGTTCACTTTTTTATGGATTATTACTTTTTCTGCTGTTGATATTATCTTCTTCTGCTGTGTACTATGCCAATGAGGGTATATTTTTCCCACTATCACACCCAAGGCCCTCACTACTAGTCATAATCCTCTGGAATTTGGGGAAATGCACTTGAGGCCATGCGACCAACCAGGTACAGGGTGCCTCTGGGTGGCTTCCAGAACCAGGACGTTACAAAGTGGTGTTAGAGGAATTATTTTCTTCTTGAATTAATATTTGGAGCCTATATCCAGGGATAGGACAAAATAGGTACTTGGTAATAAGCTGTGTCTGGGATTAGCTAACCCGTGTACAGGGAAAAGCCAGTCTACATCATTTAATGAATTTTTTTTGGTTTGTAATTTTACAGTTGATTTTATTTCACTGTTGGGTGATTCACATGTTTTGTGCTATTACCGTTGATGTTATTGGGGTTCTATTTATGTCACAACCCAATGAGATGAGGTTATTCCATCTCAAGCATCATATAATAACTTTCTAGAAAGCACATGTCATGCATTCTTACCATGCCATCTAGGATGCATTAGCGATTGCATGTTGTTGTGATAGATGTTGTGTAGAATATGCATGATGTTGTGATTGATGCCTTGATAAAAATAACTGTAGTTTTATAGGGTATTTTTTGTGTAAGGTTTTGTTTGAATGAATGCCAAACGTTGGTTCTTGAGGTGTTATGGGCCCTCATGGACCGGAATTTGGTGGATCATTGCCGTGTTTTTCTTGTTATAACATGTATTATATGTGAAGCTTTGATTCGTAGGGAGTATGGCCCCTCACGGATCGTAATTTGGAACTTTCAATGTTCATTTCACTGTTTTTATGGGTTTTGGAGTAGTTTTTGAGGCTTACTATATGGAAAACCCTAGAATACATGCCATGTAGTTTTGACTACATGCCATGTGTTATTTTGTTTTGGGAAGAAACAGTTTTTCTTAAGTATATTCCGTGTACTCTATGTACATGCCATGTAGTCTCTAACCCTGTCATATGCAGTGTGGGAAGAGACACGAGGTTGAGAAATCTCTATGGGACATGTTGTGTATCGGATGTGCACTCTGTGTGTAGAGACCCTGTGTCCACCCGTGTGACTACCAACATGAACGGATGAAAAATTAAGCAATACACGCCATGTTAGGATTGAACACTCCGTGTAGTCTTACCCAATTACCTAATAGTGTCACCAACAACACGGGTCAATGTTATATTTCTTAGTACACGCCGTGTCCTTCTGGAAACATGCCATGTAGTGTGAGCCATGTCTCAGGACATGTCACTAACAACACAAGTCGGTGAAGTTCATCTAGTACACGCTGTGTCTATCTTGAACACGTCGTGTAGTCTTGTGTTAGGAGAGTCGTGTGGATTAACCGTGTAGAAGGACTTAGGCAGGGGAAGAGGATTCAAGTACATGCCGTGTGTTAGGAGAAAACTCTATGTGTTTGGGTGTTACATGACCAGTTTTAGTAGGATTACACGCCCATGTGAATAGCTTAAGGGAACACACAGTGTAGACATTATACATGCCGTGTAGTCATGTTTTGTGAAACTTGAATGTTTTATTTCTTCTGTTTCCTTCTTGCGCTTCTAGTTTTCATTACTTGATAACCATGATCTAAGGTGTGTGATTAACCTTGCAGAGTTATGCCACTGAGGCGTCCTCTGGTTGTACGCTAGTTTGCAGGCCGTGATCAGACACTGGACATGGCTGATCAGGGACTTCCAACAGATCCTCCTGTTGTGCCAGTCTTGGTACCATCTATTATACCTGACACAGGTGCTGATGCATAGTTCAGAGAGGGATTTATGAGGTTGATGTAGACCTTTTAGGGAACACCACCTCCTGCCCCACCAATGGCAGAATTGACGTGGGTCTTTCAGTAGTAGCATCCTCCCACTTTCTCAGGGAATAGAGGACCCTAGGCTGTAGATTCATGCCTAGAATCCACACTGACAATATTCAAGAATATGGAGATACCTCCATAGTGGAGGGTGAATCTCGCTACCTACATGCTTCGAGACTCTACTAAGAGGTGCTGGGATGTGATCTCACAGGCAGGGTACCAGCATAATATGGCTTGGGATGAGTTCTAGAGCATCTACTATGATTAGTTCTATCCGGAGACCTTGAGGGAAGATCGAGACAGAGAGTTCATGAGTCTGGAGCATGGTACTCTTACTGTTATGGAGTATTCCTCTCACTTCACAGATCTGCAATGTTTCACACCTATTCCAGGAGGTGATGAGTTTTTCCTTGCAAGGAAGTTTAAGGATGGTCTGAGGCACAAAATCCAATCTTAGGTGAACATCTTTAGGTTGACTTCAATATCCTCTATCGTCAACCAGGTGCGGATCATGGAGCGTAATCTGAGGGATTTTGGAGCTGTGAGCCAGGTTCGTTTGGTATCCAGCATTAACATTACTCCTACTGATAGAAAGAAGCATCGCAGGGAGATTTCATGAGGAGATCAGAGTAGGTGGGATGTATCTTCTGGTAGCTAGGTGGTGTGCTACCAGTGTGGGATGAGCAGACATATGAGGCCTCATTGCTCGAGAGACCCAGTGGAGTGTAGATCTTGCAGTAATATGGGTCATCTTCAGCACTTCTATCAGATATTTTCACCATCTGTGGGTGACATGGGTTCTTCTATGACTCCTCGTTCAGGAGTAGCACCGCCAGTTTCCCACCAGCCAGAGAACCGGACTTCTTCTTTCCATTTAGGCTGAGGTGGAGGTCATGTCTGGGGTGGCCTGTCGCCCAATTTTTAGTGACAATAGGGTGGATCAACTCAGAGCGGTCAGGTAGGGTCACAAGGCCGTGGTATAGTCTAGACTTTTGTAGTGGAGAAGACCTAGCAGGAGAAAGATCTCGGAACCTCTATAGTTCGATGTACGATCTTAGTAACATAGGTTTTAGCTTCTGCTCTTTTCGATACAGGGGATTACCATAGATTTATATCTGTTACTGTTGTGGAGAGCCTTGGGCTCTGCATCTTTTCTTCTGTCGATATCTTGATGCTAGACACTCCGTTAGGGATCAGAAAATATAGTGTACCTCAGTGCAAGGAGTGACCTATTGAGGTTGGTGGGTTTCACTTTCTATGGGACCTCTATGTCCTAGAGATGACAGGATATGATGTCATTCTCAGAATGGACTGGTTGGTTCCCTTCCAATCTTTCGTCAATTTCTATCACCGTATGGTGATTTTCATATCACCAGAGGGTGGATTGTTTCTTCATAAGGGATAATGGGATGTCCAGGTGAGCAGAGCGGGCCTAGAGCATCATGGGTTTGGAGGAGTGACATCCCAGATTGCTAGTTTGTATCTGGATGACCAGGGGACTTCGCAGATGGACTTTCCTCCAGAGGTGGATCGTTTCAGAGATGTATTTACAGAGGACTTTTAAAGTTTTCCTACAGAGTTTGAGGTGTAATTTTCTATTGAGCTCGTTCCAAGAGCAGCACCGGTGTCCATTCCTCCTTATAGGATGGCTACACCAGAGTTGCAGGAGCTCAATAAGTAGTTGGAGGAGTTGCAGGAAAAGGGTTTAATCCGACCCAGTACTTCTCCTTGGAGTTCGCCTGTCCTGTTTTCGAAGAAGGCAGATGGTACCCATAGGCTTTGTGTGGATTAATGGAAGTTGAACCAGTTGATGGTGAAGAACTGATATCCTTTACCGAGGATTGATGATCTCCTTGATTAGCTTCAAGGAGCCTGGGTGTTCTCTAAGATTTACTTGAGGCTCGGTTACCATCAGTTGCGCGTTAGACCATCTGATATACCTCTCACAACCTTCTGGAAAAGGTATGGTCTATATGAGTATATGGTTATGTCGTTTGGTCTCACGAACACGCCTGCAGTTTTCATGGCACTGAGGAACCATGTGTTCTATCCATACTTGGATTCCTTCGTGGTTGTCTTCATGGATGATATCTTGGTGTACTATCACACTAGACACAACCATGCCATACATCTTGAGATTATTTTGAGTACACTGAGAGAGCATCAGTTATATACTAAGATCTCAAAATGCCAATTTGGGATGGATCAGATTCACTTCCTGGGTCATGTTATCTCATAGACAGGAGTGTCAGTAGACCTAGATAAAGTGAGAGAAGCAGTTTCCTCAGAGCATCCAAAGAACGTCTTTGAGGTACGGAGTTTTCTAGGGCTGGTTGGATACTACAGATGCTTCATTCAGGACTTTTAACTCTTAGCAGCATCATTGAAGAGTCTGACTAAGAAGGGTGTGAAGTTCTTTTGGTCAGATTCTTGTGAGTCAACCTTTTAGGAGTTGAAAGGGAGGTTGACTTTAGCACTGACACTAGTCTTTCCAAAGTTAGGAAAGAGCTATACTGTGTACTATGATTCTTCAGGTATCGGGCTGGGAGCTATGCTTATGAAGGGAGAAGGAGTCGTTGCTTACAGGTCTCGACAGTTGCGGCCACATGAGAGGAACTACCCGATGCACAATCTCGAGTTGGTGGTAGTTGTTCATGCTTTACGCTATTGGAGACATTATCATCTGGGAGAGCATTTTGTGGTTTTCACCAACCATAAGAATATCAAGTACATATTCACTCAGCATGATCTGAATTTAAGACAGCGAAGGTGTATTGAGTACCATCATACTTTTGACTTCGAGATTGCCTATACGCCTGGGAAAGGAAGTGCAGTGGCTGATGCGTTGGGCAGGAGGACTCAGATACAGGAAGTTCAGGAGGCCAGCAGTGAGTGGAACCTTATGGCTCTATTCTTTGAGATATATTTGGAGGTGAAAAATAGACAGGGGATGACTTTCCTTTCTTCTATATTTGTTACCTTACTCTTCTTCATCGAGTGCAAATGAGGCAGCTATAAGATTCATAAGGCTTATTCCTATGGGAAAGCATGTTAGGAGAGGACCCTATTCCTAGATTAAATATAGGTGAGGATGAAATCTTACGTTTCCAGGGGTGCGTATAGGTGTCAGAAGACATACGCGAGGAGATGATGTATGACTTTCATTCCTCAGTTTGAGCAGTTCATCCTGGTATCACCAAGATATAACGTGATCTACACCGTCAGTATTGGTGGTCAGGTATGAAGAGGGATGTTACTGGTTTTGTTATGAGGTGTTCCACCTGTATGCAGGTGAAGGTGGAGCATCAGCGACCAACATGTATTTTTTGGTAGTTACCCATTCCCGAGTGGAAGTGGAACGATGGCATGATGGATTTCGTGATAGGGTTGCTGAGATTGCCTCGAGGGAATGATGCATTTTGTGTTGTAATTGACAGACTTACGAAGGTTTCTCACTTCTTGATGATCAAGGAGACCTTCAGTGTTGATGATCTAGGAATGTTGTACATCTAAGAGATCATACGTCTGCATGAAGTTCTGCACTCCCTTGTTTCAGAGAGGGATGCCCGTTTTACTTCTTGGGTCTGGCAGGGGCTTCCGAAGGCATTGGGTACACAGGTACTTCTGAGTACAACCTATCATCACCAGACAGATGGCCAGTCCAAGCGTATGATTCAGGTGCTTGAGGACATGCTCTGAGCATGCATTCTGGATTTTGGTGGTTCTTGGGAGAAGCATATACCTCTTGTGGAGTTTTCCTACAATAATAGTTTCCAAGAAATTATTCAGATGGTACCTTATGAGGTTTGGTATAGTAGGCCATGCCGATCACCCTTATGTTGGCTAGAGGCAGGAGAGATAGCTTTTCTAGAACCTTATCTTGTCCAGGAGACCACAGAACATATATAGTTGATTCAGAAGAGGATGACTATTGCACAATATCGTCAGTAGTCTTATGCTGATCAGTGGAGACGACCTCTAGAGTTTGAGGCTAGGGATCATGTTTTCTTGTGTGTTACAACGAGGTTGGGACATAGGAGGATTAGGATATAGGGTAAGATTTCGCAGAGGTATGTCAATCCATTTGAGGTGTTGGAGAGAGTTGGGTCGGTTGCCTATCGATTTCTGTTACCTCAGAGGTACCAGGCTATGCACGATGTTTTTCACGTTTCTCTACTCCGACGTTAATTTTCATACCCGTCTCATGTTTTTCAACCTGAGGAGGTTTAAATCTAAGTGGATGCATCTTTCGAGGAGCATCCTGTCCGGATTTTTGATTGTGCTAAAAATTTTCTACATGGCCGGTTTGTTCGTCTGGTATGAGTTCCATGGCAACACAAGCAGGTACAAGACGAGACTTGGGAGAGGGAGGTCGATGTACGAGAAAAGTGGCCAGAGCTATTCGGGGTATCTTCTTCTACACTGTTCTAGGGAAATTCGAGGATTAATTTCTTTAAAGGGGGAAGTTTGTAGGAACCCAGATCTTCTTTTTGGGTTTGTTTTCCTTTTCTGGTCGTTTTTTGAGGAAAAGAGGTTTTTCTGGAAATTTCTGAAGTACACATCGTGTACTTTATGAGTACACATCGTGTACTTTATGAGTACACACCGTGTACTTTATGAGTACACACCGTGTACTGTGTTTCCATAAAAGGACATGTTCTTGACATGTAATGGCCACACACACGGCCATGTGGGGTGACCTGGAGGCCACCTAAAGTGGAGTACGAAAAAGGAAAGTACACTCCGTGTATTTTCATTTTTTTCATTAAATGTACCAGGGTCGCGTCTAATCACCAAAAATCTCTCCTTCTAGGTCTCATTCGACCGAGATCACCATATGACTATGGATCTTTGACGAACCCCCGAGTGAGCATCTGTCCTCCGAATCGAACACCGTCAGTTGCGTTAGAATCGCATTAGCAAGTTCTCCTTTCTCCTAGAGCACCATCTTCTGATTTATCCTCTCTCGTGTGATATCATGGGTTGAACTTTTTAGATGTTTTTATAGATCTACCATGTTCTAGGTCGATCCAAGGGATGACGTCGGAGTATATCGATCTCCCAACGTTGAGGTAGGTGGTTTGTGCCTTTCCGTTGAAAGTCCTTGGGTATTATGTGCAATTTTGATCAATACCCTTGAATGGGGTATTGTGTGTTTACCATTTTACCCCTGTTGTTTTCCTTCCATGATTTTATGCTTGTGTAGAAGATAATTGGATATGAATATAGTTGTTTGATATGCTTTGGATGTGTTTTCCCATGCATGCTTTGTTTGCGACCGTTGGGTCCTGCTTAGCCTGTTTGGCCACCTTACCTATTTTTTCCATGCTTAGTGTTGTAGGGTGGAGTGTTTGTATTTCTGACATGATTGATATGTTTTAGACTGTTTAGCCAAGTATTTCTATAGGTTTACTTTGGCCATGATTCATTGTTATGCTCGTTGACCTACACAGGGCTGTGAGAACCTGGTATAGTAGACTATAAGGGGAATTGACCGAGAGAGCTTACTCAGAGAGACTTTGAGCACTTTAGACTATAAGGGGAATTGACTGAGTGAGCTTCCTCAGAGATTCTTTGAACCACATTGGGCTATAAGGGGAATTGACGAAGTCAACCTCCTCAGAGAGCCTAGAACCACTTGGGTATATAAGGGGAATTGACCGAGTGATCTTCCTCAGAGAGTCCTTGACTATTTTAGACTATAAGGGGAATTGACCATGTGAGCTTCCTCAGAGAGTCTTTGATCTACTTTATACTATAAGAGGAATTGACCGTGTGAGATTCCTCAAAGAGTCTTTGAATTACTTTGACTATAAAGGGAATTGACTGGGAGTGCTTCCTCCGAGAGTCTTTATATATTCTTATAACTGAACCAGAGGGGATAGGCTACGTGTACTTCCTAGAGTGTTACCATGCTTCATTAGCTTCTTATTTGATATGTGTAATTTTTTACTACTGAGTACTTTCTTGTTTACTACTTTCTATACTATTACCATCCATTTTACTCACTAACTGTTAGGCACAAATCTTTGGGTGGTTGCCTACTAGGATTTAGTCTCACACCCTTTTTGGGCCATGCTTTTGGGCCCAAATAGATTATATTGCGGCAGGAATAGATAAGGGAAAGCACCCTTCTACTTCACGTACTTGACTTCCTATGGAGATGGAGAGCATGGGACCAAGCTTAGTCTTGAGATGTTGAGGAGTTATTTATCTATTTATTTTTTTACTTTGGTTTAGTACTATTTTTATTCCAGCATTGTGATTTATTTGGCTGCTTTCCTATAAATATGTATCTTGCATCATTATATATATGTTCCAGCTATTTATTTCTTTTAGTTTCCACTGTTCACTTTTGTATGGATTATTACTGTTTCCACTGTTGCTATTATCTTGTTCCACTGTGTACTCTTCCAATGAGGGCATAGTTTCCCCACTATCACACCCAAGGCCCTCACTGCTAGCCAGTAGCCTCTGGCATTTGGGGAAATACGCTTGAGGCCATGTGACCAACCAGGCACGGGGCACCTACGGGTGGCTTTTGGAATCGGGATGTTACATGAATTATCACATGTAAGTCATTAAAACATGAAAAAACTATTGATTTGATCATGTAATCCCATTTATAAATAACACCTTGTGTGCAATTAACTTTTTCATGATGAAGTAAAGGTATCACAAGACCCATGGTTTATGAAATATCATGTTATTCAAAATCATATAGTTCCCCTTTCTTGGTGAAACACTTCCATGAGAGTGATCGAATGTGGGAGACCCATTCTTCTATTTTTTTTTATTTTCACACACTACTTATGTGTTTCCTAAATGGAAACCTACCCTCTTTTAAATATTTTCATCTGATATGGGTTGAAAGACATATGTGTAATCCATTATACAATCATCGATTTTCCCATACATAAGCCCCACACATCACTTTATCATCACACCTTTAACAAAACAACCATGATTACCATATGATGTGAAGCTACACTGTAACGACCCAAAGTTTAATTAATGGAAAATTCCTCTTGATCTAGTTAAATGTATCTTTATGAAAAATGTTTATCAGATGTCAAATTCTTTGGTTTTATGTTAATAATTTTGACCGTTGTTAATATAGCCGTTGAATAGTGATCACATGATTAGTATAATTGTAAGGCTTTAACGAACCCAATTTTTACTCAGACAAAGGAAGTGATGGCCTCATCCATTAGAATTGCCCCATACGAAGCCCATTTGTCAGAGATCGGAAAAGAGGTGGCGTCTTTGGGCTTCGCCCTTGACCAAGCCCAAGCTGAGCTACATTATGTCAAGCTCGAATGGGACCGTCTATGGGAAAAGTGGAAGTTGATAGAGATTACCACTCGAGTGATGTTATCCGAGCCGGCCCAAGAGTCTGTCACCATCGCACATCTTACCCTTAGGTCTTATGCGGCTGTTTTAAGGGGTTATGTAACAAATAAGTAGTACTATGTTCATTTACATTATTTTTGTATATAATAATGAATATAATTTCTAGTCATTTTTGATACATTGTAAATAGTTTTTAAAGTACAAATGGTGTTTTTTAGTTATTATTTAATTAAGAAATCTATTTAATTAAATTAATGGATTTTGAATTAAATAATATTTTAATAAAATAATAATAATATTATTAAATTAATTTTTATTAAATATAAATGATCTTATAATTTTATGAATGCAACTAAATTTTTTGTTAAGGTTTGAAAGCCATTTCTGTCAAAACCCGTGAATTTTAGATAAATGTCGGTTTTTATTTTAAAAGTAAAAATTCACATATTTAGAAAATTATTTAGATAAAATAAATGTTATTTTTGGAATCAGGACATCGAAATTATCCAACAGTGATTTTTTCATAATTTTCCGAGACACTAAAATTTTTGGGAAAAAATTAAATACCATTTAAATATGTAATGTGTTTTATGACATCATAATGACCCAATGGTGATGTAATAAAATACCATAATCCTTATGTTCGGCCAATATATGTTTTATCATTAAAATAATGAGGTTTTGGGTTTGTTTGACTTACTTTTCAAAGCATTAATGAACCCCTCAAGACATATTCAACACTTTGCCTTTTTAAATTAATTTCCATGGGAGTGTGACTCACCTCCACATAAGCAACCCTAATATTTTAATAAGTTCGGACTTGGGCCTTATAAAATATTGTTTTCCTCTTTCCTTTTCCAGAAACCATGGGAAAAAACCATGGGATGGTTTGTGGTTTGGATTAGTTTAATATAAGGGGTCCCAAACCTAAATAATAAAGAATTCTCTCACCTTTCCTATATAAACCAACCCAATATCCCACTTCCTCCTCACTAAAATTCTTTGGAGTTCGTCCAAACTCTTCCCTACTCTCTCTAGAATCCTCCCAAGGTTCCCCAAGCTCCCAAGAAGCCTCTCAAAAGCTTCTCTCTAGCCTTTGGAAGCACACTTCCAAGTAAGGTTTTTTTCTTCATTTCTCATTTTTGTCAATATTCTTTAAGTTGTATTGCCCTTTTAATTTCAATTATGAATGTTGGGGTATGGTTTCAAACCTCACACATACTTCCCTCTTATTTTTTTAATGATGGGAGACCCTTTTATCTCTCATTAAATTCCTCCCATGTACACCCGTTACTATGCCGAAATTCCGAAAGGAACTTCTCTCTCTTCTTTTACATTCTAGCAATACTTTTGTATCATGAATCTAAATTCCATTTCAATTGTTGGGACTTGTATCTATATGACCTCCTTACTGTACATTACATGTAAATATGATTAGAAACCCCTTTCTCTCTCATAAACCATTTTTATGAATTCTTATGTCACGCCGTTATGCTGCCGAAATCGCACCGATTTTCTAAGCCAATGTCATTGTGTAGTGAATACCATGCCCATTTCTCCATCAAGGGTATTCAAATTTATGCACATTTACTTATTGATTGTATAGTTTCATGTATGAATTCCACATTCCTTTATTGTGGAATAAATGATTATGTTTTATTAATCCATGTTTTATGATCCATGTGGCACACTTATGCATGAAATGAAATGTTTAAGAAGGGTGCACCCTTATAGCGCTCCAATGCATTGGGTAAAGTATAGTATCATGATAAGTCATGTGCAATGAGTGTTGACTCATGATAATTCAAGTTCAATGAGGGTTTACTTGTGCTTCATGTGCAATGAGGATTTACTCATGCTCCATGTGCAATGAGCCTTGGCTCATGCTAATTCAATGTTAAGTATTGTTGCCACATTTCCATGTTATGATTATCATGATTTATCATGTATTTATGTTCATTTTTCTTTTATGCTCTATTGATATTCCTATTTCCTAACATGTATTTTACTCCTCATGTTATTCCATGTGTACTCCCTTACTGGGCTTTATAGCTCACCCTTTTCTTATGCATGTCCTCAGGTTATCCCATGCAATGCTAAGTACGAGGGAATGTAGTGGTCATGTAAAGGAAGTTTTCAATAAAGGTGTTGTATTTCATGTTTTATGTTTTTATGTAATGATCTTAAGCCCCAAAGACACTAAAACTCTCGATATTCTTTGTTGTATCAAGTGATGTTTTATGTAATAAAGCATGTTTAAGTTGTAATAAAAAGCAGGGTTGTCATAGTTGGTATCAGAGGATAGGTTTAGTTATTTTTGGGATTAGGAAACCCTAGTAAAGCCTTAGATACAAGAATAAGTATAATAATAACGTCCCTAAGTTTTGGTGAGTATTGAGTAAGTGGGTTATCAAGCAAATACATCCCTGTCTGGATACGAGCAGGTAGAGGCGGCTCTGGCACAGATGTATCCCAGGGGTAAAACCCGAAAACACCGCTTTGAGCTAGACTCGAACGAGAACTGGTGCACGACAACAGGCCTTGTTGCACTCTTGGTTACGACACTCCTGGGGGATATGTTTTGATAAATTCACAATCTTAGTATGAACCCTTATTAAGGAAAAAATGCCCCTGATAATATATGTTAGAAAGTAGATCATGAAAAGCCTAGACTGAATCCTATAGACTCATGAGTTAAAGAAATTAAAGTTTATTTATAAGTCATCAACTTTTGTCTTTGGATTACCCTTTATGTGTTACCCCTAAATTTGTTTTATTCTAGCCAATGGCCGGTAATAGGAGGACTCGGGCTAAAAACTGTTGTGAAGATCAATGTGATGATTGTACTAATGAGATGTCCAATCCAATGGGAGCAGGAATCGCAAACTTTGTCACACTTCTCTCTCATCGAACTCAAGTTTTTAATAGAAACACGGGTCAAGAGGAACGTTCAACCCCCCCTAAGAAAGAACAAGTCACTATCAAGAGCTTCATGAGACAAATTCCTCCTACTTTTAGTGGATCATCTGATCCCACGATCGCTGAACAATGGATCAACTCCATTGAAAAGATATTCTCCATTCTTCAATGTTCTGAACAAGAGAAGGTTCTCCTGGAGGCTTATCGTATGGAGGGTGAAGCTGATCAATGGTGGACATTGATCAAAAATACAAAGCCTGAGGAGGAGATCGAGGCTTTGGAATGGAAGGAAATCTGGAAGATGTTTTTTGATAAATATTTTCCGCGCACCCTCCGTCTTAAGATGGAAAGCGACTTCCTTTCCCTCAAGCAAAAAGATGAAGAATCTGTGGGAGCATACGAGGAAAAATTCACAAGGCTTGCACGATATGCTTTCGGCTTCGTCGTTAACCCCGAATACAAGGTTGACCGCTTCTTTGGTGGGCTGAAGCCTAGCTTGCGGAAAGCATTAGCGATCCGTGACTTCGACAGCTATGAGGAAATTGTCCGATGTGCCCTCAAGGTCAAAATAGAGATCAGAGAATCATAGGGGTATCATGGGGAAAAGAAGCATAAGTTGGACTTCAATACTGGTGGTCCGATGGATAAATCCAATGGCGCTAAGAAGTTCCAGCACCCCACTTGACAAAAGTGCGGAATGAAGCACCCTGGAAATTGCCTTAAGGGGACGAGAAAATGCTTCAGGTGTTCTAGAGAAGGGCACCTAGCTTTTAACTGTCGGTAAGAAGGACCCGCGACTGCGACAGAGGAGAGGAATGCTCCGTTCGAACCTCAACATGTTGTTCAATTCTACAAATGCGAAGAACTAGTTCATTTTGCAAATCAGTACCCTAATCCAAGGGTTATCGGAGGCAAATAACAACCTCCAAGACAGCAAGGAAGAGCTTTTGCCATCACTTCTGACGAAGTGAACCCTGACAACGAAGTGGTGACAGGTACGCTAGTTATTCATTCAAGAATAGCGAACATACTTTTTGATTCAGGTTCTACGCATTCTTTTATATCTCGAAATTTTAGTAGAACAATCCCAGCACCACCACAAATCATGGAAGTAAAGATGTCGGTGAGTATGACAAATGGGGCAATCATTGCATCCCATGAATATAAGTCCTCCCCTGTTATAATATGTGTATTGAATTTCCCGGTGAACCTCGTCATACTCCCTTTGGTGGAATTTGATGCAATTCTTGGCATGGATTGGCTTTCCTTATATAGAGCCAACATAAATTCTCAGGAGAGGGAAATCACACTCCATATGGAGAATCGACCCCCGATTCTTTACAAGTGTCAGGAGGAAGATGAATCTCCTTTAGCTCCATTATCTCAAGAATGGATATTACTGCCCTACGAGCAAGTGTATCTAGCTCAGATGATTGAGTCCAAAGAAGAAACCATCCTTGAAGAAATTCCTATTGTGAGGGAATTCGCGGAAGTGTTTCCCGAGGAACTGCCTGGTCTTCCTCCTAGAAGAGATGTTGAGTTCTCAATTGAACTTATACCTGGGGCATTACCAATATCCAAGACTCCATATAGAATGGCTGTTGTTGAGCTTGAAGAGCTGAAGAAAAAACTACAGGAGAATCTAGATAAAGGGTTTATATGCCCAAGTGCTTCACCATGGGGTACACTAGTCCTCTTCGTCAAGAAGAAGGATGGGTCAATGCGGCACTGTATCGACTATCGTGAACTTAACAAAATCATGATAAAGAACAAGTATCCTCTCCCAAGAATCGATGACTTGTTTGATAAGTTGCGTGGAGCACAATACTTCTCCAAGGTGGATTTGCGGTCGGGATATTATCAAGTAAGGGTTAAGAAGGAAGATATCCCCAAGACTGCTTTTTGTACAAGATATAGGCACTATGAATTCATAGTAATGCCTTTCGGACTCACCAATGATCCAGAAATATTCATGGACTTGATGAATAGAGTCTTTAGAGATTACCTTGAGAAATTTGTGGTAGTATTTATAGATGATATTCTAATATACTCCAAAACCAAGGAGGACCATGAGGAGCATTTAAGAACTGTACTAGAGACTTTGCGCAAGGAGAATCTCTATGCAAAGTAGAGAAAGTGTGAGTTCTGGTTGAAGGAGGTCTCATTCTTGGGCCGTATCATCACAAGCAATGGGATATCTGTGGATCCCTCCAAAACAGATGCAATTGAGGGATGGCCGAGGCCAACATCGGTAATGGATATCCGTAGCTTCTTGGTGTTAGCTGGATATTATCGACGATTTGTGAGAAATTTATCACGATTGTCCAACCCTCTTACCAAGCTAACTCGAAAGGGAGTAAAGTTTTCTTGGAGTGATGAATGTGAAGAAAGCTTCAAGGAGTTGAAAAGGAGGCTTATCACTGCACCCGTACTCACTTTACCCACAAGTGGGGAGCTTTTTGTGGTATTCAGTGATGCTTCGAAGAAGGGCTTAGGATGTGTGCTGATGCAGAATGATAATGTGATATCCTATGCCTCAAGGTAGTTGAAAATCCATGAGCGAAACTATCTAACGCATGTTATGTAGTTGGCGACGGTGATCTTTTCCTTGAAAATCTAGCGGCATTATCTCTATGGAGAGAAATGTGAGATATATACTGACCACAAGAGTCCTAAATATATATTCACATAGAAAGAGATTAATATGCGCCGGAGAAGATGGATAGAGCTCATCAAGTATTATGACTTTTCAATACATTACCACCCTGGGAAAGCGAACAAGGTGGCAGATGCCCTAAGTAGAAAGGATCCAGCGATTCTATCAATGATGAGAATTGAGAAGGATCCAATCTTCTTAGACTTGATGAAGATGGACGTGGGAATCATAAAGAAGGGAACATCATCAATCCTTTCACAAATGATTGCTCAACCATCTCTTTTGGAAAGGTTAAATGATGCTCAAAAGGATGGTGTGGGAATTCAAGAAAAAGTAGAAGCTATCAAAAAGGGAAAATCCTCGGAGTTTAATGTTAATGAAGAAGGAATTGTGTGGTTTGGGAAAAGACTATGTGTTCCATCAAGTCCGGAGCTGAAGAAGGAACTTTTGGATGATTCACATAGTTCAAATTTCTCTATTCACCTAGGGAGCACAAAGATGTATTGAGATCTCTGAGAAAACTTTTGGTGGGATAATATGAAGAAGGAGATTGCTTTATATGCATCAAAGTGCCTGGTGTGTCAGCAAGTGAAGGAAGAGAGGCAGAAGTCTAAGGGGATGATGCAACCATTGCCCATACTAGAATGGAAATGGGAGAACATCACCATGGACTTTGTCACCGAAAATCCAAGGACATCCAAAGGAAACAATGCAATCTGGGTTGTTGTGGATCGTCTTACAAAGACTGCACACTTCATTTCTATTCGGGAGGATTTCTCATTGGATCAATTGGCACAGATATATATTAGGTAAGTGGTAAGGTTGCATGGAGTACCACTATCTATTGTGTCTGATTGAGATCCAAGATTCACCTCTATGTTTTGGAAGAGTCTTCAACATGCTCTAAATACCGAACTAAACTTCAGTAAGTCCTATCATCCTCAAACTGATGGCCAATCCGAACGGACTATCCAAACACTTGAGGATATGTTGAGAGCGTGCTCAATGGACTTTAAAGGAGGATGGGATCAACATCTTCCTCTGGTTGAGTTCTCTTATAAAAACAGTTTCCACTCAAGCATCCAAATGGCACCATATGAAGCCCTTTATGGGAAAAGGTGCAGAACACCGGCATGTTGGGATGAGGTCGGTGAACGTAAGCTGCTCGGACCAGAAATGGTCGAGGAAATGGTGGAGAAGGTGAAAACCATTCAGCAATATATCAAGGCAGCCCAGAGTCGACAGAAGAGTTATGCAGATAATCGTCGACGAGACCTTGAGTTTAAAGTTGGAGACATGGTGTTTTTACGCATATCTCTGTGGAAGAAGGTCATGAGGTTTGGAAAGAAATGGAAGTTAAGTCCAAGGTACATCGGCCCCTTCGAGATTCTTGATCATGTTGGGGTTGTGGCCTATCGACTAGCACTTCCCCCTACCATGGCCAAGGTGCATGATGTCTTTCATGTATCCCTCTTAAGGAAGTACATATCGGACGCTTCACATGTACTCTCTTATGAGGTGGTACAATTAGAAGACGATCTTTCTTATGAGGAGAAACCAGTGAAGATCTTAGATCATAGAGAAAAAGTTCTACGAAATAAGACAATGCCCCTCGTCAAGGTATTGTGGAGAAACCACAAGTTTGAAGAAGCGACTTGGGAGTCGGAGGATATGATGAAGCTGAGTTACCCACATTTGTTTTAGTTTGGGGAAAGGAAAATTTCGAGGGAAAAATTTCTTAAGGGGGGAATATTGTAACGAACCAAAGTTTCATTAATGGAAAATCCCTCTTGATCCAGTTAAATGTCTCTTTATGAAAAATGTTTATAAAATGTCAACTTCTTTGGTTTTATGTTAAGAATTTTGACTGTTTTTAATATAGCTATTGAACAGTGATCACATGATTAGTTTAAATGTAAGGCTTTAACGAACCCAATTTTTACTCAGACAAAGGAAGCAATGGCCTCATCCAGTAGAATTGCCTCATACGAAGCCCATTTGTCAGAGCTCAGAAAAGAGGTGGCATCTTTGGGCTTCGCCCTTGACCAAGCCCAAGATGAGCTTCATTATGCCAAGCTCGAATGGGACCATTTATGGGAAAAGTGGAAGTTGATAGAGATTACCACTCGAGCGATGTTATCCGAGACGCCCCAAGAGTTTGTCACCATCGCACACCTTACCCTTAGGTCTTATGCGGCTGTTTTAAGGGGTTATGTAACAAATAATTAGTACTATGTTCATGTACAGTATTTTTGTATATAATAATGAATATAATTTCAAGTCATTTTTGATACATTGTAAATAGTTTTTAAAGTACAAATGGTGTTTTTTAGTTATTATTTAATTAAGAAATCTATTTTATTAAATTAAGGGATTTTTGAATTAAATAATATTTTAATAAAATAATAATAATATTATTAAATTAATTTTTATTAAATATAAATGATCTTATAATTTTATTAATTCAATTAAATTTTTTTATTAAGGTTTCAAAGCCATTTCTGTCAAAACCCGTGAATTTTCGATAAATGTCGGTTTTTATTTTAAAAGTGAAAATTCAAATTTTTAGAAAATTATTTAGATAAAATAAATTTCATTTTTGGAATCAGGACGTCAAAATTATCCAACGGTGAATTTTTCATAATTTTCTGATATAGTCAAATTTTTGGGTAAAAATTAAATACCATTTAAATATATAATTTGTTTTATGACATCATAATGACCCAATGGTGATGTAATAAAATACCATAATCCTTATGTTCGGCCAATATATGTTATATAATTAAAATAATTAGGATTTGGGTTTGTTTTACTTACTTTTCAAAGCATTAATGAACCCCTCAAGACATATTCAACACTTTGCCTTTTTAAATTAATTTCCATGGGAGTGTGACTCACCTCCACATAAGAAACCCTAATATTTTAATAAGTTCAGACTTGGGCCTTATAAAATATTTTTTTCCTCTTTCCTTTTCCAGAAAACATGGGCAAAAACCATGGGATTGTTTGTGGTTTGGATTAGTTTAATATAAGGGGTCCCAAACCTAAATAATAAAGAATTCTCTCACCTTTCCTGTATAAACCAACCCATTCTCCCACTTCCTCCTCCCTAAAATCCTTTGTATTTCGTCCAACCTATGCCCTACTCTCTCTAGAATCCTCCCAAGGTGCCCCAAGCTCCCAAGAAGCCTCTCACAAGCCTCTCTCTAGCCTTTGGAAGCACACTTCCAAGTAAGGGTTTTTTTCTTCCTTTCTAATTTTTGTCAATTTTCTTTAAGTTGTATTTCCCTTTTAATTTAAATTATGAATGTTGGGGTATGGTTTCACACCTCCCACATACTGACCTCTTATTTTTTGAATTATGGGATACCCCTTTCTCTCTCATTAAATTCCTCCCATGTACACCCATTACTATGCCGAAATTCCGAAAGGAACTTCTCTCTCTTCTTTTACATTCAAGAAATAATTTTGTATCATGAATCTAAATTCCATTTCAATTGTTGGGACATGTATCTATATGACCTCCTTACTGTCCATTACATGTAAATATGATGAGGAACCCATTTCTCTCTCATAAACCATTTTTATGAATTCTTATGTCACGCCGTTATGCTGCCGAAATCGCACCGATTTTCTAAGCCAATGTCATTGTGTAGTGAATACCATGCCCATTTCTCCATCAAGGGTATTCACCTTTATGCACATTTACTTATTGATTGTATAGTTTCATTTATGAATTACACATTACTTTATCGTGGAATAAATTATTATGTTTTATGAATCCATGTTTTATGATCCATGTGGCACACTTATGCATGAAATGAAATGTTTAAGAAGGGTGCGCCCTTATAGCGCTCCAATGCATTGGGTAAAGTATAGTATCATGATACGTCATGTGCAATGAGTGTTGACTCATGCTAATTCAAGTTCAATGAGGGTTTACTCATACTTCATGTGCAATGAGGATTTACTCATGCTCCATGTGCAATGAGCCTTGGCTCATGCTAATTCAATGTTAAGTGTTGTTTCCACATTTCCATGTTATGATTATCATGCTTTATCATGCCTTTATGTTCATGTTTATTTTATGCTCTATTGATATTCCTATTGTCTAACATGTATTGTACTCCTAATGTTATTCCATGTGTACTCCCTTACTGAGATTTATAGCTCACCCTTTTCTTATGCATGTCCTCAGGTTATCCCATGCAATGCTAAGTACGAGGGAATGTAGTGGTCATGTAAAGGAAGTTTTCAATAAAGATGTTGTATTTCATGTTTTAAGTTTTTATGTAATGATCCTAAGCCCCAAAAACACTAAATACCTCGATCTTATTTGTTGTATCAAGTGATGTTTTATGTAACAAAGCAGGTTTAAGTTGTAATAAAAAGTAGGGTTGTCATATACATAGACCAATCCTATCACATGACTTTAAATTGTGAAACTTTAACAACATGGGTTTTTGATTCCTTTTTAAAAAAGATATGTAGGAAACCTCTTTAAGGTTCAATACCAACATCTCCATCCTTCATGAGGAGTACTAAACATCAGAGAACCTACCTATGAGGCTTTTTTATATATAGTATCCATCTTTCAAAACATTAAATTGTGGTCATCTTTACAAGACATTAAATTATTATTGGATCTATAAGATTTTAAATGATTAGTGTCTCCACATAGCTTTAAGAATTGAGTTACTCTTTTAGAATTTAAACTTTGAGAACCTCATTGAATGGATTTATACCATAACGAATCATCTTATTAATATTTAAATTTTAGACCTAGTTCCACTTTATAAAAATTATAATAATTCCACATACCTTGGTGTGGGAAACAAATAGTAGAATCCAATGTGATCAACCCATTCATCCCTTCGATCAAAGGTATCCTTCTTATTAAGGAAATAAGTTATGCAATTAATCAATTCCCACAAGGATGGTGCTGAGAAGGAATTGATAAATTTGATTAAATCTATGAGGGAGTCTCAGGTTAGGTAATAATCTCCTTGATGTGATAATCCAAGCTCCCATCCTCCCATCCGATGAAGGGATCCATAATCATCATCCCGATGGTGGGAGACCAATCACCTTTGGAAAATAGGAACGAGACTAAACCAAAATGGTGTCCCATAATGGGAAGCATAAAAATTAGTGATCCAATTAATTTGAGGAAGAGGATTAATAAGTTTTAAAATGATAACGAATAAGCTCAAGTTCTTCATCCAAGAGTTTGATTGTATGATTTAGTGGATCTCGTGGCTCACTGAGGGCTTTTTGGGTAGTGTGAGGGGTTAGTGGGAATTCATTGAGAGTCTAAAAGATGCCAATGAAATGGAATGTTTTCATAATTTTATAAAATTATGTGTCTAATGACACATCCATAGGAAGGGATGTGAGTGGTGTAATAGTTCCCACCACCATTTCCTTGAAAAGATGCCATGACACTATGATCTATCACAGAGGAAACTATAGTAGGATCTATAATAAGATTTGAATCAATAGTACCATGATAGACACTAGATATATTGATTATTGTTATACTTTTTAGAACATATATCATCATTATGGAATAATTGGAATGTATCCCATGAATAATAAAAAAGAGACATTACTAATCGCATTGGGTTATTCCCTCTATTGGTGCCTATGGAATAGGTCATTGTTTGAGGATCCCATATTGATGTGATTTTTATTATGTGTAACACACAAGGAGGGATTTATGTTGCATATTAATAGGTAAAATATTTTTATTTTTTTAAATAAATTTGATATTTTTTTCTTAGGGTATATGAGAGTTAACATAATTGTTGTGCGGGTAACCTCATTATCCAAATGTTCCATGTAATTGACCAATAAAGAAAATATTTTTTTATTATCTATTTTTTATGATTTATACTTGTGATGGATTGAAGAGGGAGGATTTACCACCAAATGATATTCAAGTTCCATATCCTCAAGATACATAATTATTGTCTTTCTCTAGGCAAAAAATAATTGTGATTCCCAAATGATGATAAAAAAGACATGTGGAGGATTTTATGAGTTGAAGAAGATCGAATGAATCTTACATGGAACTAAAGAATTCTAAAATCACTATAAAAAAGAAGTTTTAATGAATAATATATGATCATATAGAATAATTAGAAACCCATATAAAATTGGTTGAGTAAAGTTAGAAGGTTCATTTTAAATATGCTTCTAGTCACACAAAACACATTTAGAGGCTATGTAATTAAGAGGATGTGGGACAGTAAGTGATCCAATAAAGGGAGAGCATTGTAGGGTGATGTAATGGTAGGGGATACATGGAGTTTACATGGATAGGTATGTGTTTGGAAGGGAGGGTGGTGCTTTAGAGAGGGTTTCGTGGCTGAGGATTGATTGGGTTTGAAAATATCTCTAATATTGTGTTTAAAAAGAATGAACAAAATCAATACCTATAAGTCAGATAAGGTTTTATTATTTATAAATAATTAATAAATATTAAAGTAAGACTATTGAAATAGTAATTCCTTTGACCATTGATACATATATTAAATATCCAAATACCCTAATTACATTAAAAAAATATGACAAAACATTAGTAAGTGTTGTTGTGATTAAAACTAAATAGTATTTAGGCTACCTGGGTAAATAATAATGTGACATAACTAATCAATAAAATTTCATAGTAGTCAAAATTCTAAAATTATGTAATGATACAAATCATTATATAGTTACAAAATGTATTGGATATGGCTTGATATTATTTTGTAATGTAAAATGGGTGGGTCTGGATGGGAAAATCTAAGCCCACATGTGCTTATATGCATGCAAGGTTATCCTAAAAAAGTCTTCATTCCATATAATAATAATTTTTCAAGCCCATCATACCCTGAAATAGATGAAGGTAGGCTTATGGGAATCCCACATTTTGTAATTAGTTTTATAAATTTTGAATTTATCCCAACCCAACCCACAATTTATAGGTACAAACTAGCACATCATAAAGGAATATAAATAAAAAATGATATCTTGTAGAACCTTACATGATCATATACTAAAAGAGAAGAAACATGAAAAAATATATAAGATATACAAAATAGAGCTATGTATACAATAGCAATAATCACAAATTTAGGAATATGACTAAAAATTTAGAAAAATAAAAATCCTATCATATCATTAAAAACAAAAAACAAAGTAAAAAAGATAATTAAAAAAAATTAAGGAATGAAATCCCTAAATTTGGCCTCAGATGATAAGTAGATGGACCAAATGAGGTTGATCTAAGATAGACAGAAGCTCAATGATGAGGGGCTTGTATGAATTTATTTGAGACTTAGAGGGTTAACTAGGCTTAGGGTATTGTACTTTCATGTTTTTTGTGTGTGGGTAAGGTAAATTTAAACTTTTTTAAGAATAAGTCTACAAGTGATCCCATATCTAGTTTGATTGTATCTATTTTTACCCCATGCCATACTGAGACAATAACTGATTCAAGGTGGGTAGGGAACTTCTTTAAAACTCATCATATTGAATATCATTTATAATAATTAAATATTTTTTATAAATTTTTTATTCATTGTCAATTATTTTAATTTATTTTACATGAAATTTAATTATGAGTGTTTTTTATAATCAAAATAAACACTGTATATTTTTTTTTAATTTTTTTTATCAAAGTTTCAAGTTCGCAATAATTCTCTAATGATCATTATTAAATGTTATATAACCCTTTAATTAGTGGGTTTGATATCATTTTTAAATAATCATCATTTATTTTGAATTTTTTAATTTTTTGTACCCGTAACGAGGTTCATGGAAATATTGTTATTTTAAACCTTGAAACTTAAAACATATAAACCTGCTATAAAATATAGGAATTGGAATTTTTTTTCTTTAATTGAATCTTTGTGATAAATAAATACCATTATTAAAATAATAATATAAAGTTACAATTTTTTTTAAACATAAAAGAAAATAATTATAAATTATCAATGTTTTGAAAAAATAGATTTTTTTGAGAATTTTTTAATTTTTATTTAAATAAATACTAATTTAATTGGATTATTAATAAAATATTTTATTTTAATAGTAATATATAAATGAGTTATTATTTTATTTATTTATATTATTATTATAATCATTATTTTAATTGGATATCTATTTATGATTTAAATAAAATTATAACCCTTTTTAATTGATAAGTATATATTTTCAAATACTAACATTTTTTGGCGTGTGATGTGGTTAAAGATTCAAAGATGGGTGAAAGTGGATTATTACCATTGGAAGAAGGACATGTTAATCAAACCACCACCCCAAATAACTTTTTGTTAAAATAATAAACAAATTGGTAGGAAAAATTGGGAAGAAGTGTTAAGGCGGTGAATGTTACCATTCCCAACAATAGATGAATCTTGAGAGGATGCACAACTAATTTAATGAAAGTAATTATTATTATTTCTCTTACCAATGAAACAAGTGGGATGCTAGTGGTCACCCATAGAGAATAATTAATTCTTAATAAGTTAGATAAGTTTTAAAATTTATAAAACACATGACTATAAATACTAAAATACTAGAATGTATTATAGGAATGAAATCCTTGAGTTCGAACCCATAGTGAGAAGGGAAACTATTAAAATTCAATAACTATGATTATTATTTTTTTAAAAATGTAAATGACTAATTAACCTAAAAGAAACCAAGTAAATATGTATTCTAATAAGAATTTTTAATTTTAGACTCATGAATATTTTTTTTAAAATGGATGATAATAGTTATTAAGTCATCCGGATCAGGCCCCAGTGAATCCCTTAGTCAATATAAACACTATATTATCTATGATTCTAACCTTTTCTCAGGGTTAAGTACACTAGATTACTTAAAAGTTGGGTAACTCAAAACCATGTTTAAATATAGACCGAGAACTAACCTAGTAGTTATAGTGGAAGTCACACTCAAGATCTCAAATAAAAATCACTCTCTCAAACCGAGTCAATGTTCATGCTCTATAGAAAGAGAAAATGATACAAAAAATAGAATGAGCGTAAAAAACCTTCATGATAATCATAAAAATACAGTTACTATATTAAAATAATTCCCTTAAAATTATAAAAACCTAGGAAAAACTAACCACCCTCTCATGCAGTACATAATAGGTAGAAAAAATAAATTCAAACATGTAAAGGATCTAATGTACTCTAGCCAAAGTATAGTAGAAAACCTCCTGAATTTGATGATTTGGAAGTGTATTAGCTGCATCATCTTATAGATAGAGCACTCCAACTGATATCTTTATGTACCTTCACATTGTATCTTCATATCTCCACTTCAAATCATTATCATTTTGAGTTAGCCCCAACCCCTCTAGATAACAATAAATCCATCATTAATATATCTTCTCAAATATCTTAGAATATATCCAATATATCCAACATATCTAAGAGAAAGAGAGGCTAGAATAATATGTATATCTTCACCAGATACAACCATTATGGTGTAACATAATTTCTTTTATCATAGACCCCATATACACCATATTTATATATCCATACTGTGGTGTAGAGTTCATACAACAAAATAGTGCTTCATGGACAAAATCCGCAATCCATTTCCAAAATGATACCCTCCATGGTGTTACGTATCCCTACCTGACAACCACCAAGTAATGTAGATCAGGTGTCCCTTCTTATTTATTCAATGATGCAACAAGGATCCTTATGCTGAAACAACCCTAGTACTACAGCTTGACCCATTTCCAAATATTACACCTCCATATTTTAATGGAACCCTATGCCACCACTATTGGAAAATAAAAAGGAAAGCTTAGAAGATAGTGTATTTTTTTCAATCTTGATCCATAAATGAAATTCACCATCCAAAAGGTTTTGATCCACCCCCACTTGTTGGTGTAGGGTTCTCTATGGAAATTTCCATTGATTATTTCACAAAAATGTTTAGAATGTCGAACACCAAATTCTGATATCCCTGTAGCATTAATGTTGGGAGAGTATCTCTAGAGAATTTAAAATTGATGATATTTCCCCAAAATTATTTCATCATCCCACTTAATTATAGATCAAAAATATTGTAATTCACATTTATTTTATTTGAACATTTCAATCAAAATACACATCGATTCAATCAAAACAAGGAAACTTTTGGAGGGAGGTAACCAATTGGATTTTGAATTTTGAAATCCAATAATCATGAATAATATCATCATTAGTTGGTTTTTTATTTTATTTATTTTATTTATTGTTTTATTATATACATAATTTTTTTTTACAAAAACTATTTATTTTTAAAACACTCAAAATAATTTTGGTATGTATATTTTTTATGTAAAAAAAACTTCTCAAAGAAATTTTTTATTAGGTATGACCCTTTAGAGTTTTGTACTATTTACAATGTGGGATTTCAAAAGTTTCTGTTGACCTTATACACCCACACCTCCAAAATATGTGAATCATACCAAAAAATAATTATTTATTATTTATGAATGAAATTATAACAATCCCCCACATTTATTCATAAATATTAACTATCTAGATAAAAAATGATTCATTATATCTAATAAAGGCATCTTTTGATTTAAACCTTTACTTAGTATCAATATCTCAAAGTATTATCATATTTACAAGTTTTTGAATCATTAATTTTCTTAATATTTAAGATAAATATGATATATTATATATACAATTATATTTCCATACAATATCTCATTTTGTTTCACTTTCATCGCCATGAGCTTATATCCTTTTCATGAACTCTCTAAGGAGTAAACCCATTAACTCCTATAAGAAGTGGAACCACTTCTAAGTTCATATATGAAAAATATTACAATGTATTTTCATCATTATAACACACAAATCATTGAGTATTAGTATTTTATAAGAGTTTATAACATAACCTATTGTCATAATGAATAATATTGACACTAAGTAGTTAGTGTTATAATAATAAATATCAAAAAACATCTTCGTAACTTGTTTTTACCCATAAAACACTTTTATTATAATCTACCTAAAGAAAGTTTTTGTTTTCACTTATAAAAAATAATTATTCTATAGGCATTAACACCATATTTTTTTTATTTTTATGAAAAATCTCTCTATAGAGATTTTATAACAAGTTTTGTAAGGTTTTTACACAATCTCACATAGACACTTGTTATGGTACCATATTGTAATAATTATATCGTATAATAATGTCTCAAACTTATATGTCTATAATTTTCAATGTTCATGAAATTATTTTCCTTTGATAGAGTTACTTCACTATTAAAATTTATATACATATGAGGCATTAGATTATACCACAATCTAATATCCAATAATAGATTCCTAATCTAGTTAGCTTCCTTTCCACATGTCACTAAGGAAATAAACTATGACTCCATGGTTGAATGTGAAATACCTACGTTGGTAAAAATACATCCTATTGGTTCTTTTTGGTTAATATTGTTTATTGAAAATGTTTGAGGTTGTTGAAGAAGGATGGTTTTAAAAGGATGAATAAAGACTAAGCACACATTTCTAAACTAATCTCATGGAGTGTGAATGATTGAACTGATCTCACAGAACATGAATGTCTGAATTGATCACACAAAGCATGAATGTCAAAAATGATCAAGCATAATGTAAATGTCAAAACTAATCTCATATAGTAGTCACACAAAGAACCACATGATTTTCCAAAGATCTCACATTAAGATCAAGCAAATCATCTGCAGAAATTTCATGATTATCATAAGATATCATGGAGATATCATGTAATCCACCTAAAGACATTGTATGATTGTCAAAATATCTCATGGAGTGATCATGTTAAGCACTCAAAGATATTTCATAATTGTTCTAGGATCTCAAGGAGAGATCATGCAATGTGAATGAATATAAAAAAGCTATAAAAGATGGAGATATCACATAGTCATTCAAAAAAACATGATAACATGATTTTATTTGGATTTCATGATGGAATCTTGTGAAGTGCTTGAAGAAAAAGTTGCTGACATTGCATGATTATCATTTTATATCACGATGGGGTCATGAAATGTGCTATAATACAATGGGTCTATCCACATGATTTTCCTTGGATCTCATAATGAGATCACATGAAGTTCCTAAATATACTTACAATGATCATGTGAATCGCTTTCAACATGTAGCAGGTGATCATGTGAAGTGATAACATGAAGCACATTATGCCGATTTATGAGGTGGTGGAATAGATGGATAACCACAATTTGAATAGTCAAAGTAGTGGATCTATGCCTATAAATATCTATAAAACCATCCTTAAGAAGCTATAAAGTTTTATTAGAAGAAATAGTATTTTTCATGACCTGAATAAAGACTTGTGTTGGAGTTTTTTGATTTTTATAATCAATAGAAAGTGTTATGAAAGGATCTTGTGAAGGATTCTCATGAATTGAAGTATGTGTTGGGTGTTTTTTCACATAGGAAGACCTATCGATATCACATGACCCACATGAAATGAACAAGGTATCATGATCCATTTGATCTTAACAAGGTCTCACAATCCGCATGATCTGAATAACGTCTCATGATCCACATAAACATAAGAAGATCTCAAAAAAGGTTCTTGAGAAGGGATCTATGAATTGGTAATAGAAAGACCTGTTAGAGTCATGTAATCTACATGAATAGAATAGAGTCTCACAGTGGATACATGTGATCCACATGATCTGAAGGGTGACTTGTGAAGGGGTATCATAGAGGGGTCTTACAGAGGAGTCTCAAGCAAAGAAAATTTTCATCTCATTGATGAAATAAGATCATAAAGACACACATGTGTGTTAATGAAATAAAAACTAACTGTTAGAAGAATTTACTAGAGGATCAGTGCATTCACTTCAGCGAAAGAGTATCAAGATTTCAAAATGTGAATGGTTGTAAACTAGGAGGGAAAATGAGTCTGTTATAAAATCTATAATAATAGTGAGATTTTTTAGATTAGGTACATAAATACATTGAATTTTTATGATCCTTGTAAATAGCCTGATGAGGGTGAACCAATCAGAATTGATGTTCCTGTTTATGTTTTAATTTCCATTTATACTGTGTAATGGAAAATAGAGAGAAGAGAGTTTTTTCTAATGATGAAACAATATCTGAAGATATAATTGTTTTAATATTTCACACCATGGTTCACCCCCTCTTATAATAGTTAACCAAGTTGGAATAACAATTGGTATCAAAGGGAGAGGTTAAAATCAGTGTTTCTCTTTCAGTGGTTTCAATGGAGGTTGTTAATCATAAAGGTGTTCTGATATTCGATGGAAAAAATTTCCATTTGTGGAATAATTAGATGTAACACTACTTATGATCATTATGTATGGATGTATTTATAGCTGAAATATATGGTATTTATATTAGTGTGAAAAGTGGAGTTTTATCAGAAATTTTTTTAAGATAATTGGATGATGATGCTAAAATAATCAATTCCTTAATAGGATCGTTATCAAACACAATCTATATAAAGGTAATGTCATGTAAGTCAGAACATACCATATGGTAAAATATTCTAAAATCTATGAAGGTGATTTTAAAGTCAGAGAATAAAAATTGAAGGTTCTACGGAAAAAATATGAGGATATGAGAATGAACCCCAATGAGTAGATAGATATATTATTTGACTAGGTAAATGTTTTCATAGAATACACCTGTGGTATCAAAGAAATTATTGATTATGTAAATATCATTAAGAAAATATTGATATGAATTCCACCTCGTTTTAATGCAAAAGTCTCAATACTGGAAGATAAATATCCAAATAAGCTAACATTGGATATCTTACACCACCCTCTTGTCACATATTAGTTGAGAAATGATGATAACGAGTCTATGAAAAAAGGTAAATATAAAGAGGTGGATTTGAAGTCTATGAAGAAGATCACTATAGTGGATGGTCAGGAAGAATAAGAGGTAGATGAGGTCATGTCATTTATTTCCTCAAATATATGAAGTAGAAAAGTAAATTTTAAAGGGAAACTTCCTCTAGCATGATTTTGATGTGGAAAGGTCATAAATCTTGTAGAAAAGTTACCCAAGAATTTCCCACACAATTTTGTGGATGAAGTTGAAATTACCATTATTTTTCTATCCTATGTGAAAGGTAAAAAAATGTGAAGTGAAATTTATTCAAGAAAAATAATATTCTTTCATAAGAGAATAATAGTTTTAAACAAATTGAGTTATAAGAAATGAAAGATTGAAAGGTTCATGAATAATATTCTATAGTGGCAGTTGTTGGAAATTCCCAATCAAGGGATGAAAGTGATAATGATGAAGGAGAAGTCTAAATAAGAGTTGATCTTTAGGTTGAATTAGAAACTACACTTGAGGAGATATAAGTCTGGTTAATCAAAACAAAGAAGTCAAATAGGGTGGTTCTTGATTCCAAACTCTATATGTTGCATCAGGAATAAGAGAAGTCAAATATGAAGTATGAAATTGAAAATATCATATTCAAAAATCTAGATAACAAAATGAAATTCTTTGAGTTTAAAATCAAGGTTAATGAATAGACCAAGGTTATCGATGGTATGAATAACACAATAAAATATCATGTCTAACATATTGAATAACTTGATAAGGAAGTTATTATCCTATGAAGAAAGGTTAAGTTTTAAGATAAACACTTGAATCTTAATATGATTTTGTGAAATTAGGTTCCAAAGGTGATAGAAAAATGAAATTTAAAATCAGAGGTCTAGCAAAACAGTTAAAGGAATGTTTGGAGAAGAATATTTCATATCAGAATGACACTATTGGTCTGAGAGTTGATCAAAAAATGGAAGAAGTAATGGTTGATGTATGACCAAAATCTCTCACTCCAAGGTTGAAGATTGATTTGGGTATGAATCAGAATTTGACGATCCAGATAAATCAAGGGAAAATCAGTGGTGTATAAATGATACACAAGAAAACACATCATATTAGGTGTTATTTCTATGGAAATATGGGGGAATTCACAAGATGTATGTTATATATCCAAGAGGTATATATGAGGGAAAATACAATAGAGGTATCCATATAGAGTTTAGTATTCTAGTAATTCCATTAATGGTCATTGTTTTTGGTGTGGAGGATTTAGAAAAATGGCTAGATATTTCTCATCAACAATACATAAGAAGATATTGAAGCAAACCTAAAGAAATTTCTTACAACATCCAAAGGGAAAATCAAACGAGATATTGGTGAAAAATCAATTTGAATCTTTTCAAGATGAGGTTGGTCCATCATCCTTATAAGAAGATAAATAATGTCAGTCAACATCAAGTATGAATACAAATACATGTATAAAAATGAAAATAATTGAGTAGGAAATGGTTGCATAGATTGCCTTTAAATAAATATATCACACTAGAATATGGATTATTGATAGTGTATACAGCACCCATATTATAGGAAATAAGAATTTGGTTATAGGAACTAGGTATGATGACAAAGGAATCGTAATATTTGGAAACAATAAATGCGTAAAGATCACTTGATTTATAAAATCCAAATTTGGGGGAAAGTATATGATATCTGCAGATGTGTTGGTTATTGAAGGTCTCTCTCACAAATTTATAAGCATAAGTAAATTGTGTTTACTCAAGAAATTCTATAATATTTAACAAAAATTTGTGTTTCATTAAAGGAAAATACAGAGAGAGTTGTTTTTGCAAGTAAAGTGCATGAAGGGGAATATCCACCTTGTGAGTGGAGAATAATACATATGTTCCCTATCTAAGGAAGAATAAAAAAATTGTGGAATAAGAATATTAGTTATTTGATCCAATAATCCATGTAAAATATGGTAAAATGTGATAATACTTGAGATCTCTTTAATTTATTATGTGATTGTACTCATTTATGTGATTCTTTTCAACAAGACAAGATTACTTGGAAGGCGTATAAGAGAAAAGATTAAAGGTTAAAACAAGTTCTTGAACCATCATATATTGATGTATGTGAACCTATTTCACTATGATCTATTGATGTGAGGAGATATTATGTCATTTTTATTGGTGATTTTAGTAGAATAGAATGATTTTCAATTATCTTTCACAAGTATAAGGTTTTTAGTAGAATAAAACTTTATTGAAGGGAAGTTGAAATGATGCTAGATCAAAAGATCCATAAGATAGAAACTGATAATGGAATAGAGTTAAAAAATAGTAAAGTGGATGATTATAACAAGAATCATGGGATAATACATAAATTTCTAGTAGTAAGAACTCCACATCCAAATGAATTGGTTGAGATAAGAAATCAGATTATCAACAACAAGTCCAGAATCATGATAATTGAAAAAGACCTTCTAGATAAGTTTTGAAAAGAATCAATATTGATATCAATATACATTTTTAATAGAGAATTATTGTTTCTAACAGAATAAAGGACTCCATACGAGCTTTGATATGGAAATAATCCAACATTTAAATGCTTTCCATTTTTTAGGAGTAATTATTTTATTCTCAATAAGGATAAATAAAAGATGGTTGAATACTTTGGAGATGAAAGGATATTTATCGGTTACTCAAGAAAAATCAAATTCTATAAATTCTTCAATAAGTTGATGAGAAAAGTTATAGAGAGAAATAATATTGTTGTGGTGGAAAATAAGTAGAATATTCAACAAATCCATGGACAATCTCAGGAGGATAATGATGAATAATTGAGAAAATTTGGGGGAGTTCAAGTACCCAAGGACGATTTAGAAGAAGATTCAGATGAAGAGAAGAATAAACCTATAAAGAAACCAAATAGTCAAGTTAAAATTTAAAGGAAGAGTATCATTAAATATTAGATAGACCTAGTATAAATGAGGATGATGAAGAATCCATATAAAAAAACTTTATTATCACAGGTAGATACAAAGTGTTTTGAATAAGATTTAATAGATTTTATTTTTGTTCAGGAAATGAATAAATAACTTGACCAAATATAAAATAATCAAACATGGGAGATTATTTTGTGGCTAAAATATAAGGATATCATAGGGACCAAATGAGTTTTCGGAAAAAGGTGAATGAATATGGAATAATAATTAGAAAAAAATAATGACTAGTATGGAAGGGTTACTCCCAAATAAAGGGTATTGATATTGATTAAACATTTTCACCTGTTTCCAGTTTGGAGACAATTTGATTATTCTTGGACACAATATTAAAAATGAAATTAAATGATTTCAAGATGGATGTGAAGTCATCATTTCTGAATGAGTTTCTTGTATAAGAAGTTTATATTGAACTTCTATATTTTTCCCACATTGATGAATATGATAACAATGTTTTTAGGTAAAGGAAGGCTCTATACGGGTTGAAGTATTAGATTTGGTGTCCTAGAAGCATCTATTTATACTTTGATTGCATGGATATTTAATTTATTTAAATATTAAACATATTATTACATATTTTTCTTTATACTTCATGACTATGATGTAATAATGTTCTAGAGTATATGTTTCATTGATAAGGCCATGGTAGTTCCCCGCTATACTGAGAACCCTAAAATGCTATATCAATATTCTTAAATATAATTCTGTGTTTGGAATATGTACCATGATGGGACACATAGTATACAGACCGTCAGGTGTGAGTAATCATAATAAGATGATATATCTTCTTATGAAGTTTGTACTTGGTAATCTCTAAGATGAGAGATTATGAGAATAGACCCACTAGTAGGAATTCCACATGTTTTGGTGTCATTTGATATTCCTATCTTCGAGCATGTATAATGGTCCTTTAGACTTCAATATTATCATTAATACATGTCATGACTCATTCACTTTGATTTACTGAAGAAAACCATCATGTAGACTATTAGAGGGAAGTAGGGAACATTGGGTGTATCATAAATAACATGTTATTAATGGATTAGTCCATTAATGATTTGTCTCTTCCATTTATGAAAGTCGATATCTTAGCCCTTTGATTAAAATAGAACTGTCGTACAAATTCCATGGACATTGTGTAGTGATTAGTTTACTTCAGGTCATCAAAGTAAGATGTATCAAGTATAAAGGTTGATGACACTATCATGAAACCTTATTGATGAGATATTGCCACAAAGGGATTATATTACATAGTGAGCGTTCATGTGTTGATGTTGTTGTTGGGACTTTAAGTTCATTCTCTTGGGTTCATTGACCCATTACTAGATAGTATTCTTGGACTTTAGGAAAGCCCGCCTAATGCCAATGAGAATAAATCCTAGAGGTTCACACACTAAGTGTTTTTGGTGGTCTCTGTTAAATTCTATTTGAATTTAATTAATTAAATAAATATTATTCTTAAGACTACAGAATAATTTTATTCAAGTTAAAATGATCTCGTAAATTAAATAAATATTTATTCACTAGATTATGAATAAAATATATTTATTTACTTTATTGAATATTTAATAAATATTTATTTACTTTTTTGTAAATAAAATATTTATTTAAGAGAATAATTTATTTATTTATTTATTCAAGTGTTAAATGAATGTAAGTGGAGTTCGAGCATACCAAGGCTATTCCGGTTGTAAAACAATTATTTGCAAGATGGAAAATAATAATTATTTTTATTTGAACGGGTTAAACAAATAATAACACTGCTTTTATTTTGTGACGCAAAATTATATTTATAATTATATTTTACGTATGTTGGCACACAATAAATAATGAAACGGTATTATTATTAGGATAATGGGTTTTCTATAAGGTTATGAATGTATTTAATTGCTATGACACAATTAAATATTGTAACCGAATCCCCATGTCAAAAAATAGACAAGTAGGTCTATTGTGCAATATATTGAATGACACACCTGGTGAATTGAGAATTATTGATCCAAACAATTTCTCTCTCAAATCCTCTTCCCTCCCCTCTCAAGAACGATATATGTTCTTTAAGACCGAAGAACATGCGATCATGAATGACCGACCCAAGACACTTGCTTCCCCATGCTAGCACCCGGTGAATGAGTGGTGTCGATCGAAGGCCATCAGAGAACATTTGGATCACCACTAGAGAGATTATAGTTTGGATCCTCACAATCGCAACAAAACAATCTGGAAGGGTCATTTTGGACGATTAATATCATCAACAAAGAAAGTAACAAAGATACAAGTATTTTGTTTCTTTAGAAATTAAAATTAAATTAATTATAAACATGATATGAAAGATCATCTCTAAAGGTTATGGGACTCTTCCTTCTTTATCCACATATTTGATTCTATTACATGGAGACTGACGTTCATTGTCGTATTGATCTCGGAATAATCATTGATCATTTTAAAAATTAAATTTGGGCGCTGACCCAACCATGCTTCCACTGCGCTTGAATCCTACAAGTGGTATCAGATGGAGTTTATCATCATTTATAGTTATTTTATTTTTGATGATTTACACGTTAATAATTTAGTTTTTTAATTCAAGGTTTAATTTTTCTATTAATCTAAATTTAGAGATCTGTTCTCCCTCTTTCATTTCTTGAATATTTCACAAAAATGAATAAATTTTGGATTAAAATTAAAAGGAGGAACTCATCAGGAGGCACCAATGATTCTTCCCAGGTGACACAAAAGTACACTCCGTGTCTTCGGACTTTCACATCATGTTATATTCTATACACATTGTGTAATATGGAATTCATGCCACGTATTCAGGTACATCACATCAGGAGTAATTCAAAAATTACTCAAGCCATGTGCATTTAATGCATAAAGCGTAGTTAATTCTACACCGCATGTTGACCAGGATAGATAAACACATGTTTACTGGATTACATGCCATGTGGCCCACTGCACATAGCATGTAGTCTCTTCGGGTCAGTGGCCAAACCGTGTAAACGATACATTTCTTAGCCCACCGTTAACTATGTAATGTAGAGAAAACACAGCGTGTAACCCACTATACACACAATGTAATCTGAAATATCCAAATTATACTTCACATGCTGAGTCCCTAGGTGTGTAATTCAGGATAGACGGTGAAGGCAGTACATGTTTTGTAGTCGGAAATACACGTTGTGTAATTTACAAAATTACACAAAGTTAAAACATTAATGTTTATGTAATGTTCAGAACTACACATCATGTATAAATTGTACTACAGGTTGTCACTCTATGCATTGAAAGAGCCTGTATTCCATATGTCATAAGAGTAAAAACTATATGGCAATATACTACATGTTGGGTAGATTCAAACGAGTATTCACCAAGATACCTCCAAGGTGCATTTATGTACTTGGAAGAGAATCTCAAGGAAATATAGAAAAGGATTAAGATAAAAGGATTGATTAATTAAAGATAAAAATTAATCAATTCAAGTTCAATTTATCTAAAGAATAATTATTAAATAATTGAATGATTGTTTTATTAAATGAATAACTCGTTACATGTATGTGGGTGATCATGAGCTAGACCAAGACCGTTGTATGTGATTGGTTTCCTTTTAATTTATTTATTAAATTAATTGTCGGCTTGTGTTACATCTCTCCTCATTAATATGTAGGGATTTCATGCCCATGGTTTCTTTAATGTAAAACCCTTTTTACCTCTCACCTGCATGTGAGTTTAAAAAGCATCTGTAATGGATGGAGGTCCCAAGCCAGTGGAGGTGGTCCAAGTTAGCAGCTGAGGTGAAACCAATCCAAATAGATATAAAGGTGGATAGGTGGGAATCTGTAAACATGAAGGTGTTTCTCCCCATGGTTAGGGTTTATTTATCAACCAATAGAACCATTAAAAAAATGCACATGATCATTCCATTTACTTTATTTTATTTTTGTCTATTACATGGTTTTTCATTACAGACATGTTTTCGCGATCACATAATTAATGAACTAACAATCATGTAAGATGGAACTAAAATAAACCAGGTTTGTGTGTAAATTTTATCAGGACATGGTTAATCACTTAAGTAAGTTACACTTAATGTTAACAGGCATGTGATAAAGATAGTAATTCAATTTACTCATAAGATATAAAATCCCTCAATAAAATATTAAGTCATACTAAGCCTTCTCTTATTTGATTAAGGGAAAGACTCAACAAAACTATGTGTTTGACCAACCCTTGTTGGTAAACTTACTTCTATACAAGAATACCTTATGAATGTTTTTGGGATTAATTAACTATATTAAATCAAGAGGAGTAGCCCTTTCTAGACTTGGTGTAATATTAGAGGCAAGTGTTGAGGAAATCCAGGTCAGGATTTTAGGATAAGAGAGTCAACTCAACAGATCCAGGAGCTGCAAACCCGAAGTTGGAAAAGACCTACCTACCTAAATACCTTCAAATAGCTTAAAAAAACCTTGTTGGTGTTATGGAAAGGGGAATGTGGATCCTTTCTACTAGTATGTCATGAAAACTGGACCTTTCGAGTTCAACGGTGAGGGCCATTGATACTTGATAAAATACAAGGAGACTTAATAAAATTAATTTATTATTTCTCATAAAATGTAATCAAGAATTTTCTAATCATCTGATCTTTTAATTGTAGAATAAAACGAAAATCTCATCAACCACACTATACCTATGATAAATTCTAGATAAAGACTACATCCCCACTAACAATAACTTCCAGGAATGGTTTAGATGCCTTTAGGTTATTCTACACCATTAATGGAAGTCTTACATGTTGGAGTTAGCATTACCTGATCTACCTTCCCAGGAGGCAAGTGAAAAAGAGTTCATGATCTATGAGAAACATATGAATGACGTGGTTGATGTTCAATGTTTGATACTATAATCAATGTCTAGTGAGCTCATGAAGTATCAAAAAATCACTCATGCCTATAGCATGCTCAATCACCTCTATGGTATTTACCAAGAGAGAGAAAGACAAGAAAAATTTTAGATCTCGAAGGAACTCTTTCAGAGTAATCTTAGAGAGGGTGCCCAAGCTAGGCCTCATGTAGTCAAGCTTATTGGCTACATTGAGCGCCTGAAGGTTTTAGGATTTAAACTCCCTGAAGAACTTGGTACCGATCTCATTATTGCATCACTCTCTTATATATTCTCCAGATTTGTTGTTAATTTCAATATGAACAACATTGAGAAGACTCTATTTGATCTTCTTATACTCATTATCCAAGTGGAAAAAGATATGTAGTGAAAAAATTCTTATGTCCTTATGGTGAATAAGAGGAAAGATAAAGCGAAGAGACTTAATCCCAAAGCTTCTTCATGCCCTTACAAGAAAATGACATCAAAGGGGAGGCAGGGGAATATGAAGCTATTGGTTTCACATGTGGAAAAAAGTGCCACTGGAAGAAGAACTTCACCCTACCTAAAAATAAAGGGGAAGTTTTAAGTGCTTTTGTTATCGAATAAAATCTCTCTGTTTCTACAAATTGGTTATTAGATACAAATTTTGGTATTCAAATATATATACAAATATAGGAACCTTGAAGATTCATGAAGATTGACTAATGGGAGGTAGATCTAAGAGCATCCAACAAAGCTAGACTTGCTGTTGTAGCTGCCAGGGACTACCACCTCACGTTGCCAACTGGGATGATCTTGGTGTTAAAGAGTTTTTATTATGTTCCATTTGATAATAAAAACATTATTTTTGTATCCAGATTAGATACAGATGGATTTTTTTAAAGTTTGGAAATGAATGTTGTTTCTTTTACAAAGATAGAATTTGTTTTGGTAGGTCACATTTATACAATGGTCTTTACGTGTTGGATTACACAAACCAACTAATGGAAATCAATAAGAAAGAAACTTTGCATGACTCATACCACACCCAACTTTGGCATTACTAACTAGGTCATGTAAATGAGAAACACTTGAAAAAGTTACATTAAGATGGATATTTAGATTCTTTTGAAATAAAAACACTTGGAATATGTCATGTATGTTTACAAGGAAAAATGACGAAAGCCCCATTTAGTGGGAAAGGTGAAAGGGCTAAAGAGCTTCTTGATTTTGTTCAAACCGATGTATGTGGACCATTTCAAATTGAAGAAAGGGGAGGGTACTCATACTTCCTAACTTCTACTGATGAGTTTAGTAGATATGGATATATCTACTTAATGAGGTATAATTCATAATCTTTTGATAAGTTCAAAGAATACAAGAATGAAGTTGAGAACCAGCTTGATAAGAAGATTAAGAAACTCCACTCAGACCGAGGTGGAGAATATCTTAATCAAGACTTCATTGATTACTTATGAGAGTTTGGGATACTATCCCAACTCACTCCTCCTTACACACCCCAGTGTAATGGTGTGAGAAAAAGGAGGAACCACACCTTGTTGGACATGGTGAGATCCTTGATAAGTAATGATAGTCATCCATTATCCTTTTTGAGGATATGTGTTACAAATGACAACACACATAATAAACCAAGTACCAACCAAATCAATTAATGGTATTCCATATGAGTTCTAGAGTGGAAAGAAAGACATGTTATCAAATTTACATATGTGGGGAAGTGAAGCATTTGTTAAGGCCTCATTATGTAAAAAATTTGCACCCCAAGGAACAATGTGTACCTTTATAGGATACCCTAAGGAAACAAGGGAATATTACCTATACAACCCCTTAGAAAAAAGGTTATATTAGAAAGATATGCCATATTAATTTAGAGGGAGCACATCTCCAAAAGAGAAAGTGGGAGCGAGATAGAATTAGATGAAGTTGTGACTCAAGGTATATAAGAGTTGGTATAGGAATAGATTCCAAAAATCCCTATGGAAGAAATAACTATTCCAGAGACATAAGAATAACGTAGGAGTACAAGACAGGTTAGATAACTTTAACAATACAGTTTTTTAGTTACCAATGATGGTGACTCATTATTAGTTTATAATAATTATCCTCTAACCTAAAAGGAATAATAAAGTGGCATAGATGTTACCAAGTTCCAAGAATCCATGAATTCTGAAATGGACTTCATATACCAAAACAAATTTTGGGTTTCGGTAGATCCTCCAGTTGATGTAAAGACTGTTGGTTTCAAATGGTTATTCAAGAAGAAAATGGACATGGAAGGACAAGTCAACACCTATAAGGCACAAATGGTTGAAAAAGGGTTCAAGAAGTGTCAAGTCATTGACTACGATGAAACCTTTTAACCAGTTTCAATTCTGAAATCCATCAGAATTATATTGACCATTGCCTTTTACCATGACTATAGGATTTAGAAAATGGATGTCAAAAGAGCCTTCCTTAATGGGAACCTTCATTAAGTTGTCTATATGACACAACCTAAAGGGTTTATGACTCCAAAGGATGCCAATAAGGTATGTAAGTTTCAGAAATGCATTTATGGATTAAAGAAATCATCCAGGTCATAGAACATTCATTTTGATGAATCTATAATGAAAATTGGTTTTTATCAAGAACAGATGAAAGCCTTGTGTCTACCAACAGTTTAGTGGGAGTGCAATAATTTTCTTAATAATATATATTGATGTAATATTACTTATTTGAAATTAGTTACCAGTATTAATGTTTTTTAAGGCTTGGTTGAATCAATGCTTATCTATAAAGGACTTGTGTGAGGAAGTATATATTATTGGGATCAAGATCCATCATGATCGATCCAAGAGATTTCTGGGCCTAAGTCAAAGTACATACACTGACAAGATACTGAATAGATTCATTATGGAACAATCCAAGAGGGGATTCTTGCTAGCATCACATGGCATTCATATTTCCACAAAAATGAGTCCTTCGACACTTGAGGAAAGAAAGAGAATGGAAGGGACTCTATACGCATCAGTAATTAGGTCAGTCATGTATGCCATGATATGTACTAGGCTGGATGTCGCCTATGAATTGAGTGCGGTAGGAAGATATCAAGCTGACCTAGGTGACCACCATTGGATGGAAGTGAAGAATATACTAGATTATATGAGGCATAATAAGGATATGTTCCTGGTTTATAGAGGAGATGAGGAACTAGTCATCAGAGGGTATGTAGATTATAATTTTTAGACTAATCAAGATGACATGAAGTTTCAAATAGGATAAATCATTACTTTGAATGGAGGTGCAAGGAGCTAGAAGAGCTCAAAGTGGAGTGTGGTCGCAAATTCTATAGTAGAATCCAAGTATATCATAGCTTATAAGGTAGATAAAGAAGTAGTTTGGATGCAAAGCTTCATCCAGGAGTTGGATGTGTTACCTAGCAGTAAAGATCCCATCACACTATATTGTGATAATACTACAGTAGTGGCTCTTGCTGAAGTTCCAAGGTCACATCAACAAACAAAGAAAATACTTCAGAAGTATCATATCTTCATAGATTTTTATCAGAGAGGTGAATTTATAGTGATTAGTATTTATATAGAAGACAATGTTGTGGACCCCTTGACTAAAACATTAACTCTACAAAAACATGATCATCATGTGAGGTCTAGCGGGCTGAAAGTCGTAGGCAGTTGGCTCTAGTCCAAGTGGGAGTTTGTTAAAGTTGGGGTTCTAGAACCAACTGTTTGTTCTTTGATTACATGGATATTTATTGTTTTTAAATATTAAACATCTTATTATATATTGTTCATTGTTCTACATGACAATGATGTAATAATGTCCTACAGTTTTTGTTGCATTGGTAAGGTTATGGAAGTTCCCCGCTATGATGAGAACCTTGAAATGCTACAACAATATTCTTAAATATAGTTATGTGGATGGATTCCATACCATGATGGGACACATAGTATACATACTGTTAGGTGAAATCACTCATAAGAAGATGATACTTCTTCTCATGAAGTTCGTACTTGGTAATCTCCAAGATGAGAGATTATGAGAATAGACCAACTAGTAAAAATTCTGCATGTTTTAGTGTCATCAGATATTCCTATATTTGAGCATGTGTAATGGTTCTTAGACTTTAAAATTATCATTAATACATGCTAGGACTCACACACTTATATTTACTAATGAAAACTGTCATGTATATATTTGGCAAGAAGTAGGGTACATTGGGTGTGTCATGAATAACATGTTATTAATAGATAAGTAGAGGAAGGATTTGTCCCTTCCATTTATGGAAGTTGATATCTCATCCCTTTTATTGGAATAAAACCATCATATGAATTTCATGTCCATGGTGTAGCGGAGAGTTTATTTCAGGTAGTCAAAGAACGACGTATCAAGAATAATTGTTTATTATACTATCATGAAACCAACTTGATGAGATATTGTGACAAAGGGATTATATTACACAGTGAACATTTATGTGTGGATTTTATTTTTGTGACATTATGTTATTTCTCTTAGGTTCCTTGACCTATTTCTAGATAGTACACTTGGACTTTATGAAAGCCTGCTAATTCCAATGAGAAATAATACTAGAGGGTCACACACTAAGTGTTTTTTGTGGTCTCAGTTAAATTATATTTGAATTTAATTAAGGAAAAAATATAATTCTCAAGAACATGGAATAATATTATTCAAGTTAAAATGATTGAATAATTATATAAATATTTATTCACTGGATTGTGAGTAAAATATATATATTTATTTTATTAAATATTTATTTAGAGGTTTGTAAATAAAATATTTATTTAAGAGAATAGTTTATTTTTTTTATTTATTCAGGTTTAAAATGAATGGAAGTGGATTTCAAGTGGACCAGGGATGGTTTGGTAGTAAAATAATTATTTTCAAGACGATAAATAATTATTTAACTAGTTAGCACAAGTTAAAATAATAATAACACTACTATTATTTTGTTATGAAGAATTTTTTTATAATTCTATTTTGTGCAAGTTGGCACACCATAAATAATGACGTGATATTATTATTAATATAATGAGTTTTATCTAAGGTTATGAATATAATTAATTGTTGTTACACAATTAAATATTGTAACCAAAGCCCCGCATCAATAAATAGACAATTACGTCTATTGTCCCATATACTAAACCGCACACCCGGTGAATTAAGAATTGTTGATCCAAACAATTTCTCTCTTGAATCCTCTTTCCTCCACTCTCAAGAACGAGAGATTTTCTTCAAGACCACAGAAAACAAAATCATGAATGCCCGACGCATGACACTCGCTTCCCCATGCTAGCACCCAGTGAATGAGTGGTGTCGATTAGGGGCCATCAGAGCACTTGTGGATCACCTCTAGAGGGATATTGGTTTGGATCCTTGTATGTGCAATGAAACAATCCGGAATGGTCATTTTGGACGATTACCATCATCAATGAAGAGAAGTACCGAAGATCTAGGTATTTTATTTCTTTAGAAATTAAATTTAAATTAATAATAAATATGATATGCAAGATCATATCTAAAGGTTTTTGGCCTCTTCCTTATTTATCAAAATCTTTGATTCTATTACATGGAGACTGATGTTCATCATCGTATTGATCTAGGAATAATCATTTTTTTTCCAACAGGTGCAATTTATTAATGAAAGAAAGAAAGAAGGCTACAACAATCTGAAAGAGTGAGACATATTACAATCTTTCTCGTAATGAGGAATCGAGTCGTCAGGCAAAGCATCCAACCAGGTAATGTCCTGATTGACTCCAATATTGGCCAAAATATCCGCAACCATGTTTGCTTAACGGAACACATGTGTAACAATGTAGGAGAGATCCTCAAGCAAGGTTAGGCATTTCATCCATCTAGAGGTAAGTGGCCATGCGAGGTGCACCACCCCTTTCCAAATAGCTTGGACCACAGTGGTAGAGTCACATTCAATCCAGATCTTGTTCCAACCTTTTTTCTTGGCATAATCCACAGCATGTATCACGCCCAACATTTCAGCTTCCAAGGCCGATGCCGTACCACATCCACTGTAGAAGCAGCCAAGGCATCTGCCAAGAAAATCTCTGAAGATGGCGCCGCATCCTGCCGGTCCCGGGTTACCCCTAGAAGCTCCATCAACATTTATTTTGATCTAACCTGGAAACAGGGCTTGCTAGAAGACCTCAAAGGTACATCGAGGTTGTCTGTAGGACCCCACAATCCGAAGGCGGCGAAGGATCTCGAAATCACCAACGGAATTGTCACAATGATCCTTCTGAAGCAAGGCGGCATCCTTGATGGCAGTAAGAATACATATTTTACCTGCATTGAGATTGAAAGAGCAGTTATTGTGAATATAATTATTACGGCCAAACCAGATCACATGTAAAAGCTCTGCCACCAAGGCCAAATAGAGGTTCCTGATTTGTTTGGAAAAATCCCCATTCACACATTGTTGGAGTTGAGAGTTTATAGTGCTAGGGAGAGTCCATCTGCAACCAAAAATGTTAGAAATGTAATTCCAGAGAGCTGCAGCTGTAGCACAAGACAAAAACAGATGGTTAGCATCCTCACGGTGTTGATTGCACATATAACATTTAGAACATAGAGAAATCCCAAAAGTTTGAAGGAAAATATCAGTAGGGACTCTATTATGCCCAACACGCCAAATGAGGGTGAGGCACGAGGGCCTAATCCAAGGCTTATTAAAATTTTTCAACCAAGTAATATTAGAAATAGAATCATTAAAATTTTGATTGTAGAAACGTTTCGAATCAAGTACACCATTAGCAGCAGGTTCTCAGATAAGAAAATCATCAGTGTTAGAGAAAGAATAGTTGCCAATAATGTACCTGATATTTTCCGGAAGAGTGATGTCATTATCATTGACAACCTCTCTTATAGTGGAAGTGGTGTTCTCAGGAAGAGTGGTGGGCGTAAGCACAGAGATTAAAGGAATACCAGTCCAGTTATCGGTCCAAAAATTCAAGGAGGAATCAGCACAAACAATCGACCTAGAGTTGTTCATTATTTTGATAAAAGAGCGTCTAATGGAAGGGCATATGGAAGAAGTGATGTATCCCAGGTTACCATTTCGAAGTTTAGTGACAAAGCTCTTCTTAAGAAAGGATAAGGAGTCAGAGTTGCTGTGAATCAGGTTCCAAGTCATTCTAACTTGTAAAGAATCATTAAAAAGCTTAATATTCTTGATACCAAGGCCACCTTTATCCAAAGGTTTACAACAAGTGGACCAGGGAATGGTGACAAGCTTTCTTTCAATCGTACTGCCTGTCCAGACAAAGTTTTTGATGCAAACGTTGATTTTTTTGAGAAGGATGGCGGGCCAACTATAGACCATCATCGAGTAGACCATCTTGGAAACAATAGTTGACTTAACAAGGCAGACTCTACCAGCCATAGAGAGAGATTTCCCCTTCCAAGCAGATAGTTGATTGATAATTTGGACAACAATCTCGTGAAAATAGCTGGATTTAGGCCTCCCCCAGAAGATAGGGACCCCAAGATAAGTGAAGGGGAAAGAACCTTCTTTTATTCCTAGGTAGTCAATGATATGTTTTTTTCTATTAGAGTTGAAGTTTTTTCCAAAGAAGACAAAGGATTTATTCCAACCAATCGCTTGTCCCGAAACATCCTCATAATGTGCCAGCGCACTTTTGAGGTTTCGAATGTTCCTCATATCACCCTTTAAGAATAAGATAATATCGTCAGCGTATAAAAGATGAGTAGGGACATTATTGTTTCTAGAAGCCTGGATAGGATTAATTTTGTTTTGATTAGTGAGGCTCGTTAAAAGTCTACTTAAGTAATCCTCAGCAATAGCAAAAAGAATGGAAGAAAGGGGGTCACCTTGCCTAACCCCTTTTGAGCATTTGGAGTAACCTTTAGGAGACCCATTGACAAGCACCGATATGGTAGCATATCCAAGTAAGGTATGGATCATGTTAATAAAAGAGTAATTAAACCCAAAGCTTTTGAGAACTTTTAGAATAAAGTTCCAGTCCATAGTGTCGAAAGCTTTCCTGATGTCAAGCTTAATGGGAACACTACCTCCTCTAGTGACTTTGTTCATAAGATTTGTACATTCCGAGGTAAGGCAGATACAAGATTGAATGGTTCTCCCTTTGATAAAACCGAATTGGTTCCATGAAACAATTCTGTTTGTAATGGGAGTGAGCCTGTTGGCAATCAGCTTAGAAATCACTTTATAGAGAGTGTTGATGAGAGCAATAGGGCGGAAGAGGTGAATCTCAGCAGCATTTTCCACTTTAGGAATAAGGGTGAGGAATTGGGCATTAATCCCATGAGGAAGAACACCGTTGGAGAAGAAGGATTTAACTAGATTACAAACGTCCAATTGGATGAGGTCCCAGTATTGCTGGAAAAAGCCATTATCAAAACCATCAGGACCCGGGGCACTGTCAGGATTAAGACTGAAAACAGTGGCTTTGATTTCATGGTCCATAGGGATGCTTAAGAGATGATTATTTTCCTCAATCGTGACCAAATTAGGGATGATGTCAGGAAGAAGATCTTTACACATCATCGGGCCATTAAAAAGATTTTGATAATAATCAACAACATGATTAGCAATGGCATCCTCTATGTCAAGGAGAATGTCATCCACCCTGAGGAAGTTGAGGGGTCTACATATTTTTCTAATTCTTTGGAGAGAATTGTAAAATTTTGTATTTCTATCTCCATCTGTAAGCCATTTGGTTTTAAAGATCTGTTTTCTCATGTTATCTTTGAGTTTTAGAAGAGAGTTAAGCTTCAGGGAAATGGAAGTTTCCTCTTGCGAGTCAAGGGAGAAGTCAGAGTAAGTATTGGAGCTCTGCATACTACTGAGATTGGCCTCCAAAGAGGAAATGTCAGCGTCAAGATGTTTAGTTCTAGTTCGGCACCAGGTCTTGAGTTGCTGTTTGAGAAGTTTTAATTTAGCGATGCAGGAAAAAGGATCTTTTTGATTCCTCATGCCATCCCAGAAGTCTTTAATCAGGTTAGTACATTCTGGGACTGCAGTCCAAGCATTATTAAATTTAAAGGGGAGAGGAGAGAAAAAACCCTTGGAAAGAAAGGTGACAAGAACAGGATGGTGATCCGAGTTGATCTTGGGTAAGGTAATGCTAGAAATGGAATCCCATTTATCAAGGGCTGCAACGTTAGTGAAGGCTCTGTCAAGTTTACTGGAAAATGTTCTATTGAGGAATTTCCTGTACCAAGTATACTTAACACCAGAGAGAGTAATTTCAATAAGATTACAATCCTCAATGGTAGCTCTGAATTCTCTAGAGGAGATGTTTGAGTGTGTCGTGCCAATCTTCTCCCCTAGGAGGAGAATGGCATTAAAATCCCCGATCACAATCCAGGGATCCTGTATAGAAGTAGAAAGGGATCGAATGTCATTCCAGAGGGGTCTACGATCTTGATATCTATTTTTTGCATAAACCATAGTGCAAACTAACTGAATACCAGCAAAAGAGAAGGTACAAGTAGACATTTGAGTAGAGGTTTTTACAACATTGATAGACTGTAGAGAAGAATGACAGAAGACCCAGAGGGAGTCTGTGGAAGATCCATCCTTGCAAGAATCAAGGAAATTATAACCTAAAGGGAACAAATGCAAGTGTTTTGAGGAAAAATTGATTTTCGGCTCAGCAATGGCAACAAGTTTTGGTTTATGAGTTGAAATAAATCTTTTAAGGACAATAAAAGTGTCAGAGTTGGCTAAACCCTGACAGTTCCAAAACAGACAATTCATTTAAACCTGCGTTTAGAGCTAGAGCTCCCTTTTTTTGATCCGCTCGAGCCCTTATTCCTTACTGAACTTCTAGGTCCATGAGAGGGTGACGAGTTAAGTTGCTTACCCTGCTTTTTCTTAGCAGGTAAAATGGATTCGTTTGGCAAAGCATCAACAACAGGATTTGTAGTCAAGTGAGGCATTATGAAGTCTTTTTGAATCTGAGCAGGTGCGAGGGCCTCATGGGTGCTTGCAGGGGCAGTTATAGTGTTCACTGCAACTACTTGATCATTTAAGACTGTCATAGGGTCTGCCCGCACCTGCTTTGAGGAAACAAAAATTGATTTGTTGGAGTTGGAGTCAGAATGTAACACGGACTCTGTTGAGTGAGACACTGGTTGTTAAGATTGGGCTTTTGGTTCTGTTAGTTGAACCATGGAACAAGGAAGTGTTCCCACTGGCATTAAAGGATCCATGACAGTAGTGGAAGGGGGTAAAGGGGTACCTGCAACCGGGCAACCGATGCCTGCCACCTCATTTACCTTGTAAATCTCAGTCTGGATACCCTCAAGTGCATGGTTGACAACCTGTGCCTCACCTTGCTTGATGTCCTGGTGCTCATCAGATGTAGCTTTCATCAGTTCCAAATCAACTGCTTCACAGTCCGATTGCAATCGATTTGTAGTTTCCAGAACACCAATGTCATCGCCTAAGACACAGCTATTGTTATTACTGTTCCGAGTCTGCGACCAGTCCCGAGGCTTCACGGCCAATGGCACTGCGTCTTCTTCCTCAACCAGATCGGACCACTTGATACCCAAGGACTCTGCCATATGCGGTAGTTTTTTAACCCATTTCTCTGCCTTTTTTATGGGATTTTCTTGCATTTCAGCGACGATGGGTTGATCTCTTCTGTTTCGTCGAACTTGAGTCCACCCATCGTCTCTTGGCTGTTTATCATGAGACTGCGCCTTCATCACGCGGCAATTCAGAAGTGAATGGCCTACGATTTTACAGAGATCACAGAAGGGCGGACGCCATTCATACTCCAGCCGAACCTCAGATTTGTAGTCATTTGCGATAAAAGAAATTGAATCAGGCAGTTTGTTATGCAGATCAACTTCAACCATCACCCTTGCGTAAAGTCCGAGCTCGACATTAACCGTCCGATGATCAATTTTCAGAGGAGTCCCGATGCAAGAGGCGATGTCATTTAAGATTTTAGGGTGCCAAAAGAATAAATTCAAACCATGAAAGCGTACCCAGATCTGATCCGATGTGTTTATGTGAGTATGAGGATTAAAAGAAACATCCCATTCTGAGATACGATGGAGCCCCGATTTCAGCTGAATATGACCAGTACTCCAGACTCGATCCAGCTCCTCTTGCGAGCCGAGGAGCATATGGAAATATCCACGCCCAATCGGAAAAAGTGTCCAGGTATTGAAGCCCCATACGTGCGAGATTCTCGATTTGAGTTCCGACGCTGGCCATGGCTTGTCACCTTGCAGGTAATAGATTCGTCCCAACACCGAAAGTTTAAAAATTTGTGAACGTTTCTTCAAAGCTTCTGGATCCGCCTCAACCATGAGTCGGCCATCATCCAACTTCTTGCAGAAGGGTAATTTCTTCGCGATTGCTGAGCATAGCTCCGTGCCTTTTAACGCATCAAGGAAGGATATGGGTTTAGTTGATCTCGGAATTTCTTCCTTCTGCGCATTGCCTTCTTTGTCCCCGGAGGAGGAGAAGTATGAATTAAAACGTCCAGGCACAAGAAATGAATCCGCCATGAGATCAGAGTCGCAAGAACAGGGGTATGAAAACCCTAGGTGTCCGCGATTCTAGAGAGAGAAGCTCCCGCATTTTTCCGACCTAGGAATAATCATTGATCTTGGAAAAAATTAAAGGTGAGTGTTGGCCCAACCGTGCTTCTGCTACGCCCAAAACCTACAAGTGATATCAGAGAAAGGTTATCAACATTTATAGTTATTTAATTATCATTGATGATTTATGCTTTAATAATTTTTTTTTCAATTCAAGGTTTAATCATTCTAATAATCTAAATTTCAGTATCTATTGTACTTGTTTTTTTTTCTTGAAAATTTCCCAGAAATGAATAATTTTTGGATTAAAATTAAAATGAGGAACTCATTAGAAGTCACCGTCGATTCTGCTCGAGTGACATGAATGTACATTCCATGTGTTTGGACTTGCACATCATGTTCTATGCTATACATGCCATGTAATCCAGACTACATGTTGTGTAGTCAGGTACATCACATCGGGAGTAATTCAGAAATTACTCAAGCGATGTGAATTTAATGCACGTGATGTAGTTAATTCTACACCTCATGTTGACCTGGATAGATAGACACACACTTACCAGATTACACACCCTGTGGACCACTACACAGGGTGTGTAGTTTCTTAGGGTTAGGGGCCGAACCATGTATACCATACACTACTTAGACGACCAGTAACCGTGTAAGGAGGAGACAATACAGTGTGTAGCCCACTATACACACTGTGTAATATGAAATTTCTGAAGTAAATGTCACACGCTGAGTACCTTGGCATGTACTTTAGGACAGATGGTGAAGGCATTACATACTATGTAGTCAGAACGACACATCATATACTTTACAAAATTAAAACATTAATGTTTGTGTAATGCTTAGAACTACATATCATGTATAAATCATAATACAAGTTATTAATCTATGTATGGAAACATCCTATATTCCATATGTTATTAGAGTAAAACCTGTATGTGAATATGATACATGTTGGGTAGATTAAAATGGGTATTCACCAAGATACCTCCAAGGTGAATTTATGTACTTGGATGAGAATCTCAAGGAAATTCAAAAAATGATTAAGATAAAAGGATTGATTAATTAAAGATAATAATTAATCAATTCGATTGAAATTTATCTCAATAAGAATGATTAAAGAATTTAATGATAGATTTATTTAATGCATAACTCGTTTCATGTATGTGGGTGATCATGAGCTAGACAAAGACCTTTTTTTGAGATTTGTTTCCTTTTAATTTATTTATTAAATTAATTTTCAACCTGAAATCCATATCTCATAATTAATATGTTGGGCCTAAATTCCCATGGTTTCTTTAATGTAAACCCCTTTTAACCCCTTACCTGTGTGTGAGTTTAAAAATCATATGTAATGGATGGAAATCCCAAGCTGATGGAGTCAGTCCAAGTCCAGAGACGAGGCAAAACCAATCCAAGGAGATACAAAGGTGGATAGGTAGAAGGCTATAAATACAAAAGTGTTTCTCCCCTAGGCCATGGTTAGTTTATCAATCAATAGATAAACTAACCATTAGAACAAATCTCATGATCATGCCCATTACTTTATTTTATTTCTGTCAGTTTCATGGTTTTTCATTACAAATGTGTTTTTGCGATCACATAATTAATGAACTAACAAGGGTGCAAGATGGAACTAAAATAAACCAGGTTTGTATGTTAATTTTATCAAGATATCGTTAATCACTTAAGTAAGTTCCACTTAATATTAACAGTCATGTGATAAAGATAATATGACAATTTATGCATAAGAGAAAAAAATCCCTCAATAAAATATTAAGTCATACTAAGCCTTCCATTATTTGATTAAAGAAAAGAATCAATAAAACTATGTCTTTGACCATGCCTTGTTGGGACACTTAATTTTATGCAGGAAGCCCTTATGAAATGTTTTGGGTTGACTTAACCATATTACATCACAAGGAGTATCCCTTTCTAGACTTGGTGTAATATTGGAGTCAAGTGTTGAGGAAATCCTAGTTAGTATTTTAGAAATGGGGAGTCAACTCAATAGATCAAGGACCTGTAAGCCCATAATTGGAAAATAACTTCCTACCTAAATACTTTCAAATAGCTTGACTAACCCTTGTTGGGGTTATTCAAAGGGGAATATGTATCCTTTCCACTAGTATTTCATGACAACTGGACATTCCGAGTTAAATGGTGAGGGCCATTGAGACTTGATAACATAGTGGGAGAATTAATAAAATTAATTTATTATTTCTCATAAAATGTAAACAAGAATGTTCTAATCATCTAATCTTTTAATTATAGAATAAAATTACAAGCTCATCAACCACACAATTACTGCGATCAATTCTGGATAAAGACAACAACCTCACTGGCAGTGAATTCCAGGAATGGTTTAGACACCTTTGGGTTATTATACACCATGAATGGAAGTCTTATGTGCTGGAGTCATCATTACCTGATCCACCTTTCCAGGAGGCATGTGATGAAGAGTTATTGGTCTACAAGAAACATATGAATGATGTGGTTGATGTTCAATGTTTGGTATTATCATCAATGTCTAATGAGATCATGAAGTATCATGAAAACATGGATTCCAAAAGCATGGTCGAGCACCTATATGGTATTTACTAGGAGAGGGCAAGTCAAGAACATCTTGAGTTCTCCATGGCACTCTTTTAGAGTAATCTCGGAGAGGGTTCCCCAGCTGGGCCTCACGTAGTCAAGCTTATTGGCTATATAGAGTTCCGGGAGGTTCTAGGGTTTAAACTCCCCACAGAACTGGGTACCAATCTCATTCTTACATCACTCCCTTATAGCTTCTCCAAATTTGTTGTTAATTTCAATATGAACAACATTGAGAAAACCCTCTCAGATCTTCTTATTCTCATTCTCCATGTGGACAAAGATATGAAGTGAGAAAATCCTTCCATCCTTAAGGTGAATAATAGGAAAGGGAAAGCGAAGATATTTAAGCCCAAAAATTCTTCACACCCTTCTAAGAAAAGGAATATAAAAGGTGAGGAAAGGGAACATGAATCCATTTATTTCACATGTAGAAATAAGGGACATTGGAAGAAGAACTAAACCTAGCCTAAAAAGTAAGGGGAAGTTTCTGGTGCATTTGTTATCGAAGGCAATCTATCTATTTCTATAAATTGGGAAGTAGATAAAACTTTTGGCACTCAAATATGTATCCAAATATAGTAACCAAGTATATTCAGGAAGATTCATAGAGTGGAGGTAGATCTATGAGAAGCCAATGGAGCCAGAATTGCTGTTGGAGCTATTGGGGACTACCAACTCACATTGCCAACTAGGATGATCTTGGTGTTAAAGGGTTGTTATTATGTTCCGTCTGTTACTAAAAACATTATTTCTGTATCCAAATTAGATATAGATGGATTTTTTTTTCAAGTTTGGAAATTAATGTTTCTTCATTTAGAAAGATAGAATTTTTTTGGTAGGGTACATTTATACAACGGTCTTTAAGTGTTGGATTACACAAACTGAGTAATGAAAATCGATAATAAAGATACTTCGCATGACTCATATCACACCCAACTTTGGCATCACCGAATAGGTCATGTAGATGAGAAATAGTTGAAAAAGTAACATCAAGATGTATATTTAGACTCTTTTGAACTAAAACCACTTGGCTTATTTAACACATGTTTACAAGGCAAAATGACAAAATCCCCATTTAGCGGGAAAGGTGAAAGGGCTAAAGAGAATCTTGAATTTGTTCATACTGATGTATGTGGACCATTTCTAGTTGAATTAAGAGGATGGTACTCATAAATAATATTTTTTACTAATGATTTTAGTAGATATAGATATATCTACTTAATGAGGTATAAGTCATATTCTTTTGATAAGTTAAAAGAATACAAGAATGAAGTTGAGAACCAACTTGGTAAGAAGATTTAGAAACTCTACTCAGACCGAGGTGGAGAATATATTAATCAAGACTTCATTGATTAATTACAAGAGTTTGGGATCCTATCCCAACTAAATCCTCTTTACACACCCTAGTGTGATGGTGTGAGAGAAAGGAGGAACCACAACTTGTTGGACATGGTGATATCAATGATTAGACATGTAAGTCTTCCATTATCCTTTTGGCGATATGAGTTACAAACAGAAGCACACATACTAAAACAAGTACAAACCAAATTGATAAATGGTATTCCATATGATTCTTGGAGTGGAAATAAATCCATGTTATCAAATTCACATATGTGGGGAAGTGAAGCATTTGTTAAGGCCTCTTCAGGTAACAAAATTGCACCCCGAGGCACAAAGTGTACCTTTATAAGATACCCCAAGGAAATAAGGGAATATTACCTATAAAACCCCTTAGAAAAAAGGTTATAGTGGAAATACATTCTATATTCATTGAGATGGATAACATCTAGAAAAGAGACAGTGGGGGTGAGATAATCTTCGATGAAGTAGAGACTCAAGGTACACAATAATAGGTATATGAATACATTACACAAAGCCTTGTGGATGAAATAACTATTCCAAAGACACAAGAACTACATAGATTTACAAGAGAGGTTAGATAATAGAAACAATACTGTTTTCTAGTTACTGAGGATGATGACTCATTATTTGTTGATAATAATGATCCTCTAACCTACAAGGAAGCCGTAAGTAGCACAAATTTTTCCAAGTTGCAAGAATCCATGAATTCAAAAATGGATTCCATATACCGAAACCATGTCTAGATTTTGGTAGATCCTCTAGTTGAGGTAAAGAATGTTGGTTTCAAATGGGTATTAAAGAAGAAATTGGACATGGATGGAGAAGTAAGCACCTATAAGGCATGAATGGTTGAAAAAAGGGTTCAAGTAGTGTTAAGGAATTGACTATGATGAAACCTTTTAACCTATTTCAATGATGAAATCCATCAGAATTATATTTTCCATTACTCCTTAACATGACTATGAGATTTGGAAAAAGGATGTCAAAACAACCTTCCTTAATGGGAACCTTCAAGAAGATGTGTACACGACACAACCTGAAGGGTTTATGACTCCAAAGGATGCCAATAAGGTATGTAAGTTGGAGAAATCAATTTATGGATTAAAGAAAGCATCCAGGTCATAGAACATTAATTTTCATGAATCTATAACAGAATTTGGTTTTATCAAGAAAGAATGTGACCCTTGTGTCTACAAATAGTTTAGTGGTAGTGTAATCATTTTCCTAATAGTATATGTTGATGATATATTACTTATTGGAAATGAAATATCAGTCTTATAGTCTATTAAGGCATGGTTAAATCAATGCTTTTCTATAAAGGACTTGGGTGAGGCAGCATATATTATTGGGATCAAGATCCTTTGTGATAGATCTAATAGATTTCTGGACCTAAGTCAAAGTATATACATTGACAAGATATTGAAGATATTTTGTATGAAAAAAATCCAAGAGTGGATTGATTCCAAAATCACATGGAATTAATCATTCCAAGAAAATGTTTCCTCATACACATGAGAGAATAAAGAGAATGGAAAGTACTCTATATGCATTCATGATTAGGCTAGTAATGTATTCCATGTTATCTAATAGGCTGGATGTCGCCTATGCATTGAGTGCGGTAAGAAGATATCAATATGACCTAGGTGACTACCATTGGATGGTAGTCACGACTATCCTAAAGTATCTGAGGTGTACTAAGGATATGTTTCTGGTTTATGGAGGATATGAAGAACTAGTCATCAATGGATATGCAAATGCTAGTTTCCAGACTAATCAAGATGACATGAAGTCAAAAACGAGATACATATTCACTTTGAATTGAGGTTCAATGATATGTAAGATCTCAAAGTAGAATGTGGTCATAGATTCTACAACAAAATCCAATTATATAATAGCTTATGAGGTAGTTAAAGAATCAGTTTGGATGTGGATCTTCATCTAGTAGCTGGATGTGTTACCTAGAAGTAAATATCCCATCACACTGTATTGTGATAATACTACATTGGCATATCTAACAAAAGTTCCAAGGTCACATAAGAGAAAGAAGCACATACTTTAGAAGTATCCTCTCTTGATAGTTTTTTCTCAGATAGGTGAAGTTATAGTGAGCAGTATTTCCAAAAAAGACAACCTAGAAAACCACTTGACTAAAGCCTTGACTCAGAAAAAACATGATCATCATGTGAGGTCTAGAGAACTGAAAGTCGTAGGCAGTTGGCTCTAGTCCAAGTGGGAGTTTGTTAGAGTTGGTGTCTTAAAACAAATTTTTTGTACTTTTATTAAATGGATATTTAATGTATTTAATTATTAAACATCTTATTACATATTGTTCATTGTTCTGAAAGACTATGATGCAATAATGTCCGAGAGTATTTGTTGCATTGATAAGGTCATGGAAGTTCCCCACTATGATGAGAACATTTAAATGCTATAGAAATATTATTAAATATAGCTTTGTGGTTGGATAACATACCATGATGGGACACATAGTATACAGATTGTCAGGTGTGAGTACTCATAAGAAGACAAGACTTCTTCTCATGTAGTTCACACTTGGTAATATTCAAGATGGGAGATTATGAGAACAGACCAGCTAGTAGGAATTCCACATGTGTTGGTGTCATCAGGTATTCCTATATTCGAGCATGTGTAATGGTCCTTAGACTTTAATATTATCATTAATACATGTCATGATTTAGGAACATTGATTTTTTGATGAAAACAATCATGTATACAGTTGGTGGGAATTAGGGTACATTGGGTGTGTCACGAATAACATGTTATTAATGGATAAGCTGAGTAATTATTTGTCACTTCCATTTGTGGATGTTGATATCTCGGCCCTTTGATTGAAATAGAACCACCACACAAAATTTCATGGCCATGGTGTAGCGACGAGTTTATTTTAGGTAGTCAAAGAATGACGTATCAAGAATAAAGGTTGATGAAACTATCATGAAACCTTCTTGATGTGATATTATGATAAAGGGATTATATTACACAGTGAGAATTTGTGTATGGATGTCGTTGTTGCGACTTTAAGTTCTTTCTCTTAGGTGCATTGACCTGTTGCTAGACAGTACTCTTGATCTATAGGCAATCCCACCTATTTCCAACAAGAAATAATCCTAGAGGGTCACACACTAAGTGTTTTTGGTTGTCTCGGTTAAATTCTATTTTAATTTAATTAATGAAATAAATATTATTCTCAAGACCATGGAATAATTTTAATTCAAGTTAAAATGATCGTATAAATTAAATAAATATTTATTCACCAGATTGTAAGTAAAATATATTTATTTATTTTTTTGGACATTTAATAAATATTTATTTACTGGTTTGTAAATAAAATAATTATTTAAGAGAATAATTTATTTAATTATTTATTTGGGTGTTCAATGAATGGAAGTGTAGTTTGAGTGTACCAAGGTCTGTCTGGTAGTAAAATAATTATTTTCAAGATGGTGAATAATTATATAACTTGTTGGAATAAGTTGAAATAATAATAACGCTGTTATTATTTTGTGACATGGAATTTTATTTATAATTCTGTTTTCTACAAGTTGGGGCACCATAAATAATGACAAAATATTATTATTAAGAGCATGAGTTTTCTCTAAGGTTATGAATGTATTTAATTGATCTTACACAATTAAATATTGCAACTGTAGCCCCATGTCAATAAATAGACAAGTACATCTATTTTCCCATATACTAAACTGCACACTCGATGAATTGAGAATTGTTGAGCCAAAAAAGTTCTCTCTCAAATCCTCTTCCCTACCCTCTCTAGAAGGAGAGACATTCTTCAAGACCAAAGAATAGGAGATAATGCACGACTGACACAAGACACTCGCTTCACCATGCTAGAACCCATAGAACGAGTGGTGTAGATTGGAGGCCATCAGAGCACATGTGGATCACCGCTAGGGGGATTCTAGTTTGGATCCTCGTAAGCACAACAAAACAATCTAGAAGGTTCATTTCTGATGATTAACATGATCAAAAAAGAATGTACTAAAGATCCAAGTATTTTATTTCTTTATAAATTAAATTTAAATTAATTATAAACATGATGTGCAAGATCCTCTAAAAAGGTTTCGAGCCTCTTCCTTCTTAATCTAAATATTAGATTCTATTCTACGGAGACTGAAATTCATCATCATATTGATCCCATAATAAAAATTGATCATGGTAAAAATTAAAGTTGGGTGCCATCCCCACCGCGCTTCCCCTATGCTCAGAACCTACATGAAGTAAGCACCAAGAGCATGGTATTCATGAATTAATCAATATTTGAAGAATCTCAATTTTCAACATAGAGAAGTTCATTATAATATCTATGTTAATAACAAGGGTAATCAAAGGATAATAGTGTTGATATTTGCCGATGATATAATATTTGGTGGATCAAATGAATCATAGTGAAAATAGTTTTCAAGATTCATGAAATTCGAGTTCAAAATATCAATGATTGGTATGATATCATTTTTACATGGTTTATATGTAACACAAGGAAGACTTGGGACATTTTTTTCTCAATAAAAATATTCTAATTAGGTTATAAGAATATTAATGATAGAAAATTAAATTGGAATGAAAAATCCAGTTTCTACACAGATGAAGTATGTTCCAACTAAACAAGAGGTTACATAAATCATAATGAAGGCCTTACATAGAGAAGCATTTGAATGTCACCAACTAGGTATTGAATTTAATTTGACTTCCTACACTTAAAAAATGTGGATGTGCTACACCCTTCTCCCTGAGTTATGGTATGTTTTCTTATATATACTGATATTTTTTCTTTACCATGTTTTAGACCAAGAAGAAGTGACCTTTGTGTTCCTTGATAAAGGGGTAGAAAATGTATTAATCTAGAAAGGGGAAAAGCTGATAGAGGGAGAAACGAAGTATGGGCAGTTTTAAATAGGAAATTTATTAAACTAGTCTATCAATAGAGAATAATCATACAAAGTAGTTTCCTTTGGGTTCATGATGTAAGAAGTAGATGTGTGAGGGTTAAAAAGTGATATCAAAGGATAATCTTGTTCTATCTTCTGGTATAGAGAAGGATTACAACAAATGGTTTGAGAATGAAGTGATCCATAGATGATATTCTCATGGCACAATGGTTTCTCAAACTAATATTGACTCATGTTCTCTTAGATTACATATTAAGGAAGTCCTTGATCACTATCTATGGTTATAAAAGGGAAATGTTTTCTCATGCACATTGACATTTCAATAAGTTGGTTCTTGAGGATTATTAGTGTTTTTAACAAAACCAAAGGGGGATATTGTTAGAAAAAATACATCCTAGAGATGCTTTTGGGTTGATTGAGTTTGTTGAAAAGTTTTGAGGTTGTTGAAGATGACTGGTTGTCAAAGGAGGCATGAAAAGTAAGCATGAATGTCTGAACAGATATCATAGAGTTTGAATGTCTGTACTAATTTCATAGAGAATGAATGTCAAAAATGATCACATGGAGCCTGAATTTCATAACTAATCTCATGGATAATTTGTGAAAAGAACCACATGATTGTTATAATATTTCACATTTAGATCATATGAAGCACCTGAAGACATAACATTATTTTTAAAGGATCTTACAGGGAGATAATGTGAAGCACCTGAAGATATCACATGATTTTTAGAGGATCTCAGGGATAGATCATGAGAAGATCTAGAAGATAGTTCATTATTTTTAAAGGATCTATTAAAGATATCATGTGAACCACATGAAGATAAAGAAGCTAAGAATGATGGAGATATCACATGTTTTTTCAAAATCACATGATCGCTTTATTGTATTTGGATCTTTTAGTGTGATATCACAAAGTGCTTGAAGAAAATTTCAATGACACTACATGGTTGTCATTTGATCTCTTGATGGGGTCAAACAAAACACTAGGATAATGGAACTTTCCACATGATTTTTACGAATCTCATGATGAGATCACACAAAGTGCCCAAAGACAATGAAAATGATCATACGAATTACTTGCACCATGTAGTAGGTGATCATGCAAAGCGATAACACAAATCATGTGATGCTGATTGTTGAGGTAGTGGAATGGATGAATAACCACAATTTTAGAAGTTATGGTAGTTATTATATTCCTATAAATACCTCTCAACCCATCCTTATGAAGTTAATATGTTTTATTATGGGGTTTTATTAGAAGAAAAAGTATTTCATATAACCTGACCAAAGTTTTTCACTAGAGTCTTGTGATCCATAAAATCAGTACAAAGTCTTGTAAAAGGATATCACGAATGAGTCTCTTGAAGTGAAGTATTTGTTGGGGGTTTTCACACATAATAAAACCTATTGATATCATGCTATCCACATAATGTAAGCAAGGTCTTGAAATTAATGTGATCTGAACAAGGTATCACAATCCGCATGATCTGAACAAGGTATCGCAATCCACAAGAACAAAATAAGATCTCATGAAAGGGTCTTAAAAAGGGTGTTACGCACTGGGAATAGGAAGAATGACCAAATTCATGTGATCTTCATGAATATGAAAAAGTCTTGTGGTGGAGACATATGATACACATGATCTGAAGGGTGACTCGTGAAGGGGTATCACAAAGGGGTCTTGTGGATGAGTCTCATGAAAAGGTGGTTGTTATATAATTGATGAAATAAGATTATAAATACACACACATGAGTGTGGATTAACTTAGACTTGTTTTTTAGAAGATTCTACTGGATGAGAATTCCATTCACTTAAGAGAAAGACCGGTGAGATTTCAAATTGTGAATGGTTGTAAGCCAGGAGGGATAGTGAGCCCTCTCCAAACTCTATGATAGTAGTAAACTTTAACGGATTTTTTTATATCAGTACATTGCCTTTGTATGCTCCTTGGACGTATCCCAGTGAGGGTGAACCAAGTAAAATTTCCATGTCTTGTTCTTATTTTAATTTCCATTTATATTGTGAAATGGAAAATTAAGAGAAGAGAGTTTTGTCTAATGATGAAACAAGATCTGAAGAGACAGTTGTTTTAACCTATCATACCTTGATTCACCCCCCTCTTAGGGTATTTAACCTATTTGTGCAAACAACAAGCTTGTTTATTGCACACCTGAAATATAATACAACCTATAAGAGTAAAAAACCATCCATATGTGGATTGATTATCACCAACACAGGTAATATAACTCACATATGTGTATCCTTTTAATATAGACGTATGATCATTAAATTATAAAATTAATTTTTTGGTCTTTATGAAGTATCCTAATATTCTCATTATCTTTTTACACTAATCCACACTAATATTACTAGTGAATTTACTCTTTTTACATACTATAGAATAATTATAAATTCTAGTGCAATGTATTTCATACATTAAAGAACTAATTTCACTATCATACTCATGTTGTGCTATGGATTTTCCTATATTTATAAATAGTTTAATACTAAAATAAAATATATTATTAGCATCCTTGAAACCATGAAGATAAAATTTATTTAATTTTTTATCTATGTATTGAGACTAACTTAAATAATATACCCATTATGTTTTTAAACTATTATACCTAAAATAATAGAAACTATTCCAAGATCCTTTATTTTAAACATAGGGGATAAAAAATTATTTGTCTCATTTACACAAACCATAGTGGTTCCAAAAATAATATTTCATCCACAAATAGACACAAAATAACTCCATATTATTTTGTAAATTTTGAATAAACACATTTATTCACATAATTACTAGTAAAGACCCCAATATTCATTGGTCTCCAGAGAAGCTAGGTGGTTAACAACTTTGTTTCCTTCCCTCCAGGTATGAAATACTTCCAAGTAATCACCAATAATGGATATAAATATTCTAATAACATATGAGATATACTAGGGAATGATAATATATCCTTGAAAGGAATCATAAATAATTATAGAATCCATTTCCACTGCTCCTAACAGGATGTTCTGTTTCCCGCATACTTCTAGCATAGTGAGAAGGGCCATAGCCTCAGCCATTAGAGAATTTAAAAAAAAATAAGTAGTGAAATTAAGAATAACCTTGAACCTTGATTCATGGACTAATCTAAAAACCCTCATATCATTTAAACATCATGATCCATTGATATTAAGTTTAGATCCATTAGGGTATGGTGACCAACAAATCCAATGGTTGAGATTATCCAAGGAAATAGTGTTAATCACACTATATGCTTTTCTATTTTTTGTATATCTAAAAAAACATATTTAATCACTCAATGAAAATTCTTAGTTATTTTAGGATAAGGAACTCTATAGTAACATAAACACCCCCATAATTTTAAATATAGTCGATTATGCCTTCTACTGTACCAAATTTCATAAGGGGATAACTTATTTTTCCTAGAAGAAATTCTATTATGAATATTAAATATAGACCATAAATCTTATCCCGATAAAATTAATGATAACTTAGATTTATTAATCATGAAATTTACCATTTCCAAAAAAGTATTATTTTTTCCTTTCAACTAAGAAAATTTTAAATGTTGTATAAGAAGCATTAATTTGATGAATTATACCAGTTTCTTTATTGAACTCATTAAATTAATTCTTAAAGTATTCACCGACTCAATTTAAGCACAATACTTTAATCATTTTTTTAATTGGTTTTAAACTTTAGATCTATAATTCTTAAAAATATTAAAGGATTGATATTTTGTTCTATGAAGATATATATGTAAATATATACGATAATTATCAATAAAATTAATAAAATACTAATTTCATCCAAGAGTTAACAAACCATTTAATTGAAAAATATTATAATATACTAATTATAATATATCATAATTTCTCTCAACATTTTGAAATGGTTTTTTTAACTATTTTAGATTCTACATGTGTTTCACATTTATAAAATTCATTTTTAAAATTAATTAAGTTTAGTTTCTTTATTAATCTTAATGAGTTATAATTAAAATGTTCCAAATGACCAGGGAATAACTTAGAGGACTCAACCAAGTAAGTATAAGATTCATTCATATTATTAATATGTAGTTGATATAACCAATAATTTGAGTACCACTTACCTATAAACATACCATACTATGATAATATAACCTTTTTCAGATTTTAATGAAACCAGGAATTCCTTTTTACATAGAATATCAATAGAGTTTTAATTATTTTTAATCTTTGGAAAATACAACATATTTCGAAAAGTCAAATTCTTCCCAAAAGTAATGTCTAGTTCCATGCTTACTTGACCAATGAAATTGATCCATGAATTATATCCAAGGTGTACTTCCTCTTTGATAGTAATTTCATAAAATATTTTCAACATTGAATGATCCTTGAACAGATGCATCGTTTCTCTAGAATCAAGATACCATACCATATTCATTGAAGTTCTATTGACTTTGGATATCATTATAACTATTTTTTTTTTCAGTCATAGTATTTATAGTAAGTTTTCTTTACCTTTTTTTGATAGATACATCCACTTGAAAAATGCCATGGTTTTATACATACAAATCATTATGATTTCTTCTTGGAAGGATTTACTTTCTTATTGAAGCATCAGACTTTCTTCTTGACATGCAAAGAAGTGTTCGATGCTACCTTTCCCAAAATGATATTAACATTGGTATTTAATTGATAATCCATACCCACATCTATCAATATGGATTCTTAAATAATTTGAATAATATTTTTCAATTATTCCAACAAAATATACTCACTCTTTTTAGTGAGTGATTTACTAAATTATTTGCAGATTGGTGGGAATTTAGCAATAATTGTGCCAACTAGGGAAGTTTATAGTATATTAATTTTAAATTAAAGAATATTATTTTCTATAACATGAATCTCATGAACTTTATCCAACACCATCTTATTATCAACTATATAAAATTTAAGATACTTTGAAATAATAAATTTATCTATAACTTGTTCCTCAACTTTATACTTGAATTCAAGTGCATTCCATATATATTGAGTAATATTTATTTGGATAAAATAGTCATAATGAAAATTTGATAATGTTTTGAAAATATTTCATCAATAAAAAAACTCATTAAATTCAAATTTTTTCCTAATTGTGAGAATGTGTTCCACTTGATTCACATCAACAGGCGTTCCTTTAGGATTTGGATTAGTCTCATAAAGAATGGTAGGAAGGTTTGGTACTATAATTTAACAAATATTTAATACTATAAAAAAGAACATAATCCTATCTTACCACCAGGACAAGTTTTTTCCTTAAAAATGATCAAGATTGACCATGTATTAGTTCTTTACTTTAAGGTATTTAGAATCTATATTCTAGGTTCTTTCCTATTTCAAACAATTTTGATTGTTGGAAAATAAGAATCTAAGATGAGAAGATAGTGGATATCTTTTAATCATGATCTATGAATGAAATTCTCTATCCAAAAATATTTGATCCACTAACAGTTTTTGGTGTAGGTTTCTCAATAGAAATATCCCTCATGGATTTCACCATGATTTTTGGGAATGCCAAACAACAAATTATGACATCCCCATAACATTAATATAGGGAGAATATATATAAATAATTTTCGATTGAGAGTATTTCCTCAAATGATCTTTTCATCCCACTTATTTATAGATCAAAATCTATGTAATTTAAACCAATTTTATCCCACCATTTTGATCGAAATACATTTTTATTTGATCAAAACTAGGTTATTTTTCTAGGGATTCAATTGATTGGATTTTAAATTTTGAAATACAATAATCAAAACTAATATCTTCATTAGTTTATTTTATAATTTTATAATTTTATTTTAATTTTATTTTCTTTTTTTATATATATTAAATATATATATAGTGAAAAAATTTACTAAACAATATTTTTCAAATACATTCAAAATTATTTTGGTAAATATATTTTTTAAGGAAAACTACTTATAAATTATCTTTTTTATAAGGTATGATCCTTGAGAGTTTTATCATATTTACAATGTGGGATTCCACAAGTTTTCTTCAACCACATCAATCCAAACCTTCAAATATGTGGGTCCTGACGAATAACTTTTATTTATTTTTTAGGAATAAAATTAAAATAATAACTTATCCTCCATAAACACCATTAAAAATTTAATTCCTTCTTTATATTCTAGAGTGTGTGATCTTCCTACTTTGAAACTTCTCCTTAATACAAGCATTGAACACCCCCGATATACACACACATTGATGAAACATTAACAGGATGTCTGATGAAAGAAAATATGAGGTGTAATAATGATTTCCATGACCCAATAATCTATCTCATATCATTTTATTGGTGACCCATGTTGCACAACCATTCTTTAGGTGAAGTCAGTTCCCAAAAAGTAATGAATCATGGAAATTACTTTTATGGGGATGGCGAATTCAAGGAATGCAGTTAAAAATTATGGCATAAGTAGGAAAAACCTATTCAATGAAAAATATGTGACATGCGAAACAAACACAATGCTATAAATGAAATTGTACAGTTCCACAAGTGTTTATGCATCCCACAATAGTTTATCGCATGAGATTTTGGTCATTTATATACCGTTTCATTTCTTTCAAAAACTAATCAATTCCTTAGGTCCTACCATAACCCAGTGGGAACCCTCACTCTCCTCCTTATTATGCTAACACGTTCCATCACTTCTTCTTCCATGCTCCACCAACCCCCACCCGACCTTGCTTCTTCCTCTTATGTGTGTCCTCCCTTCAGGTACATATGTGTAGAACACCCCTTTTCACATATAAAAATATTTTACTCTTTTGTAAAAGCCTTTTTAAATTTCTAATATATATATATATATATATTCAAAAATATTTTTTAAATATTTCCTACCATAATTTTTTAAAACCATGAAAATTGGTCAATACTTATCAATTAAATTCTATAATTATTGATATTAATTAAAAAAATGTTTGCATGAAATATAGACATAAAATTTTCACATACTTAAACCATTCTTATCCTTAGGCATAAATATCCAAATGTTATAATGACACTCATTCTATTGTCATTTATATTCGATTATCGTAAAAATAAAACAATTATTAATGGGGAAAAATTTTATAAGTATCACATATAATATTTATTTTAAATTACTCAATATTAAAGGAAAACAAATCAATTATGAATTTTAATTTTCCCTTTGAAATTGAAGTACTTATCCTTACTTCCATTTAAATTTCTAAATTTATTATTACCATTCTTGCAACTTTAGATCTTCCATAATTTGAAATATTTTTCTCTCATCACTCTAGATGCATATTTAAATGGAGTTATCCTCATACCTCAAGTACATTATCCTCAACATAGTCTTGAAATGTTTCAAATTTCTATGAGGTTTAGGGAATGTAGGAATTGATGTAGGAAATAAATAACGTTTAAAAATATGTTTTATGAAAATCACATTGAATTATATCAATTGAAATTATCAATGAAAAAAATCTCTTAAAAAGTGACCTCACCCCACACTTCCCAAACTCAAATTAAATTATAAAAAACATAATAAAATAGATATAATGAAAGGATACCACCTTTTCAAAAAAAATTATTTTCCCAATACATTTTTTTCAAAAATTTTAAATAATGATTTTTCTTTCTCCTTATTTTTTCTACAATGATTATTTGTATTTTTTTAGGGAGAAACCAATGAAACTTAATGAAAAACTTCATGAAAATTCTCCCAATACCTGTGTAATCAAATAACATCTTGTCTTCATTATAACAAACCCCCTTCCACTATGGATAAGATATCCCCACACTTAATCTTTTGAATATCATGAAAAACACTAAGATTAAGGGTAAGAATATAGGTTAGTAATATGGACTATCCATAACACGTCCATTCATAGCATTTATGAGATTAAATAAAGACCAAATTTTAAGGTATTTCTCAAGGATATAAGGGATAAAATAAAAAATACCCCAATAATTTTAAATATAATTTTATATGATCCAATATTTGATGAGATTAAATGCATGTTTAAGAAGGCATACATGCCCCACATATCTCTCAAGAAATAGGTATAGTAAGGAATATGAAAAAATTGTACGAGAACCCTCTTGGGAATGGGACATATATAATAAAGGATAATCACTCATGGTATAAAAAACAATGACAAACCAATCAACATGAAATTCAAAAATTTAAAACATGAAACATGTGAAAGTGAATTTTTATCTACATAAATTAATTATTCTCCCAAAATCATGATTCATAAAATTTATGTCCCTATTCTTATATCTAATCATTCAACCCACCATCGTAATCAATGAATTTAATTAAAATTGAAATATAACAACATGGAATCATGATACTTCTAAATGAATTTATGTATCATAGATAAAAAATTAATAAAACTTATAAGTGTGGTATGAAATTTTTGTTAAAAAAAATATATTTGATAGAAATGTATGGGAGTGCAAGATAGAGAATAAAAAGTAATGCTCATCTTTCCTTATGAGGATCCTTCCTTTCTATTCTTTTCTCCATGATCATCATGTAATTAATAAATAAAGTACCCAAGTGAAAGAACAAGGATAATGTCATATATCTTAAAATATCAAAAGGTTATTGAAACTATATCATAAATTAAATCCCTAAACAAATTAATAAGATAATTATAAAATGGAAAACTAAATTACTATAAAAAAATAAAAAAAAAGAGTTTCTTCTTGAAAAATATTTTATTTAAGGTCTTTAGGATTGACCTTACCTCATTGAATCACATAATAAGAGTGTGAAAAATGTTACACGGATTGAGTTTGACCATGAATGATATTTTATTACATCTTATATATCTCTAATCATCCCCATCCTTGAAATATTTTCATTTTACTATAGATAAGTAAAAAATAATTTGGACCATTTAAAATATTGGTAAAGTAAGACTTGTGCTGTATAAACCTGTTATTACTCCTCTTTTACCTCTTCTCACTACTTCTCCACATAAAAATATTTAATTTCTTTCCAAATTTCATAATTTATCAAATCTTAATATTCCTTATTTTCTTACTTCCTTTCAAATTTTTTCTTGATTAGTTTAGTTTCAGCAACTTCAACTTTTTCAATAGAGTCTTATTCTAGATTATCTTTAAGAAATTCTAGGATACCCTTTAACATGTCAGTATAATTTATCTTCTCCTCCTCTTACACCTCCTCCTCCTCCTATTTTTCCTACCCCTTAGTAAGTGTAAGGGTTACATCCCTATGAAATTTAGATTTAGATTCATCTTTAGAATCTACCTTAGTTTTAGCTTTAATTTCATCATCACTATTAGGTTTCTCCTAAAGATTTGGCTTAACTTTGTATTCATTTTTAGTTTATTTCTTTAACTTATTAGCTTCCTTTTCCAATATTTCATGACATTTCAACCCCTTTTTGAATACTTCTTCAATATTTTAGAGGAACAATTCATCCATACTTAGGTATGGTTGTGGAACCCATGCTAGGATTTGAATCTTCTTTTTGAGTGCCTAAATTTAATATGATATATTATCTATCTTTATTTCAATTTGAATGTGGGATTTCATTTTTTAATATATAAACACATCTAAAAACACCCAATAACAAATAAGGGGAAATAAAACCTACTTTAAAATAAAAAAAATACAAAAGTGGGAGGGAAAATTATTTTCCTAATTTATTGAATTAAATTTATTTAACCTAGTCCTTGAAAATATACTAAAAAACATGGTCATATATAGAGAATCATTAATTCCCTATGATTTATATCAATTAATAAAATTATAAAACACAGCACTAGAAATACTAAGCCACTATAAAGTAGTAAGGAATGTAATCCCTATTGTTGAACCCACAAATACAAGGGAAACAAGTAGAACTCAATAACCATGACAACACTTATGAAAATAATAGGAATTGATTAAATAAACCAAAAGAAACTAATTTAATATTGATTGTATTCGTAATTTATAACTTTTGGTTTGTGAAATAATAATGTAGAAAATAGATGTTGATAGTCATTAAATCATTAGAATTAGGTCATAATGAATCCCTTGTTCAGTTTAGACACTCCCCACTCTCCCAATCTCACCTTTTCTATTGGATAGGTACATCATATTACTTAAAAGGTAGGTAACCAAAAACAATTTTTAAATATATAATGAGAACTGAACTTGTGGTCATGGTGGAAGTCACACTCTAGAACTCACTCTAGAAATCACTCTATTAAATTATGGCAATGATTATTCTCAATAAAAAGAGAAAATGATATAGAAAATATAATGATTGTAAAAATACTTCATGAATAACAAAAATAAAGATAATCCATTAAAATAACCCCATCACATTGAAAAAAAAATAGAATAAAAACTAACCACCCTATCATGATAGTCATGAGATGTAAAATAGAAAAAAGAAAAGAAAGCCCACAAAATCTATAGCAGACTATGGACAAAGAATAATAATAAAACTCTTAAATTTAATGACTTAAAAGTAAATTGGTTGTATTTACTTATAGATAAATTCCTTCAACTCATATATTCATGTGTACTTTGTATATTTATATCTCAACTCAATGTCTTTATAATTTTGAGTTAGCCTCCAACTCCTCTAGATAACAGAAAAACATTCATGTATGTTTCTTCACAAATCTACCCAAATATTTATAAAATATTTATGATATATAGGATAACTGAATAAATATATTTTCACCAGATGTAACCCCTTCCATGTGGAACCATTTATTGTGGCCTATACCCCATACCCTATCTTCTCAAATCCAGACTATGGTGTGAAACTCATACAATGTAGTAGTTCTTTAGGGGTCAAATCCTCAAGAAAATTCCAAAATTATACTTTCCATGGTTAAGTGTATCCCAAAATTTCAACAACCATCTCATATGGATCAAGACTTCACTTATTCCATCTACAACGTAGTGGGGATACTTGTGGTGTAACAACCCTGGTACCACAACCCGACCCACTACTATATATTACACCTTAACGACGTAGTAGAACACTAATCCACAAATTATTATTCACAATTACACTTTAACATATTCATAATCCTTTATAAAAAATAATGTAGTGATTCTTATTGGTCTCCAATTGAGGTAATTACCCTGGGGGGGGAATCATGGTAGCATAGATTTTAACTCTTGACCCCTTTACTGTGATCTTGTTCTATTGATGCGAGGAGCACTTCTTTTCCCATCCTTACATTATCTTAAGAAGTGATAAAAAAAATAAATGACACACATATAATTATATTTGGTTAAATATAACCATTATAGTCTAAGGATCATGAGATCAATGATGTGTTGATGCACTAAAACAATAGAGTGCACTACTTTATTTAGTTTAAAAAATAGAGCAGTCTCACTGACCCTCTAAACACACTATTCAAACAAGATGATAAAGTTAACTACCTGTAGAGAAAATATGAACCCACATTACCATTTATATCATCCTTTATATTCTTCATAATATTAATATATGGATAATACACTTAACACATTGTGTATATTTTGTGCCCTTTAATGATGTTCCCAAGAGATAAATCTCCTTGAATTCCCTTCCTCTACCTTTCTCTCTATATTCTAGAAGATCTGGAAAAACATATTATGAATCATTATAGACTCTAATATATTTCATTTTTAATCCAATGGTTATAATTTAATATTATTTCTCCAAAATGTTTATAATTATCCCTTATAATTAATAGGACCATAATGTGACATGAAATCTGAATTAGGAAGATGGAGACCAAAGAAATGAATCCCTCTTTCAGTTTCTGACCAAAAATTCTAGTTGAGTAATACTAACTAGATTTGTAATGGTTTAATATAATATAGTTTAGAATTACACTTTTTGTATACACTATGGAATGGTAACATCCACTACAATGTAGTATCCTTTTCCTCAAACTTCACTATGGCATGGTCTAGCACACTCCAGCATGGGCAGCTATACTTGACTAGATCTACAAAATCAATTTCCCCTTTAATTCACCCATGATCTCCACATGTTCTCATTAAATTCTCTTAACTCCCTAAACACCTTTCAGAATAGTCACTTTTACTACAACATGTCTATCATTCGTTTAATAAGACTATAACATATCCATCGGTCTACGATGTGCACACTCTAAAATTTCTAGTGAAACTAAAACTAATCAAAACACTTATATTATGTCTCTATGACAAGGTAAATTTGGAAAAAAACATGTTATAAAAACTATACATTCCACATCATAAATTACAATAGAAAAATATTTCTATATCAACTACCTTTCCCTAGGATCAGTTTCATAATCTTCTATGGTACTGACACATTCCATGACAACTTCACCATAATGACGCCTTACGCCATGGACCGACTTCACATGAACCTATTCTTAAAAGCATGGGTGATCATACACAATTTTTCCAATATGGTTGGTTATATGGTGCCTACGATTTTGCCACCAACTTATCTATAGGGAACTCAGGTGCTGGCCTTGAGTGGGATTGACTATGTTTTTATCTTCTTATAACCATAATTATGGTGAAACCATGGATTCTATGATGAGTAAAATGTTTCCATAATCACCTATATAGAATAAGTGAATTCATTAAGGCACATTATTCCCAAATAAAATACATCCTACAATATATAGTATTGCATAAGACATGGGGTTTTGTATTTCAAATAGATCTCTTATTCAATATCTTTCAAGAACTTCATAGTAAGGATGAATTAACATGAACCCATAAAAATAATATAAGAATAACATGAAAATCCTTATTCAAATTTCAACAAAAAAAAACTTAAAAAATATCTAATGGGGTTTTGGAAAAAACTCTCACCCTTTAGGTTTGTTGACAGTTCCGAACAAAACCACACAATCCTTTACTTCACTTTTGGAATTTCACAAATCACACCTTAGTAGCTTTTTGGTCGGTTTCATTAAAATATTACACAAATGATTCATTGATCATAAACTATAATCTCACGTGATATTATTCTTGGGGTGAGAAAAAGAGCTAAATAAAATAATTAATATATGATAAAACATTATTTTATTTTATGTTACAAGCTTCCATCACATGCCTTCAACCCCTATATTGTTCAATAAATCACTCTCCCCCTGAGTGGTGATTCTACCCCTTATTCAAATATATATTCTCCCCTATTATAAATAAACCCAAAAATCACATCCTCAAAGATACACAAAGGAGAGTTAGAAGCACATAACATGAGTGGAGGGAATAAAACATACCTTTCTCTCGAAGAAACTCATATAGGAGAGTGGGGTCCCATCTCTGAGTCTATATAATGAGATAGATTTGGTTGGAATATAAGAACCAATAAATTTATTTAAAAATTTATTTTGGTCTGTTTTTTTATCAGGATATCCATAACTTGATATTGTGTTAGAACATAATCCATCTTGAAAACTTTTGTCTCCACCTTCTCCTTTATAAAATGATACTTTTTTCAATGTTCTTCATCCTAAAGTGTTGGATTCTTTTCTTATAATGTTTATAAAACTAGTGTCATCAAACATAATCAGAATCAAAGATACAACATCTATGACAATGTATTCAAGTTGCTATTTTATACATATAAACTAAGTATATGATTGATTTTATGCCATACATTACACCTCTATAGTTATTAAGGATATAAAATACTGCTTCTTACATTTCCAATAAATTTAAGATCCACTAATTTAGAACACACCTCATGATGGATATTTTCAGTCATCCACCAAACCTACTAAATTATAATTCTTATATCCCACTAATTTTTTCTATGAATTTCTATAATAATACATACCATAATCCACAATTTAATATTTCTCAATTTGATCAAGTTCAACATTCATGTGTTTGACCCAACATGCATCTAGATCAGCATCATCAAAAGATTTTTATTTTACCCAAGATAACAATGAATTTTACTGATATGCCTTTAACCTTCAGGTTTGAATTGGGGCTATCCAGTCACCCACTATGTCATTATTGGTGATTTCAGCTTTACTGGATGATTTAATTATACTAGATATTCCTACTACATTATCCTCATCATCCGAGCCATCATTAAAGTTTTTAACTCCTATAACACCCCATAAGATGGACATATCATTATCACTATCCACCTTACATTTTGGACTAACTCTGTGAAAATTATACTCATATATTGATGATATTTTCATGTAAGTATCTCAAATATACTCATTTCCATTTATAGTCACATCATAAATTTCAAGCATTTCTCATCCATTTTTTGTTGCATCGATATACCATTCTCTTGGATAAATATCCACGAAATATCCCTCCAAATCCACAATCTTTTAAATGTCTATTCTTCTTCATGTTCATTATAATGAACATAATTCCAAATACATAGAGTTTTTTTATCATGGGATTCTTTCAAACACACATTTCATACATGGTCTTGTATTTAATTAGAAATATAAATGCTTTATTGGTGATGTAAAACACTATTAAGGCCACTTCCTTCCAATATTTATATAGTAGGGTTTTTTCAAGAAGAATAGTTTGAGCCATGTTTTTAATGATGTGATTTATCCTCACAATAAATTTTTTTTGTTGAGGATTTATCATCGATGAAACTTGACGTTGAGTCATAAGTTACTCTATATAATTCTTCACTTGGGTATTTGTGAATTTTGAATCATTTTTAGTGATTTTTTTCTGGAATTTTATCCCCAATAATTCTATCACATTCTATTGGTATCAAGTGGTTCAATTTTAAACTTAAGTCTTATTAGTAATTACCATTAACCAATCCATTATACTAAAATCATAAAAAAATACAATTTTCCATTCTATTATTTAGGAAAAATTAGCCTACAAACATCCACATGAACTAGCTCAAAAACTCTTAATTACTTTCCCTTATTCGACTTGTAGGTCTTCTAAACCATTTTCCCCTTTTGAAAAGAGTCTCATGTATGTATTTTTTTAAATATGATATTGGGAATGACAGATGCTCCCTCGATCTTCACTAGGATTTCTAGAGATATTTGGCTTAAGTTCCCTACTCAATTGTACCATAGCCTATTTTCTCCCTATTTTTACAACATGCACCAATTTAATTCACCAATCAAATATAGATTCACTTTTGTTCATCATTCTTGATGGATAATTGATCCATACTTTTCTTTAGTAGTGTACCCATATATTCCAAATTCCATAGTATATCCCAAGTCACATAATTAACTTACACTCAATAGATTGTGGCTAAGCCCTCTTATAAAGAGAACTTATATATTTTGAAGATCTATTCCACCAAAATTTTTCTTCCAGTATGTAATGATTTTGATCCCTTCCTCATTTTCATAAATAAACCACCCAACCATATTCATTTTTGATATTGGTAACAATATTATTATTTTTGGTCATATACAAGGTAGATATGTTATTCAAAACACAAAAACCAAACCTATCATTTACTCTAAAATAAACTTTAGAAATATTTTTCTTCTCATTCTATTTCTTCTTCATCCATGACTCTCGAGGAACCTATTCTGAATATTGATACTATTGTGGCTCTTTTAGTACAAAATTTTTTCTTTCATCTTGAAAAATAAAAACTAAAATTTTCATTTTTCAATGTGTTGGATGGGGTTCTCAACTACTGGTTTCCTCCTTTCCAGGTCTCATGAGTCACTTATCATTATACCCTACATAGAAAATAGGCCCCTATGTCCATATCCTTCACACTGTTACATATTTTTAATGTTGTTACACTATAAAAAATCTTTTTACAATTAAGAATACATATTGGATGTGTCACACTTTTCAATAGAAATAACACCTATTTTTTGGGTGTCATCCCCCCATTTTTTTCTATTTGAAAAGTAGGATTTTGATCTTCTCCCAAATTCACCATTGGAATGGGAATATACTCTTTAGTGGTTACTCTTGGGACTTATTTAGCCTCATCTAGGACTGATTCCTTAGAGAAACCTGATAATATAACAAGTGTAAGGATTATTTCATATTACACACACTTCCACCACCAATCGATGTATTCTTCAATTTCTTTAGCCTTCTCCCAAATTCACTATTGGAATGGGAATATACTCTTTAGTGGTTACTATTGGGACTTATTTATCCTCATCTAGGACTGATTCCTTGTAGAAACCTGATAATATAACAAGTGTAAGAATTATTTCATATTACACACACTTCCACCACCAATCGATGTCTTCTTCAATTTCTTTAGCCTTCTTAGAATTTTATTTTACTATATTGGTAAAAACATAAATGATTCAATACTATTCTACCACTTTTATCTTGAGCTTCACTTCCTTTCCCGAGTTTCCTAAAATTAAAAATTTTAATTTTTCAATTTTACCTATCAATTTTGACTTCTCTCCTATTATTGTTGAAAATAAACCTTTGAGTCAATAACAACTATAATTACCTTATTGGTTTTATCCCTCCATATGTCAAGTTATTTAAGGGAATCCATAAGCTCAAATTTCAGATCAACTCACCCAAAAACATCATCATTTTAAATATAACTATCATCAATTTATAGTCAATTTATAACAACCAATAAATAATTGTCATCATGATACCAATAATCATCAACTTATTCTACTTCAAACTCATCCAAACTTTTATCTTCATGAGAAAATAGATTTTTCTTCATGATTTTTTTTTATTTTAGTTCTCTCCTACTTTTATCACTTTTAAAATAATTCTTTATAGACCCATCATTGGTTCCATGTTAAAGATTTCTCAAACACCGAGTAATGAGACAACATACCTTTCTATATTATAAACATGCAAGTGGAAGCTTGCCTTTAAATTTTCCTTTACCCTTATTGAGGATAGAGGAAATAAATTCCATCACACTATTGACCTCATCTTCATATGGATCTAGTTTAACTGAGAGAGTCTTCATTTACTTGGATGTAACTTCTAGTGAGTTTTCCTTTTCCAGGGTCTTATTGTAATCATTTCTTATTTTATATGTTAAAAGGGTTCTATAATGGATTTTTAGTGAAATATTTTTTGGATCCTTCTCTTCAAGTACATACACCTTGATATTAAACCACGAGGGATAGTCTTATCAAGATTTATTTCATGATCTTGGTTCCATCAATATATTCTCCAAGACCTCTTATATCTTCAACAAGATCATTTAGGTGATCAAAAAATGAATCAATGATTTTGGTCAAACTCATCCTTATATCTATATATTTTTTCCATATCACTTATAGCTTTGTTTATAGAACATTGAAATCACCTTCATAAATATTTATGTGTTTTTCCAATATGGAATGAGGTGTTTTATAAGAAATTTAATTGTGAGGAATGGGATGGAAGGAAATTATCTAGGTTGGGGAAAACAGTGGTGTCGCATCTAGATATTCTCCAAGACTCCTCTTAGTGGATGGTTGGATATGGGGGTATAATGTTTTGGAGAGATTAGTGGCTCAGAGAGAAGTTGTTCTTCCCAGTCTATCCACGTATGGAGATGTTGGTGAGAGAGGCCTGCCAACATTCCAGGTTCTTGGATTCCATTCTTAACATGGAACAGAAATAAGTATTCAAAGAATTAGTTTTCACTAAGGAAGAAGATCACTTATTCTTCACTAAGGCTCACCCAAGATGTTTTAACAGTAATTACTAACATGGTCTTATATAGTAGGTGGCGAGTTGAGATGAATGGGGATCTCATCTATGGTGTAATGAGGCTCCCAATAAGTAAAATTTCCTCATATGGAGGGTGTAGAATTAGGCCCTTCCCACAAATGACAATATCGAGAAGAAATGCATTCAGCTGGCGTCCCGATGTTATTACTGTGAAAATCCTTTGACAGAGTTGAAACTCCACTTGTTCATCAGGGGTGAATGGGCACGATATCTCTGGTCTACAATAGATAGATGGGGTAAGTACAATGCTGCATGAAATTCATTTCAAGAGTTTTTTGAGGACTGGTTCTCGAGAGAAGAGCAGAATGGTATAGAAAACCAGATTTGTAGCATCATGGAGATCTCAATATTTTGATATTTATGGAAGGCATGAAATACAGTAATATGGGAGATTCGATGTTTGGGTTCTCTTCTTCTGGTGAAAATTAAAGGTCCTCTACATGAACTAGGTTCTTTGTTGAAGGGGTCTGAACTCTACTATGATATACAACAATCTTAATAGGCTGGTGGATTGTTTGAGGTTATAGGGAGGTTGGGTGATATGGAAACCTCCAGATAACGGGTTGAAACTCAATATAGATGGTTCGCGCATGAATGGGATGATGCAGGGGGGGACTAGTGCAGGACAAAAGTGGCTCAGTGTGAGCAGCCTTTAGTAGCTTTCATGGAAAAAGAAGCTCATTGGGTGAAGAGGGTTGGGCGTTACTCACAGGCATTATTCTATGAAAAAGGTTATATTTGATAGTCTCAGAAGTGTAATCATACTCAGAGGTATTAATTTGAGAACTTCAAGGGAAATTTCAGGTGCCTTAGTTTCTGACTTACATCATTCGTGGATGTGCCTTAAAAATTGGTAATGGTTGTGTGGTTCATCATATTCCTAGGGAGGCCAACTTTTCTACAGATTATCTCTCTCTAGGGAGTAGTATTGATGATCCCTTATTAGTCTTCTCGAGAGTGGGGAATCTACCCTGGGAATGTATTGGGTTGGTACTTGGGGATGCATTATGGATTCATCATTTTCGACCACCTTGAATTTGTCTTGGTGTCTCTTATTATTTGAATAAAAAATAAACATTCGATCGAGATACCATGTACTCTTTGATTCTTTATCACCTAAAGTAGTTTTGTATCCTATTTATTCCATAACTAGAAATTATTACCTTTAAAAATTAGTATTCATTTATGAGTCATTATCGTTACCACTTCCATGATTCTACAAGAGATAATAATCACCCCATAAACCTTCTCTTTGATACCAATTGTTGGTCTCTTATAAAGGGAATTACCCTAATAAGGGTAGGGTGGAATCAAGGTAGAATATATTTTAACCCTTGAATCCCTTAATCGTGATGCTTTTCTCTCAATGAGAGGGAACCTTCTTTTCTCACCCTTACTTTCTATTGAGATGAAAAGAAAGTAACAAATGGAACAAAAATAATTTTACATGGTTCACCCTAACTGGGATAATACAAGGATCGTGAAATCGATGATGTGTTGATGCACCAAAATAATAGAGTAAACTTCTGGATTTGGTTTACATAATGGAGTGGTCTTATTAACCCTACAAAATCACTATTCAAACAAGATGAGAATGATCAATACCTCTCAAAAAAGAGTTGGAATCACTATTCCCTTTGTATCCTCCTTGATCTTATTCACAATATCAAGATATGGATGATTCATCTAACATGGTGGGTCTCTTCCAAATACTTCGATGATATTCCAGTGAGATAAAACTCATAGATTTCCCTTCCTCTTCCTTGATCTCTATCTTCCAATAGATCTAGAAAAACTTCTTATGTATCATAAGATCCTCTCCTATCTTTTCTTAACAATCAAATAGTTAGGATTAAATATAGTTTCTCTAGGATTGTGAAAAGTATCCCCTGTAATTAATGGTACCATAATGTGACATGAAATCCAAATTAGACACATGGAGATCCAAGAAATGAATTCCTATTTTAGTTTCTAACTGAAAATATGAGTAAACTAAATATGCATGGATGTGGAATGGTCTAATGTTTTATAGTGTAGAATTAAATTTTTTTGTATATACGATGGAATAGAAACATCTACTGTGGTCCAGTCACATTTTCCTTAGACTTCACTATAGTGTGGTCTAGAACACTATGGCGTGGGAACCTTTAGTTGACCAGATCCAAAAAAAGAATTTCCCAAATAATTCTCTCATGAAACCTATACGTACTCATTAAATCCTCTTAACTCACTAAACACCATGTCAAATAGTTGCTTCTACTAAAACATGGCCATATTACATTTAACTAGACTATGGAGTAGCTTTATGTCTATGAAGTGGACACACTGAAATTTCCAGTGGCACTGAAACTCAACATAACTTCTCTGAGAGGCCCCTACACCACGGTACACTTGACTGCAGCATAACCTAAACAATCTAGATCCTACATCAGAAATTCCTCCATAAAAATAGTGTTATATCAACTAATTTACCACAACATCAGTTAAAAAATCTCCCATGGCACTGACCCATTCCATGACCAATTCACCATAGTGCTACCCTACATTGTGGACTACCTTCACACACACCTATACCTATATGAATAAGTGATCATATACACACAATATTTTAGGTTTTATCATATATATAGTGACTAAGCTTGTCCACCATTATGTATGGAGGCTATTCAGGTGTTTTTTTAAGTGGGATTGGATATTATTTTACCTCCTTCTAACCATCATTGTGGAAAAATCAATGATTCTATAATGTGGATAATTTTTCCATATTCACCTATACAGTGTAGCTAAATTCAATATGGAACAATCTTCCCAACTACAACACATCTTTTAGTGTGGAGAAGGGTATGCTGTGTGGGGTTCTATCTTTGAGACAAATATATTCTTCAATAGCTTCCAAAAACATCATAATAAGGAAAAATTAATATGAATCCACAATAATTCTCTAATAAACACTTGAATATACTTTTTTTTAACTTTCCAAAAAACACAAACCAGAAAAACATACAAAGGGTTTTTGGGAAAAAATCTTCATATGGTGTAACTGGTCCTTGTTGCAAGCATTGATCACCCACATATATGCGCACATCTGTGACATAACAACAGGATGATGTCACAATATCGAATTGAATGAAAACATCTATGAAGAAGAACTAAAAACTAGAGAATAATGGTGCATATTATATCATTTTATGGGTGTGACACATTGAAAAATAATTCTTACGATGTGTGGAATTATTAAAGAGCATCTAATCATGGAGCTTTCATCGATAATTATTAAGTATCCATGACATACGACGAACAAATACAGTATATGTAGGCAAAACCTATCCAAGGGGGGAGACCTGACATGCATCACCTAAAGAATGATGTAAATTAAAGTGAAAAATTACCCATGTATTTATGGTTCCCATATAATTTTTTCATGGTATTTCACTCATTTATAAATCATTTTTCTCCTTGTTTGTTCCAATCAATCCACTTAGGGTCCTCCCTGACCTGATGGGAACCCTACCTACCCTTATTATTAAACCTATCTACCCTATCTTTTTTTCCTCCATGCTTCACAAAGAACTTTAACGAATTTGGTTCTTCCTCATGTATGTCTCCTCTTTATATAAAAATGTGTACATGCCAACTTTTTTCACCAATTTTTTTTTTCATTTTTAAAAACCTTTTTAATAAAAACAAAAAAAATTATTGATGAATTATCAATTACATTAAAAAATTAACGAGATTAATTAAAAAAATATATGCATGAAATATAGATATCAATAATTGCGGTGTTGGTGTAACTAGTGTGAGTCTCTAAGATTAGAATCATTTTATGATAATTAGACCACATCATGAAAACTTACCATCTATAAGGATCAAAGCTTATTCTTGATCTCTAATAAGATAATAAGGAAGATAAAAATTTATTAATTTAATATAGATATAACGTTATACTTATGGGGATGATGTTTTGGTGTTTTTGGTTTTGACACACTTAGGTAATAACTATTAAAAAGGTTGTATATATTATAATGTTATTTTTTGTTTCTAGTTTATAATATTAGAAAATTATTCTATTTTCTGTATAGTTTTAGGGTTTTTCATACATGGTAAATTTCAATATTATTTTCTATATCAATTTAACTATGAAAAATATTTGTGTAATTAATTAGTGAAACTTTTTTATGGAATAGCCAGTTAGAAATTTTTTGCGTTGTTTTTTTGTAAAAAGTCAAGAAATAATTATAGTTTTATGTCAAGGACCATGTTAGTTGTGTTTGGAAACTTATAGTACAATATGAAATGTATTATTTTTATTAATTTAAATGAAAGAAAAACTAAACACATTTCCATATTAAGTTTACTGTAGTGTTTTTATTTTATTCAAAACAATACACTACATATTTTGTAGTGGAAAAAATCTACTATACTTTGAGTCATTTCTTTAATTAATTATTTCATATAATTTTTTTAAAATCAAAATGCTCTTCATATTTCACTTGTATTAACTTGAGTTTTTTTGTGCATTTTAACTTTTGAATCACCTTGTTTTATTGATCTAATTTTAATCTATGATTATTGATTATGAGCTTATTATTTTTTTATATAGTGGAATTTGATCTCAAATTTCATAGAGTTTAACATTAAATAATTTTATTATGAGAATAAATATAAATATAAAAAATTTTCTTTAAGGAACATAAGTTTTTGCAGCTGATTACACACCGATCAAACTTTATTTGAGAGTTGTGAACTATCTCATTGCTTGAGTGATTCCATTTGTAAATTTTTTTAAAGAGTTTTGAGTGGTTCCGATTTTAAGGACCCTCATTATAAAATAACTAAGATTTATAGTTATAATAATTTCTTTTGATCTTATATGGTCAAACAGATTCCATGTATAAGAATCTATTATTCCAAACTTTTAGTTTGAGGAAGTCCGGGGTTAGGAATTATTTCTAATCATATGATTAAATAGGATCTTGAAGATATTCTTTGATGCTTCCGATATTTACTGAATAAGCTAAGGGAATGAATTGTGTTTTAGATATTTTATATTATGGAAGTTATTGAGTTTCATGACATGGTTCCTTTGGATATGGGTACTGATACTCTTACCACTTTAGAATAGAAGCAAAGAGATCCATTGACTAGAACTATTATAGCCTTTAATAGAATTTGTTTAAATAATTTTACAGATTTTAATCTATAAATAAATCGAATTTATACATTATATTTTATTATAATTCTGTATAATTTATTGATCAAGTTAAGATTTATCTTCTAAATAATTTAATTTCTGTTCTCTAGTATATTTTTTTACCATTATTTATCAAAATCATGACCTATACTTTAGGTGATTCATGATATTACTGAAGTGTGACAAAATTATATCATTTTTTAACTTTAACTCACCCTCCCATTTATGATTATTTATTTTGGAAAACATTTGGTATCCAAGATTGTCTCAACATTTATTTTCTTACATTAATGTGTAGTAGAAAAAATATTTTCTATGGTAGGTGCTCTACTAATCAGATATTTAGAGAAATTAAATCCAAATTGAAAACCTGTATTTGAGGGTTTTGGTCATGAATATTAGAGAGATAGGATATAAACATATTTTATTAATACAATAGTTTATAACTATATCATGATAATAAGAGAACCCAAGATTCCAGTCAAATCAATTTTGAACATTACTTTTCAGGAGAAATATAAGTTTTAGTTGAATTTCAATGCCCAAGACACACATTTATATACTATAAAACAGGACATCTATAGTAAAAAATCTTCTTATAAGATTGTTATTGTATCTTTAAGAAGCTATAAATTTAAAATTTTGGAGTTCCAAAGGTTCAACCTTGGGCTTGAGAGGGTTTGATTACACTGCATTAGTATCTGCCCCACCACAATCACTATAAGATCATTTTCATTAACTGGATTGATCCACCATGTTAGAAGATTTAAAACCTGAGATAAATCATTTATAAACTAGTACATGTATTCTTCATGGGATCTCATGAAAGAAATCATTCATATCGATAGACCATTGGATTCTCATTGCATAATACCATATGAAAGGAGACCAATGACAGTTGTTGTGTTGAACTGTAACTATTGTAAAGTTCATCCATGAGTTCATGAATACATATAAATTTTTCTATGTTTTATAAGATACCTCATTAATTAATATATGTGGATAACAAACAAATATAACTCAAATGTTGATTTAAAGATACACGCATTGGTGAACAAATTACTACATACATGAGAATATCTCTATGAGATGTCAAGTATGTTGTAAGATAATGAAGATAATAAATAGTTGAGTTTATGATGTATTGAAACCATTATTTTTTGTTTTTATTAATAATAATTGACTCATCATAATATAGTTTAATTTATGTGAAGATGAGACACCATTACTTTTATAATTGTGATGGATGAGAAACTTGCCTTTATTCTAAGATGAGATAAATCAATGGGATATGTTTGTAAATACCCTTCAACTGTGGTATTTAAATGGTGATAAAAAATTAATATGGGAGGTAGATCTATACTAAGAGAACTATCTATCCATTTTTACAAAAATGTGATAAATTCATGCATATATTTTCACGAACAAAAAGAGAGAGTCACGCACTCACTTGCGTGAAAGGGAGTGTCCGCAATCTTTCTTCTCTATATAAAGGAAGAGAAGATGCATGATCTTATTTTCATTAATTAAAATCTGAAAGGTTATTTATCTTGTATTAAGTAGATATATAACCCACATATATATTCTTGTGTGATTTTACTATAGGGAGAATGTACATTCTTGATGTTTATGGAATGCATGAAGTGATATAACATGGACCATTTATTATGTGAAGTATCATTTTCATGAAGACAAGAGTATGTAAAGCTCATGATATAAAATAATAATAATAAATAGGTGTACTAGGGTTTAAAAATTTTCATGAACCATGTTTCATGTCATACTTACATTAATTATAACCAATGTTTTTGAGTTGAGATTTTAGAAGTAGAAGAGTAAATATGCATTAAATCATGAATGTTAATTCTTATATAAATAATAATTAAACTACAAGAATAAGGAAATACTGATTGAAGCCAATTGTGTTTAAATATGAGAAAAATACTTTCATTCCTATTTATTATGTGAATTACAAGGAAGACCTTGGTCATTGAGTATTATGAGATACTGAGTTGGGATGATAATTCTAATCATCAGACATCAAAGCACTTGAATAAGGAAGATAAGTGAGTCTGATTGACCTGATAGTAATCATTATTTGTCAATGATTTTTAATAAGTATACATGGGTGAACTAGTTTATCATCTGAGATCATTGAGTAATATTTATATCAAGTGGTGTAGAAGAAACTAGGAGGTAAAGGTGATATTTCTTGTATTGGTTCCAACATTTTGTATTAGACAATGGGAAGTTGTACTTTCTTATTAGGATCTATAATATGATCATAGTGGGAATATATTTTTATGTGATTGGGAAGATATATGTAATAACCAATTTTTTATATTATATATTCCATGATTGGAATGTTTAACCAACTATAATAAGGAGTAGGTTCTCACATCGAGGTCTGACCTTGTCAAGATTAACATGTTCCATGCTATTTACTTTTTATAATATTCATGTGAGTCCATTATAATTACAATTGAAAGGATTAAGATCTTAATTGGTAATAGAGGTTTAATTTAAAATGAATAATCCATAAAAAAGGATCAATGATTCACCCCCTTATGAGTGATCTTACTATATATAGACACTTTAAAGTTGATGGAGATATAAGTGAGATAATGACACCATAATAATGATTAGATGAATAGATTCCATATTTTTTTTTGAGAAGAAGGTGTCAAAATAGTTTACACCATACATTTGAACATAAATTTTAGAAATAAAGAGAGCCTTTAGTCTATTGAGAGTTTCATTTTTATTGACACAAACTATGTAAATCCATTTACACCCCACTACTTTCTTCTCTGGGGAAGCGATTCCATGCTCCATATGTAGATGAGTCCAAGAGGTTTTAATTCATCATGTAATTATTAGATCCACCTAGGATGGGATTTTGAATTTACCACCATGCAGTGGATAGATACTGATATCATTTCAAGGGTATGGATAAATACTACATCATCAATAGACATCCCTTTATAGAAATGGGTAAACAAGGAGTGGGATAATAACGACCAAGTATATTTTTGTTAATTAAAGGTAAAATCACCTAGATATGTTTATATAACATCAATAAAATATGTGTTATGAGATTTAAGTGGTATAAAAGTTATCATAGTAGTTGAGTGATAAATATTCACCCATTTAAATCTGTTACCCAACGATTGAGTAGTAAAATGAATAATGATGGGAAAATTGATATATGGGAAAGTGTTAGAGTTGATAAGTGACTTTAATGAATAAAAATGTGTGTTCTCAAAAAATAAGACTTCAAAAGATATAATATAATATTTGAGGTCATGAGAGAGGAACTGTTAACCTTTTTGACAATGAGAATATCCAATAAAGATACAATGAAATGTTTAAGGAGAAATTTTTAATGAGGAATTATGGATGTCCTAAAGATGATAAAGACACCCAATGATTTTAATAGGAAGAGTATGAAAAGGATTTATAGAAAAAAATAAATTAAAAATGTGTATTACCCTAGAGAAAAAAAGTTTTAAAGTGATTGATAAGATAGGTTATTATAAAAATAGAATCTAACGAAAAGTGAATGGGAATATTCATGTGAAATAAGAGAGCTGTAGATATTTTAAGAAGATGACAATGATTTCTCTCTATGATTTCATTTTGGTGATGGGTATCTAGATCAAATATTTGATAGATAATCCCATGATTTTTTGGAGAAAGAGAAAATGTATAAAGATAAATATTCATGAAAATTATCTATCCATAACCAATTTTTTTTTTAAAACTAGTTTTTAATTTTAGGGTAAAAATTATTAAAGCTAAAAGAAATTCATGCTTTTGATGTTAGAGATAGAGCTAATCAAAATAAAAAAAATCATTAATGAAGATAACATAATATTGAAAACTAGAAGTATTTAGGAATAAATAGGTTCCCCAAACATCTGAATGAATCAAATAAAAATGTGTAGTAGTTTGGGACAATGATCGAAGAGCATAGGATGAGAGATGGTTCTTGGAGAACTTGTAGGCCTTGCAGTTGAAGGGGAAGATCCCAAAATGGGATAAAACTAATGTAAAAACTAGATAGAGGGATGGATATAGATAATTTGATACTCTAACACATTAGTAGAAAAGGTAAATAACAAAATAGAATATTTCACAAAGAATATATATACACCACCTTGAAACTTCACTCTACTAATTTCTCGAGTCATTGGAATTTCTTGGAATATAACATCATTGAGTAAATAAATGAAATATAATTTATGTTATATGTAATATTACTAATGTATATAATATTAAAAGGGTTTCAAGTTTCATGGTCACTATTAAAAGTTTAATCTCTGATGTAAGTATACATGTTCGAAATTGTACAATGAGAATAGTGGATCGATCTGTAGTCAGGATTGTTGTAGGACCTACTTGTTTTTGATAATCTTTAAACATACCTGCATCCTCAGTGATGTGATAAAAAGTTCCTAAATCCTATATCTATGACCAAAGTTATTGATTAACATTATTTTTTGGACTGTTTGTGTGTGTTTTGACACTCACACTAGCGGAATAATATATTTTAACATCATTTTTGTTTTTGTTTTAATGTGATTTTTTCAACCTGTGTAAATATGATTAATGTTGTAATTATTTTGTTTAAATTTACGTTATATAAACTGATATTGAAAAATTTATTTCTATTAATTGTAAAATTATTTAATATTTTTTGTTTTGATAATAAAATTTGTAAGTCACTTATAATTCCATTTATTTATATAAATTACATTTGAGGTGAATTTCGACATTAGTTATCAAAATAACTAACGTTATATGTAACTTTCACTATATGTTATCAATATCACCAACATTAAATGTGAATTTCAATAATGGTTATCAAAATTACTAACATTTAATGTTATTTTAGTGATAATCATTTGGATAAATAATGTCAAAAATCACTTTTAACATTGGCTATTTATATAACCATTGTTATAGGTCACCTTCGATATTAATTATCAAAATATCATTTACTGATATTCACTTGTTTTCAAGTAAGAACTCATGAATCATTTTTATCTTATTCCATAAAATCTCATTTAAAAGTTTTATCATTTCTTATTGATCTAAAGAATTAATCTCCATTAAAAAAATAATCAAAAATATATATTGATAAGAAAAAAATCATAAAAAAATAAACAACGATAGGATAATTATAAATATCATGGAAAAGTGGTGGAATGGAGATGTGATGGAATGGAAAATCATTTAAATAACAAAGGTGGAGTAGATTAGGAATTTAAAAAGAGGAAGAATGAAATGTTATAGATTTTATTTTAAAAAGTGTTCATTGATGTCATAAATTTATAGAAAAGAAAAAAAAATCAAAAGTTAAAGCTATAAAAAAATTAAAACATCACTAGTGCATTATAAAATACTACATTTAACATCTATTATTCCTATAAAGATGTAAAAACCTGCCTTTTAACATTATTTAATACATAACTAACATTAAAATCCACCAACAAAGGGGTTTTAACATCAGTTATATATTAAACAATGTTAAAACCCCAATAAAAACAATATTCTTTTTACTAGTGTCATAAACATATCCGCCATGGATCAAAGAGATAGAGAATGAGTTTTAGGTAATTCAGAATATAGGGGTGTAATGCAATGAAAACCCAACTTGTGGGATCTCATGTGATCCTGATGTCAGAGTTTCAACATCATCCCCACTTTCATGAGCTTGGAAACCTATGTTTTATAAGTGGCGAACAACTATTTCTTTCACAAACCTATTTCATACAAATACCCCTTAACCCACCATTTTTGGGGGATTCTTGGAAGACTGGAGGTATGGATGTTTGAAAAAAACTATCACTTCCATTAAATATATGCATATAAAATCTTATTTATCAAGTATAATGGAATCATACTACTGAGATAAGTTATGTAAATTATCTCATAAAAGTCCTTAAAACAGGAAAAAACTCTTGAGAATTGATCTTGTAACCCCATTTTTGAGGAGAAACCTATGTGTAAGTCATGTTGTCTCGGTTAAGTAGAGGTCTCTCATAACCCATGGTTTATGTGATTTCATATTTTTCATGGCCATATGATGCCCCATTCTTGGATACACACTTTCATGAGATTAATGGCATGTTGGATACTCATTTACCCAATTTTAGGTTATTTGTAAAAACAACTTCTATGTGTCCTAAATGGAAACATCCCCTCTTATAAACATTTTCATTTGACATGAGTTGGATAGAATATGTGTAATAACTCATACAACCTTTGTTTATCCCATGTGTAAGCCCAACACGTCACCTTTTCGTCACACCTTTCATGAAAACACCATCCTTACCATATGATGTAAAACTACATAGACCGATCCTATCACATAATCATAAATTTTAAAACTATAATAACATATATTTCTGATTTTGTACCAATAATATATGTTATAAACCGCTTTAAGGTTCAATACCAACATCATAAACCTTCATGAGGAGTATTAAAAATCATAGCACCTAATTATTAAGCTTTGTTATATAGAGTTTACATCCATAAGATTTTAAATGATGAGTGTCTCTAAAGGACTTTAATCATTGAGTGTCTCCACTGGAATTTGATGTTTGTGCACTTTCTAATATGTATCTAAATATAAAATTTTCATCTTATTTGGATTAAAATTATATAATTTCCCCCTTGTGTGACAAAGATAAGAATCCCAAATTCCCTAGTGTTATAAACAAATCATAGCATCCAATTTGCTCAACCCATTTTTCCCTTCGACTGAAGGTATTCTCCTTATTATGGTAGTTATCTATGTAATTAATCAATTCCCATAGGTATGGTTTCAATAAGGGATTAAAAAACATGATTAAATCTATTATGGACTCCTAGAATGGGAAATATACTCCTTTATGGGATAATCCAACCTCCCATCCCCTTATATGATGTAGGGAGCCATCATCATCACCCTCATGATGATAGATTTATCACCTTTGGAAAGTGGTAATGAGACTATATCCAAATGGTGTCCAAAAATGGAAATCATAAAAAAAATAATCATAGGAAAATGACTGATAAGTGTTATAATGATAATGAATAAGTTCAAGTTCTTCATCCAAGAGTTTGAGTGTACAGTTTGGTGGATATCGTGAATCACTGAAGGTCACCTAGGTTGTGATAGTGGCCATTAGGAATCCATTTAGATTCTAATATACCTCATTGTTATAGACTTGTTTTTTATAATGTTGTAAAATGATGTGTCTTTGGACACTTACACAAGAAGGATCATGAGAAGTGGAATAATTCACACCACTATGTCCTTGAAAATATGCCATGACACAATAATATATCATAGAGGAAACTATAGTAGGATCCAAAATAAGATTTTCCACAACAATATGATTATATAAATAAGATATTTTGATTTTGGTTGGACTTTCTAGAATATTTTTCACAGTGGTGGAATAATTTGTAGTTATCCCATTATGATGATAAAAGAGGCATATCTAACTATATTAGATTATGGCCTCTATTAGTGTGTACAGAATAGTTCATTTTTTGAAGATCCCATCTCAATATAATTTATATTATATGTAACACATGAGTAAAGATTTATGTTTAATATGAATATGTAAAATTTGTTGAAAAGTGTATGAAACACATGTCATATTGTTAGTCTTAGGATACATGAAAGTTACGATAATTGTTGTGCTGGTAAACTCACTAACTGGCTGTTCCATGGAATCTAAGAATAAAGAAAATATTTTAATATCATCCTAATTTTATTCCTTATAATTAGGATATATTTAAGATGGAGGATTTACCAATAAATGGTAATCAAGGTCCATACCCTCAAGAGATATAATTACTATCTTTCTATAGATATAGAAAAATTGCATTTCCCAAATGATTACCCATAAGACTTTTAGAGGCTTTGATGAGTTATAAAAAACCAAAATAATCTTCCATGGAACTAAATGATACTAAAATCACTAAAAAAATTGAATGATTAATATATGTTGGTATGGAATAACTAGAAGCCGAAAAAAATTGTTCAAGTAAAGTGAGAGGGTGTTTTTAAAAAAATGATATTATTCACACACAACATAGTCAGGATGAGACATCAAGAGGAGTTGGGAAAATAAGTGAACCAAGTAAGAGGGGAGAGGGTATAAGGGAGATAACATGGAAGGGGATGCTGGGACGGGCCATGGACATGGGTGTGTGTGGCAGGGAGGGTGGTGAGTTGGGGAGTGTGTTAGGGATAAGGATGGGTAGTGTTGTAAAATTTCTTTGATACCATCTAAAAAGAGAATTCACAGAATCGATACTTTGAAGTTAGATTAGTTTTTATTATGTATAGATAAATAAATAAAGATAAAAGTAAGATAATTGACCTAGTCAATCCTTTGAATGTTGAATTATATATTAAATAACCAAATAACCAAATTAATTTATCAAAAAATATGGAAATACATTGGTAAAAGGTGTTGTGATTAAAACTATATATTATTTAGGATACCTGAGTCAAGCATAATGTAACCTACCTAATCAACACATTTAATAATAGTTTTTTATATAAAATTATGTAATTATAAAAATCAATATCTAGTTACAAAATGTGTTGAATATGGATTTATATTATTTAGTGATGAAAAATGGGTGGTTCTGCATAGGAAAATCCATGACCTCATGTGCTTGTGTTCACAAAAGGTGATCCTATAAAAGTCCGTATTCTATACTGGTATATTTTTTCAATCCCACCAAACTCTGTAATGGATAAGGGTAGGGTTGTGGGAATCCCACATTTTGTAAATTTTTATATTCTTTGAAGTTGGCTCTACACAACCCACAATGTATAGGTAAAAACTAGAACAAATCATAAGGGGATCTAACTAAAAAATGATATCGAGTATCACCTCCTAGGACTATATTCTAAAAGAGAAGAAACATAAAAAAATACATAAGATATATAGAATAGAACTACACATAAAATAACGACCCACCTTTTCTTAGATTACTATTATATCATTTTAAGGATAAACAACATAATAATATTACACATTGAGGATATAAAGGTTTAGTGTCTTGGTAAAATTAGGAACATATATAAAATTTACAATATCAAATATCAATATTTATTTAATCCATTCTTCTTTAGCTTCTTATTGTCCCTTGAAAACTCCTTAGTACCCATAATCACCCGAGGATATAAATCAAAAAGGGGTGAGCTAAAATCCTAGTAAGAGGATAAATAAGAACAATATAGCATGGATTAAGCATAATCATAACATCATCATCAAAATCATGATGGGAATAATTAGATAAAGACATGTAATGTGGTAATGCTTAAAAAATGAAAACATCAGGTCTTAGTGGTTAACTACCACACATAGTTGTGAAGAAATATATCATCATGTTCACACATCATTTCACTTTAACTCATGAGATTCATCACTTTACCCAATGAATTGGAGTGCTGTATAATTCTGGGCACACCCATCACATTCAAACATTCATATTGTGCTATATAATTCTGGGCGCACCCATCACAACATAATATTTTCTTTATCATGCATGCCACATTGAAAATATTTCAAACTTGAAACTAAAATAACCTATGGAAAGAAATTGGTTTCACATAATAAATCATACATTCATAAAAATATGGCCTCCAAAATAAAGAGGGAATATCATTCTTGGCATAGAACCATCAACCATGAGTGAAGAGTGAAACAATATTCAAGAAGTAAAAAATGGTTTGTTTATTGGGAGGAAGAGTTCTTTTGGAAAACATTGGGTTGTTAATAAAAATAGTTAGAGAACATGTATATCACAAAAATGTTAATATAATGATGAATAAATTATTTTTAAGGAGAACCAATACTGAACAATGATTGAAAGAGGTAGAACCCAAAGAAAGAAAACTGGGTTCGAGAATTTCCCCTTACATTGTATCTGAACGCTTTATTCACTTTAATGTCTTGTATAATGAATTTATATTCATTAATTAGAAATTAAAATACATTTTATTCAATATTATGGTTTATTAAGGTTTTATTAAGTTCATTTATTGTCTTTTGGATGAGTTATAGAGTTTAAATTCATTGCTTGAGAATGTTTGTTTTTATAGTTTTCTTGAACAGTTCACTTGTATTCATGAGTGGAAGTTCATTTAAAACGTGGATAAAAATCCAGAATTTTAATTATATTTTATTTAATATTTTATATAACATTAAATTATATTATAAATAACTTGATTATATACCATGATAATGAACCATTAGATAAGAATTTAATGATGATCTTTTGGGTTAATTCATGCAGTTTTTCGACCACAATGAAATTGGTTTGTTTAATAATTTTGTAATATGTACATAAGTTAGTTCCAGAACATTAAATAGGATATAATACAAATACTATAACCTTTTTAAACCATAAAAATGGTTTCATGACCAGATATGAAGGCGGTAAAGGAAAAAGAAAACATGTCTTTCTTGAAGGTGATAAATTAACACCTCACGAACAAAGTTTTCTTTTTCTAAAATAAAAAGAAGAGGAGAAGAGGTTTGGATGATATATTATCCCATTAGTATCATAATATTATATTATATGTTTTATAATGGATTTAAAATACCATGTTTATGAGTATACGTGGAGAAATATTAAGAAAAGAACTTGAAATTGAAAGGAAATTAAATGAAGAGAGAGAGAGAGAGAGAGAGGAGAATTACCTCTTGAATCCTCCTCTTGAGATCCTCCTTAAGGAACCTTGGTTTGGTTTTTTGATGAGACAAGAAGCTATTGGACGTGGGGGAGGGTCTATTAAAGTGTTTTAGGAAAATTTTAGATATGTCTTGAAGCTTTAGAGGTGTGATGAAATGAGTGTGTGAAGGGTGGTATTTATAGTGGAGGGGAGAGGAGTTTTCTTAATATTTTAATCATTAGTTTATTAATTTCCAAAAAAGATAATAAATAGTGATGATTTTATGACCAATAATAGTAAAGAGGGAATTTATGTTTGAGATTTGGGTGCTTACATCACTTGTGATGTCAAGAATAGTGGATTTAAATTATAATGTATTTATAAGGTAAATTAATGTATTTTACTATTCACCAAAAAATCATGTATTTTAGAAAAATCCCCAAAATTCACCCTAACCATTTTTTGATATTTAGAAACCAAAATTGAATTCCATTTTTCCAAAATAATATCTTAAATATGATTAATTTAATTTTTAATTAAAATCATAATTTACTTGAAATATAGAGTGTTTAAAATTATTACTGATTTTATAATGCTTTCAAAAATTATATAAGGTCTTATAAAATTATCCTAAAACTAGAAGTCATTGAATTGTAAATTTATGAATTTTTTTTAGGAAAATATATTTTCTTTTAAATTAATTAATTAATTAATTATGACTTACAAAAATACCAATACGTTTACTATGATCAAATTCTCACTTATAAGATGAGTAAATTTTATTTAATCATTCATGGGTAAGGTTACTATTATTTTGGAAGATTTACTATTCATAAGGGTTATATTAATATTCATAAGGGTATGTTACTATTCATAAGGGTAGGTTACTATTCACTAAAAATTAAGTTTTTCCTATTGGACTCCAAACATCATACTGATCACAACTGTGTATGTCAGTTTTTTCAAATTCAAAACATAGAAGTGGGAAAATTATGTTTAATGGCCACATAGTGTTTAGTATCATGATATTTCATTGTGTGATTATACTATAAGGGATTATTATAAGAAGGTAATTACATGGATAAAACTTTGGGTCGTTATATTATTCCCCCCTTATGAAATTCCTCCCTTGAAATTTCATTTTACTCAAACAAGTGAGGGCAAATCTCCTTCATCACCTCCTCCGGTTCCCAAGTTTATTCTTCAAATTTATGGTTCCTCCACAACACTTTGACAAGGTGGGTTGTCCTATTTTGTAGAACCTTATCTCTCCTATCCAGAATATTTACTGGCTGCTTCAAATAAGAGAGTTCACCTTCCAGTTATACCACCTCTGAGTTCAGTACATGTGAGAGATCTGTTATGTACTTCCTCAGTAGTGATACATAAAACACTTCATGAAATTGAGCCATATTTAGTAGAAGTGCAGGACAATAGTCCACATCTCCTATGCGGTCAAGGATCTCAAAGGGGACAATGTACCTTGGTCTTAGCTTCCCTTTCTTTCCAAACCACATGATTATCTTCCATGGTGATATTTGAAGGAAGACATTATCTCCAACATAGAACTCCAAGTCCCTCCAAAGGTTGTCATCATAGATCTTTTACTAACTCTAAGAATATTTGATATGTTTCTGGATGACTTGAACCTTCTTTTTCATCGTTTTCACAAGATCAAGTCCAAGTAGCTTTCTTTCTCCAACTTTAATCCCAACAGGTTGGAGTTCTACATCGCTTTCCATAAAAAGCTTCATATTGAGCCATCTGAATACTCAAGTGGAAGCTATTGTTATATGAGAACTCAACCAATGGGAGATGCTGATCTTATCCACCTTTGAATTTTAAATAGTAATATCTTAGAATATCTTCAAGTGTTTGAATAGTCCTTTTAGATTAGCAATCAGTTAAGGTTGATAGGCTGTGCTGAAATTTAATTCAGTACTCAAAGCATGTTGTAGAATTCTCCAGAATTTAGATGTGAACCTTAGATCATGGTCAGAGACAATCGATAATGGAAAACCATGTAGTCTCACAACTTCCTTCACATATATCTTTATAATTTGTTCAAGTGAGAGATCTTTATGAATAGTGATAAAATGGGTAGTCTTTTTGAGTTGTTCAACCACCACCCATATCACATTATTTACCCTTGATGTCTTTGGGAGACCTGTGAAAAATTCCATAGTGACATGCTCCCATTTCCAAATGGGTATAGGCAATGGTTTCATAATCCCTTTGTAATTTTGTCACTCTACTTTAACTTTCTGACATACTAAGCACATTGAGATGTATTCCACAATCTCTTTATTCATGTTATCCCACTAGAAGTGTACTCAAGGATCTTAGTACATCTTGGTGCTACTAGGATGGATAGAGAAAGTTGAGCTATGTGCATTGTCCAATATCTCCTTCCTTATCCTGGGTTATTAGCTCACATAAATCCTCATTCCAAATTTAATCACACCATCATTGTCGATATGAAACTCATGCATATTCCATTCCTTTACCGCATTCACCTTATTTTGTAACTCTAGATCATCCCTCTATGCCTCCTTAATCATCTATTGGATTTATGGTTGTGAAATAATTTGGGCAAGGTAGGATGTATCCCCTACCCTTATGATTTCCAAATCCATCCTTTGCATATCCCATAAGATAGGGTCTTTCTCAATCTATAACATGGACAGAGTAGCGGGTTCTTTTCTTCTTAGTACATCAGCTACCTTGTTCGCCTTTCTAGGATGACAGTGAATAGAACAATCATAGTACTTGATTATCTCTAACCATATCCTTTGATGCATGTTGATCTCCTTTTGTGTGACTATATAATTTAGGTTCTTGTGGTTGGTGTATATGTCACACTTCTCACCATAAAGGTAGTGTCACCAGATTTTCAAGGAAAAAATCATGGATTCCAACTCAAGATAAAGAATTGGGTAGTTCTACTCATGTATCTTAAACTTCTATGAGGCATATGCTATCACATTATCATTTCTCATGAGTACACAACCCATGCATTTTTTTGGAAGAATCACTATATATCACAAAATTTCTCCACTTTTTGGTTGTGTGAGTACAAGTGTAGTGATCCTACTTATCTAAAGCTCTTTGAAGCTTCCCTCACATTCTTCAGTCCCAAAAAACATTACCCCTTTCATTGTTAAGTTAATTATAATGCTTGAAAATCATGATAAATTTATCACAAAATGTTGGTAGTACCCAGCTAATCCAAGAAAACTAAAGATTTCAGTGACATTAGAGGGATTTGGCCATTCCTCAATCACCTTTTTTTGAATGGTCCACATAAATTCCCTCACATGTAATCATATGTCCCAAGAACATGACTTACTTTATCCAAAAGTCACACTTTCTAAACTTTGTGTACAACTTCTCCTTTCTCAAGGTCACCAACACAAGCCTTATATGTTATTTATATTCCTCATTTATCTTGGATTAGATGAGAATATCATCTATAAAAACTACCAAAAATTTGTCAAGGTAATTTCTAAAGACTCTATTTATCAAATCCATGAATGTTTCAGGGTCATTAGTAAGTCCCAAGGGAATCACCAGAAACTCATAGTGCACATACCTTGTACAGAAAGTAGTCTTCTAAATATATTCTTTCTTCACCTTCAATTGAGGATATATATAATGAAGATACACCTTTGAGAAGTATTGAGGTCCTATTAACTGATCAAATAAGTCTTCAATCCTTGGAAGATGATACATGTTCTTTATGGTGATCTTTTTGATTTCCTGATAATCGATACACAGCCACATTGATCCATCATTATTCTTCACAAAGATCACTAGTTCACCCCAAGGTGATGCACTAGGGAATATGAACCCTTTGTCCAAATGCTCCTGAAACTACTTCTTTAACTCCTCCAATTGGATATGATCCATCCTATAGGTACACTTTGATATAGGAGTGGATCTGGATATGAGTTATATTGAGAACTCTACCTCATGTTCAGAGGGAAGTCTGGGTAACTCTTCATGAAATACATCACTGTATTCCCTCATGATGGGAATTTCCACTAGGTTTTCACATTATTTGAATAAACCATTTGATTGAGGTATGAATCTTCACAAGGAATGAAAACCCACACCATCTAAAGATTTTTCAAAGGATATTTGTGATCATATTTTTATTTGTAGAGGAGAATAAGATGGTTCTAAAAAGGAAAATATATTTCTTTTTCCTGACAATTGATATGTTCTCTATATAACGAGATCCAATATATTACCATAATAACATCGAATTCCACCAAGGGGAGTATTATGAGATTTACTAGAAGAATCTTCCCACATACTCAAATAGGAGAAGAGTTAAACACTTAGGTAGTATTGATTTCACCACTTGGTGTTTTTATAGATATCTTTACTTTAAGGTTTTGGAGCTTCAATTCTATAATTCAATCAAACTTTCAAGATATAAAGGATTGCGTAAAACTAGAATCAAATAATACCTCTTCCATTATTGAGTGAATAAGAAGTGCGCCTTGTATGAATTTATTATCTTGATACACTTCAATAGTAGTTAGCATAAGCCTTCCATTTATACTTTGGTTTTGGCGGATGAAGATGCTGATTACCCTTGAGGACCCAAGGTTTAGTACACTGGCTTGCATAGCGCCTTTGCTCCCTACAATTGTATCATTGAACTGTGGGTGTGGCTCCCCTTTATTTCACTACTTTCTCTTTCCTTCTCATGTCTTTTCAACACTCTCAAGCATGGTGGCCTTCTTTCCCACACTTGAATCATTTCCCTATCCCTTTGAAGAAATTTGTAACGCCCCAAGATTTTATGAAAAATATTCTTTTTAATTTCATTAATGTCTTGTGTTGTACGCTACAACAAAAGAAGCTTTCACAATACGCATCCTTGACTTTCCTTCCGTTACACGCAATCGCGACCTTCCTCGATAGCGTGTGTAGTACGCAATACTGAGTTTCACGAAACAACGATATGCTATTAAAATATTATTAAAACTAGCCGTTATGAATAGTAATAACCACTTTTTGGAAATTTTGTAAATTTTATTTTTCAAAATGGAATTCATTTTTGGATTCGGAGTATCGAATTTAGCCTAAGGTGAAATTTTGGTACTTTTCGGATAACTTTCATATTCTAATGAATAGTGAAAATTACTAAATTATAATTAAAAACAACTTTTTTAATCGAAATAATTAATAGTGATAAATTATTAATTTGAGTGGTTTTAAAGTATATTTAGAATATATTTTTACAATTTAATACAATGTTGGTCATTGTTTGTAATTTCACATTTAAACCAGACATAATCAAGTGTCAATCTTTTGATAGATTTTGTTTCTTAAAAAAACACGCTATTTGTTTTAACAGCGGGATTTAATTATAAAATTAATTAATGCAACTTCTATGTTATGAATTTGGTAAAATAGACTTCATTTTTGAATTCGGAATATGAAATATAGCTTAGGATGAAATTTTGGCATTTTTCTGAAAACTTTCAATTTTTGATGAATAGTGAAACCACTAAGTGGTAGGTTAAAAACGGAATTTTGCATAAAACTTAATTTTACCGCTTCTGTGAATGGAATTTCAAAAATCCGAGAGACACGGTTAATATCAAGGACTAAAATGTGGTTCAATGAGATGAAAATAATTTTTTGGTGAATAGTAACTTTTTACTTTTTTTACCACGGTTAATAGTAAATAGGGTAACTAAGGGTAAATATGATATTAATATTACCCTAACACATGTCCTAATTCTATTGGACAAGTGTAATTCGACCAAAAACAAACTTAGGAATAAAATATGACCATTTAGGCCCACTTGGATTAGATTAGGACATTTATTATTATTTAATTCAAAGAAGAGTTAAAAGAGTTAAAATCAAAGCTTATTTACTAAAACATTTTTAATATAGGGTTATACATAAGATAAATTCGATTGTAAATATTCATTAGAAAGATAAAAAGATTTCCTACATAATGGTATTTTATTTGTAATTTTTAGACATCAAATAATGTAATTTATTTATGACACAAAGATGATGCAGTAATTATCTTATTAATGAAATATTGACATAATTGATGTTATAAACACCAAAATAAATGTAATTTAAGACTTTTTATGAATTCCACTAATTTTATAGGTTACTATGATATATTAGTGTTGATTTAATCAACTTGGTTCGAACATATAATTCTGTTATGACTTTCACAAAAATCATATATCAAATAGTGTCAAAATTGACATAAAATAGTTTTTAAATCAAATATTATATTATTAATTGTTATTTTATTCCTAAAAATGTAAGGTTCGGCCAAATGACTTAGATAAGGATATATATATTAATAATAAACAATTTGGGGTTCGTTTGGCATGTTATAGTAAGTGTATTAACCATATAGTGAAAGAAAACAAAAAGACACGGTAAAAGTTAAATTAATTAACTTAGAGTTAAATCTAATTGATAAGGTTAAAATAATACCCTAAACTTGTCTAAATCTTATTGGTTGATAGTATTTAGACCCATCCCCACCTTATCTTTGAAATAAAACCCTTTGGAACCATTATAAACCGATTTTGACTTTAATATAAAATAATATTTTGAGATATTCCTAAGGTGCCCCTCTCCTCCCCTATAAAAGGACACCTCCTCCCCCTCCTCCTCACACCAATTTGAGCACTCAAGCTCGGCCAACCCCTGCCAATTTCTACTCTCCACTTCCCTAGCAACATCCTAGAGGTTCTGGTCTTCCTCAAAGACCAATTTTAGTGCCCTAAGAGGAGGTCTCAAAGAGGCACTTCAAAGAAGAGGTAATTACCGTTACCAATTCTTTCATCTTTATTTCTTCTTCCACTTCTTCTTCTTAGGTTGTTTCATTATGAAGTAATAACATCAGTATCACTCATATACTGATATGTTATTATAAGTATGAAACAACCCTATTTCACCATCTATCCATCCTACGGAAAAAGAAATCACCGCGCGTGCGTACGTACGGAATACCGTCTCCACGCCGTGGTGTAATCTATTTTCCACCACCACCTTACATGGATGGGTATAATGGTGTAAAGAATAACTATACATAGTTATTACAACATCATAATGATTCTGATATATTTTATAATCCACTCCAATTCAATTCAATATTTATAGAAATGATATCATCGCTCGTGTGTACGTACGGAATACCGTCTCCACGACGCGATGAGATTCATTCTCCATGTTAACCATTTAAGAATGATTATAATGTATATATAAGAAATAATAATGAAATACATGACATTATAAAGCTACTGGATTTATGTATATATATATACATATGTATGTCATCTACTTACTTCCATTTCAAGACAATAAGGAATGAAAAACAGCGTTCATGCGTACGTACGGACTACCGTCTCCATGAACGGTGTTTTTCATTTTATTTATCTATCTATTATATATATATATATATACTGAATATATATGATATATAAATCATATTTTATATTCTGGAAGTAAGTAAATCATGATATAAGTAATAATGATGTCAAGAACAACAAGTCAAAACACCTACGATAAATGAAACGATTTTACCCAAAACGCTTCTTTAACATGGAATTTACAAAAGAACGGGTAATATAATGTCATAAGTGAACCATATATGATATCATAACAATGAATATGATTCTGTAATAAGTCAATGACATTATTTAAATCATTATACAGGAGGTTCGGACACATACGAAGCAAATTGGACCTAAGGTAAGGGAAATATCGCAATCTCATTTTTATCCGAGATTGTTTGTACTTTGAAATTTACTGGGGTATATTTTATCATCCACATCCATGTTTCATCAAAATGTAATATTATTTCCATCCACCTACAATTGTTTAAATCCATTTTTACCCTTCGGTGAGTTTTTAGTAATATGTATGAAAGGAATCTTTTGTCGTACGAGGTACTTTTTGACTTTTCCGACAAAAGTACGAAGAATGTTTTTTTTAACTTATACGGCACGAACGAATTTCTACTGTTTTATAAAGCCTTATTTTCATGAAGCTTCCTCTAAAAGATTTCATGACTATTTTCAATAAAATCTCTTTCTTTTAAAGTTGCATGATGTTTTGTGAAAAGAAATTGATTTTGAAGAAGAAAGGATATTTTCCTCAAGAATTCAATTCAAGTGTTTTATCAAAATTATTTTCCATCTAAGATAATAAAGGGTTCTGTTTCTATCCATATTTTTACATTTATTTGACTATGTTGTGATGGAATTATGTTTATGAATTCCTTTATCTTATATGAATGGTTTTATGATGTCATGTTGTTTAAGAATCCCATTTTTATTACATGGGTTATGCGATGATGTATGATTTATGATTTTGTGGCACACATAAGAAAGGATTCATTAAGAGATGGGTGGGACCTATATCTCCCTCCAATGCATTGGGTAAAGATTTTATATCTCATGAGATAGACATGGCTGGAATGGTAGGTTATACCGGTTCAGTGAAACAGGACTGAAACGAGGATTACTCGATTCAGAAAGGGACTTTGTCCACTAAGATAGTCTTGGCAATGAGTCTTGACTAACAAGAAATGATTCTCTATGATTATGTGTGTATGCCACAATGAGTAATGTTTTAAGTTATGATTTCATTTCACTACTATGATTTATCCCATTTTATGAAATTATGCTCTCTTTTGCAGGTTAAGATTTCCAAAAATGTTATGTTCTTATGAAAATTATGTGATTGATATTTCCTTTGTTTACCCTTACTGAGCATTTGAGCTCACCCTTTTATGTTTTCTTTTCCCCAGGATATAAAGAAAGGTTTTAGGTAGAAAAAAGGGATGACCTTTATGGGAGATATTGAAGAACTTTCACCACGATTAGAAGATTACGTTCCGAGTTTCCAAAGACACTAAACTATTACGATCCTTTAGTGTGTGTTTTTGTTATGTACTAAGTATTCCGCAAAAGTAATGTAATGTCAATGTACGTCAGGCTTCGGGTCTTTACAGTTGGTATCAGAGGAAATGTTTAGTCAACCTTTGGAAACTAGGATGCGAAAACGTTAGTGAGATCCCTAGAGATATTTCTAAGGTATGTCTAGGGATGTCCCTAAGGATACGTATACATATAGGATATAATCCTAGAACTACGCTAACGATCTTCGAATTTAACCTAAGATGTTAGATATTGAGGGTACTAACCCTTTATTATGTTGTTTTCCCTAGCATGATTTTTGCCTCTCACACAATTCTTTTGGGGTTTTAGACGATGGCTGGAACCCGAAGGAACCGTGTTAATGCGGAATGTGATGGGCAATGCAATGATTGTACCCCTGAGCAACCAAACGATATAGGAGCTGGAATGCAAAATCTTGTAGCCATGATCACACAACTTTCTCAAGCTATGAATCATGCAGGACTTCCAAACGAGCAAAGGAAGGAGCAACATTCTGTTGAATCCTTCATGAGGCAGCGTCCACCTTCTTTCAGTGGGTCTACTGATCCATTAGTTGCTGAACAATGGATTAGTACTACTAAAAAGATATTTTCAGTTCTTCAATGTTCTGAACATGATAAAGTCATCCTAGCAGTGTATCGTTTGGAAGGAGATGCTGATCAATGGTGGAATCTTATTAAGAATACAAGGCAAAGGGATGAAATTGAGTCTATGGAATGGGACGAGTTCAAGAACTTATTTTTCAATAAGTACTTCCCTCGTATTCTTCGAACAAAGATGGAGAAAGAGTTTCTTGAACTGAAGCAAAGGGACGATGAATCTGTTGGTACCTATGAAGCAAATTTTACAAGACTTGCAAGGTATGCTTCTGGAATTATCATCCAACCTGAAAGTAAAGTTGATCGATTTTTCAGTGGCTTAAAACCAAGTCTTCGAAGGGCATTAGCTATAAGAGACTTCAGTAGCTATGAAGAAATTGTGCGTTGTGCTATCAAGGTAGAAATGGAAGTTGGTGTTACATATCCATCTCATGGTTTTGACAAGAAACGAAAGATGGAGTTCAAGGAGAAATCTCAGAATAATGGTGAAAAGAAGATGAATGTTTCCTTATGCACAAAGTGTGGAAAGAAGCATGGTGGAGATTGTCTAAAAGGGACTAGAAAATGTTTTAAGTGTGGAAAAGAAGGTCATCGAGCAGCTGAGTGTCGAAGTAATGGAAAAAGGGTTTCTAATGATGTGAATAAATCAAACACTGCAGAGAACGCACCGCCAACACTTCAATGCTTCAAGTGCAAGGAAATGGGGCATTATGCTAATAATTGCCCTAATCCAAGGGTTAGTGATGATCAACATGAGCAACCACTGAAGGCAAAGGACAAAGGGAAATCACATGCGATCACTATTGGCAATGTTGAATATGACAACGATGTAGTGGAATGATTAAGTGTTTATGTAATGGGATTTCAAAATAATGTTGTATCATTGAGTATTGCAATATTTATTGATGTGGTATTCAAAGTGATTGAGATATTTTTTGGAAATAAGATGATATGCGCATAATGAAGACGAGAAAATGAAATGTTTAATAGTATTCATGAGCTCATGATTGATATAAGGACTAAGTGATATCATGGTTTGAGTATAAATAATTTTGAGGATTTTGGTATGTGTAAAGTGTTAACTTTTAACTGCATTCAAGTTTTCACTAAGGTTCAATGGGTATTCAAGAGTATACATGATTAAGGACTTTGAATGTTTGGAATGTGACCAAAAAAAAACATATCTTATGATATATGGGGATCAACGATGATATTAAATCTCTGGTAATTGTTTTCACTATGTTATGAGAGTGGACTGCAGTATTATGGATAAGCCTAAAGATTGGAATGGATTGTGTTGGACGATATTATTGATGGGATGTTATAGTAGTTTTGGAAAAAGGACAACCTGCAGGACGGGCGACAGCCCATCGCTTCGGACAAGGCTGTGGGAATCGAACCCACAACCGAAGTGCGACTGGCCTTTATCACCTACCACTGACCTACAGGAAGTCCCTGTTTAGTAGAAACTAGTTTTATTATATTAAGCAGTATGATATATGAAGTATAAGTCCATTTTAGGAACCATATATGATTAATCTCACTATAGATCGACTTATGTATATATGTTTTGCTAACCTTTTGTTTGAGACAGATGGAATGACCTGTCATTCTATCACATGATCTGCTAACACATCACGAATAACAAATTCAACTTCATTTATTTAAGAGATGAAGTAGAAATTGTTCAAGGCACGAACAAAAGTGATATTTTACCAAAATAAAGTAAGTATTTATTCTAAGCAAATTTTCAACTTTAGGGAAATGATCTTGAAAACCAAAAATGTTGTCCTAGTGATCTTATACCTGATGAATCAGATGGTACCTTATATCATCACAAATCTATGGATTTGTGATTACTGGCTTTTCCATAGCCATGTTCTCTACCACTCTCCATCAGAACATGATGGTTAGATTTTTCTTCCATATCCATATTTTCACCTATGTGGAAACCCAGTGATTAATATATTTGGGTAATCGTTACATTTCATACTTTAGTTTTTAAAGCCATGTTTTGGTATTCCTTTTTACGATGTGGGTTTCTATCAAAGAAAATTTTGAATAGTAAACCATTTATAACCCCGACGAATTTCGAGGGCGAAATTCATTTTAAGGGGGGTAGAATGTAACGGCCCAAGATTTTATGAAAAATATTCTTTTTAATTTCATTAATGTCTTGTGTTGTACGCTACAACAAAAGAAGCTTTCACAATACGCATCCTTGACTTTCCTTCCGTTACACGCAATCGCGACCTTCCTCGATAGCGTGTGTAGTACGCAATACTGAGTTTCACGAAACAACGATATGCTATTAAAATATTATTAAAACTAGCCGTTATGAATAGTAATAACCACTTTTTGGAAATTTTGTAAATTTTATTTTTCAAAATGGAATTCATTTTTGGATTCGGAGTATCGAATTTAGCCTAAGGTGAAATTTTGGTACTTTTCGGATAACTTTCATATTCTAATGAATAGTGAAAATTACTAAATTATAATTAAAAACAACTTTTTTAATCGAAATAATTAATAGTGATAAATTATTAATTTGAGTGGTTTTAAAGTATATTTAGAATATATTTTTACAATTTAATACAATGTTGGTCATTGTTTGTAATTTCACATTTAAACCAGACATAATCAAGTGTCAATCTTTTGATAGATTTTGTTTCTTAAAAAAACACGCTATTTGTTTTAACAGCGGGATTTAATTATAAAATTAATTAATGCAACTTCTATGTTATGAATTTGGTAAAATAGACTTCATTTTTGAATTCGGAATATGAAATATAGCTTAGGATGAAATTTTGGCATTTTTCTGAAAACTTTCAATTTTTGATGAATAGTGAAACCACTAAGTGGTAGGTTAAAAACGGAATTTTGCATAAAACTTAATTTTACCGCTTCTGTGAATGGAATTTCGAAAATCCGAGAGACACGGTTAATATCAAGGACTAAAATGTGGTTCAATGAGATGAAAATAATTTTTTGGTGAATAGTAACTTTTTACTTTTTTTACCACGGTTAATAGTAAATAGGGTAACTAAGGGTAAATATGATATTAATATTACCCTAACACATGTCCTAATTCTATTGGACAAGTGTAATTCGACCAAAAACAAACTTAGGAATAAAATATGACCATTTAGGCCCACTTGGATTAGATTAGGACATTTATTATTATTTAATTCAAAGAAGAGTTAAAAGAGTTAAAATCAAAGCTTATTTACTAAAACATTTTTAATATAGGGTTATACATAAGATAAATTCGATTGTAAATATTCATTAGAAAGATAAAAAGATTTACTACATAATGGTATTTTATTTGTAATTTTTAGACATCAAATAATTTAATTTATTTATGACACAAAGATGATGCAGTAATTATCTTATTAATGAAATATTGACATAATTGATGTTATAAACACCAAAATAAATGTAATTTAAGACTTTTTATGAATTCCACTAATTTTCTAGGTTACTATGATATATTAGTGTTGATTTAATCAACTTGGTTCGAACATATAATTCTGTTATGACTTTCACAAAAATCATATATCAAATAGTGTCAAAATTGACATAAAATAGTTTTTAAATCAAATATTATATTATTAATTGTTATTTTATTCCTAAAAATGTAAGGTTCGGCCAAATGACTTAGATAAGGATATATATATTAATAATAAACAATTTGGGGTTCGTTTGGCATGTTATAGTAAGTGTATTAACCATATAGTGAAAGAAAACAAAAAGACACGGTAAAAGTTAAATTAATTAACTTAGAGTTAAATCTAATTGATAAGGTTAAAATAATACCCTAAACTTGTCTAAATCTTATTGGTTGATAGTATTTAGACCCATCCCCACCTTATCTTTGAAATAAAACCCTTTGGAACCATTATAAACCGATTTTGACTTTAATATAAAATAATATTTTGAGATATTCCTAAGGTGCCCCTCTCCTCCCCTATAAAAGGACACCTCCTCCCCCTCCTCCTCACACCAATTTGAGCACTCAAGCTCGGCCAACCCCTGCCAATTTCTACTCTCCACTTCCCTAGCAACATCCTAGAGGTTCTGGTCTTCCTCAAAGACCAATTTTAGTGCCCTAAGAGGAGGTCTCAAAGAGGCACTTCAAAGAAGAGGTAATTACCGTTACCAATTCTTTCATCTTTATTTCTTCTTCCACTTCTTCTTCTTAGGTTGTTTCATTATGAAGTAATAACATCAGTATCACTCATATACTGATATGTTATTATAAGTATGAAACAACCCTATTTCACCATCTATCCATCCTACGGAAAAAGAAATCACCGCGCGTGCGTACGTACGGAATACCGTCTCCACGCCGTGGTGTAATCTATTTTCCACCACCACCTTACATGGATGGGTATAATGGTGTAAAGAATAACTATACATAGTTATTACAACATCATAATGATTCTGATATATTTTATAATCCACTCCAATTCAATTCAATATTTATAGAAATGATATCATCGCTCGTGTGTACGTACGGAATACCGTCTCCACGACGCGATGAGATTCATTCTCCATGTTAACCATTTAAGAATGATTATAATGTATATATAAGAAATAATAATGAAATACATGACATTATAAAGCTACTGGATTTATGTATATATATATACATATGTATGTCATCTACTTACTTCCATTTCAAGACAATAAGGAATGAAAAACAGCGTTCATGCGTACGTACGGACTACCGTCTCCATGAACGGTGTTTTTCATTTTATTTATCTATCTATTATATATATATATATATATACTGAATATATATGATATATAAATCATATTTTATATTCTGGAAGTAAGTAAATCATGATATAAGTAATAATGATGTCAAGAACAACAAGTCAAAACACCTACGATAAATGAAACGATTTTACCCAAAACGCTTCTTTAACATGGAATTTACAAAAGAACGGGTAATATAATGTCATAAGTGAACCATATATGATATCATAACAATGAATATGATTCTGTAATAAGTCAATGACATTATTTAAATCATTATACAGGAGGTTCGGACACATACGAAGCAAATTGGACCTAAGGTAAGGGAAATATCGCAATCTCATTTTTATCCGAGATTGTTTGTACTTTGAAATTTACTGGGGTATATTTTATCATCCACATCCATGTTTCATCAAAATGTAATATTATTTCCATCCACCTACAATTGTTTAAATCCATTTTTACCCTTCGGTGAGTTTTTAGTAATATGTATGAAAGGAATCTTTTGTCATACGAGGTACTTTTTGACTTTTCCGACAAAAGTACGAAGAATGTTTTTTTTAACTTATACGGCACGAACGGATTTCTACTGTTTTATAAAGCCTTATTTTCATGAAGCTTCCTCTAAAAGATTTCATGACTATTTTCAATAAAATCTCTTTCTTTTAAAGTTGCATGATGTTTTGTGAAAAGAAATTGATTTTGAAGAAGAAAGGATATTTTCCTCAAGAATTCAATTCAAGTGTTTTATCAAAATTATTTTCCATCTAAGATAATAAAGGGTTCTGTTTCTATCCATATTTTTACATTTATTTGACTATGTTGTGATGGAATTATGTTTATGAATTCCTTTATCTTATATGAATGGTTTTATGATGTCATGTTGTTTAAGAATCCCATTTTTATTACATGGGTTATGCGATGATGTATGATTTATGATTTTGTGGCACACATAAGAAAGGATTCATTAAGAGATGGGTGGGACCTATATCTCCCTCCAATGCATTGGGTAAAGATTTTATATCTCATGAGATAGACATGGCTGGAATGGTAGGTTATACCGGTTCAGTGAAACAGGACTGAAACGAGGATTACTCGATTCAGAAAGGGACTTTGTCCACTAAGATAGTCTTGGCAATGAGTCTTGACTAACAAGAAATGATTCTCTATGATTATGTGTGTATGCCACAATGAGTAATGTTTTAAGTTATGATTTCATTTCACTACTATGATTTATCCCATGTTATGAAATTATGCTCCCTTTTGCAGGTTAAGATTTCCAAAAATGTTATGTTCTTATGAAAATTATGTGATTGATATTTCCTTTGTTTACCCTTACTGAGCATTTGAGCTCACCCTTTTATGTTTTCTTTTCCCCAGGATATAAAGAAAGGTTTTAGGTAGAAAAAAGGGATGACCTTTATGGGAGATATTGAAGAACTTTCACCACGATTAGAAGATTACGTTCCGAGTTTCCAAAGACACTAAACTATTACGATCCTTTAGTGTGTGTTTTTGTTATGTACTAAGTATTCCGCAAAAGTAATGTAATGTCAATGTACGTCAGGCTTCGGGTCTTTACAAAATTCCTATGATGTTACTTCCCACATTTTTGGAATGTGGTTCATTGAGTTTTCTTCCCACCTTTATCATTAGATCCTCCATATTGAAACTCCATATTTTTTTTGTTATCACCATATCCATTTGACCATTGTTCAAAATCCATCTCCAATTTTAGGGCACCCTAAAAAACTTTTTCATAACTCCCAAAGTCATGAATTTCAAGATCCTTTGGAAGGTGTGGTTTCAATCCACTAAAGAATCTATCAATCTTGCTATCATTTTTTATAACAAAATATAAATTATACCTTGCAATCCTTGTGAAACTTTCTTTGTAGGTTGTGATAGATTATCCTTCCTTTTTCTCGAGTTCTATGAATTATCTCTCATTCTTTGTATGAAGAGTTCATTGGAAATACTTGTTATGAAACCTGATATTAAAGTATTCTCATTCCATCTCTTCAATTTTATCCCTTGGTTTGGTGTTGTTAATCAAAGCCCACCATGCATCGACATTTCCATATAGATGATAAATAGATAGTGTCACCTTCTCTATATTATAATAGTGAAGCATAGAAAAGATCTTCTCTATGGAGTTGACCCATTGTTTTGTAACTAGTATCTTGGAATATCCACAAAAAGTAGGTGGTCATTGCCGCATAAAACACTTGATAGCTAGTTTCCCCCTCTCAGGTGAAGGAGGAAATTCCCCATTATTCGGGTTATTGATTATAACCTAAGATAGTTGGGTAAGAATATCCATGAGGTTTTGATCTCCACCACCCAATTCATTGGGGATGTCATTTCGGCAATCATTTCATTGGCCCTCACATGAGTTTTTGGCCTGGTTTCTCCTAGTTCCCACCATTTTCTATAATAGAAAAGGATAGAAAAAACATAAGTTAACAATTCATGAATAAATAACTTACTCATTTGTAAAAATTATACTAAAATAATGACTTATGGGATACCTATTTAAATATTCTTGTGTGTATGTTTTTACTTAGTATCATACTAGAGGTTTTCTCTAGGGTTCACTAATCCTAATTCTCAAAATTATCTAAAACTTGCCTCTGATACCAACTATAGTGACCCAACCTTTTCTTACATTACTATTACATCATTTTAAAGATAAAAATATAATAGTATTACACATTTAGGATCCAATGGTTTAGTATATTTGGAAAACTTGGACCATACATAAAATTTACAACATAAAACATAAACATTTATTTAATTCATTCTTCAACAGCTTCTTATTTTCCCTTGAAAACCCATTAGTACACATAATCACCTGAGGATATACATAAAGAAGGGGTGAGATAAAATCCCAGTAAGAGGATAGATAAGAACAATATGTCATGGGTTTGGAATAATCATAACATACTCATAAAAATCATGATAGGAATCATTAGATAAAGGTATGGAATGTGGCAATGCATAAAAAATGAAAACATAGTGTCTTAGTGGTTAACTACCACACATAGTTGTAAAAAAGATAGAATCACATTCCAACATAATTTCACTTTAACTCATGAGATTAATCACTTCACCCAATTCATTGGAGAGATTTATAATTATGGGCACACCCATCACATTCAAACATTCATATTGCGCTATATAATTTTGGGTGCACCCATCACATCATAATATTTGCATTATCATTCATGCCACATTGAAAATATGTCAAACTTGAACTTAAAAAACCCATTGAAAGAAATGGGTTTTAAATAATAAATCATACATTCAAAAATATTTTGTCCCCAATATAAACAGGGAATACCATTATTTACATAGAACCATCAACCATGAGTGAAGAGTGGAACAATATTCATGAAGTAAAAAGGGAGTGTTTATTTGAAAGAAGAGTTCTTTTGGAAAAAAATAGGTCTTTTTATAGCCACAATTAGAGAACATTTATATCATTTAAAGGGTAATAAAATTATGAATATTTTTTTTAAGGATAACCCATACTGAACATGGAGTGAAAAAGGGAGAACCCGAAGAACAAAAGTTTGGTTTGAGAACTTCCCCTTACCTTGAATCTGAATGTTTTCTTTACTTTAATGTTTTATATAATGAAATTATATTCATTAATGAGAAATTAAAGAACCTTTTATACATTAATATGGTTCATTAAAGTTTTATTAAGTTCATTTATGGAATTTTTTATGAGTTATAGTGTTTAAATTTATTGTTCGGGAATGTTTGTTTTTATAGCTTTCTTGAATGGTTCACGTGTATTCATGAATGGAAGTTAATTTAAAACATGGATAAATATACAGAATTGTAATTATGATTTATTTATTATGTTATATAACTTTAAATTATCTTATAAATAATTTTTTTATATACCATGAGAATTTATCATTATATAAGAATTTAATGATTATCGTTTGTGTTAATTCATGTAGTTTTTCGACCACAACGAACTTGTTTTGTTTAATCATTCTGTAATATGTACATAAGTTAGTTACAGAACATAAAATAGGATATAATAAATATAATTTAATCTGGTTAAAACATACTAATTTTTTCATGACTATAATTGAAAGTGGTAAAGTAAAAGCAAAACATGTCATTATTAAAGGAGATAAATTAACACCTCACAAACAACGTTTTCTTTTCTAAAATAAAAAGTAGAGGAGAAGGGGGTTGGTTGATATATTATAACATCAGTATCATAAAATTCTAGTATATATGATCTAATGTAGTTACCATTCCATGTGGATGTGGATAGGTGGGGAGATATTAAGAAAAGAAATTGATATTGAAAGGAAATTAAAGGAAAAGAGAGAGAGGGGAATTGCCTCTTGAATCCTCCTCTTGAGATCCTCAATAAAGAACCTTAGCGTGAAATTTTGATGTGTCCAAAATCTCTTAGATGTGGGGGAGGGGCTAAAAAATTTGTTTGGCTAGAATTTAGACAAGTATCGAAGCTTTAGAGGTGTGAGGAAATGAGGTTGTGAAGGGTGGTATTTACAGTGGAGGGGAGTGGGGTTTTCTTAATATTTTAATAATTTGTTTATTAATTTCCACAAAGATAAGAAATAGTGATGATTAAATGACCAATAATAGTAAATAGGGAATTTAATTTAGATATTTGTGAGCTTACATAACTTGTGATGTCCAGAATAATGTATTTAAATTATAATATATTTATATGGTAAATTAATGTATTTTACTATTCACAAAAATTCAAGTATTTCAAAAAAATCACAAAAATTCAGCCTAACCATTTATTGATGTGTAGAATCCAAAAAATAATTCCATTTTTCCAAAATAATTTTATAAATATGATTAAATTAATTTTTAATTAAAATCATAATTTACTTGAAATATACTGTTTTTAAAATTAAAACTAATTTTATAATGCTTTCAAAAATTACATATGGTATTAAAAAATTATCCTAAAACCAAAAGAAATATAATTGTTAATTTATGAAAACATTTTACAAAAATAAATTAAATTTTAAATTAATTATTTAATGAATTATAAATAATTATTTATGACTTACAAAAATACCAATACTTTTACTATGGTCAAATTGTCACTTATAAGATGCCTAAATTTTATTTAATAATTTAGGGGTAAGGTTACCATTATTTTGGATGGTTAACTATTCATAAAGGGCATATTACTGTTCATAAGGGTAGGTTACTATTCATAAGGATAGGTTATGATTCACCAAAAATTATGTTTGTCCCATCAGACCCCAAACATCTTACTAATCACAACCATGTATGTCAAATTTTTTAAATTAAAAACATAGAAGTGGAAAAATTATGTTTAATGGTCACACAGTATTTAGAATCGTGATGCGTCATTGCATGATTATACTATAATAGCCATAATTATAAGAAGGGAATTCCATTGATAAAACTTTGGGTCATTACACATACACCAACAGTAATAACAATGTTAGGTAGATCTCACCTTCTCAAGAAACTCCCAACCTCAATGTTAAAAACCTAATCCCATTATAATGATTCCAATCCTATCATATGATTGAAAATTTTAAAAACTAAAAATTATTTCATATCATTGAAAATAAAAACAAAGTATAAAAATAACTATAAAAAATAAATGAATGAAATTGAAAAATAGGGCCTCAGATTAGGAGAATATGAACCAATGAGGTTGAGCTAAGGGAAACATAAGATCAATATTGAGTGGATTGCATGTGTTTCTTTAGGTCTTGGAGGTATAGTTAGGATTAGGGTATTTCACTAGAATTTATTGTGTATGTGGGGAAGGTAATTGAAATTTAAGTTAAAGAGTTTTTTCATAATCAAAATAAACAACATATATTTTATTTCAAAAAAAATAATCAATGTTTCGAGTCCTACAAGAATTTTTTAATAGATCATTGTTAAATGAGATCCAACCCTCAAATCGGTAGGTTTGAACCAATTTTTAAATAATAATTAGGTATTGTGAAATTTTAAATTCTATTTTATACTCTCAACTAGATTCATGAAAACATTATTTTTTGAAATCTTGGATTTTAGAAAATATAAATTCATCATAAAATCTATGCATTGGAAAATTTTATTTCCTTAATTTCATATTAATGATCAATGAAGTTAATCATTGATATAATAATATAAATTTATAATTTTTTTAAAAATAAAATAAAGTAATTATCAATTATTAATGTATTAAAAAACTGATTTTTTATAATTTTATTAAATTATTATTTATATAAATACTAATTTAATTTAAGTATTAATTAAATGTTTTATTTTAATAGTTATATATATATGTGAGTTGCTATTTTATTTACTTTAACTATTAATATAATTATTATTTAAATTTTCTTTCTATTTATGATTTATGTAAAGTTATAAATTTTTTAAATTTTGAAGTGTATACCTTCAAATTATAACAAATTGTGGTATGTGATGTGGTTATGGATTCAAGGATGGATGAAATTGGATTGTGAACCTTGGAAAAAAGACATGTTCATCAAAACACCACCTCCCAGAATTAATTATTCAAAAAATAAATAATTTTGTTGGAAAAAGTGGGAAGAAGTGTGAACACAATGAATGTTACCATTCCTAACAACTGATGAATCATTAGAGGATACAAAAATAGTTTTATGAAAGTAATTATTATTATATATCTTCCGTATAAAACAAGTGTGATGAGTGTGGTCAGACATGGAGTGGAAATAATTACCTATGGATTAGATCAGTTTAAAAAATTATAAAAAACAAGACCATGAACACTAAACCACTAGAAAATAGTATAGGAATTAAAGAACTAAGGTCAAACCCATAAAGACAAGGGAAACAATAAAAACTAAATAAATAGTATTACACTTAAAAAAGGAAATTATTAATTAATTAATATAAACCATGTAAATATGGATTTTATTGGGAATTTTTAACTTTAGGCTTATCAAATAAAAAATTATAAAACATAAGATGATATGGAGTCATAAAAATCATGACCCAGTGAATCCATTGGTCAAAACAGACACTATCCACTCTCTTAAGCTCACATTTTCTCATGGCCAGATACTTCAGATTACTTAAAAGGTGGTTAAAAAAAACCATGTTTAAATATAGAAAAAGAACTAACCTAGTATTTATAGTGGATTTCACACTCTTGATCTCACACTAAAAATCACTATCTCAAATAGAGGCAATGTTCATGCTCAATAGAAAGAGAAAGTGATATAGAAAATATAATGAGTATAGTAATTTTTCATGATAATAATTAAAATAAATGTACTATATTAAAAAACCCCTTAATGTTGTAAAAACAAATCATAAAACAACCATCCTCTCATGCTAGACAAAATAAGTAGAAAAGAAATCAAAAAAGTAAAGGATATTCATGACTATGGAAAACGAGTAGTAGTAAACCTCCAGAATTTGATGCCTAGAAATTTTATCAGCTACCCCTAATTATATAGCCAATATATCTAAGAGAGAGAGAAAGAGAGAGAGAGACTAGATGAAACTATATATTTGAAACAAATATAACCTTTTTGGTGTAGCACATATTCTTGCGGTGTAGACCCCTTATAATCCATCTTCATGAATCCAGACTGCAGTGTAGAGATCAAACCAAGGCATAGTGATTCAAGGGACAAATCTTCAAACAACTACCAAAATGATTCCTTCCAAGGTGTAATCTATCCCAAAATCACAGCCACCATCTCATACATATCAACACACCCTCTTTCCTTTTCCCATGACACAATAGGTGTCCTTACACTATTATATCCCCAGTACCATAGCTTGACCCATTTCCAAATATTGCACCTCCACAGCTTAGTGGAGCCCTCTACTACAAATTTTCATTCACAATCACCCTTAAAAAACTTATCCATCCTTCCTAATCTAATATTTAATGATATTATTTCATTGCAAAGTCTTATTCATGAAGCATAAAGCATCACCATGTACACACACATCCATAATACAATAAGAATATTTCACTACAACATCCTTATGCATGCTTCCAAAATTAATTGTGCACATTACTTTTCCCTTCAAAATTAAAAATTTTATCCTTACCAAGCATGCCACTTGTGATCTACCTCACATTGAAATATTTTTTTGTTATCAATTAAGGAACATATTTTAAGTGATTTATTCTCATACCTCAAGTACATGCTTCTCACTATAATCTTGCAAAGGATCAAATTACTCTGAGTATTAGAGAAGGTAGGAATTAATGTGAAAAATCAATAAATAATAAAAATATAGTTATATAAAAATTAAATTTCTGGATATGAATATAAATTATCAATGAAAAACAACCCTCTTCAAAATTTACGTCACCCCACACTTCCCAAACTAAAATTAAAGGGTCAAAAATCATAATAAAATAGATACAATTAAAGGATACTCTCTTTTCCAATAATTTTTTATTTTTTCAAGCTACGATTTTTTCAAAAAAATTAAATAATGATTTTCTATTTCCTTAATTTTTTAAAAATTATTATTCATTTCTTTATATAGAGTAACCAATGAAACATAATGAAATAACTTCATGAAACTTTCTACAATACCTAAGGAATCACCTAACATCTTCTCTTCATTATAGAACATCCCCTTTGACTATGGATAAGATCTCCCCCACACTTAATCATCTAAATATCATGAAAAAAATGAAGAATAAGGGTAGTAAGAATAAGATTGGATAGTAACACACCTCTTCTATACAAGGTCATTCATGAACTCTATGGGCTTAAAGAAATACTAAATATCAAGGTATGTCCCATGTATATAGGGGATAAAATAAAAAATTCCCCAATAATTTTAAACGTTATTTTTTACAACCATAGCTTTGATGATATTCAATTTAAGTTCTAGAATGAATATAATACTTATTTATCTATCAAGAAATGGGAATATGAAGGAATATTAAAAAATTGGCTTAAAACAATCTTAGTAATGGGAAACATTTAATAAAGGATAATCAATCATGGTATACAAAGAAATAAAAAAATAAATAAGGAATTAAAAAATTAAAAGTATGAAATACGTGAAAGTGATTTTTCATCAACATAAATTAATTATACTACCTAAATCACGATTCATCCTATTGATATCCCTATGCTTATCTCTAATCATTCAATCCACCATCTTACTCATTAAATTTAATTAACATTGAAATATAAAAACATGGTATCATGGGATTTCATAATTAATCTTTTTTATCATAGATAAGAAACAATTAAAAATTCTAAGTGTGGCATGAAATTTTACTTTAAAAAAATCAAAAAGAGATTTGAGAAAAATGTAGGGGAGTTCTAGATAAAGAATAAAAATTACAATTCGTTATTCCTCAAGAAGCTCCATCCTTTATCTTGTTTTGTGCCTTTTTATCATAGAAATAAAAAAAATAAAGTAATCAAGTGAAAGAACAAGTACCATTTAATTAAACTCAAAAAAGGATTGAAACTAAATCTTATAATAATTCCCTAAACTAATTCCTAAGATAATTCCTAAATTAAAAAATAAATTCCTAGAAAGAAAATAAAAAACTCAGGCCTCCTCTTGAAAAAAATTTATTTATGGGTTTTAAGATATATCTTACCTCATTGAATAACATAATATGAGTGTGGAAAAGTGTTACATAGACTAGGTTTGACTATGATTGATGTTTTATTTCATCGAGTGTTTCTCTAATCCTTCTCATCCTTGAAATATTATTATTTATTTATAGAGGAGGAAAACCAAATTTTGATAGTCTAAGAGATTGGAAAATTAATACTCAGGCTATATAAACCCAATTTTAATCATATTTTACCTCTTCTCCATGCTTCTCCTCATCAAAATATTTAATTTCCTTCCAAATTTTAGTAGCTATCAACTTCTCTTGTACCTTATTTTTATACTACTTTTCAAATTCAATTGGGGTTAGTTCAGTTTCAATAGCTTCTTCTTTTTCACTAGAGGTTCTTTTAGCCAGTCTTCAAGATCTTTTAGTATCACCTTTACCAATTCTATATAATTTATCTCATCATTATCCTCATCATTATATTCCACTATTTCTTTCACCTTAGGAAGAGTAATAGTGTATATCCTTGGTAATTTAGATTTTGATTCATCTTTAAGAGCTACCATAATTTATGCTTCAATTTTATCATCACTCTATAATATCTCCTCAATATTTTCCTCAATGATGGATTCCTTCTTGGTTTCTTCCTTTTACTTCTAATATTAATTTTCCATGATTTAATAGAGTTTCAATCACTATTTAAACACTTATTCTTGAATTTATAGGAATTTCACATTTATAATTAGGTGTGGTTGTGGGACCCATGATTGGATTTGTATCTTCTTTTTAAGTTTATTAATTTACTATGATAGATTTTCCATTTGGATTTCCATGTGAATGTGGGATTTAATTTTGTTTATAATTTATACAGACAACCAAAAACAACCAATAACAAAAAATGAATAAAAAATGAAAGAAACCCAAATTCAAAATCAAAAAATATAAAATCATAAGGGAAAATAATTTCCCTAAATTTTTGAAACAAAGTTATTTAACCTAGTCCATAATAATAGCATGAAAAATATAGTCTCACATAAATAATTGTTAATTACCTATGGGTTATATTTGTTTTGAAAATTTTCAAACACAAGACCAAAAACACAAAATCACTAGAAATTAGTAAAGAATGCAATCCCCTTTGATGAACCAACAATGACAAGGGAAACAAATAGAAATAAATAACTAAGGATATACATAATAAAGGAAGTGATTAAATATCTCAAAATAAACCAATTGAAGATGGATTTTAGCAGTAATTTTAAACTTTTGGTTTATTAAATAATAAAGTATAAAATAGATTATGATATACATGAATTCATTATAATTAAGTCCTAGTGAATCCCTTGGTTAGGGTGGACATTCTCCAGTCTCCTAAGATCAAATTTTCTCATAGTTAGGAAAATTAGATTATTTAAAAGGTGGTTAACCAAAAACCATGTTTAAATATAAAATGATAACTAAACTAGTGTTAATGGTATATGTAACACTTTAAATATCACACTAAAAAACTATCTTAAATTAAGTCAATCGTCATAATGATTATAAAGAAAAATATAAATAAAAAATATAATGTGTTTAAAAACCCTGCATGAATCCATAAAAATAAAGCTACAATATTAGAATAACCCCCTTCACATTGAAAAAACCTTAAAAAGACTAACTGACCTCTCATGACATCCATGATAGGTAGAAAAAGAAGAAAATAAAACCTGCAAAATCTTTAATAGACTCTAGCTAAAGTTTAGTAATAAACCTCTCAAATTCAATGTCTTGAAAGTGCAGTGACTACCTTTTCTTATTGAAAAATCTCTCCAATTCATATCTTCATGTATATCCACTTTTTGTCTTCACACATAAACTCTGTACCTTTATAATTTTTAGTCAGCCTACAACTCCTATAGATAATAGAAAATCATTCATGCATATATATTCTAAAATCTCCCAAAATGTTTCTAATATATTTAAGAGAGATAGGCTGATCGAATCAATATATTTCCATTAGATATAACATTTATATCTTAAAATTATTTTTTATATACTATATCCCCATACTCTATTACCATGAATCTAGATTGCGGTGTGTAGCTTGTATAATGTTATAGTGAGTTAGTGACTGAATCCTCAAGACAGTGTAAAAATGAGACCCTCCATAGTGTAATGTATCGAAAAATCACAACCACCATCTCATGTAGATTAAGACTCCATAAATCTTCTATCCATATTGTATTGATAATACTTGTGTTGCAATAACCCTGGTACCAAATCACGATGTACTACTGAATATTTCACCTCAATAAAATAGTGGAACTCTATTCCACAAATTCTCCTTCACAAGCACCCTTTATCATATTCCCACACCCCTATCATCTATGACGTAGTGATTCTTATTGGTCTATTATCAAGGTAATTTACATGAGGGGGTGGGGGTGGGTGGGGGGTGAATGAGGGTATCATAGATTTTAACCCTTGAATCATTTGATTATGATATTCTTTTCTCAATGAGAGGAAAAATTCTTTTCTCACCCTTAATTTCTATTGAGAAGCGATGGAAGAAAAAAAAGGGAAATAAGGAATTTCACATAGTTTAACCTAATCAGTTTAGTCCAAGGATCATGTGATCAGTGATGAGTTGGTGAACCTAAATAATATCATTAACATCTTTGTTTGGTTTATAAAATAGAGTGGTCTCACTAAACCTCCAAACTCACCACTCAAACGTGATGAGAAATCCCACCACCTCTTGACAAAGAGATGCACACATTGTTCCCTTTGTAGACTCATTGATTTTCTTCACAAGATTATGATATTAAAAATAAAATTAACATAGAGTGTTTATTATAAAACCTTTTATGGTGTTCCAATGATATAAATCTCATGGGATTGCCTTCATCTTCCTTTCTCTCTATATTCCAGAAAATCAGGATAACAAATTATGTATCATGAGAGAATTTACTCTATTTTATTTTCAATATATTGTTTAGGATTTAATATCATTCTCTAGGATTGTTCCATGTATCCCCTATAGTTAATGAGACCTTAATGTTCCTTGAAATCCAAATTAGTCACCTAGATATTCAAGCAATTAAACCCACTTTCAGTTTATGATCAAAACTTCTAGTTGATTAAAACTTCTAAGATATGGCATGGTATGATGTTATAAAACATATAATTCCCCTTTTGTATATACTATTTTGTGGTTAAATCCACTACAATTAAATCTACTTTTCCTTATACTTCACTACGGTGTGGTTTAGCACACTATGGTGTGGGAACCTATAGTTGACCAGATCTAAAGAAACTATTTCCCCTTTAAATCTCCCATGATCTCAACATGTTATCCTTAAATCCTATTAACTCACCAAACACCTTGAAACACATTCACTTCTACCACAACGTGGCCATCTTTTGTTCAACAGGACTATGACGTATCCGTCTATCTATGACGTGGGAGCCCCATAATTTCCAGTGGTGTTGAAACTCAAAAAACTACTCAGAGATACCCCTATGTTATCATACATTTGAATGTGGTGTGTCCTAAAAACTCTGGATCCCATATTTTAAATTCCACTAAAAATAATGCAATATCAGCTACCTTACCCTAACATTAGTTTAACAATATCCCATGGTATTGACCCATGCCACAACCACTTCCCCATAATGCCACCCAGTTCCATGGACTAACTTTACATGAACCTATTACTACATGTATAGGTACTCATATGCACAAACTTATGTTGGTCTTCTCAACTATATGGTGCCTAAGCTCGGCCACCATCATATCTGAAGGCTGATTGAGTGCTGGCCTTGAGTGGTCTTGGATATGTTTTTAGCTCAATCTAACTATCGTTATAGATAAACCATTGATTCTATGATGTGGAAAACATCTCCATCAACACCTATATGGTATATCTTAATTAAATATGACATAGACTTCCCAAAGACAATATATCATGTGCTAAAGAGTAGGGTCTACAACATGGGGTTCTATCTTCCAAACAAATATATTCTTCAATAGCTTCCATGAACTTCATAGAAAATATAGATTAACACTAATCAATAACTGTCCTCCAATAATCACATGAACATAATTCTTTAACTTTTCATAAAAAACTGCCTAAAAAACATAAAAGGGCTTTTAGACAATAATTTTCCCCTTTGGGTTTATTGAAAATTCCAAAGAAGACCACACAATCCTTTACTTCACTTTGTTACATTGCACAAAACACTCCTAATAAAATTTCTCATCCATTACCTTCAAAGAGTTCACCAATGATTCATGTATCATAAATTCTAATCTCACATAAGAAATCATATGATGTGAGAAACAAGAGTTAAATGAAATAATTCTCATATGATAACACATAATTTCATTTCAAGTTACAAACCTCTATCACATGCCTTCAACCCCTATATTTCCAAACATAGAACTCTTCCCCTGAGTGATGATTTCCCCATTTGTAAAACATATCTTCTCCCCCATTATCAAAAAACCAAAATATCACTTCCTTGATGATATAAAAAGAATATTTAGAAACAATTAACATGAGTGGAGGTAATAAAACATACCTTAATCTTAAATAAATTCCTATGTGGGAGTAGAGGTCCTATCTTTGAGTGTATCGAAATAGATGGATTCAGTTGGAATTCAAGAGCAAACCAACATAGTTTCAAATCTAGTATGGATAATTTTTTTACTTTGATATCCATATATTGATCTCATATCAATAGATAATGCATATTGACAACTTTTTTCTCCACTATCTCATTTAATAAATGATAATTTAGTTTGATGTGCTTTATCCTTGAGTATTGTATGAATTTTTTACTAATGTTTATGGAACTATAGTTATCACACATAATTGGAATTAAAGATTCTACATCTATGCCAATACCTTCAAGCTATTTTTGTATTTATATCAACTAAGTACATGATTGAGTTGCTGCCACATATTCCAACTCTATAGTACTTAAGTATATGGAATCCTAATTCGTAATTTACCAATAAATACAAGATATTCTAATGTAGAGAACACCTCATGAAGTATATTTTTATTCATCTAATAAACTTATCCTATTAGCTTATGTAAATCCCACTAATTGATATTGTGAATTTCTATAATTATAAAACCTGTAAACCATTATTTGGTTTTTATCATTTTTATCAAGTTCTTAATTCATGGATTTGATACAAATTTCATTTAAAGAATCATCGTCAAAATATTTTGGTTCCAACCTAGATAAAAATAAATTTTGCTGATGCATCTTTATCCTTTGAGTTTGAACAAGGGATGTTCTGTCACTCACTATGTTGTTATCAGTGATTTTAGCTATATTGATCCATTTATATGTACTAGTTATTCTTGCTACATTCTTCTCATAATTTGAGGTATCATCATATTTTGTTTCATTCCTTTGTACTCCCATATACTCGACACATCATTATCACTATCCGCCTCACATTCTGGATTGACTTTGAAAAATTTTCTCATCTAAAGCTAAAATCTTCTTAGATGAATCATAAATATGCTCATTTTTAGTCAAGTTCACATAAGAACTTTCAACCATTTTCTTCAAATGTTTTTGGTATTGCTGACATGCCTTTCTCTTGGATGAATATCCAAGAAATATCCCTTCATCTTTAATTATTTCAAACTTTATATTCTTCTCCTTATTTAACATGAAGAACTTACTTCCAAATTATAAAAAGTATTTTAGGATGGTATTCTTTCCATGAAACATTACATATATGGTATTGTCTTCATTTGGGAATAGAAATTGTATATTAGATATGTATACTATTGTTAAGTCTACTTTATTTAAATATTTCTCCATTAGGAAATTTTCAATGACCATAGTTATATCCATGTTATTATTTATCCTCTCAATATCTCTATTTTGTTGAGAAGTTATCACTATCAAAACACGATGTTGAATCCGATGTTTCACTATATAATTATTTCCTTGGGTATTTGTGAATTCTATTCCCTTATCGATATAAAAATATTGAATTTTCACCCCTAACATTCTTTTGTCCTCTCTTCAGTATTGAGTAATGCACTTGTACACTTAAATATTATGAGTAATCATTGTTAACCAATCCATTCAACTAAAATAATCAAAAAACATAATACCTTTTTCCATCCTATTTTTTTGGGAGTAATCATCCAGAAAACATCCACATGATCTAGGTCCAACAATCTTGTGAACTTTTCTTTCTGTGGATTATAGTTCTTCCGAACTAATTTTCTCTTTGAATAAGAGTCACATGTATATTTATTGTCACATGTGAGTTTCGGAAAATTACATGCTCCCTTAGTCTTCACTAGGTTTTCTGGAGATCTTTGGCATAAGTTCCCATGTTGATTGTCTTATATCCAATTTTCTTTCACTTTTGACAACATTAATTGATTTAATTCACCAATAAGATATATATACCCTTTGGTTATTAAAAGGTGAAGGAAAAGAGTTAAATCATATCACTTAATAGTTAACCCATTATTTGAAAATTATATAGTATTTCCTTATTCTCACAATTGAATCACACTCAACAGATTATGGCAAAGTCCTTCTACTAAGATAACATATGTATTCTAAATATATTTTACCCCAATGTTTTCCTTCTTATAGTTAATGATTTTTAGGCCTTCAACATTTCCAAAATGAACCACTCTACCTTTATTATTTTTTATACTGGTAATAATATTTTTATTTCTAGTCATACGTGATGAACATATTCTATTCAGAACTTAAAAATAATATGTGTATGTTCCCATAAAATTAAATTTAGTATCATTTTCATTCTCATACCATTTCTTTTACTTCCATGACTATTAAGGAACCTCTCCCAAATATTGATACAGCTATGGATATTATAATCATAAATTTCAATTTAGTTTTAAAAAATTGAAAACTCTATTTTTAATTTTTAGTATGTTGGATAAGTTTCTTAGCTACCGATTTCCTTCTTTCCATCTCTCATGATCCACCTATAATTGTACCCTATATGAATAATAGGCCTCCTTATGTCCATAGCCTTCACACAAAAAACAATAATCATTAAAAGAAAAATAATATGATGGAAAATGATTTCCTATTTTTGGTGTTGTTTCTATCTGAAAAAACATTTTGAAATAGAGAATACATATTGGATTTTCCCCAATTTTTGACAATAATGGAACCTATTTTTTGGTGTCATTTTATGATTTCTTGATATTTTAGAAGTTAGTTTTTGGGATTCTCCTCAATTAACCACTAGAATGAGAACGCTCTATTCATTGGTCACTCCTAAGACTTATTTAACCTTAGTTTGGACAAATTATTTTGAGAAACCTAATACCATGTATGGTATAAGTATTATTTCCCATTCATCACACATCTTCTACCAATATAAGACTTTTTCTTTAGTTTTTTAGTATTCTTGATCATTTCATTCACTTTATTGGTAAATTAATTAATGATTCATTCTTGTTCTTCAACTTTGATCTTGAGATCCTCTTATTTTTGTGAGTTGCCTAAAATTATAGATTTGAATTTCTAAATATCATCTTTTAATTTTGACTCCTCTTCCTCTTACGGTTTCATATAAAGATTTTATATAGGAACAACTACATTTTCCTTCTTGGTTTTAGCCATATATTTTTTAGGTTCATCAAGGGAATCCTAAATATCAAATTTTATATCAAATCACCCAAAACATAATCATTTTCAGCATCTATATCATAAATTTATGTCCTTTTGATAGCAATCGCTAAATTATCTTCCCCGTGATCCCTACAACATTCAAAAATTTCCACTTGAGACTCATCTAAACTTTTATCTTCATGAGATAAAAAATTCTTCTTCCTAAAAAATTTTCATTGTGGTTATCTCATACTTTTATAACTTTTAAAATATTTCTTAATGTACCCCTAATCATCACCATCTTAAATATTTTTAAAACAATTTTAAATGATATAAACTAACTTTCCACTTTATAAATAATCAAGTAGTATATTTACTTTTCATATTACTTTTCCACTATTGAGGTTATAGGAAATAAATTCCATCACACCATAAAATCCATATTTTTATGGTTCTAATATAGTAGAGAGTATTCATTTCATTGATTAAATATTCCTATTATTTTTCCATCACTATGGAATCATTTTCAATATTTATCATTTCATACATGAAAATTTTTCTATGGAGATTTTATAGTGAAACATTATTTTAATCCTTGTCTTCAAGTACAGAAACCTTAGAATTAAGTTTAAAGATAGTTTATTGAATATATGTTTCATGATCTTGGTGTCATTAATATCATCTCTAATAACTCAGAAGTATTTAACAAGATAATTCATGTATTCTAAAAATTAATTTATGGTTTTTATCAGACTCATCCATACATACTTGTATTTATTCAATAACACTTGGATCTTTGTATCTAAACCTTTGGAATGACAGTTATAACTATTTAATAGTGTTTCCCACATGGCGTGCTTAGTTTTACTAGAAACTACCCTGGTGTATATAGGGGTTTCCAATGCCCCCTTAACATGTTTATCACATTTTAATATATATCTAGTTCCTTTTGGTTACTTTCTATTAAAGTAAGACTTTTAATATCCTATGAAATTACATGAATATATTTTTTATTTCTATTACCAATGACCTAAATTACGGTTGCTTCATGTTTTTTCATTAATGGAAATTGGTACTTTTGGAAATTGGCATTCCTTTGTGATTCACCACCATTACTACTACCATGATTTAATTAGATAGAAAATTTAACCCAAGAATCCTTCAATTTGATACCAATTATTGGTATCTTATCAAGGCAATTACCCTGAGTGGGGGGGGGGGGGTTGAATCAGGTTAGCATAGTTTTTAACCCTTAAATGCCTTGATTTTGATCTTGGTCTCTTGATGTAAGGAACAATTTTTATCACACTTACATTCTATTGAGAAGTGATGAATGTAATAAATGGAACACATATAATTTTACTTAGTTATCCTTAATTAGGAAAGTAGAAAGAGAATGAGATTAATGATGTGATGGTGAACTAAAAAAAGAACGTATACTATTTTATATGGATTATACATTGGATCAGTCTTACTAACCCTTCAAACTCACTCTTCAAACAAGGTGAGAAATCTTATTCCCTCTCGATAAAGAGATGACTCACTATTCCATTTGTATCCTCCTTGATATTATTCACAATATTAAGATATAAACAATTTAACTAACATGGTTTGAATCTTTTGTATCCTATTATTATTTTTGAGTGAGATGAAGCTCTTGGATCTCCCTTCATCTTCATTTCTATCTATCTTCCAGTAGATATGAAAAAAATTATAGTGTATCTTAAGATCCTATCGTCTATTTTATTTTCAATCTAATGGTTTTTATTGGATATCCTTTCTCTAGGATTATGAAAATTATACCCTACAATTAATGGTACAATAATGTTCTATGAAATTCAAATTAGACACTTTGAGATCCAAGAAATGATTCCGCTTTCAGTTTTAACAGAAATTTCTAGTATATTGAAATTATCTGGATGCAACATGGTCTAATGTCCCACGACGTAACATTACATTTTTTTCATATAATAAAGCACTATAACCTAAAAAATTATTCATTATCCTTTTTATTAGACTTTACTATGACTTGGATACACTATAGTGTGACAACCTGTTGTTTACTTGATCCAAAAAAATCATTTTCCCTTTAATTCTCCCATAATCTAGGCTTATCCTCCTTAACTCATCTTATCCCACTAAAAAACAAAAAAAATAGTCACTTATAATAAAATGTGGCAATATTCCATTCAACAGGACTATGACATAGCCATATGTCCATGACATGGACACCCCAAAATTTCTAGTGGCACTGAAACTCAACAATACTCCCCTGAGAGGCCCGTATACCATGGTATAGTTTGTTTTGAAGTGGACTAAAAAATATGGATCCAAAACCATAAATTAAAAATATCCTGTGGTACCGACCCATTCCATGACCACATCACCACAATGTCAAACTTTACAAAGGCCAACCTTTATATACACCTTTTTATGTATTCTTGGATGCTCATATGATCATGATTATAACTCATATATACGGTACCTGCGATTGTCCAATAGATTTTTTAGAGGTTGCTCAAGTGGGGAATTGAGTGGTCTTAGATATGATTTTAGCTTATTCCAACCACTATTTCATTTTAAATATTGATTCAATGGTGTGGACAAGGTTTCAATCATCACCTTTATGACGTAGCTGAATTCACTTTGGCAGAGAATTCCTAAAGACAACACATCTTGCAGTATGGAGTAGGGTATGTGGTGTGGGGTTATTTATTCTAAACATATCTCTTCTTAAATAGCTTCCAATCACTTTATAGTAAGTATGGATTAACATGAATCTATAAAAATACTCCAAGAATCACTTGAACATCCTTCTTCAATTTTCAAAAAACACAACCTACAAAAACCTCCAAATGGGTTTTGGTTAATAATATTCCTTTGTTACAATTGGTATTTCATGAAAGAATAAATTTCCTCTATATAAACACACATATACAAAATAACAATAAGATAGTGTCATGGTATCCTCTTGTGTGAAATCATTTGTAGTGAAGAATAGAAAACTAGAGTATAATCGTGCACCTAATATCATTTTATTGGTTAGAAACATTAGAGAACCTTTCTTGTGGCCTGGGAAATTCCAAATTGGAAGTGAATAATAGATATTCCTTTGACAATAGTGAAAAATCTATGACATATGGTGGAAGAGTATGATGTTAGTAGGAAAAATATATCTGATGGGGGAGACACGACATGAAACATCTAAATAACGATGTAAATTAAAGTGCACAATGCACTAGATGTTTATGGGTCCCATATCATTTTTTATTGGGATTACACTCATTTATATATCATTTTGTCCTCACTAGTACTAATCAGTCCCCTTAGGGGCTTCTATGGCCAGGTGGGCACCCCACCTCCCCTTCTTTTTGGACCGATCTATGCAAGCTATTTTTTAATCAATGCTTTATTAAGTGATTTAATACCCTTAATTAGACTTCTTATGTGTGTCCTCATTATATTGTTTTTTGAATAGACCACCCTTTTAAACCTATCAAAATATTTACTCACTTCAGTAAAAACCTTTATAAATTCATAAATATATATTTTATTTTTTCCAAAAATTTCTTTTAAATATTTCCTTTAATAAATAAAATAAAACCAAGAAAACTAGTCCTAAAATATCAATTAATTTCCAAAACAAATGACATTAATTTATGAAATATAGACATCAAAAAGTGTGGTGTTTCTACAACTAGTTTGAGTATGGAAGACTGGTATCATGGCATGAGAATCAGATCACATCTAGAAAACTTACCATTAGTATGGATCAAAGTCAATTCCTAACCTTCGAGCAAATAATAAAGAAGATAATTTTATTACTTTAATATTGATGTAACATTATAATTTTGGGGATGATATTTTTATGTTTTTGGTTTTAATGGACTTATTTAATAACTAATAAAATGGTTGTGGATATTCTCAAGTTATTTTCTATTTTTAGTCTATAATATTATAAAATCATTCTATTTTTTTGTATATCTATTAGGTTTTTCTGTATGGGAAATTTAAATCTTGTTTTATATAGAAATTTAATAGTTAATACTCTTAATGGAATTGTTTAGTGAAACATTCTAGTGAAATAGTCAATTGGAATTTTTGTTGTGTTGTTTTTTTGTATTAAGTTAATAAATAATTATAGTTTTAGGTCAAAGACTTGGATAGTAGTTTTTGGAAATTTATAGTGAAATATTCAATGTATTATTTGTTTTAATTTAATGTAAATAAAAAATAAATACATTTCTATTATAATTTTATAGTAGTGTTTTTTTCTTCCAAAATAGTATACTACCTATTTGGTAGTGGAAAAACTATACTATATGTTGAGTCATTTCCTAAATGAATTATTTAATATACTTTTTTTTAAAATAAATATACATTTCATATTTAACTTGTTTTAACTTGAGGTTTTTGTTTAAGTTTTTTTGTGTAGTTTATCTTCTAAATCCCATTGTTTTTATGAACTGATTTCAAACCATGAATTTTCATAACATCATGAAGTCACAGAAATAATTTCAACTAGAATATAAATTATGATCTTCTAGATTTGTTATAATGTAGAATTTATGCCAGAATTATATAGAGTTTCCTACTAATTAGTTTATTATAATGAACTAACCTCGGCTGACCCAACTCATCACCCAATCTGGCCCGCTAAATTGCCCAAAGTGTGTTCCCAATTTCCATAGGCTGGGGATAAGCACTAGGTATAACCAAATATCTATTGTAAAGGATTTCAACACAAGTATTCCAACATGAACCTTCCATGATATGGTATGGGCACACATATAATTAGAGTCAACATTTGTAGATGACCATATAGTATAAACAACGATATATATCAAATAGAAATCATTCCCTAACTAAACCTATACATGGTATCTCAAAAACAAAACCCAAAACTCAAAAGAGAAGGTAAAATATCAAATAAGGCCCAAGTATAAACTAATGGGTATGAAATACAAAAAAACCCCATATGAGTCCATCCCTATGGGACCACATATTCTCCAAAAAACACCAGATGGTAGTAATCAAGAAGAGCCACCCTAGAACATGGTGTGATTTACTTTACTTGTGTCTTATTAAATGAAATCTACAAATTCCAAAAAGTTCCTAAAAACGTTATGAGGGATTAAGACTAGTAGTTTACCAACATGAATCAATTTATGGATTTAACCCATATAAACCAATAAGGTAATTTGAAAACATTTTCAAAACTAAACCACTTGAAAACAAACCAATTTTCGAGTAATACTTTCAACCCTTTTTTTCCATTAAAAAATGCAATTTTCCAATACAATTTCCAAACATGGATCAAATAAATAAGTAAGACCCTAATTTACCTCATGCATAACATAACCAAGAGGGTATAATAAAGGTGAGTATAAACATCAATACCATATAACCATATAAATGGAAAATGAAAAAATGGGTATAATAAATATCATCACATAAAAATGGAACTAATAAATTGCATAAATTATATAAAACAATTCATCATGAGTAATGTGCACCCATGGATCTAACCATAAGTACTAACATGAGTGATTAAACAAAAATTATAACTAGTTAAGTAGTAGAATCTCTCACAGTCTTCCCAAGTCCCAACTCTAAGAGGTCACAAAATATCTCGATAACTAACATGGAAGATCACACAGTATTCATACCAAAAGGCTCACTCAGTCCCTTTAAAATAAATGGAGGCTCACATAGTCCTCCATCTAAAGTTTCATATGGTCCCTCAAACAAACCTCACACTCACACCCCAGTTAACCCATGTGATACTCCATGGAAACACATCATAAGAAAGTTCCCATATCACCAAGTTATAACACAATCCATTTTATATGAAAACATAACCAATTTAACAAAAAAACCTTAATAAGTAAAATCATTTTGAAAAACACATTATACATCCATTTAAATTCAAAAAACCTCTTTGATTCAATTTACACTTGGTCGGCATATAAGGCACACCCATTTGGAAAACCCCATTTTAAAAACCAAAATTTCCAATTAAATCCATGAAATTCATAAATAATGGAATATGAATCAAGAATAAATTATTTAAATGGAAATTTAGAAAAAATCCAATTTTTATTAGAAATTTAAAGGTTTTCCATGGAAAACACCATTAAATAGAGATACCTACCTCATATTCAGTCCAATGATCATCGCCTTTGACAAAGACCACCTAGAAAAGGTATAACCAAGAATAGCACACCTTATACACAATAAATCAAGCCTAAACCCCAATTATATTCCTTATATTTTTCAAACAACACCCCTAGGGTCACACACATCCATAATAATTGAAGAACATGGCTTGAGGATGGGGAAAGGAGGAGAAAATCAAGAAGAAATCAATTTACCTCAGGCTAAATCAATAAGAATCCAAGAGGGAACCAAAAAGGAAGGAAAGAGGAGAGATCCACCACCAAGGGAGGAGGTCTGTGCACAATGGAGGATGAAAATTAGGGCTAGAGGATAAATAATGATAAGGGTATTTTTTTTTAAATCTAACTTTTAATGTGATGGATAAGGTCACACAGTTTGGCTACACAATTTGGAAAAACATCCACCAACCATGTAGGTACCAAAATTATCCCAAAACAGGCCACACAGTTTCCCCTAGTGTGTATCATGGTTTGAAAAACCATGCTGAAACCATGTCAAACCCCACTTCCAAAAACTTTAGACTCCTTGAATGGGTACCAAATGGTTTAGAAAAACTGGGTACTAACCATGCAACTTAGTATAACTCACCCCAAAACTCCCGGTTTCAACCCCCAAAACCTGATAACTCCATGAACAATCTAAGATAAAAATAAAACTCAAAATAATATGTACTAGTGACCTTATGGGTGTAAAAAACTCCGCACCATGAAAATTCATACTCCCAAAAAGTCTGTAGACTTTTCTAGAAGAAAATAGATGAAGAACCTACTCCCTACCCAACCTTCCTTCTCCATTGTCACATGGATATCACCACTAGGATTCCAAACCAGGTAGACCAATGTGATCTCTTTCCCATAGAGAATATTATTTTCTACAACCATGATATGAATAGGGTGCTTCATAGTGGTGGCATCAGACCCTAACCCCAAATCGTTCCACTCTAGCATGTGAGATAGGTCTGGATAGTATATCTTCAGTTGGAAGACTTGGATGTGATCATGAATTGAGGTTATATATATAGGAATCTACAACTAATAGGATACCTTCCAAATACACTCCACAATATGAAATAACCCAACATAACATGGTGCCAAATTCCCCTAATTTACCAAGAAATAGTTACCTAGTTGAACTGATACCTCATAAAACACCTGATCACCAACCTAAGGTTCCAACAGATGATAAAAATGATTGAAATTTGAATTCTAGTGACTTTTAACTTCTATTATCCATTTTTGGATTATTAACACTATCTTGGTCATCTCCTAGATGGGGCTCAACCCAACCAAGGAATGCTTTCCCAACTCAGCCCAACACAAAGTGGATTGGCATGGCCTCCCATATAAAACCAAAAATAGAGCCATCCTAATCGATCCCTAATAGTGATTACTATATGAAAACTTGGCCAATGGTAGGTTAATTTCTCACAAATCACTAAAATTAAGCAAACATGTTCGCAACGTATCCTTGAGAGTTTGGATGGGCTGCTCATACTATCCATTCTTCCATGGGTGATATGTGGTTCTTCAAGTTAACTAGGTTTCCAAAGACTCTTGGAGTCTCTTCTAAAAGTTAGGTGTTGAATAAGAATCATGATTAGAAAATATCATGGAGATCACTCAATGAATCTGAAAAAAATCTCAAACATGTAGGTGTCTATGGTCCTATAACTTCATTAAGTCCCTAATGAGTAGAAAATGGGATGATTTCATTAGATGATCAACAAACACCCATTTTAAAATTTTCCCACTCAATGTATGAGGTATCCTGATCTTGAAATCCATAGAGACATTATTCCACTTTTACATAGGAATGGGAATTTGGTTAAAAACTTGGTTGGTCTCTAATTATCATCTTTGATCCTCTAGAAGGTTAATCATTTAGAAAGAAATTCCACCAAATAATGTCTCATTTCAGGCCACCGATACCATCCCCTCAAGGTATAGAACATCTTGGTCGCCTTAGGGTCAATAGACCTATGAGAATAATGTGCCTCCTGCATCACCACCTACCACAGACTCAAAGTAACAACTATCCAATTTAAAACAAGGAGATAACTATCTGTATACTCAGAACAATCACTCACCCCACCATTTAAAATACTACTGATATGGTGGCACTTAGGGTCATATGCCTACTCAATTATCACCCAATAAATGAGAGATAGTGGAATTTGTGTAGTGGATAAGATTAAATTCCCTCCATCATTCTACATGTCTTATCTCGGACAAATAAACATTCTCATAAGACCCCATTAATCAGTTGGTTCTAAAATAGATTGCACTTGTATATTCCTTATCAATGTGTCGATGACCACATTACCCTTCCCAGGTATATATACAATCTTGAATCAAAATTTTAAAGGTTTTCCATTCATTGTCTCTACCTGATGTTCAAGCCCTTTAGAGTAAAAATATACTCTTGTATGTTATGATCAAAATACACTATAAAACTCTCCCCAAAGAGTTAGTGTTTCTATATCATCAGTGCATGCATAATGGACACTAATTCTAGGTTGTGCGTGGGATAAGTCCACTACGGTGGGTATAGATGACTAGAGCCAAAGGACACCACATGGTCATCCTTCCTTAGTACACATCCCAAATTAACATCGAAATCCTCATAATAAATTGCATATTATCTCCCAAGATCATGTAGAATCAAAATAGCCGAGGATGTAAAATGGGTTTGAAACTGCTCAAATGCACTCTAGAACTTCTCATCCTACTTGAAATTCACCCATTTTATAGTCAAACACTTGAATATAGAATCTAGTCTAGTGGATTCCTATAGAAAAGGTATATAATAACCGAATAATCACAAAAATCTATAGATATTGAACATATTATTGTGTTTATAACAAAAAAAGAATTCTCTAACTTTCTCTGGATCCACTGAAACTCCTTCCTCAAAAATCATGTGTTCCTGAAACATCACTTCTTAAAGAAAAATTTGGAATGTGGAAAACTTAGAGTATACATGAGCTCCCTAAAAAAACCAAATACAACTACCATATGGTTAGAGTTATCATCCTCCATCTTGGAATACACCGATATGTCACTAAAAACATGACCATGAAGGATTCAAAAAAGTGATGAAAGATTTGGTTTATTAGTTCAATGAAAATAACCATTTCATTGGTAAATCCAATTGGATTAACCAAGTACTTGATATGTTCATATCAAATAAGAAAATTGGTATTTGGAACATCCTCTTCTCTAACCCTCAAATGGTGGTACCCTAATCTCAGGTCAATTTCTGAAAACCAACTGGCACCTCTGATCTAGTCAAATAAGTCATAACTTCTGGGAAACAAGTATTTATTCCTTACTATCACCTGGTTAGGCCTGTGGTATACTATGAAAGGTTGTATTCTACCATCTAAATTGTTTTCAAATAGCACTGGAAGATCCCATAGGGACACACTAGGACAGATAATACCCTTAACATCAAGATCCTATATAAGAAATTTCAGCTCCATTATCTCAGTTAGATCCATTCCATATGACAACATTTAAATTAGGATCATATCTATAAGAATATTTAGGGTAAACTTGACCTATATTTAGGGAAAAAAATATCAATAAATCCTCTATAAATACATCAGGGTACCTATCCATGACCACTGGAAGTTCACCCAATGAACCCTGCTCAATAGCCTCAAGGAGAAACATAGACAACTGGTGTGAGATAAACCAAAACTTTGAAGCAATTGGTCTTACCTTCCATGATTGCAGATCCCACTCACCCTAAAATACATGAGTTCTCCTCTTAGGAGTAAGGAACCAGACCATGTGAAGATAAAATTCCACTAAATCCTTATGGATAATCAATCAATACATGTAGAAAGTGAGGTAAAAAATATATATGTCAAAAACCAGGAAGTCTTAAATGACATCCACACCAACTGCCACAACATGAAACGTAGGAACTTAAAAACTTGATCCTTTTTTCTACCCAATTGTATTAGAAGATCCATAATAAATGACATAAACTATTCCCATATACCTATGGAATCAATAAGAATAAGTGAAATGAAATAATGGTATGTTATATTATAAAATTAATCCATTTACATAGAATAAGAAATAAAAATCATACCCCAAACAATGGATAATATAAAATATGAGCCCTCAGGCATAACCTCTGTTGCATAGAGAAACTGTAGCACAGACCCACTATGAGTCTTATTTCTCTAGTGAGAACCCACCTTTCCATGAGGATGAGATCCTCTACTCATAGAAGCCTTTGACTGCACATGAGATACCGTAAAAAAATATGAGCCTACACCACTCCCATGAGAAGAAAATTGAAAAAAGTGCTAGATTAGCCCTACGTGCAAATACTGGTGGCACATCCTGAGAGTCTCTGGGTACTTCAACTTAGTTTGTCTTGTCTTTCCACACTGATAACAGACAACTGGTCAATGTCCCATATGAGTCACAAATGTTAATCCCAGATATTGCTAGGCACCCTTCCCACTACCTCTCTAAGACTCATCCCAATTTCAATTTTATCATAATGAAGAACTATAGATTCTACCCATAGAAGAAACACAGTTAAGTCATGTATTTCTAGTCAAATATACCTATACCATAACTACATTGGAAACGACCAATGAATTGGTTGTTAGACATAGAAATGTAATAATAGATCTGATCTCTAGCCTCAACCCCATCTCAAATCATCAATAATTGAGGTAGTCATTCATGATAAGATCTAGAGAAAATGAATGAACTCAATAAATCTAGCCACATACTCTATCACAGAATGATCACCATGATCCAGTCTCAGAAACTCAAGGTCCATCTCCACTCTTAAGGTCTCCAAGTAAAATTATAGATTAAAATCCATTTTAAAGGTGTTCTATGTGAGATCCTTTTGATTTAATAAAATCACCATAGATTCCCATCAATTTCTTCCAAGTACCTACAACATTTATATGGAAAATTCCACTTTAGAGGTCTTAGGGGTCTTTAATAACTCAAAGATATTTTCAATATGATCCAACCACTATTTAAGCTCTTTGGGTACCTTGTTTCCATAGAAAACTAGTGAATTTGTTCTAAAAAATTCTTGAGAATATTTCATGACCTATGTTTTCTCATGACCACCCACTTTTCTAAAGGATTGGATCATAAAAATAATCAAATCCACCATATTCGGATCAACATGAGGGTTTTACTATTGGTCAATTTATTTTGTACCCTCTCTATTACTGGATGTGGTCCTTCTAAGAGGAATTGTCTATAAGTCACAAATCAAAAGATTCATATAATACAATTAAATATTAAACAACAAAAAATATCTAAAATAAACCCTCAATATGGGTATCAACAAGAAGAACTAAAATCACAATCAACTCTAAAGGAAAGGAGAAAAAACATAAAAAAATACCAAGTATTTCACATTGTGAATGGTTTGGATGTACAGTTAGGAAAAATGTGTGCCAACCTTGTGGGTGTCATTAGAGTTGGAGGGAAGGACACATGGGTTATATATAATTAATACTAACTATGAGAAATAACAATGATCATTCTCCATACCTCATTGTTTTACCCTAAAACTCAAAATGGACCCCAGTAATACATTGAGACTTAAAATTGACTGGGAAATACCTTGAAACATCATTCAACAACCCATAATCATGCTCAAACATAATCACAGTCCACGAATACCCATGGAAACTCGATTTTATTCATATGAATAGCTGGATAAGAACTACCCCATTCCTACCTCTCAATTCTTAATGATCCCGATCCCATAAACTAATGAATCCTAAATAAAAATGGTATCTAATAATATTTTGTAATGAACTAACCCTGGATAACCCAACACATCACCATAAACAACCCACTACATAGCTCGAAGCCCATTTTTGATGACCACGGGCTGGCGAAAAAAACCAGGCATAACCAAATATTTCTTCAGAATAATTTCACTATAGGTAAAACAACATGACCATCCATCAAATGAGATGGACACACCTATAATAATATTCAAAAGTAGTAGATAAATGGATACCATAAACAATGACATATATCAAATCCAAAGCATTCCATAACTGAAAATACACATGGTATCTCAAAAACAAAACAAAAAAATCAAACTAGAGAGAAAAATAACAAACAAGTCCTAAGTACAACTGAACATGTTTGAAATTCCAAAAAAACTCCATATGATTCCATCATTGTGAGACCACATATCCTCCACAAAAAGCTGAATGATGATACTGAAGAAGAAACAACCTGGAATACAGTGTCATTACCTTTACCTGTTTCTTGAAAAATGAAATCTGTAAATGCCCAAAAGGGCCCAAGAAATGTGTGAGGCACAAAACCCAATAGGATACCACCATGAATCTATTTATGTATTTTACTCCTTTAAACTAAAAAACTAGTTTGATTTTTTTTTGAAAACTAAACCAATTTAAAATAAACCCATTTCAAGTAAACATTTAAAACCCAATTGATTTTCTATTTCAAAATAAAAAGTGGTTTTCGAAAATAAATTCCAAACATCGCTCAAATAAATAAACAAGGCCACACGGAACGTTATGCTCAACATAACCAAGAGGGAATAATAAAGGTGAATGTAAACATCAACATCGCATAACTATATAAATAGAAAATGAAAAAATAGCAATAATACATCTAATCACATAAAAATGAACCAATAAAATGCATAAATAATATAAACCAATCCAAAATGAGTAATGTGAACATAGGAATCTAAATATTTGGCCTAACATGAGTGTGTAAACAAAAATTCTAGCCAGGTAAGTAGTGAAAGCTCTCATGGTATTCCCTAGGTCCAACTCTAAGAGCTCATATGGTCTCCAAACAACCTATATGGAATATCACATGGTCTTTTTTCAACAATTATCACTCCGTACCTTGGAAAAAAATGTAGGATCACATGGTCCTCTATGTGAAGGCTCCAATGACCCCTCAAATAAACCTCTCACTCAAAAGAATCCATGATAACACATCAAAAGAATGTTCCCATATCAATAAAGTTATAAAACAGTCAATTTCATTAGAAAACATGCCCATTTTTAAAAAAACATCATTTCCATGGTAAAATAATTTCCTAAACAACTTCATAAATACATTTAAAATTACAAAACTTATTTTATCCATTTTATGAAACACTTGGTGGGAATACAAGACAAACTCTTTTGGAAAACCCCACATTTAACACTAAATTACCAATCCAATCCATGAAATCAATCAAAAATGAAACATAAACCAAGCATAAATTATTTAAATGATAATTTAAACAAAAAAACCAAATATGATTATAAATTTAAAGGTATTCCAAGAAAAATACCCTTAAATAGAGACACCAACCTCAAATTCAATCTAAAGCTTGTCGCCTTTGACTAAGACCATCCAAAATAGGTATAACCAATACTCATAAACACAATCCATAATATATAAAATCAAAACCTCTATTACATGCCCAATATTAATACAACACCACCCCTAGGGTTCCAAACATTAAAACAATAGAATAATATGGCTTAAGAAGGGGAAAGGAGGAAGAAATCATGAAGAAATCGAATTTCTGCAAGCCAAATCACCAAGAATACAATAGGAAAACACCAATAAAGGAGTGATATATCTCCACCACTAAGGTAGGATGACTAATCCTGTCGGAGGAGGAAATATTAGGGCTAAAGGATAAAATATTGATAGGGGTATTTTGGTAAAGACCCAACATTTAATGAGTTGTACAATATCACACAGTTTGAAGAACTATGTAGAAACTGTTCGGTTTCCTCTATCCACCAAAAATATGTTACAAAATTTCCCCTAGGGTGTATCACATTTTTGAAAAACCATTCTAAAATGATGCTAAACCCTACTATAAAAAATTGTAACTCCCATTACACAGTTTTCACATAGTTTAGAAAAAACATGCAGTAACTGTGTACCCTATTCTATCCACCCAAAACTCCTAGTTTCAACCCTCAAGACCTAGGAACCCTGAAAACACACATAAGGAAAAATAAAACTCAAAATAATTTGTACCAGTGGCTTGGATGGTGTCATATATATTATGAAAATACCTATAAGTTGGAAATTTAGGCTTCGAGGAATATAAGTTTTTGTGGCTCATTACATATCGATCGACCTTCGTTTAAGTGTTTTACACCATATCAGTGCTTGAGTGATTCTATTTTCATTTTTGTTCATAGATTTATTAGATATTGTTATTATAATTACTTTCATTTTAAAATCTATAAGATCTTTATTTATAATCATTACTTTCGATATCATGTGATTAAATAGATTCCGGTCATAGGAATGTGTTCTTCAGAAATTTTAATTTGAGGAAACATAAGGATATGATTTACTACAAATCATATGATCAAAGTTGAGCTCAAAGTTATAGCTTGATTCTAAAAACATATATAAAATAAGTCTAAGGTTATGACTTGTGCTTATAATATTTTAGATTAAAGAATTTCCTAAGTTCCAGAACATGGTTCCTTTGGATTTGGGTACTAATCTCCTATCACTTTGAAATAAAATTAAAGAGATCCATTGATTGGAACTATCATATCCTTTAATATATATTTTTTAAATAAGTTTAATAATTATCATAAATAACTCCATTATATTGATACATTTTGTATTATTCTAATTTTTTTAAATTTATTGATCATGTTAACCCTTATCTTCTAAAAATTATAATTTCTTTTGTGCATGTATATTTTTGTTACTATGATTTATCCAAATCATTACTTATACATTAGGTGATTCAAAATAATTCTAAAGATTTTTAAAATTATAATTTTTTTAAAAATTAATTTACTCCTCCACTTGAAGCTTTTATATTTTGGACAAGGTTTGGTATATGATATTTTCTCTACATTTACTTCCTTACACTAACGTGTAATAAAAGAAATATTTTCTATGGTAGGCTCTCTAACAAAAATATCATTTGAGAACTTAAAATCCAAATCGACCAAATATATTTGAGGGTTATGATTATGAATATTATAGATATTGGATATAAACAAAGGTTATTAATACTAATGCTAATAACTATATCATACTGATAGAAAAATCCAAGATTCCAGTCAAAATGACTATAAACATTTCTCATCAAGAGAAATATAAGTTTTTGGTTGAATTTCAAAGTTCAGAACACACTTTTATGTGATATACAATGGGAAATATACAAACTCAGAATATTCTTGTAGAACTTATTACAATATTTGAAAAATATAGAAATTACAAATTTTGGAGTGTGAAAGGTTCTTTAGACTAATAAAGATTTGTTATGAGAAAAGTATCAACCTTTTTATTTTCTACATAGAGACCTAGTTTCACATATACACATAGGGTTATGAATATTTTGAATAAATTATAATATTTGGATAAAAAGAAATTATAGATGACTAGTTGGTGGATAAAATTACTAATATACTTTCTAGGGAGTGGGAGTCAAAGAGAGATGCGTTGATGATACTAAGAATATAACTAAGTTGATATCAGATTATCTTATTGAAAATTTATGTAATATGAAAATCATTTAAAACATTATTATAAAAATAAAATTGGAATAATAGAGTTTATTTTTCTATAACTACTTATGGAGTATCTTTTAGTTATAAATATAATACATCAAAGTCATATATATTAAAGAATAAATCTAAGAATTTCTCAGTTGTAATTGAGAAATGTCATATTAAAAGATAATTTTTTTATTTAGCGAGATTGATGTTTCATAAGTAAAACATTAGGAAAAATAACAACTAGAATAATAAAAGACATAAATATGAGATGTCTGGTATGAAGGATGATAGAGTGGATTCAAGTGATGTTACTTGTTATGAATGTAATAAGCCTAGATATGTGATTCCTAATTGTATTATGTGAAAGAGGAAAGATAAATAATCTATAATATCTACGAATTTTAAATGAAAGAATGTTTTAAATATATAAAACACTTGAAGTATTCATGAACATCCTAATTTTTATATTTCTTCAGATAGTGATGATAATTGGAAGATAATTTCCCTCTATGCTAATGTACCTAAAAATGAGAAGTGATTTTTAGTTCAGGTAACTACTATATCTGTAAGGAATATATCTTTATATTTTACTTATGCTTATTATTTTAAAGAAATTTCTCTATAATATGAATAAATTAAATAATATGTGTTGAAAGTTAAAGATACCTATCATTTTTTAAGAAATAAAATAAGTTTAAGGTAGAAATTACTAAATATAAAAGTGATATTTCTAAGATTAATTTTGTTTTTAATGCCAAATATGTCTCTATTTTGACTTTTAATGATCAGAATGAAGTTTTAAAACCTAATAATATATTAAAAATTCTCATGAATTTACTTTTCGATTTTACTTCAATAAGGATATTTTTGATAATTTTATAGGATAGTTGGATCCATATGATAAATCTTCTAAAGTTGGTTTTACATATTTTATTAAATAACAGTTCTAGAATTACTATTATTTTCTAAAAAGTGAACATTTTTACACTAAATAAAAAATGTGTGGTCATGGATTTTTTCCTTAAATAAGATAAAATCATTAGGAACTAGTATATATTTTATTACAAAATAACTAGAAGTTTTTCAGCACCATATTGTTTAGAATATGTGGGTATTAAAGGTCTTATTTTCTTGTATTTTTTGATCTAAGAATTTCTGGGTATTGAATATTTTGTTTTTTTCAAGAAGGGAATCTAAGTACTGATAGTTGAAAGAATCAGTACATAAAAATTTGTGATTAACTTCTGAAGGTTTATATAATATTAAATCAATTTTTTAAAAAATATATATAATATTCACTTTGTTTTTATTTTGGTTACATAATATTAACTTTAACTTTTATATATATAATTAGTTTCATATTTTGTTTTACTCCTTGAGAATGAGGGAGGCTATTTATGATAACTTTTATGTAAGAAACTCATTGTAACTAAATATATTTATTGGAGGTAATGTTCTTTTCAATACATATTATATAACTATCTTATATGAAAGAAAATAATCTATGTGTATCGAAACAAAACTTATAGAGGAGTATTCCATTTCTGCTTATCTTACATAACAATGAACATTTGGTAAAATATTTTTATCTTACCTGATGTACTTTTTTTTATTTTTTTAAATATCATATGTTAATTTTTTTTTGTTTTTATGAAATTTATAATTTATTCATTTAATGAGATTTGACATCACCTTTTTGACAGGTAATGAATCTAACCATCTATTGAGTTTGATGTCAATGGCTAAGGATCACCTTGGCCCTCTAAATAAAAACTTATGAACCCCTATTATATTAAACATTTTTAGTGAGCATTGATTAACTTAGGATCTAAAATGAAAATTTTAGAGATATTACTATCATAGAAATAAATCAAGGAAGGTTGATTGATATCAAATGGTCTAATATGTATGAACCCTTTCTGAAAATAGACATTTAGTTTCAAGGATTAGAGATGATTTATTTACCTAGTAAAAAGATCTAATTGTTTTATTCTTTCATATCCATACATTTTTATTCCATAGATTCTTTTAAAAAAGTTAATGGTTGAAGAAGAGTTGTGTTTATGATTTAAGAACATGGATTTATCATGACTATGAAAAAATGTATAGAATAATTTGGACTACTATTCTATAAAGGTATTCATTAGGGTCGTATAAAAATTATTAGATCAATTATATGTGGTTAAAATCTATTTCTAAGGACCACCCATGCATGAAATATGAAATTTGTGAAAAAACTGGAAATGGAGAAGCTATTATAAATGTATACTATTCACTTAAGAACATCTACATAATCTTCATATACTTTAAAATCAATTGAATTTGATTGATATATATTATTGATTGGAATCAAAAAATTGTCCCACCTTTAGAGGAATCTATGGACCAATAGAATCAAAATCATATGTGCAACAATATTCATCCTATATAATGTTCTAACATCTCATGATGCAAGGGAGTTCAGAGAAATAGATCTTTGAGTACAAAGGGGTTTCATCTAATCATCAAAAATGCACACACAACCACCTTACATTGAAGGGAATTAACATAAAAATCCATGATAATGTTACTCAGGCCATTGTATTTACTCACATGTTTATAATATATGAGTAAATACTGCTTCAACCAACTCTTATATGATTTCATCAAATGAATTTCCTCCCTACTATTACATATTATAAAATGGTTCCTTTAATAACGGAATATGTGGGAGAATAACTATGTGATTATAGTTTATCATTTAGTTTGCATACACAAGTTTCATAGAATAATATACCCATTTTTCTTGCAATAGGATTTAACTCATAAATGTAATACATATATGGATTTAGAGTATATCTCCTTCAATATCCCAATTACACTAAATCCTAAAAGACTTTATACTACTTAACTTTATTTTATTTCATAAGAAATAAATTTTGAAATCAAATCCAAAACAACTTTTTAATATTTTCTAAAACACTTTTGTAAAGTTATCATTAACTCCACATTGTATCACATAATATGTAATAACTTATGGATTCCTATACAAAACTATTTTGGATTAACTCTAAACTGATTTTAGAGTATATATATGAGTCAAAATCAATCCCCATTCAATAAACCACAAAGTGTGACCCCATAGGCCTTTATAACATTGAAAAAAATACAAATCACCAGATTCAACATTTTAAGAAAATAGAGGGCTTTAGTAATGTATCAATGCTACATAATTTATAAAGGTAATTATTGGGTGTCTATCAAACACATGTATCTCTATACTTGTGTCCACTAATCTGAATCATATAAAAACGTGTATTGTTATATTTTTCAATTTTTCTCAATCATCGAGTGACCATGGGACACCAAGTATCTCAATCCCACATATGATACTCATTTTTTTTCAATTATGAGAGTATAGACAAAAATATTCCTTGAATAAATGAAATTTTAGTCACCCTTATGGATAAAAACATCACATGTTCCTTAAAAAGATATATATATAATATCTATGTATGACCACACACTTCCAAAGTCAATATTAATTGAAGGGCCATGTGATGAACATGACCTATATACCCTCTTGAACGACCACCTGATCCAAATTTCCAGATTCTTGATGGGAATTATCGATCCCCACTAGATGGTGACTAACACCTAGGTATCAAACAATAACTAGAGAGAGTAATTTCTACCAAACTCAATCAAAAAAATAGAATACTTATATAATAGAGAGAAACAATGAAAGAAATAAATATACGCCATAACTAAAAGAAGACATCCAAAATGAAACAAATCAAAAGAAGTAAGAATATACTAAGTAAAAGTGAAACCTCAAAGGACTAACAAAATTGAAAATTTACTACTTCATAAGATAATTTGGGATAAATCACATCATTTCACCACCATCCATCTAGACACAGATGTATAAAACATCACCACCTCATTACAATACATTTCCTTTCCCTACATCGAAATACATACAATGGTCTACGAATCGTCGAAGGGGTGAACTGGGTGTGAGGTAAAAGGCTACATAGGATCCCACCAAGATTTTATTTAAAAATTATTTGTAAAATAATATGAAAAATGATCAACTTTAAATAAAACAAGTCATGAAAAATATTTTAGAATTTTTATATCAAATGCATGGAAAACATTTAATTTTCCCCATTCCCACAATTACAAATAAATCCAGGTAAAAAATTAATAAAGAATTTCATATACATATATCAAAGTATATATATATATATAATAAAATAAATTAATGTATCACATATCATATCAAATCCATGATAGTAAAAAAAATCAGTACAATACAAAATAGACAAAGAATGTGTAACATCATGCCAAGGACCAAACTAAGTTCGGATAGCTAGGAAACTCATACCCCCAAAATATAAAATTTTATGTGAATCAATCCCCTATATATATGAATTGAATCTAGGTTGAAAAGGAACACCCAAAAAGTGAACCTTGCGATAGTTTATAAAGTCCCTAGAATAATAGGCCTAGAGAGCACGAGGACACCCCATGATTGAACCCCCTAATAGTATCAACAAATGAGGACTATTACAACTCCTTCTACCTAAGTACCAATATATTCCCATGTGATCTGTTTTCCAAACCAATTCATCAAAACCATGCTTTGAAAATAGATCAATATTCACATCATATAATTGGTTCACTTTAAAAAAATGGTCGGTGAAGAGTATAGTTTACAACGTACTTCAAAGAATCTCACACATCATACCACAACCAACACAAGGGTTATCCTCTAGAGTAAGATCACATGATGAATCTAGAAATATTCAAGAAGAATCATTATCACAGATCAATGGATTAAATAATCCAACACAATGGTGATACTATAATAAAAGAAAAATGATAAGAAGGATTACTCACTTGAAGAAAAATTCACAACCACAAAAACAATAAATCTTTGAATGAAATGATTCATAAGGGTCCAAGGTCTCCAAAATTACCCCTGAGAGACTCTAGGCTGAGAGGGAGAAGGGATACAAATGAATAAAATAAGAAATAATCTAAAAATCACCCTAAAAGTGAAACTTAAGATGATTACCTGATATGTAATCCCATTACACATTTTTTAATCCATGAATCTCAAGTACATCAAAAAGACCAATATTTTTTTACTAAAAGAATTATTTTTACCATTACATGGTGTGTAAATTTTACATATCGTGTAATCCTTTCACGCACTGCATCTTGTTCATGGCATTTACCCAACAAACAATACGGCATGTGTAATCCCTTTACATAGCATGTAATCACCCATCATGTAATGAAAAACCTTGATCTCTATAGAAAACTCAAAAAAACCTCCTAAATTATATGAACTTGTGGAGAACCCATAAATCCATTACATGTTTACAAAAAGAATCTAATAATTCAAAAAAAATATACATCCTTTTAAATTTAGGTCATTTCCCTAAGCAACATATCTCCATCCTCAGGAGTCCCGATATGTTCCCAGATAAAGAGGAAAATGAATGTTAAATACCTAAAATATGGTAACAAGATGTTAAAACTCCCCAATATAAGACTTTACTTCCTCGAGAAGTCATGTAGAATAATGAAGTCTGATAAAGAGGTGAGGCCACTACTCCCTCAGGAATGACTCAAGCTCCCAAGTCTCGTGAGAATATGATCTGTGAAACCATAACACTTCGACCAACTAAATCAAATTCTGATACTAGAATTTCACTTCAGAGTTAATGATATCTACTGGGTTCTCCACAATAGAAATTTTTTTCTTCAACCCATCCTGTTACCAATAAAGAATGTGAGAGGGATCATGATGATATTTCCTGAGATGAAAAATATGGAAAACATCATGAATTCTCATCAAATGAACAGTAAATTCCAACAAATAAGAAACCATCCCAATCCATTTAGTAACCTCAAAGGGTCTAACATATCTCAGATCCAACTTTACCTACTTCCCAAGATGGTGATGACTCAAATGAGGAGAAACTTTTAAGAAAATTTAGTCACCTATGAAAAACTCTAAAGGATGATGCAGCTGGCCCACATAAGATTTATGCAGACACTAATCTGTAACCAGATATTGATATATATCTTGAATCCTCTCTAACATCTCCCAAACAGGACTTGGTCCCACCAAAGATGCCTCTCCCACCTCTTCCCAAAAAATTGGTGAACTGCAAAGGTGACTATACAGATCCTCAAAAATATTCATTATGACTGACTAATGATACCAATTATTATAAAAAAAATCAGTCATTCCTAGATGGATATCCCATGATCCACCAAAATCTAAGACACATGCATGGAGCTAATCCTTTAATATCTTAATAAAATTCTTATTTTTACCATCTGTCAGTGGATGGTAAGATATACTCAACCTGACCTGAGTCCCCATAACCTCATTGAGACTCATCTAGAACCTTAATGTAAACCTAGGATCCTTTTTTTGAAAAAATTAGAAGAAGGAACCCCATGTAATCTCAAAATATCTTTCACATACAACATACCCAGATCTTCAAGTTTTCTGGTGTCCCTGATCATAATGAAATGAGCTGAATTTGTCAATTGATCAATGACCACCAATATAGAATTACTCCGTCATGGAATCCGTGGTAATCCAAAAAAAGAAATCCAGGGATACATCATCCCATATCTAAACTATAACTGAAAGGGGATAGAGTAACCAAAAGGGTTTAGATGCTTTTCCATTATTTTCTGGTTGGTTTAACAGTGGGACACATAATTTTTGATGTCATGCTTCATACCAAGCCTCCATAATCATCGTCGCATTTCATAATGCATCTTCATAGTGCCCATATGAACAACCCATAAATAACTATGATAATACACAAAAACCAAGATCCTCATAGATTTTGGGATGATAAACTGATCCATAAAATAAAGAATACCATATAAAGAGAGAGACGAACTAGAAACTGTCTCCCCACCAAAAAAGGTTTCTTGAATTCCTCTAAACATGTAATCCTGCTACTCACTCTATAGAACATACTCAAGGAGAGATGAAAATAAATAAACACTAGTCATAACCATACATGAAACACCCTCTTTATTATTTAGGAGCAGCTGATCAAAGAGTCCCATAAGGTTCCACTCTTCATTTGATTCCAAAATATCCTACTATGGTACTTTATTACTAAGAGTGTCTGCATAAATACTCCCTTTACCTGGGGTGTAGGTGCTGTTGAAGTTAAATTTATGAAGATATTCCACCCATCAACTATGTCTGATATTTAAGCATTTTTTAGAAAAGATATAACTCAAACTCTTGTAGTTATAAAATACAATGAACTTATCCTCAAAATGATAGTTCTTCCAAAACTTAAGTTCGTGCATAACTGTAAAAAGATCTAAATCATGAGTGGGGTAATTATTCTCATGTAGTTGTTGCAGATGAAAGCTGTAAGCTACCACATGATCATTTTGCATATGTACACAACCCTAACCATCACCAAAAGTATCACATAAAAATATACCCCTTATTGGGCTCATGTAGGATCAAAACAGGAGACAATGTTAGAATTTTTTCATCTCATCGAAAGAAGACTGGAACTTTACATCCCATATTAATTTCACCTCTTTCCTAGCAAGAGCAGTCAATGGTGACACCAAATTTGAGAAATCCTTGAAGAACCTTCATTAATATCTAACAAGATCTTGGAAACTCCAAATCTCAAAAACATCTTGTGGTTCTACCCATGAAAATACAACCTTTACATTTTTAGGATCAACAAATAAGCCATGCTTAGAAATCATGTGTCCTAAAAACATTACTTTTTGGATCCAAAAACTACATTTTAAAATCATTCCATACAAACAGAGACTTATTAAGATCTCTATAAAAAATCCCAAATTCTTTTCATGTTGACACTTGGATCTTTAATAAACTACAATATCATCCATAAACACTACCAAAAAAGTGTTGAGATACTGATGAAATATATGATTCCTCAAATCTATACAAAATGATGAAGAATTTGTCAAACGAAATAGCTTCACAAGGTATTCATAATGGCCATACATACTACCAAAATCCATTTTAAATATATCAGAATCCCATGATTTGAGTTTAGGATAAGCTAACCAAAGATCAATATTTGAAAACCACACCCCCCTTTAACTGATCAAAAAAATCATCCACGAGGAGTAATGGATATGTATTCTTAACCTTAATTTGATTCAAATTCCAATACTCTACACACAATCAGAGTGAATTGTACACCTTCTTAGAAAAGAGCACAGGGGTTGCCCATGGTGAAACACTTGGGAGAACAAAACCCTTCACCACCAGATCATCCAACTGAATCTTGAGCTGTTTTAGATCTGCTGGTTATATATAATGGAAAGGTATCGAAATTGAAAAAATATATCCAACCAGTTCAATTATAAACTCTAACGCACTCTTTGGAGGAATACCATATAAATTTTCTGGTAAAACATTAGTAAAATACTGAATAATGGAGAGAATATAAATAACAGAAGAAACATCATTAGGATCAACTACTAAAACATATAAAAAACTCATATCATTTGGTCGAGAAGGTACTATATGAATATACCTTGGATACTACTCTCCCTAAAATAGATATTAGATCCCATCGACCAAAATAAATGATATATGCTAATGATAAAAATCAACCTCATCATGATGAGCAACATGAAAATTTATCTTCGATGATGATTTCAAACAGATTCAGATTGAAAATAGGAAAATTTTAGACTAACTCTGTATTAGCTATTTATATCACACAATAAGGAAATAAAAACCCCTACTATTTCTTATTCCTAAGAGTTTTTTCTAACTCCATAACAAAGGACATGACTTCCATTGGAATTTTAAGCATATCAACAAAATATCCAGATATAAATGACTAGGAAGCACTAGTTTTAAATAAATAAATCACTGCTAATAATGAAATAAAGATGATACCTCTCACTATATCTAGAAATGAATATACTTTCAAAAGAAACTCATCTATTGTGTGAAGGAGCTTTAATCCTGAGGCATGTGTCCTTTGAAGATGGCGATCTATGAATATATCGAGAAGTATATATAGACTGAAAGAAACACTACATATGACCATAATTCCCCCAACTATTACACATCTTTATAGGTGAAGGACAAGAAAATTGGGTGTATCCTACCTTCCCACAATGATAGTAAGTTAGGGGCACAATACAAGTTATAACTGAAGGTACTAAGGAGGCCTACTACTATAAACCACCTACTCCACTCTTGTGATGATATTTACACTTTATTTTTTCCCTTGAGCACTAATAAAGCCATGACTAGGTGGAAGATAAGGGTAATAATAACCAAAATTAATTTCCATATTCATATCATCCATCATATATTGGTCCACTGTCTCCACATAGGTTGAGAGATTCAGTAAAAATACTTACAATCTAATATCTAGTTGTAAACCCTATAGGTATATTGGAGCATTTAGCTAGTCATTATTTACTACCTATGGAGAAAAATGAACCATATAAGAAAAAAAATTTGTTTGTGATGAAACCAAATTCTCTCCTTTCAACAAAGAGAGTAACTCCATGTACTTATATTTCATTAGATAATCTAGATAAAATTCCTGGAAGAAGAGATTCTTGAATCCTTTCTATTACAAATACACATGCATATCTTCATATACCAGTGAATCCCACCAACACATACTGGGACCCTCAAGTATAAAATCCACACAATTCACCTAGGTAATGTCACGTGTATCCAAGAATTCAAAGTTAGGATTTATCTTTTCTATTTAGTCCTCTACCGCTTCAGGTATATTCATACCCTTAAAATATAGTGGCTTCTCATGAAAGAACACTGGTGATCAATATATATCTCCTAAAATGACTTTTGAATATGCCTAAACAACTGTGTCATGGAATTTTCATATATTCTGGTCAATAACATAAAATCCCACATGATAACCTCAAAAAGATTATTATTTATTGGAGGGTTACCTTGAGAAGAATCAACTACACCCTCTAGTAAAACCCATGGAACACGTCTCAAAGGCATACTATTGTACACCAAAACATAAGAAATAATCAGACAATAGAATTATCTTAGTTTCAACCAAAAACCATAAGAAAAATGGATAGAAAGGTTAAGAACTGAAAATAGGGGATACACATCCCAATATCCTATGGAAATTTGAGTCTTGTCATGATATGAGATGGCCCAGACCTCCCCACTACCTACCTCTCATGTTTCTACAATCTTATCTCCCATATACCTAACATCCCAAGACAAATACTGTGGATGAAATTACTCATTTGATACCAAACTATGACGAACCTTACTCAGATACCCTCTCAAAATGGTACCCGACCTTAATTTACCCATACTCGAAGCACGTTCTTGATCCCCACAGGTTGGAAACTAGCACTCAAACATCAGACAACAACTATAGGGTACTATTTCACCCAACATGAAAAAACTACACAACATACATATATACCAAAGAGTAATAGTGGAAGAAATAAATATATATCATACATAAATAAGATATTAGAAATGATACATCTTAAAAGAATCTATAACATATTAAGTAAATTTCCAACATCAAAGGACTACCAAAAGAGGAAACTAAATACTCCATGTGATAATGTGGGTAAAATTCCACCATCTCAGCACCAAATACCATACACAGAAAACATAAAACCTCACCACCTCACTACAGTGCCTTTCCTTCCCTGCATCAAATGACATTTAAAGGTCTATGCACCACTGAAGGAGTGTGCAGGGTGTGAGATAACATGATCATTAGGATCCCACCAATGTGTTCTATAATAATTCTCTTTAAAATAATTTAAACAATGCTCAACTTTAAAGAAAATAATCTATGATAAATAGTTTATAGTTTTAAATCAAAATCATGGAAAAACATTTAATTTTTTATTTTTCCACATTTCTTAATAAAAACAGGTAAAATAGTTTCAGATAATTTCATATAAATATATCAAAGTAGATATATTTAAATTATATAAAAACACATATCACATATCATATCAAATATATGGTAGTACAACAAAAGCATTACAAGACTAAACAACCAAATCACAGGTAATATCATGCCAAGGATCACACTGGGTCAGGATAGCTAGGACATTCATACCCCCAAACTAGAGAATCACATGTTCACCAAGCCCCTAGCTATATGCATTGAATCTAGGAAGCAAAGGGGCATCCTAGAAAGTTAACCCCTGAATAGCCTATCAAGTCCCTAGAACAACAAGCATAGGGACCAAGATAACAACCAATGAGTAAACCCCCTGATAGTATCAATAGACAAGTCCAATTTCTCGTCTATCCACATGAGCACCCAAGGATTCCCATGTGCTCTATTTTCTAAACCAATTGTTCAAAACCATTTGTTTGAAACCATTTTTGAAACCATTTCAAAATGATTTTGAAATACCTTTTCTTTTAAAAAAGAAAGTATAAAAGCATATTTTATCAAAAACACATTTTCAAATACACAAAAAACCCACCAATAAATCATTCTATTTTATTTATAAAATAATTTATCTAAAGTAGAAAAATTATGTTTATCCAAAATAGGTTAGATATGGAACCACCTACCATAAAATTGGGGTCACACATGCCTGTAATGGGATCCACCAACAATGAAGATCACAAAGATGACAACAAAGGACCTAGAATCAATCCACACGTCACAGAATTGATTCAATTTAGCAAAGGGGTTAGTGAAGAGAACATATCACAATATACAAAAAAAACTCACACGTTACACCACAACTAACAAAAGGGTTATCCCCTAGAAGAAGATCACATGAAAAATCTAGAATGAATCAAGAAGAATCATCATTAAAGATCAAAATATCTAATAACGTAATGTAATGATGCTACTATGATCAAAGGTAATGAATAAGCCTAAGGATTACTAACTTGGATAAGTTCACCATCACCAAAACAATAATAAATCGCGAAATGAAACAATTCGGAAGGGTTATAAGTCTTCAAAATCCCCTTAACAGCCTATAGGTAGAGAGAAATAGGGGTTGCAAAAAAATAAAATAAGAAATTAGCTGTGAAACACCCTAAAAGACCAACATGTGATGATTACATGTCATGTAATCCCATTACATGTCGTGTAATCCATGAAGATCAAGTGTACCAAAAAATATGTTACCTTTTTTATTAAAAAAATGATTTATACCATTACCCAAAGTGTAATCCTTTCACACCTCATATCAAGTTCATGACTTCTTCCTAAAGAACAATACACGACATGTAATACCTTAACACAGGTTGTAGTCACCCAATAGACAATAAAAGACCATTATCTCTATAGAAAAATCCAAATCACCTTCTACGTTATACAAAATCATGGAGAATCCACAAGTCGATTACCTGTTCATACCCGAACTCCATTAATTCAAAAAATATACATCCCTAGACTTTAGGTAATTTTACCCAGAAAAATCTCCCCATCCACGAGAGTCTCGATCCACACCCAAATAAAGAAGAAAATGAATAAAGAGAATGGAAATACCTAAAATAAGGTAATGTAATGTTACAGATGAGATTTCATACTCATCACTTGAGAGTACAAATCCCATATCTAGTTGATCTTCAACTAATTACATCATCAACAACATACCCAACAAATACCGTATTAGCTAAGTCAATATATAGACTTTTGTAAGTAGGGTATCAAAATATGAAGGTCCATATGCAAGATATATCACTAACCTCAGGTATTAGGGACTTAAATATGATCCATTAACCCCTAATATACCAAATACATCTATATAAAACTCCATGTGGTATACTTCATGGATCATCTAGTGCAAAAAAATCCCATTTTTATGCTTTGTGAGCATATTGCATATATCTATACAAGAATCCTACTCATTCTAACCATAACATTTCTTTATAATCCATAATACTTCATGAAGAATATAGATTAATCAAAACTCAATGTTTTACTTTAAGAGGTCAATATCAATATCAATATCATCATTTATTATATAAAAGGAAAATAAGATGGAAAGCATATAGTGCAGGGCCCGTTAAAGGGGCCTATAAAGGTGTAACCCCAGAGAAATTCCTATAAAAAATTTCACTACCCCATGGGGAAATGAGTTAATATGAGTGAAATAGGTGGTACCTGATCCAAAATCTACTAAGGATGTGAGTTAGTCTAGGACCTGATTTACTTCCTACCATGTGTTATGGATTTCTATCTCAGAGGGGGGGGGGTCATGCCTCTTCACCTTCAAGAGATGTAAGTGACATACAAGGGAGGGGTTCTCACACTGTGGAGGGAGTTACAGAAAATGAGAGAGTCCATATCAACAACATCATAGTCAATGTTGTTGTGCGTGTAGAGTTGGAGACCAATGAGCAAGGATATACCTTTAGATTGGAGGGAGTGACTGTGGCCAAAAAAATTAGAGAAGGAAAAAAAATGAAAAATCCCTAAGAGTCTCACACCACCGCGGTGCATGACCCCAAGAAACATGATCCGTCTGAGTTGAACTTGAAGCCCGACCATTGAGGGATCCAACATACTCAATGACCCTAGACCAAGGAGCATGGCGAGCATCCATCCTACAAAAAGTTGAGAGAGGGGAAATCCTCTTAGTTCATTGTGATCTTTGACAATTCAAGCTTATTTTTTTCTGCAGATGAATAGATAGGGCCTTTAACTAGACTGTCCTTCAAATAATGATATGTTTTTCATGTTCCAAATGCACCTACAACTAGTATGGAGGATCATTGATCTAGAATTTCTCACTGGAACTGAGAATCCCATGCCATGGAACTAGTGGTCTAGGAAAGGGAGAATTGGTAGGGTTGGGGAAGAGAAGCCTGTGAAGTTGATAAAGGATCTCCATATAGTGTGAGACCAGTCACTATCAAAGAAGAAAGGGTTATTTCACTCTTTCCTTCCAGCGCTACAATATGTACATTTGGAGGGAATGTTATTACCCAGTCATTGGATATTCTTCTCTATGGAAAAAATATATTTCTGATTCTCCAACCCAAGAAATTTTATTTCATAAGAAAATTTTTGATCCAGATAATCTCCCATACTCATCGGTAAGCCCGATGGGGGAAGTGATCCTACCGTAAGCTTTGGTTGTGAAGGCCCCAGAGGCAGACTCAAAAAAGTTGGATTTGTTGGGATCTACATTAATATCGACCAGATTAAAGGCATCACATTGGCATTGTTCTAGAATGACATTAATGGATCTTAGATAATTACCCACATCCCTGAAGGTGAGATCGGTCGTAAGACACCCTAGGAAACAGAGAAGAAAACCAGCCCAGTTGTGAAATAAAAATGAAATATAACCTCCCCCCATGATCCAACAGGAGTGATTTTGAAGAATCTGAATGTAGGGGATGACCTCCGACCAGATGGTGGTTGAGTTATCCCCTATGAAGATTGACTCCCTATTACATTTAACCCCCATATATTTCCCCTAGAGAGTCTATTACTCAAATTTTTCCTTGGAATGTTTTTCATGAAAACATTGGATCATTCCCTTTATATTCCATAAGTTGATGCCTCCCTCTCTTATGGGCTTGGCCATGCGGTTTCAAAAAACCTAGTGATGTCGACCATCCAAGTGTGCATCCCAGATGAAGGAAGAAAAGAGTTTTTCAATGTTGGAAAGGATACACTTTGGAACCTTGATATCCAAGAGGGAATGGATCAATATAGAAGTAAGCACACTATTAACAAGAGAAATTATACATACGAATGAGAGGTAGCGGTTCTTCCAATTTAGGATTATATCATAGATATTTCTGATTAAATGGTCAAAGTGGTTGATGGTGAGTCTACGTGACGAGATAGGGGTGTCGATTTATTAAATGGGGAATATGCCAAACTATATGTTAAGGATGACCTCAAGGGAATTTACATGTTTGGTCAAGAATTTACTAGATATGAAAAAGATACTATTAGCTAAGTTTATAAGCTGTCCAATCCACCTACAGTACTTTTAATGAACCTTAGAGAGGCTATGAATCAATCTCTTTCTGGCATCTAGGAAAATGATGGAGTCATCCACATACATAATGTGGGAAATCCTATGAGGGAGATGACTTCAATAGAAGGGGATGTTGTTTCTATTGGAGACACTCCTATTAATTAGATGGATGAGAAAATCCTAATAGAGGATGAAGATTTTTAGAGAGAGTGGATCTCCCTACTTTATACCTCACAAAGACATGAAGAAGCCATGAAACATCCCTAAGAAGGATATAGAGAGCTAGTATGAGCTGAAGCATCTGAAGAGAAGTTCCATAGATTGGGGGGAGAAACCCACTCTCAAAAGAACTTTAACAATGAAACTCCATTCAACTCTGTCGAATTCTTTGTCCCTATCGATTTTAAGGGCCAAGTATGAACTTCTCATCTTATAGTTGATGTCACTAATTAGCTCCTGGGAAATTACAATCACACCTTATATGGAACTTCCCTTGATGAAATTGTGTTGTTTAATAGAGATCACATGAGGAAGATGGCTAGAGAGGCAACAATTAATGACAGTAGATAGGATCTTGTAAGGGAAATTGCAAAGACTAACTGGTATGGAATATAGGAGAGAGGAATGATTCTTGACTATAGAAGTGAGAACTAGGGACATAACAAAATCAATATGGGGAAGACTTCCCCTAGAATAAGTCATATACCACTCTGACTAGCTCAGATACGACCAGGTTCTAGGACCCTCTGTAGGACACAACTAGAAAGAAGTCTGGTCTAGACATGCTCAATGGGATGAGACCAAGAATTTCATCATAGACCTATTTCCTGATTAGATTGACTTCAAATATCTTATTGTTAGCATTGAATATGGATTGGAAAAAACAACCTATATTTCCTCAAATCCACCTAGATATCCATTAATCATGTGAGGATTTAGACCAGCCAAGACCTCTTTGAAGTGAGAAACTACCATTTCCCCAATGATATCATGGTCATCTATGTGGGAAAAATCCTCTATATTGATGTTGGAACTGATGATTTGTGCTTTTTCCTTGATTCAAGCATAGAATAAAGCTATGTTATGATCACCCTCATGGATCCATTTAATGCCTGCTTTATCTCGAGACAGTCACTCCTGACACAAAATCAAGTTCTACAGGATGTCCATATTGTGGGATAGATCACTAAATATTGTATAATCCATGTTTTATACTAGAAATGCTTCAATATGGTCAATTTCCACTAAGACAATGTCCATGTCTTGATAATGTAGGGGTTGTTTGTTGATCCAAAGCCAAAGGTCATCTTTGAGGTGATAAAGTTTGTTATGAAAAATTGTACAGGGGAACCCATAGGTTGGTTGGTTCCACGAATCAAGCACTTCTTGGTGATATCCCAAGATTTTAGTCCATAGGTGAGAAAATTAGAACCTTCCTTATATTCATTTCCTATATGTGAGAGAAATAAGAATGGGGAAGTGATATGAGAGACTTCTAGTGAGATAGGAAACCTTAGTGTTGGGGAAGGTTGAGGTTGCGTGAATATTATCCATGAACCTATCAAGATGAAACCATGTGTGTTGGGTCCCCTTTATATTATTTCACCAGGTGAAGTGGTCTCTAGAGTAGACCATGTCTAGGAGATCGCTGGAGGTTATGAAGTGAGAGAAATCAACACTCTCCCTCTTAGAGAAGGGACCTCTTCCTTTTTTCATTTAAGGATTGGAAAAAATGTGGATGTCCCCAATAATAATCCATGTAGAATCTCCAGGGTGAAAAGATCCAAGGTTGTTCCATGAGGAGTCTTTAGCATGACTATCCTAGCTTCCATAGAGTAAAGAGATATAACAGGAGAGGAGGTTTGATAAAACCTTGGTGGTGATGAACTGATCCGAAGTGCTGACATGGTCCACAAAGATTGGGTATTCTATACAAGTCTGATGTGAAGGTTTTGAGGGTTAGTGAAAAGAGACCAACTCATCTAGATATGGTGATAGAACTATGAGAGTTTTTAGTGATTTTTTGGGATAAAGAACCATAATGAGGGATATTTTGTTTTTTTGGACTTTAGTGATGTGGAAATCAGACTTCTGAGGCTCCCAGGCCCTGAGAATTCCAAGCTAATAAGGTAAACATTGAAGAGAGGAGCATATGGTTTTAACCCCAAATGAAATAGACCTGATAGAATGGGAAGAGGAAGGGGATAAATCTTCGTGAAGTTTTAGTTTGGATTTGGTGAAAACTCTATTAGAAAGAGGAGAATCCACAAAGGGGGAAGACCAAGGAAGCCAGGGGAGTGGTTTTGATCCTCTCAGGAACCCGATCAAGGACTTCAAAGGATAAGAAATTTATCCAGTGCTGGAGGAAAGGCAAGAGGCTAATCCATCACCAGGGGTGGTGGAGGGAGGGCTATGAGAGAAGGGACCACTAGAAATTATGTGGGAGGGGGAAAAGCTGAATAGGGAAAATGGAAGGAGAGAAGAAAAAATCCAACATGAGGGGAGGAAATAGCTATAATGGACTGAGAAGGCTGAGAAGGGGAGGAAGGAAATGTAAAGATACAATAGAATCAAACTCCCAAGAAAGCCTGCTAGGATGGGTGTGCTGGGAGGAAAAGTTGTTGCTAGAAGGTAGATGGAGAGAAGAAAAAGGCACTAAGGCCAATCAAGGTTCCATATTCAAGGCTGGGGGAGGGGGCTCCGGGCGTTGAATAGGTTTGGGGGAGGATGAAGATAAAACACCAAACACAGGGGATGCTAGGAATAGTGAAGATAAGGGGACTGGATGGGGCACATATATGGGGGATGGGGGAGGGGTCCCCAGCCCGGGGGAGGATAACAAAAAAGCTCCATGCATAAAGAGGCCAGAGGAGGAAAGGGGATCCACATTCATTCCAAGAGGGGGATGAGCCTAATAAATCCTTATACAAATGGGTAAGGAATGGCCTTGAAGACATCAATGTGAGGAATAACTAGGAGGAGAAAGGAAGACAAGATCCTGAGTCTGGACAAATGAATCCTGAATACGGAGGTGGATCCTATCTGGGAGGGAGAGAGAGATTTCCAGGTCAATGCAGATTCAGGAAACAGAATATTCTTCCAAGAAGAGGGTTCGATCATCTTCACAGAGGAAGGAGTAGGTGGAGGTACCAATATCCCACATGAATGAAATGTTCTACAAGCCAAGAAGGATCCCTAGAAGATTTATCCAAACCACTGTATGAGTGGACTCAATCCCACTATGGACTCGATCCCACCATTTACATTTTTTTACAATCACACCATAAAATATTTTAATATGTCAAGAGAAATTCAAGTTTTAATTTGACTAGTACAATATAATAAGACATAATGATTTTCATTTATTCATGATAACTAAATGTAACTCTTTATATTATTTTTTATCACCACATATCCTAAAATCTTTAGGATATTAAGTGAAAAACACTTTATTATCAGACTAGTAAAATTATTTACGAACCAATTTCTATGGTAACTAAATGAAAATATTTATATTTTTCTTTTACATCACACATCCTAAAATAATATTTATTTTACCTTGATCATTTCATGGGAGAAACATTGTAAACTTTTTATCCAATTTTTCTACTTCCAATTTGAACCTTTACCCTCATTTACTATTCATACAATACCAAAATCCATCATTATATGCCTAATTCATCTGTTCTTAACATTTTTAGAATATAATGTAAAATTTTCTTTAATTCATTCACATTTCTGAAACATTTTTATAATTTACAATAAGATTAATTCCCTAACCAGAACACGCCATTTTAGTCCCCCTTAAAGATGTTATCTAATTAAACAAATCATAAACTATGTGTATTAAAAATACTAATTACATTTTATAAAAAAAATTCACATGATCTTTTAAAGAGAAAAATGAAATAATACATACCTTATGAAAAGTTCGCCTAAGATTTAAGAATCTAAGTAATCAATACAATAACTACTTTACTCCATCACTCCAAGATCCAATCTTTAATTATTTTCTCTTTCTGAACTTTTTTATTTTTACATCTTTTTTGAAAATAAATTCTCTATAAAATATAAATCTGAAAATTAAAATTGAATTAATATAACCATTAAATCTTTAAGAAAACCTTTATTCTCATAGATTCGTTAAAATATTCACTGATATTGAATATAATTTATCATACCGAATCATATGGAATATATGGGACAAAAGTTCCTTAACTAATTGGTGTACCCAATCATATTGAGTACATTCAAAAGGACTAATATTCCTTTGGGTGTTTTTCATATAATGTTTTTGAAACCTTAAGTAAATATTTATACTTTCATAAAAATATATATTAACTTGTTGAATAATTTCAACACTTGGTTACTCCTAGTGAATCTGTTCTTAGACATTGAATTTTACTTAAGAACTTTTCTTAAATCACTAATCTTTCATAAGATCTTTTTTTGTTACCAGTGTTAAGAGCATTTTACATTACGTTTATACTTCAAAGTATTAATATCAATGTTTTAGTTTTATGATGATATCTTTTACCATACAAGTATCATATTTTATAACCACTAAGAAATAATTTTATTATAGGATCTACCACTAAAAATGATATCTTATTTTAAATTCATCATACCCACTAGTGGGACAAGATCCATATTTCACTGAGCAATGTGTTCACTATGAGGTTTCTCTCCCAAATTAGTTATTTAGGTTTGGAATCTTCCTGATCATATCATATATGACACTCGGATACTTGAGTGGACAACTCTTTGTCCAATCCATCATATAGATAAACCCAACTCTATTCCTTTGGTAACTTAATCCTATTAGGGTCATCTGACTAGTGTAACCTAAAAAAAACCACCAAGAACAAGCTAAATGGGACAATCTAGGAGAACCAATCTATGAAATCACCTACCCAATGATGTCCAGTGTCACCCATACTTACTTTACTTATGCAAGATAATCTGGGGGAACCCATCTATGACACGACCTACTCGCTTAGATGCTAGAGCTCTTGAAAAATGCCACTTTGGAAAGAATCTATCACTTAGTATTTGAAGGTTATTTAATATCAATTTATTATGAAATGTTATTCCATTTTTATTCATGATTTTAATGATTTATTTTTGAATCATATTCCATTCAAAAATTCAATGTGTTAAATCCATATTGATGTGAAACCCTTTACACAACCCATAGGTTTATATTACTAACCTAAAATTAAAATCCAAATATATTTGGATATATATATATATATATCCAAATTCATCATTTGCATAAGGTACATGAACTTTTCCTATAAAGGTATGTAGTTATATAATATTTACGATCACTACATGAGTAAGACCAAAGATACATATAGCTAACCCCATTCACAATTCCAGACAAGGCATAAAACTCCAGACAGGTATATAGTACGAACCTAAGTCCCTCTACCTGGGGAGACTTCAATTTAGGGAGAATTGAATTCACCATAACTCTAAAACCTAACATACACAAAATATATTCAACAACTAAATCCAAGTTCATAACTTTAGTAAAAAACTATGGTCAAGTTAGATGAAAAAATAAATTCATTTTCATAAATAGAATTTAATTTTGGATGATATTTCATAGATATAGCTTAAAATTTAAATTAAATAACACATAAATCATTATATTAACATTTTAACACTACGAATTAATAAAATAATAATCTTTTAATAAATGAAAAATTCAAATATTTAGACATGAGATAAGAATTTATAAAAAAATCATAAACAAAATCAAATTAGAAACATTTTATAATTTTAGCTTTAACATTATAAACATTCCATAATTTTGAATGAAAATACTTTATATTCATTCCAATAAGAACTGTCACGACCCGTCCTTGGGGCCTGTGCCATGACTACCCCAAGCCCACCTTCCATATGCCAGGGGCTAGCGACTAGCACTATGGCGTAATTCCCGATAAAAAGGGAAGGCATTGACTTTTTAAAGTAAACAATCACCACAGAGCAAGTAAGTAGAAGTAAAAAATAAGTAAAAACTGGGTACAACAGTAGGTGCAGAAAAGTAAGTGGGCCAGAATACAAACCCAGACTGAAAGTAAAGTACAACTGGAAAGGGAAAACAACAACTGAAAGTAAAGCTGCAGCCTCGAGCTGTCCACTGGAACTCCCACATGAAGGGTGGGTACAGATAGCCTCCATAGCTCCTCGGGTCCAGCTGTCCGCTACGAGTACGTCCCACCCAATGGTCCACCTCCAGGTACCGACCTGTTCCGCAAGCCTTAACCATGATCAGCATTGTCCGTCGTCTGCAACCAACACAACGTAGTGCAGGCGTAGCCCGTGCAGGGGTGAGTATAAGCTACTCAGTAGGGACCCCGAGACCCCAAAGGTCCCCCATAATCCACAAAGGATAATACACAAAGGAAAGATACAATCACGAAGTAACATTGGAAACTACTTAGGTATATTCCCATTCATATACCTAAGTCATCAATTCCATTTTAGATCCAACATCCGAGCTCAAGTACAACCTAGTCCACACAGGAAATCACAACCCAGTACACACAGGAAAGCAAAACATAATCCACACTGGATAGCACAACACAATCCACATAGGAAAGCAAAACAGGATTCTGCTCACACAGGTATACTTCTCCGTATGACGATAGAGATGATCAGATATTGCCACTGATTCATCTAAGCCATCAGACCCACAAAGGATCGATAGGTACTAACCCTTGTAATGACCCACAAAGGATCTGACCCACACATGATCGATAGGTAACTAACCCCCGCAATGACCCACAAAGGATCTGACCCACACAGGATCGATAGGTAACTAACCCCCACAATGATCCACACAGGATTGGACCCACATAGGATCTGACCCACACAGGATTGGTGGCACTGATCCACGTAGGATCGCTGAGTGCTGTAGTCATCGCCGTCGAATCCACGGAGGATTTCTGCATAGTCGTCATCGTCGTCGCAGTCACAACCAGCTCTAGGGTTCCCAAAAACATCAAGCTCGTTTCAGAGGGTCCGCTCCACGAGCCGAAGGGCTGATACATCAACTGACACATAGTCTGGAGTTGATGTATCCAAAAGTTCCGTATCGTCAACAGGAACTCAACGTCACAGACGGCGCGTCATTCGGACGCCGGGTCTGAGTGTTATTGGCCTTTTCATACCAGGGGCCCGGTTGGTTTTTAAGTCAAAACCAACCTGACCATACTCTGACTGCATCCAAACCTCAAGTGCAGTAAGCCAAAAGGTCCGTCTCACTTAGAGGAATCCAACAAATTCGACGACATGTCAATCGGACGTCTGAAGCTCAAGTTATAAGTGTTTCCGCTCCGAGGGCCCGGTTGGTTTCGTGTACGAACCAACCCGGTCGAACCCAAAGTTCTCCGAAACCCTGAGTGAAATATACCTAAATTACCATTCCGATCCAAGGATCTCTACGCAACTGACGGTACATCGATTGGAGGCCCGTAGCTCATGTTATGTGCAACATACCAAAAGAGTTTCGGTAATAGGGGGTACGAGCCTGGTCCAACCCGGCCCGATACCCCTGGGTCGGCCCGAACCGGGTCTGGGTCCAGCCCGATTGAACGAGGCCCGGACCGGCAAGCGTGGCCCGTCCCGGCGTGCTGGCACTGGCCAAGCGGCCGTGCGAAGGGGGGAACCACCCCCTGGATGAAACCGAGACCCCGCGGGAGGGCTGCCTCTTGCCAACGGACGCGACCGGTTGCTGCGTCCCGCCTTCTCTGGTCCCACACAGCCACGGGACTGCCGGCCTGCCACCGCGCCATCAGCTGTGGAGGCTCTCCCCGGCGGCTGGCCAGTGACACCGTGCCGGCGAGGCGCGCCGACAGGTTGCTCCGCGGACCACCAGACGAGCTCCGGTGGTCGGATTTTCCTGCCGTCTTCGCCAACGGCCCTCCAGGGACCAGTTCTTCACTGCGAAGACCTCACAATGCCCGTGCGGCCTGATTCATCGTTGCCCGCCGATCTGCACACCAAGAACAAAGGGAAGGTGGGTTCAGACTTGTTCGTTGGTCCACACCCACCGCGTTAGCAGTTTGAAAAGTCTTCCGACAATTATTTAGACATACGCCGTGGGTATAAATCACAAATATTTAATTGAATCAAACCCCTACCTCGTCGAATTCGTTGGGAGAGGATTCATCGTGGAAAAGAACATCGCGGAAGAAGCGTCGCGAAAGAAGGAACGTCACGTCGCACCGCCGATCTCTGAGGATCCGACGTTCTTCACATTCTTCGCGTTCTTCTTCGGGGAGGAAGAACTTCAAGTGCCTGAGAATTCTCCATAGCCTCTCAACACCACCCATCAAATAAAAATAAGAGTGGTCTTATTTTTATTCCACAAGCCTTCTATTTTAAAATTCAAAAACGAAAGAAACAGTTAAGCGAATTAATTGCAACGCTTAAACTGCCACATTAATGAGGCGTTTCTTAACCAGAATAAACGCACAGTTTGACTTCATTAGTAGGGGGTGCGGGTGTGTTACTTAAGAATAAAAGAAACGGTGGTGCTCGTGTGGGTCCCACCTCACAAAATATCCTACCAAGTGGGTAGGATATTGTGGGTCCCACATCACCCACTGAACATAATTTAATTAAAATAAAATAAAAAACGGTGTACCACTTTTATTTTATTTCTTAACTTAACCCCAAAAATTAAAAACCACACTCGAGTAAACGCAACTCTGGAAAAGATGTTTCTAAGCAAATATCGGCACTGCGATTCCATCGGTACCCTCATAATTTGATTCTGAGCCCCGGTTCAAAAGTTATAAAAACCCGCTCGTTCGTTCACTGAACGTACTCGAGATAAACTTTGGAAAAATATTCTGGGCACACCGGGCCTCAGAATCTGGTGCCGTCAGAAACTGCATTATTTTAAAATTCACAAGAAAATTAAGAAAAAAATTTCCTTGAATTTTTCGGGTCTTTACATCACTCCCACCGCAGGGCTTTATGTCCCCGTAAAGATACATCATAAACTAGGGAAACAAATGTGGGTACTGAGCACGCATATGAGCCTCCCGCTCCCAAGTGCTCTCTTGGAGGTTCTCGTACTTCCATCTGATGCGCACTAGAGGAATCAACCATCCATGTAGGACCCACTCCTGTCGATCCTCAATCTTCACTAGGACCTCCGCAAAAGTCACCCCATCATCAAAATCTAGTTCCCCATGGTCAATGATATGCATCGGGTCGTGCACGTATCTCCTCAGCTGGGATACGTGGAAGACGTCGTGCACCCGGTGCAACTGAGGTGGTAGAGCCAGGCGATAAGCCACCTCGCCAATCCATCTGAGGACCTGGAATGGTCTGATGAAGAGTGGAGACAACTTTCCGCCTCGGCCAAATCATTTTAATCCACGTCGAGGTGAGACTCGCAAGAAGGCGTGGTCTCCATCCTCGAAATATAGTGGCCTCCGCCTCCTGTCAGCATAAGACTTCTGCCGGCTCTGAGCTGTCCTCATTCGTTCCTGGATGACATGGACCTTCTCCGTCATTGCCTGGACCATCTCCGGTCCCACAAGTGCTGACTCCCTAGGGTCTGTCCAGCACAACGGTGATCTGCAAGGTTGGCCATACAACGCCTCGTATGGTGCCATCCCGATGGTGGAGTGGTAGCTGTTGTTTTACGCGAACTCCACCAAGGGTAGGTGGTCCTCCTAACTGCGACCAAAGTCGAGGACACATGCACAGAGCATGTCGTCGAGAGTCTGAATGGTCCTCTTCGTCTGACCATCTGTCTGAGGGTGAATGGAGGTGCTCAGACGTAGCTGCGTCCCGAATGCCTCATGTAACCCCTTCCAAAGCTGGGAAGTAAAGTGAGCATCTCAATCAGAGACGATAGACGATGGCACACCGTGAAGCTGTACAATCTCTTGAACGTAGAGATGTCCCAAGCTCTCCACTGAGCCCTGCTCTCTGATGGGTAAGAAGTGAGATGACTTGGTGAGTCGGTCGACAGTCACCCAAATGGAGTCGTGACCTCTAGAAGTGCGTGGACGTCCAGTCCTGAAGTCCATAGATATCCCATCCCACTTCCACTCCGGGACCTCCAAGGGCTGTACCAAGCCTGCTGGTACCCGGTGCTCTGCCTTCACCTGCTGGTAGGTGAGGCATCGAGAAACAAACTCTGCCAGAGCCTTCTTCATGCCCGGCCACCAGTGCTGTCGTTTGAGATCCTGGCACATCTTCGCCACGCCAGGATTTACCGCCAAAGGGGAAGTGTGAAACTCTCTCAACACCTCCTCTCGTAAAGCAACTGGTACCAAGGTACGTCCTCTAAAAAGGACATCGTGCTATCCTCCCATGGAGAATCCATCAGGTGCCTGTCCTGAGGATATTTGTGCACGCCGCATCTCACAGTCGGCGTCCCCATGCTGTGCCTCTATGACCCGCTATAGTAGTGGAGGATTGACTGTGAGTGACTGAAGGAAGGATTCTCCATCTCCATCCATGAAGGATATCCGCAAAGCGACTAGCTGCTCTGTCACCTCCCCATGTCGCTGAATGCTCGTCCTCCCGCTGAGAGCGTCACCTACTACGTTCCCCTTCCCAGGAGTATAGACTATCTCAAAGTCATAGTCCTAGAGGAACTCGAGCCATTGCCGCTGTCTCAAGTTCAGGTCTTTCTGAGAGAAGATTTACCTGAGACTCTGATGGTCAGAATAGACTGTAAAGCGCTCTCCCATCAGATAGTGTCGCCACATCTTCAGAGTGAAGACAACTGCTGCTAACTCCAGGTCATGGGTAGCGTAGTTCTGCTCATGCGGCCTTAATTGACGTGATCCATAGGTGATCACTACCTGCTCCTACATTAGGACACATCCGAGTCCGGTCCCTGATTCATCGCAGTAGACTATGTACCCTACTCCCTCCTCCGGCGACCTCAAGATAGGTGCGCTGGTCAATCTCTGTCTCAGCTCCTGGAAGCTCTGCTGACATCTGTCTGACCACACAAAGGGTTTTCCCTTCTTCTTCAAAGCTGAGAGTGGTGCCGCAACTCTGGAGAAGTCTGGCATAAATCCCCAGTAGTATCCAGCTAGTCCCAAGAAACTCCGCACCTCCGTCATGCTCCTGGGTGGCTTCCAAGCAAGCACTGCCTCGATCTTCGTAGGATCCACTGCAACTCCCACCTCAGAGATGACATGTCCCAAGAAGTGGACCTCGCGTATCCAGAACTGACACTTTGAGAGCTTACCATAAAGCTGGTGCTCTCAGAGTGTGTCTAGTACAACCCGCAAGTGGTAGGTGTGCTCCTCCTCAGTCGTCGAGTAAATCAAAATGTCGTCGATGAAGACCACGACAAATCGACCGAGGTATGGCTGAAAGATCCTATTCATGAGGCCCATGAACACTACTATAGCATTGGTTATGCCGAATGGCATAACTAAGAACTCATAGTGGCCATACCATCATCTGAAGGCCATCTTCTACACGTCCTCATCCCTAACTCTGAGCTGATGATAGCCTGACCTGAGGTCTATCTTTGAGAACCACCGTGATCCCTTGAGCTGATCGAAGAGGTCATCAATCCTTGGTAGCAGATACATGTTCCTCATTGTCACTTAGTTCAGGCGACGATTGTCGACAAAAAGTCGCAAGCTCCCGTCCACCTTCTTGGTGAACAATATCGGGGAAGCCCAAGGTGAAACACTGGGTCGGATGAATCCCTTGCCCCGCAAGTCCTCCAACTGTACCCGTAGGTCTTGAAGCTCGGCGGGAGCCATCCGATATGATGGAGTGGATATCAGGGATGTACCGGGGTATAGATCAATATAAAAGTCTACCTCTCTACGAGGAGGTAGTCCTGGAACGTCGTCGGGGAAAACGTATGCATACTGATCCACCACTGCAAGAAAACTAGGTCTCCGCACGTCAACTGCTCCTAGGATGAGGCTAGCCAACTGATGATTGATGGGATGTCCTCTCCTCTGCGAAAGTCCATCCTGTGCTGCGAAGGCTCCCTTCTCGCCGGTGAAGCTGAACCTGCTCCTGTCGGTGCATACACATCGCACCTTGCGCCTAATACAGTCAATCTGATCATGGACTGTAGATAACCAATCCATGCCAAAGATGACGTCGTAAGGCCTCGACGCTGCTACAAGAAGATCCCAGCCAAATCTATTTCCTCATAGAGTAAGCTCACACTACCAGCACCAGTGCGTAATCGTCGAGTCTGCTCCCGCAGGAGTCTATAGCTGTAAGATCGAGCCAACGGCTCTGTCAGAATATCCGAGCTCCGAACAAGGGCATCGACTATAAAAGAATGACTCGGTCCTATGTCTATAAGAACTGAAGAAAGGGTAAAATAGACATAGATAGTACCTCGAATCATCTCGGGCACGCCGTTGTCGTAGGCCTCCACTGCCTGAAGCTGTGCCTGTCTCTGCCCACCAGCTCCATGTGGTTGGGGTGGACCTCCTGGTGGTGGTGGTGGTAGAGCCTCAAAGTGTTTCCCACCACCTGCTGCTCGGCCAACTCCTCTGCCTCATCCACCTGCTCCCTGCGGACCACCACGGTCGACCCTCTTCCTCTACCTGGGTGGCCCCTCAACCGTCTGCTGCTCCTCGGCACGACGGGTCGGGCAGTCACGAGCCATGTGGCCCTGCCCGCCGCATGCGTAGCACTGCCTGCCTCTCGAAAGACTGGCTCCGCGCTGTTTGCCCCGCACTGCTGAGCCAGTGTCCTGAGGTCGTCTGCCTGAGGTTCTGGTCTGCCTGGACCCATTAGTCATCCGCCGACTGCCTGCTGCAGAAGACTCTGCTATGTGCCTCCCTGCGGTAGGTCTCGCTGCTGATGCAGGCTCTTCAAGGAAGCTCTCGATTAGAAGGGCTCGCTCCAGTACCCCTGCCTGTGTCGGAATGCTGAGGGAGATCATGGATGCCCTGATCTCCTGCCTCAATCCCTGCTCGAAGGTCCGGGCCCGGAAGAATGGGTCCTGTACCATGTCTGTCGAGTAGAGCGAGAGATCGGTAAATCTCACCGAGTACTGGGCGACCGTCAAGCTGCCCTGCCGCAACTGTAGAAGCTCCTAGATGCACACCGCACGGAGGGCGGCTGGGACGAACTCCGAGTAGAAGAGGCTCTCAAAGTCCATCCAGAGGAGAGATGCCTCATCGTGCACCTAGAGCATCAAGCTCCACCATCTTCCTGCTGCCGCGTACAGGAGGCTCGCTGCGAGGATCACCATGAGGTCTGCTGGTGTCCTCACTAACCTGAAAACCCGTAGAACTGCCTCCAGCCAATCCTCAGATGCCTAGGGGTCTGTCTCCCCATGGAACCTGGGCGGTCTCTGGTGCTGAAACTCGTGCAGTGCACTAAGGAAACGTGCATCGTCACCGGCTGGGGCTGGTAGCATCGGTGGCTCGGCGGGTAGCGGTACCACCGGTGCCTCTGCTGTCAAAGGGCCCTGTACCGAGGCCTCATCGCTCGGTGGGCTGTCGTCACACACAACTCTAGGAACCCTAGCTGGATACCATCGTCGGGCCATCCTGAAAATAAACAGGTGCGCCGTGGTCAAACAGTATACCTGGTGAGCTGACACAAAGTAATCACAAAGAAAACTTGTAACACACCCGCAATCAATGTTTTCGTGCATTAAGTCGGAAATCAGAAGTCATGGCCCTGGTGTACGGATACATCAACCACCGCACTAACACTGGACTCCCTGGACTGATAACCACACTCAATACTCTTAACACTATTGCTTCACATAGAAAAAGATCAGAGTCCTGAGTCCTGCGGTAGAACCGAACTCTTTTGACACCAATTTGTCACGACCCGTCCTCGGGGCCCGTGCCGTGACTACCCCAAGCCCGCCTTCCATAGGCCAGGGGCTGGTGACTAGCACCAAGGCATAATTCCTGGTAAAAAGGGAAGGCATTGCCTTTGTAAAGTAAACAAACACCACAGAGCAAGAAAACAAAAGTAAACACTAAGTAAAAACTGGGTACAACAGTAGGTGGGGAAAAGTAAGTGGGCCAGAATACAAACCCAAACTGAAAGTAAAGTACAACTGGAAAGGGAAAACAACAACTGAAAGTAAAGATGTAGCCTCGAGCCGTCCATTGGAACTCCCACATGTAGGGTGGGTACAGACAGCCTCCACAGCTCCTCGAGTCCAGCCGTACGCTCCAAGTACGTCTCGCCTAGTGGTCCACCTCCAGGTACCGACCTGCTCCGCAAGCCTCAACCACGATCAGCGCTGTCCGTTGTCTGCAACCAACACAACGTAGTGCGGGCATAGCCCATGCAGGGGTGAGTATAATATACTTAGTAGGGACCTTGGGACCCCCGAAGGTCCCCCAGAATCCACAAAGGATAATCCAAAAAGGAAAGATACAATCACGAAGTAACATCCGACACTACATAGGTATATGCCCATACATATAACTAAGTCATCAATTCCAGTTCGTCTCCAACATCCGAGCTCTAGTACAACCCAGTCCACACATGAAATCACAACCTAGTCCACACAAAAAATCAAAACATAATCCACACAGGATAACACAACACAATTCACATAGGAAAGAAAAACATGATTCAGCTCACACAGGTATACTTCTTCGTATGACGATAGAGATGATCAGATATTGCTACTGATTCATCTAAGCCTTCGGACCCACAAAGGATTGATAGATACTAACCCCCGCAATGACCCACAAAGGATCTGATCCACACAGGATCGATAGGTAACTAACCCCCGCAATGACCCACACAGGATCGGACCCACATAGGATTTGTAGGCGCTGGCCCACACAGGACCGCTGAGCACTGAACCACACAAGATCTGACCCACATAGGATCGGTGTCACTGATCCACGTAGGATTACTGAGTGCTGTAGTATTTGTCGTCGAATCCACGGAGGATTTCTGCACAGTCATCATCATCGTCACAGTCCCAGCTAGCTCTAGGGTTCCCGCACACAGCAAGCTCGTTTCGGAGGGTCCGCTCCACGAGCTGAAGGGCTGATACATCAACTAACACATATTCCGGAGTTGATGTATCCAAAAGTTCTGTATCGTCAACAGAAACTCAACGTCACAGACGACGCATCATTCAGACGCCCAGTCTGAGTGTTATTGGATTTTTCGTCCTAGGGGCCCGGTTGGTTTTTAAGTCAAAACCAACCCGACCGTACTCCAACTATTTCCAAACCTCAAGCAATGTAAGTCAAATGGTCCATCTCACTTAGAGGAATCCAACAAAGTCGACGGTACGTCAATCGGACGTCCGAAGCTCAAGTTATAAGAGTTTCTGCTCTGAGGGCCCGGTTGGTTTCGTGTACGAACCAACCCAGCCGAACCCAAAGTTCTCTGAAACCCTAAGTTCAATATACTAAAACGACTGTCTCGATCCAAGGATCGCTACGCAACTGACGGTACATCGATCGGAGGCCCGTAGCTCATGTTATGGGCAACAGACCGAAAGCGGTTCGGTAATAGGGGGTTCAGGCCCGGTCCGACCCGGCCCGATACCCCCCAGGTCAGCCCGAACCGGGTCTACCTGACCCGGGTCTGGGTTTGGCCGCTTGGGCGCGGCCCGGCCTGGCGGTCCGGCCGGGCGGCTCGGCCCGACGCGCTGGCACTGGCCAAACGGCCGTGCAGAAGGGGGGAACCGCCCCACTGGATGAAACCACGGCCTTGGGTGGGGGCCGCCTCTTGCCAACGGACGCCGCCGGTTGCCGCGTCCCACCTACTCTGGTCCCACGCGGTCGCGGGACAGCCGGCCTGCCGCCGCGGCTTCAACGGCGGCGGATCTCCCCGGCGGCGCACCGGGCGCCGCCGTCTCCTGGTGGCCGGCCAATGCCGGCCACCGCCTCCTGTCGCCGGCGCCGCCGTGCCAGTGAGGCGCGCCGGCGGGTTGCTCCGCGGACAACCGGATGAGCTCCAGTGGTCGGATTTGCCTGTCGTCTTCACCAATAGCCCACCCGGGACTGATTCTTCACTGCGAAGACCTCAAAACGCCCGTGCGGCCTGCTTCATCGTCGCCCGCCGATCTGCACACCAAGAACGAAGGGACAGTGGGTTCAGACTTGTTTGTTGGTCCACACCCACCGCGTTAGCGGTTTTAAAAGTCTTCCGAAAAATATTTAAACATACGCTGTGGGTATAAATCACAAATATTTAATTGAATCAAACCCCTACCTCGTCGAATTCGTTGGGCGAGGATTCATTGCGGAAAAGCACGTCGCGGAAGAAGGCGTCGCGGAAGGGGGATCATCGTGTCGTGGAAGGAGCATCGCGGAAGAAGCGTAGTGGAAGAAGGAACGTCACGTCATGCCATCGATCTCCGATGATCCGGCGTTTTTCGCGTTCTTCACGTTCTTCGCGTTCTTCTTCGGGGAGGAAGAACTTCAAGTGCCTGAGAATTCTCTGTAACCTCTCAACACCACCCGTCTAATAAAAATAAGAGTTGTATTATTTTTATTCCACAAGCCTTGCATTTTAAAATTCAAAAATGAATGAAACAGTTAAGAGAATTAATTTCAATGCTTAAACTGCCACATTAATGAGGCGTTTCTTAACCAGAATAAACGCACGTTTTGACTTCATTAATAGGGGGTGCGGGTGCGTTACTTAAGAAGAAAAGAAACGGTGGGGCTCATGTGGGTCCCACCTCACAAAATATCCTACCAAGTGGGTAGGATATTGTGTGTCCCACATCACCCACTGAACTTAAGTTAATTAAAATAAAATAAAAATCGGTGTACCACTTTTATTTTATTTTTTAACTTAACCCCAAAAATTAAAAACCACACCCGAGAAAACGAAAATCCGGAAAAGATGTTTCTAAGAAAATACCAGCGCTGTGATTCCATCGGTTCCCTCAGAATTTGATTTCGAGCTCCGGTTCAAAAGTTAAAAAAACATGCTCGTTCGTTCACTGAACGTACCCGAGCTAAACTTCGGAAAAAGATTCTGGGCAAACCGGGCCTCAGAATCAGGTGCCGTCAGAAACTGCGTTCTTGTAATATTCCCAAGAAAAATAAGAAAAAAATTTTCTTGAATTTTTAGGGTCTTTACAAGAACTATTTTATATTATTCATTATTTTAATTTAATTTTAAATATATGATATTTTCATGAATTATAAAATTTTTATAATCTGATTTACATTATGTAAACATTTTATATAATCTAAAATTCATATATTTAACATTTTTTAAACCATGATCAAATAAATCATAAAAAACTTTTTGATATGGTTTACGTAATATAAAAAATAAGTCTCTATAATTTGAATAATTTCAATTATGTAATTATGAAAAATTCATAAATATAATATAAACATATTTATAATTTGGCCTTATTTATATAATTTATAAACACTTTATAAATCACTCATATGATTTCTAAATAAATAATTTTATTTCTAGATCATAAGAGATTTCATATAATTTATTTAAATGGTATTTTTAATATTTACTCTTAGTATTTAAGAAATATTTTAAATATTAACATTTAATATTTAAGGAGTATTTAATAATTAATGTTTCATAAACTTAAATTAATTAATTATAAAAAATTTATAAAAATTTATTTATTTAAAAATTCATTATAAATTAAATATTCTCCAAAATACCTTTCGTCATGATTTATAAACATTTTATAAACCATTAAAACTATTTAAAAAATTTAAAAATAATTTTTAAAACTCTTTTTTACCCTTACGTAGAACACATATTATGCATACAAGTATACTCTCACTACCCTTCCATAGAATACATATATAAGGGTTGAAGAATATATCCTTAATGTAGTGAATACCTTGTAAAGTATTTCCCATTTATCTTAATGTGAAATCATTGACATAAAGGTGAGTTGAACATTACCTTTACACAAACCATTTATGTAATAGAAAGAATCAGACTACCTTTATGTGAACCCTTCATATAATGGAAAGTCTTTGGTTACCCTGATTGCTCGTGTAAAAGAAAATATCATATTATCTTTACATATATAACATAAACGGTGATGAACCTTACATGAACCATTTTACATAAAGGTAAAAATTGATGACCTTTACATATAGCCACCATATATAAAGGTAAACCAAAATTTATAAAAATAAAAAATTCTTCTTTGTTATTTGTGTTTTTTTAATTTCAAGCATAATTTAAAAAATGTAAATAAATAGGCTTTCTTTAATACCAATAAATGGATTCTTTAGGGTCTAATAACAATTATTAGGTCAAACATAAGTGATTAAAATCCTTTATTGAGAAACACCCATGAAAAAAATATGAAATTTGTGTAAAAAATGGAAATAGAAAAACTACTGTAAACACATACTTCTCACTGAAGAAAATCTACATTATTTTCATCATCTTCAAACTCTTTAAAATGTGCATGATAAATATCACCAAGTGGTATACAAATGATGTTTCACCTATAGTGGTATCCATGGTCCAACTGAATGTCACATCACATGCATGAGACTCACAAAGTATTTTTGTACAATCTTGAGAAACTCACACACACCAACCTTATATTGAATGGTAGTGATATAAATCCATGTGAATGACACTTTTTGTACTGAATTTAATCACGAATTCAGAACACATGAGTAAATGATTCTTTAGACAAATCATTTATGAATTCATCTAATTCATTTACTCTCTACTATTTTATATAATGAAAATATTCCTTTTATGATATATATGTGGGATGATCAATAAATGACAATAATTTATCACATGATATTCCAAATTAATTTACATAAAATAGTATACCCATTGTTCATGAAAATCATAATTTTCATGAAATATAATTCAAAAGATATTTATATCATATAAATATATTACTCCGGATATGTAAATTTTATATTAATGAGATTAATTATATTGCATAAAAATTATGATTTGCATAAATAATGGGTATATTATTCCATACAACTTGAATTTTCATGATATTTGAAAAAATGTTATCATTAAGTGATTATTCAATATATTATATCATTAAAGGAACCTTTTTATAAGATGAAATAGTCGGGAGGAAATTCATTTGATTTATTCTTATAAGAGTAATACAAATCATCTTTTACTCATGCGTTATAAATGCCAATGTAAATAGAGTGGCCAGAGTAGAAGTCATATGGATTTATATCACCATCATTCAATGAAAAGTGGTTTCATGTGAGTTTATCATTCTTTGATGAAACTAATTTTTAATCATTATATCTTTCTCCTACATCCTTTTCATCATGAGATTCTAGAAAATCATGCAATATGGAGAGTCCTGCACATATGATGTGCAATTCAGTTGGCTTGTGGATACCGCTAAAGGTGGGACCTCTTTTTATCACCACTATGTTATATTTAAAAAACAAAATAAAAGTAGATTAATATGATATAGATACTCTTTTGTGAATGGTCTGTGTTTACAATAGTTTCTTTATTTACAGTTTTTATATAGATATCATATTTCATGCATGAAATGTTCTTGATAAGGGATTTTAATTACTTCCGCTTAATAAAGTAATTCATATCAGACCTTAATAATTCCATTTAGTGGCATCATAGTAATCCCAAGAGTTTAGATTTGTGAAATCATGCTTGAAATAAAGAAAATGTAATGACCAGAGCAGTGTTTATATTTTTTTTATAAATTAAAATTTACCATTACATATAGTGGATCTATTTAAAGGTATTCTATTTTTACCGTTATGTAAAATGGTCTATGTAAGGATTATCTCTACTTCTGTGAGCTATATAAGGGACAATTTATTGATTTTTTCATTTCATCAGGTTCCATTATAATCTTCCCCATTTCATTCCAATTTTATTATTTGTCTTCGAGAAAATCAAGCTATATAAAGGTAATATGAGTTTTTCCATTACAATAGCATTCACATAAAGGTAACCAAGATTTAATTTTACATGAACGGTTCATGTAAAGGTAGTTCAATTTTTTTATATTTACCTAAATGTTTTACATAAAGTTAATCTACAACTTAACTTTACATAAATGATTTAATGTAAAGGTAAATGAGATAAACATTTATACAAGTATAAATAAATAAATTTTATACTCTTCTACCCTTATATAGATAGATTGAGTAAGGGTTTTGGGACTATACCTTTACACAAAATATGGATTCTACGTAAGGGTAAATAGAAATTTTTTAATTTTTTTTAAAACATTAAATGGTTTTAATGGTTTATAAAATGGTTATAAATTATGATAAACGTTATTTTTGGAATATTTAATTTATAAGGAATAAATAAATAAATAAATAAATTTTTAATGTTTTATAATTAATTAATAAATATTTATGAAACATTTATTGTTAATTTTTTTTAAATATTAAATGTTAGTATAAGGCCCCAGCCTTAAACCTTACTTAATCTTGAGTTATTACAAGATTACACGTTGAGGATCTTTTCGGGTTTAGAGTTTTAGTGAATTAGATCATAAAACTTGGATTACATTCCACATATAAACAAAGTGGTTACATAAAGATAGTATTCTTCATTCCCATCAATGGAAACTTAATTAAAATAAAACATGGATTAATTCTTGACACAACCTTGACTCTATCATCTTATCATGTACCTTTCCCTTGACCTGTGAAAAACATTTCAAAAACTTGGGATGAGCATAAAAACTCAGTATGGGTTATAAAAAAAACATGGAAAGGAAACATGAGTTCATATATAAATAAGAATGAAATCATACTTTACCCATAAAACATAGGCACTTTAACATACCTCATAAAATCATGAATAAATCATAGAAATCATAATATGTAAAGGTAACTTGAGGCATTCATAACATTCTTATGTAGGGAGTAACCCTCTTGGTTACGTTTGGAATACCCATCACAGTATATTACCTAAAATCTCTTCGGAGAAACCTTAACGTTTCACTCCTTCGCGTTACCCAATGCATTGGAGAGCTATAACGGGCTCACCCGCCCTTAGTTTATCACGGAACCACCCGTCTTAATAATAATGCCCAAGAACCATAACATAATCATATCACATAAAACATGCATAAAGGAAACATAACATTTCCAAATTTCAATCACGAGATATCAATACAACACATTGATATAATAAAAACATTATGAAAACCATTTTCAATACCAAAGTAAAACATGGTATTTATTTTTCTTTTAAAAAAGAAGGTATGGCTTGTAGAGGAAGCTGAAACTCAAATAACGGTTACGACGGCGGAGAAGTCGTTGTCGCCGCATACGTACGACAAAAACATTCCCTTTTGTCGTCTAGTAAACGCTTCTTATAAAAAAGATTCCTTTTGAATAAACGTAAAAGTCAAAGGGGTTTATACACCGTATAAAATAAAGTTGTGTATAAAATAAGATATGCCTCAATGAAAGGAGATTGAGACGAAGTCCCATACAATGATCATTTTTAAAATAAAATAGATACATTATGTGTATTCACTATAAGTACACATAAATAAAGTACAAATACAAGATACGACATAATAACATAATGACATAATTTGAAAGTAGGAGATTAACCCAAAGAATGGAAATTGGGTTAAGAAGTTCCCATACCTCGTATCTGACTTGACCCGACCGTTCTTTAAACTCCTGAATAATAAACTTTAGTTAATCTCTACTTGATTATGAATCTTTTCCAAGTTCATTATTCCTTTTATACCATGTTATGAACATCATGTAATCATTTAAGTTAATAATGTTCATTTTGTCGGTATTTGGTTCTTAAGTCAAAAATAGACTTCTTACACTTAGATGTTGTTAATTTGGTCAATGTTTCATTATATCCAGAATGGTATTCATGATGTAGATATCATATATGTCATATATATCCAGTAAATACATTCATTTATAATATTACATAATCATTTAGAGGTAAGAAATGAAATGCACCGTTCATGGAGACGGTAAGCTGTACGTACGCATGAACGCTACTTCCATTTCTATTTCATATTTCATGGAATGGATTCATAATGGTATAAGAGTATGTTATAACTAACATATATAATATCATTAACTTTATCCTTTACACATCCCACATATGGTATTAACGAATCAAATCACTTTTAGGGGGCGGTAGTCCGCACTTCCTAAAATGAAGATATCGTGTTTACCCATAATGGAAACCATAAAGTATGACCAAAATGAAAAAACAGAAGCTTAAGGAAAAGATATACATATTATATATCATTTATAAAAATAGTGACATCATAATGGCCACCTTTGAAGGTGTTAAATGAGTATTGAACAATCATCGTTTCGGGAGGCATAATTTCGCCATCCACGGAAAACGTATGTTCTTTAACCATTTGATGTAGTTGTGTGAGAGTGTAGCTCAAATAACTCTTATAACAACATCCTAGTATATTTAATATACTGGTGTTGTTACAAAATAAGTAAATAAAAAGAGTTTAGGGGGTTGGAGAAGCAAAATAAAACAAATGAGCATGAGAGGATGAATTACCTTAAAAAGTGTAACTCCTTTTGATTTGAGCCTAAAGGCTTCCTTTGAAAGGATTCTGCTCAAGGGGAATCCTCTAGGATGAGGAGAGGGATGTGGAGAGATCAAATGGGCAGGGGTTGGCCGAGCCAAAGGCTTGAAGAGTGTGTGAAATGAGGTAGAGGTGGGGGCCTTTTATAAGAGGAGAGGAGGGGCACTTTTGGAAAGTAAAGAAATATAACTTAATTTGAAAATGTGTTTCGGTTTTAAAAGGTCCCACATTGATAGAATTCGTGTCTAAGGTGATAAGGGTTCGAAATACACTCATCCAATTGGTTTTGGCCATGTGTAGGTTTTAGATTTTTCATTATCTTTCCATTTTATTTAAATCGCCAAATAATGATGTCATCGCTGCATCATTATTATGTCATAAATACTTTAATTTATTTAATGTCTAAAAATTATAAAAAAAATACTATGATATAGGAAATCTTTTTATCTTTCCAATGACTATTTATAATCGAAATTTGGACTTGTATAACTCCACTTAAAAATTGTTTTAGTAAAACCATTTATGTTAGTGTCATTTTCACTTTAACATTAAATAAAAAGTAATTTATGTTATTTCCCAACAAAAGTGGATCCATGGGGTCCCCAAGTTAGGCCATGGCTTGTCTTGGTCGGCCATTACACAACCAATGAGGTTGGGACATGTGTCTAGGTCATTTCATTTTATTAAAGTATTATTTATACCTTACACTACCCTAATTACCACTAATCGTGATTAAGAACTTAATAAGTTACTATTCACCAAAAAATTATTATAATCTCATTGAACCACATTTTACTTCTTAATGACAACAATTTATGTCGGATTTTTAAAATTCAAAACACATTAGTGGTAAACTTTCATTTAACTGAAAAATCAGTTTGCTTGATTACCACTTAGTGGTTTCACTATTCATCAAAAATTGAAGTTTTTCAAAAAATTACCAAAAATTCACCCTAAGCTATATTTGATATTCCGAATTCAAAAATGAAGTCTATTTTACAAAATTCAAATCATATAAGTCACATTAATTAATTTAATAATTAATTCCCGCTGCCAGAGCAAATAGCGTGTTTTTACAAAACAATAAGTATCAAAAGATTGACACCAGTTTAAGTCTAATATCAAATCGAAATTGATTCCAATGACCACCATTGGATAAAATGGTAAAAATATATTCTAATTTCCCTTTAAAACCAATTCAAAAGATAATCTAATCATATAAATAAATTAGATCAAAAAGAGGTTTTGAATTAAAATGCAACATTTTACACTATTCATAAAAAAAATGAACTTTATCAGAAAGGTACCAAAAATTACACAAAGTAAAATTTGATGTCCCGATTCTTAATAAAAGTTTTATTTGGTCCAAAAGAATGTATAAGAGTGATCAAAACTATATTTAATGACGGTTCACCATTAAAAGGTGATAAGTGAACCTTTAGTGAAAATTAGAGTATAAAAGCCTAAAATTGAACTCTTTCCGTATTTTAAGCCTTTATCTTTTATTGGGTAAATGTAAAAACATCTAAAAACATATCTATTCATATTTTAGTTATTTCTATTCATTCCCGCCAGTACAACAGCTACTTGTTAACTAACATAATATTATTATATTACTAGTGTGCTACGTAAGTTTCAAAGAAACTAATCGTTGCGTATCGGGTACGCTATCGAACATAGAAACCCCTTTTAATTAAAATTCATATTTAATTCTCTAATGAAAATTATTTATTCTTTAATTACCTGGGATGTTACATCCTTCCCCCCTTTTGGGAATTGCGTCCTCACAATTCTATTCACTTATCAAAATAAGTGGGGGTATTTATCCCTCATAGCATTTTCAGATTCCCACGTTGCCTCTTCAATCACATGGTTTTTCCAAAAAACCTTTACCTGATGAATCACCTTATTCCGTAACACTTGCTCCTTATGGTCAAGAATCTGGACCGGTTGTTCCTCATAAGATAGGTTCTCTTCCAGCTGAACTACCTCTGGACTCAAAACATGAGATGGATCTGTCATATACTTTATCAACATCAAAACGTGAAAAACATTGTGTACCTGAGATAAACTCGGAGGTAAAGCCACTCGGTATGCAACTGATCCAACTCTCTCCAGAATTTCGTATGGTCCAATGAACCTTGGACTCAACTTTCCTTTCTTACCAAATCTCATCACACTTTTCCAAGGAGAAACCTTGAGAAAAACATGATCACCTACCTCGAAAGATAGATCCTTCCTCCGGTTATCCGCATAACTCTTCTGCCTGCTCTGAGCTGTTCTCATGTGTTTCTGAATCAACTGAACTTTTTCTGCCATCTCTTCTACCAATTCTGGTCCCATCAACTTCCTTTCACCCACTTCATCCCAGAAAGCTGGAGTCCGACACCGCTTCCCATATAATGCCTGAAATGGTGCCATCTGTATACTGGAATGAAAACTGTTATTATATGAAAACTCAACCAAAGAAAGATGTTGGTCCCAACTTCCCTGATAATCCATAGAACAAGCTCGCAGCATATCCTCCAATGTCTGAATTGTTCGTTCTGACTGCCCATCTGATTGAGGATGAAAAGCTGTACTAAAATTTAATTCAGTACCCAACGACTTCTGAAGGCCTTTCCAAAAGTTAGAAGTAAACCTGGGATCACGATCCGATACAATGGAGAGAGGAACTCCATGTAACCTGACTATCTCTTTAAGATACAAACGGGAAAGTTGATCTAGATAGAAAGTATCTCGTATAGAAAGGAAATGAGCAGATTTGGTCAAGCGATCAACAATAACCCAGATTGCATTATTACCTCGAGATGTCTTCGGTAATCCAACAACAAAGTCCATGGATATATTCTCCCATTTCCACTCTGGAACTGGTAAAGGCTGAAGCATCCCTTTCGGTAACTGCCGCTCTGCTTTAACCTGCTAACAAGTCAAACACTTCATAGTAAAATCAGCAATATCACTTTTCATTCCATCCCACCAGTAATACTCCCGCAGATCTCTATACATCTTAGTACTGCCCGGATGAACTGAAAACGGAGAACTATGAGCTTCACATAACAACTCTCTCTTCAACTGTGAATCACAAGGCACACATAACCTCTTCACAAACCTCAAAACACAAACACAAACTTATCCAAGAACTCATGGAAAATTTTATTCATAAGGTCCATGAATACAGCAGGTGCATTGGTTAACCCAAAAGGCATAACTACAAATTCATAATGGCCATATCTAGTACGGAACGCAGTCTTCGGAACGTCTGCTTCTTTTACATTCAACTGATGGTACCCCGACCTCAAGTCAATCTTCGAAAAATACTGAGCTCCCTGGAGCTGACACCACTTCATTCGATGGCCCAACATCTGCTGAAGTAGTTGCAAAGGATTTCACCACCCCTTTCTGCTTGTAGTCTAACTGCTTCCCATCACTAAAGCTCCTTGTCGGACACTCGTTTGCATAGTGACCCATCTCATTGCACTTATAACATTTCACTAACTGTAAATCAAATTTATTCTTACCTTCACCTTGATCCTTTTCAGTGCAATCACGAGCCTTATGTCCCATCTTACCACATCGGTAGCACTTTCCAGAATTCAGAAGACATTTCCCAGCATGCCTTTTGCCACATTTATCACAAACTGGAAACTTAGTTCTCTTACCATCAGACTTTTTTGAAGAATTCTTACCTTTCTCCTGCCACCTCGGTCTCTTCTTCTGCTGGTTGTTATAGAAAACTTGGTCATCGGCAAACTCCATTTCCACCTTCTCAGCACATCGAACAAGCTTTTCATAACTTTTAAACTCACGAGAAGCTAATGCCCTTCGATACTTTGGCTTTAATCCTGAGTAAAAACGATTGATTTTACTATCAAGGTCTCGGATAAAATTTGGAGCATACCTTGCCAATCGAGTGAACCTTTCTTCATAGGAAGCCACTGAGTCTTCCTCTTGCCTCAATTCCAAGAATTGCTTTTCCATCCTAAGTCGAACAGCCTTAGGAAAATACTTCTCAAGAAACATACCTTTGAATTCATCCCAGTCAAGAGCATCAATCTCATCGGCATCCCTGATATTTTTAACCATAGACCACCACTGATCTGCCTCACCCTCCAAACGATAAATAGCAAGACTAACCTTTTGATTGTCTGAACATCCCATGACATCAAAAATCTTCTCCAGTGATTTAATCCACCCTTCAGCTTGCACAGGGTCAGATGATCCTCTGAATGATGGTGGATGTTGCCTCATGAAATGTTCCACCACTGACATGTTCCTCTGCGGTTGATCTGGATGATCTCGTGCATGGTTACCACCACCATTTATAGCCTGAGTCAACTGTGCCATTACTGCAACAAACTGTTCAGTTCCGATTCCGACCATCTCAGGTTGCTGATTTGGAAGGCAGTCTTCCTCCTGATGTCTTCCCAACATAGCTGCTTTGTTTCCCCTACGGAAAACCATTCTGAACACCGAAATATCTTAGGCGAAGCAACATGGTAATCTGTAAATGCTATATCATTTAAATCATATTATAATTTAACACTTTTCTAACTCCTAAAGTTTTCTAAACCGACCTCTGATACCAACTATAAGGCCCCAGCCTTAAACCTTACTTAATCTTGAGTTATTACAAGATTACACGTTGAGGATCTTTTCGGGTTTAGAGTTTTAGTGAATTAGATCATAAAACTTGGATTACATTCCACATATAAACAAAGTGGTTACATAAAGATAGTATTCTTCATTCCCATCAATGGAAACTTATTTAAAATAAAACATGGATTAATTCTTGACACATCCTTGACTCTATCATCTTATCATGTACCTTTCCCTTGACCTGTGAAAAACATTTCAAAAACTTGGGATGAGCATAAAAACTCAGTATGGGTTATAAAAAAAACATGGAAAGGAAACATGAGTTCATATATAAATAAGAATGAAATCATACTTTACCCATAAAACATAGGCACTTTAACATACCTCATAAAATCATGAATAAATCATAGAAATCATAATATGTAAAGGTAACTTGAGGCATTCATAACATTCTTATGTAGGGAGTAACCCTCTTGGTTACGTTTGGAATACCCATCACAGTATATTCCCTAAAATCTCTTCGGAGAAACCTTAACGTTTCACTCCTTCGCGTTACCCAATGCATTGGAGAGCTATAACGGGCTCACCCGCCCTTAGTTTATCACGGAACCACCCGTCTTCATAATAATGCCCAAGAACCATAACATAATCATATCACATAAAACATGCATAAAGGAAACATAACATTTCCAAATTTCAATCACGAGATATCAATACAACACATTGATATAATAAAAACATTATGAAAACCATTTTCAATACCAAAGTAAAACATGGTATTTATTTTTCTTTTAAAAAAGAAGGTATGGCTTGTAGAGGAAGCTGAAACTCAAATAACGGTTACGACGGCGGAGAAGTCGTTGTCGCCGCATACGTACGACAAAAACATTCCCTTTTGTCGTCTAGTAAACGCTTCTTATAAAAAAGATTCCTTTTGAATAAACGTAAAAGTCAAAGGGGTTTATACACCGTATAAAATAAAGTTGTGTATAAAATAAGATATGCCTCAATGAAAGGAGATTGAGACGAAGTCCCATACAATGATCATTTTTAAAATAAAATAGATACATTATGTGTATTCACTATAAGTACACATAAATAAAGTACAAATACAAGATACGACATAATAACATAATGACATAATTTGAAAGTAGGAGATTAACCCAAAGAATGGAAATTGGGTTAAGAAGTTCCCATACCTCGTATCTGACTTGACCCGACCGTTCTTTAAACTCCTGAATAATAAACTTTAGTTAATCTCTACTTGATTATGAATCTTTTCCAAGTTCATTATTCCTTTTATACCATGTTATGAACATCATGTAATCATTTAAGTTAATAATGTTCATTTTGTCGGTATTTGGTTCTTAAGTCAAAAATAGACTTCTTACACTTAGATGTTGTTAATTTGGTCAATGTTTCATTATATCCAGAATGGTATTCATGATGTAGATATCATATATGTCATATATATCCAGTAAATACATTCATTTATAATATTACATAATCATTTAGAGGTAAGAAATGAAATGCACCGTTCATGGAGACGGTAAGCCGTACGTACGCATGAACGCTACTTCCATTTCTATTTCATATTTCATGGAATGGATTCATAATGGTATAAGAGTATGTTATAACTAACATATATAATATCATTAACTTTATCCTTTACACATCCCACATATGGTATTAACGAATCAAATCACTTTTAGGGGGCGGTAGTCCGCACTTCCTAAAATGAAGATATCGTGTTTACCCATAATGGAAACCATAAAGTATGACCAAAATGAAAAAACAGAAGCTTAAGGAAAACATATACATATTATATATCATTTATAAAAATAGTGACATCATAATGGCCACCTTTGAAGGTGTTAAATGAGTATTGAACAATCATCGTTTCGGGAGGCATAATTTCGCCATCCACGGAAAACGTATGTTCTTTAACCATTTGATGTAGTTGTGTGAGAGTGTAGCTCAAATAACTCTTATAACAACATCCTAGTATATTTAATATACTGGTGTTGTTACAAAATAAGTAAATAAAAAGAGTTTAGGGGGTTGGAGAAGCAAAATAAAACAAATGAGCATGAGAGGATGAATTACCTTAAAAAGTGTAACTCCTTTTGATTTGAGCCTAAAGGCTTCCTTTGAAAGGATTCTGCTCAAGGGGAATCCTCTAGGATGAGGAGAGGGATGTGGAGAGATCAAATGGGCAGGGGTTGGCCGAGCCAAAGGCTTGAAGAGTGTGTGAAATGAGGTAGAGGTGGGGGCCTTTTATAAGAGGAGAGGAGGGGCACTTTTGGAAAGTAAAGAAATATAACTTAATTTGAAAATGTGTTTCGGTTTTAAAAGGTCCCACATTGATAGAATTCGTGGCTAAGGTGATAAGGGTTCGAAATACACTCATCCAATTGGTTTTGGCCATGTGTAGGTTTTAGATTTTTCATTATCTTTCCATTTTATTTAAATCGCCAAATAATGATGTCATCGCTGCATCATTATTATGTCATAAATACTTTAATTTATTTAATGTCTAAAAATTATAAAAAAAATACTATGATATAGGAAATCTTTTTATCTTTCCAATGACTATTTATAATCGAAATTTGGACTTGTATAACTCCACTTAAAAATTGTTTTAGTAAAACCATTTATGTTAGTGTCATTTTCACTTTAACATTAAATAAAAAGTAATTTATGTTATTTCCCAACAAAAGTGGATCCATGGGGTCCCCAAGTTAGGCCATGGCTTGTCTTGGTCGGCCATTACACAACCAATGAGGTTGGGACATGTGTCTAGGTCATTTCATTTTATTAAAGTATTATTTATACCTTACACTACCCTAATTACCACTAATCGTGATTAAGAACTTAATAAGTTACTATTCACCAAAAAATTATTATAATCTCATTGAACCACATTTTACTTCTTAATGACAACAATTTATGTCGGATTTTTAAAATTCAAAACACATTAGTGGTAAACTTTCATTTAACTGAAAAATCAGTTTGCTTGATTACCACTTAGTGGTTTCACTATTCATCAAAAATTGAAGTTTTTCAAAAAATTACCAAAAATTCACCCTAAGCTATATTTGATATTCCGAATTCAAAAATGAAGTCTATTTTACAAAATTCAAATCATATAAGTCACATTAATTAATTTAATAATTAATTCCCGCTGCCAGAGCAAATAGCGTGTTTTTACAAAACAATAAGTATCAAAAGATTGACACCAGTTTAAGTCTAATATCAAATCGAAATTGATTCCAATGACCACCATTGGATAAAATGGTAAAAATATATTCTAATTTTCCTTTAAAACCAATTCAAAAGATAATCTAATCATATAAATAAATTAGATCAAAAAGAGGTTTTGAATTAAAATGCAACATTTTACACTATTCATAAAAAAAATGAACTTTATCAGAAAGGTACCAAAAATTACACAAAGTAAAATTTGATGTCCCGATTCTTAATAAAAGTTTTATTTGGTCCAAAAGAATGTATAAGAGTGATCAAAACTATATTTAATGACGGTTCACCATTAAAAGGTGATAAGTGAACCTTTAGTGAAAATTAGAGTATAAAAGCCTAAAATTGAACTCTTTCCGTATTTTAAGCCTTTATCTTTTATTGGGTAAATGTAAAAACATCTAAAAACATATCTATTCATATTTTAGTTATTTCTATTCATTCCCGCCAGTACAACAGCTACTTGTTAACTAACATAATATTATTATATTACTAGTGTGCTACGTAAGTTTCAAAGAAACTAATCGTTGCGTATCAGGTACGCTATCGAACATAGAAACCCCTTTTAATTAAAATTCATATTTAATTCTCTAATGAAAATTATTTATTCTTTAATTACCTGGGATGTTACAGTTAGAACATAAGATACTCTATAAATATTATGTGTTAATATTTAAACGACCTTTTAAATAAATTATATGGCATGTCTAATATTCTAGAAAAAAGTGATTATTTATAAATCATAAGAATTATTTATAAAGTGTTTATAAATTACATAAATAGGGTAAAAAATATCAAGATGTCTATATTTTGTTTATGAATTATTTATAATTACTTATTTTTGAATTATTCAAAATAAAGAGCGTTATTTGGTATATTATTTAAACCACATAAAAATGGTTTTGATGAATGATTTGATCATGGTTTAAATAATTTTATGCATATGATATTTAGATTATGTGATATTCTGAAATTATAAAAATTACATTATAAATTGTTTTTAATTCATTAAAATATCATATATTCAAAATAAAATTCCTTATAATGAATAATATTAAAGATTTCATATTGTAATGAATATAAAAATCTTATATTGAAAACTAAGTAATGTTCATAATGTTAAACCCAATGTTATAAAATGATTATAATCAGATTCCAATTATGAATTGTTCATAAATGATTATCTCATTATTAAATATCTTAATTATTAGTTTATTTAATGTTTATTCAGTACTTAATTGATAGTTATAAACTATTTATAGGATGAATTATGTATTCTTTAGTTTAATTTTTAAAAATTTTCAAGGAAATAGAGCGATGAATTACATGATAGGTGTGAAAATGAATTAATCTTTTCATCCACCTTGAACTATATTTTTAATTAATTAAATGAAATTGAATTAAATTCTTGAATATAGTTTATGAATTTTAGGTTTTACAGTTATGAATAATTTAATTCTCTCTTGAGTTAAGTCTCTCGAGGAAGAGGGACTTAGGGAAATACGACATACCAAACCAGAGGCTTATGTATTATCTAGAAAGGATAATGAATCCAACTATCTATCAGTCCAAGATTACTCAAGTGGAAATTTTAAATCTCATATAAATATATGAATTTACATGAAATTTTTAGGTACCATATGTATATGACTCATTTTCATTTGTATGAATATACTTGACTTCTATTTTTTGGTAATTAAAAGACTTGTGGCTTGTGTAAAGAGTTACACATCAATTTGGTTTCAAAATATTATTTTAGTGGAGGGATTAAGGTTCTAAACTAATTCACTTGAATAATTAATATATAAAATGGAATATCGTGAGATAAAATGGTGTGATTAAATCCCCATTAAATATTAAGTATGATATTCTTTATAAAATGACACTTGTCAAAACCATGATCATCCAACCGGGCAGGTCATTCCATAGATGGGTTCCACTAGATTATATTTAATAAAGAAATATAGGATTGGTTACATTGGATCATACTTAGGTAGTTGATACCATATATGGGTGCCACTATACTATCCCTTTTCATCCCATTCTTGGTGCCTATTTTGGGTTACACTGACCAGAGACCCAAATAGGATTAAGTTATTAGATAAATATAGTCGAGTGTATATATATGATGAATTGGAAAATGGTTTTATCCTAAAAAAATATAAAATCCATAGATGATATTATTGGGATAATGTTCCACCTAAATAACTAAGTGGTGATAGAAACTCCATAGAGGACTCATTTCTTAGTGAAATATGGATCTTATCCGGCCAATGGGTATGATTATTTTAAAAAGGGTAATCATTTTAGTGGGATATAATTTAATAAAATTCTTTATTAAATTCTTATAAATGATTATAATCATATGATAAAATATTTTGTTATAAGTAAATGGCATCGTCAACAAAAATGACATTAAGATCAATCCTTGACAAGGAAAAGATAGATGGTAGAAGCATACTTGATTAGTATCAAAACTTTAGAATTGTTCTCAACAAAGAAGAACAATTATATGTGTTTGAACAACCCCTTTCTAAGAAACCAAATAGTAATGGTCTTCAACTAATGAATTTTGATTCCTATTATAAGAATAAAAAATGTACACAGGAATTATCATAACACATTTTAGTTACCATGGAGTCTAACTTGCCTAAAAAATTAAAGACCCTGGATACCCATTAAATCATAGAAATCCTAAAAAGAATCTATAAATAGAAACAAATACATGAATGATATGAAACATCTAAAGTTATTTTCAGTGGGAGATGATAGAAGAAACTTGAATTTCAACCTATTTACTCAATATTATTTGGAATGTCAATAATTTAGAACGGAAGGGTTCACCCATTAAGCTCAAACTGACCATGGATATCATTCTATAATCATTAATGGAAAGGTTGTGGCAGTTGTTTTGTGAATTACAACATGAATGGACTCTATAAACCTTTATATTATCACCTCAATATGTAGAGGATCGATGAGAAGAACATGAGAGGTCTAGGATTAGGTACCATTTTGATAGTACAAAAGGAGAAGGGAAAAGGTTCTAGCCTAAATGGGAAGAAAAGTTGTTGTGGAGATTCTAGACCACCTATAAAGAAAAGAAATAAGAAATAAGGACAATGTGTTTGTAATGACCTAGACTTTTTGAATGATAATTGTTTCCTGAAAATTTGGGTCATATTATTTTGTACTAAAAAAACTATATATCTTTAATAATGAAGTTATTATAATTCGAAATTTGACCACTGGGGTTTGAACATTATATGACCGTTGGTCAATTATGAACATTTTTCAATACAAACATTGGAAGCAATACTCTTGATAAAAATTTAAACATTATAATTAGAGTTTATAAGTACAAATTAAAAAGTATAACTAATGAATAAAGGAGAAATAATGGAATCAATTAGTATATCCATGCCATAAAAAGCCCATTTGTCAGAAATTGGGAGGGATGTAGTGTCACAAGGCTTCAATCCTAACCAAACCTAATATGAGCTCCAATAAGTGAATCTTGGATGAAATCTCCTATAAGAGAAGTTCAAGTGAGTAGAAATTACCACTCAGGTGATGTTAACCTAGCCTCCCCTGAATATATAACCATCACACACCTTAACCTTATGTTGTTCATGGGTCTTATAAGGGGTTATGTGTCCGGGCCTTAGTGAATTAAATAATCATCCCTTTTTATAAATAATTTTTTTTCCATCAATTCTATTTTAAGAATAGTTTTTTATTAATAAAAAATAAGAAGAATTTGTAAATTGATTTCTCAGACAAAAATTATACTTTAAAAAAAAGATATAATTATTATAATAAACTACGGAATTATGAATAATGTTTATCTTAATGAAATAGTATGATTAAAATATACCTATATAAAAATAAATGATGAAATAATTTTATTTTTTCAATTGTGAGAAATTTTACTTTGCATTTTCAACCAACTATTATTTTTAATAAATAAGATTTTTTATATTTAAAAGTTAAAATTATTATATTTAAAGAATTATTATGAAAAAATAAATATAATTTTTTAGTTCATGAATTTTAAAATTTTTTTGGTTGAATTTATGAGAATTTTATAAAATACTTTATTCTTTCATGAATAGTAAAAATACAATTGGGGTATTTCGGTATGTTTAATGATTTCATAATTAGGTCATAACAATGTAATAACTAATTAACCACAATAAAATACTTAAAATATGTTATTTTATTAATATAATATATTTTAATATATTTTAATCAATTCCAAATATATAATCCACTTTCCAAATTCTAAAATAGAAACTTTAACTTTAAAAATGTTATTTTGTGGAAACTTTACTTTTCCTTGCCAAAATAAGTAATATTAAATTATAGTAAACTCTTTTGGATTAAAATAACATAAAAATTCGTACCATTTGTCCAATAACATCAGAAAATACCGTGGTAAATCCCATGGTTTTTCATTTACCACTACCTAGGCGTCGAAGGCCTAAATTTAGAAATAAATAAACAAATCGCCCACTTTTGCTGTAAATACCTACCCATTTCTCCATATCATTTAAATAAAAATTATTACACTATGAATATATGATATATTTACCTCCAAATAAGTCCTCTTATGTTTTTATCAATCCCCAAAGGTCACTATCCATGAGTTTTAGGAACCAATCTTCAAGGTAAGGTAAATATCCACCTTTGTTTTCCATTGAAGTTTCTTCTTTATGTGGTATGTCTTTAAAATTTCCGAACTAATTTATTATTTACAAGTTATTTTATCCATTTTCTGTATTAAGAGTATTTTATAAAAGTTAAAACCATGTACCATATCTTTTTACCCTTTTCTCAAACCATGTTTTATACCCTTTATGCTACCGATTTTACTTCTTCAAATTTATCTATTATCCTCAAGAAATTCCATTTTATTTGATTTATGCACATACCCAAACCTCTTTATTTTCTAGATTTTTTAAAAAAGATTTAAAAAAGATTTATTTTATTTTGGTATTGAAATACATAAAACCCTCATTTCATTTCCATGGGTTATAAATGACATAAAGATCTTATCTTTAAGCACTTTTTAACAACACTGTGATTTTTATATAAAACCCCTTTCTTTTATTCTGCATGGGTTATTTATGAAATGTTTTATTATAATAAATATGTCTCAAATTAGCTCTTAAATATTATGTATTTTGCACTATATTTTTCTAATTCATTGGGTAAAGAATTTAATCTCTAGAGATGACATATTTTATGATACCTTGGTGAATAACCTTGGTAATATTTTTGACACCTCAGTGATAATCCTTGGTTATATTTTTTTGAATATATCATATAAATGTTCTCTCCACATTTAAATGTTGTTATTCATGTTATTATTATTATTATTATTATATTCCTCTTTCTCATTTATTTATGATAATACTAAAGGTCTTAGTGATATTTCTCAAGATCACATGTAAACTGTTTCCCTTACTTTCCCTTACTGGAACTTATGCTCACCCTTTCCTTTGATGTATATCCCCATGTAATGAGATATAGTAAATTTAATTAGGATGAAAATTTTAATAACATTTTCAAGTGTGTTCAAATAATGTTTTCTGTTTTCTTGTATTATGCACTTTTTTTCAAGTAACCTAACTTTAAAAGATCCTTGGTTTGTATTATGTAAATGAAAAGTTTATGTAATAAAAAGGATGTATTCCATAGTTGATATCAAAAGAATGTTTAGTTATTTGTGGAAATTAGGATTTGAAAACATTGTGAAGAACCCTATAGAAAATTTAAATAGAGTAAATAATCTTAGTATTATTATGTTAATGGTTTTAGAATAAATTAATCTATTTTTGGATATGAATAATTAATGTGGCTCTTGAAAAAATATATCTAGGTAAAAAACAAAAAAACCTTGAGATTGAGTCAAATGGGGACTGGTTCATAATAATGGGACTTTTTTCACTTCTAGTTTGGCACTCCTTGGTTATATTTTTATTTAATCACAAGATTTTTATGAACCATTGTGAAATATTTATATAAAATGTAAAAACAATTAAATATTTAAACATGATGTTTTAAGACATTATAAAATTACGTTAGAGTTATAATATTATTATAATAAATAAAATTCTCACTAAGGTTTTATTATTTTAGAAAATAGATGGAAATATGAGGAACTATGAAAATGGTGAGCACAATGGACCATGTATCGATGAACCTCTGATAGAAGCCCGAAAGGAAAAATTCATGATAATGATAAATCAACTAACTTGAGTTATGATAAATAACTTGAATCAAGCTAAGAGACCATATTCACATCGAAGGTAAAAAATTTCCATTGAGTCCATTATGGACCATTGGCTCCATCTTTTAGTCGATCCACCAACCCATTGATTTCTAAACAATGGATAATCACTACTGAAAATATATTTTTTTTATTTTTTTTGGAACAAGAGAAATTCACCCTGGATGTGTGCCTCTAGAGGGATAAGCTTATTAGTGGTGGAAACTGATTAAAATAATCATGATAATAAGGGATATTTATTCTATGGGGTGGGAATAGTTCAAGGGAACCTTTTTTAAAAAATATTTTACCCATTTAATGTGAATGAAAATGGATAAGGAATTCTTAAAGCTGAATCAGAAGGAAAACAAATATCTGGGAAGCTATTATATGAACTTTACAAGAAATTATCGTCAAACCTATAGCTTTTTCATGGATTCTAATGGAATGGTTGACAGATTATTTAGTGGAATAAGGCCCCATTTATAAAATAAAATTTCCAATCTAGACAATGAAAACTATGAAGAGATAGAGTGAAGTGATATGAAGGTTGAAATGGGGTTTGGAGAGACTCAATGGTCCTATAGATCAAATGAAAATAAGAGATAAATGGAACCATGATTAGGGATGAACTTTGATAATAGAAGATGAGGAAAGCAAGTGAAAATTCCTATATGCAACAAATGCGGGAAGAAGAATTTAGGGAACTATTTTCTCTAGAGTGGGAAATGTTACCAGCGTGGATGATAGGGTTATATTTCTCAGAACTGTTATATTGAGGTGAAGACTCAATATTGAAATACTAAAAAATGGAAGATAGTTTAGTCCTAACATGAAGTCCAATGCTTCATGTGTGGACAACTTGGGAACTTTTCCAATCAATTTTCAAATCAAATTGTAATGGAGTGGAATCACCACCAACCCCAACATAGGCCCAAAGAGAAAGGTCAATATTTTTCTATCAAAATAGATAAAGTAGAGGCTCTAAATGATGTGGTTGAAGGTAATATAATTTTTCTCTCATAACAAGTAAGAACTTTTTTTTATTCGGGTTCTATGAAATCATTTATTTCCTCCATGTTTTCAAAGAATATAGAATCAATCCCTAAACTTTTAAAAGTAGAGTTATTAGTAGAGACTTATTGGAGGGATTATCGAAGCATAAAAAGTGTATAAAAACTCTAGTATTCAATTTTTTTAAGCACAATATCATTGAAAATATAGTAGTCATTACCATAATGAAATTCAACATTTTACTAGGGATAGACTGGATCTCAAAGTATACTGTTATGATCATATGTAGAAGCAAGAAAATATCAGTAGACATGAATGGAAAATCTATAGTTGTTTTAAATGGAGTGATGTCTCAAACTAATATTTTTCTTGTAGCACATCCCATAGATTTCTTTAGGGAAATGATTAGTTTAGATGAAGAAGGAAATGAAAGTATACAAATAGAGAGTGTCCCTATAATTTAGGAATATATTGATGTATTTCCTAAGGAGTTACCTGGAACTCCCCCAGAAAGAGAGGTAGAGTTCTCCATTGATCTCAAGTATGTATCTATGTCGATATCACTGATCCCTTATAGAATGAAAAATTTGGAGTTGGATGAATTAATGTAACAACTTCATGATCTTTTAGAAAAGGGTTTTATCCAACCAAGTGTGTCTCCTTTGGGAGAACCTATTGTCCTTGTGAATAAGAAGGATGGATCAATGAAGATATATATTGATTATAGGGAACTTAATGGGATCATAGGAAAGAACAAGTACCATATTCCAAGGATTGATGTTTTATTTGACCAGCTTCATGGGGATCAATTCTTTTCAAAGATTGATCTTCGATTTGGTTATCATCAATTGAGGTTGAAGTAAGAAATTATTCAAAAGAATTCCTTCCAATAAAGATATGGGAATTATATTTTTTATTCACTTTGGATTAACTAATTCTCCTATAATATTTATGGAATTGATAAATACAATCTTTAAGGACTACCTTGATAACTTTGTGGTATTTTTTATTGATTATATTATGATATATTCCAAAAGTCACAAGGAGTATCAGGATCATATAAGGGTTATATTTTAAAACTCTGAGGAAGGGGATACTATTTGGAAAGTTCATCAAATGTGAATTTTGGTAATAAGAAGTTTCTTTCTTGGGGTAAATTGTAACCAATGAAGGAATCTCAGTTGACCCTGCCAAGATAATAGTGTTGGGGGAGTGGCCTCAACCTACAATAGTAAATAATATTCATAGTTGCATTGGTTTGGTGAGATATTATAGGTGGTTTTTGAATTTTTTTTAGGAATTTATAATGCACTAACCCAGTTAACTCAAAATGGTTCCAAGTTCATCTGGAAAAAGGAATGTGAAGAGATTTTACAAGAGCTGAAGAAGATATTGGTTACTGGACCTATGTTAAATCTACCATCTAACAAAGAAGGATTAATTTTTTTAGGGATGCATCTTAGAAAGGGACTAGGATTTTCCTCATGAAAAACAACAAGGTGATTTCTTATAAATCTCAGTAGTTGAAGGATCATGAATTTTTTTTCCTACACATGACCTGGAACATGATGCAATCGTTTATTCTATGAAGATATGGAGGCACTATATTTATGGGAAGAAATGTAATATATACAGAGACCACCAATGTTTGAAGTATATATTTACATAAAAGTAATTTAACATTAGGAAAAGGATATGGTTGAAACTTATTAAATGCTATGATTATTAAATTCATTATCACCCTAGAGGAGAAAAAACGTTTCTGATGCATTAAGTAGAAAAGACCCTATTATACTGGAAATGATGAGGCTTCAAGGAGATCCTTTGAAAAAAGATCTAGTAAAATTTTACATGGGAATCATGAGGTAAGGGATATCATCAACCCTATACCAAATTATTTATCAACCATCATTAATAGAGAATATCAAGAATATCAAATAGAAGATCATTTATTAAAAAATAAGATATACTCTATAAAGAATGGTAAGTTTCCTAAGCTCAATATTGATCAAGAAGGTGTATATAAATTTCATACAATGCTATGTGTTCCATTTATTATAGAAATAAATAAGGGTTTAAAGGATGAATATCATAAATCTACATTATATATAAATCTTGGAAGCACTAAAATGTATAGGGACCTTCGTCATCATTATTGGCTGGATAACATGAAAAGAGAGATTCTCAACTACACTACAAGGTGCCTAGTGTGTCAAAAAGTGAAGTAAGAGTGAAAAAATACTAAAGGGGTATTAAAACCACTACCCATTCCAATATGGTAGTAGGACAATATTACTATGGAATTCGTCACTATTCTCTTGAAAAAATCCAAAGGAAACAATATTATATGGGTTATAGTGGATCAACTAACCAAGACTACCCGTTTCATCACTATTTAGGAAGATTTCTCTCTCGACCAACTTGGAAGGATTTACATAAAAGAAGTGATGAGGTTTCATGGAGTTCCACTTTCTATCATTTCTAATCATGATCAAAGGTTTACATAAAAATTCTAGATAATTATTCAACATGCTCTGAATACTGAATTAAATTTCAATACAGCCTATCACCCACAAACTGATGGCCAATATTAAAGAACTATTCATACACTCGAGGATATACTGAGAACATGATCAATATAATTTAAAGGTGGATGGTATCAATATCACACATTAGTTGAGTTCTCATACAAAAAATGCTTCCATTCTAGTATTCAAATGGAACCCTTTGAATAGATATATTGGAAGCAATGTAGAAATTATACATGCTGGGATTAAGTTGGTGAGAGAATTATTCTTAGTTCTGATGTTGTGAAATAGATGACATAAAAGGTTCAAGCCATCCAAAAAAAATAATGGTTTCTCACACATCTTCTTAACTGAGAGAAAAAGTAGAAATTTCAGGGACAAAATATCATAAGGGGGAATAATTTAACGACCCAAACTTTTTAATGACAATTATTTCCTAAAAATGTGTGTTATATTGTTTTTTTACTCAATAAAAATATATATATTTAATAATTAAGTGAGTAAAATTTGAAATGTGACTATCAGGTTTTGAACATTTTATGACTGTTGGTCAGTATGATTGTTGGGAATAATCCTCTTGATAAAAATTTAATGTTATAATTATAGTTTATAATTATAAATGAGAAAGGATATTAATGAAAAAAGAGAAATTATGGCCTCAACCAGCAGAGTCATGTTGTATGAAGATCATTTGTCTAAAATTGGTAGGGAGGAAGTTTCACTGTGCTTTCCTCTTCACCAAGCCTAAACCGAGCTTCATCAAGTGAAGCTTAAATGAAATCTCCTATAGGAGAAGTTCGAGTTAGTGGAAATTCCACTTCGACGATGTTAACCGAGACACCCCATGAATATATCACCATCACACACCTTACCCTTAGTCTTTAAATGAGTGTTATAAGGGGTTACATGTTGAGGCCTTAGTAATAATACCTTTATATATATAAAATTTTTGTTCCATCAATTCTATTTTAAGAATAGTTTTTTCTTAATAAAAAATATGACAAATTTGATAAATTGATTTTCAGAAAAAAATTATACTTTTTATAAAAGATATATATTATAATAAACTAAGGTATTATGAATAATGTTTCTTCTAATTAAATAGTTTTATTAAAACAAATTAATTTAAAAATAATTGATGAAATAATTTTTTCAAGTGTCTAAAATTTGACTTTCCATTTTCAGTCCAATATTATTTTAAAAAATAAGGATTATTATTTTTAAAAGTAAAATTTATCATATTTATAAAATTATTATGAAAAATTAAATTTTATTTTTGAAATCAACACATAAAATTTATGTCATATTTAATTTATAATAATTTTATAAAATACTTTATTTATTTGTGAATATTAAAAAATATAGTTTGAGTTTTTTGGTATTTTTCATGACTTCACAATTATGTAACAAATAATTAACCATAATAAAAGACTCAAAATATATTATTTTATTAATAGAAATCAATTTAATATATTTGAAATAATTTCAAAAAATATAATATTCGTTCCAAAATCTAAAATAAAACTTTAACTTTAAAAATTTTATTAGTAGAAAACATTGCTTTTCCTTGCCAAAATATGTAATATAAAATGATGTTCAAATATTTTTAATTAAAATAATATAATATGTGTCCCATGATTCTAATACCATGGAGAAATATCTTGTTAAATTCCATGGATTTTCATTTACCACTACCTAGGTGTCCAAGGCCTAAATTTAGAAATTAATAATTAAATCCCCCACTTTTGCTATAAATATATACTCATTTTTCAATTTAATTTCAATATTAATTATTCCTCAACTAATCTCTGATATTTTTTCCTCCCAATATTTCCTCAATCCCCCAAGCTCTCAATCTAAACGTTTTAGGAACTACTCTTCAATGTAAGGTAAATCTTCACTTATCTTTTCCATTCAAGTTTCCTCTTTATGTGGAATGCCTTTCAAATTTCCACACTAATTTCTTTTATACAATTTATTTTATCCCTTTAATTTATTAAGATTATTTTATTAATGGAAAACCCATGTACCCTATACTTTACCCATTTTCTAAAACCATATTTTATACTTGTTATGCTGCTAATTTTATTTCTCAAAATTTTTCTATTCTCCACATGAAATTACATTTTATTTTCTTTATGTGAATACTTAATCATATTTATTTTCTATGTGTATTCACCAAGATGTTAAAATTATTTATTTTATTATGGGATCTAAATACAGAAAAATCAAATTCCCTTTTCATGGGTTATAAATGACATAACTATATTATCTTTAAGGACTTTTTAAAAACAACATGATTTTTATATGAAACCATTTTCTTTTATTAACCATTGGTTATTTAGGAATTATTTTATTATAATATAAGTGGATGAAATTAATTAATACATATGATGGGTGCACCCTGATAGCACTCTAATAATCTAGGTAAATAATTTAATCTCTAGAGATGACTTGTTTTATGATACCTTGGTGAATAACCTTTGTAAAGTTTATGAAACCTCAGTGACAAACCTTGGTGATATTCTTATGAGTGTATCATTTAATGTTTTTAGCCAAATTTCCGTGTTATGATTCATGTCATTATTACTATGATATTCTTATATCTCATGTCTTCACGATAATTCTCAAGTTCTTATTGATATTTCTCAAGATTACATGTAAACAGTTTCCATTGCTTTCCCTTACTAAGCCTTATGATCACCCTTTCTATTTATGTATTCCCCCAGGTTACGAGATACAATAAATTTAATTAGGATGAACATTTTAAGAATATTATCAAGGGTATTAAAATAATTTTTTAAGTTTTCATGTATCATGTACCATTTTTTCAAGATAATAAAATTTAAAAGATATTATGTTTATACCATGTAAATGATACGTTTTTTAAATAAAAAGGTGATAAGCCATAGTTTACATTATCTAAAATTTAGACATTGGTAAAAAAAATTTATATAATAACAAATAGGTTTCAAGAATCCTAGTGAAAGGTCTACACTAGGTATAAATGTACCAAAATTAATTTATTTCCATTGAATGTAATTTTACAAAAAAGTGTATATTTTACAACTATTGTAAACATATAGGATGAATAAAATAGAATAAAAAGAAATAAATGAGTTGTTAAGCTTAAATTTGGTGTCCAAGTAATTAAACAAAAGAGATTATGCATTAAGTAATTCATCTTATTTTCATTTATGGAAATTTTCTAATAATGTGAATGAATTTAAGAAATGTTTACAAAATATTTTCAAATCTAGAGAATAGATAAATTGGGAATATGATATTTAGGTTCTAAGTGTTTCATGGTAAATACTACTGGGTAAAAGTTCAAATTATAATAAGAAAGGTTTTTTGATAAGATCAACAATGTTTCTTCAAGAATTCAATCATGGGAATTGAAAACTTAGGTTGTGAGTAAAGAGGAATAATAATTTTTTATGAAAAGATTATTCAAAATACCTAAAGGAGCTTAGGAAACTTCCTATAATGTCTATGTTAGGTACGTATGTTATAGAAATTAATGTTTCAATTTTGAAATACATATGATACAAAATGTATATTTTATAAGAATTGTTAATATACAAGAGGTCAAAATCAAGAGAATAATTGATAAAGCCTGTATTTTTTATTCAAATATTGAAGAAAATATTTTCCATAACAAATATTTTATTGTTAAGTATTTTATCAAGACCAAATGCGTTTTTTACTAGTGTTTTCAATAAACAGGAGTTCAAAATCAAGAGAATAATTGATAATGGTTGTAATTATCATTCAAATGTTGAAGAAAATATTTTCTATAATATATTTTATTGTAAAGTTTTTTATCAATATTGGTTGAATCTATTTAAGGATATGTATCTTGATCTCATTTATCTTATGTAATAAGATAGGTTGTTAGTTCGAAAATAGTTATTATGAACAACATGATATGATTAATTTTATATATATAGTTTATGACTCTTTAGGATTCTATATCATGTTTTTATAAGAATATATGGATAAAGTGATCATCTCGGATAAAGTGTTTCTACAAAAATTTATTAAAATATGAATGAATGTGATTCTACCTCCCATCAGTGGCATATTTTAAAAAATTATATTCTTTTTAAGAAAAATGCTTCAAACACATAGAGTACCATATATGATATGAAGATAATAGTTTATTTGTAAAATATCACTACTAAGATAAAATAAGTGTTATTTCATAACACAAAAGGGTTTTCATATATTAACAAGATATTTTAAAAGAATATAGTTTGTAAGAAGATAGTGGGAGTTTCTTCAGACCCAGAGAAGCTAAAATTTAACAAATAAATTATTATACCAGGATAAGATTAAATTGGTTTAAATTTAAATCCTAAATAATTTAGGATATGTAATGATAAAGAAAACTGGAAAGAGTTACGATTAGTTATCATCAATAAGTGCACATTACTACTTCTTATAAGATTATACCAATAAAATTAAAAAATGAATTACCTTTGACATCATAAAAAGTTTAGTGTATGGAAATTAATAAAAATATAAAGAGTTACATTATTTACTATAACATAGTAAATGTCGCTTTATCCTGAAATATTTTTGGATATAATTTTAAATTAATAATGTATAAGTTACATTATTTGAAAAATTTCTAGAAATTTTTTTAATAGAAATAGTTCCAAGGATGATGAAGATACACTTAGATAGAGTTGAGAGAGTGGAACAGCTGGTAATATGATTCTTAAGTCTCACTATTATTCAAAATTTATTACATCACAAATGTCACTCACAAAAGAGTTAGTGGTATTGTTTTATCAGATGATTAGATCTATAAGTGATAGGAATTACATATGATGTAATGAGTTAACAAACCTCCTAAAATTTCAACATATATAAGGATGATATTTCAGTTTAACATATATTAAATGATAGTTACACACTTATGTTTGATTTTTTAAATATTATTAACATAGTTTTATGGAAAAAATGTATCATATTATGGTGAATATCCACTTTATCATTATTTAATGTTGGCTACAAAAATTTATATATAGATATACATTTTTCGAAGTGTAATGATAACTAACCTCTCAAAGTAATACTTTGAGTTATCCCTAATCAATGATCATAGGGAATTATTATAGGTTATGACAAAATGTTATGGTTAGCATGAGTAGGATTATAGTATAGTGATACCAAATATGTTCATGAGGCATAAAAATGGGGTTTTTGTGCATTGGATGACCCATTAAGTACATCACATGGAGTTTTATATTGATTTATTTGGTATAATAATGGTTCACAGATCAAATTTGAGTCCCTAATACTTTATTTTAAGGAGATATGTAGTATGATAACCTCCATCATTTGATACCCTACTTTTGCAAGTTTATATATTAACTTAGCTAATATGGGTGCAGTTGGGCATGTTTCTGATCATATAATTAGTTGGAGCTCAACAAGATATGAAAATTTCCCTTCTATATGATGCGTGTGACATCTGGTCCCTCAATTGAAATTAACTGTTGAAGTGTGTGGCCATGCTAAGATATTATATATCTATCATGATAAGGGAAATGTGATGTACTTATCCCTAATGGTGTATGACATGTGATGTATTCATTGAGAAATTTATTTTATACTCTAAGAATCAAGAATAATTGAGTAGCCTATATTGGATCAACATATACTATGTCCCATGGTCACTCGATGACTTGAACAGAAGAAAAAATATGAGAATGCACATTTTCATATGATGCAAAGTGGTGGCTATAGGTATAGAAATACATGTATTTTATGGAGATAACACCAAATCCATTAATATCTTGAGTAGTATTTATACTTTTTTAGATGATACTCATTGCTTATAATTATGATTGTGATGATTTTTATTTTCATTCAAAGCTATAAAGGCCCATGAGATTACAATTTTTGGTTGACTAAATGGGGATATAATTTGACTCAGAGTGTTTCTCTGAAAATGTTTTATATTTAATCCAAAGGAGTTTTGAATGGGTATTCATAGGGTATTATATATTATGTGATAAAAGTTAATATTAAAAATATATTTCCAAAAAACTATTTTGGAATATATCCCAAAGATGTTTTGGATATGGTTTTATGAGTTATTATATAAAATACAACATAAGGTGAAATGGAATGAAGTATTTTAGGATTTATTTTAAGTGGGATATTAATGGAGATATAACCTAAAAAACATATATGTATATGATATATTTCTGTGATGAATTGTATTTCATAAAAAATACGATTTTCAAAAAAATGGGTATATTTTTCCATGAAACTTGCATTGGTGAAAAAATGATAAACTATTATCATTTAGTGATTCTATAATGTATTCTATAATTAGAGGAACATTTGATAAAATTAAATAGTATGAAGGAAATGCTTTTAATTAATTCATACATGAGTTTTCCAAAGAAACATTTACTCATTCTTTATAAATTCATGATTAAATTCTTTAGCCAGAGTAGGGTTCTTGTGGATTTATAGATCAGTACCATTTTAGGGAATGTGAATTTTTGTGAGTTTCTCATGCTTGGTAAAAAATACATTGTACTTAATTTTATATTTATCTTACCTCATTTTCCTTATAATATGCTATCACATCAAGGAGGATAGAAAGTCACATACATATGATGTGCAATTCGATTGGCCAGTGGATACCTACATATGTAAGAAGTCTTTTAGAATCCATTTAATGATCTTTACTAAGAAAATTAGAATAAATTTTAAGACAGTAAAGATGATACATAAGTTATTGAATGAATGGTATATTTCTAAAATAGTTTAATCATTTCTAGTTTTTATAGAGATTTCATATTTCATTCCTGGGAGGTCATCTTTAAAGGATTTTAATTACTTATTCTTGATCTAATAATTTTGAAAATACTCTAAATAATCCCTTCATGTTTGACACATGATTCTAGAAGTTTTTGAAATGTTTAATAAGTAAAGAGTTATTGAAAACTTATTTTTGGGGAAATAGAAGTCATATAAGATAAAACATTTATAACCAGAGTCTAGAATAATTTTTCAATGGATTCGTGGGTTTTGTATACCAAGGAAAGGTGATAAGGGAATGATAAATATTTATGATATTTAAATCCTTGATTATATTTATTTAATGAGGAAATTTAGTATTATAAAAGTTAACTAGGATTATATTAATGTTACTTGTACTGGCATGGTGAAGCTAGATATTCTTATATATTTGAGAATATTGAATTATATTTTGATTAATTCTTTATAGAAGGAAGGGATTAAAGACTTAATAAAACTTGAATGGTTGAATAAAAATTTATAATGTAGTGAGACTATTATAAAAATGATGACATATTATGATTATATCTAAATAGATTTTTTCAAAAAGGGAACACAAGTTAAACCTCTGATAGTTGGGAAGAAATCATGGAAGATTATTATTCAAAAAGAAAATTTTTATTAGAAGAATCAGAAATAGAATGTAACTAAAAAACTTCTAGCTAAATACCCTAGACAAAAGAAGGAAAGATTCATATAAACTCTTGGTGATAAATTAGAGAGGATAGTAGGGAATACAATCTATATTTCAGTAAAATTAAAGTTGAAGGTAAAGATATCAGTTAAGAGGAAGAGAAACAAAAATAGACTAAGAAAAAAACAAGTTATATTTGAAAATGAAGAAGTTTAAAATTATATTTCCACTAGAAACTATAATGGAAATTGTTCACGAGGTTTAAATAACATCAAAAATAAATTGTAATTTTTATATAATGAGATTTGAATAGTGAAATTATTGTTATTGAAATCAGTTCTCAACCATCCTTTGAATATCTTTCACCGCCAACTATGGAGAAAGGTGATAAAGAATGTAAACTAGAATAAGATTCAGAATAAGTTATTTATAAAAATAAATATCATGTGTAGTGTCAATATCTCTATATTATAAGAGTTTATCTAGTTCAGGATCATCTTCATAGTCTAGAAGTTCTCTGAAAGAATCAATATAAATTCCTATCATGGATGAAGTACTAGAATCTATTAAAATCAAGTCCCTATTATATAAGAACTAGAATGTGAAGAATTAATAAGAAAAAGATTATAATCATGTTGAAGAGAAAGATATGAATGATGACTAGTTTGAGTAGATAGATAAATTTAATGAGGAATATATTTATATTATTATATTCACTCCTATAGATAAATAGATTAACTAATCAAAAGTAAAAATAATAAAATTTGAATCTATAGATGAAATGAAAATAGAGTATATAAATTTGAATCAGATTTTGAACAAGATTTATAGAGACCAAATGAAGGTACCAAAGAATAGAGTTGAGGATTTATAAGATAATATCTAGATATATTTTATAGTTATAATTGAAATGATTAAAAAAATAAAATGTTTCAATATAGAAATTTTAATGAAGTCTTTATTGCGACCTCACATATTCAAGATCTAAATATTGACATGAAAATTGTTTAAAACCAGATGAAGACTTATATTTAGAAAGAAAATTTTGTTTTTAAGTAGAAGATAAGATAACTCATTATAAATTGATTTTATCATTTGGATATATTTAAATACTTTTCAAGATATATTGAAAATCATGGGAAGAGAATTAATGAAGCAAAAAGTAAGTATTAAAAGAAAGACTACCAGAATGACACTTTGTAAGATATGTTAATAGCTTGAAAAAGAAGTGGATATTTTACGGAAGAAGAATAATATTTTTTGAGAAAATATGAATTACCAAGATCCAAGGTTAGAGAGACTTGAATAATCAATATCCATATCTCAAATGAGAGAATAAATTTCAATTGTGTTTTCTATCTTTAACTTTTTATAATGATTGAAATCACTTGTTTAACTTCAATTCTTATTATTATTAGTTAAGTATCCATGTTTTTTTATTTTTGAAAAACATAAGGGGGGGGAGATAGTGCTATAAGTTTATTTTATAAAGAAGGATAATTGTTTTGTGGAATATCATTTTCTATGAGTGAAGAATATAATTTTTCCAGATCATATACTCTGGAAGAGTCTTTCAAAATACCATGGATTTTTTTATATTCATTTAAATTAAACTTAAAATTTTTATATGTCTTGTGATAGTAAAAATATGAAATATTATTGTGTGATTTACTAAATGACTTCTTCTGTATATTTTGTTTTAAAAATCTCAACACAATTCATATTTCACTTGTGTTAACTTGAGTTTTTTATTTAATTTTTTTGTTTTAACTATTAAATAACATTGTCCTGATGATTTGATTTTTAACTATGAATTTTTATGTTATCATGAATTTACCAGAATCATTACAAATGGAAGATCGAGTGAGAACATCTATCTTTGTTATATAGTGATAGTTAGGCCTAATGTCTATGCCTTTTACTATTGGGGAGTTTTTATGTCAATAAATATAAATAGAAAACCAAGGATTTAAGGAATATATGTTGCTGAGTATAATTAAAAAAATGATTATCCGTTATTTGAGAGTTTTTCACAAAATTAGTTCTTGAGTGATTTCATTTTTATGTTTTTTCTAGATCATTCTAATATATTTCAATTATTAGTACTTTCATAGTAAAATATCCAAGATTTCAAGTTTTCATTTTTATTATTTTGATCATATATGATTAAACAAATTTTGATGATAAGAATCCATTCTTATAAACTTCTATTTTTTATAAGTATGCGTATATTAATTACTATGGATATTCAAATAAAATATAATCTTAGGGATATATCTTAATACTAATGAAATATATCAAAGAATTCATAGGATATAACTTGTACTTAGAATATTTTATATTGAGGATGTTTTATACTTTTAGAAAATTGTTCCTTTGGATATGGGTACTGATCCTTCATCCACTTTAGTTTAAAATCATATATTTTCCATGATAATAACTATTATACCCTTTAATATAATTTTTTAAATGAGTTTACATATTATCATCAAAATATTTGTTGCATTTTACTATTCTTAATTGTTCTCTTTTAATTTACATTATTAACCTAGTTAAGTCTTATGTTGTGGATTATTTAATTTTCACCATGATTTTATATTGTCATTACTATGATTTATTTCAATCACTATTTACATTTTATTTTATTTATAATCATGCTAAATACTGGGGAAATTATGAATTTTTTTAATCATTAATTCACCCCATCTTGAGGCTTCAATTTCTGAGACAACATTAAAAACCCCATACTGAAAATTTTACATTGGAAAATGCTAATGCAACTGACATAGTTTTCTTTAAGTAAATGTTAAACTGAAAAAATTCACTAAAAAAATAACCCTATAATATTCAAAATGGAAATTCAATATTGGAAAAAATACAATCCAACAGACATTATATTTTAAACTATGTTGAAGTTGTAGGTTAAAGTGTTGTTATTTTTTGGTGATATAAATATTGCTGAAATTTCAAAGGTGGGGTGTCATCATGTGCATATGTTTATAATGTGGAAGATTATGATTATGTGCCATGAATTATCAAGCCTTTGTTTCATATTAAGTTTAAATAGAATTTGGATTTCCATTCATCTTATATTTATTACTAAGAAATAAATGGTTTTAGTGTTCATTGATAATGTGTGAAAAAAACATGAAAAATAAATCAATTGTAATTTCAACTCTTTGTGGAAGTAGTAAAAAATTCCACATAAATGTTGAAAAACATGATGCAATAGTAAAAAAATCCTCATGCAGATATTCAAACAAGTAATCGTGCACACATGGGTATGAACCAACATAAGGGTTAGGGGACCCTCCTAACCCGATAAGTCTAACCTGATTAAAATGTTTTAGTAGAATTATCTTTTTCCTAATTATTAAACATACCTAGTTTTATATCGCAATTAATAATAGGGATAAGATTTGGTTTTAATAAGTGACCCGATATGCAACCCCATAAATCATTATTTTGAGTTTTTATTTAAAAATAGATTATATATAAAGTAGCTTATATTATATGTAAACACCGACCAGAGATGAAAAAATCCTTATTACATTAAGTAACAACATTATAAGAGAATAAAAATTGTAAGATAACTAAATGAAACATAATTATGAAAAATGAAAAATGAATAGAACTATAAGTAAATAAAAATAATATGATATTTTAATATTATTCATCATCATCTACAATGAAAATCATTCCTCCAATGTTAATTATAGAAAGAATGAAAATTGTTAGAAATATGATAACCATCTTAGGGAATGGAATGAGATATAATTATAAGGTTATATATAGAGAAAATATATCCATTATGAGTAGTCACTATATAATCCCCATAACAAGAGGTATGATGCCCATTATATGATTAGGTAAACGTAATATTATCCATTTGATACTAAATATAAATTTAAATTTATTATGTTTACCTTATGACATTAAAGTTGTTTTATTATAAAGATAATTTTTAACATGATTTTATTATTTTGATCTATTTTAATAATTATTTAAATATTAAATATTTTATAAATGGATATTTATGTGAATTTTAAGTATTTATATTGATATTTACTATTATGATAAATTTATAAATAATGATGTCACTCTATGAAATGAAAATGAGTTTTCATCTTGAAAGAAAAATATTTATTATTCTAAAAATATAGACTTTATTTTTATATATCATGAGTTTAATTTTATTGTTATTATTTAATAGTTAGAATATTACTCTAATAAAGTGGATTACATAATTTCCATGATAAATAAAAAAATTATATTGAATGTATTTTATTATAAATTTATAAAAAACAAGATATAATTGTAAATATTAAATACAATGTGAAATCATATTTTTTGATAAAACATTATGATAAAAGGTTGTAAATTATTTTTTTAAAGCTACATTCATTAAAATTTTAAAGTATTGTTTTTGAATTTCAATATTCAAATTCAATTTTGTTAAAAGTTATGTAGTATATTGGAATTTTAATTCTTAAAAAAATAGTTTGATTTCAAATTGAATTATATTACTAATTAATTTATAAATATCTACAAGATTTTATAAAAATTAAGAAATGTATGAAATATGTTATATTATTATATATAAAACAATATTATTTAATGGTTAAATATTTAGATTCTATTTGATTAATGGTTGAGTAATATAGTAAAATGTTCTTGTAAACTAAAGAGAGCTCTCATTCAAATCAAACTTCACAACCATTATTAAATATGTCAATAATGTTATAGAACACCTAAGGAATACATGGATATTTTAAAAATACATAAAATACATAAAACAAAATTTTTCTAAAATTCATTGGATGAATATAAATTATTTAGAGTTTTAGTAATACACTTACACTTCTTTTAAAAATAAGATACAAATCCTGGTAAAATTCTAATTATTATTATATTTTCTTTTCAAAAATGATATGAAACATTATAGAAACTTATTTAAAGTGTTATAAATGATAATATACATAAAATATAATTAATATAAATGATTTTTTATGTTAATAAATATATTAAATTATTTACTAGTGAGGATGTACTGCTTGTACAACATAAGAAAAATAAGAAATAGCAACATAATGATAATATTTTGAATGAATAACTCCTTTATCAACCATAGTGGATACATATAATGATAAATAATTTATATAAATATTATAATTTATTTATATCATTATCTTGATATTTTTAAACTCAAATTATAAATATAATCCTAATAATATATAAAATTGGGTCTTTTGTTAAAAATGATTTATTAATTAATAAAAAAAATTATATTTTGTCAATTGGTGATGAAAAATGGTTTAAAATGTCTTTAATTTTGTGTTTATAAGCCACTTTCCACTTGAAAATTATATTGTTAACACATAAATATTTAATTGCAAAAATTCAATTGAATCATGTCTATAAAAGGGGACTCTTATACCCTTTTCAAGACACATATAATTTTTTTTTCACTCCAATATCGATTCAAACTTTCTCTATTATGATCCTATACAAAATTTTCAAACTTATGTTCACAATAAGAATACAAAATTCATTATTTTTTAGTGGTTCTTTGGGCTCTCGAGCCTCTAAATTTTGAGGCTATTTGCCTCTTGGACTACGGACTTGTAATGGGTTTCCCCTTACCTAGTTTATAAGGGATCACTGTTTTCATTTTCTTTTATATAAAGGGGAATGCCCCAAATCTTCTAGTATATATTTAAGATACGTTCGTGAGACCTTCCCAAATCCCAACATGACTAGTTATCTACGTACTCACAATCTGATCAAAACCATGTATTGATGAATATATATATATGTATAAAAGATTATATATAAATGAGATTTTCTCTATGTATAAAAGGTCCCCCAATGATAATAACTTTGATTCATATTGTAGGATCTCTATATTGTTATCATTAATTAATTATGCCATTATTTAAATCAAAATAGCCAGGCACTTTTGATTTGACACTCCTCCAGGGAGGCGGTATGTGAAATGATATTAGGGTTGAGTCCATAAAAGGGGATTCCTAAATATTCTCATATAGGGAATAAGAAACCACATAGTTTAATTACACTTAACAGGACATGATACAACTTTTAATGACATGTGGCATGGATCTTATGGTTCCTTTCAATATCATGAATCCATGACTGATTATAAGAAATTTATAGTCATGTGGAGTATACCACTAAAAAAGGTTCTAAAAAATGGTTTGTTTAAGACTTATGCATAGGTGAACCTTTTTGGTGTTCACAATAAGGAATATATCCCTTTGAGGATATTAAATACTTTGGGAATATGACATAGTGAAATTATGATTTGGGTTATATGGGGAATATGAACTAGTGGAAATGAGGTTTTATATATTGGGTTTGGACCAAAAGAAGCATCCTCCATATCCCAATTAAACCTAATCAAAGCTCACGTAGTTTGAGTTATTCAATATAAGGTCATGTGACAGAACCACACCATGAAGTCTACCATCATGTAGTAAGGATGCTGACATGCAATTTTACATTGTATGACTAGGACATCTATGTTGTGAAAAGGGAGATAATAGATGATTAATTCAGGTTACGCATTATCCACCCTTATGACAAGTCTCTTTGAGAATATAGCCCTTTGAGTAATGATTTGGGACTTACATCTATTTGGAGGATGTACATATGTGAGGATGTCCATATCTTTTCTATTGGTATTAGGACCAGGTTAAGGATAAATGGATTCATAGGGAATATGGACCGATGAGAAAGTAGTCAGGGATTATGCTTGGGTTGCCTTTGGTGTTTATTGGGAGGAGGGAGAACATGAGTGGGACTTATATATGAATAATTAGTTCTCAAATATCTATGTCCCTAACTGATTTATATCTAACAGTGATGAAATATTCAATGGGAATTTGGTTGGGTCTTATACATTGTGAAAAATTTCACCATCTCAGAGCTTACTAAGAGGACAAGGCCAACAAAGCTGACACTTTGACAACCAAGATGGGAAGCCTAAGTCCTGAGACACCACACCAATATTATCATTATAGTGATCCTCATTATCAAGAGGATACATGGTTGTGATCAAACTGGGGGTTCCACCATATGGGTGGAAAATTCCAAAGCATCCATTTATTAGGGGAATTTATGATCTAATGGTGGAACTTTGGAATTCCTAATAACATGATCATTTATTTCAGTTTCTTTTGGAGAAGGTCTTGAATTAGATTTTTTTAGGGTTTTGAACATGAAGAATGGAATCCATGAAGATCATTTAGGTCGAACTAACCTACATCTTTGACCTGATTGAAGGAAGAATCACAAGAGATGTCTTTTTTCTCATGTTTAGAGTGATTTTCAAGGTTCTCTTGGGTTTATTGGGTGATTCATGATTAATTATTGATAGGGGAAGGTCAGTGAGTACTTATGAATCCCCCAGTTCATGTTAGATGGGGTAATATTCTAAAGGGGTTCTATCTACATGGGAACCTCATGAAAAGGGGCCTCACATGAAGGGTCCATGTAGGGGCCTCATGTGAAGAGATTTCCTAGTGGCCTCATGTAAAGGGATCATATAAGGGAATTGGGTAGATGTATACAAAAGATGACATATTAACATGAACAATGAGGTTTTTGAAAAAACTACGGGATGCATATGAATATCTTAAAGGTATCGTGAATCACATCGATCAGCACACACACTGTGTACCCCCATACTGGATCCATGAAGCCGTAAGTCTTGAAAACATAATACATGGTTCACTCACGGATATTAAATGGTGCTTGTATGGATTCTACAAAAAATCATGTACTTTATCATTTTTTGGTAGGATTCTTTATTTTACCATGACTAGTTTTCATGTTCCTTTTTTGTATAATATGAATCTAGAACAACATACGTAAGAATTATTGTGCTGTAACCATAATGTAGGCCGAGGTTATCTAGAATTTTGAGGCTATTTAGTGCTAAAACTTTCACTCAAAGTGTCATATTATTTCTGATATCACGGGGAAAGGTCCATGAGACTAACCACTTTCAGTTAGGTTACCCTTGTATGGGTTTAGATTATTGAGAGATGCGCCTATTCTCATGCCATGAGCAATAAATTAGTTGCCTCATTAGATTAACAGTCATCAATAGTGTTGAGATTGAAATTTTTTTGTCCCATGTTGCAGGAATAATCACAAGATAAAATGAAGTGAAAAATGTGAAAATAAGTGACACCAGATGTAATGTGGAAACCCCCCCAAAATAGATGGGGTAAAAATACCACATGAAAAATATAAGGATCACTATGGGTAAAAGTGGTTTTACACTCCCTCACTATTACAAGGAGAAAACCCTCATAAATATCTCTCTTGAATAAGGTGGGGAAACCTCCTCACAAATACTACTCTAATGGGAAATTCTAGTGATGAGAAGAAAATTAAGATGATGATCTATGATATAGGGGAGATCCTCCTTTTATAGGCCCTCTCACACCTGCCTACTGCCTTCTCTCACTAGTGGGTTTGGAGGATTGGCCACTGACCATCTACCACCACATTCCCCTCTTTGAAAAAGGAAGCGGTATTGCCGCCAAGGGGAAGATATACTATGAACACATATCCCACTTCGGGATTTTATTAAAAACCAATAACATCTCCACACATCCTTTGTATCTTCCCAAAATGATGATCACGTATCGCCAAGGTCACTCAAGGATCTTCACCATCTAAACATATCACACTGAATCACCTTCATCAAGAAATCTACTAAATTTTATTTAGTATGAATTTTTTGAATATCCACACTTCCTTCCTCTACCACATATTAAATAAAGTGATATTACACACCATGGTGCATCATCCTGGAATGAAAATATTGATTACTTAAAAATTGAAAGGGGTTGCGACTATCACAAAACAATGAATTTTTTTATGTCAATGCCTAAGATCCTACAACAAATTTCCCCTTCAAATTACCTATTTGCAAGCTTTTGTAGTTTCCATGTACTCTGATCCTCTATGGATAACTCCACAACTGACTGTAACTTTAAAATCTAGGTCATAGCTCCTCTTACAAGAGTAAACAAATAACCATTAGTGGATTTCCTCCAATCAAAATCACTAGAAAAATCTGAATCAACATATCCACTAATAGTGAAATACGATCCTCCATAACGTAATGTATCATTTGAGGTCTTCTTAATATATCTCATGATCCTCTTAAATGTGCTCCAATGCTCCCATCCTAGATTCTCCATGTACAGACTAACTGATCCAACTCTATGTGAAATTTATGGTCTAGTACAAATCATAGAGAACATTAGACTATCCACTACTAATGTATATGGTACTAGAGATATCTTAATCCTATCTGGTTCACTTTTAAGACTCATCATTGAGGATAACTTGAAATTAATGGGAAAAGGGGTAGAGATTGTTTTACAGTCTTTCATGTTGAAGCATTTCAAGACTCTATGTATGTAATTCTTATGTGATAGCCAAATCTTCCAATTATTTCTGTCTCAATAAATATTCATCCTAAGATTCTTGTTTATTAGACCCAAGACCTTCATATCAAACTCCCTAGCCAATTCTGGCATCTTCTCCTAGATCTGATCATTGTTGGGGCCGACAACCAACATGTCATCCACATACAATAAAATAATGATGAAATAATTACCATTTGAACCCCTGAAATATACCCAAGGATATGAATGAAGTCTACTATATCCAAGGATCATGATATAGGAATAAAATATCTTGTACCGACACCTTGACACATATTTGAGACTGTATAGATATTTTTTCAACTTGCAAACTAAGTTCTCTTTTATCTTTTCCACAAAATCTTCCAATTGGAGCTATAGAATTCTTCATCAAGATCACCATGGAAAAAAACTTTATTCACATCCAAATGCTCTAGATGTAAACTATATGTTTCACACATCTTTAGTACTATCCGAACAATCATCAATCTAATAAAATGTTAAAATATTTCATTGAAATCAATACCTTCTTTCTGAGCATATCATTTTACCACCAGTCTTGCACGATATCTTTCCACCAGGAAATTTCTATACCACTTTATCATAAATATCCATTTATTTCTGATATCCTTCCTTCCATGAGATAATGGAACAAGATCCTAAGTCTTTCTCTAGTGCATGGATTCAATTTCTTCCTACATAGCCACCATCCATAATGATACATATTGACTATGAGTCACCTGCACAAAGGAATATGTCTCCCTATCCTTTGTAAATAAGTAGTGTGCAATATTACTCTTAGTGACATAGTCTAAGTTCCATACCGGTGTTGTTTTTTCTTGAGTTGAACATCGTGGTATAGAATCAATCGACACTTGATCATTATGCTTTGGTAATGACTAAGAGGAAACTGGTTCTTCCTTGGATTTTCCCACTACATCAATGATTTTAGTTTCTAAATTATCCTTCTCCATGTCGTGATTGGTTTCATTTTCACATTTTCTTCTCCAAAACTGACATCTCTACTACTGATAAGTTTTTAGGTAGTTGGGCCGCACAAACAAAACCCCTTCACACCATCAACATACCCCAAGAAGATACATTTCATGGATCTCGAATCCAAATTCAATATTTCTTGGACATTATTCATTGCATATACTGGACATCCAAAAGTATGTGATCAAGAATAGTTAGTGGGTTTACTAGTCCACATATCCATTAGTTTCTTAAGATCAATCTCTATTCAAGAAGATCAGTTTATCACATAACAGGCGGTACTCACTTCTTCTACCCAATAATGTTTTGGAAATTCCCGCAGTCTTCAATATTTCCCTTATTCTATCCAAAAGGGTTCTATTCATCTACTATGCCACTCTATTTTGAAGATTAGTGTACGGCACCACAAACTCTCTTTTGATTTATTTATGTTGATAAGAAGTATAAAATTCCTCACTTGAATATTCTCCACCATTTTTAATCCTTAGCCTCGCGATTTTCCTTCTATATAGAAGTTCTTTCCATGCTTTGAATGTTTTGAATTCTTCAAAAACATCTATCTTCCTCTTGATTGGGTATACCCAACATCTCCTAGAATAATAATCAATGAATGATACAAAGTACATTGATCCTCCTAGGGATATAACCAGTTCTTTCGAAACATCAAAATGGATCAAATCTAAGATCTCTTTACTTTTTTCGGTTGATGTTCTGAACTTTAATCTGCGTTTCTTGCTAAAAAATGCTAAAAAATGGTAAGGATACCTTTTTAAGACCAGGCATCAACTTATGATATACGAGAATCTTCAAGAATCATTCTGATGTATGGCTACTATTCTGATTCCATAATTTCATCAATGCTTTTATCAAGGTAGTTGATGTGACAACTATCTCTTCCTCCATGTATATTTCACCCATAAGCAGGTATAGGTTCTTTGATATCTTCACTACCTTCATTACCCCAAGTACACCCTTCACAATTATCATCACTCCATTCTTGGTGCATTCTTGCAACCGGTATCATCAAATTCTCCCAAAGACAATATATTCTTCTTCAAACCCTTCACATGACGTACACCTTGGATGGTCCATAAAATACCATCATGCATGTTCAATTTGATGGTACCAACTCTAATGATCTTCAAGGTATAGTCATTCACCATGAACACAGGTCCTTATGGGAAAATTTCAAACTGGTCAAACCATTACTGTCAAGAATCCTTGTGCCATGTTGCCCTTGAGTCGCTTATCCCTACATCATTGAGATGCTTCCTACTTTTAGCAGTCATCACTACTTCAGTGACAAGAATGAATCCCTTTACAGAAGTACTTGCCACATTCCCCTAAGATATATTTTCACTACTCTTCTTGTTCCAACAATACTTCTTGATGTTCCCATTATTTAAATAATTGAAACAGACATTGTCTTATTACTCATTGATTTGGACCTGACATGTTTTTGGCTCCCACTGGAACCAAACTCCATCATCCTTCCTCTCTCCATTGATAGAGCCTATGCTTAGTGCAAATTTTTTTATCTGTACTCCTTGTTCTTGATCCAACATTATTCATTATGAATCATGGATACAATATCATTGAAGGGAATCATATCTATCAGGATATTGTTGGGGAGGTTGATGATGAGTTAGTCATATGAATTTAGAAAACTTTAGAGTAGAATCTCTTTACCTTTAATATCCACAATTTTATAGCTCAATGTTATCAGATGATCGAACAGGGTATTGAGGTTGTTGATGTGGTCAGTCAAAAATGATGACTCTGCTATTTGAAGAGTGTAAAATTTTACCTTCAGGGAATTTTTTTTTGTGTAGTGACTTCGTATCGTATTTCATAGTGTAAGTATCCCATATATCCTTTGCTGTATTTTTCTCTACAATTCTCGATAGGACCCCTTCTTCCAAATCCAAATAGATTTCGGAAATATAATTCCTATTCATGTCTTTCCATTTCTCCTCTGTCACACCATCCATATCTTTTCCAATTGATAGTATAAAATTATCCTTCCGCAACTCTACCAGCATCTTCATTTTCCATAAAAAAAATTGTTCCCGTCAAATTTTTCAATTCTCAAATTTCACCACCATCTAGACACACTGTTACTCCAGAATATCTTCCATTCCAAGATGGTGTATTTAATAATATCAATAATTTTTTTCTGATTTGAAAGATCAACTGGATTTTCAATCATAGAGTATACTCAAATCACCAAGAATTATTAATACCCGAAAATGTGAACAACACTAGGACAAAACCTTCCTAGGATACGACTAGATGAGACTAAAAAATGACTGGCCAATGGTGTAGAAATAATCATGAGATAAAATTAAGTTAAAAAAATGACACCAGATGTAATATAGAAAAACCCCAAAATGGAAGGGGTAAAAGGAAACAGGAAAAATTGAAGGATCACTATGGGTAAATGTGGGTACACACTCCCACACTATTATCAAGAGAAAACTGTCATAAATATCTATTTTGAATAAGGTTAGGAAACTACCTCCCAAATACCGCTATGATGGGATATACTGGTGATGAGAATATGATGATATCTGTAAGAGGGGAGAGCCTCCTTTTATAGGCCTCCTCACCCCTTCCTGATCCCTTCTCCTATTGGTAGGTTTGGTGAGTTGGCCACAAACCATATACCACCACCTTCCCCTCCTTGAAAAAGGAGAGGGTGGTGCCGTCAAAGCAGAAAATATGACGCTGACAGATAATTGGATGTTTCTAATATATAAATGAATGATAGTTTTATTAAAAAAGCTACCCACCTTGAAGGCTATGTTCTATTACAAACTCTACTAGCTTTAGAGTGGGATCGACACATACTTGAGCCAGATTTGGATTGTTATGGGTCTACCATAAATAAGTCGATGGGTACCTAATGACTTGGATGTTCATTGAGTTGGGATTTACACCATGGTGGTGCCTTTAGTATAGATTATGTCTAGCACTTTTTGGGTTCAACAAATCTATAAAGAGTTTAAATAAGATATAAAGGTAGCCGACTCCACTACTATAGATTAGCGCAAGTGAAACACTATCTTTTATCAGTGTTAAGAAAAACGTGGTGATAAAAGGGTGGCCTTTATCAGTGCTAGCTAAAAGTTATGAAAAATATACTCTTTATTAGTGTTAAAAAAGCACTGATAGAGGTGTACCCTTTATCAATGTTTTTTAGCCCCGATAAAGCGTAGATTTATCAACGCTATTATTAGAACTGATAATTTTTTTAATAAAAAATATTATTAATTTATATAAATTTATTGTAGTTATAATTATAAATAAATATATATTTATTTAAATAGTTGTGAAATTATAAAAAATCTATTTATTATACTTATAATTTTATAAATATATATTATTAAATAAATATATTTTTAAATATAAGAAAATATTTGTAAATAAATATAAATATTTATAATTATAATTAGAAATAAATATATATATTTAAATAATAATAAAATTACTATAAATATATAAATATATATATTAATGAAACTATAAAAAATAAAGAATGTATTTCTTATAATTATATAATTATTTAAATATATATATATATATATTATAATTAATTAATTATAAATAAATAAACATTTATTTATACTTATAATTATATATACATATGTATATATTCAAGTAATTTAAAACTATAATAAATGTATTTATTAGACTTATAATTTTATAAATATATAAAATTAAATAAATATATTTATAAATATATAAAAATATTTATAGATAAATACAAATATTTATAATTATAAATGTAAATAAAAATAGTTATATTTAAATAATTATAAAATTATAATAAATTTAATAATTATATATATTTATAAATTATAAGTATAATAAATATTGTTATTATAATTTCATAATTCATTAAATAAATAAATAAATATTTATTATTATAATTATAAATATATATATTTATATAAATAGTTGTAAAATTTAAATAAACATATTTATTATATTTTCAATCTTATAAATATATATAATTAATATATTAATTATATATATTTATAATACTATAAATATAATAAATATTTTTATAATAATTTTATAATTACCTAAATAAATATATATAAATTTATAGTCATAAATATAAATAATTATAAATTTATAATTATTTATAAAAAAGATATTAATTATATATAATTATAAATATAATAAACATATTTATTATAATTTTAAAATTATAAATTAATAAATACTTATATATAATATTTAAAATTATATAAATATAAATATAAATATAAATATAATATATATATATAAACGAATAAATATTTATTTATAGTTATAATTATAAATAAATAAATATATACTTATTATATATATAATTTTATAAATATATATAATAATATCAATAGAGTATTAACATTATATGTTTATGAGGGAATTTTTAGCGCTAATAAAGATTCACCTTTATCAGTGCTGATAAACTGTGTCTTTATTACTACTATAATTTTAGTGTTGATAAAGACACCATTTATCAGCACTTTTTTTTGTACTCATAAATGTGTATCTTTATCAATGCTAAAAAAGCATTGATAAAGGTTGGTTTTCTCAGCACTTTTTAAGTAGCACTGATAAAAGCATTACCCAATTTTATAATTGAACCTTAATAGTAAGGTTCTTCTCTTGCACACCTTCAAGCTCTTATGGAAGGTGACAACCACCATGTCACCACTCTTGCCGAACCCCACTACCACTGCTCCTCTACTCTCACCCAACTGCACTGTCACAACCTCGCTGCACACCCGCTCTTACTAAATATTGCTATCGCCAGGCACCATTCTCCTGCAACAGCACTACTCCCACTACCCCCTCCCCTACCTCTTCCGCTTCCCCCCCTCGCCACCTTCACTCCTCCCACCTCCGCCTCTACTACCCCACTACTGAATCTACTACCCTCACCTCCACCACCACTCCCCCCCAAAGGTATAGTTCATGGAATGGTATATTCCAATAATAATGCGATTCTTAGGTTATTGACAAGCATGAATCATTTTATATTAGGGTGAATGTTTTTTGTTTCATTTTTTTATTATGAAGATAATTCTTGAGATGTAATAAACATTTGTTTTGTTAATGAATACTTTTATTAAAAAAAGTGTCGAGGACTATGTGTTGTGGATTATGTATTACACTATAAAATAAGGTTATGATCTATTGTCTGTATTGTGAAATTATTCATTAGGTTATAAGAAGTTTTATAGATATAAATTTAGACTTGGTGATTCCACACTATTTATATTTATATGGATTGTGTTTTGTTTTTCTAGAGGATTATATATTTTTAATGAATTTTATTGTATTTCTATAAGTTGCACCATAATAAATGTTATATCTATTGATTTTGAAGAATGTATAATCTTCCAAACTTATAGGTTATAAAGCGATAATAGGATATACAGTTCCACCCAATTGGTTTTCTTTGAAAATATAATATGGTGGATGGAAAAGTATCAAGATCATGGTGGAAATGAAAAACCTAGACAGATCATGAACATTGATAAATTCATATGAAGTGAGGGTAATGATTTTGGAGATTCTTTGATGAAGAAAGTTGAATTATAGATAATCGATTGAAGAACATAAAGAGAAACATTCTAAAAATTCAATGAGGATTCAGTTATTATTGATAAAAAAAGCTAAAGAAGAGGAGGAATAAGAAGTATTTCCTCAAATTTCGTGAAGATATTGTAAAAATATCTACCAATAGTGTATTTGTTTCATTAGTAAGGATTAAACTCATACACTTGAGGTGTAGTGAGTCTATATTCTATAATAATAAAGTGATCATTTATCTTTAGGTATAGATATAAAAAAATGTGATAATGATTCTATTGTAAAACTTATACAATCAGAGAACTTGGTGGATTTTAGTACACTAATAAATCTCTTATATATATCCCTTGTATGCAGCTTAATTTGGGAGAAACAAGAAAAATCGCTTGGATCATGTACTGTATTTGTTTATAAGGTTAAATGATAAACATAGGGACACCAACCAATAATCATTGAATTCATTGTCAATGGTTTTTAAAATACCAAAAGAGAAGAGGAAATATTCTTAATGATTTACAATATTCCCTAGAAAAAATAATCCCCATGTAAATCCTTTAAAATTTTGAACACATGGCTACCAAGACAATATGATAGAAATAGAATAGAGAAAGAGGGAGAAATAAAGTGGAAAGAAGAGATAAAGACCACTTAGTTAATGCATACCTTGAATTTTAATGGATAATCACCAACATTAAAGTTGAGATGAGGGGGAGGTAAGGGGTGGTTTGCATGAGGAGTCACTAAGGATTCTAGAGATGTTTGGGAGTGAAATAATATTCCTCCTATTAAATTCATATTTTTTAAAATAAATTTGTCTGATTTTAAAAAGATTCATGGGATCTATACAATGCCAAGATTCATATTCGTAGAGATCATGAAACTATCTTCCTCAAAGGTGAGAACACCCCTTTTGTTAATTAGTTTTCAATATAAGAGTTTGGGTGATTTTAAAGTGATAAAAATGTTGGAAAATATTGTTTTATTTTTTATGTGGTGAGTTAAAACTTGTGATCTATATTTAAATCCACTTTTTTTATCTATGGTTTATTTTTATATCAATGTTTTTGGTTATTTAAATATTTTAATATTTCAAAATGATATGAATTATTTCAAAATGGTGTGTGTTTCTCTTGTAGATTGGATTTTGAAGCTTATTGTGCTTTGTAATGTTTTTCAATGGCCATTTAAAGGGTACCATGAATTCCCATTTGAGTTTCAAAGGTGATTTTATAAAATTTGTCTAAAGAGTATATTGGTATGACTTTAATAAATGATAAAATGTCTTGTCATTCCAAAAATATTTTTAAAATTGAAGTCCCATTTTAAATTTTATAAAAAAATTTGTTTTCTTAAATGGTGTGATACCCTCTTATTGCCCTTTGATTCTTGTATGACCATTTTAGCATGTGATCTCATGCAGGGATCTTTATTATTGATGACATCATTTTATGGGACTTCTAGGGGTGTGGATAGGTTTATTAGTGATAACCTAGTTTCCTTATCTCCAGTTCAAGTCATTTAATTAATACATCCTAGTGGCAATTCCCATGACACTAGAATCATTTTTAAGATCATTTAGGGGTTTTATCTCTCTACTTATATTATATACCTATCAATTTATATTATTTTTTGGCACATGTTTTCTTGTAATTTTCCCCATTTTGTGAAACATGACATAATGGTTCTTGACCTTGTTCTTTATTCCTTCATTTTATGGTTTGATTTTTAATTTTTTTGAAAAGGGACTGTGAATGTATTTTAAAGAAGGAAAAAATGAAAGCGTGATTTTGATTTTTTTTCAAACTATTTTAAAAATGAGTTTTAAAAATATTCTTAAATGAGAAAAGCTAGTATGGTTTTCATTTGAAATTATATGATTGTGTGAGTTTTGAAAATGGGGTTCTAGGCCACTATGCCTTATTTTATGGAAATGGGTTGTTTCAAAACATGTTTTAGAACACTGTATGATATTTGGAAACCTATTTGAGTTTTGAAATATGTATTTCAAAGAAGGTTGTTTATGAAATATCTTAAATTCATATTTTAAAAAAGTTATTTGACCAAGATGTATTGCCCAAGGAAAAATGACTTCCAAGTAATGGTTTTAATATTATAAAAATCATAGAAAAATATTTTTAACACATTTTTATGTGTTACTAATTATTTAGTAAAAATTTATAGAAAATGTTTATTTTTCTAATATATTTCACACAATATTTTTTAGGATGTAATAAAAAGTGATCTCTTATATTTGGTAGGTTGTTGTGACTTACTTGAATTTTATATCACACTTATATTTTATAGGATTAGGTTTATTCTTGATTATTTATCATCCTTTGGATCTTTTGAGAGAGATATATGGTTGGATGGTAACCCGAGTTGATCATTTTTTTGTATTTATTTAGTTAAATATTAATATTACCGAATCAAATTGGATGGATATGAATAAATAATGAATGGATGCTAATCATTTGACAAATGAGCATGAATATGGAGTGAAAGAGTTCATTAGGATTGCAAAATATCATGCAAATGACCCTTATGAACTCCTTTGTCTGTGTTTACACTGTTGTTATTCCTAATTAATTAGTAAAGGGGAGTTTAAAGAACACTAGATCTATTTTGGAATAGATCTAAGTTATAAATGTTGGAATATACATTGGAAAAAAAATCAAATATAGCTATTGGATGGGATGAAACTGCATTTTATGGATCATTTGATATTATTACAAGTGTGAAAAATAAAGAATACAACATCGAGGATGTGATTATAGATGTGAATGATGATGAAGGTCATATTTAGGAAATGATAAGGAAAGTTTAATATGAACTTCATTATTTTACAAATTTTTTTTGAGAAGTTAAAGAGTTGAGAAAAAATTCCATTATATGTTGGTTGCAATAAATATATAGCATTGTCAGCCATACTGAAATTGTATAATTTGAAAGAAAGAAATGGATGGAGTGATGCCAGTTTTATTGAACTACATTCTCTCTTTAATGAAATGATCCTATAAGATAATGATCCCCTAAGATGAACATACGATTCCAAACAGTTTCTTTGATCGATGGGTATGATCTCTAAAAGAATACACACCCAACCTAATGAATATATACTATTTATCATGGACTAAAAATCACTTACATAATTCCCAAAGTGTGGTTCTTCTTGATATAATAAAATGAATTCATTCCTGAAAAATTTGTATGGTACCTTCCAATCATTCCGATGTTTAGGTGCCTATATGAAAGTGAGGAGATTGTAGGGAAATTAACATTGCATCCATATACAAGAAATAAAGATGGGAAACTACATCACCTGTCACACTCTCCTAAGTGGAAGAAAATAGATAATGAGTATCCTGAATTTGGAAACCAAATGAGAATCCTTCATCATGTGTCATCTATAGATTGAGTGAATCCTTTTTGTTTTCAAACTAGCAGTCATAGTAGATGGCCAATTATGTTGGAAAATTATAAATTTCCACTATGGTTATGCATGAAATGAATATAAATCATGTTATCTATGTATATATCAGGACCAAAACAACTAGGTAATTATATTACTGTTTATTTGGCTCCATTGACCAAGGACTTGAAATTATTGTGGGATTTAGGTGTTACATTGTATGATGCTTACAAAAATGAATAATTCATGTTGAGAGCCATGTTTTATGGGATAACAAATGAATTTTCTTCTTGTGAATTTTTTAGGATATAACATTAAAGGAACTAAGGGGTCTACCATTTTTGAATAAGGTAAATAATCAATTAGGTTGAAACATTCATCAAAGATTGTGTTTCTAGGACATCACAGATTTATACCACAACAACATAAGTATCGATATGGGATGATTTCATTTGATGGAATTTCAAAATAATTTACAACGCACTCTCCAATAACTGGTGATCAATTATTTGAGAATTTAAAATATGTGGACACTGATTTTGGTAACCCATTTATAAAAAACATTATGAAAAACAGTTGGAAAAAGCATTCATTTTTTTGAAATTACCATACTGGATTTGGCTGTACATTATAAATTTCCTTGATGTTATGCATGTTAAAAAAATATATGTGACAATATAATTGATATGTCTCTAAATGAACCTAAAAGACAAAGGATGTAATCAAGGCTAGATTACACATGGTTGAAAAAAGAATAAGAGAATTTTGCACTAGTGAAAGGTGAAAACAAAATTTTTTTCCTCTAGATTCTTACACTCTTTCAAGGAAAGAGAGATATCATTTTTGTAACTTCTTGAATGATGTAAAGGTTCCATAGGGGTATTCATCGAATATCAAGAATATCATGTCAATGAGCGATTTAATATTAAAGGGTTTGAATTCAAACAAATGTAATGTTTTGATGAATGATATAATTCCTATTGTTTCACATTTCATTTTTCCTAAGAATGTATTCCATACATTAAGAAATATATTTTTCCTCATCCAAGCTATATGAAGAAAATTTATAGATCCGACGAAATTGAAGACTATGGAAGGAGAAATTTCTGTCATATTTTGTGAATTGGAAATGTTATTCATGAAAAAATTCTTTAATATGATGGTTTATTTGATGTTTCACTTGGTGAGAGAGATTCAAATATATGGTCTGGTACACTATAGATGGATGCACCCCATTGAATGGTATATGAATATTTTGAAAGGGTATGTCAAAAATTAAAGTCATTCATAGGGTTGTATTGTAGAGTGATCTATTATTAAGGAATACATTGAATTTTATACTGAATACCTGTTCGGTGTGAAAAGAATCGGTATATTAACTTCTCATCACATTGGGTGGATATTGGGTGATGGAATTTCTAGAATAGATGTTGTCACAATCAATATTATAGACGAGGAGCAAGCCCACCTTTACATTTTGTATAATATTTTGGAGGTTTCCCCATATGTTGAAACCTACAAAGAAATTATTAGGCATTTGAATCCATAAATGGATTTAATATGGATTTCAAATACACATAATAAATTGTTTATAGGATGGTTTTATGACCATATTTTTAAGGATTTAGAAGAAAATATGTATTCAATTTTAGAACAAATTTGATGGCTAGCCGGAGGACCAATTGTGTATGTATTATCTTATAATGGTTATGTAATTAATTGTTATATTTTCTATAAAAATAAACGTGATGAAGATAGTACCATGAAAAATAGTGGAGTTACACTTATTGATGAAGAGATGCATGATTATGGTATGAATGAAATAAATTCAATTTATGTGAAATTTTATACTTTGGCATTAAAAAAATATGGGAGTTGGATTTTACAACATTACAAGTGATGTTTTTTTCAATAAATTTGCATTGATAACAAGAGTGTTGTTAAAATATTAGAATTGGGATTCTTGAATGTTGATTTAAATATGGAAGGGTAAAAGGATAGACTATTTATAATGGCATCATAGGAAGTATAAGTATTTTATATTCAAGATCCCGTAAAAAAAAAGTGGTCAATTGTTTTTTTATCAACCAAAACCACTGAAGGGTCAGATGAAAATTCAACTGAGTATTAACCTTTCATCGAGTTGACGTAAACATTTTTAAGTGATACCAATATAGATGAAAATTTTTATGTTAGAAAAGACCACATTGAAGGAATTTTCGATAGTCAGTAAAGGGTTCAAATCCCTTCAGCCTTAAAAAAGATATTTCAATAATCAAGTTTTATATTTTTTATAATATACATCACATAATGTTATGTTATTATCTATTCATTGATTCATTAATGTAGTCTAAATTAAATTTTAAACCACTTATATAGATAATGACTTCTGCATGTGTTAGTGCTCCCAATCCTGAGGAGAAACAGGTCTATCAACCTACTACTACTAGCAGTGCATAGAAACAATGACCTTCTGCATGTGATGGTTCTCCAAAGCATGAGGAACGTCAGGTTTCTCAACCTGTTTATTCTCATAGTGAAGAGGTACAATATCCATCTGCACATGCCATTGCTACCGCTCCATAGGAATACTATATTGACGAAGTTGAATATAAAGAAATGGTAGGTGACAAAGGACTGACGATACAGAAAAATTAGAAGCTTTATAGTTTGACGGAGGCATCAAATACGAGATTAGATAAAATACGTGGGGACAATATGTTAACCCCAACAAGGCCATGGTCAGTAGTTACATTATAATTGTCACACAACAACGCGTGCCTATTGATGTAGATTCCTAACACCATGGTTTACCCACATGTAAGACACTAATATGGGAAGAGATTATGATAACATTATGATATATTTTCTTTATTTTAAAAAACCAAATCAAATAATGAAACATTAAATAACTCTTCATCATCCCTTGAAGAGTACATTTATATTAGATTACTCCCACAAGAAATATGTATTAATACTATCTGGAAGGATTCATAAAGGTTTTTTTTAAAATTTTAATAAGACATCATCTAAATGTTACTAAAGGGAAAATGAACCTACAACCACCACTTATCTATGTACACATGATAACCCAAGAATCATGGGATGCATTTACTGGATGTCATACAGATGTTTATTTTCTGGTAAACTATGGCTAGTTATACATTGATTGATGATACATGTATTCATCACTTTGATTGAATTTTTTTTATTTATGAAATAGTAACTAAGTGCTAAAAATAAAGAACAGGAAGAAAAATCAACATACTCTCTCTGCAAAGAAAGGATGGGGTACACTTCACTTGAAAATAATTGGTATGTATTAAAAACTGCCATTATAAGTTTATGTTTCATGATACAATAAAATAAATATTTTCCTTTGTGTATATGAAGATTGATGACTCCAAATCTAAAGCCACTTCCATCCTATGCTATGTGCTATTGAAGGAGGCACATGTAAATAAATATGGGATACTAATAGATAAAAGCACCAAAAAATGTGTGGAAAACATGTGTAAGTGTGATATAATAAAAATTTAACTTGATTTAAATAGATATTACATAACAGTGATTACTTATTTTCCTATATTTTCTATCTGACAAAGTCATAGGAATCATGAACACCTGTATCAAATAAACACCTACTATCGGTGGCCTTGAAGCGGCCATAACAATATGGATGTGTCTATAATGACCCATACTTTACATACATAGATACTAATTCAAAATTTAAGAATATCCATTAAAAAACAAAACAATTCCATGATAGGACTGTATAGGTATAATGTATTTTGAAACATAGAAACATAAACAACTAGTTCATAAGACATGTACATTATCTCCCACTTATTCAATCATAACCAGACCTGTTTTTTGACATATCTTACTTAATACTCTTCTTCACACCCCGGGGAAAGGAAACAAAAAGAAGTGTGAACTCAGAAGCTCAGTAAGGGTAAAAAATGGAGATATCAATCATATCATAATCATAACATATAATAACATAACATTTGAAAATATTATCCTATATATAAAATATCGTGATATCATGCAATGGGATAAATCATAAATGTTCATAAGAATCAATGAACTTAATTCCCAATGTCATAACATAAGACATGAAATTTTTTGGCATACATATAAGCATATAAAATCATTTCATATTAGAAAAGGCTCATTGCCTAGACTATCATAGCAGACAAAGTCCATTACTGAATTGAGCTCACTCCTAATTCCAACCCTGGATTAATGAACCAAGATCATTTCCCATTCCTGACCTATCTATCCCATGAGATATAAATATTTACCCAATGCATTTGAGGGAGATATATGTTCCACCCATCTCGTAATGTAATCATTATTATGTGTACCACAAAAACATAAATCATTCATCATAGCATAATCTAAGGAATAAAATGGGTTTCTTAAACATAATTCCATCATAATCTATATAAAACCAATAAATTTAATAAATAGTATTCCACCATAAATACAATAAAATCATACTTATAATAGAGAAAACCCATATTTAAATAATATCATCTTATATGGAAAATAATTTTGATAAAACACTTGATATTAATTCTTGAGGAAAATATCCCATCTTCTTCAAGAACATTTTCTTTTCTCAAAATGCCATGAAAATTTAAAAGAAAATAATTTCATGGAAAATAAACTTTAATTATTGAAAAGGAATCTTTATGGAAATAAGGAATTATGAAATTGTAAAAATATGTTCTTGTTGTATAAGTTAAAAGAAAACATTATTCTCATCTTTTTGTTAGAAAGTCAAAAAGTATATCATATTTAAAATCAAAAAATATTCTTTTCGTACCATTTCATAAAAAATTCACCAATGGGTAAAATTGACTTTAATAAATTGTATAATAATAGAAATAATATTACATACTTAGAAAACATGGATGTGGATGATAAATATACTTTATTAAATACTTACATATAAAAAAACTCAGATATTAATGATATTGAAAAATTATCCCTTACCTTAGGTCCGGTATCCTTTGTGTATATCTGAACCTCCTATATATTGATTTAAATAATGTCATTGACTTATTCCAGAACTATAGTAACTTTTATAGTATCATATATGATCATACTATCCTCTGTTTGTTAGTAACATTATTACTTGTCCATCAGGTATTTGCTTTATTTTCTTACGCATGTTTTGTCGGATAAGTTATTATTACTCTTCTAAGGTTATTGTTATAGAATTTATAAAACTATATTAGTATAACATATATCATATTTATTCATTAAATTCATTTATATAATCATACCTTAAGGAATATCCTATAGAATGAATCATATAGTATCATAGTGACGATATGCCATATGTACGCATGAGTGACAATATCATTACCATAATTATTGAATGGTATTGAAGTGGATGGTGTATAATATTTCAGAAAAAATATCATGTTATAATAATCATATATAGTGATTATTTCTATCATTATTTCCATCCATGTAAGGTGGTGGTGACGAAATAGATTACACGATGGTGTGGAGATGGTAAGCCGTATGTATTAAATTACAACATTGATGTTTTATTTGACCTTTATAAGAGTTTGAAGAGGCCCCATTTCCTATTTCATCCCAAACATATACTTCTGCAGGTATGAAGGATGCTTAAATAATTTATTCAGGTGTTAGGGATGATGATAAAATAGGCTCTCAAGGGTTGTTAGAGCACCTAAAAGTGGTGATCTCCAACCACCAAGAATATTTACACTGCTACCACTATCCATTCCACCAATGGAATATTTATCTAAGGACACCCACAACTAGAGGGAGGTGAGATTGTTGACAATCCACCTTTACCCAATTTTGGAATTTAAATTTTTCATTAACATTCACACACTTGGTTTTAAATATACTTATTCGATGGAATATTGGTTTGTGCAGACACTGGTTCAATATCCATAAATCTCGAGACATTGGCATGTCATGGTCAAGATGTTCTTGTACCACCTAAAAGGGTATCAACCAAAATAGTGATGGTCAAAAATCAAGAGAGGCTTGACATAAACCTTGATCTAAAGGTCCTAGACACCGCCCTTATATTAGTATGAGGAGACAATCCAATTATGATGAATGAATGAAACTATAATGTTATTTAAAATATATTGACTTATAACCTTGTAATAGGACTTGTTACACTCTATGTGGCTATGTTGATGATGGAAGATAATTTTTTAAAATTTCAATTTTCAAGACTCATTATAAAAGTTGAAAAACATTAACAAGGAATTGGAAGGGAATAATTCATCTCCTATTTCTATTCTTGATCTAACTAATTTCCAATATGGTGCATTGTTTTGAAATCTCCCCTCATATTGTTCTCTCTCCATATAACTTAGCCAGACAATTTAACTAATGGATAACCAGGGTTATCCTTTCCATTCATGTAGAGGAATCAACTTATAGGGAGTCAAAAAAGGTGGACCCTCCTGGGCATCCTTGGAAGAATCCTAAAGGCCCTTCGAAAGGTTTTTCCCTTCAGGATGTCTCTACCTTACATTCTAGTCAGGCTATCACCATGGGGGAATTTCATGATTCCCCAACTAATCAAAACAAACTAAGATATGATGATTCTACAATGATGATACATAATGCTAATACATTGACAGATGAAGTACCTACCAAGGCAAGTGATGGAGTTCCCACTAAGTGGGACACTCAAGATATACCTCTCTCATAAGTGGGAACAACCAAGGATGCTTGCGATCTAAAAGTGGGTGAGTGCCTATAACACTATGATTTATCCTTTGGTATTTATTATTGTTTTATACATTTCATTCATTAGTCAAAGTAGCATCAACCAAAGAAATGAAGCTCACTTAATAGGATTCAGTCGCTATACTTCATCCATATGAGTACCAAAAGGACGAGATCACTTTGGGACCTGCAAGCTCATTGGGTGCCGCACAAGTGAACTCTTTATGTCTACTAGTTCTAGAGTACATATTTCCTTCAAAGAGTGGCTCTTAATATAACTAAGAAGAATGAAACATACAATGTTCCCCCCATCGATAAATCTGGATATGCATACGGATATTGGTATTAGATACTCCTTTGGAGGTTCTTCCTACAAAAATTCATAAGCTTCATTGCATGTTTACAATGTTGGGTTAAAGTGTATTTTATTATCACACAATCCATTATGCTATAATGAATGTCCTCCAAAAATATGAGTTGGAGATGATATCATAGAAACTCTTATTTAGGTCATAATTATTGATATAATTAACTAACCTCTAACCTATAACAATCCAAGAAGAATATCATTATACATGTGAGGCAACTAAATAAAATTTTCTTACTAAAAAAGAATCTATTTAGGTGGATCACCTATAATGGGAACTAGATGCCGATAACGATAGGCTAGAAGAGCACCAATGGCAATTTGAAGAGGACAAGACTAGAGAGAGAATTATTGATATTATGGAAGATATGCTCTTCCCTATAGATAAATTCAAGGTTGTAGAGTTATCCCAACTCAAACATAATTTAATAGAAGCCAAAAAATAAATCATTTAACTCTAATCCATTTTAGAAGGTATATTTTTGTGCACATTATTAGATAGGATAAAACTAGGGGTTGTTACACTCTATCTTTTTTGATAAATTAATGAAAAGATACTATCACTATCATTATTGGTTATACAACTCTTATTCCATCATGATCATTAATTAAGGATAATTTATAAATCTCTTAGAGAGAAATAACATGAAAAATAAATCCATCTGAACATTGAATGAAAATGAAATAAGGTTAATCACGATATCTAATTGGTTGATCCAATGATAGTTTCCTTGGATGTGTGCCCATGGATGGGTATAGCCTTAAGTATAATCACTATGCACCATAGTTAGTCCATTAAAATATGAGAAATGGTTTCCTCTTGTGCACATGCTTATAGATGGGTATAGGCATAAACACCACCACCATACACTAAATCTATTCCATTTAGATATAATAGATGGTGGGATTGTCAAGATTTCCATCATGAATAAGAATTTTGGAATAGGGATTCTAATGTCAAAAAGATATCAAGAACCACAAAATCAAACTTTTGTGAGCTTTAAATGAATATATAAATCAAAATGTTAGAAACCAAGGAGTACTCTAACATTTTCGCAATCCAAGGATCCTAGATAGCATGACATGAATTTTTCTGGGATCATATGGTGGACCCCATAAGTTTTTTGTCCTTTATTTCTCTACCCTAACTTTTGGGTAAGTCACATGCAGGGAAGGATTAGTATTAAGGAGATCATATTTTTCTCAGGGAAAATTTTATGGGATTCTAACTCAATTATATTTATGAATTTTCCATTTTAAAATTCTCAATTTGATCCAAGATCATGTGAGGTGCATGTCTAGTGGGTGAAGACTCAACTTATACCTAGGATGACCATTACAAGTCTTTTAACCAAGTGATTGTTTCATCTATTTCCTTGGGATGTTTTACTTTTTTCATTTTATTCAAATTTAGTTGGTTTTTAATGTTTGACCAATTTGACTGAAATGTGAGATAGTTTACATAGTAGTATGGGAAAGGCAAACCTGATGCGAGTGAGAGCCTAGTGTCACCAGTTTTTAATTATCACAGATGAGTGCAAGTAATTTAGGGTCATGATGCTAAAAACAAGGGATTTGACTGATAAATATCATATTTTCATACATTTTATTCTTTAATTCAATGTTATAAACCACAAATTTGTTATTTTAAGGGAAAATGGAACATTTTTAGGTTTTAGGAATAATTTAATATTAATTTTGAATTTGATTAGTTTTTGATTTTAACTATTTTAAAAAAATTTAATATTTCTATCAAAACATATTCTATGCTAACCTAAAATGTGAAATTATTTTTATAGGATTAAATACCTTCAATAATATATTTCATTCATACTATCCAAGTGCCGAATCCAAAACATAAGAGGCCCAAATTTAGATTACAAATGGGGGTTTGGTATCCTTATATAGTTTTGCTGAATTTTAATAATGATTCCATCTCTCACAAAGTACTAGTACAAATGAGATGAAATTTTAAATTAGGATAAAGAAAATACTAAAAAACATTTTTATCTAACTATTTATTATCATGATTATGTTTTTTTCAATTTTGTTAATTGATAGGAAACCAATAAAATTGAATTGGAAGATATTTTTAGGATATAAAAGTTATCTCTAGTAATACTATCATATAATTTTATAAACATGTCCAATAAATATGAAATTATATTGGAAAATGCATAAAAATTTAAAAAAACATTTTAGATGATAATTTTCTAAATTTCAAACATTCAATGGCCCAGATATATTCTGTATTCTGGAAGGTAAGACTGGTGGGAAATACACATCACCACTTTCTTATAAATTTATACCTCTATTTACATTCGAAGTACTTATCCATTTAATTATATAAGTAAGTGATTTTTTATCCTATATTTTTAATATATATTATATTTTCATTCTATAGTGCCCTGGTCTAACATCCCATCCCAAAATCCACTAATTTGGTGCCCCAAGTTGGTTCAACACATGACCTAAGGTGTGCCACTCCATATGCCAAAGGCTGCTGATTTGTAGATCATGTCTATGGAGGCACAAATGGGAATCTATACCCACTTATAAGAGTATAAAAATAGTGGAAATAATATTTATAGGTACAAAAATAAATATAAATGCTCAGTTGAACATCACACAAAAAGTTCCTATAATTACCCAAATGAAGTATATTATAAAAATGATATGTACACTCTAAATGTTAGGATATCATAAAATAAAAACCACAAATGAAAAAGATACAAAAAATACCTAAACACAGTCCCAACCTCCAGCCTAGTCCAAACATTTATGCTCTATCCCATCATTCCAAAAATAAATAAAGAATAGGGTCCTTGTCATGAACATATACTTGAAAATAAGAAGCATCCACTCAGGTACCCAAGATCCATAGTATACTAAGAAGGATGATAGTACAAATCAGTAGTCCACCACCAATGGTGTCTAAAGAAAAACCATTCTAAACAACAGAGTAAGTAGATAACCAAAAGATAAAATAAACAAAATAATAAAACAATCATTTTTCATAATTAAAATTTAATTAATTATCCATTTGGACTATAGGGTTCCATTGTATCACGGAACCAACAAAAAATACTTCACTTATATTGAAGGTCTAAATAAAAAATCATAAGGGTCCGATAATCTAAATAATAAGGGTATTTAATAATTATTTCAATCTTTGTGCCCAATAGAATTGAGTTTATTACGAAGACTATATCAATTTATTTTACTACCCAGATAGTCATGTGAAAACCCTACCCATAATAATGATCATAATATCTAATTCTATAGGCTAATGGATCATTCTTCCAACACCATATCCGTAACAACGAGTGTCATTTGAAATGCTATTAGTGTATGGATTGTCATGTTGACACCTTATCCATAATAAGAAGCATCATTCCCATCACATCAAGTCAAGGATTCCAAATATCATGTATATCCATCCTATAACAGGGATAATAAATGGTATGTCCAATATCCTTACCCATGGGTGGGATCCATTGTGTCCCTCATCTCTAGACATTTCATCAATTCACAGTTCACAAGGTCCAACATACATGGCATTTTCATGAATAGTGTACCCATTATAACATTCATTATTTCTCAAATTCTAACATACTCAAACTCTTGGAACAAACACTTATATAACCCCTTTTTCAATTTATTCATTTAATTGTACATTTAAACATTATTCATAACTATTAATAATATTAGAATTCCCTATTTTTCATTTCCCATTTACCTTTATATTATATGATTATAAATTAACTTTTAAATGTTAAACCAATGGACTTTTATTACATGATAACATGTCGAACCAAAGAACAAAAAGTTTAATCTAATAAACCCTCTATTTAATTATTTACCAAGGTCCTAATGAAACTTTAAAACCAAAAATTACTCAAATGAAACTCAACCCCTTTTCACATGTCAAAAAAATATTAAAACCAAGAACCCTTCTTAAACATTTGGAAGACACCACTAAAAACATGGGCTTTACCTTTTTAGAAACCAATCAAGTACTAAGACCTTAATTTTAATTCAAAATCATTAAAATATCCATTAAGGATGTTTCAAAAAAAAGGGGGAACACATCCTCATCTCAAATAAACATTTAAAATCCTTTCTAAACTTCTTTAATATAACCTTGTAGTCAACACTCCATTTCTAATCATCATCCTATTCAAAACATGGGTTTTTTCCTCATTAAAAACCAAAAATAGATCAAAATATAAGGAACAAAATTTAAACAATTTTTAAAGCCTCAATGTCATTTCAAAAAATCATAGCTTAAAAAACATTTCAAACTATCCACTTAACATGTCATAACCACTCAACCTCAAAATTATATCAAGAATCCCTTTAACCATGCTATAATACAAAGGATAATCAAAACCCATTTACTCTCATAAATTCTCTATCTCAATGTTTAAAATTTCATCACACCACTTTTATGGGAATGAAATACCCCATACACATCCCTTAGTACATTCTTAAATCATTAACGAACCCGATGGGTTATGTGAAGGGAAACATACACCAACATAAGGCCAAAATTACTTTTCTTAGTCACGGGAACAAAAATATTTCAAGGTAGTATATTAGAACTACCACATACATAAGGACAACATCATTAATATGGGAAACATACTATAGACCACCTACCTCACACATTTAGAAAAACATTATTCCAACCATGTCCCTTGATTTGAGATAAAATAGAGTCAATCAATAAGGTTAAGAACTCACTAGGAATATTGTTAATATGATTTAGAATAAGAGAAACCATAAGCTAAATCCTCTTATATATAATGGAAGGAAACAAATTTAGAGTCTTACACATTGCTTGGATTCATAATAAAAGGCAACACAAAACACTTGGAATGAAGAGAGATTCATCGTTGGAAGAATTGGGAGCTCCTAGTTTAAACCCTTTGGTACTAAGGGTCGAATAAGGATGAAAATTGGATTGGAAAGAAATAATATCAGAAGGAAATTGTGAAATTTACATTTTTTAAGGGGAATATTTTTTCACAGCATGGTTGGACAAATAATATTCCAACCTTGGGGTTCTCTTTATCCAAGATAGAACCAAGCCACACAGTTTTTGGGAGGTACCGAAATGGTTTAAAAAAATGTGCAGTTTTTGTGTTCCCTCATCTTTCCAAGAGGACTTTGGCCACATAGTTTTCTAGGAACCCCACATTGTTATCTCTTACTATTTTCAAACCATTGACGTTACATAGAATGTCCCATTTCTTTATGATTTCTTTATCTTGAACACCTGAGACATCCCTTAAACCATTCATATTCTTAGGAACACTCCATTAACCAAGACAAAGGTAGTTCAACCAAAATTTAAATAAAAATGTAATTTATAAAAAGGTTAATATCTTACACCTTACCACATTATAACAACTCATCCTTGATCTACACACCCAATAATCACTATAACCCTAAGGTAAATGGTTAGTAACTAGGCCCACATATCTACTCCAGTCTCCCAAGTTTCATCATGAACACATTCTTGATTTCATAACACTCTAACCAAGGGCACAATATTAGCCCAAAGAATATTCTCACTAAGATCCACAATATACACCCAAATTACAACATTCACCATTTTTGAACCTGAAGGTGACACAAAATTAGTGTCACCTGAATGATCATATGATCATAAAACCAAATACCCTGACCTACATTAGGTAAAAATTATAGTAAATGGCTCTAATTGGATTTTGAAAGCCTTATAAAAAACATTGGAACAAACTCCATCTCAAGGCACTCAACTAGCTAAAACCTGATCCAATGCCAGTTATCAAAACAATAATATAGAGATGGTTCTTACCCGATACCATCTAAATGAAACTTCTTCCATGTTATCACCTTCTCAACATACATAGATATAGGTATCCCTACCATAAGTTTTCACCATACCACCGAAAATATTTTATTCTTTTCACCCCTTCCATTAAAAAATTCCAATGAACCTCAGACTCACAGTCCCAAAATGTTCTCGACATGGTTTCCATCTCAGTACATCAAAAAACCCATGAGAATTCCAATCAACACTGGCACCCATAATTTTAATAAAAAACCAACTAAAAAGGTTGAAAACACATCATTTGTGTATGAGATGTGAATAATATGTATTTTCCTCAAAATAATGGCTTCATATAAAAAATAAAACCCATATCCTCTAAGATGACATGATATATGTGGTTTATATCTTACCAAATTTGTTCCATACAATATCCCAAGTCGAACTACCCCTAGCTGAATAATCTCAAAAACACCCAGCTCCCACTTCTAGTGCATTTCTATCTTCCCTAGTTGCGGCACCTTCATTCCCAAAGGCATTCCATGACAACTCAACTACACATGTTAGAGTCCACAATCAAACCCCAGTGAGGTTTCACAGCCACAACTAGTACTATCCCAAAACTTTTATTTTGAATTTACATACACATTGACCCATGTCCAATATAAACACCTCAAATTGATTTCTAGAACCAATTAGACCCCAAATACAATGCACATCTAAATCATTCAATACATATATTTTCTTGGAAACATTCTTAATAGATTTTGAGCACACACCTTATCCATTCTTCACTCGAATCCCAGTTCCACCTTGATCAATCAACAACCAATTCTAGTTTCTCATGAACCTTACAATATGAGGGTCATACTTTTTTGATCAACACATCACTCCTTACTATAGGGGGTGTAATTTTCACCACATAACTCAAGAAACTTCAACCATTACTACTCATATTCTAACCATATATGAACACTAGAAGTGGATGTGGAAACCTAAATATCATCTGAGAAACAGATAAAAAGGCTAACTATATCCTATTATTGGATTTCAAGAACAGAACCCATGTCATTTGTCAACATCCATCCACTCCCAAGGACTTAAATTATAAATGAATGACGGTTCACTTCCCACCACATGACTTCACTTACAACACTCCATAAGTGAAATCTACATAGAGTCCCATTATTAGAATAGAATTAAAACTTAGATAGATTTGTGTATAGTTGATCCCATCTCAGGGTAATCAGAATGGGGTCAATATGTTGGAGATGATCATCCGTACACTAGAAATACACTAAAAGTTCATCAAAAAATACCACTACAACCTTATCCATTTTTGATGTCACCTATAGATATAGGGAAAAGTAAAAACCTAACAAAGGCCTTGGGTCTACATGCCTCCAATAGTCTCATCAATTCTCATCATAGTAATCCAATAGGGATTAACTATCCAAAATTCATCACCACCTCATGACTCTCCTTAAAGAAGCCATGAATTACCATTCTCTATGGCTATATCTCTACTACACTACTTGATTCCTTCCAAAAAATGACAGTTTCTTGTTCCCGGGCCACCTATTCACACATCTCAAACAACATCGCACATCTCTAAAAAATTCCTACCATTCAGACCATAGTTAAAACCCTAGTTTACGAACATTATTATGACTACTATTTAAATATTTATAAAACTCCCATGAGTCCTATGTCACCAGAACGAGGCTCAAATTCCCTCTCAAGAAACTTACCATGAATCCTTGCCTGTCATCCTCCTCGGGCCAAAGGAATCCTCAGTGGTTATATCACCTATCCTTTCAAAAAACCTAGGTCCAACAAAATGACCACCCATCACCTCAAGTATCATTCCAAAATCAGAATCATCTATCCACAGTATAGCCACCCCTATCTCATACATCCCGAATTAACACTGACAATAATACAAAAGATGATCAAAACGGCTGGGTTAGGCATATGAATGATCTCAACCTTCTGAAATAAACCTCAAAGACCACTACAACCACTCAAAGATATTCCCATAGAAGAGAAACCAAGGCATAACCAAGAATTTTGTAAAAACTCAATCAAAACTATTATACATGAATTACACCTCCAAAGAATCTACCAATGCTTCACATCCCAAAGTACCCACAACTTTGGGCTATCTTCCATCATGGTTACCCTTGATTACCCAAATACATTGACTCATGGCCAAAACCCAAGTCATATTTGTAAAACCATTGTCTCTAACACTAATATATACACATAGAACCTCACATAAGAAATTGGTCATAGGTAGTACTCCAACCCCTATTCCAAAACACATGGTTCCATGCATACCAAAACTAACAACTTACTCTAGGTTCCACACCCATAGCAACAAAACCTCTACTAATGACACCATTAACCAACACACCTATTTCAAGGTCCAAAAAAATCCACATTATAAAAAATCACTAAGATCACCACATACACATTACCAAGAAATACCACACAAGTTTAAGGTCATATCCAAACCAAAGTCCTAAAAAGAAACATTACTCTATTCATCACATCACATCCCATCAAGGCCTCACAACCTATGTACAAGGTTCTAAAAAAATAGTGCAATCTTAGAGCCTAAACCATCCATAGATAGGATCAGATAATAATAGATGGGATACCCATTTCCAATTTCCCAAAAAGATCGATCAATTATCATTTCCCTTTAATTAATATTTACCATTTAAAACCCAAGGATTATCATTTCAAAACTTTTCATTAACTAATTATTCTAGATTTTTAGTATTATTTAACTATCAAGATACTTGTTTTTTGGGTAAATATAATTGAATTCACAAGTTATAAATGAAAATCACCTTTGAGGTTTCTTAATAACACTTTATTTAACCATAACAATTACTCTACAATCCATTTATATATTTATATTACCCAAAAGTCACCTAAGGATTTGTTCAAGTAGAGTGACACTATAAAATTATATATAAACCATATAAGTTTCTATGGGAAGTTTAAATATGACACCCTTTAATTATTTTATAAACATAGGAAGATATGAATGACTATTAGGCATATACCATAAACAGATAATACAATATTATCGTAATGAATCCCAAGGAACCATCAATCACAGGTAGCATATAGATGACCTCTAAATCCTATGTGCTTAGCATGATGCATGAAAACATATCATCCTTCTATACTAGGCTAATAGATAAAACCTCATAAATCAGTAAGATCACATCTAAGTTCACTACTCAAGGTGGAAATACCCATGAATGGTAAAATCATAAAGAGAGAAAATTAATCTCCCACCCCTAGAAACTAATTTTTACATAGTGTGTGGGGATATAGTCACCCATCCATGAGATAATTACCAAGCTCCAAAAAGATCATAGTATCTTATCTATCATGCCTAAATAGTAATACAAAAGAAACCTACCTTTGGTATCACTTTATAACATCCTAGCAAGAGAGCCACTAATCTAGTTCCCTGAGCCAATTCACCACATGACCTCAAGTATGCCTCCCTGCATGCCAGAGGTTACTGACTAGTAACATGGGTATATGCAACTATAATGTGGAGAATGTACCCACTTTTCAAAGTAGAATGAAAACATAAATAATATCAATAGGTACACCAACCAATATAAATGGTCAATGTAACATCATATAGAAATATTTAATAATAACCCAAGTGAAGCATGATATAACAATGATATCTACACTTTACATGTCAGGTAGACATGTCATAAAAACCCCATATTCCAAAAATATGAAAAATTTCCAAACATGGTCCTGAGATTTTACCTAGTCCAAACATACCATGACCCATCCAATTATCCAAAACATAAGTCAATAACCAGGTCCCTATCCTAAAACTTTAACTAAAAATAAGTATCATCTGCTAGGGTACCCAAGTTCCATGGAGGACTAAGCAGGGTGTGAGTAAAACTCAGAAGTCCACCACCAATTGCTCCTAAATAAATAACCAATCTAAATAATTGTGTATGTATATAACCAATGTATCAAATAAACAAGACAATAAAAGAAACATGATTCATAGTAAACATTTTATAAATTATCCATTTGGACTCTTGGATTTCATCGTATTTCTCAAGCAACCAAACCCACGTCAACCATACAAAATGGATAAATAAAAAATAATAAGGTTTAGAAATTATAAATAAGAAGGGAATTCACTAATCATCTCATTTTTGGTTCCCAAGAACATTGATTCAATTTCCAATACCATATAAATTAATTTTAGTGAAAGGAACATAATGAGAACCTGTAACACCCCGAGATTTTATGAAAAATATTCTTTTTAATTACATTAATGTCTTGTGTTGTACGCTACACCAAAAGAAGCTTGCACAACACGTATCCTTGACTTTCCTTTCATTACACACAATCATGACCTTCCTTGATAGCGTGTGTAGTACGCAATACCGAGTTTCACTAAACAACGATATGCTATTAAAATATTATTAAAACTAGCCGTTATGAATAGTAATAACCACTTTTTGAAATTTTGTAAATTTTATTTTTCAAAATGGACTTCATTTTTTGGATTCAGAATATCGAAATTAGCCTAGGGTGAAATTTTGGTATTTTTCTGAAAACTTTCAATTTTTGATGAATAGTGAAACCACTAAGTGGTAGTTAAAAAACTGAATTTTTCATAAAACTTAATTTTACCGCATCTGTGAATGGAATTTCGAAAATCCGAGAGACACGGTTAATATCAAGGACTAAAATGTGGTTCAATGAGATGAAAATAATTTTTGGTGAATAGTAACTTTTTACTTTTTTTTACCGCGGTTAATAGTAAATAGGGTAACTAAGGGTAAATATGATATTACTATTACCCTAACACATGTCCTAATTCTATTGGATAAGTGTAATTCGACCAAAAACAACCCTATGAATATAATATGACCATTTAGATCCACTTGGATTAGATTATGACATTTAGTATTATTTTATTTAATGAATAGTTTAAATAGTTAAAATCAAAGTTTAATAACTAAAACATTTTTAATATGGGTTTATACATAAGATAAATTCGATTATAAATATTCATTAGAAAGATAAAAATATTTCCTACATAATGATATTTTATTTATAATTTTTATACTTTAAATAAATTAATTTATTTATGACACAACGATGATGCAGTAATTACCCTTTTAAGGAAATGTTAACATAATTGATGTTATAAATACCCAAATAAATGTAATTTGAGACTTTTTATGAATTCCACTAATTTTATAGGTTACTATGATATATTAGTGTTGATTTAATCAACTTGGTTCGAACATATAATTCTGTTATGACTTTCACAAAAATCATATATCAAATAGTGTCAAAATTGACACAAAATAGTTTTTAAATCAAATATTATATTATTAATTGTTATTTTATTCCTAAAAATCTATGGTTCGGACAAATGACTTAGATAAGGATATATATATTAATAATAAACAATTTGGGGTTTGTTTGGCATGTTATAGTAAGTGTATTAACCATATAGTGTAAGAAAACAAAAAGACACAGTAAAAGTTAAATTATTTAACATAGAGTTAAATCTAATTGATAAGGTTAAAATAAAAACCTAAACTTGTCTAAATCCTATTGGTTGATAGGATTTCGACCCATCCCCACCTTAGCCTCGAAATAAATCAATTTTCAGCTATTAAAACCGAACTTGACTTTATAATAAAATAATATTTTTAGTTATTCCAAAGGTGCCCCTCTCCTCCCTTATAAAAGGGCACCTCCTCCCTCTCTTCCTCACACAACTTTGAGCTTTCAAGCTCGGCCAACCCCTGCCAAATTCTCCTCTCCACTTCCCTAGAAACATCCTAGAGGTTCTGGTCTTCCTCAAAGACCAATTTTAGTGCCCTAAAAGGAGGTCTCAAAGAAGAACTTCAAAGAAGAGGTAATTTCCGTTACCGATTCTTTCAACTTTATTTCTTCTTCCACTTATTCTTCTTAGGTTGTTTCATTATGAAGTAATAACATCAGTATCACTCATATACTGATATGTTATTATAAGTATGAAACAACCCTATTTCACCATCTATCCATCCTACGGAAAACAAAATCACCGCACGTGCGTACTTACGGAATACCGTCTCCACGCCGTGGTGTAATTTCTTTTTCCACCAAAACCTTACATGGATGAGTATTATGGTGTAAAGAATAACTATACATAGTTATTATAACATCATAATTATTCTGATATATTGTATCATCCACTCAAATTCAAATCAATAATTATGGAAATGATATCATCGCTCGTGCGTACGTACGGACTACCGTCTCCACGACGCGATGAGATTCATTCTCCATGTTAACCATTTAAGAATGATTAAAAAGTATATATAAGAAATAATAATGAAATATATGACATTATAAAGCTACTGGATTTATGTATATATGTATGTCATCTACTTACTTCCATTCAAGATAATAAGGAAAGGAAAACAACGTTCATGCGTACGTACGGACTACCGTCTCCATGAACGGTGTGTTTCATTTCATTTATCTATATATTATATATATATACTGAATATATATGATATATAAATCATGTTTTATATTCTGAAGTAAGTAAATCATGATATAAGTAATAATAATGTCAAGAACAACAAGTCCAAACACCTACGATAAATGAAACGATTTTACCCAAAACGCTTCTTTAACATGGAATTTACAAAAGAACGGGTAGTATAAAGTCATAAGTGAACCATATATGATATAATAAAAATGAATATGATTCTGTAATAAGTTAATGACATTATTTAAATCATTATACAGGAGGTTTGGATATGTACAAAGCATATCAGACATAAGGTAAAGGAAATATCACAATCTCACTTTTATCCGAGATTGTTTTTACTTTGGTAATTACTGGGGTGTATTTTATCATCCACATCCATGTTCCATCAATATGTAATATTATTTCCTTCCTTCTACAATATTTTATATCCAATTTTACCCTTCGGTAAGTTTTTTGTAAAATATATGAAAGGAATCTTTTGTCGTTTTTCGTACGAGGTACTTTTTGACTTTTACAACAAAAGTACGAGAAGAATGTTTTTTTTAACTTATACGGGATGAATGGATTTTTAAAACATTATTTAAAAGAAGATTCCTTTACAAGATTTCAAGTTTATTTTTAATCAACTTCTTTTAGTTTAAAATTGTATGACATGTTAACAAAAGAAAAGTGTTTTGAAGTAAAAAGGATATTTTCCTCAAGAATGAAGTTCAAGTGTTTTATCAAAATTATTTTCCATCTAAGATAATAAAGGGTTCTGTTTTTATCCCTATAATTACATGGATTTGATTATGTTGTGATGGAAATATTTTTATGAAATCCTTTATCTTATATGAATTGTTTTATGATGTCATGATGTTTAAGATTCCCATTTGTATTACATAGATTATGCAATGATGTATGGTTTATGATTTTGTGGCACACATAAGAGTGGTATCATTATGAGATGGGTGGGACCTATATCTCCCTCCAATGCATTGGGTAAAGATTTTATATCTCATGAGATAGACATGGCTGGAATGGTAGGTTATACCGGTTCAGTGAAACAGGACTGAAACGAGGGTTACTCGATTCAGAAAGGGACTTTGTCCACTAAGATAGTCTTGGAAATGAGTCTTGACTAACAAGAAATGATTCTCTATGATTATGTGTGAATACAACAAAGTTTCATGTTTTAAGTTATGATTATTGTGATTACATTTCACTGCCATGATTTATCCCATGTTATGAAATTATGCTCTCTTTTGCAGGTTATGATTTCCAAAATGTTATGTTCTTATGAATATGATGTGATTGATATTTCTTTTGTTTACCCTTACTGAACATTTGAGCTCACCCTTTTATGTTTTCTTTTCCCCAGGATATAAAGAAAGGTTTTAGGTAAGAAAAAAAGAAGATCTTTATGGGAGATGTTGAAGATCTTTCACCACGATTAGAAGATTATATTCCGAGTTTCCAAAGACACTAAACTATTACGATCCTTGTGTGTGTGTGTTTTTGTTATATACTAAGTATTCCGAAAAAGTATAGTAATTTCAATGTACGTCAGGCTCCGGGTCTCTACAGTTGGTATCAGAGGAAAGGTTTAGTCAACCTTTGGAAACTAGGATGCGAGAACTTTAGTGAGATCCCTAGAGATATTTATAAGGTTTGTCTAGGGATGTCCCTAAGGATAATTATACGTATATGATACAGTCCTATAACTACAGTAACAATCTTAGAATTTAACCTAAGAAGTTAGATATTGAGGATACTCCCCCTTTATAATGTTGTTTTCCCTAGCGTGATTTTTGCCTCTCACACTATTCTTTTTGGGTTTTAGACGATGGCTGGAACCCGAAGGAACCGTGTTGATCAATGCAATGGACAATGCAATGATTGTCATCCTGAACAAACAAATGTTATGAGAGATGGAGTGAAAAATCTTATTGATATCCTTACACAAGCTATGAATCATTCAGGACTTCCAAATGAGCAGAGAAAGGAACAGTATTCTATTGAGTCCTTCATGAGGCAACGTCCACCTTCTTTCAGTGGGACTTCCGATCCACTTGTTGCTGAATAATGGATCAGTACCACTGAAAAGATATTTTCAGTTCTTCAATGTTCTGAACATGATAAAGTCATCTTAGCAGTATATCGTTTGGAAGGTGAAGCTGATCAATGGTGGAATCTGATCAAGAATACGAGGCCAAGAGATGAAATTGAGTCCATGGAATGGGACGAGTTCAAGAACATGTTTTTCAGTAAGTACTTCCCTCGTATTCTTCAAACAAAGATGGAAAAGGAGTTTCTTGAGATGAAGCAGAAGGATGATGAATCTGTTGGTATATACGAAGCGAATTTTACATGACTTGCAAGGTATGCATCTGGCATTATCATCCAACCTGAAAGTAAAGTTGATCGATTTTTTAGTGGCTTAAAACCAAGTCTTAGAAGGGAATTACCTATAAGAGACTTCAGTAGCTATGAAGAAATTGTGTGTTGTGCTATCAAGGTAGAAATGGAAGTTGGTGATACATATCCATCTCATGGTTTTGACAAGAAACGAAAGATGGAGTTCAAGGAGAAATCTCAGAATAATGGTGAAAAGAAGATGAATGTTTCCTTATGAACAAAGTGTGGAAAGAAGCATGGTGGAGATTGTCTTAAAGGGACTAGAAAATGTTTTAAGTGTGGAAAAGAAGGTCATCGAGCAGCTGAGTGTCGAAGTAATGGAAAAAGGGTTTCTAATGATGTGAATAAAGAAAACACTGCAGAGAACGCACCACCAACACTTCAATGCTTCAAGTGCAAGGAAATGGGGCATTATGCTAATAAATGCCCTAATCCAAGGGTTAGTGATGATCGACATGAGCAACCGCTTAAGGAAAAGGATAAAGGGAAGTCACATGCGATCACTATTGGCGATGTTGAATATGACAACGATGTGGTGGAATGATTAAGTGTTTATGTAATGGGATTCCAAAATAATGTTGTATCATGGAGTATTGGAATATTTATGTATTGGTATAATGTGGTATTCAAAGTGATTGAGATTTTTTTGGAAATAAGACGATATGCGCATAATGAAGGGAAAATGAGAAAATGAAATGTTTAACAGTATTCATGAGCTCATGATTGATATAAGGACTAAGTGATATCATGGTTTGATTATAAAGAATTTTGAGGATTTTGGTATGTGGAAAGTGCTTAACTGCATTCATGTTTTCACTAAGGTTCAATGGGTATTCAAGAGAATACATGATTAAGGACTTTGAATGTTTAGAATGTGACCAACAAGACATATCTTATGATATATGGGGATCAACGATGGTATTAAATCTCTGGTAATTGTTTTCACTATATTATGAGAGTGGACTGCAGTATTATGGGTAAGCCTAAAGATTAGAATGGATTATGTTGGACATAAGTTAGTATTGTTTAAGGATAGAAGTTTTTTTCGATATTATTGATGGGCTGTTATAGTAATATAGTTTTAGAAAAAGGACAACCTGCAGGACGGGCGACAACCCATCGCGTCGGACCAGGCTGTGGGAATCGAACCCACAACCGAAGTGCGACTGGCCTTTATCGCCTACCACTGGCCTACAGGAAGTCCCTGTTTAGTAGAAACTAGTTTTATTATATTAAGTAGTATGATATATGAATTATAAGTCCATTTTAGGAACCATATATGATTAATCTCACTATAGAATGACTTATGTATATTTAATAACTTTTTCTAACCTTTTGTTTAAGACAGATGGAATGACCCGTCATTCTATCACATGATCTGCTAACACTTCATGAATAACAAATTCAACTTCATTTATTTAAGAGATGAAGTGGAAATTGTTCAAGGCACGAACAACAGTGAGATTGTACCAAAATAAAGTAAGTATTTATTCTAATTCAAATTCTTCAACTTTAGGGAAACGATCTTGAAAACCAAAAATGTTGTCCTAGTGCTCTTATATCTGATTAATCAGATGGTACCTTAGATCGTCACAAATTTATGGATTTGTGATTGTTGGCTTTTCCATATCCATGTTCTCTACCACTCTCCATCAGAACATGATGGTTAGATTTCTCTTCCATATCCATATTTTCACCTATGTGGAAACCCAGTGATTAGTTTATTTGGGTAACCGTTACGTTTCATACTTTTGTTTTTAAAGATTGGTTTTGGTATTCCTTTTTACGATGTAGGTTTCTATTAAAGAAACTTTCGAGTAGTAAACCATTTATAACCCCGACGAATTTCGAGGGCGAAATTCATTTTAAGGGGGGTAGAATGTAACACCCCGAGATTTTATGAAAAATATTCTTTTTAATTTCATTAATGTCTTGTGTTGTACGCTACACCAAAAGAAGCTTGCACAACACGTATCCTTGACTTGCCTTTCATTACACGCAATCGCGACCTTCCTTGATAGCGTGTGTAGTACGCAATACCGAGTTTCACTAAACAACGATATGCTATTAAAATATTATTAAAACTAGCCGTTATGAATAGTAATAACCACTTTTTGAAATTTTGTAAATTTTATTTTTCAAAATGGACTTCATTTTTTGGATTCAGAATATCGAAATTAGCCTAGGGTGAAATTTTGGTATTTTTCTGAAAACTTTCAATTTTTGATGAATAGTGAAACCACTAAGTGGTAGTTAAAAAACTGAATTTTTCATAAAACTTAATTTTACCGCTTCTGTGAATGGAATTTCGAAAATCCGAGAGACACGGTTAATATCAAGGACTAAAATGTGGTTCAATGAGATGAAAATAAATTTTGGTGAATAGTAACTTTTTACTTTTTTTTACCGCGATTAATAGTAAATAGGGTAACTAAGGGTAAATAGGATATTACTATTACCCTAACACATGTCCTAATTCTATTGGATAAGTGTAATTCGACCAAAAACAACCTTATGAATATAATATGACCATTTAGATCCACTTGGATTAGATTATGACATTTAATATTATTTTATTTAATGAATATTTAAAATAGTTAAAATCAACGTTTAATAACTAAAACATTTTTAATATGGGTTTATACATAAGATAAATTCTATTATAAATATTCATTAGAAAGCTAAAAATATTTCCTACATAATTATATTTTATTTATAATTTTTAGACTTTAAATAAATTTATTTATTTATGACACAACGATGATGCAGTAATTACCCTTTTAAGGAAATGTTAACATAATTGTGTTATAAATACCCAAATAAATGTAATATGAGACTTTTTATGAATTCCACTAATTTTCTAGGTTACAATGATATATTAGTGTTGAGTTAATCAACTTGGTTCGAACATATAATTCTGTTATGACTTTCACAAAAATCATATATCAAATAGTGTCAAAATTGACACAAAATAGTTTTTAAATAAAATAAAATATTATTAATTGTTATTTTATTCATAAAAATCTAAGGTTCGGACAAATGACTTAGATAAGGATATATATATTAATAATAAACAATTTGGGGTTCTTTTGGCATGTTATAGTAAGTGTATTAACCATATAGTGTAAGAAAACAAAAAGACACGGTAAAAGTTAAATTATTTAACTTAGAGTTAAATCTAATTGATAAGGTTAAAATAATAACCTAAACTTGTCTAAATTCTATTGGTTGATAGGATTTAGACCCATCCCCACCTTAGCCTCGAAATAAATCAATTTTGAGCTATTAAAACCGAACATGACTTTATAATAAAATAATATTTTTAGTTATTCCAAAGGTGCCCCTCTCCTCCCTTATAAAAGGGCACCTCCTCCCTCTCTTCCTCACACAACTTTGAGCCTTCAAGCTCGGCCAACCCCTGCCAAATTCTCCTCTCCACTTCCCTATCAACATCCTAGAGGTTCTGGTCTTCCTCAAAGACCAATTTTAGTGCCCTAAAAGGAGGTCTCAAAGAAGAACTTCAAAGAAGAGGTAATTTCCGTTACTGATTCTTTCAACTTTATTTCTTATTCCACTTATTCTTCTTAGGTTGTTTCATTATGAAGTAATAACATCAGTATCACTCATATACTGATATGTTATTATAAGTATGAAACAACCCTATTTCACCATCTATCCATCCTACGGAAAACAAAATCACCGCGCGTGCGTACTTACGGAATACCGTCTCCACGCCGTGGTGTAATCTGTTTTTCCACCAACACCTTACATGGATGGGTATTATGGTGTAAAGAATAACTATACATAGTTATTATAACATCATAATGATTCTGATATATTGTATCATCCACTCCAATTCAAATCAATAATTATGGAAATGATATCATCGCTCGTGCGTACGTACGGACTACCGTCTCCACGACGCGATGAGATTCATTCTCCATGTTAACCATTTAAGAATGATTATAAAGTATATATAAGCAATAATAATGAAATATATGACATTATAAAGCTACTGGATTTATGTATATATGTATGTCATCTACTTACTTCCATTCAAGATAATATGGAAAGGAAAACAGCGTTCATGCGTACGTACGGACTACCGTCTCCATGAACGGTGTGTTTCATTTCATTTATCTATCTATTATATATATATACATATATACTGAATATATATGATATATAAATCATGTTTTATATTCTGAAGTAAGTAAATCATGATATAAGTAATAATAATGTCAATAACAACAAGTCCAAACACCTACGATAAATGAAACGATTTTACCCAAAACGCTTCTTTAACATGGAATTTACAAAAGAATGGGTAGTATAAAGTCATAAGTGAACCATATATGATATAATAAAAATGAATATGATTATGTAATAAGTTAATGACATTATTTAAATCATTATACAGGAGGTTTGGATACGTACAAAGCATATCAGACATAAGGTAAGGGAAATATCACAATCTCACTTTTATCCGAGATTGTTTTTACTTTGGTAATTACTGGGGTGTATTTTATCATCCACATCCATGTTCCATCAATATGTAATATTATTTCCTTCCTTCTACAATATTTTATATCCAATTTTACCCTTCGGTAAGTTTTTTGTAAAATATATGAAAGGAATCTTTTGTCGTTTTTCGTACGAGGTACTTTTTGACTTTTCCAACAAAAGTACGAGAAGAATGTTTTTTTAACTTATACGGGATGAATGGATTTTTAAAACATTATTTCAAAGAAGATTCCTTTACAAGATTTCAAGTTTATTTTTAATCAAATTCTTTTAGTTTAAAATTGTATGACATGTTAAGAAAAGAAAAGTGTTTTGAAGTAAAAAGGATATTTTCCTCAAGAATGAAGTTCAAGTGTTTTATCAAAATTATTTTCCATATAAGATAATAAAGGGTTCTGTTTTTATCCCTATAATTACATGGATTTGATTATGTTGTGATGGAAATATTTTTATTAAATCCTTTATCTTATATGAATTGTTTTATGATGTCATGATGTTTAAGATTCCCATTTGTATTACATAGATTATGCAATGATGTATGGTTTATGATTTTGTGGCACACATAAGAATGGTATCATTATGAGATGGGTGGGACCTATATCTCCCTCCATTGCATTGGGTAAAGATTTTATATCTCATGAGATAGACATGGCTGGAATGGTAGGTTATACCGGTTCAGTGAAATAGGACTGAAACGAGGGTTACTCGATTTAGAAAGGGACTTTGTCCACTAAGATAGTCTTGGAAATGAGTCTTGACTAACAAGAAATGATTCTATATGATTATGTGTGAATGCCACAAAGTTTCATGTTTTATGTTATGATTATTGTGATTACATTTCACTGCCATGATTTATCCCATGTTATGAAATTATGCTCTCTTTTGCAGGTTATGATTTCCAAAATGTTATGTTCTTATGAATATGATGTGATTGATATTTCTTTTGTTTACCCTTACTGAGCATTTGAGCTCACCCTTTTATGTTTTCTTTTCCCCAGGATATAAAGAAAGGTTTTAGGTAAGAAAAAAAGAAGATCTTTATGGGAGATGTTGAAGATCTTTCACCACGATTAGAAGATTATATTCCGAGTTTCCATAGACACTAAACTATTACGATCCTTGTGTGTGTGTTTTTGTTATGTACTAAGTATTCCGCAAAAGTAAAGTAATGTCAATGTACGTCAGGCTCCAAGTCTCTACAGAACCCCTATACATAATAATAATAATCATGTAAAATTTTATTAGTGCATGTATCATCATGACGACACACTAAAAATAATAATGATCCTCATTTAAAATTTAATTAGTACCTGAATCATCATGTCAGCACCCTAGCCATATAAAGGAGCATCATGTCCATCACATCAAGTCAGGTATGCTGAGTGACATACCTATACATCCTATATCAAGGATAAGGAGTGCCATGTCCAATATCCTAACCCATGGATGTGACTCATCATGTCTCTCATCTCTAAACATTTCATTATTTAACATTTCAAAAGGTTTAACATACTTGTACTTTTCATCAACCGTGTACCCATTCCAATATTAATTCTTTCTCATGATTTAACATACTAAACCTATTAGCCCAATCTATACAAAACCCATTCCACCATTTATTTATTTAGCTCAACAATTAATCATTATTCAAAACCATTAATAATATAAACATGCCCCATTTTCCATTTCCCATTTCCCTTATTATCATATCATTACACATTCACTTTTCCAAGTTAATAAAAATTGTCCCTTATGACATGCTAACATGTCAAACCATAACAAAAAAGTATTAATATCATAAAAACTCTATTTAATTATCTACCAAGGTACCAAAAACATTTAATACCAATCATTACATAAATTAAACTTACCCCTTTTTTATACATTACAAAAATATTAAAACCAAACACCCTTTCTACACATTTAGAAGCTACCCCTTAAAAAATGGGTCTTCCATTTTTAAAAATAAAACAAGTCTATAAACAATCATTTCCACTAATAATTATTAAAAGATACATTATTTAATTTTCATGAAAAGGGGAAACACAAAATCATATAAAATAGACATTTAAAACACATTAAAAACCCTTCTATTATCACTTTGAGGTCAACGCCTCATTTGAAGACATTATCCCATTAAGAAGATAATTTTTTTTATTCATTTAAAGCCTCAACCGGATCGAAATCCAAGACAAATCATTTAAACCATTAAAAAACCCTCCTAAACATTTTAGAAAATATTTTAATAGAAAAATTTAAAACCCTTCCCTTAACCTGTCATAACAACACACCCTTAAAATTATACCAAGTATCCCTTTAACCATGGTATCACATGAATGGAAATCATAACCTATTTACTTGTATAAATTCTCTATCTCAACATTTCAAATTTCATCACATCACTTTTAAGGGATTGACATGACACATGGGTAACCCATGGCCTAGTCATAAATCATTAATGGACCTTGTGGGGTCTATGAAGGGTCTCACACACTAGTATAAGGCCTTAATTATGTTCCTTAGTCAAGAAAACAAAAACCCATCAAGGAAGAGCATTATCACAGACATATACAGAAATATAAAATCAAGATAATAGTAAAAAACTTATAAAATGACTAAATAATGATCATAGATAACCAATTATCAAACCACAACATTTTATTAGAACGAAAATGGCCTCAATATCTAAGTATGAGAACTCCTAGGAAATGGGGTTCATAATATTTGGAAGAATAGAAACTAGAATGAAAATCCTATTCCATAAAATAGAAAGAAACTGATTCAGATGCATACCTAAATCTTCAATTTGTACGAAACGACAAATAAAGTGCCTAATAATCAAGGGAGATTTATTCTTGGAGGACTTAGGAGTTTTTGGTTTTCACCCTAAGAATCTTGGGGTTAAATGATGATAAAAATCAGGTAGGAAATAAATAACTTCAGAGGAAGAAATATGGAATTACCTATTTTTAATGGGGTGAATAATTATGCCACATGGTTGGAGAAACCAAGAACTAAAAATGTGGTTACGTATTTCAAATAGGGGACTAGGACACATGGTTTTGTGGAGTCCCTTGCATAGTTTTAAAAACTATAAGGCGCTCGTGTGCCCACCTCTATCCAAAAGGACTTGGGTTGCATAGTTTTATGGGAACCCCACACGATTTTCTTTTACCATGAGAAAACCATGTACCATGTACAAAATGGCCCATTTTCTACTTTTTTCCTTCCCAAATACCCCAGGACACCCACGAGACCATTCCAATTATTAGTAACACTCCATTAACAAATTTAAAAGTTGTTTACAAAATTATAATCCAAAACATACCTCCTCAAAAGGTCGAGATCTTACACTTGAACCCTCGCTCTCATATATGGTGCCACAAAAACATATTTTATATACTAGATTCAATACCAAGAATATAATTCCAAACATAACAATCCTATAATTACATGTCTTAAAGAAAATAATACAATACATTCATTCACCAGGCCTTTTAGGTTTATATCTTTAGAGAGTTAAGAAAAATAATAAACCAATAAAGGCCATGTCTTTCTCAACTAATGGAAATTTTTAACAAATTTATAAGAAACTAATTAATCCATAATAAGTGTTCAAAATTTATCATAAATTCTGTACAAAATATATTTTTATATACATATCCTGTATAACGGACTTATAACCAAGGGAAATGAAAACATAAGAAGGGGTGAGATCAAAAACTTAGTAATGGTAAACATAAACGATAAAAATTAAAGATCATAATTGAGCATAATATGATCATAAATAATAATGAAGGAATGATTAGTCATTATAATACCATAATAAACTGAAATTGAGATCATAATATATTGATGGATAATAATGAAAATAAAAATATTACATGGAAAAACAATAATTGAATTCATAGTGATGAAATAGATAATGCTGGATATCCTATTATTACTATCAAGGCCTTAGAAAAGGAATTATTATTTCCATCAAGGACATAATTAATACATATTTATTTTCATCAAGATTACTATTAATATATATTTTTGAATTTGGTAGGTATACACCAAAACCTCAAACATGTATATCGATGCATCACGAGGCTATATAATGTTGGACCCCTCCCACCAGTTGTTTTATTCCAATGCATTAATCATATAAGTGAATTAATAAACAGTATGTAATAAAATTTTATAATAACCATCCATTTTAAAATAATAATATATGGAATAGAAATTCCTTTCCCCATTTCAGTATAATGGATAACTTGATCATAATCTATCGGGACAAAGAAGGAGGATAGTTAGACAACACACAATCAACTTTATTGAGTAATTAATAAAAATTTATATAAGAATAAAAAATATAAATATAATCAATCATTCCCCAATCATTATTTGTATATAATATAGGTGAACAACCCTCAATTAAATAAATGGTAAATTGGGTATTCTCAATGTAAAGGCATTTAAAGAAAATTTATGACAATTCATGGGGGATTGTTAGGTAAGAAAAAGGAATTTATGTATTTGATGGAAAATAATTCTATAAAATCCATCGATAGAAATAAGGTAGATGGTTGTGAAAGAACATATCATCAGTGTAACAATGAAAACTCAGAAGGATGTTGACATAGATAAAAAACAACCCTCCTAAATAATGTTTTGAACAATATCACACAAAAATGGATTGAAATTAAAATTATTTGATATCGAGAGTTAAATCACCCAAATTATAAATATATATATACATTTATTAGTGTATAAATAATGAAAAAATAACATGAATTTAAATCAATTTGAATATGAAAAGAAAAATAATAGTGAAAACTTAATAGATATTTTTGAAAACAAATTTAACATTTATTTAAAATAAAAACTTACATGTTACTTTAAAAGGTAACTTTTGAAAACGCAAAGTGAATTATTTTGAAATTTTTTACATTTAAAAATATTAAAAAATAATTGACCCTTGAAATGAAATAAATATTTCTATATGGAATGTGGAGCCAAATATAAAACATTTGAATAGGAAAGGAACCTTTTGAATACATTGAAATTACCTTTATTGAAAACACATCTTGTAAAAAGAGTAACAAAATATTATTTTTATTAAAAATTAATTTTCAAAAGGAAGATTAAAAAATACCACATAATAAAATATTAGGATGGGAGAACCCAATAATGGAATAATAAAGTTTATGATTAAACTTTATAACTCAAAGAAAGAATATTTGAGCTATCAACATCCCTTACGAGCAACACACTTTATATGGTAAGAAATATTTGAGAAGGATTTATATAGCGACCCAACCTTTTCATAAATTACTATTAAATCATTTTGAAGATAAATAACATAATATTATTAAAAATAGAGGATCCAATGGTTTAGTGTCTTGGGAAAACTAGGACCATACATAACAAATACAACATCAAGCATCAACATTTATTCAATTTATTCTTCTCTAACTTTTTACTGGCACTTGACCTCTCCTTAGTACATGTAGTCACTTGAGGATATATATAAAAAGATGTGAGATAGAATCCTAGTAAAGGGATAGATAGGAACAATATAGCATGGGGTGATAATAATAATAACATAGGAAAATGATCATGAACATAAGAGGAAGCATAAATATAAGACTTGAAATGTGGAAATACATAAAAATGAAACATCATGTCTTAGTGGTTAACTACCACACATACTTGTGAACAAAGATAGAATCTTGTTCACACATAATTTCACATTTACTCATGATATTCATCACATTACCCAATGCATTGGAGCAGTGAATAATTCCGGCACACCCGTCACATTTAAACATTCATATTGCGCTATATAATTCCAGGCGCACCCGTCACATCATAACATTATCATTTATCATGCATGCCATATTACAAAAATAAACATAACTAACCCATGAAAAGGAATGGGTTTCATCTCAAAATAAAACATTCACAAACATTGGGTTCCCAAAATAAAGAGGGAATAACATACATATAACAAGAACCGTTAATCTTGAATTAGAAGTAAAAGGTGTGTTCTTATAAGAATAGTTCTTTTGGAAAACATTTGGGTTGACATAAATACGAGTGAAAAAGATGTATATCCCAGAAAAGGAAATACAACTATGATCAAAATATTTTTAAGGAGTAACCATATCAAAAAGGAGTGAAAGAGGGAGAACCCGAAGGATGAAAGTTGGGTTCGATAATTTCCCCCTACCTGGTATCCGAACGCTTCCTTCACATTAATGTCTTGTATAATGACATTATATTCATTAATTAGAAACTAAAGAACCTTTTATAAATGAAAATGGTTAATTTTGGTTTCATTATTTTATTTTATGGGCCTTTTTATGAATTATAGTGTTTAAAAACATTTTTCGAGAATGTTTGTTTTTATGATTTTCTTGAGCGGTTCGCTTGTATTCATAAATTGAAGTTCGGGTAGAACATGGTTAAACATCCAAAACTGATATTAGATGTTATTAATTAAATTACAGAAGTTAAAATGATCTTATAATGAATTACATTGTATACTATGTGGATGAATCATTAGATAAGAATTAAATGATGATTGTTTGAGTTTATTTGGACGGTTTTTCGACCACGATGAAAAAGTTTTGATTAATCATTTAGTAATATATACATAAGTAAGTTACTGAAGTTTAAATAGGACTTAATACACATAATATAATATGGTTCAACCATAAAAATGGTTTCATGACAAGATCTGAAGGTAGAAATGGAAAAAAGAAATCATCTCATTCTCGAAGGTGATAAATTAACACCTCATGAACAACGTTTTCTTTTATAAAAAAAAGGAATTGGAGAAGAGGGTTGGATAGTATAATATCTCATTAGTATCATAAAATTCCAGTAACTGTATGATACTGTAGTTACCATTCCATTTGGACAAATATAGGTGGGGAGAGAATAAGAAAAGATCAAGAAATTGAAAGGAATTTAAAGGAAAATAAGGAGAGAAATTACCTCTTGAATCCACCTCTTGAGATCCTCCTTAAAGGGCCTAAGATTTGTCTTTTCATGAGACCAGAAGATTTTGGACATGGGGTAGGGGATAGGAAAGATTCTTGGGCATAGTTTATACATGTCTTGAAGCTAGAGAGGTGTGAGGAAATGGGGGTGTGAAGGGTGGTTTTTATAGTGGGGGGGGGAGGGTTTTCTTAATATAAAATTAATTAATTTATTATTTCCACACAAGACAATGAATAGTGAGACATCCATGACATAGAATAGTAATTTTATAATGGGATATAGAACCAAGTGGTATTACATCAGTAGAATGTAACTACTTGACCCCATTTACCCAGATTCGGTGCACTATTACATAACATTGGCATGATCACAAAAGATCAACTCTCTAAAGACCGATTAGTTTAGTAACCATGGATAAAATAGATACATTTATATGTCTTACATTACATGATAAAGTGAAAAAATACAACAACATAGTCTCTATAGTCCAAACTCAAATCCCCTCAGACTATCCCTGCAAGTCAGTCATAAAATACTTCTTCACATCCTAGGAAAAATAAAACATAGAAAGGGGTGAGCTCAGATGCTCATTAAGGATAAAAATATAGCAGAAAATTTCATAAATAAGCATAAAAATTTAAGGCAATGTATAACTAAAACCAAATACTTTTAAACTATAACTTCAGTATAATATGGTAAAAAATGAAATAATTCCATTTACTTATTCACATGGATATTCAACTAGTCGGATAATCACATGCAATATCAATAACCACTTTCATATTGATGGAATGAATAATTCCAGACTTTCATAACCACATAGTCAAGAACTTGTTCTAAGCCTACACATAAGATTTTTTCAAGGCCTTGTGCCAAGACACTAGTTTTTCTCATGATACATGCTGATGCATCGAGGAGATATAGCGGACTCCACTCATCACATAATAAGTCCAATGCATCCTCATATGAAAAGGTTTAAGAATAACATAAACATTCATATTAAAACTAGCATAAAAAATATCAATACATTATCCATAAACCATGAATGGTGTAAAAATAACACATCCATAGTAAAAAATATCGCAAAAGATTCAATACAATATGGAAGTTTTGTATCATAATAAATCAACTTCAAATAAGCTTAAAATTTATCAAAGGATGTTGACATAGATGAAATCAAAACCTTTTTTAGAAAAATATCTCTTTATATTTTGAAATAATTTATGAAAACATATATTTTGGAAATATTCTTATAAACTTGTAAGGGAAGATTCGACGATGTTATAAAAGCAGAAAATAGCCGCACTCGCCGTATAAGTTAAAAAAGACATTCTTACCTTAATTTTGTCGAAAAGGTTATAAAGAAACTTGTTTGGAAAATGATGAAAATATTCCTTTATAAACATCTTATAAAAATTCAAACAGGGGTATAAATGACTTTTACCCATATTCTATAAAATAGTAAGAATGTTTTGAAATACATTTTTATGAAACATGGATGTGGATGATAAAAAGGTCCCAGTAGATACTTACGTAAAAACAACCTTAGATAATAAAGACATTGTGAAATTAACCCTTACCTCATTGTAATAAATCAATTCATATTAAAAATAGTCAATAACCACCAAATGAATCGCAAAATATCATGAATATAAAGAGAATCATGATAATATATATCAAATAGTATTACAAAATACACCACATGCAGTAAATAAGTGGTGAACAATGGAAATCTCACGGAATTAAAAATGAGATAAGAAACCCATTACCTTGTACTTTTCCTTGGTCGAGGGTAGGTTAAACTCTTATATAATGGTGAAATAATTGTTATTAAATTATAAAAGAATCGTATACATTAATATGATAACATATATGATCTTTTAACATTGCATTGTCAATAATATCTTAGTAGTATCATCATTTCGAGTGCTAACTGATTCGTTTTCCTTTATATGATTTGTTACATAAGTAATTCTTGCTGTGGATATGATGTATCTTATTCATATTCATAATGATATTATTTCTTTAAACATTATTTTTAATCATCAAATTAAAATTAGTCCTGAATGGATACGATGGGGAATGAATCTCATTGCATTCGTGGAGATGATAATCCGTACGTACGCACGAGCGACAATATCATTCTTTTGATATTAAAATAACAAATAATTGTATAGTATATCATTTATACAGAATCATTATAATTTTATTTTTACTATTTACATAAATTACACATCATTATTATACCCATAAAAATAATAATGTATTGAATAACAATCACACCATGACGTAAAGACGGTAAGCCGTATGTACGCACGTATGGTGACTTTTTATTCAAAGGATGGATAGAATAATGAATTTGGTTGTACCATATTTGTAATAAAATCACAGCAAATAAAAGATACTAGATTTATTATTTTATAATGGAAACAAAAAATAAAAAGGAAGTGGAAGAAGAAAGGAACTTGAAAGAGGTGGTGAGATATTTACCTCTTCTTCGGGTTCTTCATTTTTATTTGATCAAAAGGGATCCTTAGGTTGGATTTATGACTAAAGTAAGGCCTCTAAGATAAAGGTAGGGTAGTTGAGAGGGTATTTGGTTAGATTTTAGCTTATCCAAATGGCTTTGAAGGTGTGAATTAGAGAGAATGGGGAGTGCCCTTTTATAAGAGGGGTGAGGGGCACCTTATGAAAAGCTAGAAATATTATTTTATAATAAATTAATTTTCGGTTTATAATGGCTCCAAAATGGATTATTTAAAGGCTAATAGTGGTAGGGGTAGAAAACCACTCAACCAATAGGTTTTATACAGGTTTGGGGTACTATATTAACTTTATCTTTTAGATTTAACTCTTAGTTAAATAGTTTGACATTTACCATGTCTCTTTGTATTTTTATATTAAATGGTTAATAAACTTACTATATACTTCCAATAAAACCTCACGTGGTTCATAAATGATACACCTATCATTATATAAGTCCATTTGTTGATCCTTAGATTTTTAGGAATATAAGATCAATTAATAATATAATATTTGTTTTAAAATCTCTTTTATGTCAATTTTGAGACTATTTGGTAATTTGTTTTTTCTAAATTCATAACAGCATTATTACTTCGAAAAAAATTCATCTAACCAACCCTAATATGTCATATTAACCTATAAAATTAGTTTAATTCATAAAATGTATCAAATTACATTTATTTGGATATTTATAATATCAATTATTTTAATATTTCATTAATTAGGTAATTACTGCATCATCATTGTGTCATACATAAATTAAATTATATAATGTAAAAATATTATAAATAAAATAAAATTATGTAGGAAATCTTTTTTGATTTATAATGAATTTTTAGTCTAATTTATCTTATGTTTAGTCTTATATTAAAAATGTTTATTTATTAAACGTTGATTATAACTCTTTTAACTCTTCTTTAAATAAAATAATAATAAATGTCCTAATCTAATCCATGTGGACCAAAGATGTTCATTTTTATTCATAAGGTTGTTTTTGGTCGAATTATACTTACCCAATAGAATTAGGACATTTGTTAGGGTAATAATAATATAATTTTTACCCTTAATTACCCTATTTACTTTTAATAGTGCTAAATAAAAGTAAAAAGTTACTATTCATTAAAAATTATTTTTATCTTATTAAACCACATTTTACTACTTGATATTAACTCTATCTATCTGATTTTCAAAATTCAACTCAAAGAAGCGGTAAAATTACGTTTTATGTGAATTTTTAAATTCTCCTAAGAGATGGGTAAAAGACGGTGAAAAGTTCAATAAAATTTTCATATATCTAAAATTATTATAAACTGACTCCAATGAATTACATTGAAATTATATAGGTATTATGTATCTATTTTGACCTCAAATAAATTTAAATAAAATAAATAATTATATAAATAAAAATTTGGTTTTAAACTATAACTAAGTGTTTTTCACTATTTATCAAAAATTGAATGTTTTCAGAAAAATACTAAAAATTGACCCTAAGCTAATTTCGATATTCCGAATAAAAAAATAAAGTCCATTTTGAAATATAAAATTTATAAAATTTCAAAAAGTGGGTATTACTATTCATAACGGTTGGTTTGATTGGTTGGGGTGTGTTAAAACTCGAAGTTTTGTACAACACACACTACTGTATTATTCAAAGAGAAGCATACTGTGGAAGCTTGGGGTGTTAAATTCTACCCTCCTTCAAATAATTTCATCCTCAAAATTTCTAGAATACTACCGCATGAAAAGACTTGGGTGATTCTTTATCATAAGTTCCTCACATTCCCATGTTGCCTCTTCCATCTTATGGTTTCTCCATAGAACTTTTACCATATGAGTCGTCCAGTTTCTCAGCACCTGTTCTCTTGTATCATGAATCTTGACAGGCTCTTCAAAATAAGATAGATCAGGTTCCAGTTCTAATTCCTCATAGGTGATTACATGCGTTAGGTTAGGCATGTATTTTCTCAACAGTGATACGTGGAACACATTGTGAACTTTGGAGAGACTTGGAGGCTTTTCCAAATGGTAAGCTACAGCCCCAATTCATTCTAGAATTTCGAAAGATCTGATGTACCTGAGACTCAATTTACCCTTCTTACCAAAACATATAAACCCTTCCATGGATATACCTTCAAGAAAACATGATCTCCTACCTGAAATTCCAAATCCTTCCTTTTTGTTATCGGCATAGCTCTTCTGCCTACTTTGAGCCACTTTAATGTGGGTCTTGATTACCTTCACCTTTTCCATTGTTTCCCCAACAAGTTCCGAGCCTAAAAGTTTTCTTTCACCAACATCATCCCTACAAGTTGGTGTGCGACATCTCTTTCCATATAACGCTTCATATGGTGCCATCTGAATACTTAAATGGAAGCTATTATTATAAGAAAATTCTACCAAAGGTAAATATTGATCCCACATACCTTGAAAGTCAAGTGATCATGATCTCAACATGTCTTCTATGGTTTGAATAGTCCGTTCTGATTGTCCATCAGTTTGGGGGTGGTAGGCAGTGCTCAAATAAAGCTCAGTATTCAAGGTTTTCTGAAGACTTTTCCAGAATGTTGAAGTAAAATGGGGATCATGATCAGAAACAATCGATAGGGGTACTCCATGAAGTCTCACAACTTCATTAATATATAGTCTTTTTAGACGTTCAAGTGGTAGATCTTCTCTTATAGCAGTAAAATATGTAGACTTGGTAAGATGATCAACAATGACCCATATTGCATCATTCCTTCTAGGAGTCTTTGGTAGTACCATGACAAAGTCCATCGTAATATTATCCCATTTCTACTCCTGTATAGGAAGAGGTTAAATGAATCCTCCAGGATGTTGCCTTTCATCTTACACTTGTCGAAAACCCATACATATTAACACAAAATCATCAATCTACCTCTTCATGTTGTCCCACCAAAAATGGTACTTCAAATCTCTCTACATTTTGGTGCTCCCAGGGTGTATAGAGAAATTAGAACTATGAGCATTATCCAACAATTATCTTTTTAGATCAGGTATATTGGGAACACAAAGTATCTTCCCAAATTTTAAAATTCCATCTTCATACACAAAGTCACTCAATCTCCCATCATTCACAACTTTAATATTCTTTTGAAACTCTTCATCATCGGTCTGAGAACTCTTTATCCTTTCTCATAAAGATGGTTTGGAAACCATTTGAAAAAGTATTGATGTTTCACCTTCCATGGTGATTCCCATAACCATATTTACTAGATCCATGAAAAAAGGACCCCTTTCAACTCTCATCTTGTTCAAAACTCCATGATCCTTTCTACTCAATGCATCTACCACCTTATTTTCCTTCCCTAGTTGGTAGTGTATCGTGAAATCATAATCCTTGTGTAGTAAAATCCATCTCCTTTGCCCCATGTTGAGTTCCTTCGGAGAGAAAATATACTTCAAACTCTTGTGATGAGTATATATCTCACATATTTCACCATAGAGATAGTGTCTCCAAATCTTCAAAGAAAATATTATAGCTTCTAACTCAAGATCATGAGTAGGATAATTTTGCTCATGAATTTTTAGCTATCGTGATGCATAGGAAATAACCCTATAATTCTACATAAGGACACAACCAAGTCCTTTCTTCGACGCGTCACAATAAATAACAAACCCATAATTCCTCGATGGTAGAGTCAAGATATGAGCATTGACTAATCTTCTCTTCAGTTCTCTATAACATTCTTCACACTCTTTTGTCTAAAAAAAGTTAACCCCATTACGTATGAGATTTGAAAATGGGTTAGCCAATAGGGAAAAATTCTGGATGAAACGTCTATAATAACCTGCTAAACCAATAAAATTTCATACCTTAGTTATACTTGTTGGTGCTGTCCATTCTTCGATTGCCTTGGTTTTTGAAGGATCAATGGAAATTCAATCCTCAGAGACAATATAGACAAGAAAAGAAATCCTCTGAAACCAGAATTCACACTTGCTAAACTTCCCATATAATTCATTTCATGTCTTCTAAGAGTCTCCAGGATAATTCACAAGTGATTTTCATAATCTTCGTAGAATTTGGAGTTTACCAAGATATCATCAATAAATACCACTACAAAATCATAGAGATATTCCTTGAAAACTCTGTTCATTAGATCCATAAAGACAGAGGGTGCATTATTCAATCCAAAAGGCATTACTGTAAACTCATAATTCTCGTACCTAGTACGAAATGCTATTTTCGGAATGTATTCCTTCTTCACACACAACTGATGATATCCAGATCAAAGGTCAATCTTTGAAAAGTATTGATATCCATGAATTTGGTTGAATAAATCATCAATGCGAGGTAGGGGACACTTGTTCTTTATTGTTATAGTATTGATCTCCATGTAGTCAATACATAACCTCATAGATCCATCTTTCTTCTTAACAAAAAGGACAGGGGCTCCCCATGGAGAAACACTAGGGAGAATAAATCCCTTATTACTCAGTTCCTCTAGTTGTTTCTTTAGTTCCACTAATTCCATAGTTTCCATTCTATAAGGGTTCTTCGATATGAGCCTTGAACTAGCAATTAAGTCAATCGAAAACTCAATTTCTCATTTTGGAGGATGTCTAAGTAAATATTCTAGAAACACATCAAAATATTCTTTCCCAATAGGTACATCCTCTATTTGAAAATTCCTTTCCTCACCCACTATTATTTCATTCTCTTCCTCCCCAATAATTGAATTTAGTTGAGCTACTGGGGGTGGATCTAGATGAGAATCAGGTGGTGACGATTCTGCTCTAAAGATAAGGTGTTCTTTGTCATCCTCATCAGAAATCATAACCTCCTTCTTCTTATAATAAATATTCACATCATGGTCCAAAATACAATCCATAGCGAGGATTATATCAAATTAAATCATGGTTATGATGATGAGATCAGCAGATAAAGAAAATTTATATGCTATAATGGGAACGAATTCACAAAACATTTTTGTGATGATACTTCCATTAGGAGTTTTAACTGACCATTACCTTGTTAAATCAAATTGAAAATATCTAATTTTCATAGTAAACTGGGAAGATATGAAAAAATGCGATGATCCAGAATCAAATAATGCATTTTCTAAACTTGAGGAAACCATTAAATTACCTGACACCATGTCTTTCGGAGCTTCTACCTCAGTATTAGTGATAGCATAAGCTTGGCCTTGATCCCTTTGCCTATTCTGAGGTAAGTTCCTCTGATGCTTAGGACATTAATTTTCATAATGTCCCATCTCCCTAAAATTGTAGCATTGAACATAGGTATCTTATTTCTTCCCCTTGAAATCACGAGCTTGGTGGCCTTTTTCACCACACTTGTAACAGACTCCCATTCCCTTCAAGAAAGTACTGGGGTGTTTCTTCCCACATTTACTGTAGGATGGAAATTCAACTTTTCCCTTCTTCCCCTTATTTCTATTTCTAGTGTGATCAACGAATCTCTTCTTCTCTTGATTTTCTTTAAAGTAGTAAGACTTATAGAATTATTTTTCTGTCTTGATAGAACATTAGAAAATATATTCATATGGTGAGAAGGATTGTAAAACTAATTCTCGACGGAGAAATGGTTTTAACCCATCAATGAAATGATCAATATTACTTCCTGGGTTACGTATATAATCTACATCATGCCTTCCTAACCTTTTAAAGTTAGCCTCATACTTTGCAACATTCTCATCCACCTTTTGCCTTAGACTCAGAAATTGCCTTTCCATATCTGCTCAATGGTCACAAGGAAAGTATTTTTCTAAGAAATTCTCTTTAAACTCCCTCCATTCCATATTTGATACTTCACCATCTTCCTTTGTTATTTTAATAATGACCACCATTGATCAGCATCTCTAGTGAGGCGGTAAACTTCCATGATAACTTTTTCACTTTCACTACTCCCCAAGGCATGAAATATTTTTTCTAAGGAATTTATCTGTTGCTCCGCTTCTAATGGATTTGTACTCCCATTTAATTTTGGTGGTTATTTCCTCATGAAGCGATCTAGCATTGATCCTCCACGCTGGGGATCTGGGTGCTCCATACGGGTAATGTTGTTATTCATAACTTGAGTGAGTTGTCCCAGTATGGTGATAAGATGATCAGCACCAGTTGTATCACTAGCTCCACTATAATTATCTTGAGTAGGATGAGAATCCCTACATGGAGTGAATGCATTGATACAGTTCCATTCCTTTTACTAGGCACCATTTCTAAACAACAACATAAACTAGATTAGTTTATGAATCGAAATACATAATTCCAAACTTCTAAAACACTTAACATAAATTGAACAGTTTAAGGATATAATCCATAATCATAAAAAATGTTTTCTTTGAGTAATTATATACTCATAAACCCTTCAAAATGGTTTGGTAAGAAAATGAGAATTATCCTAAGCATATCCCCTAGGAGTGTCATAACCAAGAGTGCAGCAAGGCCCGTTGTCGTGCACCAGTTCCCGTTCGAGTCTAGCTCAAAGCTGTGTTTTCGGGTTTTAACCCTAGGTACATCTGTTCTAGAACCTCCTCTACTTGATCGTATCCAGACAAGTATGTATTTTTTGGAAAACTCAAAAAATCTCTTCAATACCAAAAATCTAGGAAGTTCTTCTATACTAATCCTAAAAGTCCATCTTAGGGCTATGTTCTCTAATCAAAGTTTATCTAAATCTAGCTTCCAAGGTTTGTACTAAAATTTCTCTGATACCAACTGTAACGCCCTGACCCCAGTTAACCAGAGTCAGTGCATTATTACATAAAATTGACATGATCACAAAAGTTCAAGTCTCGAAAGACCGATTAGTTTAGTAGCCTCGGAAACACTAGATGCATTCATAAGTCTTACATTACATGATAAAGTGAAAAACGACAACAACATAGTCTCTATAGTCCACACTCATATCCCCTCAGACTATCTATGCAGGTCAATCATAAAATACTTCTTCACATCCTGGGAAAAATAAATCATAGAAATGGGTGAGCTCAGATGCTGAGTAAGGATAACAATATAGCGGAAAATTTCATAAATCAGCATAAACATTTAAGGCAATGTATAACTAAAACAAAAGCCATTTAAACATGAACCTCAGAATAATAAGTCAAAAATAAAATGAAATAATTCCATTTACTAAATCACATGGATAATCTACTAGTCGAATAATCACATGCAATATCAATAACCACTTTCATAATGATGGAATTCATAATGCCAGACTTTCATAACCACATAGTCAATGACTTGTGCCAAGACTACAAAAAAGATTTTGTCAAGGCCTTTTTCCAAGACACTAGTTTGTCTCATGATACCTACTGAGGCATCGATGAGCTATATCGGGCTCCACCCGTCACATAATAAGTCAAAAGCATTCGTCATATGAAAAGGTTTAAACATAACATAAACATTCCTATTAAAACTAGCATACTAAATTTCAATACTTTATCCATAAACCATGAATGGTGTAAAAATAAAACATCCATAGTCAAACATATCATAAAACCTTCAATAAAATATGGATGTTTTGTATAATAATAAATCAACTTCAAATAATCTTAAAATCCATCAAAGGATGTTGACATAGATGAAATCAAAACCTTTTTTTAGAGAAATATCTCTTTCTATTTTGAAATCATTTAAGAAAACATTTATTTTTAAAATATTCTTATAATCTAGTAAGGGAAGAATTGATGATGTTATAATGATGGAAAATAGCCGCACCAGCTGTATAAGTTAAAAAAGACATTCTTACCTTCATTTTGTCAAAAAGGTTATAAAAGACCTTGTTTGGAAAATGACGAAATGATTCCTTTCTAGACATCTTATAAAATGTCAAACAAGGGTATAAATAAATTTAACCCATAGTCTATAAAATATTATGAATATTTTGAAATACATTTTTAAGAAACATGGATGAGGATGATAAAGAGGTCCCATTAGATACTTATGTAAAAACAACCTCGGATAATAAAGAGATTGTGAAATTAACCCTTTCCTCATTGTAATCAATCAAACCATATAAAAAATTGTCAATAAACACCAAATTAATCACAGAATATCATGAATTTAAGGACAATCATGATAATATATATCAAATGGCGGTACAAAATACAGCACATGCAATGAATAAGTGGTGAACAATGGAAATATCATAAAACTAAAAGTGAAATAAGAAACCCCTTACCTTGTACTTTTCCTTGGTCGAGGGTAGATTAAACTCCTGTATAATGGTGAAATAATTATTATTAAATTATAGAAGAATAATATCCATTAATATGATATCATATATGATCTTTTAACATTGCATTTTTAATAATATCTTAGTAGTATCATTGTTTTGAGTGTTAACCGATTCGTTTTCCTTTATAAGATTTTTTACATATGTAATGATTGTTGTGGATATGATGTATCTTATTAATATTCAGAATTATATTAAGTCTTTAAAAATTATTTTTAATCATCAAATGAAAATTAGTCTTGAATGGATACGATGGGGAATGAATCTCTTCTCGTTCTTGGAGAAGGTAATCTGTACGTAAGCACAAGCGACAATATCATTATTTTGATATTAAAATAATATATAATTGGATGGTATATCATATATAAAGAATAATTATCATGCTAAATTTATTATTTAAATCAATTAAACATCATTATTATACCCATCCAAATAATAATGTATTGAATAACAATTATACCACGATGTGGAGACGGTAAGCTGTACGTACACAGGTATAGTGACATGTTATTCAAAGGATGGATAAAATAAAGAATTTTTTTATACCATATTTATAATTACATGAATGTATATAGAATATCTGGGAGTTATTATTTTATAATGGAAACAATAAAAAAAAGGACATGGAAGAAGAATGAAATTTGAAAGAGGTGGTGATATATTTACCTTTTCTTCGAGTTCTTTCTATTGATTTGATCAAAAGAGCTCCATAGGTTGACTTTATGACTAAAAGAAGTACTATAGGATGAATAGAGGACAGTTTAGAGGGTATTTGGGTAGATTTTGGATAAGGAAAAAAGTCTTTGAAGGTTTGAATTAGAGAGAAGTTTGAGTGCCCTTTTATAAGAGGGGTGAGGGGCACCATAGGAAAAGCTAGAAATATTATCTTATAATAAAATAATTTTCAGTTTATAATGGATCTAAAATGGATTATTTAAATGCTAAGGTGGGGATGGGTCGAAAACCACTCAACGAATAGGTTTTAGACTGGTTTGGGTCACCATGTTGACTTTATATTTTAGATTTAACTCTTAGTTAAATAGTTTGCCATTTACGATGTCTCTTTGTTTTTTTATATTATATGCTTAATAAACTAACTATATACTTCCAATAGAACCCCAAGTGGTTCATTAATGATACAACTATCATTATATAAGTCCTTTGTCCAAAACTTAGATTTTTAAGAATATAATATCAATTAATAAAATAATATTTGTTTTAAAAGCTCTTTTAGGTCAATTTTGACTATATTTGGTATTTTGTTTTTGCTAAATTCGTAACAGAATTATTACTTCAAAAAAATTCATCTAAAAAACATTAATATGTCATATTAACCTTGAAAATTAGTGGAATTCATAAAATGTTTCAAATTTCATTTATTTGGATATTTATAATTTCAATTATTTTAATATTTCATTAATTAGGTAATTACTACATCATCATTATGTCATAAATAAATTAAATTATTTAATTCCTAATAATATATATAAAATACCATTAGGTAGGAATTTTTTTAGCTTTCTAATTAATATTTATGTCTAATTTATCTTATATTTGTCCCTATATTAAAAATTTTTTAGTTATTAAACTTTGATTTTTACTCTTTTAACTCTTCTTTAAATAAAATAATAAAAATAAATGTCCTAATATAATCCAAGTGGACCAAAGAGGTTCATATTTTATTCCTAAGGTTGTTTTTGGTCGAATTATACTTATCCAATAGAATTATGACATGTGTTAGGGTAATAATAATATCATTTTTACCCTTAATTATCCTATTTAATTTTAACTGTGGTAAATAAGAGTAAAAAGTTACTATTCACCAAAAAATATTTTTATCTTATTGAACCACATTTTACTCCTTGATATTAACTTTGTTTCTAAGATTTTTGAAATTAAACTCACAGAAGTAGAAAAATTATGTTTTATGTGAATTGGCAAATTCTCCCAGGAGATGGGTAAAAGATGGTGAAAAGTTCAATAAAATGTTTATATATCTAAAATTATTATAAACTGACTCCAATGAATGACATTGAACTTATATAGGTATTATGTATCTATTTTGACCTAAAATAAATTTAAATAATATAAATAACTATTTTAATTAAAATTCGATTTTAAAATATAACTTAGTGTTTTTCACTATTGATCAAAAATTGAATGTTTTCAGAAAAATACCAAAAATTCACCCTAAGCTAATTTCGATATTCTGAATCCAAAAATGAAGTCCATTTTGAAAGATAAAATTTATAAAATTTCTAAAAGTATGTATTACGTTTCATAACGGCTAGTTTGATTGGTTGTGGTGTGTTAGAACTCGAAGTTGCGTACAACACACAGTACTGTATTATTCAAAGAGAAGCGTACCATGGAAGCTTTAGGTGTTAAACAGAACATCATACATGACTCTATAATTAAATTATTTATCTTTTTTTTTGTAAATTAGGATATTTCATTATTCATAAAAATTCAAGTATTTCAGAAAAATCCAAAAATTTCACCCCAACCATTTTTTGATGTGAAGAGTCCAAAAATGAAGTCCATTTTTCAAAAATAATTTTCTAAATATGATTAATTTAATATTTAATTAAAATCACAATTTACTTGAAAAATATAGTTTTTAAAATTAAAACTAATTTTATAATGATTTCAAAAATTACGTAGGGTATTATAAAATTATCTAAAAACTAAAGACATAAATTTGTTAATTTGTGAACACATTTTAAGAAAATGCATTTTCTTTTGAATTAATTAATTAATTATAATTAATTATTTAGGGCTTACAAAAATACAAAAATGTTTACTATGGTCAAATTGTCACTTTCTAAGATGCCAAAAATTTATTTAATTATTCATGGGTATGGTTACTCTTATTTTGGATGGTTTACTATTCATAAGGGCAGTACTACTATTTATAAGGGTAGGTTACTATTCATAAGGGTAGGTTACTATTCACCAAAAATTATGTTTTTCTTATTGGACCCCAACAATCATCTTGTACACAACTTTGTATGTCAGATTTTCAAAATTCCAAACATAAAAGTGAAAAACTTATCTTTAAATGTCACTTAGCACTTTGTAGTTCATTATGTTGTGTTTTCATGTGATTTTATGACATATTTATAAGATGCGAATTTCCATTTAAAAACGTTGGGTCATTACAATTTATGTGTTAGAAATGTAAGTGCATATAAAAAAATAACATAATACAAAATTATTCAATCATGTATATAATTTACCTAACATATATGAATTAAGTTCAAGATAATGATCATACATCAATGAAAGAAGGTTGAGTTACAAAAAATCTTTACAACTTGGTTAACAATTGAATCAATAGCCATTTGAAAAAAGGAATTTGATTTGGATTAGTATCAACCATGAAATTTAAAAATATATGATAAAATTACATCCATGGGTAGTAAATACAACATATAAGGAAAATATACTGCCCAGAATATATTATGTATGATGGAATCAAAATAGTGATCATGAAAACCTTTACAATAATACCTACCTAGACGAAATGCTCTGTAACCACTTATATAAAAAAGTAACTATCTTGATCATCCATTTAATAAAATTTTTAATACTTATATATTTTTATAAACTTCATTTATACTTATTATCTCCATGTATATTATTATGTTATTATCTATTTTACAGTATCAAGTGTGAGTAATCTTGATCATTTTGAACTAGTTTTGTAATAGTATTGTTGTTATTTATTCTTATAATAAATTTAATCATTACAAAATCATAAAAGGTAATATAATTTATCTTTTATAATTATTTATTATGTTATAATTTCATCATATGGGAGTTTTGTTTATAATCCCTAACAGTGAAATCAACAATGTGTATGTTTCAATGGTTTTTAACAAACAGACATTAGTATCTTAAATAATGAGTCAAATATTAATGTTACCATCCAAAAACTAAAATAAAATCATTATTTATGTATTTATATAATATTATACAATTAATTATGTTCTTATATTCATCAATGATATAAATTTATATCATTTTTCAAGTAGGAGGTTAAATCGACCCGAACATGAACCTACCATGATAAATGGATGATTATGTAGTGGTTTAGTTGTAATATCATTTTACCAAAAGAATAATTTTATTATTTAGTTTTTATTAGTGTTACATATCAAAACATTAAATAATTATAATAATAATTATTAGATATTAAAATATTATATAAAATGAATAAAAATATTTTTCTCTAAGTGCGCTTCATTTAAACGACTGAATTAGCAATGATTGTTTATTGATCATATTATTAATAGGTTGTCCCAATATTTATACCATAAAAATTATGATATAATAAAAAAATATGTATACACTAAAATAATTCTTAAGGCCATCCATTAAATATTTTCATGAAAATCAGAATGCTTCATTAAATTGAGGTAGTATTCCGCATGTACACATGGCTGATGATTTAATTTTCCATAGAATGAGATAAATGTATAATATATTTTTTCATTTAAAAATCTAAAATATTTTATAAATATCATACTTATTAATTAAATTATACATTATGATCATCTATGTAATGTGTTTAAGGAAAAAAAACATGACACATTATGGAGGCGATAATAGGTGCGCACATATGAATATCATTTTTTTACTTAGGGGAGAATGGGAAAGGTGGTTAATTATCATTAAATTAAAATAATAAAATTAATTATTTAACCAAAACATATTTTAAAGTATATGTATGAGAAAATTATTATTTCCAAGGTATGATATGAAGGAAAGGATTTGAGTAAAAAAGTATTACTCATGTTGAGCACTGTGACATTTCCTTAGAGGATCTCTTAGAAATAGAGGGCTTAGAACCAGAAGCTAGTATAAGTAAGATATGACTAAAGGGGTAGGGAAATTGGATGGGTTTTTGGATAAAATTAAATTTTAGGACTCGTATTCAATGGGTGGAGAGAGGCCCCTTTTATAAGTGATGAGAATGAGATTTTTTGCAAATATTTTAACTTCATATAAAATATAGCACATGTCAAACATGTCAAATTGATAAAACAAATGGACAATAATTGAGTGGGAGATGATATAAGGTCTATAATATCTCAAAAAATAAATTATAAGGACGTTTTTAACATGTTTCATGCCGTTTACACCAATATTAATTACTTTTAATATTTTAGATTTTATTGTGGTAATTAGTTTTTACCTATGTAGTTTACTTTTAATGCCTAGAAATAAGATGGAACTTATTACACAATTTTTACCCACGAATAAAAAATTTAAAATCCATTTTATCAAATAATAATATAAGTAATAATAAAAATTAATTTTAACATTAGCACATGTAATAGGTAAAAACCCATTTTTGGAAAAATTGTATTTTTAAGCATAACATTTATTTGTAAGAAAGAATTATAAATTTCATTTATTTTTATGATATAAAATTATTTATTATATTAAAAATAAAAATTATGTGGATTTAAAATAATTCAAAATTTTTTTTTTACAAAAATAAGATTTAATTTATAGAAAATACCAAAAAACAGTTTTATTGGAAAATATTATTTAGGCCCTCAAAATGTTAATCATAGAATTCTTGAATTCAATATATTAATTTTAAAAAGTATTTTTTTACATCTTAGATAAATATTTTACCAATTAAAATTTTTTATACACTTCTTGGTATTTATTATATAATGATAAATTTATAAAAGTTATAGTTTTCGTAAAAAATATATTTTTTACTATTCATCTAAAAATCGACTATTTCATAAAAATCCTAAAAATTCATAAAATAATATTGAAATTATGAATATAGAAATAAATTATATTTTTATAATTCAAATTCGATAACTTTATAAAATAACTTTTTATATAAAAATACAATGAAAACTCTTTTCATAGTAAAATAACCTTTAAAAAATATTAAATATTCCAATTCTTATTTCTTTATAATTACTAATGTTTTTAGCAAAATAGGATTCTAATACTTAGATATTAAATATTTTTATATGAATATTCAATATATTACAAAAAACACATGCTTGAGGACCATTATAGTTTAGTGTATTTGGAAATATAGAACACAATCTTTCTAATTGATGAAAGATCCTAAATGTCTCCAATAAATATCATCCCCTTTATTACTCATCACAAACATACCATACTTAAAACATTTATTTATAATGTAGGGAAAGGAAAATTAATAAAATTTAATGTGAGCTTATATTCTTAGTAAGGGTAAACATGGGAGATACATAAACATAACATGACTATAAGGGTATGGGAACATGATCATAAAATTTGAAAACCATACCGTGCATATCAGGGATTATAATATTGTGTCATGGAATAAATATTGGTAGTTCATAAGACATTATGTTTAAGGAAATCTAATAATATGATCCATTAGAGCATTAAATTAGCAAAAGAAATGGAATTGTAGAATACACATAAGTATAGAAAATCATTTCCACAGTAGTTAGGGATCTTTTCCAAAACCATCATTGTTGAATTGGTTCAATCCCAAAACCATTGTAGTAGTAAAGGTCCACTCTAAAGACCATCATAGTGGATATAGTCCCTTACTAAAACAGGTTCACTCCCTGTTCCAGTCCTGTTTATCTAATGAGATTTAAATATTTACCTAATACATTTGAGGGAGATATAGGTCCCACCCATCTCATAATGAATACAATATTTATGTGTTCCATAAGATCATATAATATTAATCATATAATAACAAATGAAATTAAATGAGTTTCATACACATTTATTATTTCATAAACTATGGAAAAGTTGATGGTTTCATAATCATTTCATAATTTAATTATAGAAAAACCCAAGAAAATAAGCAAGTGTTTATATTCATTTTATCATTTCATAGTCTGTGGAGGAAAAAATATTTCATAAACATCATGCCATAATAAACATAAACCATTCGCGTAAATAATAATAATGAATCATTAGATCATATACTCATTAAATCATAAGTGACATCAATGTATTTCATTCCACATGGAAGATAATTTTTAAAGATCAAATGAAAATTTTCTTGATTAAGACAACCTTTATTTTAAAATAAAATTTAAAACTGAAAATTCATAAAACTTTTTGTAAATAATTTGCTTTAAAAATAACCTTGAAAATTATAATGGAATCTTTAAAAATAATTTAAAACATTTATGTGGAAAATTTCCTATTTTATTTGAATAATAATTTTAAAAAACTAAAACATTTTGAAAATATTTTTCTTTGAAAATAAGCTTGAAAACAAATAAAAGAATCTTTACAAATCATTTATAACATTTCCAGAGTAAAATATACTTTCCTATTTGAAAAAAACTTTTTAAAAATAAAAAAATTGAAAATATTTTTCTTTCAAAATAACCTTGAAAGCATATAATAGAATCTTCAAAGAAATTATTGGTCCAATCATCATAAAATTATGTTAATGCCATATATGTTAAATTGAAGAATCCTTTCACATTTTCGGTAAAAGCCAGATGAGCATTGTTTAAAAAATAAAATGAGGACTAAATTAAATTTTTTTAAATGGTTAAACATTTGTAAAAATTTCTTTTCAAAAACATTTTAGAATAATAAAATTTTTGATATTTTTAGAAAATATGGGTTTGGAAGAAAATATATTTCTGACTAAACAGAGAAATGAATTCCTATTTTATCAAAATAATTTTCAAAATTATCTTAAGTACCAAAGAGTAAAAAAATGATACTATTAATTTAAAATATAATTAGTAATAATATTAGAAAATATTATTGAGTTTCTTGAGATATGGATCATATAACTTCATCATAAAAAACATAATCATAAATAACCCTAATAAACGATGAGATTGTAACAAAAAACCATTAACACTTTGGTATCTTTGAATCGTTATCCATATGAATAAATAAACATCAAATAGAACATAAAATATCACATGGTCAAATAAATTTATAATTTTACATATTAAATGGGTTGTATATACACCTCATGAAAGGGTATATGTTCATAGTATAACATAAGTATCAAAGAAGGAAAATTGAGACACAAATACCTTACCACTTTAGTAATATTTTGAATAATAACACCAAATAAAAAATAACATAAAACGAAACATTAAATATAACTAAAAGAATTAGATTAATGATATAACATATCAAATGGGTAGTGCATACATTACACAAAATAAATTAGTGGTGAATTTGCATATGTCTCTTAGATACAAAAAGAGACTTGAAATCCCCTACCTTAAGTCTTGACTTCCATCTTACACGTTAAAACCTACTGTATAATAAATTTAAGTTTATTATAAATATATTAAAAAAAATATTTATATATTTCATACCATATATTATTTTCATATGAAATTTTATTACCATTTATTAACAATCCTATGCTAAAGTTATGTTTTGGTTATTAACCGTTTTGTTTTTCATTTATGTTTAGTTTTTTAATTTTTGGTCCTATGACATTGATCATGATTTAATAATATCTAGAATTTTAACCATGAGATAAATATTATATATATTAATTTTAAATTTATTTATATTAATCCATACAATTTAGTGATGGAAAATGAAATACACCACTGTTGCGGATGGTAGGCTGTTTGTAAACATGAATGTTGTTTCCATTTTATTATCAGATTGAAATAAGGAAAGGTAAATGATATATTAAAATACCAGAATCATTTTTATTTTATAAATATCACATATTTTCATTAAAACTATCCTTAATACCTTCCTTGTAAAGCATGAATGAATCACATCGCTTCGCGAGGTGGTAATCTTCTGAAAACATAAGTGATGTTATCGTATTCCCACAAAATAGAAAGCATGAAGGTATGTGTGATATAATAATTTTAATTACAAAATAATTTCATAAATATCATATATAAAAAATAAAACCATAATTATTCTAAACCTTGAGATGTGGTAATTGAAAAATGAATGACGTTGGTTTTCGAAGCTATAGTCCGCCATACACATGAACGATGATTTAATAAACCATTTGATTAATGTGCAGATGGTTTTAGATAATTACCATAACATAAAAAAAAGATCATTATATGTAATATAATGATGTTATTATATCATCATGTTGTAATAATAATTTACGGAGGTGGAGGAATAAATAAAAGAAAAATGTTTGTAGATGAATGCTAACTCTTCTTTGGGTATCCTCCTTAGGGTTGCACAAAAAGCCTTCATTGGTTGGATTTATGTCCAAAATAAAAATTCAAGTGTTATAGGAGGGAATTTTTAATGTAATTTGGGAATTTATTGTCTGAAAAAATTGTTTTTATGGTGTAAATAATATTGGAGAGGGGGTGGCCTTTTATAAGTCAAGTGAGTGACACACTTGTAAATTTTTGAAAGAACGAATTAAACACATGTTTTTTTTTCATGTCGAAATGATATAATAATGGAAAATTATCACTAATAGAAGATATAAGATCTACATATTTCCAAAAATTGATATTAAAAAAGTTCTGACTTATTTTTAATCCTTATCTTTTAAGTTTAACCTCAGGTAAAACCATTTTACTTTAATCGTAGTAAATAATGTTTACTATTTTTTCTATTCATTTTGGTCAAAAAAACAATTTGATCTTATTATAAAATATAAATTATTATGATTAAAAACATGGAATATATTTTTCCAAATAAAATTAAAATATGTGGAAAATTTTAATTTAACATTAATCCCAAAGACACAATGAGAAAATAGGTTTTTAAAGAGAAAATGTTCAAATGTTTACAATGTTTTTATATCTAAATTTAAAATTAAAATGATTTCAATGACCTAAATTGGATTAATGTATATATAATTTAACTAATATTACTTTAAAACTAATTTAAAATATAATTTAATTTTATAAATAATTTAAATGAAAAGGAAACTTTGAATTAAAATTCAGTGTTTTTCTCTATTCCTAAAAAAGTTATACTTTTTAGAAAATTACCAAAAATTCACCAAAATATAATTTTTAGATTATTATTTTTAAAAAATAATTTTCCTTTTCAAATAAATTTTCTAAAATTATAAAATATTTAATTTAAAACAAAATCCGCAGATGTGAAGAAAAAGTGAGTTTTCGAGAAGTGTATTTTTTTCAAGTACAAAACAATTTTATATTAAATCTATGTATAATAATAATCATTGAATGAATATAAATTAATATTTATTGATATATATTCTATAAATTTAATTTAAAACATTCCACATTAGGTATTATATTAATTAATTAAAATGGAGAACCATTTTTCACTTTAGAACATTTTAATGAAAAATCCCTTTTTAAACCCAAAATTAAACTTATACTAAAATCCAGAAAAAGTTGATTAAAAAGAAATTAAATGGAATAAATATGAATAAATAAAAATTATGTCACATTCCAACATAATTGGACATAAATTACAAAAAATTATAAAAAATAAATGATTATTTTAGAAAAAATGGCATTTTCACTATTCACTAAAAATGAATATTTTCCTAAAAACCCAAAATTACACCATATGTTAATTTGAATACAATGATTCCAAAAATCAAGATTATTTTATAATTATTTCCTAAAATATATATTAATTAATTATATAATTTTATCATAAAAAGTAATAAAAATCATTATTAGAGACAAAATATTTTTTATGAATATAATTATTTTACCAAAAAATAATTGATAATTTACTAAGAATTTATAAATATATTTATATTGAATAAGAAATTTATATGTATATTTTATAATTTAGTTAATACTATTCATACCTTCATATTTAGTAGTTATGTTATAATGGTCATATTTAAAGTAATATTATTTCATAGTTCAATGAAGCTTGACGTCGCTTATCATGCACGCTTTCAAATAAACTCATTATTACATGAAATATAATCTAGAATTGGTTTTGTGTATACTGGATTCTATACTCAGTTTTTTGTATAATAAAAAATATCCAAAAAAATTAAATTCATTTGAAAAAAATATTTCAAAAAATCTTAGGGTGTTACATTCTACTGCCTTAATATGAATTTTCCCTCTAAATTCATTTAAGTCATAAGATGTTTAACATTTTGAAATTACTTCATAGAAAACCACATCAAAAAAATGTTTAATAAAACATATTCTTAAAAAATATAAAGGTATATGTGAAATCCTTCTATAATATCACATATTGGGTTTCTAAATAGGATAACATAGGTCAAAAGTGAAAAAATTGACACAAAAGTGAAAAATAACACACAAATACTAATGGAGAGTGACAGAGAACATTGATCACAAGAAAGTGGGTGATCCATAGAAGGTAAATGACCATAGATCCATAAAAAATAGGTTTGAAACATGTTATTGATATCATAAAAAATTCTGATAATAATTTAAAATTTTATATCATGATCTTTTTCCTAATGTTAGGGAATTACTTTTCCATATAGACTGAGAAAATATAAAAATGTACTTAAATTATATATTTTTATTTCATAGGCACAATTTCCCTCATTGATTGTTCCATGATCAATTTACAATTCATTTTTTACTCCAAGAGGCCATTTTTTCTTTTGTAAAGGACTATATAAAATCCATAAAAGAATGATAAGTAATTCCTTCCATCTATATTAAAAAAACACTAAAACTAGTTATCCAATAGGGATAAATATTTATTTGGTGAATTAATAAATTAATCTATTAAACCTCATCCAAAGTGAAAATTAAAATATTCCACAAATTGTTAACCATATAAACCTTCCAAAATGTAAAATTTATAAATAAGGTCACTAAATTTATCAAAATCAACACAAAATTAATCCCTCATATATCATGAAAAAGCTATTGATTTTCATATACCAAACATGTGAATACCTTCATCATGTATTATCTTGAAACATGGTAAAACATGAATTACCATAGAACCTCAATAAAAACATGCATTATTACTCATTCCTTGAATAAAAATACATATTATTGAATATATTTTATAGATCCAATAATGTTGTAAAATCCATCAATGATAACTTAAGACATTTTTTTCAAAAAAAAAACCCTCTATCAGGTTAGAAGTCATCAATACTATCCAATTTACCTTATCCATATCAATAATCTATTTATTCAAAATAAACCCCAATTTATCAACATCTTGAACATATTAAATGTTACCTTACCATAATCAAAATATCACATATCCATTAAATCACTATTATTCACCACCGATACCATTTTACATATTATTGAAACTCCTTAAAAAGATTCTTGAGGCCCATATTTTAAAATAATCACACACTTTTAACTAGGATTCTTAATCTTATTCCTCAACACTTCTTCATTTAATATTTTATTTATATCTCTTTATCATAAAAAATATAACCTTTCCTCATAATAAAATTTTTTAATCATTATCTTTCCCTTTGAGACATAGATTTTCATAATTCCCATACTTTCCACATTTCACGCATTCAAACATCAATGAGACCTTAGGGAGACCATTATTCTCATTCACTGTGTTTACCAATTTTCTTTTATTTTTTCCTTTGTTGTTACTTAGTTTGTGTCCTTATTTTACAAACCCAAAACTTATTCTCTTAAATTTGAGATTTTTCAATTAAGTGATTCTTCCCACATTACTAACATATAATAAACCACATATTCTTTCCTCCATTATCTCCACTACCTGATCTCTCAATGACCTCTACCATTAACTAGTTTGGCGAGTGAGAGAGTTGGTTAAGGTGAACATTGTTAATCATGTTTCATGATATCTAATTAGGAACAATCATAATTTATGTCCCTCCAGTCATCATACCATTTGAATTCTCATTAGAAATTTTGCCATGACATTCAATGTTAACCCTTTTCCTTCTGGTTCATTCCATTGAATAAAACCAAAAATCATAGTGTAAACAACACTAATAATAATGGGAAAACAAATAATCATAAAAATAAATTATATTTTTTCTAAATAATGACACATTATTTCAAATCTATGGTACCTTAGTATTATACTAGGTCATTAATGGTCATAATCTATTAAAATACTTATGATGAGTCTTAAATAGTTTTGGAATTTCGAAATCATATAAACTGGGAGTGTCAAACTAAGTGTGATGTAAGGATTATTTTAATGTACTAGATGATGATCGAGTATATCTCAATGTTCCATTTTTAGAGTTATTTCTACTATGTACCTTTGTGCTAGAGTCTCATCCACTTGTAGTATTCTGATAGGGATGTAATTTCTTGGAAACCAAATGCTCTATCCTTTACCAGAATTCTTGGAAATTTTCTTAAACTTTGAATCATCCTTATTGAAATCCCAAGACATATAATTATAATTATCCATAGGGATATCACTAATGTTTCCCATACTATATTACAAAATAAAATAATATTTTCTTTTGATAATAACTATAGCGACCTAGTCTTCTCATACATAGATATTATATCTTTTTAGATGAATATTTAATAAGTTAAAAAACACACAACTGAATACCATAATACTTTAGTGTATTTTAAAATTTATAACACAATATTATTAATTTAAGAAAGATATTAAATTTCTCCCATAAATATATTCCCATTTATTACTCTTTACAAACATACCCTACTTGAATTATTTATTCATAACCTAGGGAAACAAAACATAAGAAATGGTGATCTCAGATGCTTAGTACAAGTAAATTAATGAGATATATAAACATAACATGAGCATAGGGTTATAATAACATCAACATAACATTTTAAAACCATACCCTTCATATCAAAGATTACAATCTTAAGTCATTTCGTAATGATTTTCATTTCATAATACATGATCCATGAGAGCATAACATTGGCATAAGGCATAGAATTGTGGCAAAAACATAATTAGAGAGAATCAAATCAATTGTAGTCAAGGGTAATTTACAAAAAACCATCATATTTGAATGGGTTCAATCTCCAAGGTGTCATAGTAGTCATGGTTTACTCCCAAGACCATCATATCAGAAAAAGTTTCTTACTAAATTAGGCTCACTCCCCATTCCAGTCCTATAGATCTCCTGAGATATAAATCATTACCTAAGGCAGTGGAGGAGAATATATGTCCCACCCATATCATAATGAAAACCATATTTATTCATGGAACAAGAATATAAAACATTCATCAAAAAATAACCTAAGAAATAAAATGGGTTGCATAAAAATTTCATCAGGACATAACCTGTGGAAAAGAGAAAAGTTTAATAATCATTTATTCATTTCAATATAGCATAAATCATGATAAGTAGTGGGTGTCATAAGAATTTTTTCATGGTATAACCCATGGAGGAGAAACAAGTTTTGTAAAAACCATTCCATCAAGAAATATAAACCATTCAAGACTAGTATCCTTAGATTATATCCCTAGAAAAGCATATGTAACATTAAAGGATTTTATCTCTAATGGAAAATTATTTTTAAAGATCACATGAAACATTTATTGAGGAATATAACTTTTCATTGAAAATAAAATTTTAAAACTAAAAATTTATAAAACATTTTGGAAATATTTTTATTTGAAGGAAGCTTTAAAAATCATTTAAAATACTTCTAAGGAAAATATCCTTTCCACTTTGATTTTTTTTCAAAACTAAAACATTTTAAAAATATTTTTATATGAAAATAAACATGAAAATGTATAAATTAATCTTAACAAATAATTAATAAAATTTTTGAGGAAAATATCCATTCCGCTTTGAAACGAAGAATCCTTTAAAAGTTTTGGTAAAATCCAAATGGTAATTTTTTGTAAAATGACATTAGGATTAATTGAAAAACATTTTTCTTAAATTTAAAACATGGGTAAAAATGTTTTTTTAAAAATAACAGTTGGATAAAAAATAATTTTTAAAAATATTTTTTGAAAACATGGTTTTGGAATAAAACAGATTTACGCCCGCAAGGAGAAATAAAGTCATATAATCTTAAAAAACATTTTTCAATTATTTTAAGTACAAAAGAGTGGGAAAATTTTAACATTAAATGGAAATATCATGAATAACTAGATTAGAAGAGAATTAATAAGTTTCTTGAGAGATTTATCATAATATTTTATCATGATAATCATAAACATAAACAATCCTGATAAACAATGTGATTATAACATAAAATCATTACCACATTGGTATCTTTCAATAATAATAAAAATGAAGGAATAAACATAAAATAGAACATAAAATATACTCAGGATAAATATATGCATGATATTACATTTCAAATGGGCTACATATACACCTTTTTAAATGATATAGTTGTATTAAATAACATATTTCTTAAAGTATGAAAATTAAGAAAAAATCCCTCATCACTTTAGTAATATTTTTGAATCATAATAAATAAAAATTAATAATATCAAATGAAACTTTTAATATAATAAAAATAAAGGGATTCATGATATAAAATGTCAAAGGGGAAATATATACACAACATAAAATAAATGACTGGTGAATTTATATATGTATCCCAAAAATATGAGGGAGACTAGAAATCCTTACCTTAAGTATTGAATTCCATTAAACACATTGAAACATAAAATATAATAAATATAATTTTTTACAAATATATTTAAGAAAAATATTCATATATATCGCACCATATATTATTTTCTAATGACCTTTTATTACCAGTTTATTAACAATTCCTTGCTAAAGTTACGTTTCAGTTAATAACTGATTTGTTTTTTCAAATATGTTTTGATTTGTGAATTATTATCTTATTAAATTGATAATTATTTCAACATATAATTAATATAAAATATTATATAAATATCATATATATTCCTTATATATTTAATTATATTAATCTATAAAATTTAGTGATGGAAAATGAAATACACCATTCATGGAGATGATAGTCCGTATATACGCACGATCACTGTGTATATTTTCTTTTCAAATGGAATGAAATAAATTTAAATGATATATTACCATTAATTAAAAATTTTATGTTATATATAACACATATTTTCATTAAATATATCCTTAATACCTTCCATGTGAAGCATGAATGAATCACATCGCTTCATAAGGTGGTAGTCTGTTGTACGCACGGGAGATGTGATTGTATTCCCAAAAAATGGATGTTTTGAAGTTATATGTGATATAATAATTTAAAAATAATAATAATATCATAAATATCATATTTAAATAATAAATTCATCATTATGTCTAATCTTGAGAGGAGGTGATGAAAAAAATGACATCAGTTCGCGAGGTGGTAGTCCGTCGTACACATGAACAATGTTTTCATAACACATTTCATGGAAGTGGAGAGGGTTTCAAGTCATGAGATCAACATAAATCATCTAATTCTATGAGATATACATAATATATTATATTATAATGGTGTAATAATAATTTTGGGAGGTGGAGGAAGAAATAAAACAAAAATGCTCATTGATGAACATTACCTCATTTTCAGGTATCCTCCTTAGGTTTTCAAAAAATTCCATCCTTGGTTGGATTGGTGTACAAAATAAACCTTATAATATGATATTAGAGAATTTTTAAAGTTATTTGGGTATTTATTGGATGAATAAAAAGTGTTTTATAGTGTGAATAAGAGAGGAGAGTGGGTGGCCTTTTATAAGTGAGGTGAGTGTCACACTTGTAAATCATTGAAAGAAAGAATCCCAACCACATTCTTTTAATGGTACAAGGATCCCATAATGTATAATTATTATATATAAGGTATAAGTTCTAAATTTGTCCATAAAATATATTTTTTTTTTCAATTTTTTTGTTATTTTTAACCCTTATCTTTTATATTTATGCCCCAGTAAAACCATTTTTACCTTAACCACGTTAAATATTTTTTTTTGTTTTCACTATCCATTTTGGTCAAAAATTATGTTGATATTTTTAGATAATATAATTTATTATTCAAAATATGGAATCCATTTCTCAAAATTCCATTCACATAAGCATCAAATATTAATTTAAAATTAATCTCACAAACGCGATGAGAAAGCATGTTTTTAAAGAAAAAATGTTGAAACGTTTACAGTGGTTTTATATCTAAATTTAATATTTAATTGATTGAAATAACCTAAGTTGGATTCATTTATATATAATTGAACTAATTTTAATTTAAAAACAATATAAAATATAATTTAACTTTATAAATAAAATAAATGAAAAATAGTTTTAAATAAAAATTCAGTATTTTTTAACTATTGTACATAAGCCTCAGACAAGTTGGTGAGGTCTCTCTAAGTGCATCCACGAGACCCAGGTTCCAAACCAGATGGAGGTATAATTCTGGGTTACAATAGAAGTATTGTAGTAGGTATTGTAATATTACTCTAGTAGGTAGTACAGTAGTGTTGTGCCTATATTGTAGTAGGTATTGTTTGGTTCTGTAAGAGCCAAAACTGTTCACCTTGGGACACCGGTTTGAGCTTGGAAACTTTAAGGCCTTCGAGACACCCAGGACATTGGGTAAGTAAGGATTTAGTGCCACATTTAAGGCATACAAGCCACAACAAGGCCTTCAGGCCACCTCAAGGCCTTCAGGTCCACCCGATATGCAGATGCCCAGATAGATTCTACAAGGAACCTACTCTAGAAGAGGATTCAAGAGCAGGACACATTCGCCAGAGCAGGGCTAATAGATTTGGAAGAATGAGAGTGTATGGAATTTCCATTGGTATTGGGCTTATGCATCACTACACATGAAAACTAACAGAATATCCAAGCAAAGGTGGACATCTAATCATGATGCAGATGTTGAGGAGGGGCAATTTCAAGTAGTCATAATCTGTATGATTTACTTAATACCTACAGTTCCTATAATGTCTCCAAGACTACAAACAATGTAATATTCAAGAATATGGTCCTTTTAATGGTTACCCATCATCCCTTTAATGCAGGGTTATCGAAAATCAATAAAAAAGTAGTCCTTCAGGCCATTCATGCAATACTTTTCACTATTTATCAAAAAAACCATTTTTTAGAATAAAATTCAGATATTCACAATAATATAATTTTGTGATTATTTTTTCAAAAATTAAGTGTATTTTTTAAAATAAATTTTATAAAATTGAAAAAAATTAAATTTAAAACAAATTCCACAAACGCAATGAAAAAGCATGTTTTTGAGAAGTGTATTTTTTTCAAGCACAAGATAATTGTTTATTAACTCTATGTATAATAATAATATATGTATAAATATTAATTAAAATTTAGTAATATATTAAATATAAATATAATTTAAAAAATTAAACATTAATTATTATTTTAATGAATTAAAATAGATAAATTTTATTCACTTTAAAACCGTTTTTAGAAAAAATCATTTTTTAACTGAAAAATAAACTTATACATAAATAAAATAACAATTTGATTCAAAAGTAATTAAGTGGATTAAATAATACTAAATAAAAATTATGTTAATTTTAAATACAATTACAGATTTAAATTATTCAATTAATTGAACATAAATGATATTTTTACAAAAATCAGTATTTTTCACTATTCGATGAAAAATTAATATTTTCCTAAAAGTACCAAAATTTTTCCATAAGTTAACCTCTATATAATTTTTCAAAAAATTAATTTCCTTATATCAAATAAATTTTCTAAAATATCTATAAATTTATTATAATAGTTTCTTATAAAAAGTAATAAAAAATATTTTTGAAGAAAATATATTTTCGATTAATATAATTACACTACCAAAAATTGATTGATTATTTATAAATAAATTTATATTGAGTAGGAAATTTATTTTTTATTTTTTATAATGTTTTGAATACTCTTCATACCGACCCATTTTATGATTAATTTATAATGGTAAAATATAAATTAATATTATTTCATAGTTTAATGAAGATAAGTGTCACATTTCATGCACACTTTAGAAGAAACTCATTATTTCATATAACAGAAGTTAAACTTGAGGTTTCATATAATGAAAGATATTCTTCTTTTTGTGAGTAAAAATAAAATAATGAAATGTTTAAATCAATTTAAATGATATTTCACAAAATATCAGTGTTGTATATTATTATTATTATTATTATTATATAATTAATATCAAACATATATTTTTTCCATTATATATTTATACTCCAAAAAATAAATAATTTGTTTTTGAAATGTTATATTTTCAAGCTAAAATTAAAATTCTTAATTATTTATCTATAGTAATTGAATTTTAATTAATGCCTTGGTAATAATAATGACCATTACTTTTATTTCTTCATATATTCCATAATTCAGTTACATCTATTTTTATCCGGAATTTTTACAACTATATTTAAAAAGTTATATAATGTTTCATGATTTGTTTTGGTTTGGGGTTGTGTGTGTCAAAGGTTATTGAAAACATTATGTTATAATTGAAAATATAATTTTAGATCTTAGGGTGTTATATTTCTCTCTTTCTTTTATCTTATCTTCCATGCTTCCCCCACTGTGCTCTTATAATATGCATAGATTTGGAGAAATAACCCATGTTGTTGTTAGAGTGGGGAGAAGTGATTCATGAAGTTAATTTATAAAGCTACTAAATCTAAATAAATCTAATTATTCCATTATTTTATTTCAATAATCATTTTATCTCACAAATAGCCAAACAACCCCCAGTACCCAAATATATAACATCATAGATACTAGATACACAAACAAATTATTCTATAACATTATCAACATCTCTCATAATAAGTCTTATCACATTATAGTATATCTGACACATCAAACATAATACTCTCCTTCATAATATATAGAATATAAATATGAGAAATTGTGAGTTCAAATACTCATTAAGGGGTAATAATAATGTTTGTAAATGACCATAAGATAATCATGTGGGTATGAGAACATAGTCAATGTCCAAGGAATAATAATAAGAGATCAAGCCCAAATAAATATGGATCATATGAAATAAATCAATGACCCAAACATAATATAAGGCATAAGGGATTATAATATGAGTATTATGTAAAACATATATATGTGGAATAAACATAATCATAGAAAATCAAAACATATTGGATCAAGAATCACATTCCTACCTCCCATAACAGAGTGGACTAGAAATATTATTCTTACCTCCAATCACATTGTGGATTGGGAATAATATCCTTACCTACCATAATCGTCTAATCACATGAGATATCATACATTACCAAATGCATCATAGGGATATATAATTCCATGATCACCTATCTCTCATAATGAAAATCATACATATGTGTGCCATAATAACATTAAAACATTCATATTTAAACATAACTAAGTTAACTTGTAAAAAAGTAGTGAGTTTCATGAAAACATACAAAGAATGTTTCATAATCCATACAAATAAATAAAGTGGATATTATCATTAGAACATATCACAAGTACAATATATGTACATAAATTTTTGTTGACATAAATGAAAACACCATTTTAAGACAATTGAATAAATAAATTTACAAAATAAGATGAAATAATCCTTTTCTCTTCAAAACCATTAATAAGTATTATTATTTGGAAAACCATTTTAAAACATAAAAATTAAAATTCGTAAATAATAATGGTTATAAAATAATGTGGTCACATTGAAAAATTATAAAAGATTTTTTTCACACTTTTGACATAAGAAACCCATCTAGAAAGTGTTAAATGATTCCTTTAAAAAAATTATAAAAGGGAATAAAAAGGTATAAAATTACATTAATCATTTACTAAAGCATATATAATTAGTTCCATATAATCCTTTAATTAATATGGATATATAGGACTATTATTATCAAACAAAAAAGTGTGGTGGAGTTAGTTTTTCTTACAAGCATCATATTGGATAAATTATTTACAAAGTGGAAATTAAATTGAGATATGAAATGTAAAATGCCAATAATAATCAAAGGAGAATAAATTGATTATTATTTTAATGTTAAAATTCACCAAAAAAAATCATAATGGGAAATTCATTCATAATAATATCACTTTTAAAATAAGATTGGAAAGAAACCCTTACTGTGACATCCCAACCTAGGTACCACTAACCCAGTGCCCTGAGCCAGTTCGTTACATGACCTCAGGCAGGCCTCCGCATATTCTAGAGGCTACTGACTTGAATAAAAGGGACTAATAATACTTGTGGGAATACTGTAATATCATTACCAATGTAATCCAAAATAGATAAAATAAAAAACAATGGAAAAATATAATAATTATCATGCATCCCAAAACAATTCCCCAAAACTAGGTACATACACATAACCAAATGTAAATATTCCATGTCCTGTCATACAGTTCCACATGTAAAGGAAAATAAAAAACAAAGAAATGACCCAAAAGGATCCCCAAGATGTGTCCCAACATCAGGTCCAGTATCCTCATACATATACATCCATAGACCCCAATTAGCCCCCTAATATAGGTCATTTTCCCTTATCATGAATTGAAACCATGAAGTATGATCAGGTACCCAATGGAGGTTTGAGTAGGGTGTGAGTAAAACATAATAGGACACCAAAAATTGTGTCTACAAATATCTAGTCTAATATAGTTTATATAAAATTATAGATAAAAATGGAAACAAAAAAATAAATTAGGTTCCATCATTTAACATTATTTAAATCAAACACTTTAGTTCCATGTTTAACCATAATTATCAAACCCTCTTTGGCTTGTGTCGGTTATCCAAACCATGTATCAATGGTTCAAAAGTTAGAAAACATGGATCCTCAGTCAATGAATCCAATCAGGATTCCAATGTTATGTCTGACCATCCCAACCATGATATGGATTGTTTTTTCCATACCCTTGTGTTCAGGAGTATCAGTCCTTTCCCTAAGAACTGCTATGCATAGGGGAACCTAGAGAATTAGGCTAGCGCACCCATGGGAGTGGATAATCAGTCTATCATCCCACAAATTTTTTTTTCAAATTTTTAATAGGCTTATCATTATTATCCTTTTTATCACATAATACAATAAGGGTTCACCATTTCCATTTAATAACATTTCCATGGTTCCTTACAGTCATCATGTTCTGAATTTCTATAACGATACCATTTCACCATTTCAATACATTATGACCACATTTCAACCTTTTTAATTTAGTTAACTATGAGTAAAATCCTTATTGACCCTTTTTCACATTCATCCATTTATATTCTATAACCCATTTATCACTTCAAGTAAATCCAAACACCCCATCATTTTATGTTATCATGATAATCACATTTAATTATTTTTAAGCTCATAAACCCTTCAAATCGTCATTTAGCCTTTCAATTTCCATGTTAAAGGGAGTGTAACACCCCAATGGTGTCCATAGTCCTGGTCTAATCATACTAAATAGATCCCATGAGGATCATGATGGGTTCAACACACCATTTACACAACCATTTTTTCATTTCATACGAAGGGTATAAATTGGTGGCTCAACATATCAAAGTTACAACTGCATATACATAAATTGAACATAAAGACTATGTGATATAATTTTTAGACCACTTACCTAAATTTTTTAGACATTCACTAGCTTAACCATATCCTTTTAATTGAACTCAATCCACCTTCAAATACCTAACTTAAAACATGATGGAAAAGAAATGTTTTAGGCATTTATAAGGATAAGAAAAATCACACAAGGCCTCTCCTATAAAATAGAAGCAAGAGGAGTGTTAGACTCACCCATATCTTCAATTATTACCCAAAGATGATCAAAACAACCAAGAAATTATGTAGAACCACCCTTAGAGAGCTTGAGAGGGAAATTCTCATCTCCCAGGATAATGGAGAAAGAAATGGGGTAAGAATAGAGTTTAAACTATTAATTCCAAAAAGGGGAAAATAAAATATTCCTCACTTTTAAGAGGTTCTTGATTTAGCCACATGGTTGGACAAACCATATGCCAAATGTTCAAATCCCTCTATCCAAAATAGGGCTAGGCTGTACAGTCTGGCTAGACAATATACATAGTATGGAAAAATTGGGTGGATCTTGTGTGCCTACCTCTATCCAAGTTGAATGGCTTCATCAGTACTGGGGGAGGCCTACATGGTTTTCAAACCGTACAAGGTTTGTGCCCTATGTTTTGTCTGAGACACCACACCCCCACTCGGTTAAGGAACAAGGTTAAAATAATCTTACTCCAACCGTGTACATACTCTAGATGGTCATTTTCTACCTCTATCACATACCAAACCTTGGGACACCCCAAAGCCCCTCATAATCATGGAATAAGATTTATTGATAATAAAGGTTGTTAAACCAAAATATAAACAAGTATGTACCTCATAAAAAGGTCAGCATCTTACAACCTCCCCATATTATAACAAATCATCCTTGATCTGCACTATAAAACATTTCTAAGCTTCCAAGGTAAATGTTTTTGGATAATTGGCCCTCATATCTTCCTACCTCTCCCAATTTTCCTCATGAACTCTTCCATAGATCCATTATAATCAGACAAACAACGTAGTCTTACCCTAAAAAATTTTCTCACACCGATATATAATATGAATCAGATGCTCCTCAATGGATTCATCATCCTCAAGCTCAACATCATCCACATTGATTACATGAGAAGGTTTGGGGTGATACTTCCAAAGATATGACATATGTAAAACTTAATTCATACTATCATACCACTATGAGATATCCAAATAGTACAACACCGGTCTAATCCTCTTTACAATATCAAATATTCTTATGTATCTGGGTGCCAAATTACCTTATTTCATAATTATATGGTTCCCTAATCTAAACAAAAACCAATAAAAAATGGTCACCCTTTGTAAACTCAAGATTTTGATGACTTCAATTAACATAAAAATTATTCCTACTCTAAGATGTAGGTATATGATTTCAAATCAACTAAACCTATTGTGACATCTCTTTCACATGTTATGGTCCCTACAATGACTCACCAGCTTCCATCCAATATAATGGTGATCTACATGACCTACCATAGAACACCTCATATGGCGCCATCTGAATAGTCTCCAGGTAACTATTGTTATACGTGAAATCCAAAATCACAAATTTCTTTTCCCAAGTTCCAAAAAATAACGGTTTCATTCTCTCATCATTTTCTATAGCACCAAATTGGTATGCTTTGATTTTCCATGTATCCACTGGTGGAAATCCATACTCAGAAAAATTTAGGTACCAAGATCCTTCTACAAGGATTACCAAAAGACTGAATTAAAATATGGATCATGATCCAAAAATATACTTCATGAAACCACATGAAAATTCAATGTCTCTCAAACATAAAAGTTACCTAACTGATCATCCACGACAATATCCAAGATTGGTAAGAAATGGTCCACTTTTTAAAATTGGTCCACAATCACCCATATCACATCATTCATTTAAGGGGTCCTCATGAGAACTACCACAAATTACATTTTTCCATCATCCTAAAACATTATGGAATGGTTAATGACTATAGGAAATCACGTGACCTTTGATGGTAGGAATTCACCTACTAACATGTTTTACACTGCATCATGAAATCTAAATCCTCTTTCTTCATCCCTGACCACCAATATTGTCTATGAATATCATGATATATATTGGTTACACTAGGTTTTACCACGAAATTAGAGTCATGTTACTCATACATTAGATCCTCTCACAAAAATAAAATGAAAACTACACAACCACAAATATAAATGATCTCATCAATGTCAATATTCTAGTTAGAAGGTGACTCCCTACCTTTAAGAATGTCTCTCAAGGAAAAATAGTATAGATCCTCATACTAAATCTCCTTGATCTTCCTCAAATGTGTGAAATAAAATTAAAAATATATGAGGGTTATCTATCTCTAGCCCTTTAGAACCACTATATTCATCTCATCTATCAAGACGACCATCTTTTACTCAAAACTAGACTCCTGGACAGCCTGAGTTCACTTATTTTGACTTAATACATCAACAACACTATTTAACTTTATAGGTATATATGCTATCTCAAAGTATAATTAATTCATGTAATCAACCCATCTCTGTTGATAGTGGTTTACATCTCCATGAGAAACGATTTACTTTATAATTTCATGGCCAGTATACCCAATAAACCTTTCTCCCAATAGGTAATACTTCCAACACTTTAAAGCATAAACTACCATAGAAAACTCGAGATTTCCCATAGGGTACTATGGTTCATGTGGCCTAACCTATCATGACCCATATGCCAAAACATGATCTCCCTACATCAACACTACTCCATGTCCAATTCTATACATATCAAAAAATAAGGTATTCTCATCACTCGTTTTATGGAGGATCCAAACTGGTATGGTAGTCAAACACTTATTACATTCCTAAAAAGAATTATCACATGATTTAGAACATTAATACAATATATCATTATTTGTTACACTGAAAATCAGTACTTCCAAGTGAGAAAATTATTGGATAAACCTTCAATAATAACCTTTCAAACCTTGAAATATTTGGATATAAAAAACATTCTTGGGATGCTACCATGATATAGATTCTTTCACATTATCTGGGTCCATTAACACACCTTCCTCAAAGATCAAGTGGCCAAATAAATTTACCTTGATGATCCAAAATCTACACTTGGATATCTTGGTGTATTTTCTATCCTCTCTGAGTATACTCAGGATGATGTCAAGATGTTTGGGATGATTGTCATGAGCCTCAGAGTACACTGAGATATCATCAACATTTGAAAGCATAAGCTGGTCCAAAAAAGGTGGAATATTTGGTTTATTAATTCCATAAAATCTAATAGAGCGTTTGTAAACCCAGAAAATAACACAATGAACTCATATAGACCACACCTTCTCTTGAAATTGGATCATGATATATCAGAAGGCGTCACTCTTAGCTGATGATACCCTGAACTCAAATCAATCTCGAAGAATACACAAGGACCCCTCATTTAAACAAAAAATTCCATCAATACATGAGAGAGGATACATGTTCTTTACTGTCATCTTATTTAACCTCCAGTAATCCATGCACAATAAAAACATTGAATCAGGTTTCTTGGAAAACATACTAGAAATCCCCAGTTTGATATACTTGGATAGATGCATCCCTTACCCTATAACTACAAAATATAAATATTGAGCTCTTGAATATCTTATGGAAACACCCTGCAATTTGGAATAGAGACCTGTTCAACTCCAGGTATCAACTCAATCATGAACTAGATATCCTTATTAGGCCGCATTGTTGAGAAGTCCTCAGGAAACATATCCATAAATCTATCCACTGAAGGAATAAAATCATCCTTATGTACTCTCACACTATTGAGCAGAAGAAATGGCACTTGGGTTGTTATATCACATAGCTTCTAATGAATTATCCCTTCATGTACTTTTTGGATATCCTATTCCCCTTGGGGAATATAAGTGTCACCCTCAAGAGATGCGGACATTTCCCTTTGATGGTAACAGTCAATATGGAATCAATATAACCCCAACCAATCCATCCCTAATATCTAGTCAAACTCTGAAATCTCAAGTATAAACAAGTCCTAAAGGAAGTGGTACCACTAACCTTGTGGTAAGACTCTTTACATTGTCAGATACCATCCACTTGTACTCTTAACCATGTGTAAATTGACATAATCGCAGACATATATTCCACCGCTAGACCCAAAAATTCAAAAAATGAGAAAATATAAAAGAATGTATAAAAAACCATCATTCATGGAAGCTATAATAATTTTACCTCAAATAGTTGATGGTCCTGCCACATAATCGCCAAGTGCATACTGAACTACATGAAGTTGTTCTATCCCATACCCTAGGTTCTGTTTTGAGTTATACATTTTTCACTACCCTTTTTATATGGATTCACTTATCTAGGATTACTAAATCTCCTTTTCTAATTAGTATGACTAGTGGAACTCCAACTGCTTGACTGATACTGGGTAGCGGACCCCCTACTTGTGCTCTATACAGATGTAGATCCTTCACCACTCACCTCCTTCTATGTCTTACTTTTGAACCTTGGTATATGAACCATCCCGAGGCATGCTCAATATTCCACTAGTGGTTGAGGATATTGACCTCAAATGTGTCCCATTATATCATATTGATAGTATAAAACTAACTTACCTCCCTAAAAGATTGTTCCTCTTCACTAGATACTTTTTCCTCTACTTCCCTAGTGGAAATTCTCCTAACGATGCTTCCTATTATTAGAATAAGTACTATTAGATCACCCAATAGAACTGATAGATCTACTACCAGTTGTTTCAATAAGGTTCCATTAAGAAATGAGAGCCTAATCCACCACCTTTTCAAATCTATTTAAATGAAAGATATTTACTGGGTACGTGATCTCACATATGACCCCATTCCAAAAATCACTAGTCATTTTCAATTTATCTCCTATCAATGTTGTAGTGAAATGCTTCATATATGTGAAGTATCCAAAATAATCTATAATCATAATGCTTCCCTTACTCAAGAGCATATACTCTTCGGCTTTCATATTCTACAAGGTCTCATGGTAAAAGTGTTCCAGAAACTTCTCATAGAAATCCTTCCATGTCATGCCCTCTATCTACTCATCATAGGCCTGTATATCCCACTAAATCTTTACTAGTTCTCCCAACATATAAGTCTCGGGCATAACTCTCTTCTCAGGAGGAGTCACCATGTGATCCAAAATTTTATAGATATAATCAATCCAAAACATTTAAACATCAATTCCACCTTTACTAGAAAACATAAGAGGGTGATGAATTTGAAACTCCCTTATCAAGTCAAACATACTCAGAATAGGCCACCCTAGATCCCACTTCATAATCTCCATAAAATATGTGAGGTTCTCACAGAATTTATCTTCCCCTATTATTTATAATCAATGGGGGTTCATGTTCCACTACTAGAAGAGCATTCTTAGTGATGTCCTCTTATCTCCCAACTGGTAGACATCTTCATTGTGACATCTCTTTCTACAACTAAAAACACGCATATCAAAACACATAAAATATTTTTTTCACACATACATGAAAGAAGTTCCATAATCAAAAATAAACAAACAACTCCACACAGCTATCCCAACCGATATGTTGATATCCCCATCACTACTCTCAACCATCCCAAACTCCGACCATGATTAACATTATGTAATCCAAAAACAAAAATTTCTCTTACATTAGATGTTTTTTTACCATCCCAAAAACATATTTCGTTTATTTAAAAAAATTTGAACACTTTTATTTTGAAAATTATCTGTAAAATCACTATATAATTAAGATGAATTTTCAATTCCCATACCTGACCATAACCAATTTTCCCTAGGTGTTCCTAACACGATACATGTCACATATATCTCGAAGTGCATAACATAATATATTCATATAACAAACTCATTCCATGCTAATCCACAAGTAAAATATCATAAAATAATAACACCACACATCAAGTGCATCACCCAAGGTAAAATAACATCCAATGGTAACAACAAACATTAAGAAAACAAATCCCATCCTGGGTAATTTGGTTTTCCCCATACACGGGTTAGCCACTTCCCCGAATGAGATCATTTCCAGTGATTAACGCCTCTTAGTATCCTTTTCACCTTCCCAAAAAAGAATAAATAATATAAAATAAATCCTTTGATACCACTTTGCAACATCCCAACCTGGGAAACACAATCTCAGTACCCAGAGCTAGTTCATTACATGAACTCAAGCATGACTCTCCATACTCCAAAGGCTACCAAATGGAAACGAAGATCTAATAGACCACATAAAGAGAAAATACCTTCTATACAGAATAAAAAACAATACGTAAAATAATAAAATAATGAAACAATAAAACAACAATCATGAATCTTGAAACAAATCCCCAAAATTGGGTTCATTCCTACCACAGATAGTAAATATGCCATGTATTGTCAAGTGTAAAGGAAAATACCAAATAAAGACACACTATAAAATAATCCCCAAGAAGGGTCCTAAAATTTTTTCTGGTCCACTTATCCATATAAATCTCTAGGTACTGATTAAATCTATAGACTAGGGCCCTTACCCTTATCCTAACATGAAACCTTGAAGTCTGCTCGGGTACCCAATACCGGCTCCAGAATGGTGTGGGTATAATTTAGCTGACTCCACCAATGGTGTTTATAATTATCCAGTCTAATAATAAGTATATATAAAAAGGAAATCAACAAAATAAACCAGGTTCCATCATTTGACATTATTTAAATCAAAAAAAATTAGTTCTATTTTCCCCTTATATTTATCAAATTGGTTTCAACCTATTTTGGTCATCTAGAGCATGTATCAATGGGTCATAGGTTAGAAAATATGGAGCCTCAATCCATGAATCCAACCTTTATTCAGAACACCATATTCAACTATCCCAACCATGATATGGAATTCCATGTACCTACCCTTGGGTTTAGGATCATTGGTCCTTTCATCGAAAACTACAATGCAAAGCAGTGCCTAGACCCTCATTTTTGCCTTCCCTTGGGAGTGGAGAATCAGTCCAACATCCCAACAACAATTTTTCAAATTTTTATAGTCTCATCATCATTAAACTTTTTATCACATAATACAAAAAGGGAAAACCATTTCCAATTAATCACATTTCCATGGTTCATTATAGTCATCATGTTCTCTATTTCCATAATAAGACCATTTTACCATTTCAACACATTATAACCATTCTTCAACACTTTAAATCCATGTAACCATGAGTCCAAGCCTCGTTAACTATTTAATAAATTTATCCATTTACAATCCATAACGCATTTAACTCTTCATGTTAATCCAAACACCCCCATCATGTTATGTTAGCATGCTAATCACATTTATAATTGGTTTAATCTTACAAATGATTCCTTTCATTATTTAACCTAAACATTTCAATATTCAAGGGAATGGAACATCCCATGTGTGTCTATATCCTCCGCCTGCTCATCCTCAATGTATCTAACGAAATAATGAGGGGTTAAACACACCATTTACACACCCATTTTATCATTTATTACCAAGAGTTTAAATGCATGAATTAATGAAATAATGGCACAAAAAATACAAATAAATTAAACATAAAGACAATGGGATCTAATTTTTTTGACCACCAACATCCAATTTATAAAACAATCAGTTAGCCTATCCTTTGAATCGAACACAAACGACCTTAAAATCTGATACTGCGAATCTTCTAGAAAAGAACGAGTTTAGGGATTTAGAAGGACGAGACTAAATAAAAAATGCCTCACTTATAAAATAGAGGGAATATGAGTTTTAGTCTCACCCAGATATTCAATTTTAATCCAATGATGCTCAAAACATAAGAGACCCACCCTTGGAGAGCATGAGAGGGAAAGATTCATCACGTAGGATAATGGAGAAATAAATGGGGAAACAACAGGTCTAGAAACCATAAATTATGAGGGAGTAAAATGTTAAATTTACCTACATTTTAGAGGTGTATGTTTTGTCCACATAGTTGGCTATAACATATACCAACCGTGTGGATCCCTCCATCTAATAGGGGCTAAACAGCACTATCAAGCTGGTTAATCCACATGGTTTGAAGAAAACATGTGGTGCCCATGTTCCTGTCTCTTTACAAGGGGTTTGACTACATGTGTACCTGTGGAGTCCTATACAGTTTCCAAACCATGTGGGGGCTATACCTTAGTTCTAATTGATGCATCACACCCCTCATGGTTATGGAATACGGGTAAACTAACCGCGTTCCAACCATGCACCTTCTCCAGATGGTTATTTTTCCCCTCTCACATCCAAAACCCCCCCACAAACACCCAAAGACCCTCAAATTATCTAAAATAACATAATATATCCAAAAAAAGGGATTTAAACCATAATTTAAACAAGGACATACATCTTTGAATGTTTTGGATTTTACACATATGGATTTGGTAACCTTTGAGTCAAAACCCCCATAAAAGGGAGAAATTAAGATGTATCTATAAATAACTTTAATTTTATTCAATTTATAATGAAAGGAATCCGTAGGGTAGTATATACACCACAAATATAAAAATAAACAAGTGGTGAATACAACCTGTCTTAAAAAAAGAAAATTGAGATGAGAAACCATTACCTTATTATTCTCAATTTCCATGAAAGATAATTAAAATACATTATAATTAAAACAGCCATAATAATAAACTAATTAATATTATTAATAATATATTTAACATTTTCTAATATTTAGTTATAATCATTTATTAAACATTCTTTAATTATTTATCATTTAATTTCATCATCATGTGTCTATAATTTTGTTTTTTGGACATGTTTCATAATGGATATGTTGAAACCCATTATTTCAAACTAATTTCACTATTAAGAAACTATTAAATTTATTTAGATACTTTTTTTAATTATTTATGCATCCATTTTTTCATTTAATGGATACTATGGTCATAGTTCAAGAGAATGAAATCCACGATGAGTTTGTTTCGGTTAATCAATAGATAGTTTTATAATGATTGTTATTTTTTTGTGTCATAATTTCGGAACCAAATTAATGATATATTAAAATAATTAATATAATATATATTCATTAAATATAATTTTTAACCATATATTTATGGTGGTTATGAAAATAAAATATTTTTTCCATGGTGGTAGTAGTCCTCACTGGCGATGTTTTCATTTTCTAATGAATAAGCGGGAAGAAAGGTAAATAATGATTTACATTTAAATAATATTAATTATGTCAAAAATATAATATTTATTAATTAAATATATTATTATAATCATCCATGTGATTTGGTGATGAAAAATGAAATACATAATCCATAGAGGTAGTAATTAACACAAACACACAAGTAGAATTTTCGTTTTTCTCATGGATAAGAGAGAGATAGATAATGGGTTTTACATTAATATAATAATGTCTAAGTATTGAAATAATCAATTTTAATGAATATTTTTAAATATATTTAAATTTTTTAATCTCACAAAATTAATACTTTAATATCAATTGTTACATTTTATGGTTTGAGAATCTTTTTCGGTTTAATCCGAAAGATGGCTTAATTTTTGGATTTAACTATTTTAATTTATTTAAGTATTTTGGAAATAATTTATTTAGAATGATTTAATTTATGAATTTTTTTAATGCTTCAATACATATTGGAATTCATTTTTTTTCAGGACAAAGAGCAGAATATACAATTTAGAGGCCCAAAATAACCTCAAAATTCAGGCCACAAAAGTTGTGCACAAATCTAGATATTTTTTAATATAGTCCTATATCTCATATATGGAAGAAAATATGGAGGTGTAGTTATAAAATGAGAAATATTTTATATTGATAAATAACATTCATAACTATGGACGAACTTTATTCCACCAGAATCATGGCCATAAATGATTGAGAAACTGATTTTCTAAAATTCAATTATTCTTCCTTTTTAGAATCAATTTTTAGAGTAGACTGGCTATAAAATTTTCACAACAAGGAGGATGGAGATGAAATTTTATGGAAAAATGAGTACGATATTGTGGAATAACATTATTGAAAACTAATTTCATTTTTTGTTCAAAACAATGGGATACCATGTGAAATCCTTTGAAGTAAAAAATCTGGGGCCATATTTTCAACCGTTGACGACCCATTATGTCCCAAAACCAATTAATTGACCATTATTATACCCCAAATCCTCTTACATGACTATAAATTTTATTCTAGTGGTGTATTGAATAATATATCAATTGGATTGGGAATATGTGGATAAAAACTATTGTTTTATGATTTCTATTTTCTTTTGTTTTTTTTTGTTTTCTTTTCCCATGTAACGTGCATTCAAATTTTTGTTAAAGTGTTTCCATTTTCTTATCTAATATATATTTCTCTTAAAACCATAATATCATTGTATCTCTATTCCAAATTTACATTTTTACTTCTTTTAACTTTTCGATGGCATGTTTATAACCTAAATCTTAGCCTTAGGGGGAGGTTTCATGATGATTTTTATTGCTCTTCAGTTCAACATGTTTTAAATATGTTTTTGGTGGATGTGAGAGTATTGAATGGGTGAGACAATAATCCACCAATTTATTATTTCCAATTACATTTTTTTCTTTGATTCATTATTTTTCACTCAATTATCTTAGGAAAACCCTTCATATGGTGGATTTGGGGTTTCTTGAAGGGATGAAATGACATACGATGGAGACATGTATTTTTGGAATTACATTATCAGTTGAGGTGTTATCCTATTTGACTATTAGAGGAGGTGTGGTTTGGTGACCTAAAGGAATAGTAAATTAACAAACTCAATAATTCTAATTAAATTAATTTGTTAACATGGTTTCATAAAATTAGTTATCAAATTAAATTTTAACCATAATTAAATAATGAATGAACCAGTATTATCAAACCCTTGGCCAAGACCTTTCTTTCTAAACTCATTTTTCCCAAATCTAAATTTATATTTCCATTCTGCATTGAATTTTTTTTACTTATAGATTTTTTAAAAAAACCGAAACCATTATTATCAAAAAAAAATATATTAGGTTAATTATAAATCAGTGATTAAACTGACTGTGATGCTTCTCAAGTGAGAAAACCCTTGTCAGCCTCTGTGATACATTATGAAAATAAAATTTCTTTTTCCACACCCTAAAATAGGTTTGTATAAAAAATTACTCCATTTCTGGGGAGATAAATAGTTGTTTCAATCACCTTTTCAAAATTAATAATTTTGTTAAAAAAAATCATCATTTTTATTAATATAAAAAATCAAAAAATTATTTTCCCGTGATTTTTGTAACACCCCGACCCTATTTACCCAGAGTCAGTGCATTATTACATAACATTGGAATGATCACAAAAGATTAAGCCTTGAAATACTGATTAGTGTAGTAGCCTTATAAGTGATAGATACATAAATAAGTTTTTCATTACATCATCTAATAAATAAAAACAACATCATTGTGTCTCATTTGAACAAACTCTTATCACTTAGCCTATTCCGGAAAGTTAATCGTAAAATACTTCTTCGAATCTAGGAAAACATAAAACATAAGAAAGGGTTGAGCTCAGATACTCAGTAAGGATAACAATATAGACGAAACTTTCATAAATAAGCATAAACTTTTAAGGAAAGGTATAAGACTAAAACACAAGACTTTTAAACTTAAACATGAGTATAATATGGAAAAGATAAATCAAATAATTCCATTTACTTATTCCCATGGACATTTTAATAGTCAAATAATCGTATGTAATATCAATAGCCAATTACATAATGATGGAATGCATAATGTTGGACATCATAACCACATAGTCAAGGCCTCCCTCCAAGACTAAAAGAAGATTTTGTCAAGGACTTGTGCTAGGACACTAGTTAGTCTAATGAGACCTACCAATGCATTAAGGAGCTATAGTAGGCTCCACCCATCAATTACTAAGTCCAAATCATTTCTCAAATGAAAAGGTTGAAACATAACATCAACATTTATACTAAAAATAGCATACAAAATATTAATACTTTATCCATAAAACATGAATGGTATAAAAATAACACATCCATATTCAAACATATCCACAAACCTTTAATACAATACAAAAGACTGTATTATAAAAAATCAACTTTAAACAAGTGTAAAATCCGTCAAAGGGTGTTGACATATATTAACTCAAAACTATTTGAGAGAAATATATCATTCTATTTTGAAATCATTTAAAAGTCACATATTACAAAAGAAATAATTTTTTAAAATATTCTTATAATCTTGTAAGGGAAGATTAAATGATGTTATAATGTCAGAAAATAAGCACACTCGTTGTATAAGTTAAAACAACATTCTTTTGTTATTTTTGTCAAAAAGGTCGTAAAGGACCCTGTTTGGAATACAATGAAAAGATCCCTTTATAAACATTTAATAAAAACTTGAAAAAGGGTATAAATGGTTATAACCCATAGTCTAGGAAATAGTAAAAATATTTTGAAATACATTTTAAAGAAAGACAGATGTGGATGACAAAGAGGTCCTAGTAGATACTCACGTATAAACCACCTCGGATAATGAGAAGATTGTAGAATTTACCCATAACTTGTAATTTTCCTGGATTAAGGGTACATTAACCTCTTGTATAATAGTTAAATCATTTTTATTAAATTATAAAAGATCCACATACATAAATATGATATCACATATGATATTTTAATATTGATTTTTAATAATATTTGAGTAGTATCATTGTTTCGGGTGTTAACTGATTCATTTCCCTTTATATGTTTTGTTTTGTAAGCCATGATTGTTATGTATAATAAGTATTTGATTAATATATAGAATTATATTATGTTCTTAAACATTATTTTTAATCGAAAAATTAAATTATTCTTGAATGGTTATGATGGGGAATGAATTTCATCGTGTTCGTGGAGACGGTAATCTGTATGTATGCACGAGTGACAATATCATTCTATTGATGGTTAAATCATATGTAATTGGTTGATATATCATATATACTTAATAATTAACATGTTATATTTATTATTTTCATATTTAATACTCATTATTATACCCATCCATATAATGAAGTGTTTGAGTAACAAACGACCCCACGACGTCGAGACGGTAAACCGTACATACGCACGTATAGTGAATTGTCATTTATAGGATGGATAGAATAATCGATATGGTTGTACCATATTTATAATAACATCATAGTATGTATAAGTTAATAGAATAATTATTTTATTATGGAAACAACAAATAAAGAGGAAGTGGAAGAAGAAAAGAACTTTGAAAGAGGTGGTGAAATTATTACCATCTCTTCAGGTGTTTCCTTTAGAGACGATCAAAAGGACTCCATAAGGTGGATTTTGGATAAAATTAATTTCTCTAGGTCGAAGGGAGGGTAGTTGGGGGGATATTTGAGCAGGGTTTGGCTGAGAAAAACAGATTTGGAGGTGTGATTTTGAGAGAAAGGGAAGTACCCTTTTATAAGGGAGGTGAGGGTCACTTTAGGAAAAGCTTGAAATATTATTTTATTATACAATCATATTCAGTTTATAATGGCTCCAAAATGATTTATTTCCAGGATAAGGTGGGGATGGGTCGAAAAACACTTAACTAATAAGTTTTAGAAAACATTAGGGTACTATATTAACACTATCATTTAGATTTAACTCTTTGTTAAATAGTTTAACTTTTACCATGTATTGTTGTCTTATTTTAATAAATGGTTAATAATCTTACTATAAAACACCAAGAGAACCCCATTTGGTTCATTATTGGTATATATTACCTTATATAGGTCATTTTACTGAACCTTATATTTTTAGGAATATTATATCATTTAATAACATAGTATTTGTTTTAAAAACTCATTTATGTCAATTTTGACACTATTTGGTATTTTGTTTTTTGTGAAATTCATAACAACTATATCACTTCGAAAAAAATTTATTTAATCATCCCTAACAAGTCGTATTAACCTATAAAATTAGTTTAATTCATTATAAGTCTCAATTTACATTTATTTGGATATTTATAATATTAATTATTATAATCATTCATTAATAAGAAAATTACTGCTTCATCATTGTATCATAAATAAATTTAATTTTTTATTGTCAAAAATTTATAAATAAAACACCATTATGTTGGAAACATTTTTATCTTTATAATTAATATTTATAGTTGAATTTATCTTATGTATGACACTATATTAATAATGGTTTAGTTATTAAACTTTGAATTTTACACTTTTAACTATTTTTAAATAAAATAATAACAAATGTCCTAATCTAAACCCAGTGGACCAAAAGGATCATATTTTATTCCTAAGGTTGATTTTGGTCAAACTACTCTTAATCAATAGAATTTGGACATATGTTATGGTAATTATAATATCATTTTTGACTTTAATTACCCTATTTACATTTAACTACGGTAAATAAAAGTCAAAAGTTAATATTCACAAAAAATTATTTTAATATTATTGAACCAAATTTTACTTACTGATGTCAACTGCGCCTCCTGGATTTTTTAAAATCAGCTCACAAAAGTAGTAAAATTATGTTTTATTCAAATTTGCAAATGCTACTAGAAGGCGGGTAAAAGAAGGTAAAAAGTTGAATTTAATTTTATATATCTAATATTGTTATAAAATTATTCAAATGAATTATATTCAACATATATAGTTATTATGTATCTATTTTTACCTAATAAAAATTTGAATAAAATAACTAATTATTTAAATAAAATGTCGATTTTAAGCAATAACGCCGAGTTTTTCACTATTCATCAAAAATTAAAAGTTTTTAGAAAAATACCAAGAATTCTGCCTAAGCTAATTTTGATATTCTGAACCCAAAAATGAAGTCCATTTTAAAAAATAAATTTTATAAAATTTCAAAAAGTGGCTAGTACTATTCATAACAGCTTGTTTGATTGGTCGTGGTGTGTTAACACACCATATTGAGTACAATACAAGCTATTACATTATTCAAAGGGAAAGATACTGTGGAAGCTTGGGGTGTTACATTCTCATCTCCTTCAAATAATCTTGTCCTTGAAATTTCTAAAATATTACTGCATAAAAAGATTCATATATTTTTTCATCAATATTCCCTCTGGTTCCCACATTGCCTCTTCTATCTTATGGTTTCCCTATATAACTTTTACTAGACGAGTTTTCTGGTTTCTCAACACTTGTTCTCTTGTATCAAGAATCTTGACATGCTCTTCGCAATAAGATAAGTCGGGTTCCAGTTCTATTTTATCATAGGTGAATACATGTGTTGGATCAGGCATGTATTTTCTCAACAGTGATACATGGAACACATCATGAACTTTAGAGAGACTTGGTGTCTTTGCCAAATGATAAGCTACAAATCCAATTCGTTCTAGAATTTCAGAAGGATTGATGTACTTGGGACTTAATTTAACCTTATTACCGAATTGTAAAACACCCTACCATGGAGATACCTTTAAGAAAACATGATCTCCTACTTGAAATTCCAAATCCTTCCTTTTATTACCATCAAATCTTTTTTCCTACTTTGAGCGGCTTTCTTGTGGGTTTGGATAACCTTCACATTTTCCATTGTTTCCTTAACATGTTCTGGGCCTACGAGTTTTCTTTCACAAACATCATACCAACAAGTTGGTGTGCGACATTTCTTCCATATAATTCTTTATATGGTACCATCCAAATAATTGAATGTAAGCTACTATTATAATAAAATTCTACAAGAGGTAAATATTGATCCCACATAACTTGAAAGTCAAGTGAGCAGGATCTCAACATGTCTTCTATGGTTTGAATAGTCTGTTTTGATTGTCCTTCTGTTTGAGGGTGGTATGAAGAGCTCAAATGAAGTTTAGTATCCAAGGCCTTCTGAAGACTTGTCTAGAATCTTAATGTAAAATAAGGATCACAATCAGATTCAATCAATAGGGGTACTCCATTAAGTCTTACAACTTCATTAATATATAGTCCTACAAAACATTCAAGTGGTAAATCTTCTCTTATAGCATGAAAATTTTATGACTTGGTAAGACGATCAACAGTGACCCATATTTCGTCATTTATTCTAGGAGTATTTGGTAGCCCCATGACAATGTCCATCATAATATAATCCTAGTTTCACTCAGGTATGGGAAGAGGTTGCATGACTCCTCTAGGATGTGGTCTTCCAGACTTAACATATTAACAAACCATACATCTTGACACAAAATCACCAAACTCCGTCTTTATGTTATCCCACCAAAAATGTTCTTTCAAATATCTTTACATGTTAGTGATACCAGGGTGTATATAGAAATTGGAGCTATGAGAATCATCCAACAATTACTTTTCTAGATCAGGTATATCGAGAACACAAAGTCTCTTCCCAAATTTCAAAATTTCATCTTCTTATACAAAGTCACTCAATCTCCCATCATTCACAGCTTTAATCTTCTTTTGAAACTCCTCATCATCAGTCTGAGAAATCTTTATCCTTTCTATTAATGATAGTTTGGAAAATATTTGAAATGGTATTGATGTTTCACCTTCCATGGTTATTCCCATATCCATATTTACAAGATCCATGAAAATAGGATCCCTTTAAACTCTCATCTTGTTCAAAACTCCATGATCCTTTCTGCTCAAAGCATCTTCCACCTTATTTGCCTTTATAGGGTGGTAGTGTATAGTGAAATAATAATCCTTGAGTAGTTCAAGATGTCGTCTTTTCCTCATGTAGAGTTATTTCTGTGAAAAAATATACTTCAAACTCTTATTATTGGTATATATCTCACAGTTTTCACCATAGAGAGAATGTCATCATATCTTCAGAGCATAGATTATAGCTTCTAACTCAAGATCATGAGTGGGTTAGTTGTGATCATTAATTTTTAGCTGTTGTGATGCATATGTAATAACTCTATCATTTTTCATAAGGAAACAACCAAGTCCATTCTTTGAAGCATCACTATAAATAACAAACCCATCATTCCCTGATGGTAGAGTCAAGATAGGAGCATTGACTAGTCTTCCCTTTAATTATCAAAGTCTATCTTAGGGTAATGTTCTCTAATAATAGTTTTTCTAAATTTATCTTCCATGGTTTATACTAAACTTCCTTTGATACCAACTATAATTCCAAAAACATAGTTACCCAGAGTCGGTGCATTATTACATAACATTGACATGATCACAAAATATCAAGTCTCGAAATACCGATTAGTTTAGTAGCCTTGGAAGTAATAGATACATACATTAGTTTTTCATTACATCATCAAATAAAGAAAAACAACAACATTGTGTCCCCTTTGAACACACTCTTATCCCATATCCAATTTCTTCAGGTTAATCATAAAATACATCTTTGTATCATGGAAAAAATAAGACATAAGAAAGGGGTGAGCTCAGATGTTAAGAAAGGATAACAATATATCAGAAACTTTCATAAATAAGCATAACAATTTAAGGCATTGTATAAGACTAAAACACAAGAATTTTATACTTAAGCATGATCATAATATGGAAATGATAAATCAAATAATTCCATTTAATTATTCACATGGATATTCTACTAGTCGAATAATCACATGTAATATCAATACCAAATTTCATAATGATGGAATGTATAATTCTGGACATCATAAACATATAATCAAGGCCTCGTTCCAAGACTACAAATAGTATTTTTAAAGGCCATGTCCCAAGACACTAGTTTGTCTCATGTGACCTACCGATGCATCGAGGAGATATAGTGGGCTCCACTGGTAAGTCAATGCAATCCTCATATGAAAAGGTTGAAACATAACATAAACATTCGTATTAAAACTAGCATATGAAATGTTAATACTTTATCCATAAACCATGAATGGTATAAAAATAACATATCCATATTCCAACATATCGCAAACATTTCAATAAAATATGGATGATTTTAACATAATAAATCAACTTCAAACAAGTGTAAAATCCATCAAAGGATGTTGACATTGATAAAATCAAAACTATTTGAGAGAAATATCTCTTTCTATTTTGAAATCATTTATAAGTCAAATAATTATAAAATAAATCATTTATTTTATAAATATTCTTATAAGTCTTTAGGGGTATCTTCTAAGATGTTAAAATGATGGAAAATAGCCACACTCGCCATATAAGTTAAAAAACATTATTTCCTTAATTTTTTCGAAAATGTCGTAAAGGGCCTTGTTTGGAAAATGAAAGAAAGATTCCTTTATAAACATTTTATAAATTTTATAAAAAGGGTATAAATTAATTTTACCCATTTTCTAGGAAATAATAAAAATATTTTGAAATTCATTTTTAAGAAACATGGATGTGGATGATAAAGAGGTCCCAGTAGATTCTCACATATTAACAATCTCAAATAATGAAGAGATTGTAGAATTAACCCCTACCTTGTACTTTTTGTTGATTGAAGGTATGTTAAAATCCTGTATAATAGTTAAGTCATTGTTTTTATGTTTTACAAGAACCACATACATAAATACAATATCTTATATGATCTTTTAACATTGATTTTTTAATAATATTTTAGTAGTATCATTGTTTCGGGTGTTAACTGATTCATTTTCCTTTGTATGCTTGGTTATGTAAGCCATGTTTGTTATGGATAAGATTTATTGGATTCAAATACAGAATTATATTATGTTCTTAATCATTATTTTTAATCATAAAATGAAATGTAGTAATGAATGGTTATGACGGGGACTGAATTTTATCATGTTCGTGGAGACGGTAATCCGTACATAGGCACGGGTGGTAATATCATTCAATTGATGGTGAAATAATATGTAATTGGATGATATATAATTTATAATGAATCATTGAAATTTTATATTTATTATTTAAATTAGTTATAATCATTATTATACCCATCCAAATAATGAAGTTTTTGAGTAACAAACTACACCACGATGTAGAGACGGTAAGCCATACGTACGCACGTATGTTGACTTTTCATTCATAGGATGGATAGAATAATGAATATGGTTGTACCATATTTATAAAAACATCACATTATATATAAGGTACTGGAGTTATTATTTTGGTATGAAAACAACAAAGAAAGAGGATGTGGAAGAAGAAAAGAACTTTGAAAGAGGTGGTGAAATTATTACCTCTTCTTCAGGTGTTTCCTTTTTAGTTGATCAAAAAAACTCCTAAGGTTGGATTTATGATAAAATTAATGCCTCTAGGTTGAAGATAGGGTATTTGGGAGGATATTTGAGCAGGGTTTGGCTGAGCCAAATGGATTTGGAGGTGTGATTTTGAAAGAAGGAGAAGTATCCACTTATAAGAGAGGTGAGTGTCTCTTTAGGAAAAGATTGAAATATTATTTTATTACAGAATCATATTCAGTTTATAATGGCTCCAAAATGATTTACTTAGAGGTTAATGTGGGGATGGATTGAAAATCTCTCAACTAATTTTTTTAGACAGGTTTAGGTCACTATATTAACATTATCCTTTAGATTTAACTCTTAGTTAAGTAGTTTTACTTTTACCATGTATTCTTGTAATATTATTATAAATGGTTCATAATCTTAGTTTAAAAATCTAAGAGAACCCCATGTGGTTAATTACTGATATATATAACCTTATACATTTCCTTTTTCTGAGCCTAATATTTTAAGGAATGTTATATCAATTAATAATATAGTATTTTTTTTAAAACCTATTTATGTCATTTTCGACACTATTTGGTATTTTATTTTTTTGAAAGTCGTAACAAATTTATCTCTTCGAGAAAAATTATTTAATCATCCCTAACATATCATATTGAACTATAAAATTAGTGTAATTCATCATAAGTCTCAAATCACATTTATTGGGATATTTATAATATCAATTATTTTAATCTTTTATTAATAAGGTAATTATTGCATCATCATTGTATCATAAATAAGTTTAATTTTTAACAGATAAATAATATAAATAAAATACCATTATGTATGAAATATTTTTATCTTTCTAATAAATATTTATAGTTTAATTTACCTTATGTATAACCCAATATTAAAAATGGTTTAGTTATTAAACTTTGAATTTAACGCTTTTAACTATTCTTTAAATAAAATAATAATAAATGTCCTAATCTAATCCAAGTGGACCAAAAGGATCATATTTTATTCGTAAGGTTGATTTTGGTTGAAATACACTTATACAATAGAATTAGGACACATGTTAGAATAATTATAATATCATTTTTATCTTTAATTACCCTATTTACTTTTAACCGTGGTAAATAAAAGTCAAAAGTTACTATTTACCAAAAATTATTTTCATCTTATTGAACCAAATTTTACTTACTGATGTCAAGAATGTCTCTCATATTTTTTAAATTCAAATCACAGAAGTGGTAGAATTATGTTTTATTTAAATTTGAAAATTCTTCTAGAAGGTTGGTAAAAGATGGTAAAAAGTTCAATAAAATTTTATATATCTAGTATTATAATAAAAATTACTCTAAGGAATTACATTAAATATATATAGGTATTATGTATCTATTTTTACCCAATATAAATTTAAATAAAACAAATAATTATTTAAATAAAAATTCAGTTTTAAACAATAACGCAATGTTGTTGGCTATTCGTCAAAAATTGAAAGTTTTTAAAGAAATACAAAAAATTCACCCTAAGCTAATTTTGATATTCTGAATCCAAAAATGAAGTCCATTTTTAAAAATAAAAATTATAAATTTTCAAAAAGTGGTTATTAATATTCATAACAACTAGTTTGATTGGTCATGGTGTGTTAAAACTCTAAGTTGCATACACCGCAAGCTATTTCATTATTCAAAGGAAAACATACCGTGGAAGCTTGCGGTGTTACATTCCCCACTCGAAATAATTTCTTCATAAAAATTTATAGAATATTACTACATAAAAAGATTCAGATGGTTGTTCATCATAAGTTCCTTAGGTTCCCAAGTTTCGTCTTCCGTCTTATGGTTTCTCCATAGAACTTTTACTAGGCGAGTCATCCAGTTTTCAACACCTGTTCTCTTGTATCAAGAATTTTGACAGACTCTTTCAATAAGAAAGGTTGGGTTCCAGTTCTATTTCTTCATAGGTGAGTACATGCATTGGGTCAGGCATGTATCTTCTCAAAATTGATATGTAAAACACATCATTAACTTTTATGAGACTTGGAAACATTGCCAAATGATAAACTACAACTCCAATTCATTCTAGAATTTCAAAAGGCCTATTGTACCTGGGACTTAATTTACCCTTCTGACCAAATCATAAAACACCCTTCCATGGAGATACCTTTAAGAAAACATGATCTCCTACTTGAAATTACAAATCCTTCCTTTGGTAATTAGCACAGCTTTTTTCCTACTTTGAACTTCTTTGATGTGGGTTTGGATAACCTTCACCTTTTTTATTATTTCATCAACAAGTTTTGGGCCTACGAGTTTTCTTTCACCAATATCATCCCAACATGTTGGTGTGTGAAATCTCTTTCCATATAACGCTTTATATGGTGCCATTTTAATACTCCAATAGAATCTATTGTTATAGAAAAATTCTACGATAGGTAAATAATGATCTTACATACCTGGAAAGTCAAGCGAGAAAGATCTCAACATGTCTTCTAAGGATTGAATAGTTCACTCTAATTTTCCATCATTTTGAGAGTGGTAAGAAGTGCTTAAACAAAGTTCAGTATCCAAGTCCTTCTAAATACATTTCTAGAATCTTAATGTAAAATGTGGATCACGATTAGATAAATAAATAGGGGTACTCCTGAAGTTTTACAACATCATTAATATATAGTCCTGCTAAACGTTCAAGTGGTAAATAATATTTTATAGCAAGAAAATGTGTGGACTTGGTACGATGATAAACAATGACCCATATTGAATCATTCCTTCTAGGAGTCTTTGGTAGCCCCATGAAAAATTCTATCATAATATCATCCCACTTCCACTCATGTATGGGAAGAGGTTTCATGACTCCTATAAGATGTTGTCTTTCAGACTTAACCTATTGACATCCTATACATCTCGAAACATAATCATAAATCTCCCACTACATGTTGTCCCACCAAAAATGTTTCTTCAAATATCTATACATCTTAGTGATACCAGAGTGTATAGAGAAATCAGAGTAATGTGCATCATCCAACAATTCACTTTTTAGACTTGGTATATCAGGAACATAAAGTCTCTTCCCAAATTTAAATATTCCATCTTCATATACGAAGTCAGTCAATCTCCCATCATTCATAGATTTAACCTTCTTTTGAAAATCATCATCATCAGTTTGAGAACACTTTATCCTTTATACTAAAGGTGTTTTGGAAACTATTTGAAAAAGTATTGATGTTTCACCTTCAATGGTTATTCACATATCCATCATTACTAGATCCATGAAAATAGGATCCCTTTCATCTCTCATCTTGTTCAAAATTCCATGATCCTTTCTGCTCAAAGCATCATCCACCTTATTTGCCTTCCCTGGTTGGTAGTGTATAATGCAATCATAATCCTTGAGTAGTTCAAGCCATCATCTTTAACTCATGTTGAGTTATTTATGTAACAAAATATACTTCAAACTCTTATGATCGGTATATATATCACATTTTCACCATAGAGATAGTGTCTCCACATCTTCAGATCCAAGATTACAACTACGAACTCAAGATCTTGAGTGGGATAGTTTTTCTCATGAATTTTTAGCTATTGTGATGCATAGGTAATAAATCTATCATTCTACATAAGGACACAACAAATTCCTTTATTTAAAGCATCAATATATATAACAAACCCATCGTTCCTTGATGGTAGAGTCAGGATAGAATCATTGACTAGTCTTCTCTTTAGTTCTTCAATACATTCTTCACACTCTTTTTTCCAAACAAATTTAACCCCTTTACGTGTGATCTTATTTAATGGGTTAGCCAAACGTGAAAAATTATGGATGAAGTGCCGATAATAACCTTGTAAACCAATAAAACTGCATACCTTAGTTATCCTCATCAGTGATGGCCATTATTGGATTGCCATGGTCTTTAAAGGATCAATAGAGATTCCATCCTTAGAGACAATATGGACAAGAACAGAAATTTTCCTGAAGCAAGAATTCACATTTTCTAAACTTTATATATAATTCATTTCTTCTGAGGGTTTTCAGAATTGTGCGCAAGTGATTTTCATGATCTTTTTAGCTTTTTGAGTATACCTAGATATCATAAATAAATACCATTACAAAGTTTTCAAGATATTCCTTGATAACTCTATTCATTAGATCCAGGAAAATACAGGGTTCATTAGCCAGTCTAAAAGGTATTACTGTAAAATCGTAATTCTCGTACCTGGTTTGTAATACTGTTTTCAGAATGTCTTCCTTCTTTACACACAACTGATAATATCCATAATGAAGGTCAATATTTGAAAAATATTGATATCCATGAAGTTGATAGAATAAATGATCAATGCAGAGTAGGGGATACTTGTTCTTTATAGTTATATCATTAATCTCACTGTAGTCAATGCACAACCTCATATATCTATCTTTCTTTTTAACAAAAAGAACAAGGGCTACCCATGGAGAAACACTAGAGAGAATAAATCCATTATTACTCAATTCCTCTAGTTTTTTCTTTAGTTCCACTAATTCCATAGTGCCCATTCTATATTAGGTATTCAATATGGGCCTTGAACCGGGAATTAAATCAATTGAAAACTCAATTTCACATTCTAGAGGATGTTTAGGTAAATCCTTTGGAAACACATCAACATATTCTTGCACAATAGCTATGTACTCTATTAGAACATTCTTTTCCTCACCCATAGTTATTTCATTCTCTTCCCCCCCAATAATTTAATTTATTAGAGCTACTGGGTGTGGATCTAGATAAGAATGAGGTGGTGACGTTTCTTCTCTAAATAGAAGGTACTCCTTATTATCATTGAAACTTGTAACCTCTTTGTTTTTACAATAATTTTTCACATCATGGACTGAAATAAAATATGTACTGAGGATTATATCAAATTAAATCATGGGTATGATGATGAGATCAGTGGATAAAGAACATTTATAGAACCTAATGGGGACTGATTCACAAAACATTGTTGCAAAGATACTTCTTTTAGGAGTTTTGACTGAAAAATACCTTGTTAAATCACATTGGAAATATCTGATTTTCTTAGAAAACTAGGAAGATATGAAATAATGAGATGATATAGAATCAAATAAATAATATTCTAAACTTGAGGAAACCATTAAATTACCTTCCTCTATATCTTTCGGAGCTTCAACCTCAGTAGTAGCAATCACATAAGCTTTCCTTGCTCCCTTGGCCTTTTATAAGGTATGTTTCCTTGGTGCTTAGGACATTCATTTGCATAATACACATTTTCTCTACAATTGTAGCATTCAATATTGACATCCTCTTTCTATCCCTTGAAATCACAAGATTGGTTTCCTTTTTCACCGCACTAGTAACAGACTCCCATTCCCTTCAGGAAAGTACCAGGCTGTTTCTCCCCTCATTTACCATCGGGTTGATATTCAACATTTCCCTTATTGCTCTTATTTCCTTTTCCAGAGTGTTTAATAGACCATTTCTTCTCTTTCTTTGTTTTAAAGTCACAAGACATAGAGAATTCCTTTTCTATCTTGATATCACATGAGACAATATCTTCATATGATGAGAATGATTATGAGACTAATTCTTGATGATGAAATGGTTTTAACCCATCAATGAATCAATCAATATTACTCCTTGGCTTACATATATGATATGTTGCATGCTTTTCTAATCTTGTAAATCTATCCTCATACTTTGCGACATTTTCATCTTCCTTTTGCCTCAAAATCAGAAATTGTATTTCCATATCTGCTCGATGGTCACAAGGAAAGTATTTTTTGATGAAAATATCATTAAACTCCATTCATTCAATATTTTATACATCTTCGTCTTCATTTTTATTTTGAATTAATGACTACCATTTATCTGCATCTCCCATGAGGTGATAAACTGCCATGAAAACGTTTTCACTTTCGCTACTCCCCAAAGCATGCAATATTTTCTCTAAGGAACTTATACATTACTCAGCTACAAATGGATTTGTAGTCCCATTGAATGTTCATGCTTGTTTCCTCATGAAGTGGTATAACATTTATCCTCCAAATTGTGAATCAGGGTTCTCTTTATGAGTATGTTTATTATTCATATTTAGAGTGAGTTGTCACAGTATGGTGATAAGTTGATTATCACAAGTTGCATCACCAGCTCCACTATAATTATCTTGAGTATGAGGGAAATATATACATGGATTGCATTTATTGATATGGTTTTCATTCCCTCCACTAAGTTCCATATCTAAATAATGGCATACACTATATTAGATTATGAATCACAATACATAATTCCAAACAAGTAAAATACTTAACATAAATTGATAGTTTATGGATATAATCCATAAAACTAAAATTGTTTTCTTTGAGAAGGTATATACTCATAAATCCTTAATAATGTTTTGTAAAGAAAATGTGAATTATCCTAAGCATATCCCCTGAGAGTGTCATAACCAAGAGTGTAGCAAGGCCCGTAGGAATTTACCAGGATAACCTGGTTCCATCCTAAAACTCCTTGTCAGATTTTTCGCACCAAGGAACATCTGTTCTAGAGCTTCCTCTACCTACTCGTATCCATACATGGATGTATTGCTTGGAACGCTCACAAAATCTCTACATTACCAAAATTATAGGAATTTGTTCTATACTAATCCTCAAGGTATATCTTACGGTAATGTTCTCTAATCATAGTTTTTCTAAATCTAGCTTCCAATGATTGTACTAAACTTAATATGATACCAACTGTAATGCCCCAAACCTAGTTACCCAGAGTCAGTGAATTATTATATAACATTGTCATGATCAAAAAAGATAATGTCTTGAAAGAACAATTAGTTTAGTAGCCTTGTATGTACTAGATACATACATAAGTTTTTTTAATTACATCATAAAATAAAGAAAAACAACATCATTGTGTCCCCTCTGAACACACTCTTATCCTGTAGCCTATTCTTGCATGTTAATCGTGAAATACTTCTTCACATCCTAGAAAAAATAAAACATAAGAAAGGGGTGAGATCAGATGATGAGTAAGGATAACAATATAGAGGAAACTTTCATAAATAAGCACAAACCTTAAAGGCGGTCTATAAGACTAAAAAAAGCCTTTTAAACTTAAACATGAGCATAATATGGAAAAGTTAAATCAAATAATTCCATTTACTTATTCACATGGACATTATACTAGTCGAATAATCACATGTAATATCAATAGGCAATTTTATAACGATGGAATGCATAATGCATGACATCATAACCACATAAGAAAGGCCTCATTCCAAGACTACAAATAATATTTTTTCAAGGCCTTGTACCAAGACACTGGTTTGTCTCATGAGACCTATCGATGCATCGAGGAGATATACTAGGCTCCACCCATCACTTACTAAGTCCTATGCATTCATCATATTAAAAGGATGAAACATAACATAAAAATTCTTATTAAAAATAGCATATTAAATGTTAATACTTTATCCATAAACCATTAATGGTATAAAAATAACACATCCATAGTCAAACATATGCCAAAACCTTCAATACAATATAGAAAATTGTATCATAATAAATCAACTTCAAACAAGTGTAAAATCCATTAAAGGATGTTGACATAGATGAAATCAAAACTATTTTAGAGAAATATATAATTCTATTTTGAAATATTTTAAAAGTTAAATAATTATATAAGAAATAATTTATTTTGAAAATATTATGATAATCTTGTAAGGGAAGCTTTGAAGAAGTTATAATGACAGAAAATTTCCGCAGTCACCGTATAAGTTAAAAAAACATTTGTTCCTTAATTTTGTCGAAAAGGTCACAAATGACCATCTTTGGAAAATGACGGAAATATTCCTTTAGAAAATTTTATAAAAACTAGAAAAATGGTACAATTGAATTTAACCATTAGTCTAGGGAATATTAAAAATATTTTTAAATAAATTTCTAAGAAACACGAATGTAGATGATAAAGAGGACCTAGTAGATACTCACATATAAACAAAATTGGATAATGAAGAGATTGAAGAATTAACATTTACCTTGTAATTTTCATTGATCTAGCATTCGTTAAACTCTTATATAATATTTAAATAATTGTTTTTAAATTATACAAGAAACACATACATAAATATGATATCATATATGATCATCTAATATTTCTTTGCTAATAATATTTTAGTAGTATGATTGTTTCAGGTGTTAACTGATTCATTTTCCATTTTATGCTTGGTTATGTAAGACATGTTTGTTTTGAATAGGATTTATTTGATTAATATAAATAATTATATCAAGTTCTTAAACGTTATTTTTAGTTGTATAAATGAAAATTATTCTTGAATGGTTATGATGGGGAATGAGTTTTATCGCGTTCGTGGAGACGGTAATCTGTACGTACACACGAGAGAAAATATCATTCTACTGACGGTGAAATAATATATAATTGGATGTTATATCATAGATAATTAATCACTAAAATTTTATATTTATTATTTACATCAGTTATAATCATTATTATACCCATCCAAATAATTAAGTGTTCGGGTAACAAACTACACCATGATGTGGAGACGGTAAGTCGTATGTACCCACGTATGGTGACTTGTCATTCATAGGATGGATAGAATAATGAATATGGATGTATCATATTTATAATAACATCACAGTATGTATAAGGAACTGAATTTATTATTTTCGTTTGGAAACAACATATAAAGAAGAAGTGGAAGAGGAAAAGAACTTTGAAAGAGGTGGTGAAATTATTACCTCTTATTCGGGTGTTTCGTTTTGAGTTGATAAAAAGGGCCCCTTTGGTTGGATTTCTGATCAAAGTAAGGCCTATAGATAAAATGGAGGGTAGATAGAAAGATATTTGAGCTGGATTTGTCTGAGAAAAATGGCTTTGGAGGTGTGATTTTGAGAGATAGGGAAGTACCATTTTATAAGAGAGGTGACTGTCAGTTTTGGAAAAGATTGAAATATTATTTTATTATATAATAATATTCGGTTTATAATTACTCTAAATTTATTTATTTCAAGTATAATGTGGGGATGGGTCGAAACCTCTCAACCAATTGGTTTTAGAGAGGTTTAGGTCACTATATCAACCTTATCTTTTAGATTTAACTCTTAGTTAAATAGTTTAACTTTTACTATGTATTTTTGTAATATTAAAAAAAATGTTTAATAATCATACTATAAAAATACAAGAGAAACCCATGTGGTTCATTATTGATATATCTAACATTATCTATATCCTTTGACCTAACCTTATATTTATAGAAATATTATATCAATTAATAATATAGTACTTGTTTTAAAAACTTATTTCTGCCAATTTTGACACTACTTAGTATTTTGTTTTTGTTAAAGCCATAAAAACTTTATCACTTCGAAAAAAAATCATTTAATCACACCTATCATGTAAAATTAACCTATAAAATTATTGGAATTCATCAAAATTATCAATTTACATTTATTGGGATATTTATAATATAAATTATTTTAATCTTTCAATAATAAGGTAATTACTGTATCATCATTGTATCATAAATAAATTTAATTTTTTAATGTCTAAAAATTATAAATAAAATAACATTATGTAGGAAATATTTTTATATTTCTAATGAATATTTATAGTCGAATTTATCTTATGTATAACCCTATATTAAAAATTTATTAGTTATTAAACATTGAATTTAACACTTTTAACACTTATTTAAATAATAATAATAAATGTCGTAATATAATCCAAGTGGACTAAAAGGATCATATTTTATTAATAAGGTTCATTTTGGAAGAAATAAATTTATCCAATATAATTAGGACATGTGTTAGGGTAATTATAATACCATTTTTATCTTTAATTACCCTATATACTTTTAACCGTGGTAAATTAAAGTCAAAAGTTACTATTCACCAAATATTATTTTCATCTTATTGAACCAAATTTTACTTACTAATGTCAACTGTGTCTCTTAGATTTTTTTAATTCAACTCACAGAAGCGTTAAAATTCTGTTTTATGCAAATTTGAAAATGCTCTTAGAAGGTGGGTAAAACACGGTAAAAAGTTCAAAAACATTTTATATATCTAATATTATTATAAAATTATTCCAATGAATTAAATTGAACATATATAGGTATTATGTATCTATTTTTACCTAATATAAATTTTAATAAAATAACAAATTATTTAAATAAAAATTCGGTTTTAAACCATAACACTGTATTTTTCACTACTAATCAAAAATTGAAAGTTGTCAGTAAAATACCAAAAATTCACCCTAAGCTAATTTTGATATTACGAATAGAAAAAATGATGTCCTTTTTGAAAAATAAAATTTATAAAATTTCAAAAAGTGGGTATTACTATTCATAACGGCTAGTTTGATTGGTCGTGGTGTGTTAAAACTCCAAGTTGCGTATAACGCAAGCTATTGAATTATTCAAAGGGAAACGTACCGTGGATGCTTGGGGTGTTATAATGTCTTGAAATGACTATTTTTTCAATTTATGGAACAATTAATCAAATGTAGGGAACTCCAATGAAGAGTGGATTATCTGATTATATTGGCGAACTAGAAGTAAAGTGGCCTAGAAAAAAGCATCTCTCATCAAGATTTGATGATCTTGATTGACCAAATATAGTTTGACATAAAAATATTTGAGTACATGAATGAAGTTAAATCGTAATTTCTTAATTTTTATGAAAAAATCCAATAACATGAGTCCAAAATCAAAGTAGAAGATCCTGAATACCCACCTCCATCATGTGAATGAAAACTCAACGAGAAAAATTCTATCGTAGTAGACATTCAAGTTGAACCAACTCAGGGAGATGGTACATTATTAAACTCAAACAGATTTAATTCTATTAAAACTAATTTGAGCATCAATCCTAATTGGATTGAATTTTCAGAATAAGCCACCTCTTATTGTTCCATGAAGGATGATGAGTAAAAAGATATTACACCCCTCGAGGAACACTTGGAGCTCCCTGAATTCATTAAATATTTACTAGAGAGATTGAAAGAAGATATCCAAGAGGCTCTAAGGGAAGAATAATAGACACACAATGCTGAAATTAAAAAAGAAAATATTGAAATTAATAATTCAAATTTAAATTTTGAATATCTCTTTGATTAATCTTTCCATGCATCACATCTAGAGCAACCATTATATTGTGAAGAAGATGTTACACAAGTGGAAATGATGGAGGATGAGCTTCCATACTCCATCCCATCACTTCCATGAAAATAGCACCATAATGAAAAGGGAATGGATTTGTTGTAATCTATACATCAAATTCTCCTCCAAAAGAAAAATGAAATGAATGATACGAATAAAAATATGTGGTGGTTTAAGTCCAAGAAACTCCACCCATAAACTATTTTTGGATAATAACTGGTACTTACCTTCTAGAGGTATTACAAATTTCGGGCCCACATAGGGGATCATATCAATATTTATCCTTAAATTATTTATTGAAATTCAGATTTCAATTTAAACCTTAGGAAGTGGTCTAGCATAGATCACACTCCTTCATATATTTTTGAGATTAAATGAAATGATCATTGTGCGTAATTGGATAATTTTCTATTTTAGGTTCGTGATGGCACAAGGAATCCCCAAATAGCCATGTAGAAATAAGACTAATCTTAATTTAAAAAAGGTGTTCAATTTTATTTTTTATCTATTAAACTCTATATATTTTAGTCCAAAAGCTTGATTTGAGCTTTAAACTATAAAATTTCATGCCCATGCTTGAATTTATGCTTTACTTGACTTATATAGGAGACATAATTTTCTTAGTAATCCTATGATAAAATGTTTTATATTTCAATGTTAATGAGATTAAATTTGTAAAATGGAGAATTGAATGTTTAAATTGAATCAGGGATATTGAAATGAGGACTCAAGATTTGGGGGAATAAGTTGATTCATGTAAATGAAATTTCCAAACATCTTTCATTCTATAAATTTATGAAATTCATGTGAATTTATTTTTTATTATTAATCATAATTTGATTGACTTTCCAAAATCATATTTCAATTCTTGAGAGTATTTCTAGGCTAAGTAATTCCTATTTATTTTTAATCAATTTCTCGAGTGATCTGTAATGACCCAAAAATTCTATGTAATTTCTGTAAAATTTTTGGTGATAATTAAAAGTCTAGAAAAATTGATGATACTTGATTCCAAGGCTCGGTTTTCCCAGAATGAATTTCTGAACTTGTTTTATGGTACGTTCAGCAAACGTGCGGGAAAAATTTTCTAACTTTTGAACCGGTGCTCAGAATTAAAATCCTAGAACACCGTTGAATCCACAATTCTGTGATTCTCCAAAGAGATGCTTCACTTCAACTGTAGTAGGTTGGGAGAAAAAGATATTTTTTTGGACTTTTAAAAGAATAATAAAATAACATATAATTTTTAATTTATTTTTCTCCAGCTGTTGAGCGGCGGTGGAGGGAAAACTATGTTGTCATGACATTTAATGGATTGACTCTAATTTATTTGTAACTGCACCATTGGAGAATTAGGAGGTTCATTCATTAATGAACCTCATTAATTCCTTAGTGCATTAACCACCTTTCCCCCTCTATTTAAGTGAGGCTCGGGTTGGAGTTTTGACACGGCTTCCCCAAGCAAGGAACCTCTGGCGAAGAGATGCGCTGACTTCCACCGACGAGGAACAGAAGCTTGAACATCGTTGGAGTTATCGAACTGGGATTGAAAAATGATGGTGGATTCCATGGATAAGGAATCTTCATCGACCACTGTGATGTCCCCAATGAATCACGGTGTAGGGGTTGTTATTTAATTCAATAAATTACCTCGATTATTTTCTTCATTCTTGAATTTGTGGGTGGTTGTTGCGGGGGATTTGAATGATGATTTTCATTTTTTTAAAGTGATATATAAATTACTTCCACTTGTTGAAATGCTAACATGGAGGGCGCGAGCCAAATGAACAAGGCCCAGACCCTCTGTCGCTTGATTTTCATAGCCTTCTTCAGAGGCGGGTTTTCCAACATTACGTAACCTTGAAACCGGGAGGCATGTAGTGACGATGACATCCAGAGAGGGTCATAGAATCATCCAGAAGGAAGAATAGACCACCAGAGATCACCTGGTGGCCTACAGAAGCACCAACGGTGCGACACTGGCGACTAGCGTGGTGGCACCAGGGACCAGCATAGCAGCATCGACGACTGGTGCTGGCAGCGATAGTGGCAGCCACTGCTCACTGGCCATGGAAGAGAGGTGGCGCTCGAATGCATCACGGTGGGCCGATGGAGCAGCTGACATGGGCCAGCCGCGGGGATGGGGATTGGGCACGCCGTTATGCACCACAGGAGGAATCAACGACATCAAATCCACGGTGGAAGGTCGGGACCTGCTCCCTGTGGGTTCTGTAGGTGACAAGGTAGTGCCACCTGGTACTGACCTTAATTAAACCGAACGGCTCTTCCAGCCATTTAGGGGGTGGATGACACGAACCCTGCATGGGTTGCAACCAGCCGGCGGGCCGATTCGTGGCCCAGCGGGCTGAGCCCGCCATGACGCAGCCCAACTGGGCCGGCCCGGGTCAGTCCGACCTGGTCGGACCGGACGCGGACCCCTCTCAGGCCCAGATACACATTAGTGACTGTATCTTGCAAAAAAAACATCCATTTGATGAACTGTCTATGGTGATGAGATCCTTGGATTGAGACAATCCTTTCAGATACTCCATGAGAGTTTTGGATAAATTTGGAGTATGGCTAAGTTGGATCGACTTTGAATCCAACCCGGTCCTCGGAACCAAATTGCCTATAACTTATAGGATGTGCATCTGGATGACGCACAATCTATTGTGTTGGGACCCTTATGACATGACGAATCATGGGGTAAATTCTTTATTGGACTTTGTTTTGGTTGAATCATGGCTGATGGCTTGAGGAGCGGTTTATCCTAGAATCAAGTGTACTATGAACAGGAATCCTTTGACTCGCTGAGATGTGAAGAATGAAGATTGATTCTTTGTGAATTAGCACCGAGAAATTCTATGTGAATATTCACCAAGAAATCCTATATGAATCAACACCCAACAATTCTATGTGAATTAGCACCCAGTGATTCTGTGTGAATCACCCCCTAGTGATTCTATGTGAATAAGGACCTGGTGATTCTATGTGAATCAGTACATAGATATTCGGTATGAATTAGTATCTAGAAATTTTGTGTGAATCAGCACCCATCGATTATATGTGAATTATCAACTAATGATTCTGTGTGAATTAACACCCAACGATTCTATATGAATCATCACCCAATTATTCAATGTGAATCACCACCTGTCGATCCTATGTGGGTATTTCAGGGGTTAGTACCTATTGATCTTGGGCAGGTCAGATCATGTGTGGGTCAGCAGGGGTTAGTACTTATCGATCCTGTATGGGACAACAGTAGTGCCTCTTGATAGAGTAAGATGATCAAGCCTTACGACTAATCATTTGTACTACTGTACTTATGTTATACTTGGTTTGAGTTTTGTCTATTGCTTTGTACTTTGTGGTTTAAAACATGCTTGTGTTATTTCCTCTGTGGAATTCTGAGAGACCTTGGGGGGTCTCGAGGTCCCAACTGAGTATTGTTATACTCACCCTTGCATGGGCTTCACCCGCACCTTGTTGTATCTTGTGGAGATGACGAGTGCCTCAGCTGAGACTGTAGGTGCCAGGAACATGCGGTACACAAAGGTGACTAGTCAACATGGAGAGTAGTGGAGATGAGTTGTACCTACCCTTCAGGTAGGATCCTTGGTGGATGATCGCATGTGCTTTTTTTTGTTTTCAGTTCTTGTTGTACCCTTTTTTGTTGGGCTTGTATTACATCCCTTTTCTTCATTACGCACTTTTACTACCATAGTTTTACTTCGTGGTTGCATCTTACTGTTGAGTTTCATGTTTGTACAGGTTTAAATGCAATGCCTTCCCGTTATAGGGACATGCCTTTCCGGTTCTAGTCACCAACCCCTGGCACATGGAAGGCAGGCTTGGTGTAGTCACAGCACGAGCCCCGGGGGATGGGGCATGACAAAGTGTTTTTAGAGGAGTCATTTGTATCGAAGAACTAAGACCCTGGTATTTTTAATAGAGCAATAGTTTTAAGTGTATTGAGTATCATTTTTAGTTCAGGGAGTCCAGTGTTGGTGCGGCGGTCGATGCATCCGTACACCAGGACCCTGAATTCTGATTTCTGACTCGGTGCACAAAAAAATTGTTTGTGTGTGTTTTGAAAATGTTCTTTTACTTTTATCTCCATTGAGTCAGCTCACTAGGTATAACTTTTTGACTATGGAACACCTGTTTATTTTCTGAATTCCACCATGTAGACAGCCTGCCCAAATTCCTGAGAGAGTACACGATGACGAACCATCGAGCGACATGGATTTAGTGTAGGGCCCTCTTATTGTATTGGCACCTTTGGGTGGTGTACCACCATCACCACCACTTAGAGGGAAGCATATGCCACACGCCCCACTAGCAGACCATGCACACCGACTGAGCACGTTGCATGAGTTTTAGAGATATAGGCCACCATGGTTTTGAGGAGAGACAAATCCCCAAGTAGCTAAGGACTGGATGGAAGCTTTGGAATGAGTTTTTCACTGATTTGAGACACCAGAAAAGCAGATGGCGATCCTTGGTACTAGCCTTTTACGGGGCACAGTAGGGAGATGGTGGAGTCTAACAATCTCGTTGCATGGGAAGGTGAAAATCTTCTGGATAGACATAGAGAGCCTCTTTAGGGAGGAGTTCTGACAAGTGACTCAATGCTCTGTGTATATCTAAGAGCTGCTGCACTTACAGCAGGGAAACTTATTAGTGGCCCAGTACTCGGAGAGATTAACTAACCTCTTGCGCTACTCCACCGACATGGTACGATACCGATTCTTTCAGGCCCAGACCTTTGAGCATGGTCTCCAGTGATAGATCAGAGCATCGATGATATCATTGAATATCCCAATGTAGGATGGACTGCTCGAGTGAGCATTATTGGTTGAGAGATTCTTAGCTGAGCAGACACTGATAGTGAGAGTCACCACCAGACGACAGGTAGCTAAGTCATCTGTAGCAGGAAGTAGGTAGATGAAACAAAGGTCGAAATGGAAAAGACCTTCTAGAGGGTGACCCCAGGATGTAGGGTCGGAGGTGTAGAGATTTCTTGGCAGAGTGGGTCAATATGTAAGAATATTGTGCCTCACGTGCAGCAGGTAGGGCCACATTGCTCACTAATTCCCAACCCACCACACAGATGATCAACAGATAGTTGAGGGACCACCGAGGCAATGACTGAGGTTTGAGGGAGGAGGTCCACAGGGAGAAATATGGGACAAATAAGTAGGTTGTGCAGTAGGAGGTGGATGACGGATTGAGGTTCTACCACCACCACCCCCATGTGGTCCACCCCGGTCAAAGGGATCAGGTGGAAAGGGGTGAGCTCAGCAACAGGTAGTAGAGGCCTATGAAGACATCACTCTGGAGATGATTATAGGTATGATTTATGTATATTCCATCCCCTATTCAGTACTTATAGACACAAGTTCCATTCAATCTTTAATTTATATGACACTTGTTCAGAGCAAAAAGATTCTGACAGAGCCATTGGATATATCCTTAAGAGTAGAGACTCATACGAGAGATGATTTGACGATTACGCACTAGTTTAGATAGTGTAAGCTCACTATTGGAGGTGAGAGCTTCAACTCTGATCTCTTAGTAGCAGCGTTGAGGCCTTACAATGTCATCTTGGGTATGGAATGGCTATCCATATTCTATGCTCAGATCAACTATTTTAGGTGAAAAGTGTGGTGTGTCCATGATGATGGGATCAGGTTTACCTTCACTGGTGAGGAGGAAACCTTTGCAGCCCATGATAGACTATCTTGGAGGATTATGTAGCCGATTAATCATCATATGGCTAGCCTCACCCCCAAAGTAGTTGATGTGAGGTTTCTGATATATCCTGTATTGGTGGAATATTATGCTGATGTCTTCCCTGATGATGTTTTGGGACTACCTCATTGCAGAGAAGTTGACTTTCACATCGACCTGTACCACATGAAGACACTGATATCTATACTATCATATCGGATGGCTCCTGTGGAGCTTCATGAGTTGAGGGTAAATTTAGAGGACTTGTAGAGAAAGGTGTTTGTAAGGCCTAGTGTGTCTCCATGGGCATGCCCGATTTTGTTCACCAAGAAGGCAGATGGGAGTTTGAGGCTTTTTTTGGACTATCGGCTGCTGAACTAGATGACCATAAAGAAAAAGTATCCTCTGCCAAGGAATGACGATCACTTCGACCAGCTGAATGGAGGTCATTGGTTTTTGAAGATAGACCTCAGATCAGTCCATCACCATATCAGGGTACAAGACGTGGACATACTGAAGACATCCTTCAGATGTTGGTATGGCCATTATGAGTTCTTGGTGATGCCTTTTGGCATGAAAAACACTCTATAAGTGTTCATTGGGCATATGAATACGATCTTCCAGCCAAACCTTGATCACTTCATGGTGGTCTTCACTGAAGACATCTTGATATACATAGCATTAGAGGAGGAGCACACCACTCACCTGCAGAGAGTTTTGGATACACTTAGAGAGCACCATTTTATGGAAAGATATTTAAGTGACAGTTCTAAAAACGGGAAGTCCACTTCCTGGTGCACATTATCGTGGAGGATAGAGTTGTAGTGGATCCAGCAAAGATAGAGGTAGTTCCTTCTTGCGAGACACCCAAGAGTGTGACCAAAGTGAAAAGTTTCATGGGATTGGATGTGTAATACTAGAGATTTGTACCTGACTTATCTAGGGTAGGAGAACCCTTTTAAGCCTTGATGAAGAAGGTTTAGCCTTTCCTGTGGATGGAGAAGTTCCCGTAGAGTTTTCAGGAGCTGAGATAGAGACTGATGAGTGCCCCCTTCTTGAGGCTACTGGAAGAGGACGTTGGGTATGTAGCCTACTACGATGCATCAGGGACTAGACTAGGTTCTGTACCGATGATGGAGTGAGCAGTGATCACCAACGGCTCATGATAGTTGAGAAATCACGAGCAGAACCACGCTACCCATGACATGGAGTTAGTAGTAGTTGTAGTATATGCCTTGAAGATGTGGTGGCACTACTTGATGGGTGAATGTTTTAATATTTACTCTGATCACAAGATTCTCAGGTATATCTTCTCTTAGAAGGACCTGAACCTGAGACAACGGTGATGGATGGAGTTCCTCCAAAACTATGACTTCAAGAAAGTCTACACTGCTAGGAAGGGGAAAGTAGTAGTAGACATACTTAGAAGAAGTTATGGTCTACAGTTGCTGAGTGAGGCAACATAGTAGCTAGCCGCATTGCAGATATCCTTTATAGATAGAGATTGAACAATTACATCTAGTCTATGACAGTCACTCCCCCACTTCTTCAGCGAGTTCGGGAGGCCCATATTTGGGATGTAGACTATGAGGCTTGATGTTCTTAGATATTCTCAGGAAAGGCTCCTGATGAATTTTTTGATGGTGGGGAGCACATAATCTTCTTTAGAGGACGTACTATGGTACTGGTGATGCATCGAGTGGAGGTGTTGAGGGAGTTCCATACATCCCCTTTAGAGGTACATCTTAGAGTAGAGAAGTCATACCAGAACCTTTGGAGTCAGTAATCATGGCCCGAGATGAGGAAATTAGTGGAAGAGTTTGTATATCGAAGCCTCATTTGTTAGCAAGTGAATGTCGAGCATCAGGTACTAGCAGGCTTAGATCAGCCACTTGAGGTACAAGAGTTGATGTGGGATGGTATCTCTATGGAATTTTTGACAAGGATACCATGTACGTCTAGGGGCCATGATTCCATTAAGGTCATCGTTGACTGACTCCCCAAGTCGGGCCACTTCCAACCCATCTGAGAGTAGGGATACATATAGGGTTTGGGATGCCTCTATGTGTAAGAGATTGTAAGGCTTCATGGTGTTCCATCGACGATCATCTTGGATCATGATGCTCGTTTTACCTCCTGCTAGTGGAAGGGATTACAAGAGGCATTCAAGACTCAACTATGCTTGAGAAATTCCTTTCACCCTCAGTCAGATGGTCAGATGGAGCATACCATTCACACACTCAAGGAAATGCTTCATGCTTGTGTCCTCGATTTTGGCTACAGTTGGGAGGGCCTGTTTTCACTGGTGGAATTTTCATACAACAACAGTTATCACTCCACCATCAGTATGAATCCATCTGAATGCTTATACGAATGACCTTTTAGATCACCTATTTAGTGGACAGACCAGGGGGAGTCAACACTTATGGGACCAGAGTTGGTACAGACTAGCACATATAAGGTGCAAGTCATCCAGGAGCAGTTGAAGACTACACATAGCTGGCAGAAGTCTTATGTCAATAGGAGAGATAGACCCTTGTAGTTTGTGGAGGGAGACCATGTCTTCCTATGGGTATCACCCTAATGATGAATGCAGAGGTTTGGATGGGGAGACAAGCGATCTTTGAGGATTGTCATACCCTTCCAGATCCTCATTAAATTAGGCGAGCCAGTGTACCATCTATCACTTCCCCCATAGATGCACCAAGTTGATAATATATTCCACGTGTTGTAGCCAAGGAGATACATGCATGTTCCATCACACATTATCAACTGGGGTGAGCTGGACATAGATGATGGGGCGACATTTGCGGAGTTCCCAGTGGAGATAGAGGATTGATAAGAGCGGGTCCTTCGTGGGTCATTTATTTCTTTGGTGTGAGTTTTTTTGAAGTGCGAGAACCTCTAGGAGAGCACATAGGAGTGGGAGGATCAGATGCGTGCTCAGTACCCCCATTTATTCCCTTAGTTTTGTTGTATCTTTTGGGGAAGAAAATCCCTGAGGTGGGGATAATGTAAAGACCTGAAAATTCCATGTATTTTTTTTAATTATTTGGGATTATTATGAGTCTGCGAAAATTGAAAGCACTTGATTCCGAGGCCTGGTGTGCTCGGAATGAATTTCTGAACTTTTTTTAAGGTACGTTCAGTAAACGTGCAAGCGAAGTTTTCTTACTTTTGAACCGGTGATCGAAATTGAAATTCGAGAACACCGTTGAATATGAAATTCCAAGATTCAGTTAAGGAAAGATTAATTTCAACCACAGTAGGTTGGGAGAAAAATATAATTTTTCAGACTTTTAAAAGAATAATAAAATAACATGTAATTTTTATTTTATTTCTCAAAAGTGGTTGAACGGCGGGGGTGGGACCACTCTGTTTTCAAGCCATTTAATGGATTGACTCTCCTTTATTTGTAACCGCACCATTAGGGAATTGAGAGGTTCATACATTAATGAACCTCATTAATTCCTCAATGCTTTACTCACCCTTACCCCATTTATTTATGTGAGGCTTTGGTTGGAGTTTTTAAATGGCTTCACCAAGAATGGAACCTCTGGAGAAGTGACGCAACATCTTCCACTGACAAGGAATGAAATCTTGGACGTCATTAGAGTGATCGAATTGGGATTGACACACCACAATGGCTTCCACAGACAAAGAATCTTAATCCACCACCGTGACGTCCCTAAAGAATCATGAGTTAGGGGTTGTTTTTTAATTCAAGAAATTCCCTTGATTCTATTCTTCGTTCTTGAATTTTTGGTTGGTTATTGTAGGAAATTTGAACGTGGTTTATCATTATTTTTATTGTGATGTATAAATTACTCCCACTTTTTTCTAACACGGAGGCCGCGTGCCAAATGAAAAGGCTCAGACCCTCCGCCGCTAGATTTTCATAGCCTCCTTCAGAAGTGGGTTTTCCAACTTGACAGAACCTTGAAACCGAGATCCACGTAGCGACAAAGACATCCTGAGAGGGTTTTAGATGCATCTAGAAAGAAGAACGAACCATTGAAGCTCATCCAGTGGACCAAATAAGCTCTGTCGGTGTGACACTGGCGTGGAGGCACTGGCGGCTGAAAGTCAGTGCTTTCCATTTGCGGAAGAGAGGCGGCGCCCGAAGGCACCGCATCGGGTTGAAGGGGCGGCTGGTGTGGGCCAGCCGTGGTGATGGTGAGGCAATGCGCCATCTCACACCATAGGAGGAAGATGTGACATTAGAGTTGTGATAGAAGTTCGGGACGCACTCCCTGTGGGTCCCACGGGTGACAAGACAGTGCCACCTGGTGCCGCCCTTAATTAAACCGAATAACTCTTTTATCCATTTGGGAGGCAGACCGTGCGACCCCTGTGTGGGACGCAATACCCAGAGGGTTGAGCCCGCCATGAACCAACCCAACCAGGCCGACCTAAGATGGTTTAGGCTGGGCCAGTTCAGGCCGGGCTGGGTGGGATGCGGACCGGGTTAGATAGGACCCGAACCCCTCTTAGGCCCAAATATGTATAAGAGACCGTATCTTGTGAACCAGACATATGTTGGACAATTCGTCTATGGAGCTAGGATAGTTAGAGAAAGACGGTCCTTTGAGATAATCCACGAGAGTTTTGGATAAAGTTGATGTATGATCGGGTTGGATCGACTCCAAATCTTACCGGGACCTCGACACTAAAATGCCAATAATTTACAGATTGAGAGTCTGGTTGACGCAAAATCTGTTGCATTGGGACCCTTATAACATGACAGATCATGGGGTACATTATTCATTGGAATTCTTGGTAGTTGAAACATGACCGATGGCTTGAGGATCGATTTCCCCTAGAATCAAGCGTACTATGAGCAGGAATCCTATGACAGGCTGAGACATGAAGAATGGAGAGCGATTATGTGTGAATCTGCACCGAACAATTCTGTGTGAATCATCAATGAGTGATTTTGTATGAATAAGCACCCAAATATTCTTTGTGAATTAGCACCTAGTGATTCTGTGTTAATCAGCAACCATCGATTCTGTGTGAATCAGCACCTAGCGATTCTGTGTGAATCAGCACCCACCGATTCTGTGTGAATCAGCACTGAGTGATTCTGTGTGAATCAGAACCCAGTGATTCTGTGTGAATCCGCACCCACCGATTCTGTGTGAATCAGCACCGAGGGATTCTATGTGAATCAGCACCGAGTGATTATGTGTGAATCAAAACCCAACGATTCTGTGTGAATCAGCACCAATGTGATTCTGTGTGAATTAGCACCTATTGATCCTATGTGGGTCTTATAGGGGTTAGTACCTATCAATACTGGGTAGGTCAGATCCTGTGTGGGTCAGTGGGGGTTAGTACGTATCAATCCTGTGTGGGTCAGCAGTAGTGCCTCTTGACAGAGTATGATGATCTAGCCTTACGAAAAATCATTTGTACTACTGTACTTTTATTATACCATGTTTGAGATATGTCTATTGATTTTTGCCTTGTGATTGAGACCATACTTGTGTTATTTCCTCTATTGAATTCCAAGAGACCTTCGGGGGTCTCATGGTCCCTAATGAGTATTGTTATACTCACCCTTGCATGAGCTTCGCCCTCACCTTGTTGTGTCTTGTGCAGATGACGAGCAGCTCGACTGGGACTATTTGAGCTGGGACCAGGTAGTACACGTAGGTGACTGGTCGACATGGAGATCAGAGGAGATGATCTATACATATCATTCAGGTAGGATCCATGGTGGATAATCATAGGAACTTTTTTCTATTTTCAGTTGTAGTCGTACCCTTTTCAGTTGGGCTTGCATTCCCGCACCTTTGTTTTCATTAAACACTTTTACTACTACAGTTTTACTTCATGGTTGCATCTTGTTGTTGAGCTATGTGTTTGTACAGGTTTAAAAGAAATGACTTCCCATTTTAGGGATATGCCTTTCTGGTGCTAGTTTCCAACCCCTGGCCTATGGAAGGCGAGCATTGATAGTCATGGAATGGGCCCCATGGGATGGGTCTTGACATGATCTTTGGACATGTCACCAACCAAAACGTGCATTAAAACATGTCAAAGCTATGACTATACAAAAACACATTTAAAATTACTGAGGAATCTGTTCATAAATAAATAATATTATAAATACCACCTTTACATTAATCATTATTTACCCCATAGAGACCATTAAAATCCATTATTGGGATGATCAATTTTTAATCAATTTTTATCCATTCCACCCATACTCTTTGAATTTTTATGATGTTTTTATATTGAAGTGTAGGGATATGGGGGTTCATGGTGGAAGGGATGATTTACATTAGAAGGAAAAAGTGTGGGGGTGAATATTGTGGGAATAAGTTAATGATTTTGATTCCTTAATGATACATCATGGTTTCCCACTATTGAATTAAAATAATGGAAAATGAAAAAAAAAAGAACAAAAAAAATTAGAAAAATGGGTTACAATTTAGGAAACCAAAAAATCACCATTAATAGACCTATTATTTTTATCATGTGTGGTTATGTGGTGGATGTGAGGTTTATTTGAAGAAAAACATTAGAAAAAACAAACAAAAAACCTAAAAGGTTCTTTTAAAAATAAAAAGATTATAAAAGTAGAAACAAACACTCAAGAGAGTTCACAATTCATTCATTATGATTTATTTGATGATAACGTTAAATTTGAGTTTGGGGAAGTTAGAGTTGTTAGAATAGTAAGGGGATAATTTCATTGATCTTTTACTTTTTATATCATGCACTTTAATTTAGAGGTCAACCTCCTCCTTGGGCTTTAATTTTTAATTCCTACCAACCTTAATCCTCAGAGTCATTTGAACCTTTAATAAATGATTTCATGATTTTATATTTATTTTTTTTATTTACAAATTGGATAATGTAGTTCATTTACAAGACTATGGATAAGGATCATTTTAGCATGATATGTGCATAACTCTACTTTAATTTAATCAGGAGTGATGATTGTCATATTTAATAATAATTAATCTAGGATCTTGAATTAATTAAAGGAAATATTCCATCATCTTCCAAAGGGGAAATGTAAAACACATGAATTGTTTGTTTCATTAAAAAATGATAAATTGAATCGATATTTTATTTTAAATTTAACAATTTGATTTGATGTTGATTATTTTTTATTTTTATTTTCTTTAAATTTGATTAATGATAGCATTGGTCTCCTCTTATTTTTAATGTTGAGATTTTATGCATGTGGAAAAGCATGGTTTACCAATAGTGGTCCTGAAAAATACAATTTTAAAGAATAATTTGAAATAAATTTATATTTTTTCAATCCCCAAAATGTGATAGTTCATTTTTAATTTTCAGATTTATTGGTTTTAGAAGCTTTTTGGGATTAATTGAAAAAATGATATAATTTTTTGATGTAACTTTTTTAATTTATTTAAGTATTTTGGACATAAAATTTTATAGACTGATTTAATGTAACAATTTTTTTAGGATTCAATACATCATGGGATTCATTTCATTTTCCTGGACCAATAGCTAAATAAAACATTTGGATGCCTAAAATAATCTCACAATTTAGGCCACAAAACCTTTGCATAGATCTGGAGATATTGGAATATGGGCCTATATCTCATATATAGATGAAACAATGGAGTTGGAATTAAACAATTATTAATATAATATCTTTATAAAAAAACTTTTTTAACAATTTATTCACTTTATTATATCGAAATCAAGGCTATAAATTCACAAGAAATCAGATTTCTAAAATTCAATGATTATTCTTGGAAAAAAAACTTCAAAGTAGATTGGCTGTAAATTATTCTACACATGGTGGATGTAGATGAAATTTTGTGATAAAATGATAAATATATTATGATGAAACATTATAGAAGACTTATTTATCTAATTTGGTCAATACAAGGGGATACCGTGTTAAAATTCATGAAGTAAAATTTTGGAGGAAACTTTTCAATCATTGACAACCCATTATGTTCGAAAACACATTAATAGACCATTATGATGCCCCAAAACCTCTTCATTTACAATAAATAAGAGTATGGTGGTGAATGTATGAGAATATCAATTAAAGAGGGAAGCTTTGGATAATGACTTCTGCTTCAAGATTTCTCTTTTTTTTCTTTTTTTTTGTTTTCTTTTCCGTGTAACACATGAAATTTTTTATTAAAGTGTTTCACTTTTCATATCCAATATCTCTTTCCATTCAAAATATAACATCATATATATACATCTTCTATATTTTTATTGTGGAATATTTTCAATTGGAAATGAAAATTGAATAACCTAATATTTGTCTATAGGGGGAGGCTTCACGATGTTCTTTTTTATTGCGCTTCAATTCCACATGTTTTAAATATATTTGTGGTGGATGTGAGAGTATTTCATGGGTGAGGTGGTCTTCCACCATGGAATCAATTCCAATTCCATTAGTTTTATTGGATTCATTATTTTTCCCTACCTCCTCTTACGTAAACCCTTCATTCAATGGATTTGGGGTTACTTGAAAGGTTGAAACGACATATGGTGAAGCTGGGTCTTCTAAGAATTTCATTCTCGATTGAGGTGTCATCCTATTTTACTATTGGAGGAGGTGTGGTCTGGTGTTCTGAGGACATGTTAAATTCACACAATCAATAAATTAATACAAATTAATTAGTTAATGAGGTTTTATAAAATGAGTTATCAAATTGAATTAAATAAAATATGATTGAACCCGCATTATAAAACACTAGATCAAGATATTTCATTATAATTTCATTCTATCTACATCTCCATTTAGATTTCAATTCGAAATTACATAAATTTAGTTTCATGTTTTTTTAAAACCACAAAACCATAATTTTCATAAATAACATAAAAACAAAAAATAATTAGATTATGTGAATTAGAAATTAGTGATTAAACCGACTATAATAATACTCAAGTAAGATAACACTGGTCAGCCTCTGTGTTGCATTAGGAAAATTAAATTGCATTATTTAAAACCTACGACAGGTGTGAATCAAGTGTACAAATTATATTAATTTAAATATATTAAAATTCTTATAATATGGTTGGAGGAAGAAGATATAAAAAAGGGTTAAGGATTGGATAATACTCATATTGAGAAATTGAAACTTCTCATAGGGGACATCTTGGAAATGGAGGACCCAGGAAAACTTCTTTTAAAAAGAGGCTAAGAAATGTTTAATAGGTTTCTTAGAGAGGTAAAATTTGAATTGTTTAAAGATTAATTTTAAGGGTTAGAGCATCTTGAAATGGGAGCAAGTGTTCCCTTTTTTTAGTCAGGATGATTTTTTTTGGAAATGAATACCAGGAAACAGGGAGAAATGAAATTTTATGATTGTTTGATGAGTTAGACAAGGAAATGTTAATGATACATCTAAGTATTACTTTAAAAAAATAAAAATACTTATATAAGGTGTTTATATCAATTTAATATAGTAAAATTTGATCCACCTTACGTAACTCATTTTTACCCTTATTAATAATAATTAAACATTAATCCTAATAATTAATTTTTATAAAATATATAAGATGAAACCTCTTAACAAATTTCTACATGATGATTCCATATTTTGGATCCAGTACATATAATTCAATTTTTATATATGATAAAATTATCTTTTAAATCAAAATATATTATATATAGAAAAAATGTCGTTTTAGAAAAAATGACTTTTTGAATATGAAATATTATAATTCTTATTTTATATAAATTAATAATTAAATTATAATTAAAAATATATTTTATCATTACATTATATCTATTTTCTTAAAATAAAAAAACCATATCATATAACATAAAAACTTTTAGGAAAATATATTATTTAGTATAAAAGGAATTTATTTTCATTACTGCCCATGTAATAACTATTAGATGGACGTTAATTTATTATATTATAAATATCATTATAAAATTTCATTATTATATATAGACTTACTAAAATAATTCATTCATTCTATACTTACATCACATGGTACCATTCTTATTTCATATTGTGGATTTTTCATAATCATTTCTCTTTTATGGTTTTATTTGTCATTGTAGACTTATTTCTACAAATGGTGATTCTCAAGGGTGAAGATGATATGAGAGATCATCTCCTTTTGATGATATTATTATTTTATATTTATTATCCCCTTTTAATTTATGAAGTTTTAATGGATGTAATCATCCATGATATGTGATAAACCGTTGTATGAAAAACATGGTTTCAGGTACATTTTTTGTAATGTTTCAATATGAATAAATATATTGTTGTATTGATTCACATATTGTATGACTTATTTTTTACTAAAGATCAATTACTTTTAAATAGTATATAAAAATATTTTTATAAATAATAGTAATGTAGTTCAAGGAAGGAAAAAGTATCCTAAAACCTGGGGTGTTATATTTTTTCTTCAATTTTTTATTCTTTAATATTAATATAGTGGTTGTTAAATTGATTACTTATGTTGTCACATTTTATTCCCAGCTACTATGTTCTTATTTAAATTTATATTTCCTACCCTCCTTCATCTTTAAAAGTATGTATACGGTGGACTAGTATTATGGTGGTGATGCATGGTGAAGAGGTTTCCTAGGCATAGTTCAAGGGAGATTGTTGTACACGTAAAGGTATCAGTGTTAGATAATAAAAATTAAAATAAGAGTTCATAGAGTGATTGGTCTTGATCCATATATTGAATACGATATTGAGAATTATATTTTTAATAATAAGGATAGAATCACTATGAACTCCCAAGTAAAACAATGTTCTTCTTACTAACCTATTTTCTTAGTGTTTCTTATTTTTTATGCATATATATAAATATATAACCTTCATTACATAAAATAACAAAATGTTTTGTTTTTTATTCAGTATATATAATTTTATAAATAGTGAAAAATAGAAATTTAGATTGTGTAAGTGGCCCCCTAAACAGCCCTACCCTATGATTGCAACATGTTGTATTCTTTTGGAAAATATGAATTTACTGACTATGGATCTATGAAAGCCCCCACATATCACTAGAATTTATGATCATAATTATTTCACCAAATGTTTCTGAGATATAAGTTCTTATGTCTTTGATCAAATATTTCTAAAGTTTAAGGTTGTGTTTCTTAACCAATGGGAGAGATATTCTCTAAGGAAAAGGAAAACTATAAACCTAACATGAATTAGAGCATGCTGATAGTATAAACTACTTCATAAAGAGGTTCCCACGGTTTAAGGTCATAGTTCGCAGACCATCATGTCTTGTGGTTTATGGTCAGATGAAAAGAATTGGGAAAAAAATTCAGGAATTGAATATCATATTCTTTCCTTGAAAAAGAGTATGATACATGGATGTTTAACATCAATGGTATTGAGATACACTTGAATTATCCAATTATTATTTGTGTAATTATATATAAAGGAATTTGGGTCTAGGTATGATGATATGGGATAGGTATGAAATAGATTACTACTAACAACATTAAAATTTTCGATTCTATTGAAATGTTGTTAGAGAATACACAGATTATATGACATTTTCCTCAGGAATAATACACCCTTGGTTGAAAGGGTTGAATATGATGACACTGATGATCATTACCAAGTAGAGGTGGCTTTAGAGCTAGACGAATTTATTAATAATTGCTCAGAAAGGTTTTTGAGGATTAAAACACTTGAGGAATGAACTAATATCATGTAAAGGAGGGGACACCCAAGAAGGATTCAGTGATCCTAAATTTTATGCAACCATGTAGTGAACACATATCTCGGGTGAAGTGTTATCACATGAAATAAAACGAGTGAGTCTAGTGGGAATAAATTTTATTTTACTAGGGAAATATAATTGGCCCCACAATATTTGTTCCTTTTGTATTATTTTTGACTTTATCTCATTCCTAGTTCATTAAAGGTCGACCCATCAAGTGGAAGCTTTACTTTTGACCAGGTATCCATTTTATGGGTTTTCGAACTGGGAAAGTTCGTGTTCTTTTCATTTTTATTTTGATGTTCTTTCAATTTGGACCATTAGGGATAGAGTTTAAATTAAAATAGATAATTCAAGAAAGGGTGAGATAGTCTAAATAATGAGGTCATAATGAAACTTGACATGAATTAGAATATCAGTGTTAGGATATACCATATAAAAAATGGATACACAATGTTTATGGTGATAAATATTTGTCCAAAATAAGAGATTCAACTTGCGTACAAGGAAAGAATAAAATGACATGAATGGAAGATCCCAATAATAATATATAATATATTTGTAAGGGGTGAATGAAATTTAAGGTCATGGTTCTTAGACCATTACCTGAGGGTGTGATATGATAATTTAGATAGGGATGAAAGGATAACAGCATTTAAAAACCTTTGAATGGAGAACTAAAAATATAAAAATCATGATCTGGAGTATTTGAATGAATAATTCATGGTGGGAAAAGTACATAGAGTATGACCTCTAACAATAAATCTAATGATCAATTCCACTACAATGTTGCCAAAGGCATATAGAGACTAAATGAATATTTTCATAGAATGAAGATAACTCTTTTGGTATGTATGATTTTTTTGGAGAAAATTATCATTAGCATGTAGAGGTTAATGTACTTATAATCAGCAGATGTGAAAGGTTTATAGTGGTTTAAACACTTATGGTGTGATGCCTGATGTATGGATGGACACATCCAAAAGATGATCAGAACGTACCAATCCTGAAAAAACCATGATTAGGAAATTTAAGGATTATTAAATAGTAGATATGGATGATAAATTGTAACACCCCAAGCATTTACGGTATGCTTCTCTTTGAATAATGTGATAGCGTGTGTTGTACGCAACACCGAGTTCTAACACACCATAACCAATCAAACTAGCCGTTATGAATAGTAATACTTAATTTTTGAAATTATAAATATTTTGTATTTCAAAATGTACTTCATTTTTGGATTCAGAATATCTAATTTATCCTAAGGTGAAATTTTGGTACTTTTTGGATAACTTTAATATTTTGATGAATAGTGAAAATTACTAAATTTTAATTAAAAAAAACTTTTTTAATCAAAATAATTTATATTTATAAATTATGAATTTTAGTGGTTTTAAAGTATATTTAGAATATATTTTTACCATTTAATACAATTTTGGTCATTTGACATAATTTCACAATCAAACCGAACATAAACAAGTATCAATCTTTTGATAGTTATTATATCTTAAAAACACGCTTTTTGTTTTGACAGCAGGAATTAATTTTAAATTAATTTCTGCCACTTCTGTGTTTTGAATTTGGAAAAATGGATTCCATATTTGGAATCAGGATGTTCATATTTTGTAAATGGGTAACTTTTATTTTTAGACATTTTGAACAATTACTGCGGTAAATATTTTATTTACTATGGTTAAGGGTAAATCTGGTAAATAAGGGTTAAAAAATAAGATTATAATAATACTAAATTACCATAAAACATGTCCTAACCTTATTGTTTGATACATTTTCGACCATAGTAATCTTTGGGTCTATTTTGGGACCCCATGGATCCACTTGTAGGTGATAGGGACACTTTATTTTAATTAAGTTAAAATAAGTACAAAAATTACATAAGCATATATCGTTTAGAAAAAAAAAATTTAAATAAGGTTATATATGTTGCAATTTCAACTATAAATATTCATTAGAAAGATAAAAAGATTTACTACATAATTATATTTTATTTATAATTTTTATACATTATATAATCTAATTTATTTATGACACAATGATGATACAGTAATTACCATAATAGTGAAAAATTAAAATAATTGATATTATAAATACCCAAATAAATATAATTTGAGACTTTTAATGAATTAAACTAATTTTATAGTATAATAGGACATATTAGTATTGATTTAATTGACTTTTTTAGAAGTAATCATTCCTTTATTAGTTTCACAAAAACCAACTGTTGAATAGTGTCAAAATTGACATAAAAGAGTTTTTAAAACAAATATTATATTATTAATTGATATTAAATTCCTAAAAATCTAAGGTTCGTCCAAGATACTTATATCATGATAGGTGTATCATTAATGGACAACTTGGGGGTCTCTTGGATGTATATGTTATGTTCATTAACCATATAATATAAAAATACAAAGAGACATTGTAAAAGTGAAACTAATTAACTTAGAGTTAATACTTAAAGATAAGGCTAATATAGTAACCCAAACCTGTATAAATTCTATTGGTTGAGTGTTTTCCGACCCATACCCACCTTAAACTTTAAATAATCAACTTTTTAGCCATTATAAACTGAATATAAATTTATTATAAATTAATATTTCTAGCTTTTCCAAAGGTGCCCCTCACCCCTCTTATAAAAGGGAACTCCTACTTCTCATTTCTTCACACCTTAAAAGCCTTTTGGTTCGGCAAACCTCTACCCAAATACTCTCCCAACTTCCCTAACTACAATCTAGAGGCCTTATTTTGATCAACAAGCCAACATAAGGATCCCTTTTGATCAAATCAAAAGGAAGAACCCGAAGAAGAGGTAATGATTTCACCACCCTTTTCCAAGTTCCTTTCTTCATCCACTTCTTCTTCCTTTGTTATTACCATTATAAAATAATAAATCTAGTATCATATATATACTGTGATGTTATTCTATATATGGTACAGCCATATTCAGTATTCTATCCATCCTTTGAATAACATGTCACCATACGTGCGTACGTACGGCTTACCGTCTCCACGTCGTGGTGTAATTGTTATTCAATAAATTATTATTTGGATGTGTATAATAATTATGTTTAATTCATGTAAATAATAAATATAACATGATAATGATTCTGTATATATGATATACCATCCAATTATATGTTATATATTATCAAAAGTATGATATTGTCGCTCGTGCGTACATACGGACTACCGTCTCCACGAACGCGATGAGATTCATTCTCCATCATATCCATTCAAGTATAATTCTCATTTGATGATTAATAATAGTATATAAGGACTTGATATCATTATGGATATTATTAAGATACAACCTATCAATTACAAACATGTCTTACCTAACAAAACATATAAAATAAAACGAGTAAGTTAACACCCGAAACAACGATAATTCTAAGATATTATTAACAAAGCAATGTTAAAAGATAATATATGATATCAAATTAATGTATATGATTCTTTTATAATTTAATAACAATTATTTCACCATTATACATGAGGTTAACCTACCCTTAATCAAGGAAAAGTACAAGGTAATGGTTATTTCACAAACTCTTCATTATCCGAGGTTGTTTATACGTAATAATCTACTGGGATCTCTTTATCATCCACATCCATGTTTCTTAAAAATGTATTTCAAAACATTTTTACTATTTAAAAGAATATGGGTTAAAGTCATTTATACCCTTGTTTGACTTTTTATAAGAGTTTTATAAAGGAATCTTTCCGTCGTTTTCCAAACAAGGTGCTTTTTAACCTTTTCGACATAATTGAGGTAAGAATGTTTTTTTAACTTATACGGCGGGTGCAGTTATTTTCCGCCATTATAAAATCGTCGAAGCATCCCTTACAATCTTATAATAATATTTTCAAAGAAAATGTTTTATTTTATAAATAAATTACTCTTAAATGATTTCAAAATAGAAAGATATATTTCTCTAAAAAGAGTTTTGATTTCATCTATGTCAACATCCTTTGATGGATTTTACGCTTATTTGAAGTTGATTTATTATGATACAAACTTCTATATTGTATTGAAGGTTTTGTGATATGTTTGACTGTGGATGTGCTATTTTTATACCATTCATGGTTTATGGTCAAAGTATTGACATTTCGTATGCTAGTTTTAATATGAATGTTTATGTTATGTTTAAACCTTTTCATATGGGAATGCATTGGACTTAATATGTGACGGGTGGAGCCCGCTATAGATCCTCGATGCATCGGTAGGTATCATGAGACAAACTAGTGTCTTGGCACAAGGCCTTGACAAAATCTTATTTGTAGTCTTGGCACGAGGCCTTGGCTATGTGGTTATGATAGTCTGACATTATGCATTCCATCATTATGAAAGTGGTTATTGATATTGCATGGGATTATTAGATTAGTAGAATATCCATGTGGATAAGTAAATGGAATTTTGTCATTTTATCTTTGCCATACTATGTTGAATTTCAAGTTTAAAAGACTTTTGTTTTAAGTTATACATTGCCTTAAATGTTTATTCTTATTTATGATAGTTTCTGCTATATTGTTATCCTTACTAGGCCATTGAGCTCACCCCTTTTCTATGTTTTATTTTTCCCAGGATGTGAAGAAGTAATTTATGAATGACCTGCAAGGATAGTATGTGGGGATATGAGTGTGGAATATGGAGACTATGTTTTTGTAGTAGTGTTTCACTTTTTGATGTAATGTAAAACTTTATGAATATATCTAGTGTTTCCAAGGCTACTAAACCAATCGGTCTTTCGAGATTTGATCTTTCTTGTGATCATGCCAATGTTATGTAGTAATGCACCGACTTTAGGTAACTGGGGTCGGGGCATTACAGTTGGTATCAGAGGAAGTTTAGTACAAACCATGGAAGCTAGATTTAGATAAACTCTGATTAGAGCACGTAGACCTAAGATGAAATTTGAGGATTAGTATAGAAGAACCTCCTAGAATTTTGGTATTGTAGAGATTTTGTGAGTTTTTCGAGCAATACATCCCTGTCTGGATACGAGCAGGTAGAGGTGGCTCTGGCACAGATGTACCTAGGGGTAAAACCCGAAAACACCACTTTGAGCTAGACTCGATTGGGAACTGGTGCACGACAACGGGCCTTGCTGCACTTTTGGTTACGACACTCCCAGGGGATATGCTTAGGATGAATCTCATTTTCTTTACAAATCATTTTGAAGGGTTTATGAGTATATACTTCCTCAAAGAAAACATTTTTATGATTATGGATTATATCCATAAATAGTTCAATTTATGTTAAGTGTTTTATAAGTATGGGATTATGTATTTTGATTTATAAACTGATCTAGTTTATGCCATTATTTAGAAATGGTTCCTAGTGGAAGAAATGGAAACCGTATCAATGCACGCACTCCATGTAGGGATTTCCCTCCTACTCAAGATAATTAAAGTGGAGCTGGTGATGCAACCGGTGCCGATCAGCTAATCACCATACTAGGACAACTCACTCAGGTTATGAATAATAACCTTACCCGTATAGAGCACCCTGATCCACAACATGGAGGATCAATGTTAGATCTCTTCATGAGGCAACAACCACCAATGTTCAATGGGAGTAAAAATCACTTAGTAGTTGAGCAATGGATAAATTACCTAGAGAAAATATTTCAGGCTTTGGGGAGTAGTGAAAGGGAAAAAGTTATCTTGGAAGTTTACCACCTCACTGGAGATACTGATCAGTGGTGGTCATTGATTCAAAACACGAAGGAAGATGATGAAGTATCAAATATGGAATGGAGGGAGTTCAAAGATTTGTTTTTAGAAAAATACTTTCCTCGCGACCATCGAGCAGATATGGAAATGCAATTTCTGAGTCTGAGACAAAAGGAGGATGAGAATGTCACAAAGTATGAAGCTAACTTTACAAGGTTAGCAAGGTATGCTGGAGATTATATACGTAACCCAATAAGTAATATTGATAGTTTCTTTGATGGGTTAAAACCATTTCTCCGTCAAGCATTAGTCTCACAATCCTTCTTGTCGTACGAAGAAATTGTCTCATGTGCTATCAAGACCGAAAAAGAAATTCTCTATGTCTTATGACTTTAAAGCAAAGAAATAGAATAAGAGATCTTCTGATCAATCTAGGAATTGAAATAAGTGGAAGAAGGGAAATGTTGACTATCCATCCTGTGGTAAATGTGGGAAGAAACACCCCGGTACTTGCTTGAAGGGAACAGGAGTCTGTTACAAGTGTGGTCAAAAAGGCCACCAAGATCGTGATTGCAAAGGGAAGAAGGAAGCTACCAATGTTCAGTGCTACAATTGCAGGGAGATGGGACATTATGCAAATGAATGTCCTAAGAGTCAGGAGAACTTACCTCAGAAAAGGCCAAGGGATCAAGGCCAAGCTTATGCTATCACTACTGCTGAGGTAGAAGCTCTGAAAGATGTGGTGGCAGGTAATTTAATGGTTTCATCAAGTTTAGAAAATGCATTATTTGATTCTGGATCATCGCATTGTTTCATATCTTCCTAGTTTGCGAAGAAAATTAGATATTTTCAATTTAATTTTACAAGGGAGTTTTTAGTTAAAACTCCTACGGGAAGTATCATTGCAACAAAGTTTTGTGAATCAGTCCCCATTAGAGCACATAAATGTTCTTTATCTATTGATCTCATCATCATACCTATGATTGAGTTTGATATAATCCTCGGTATGGAATAGCTTTCAGACTATGATGCGAAGATTTATTGTAAGAAGAAATAGGTTATGATTCTTGATGATGATGATAAGGAACACCTTATCTTTAGAGTAGAATCGTCACCACCTAATTCTTATCTAGATCCACCCCTAGTAGCTCAACTAAATACAATTATTGGGGAGGAAGAGAATGAAATAACTATGGGTGAGGAAAGGAATGTTCAAATAGAGGATATACCTGTTGTGAAAGAATATGTAGATGTATTTCCAGAAGATTTACCTGGACATCCTCCAGAATGAGAAGTTGAGTTTTCCATTGATTTAATTCCTGGATCAAGGCCTATATCGAAGACCCCTTATAGAATGGCCACTGTAGAATTAGTTGAACTAAAGAAACAACTAGAGGAATTGAGTAATAAGGGATTTATTCAACCTAGTGTTTCTCCAGGGGGAGCCCCTGTTCTTTTTGTTAAAAAGAAAGATGGATCTATGAGGTTATGTATCGACTATAGGGAGATCAATGCTATAACAATAAAGAACAATTATCCCCTACCTCTCATTGATGATTTATTTGACCAACTGCATGGAGATCAATACATTTTAAAGATTAACCTTCGATCTGGATACCATCAGTTGTGTGTGAAGAATGAAGACATTCCGAAGACAGCTTTTTGAACCAGGTACGAGCATTATGAGTTTACAGTAATGCCTTTTTGATTGACTAATGCACCCTATGTATTCATGGATCTGATGAATAGAGTTTTCAAGGAATATCTTGATGAATTTTTGGTGGAATTTATTGATGATATCTTGGTATACTCCAAAAGCTACGGAGATCATGAAAATCACTTGCGCGTTATCTTGAAGTCTCTGAGAAGACATGAATTATATGGAAAGTTTAGCAAATGTGAATTCTGGCTTCAGGAGATTTCTTTTCTTGGCCATATTGTCTCTAAACATGGAATCTCTGTTGATCCTTCTAAGACCAAGGCAATCAAAGAATGGCCAGAACCTATGAGTATAACTGAGGTACGTAGTTTTATTGGTTTGGCAGGTTATTGTCAACGTTTCATCCATAATTTTTCCCAATTGGCTAACCCATTAACAAAGCTCACACGTAAAGGGATTAAATTTGTTTCGACAAAAGAGTGTGAAGAATGTTTCGAAGAACTGAAGAGAAGATTATTCAATGCTCCTATATTGACTCTACCATCGGGGAATGATGGGTTCATTATTTATAGTGATGCATCGAAGAAAGGACTTGGATGTGTCCTTATGCATAATGATAGGGTTATTGCCTATGCATCACGACAATTTAAAATTCATGAACAAAACTATCCTACTCATGATCTCGAGTTAGAAGCTGCGATATATTCTTTGAAGATATGGAGGAACTACCTCTATGGTGTAAAATGTGAGATTTATATTGATCACAAGAATTTGAAGTATATTTTCTCACAAAAATAACTCAACATGAGGAAAAGGAGATGGCTTGAATTACTCAAGGATTATGATTGTAAGATACAGTACCACCCGGGGAAAGCAAACAAGGTGGCAGATGCTTTGAGAATAAAAGACCATGGAGTTTTGAACGCGATGAGAATTGAAAGGTATCCAATTTTGATGAATCTAGTGAAGATGCACATGGGAATAACCAGGGAAGGTGAAACATCAATTCTTTTTCAAATGGTTGCGAAACCATCTTTACTAGAAATGATTAAGAGTTCTCAGACCGATGATGGAGAATTTCAAAAGAAGATTAAAGCTGTGAATGATGGGAGATTGAGAGACTTTGTGTATGAAGATGGAATTTTGAAATTTGGGAAGAGACTTTGTGTTCCCGATATACCTGATCTAAAAAGGGAATTGCTGGATGATGCTCATAGTTCCAATTTCTCTATACACCCTAGGAGCACCAAAATGTATAGAGATTTGAAGGAACATTTTTGGTGGGATAATATGAAGAGGGAGATAGCTGATTTTGTGTCAAGATGTATGGTTTGTCAACAAGTGAAATCCGGAAGGAAACACCCTAGAGGAGTCATGAAACCTCTTCCAATACCGGAGTGGAAATGGGACAATATTACGATGGACTTTTTCATGGGGCTACCAAAGACTCATAGAAGGAACGATGCAATATGGTTTATTGTTGATCGTCTTACCAAGTCAGCACATTTTCTTGCTATAAGAGAAGATCTACCACTGGAACGTCTAGAAATACTATATATTAATGATGTTTTGAGACTTCATGGAGTACCCCTATCGATTGTTTCTGATCGTGATCCCCATTTTACTTCAAGATTCTAGAAGAGTCTTCAGAAATCCCTGGATACTGAACTTCATTTGAGCACTACCTACCACCCTCAGACAGACAGACAATCAGAACAGACTATTCAAACCTTAGAAGACATGTTGAGATCTTGCTCACTTGACTTTTAGGGTATGTGGGATCAATATTTACATTTGGTAGAATTTTCCTATAGAAATAGCTTCCATTCGAGTATTCAGATGGCACCATATGAAGCGTTATATGGAAATAGATGTCGTACACCAACATGTTGGGATGACGTTGGTGAAAGAAAACTTGTAGGTCCAAAACTGGTGGAGGAAACGATGGAAAAGGTGAAGGTAATCCAAAATCACATCAAAGCGGCTCAAAGTAGGCAAAAGAGCTATGCCGATAATCGACAGAAGGATTTGGAATTTCAAGTCGGTGATCATGTTTTCCTGAAGGTATCTCCATGGAAGGGAGTCATAAGTTTTGGTAAGAAAGGTAAATTGAGTCCCAGGTACATCAGACCTTTCGAAATTCTAGAATGAATTGGGGTTGTAGCTTACGGATTGGCAATGCCGCCAAGTCTCTCCAAAGTTCACGATGTGTTCCACGTATCTCTATTGAGGAAATACATGCCTGACCCAACGCATGTACTCACCTATGAAGAGTTAGAACTGGAACCTGATCTTTCTTATTGTGAAGAGCCCGCCAGGATTCTTGATATGAGAGAACAAGTACTGAGAAACCGGACGACTCGTCTGGTAAAAGTCTTATGGAGAAACCATAAGATGGAAGAGGCAACGTGGGAACCCGAGGAACTTATGATGAAGAACCAACCGAGTCATTTCATGCGGTAGTATTCTAGAAATTTTTAGGACAAAATTATTTGAAGGAGGGGATAATGTAACACCCCAAGCTTCTACGGTACGCTTTTCTTTGAATAATGCGATAGCGTGTGTTGTACGCAACACTGAGTTCTAACACACCATAACCAATCAAACTAGCCGTTATGAATAGTAATACCTAATTTTTGAAATTATATATATTTTATATTTCAAAATGGACTTCATTTTTGGATTCGGAATATGTAATTTATCTTAAGGTGAAATTTTGGAACTTTTTGGATAACTTTAATATTTTGATGAATAGTGAAAATTACTAAATTTTAATTAAAAACAACTTTTTTAATCGAAATAATTTATATTGATAAATTATGAATTTGAGTGGTTTTAAAGTATATTTAGAATATATTTTTACCATTTAATACAATGTTGGTCATTGGACATAATTTCACAATTAAACCGAACATAAACAAGTATCAATCTTTTGATAGTTATTATATCTTAAAAACATGCCTTTTGTTTTGACAGCAGGAATTAATTTTAAATTAATTTCTTCCACTTCTGTGTCTTGAATTTGGAAAAATGGATTGCATATTTGGAATCAGGATGTTCATATTGTGTAAATGGGTAACTTTTATTTTGAGACATTTTGAATAATTACTGCTGTAAATATTTTATTTACCATGGTTAAGGGTAAATCCGGTAAATAAGGGTTAACAATTTATATTATAATAATACTAAATTACCCTAAAACGTGTCCTAAACTTATTTTTTGATACATGTTACACCCTATTCATCTTTGAGTCGATTTTGGGACCCCATGGAGCCACTTGTAGGTGATAGGGACACTTTATTTTAATTAAGTTAAAATAAGTACAAAAATTACATAAGCATATATCTTTTAGAAAAACAATTTTTACATAGGGTTATATAAGTTGGATTTTCGACTATAAATATTAACTAGAAAGATAAAAATATTTCCTACATAATTATAGTTTATTTATAATTTTTAGACATTAAATAATATAATATATTTATGACACAAAGATGATGCAGTAATTACCATAATAGTGAAAAATTAAAATAATTGATATCATAAATACCCAAAAAAATATAATTTGAGACTTTTAATGGATTACACTAATTTCCTAGGATAATAGGACATATTAGGATTTATTTAATTGATTTTTTTCGAAGTAATAATTCTGTTATGAGTTTCAAAAAAATCAACTATTGAATAGTGTCCAAATTGACATACAAGAGTTTTTAAAACAAATATTAAATTATTAATTGATATTAAATTTCTAAAAATCTAAGGTTCGGCCAAGAGACTTATATCATGATAGGTGTATTATTAATGGATCACTTGGGGGTCTCTTAGAAGTATATTGTAAGATTATTAATCAGATAATATTAAAATACAAAGAGACATTGTAAAAGTAAAAGTAATTAACTTAGAGTTAATACTTAAAGATAAGGTTAATATAGTAACCCAAACGTGTCTAAATTCTATTGGTTGAGTGTTTTTCGACCCATCCCCACCTTAACTATTAAATAATCAACTTTTGAGACATTATAAACCGAATATGAATTTATTATAAATTAATATTTCTAGCTTTTCCAAAGGTGCCCCTCACCCCTCTTATAAAAGGGAACTCCTCCTTCTCATTTCATCACACAATCAAAGCCTTTTGGTTCAGCCAAACTCTGCACAAATACTCTTCCAACTTCCCTAAATACCACATAGAGGCCTTAGTTTGATCAGAAATCCAACCTAAGGAGCCCTTTTGATCAAATCAAAAGGAAGAACCCGAAGAAGAGGTAATGATTTCACCACCCTTTTCCAAGTTCCTTTCTTCTTCCACTTCTTCTTCCTTTGTTATTACCATTATAAAATAATAAATCCAGTATCATATATATACTGTGATTTTATTATAAATATGGTACAACTATATTCAGTATTCTATCCATCCTTTGAATAACATGTCACCATACGTGCATACGTACGGCTTACCGTCTCCACGTCGTGGTGTAATTGTTATTCAATAAATTATTATTTGGATGGGTATAATAATGATATTTAATTCATGTAAATAATAAATATAACATGATAATTATTCTTTATATATGACATATCATCCAATTATATATTATATATTATCAAAATAATTATATTGTCGCTCGTGCGTACGTATGGACTACCGTCTCTAGAAACGCGATGAGATTCATTCTCCATCGTATCCATTCAAGTATAATTCTCATTTGATGATTAATAATAGTATCTAAGGACTTTATATCATTATGGATATGATTAAGATACAAGCTATCCAATACAAACATGGCTTACGTAACAAAACATATAAAAGAAAACGAATAAGTTAACACCCGAAACAATGATAATTCTAAGATATTATTAACAAAGCAATGTTAAAAGATCATATATGATATCATATGAATGTATATGATTCTTGTATAATTTAATAACAATTATTTCACCATTATACAGGAGGTTAACCTCCCCTCAATCAAGGAAAAGTACAAGGTAAGGGTTATTTCACAATCTCTTCATTATCCGAGGTTGTTTATACGTAATAATCTACTAGGATCTCTTTATCATCCACATCCATATTTCTTAAAAATGTATTTCAAAACATTTTTACTATTTAAAAGAATATGGGTTAAAGTCATTTATACCCTTGTTTGACTTTTTATAAGAGTTTTATAAAGGAATATTTTCGTCGTTTTCCAAACAAGGTGCTTTTTAACCATTTCGACAGAATTAAGGTAAGAATGTTTTTTTAACTTATACGGTGGGTGCGGTTATTTTTCTCTGTTATAAAATCATCGAAGCATCCCTTACAAGCTTATAAGAATATTTTCAAATAAAATGTTTTATTTTATAAATAAATGACTCTTAAATGATTTCAAAATAGAAAGATATCTTTCTCTAAAAAGAGTTTTGATTTCATCTATGTCAACATCCTTTGATGGATTTTACGCTTATTTGAAGTTGATTTATTATGATACAAAACTTCTATATTGTATTGAAGGTTTTGTGATATGTTTGACTGTGGATGTGCTATTTTTACACCATTCATGGTTTATGGTGAAAGTATTGACATTTCGTATGCTAGTTTTAATACGAATGTTTATGTTATGTTTAAACCTTTTCATATGGGAATGCATTGGACTTAATATGTGACGGGTGGAGCCCGCTATAGCTCCTCGATGCATCCTTAGGTCTCATGAGAAAAAATAGTGTCTTGGCATAAGGCCTTGAAAAAATCTCATTTGTAGTCTTGGAACGAGGCCTTGGATATGTGGTTATGATAGTCTAGCATTATGCATTCCATCATTATGAAAGTGGTTATTGACATTGCATGTGATTATTCGATTAGTAGAATATCCATGTGAATAAGTAAATGGAATTATTTCATTTTATCTTTGCCATACTATTTTTAAGTTCAAGTTTAAAAGGATTTTGTTTTAAGTTATACATTGCCATAAATGTTTATTCTTATTTATGAAAGTTTCCTCTATATTGTTATCCTAACTGGGCATTTGAGCTCACCCCTTTTCTATGTTTTATTTTTCCCAGGATGTGAAGAAGTAATTTATGAATGAACTTCAGGGATAGTATGTGGGGATATGAGTGTGGAATATGGAGACTATGTTTTTGTAGTAGTTTTTCACTTTATGATGTAATGTAAAACTTTATGAATATATCTAGTGTTTCCAAGGCTACTAAACCAATCGGGCAAAACTTATCTGGATTTCATAAATCTCTAAGATTTTTAGAGGTAAATTGATCCATTAATAAATCATTCTATTTTTAAACATTTCTCCCATTCAAGTTCCTACATGACCTCCTCATAATTTTTAGAAACTTCCTTAATTTTTTAGCTATTTTAAAATTCAGATTCTGGTGGATTTTGGGTCATTTTTCTCAATATTGTTTTGGGTAAGTGTTTCTCTCTTCAATTCCATCCTTCTCTTAGGGTTTCCTCCCTCTTTCATAGATTTATAGAGTGTCCAGAAGTTAGGTTTCATACCTTGGGTTTGATTCGGGGTATTTTGGTGAAATATTATGGTTTAGGGTTCGTTTTCACTTCCTTGTGGTGCGGGGAAGGTGCGGCTGAGGTTTCGCACCAAGATTCAAGGGTTTTGACTGAAAAGGTAGGTGGTTCCATGTGTAAAAAATTATTGATGAGTTAGAATGATGTGTTTACTCATTTTTTATATTCCTAATATGTTGGGTGTTGTATCAAAACTATTTTTGATTAATTTGGTTAAGTGTTAAATTTTATAGTTGTTTTTAACTTGAAATTGGGTGTTTTCATGTGTAACTCAAGGGGTATTATTTGGGTATATTTTATAACATATAGAATTGGTTTACTAAATCTTTTTTGGCTTGAAAATTAGGGTTTTATAATGTATTAGTGTCATGTGGTCCTAAAAAGAAGGTTTTGAATAGGTCTGATGTGTAAAACATTGTTATACTTCTTGAGATCATTTTATTAAAATGCGTGTTTTCATTTGTATTTTTTTGTGGTATTATTAAATGTAATTTTATAACACTTGAATGTGGTGTTATAAATGTATCTAGGGCTTCCAATTCTATTTTTGATAGGAATTGGTATGGTTTTGGTCTTAAATGGGGGTTTTGAAATGCTTTTTGTGTGCAAGACATAGTTACACCCCTTGAGTTTGTTTTATGAAAATTGTGAATGTTTTGTTTGGTTAAAAAAAAGTTGGTAAACAGGGTTTATATGTAATTTTCCGGGGTGTGTGTTCACCTAATATGGTTTTTTTGAAATGTAAGGTGGTTATTTAAGAAGTCAAATATTTTTTTCGAATGTTTTATAAAGTGCTGAAATGTTTTAGAAAATGGAAAGAGAGATGAAAAACATGGTTGTGGGATGTTTTGTGTGAGTGTGTTGTGAAAAATGAATTTTGTTCATGAAAGAGGTATTATATGATATTTGAGTGGGATTTTATGTGAGTTATAATGTCTTAGAATGGTTTATAAATTTTTTTTAAAGGATTTGTGGAAGTGTTAAAGAAACATGAAAAGTGTTGTGAGCAATTTTGGTGAGAGTCAGATTTAAAAATCAATTTGAATGAAAAGTGGACTTTTGTGACTTGTGTGGTATACATGTGGGATGTTTGGTGAATTTTTGATATTGAAATGATATTTTCATGTTAAAAGTATATTTCTTGACTTGTTGAAGTTGTTTGAGCACAAAGGGAAAAACCCGAGTATCTGGGTGGGTGGACGTGTACTAGTATGTTAGTGAATCTGTGGGGTTTGGCCTCAGTTTCACTTAGCAAGATTGAAACTAAAAAGCCTAACTAAACTATGATTATGAATATTTGGGAACACTAGGTTATGGGTATGTTCCATAGTAGTGGCTGGTGCACGGGAATAGATATTTGTGATAGTTATTCTCAACGAGATACGAGGTACTTGGGACCTACAATGAGTTAGTGCCTAGGGGTTATTTCCTATTGCTTGTGCTCATTAGATCCATTATGCTTACTGTCGGCATATGGTATATTTGTCTAGAAAATTCAGTAGCTTTGGAATTTATTTTAAAATTGTTTATTCTTTAAATTATCCCACTTGAAAACTGATTATTTTAAGTTGCATCCTTTAGAAACTGGAATTAGAAATTACATGTTTTTGAAAACTTGCATGCTTTTCGTATTTTAATGTTTATCGCATGAAATCTCTTAGTGGTGGTATCCTACTGGGAATTGGCACACAAACTACTTACACATTTGGGTGTAAGTAGACTTGGTTATTTTTCTTGCCACAGGTTGGGTACAATTTTTTAGTTCCAGGGGTTCGGGTTTCTAGTAGGTCCTTGGTGGTGAAGTCTTGTGGAGATGGCTTAAGGAAGGTTCCCCTTGCCATGAGGGTTCTTAGGCTGTTTCCTTCTGGGTTTTTACCTTTTTTATAATCTTATTGAGTTGTTTTAAAATATGTAATTAAAATCAGAATTTTTGTAAAAGATTGTTTGGTTTAAAAAATCGAGATTCGTTTTATTGGATTCTTTTGTTGTTTTAAGATTACAAACTCGGGAAAATCATTCCTAATTAAAATTTTATGATACCCCGGAAATTGTGCCAGCCCATGGGGATCGGGAAAACCCTTTGGGCCTTGTCACAGGCTGGGTTTGGTGCCAATTTTTGCGGTGACCAGATTTGGTTCGTGACATAATGGTATCAAAGGAGGTTCAGGTTAACTCTTTGGGTCATGTTATTTGGGAAAGTGTCGGGATAGTCTGGAGTTAAGAATGTCGGGACTTGGTATTCCAGTTATGGGTAGTGTGCCTGGTCACCACATGTAGAGACCCGTAGCTTGATGTACATATACATTACATTACTTTTTCGGAATACTAAATACATAACAAAAACACACACAAGGACCGTAATAGTTTAGGGTCTTTGGAAACTCGGAATATAATCTTCTAATCGTGGTGAAAGATCCTCAACATCTCCCATAAAGATCTTCCTTTTTTTAACTAAAAACTTTCTTTATATCCTGGGGAAATGAAAACATAAAAGGGTGAGCTCAAATGCTTAGTAAGGGTAAACAAAAGAAATATCAATCACATCATATACATAAGAACATAACTTTTGGAAATCTTAACCTGCAAAAGAAATCATAATTTCATAACATGGGATAAGTCATAGTAGTGAAATGTAATCCCAATAATCATTACTTAAAACATGAATTTTTTTGGTATACACACATAATCATAGAGAATCATTTCTTATTAGTCAAGACTCATTTCCAAGACCATCTTAGTGGACAAAGTCCATTTCTGAACCGAGTTCACTCCTCCTTTCAGTCCTGTTTCACTGAACCGGTATAACCTACCGTTCCAGCCACGTCTATCTCATGAGATATAAAATCTTTACCCAATGAATTGGAGGGAGATATAGGTCCCACCCATCTCATAATGATACCATTCTTATGTGTGCCACAAAATCATAAACCATACATCATAGCATAACCCATGTAATAAAAATGGGAATCTTAAACATCGTGACATCATAAAACAATTCATATAAGATAAAGGAATTCATAAAAATATTTCCATTAAAACATAATCAAATCCATGTAATAATAGGGATAGAAACAGAACCCTATATTATCTTATATGGAAAATAATTTTGATAAAACTCTTGAACTCCATTCTTGAGGAAAATATCCTTTCTACTTCAAAAACATTTTCCTTTCTTAACATGTCATACAATTTTAAACTAAAAGAAGTTGATTAAAAATAAACTTGAAAACTTATAAAGGAATATTCTTGGAAATATTGTTTTAAAAATCCATTCATTCCGTATAAGTTAAAAAAACATTCTTCTCGTACTTTTATCAGAAAAGTCAAAAAAGTACCTCGTATGAAAAATGACAAAAGATTCCTTTCATACCGAAGGGTAAAATTGGATTTAAAAAATTGTAGGTGGATGGGAATAATATTACATATTGAGGAAACATGGATGTGGATGATAAAATACACCCCAGTAAATACCAAAGTATAAACAATCTCGGATAAAAATGAGATTGTGATATTTCCCTAACCTGAGGTCCGATTTGCATCGTAAGTGTCTGAACCTCCTGTATAATGATTTAAATAATGTCATTTACTTATTCTATAATCATACTCATTGTTATGATATCATATATGGTTCACTTATGACTTTATATTACCCGCTCTTTTGTAAATTCCATGTTAAAGAGCGTTTTGGGTAAAATTGTTTCATTTGTCGTCAGTGTTTTGACTTGTAATTATTCATATGATTACTTAGATCATGATTACTTAATTACATAATATAAAACATGATTTATATATAATATATATTCAGAATATACATATATATAATAAATTAGTAAATGGAATGAAATACACCGTTCATGGAGACGGTAGGCCGTACGTATGCATGAATGTTGTTTTTGTTTCCTTATTGAGTTGAATGGAATTAAGTAGATGACATACATATTTATACACATAAATATAGTATCATTGTTATGTAATATATTTCATGATTACTTATGATATATACATTATAATCATTCATGAATGGTTAACGTGGAGAATGAATCTCATCGCGTCGTGGAGACGGTAGTCCGTACGTACGCACGAGTGATGATATCATTCTCATGATCATGAGACTGTATTGGAGTGTATGTATACTATTTTAGTATCAATATCACTTTAAAATAATCATATATAGTTATTATTTACACCATTATAGCCATCCAAGTATGGTGGTGGTGGAAAATAGATTACACCACGGCGTGAAGACGGTATTCCGTACGTACACACGCGCGTTGATTTCATTTTCTGTAGGATGGATAGATGGTGAAATAGGGTTTATTTCATACTTATAATAACATATCAGTATATGAGTGATACTGATGTTATTACTTCATGATGAAACAACTAAAGAAGAAGTGGAAGAAGAAATAAAGATGAAATAATCGGTAACGGGCATTACCTCTTCTTTGAAGTGCTTCTTTGAGACCTCATTTTAGGGAACTAAAATTGGTCTTTGAAGAAGACCAGGACCTCTAGGATGTATCTAGGGAAGTGGAGAGAAGAAATTGGTAGGGGTTGGACGAGCTTGAAGGCTCAAAGTGGTGTGAGGAAGAGAGAGAGGAGGTTCCCTTTTATAAGGGAGGAGAGGGGCACCTTTGGAATAACTAAAAATATTATTTTATTATAAAGAAAAATTCGGTTTTAAATAGCTCCAAATTGATTTATTTCATAGATAAGGTGGGGATAGGTCAAAATACTCTCATACAATAGAATTTAGATCATTTTAGGTTCCTATTTAAACCTTATCATTTAGATTTAACATTAGGTTAAATAATTTTACTCTTACCGTATCTTCTTGTGTTCTTACACTATAAGGTTAATAAACATACTATAACAAGCCAAAAAACCCCAAGATGTTTATTATTAATATATATTATCTTATCTAAGTCATTTGGCTGAACCTTAGATTTTTAGGAATAAAATAACAATTAATAATATAATATTTGTTTTAAAAACTATTTTATGTCAATTTTGACACTATTTAGTAATTGATTTTCGTCAAAATTATAATAGAATGATTAGTTCGAAAAAAGTTAATTAAATAAATACTAAAATGTCATATTAACCTATAAAATTATTTTAATTCATAAAAAGTCTCAAATTACATTTATTTGGGTATTTATAACATCAATTATGTCAATATTTCATTAATAAGATAATTACTGCATCATCTTTGTGTCATAAATAAATTAAATTATTTAAATTCTAAAAAGTACAAATAAAATATCATTATGTAGGAAATAGTTTTAGATTTCTAATTAATATTTATAGTCGAATTTATCTTATGTATAACCCTATATTAAAAATTATCTACTTATTAAACTTTGATTTTAACTATTTTAATCCTTCTTTAAATAAATTAATAATCAATGTTCTAATCTAATCCAAGTGGGCCTAAATGGTCATATTTTATTCCTAAGGTTGTTTTTTGTCGAATTAGACTTATCCAATATAATTAAGACTTTTTTTAGGGTAATAATAATATCATTTTTACCCTTAATTACCCTATTTACTTTTAACCGTGGTAAAAAAAAGTAAAAAGTTACTATTAACCAAAAATTATGTTCATCTCATTGAACCAAATTTTAGTCCTTGACATTAACCGTGTCTCTCGGATTTTCGAAATTCCACTCACAGAAGCGGTAAAATTATGTTTTATGAAAAATTCAGTTTTTTAACTACCACTTAGTTGTTTCACTATTCATCAAAAAATGAAAGTTTCCAGAAAAATGCCAAAAATTAGGCCTAAGATATATTTGATATTATGAATTCAAAAATGATGTCTATTTTATCAAATTCAAAACATATCGTTTATATTAACTAATTTAAAAAAATTAATTCCCGTCGTCAAAACATATAGCGTGTTCTTAAGAGATAATAACTATAAAAAGATTGACACTTGTTTATGTCTGGTTTAAATGTGAAATTACATCCAATGACCAACATTGAATTAAATTGTAAAAATATATTCTAAATATAATTTAAAACCACTCAAATTAATAATTTATCACTATTAATTATTTTGATTAAAATAGTTGTTTTTATTAGAATTTAGTAATTTTCACTATTCATCAGAATATGAAAGTTATCCGAAAAGTACCAAAATTTCACCCTAAGCTAATTTCGATATTCCAAATCCAAAAATGAAGTCCATTTTGAAAAATAAAATTTACGAAATTTCAAAAAGTGGTTATTACTATTCATAACAACTAGTTTTAATAATATTTTAATAGCATATCGTTGTTTAGTGAAACTTGGTATTGCGTACTACACATGCTATCGAGGAAGGTCGCGATTTCCTGTAATGCAAGGCAAGTCAAGGATGCGTGTTGTGAAATCTCCTTTTGGTGTAGCGTACAACACAGGACATTAATGAAATTAAAAAGAATATTTTTCATAAAATCTCAGGGTGTTACATTCTACCCCCCTTTAAATGAATTTCGCCCTCGAAATTCATCGGGGTTATAAATGGTTTACTACTAGAAAGTTTTTTTTAATAAAAACCCACATCGTAAAAAGGAATACCAAAACCAATATTTAACAAAAAGTATGAAACGTAACAGTTACCCAAATAAACTAATCACTGGGTTTCCACATAGGTGAAAATATGGATATAGAAGAGAAATCTAACCATCATGTTCTAATGGAGAGTGGTAGAGAACATGGATATGGAAAATCCAGAAATCACAAAGCCATAAATTTGTGATGATCTAAGTTACCATCTAATTAATCAGATATAAGAGCACTAGGACAACATTTTTGGTTTTCAAGATCATTTCCCTAAAGTTGATGAAATTGGAATTAGAAGAAATACTTTCGTGATTTTGGTATAGTATCACTGTTTGTCGTTCTTTGGACAATTTCCATTTCATCTCATAAAGAAATTAATTTGAATTTGTCATTTGTGATTTGTTAGCAGATCATGTGATAGAATGATGGGTCATTCCATCTGTCTCAAAACAAAAGGTTAGAAAAGTTATCAAAAAATACATAAGTCCATCTATAGTGAGATTAATCATATATGGTTCCTAAAATGGACTTATAATTCATATATCATACTGCTTAATATAATAAAACTAGTTTCTACTAACCAGGGACTTCCTGTAGGCCAGTGGTAGGCGATAAAGGCCAGTCACACTTCGGTTGTGGGTTCGATTCCCACAGCCTTGTCCGACGCGATGGGTTGTCGCCCATCCTACAGGTTTTCCTTTTTCTAAAACTATAATACTATAACATCCCATCAATAATATAGAAAAAACATCTATCCTTAAACAATACTAACTTATGTCCAACATAATCCATTCCAATCTTTAGTATTATCCATAATACTGCAGTCCACTCTCATAATATAGTGAAAACGATTTCCAGAGATTTAATACCATCATTGATCTCCATATATCATAAGATATGTCTTGTTGGTCACATTCCAAACATTCGAAGGCCTTAATCATGTATTCTCTTGAAAAATGAATACCCATTGAACCTAAGTGAAAACATGAATGCAGTTAAAAGTTAACACTTTCCACATACCAAAATACTCAAAATTCTATATACTCAAACCATGATATCACTTACTCCTTATATCAATCATGAGCTCATGAATACAATCAAACATCTCATTATCTTCTTATCCCTTCATTATGCGCATGTCATCTGCTTACCAAAAATATCTCAATCACTTTCCATGGTTACCGGTACCATAAAATTATTGAAAACCACAATAGACTAATACATAAATATTCCAATATTCCACGATACTATATACATCATTATTTTGGAATCCCATTACATAAACACTTAATCATTCAACCACATCATTGTTATATTCAACATCACCAATAGTGATCACATGTGACTTCCCTTTGTCCTTTTCCTTAAGTGGTTGCTCATGTCGATCATCACTAACCCTTTGATTAGGGAATTTATTAGCATAATGCCCCATTTCCTTGCACTTGAAGCATTGAAGTGTTGGTGGTGCGTTCTCTGCAGTCTTTTCTTTATTCACATCATTAGCAACCCTTTTTCCATTACTTCGACACTCAGCTGCTCGATGACCTTCTTTTACACACTTAAAACATTTTCTAGTCCCTTTAAGACAATCTCCACCATGCTTCATTCCACACTTTGAGCATAAGGAAACATTCATCTTCTTTTCACCATTATTCTGATATTTCTCCTTGAATTCCATCTTTCGTTTCTTGTCAAAACCATGAGAAAGATATGTAACACAAACTTCAATTTCTACCTTGATAGCACAAAACACAATTTCTTCATAGCTAATGAAGTCTCTTATAGCTAATGCCCTTCAAAGACTTGGTTTTAAGCCACTGAAAAATCGATCAACTTTACTTTTAGGTTGGATGATAAAGCCAGATGCATACCTTGGAATCCTTGTAAAATTGGCTTCATATATACCAACCGATTCATCATCCTTTTTCTTTAGTTCAAGAAACTCCTTCTCCATCTTTGTTTGAAGAATACGAGGGAAGTAGTTATTGAAAAATAATTTCTTGAACTCGTCCCATTCCATGGACTCAATTTTGTCTCTTGGCCTCGTATTCTTGATAAGATTCCACCATTGATCAGCATCACCTTCCAAACGATACACTGCTAAGATGACTTTACCATGTTTAGAACATTGAAGAACTGAAAATATCTTTTTAGTAGTACTGATCCATTGATCAGCAACAAGTGGATCGGAAGACCCACTGAAAGAAGGTGGACGTTGCCTCATGAAGGACTCAATAGAATATTGTTCCCTTATCTGCCCATTTGGAAGTCCAGAATGATTCATAGCTTGTGTAAGTAGAGAAATAGTATTTTTCACTCCATCTCCCATAACATTTGTTTGTTCAGGAGGACAATCATTGCATTGTCCACTACATTGATCAACACAGTTCCTTCGGGTTCCAGCCATTGTCTAAAACCCAAAAAGAATAGTGTGAGAGGAAAAAATCAAGTTATGGAAAACAACACAATAAAGGAGTAGTACCTTTAATATCTAACATCTTAGGTTAAATTCTTTGATCGTTACCATAGTTCCAGGACTATATCCTATACATATACTTATCCTTAGGTACATCCCTAGACATACCATAGAAATATCTCTAGGGATCTCACTAACGTTTTCGCATCCTAGTTTCCAAAGGTTGACTAAACCTTTCCTCTGATACCAACTGTATAGACCAATAGCTTTACGTACATATACATTACATTACTTTTGCGGAATAATAAATACATAACAAAAACACACACAAGGACCGTAATAGTTTAGTGTCTTTGGAAACTCGTAATATAATCTTCTAATCGTGGTGAATGATTTTCAACATCTCCCATAAAGATCTTCCTTTTTTTTACCTAAAACCTTTCTTTATATCCTGGGGAAAAGAAAACATAAAAGGGTGAGCTCAAATGCTCAGTAAGGGTAAACAAAAGAAATATCAATCACAACAAATACATAAGAACATATCTTTTGGAAATCTTAACCTGCAAAAGAAATCATAATTTCATAACATGGGATAAATCATAGTAGTGAAATGTAATCCCAATAATCATAACATAAAACATGAAACTTTGTGGCATACACACATAATCATAGAGAATCATTTCTTATCAGTCAAGACTCATTTCCAAGTCCATCTTAGTGGACAAAGTCCATTTCTGAACTGAGTTCACTCCTCGTTTCAGTCCTGTTTCACTGAACCGGTTTAACCTGCCGTTCCAGCCATGTCTATCTCATGAGATATAAAATCTCTACCCAATGCATTGGAGAGAGATATAGGTCCCACCCATCTCATAATGATACCATTCTTATGTGTGCCACAAAATCATAAACCATACATCATAGCATAACCAATGTAATAAAAATGGGAATCTTAAACATCGTGACATCATAAAACAATTCATATAAGATAAAGGAATTCATAAAAATATTTCCATCACAACATAATCAAATCCATGTAATAATAGGGATAGAAACAGAACCCTATATTATCTTAGATGGAAAATAATTTTGATTAAACTCTTGAACTCCATTCTTGAGGAAAATATCATTTCTATGTCAAAAACATTTTCCTTTCATAACATGTCATACAATTTTAAACTAAAAGAAGTTGATTAAAAATAAACTTGAAAACTTCTAAAGGAATATTCTTTGAAATATTGTTTTAAAAATCCATTCATGCCGTATAAGTTAAAAAAACATTCTTCTCGTACTTTTATCGGAAAAGTCAAAAAAGAACCTCATACGAAAAATGACAAAAGATTACTTTCATATCTTTTACTAAAAACTCACCGAAGGGTAAAATTGGATTGAAACAATTGTAGGTATATGGAAATAATATTACACATTGAGGAAACATGGATGTGGATGATAAAATACACCCCAGTAAATACCAAAGTATAAACAATCTCGGATAAAAATGAGATTGTGGTATTTCCCTTACCTTAGGTCCGATTTGCGTCGTAAGTGTCCGAACCTCATGTATAATGATTTAAATAATGTCATTGACTTATTCCAGAATCATACTCATTGTTATGATATCATATATGGTTCAATTATGAATTTATATTACCCGTTCTTTTGTAAATTCCTTGTTAAAGAGCGTTTTGGGTAAAATTGTTTCATTTTTCGTCCGTGTTTTGACTTGTAATTATTCATATGATTACTTAGATCATGATTACTTAATTCCAGAATATAAAACATGATTTATATATAATATATATTCAGAATATAAATATATATAATAAATCAGTAAATGGAAATAAATACAGCGTTCATGGAGACGGTAGGTCGTACGTACGCATGAACGTTGTTTTCGTTTCCTTATTGAGTTGAATGAAATTAAGTAGATGACATACATATATATACACATAAATCCAGTATCATTGTTATGTCTTATATTTCATGATTACTTATTATATATACTTTATAATCATTCATGAATGGTTAACGTGGAGAATGAATCTCATCGCGTCGTGGAGACGGTAGTCCGTACGTACGCACGAGCGATGATATCGTTCTCATGATCATGGGACTGTATTGGAGTGTATGTATACTATTTCAGTATCAATATCACTTTAAAATAATCATATATAGTTATTATTTACACCATTATACCTATACAATTAAGGTGGTGGTGGAAAATAGATTACACCACGGCGTGGAGACGATATTCCGTACGTACGTACGCGCGGTGATTTCATTTTCCGTAGGATGGATAGATGGTGAAATAGGATTGTTTCATATTTATAATAACATATCAGTATATGAGTGATACTGATGTTATTACTTCATGATGAAACAACAAAATAAGAAGAAGTGGAAGAAGAAATAAAGATGAAAGAATCGGTAACGGGCATTACCTCTTCTTTGAAGTGCTTCTTTGAGACCTCCTTTTAGGGAACTAAAATTGGTCTTTGAAGAAGACAAGGACATCTAGGATTTATCTAGGGAAGTGGAGAGAAGAAATTGGCAGGAGTTTTCTGAGCTTTAAGTCTCAATGTGGTGTGAGGAAGAGAGGGAGGAGGTTCCCTTTTATAAGGGAGGAGAGGGACACCTTTGGAATAACTGAAAATATTATTTTATTATAATGCCAAATTCGGTTTTAAATTACTCCAAATTGATTTATTTCTAAGATAAGGTGGGGATAGGTCACAATCCTCTCATACAATATAATTTAGACAAGTTTAGGTACCTATTTTAACCTTATCATTTAGATTTAACATTAGGTTAAATAATTTTACTTTTACCGTGTCTTCTTGTGTTCTTACACTATAAGGTTAATAAACTTACTATAACAAGCCAAAATAACCCCAAGTTGTTTATTATTAATATATATTACCATATCTAAGTCATTTGGCCGAACCTTAGATTTTTAAGAATAAAATAACAATTAATAATATAATATGTTTTTTAAAAACTATTTTATGTCAATTTTGACACTATTTAGTAATTGATTTTTGTGAAAATCATAACAGAATTATTAGTTCGAAAAAAGTTAATTAAATAAATACTAACATGTCATATTAACCTATAAAATTATTTTAATTCATAAAAAGTCTCAAATTACCTTTATTTAGGTATTTATAACATCAATTATGTCAATATCTCATTAATAAGATAATTAATGCATCATCTTTTTGTCATAAATAAATTAACTTATTTAAAGTCTAAAAATTACAAATAAAATATCATTATGTAGGAAATATTTTTAGCTTTCTAATGAATATATATATTAGAATTTATATTTTGTATAACCCTATATTAAAAATTATCTACTTATTAATCTTTCATTTTAACTATTTTAACACTTCTTTAAATAAATTAATAATCAATGTCCTAATCTAATCCAAGTGGTCCTAAATGGTCATATTTTATTTCTAAGGTTTTTTTTGGTCGAATTAAACTTATCCAATATAATTAATACATGTGTTAGGGTAATAATAATATCATTTTTACCCTTAATTACCCTATTTACTTTTAACTGTGGTAAAAAAAGTAAAAAGTTACTATTCACCAAAAATTATTTTCATCTCATTGAATGAAATTTTAGTCCTTGATATAAACCGTGTCTCTCGGATTTTCGAAATTCCACTCACAGAAGTGGTAAAATTATGTTTTATGAAAAATTCAGTTTTTTTAACTACCACTTAGTGGTTTCACTATTCATCAAAAAATGAAAGTTTCCAGAAAAATACCAAAAATTAGGCCTAAGCTATATTTGATATTATGAATTCAAAAATGATGTCTATTTTATCAAATTCGAAACATATCAGTTACATTAACTAATTTAAAAAAATTAATTCCTGTCGTCAAAACATATAGCGTGTTCTTAAGAGATAATAACTATCAAAAGATTGACCCCTGTTTATGTCTGGTTTAAATGTGAAATTACATCCAATGACCAACATTGTATTAAATTGTAAAAATATATTCTAAATATACTTTAAAACCACTCAAATTAATAATTTATCACTATTAATTATTTTGATTAAAATAGTTGTTTTTAATTAAAATTTAGTAATTTTCACTATACATCAGAATATGAAAGTTATCCGAAAAGTACCAAAATTTCACCCTAAGCTAATTTCGATATTCCAAATCCAAAAATGAAGTCCATTTTGAAAAAAAAAATTTACAAAATTTCAAAAAGTGGTTATTACTATTCATAACAGCTAGTTTTAATAATATTTTAATAACATATCGTTGTTTAGTGAAACTCGGTATTGCGTACTACACACGCTATCAAGGAAGGTCGCGATTGCATGTAATGAAAGGAAAGTCAAGGATGCGTGTTGTGCAAGATCCTTTTGGTGTAGCGTACAACACAAGACATTAATGAAATTAAAAAGAATATTTTTCATAAAATCTCGGGGTGATACACCACACCTCATGATGGGATTCAAGTTTCTAGGAGAATTCAAGATTTATCTAATATCTTTGGTTTTCTTGCATTGATGATGATTAGGGGAAATGAAAAGAGAGTTGGGTTAATGGTCTCAGTGAGCTCGCAAGGACTAGAAAGACTTGTGGAGATGGGGATATTCCCTAGAGCACTCTCTATGATAGTGAAGTGATTGGAATATGGCTTCCAACCATATGTCCAAGTCACCCATTGAAACTAGCTTCCTCTTGCATTGTCTCATGTTCTTTAGTTTTGAAATCTTGGAACTTTGGTTTGAAACTAACTTCATTTTAAGAAGCATAATGTTTTTGTGAAATAATGATATAATAAAGAGGGAATGTTTAGATTTTTGAAAATTGAGAACTGAATTTCCAGAATTGTATTGGAATGGAAAATGGTGTGTTTTCACCTCTTTTTAAAGAATGAACTTTGTCGAGGTTGGTTTTGAAAAAGTGTATCCAAAAGAGTTTTCTAAACTATTTAAAGGTGTATTAATGGGATGAGATGTTTTTCAATTGAGGTGAATAACTTGAAAGTGAGTTTTCATTAGAATTATTGTGCCTTTCTGAAAAGTTTTTTTAATGCGGTAATTTTGGTTCCATTTTGTGGTTAGCGGTCTTGAAAAAAAGGAAGTATTGGTTGATTTTTTTGGTTTTGAAAAGTGGAATAAGTATTTATATTAACCTCTGGTATTTTCATGAGTGACCATGTGCATGGGGTTATATGGGATGGTGAATGGTTAATGTTATGACTGGATGTGTTTCGGGATGGATATGAGGAGGGTTCCTGATGTGGCATAGAAACATGCATGTGTAGGGACCATGGGGTACCATTGGTGGATGCGCTAACCGATTAAACGTTTGTTTTCAAAGAAATGATTTTAAAGGAAAAAAATTATTTCTTGATGACTAGATTGGGATGTTGTGTATTATGTGTTTTTGAAAGTGTTGATCTTGTGGGATGTTTTGAGTCCATGAACCCCTCCTGTTTGAACTGTGTTTTGGGTTTGTGTTTGGTCGGTAATCTGTGTTGATGGGCCGGTTAGTGGTCTCTTCTAAGGCACACATTTACGGTGGTTACCTTTATGTGTTTGGATCTGTTTTGCGGTATATCTTCACCAATGGACCATCTTGGTTGGGTCCTTGAGTTCAATCATTGGATAAGTTACTCCCCATTAAGGGTTAGTGCAAAACAGAAGTGCAACCTAGATTGTTTCACTATTTGAAGACCCTCCAGTTGATCAATATAAGTAATCTTTTTTTGAGATTTTTTGATTGAGTCTACACCCTTTCCTTTCCATGGTTTGGAGTATCATCTTGTAATAGGAGAGTGATCATGGAAGGTTGAAAAAGACTTCAGCTTCATAAGTTTCCAAATTTTCCAAAGGTGGAAGTGGTCTTGGGTTGTTAGCATGGATGAGTATCTGGATGGTGTCTAAGAGGTCCTCTCGGTCCTTCGTAGTGTCTTAGAAGGGGGAGTTCACGTCAAACTACCAGTGAGGGAAATCTGGTCATGAGAGGATATTGTGGCCACTTTCTAGAATTATGTGTTATTTTTGGGATGTTGTATAAGGCCCCTCTCCACATATTGTTTATATCAGTCGCCATGGTCTTGTTCGGTGATTCCTTGTGATGTCATGTGCTCAATTGACCGTAAAGGTGAAAGTTGTACAATCCTCCAAGAGTCTCTATTATGTAGGTAGAATGTATCCCTTGTAAAAAAATCAAAATAATTCATTTTAGAGGAAGTTGAGTATCGGTGTTCTTTAATTCTATTGTTTCTCACCCGAATAAATAAGGTGTGATGTGTGTGCATCTTCTAAGCCCTTGTTTCAGTGAAATATTGGGTTAGGGTAAAGTGATTTTGGAATGTGTTATGTCTTGGAAATCTTATTGGGGATTTCAGTGTAGTGGTTGGTTGAACTGAAGGAATAATTCTCATTCATGGGGTTTTCAAAGCCTAACTGTGAGGTCAAAGATGCTTCAATCATTGAGCTCTAGCCATAGGTCTTGGAGAGAAGTTGGCTCGTAGTCATGGGAAATCCCAAGGTTGTTTAAAACCTTGTACAAAGTTCTATCCTCATGGTTGAGAACAAAGTTTGTGCACGATTAGTAGTGGCCATGTGCTAGGACGCAATGTAGAAAAAATGATCTTCACAGTTAGTGAACAACTTCCTAAACTCTGCGGACTAACCCTGCGCCCTTCCTAAATCTTTAATTTTTTTTGGGTCTTTCTGTGTCAGACCATGCTGGTCAGTTAAAACAGTTGGTTCTTATAGAAGGGAGACCAACTATGATTCTCATGAATGTTCCTTCGTAATCATTTAATGTAATTCAACGTTTTGTACTAGGGAGTCTGTTCAATCCTCCCCCTATTAGTGTCCTGATTCTGTCTCGGAAAAATATAGGTTATCTCTTATGGTGGGGTGCCTATTTGTGTTCCCCCGTACCAATAGCTCAGATTTATCCATGTTCTTGGCTTGGTAGTAGGTAGTCTCATTCAGAATTATATATCTACAAACATCTTTCTTGAGTAAATTTTGGGATTGGAGAGCGCCCAACGGTTTAGTTAAAGTAAGGTAAGTGTAACCTTATTCGAAGTTGTTGTTCGTTTGAGGGAATTGCTTAAGTCCTGTTTGGATAGTGTATGAGGAGATTTCTTTTGGGATAAAGTATGAATGTTGTTGATCACTTCAGGAAAGTGGTGTAAGTCTGGATTGTGAGATTAACCCTTCTTTAATTGATCAATGGAGGTGTTTTGGCCCTTGGGGGGCGAAGCATGGCAAAGAAGTACATCTTGGTTTATCAGTTGAGTTTGGTTTTGGTATCTGGACTTACTTTGGATTTCCGGGGACAGAAAGTTTTCGTGGTGGAGAGAATTTTCAAATATATGACTTATTTTATTGTTAATTTTCATTTAATTTCTAATCATGCTTTTTTGGGGGTTTCCTGAGCTTTTATGGGGGAATAGGTGAGTTTTCATGAATTGGGCCAAACCGTGAGCCCAATTCCAGATTAAAAAAAACTTGATTCCGTTATAACTCCTTCATTTTTCAAAATTTTTTGCCCATTCAAATTACTACATGTCATCCCTTGACCAATGAGCACCAAAATATTAATTTGGATCATTTATAAATCTATAATCATGGTGGATTTTAGTTTTTATTTAAAAGATTGGGCATGCCCAAAATCCCATTTCTTGCATTAAAAATATTTTTTAATTCTTTAATAAAACCATTCTATTTTTACTTTTTTCGGAGATTCCGACTCTCACTAGAGACCACTTACCTAAGTCACGTCCCCATTCTCTTCTGCCCCAATTTGGAGCTCAATATAATCGAAGAATTGGGAAAACGTTATCTGGATTTCATAAATCTCCCAGATTTGTAGAGGTAAATTTATCCTTTCATAACTACTTCAATTTTTTCACTTTTCCACCCATTAAAGTTCCTAAATGAACTCCTCATCCTTGTTTTAAACTTCCTTAAATTTTTGTCTATTTTAAAACTCAGATTCTGGGAGATTTTGGGTTATTTTGTCAAGATTGTTTTGCGCAAGTGTTTCTCTCTTCAATTCCATCCTTCTACTTAGGGTTTCCTCCCTCTTTCATAAATTTATATAGTATCAAGAAGTTAGGGTTCATACCTAGGGTTTGATTTGGGGTATATTTGGTTAAATTTTAATGTTTAGTGTTCGTTTTCAATTCTTTGTGGTGTGGTAGAGGTGCAGTTGAGGTTTCACACTAAGATTCAAGGGTTTTGACTCAAAAAGTAGGTGGTTCCATGTGTAAACAATTATTGATGAGTTATCATGCTGTGTTCACTTATTTTTCATATTTCACATATGCTGGGTGTGGTGTAAAAATAGTTTATGATTGATTTGGTTAAGTGTTAAATTTAATAGTTGTTTTTTAAATTGAAATTGGGTGTTTTTATGTGTAACTCATGGGGTATTATTTTGGTGTATTCTATAACTCATGGGATTGGTTTAATAAATCTTGACTAGCCTGCAAATTATGATTTTGTAATGTATTAGTGTCATGTGGTCTTAAAAAGAAGGTTTCTGAATAGGTTTGATGTGATAAACATTGTTATACTTATTGAGATCATTTTATGAAAATGTGTGTTTTCATTTGTATCTTTTGTGGTATTATTCAATGTTGTTTTATAACACTTGAATGTTGTTTTATAAATGTATCTAGGTCTGACAATTCAGTTTTGGATAGGAATTGGTATCGTTTTGGTCTTAAATGGGGGTTTTGAAATGGGTTTTGTGTGCAAGACATAGTTACACCCATTGAGTTTGTTTTATGAAAATTGTGAATGTTTTTTTTGGTTAAACAAAGTTGGTAAAATGGTTTATATGTACTTTTTGGGGGGTTTTTCACCTAATATGGGTTTTTGAAAGGTAGGGTGGTTATTTAAGAAGTCAAATATTTTTTTGAATGTTTTATAAAGTGCTGAAATGTTTTAGAAAATGGAAAGAGAGTTGAAAAACATGGTTGTGGGCTGTTTTGTGTGTGTGTGTCGTGAAAAATGAATTTTTTTGATGAAATAGGCATTATATGATATTTGAGTGGGTTGTTATGTGAGTTATAATGTCTTTGAATGGTTTAAATTTTTTTAATGGATCTGTGGAAGTGTTAAAGAAATGTGAAAAGTGTTTTGGGCTATTTTGATGTGAGTCGGATTTCAAAATCAATTTGAATGAAAAGTGGAATTTTGTGACTTTATTGGTATACATGTGGGATTTTTGGTGAATTTGTGATATATAATTGATATTTTCATGTGTAAAGTATATTTCTTGACTTGTTGAACTTGTTTGAGATTAAAGGGAAAACCCGGGTATCTAGGTGGGTGGACGTGTACTAGTATGTTAGTGAATCATGGGGTTTGGACTCAGTTTCACTTAGAAATATTGATGCTAACAACTATAACTAAACTATGATGATGATGATGATTAGGGACCACTAGGTTATGGGTATGTCCCCTACTAGTGGCTCATGCATGAGAAAAGATATTTTTGATAGTTATTCCCACCGAGATACGAGGTACCGGGGACCCACAACAAGCTAGTTCCGAGGGGTTATTTCCTATTTCTTATGCTCATTAGATCCTTTATACATACCATTGGAATATGGTGTATTTGGCTGGAAAATTAATTATCTTTGGAATTTATTTTAAAATTTCGGATGCTTTAAATTAGCCCACTTGAAAACTGATTTTTAAGTTGCATCCTTTAGAAATTGTAACTAGAAATTACATGTTTTTGAAAACATACTTTCTTTTCATATTTGAATGTTTATCGCATGGAATATCTTAGTGGTGGTATCTTACTGAGAATTATCTCACAACCTACTTACACCTTTGGGTGTAAGTAGACTTGGTTATTTTTGTTGTTGTAGGTTGGGTATAATTTTTTAGTTCGAGTGATTCGGGTTTCTAGTAGGTCCCTGGTGGTGAATTCTTGTGGAGATGGATTGAGGGAGGTGACCCTTTCCATGAGGGTTCTTAGGATTCTTACTTTTGGTTATGTACCTTTTTTATAGTCTTATTGAGTTGTTTTAAAATATGTAATTCAGTTCTGAATTTTTGTAGAAGATTGTTTGGTCTGAAAAATCCAGATTCGTTTTATTGGATTCTTTTTTTGTTTTAAGTTTATAAACTCAGGTAAATCATTCTAAATTCTAATTTTATGATACCCGGGCACTTGTACCATCCCGTGTGGATCGGGAATTCCATTCAGGCCTTATCACAGGCTGGGTTTGGTGCTGATTTTGGCAGTGAACGGATTCGGTTCATGACAAAATCCAAATTTATATCCAAGACAATTCACCCATAAATAATTCTATATGAATGTGGGGAGCCCAAAAACAAGAATTTTAGGGAAACATTGTTATTTTAATCTAATATAGGTTCCCATATATTTTGAAACCTTACATGGATCAAGATCTTATCTAAGGAATAGTGGGTTATGTCATGTGGAACACTTTATATAGATTAATATTATAAAGGATGGATCATAAATTGTGTAGTTTTTCATCATACTATTGGGAAAAAGGTGTTCTATAGTTTAATATTGTATATTGAGGACCTATAATACATGATTTTACATCATAAAACAAGAAAATTATGGAATTATATATCATTCAACAGGTATATGCTTTGGGTAAATTGATTAGGTTGTATCCTTGATAAACCATAATGTCTATTGAGGTATGTGTAACCATATTCATAGTGTATTTATAGAAAGAGGGATTCTATGCATGGAGGAATTCTTTTTTAGAATATTATTAAGGATAAATTTATCCATACCAAAGGTTCCTACATATATTTGAATCTTATGTAGAGAGGGGAATTTTTTATTCATTTAAAAACCATAAATAGGGGTCTATGTATTGGTGACTTCCATGAACATATCTTACTCTTACTAAAGGATATTCGAATACATAAGGCATACGCCTTTGAATAGTTTATGGTCTTGAGGAATAGACTGCACATTTTATAGTTTACCATCATGAATTTTAGATTATATGATATATAGTTTATAATCATGTAGTTTTGACTTAGATATCATGTAGTTTATTGTTTAAATACTAAGACCTAAACAGAGAGAAACAAGGAATAAAAAAATGAGAGATTTTGTTGAGACTCTTGGATTGTACTAGGATAAGAAGCATTTTTCTTTAGATGTATCCCAAAATTATATGAATCAACCCACACATAGTTCTAATATTTGGGGGAGATTAGTGTCACCTCATCTTATTGTTTATAATATAGAGGGAACCCAACTTGAGTTGAGTGTTATGACACCAAAATATGTTGAGATGAATAATTAATGTTGAGATTTTGGTTGGGTCCAATAGTTTGAACATCACTATGTATCCTAAAACAATTGGAATCAATCTACATGTATTTATTTTAATTAGGTAATTTCATCTTAGTTTCAACCAATAGATGGAGGAAGGTAACACACACTAAGAACTATTAAATTATTCCATCACTCAGGTTAGTTAATGTTGTCTCACATAACATCTCAAATATTATAATAGGAAATGTATGGAAGAAATTATATCATATAGTTTTATAGTATATAACTGGGGCTCTGATTCTTATATTTGGACACGGTGAATCAAAAAAATCCTAATCAAATTAATCTACCAATACCTCTAATCTCACATGATCCATATTCAATGTAAGAAACAAAATGAAATTCGAATATTACTTGTACTAAACTAGAGAACATGTTAGGGGAATTTATAACACACATTATATAGTTTTACATCTTTCAACTTGGATGAAAGTGTTGTATTTTTTATAGTCATATAATTTGGACTAGGTCTATACAGTTCAATGTCTTATAGTGAGGTTGATGTCATATAGTTTAATGTCATGTGATAAGGATGTAATAACCTTGACATAGCATTATAAAAATTATTTCTTGAAAAATATTTCATTAGTGGTAGGAATGATTCTCTTTCTATCAATTGAGATTGATTAATATGATCCATTAGAGTATACCTTATATATGGATTAATGTCCCTCTAATTTTGGTTCAACATTTATAGGTTTATTTCCTAGTATAATTGATGTTTTAAGGATCAACACCAGTTCCCCTTAGATAAATAAACTAAGGTAAAATTTCTTCTATAATTCTCATATAACTCAGTTTTTATGGATTTTGAGGCTATGCAGTATACCCATCCATTTCTTATCGATTCATTACAACCCAACTAGATATATTTTTCTACTGTTCATATTCAAAAATTTGATTTCAAATAGAAATAAAAAGTAAAGACAATTTAATTTCAATGGTTATGATGATCTATTTTATTTATAAGAGAATATGGGCTCACATGAATAATATTATGGGTTATGGTGTAATAAGTCCATACATAATTAATGGGTTTTTAATTCAAGATTTATTTTCCTTATCCAATGTATTTTTAAGTATATTAGAAATATTATTAGTTAAACCCTTTATCTATCCATTTAAATTTTATGGTATCACGAAGAATAGTTAGAATGAATATTTTACTATTGGTATAACTTTTTTCAATTCAGAAAAAATTAAATCTATTGTCCATCAAAATTGTGTTAGGGATAATTAACCCAATAATGGTATTAAAATTCATGCAATTGATGATATCCTTTGTTCTAAATTAGTTGAGATTTGTATCCTCAACCCACTTGGGGAAAAAATTTGTGGCACTAAGGATTCAGTTAAATTTCCTAACTATAGTTAGGGGATATGGCCCCATGGAATATATAACCCTAATGAAAATGACTAAGAGTATCCAGTGGTATGTAGTACCTCTGTGGTATGATGGATTGAAATTTCATGTCTCTAGATGGCATGATTTTTTTGGTGATTTCTATTTATCCCTACATCATTAAAGTCCAAAATTATCCAAGACAATTGATTTAATCGGAGAGATTAGTTCTTTATTAATGGGTGTTGTAGGTTTCTACATTTATTTCCTATATAATAGAAAAAATTTCCACTCCTTCAATGAATCTAAATACGATGTCATCAAAACCTCATTTATAATAGAATTTTAGAGAATTGAAGCCATAATAGAGGATAAAATTCATTTCATACCATTATTTTATCATCTACTGTCTAAGTATGATAGAATAATATTAGTCTTGAGGTAATCTGTTATGGTAGACATCCATACAATAATGATATATTTTGTCAAGGATAAAACATAACTTACTCTAAGATGGTGATGATATTTTTAGTTTCCCTCATAATATTGTTGATTAATGGAGATACCAACCTATGGTGTGTGATGTGGATAACTAGTTCATATTGGTTTAGACCCACTAGGGTTTTTGTTATACCATCCAATGGATCAACATGATCATTCAATTAATGTGTTATATGAGGAATAATTCCCTCAAAGGGTAATTATATCATCAACACTCACACATAATAAAGAAGATGGATTCTTTTTGTATTTTTAATGGAATATTCACCATTAATTTACATGGAAAAGAAATCTAAATAACTGTTGATACTCAATCATGACATTAGTATCTACAAATCCAACTCAAAGTTTGAAATGAGAGATTTATATTCCACTTTGATGTTAGTGAATCCTTTATATAGTATGAAGGATTATGGAAGAACATATTATACTAGATAGACGAGGGAATCTCATAAGGAAACCTTATAACTTTTTTATTTTATATTTTTATTCTTGTCATTATTTTGGGGGAACCATCAATTTTTTCCCCATATTTGGGATGTGTCATAAATAGAGAAAGTACTTTCATTGTGATGTTTTGTATTCACTAGTTCACTTTCTAAGGTGGGTTGTTCTTCTAGTAAATCAAGAAATTCCCACCTTTTAACTAACATCAATTTCATGAACTGAAAATAAAACTATTGTAGGACTAAATCTCCCCATTACATATTTATATTTAATGTTGGATGGCTGAGGATGTATTTGAGTGGGTAAATATGAGAAACCAGGCATATATTGTGATACTCTAGGTATAATTTAACTGCATCATTGTAAATATTAATACAAGGTAATTCTTCTCAATGTGGGAGTATCAAGTCCTAGTTATCAGGATTGTTATACTGTGATAGTAAATAGTTTTTCCTTTCATAACATCATTGTTATATATAAAAAGGTTTCCAAGTGATCACTCTAATGTTTTAACATATAAAATTGTCAACTTTACTTATATGGGTGACATCAATGACAGAAGGTTTAAAATAAATTTATTTATATTATTAATGGCTATCTAACAATCTTAATCCCACTTATAGGTGGAGATCTTAGTAATTAGTTTTGTGAAGGGTGAAAACTTTCTTTTAAGACTAGTTATGAAGAATATGATGTTTTCAGGTAATAAATTAATCCCTCTCAAATATTTTTGGTTTATAGGAGATAAAATTTCAAATATTTCCTAGGTAATTTTATGGTTGACTTTGATACCATGATGGTGCACCATAGTGTTGAATAATTTCCATGACTTCACTCCAAGAAGCACATTTTAGGGGATTTGTCTTCAGGATGTGTTGCCACAGTTTATAAAAAACAATTTCAATATTTACAAGATGATCACAACACTATTAGAACATAACCACCAAATCATTAAGACAAAATTCCATTGTCTAATTAGGAAGGGATTAAAAGTATGATGTGTGGAGTGTAGATATATAACACCATCACTTTTCAAGTTGATACAAATTACATGAAAGAAATATACCCCTAGGGTTGTCGAAAAACCAGTGGCCTTCTCATCTTCTGAGTCCATATAGATCTAATTGTATTTGGTGTACCTTTCCATGAACTAGAGAGATTAAAAAATGGAAGTTTCATCAATAAAAATCTATCTGATTAGGGATTAGAAATCATCCATCATATAGTACCAATTGAGATATCTAAAGTCACTATAAAAACAAATCAACACATTATTCATCTTTCTTGGGACACTCTTAGAAATTTGTTTTAGGTATTAGACATCTCTATTGAAGATGACTTTGATGATCTTGTATACTTCAGCTTCCACCATGGTATCATGGGTGTGATGCATTGTCGTATGTACTTATTTATCACAACAATGATCATCTATTAGGATCAAATGATGGGTATCCTCACCAGGATCAATTATGATAATATTTATGCAATTATAGAATAATTATTCATATTTTTTACTTTAGAATGTGGATGTATGTCTCCTTCACTTTGAGATAAATCATGGAAAATATTAATATAGGCATGATTATTCATTACTACCCAGATTAACTCATCTGAGTTCATTAATAGTGTTAGGAATTCCTTCATAAAATATGGAACTAGAATATTTAAGATCTTATTATTCTTATTCTACCTTATTTTCATTGGTAGTGAGATATGAAGGGATGTTTTTGGATCCAAAAGATGACATGGGGAGTTTTCATCTTCTTTGAATGATGAGAAGGTATCACTAGATCCAAAGGGTAATAATGCCTGAGCATAAATCTTAGGTAAATATTGGATATGGTCTCATTTTTATCCACTGTTATCAAGGCTAGAAGCGGTGCCAACATCTAGTGATTCAAGGGATGGTGTGAGGGTATCTATAATTTCAACCTATTATGTGGGGGAATCTTTATATTTTTATGATGTTGTAGATATCTTTTTAGGTCTTGAAGGAAAATAGAGAGGACTTTCATTTAGTGCATTATCATTTTTAACAAGATCACAATTTTCTCCAACACAATTGGATCCATATAATGAAATAGATATTATAAATATGGGAAGAAACATGCCAGAACCATGTAATCTTGTCCTTCTCCAGGGGTTGATGTTTACCTAATCAAAGAGACTTTAATACAGGATATAGATATTGGTTAATCCAAAGCTCATTTAAAATCACCCAGGACAGATATTATTCCATATAAAAGGTTTATTTGTCTTTTTATTCATCAGTGGTGCATGATCTGTGAGAAAATGTACCCGAACTTTAGATGAAAATAATGTAATCTAATGTTTTGAAATTTCCAATGGAATTTTCATAACCTAATTAAGCCTTAATTTTGTGGTTATATACTCAATTATATTGATGGAAAATACATAGTATTCACCAAATACATTGAATGGGTTTATAAGATTCATTTATAGACCACTCTAGGAAGTGATCTAGATGGCATTATCTTCCACTAACTATCCCTCCCTTTGGTAGAATATAGAGTATATGTATTAGGATTCAAATGAATCAAAATGGGCATCATAACTTGATAACAATTTGAATTATACATTGAAAAATTACTTGAGACATTGATGCTATAAAAAATTCACAACCACATGTGTATAAACCCATAAATTTCCTAGAATAGAATTAAAATACATGTCCTAAAAGAAAACCAAGAATTCAATGTTTGAGATAAGATCATTGAATTGGTATTTGGGGTTAATTAAGAAAATTATTTATTCTTTCTCCTATCATACCCCTTTATTTTCATAGTGGATATAGTCAAGTTGACCTTACTATATCCTAGGTAGAGAATGGAACAAATCATTATGTGATAGATTCTAGAGCCATTATCTATAAGGGAATGATGGATGTTGACATTATCATCTTTCCATATACGTATAAAGGCATGGTATGTCTACATATATTAAATTAGTAATCTTGTTCTATGAATTATATGGCTATATGAAAATTAAGAGGTTCAATCTATACATGATATTTTTTAGTAGATGCTACCTCATCCTCAAAATTTTGAGGGATTAAATATCCCTCAATTGTTGAATCTTGAATATCCTTCGTAGGGTAAAGGGAATCCAAAATTGAGAGATTATCTTGAAAAATAATTATATATTTAATTTTTTTGGACCATGGGCTTGTGCTTCCCACTATAAGCTTGTTCACTGGTATGAGGCTTAGTTGTTGAGTGTGCATGTGCTGGTTTCTATTTACCCTAACCAAATTTTGAGTGTATTTGTGTGGTGTATGGGGGTGGTTGAGATAACGCTCCCATATTTCAATTCTTACCATATAGGTTCTTATTTACTAGTTGGTCTTCAAAAATTATTTGGATTGAGTGGTCCTTGACTGATTTAAATGTATATTTATTCCCCTTTTGAGCCCATTTAAGTGACTATATGTTTTAAAAACCTAAATAGATTCACTAAAATGCTCTTAATGGTAGAACTAATATACACACAAATCATATAGGAACCATTCACGCCAAATTAAACTAGATTACTGACTAGAAAATAAGAACTGGTTTAGTCGAAATAAAAATAAAGGAGGGGATATCATGTTTTTATACTTCTTCTTCATTAGAGATTGGATTTTTGAAGTGGATAAACTTAATAAAACTACATTATGATTCTTTATTCGATGAAGATCAACTTTAGTTTAGTGGTTCCCATTGAATCATTATTTAGGATAATAGATATACTCTTGATGATAGGGGTAGGAAATCTTGAAGAGTATGAGCCATATGGGGAACTAACAATGGTTCTTTCTCTAGTTCATTATTATTTATATATTTATCACATGCATTTTTAAATACTATGAAACATAATAAGCTAGTTTATACATAGTTGAGGGAACTACGATAAAAAATGGTTGATTTTTTAATATATTAAGGATTTCATGTGATCAGTTGACTGATTTCTTAGTCATCCAAATCATCAAAATTTTGTGTTTCCTTACTAAAAACATCATTTCATTTCCATTATTCTTAAAATGGGGTAGATTGGAGACAATTTTCTTATTTAAGAGGTTTGAAAATTTTTAAATACATGTAATCATCCATCTTATAGAGGATGTATTTGTAGATAAAGAACTATGGGATATTTTTTCCCAATATTCGATAGAAGGGGAAATAACCAGGATGAACCTTAAGGCCAATTTCATTTAGGTTTATAGCCTAAGGTAACTTGAGAAATTAATTCTTTATGAATGAAATTAAATACCCTAGGACATTTATATTTTTAAATATAATATATTTATTCTTTTTATATTCATTGAGTGAATCCCACTACTCCATTATTCACTCTCTTTGATGATGATTATATTATTATTACCATTCAAAGGGATGATCAATGTAATATTTAATGGATTTGGCTGTCATGGACGGTGTTGGAGTTAGCTTAATCATAACTTTTGTCGTTTCTTCTTGGATAACACTCCTTACTTGAGTTTTCATCATTAGATGAGATTGTTATTTGATCATCAAATATCATTCTCTATCATTTTTTTAACTCCTATGAGTGCCCATAATGTTTTGGGGTATTTCAATTGAATTAATAGAGTTTTCATCTCATTATAAATATTTTATATGAATATATCTAACAACAAATCTTGTTGATGTTTTAGGTTGAAGGATTATATTAGACACTTCCATATATAAATAAAATCCAAGAACCTCTCATTCACATGATTATTGTAATTAGAGATATTTAGGATCATCAAATTTCTCAGTGTATAACTAAATTCATAAAATTTTTTTGGATGATTGTTTTCCCATCCTATGATGGGAACAATTGGAAAGTTTATATATAAGATGAATGTTGGTCCTTCTAGAGTATGAAAAAATCATTTGAACATAGATACTAATTTCTATTTTAGAAATGAAATCATGGGGAAAAACTGAGATAAAAGTTCATCAGATGATTTTTTGGGTCCACAGTACCATAGAATTCTGGAAAGGTTGGGTTTTTAAATTTGGGTAGAAAAGGAGTTGTGTCAACCCATTCAAGATATGGTTTCCTATTTAGATTCACTAGTGAACATCATCCTTATTTGGATTCCATTTGGGTAGATAAATACTCAATGAATACAAGAAGCTTAAGTGATATGGTTGACTGGGAAAATACATGATTAGAGGTAGTAGGTAGAGGCTGATATAGTCGACATGCCTATGTCCACTATTGATATCTAATTCAATTCGTCCTGGGGTAGGTCACCTGATCTGGCCCTGACTTCCACCTCAGTATAGGTAACTCCTAATATCCTTTGGTCATTGAGTTTAGATACATAGTTTTTATAAGTCAAAATATTTATGGATGATAAAATTATATTCTCATAGGTTGTGTAATTAACTCAGGTTGGTGATGATCCACAAAGGGAGAAATTTTTGTCTCTTCTAAGAAGATAAAATTATTGTGGGATATTCCATTTATGTAATTGAACATTTATTCATATGATTTCTTCAAATAATATACATAATGAGATATATGTTTCTCAATAGTGTTGGTATTGTAACCATTGGGTGGTGTGTGGGATGTGTCTACACTCTTCCCACTTTCTTTATCTAAATCTCACTATGTCGGTTGTGATGGAATTTTTGAGGGAGCCTGTAGGTTTTGATTCTACCTTCGATGTTAGGTGCACACACATTCTTCAACTATTTCACAATAAACAACATTATAGACTGATGTTTCTTCATTTCGGTCCTCCATGTCCATGTTGTGATCAATGTTACCAGTGGTTCTAATCTAAATGGAAGTTAATGATGAATAGTGGGCTATGAAAATCAAATCCTCATAATAAGGGTTTGGAGATCCATCAACTTCTAAATATCTATCAAGGTAAAAGTGATAACATTCCCCAATCTTCACTTCCGTAGTAGGCTACATTGTCTTAGGAACCTTGGTAGGATTTACCATCTCCTTTATATGTTCCCTTTAAAGTGATTTATAAAGAGTGAACATAAAGAAATATGTAAAAATATTTATCAATAACTTTATCAAAGAGAAGATGGGGTTGCACAATGCAAGGAATTTTTTAGGACTCTCTTATAAAGTTACACTAATCTGAAGACCAAAAATTTACATAGGGGTAGGTTTTATAAATTCCCCTAAACCTATGGGTTGGGTTTGGCTGGACTTTACCACTGTTATGTCCTAGATCCAGTGGGGATCTGATAATTCCAAGCGTGGTGATGGTGGTAAAAATTACCATGACCCTTTGGGATGGGTTTACTCTCATATTTCCAGTGCGGTAACAACTATTGATACCTTCTGGATTTTGGGATTTTTATTCCAAGCATGGGATAGATGTAACACACATTCAAAGAATGAGAAGAATTCCACTCAGAGTTTCTAAACAATCATGGGCTTTTCATTCTTCATATGAGTGGGTAGCTCAACCTTCTTGGTATCTAGGTACTTGATCATTCAAATATCTCACATTCTCTAAGTACACTTTTATGAGATTTAGAGATGGTGGGATAATATTTGATGGACTAGATGGAATATTTCGAACATAAACTTAAGGAATGTTCTAATGTGATGAAATTACATGAATCATTTCATAATGGACTCTATGAGTTTTGGATGAGGGTAAAATACAACTCTCCATGTTCATTGACAACACGCCTCTCACGTGGCATTAAAAAAAATTAATTATTTTTCCAAGTGCAGCATTATAACTGACCATCATTATCTCACATGAGGAGCTTTATAGTTTTTTTACATACATAATATAATTCACCTAAGAACTACTTTTTTTATATTTTTATTTATTCTATATAATTAATATAATTAAAATGGAAGAGGAGAGTGAAAAAAATAAACTAACTTGCAAAGGAAGAATTTGATTTAAAAAGAAATTACTTGGCCTTTTAAGTTTGGTTTATGGGTTCCTTCATTATCGTTGTTGGTGTTTCATATTAGTATGATAGCTTGATCATTAAATCTCACTTTAAAGATACTATCACTTTATTTAGTTATTTTGAAATCTTAAATTTCTATAGAAAAATAGATTCCACCTTCTCTAGTAATCAAGGTTGATGGTACACCTCAAACAAGAGTGTAAAAACATATAGGACATGGCTCTCAACTCCATAACATGAAGACATATTATTCAAAGTAAGGAAGGAAACAAATTAAAATAATATAATAGATATGACTTTGAGTTCATTTTTGTACTGGGAAATCTCCAAACTCATAAAATTCACTCTTTCTCGCCAAAAACATAAATAAAAAGTTTTAATTTATGTATAGAATGGGAACACCACTTTCCTCACCCATTCCAAACCTTAGGTTGACCCCAAATTTTTAGAATAATAGGTCATAAAGGTGTGAATGAAAAGAAGATAAGATAATAAAAATAAAATAATGATGAATATAGAAAAAGAATAAAACAATAAAATAAAAATATAAAGTAGAATAGGAAGATAAAAATAAAAATAAACCCATGAAATAATAAATTAAAAGAAAAAAGTGGGAAAATAATGAAAATAAAATTCAATATAATAATAAATAAATTAAAATAAAAGACCAAGTGTTAACCAAAGAATAAGAATAATAATAATAATAATAATAATAAGAGAATAATGAAATGTGGGTGGAAGGAAAACATGGTTAAACACATGCATGAATTATTATCTATAAAAAAATTAAATGAAAAATAAAAAAATATAAATGAAATAAAAAATAAAGAAAGTAATAAGTGGTGGCCTCATAGACCACCTCCAATAATGACCTCCCTTAATAGGTGTTGAACTCTATTTTGGAAGTGGATGCCTCCTCTTTTTATAGTCAAGAGGAGAGTCGAAAAATCCCTCTCTATTGGGTGATTGAAAAAAATTAAAAAGTCACCCATGATACCCAAGGGGTCTTCATAGGTACCCAAATATCTAATATTTTGAGATAAGCAGTGGTGTGGAAGAAATCCTTGGGGAAATTAATTCTTGATGGGATGGGTGCATTGTGCATGTGTACTTTTCATGGCCTCGATGAGGGATTTACATGGGATGTGGAGTAGTCGTGGCAGAAAACATGGTGGAATGAGGTTTGGAAATGATGCAAGAACCAACCATTAATTCATCTGTCCTTCCAAGTGATTGGATAAATCCTCTAAATATTCATTATGGTGGTCGTCTAGGGTTTAGGAGGTGATCTAAGTCGGTCTCGAGCATCAAAAATGGGAGTAAAGCTTTTGACGAGCTCCTTGATGGTTGGCCATGGCTATATCGGGGTGAAGAAATGGTGTGATATGGTGTCATGTAGTGGTAGTGAAGCAAAGGATGGAAGAGCGGTGTGTCCAAGCAAGCAGAGGCATGCATAACATGGGAAAGAATCATTCTATTTCAAAAAAGTAATAATAACATGGGATGTCGTCCCATATCAAAATGAAACATAGATGAATGATAAATTAAATTTGAATCTACAATCCCAACGTACTAGTGAAGTGAGAGTGATCCATAGGAATAAAACCACCACCGTGCACCAACTAGTTCTAGAGATCATTTCCTCCCATAGCCACATGGGCTTGACTGCCACAAGCCTATATGCTCAAACATGCTTAACTCAAATTTAAACTACATGAGCCTAATGAACCTATGTAGACTCATACTATCTTGTGTATTTCTTAACTTGGGAAGTGTATTTTTGGTTGTACCATCATCATCCTATATTTATGACTTGTGGGGCCCTTGGTTAAGGGCTAGCTAACAGAGCTTATTTATTTGGTAATGTCATGAAAAATTATAAACAAGTTAGAAAATATTAGAAGCGTAAAAAAATTTAAAAACACTCTATATATCAAAAAATAAATAATCATTATTTATTTAAACTAATTTTACCTATACATTCAAAATTATCCACTATTAGGTAAAACATTAAAAATCATGAGTATTTAGATTAAAACCCAGTTAAAATCTTTAGAAAATCTTTAAAAAATTTCATGATAATATCAATGTGTCATTCACCCAAACCTCTAATTTTCATTTTGGATGGGACATTAACACTCAACTAGTGCATATCCTTCACAATGTTAATGAATACATACTAAAGATCATTGAGATACCTTCCCAAATTTGGATTCTATGAAATTGGAAGCACAATAAAGTCAACATAGAAGTAAATATCATTTATCTCTTTGGAATGGTTGACCTAATACCTACAATATATGTGTTTTTACTATGATAGAAGAGAGTTTCCAATGTTTTTGGCACATCCAATTTATGAATTCCCCTTTCAATGTCTCCAAAATTTTATATTAAAGGTGTATATGGGCTAGATCATAATTGATATGTTTTCTTGGGATAATTATTTCTTCCTAACTATGGAGTACTCTTCATCCTATGAAATGGATTCTTCCACATAATCCAAATAGAGAGATCATTTATTAACTACCTTATTATGATAATATGGGATCGTTAAAATATTCTCCACAACATCAAAGGGTAGATGATCCAAAGGTGGAACATACGATGAATTTTTACTTAGAAAATCCTTCGATCATGAAGAGAAAATTCAAGTGAGATATGACGCACTTAGTGTGGTTGGCCTCAGTCTCTTCTGTGCCTCTCAATATAAATGTTTTAAAGGGGAGGAACTTCTCTTCAAAACGAGATGTCACTGTAAGAAGGACCTTTATAGTGAATCCATATGGCTAACCTCCTTGTTCATATTCATATTTTACATCATGGGGGGGGGGGTCCATTTTGGATTAATGATCGGTCGTGGGGAGGACTTATATAGAATATATCACATGGAGGACCTTTAAGGTGGTTAATTTTACTTCTATAAGAAATATTCTTGTGTTTATTAGTATTTGATAGATTAAGAAGGAGAGGAACTTCTTACAAATTGACCCTATGTCTATGACGATGATTTTTTTCTATAATCACTATTATAAATGTTCTAAAAATCAATATTTATATTTCCATAGGGAGGACCTCCATGGTGGATAGTCTAGAAAAGACCTATAGAGTTACTAATTATAATATCATGGAGAGAACCATCATGAATATTATTACTTTCCCCTTCTAATGATGAGTTAGTGGATTCTTAGGCTATCATTGATAGATATTGAAGGGACTCATTAATATTAATATTGATTTGGGTAGATATTTGAGCCTTCCCCCGAGTCATATATATCCCTTGGAAATACTTATTCTTGTATGTCCTCCTTCAAGAAGTCTGGGTCAGGTATTGTGAACAATGACCCTCATAAGTTTGATCCCTTCTAGGTGACTCTAGTATTGACATTGGAATATGGCGATGTAATTCTTGAGACTATATAGGAGTATGTTTTGCATTTTTCTCAGCAACATAACATGTCTATGGGTTTATTTAAACCATGAAAATATATATTTCTACCTCTTGGTTACTATCATGATATGTTTATGGAATTTATTAAATTGAAGAGGAGAAGGAATATCGGAATACATTTGGGAAACAAATGGAATATTACCTCTAGGACCTCTGAGGTTAGTATTGATATGAACCTATCATAAAGTGCCTTTTGAGATATTTTGAAGAATGTTAGTCAGAATGGGAGATATGAGTGTTATTTTATTGTTCATTATTTTCTAGAATATTTTGATGATCCTTATAAATGGGAGAAAGAATATTTTCCTCCTCTTGAGTATCCACCAAAGTGTTTAGACAAGATCATATGATTGGGGAAGTAGGAATATAATCCTTCCCCCCATTTACCATTGAGATATTATGATGATGGCCTTCCACTACTACATCCAGGATATTATTATAGTTCTTTAAAGAATGGGAAGGGACATAAAACCACCCTTCAACCTCCTCTAAAATATGTTGGGCATATAGGACCACTCTTTTGTGGGAGTAGATATATGGCCCCACTCTAATCCTTCAGTTGTTGTAAGGATATGTAGAAGATAATAATTCATGGGAGAAAGGATATACTATTTTCTACAAGACTCAACTAGAATATGTTCGAATGCGTATCCCAAAATAAAAGATTATGTTTGTAGTTCTAGTGAGTGGGATTAGAGATATAAGACAATTTATTGACTACCATTAGAGTATGATAGCAGGATTCTTTAATGGGGGTAAAAAAAATTAACATGAACCCAGAATTATGTGGTCTAAAACCCATAGTTATATCTATTTCTGGGATCCCTTGAATTAATATACAGTGTTATGATATTCTAAGCAACCTCCTTACCAGACACTTGTAGTGTAGGGTCTCTCTGGCATTAAAGATGGTTCCAGACAATGTGAACCCTACAAGGCGGTTCCTACATGGTGAAAATGGTGGAAATTTACTTATTATTTAGATCCTTTAGGTTGGTAATATGATCATTATCAATCTATAAGGATATTATCCTAAAGTTATTAGAGGTGATGACAGGTTCCATCATATTTACCATGGTCCTCTGTCAAAGAGGTGGCTTATGGGGATTGATCATTTAGATGCTATGTTCTTCTACCAACATCATGGGGATAATACCATTAGGGAGGTTATCCATCAATAGTTCGTTGGTGACCTATTATTTGAGATACTACATGGTGACAATTCCCTCTTATTCAATGAGGCCTTAAATTTACAATAGTTGAGGCATGAATTTTACTCGTAAATGCTATAATATGTTTTGGATTCAATGGGGATATTTGTTTAGAAATATTATGATGACAAAAAAACAAAATCAAGAAAACCCATTAATGTAGTATCATAAGGTATAAAATATTCAACCAATAATTTTCAAAGTTAAAAATATTCACAGCAATCCCACTATTCTTTTTTTGACACGCAATGCAACCATGTTTTTTTAGTAGATATATACCTTCTTTCCAAAGGTAGGTGGTTATTAGGACTTTACCAATGATATTTAGGCTACACATTGGTTAAGATTTTGAGAGGTTGATCTCATCACACCCCTTAGGTGGGAAATATTTTCTAATTCAGAACTCTATTATAGATTTATAATATGTTCATGCATTATTCCCAAATCACTACATGGGATTGGTTACACTTATTGTAATGACATTTTCAAAACGATATATTGATGTGCATATTTGTATTTATTTAAGGTTATCCATCAATGATATTATTTGTATGTATCATAGGTTCCCCATCTATGATTCCTTTGATGCCTATAATAGGTTATCCATATTTCTATAATTAAATGATTACACAGTGGTTTAATAGATTATAGCTGGTCACTCTAGAGTTTATTACAATCTATGTAGGCGGTATGTGTTATGATTTTGGAATAAATATCAAGAAATGGTATTCTCACATACCCCTAGGAATGGAATCATAACTCCCGTAGTTTAGTTACACTTAATGGGACACATTACACCTTTTAAGGTCATGTGAAGGGGATCACGTTGGTCCTTTTAAAGAAAAACATTTATTAAAAGTTAAAAAAATTTATATTATTGTGGAGTATACTACTAGGTGAATAGTATTAACCAATAGATAGTCGAGGATATATTCATATATATATTTTTATAGAGCCCCTTAGAGGGAATAATCCCCTTTGAAGATATACCATTCATAAGGAATATTTTTTAAGGAGAGTATACATGGGTATTTATGGGGAATATGTCATAGTGGAAATGAGATTTTATAAATTGGGTTTGGACCTCAAATAGGAATCCAACATATCCTGATTACTAGGAATCAAATCACATATTCTTTGATTTCGACAATTTAATTTCATTTCAGAAGACCACAACATGCAGTTTAATGTGATGTTGTTTTGAAATTTTAAATTACATGACTATGATTTATGTGATTTTAAATGGATGAAAATCAAGGATTGACCATGGCATACAAATGGGATTCTCTTATGATAATACTCACAAGGAATACTTTCCATTGAAAAATTATTTATGTCTTACACCTATTGGGTGGAGGCCCATGTGTGGGGATGCCCATCTATTACATTTTGGTATCGGGATTAGGAAGGACGATTGTATTCTTGGGGAATATGTCCAGATAAGAAAGAGGTTGGGGATTATTCATTGGTTTCCATGCGTGCTTATTGGGAGTAATGATAACTTGAGCGGGGCTTACATATGAATATGTGATTCCATGATATGTATGTAATTGGATTATTAATGTCTGTTGGTGATGAAATCATCAATGAGGTGATGCTTGGGGATCATACCTTGTGTGGAATTCTATAAACTCATGACTTATTATGTGGACCTGGATAAACCCAACACTTGGAAAACCAAGATAGAAAGCTTAATCATGGAGGTATTTCTCAAATATCCTTATGATATAGACCCTCATTATTAAGGGGATAGAAGGTTGTTATATCCTTTAAAGTTACACCTATCTGGAAGAAAAATTTTGAAGCATTTTTTTATTAACAGAATGCAAGATTTAAGGAGGACACTCTGGTTAACCTGACAATTTGATCATGTATATTGAGAGGTACTAGAGATGGCCTTTACTTAGCCGTTTTGGATTTTTGAAATTGATTAAGGGAATCCATAAAAGACACATGTGTTGGATTGAACATGGAAGTTTACATGAGTAAAGGATAAATAACAATATAGTTCCAATTTTTCATGTTTGGAGTGATTCATGAAGAAATACTAGGATGATTGGGTGTTAAAGGGTTAATTTATGGTAGGGAAAGGGTGGTGAGTACTCAAGGAGACCCCATTTCATGAAAGATAGGGTGTTATTTAAAAGGTGTGTTATTCACATTGGAACCTCATGCATAGGGGCCTCACATGAAGGGTCTACATAGGGGCTTGACATTAATGGATATCCTAAGAGCCTTGCATGAAGGTATTTTATATGTGTTCATGCATTGTAGAATTTTCATAGGGGTATCTATATGAAAAAATACATGTAGGGGACCTAAAAAATGTTCAATCATGATAGATGTTTGTGATGGGGGGACTAATGGGGGAGGCTCACCTATGAACCCTCATTAAAGACCACCGTAATCCATATATTTTTGTCTTTTCAAATGAAACTTTTCAGGGGGATGTGTGAACCCTAAAGAAACAAAATATTTAACCCACCAAGAAAATTATAGCATACAAAATTAAAAATTCCAATTAAACAATACTATAGACAAACCCTGATCCATGTACCACCATTGCCACCTTCCAAAAATCCAAAACATTAAAATTTCAAAACTCATAACCCATATTGTCACGTATCTACCTCGAGATAGACACCCAATGAAAAGGACATCCTACAACCAAAAAAACCCTCACTATACATCAACATCCCCATAACCATCCATCACTACTATCATCACTGGAACCACTGTTCGCGTCATCATGCCCACTCAATCTCATATTTACACTGGCATCAACATCATTTTCGTCCAAAGCACAATACCTGAATTTCAATGTTGACCATTAGGAAATATAATGATAGCCTCACACCTTTATAGACATCCTCAGTCATCATTTCCACATCACCGATGAGAACTGAAATATAGTTGATGCCAGAATACCAAAAAAAAGTCAAAAAACATCAAATAACATAGACATGAAAGCCGAAGGGATCTCTTTCCCTATTTTCACACGTCAGGTGAAGTCCCTATGCCGACCATCATCAATATGATATTACCGCTGATGTCACCATCATTTCCCAAACCCACTCAAGATGATAACCAAAGAATAATAATGAAGATACCTTCATTTCCATCATCGAAAAAACACCAAATATTCAGCCAAGAGCCATCACCGAATGAAATCACCACCAAATGAAACAAACATCTTGTCAAAAAATAAAATATATATGAAACAAACCATGGAAACCATTGAAGGCTACGTTCCTCGACACATATCAGAAAAAACACTAAACCCATGAATCATAAAAAAGTGATGACTATAGCTCGTGATGTAACAAGCATTAGAAGCACCTCCTGGAACATCATCAAAATATCAGACCACACATTCCAAAACATCCATGAAACCACTGCGGAAGACCAAAATGGAGATAAATTAAGGAACCAAAAGCCAGAGTAGTGATATAATTAGGCTAGGGAATCACTAGAGAGCTCTACCTCAACTGAGTTCCCAACTCAGACTATCAGAGCCACTGTCAAGTGAAAATAATCCCTGAGAAACCCACGAAACTCAGCTTGCACATCCCAAATCTCCCTGAGAAAACAAGAACAAAAAACCAAAGTGGGGTTAGGAACATGAATACCAGGAGGACATAGTATGGGAACAATAAATGAAATCTTCAATATGGGAAAGTCCGCAAAAGGTTCTAAGAAGGAATGGAGAATTAGGGTAATATTAAAACAAATAAGGGAGTGAGGAGAACCAAGGAATGGTATAATAGGGGTAGGGAGAAGGGATAAGGAAGTATTGGATGAAGATGAATCTAGAAGCGACCCACCATCCACCCCATCAAGGAACCAATGAGGAAAACTAACAGAAAGTGGCACATGGACCCTTATAAAGAGCTTTGTGGAGAAGGCCTCACATGATAAATTTTTTATTTTCTAGTTTTGGATTTATATTTTCCCTTGGAGTTCCATATTCCTTTGAGTGTAAAACAATACCCCTCTTTCGTTATAATATCATTATCTAGAATCCCTCCCTTTATTTGTATATTTCTGTCCTCAAATAGAAAGCCAAGTATTTATATGAAAGTCTTGGTAACTATATCCTGAAGTTGGTGATGGAATGGTGAGTAAGTGACCATTGTGAATGATGATTTCCATGAATTAACTAGGAAAATATATTTGAAATATGTTTGCATTCCATGAATCACATGGTCAAAAAACAATCCAAGGGTGTCCCTTTCAATAACATTAAGGTATCATGAAAAATTTTGATTTTCACACAAAATGGTTTCTTGCATACTAGATCTATGAATCCCTATGTCTGCTGAACATAGTACGAACCCATGTAGTGACAATATGGATGTCATATTGCATAACTCTTCACTGTTTATTTCCCTTGACTAATTTTACATCATTGAATACACTTTCATCTTTTGGGGGAGGGTAGAGACTTCACAAATATTAACAACCTCTTTGATTCTCTAATATGTATTTCTCTTACTCAAATTTGATGTCACTACTTTATATGTTTCTTATTTACCTAGTAAATAATTTATTTGAAAATTTATTGGTAGATGTCATGTGTGGAGGAATTTTTTGGGATATAGTTGAAGACTATTATGTAATAATTTGTTTATGTAGATAATCTCCAATGATACCAAAAATTCAATTTCTAGTAGCGTGTTTATTTGTGATATGTAACACTAAGTTTATATGAAATGATATAAAACATATGTATGTCAGGATTGGGTCACTTTATTTATAATCATAGATGTGTTTAGTTTATTCCTAGGATTGGGTTAATATGTATAAGATATATAATCTTAAACAATATATGTTGAACCAAAAATGTAATATGTTGAGATGAATGTGTTATAGAGTAAGTTTAGTTTTTTAATATGTATGTTAACTTAGTTCTCATAACATATTATTACCTGGTACTAATTTCAAAAACTTTTATTTTATTAAATTAATGGAACCCAGAGGAACCAAGTTAATAATTGAAGCATTAATAAATGTGATTATTATCGTAATGAGAAACTAAATGGAATGACAGATAGAGTGAAAATCGTTAGGGATTTTATATCCCTGGAATACACCAAAATGTACTGACCTGCTATCAATTCTTTTATGAGATAACTTAATCCACTCTTTAGTGGATCATTTGATATGCTAATTTTTTAATAATGGATCAACATATAAAAGAATATATTTTGTATTATTAAATTATTAAATTATGAAAAAATAGTTTTTACAGTTTATTATTTAGAAGGAAAAGTAGACCAATTCCAAACCATGATAAAAAACAAGAGGAAGAAAGGAAGAAATTAGATCTATGGGTTGAGAGGATTTTAAGAATGTATTAATCAATATTTATTTCAACCAAACTCTTCACATCAAGATAAAGTGGGAATTCCTAAATCTAAATAAAAAGTAGGATGGATCAATTATATTATATTAGAAAACTTTACAAGACTTTTAAAGAATACATCTAGGTTTCTTACTGATCCTAAAAGAAAAATGATTCCTTTATTTTGTAGATTAAAACCAAGTATCTAAAAAAGAATTAATTATAAGGGACATTGGACGTTTTAAAAAAAATGTTTGGTGTGATCTTAACGTGTAAATAAAAATTACAGAATCTCATTTTTCTCACACTCAGTAATAATAAAATGAAAATGGGTTTTCCTAGAAACTTTAATGATAAATCTCATGGAGTAAAAACGATTCAACTACCTACATGCTAAAAATGTCGGATTACTCACCTAAGAAATTTCCTCAAAAGATCAGATAGATGTTTTATGTGTTGTAGAGTATGCCATAAAATACATAATTTTCAAATAAATATGAATACATTTATTAATATAATGGATTAAAATAATGTACCAGAAAATTAACCACCTAAACTTTAATGATTCACATGTAAAGAGTTAGGTCCTCATAAAAATAAATGCACTATTCCTCAGGATAATGTGGTGAATCAACATCATAAACCATTAAAAAACAAGAGATAAAGAATTGTTTATGCAAGAAATACTGCATAAGTGGATCATAATTACAAAGTAGTAAAATAAACACTTATTATACACAAAAGATTTTCTAACATCTTATTTGATTCTGTTTTTTTTTTCATTCAATCATATCTTGCATGTTTACTATTTATTGTTAATATATATGTATAATAATCATTTATATTGAATAATTTATTATTATTAATTTGTATGTATATATGTATGTATGTATATACATATGTGTGTGTGTGTGTGTATGTATGTATGTATGTATGTATGTATGTATGTATGTATTTATGTATGTATATATGTATGTATGTTTTCATGTATTCATGTATGGATGTTTATATTTTAATAATTATATATATGTATATATAATTATAAATGTATATATAATTATATATGTATTTTATATTTATTCTCATATTTATATGTATGATTATATAATAATATGCCAATAACCCCCAATCCAGTGGTTGGAATTGAGGATGACATCTTGAGGATCTATAGATCAAGTCCTAGATTAGGATAATTTACCCCAATTTAATGGGGATTTAATTATTTATAGGAATAAAAAAAGGAAAACACCAAAGTAGATGTGGGAAATTGATGCAGAATGCTGGGATTGAGGGTAAGGAATTACATTTAATTGGGATATGAGAAAAAATTCAGGTGAATTTTATCTAGCCATGGGATAAGGAGATATATGAATGATGATCTATATGGACATTCATGAGTTTCATGATAATAAATCTAGCTTAATGTCTTAAGATCACATGTGTGATGATTGTACTATTTATTAGAATGAACATTTATATTAAGCATATAAAAAATTCTAGTTTGGTTAGTAAAATACAACCTCGTTATAGGTTGATTAATCATGTGATCTTCCGGACTGGTTATAATGTTATGTATGAAAAAATAATAAGATTAAATTTGTCAAGACTCTCGAATATGTTGGTGAAAATGTTTGATTATACCATGTATGATTATGAAAATGTGGATTAAAATAAATAAAAATACTTTCTTGGTCGAAAAACCGAACCTTCTTGTGTGTTTATTAATCCTGGGATCTTTGGTACTAGTTGAAATTTCTTGTTTGGAAAAATAATAAGAGATTATTTAGCATTAAAGTTGATCCTGTTAGGTATGAAAAAATAATTAGTGTTCATTTTGTGTGTAAGTAAATCATAGAGGGTGGGTGTGACTTTAATTAGTATGGAATCATTGGATGGGCATGTAATTTAATTTATTATAATATGTGTGTGTGTGTGTGTGAATATCATAACAGATTGTGATGATCATACTTGTTTTCAATAGGGAAGGCTAACTGTTACTATGTGTGGGGTGATAGAGGGAGATATCAACATGAATGAAGAAGTTGAAGATGATTGATATGAAACATTGAATTATTATACATAACCTGTATTGCTGTTAACTACCACTAAATATAAAAAAAGATAAATCCATATGTTGATAATGAGAACTAAGAAGCTTCTCCCATTACAAATGGTAAATGACTGATGTTTCTTAGTAAGAAAGAAAAATCAGATATGATTATTGTAAATATATAATTATATGAGAATCAATGAAAAATGTGGATATATTAGGAGAGTACTATTTGTAATGGATTTATAGAGGTTGAGAAATCACGATGTGTTGAATATGAATGTAGGATGGCTGGAAGATTAAGAATCAATCCTTGGGTAATTAATCACAACAGACATTTCATGAATTCCAACATGGGTTTTTAAATCTGGTTATTGACAAAAATAAATATAAGTGATGTAAAAAAATATTTTTTTTTATATTTATTATAAAAAACACTTAATATTGGATAATTTCAAAATCTACATATTAATTACCCAAAGAGACTAAAAATTCCTTACATTTTAGATAAGTTTTTTCATAATCAACAAGGAATGTTATTATTTACACCTAATATTAAATAAATGATGTAAAAAATATTTTATTAATTTCAATTTAATAAAACACCAAACTATATTCCATATAGTAAAACTAGTAGCTCAAAATAGTAGAAATACTAGAAAAAACCACAAAAAATTACTATTTTTAACAAATATTTACCTCACAACTTGATTAAAATTATAACCACTTTATAATTTAATTTTAATCATTCAAACTATATATAAAAAAACCAAATTAATGATAAAAAATCTTACCATCATCCTCAAATATTATTCAACTCATTTTCATCATAAGTGTGAGGATCCTAAAAAATCTAAAAATTATTAAAAAATTATCTAATAATTATTTTCAATATAATGTTTAATATGAATAAAAGGAAATGTTACAATAAGAAAATATCCATTTTGAACTTTTCAACTATTTAAGTTGTTATTATTTCATACATAAATATTAAAACATAATATTCACCTTCAATGACTCCTTTTTGATGATGAAATTTCAATTTAAAATAATTTTTCAATTGGAAATAAAATTTTAAGTATTTCTTGAATTATAATACTTAAAAATAAAATCACCGCTTTGTACTCATATTTGATATTTGTTTTCCTCTTTTTTATTGTCTCATTATAGTTACTTTATTTTATATTTAAAAATGATTAATATGAAATAAAATACTATTTTATTATAATAATATGTATTAAAATTATCAATTTCATGTATGTAATACTTCATTGAAGTTTTCTCACACATCCCTATGTATGGTGTATAACTAGAAAGCTTTCCATTCCCATGGATAAAAAGAACCCAACATCTAATGTCCACTCATGAAAAAAATATATAACATGAGTTGTTTTCTAATTAAGAAAAATAACACATTATGAAATTTTGGTTTTATAATTTTTGAGATAAGGAATCATCCTACACTATATTACATCATTATAAAATATCTTAGAAATAAAATTTTCTTATTCCATCTTTCTAAAGTTTTCGGGATTCAGAATAAATAATGTTTTTGTCTATGAATCCATACATTGTTTCCATTTAATACTGAAAAAATGTTTATAAAGGCACTTAAAAATAAAACTTATGTATAAAGTTAGATCAAATTTATGTAATTAAAATAAACATGATAATAAACATACAGGAGAAATATTTGCGTCATTATGAGGCCCAACATATTTATAGTGATAAGTTATATGATATATCTCTAAAAAATTATCACTGTATAATCACACCCATAAATTTTAGTTTTTTTTGAAACTTCATAAATATCCCTCATAATAAATACATATTATAATTATCTAGAAAGTTCTTAAAAAATAGGATGCGAAGCTGATGGGGCGTCAACATTTTTTTTCTATAAAATATTTATTTACCTTTAACATATTCTAATATATATATATATATTAAAATTATATTTTTTTACAAAAAATATATAATAAAGTATATAATCCATGAAAATATCACCGGTAATTTGTTAGGCATGTTGAGATGGAAAAAGTGAAAAAATTTGACACTTTTTCCAACAATTGAAACCTCTTTAGTATAAAATTCTACTCTAGCTGATAAACCTATAATATCTCACTATGTTATCATAAATTGATCTATCACACTAGTAGGATGATGTAGGGTATCCCCTATTTAATATATGACCATATATACTATAATATGACACTAGTTATATTCAATATATAAGTCATAGTATATGGGAAGATGTAACAGAGGGGGGTGTAAGAGTTGGATATTCAGGTGGAGGTGGAGTGGGATATACAAGAAGAGGTGGAGTGGGATATAAATCCTAATACTATATAAAAAATATAAATTATTCCAATGATTTAATCCTCTCCCATATCATCTCACCCATCTCCTTAACCTTAGTTTATAAAGAATCTATGATTCCATTATAAACATCCTCCCTTGAAGAATTTCTAGAACGAAAAAAACACTATTTTAATTAATAAACCCCCCTAATATCCTTATATGAGACCTAGATGTTCAAGATTAATTAATGAAATTTTAAAAATATATGTCATACACATGGGTATAACATTACCTAGTGTTCAATATGGGATACTAAAACCTAATTCCACTTAGTAGTGCTCGGGTTAAGAATGCCACATGGACTGAAGTATGCCTCCCTATATGCCAGAGGCTTCCGACTAGTAGAGAGATCATAAAAAATAAATTAGGAAGACTATGACCTCGATATTATAATGATTTATGAAAAATACTTGAAGATAATTATACACATAATAAATAAACACATTTTATATCACATATGATGTTTTTATACAAAGAATACAATGACTGTATGCCAGGATATTCTCATATACAAAAGAAACCAAAATATAACCCATGTACAGTAGCAATACTACAATTCATAGGCCACATCCCTATCACATGATACCCATCGAGTTTTACCTTCCCGATCCCCTACATGTTATGTGAAGTAATATGAAAATTATACACAATCTCTATACACACATTGATATTCCATTCCAGTGTAAGGGAATATCACTCAATAGGGTCTCACAAAAAACCCTAATATATGTCATTATATGCATGTGTACGCATGAGGAAAATAAATAACATAAATAAACATGCTCATTGAGTTTTCATTCACTAACTAGGATGTAACAACACAAAAATAGAACCATATTCCCTCTAGGTCATCGGGTGCTAACCAAGATACAATGCCACTTAACCATATAGGCCTCAGAGCCATGCCAGAATCCACTCTTCACCTCATACCATTATAACCAATGACTATCCATGCATGAAGACTTAGGGTAGTATGTTTTTAAAACCATGAATCACTACCTGATGGAACATAACATGATCATACAACCACTTCTTAACCAACTTCTTGGTCACTCAAGGTACTGTCCATTGATTTTGTCTCATATCGTACCATAACCTAACCGCTAGAGTTGTCCTAGAACCAATACAACTAATGAATGTTACACCTAGTACATGACCCCACACTTTTTTAGGTAGTAAATGACTTATGAAACTCATAGAAAGGTCCATCATACGCACTGACTCATTCTTGCAGACTCAAGGCAGGTTATAATCACATTGAACTATCCCAAAAGACTATAGGGAGGTCACAAACCCACCAACCTATCTTTGCAGAATCTAGGGCGGTGAAAATCACATTGATCCATCCCCATAGACTCTGGAGAGGTCACATCTAGCACACTAGGTTGTGGCCCATAACAGATCTCTTGAACTGAAATCGGGGCGCTAGTTGCTCAAGACATCACCCCTCACTACAACACATCTCACTTGATCATTTGGGTGCCACTGGGTCCTTGGGACCCATCACATTCTTTTCATGACAATACCAACTAAAGCCCATCACCCTATGATGACACCATATCCCGTATGATCACTTGACCTAGACATCAAGGTCCGATATAACATCACCAAATCCCCTTGACAACCCAATGCCAAATCCTAATCCACTCCCACAAAGCACAGTCGAGGCTCATCTCACATCTCATAAGAAAGACCTCTTAAATTTATACCCGAAGAAATCCCCTTTCCATCACATATTATAGGTCTCAAGGGAATATTTCCACTCAAATAACACTATGGATCAAGAGAGTAAATACCTATATTATAAACTTTTTCTAGACCAGAAGTATTATTGAATGGAAACTGGTTACCATTCCCTAGTCAACCTGCTGCAAACCTCTTGAGAAGGGGGGGCTAGGTATCAAAAATCTTAAAATCTTAAATGAGGCTCTCCAAGCCAGACTCACCAAGAGTCTAATCAATAATAAATCTGACACTATAGCCTTCTTTAAAAATATGTTCCTATAATGACTTAAAAAAGGGAACTTGAACTATATCAATTCCTATATTTGGAATTACATTAGAAATTCATTTTCCCACATCATGAACAAATCTAGATGGATGGTTATCGTAGACTCCCACATACTCTTTTGGCTTGACTACTGGACTGGCGCTCATCTCGTTTCTATGCTTCCTCTTAATACTTATCCAAACAACATCAATGAATCTATAAAGGAGGTTATGCAATCTAGAAATTTGGATCTCCCTGACTCTATAAAGCAGATTGTTTATGGTTACCCTTTCACTAATGATGAATATTTTCTTATTTGATAACCTTCTCACAATGGTATTCTAGATTCTAAAAAATTTAACAATCATTGTTTCTCGAACTCAGAATCTAATTTTTCCCGGTTGATGTCTTTTGAAAAACATTGGATTAAACCATCAAGGATTAATCTCATTTGGCGTATTGTGCATAACCATATTCCTACTGAGACTTGCCTCTATACTTTTTCTATCCAAATCTGTTCTAAATGTCACCTCTGTCATCAATATAGAGAGGATCTCAATCACCTATTTATGACATGTGCAATGGCCTCTGCTCTTTGTAATTTTATCACTGACCTGTTTTATTGCAGATTGTTATTTTCTGACACTATTTTCTCACAGCTAAAACAGTGTGTCGATCCAGATTAAGTATGCCAAATAAAGAACCTCTTCTTATCTACAGTTTGTGGAGCTTCTTCACGTTATCTGGTACGATAGAAATTCTATAATTCATAATAATTACTCCTCCTACCTTATTGTAGGAAGGATGAGGATTCTGATTGCCATTAGAGATGATGCCATGATCCAGAAAGCTCATTGTGACAACTCCATTGGTGACTTCGTGATCCTGTGATGACTTAGGATTGATGGAATCTTCCCTCATCCAAAACACTTCTTTGAGGTGTTCTAGAAAGCCCCTCTTCCTAGATGGATCAGGATCAATGTGGATGGTGCCTATAAAGGAAACCCAAAACTTGCGGGGTGTGAAGCCATTTTTAGAAACTTCCGAGGTCATTTACATGGTTTTTTATATAGAAGCTATGGTGTCACCTCTTCCCTTGAAGCTGAGATGTTGGCGTTGATTCATGCCATCAAATATGTTAAGACAAAAGGCCGGAACAACATCTCGATTGAAAGTGACTCCACCACCATTGTCCAAGTAATTTGGAATGGTGTGGTCCACATTGCTTGGCCTCTTACTGTGAGTTGGAAGAACTGCCTTGAATTGCTTCTGGAGCTCAGATTCATTGCCACCCATACTTACTGTGAAGCTAATATGGTGGCAGATGGTCTTGCTAACAAGGGAATCAACCAGGACATGATGTGGATTGACAATTTTCCGATTGATATTCTCTCTCTATATGAAAAATATTGTAATAAAATTTCCTCCATCAAAATCATTTAATTTCCTTTATTTCTCTTAATAAATCATGTCTTGGTCATTGACCAGGACATTGCCTCTAAAAAAATCACGAGATGTTCGGTCATCTCACCCAACAACACCTAGACCCAAGCCCCTCATGTATTCCCACTAGCCCTAGGAACCCAAAATAGGCTATTATTCATCTCATATCACATCCTAAGACCTATCATAGGTCTCATATATTATAAATAAAATTCATTTACCTTGGTGACATAGTCACTGGGAAACCCCAATTTCTCTTAAGTAATTTAGAGAACATAATTCAATTATAGGAGGGATGCTACCATCCTACATCTTATATATAGGGTACTATTGGTGAATAATCCTTATTCCCTACCCCATTAAGTATACTATCATTACCACTAATGAATAAAAAAAATATGGTCTTGTATTAAAGGAACTATTTACCTTGATACAAGAGTTAACCCATTACTAATATCCATGAGCCTTATCCAAGCCAACCAAGCCATGTCCACACTCCCAAGCACATATTTCACACCAATCATCACACAGAATGTATTATAAAAAATTTATTATTAATTATTCAAAATTAACTAAATTTGGAATAAATTCCTAAAAACTCATTGTTCATTCCTATAGTACTAAAATGGTGACCAACCCCCTATAAAAGGCCCATAACACATCACCTGAACCATTTTGGCTAAAATCCCCATCACGTTATTCCTGATTAACCACAACATAAATTAATTTAACTCAAAACCCTAAATAAATTCATTGGGTTACCCACATCCCCTGAAATAGTGCACATCAATGTGAAATAATTGTTTTGGTTCCTACATTATGTGATCTGAGCATATTTCCCATCAAAATCAATTGATTCCAATATGTCAAGAAGAATCAAAATCAAAACCCAAAAGAATAAAGTGGAGACAAATTAAAGGAATAAAAAAGAATAAAAGATTTTATATTATTCTTTAATATCCATGATACCACACCTAGAACCAAATGGAAAGGAGGGGAGGAAGATAAGGGGAGGCACTGATCACAAGGCCCTCACTGTGCGTGCTAGATTGGCTAAAACAATGGGGGATGGACCCAATTTTAATTTAAAAGAATCATATAAACACCTTTTAGTGCATGGAACAGTGGTTCACACCATGAATCACCCTAGAAGGGGACCCTCAACCCTTTTTCTAGAAATTTCATGTTGTGAGGCCCTACTTCACAGTGTGAGTAGCCTAAAAACTCACCTTCCCACCAATTGACCACTCTGGATTCTCTCTAAAACTCTCCTAAAAACTCAAGACACCACCCAATCCGTAAAACTCATCCATAATCACCTTTTATGAGTTTCCAAAATCTATAAATCCCAATCTAAGAATCAATTCTCAAAACAAGCCTCCCATCATATCAGAAATTAAAACTCTTCTATAATATGACTCACGCATATGTGGGTCATTACAAACTCTCTACCATAATGTGCCTCATTCTTGAGAGGCCATTGTAATCCCCAAAACACATCTCAAGACCTATCAAAATTTTCACATCACTAAAAATCTCCCATGTTCAATCCCCAAACACCAAGTTGACTTTTTCCATGAACCTCTAACAACCAATACTAGATTCCATAGATTTTATTCTAAAGATCAAATCCAATCCTTATACCAAATGAAATGCATTCCTCACAATATTCCTAACATGGATCTCATCTCACCATATCCAAATCCATTTAAAGCACCACTTGTGCCTCATCTGGATGACTTTTCCTAAAATTCGTAGCCATGTACACCTATGAATCCTCAAACAAAATAGCTATCCATAACTAGGAATTTGCAATAACCACCCCAAGACACCATGTACCTATCATGCCCCGAACTATGATACCAACTTCTATTTATTATCTAAGATTTGGAAAAAAACAACACCTTAATTATTTTTTACCACATGATTCACTCCTTGAATAATCTGATGAATCATGGTTTACTCTTGAACTATGCCACAAATCAATGGTAAACCTATAAATCGTGTCATTAATCATGGTTCACCCCATGAATCCCTTTAGATTTTGACCATCTTCTAATAGAGAGCACTTGCTCACCCACAATATGACTCCACCTTAGGTTACACCAAAACCACCTTGAGCATAATATGAATGCATTGGCTCCAGCCAACACATGATATGAATTCCAAATATAGTATTAACTAAGGAACCAGATATTAGCATATCCTACCATACACCGATAGCTTTGTGCCACTTCGGCTATCCATTGATACATCTCATGACATCCATGACCCTTCTAATGTGAGTGTTTTTTTACCAACAATGCATATGATACTCCCCACTATAAGAGTATTACTATCATCACAGAAAGAACATAAATACCAATCCCTGCATCCCATGCCCCATCCATTACAACACATAATGACTAGAAATGGCCATACCACTCATACCCAAGAACCAACATGAAATACCAATTCCATGACCTACTCTGGAATCACTAAAGCATCATCTATTCCAACCACTGGCAACTGATGGTCTACTCCCCACCATATAAATTCACTTAAACTGATCCCTGAGTGCCAAACCCAATGGGTCCTCACACTATACCTATGTTTCTCCTCTTGATCTATGGATATTCCTCCCTAATAACCCCCTACCAAGGTCCGATATAGACTATCCATGCCGCAACACCTGATTGGTTTTCGGCATCACCTTTTACTATAAAGGGACATCTCCCTTATCATAAAACTTTATGTCTCCATACCCATGATAATATCACCACTAAAGTACCACCACAACTCTACTATGGTTCATCCACAACAAAAATCATTTTTCAATGAACATACACATGAGTTGTTCACTAATTCCTTACTCAACTAATAAACATGCATACCCAGTGCACACCTACCCTCAAAAATTGATATTTTTTCTCAAAAATACCCACTAATGATCACTCATATAGCATAGGGGTTGAGAGATCTATTGAGGAACTTCTCAAAGATTATCACTCATGATCCTACTTAGTCTCAAACAAACCCAACTATTTCATGCCCTCATACAATCTAACGCATAACCCAACTCATTATCCAATGAGTTGAGTCCCATTTAAATCAATATCACCTGCATAAACCACATACCATAATGAACTATATGTCAGTATTACCCCATAACCCAAAGAATATCTCATGCTAAGGCTAACCTCATAATCAACCACCACATGGATATTTTTCCAGAATGATGAGAGTGTACTCACGTTCTCACCATGATACCCAAAATCAAATCCATAACCAATAAGAGAAATAATATGATTGATCATACCCTCTAAAATGTACTTCATACTAAAAATAAGGCATTAACCATGCCCTTTCTTAGCTTTTCATTTTAGTTAAGTTGAATTCCACCAAGAAGTTATGCGGGAAAACACCATATAAGTTATTATTGAATGTTAAATAACCAAACTCACATCCCAATGACCCAAAATGGTCTACCGTTCTTAGGGAATCTAGTTCCCATCCTAGAATCAATCATATAAGAAATAAAAATCATTCATATAGTCATTACTAAGGCATAAAATTCATATACCAACCAACAATAGGTCTCCAAACATATCATGATGAAGATACTATATTACCATGACCAGAGAACCTCCCACTATATTTTATATATCATCCACTATCAAAAGAAAATATATTATGGTAAAAAAAAGTATAATTATAAAAATAATTTCTATGAGATCATACATTAAAAGTTTTTGCTGACAATTTGAATAACTGAAACTATTATAAAAAAAACTATATATAATAATATATATGTCATGTGAATCATTCAAGCCTAACATGATGCATGTATATAGTCCTCTTAACAAAATTCCAAGATCCAAAAACCCATAAATCATAAATCCAAAAATAAAGTGTGTTTCTCTAGGTGGAATCCACCAATGTAACATCAAAATATAAAACAATAATCCCATGCACAAATAACCTGGACTTCCTACAAATAATGGTTTTCTAGATACACCATTATGATATTTATAATAGGATTTAACACATCCCTAGAACACATATGTACCATATGTTAAAATAATAAAATCAAAAAAAATCTCTAAATTTACTTTGGGAAACCCTGGTCGAGGTCCACTCATCACTAAAATGATCGAGGATACCACATGGACTCAATGACATCATCCTTTATGTCAGAGGATACTGAATATTAATGAGGCACTAAAAAGTTCAGTAGGGATGTTTTTACCTCGATATCACAATAATTAATAATAATAAACTACCAAACAACATGCACATTATAGTGAACATAATAAATAAAAAAATTCAATATAACATATAACTGTGTCTTACAAAAAATAAATTGATTTCACATTGGGTTGATCCTGCACAAAAAATAAAATAAAATATAAAACACACATACCAGCCCTACTAACCTCATTAGACTACATCCTAGTAACCAGAAACTCACTGATCAACTCCATCCTGATCCCCATCATTTCATATGCTTTGACCTAAAAAGGGGACATAAGGTCTGTATGTGCATTGAGATTCTCATGTTTGTTTTGAGCGTATAACTTAATAGGATATCACCAAAAACCCTAAATATACACCCTTATATTCAAGGGTATGAATGATGAAAACAAATAACATAAATAATCATGATTTATGAGCCACTGTGTGATAACTATTCTTCTAGAGTATTTGATAAGATAAACATGCCCATTAGGTTATTGGGTCCTAACCATGCACCTAGAAAATTGACCATACCTACTTTGGAACCATCATAAAATCCACTCATTACCTTGTACAATCAAAACTGATACTTGAACCACACCTAAACACATAGGCTTTGGTGGTGTCCAAACTTTTACCCACTACCCACAGTAGGATGAAGCATTCATACATCCACATCTCAACCCACTACCTACACACTCAAGGTTGGGTATATCAGTTATATATAACGTTGCACAATGAACATACCCCAGGGTGGTCCTTGAACCAAGCCTACTAAAGTAAGGTCCACATTTCACATAACCCATCACTCACATAGGTGTTCATCGACCCACAATACTCTTGTAAAGGCCCATTTATCACACCTTTCCTTACCCAAATACTCAGATGAGGTCACAATAACACTGACCCATTCCTATAGACTCTAGAGAGGTCACAACGACACTAACCCATCCCCAAGGACTCTAGGTAGTTCAAAATCCCACTAACCCATCCATGAAGATTCTAGAGAGTTCAGATCAAGAACATAGGGATTAATGCCTTCACACAACTCTCCAACTAAACCTAAGGTTCTAGTCACTCAAGACTAAGAACCTCATCACAACACATATCACTCACCACTCAAGGAACCACTAGGTCCTCTAGAATCATCAATGTCTCTATTCGACAACAAAACCCATATACTGTCACCTTACAGTGATGTCAAAACCCCTAGGATCCTCTATAATATACTTGAGGGTCCATTCTAACCTCACCAAAGCCCTTCGATAACATGTTTCAATTTATCGATCCATTATTAGAACCTATAGTTAGATCTAATCTTACACATCCTAAGTGTGATCTTTTAACCATATACTTAGATAAAACCCATTTATATCACATATATCAAGTCTCTAGGGACTTCATTCACTCCATGCTCACCAAGGATCACCTCTGGCCTCCAGAGGGAGATCCTCATTAATCATGAGACAATAAGTTATCTCAACCAAGATAACTTGGACTCAATCCCCATGCCTACCCACTAGCCATAAGAACCCAACATATACCATTATTAATCTAATCTAGAATCTGAAGACCTCATTGGGGTATCTTTTTAGATCAAACATACCCCTCACCCCTTGGTGGCATAATATCTCAATGGCCCCATGTTTAGCTTAGTTACTAAGAAAAATTAATTCAAGCATAGGAGGCTGACTATCATCCAAAATCATCTAACCAGGGTACTTATGGTACCTAAACCCCATTCTTGTACCCCATATAGTGTGTATGAATAACGTTTCATTCATAAAAAATCTTATAGTTTTGTATTAAAGGGTACACCAACCATAATACTAGAGTTAAGCTCTCTCCAAACTCTGCCAAGACACATCTAAGCCAACCAAGACGGATATACACTCTTTTAAAGATATATCACACCAAGGAGTGCATATAATTAATTGTTAAAATTTATAATTCCTTATTCAAAATTTTCCAATTAGTTAACAATGACAAAAAATTCATCAGGTGTTCTCATCACACTTAAATCACAACCAACCACCCACAAAAGGTATATGGAGCATCCCTGACACCATTCCCACTAAAATATTCATCATGAAATGCATAATTAATTTCTAAATAAATTATTTTAACTAAAATATACACATTATATATCATCCATGAACCATAGTAAAAGGGGACCTCCACCCATATTCCATTGAATATCACATACTGAAGCCCTACTTCATGGTATGGAAGGCCTAAAATCACTCCTTCTAGACTGCCAACTACTCTGGCTGCTCTCCAATGCTCTCCCAAACACTTTGGACACCACATGAGCCTTACAAATCATCTAAAAACACATTTTATGAGAATGAAAACTCTCAGAATCCCAATTCGTGTCTTCATTCCCAAAATAACCTCCCACTATAAAAATTTAAATTCCATCTCAAAATAATAACAAAAAAAATCTTTGGGTCATTACATAGTGTTCTTGAAGGGAATCTTGTATAAAATATTTGGATTTTTTTGTGAATTACAAATTACAGATAGTATAAAATAAAATAATTTATTTATTTATATCTTTTTTTATATATTTTCCCTCATATGTATAACATATTTCATTTTTTGACTTCTAATCCATTTTTCCTTTTTACTCTCCAGATGAGGGGATGGGTAGTCTCCTTGGATCTTAATGACTCCACTATAAAGTTTTCAAAATTTTCATCCATTATTTATTCATTCAACAACATATAACACATGAGATAATGTATAACGGTACATATATTTTGATTGGATCTCATGATGAGATATCCTCAATGACTATTAGGGAAAGTTAAAAATCAGTAATATGATCATTTTTAATGATTATAAATATAAATATTTTTAAAAATTGACATCGGTTCCTGGTGTCTACTTTCAAAACCCCTTTTACATTTATCTTCATCTAGAAAATCAAATATATATTACATGGATTTTCATTTTTAATTTCACCAAAAATTAAATTCAAAGTTAGAATTGATTTAAAATCACTGAACCTCCTAGAAGAAAAAGAAAAAAATTCCAATTGAATTATCTATGTTCAATTATATTATATGTCATCTGATGAGAAGGATAAAATAACCTAAATTAATTAAAATATTCCCTGATAAATAAAATAATAATTAATAACCTTCCATAATTTTATCCCATAGATTATATAATGTCTTGTATTAAGCAATTCTATAATTATAAATCAGAATATTGAATTTCAATTGATATTGAAATGATATAAAATCTATTAATTGTTTGGAATTTCCATATATACAATTACTATTTTGATTAAACTTATTAACTATCCTTTGATTCTAGATATGGGAAACTAACAATTTAGGTAAACATACGCTACCATGTTTACCTGCCATGGAATCCATCTATTTCCCCTTAGAACTAGAAATATTATCTATAGAAGAATTATGAGGCTCCTAAGATAAGGTATGTATAGGATCCTCCCTATAATATCAAGGTGACTCGACATTTTGACATGACATTATCCTATAAATCCAATTTACAAAAAAATAGAAATTTTTTTAAACATCTATCCATTACGTATAAAATTTTATAAAAATTTTAAAACTAACACAACCATAAAAAAACCATCCAAAAAAATTTATTCATATTAGTTGAAGTAGTTAATTATAGTACTTGAAAAATGTTGACAATATTTATGATACTTGCGATGATATAGATAAAAGAAAAAAAACATAACTACATGATTTTAAAAATACTAATATTAAATTTCAATTTGAATAAAAAATAGAAAATTATACAAAAAATCAGAGAAAAGTAGTCAAACACTTTGTTAAATTAGAAATATTATATCTAAAATTATACAAAATTTAATAATAGGAAAATTCTTCCAAAAAAACTAGATAATTAATAAATCATATTTGTTCAAATATATGAATTAAATAAAAAATCATAAATATATATATATGAATTTAAAAAAATTTAAAATTTAAATAGAAAATAATTATATGTTCCTTATAAAATTAAGATATTCATAAAGGATTTTTTCGCATAATAATTCTTTATGATAATTAAGTATGGGAGTAGCCATGTCTATGACCATGTAATAAATGCCCTTTGCTAATATTTTTATGAAAGTAGGGTTGTCACAAAATCCATTACTATGTATCTCATAAAAAAATCCTTTCCCTTGAAAAATGATAGACCACATCACATTTAATGGATTAAGATCATAGAATATTTTTTTCACATGTGTTTCCATGATAAAAGGGTTGTCTATGTATTTTAATATATAAAACTTTATTAGTGTTATACTAAAATCATCATCTTTGACACTATTGTTACCCATAAAACATTTACAGTTGAACATCAGAACTCATAATTTATTATAATCAGTCCCCCGTATTTCTTCAATTACTCTATAATATACTCTTAATGTGATGATTGGATTTTCTTCCATTACACTAAAAAGTGCATTTCTTCAATAAACATTAATGCACTACTATTATATAATTATATTATGTTGTATTTATAATTCATATAAAATATATATCCTTTTATGACATACCTAGGAAATGTTATTACATTTAAACTTTATCTACCCTCTAACCATCACAATGTTTCTAACACATTATAGTTACTATGCATGATATTTTTAAACTATTTCAATTTTTTATACTCACTCAATATCCACATCTCTTTCTTTTTAGATAATATTGTTTTAAAACATTAATACGTGATGTTATATATGGATTATCAACATTTATATTATTCAAAATGATTAATTATATATATATTTTTTGAACTATTGACAACCTTATTTTCATTCGATGGATTCCATTTCTTCCAAAATTGATGTGTTCATGGAGAGATATAGGAAAATTTATGTGATTTACTAAAGATTTTTTTAATAACTCTGTCACGTCCTTAGAAATATTATTCTCAGTAATGGAGGCTTTTAGTCAATCTGCATTCTTAATTTACCTCTTTAATATCTTCATATACCTTTCAAAAGGATACATCTAGTGTAGATATATGTAACCACAAATTTTCATTTCACAAACCAAATAAACCATTAAATATACCATAATATCCAACAAAAAATGGTGTAAAGTATATTTTTAGTAGAAAAAGAACATTGAATTCTTCATTCTCTAAATTATTTAATAAATTTAGATCCATCACATTGCTACAAATGGAAGTTAAAAAATAAAACACCATAATGATTGTAAATACCCATACCCCAATATATCGGAGCTAGTGACTTACTTTATTACATTATAAGAGATACAAGATTAAAATCCCAAAGGACCGATTAGTTTATTAGTCTTGAAGAACTCTATTACATACATGATACCCACTTTCCATTGGGGAAAAAAGTAAATAATAACATGTAATAAAACCTAGTAAACTTCTTCATTGAAAACTCATTCAAATACATCTTCTATATAACCTGGGGAAAAGAAACAAAACAAGGGTGATCTCAAATTCTTAGTAAGGGTTATGTAAAAAATGAAGATAAACTGAATAAATAGTACATATTCAATATGTTATGGTAATGTAACTAAACACACATATTCTATTTAATCAATAAATTTTTTCACAATATGAATCCATGGATAATATTATAGTGAAAATCTCATGGGAAAAATTACTAAATTATTAATGAAATAATTAATAATTGGAAATCATGTTTTCTAGGAACAGAATACCTTTACCATCAAAACCTTGCATAATATAGTATAATCTTTATGAGTAAAACCTATATAATTTGGCCAATTTATTCATCTAATGATACTACATATGAATCAAGGGGTTATTCTATACACGATCCCCACCAATTATTTCTGGTCGAAATCAATCATTATTTATCTAATAATCGATTTAATTTAAGAATCACTACACTTTATCAAAAAAAATCCATACTGAGTAAATGATATGGATTTAACAATATTTCCCCAGTTAATCAAGTCACATTCGAAGTAAAAACCATATATAAAAATGATATACGATAAAAACAATAATCATATACATGATACAAGAAATATATGTATTTAAGAGAAATTAATTTTTTAATTAATTACATTCATAAATATAAAAGGGGTAGTATATACACCATAGAAAATAAATTACGTATATAATATTAAAATAAGACTCAATAAAGTGAGATTGATACAAAGTCCCATACAAAGATCATATCCTTAATAAAATGAATCTATTATGTGTATCCAATGTAAATCAACATATAGAAAGTGGAAATAAAAAATAATATAATCAAAATTCATTTCACACATAACATTAGAATGACATAATCAATGAAATAGAAGTTTAACTCAATGAATTAAAATTGAATTAATAAATCCCTTACAACATTGTAATCTATTGAATCATATACCCCATAAAAGAATAAAATTTATAGAAAACAGTAAATACCTTGAAAATAAATAGATGCATGATATAATATAACAAAGGTAATTATACATACATCACACATAAGAAATAATTGGTGATTAAGGAATATATCTCAGATAAATAAAAGTGAGACAAGAAACCCTTAACTCATGCTTATTTTAAGTGGTATATACTTTAAACTCATGGATAATGGTTGAAAAAATAATATTAATTAATTATGAAACTACAATAGTATTTACAATACCTTATATGATATTTTATAACATTTTAATACCCATTCATTAAAAATATTTCATTATTTTCATTGTTTTGGGTGTGTTCATTTCATGGTTTCATGATCGGTTCATTTAAGTATAATTATTAATGTTATTATAAAATGGGATTAAAACTATAAAAATGGAATAAAAGTGTAATAATTAACTATAATTAGTATAAATGGTCTCATATATCATTTTTATTTCTTGTATGTGGATGAATCATTTGATAAAATGTTAATGATAAATGTATAGTTTATTTTGGTCGGCCTTACAACCATCAAGAACTAGTTTCCTTTTATTTAATATTATATATATATTAGTTAAATATCATTAAATAGGTTATAATATACCTTTTAAAATATTATTTAATGGTAATAATACATTTACGACCATCCATGAAGGTTGTAATGAAAAAAACAAAACCATTATTCAATGAGGCGATTAAATAACATAATTGGGAAATGGTTTCGTTTCTTTGAATAAGAAGAGGAAATAAAACTTATGGATATAAGATATTCCCTTAAAATCATAATATTTTAGTATGTAAATTATTCTGTATTTATAATTTTTTGATGGATAAAAGAGGAAAGGAGAAAGTTGAAGAAAAATATAAATTAAGAAAGATGCTTTGAGAAAATTACCTCTTGAATATCACCTCCGTAAAAAATCCCTTAAAGACCTTGGAAATAATGTTTGGGTGAGAAAATAAAATCTTGGAAGTATTTATAGTGTTATGTAGATTATTTGGAAGATATTTTTGGAGATTCAAGGCATTTTATGAGAAATGGGGTGGTGAAGAGTGATATTTATACTTGAAGAGGGGTGGGTATAAGTGATTAAATAATGATTGTTTTATAATTAAATCCTAACACATTGAGGTGGAATTAATTTCCATGATTTTTTATGATAATTAACGTTTTAAATAATTTTTAGGAACTATGAATTCCTAAAAATCCCATTAAATTTTGTATTTTCTAGTAATTTTAATCCATTACCTTTTAACTTTACCCTATTTCATTATTTTACCTATACCATGATAAATGGTTTTTTTACAATGATAATTTTTTGTGGATAAAAATAATAATTAACTAACTAAATAATTTGTACATTAGGATTCCAAATTATAAATCCATTTTACCAAATTCAATACAAATAATTTCCAAAAATATTTTTAAAATTAATCACATAGATGCAACGAGAAAGTGGGTCTTTTAAAGTTAAAAAGTTAAAAAGTTTGAAATGTTTTCAATATCTAATTTCAATTTGAAATTGAGAGAAATTACATAAATTCGATTTATTGACATATTTATAACTAATTAAACTTTAAAACCTATCTAAAATATAATTTATATCTATAAATTATTAATATGAAAAGTCAGTTCAGAAATAAAATGCTGTATTTTTCACTATTTATCAAAAAATAATACTTGTTAAAAAAATACAAAAAATTAACCGTAAGATAATTTTGATATACTTATTTCAAAAATAATTTTATTTTTATTCTCTATTTTCTTAAAGTATCAAAATTTATTTTTAAAATATGTACACCATTAAAAGGTGGAAAAATGGATTTTTAGAAAATTATTATTATTTTTGCTTGAAATTGGATTTATTATTATCTTAAGAAACCTATTGGATTAATTCAAAAAACATTTATTGAATAAATTATATATAAATTTCATTAATATATTTTAATAATAGTGAAGAATTTAATTTATTAATATAAAAATCCATTGTGGGTAAAAAAATATTTTTTTGTAAAAATACATCCTTTATATTCAATTGTTTTTTTATTTTCATTTAAAATTAACTTGTTACTAAATATTTAATTTTATAAATGTGTAAACTATATTTTCATAATTTATTTCATCTCATTCAATCCAAGTATTCTAATATCTATTTTATAAAAATTAAAATTAAATAATAATATTTAATCAATTTTTTAAGATTGAGGTTGAGTATCTTGTATGATATTGAACATAGTGTTTCATTTAAAAATATTGAGTTGTTACATTCTCCCCCCATAAATATATTGTTTCTTCTAAATTTTGAATTTAACTTTTAAAATAAAATATTTAATATTTTAAAATTCAATTATGGGAATCCCACATTGTAAATAAGGATAAGTAAACGTACCCTTAATAAGAGGGAAATGGAAATGTGAAGGTCACCACAAAACTAGGCTTTCAAAAAGGATAACAATAGTGAGATGTGAAAAAAATAACCTAGAATAGAAATATAACTATCATTGTTCTTATAGAGGGTGATATAGAACATTATCATCATTTATTTAACCATAAAACCCGTAAATCATGTGATCTATTAAAATATTATCAATTTCTTAGTAATAAAAGTAAACAAATAATGTTTTTGTTCCAAAAATATTTTTCCTAGAGTTGATGTATTTATTCACTATCCAGATAAATCAATCATGAAAATAAACTTACTTGATTTATTTTCATTTAAAAAGCATAAAATCATCATCTGTTGGGCTTTGAACTATATCCACATCATTTATAACATATGGGGACAGACATTCAAGATGATTTTTTCATACCTGAAGCACTTTAATGAATCATAATATCCATAATTCATTCCTTCTAACTTTAAATATTTAATTCAACCAAAATAATAGCACATTTCGTCAATTTTTTTCTATAGTTCAACTTAATCCATTCCATAATTTTTTAATATTTAGACTCATCCAAATTACATTTACCCAAATTCAAAGTCAAATTTTTTTTAAGGAAGTTCATGAAATTTCTAAAAATAAACGTAACATTTGATTCACCAAATAATATAATATAGCTCTAATTTTTACATATCTAATATATAAATTCCTTGATAACCTTAAAACCTTAATTAAAACATTTCTTCTTCTAAATCATTAAAGAATAAGTATTGTAGTACAATCCTTATATATTTCAAAATTTAGATAACAAAGACATCATTGATGAAATACTCAAATAATAGAATTTTTGAATCCAAACACATGAACATTATTGATTCCTCTTCACCTATAGTAATAGAATAAGTTTTAACACGATCCATTAGATTATTTTGTGGTATATTTATTTGACACGTAGGGAATTTATTTTCATAGTGCCCAATATCTATATAGTTGTAGGGTCCAGAAAATTTCCTCAAGGGAAAAAAATACCTTAAAAATCTCATTGAAGAAGGAATAAAGTACTCCTATATGTCTGGAAAGATTAATGGACTCAAATTGAGTTGCAAATTTCAGAAGAAACTTGAAGGAATACAAATTTTCAAAGCATTTCAAGTGGACCATGTTCCATCATTGGAAAAGCTATTCTGACAACTGGATCACGAAACACTAGGTACGTGAAATATTTTGTGAACTGCTGGTCTGTGGATTAATAGCTAGCGAACATGGAAGACCATGAACTGTGTCACCGAAGGACTCATGCGCATGAAGGTCGTCCACATACCGTGATGCGAACTCATTAGTTCGCAGACGAGGTGAACCAGCAGGGTTTGGAGAACCATTATCGTAAACTAAATCCTTTTCAGACCCTAGATTGACTGAGTCTACCATGGATCAGGATATGTTTTCATGGGCGTCAGCAAATGGTGCCTCAAGCCCATAGATACGATTTACCCAATTCTCTCTAAAAGTATCACAGATTGAATAGAGAAAGAAGTATGAAGAAGGACAGATGAGGGAAATAGATGAATGATGAAATATTGAGGGAGACTTAGATATGTGATGAAAGAGTTTGAAGAAGACTCCATCTTCGGTAATAATTCATCGGCAAAGCCCGAATCGTAAACCACAGCCTCTACAGGTACAGCTGGCCACAAACCATAAAACGGGGAATTTCATAATAATAACTGAACTAAAATCCAAACTGGTGAACCATGAACTATATAATTCTCGCGGATGAACTTCCCATGAACTATAATCCCTCAGAACCTCCTTTGATATGGTGCTCCACATAGTGTACCACTATGTTGACTGAATTCGATGCCACGTATTGCATTAGTACGCGGATAAAACCCAAAGTGGTGTAGCGTTCCACGTACCACTACAGTACATGGTCGACTATACCCATGCCCATGTTCCCCAGCGGTACACAGATGACTCCTTTTCCTGCATACCACTATGGTATGCACAGCCTCCCCCATCCCGCATAAAAAATTAGTATGCATAATGGGGTATTATTGGGTATTGTTTCTTCCATTTCCAACCACAACACTCCATTACCATCCAGTCCACATGAGTCCTCTACTAACCAGTCCCCCAGTATTAGGCCAAAGCCTCCTCCAATGCCACCAAACCCATATTATCAGACCACATGGTGCATCAGAGTGCCATTTTGAGTCTACATACCCATGGTAAGTGGAGCCACAAAGGATTCCCCCTCAACAGTTTTGGCTTCATGAATTTCCAGGGGTCTACATTCCAATGGTAAACTAGATTCCAACCTTGGGATGCCAACATGAACCTCCCCATTCAAGGTAATATGGGTGATCACTCTCTTTTCCATTCAATGAGGAATAATGATTAGATGAAGGGGTTATGTTCTCTCTCCCTTTGACGAGGATGAAACTCCACCCCTTCCCAGAACATACTCTAGGGACATCCCATTGAAGTAAGTCCCCAAACATTTGAGGTCGGGCTTTATGACCTTCAATTCCATTTCACATTGAAAGGGTCATCACTCCACAACCTCGTCTATGGTCACCCTACCCTATTCTACTATGATCTCTCCCTCCCCAACCAATAAGGGAGGAGGCATGTGCTTTGTTGAATCTTTCACATCCTCTTGTTTCTCATACCGATAATGACTCATGTGGGTGTAGAGTTTTGTTAGGATTACAACATCCACATGATTCTAAACCATGAGAACTATGATTCATCACCAAATCATGATATGTAGGATGCCTATCAGAAGGACTGACCTCAAAAGGGTTCCCATCCAAAAGGGTCCACCTAATCATGTTTGTCAAATGGCCAACTCTCATGCATAATCCACAAACCAAATTTGAACTACGAGAACACTAATTACTGATGTTGTCAGTATATGTAGGATGCCTACAAGAAGGCCTGAGCTCAAAAGGGTTCCCATCCAAAAGGCTCCACCCAATCAGGTCTCTCAAATGGGAATCTCTCATTCATAAGCCTCAAACCAAATCTTAACTACTTGAACTATAATTTCTGACCATGTAAGGATACATAGGATGCCTACCAGAACGCCTGAGATCAAAATGGGGCCCATCTGAAAGGGACCATAAAACTATGTCCTTCAAATGGGAAGCTTCAATGCGTAAGCCCCGAAAGATCTGAACTACGTGGGTTCTTATTCCTCTCTCTAGGATATATACGAAGCCCTTCTTATGGGAAAGATCCCAAAATCATGTTACCTTTCATCCCCCCTCCCAAGATGGTGATATACTCAAGAGAGACTTATTGTATGTCTTAAGTCAGTACAACCTTCATAGCATCAAATATATTCATGCCTATGATGATCCTGCAAACCAATTGTATCCCATGGACAAACTCTTCAAGAATGAACCAAGGATTCATGAACATATGAACATGACATAAATATATAAGAGAGTATCAAAATAGGAAATAATCCTCCATCGGAAGGGTGTGGTGAGCTTGATGTCCCATCCCCTCGACCAATGGATTCCTTAAGTGTTGTTGGTTGAATCATCAATCAGCGAACGAATGCCTTTGGAAATCAGGTCCATGAATCATGGATACGAGGGCCATTAGGAATTCTTGGATCCACAAATAATCCCATTTGAGAACATATAAGGAAGTTATATCTGAGGTGGACCATTTGTACAAGTACTTGACCCCGTGAAATTTCTTGCTGGGATCATCTGACTATGGTACCTCCTTCACAGTATGAGAGAGGTGAATTGCCCAGTCCCCATGGGGTTAATCTAGAATTCATTAAAGGATAATGATGCTGAACAGGATGAATTAAAATAAATGGTGAATTTGAAAGGAAACCGTCTCCGAAAAGAGGGATGAGTGATGATACCCTTTGAACTATTTCTGCACCACCCTGAAACACGCAACCTCAGAGGCAAAAAAATGGTGAACCAGATGTGAATTCTTAACCGAGGTGGTAGTTCTACCCGAATGATTATAGATAAAAGGGCATTCCACATAAGACCATTTTCCCTCCCTAATGCGCATGAAACATGACTCCTTTGAGGTGGAACAAAAATAGTGAACCCAACGTGAATCCTTATCCAAGGCGGGGGTCTTACCCCACTTAAGCTCCTTCACCTAGCATCTAAAGAAAAAGGGAATGGGGACAAGATGAATTTCCATATATAAATAAGTTTAAAATAATTCTACATTGACAGGATCATGTGGTCTACATGTCAAATATGTATTGCATTGGTTCCTACAGAGCAACCTTCATTCCAAATGACATCCCGACGACTGATGCAGACACACGTGTCAGTGACCCCGCAGGCAGCTAGGGCCCCAACAAAGAGCAAGAACCCCCTGCCTAACCAATGTATTCTATGTTGGGTATCCAACATGAAAATTAGAGAGTACCACCAAAATTATACTCTCCCAATGGTGGAGGCTGCATGAAAAGACCTCCAGTCAGTAAAGGTCTACCAGGAGCCACTTCATTCACTATCGGCACCTCAACACAAGGCATCCCCAGTGGTTGTCTCAAACAATTTGGGAGCCTGTCCCCTGAATGTTACAATGATTACCTCCTTTACCTTATGGAGGCAAATGAAGCCGATGCAGACAGCTTCATATCAACTGCACTAGGGTCTTACTCCCGGAAACCTGCCAGAGAGCATCGTTGCTGACACCGGACGACCATGCCTCCTACCGTAATGGATGAACTTAGGCCAAGAGAACCTGCTATATTCCAAGAGACTCAGTCCCCTCAGGATTCCCACAATGGGTGGAAAATATAGAATCAGGAACATGCTATAACCTTGGTTCCTAAGGAGAAGCAGCACCATACTAACGTGGTTGTACTCAACGGGAAGACCTACGACTCTACCCCCTCTACTCAAGCCCAGCATAGAAATTGGGTGGCATGATACATGCTTAAGAACGTTCCTTATAATGCTCTCTGGTCGTCCTATGTAGAAGGAGCAGAAAACTATAGGCAGATGCTGATATATTCTGATACACAATAAGCCCGTCAACCAAATAGAGAGGCACTCATCTACACACAGGAACAAACACCTACTGACACATTTGTATCCTTCCATATAAATAGGGAATCAACAAGCTATACGTAGGCACAAATACCTGCTGATTCATATAAAACCCACCATATTAATAGGGAGTAATCCAAATATGAGTAGAACAAAACTCATGAGGATGCATACAAAGACATTGAGAAAAATAAAACACCAAGGGAATAAATAAAAAACACTTCTTCATAATTTGAAGCCCACTAATAAAATACAATGGAAACTAGAGAAGACAACCAGTGACAGACTCATTCCACAGTTTGGGCATAGGAGAACTTCTAGTTTCTACTAGAAACTCATGGAGGACCAGAGCAGGCACAAACTCCTGTTTTGGAATCAGAATGGGCCTTCATACCCGTTCCATCCAAAGATGTATCTCAATACTTATTAGCAATGATAGAGGATCAGTCATCGATTCCATACCATATCCTCCATACATGCCAAGATATCATTGCATTGGTGGAAAGGGTGAGAAATCAGGCCCACAACATGGTTTTCTTGAATGGAATGACTCACTCTCAAAATGAGTGAGTCACAATAGAGAATTTATGCATCCCTTCTCCATTACAGGAGGGTCGAAGACAATATCCCGCGATACATGGACATCTAGATCGAGAACAAATACCTTTTCCAACTGGGGGACACCAGTCCAACATGGTGGCTGCTCCAAGGAAGACATCTATCCCTACCAAAACTCAAGATGTTTGTTGGTGTATCCCAATGACATCATGGGACCCAACAAGACAGGGAATCATATATGAAGGTCATTACCAATAGTGGATGACCACATTTACCCACAAGAGATCCCCCAAAAATGGAATGTTCCAAAGGAAACCAGAAAATGAAGAGCACATGCATAATCATGCACTACAGGAATACGGGGTTCTTGACGCACTCAAACATATATCAATGATGGCTCAAGACCCTGCTAGTCCATTACAAAATTATGAACATAGAATTAGCAATTGTGAAGGTACTCCCTGTAATATCGCTACCAACCACTCTAAAGGTCCTCCCTAGAGAACCAACGGGGGCTTACTCAATGGTCCAAGAATGATTAATCATGATATCCTATCTTTCGATGCAGGTCGGGGTATCCCTTCCATCAACCTGAATATCAGACATTAAGAAGGTCCTCCCCTTGTTTTCTTCCTCCTTGATGGTCCTCCCCGGTGTATACACTGCAGATATGATGCTCCCTATTGTCGGATATCAAGTCATGATGGTAGTCTTGTCGATGATGATAGTCAATGTGAAGTCCCTCTTTGTAATGGTAGTTTCTATGAAGGTCCTCCCCATAGTATCATTAATCAATGAGAATGTCCTCCCCTCATTGAATTACATTCTGAAGGCCCTCCCAAGATGTGCACTACAGAAATTCTCCTTGTTTCCAGGTATCAACTCATAATTGTCATCCTTTCCATGATGACAGTCACTATGAAGGCCCTCCCTAGAATGCCAGTTTCTATGAAGGTCCTCCCCATAGTAATATCAAGTTGCATGAAGGTCCTCATATCACTGCCCCTACCTAGAATTTCCTCTTATAGGTAGACACCATAAAGAAAATTCACATGGTCAGGCATAAAGTTGAAATAGTAACCCTCTCCATTTCAGCACCAATTGTGAAGGTCCTCCCCGAAACCAAAATTCATACTTTTATGAAGGTCCTATCCTCACTGGTTCCAAAGTGAGAAATCCCTCCTATGCTGAGGTGCTCAGAAAGATGGTGTCAGACACATCAGGTTCCTTATTTTTAATGATTGATATTATTTTTCAACCAGAAGATGGACTAGGGACACTATTATTTTTTGAGCCACCCCACACTATTTTCAAATCAATGAGACTCCCACTATCCCCACTTCTTGGAAAGAAATTATTAAGAAGAATTGGGGCTAGGTATATCAAGTAGAGGAGCCTCCGGAAGAACAACAACAGGATATGTTGCTTATGAGAAGACAATTAGCTAGGGATAATATACCAGTGATGTATTGGCCCACAAACACTTCTCACTTCAACACATTAAGAGATTTTTCTAGGGAATGCATGCATGAAATTCACATAAACATATAGATGAATCTTTTTCATTTGAAAGAAAAATCCTGACCCTATAAACGATATACAGACCACGTCAATGTCATAGGGAAGCTTCCTCATATAATTGAGCTGGAATCCCTCTCATCCACATGGAATCCACAATAAGAATGGTGAATGAAAAGTATTTAAGTGGCTTACCTCCACACGCAACATAAGTTGCATCACCTCATTGGAAATGCCCCGACTGGAGTTCAAATAAAGATATGGGGAGAACATGAAGCTGTACACATCACCACATGTCTCGTACTGCATGCCACATTGGAAAATACATCTTGCAATATCATCCCCTAATGGAAACAATCAAGTGAAACCCCTGCTCAAGAAAGATGGGATACTCAATGAAAACTGGCCTGGAGTAAGTCTCAAAAGCGTCAGGACCAAAGAGATAAATCCATATAAATGCTTCTGAGTTAGGAAACCAAGAACATCTAGTAGGATTCTTGCCTATGTTAATCCAACAAGAAAGCGATGATCTTGTCTTAAAAATACCATAATATCCATGCAGTCCCAATTCCATAATTAGCTCACACTCGTACAAAAGTATGTGAAATTAAAAGAGTGTAAATAGAAGAAACTACCACAACAATATGGAACAACCCTGTCCCACAAGGCTATAGGAATTTTTAAATCAAAATACCACTGTAAGATCAAAAAATCCTAGCCGTTGGTAATTAATAGAAGAATGAGAACAACCCTAGCCCACAGTGTTGGGGGAATTTTTACCTGAAGTCCCTGCACATTCGATGTCTATCTTCTCCCATCTAGGAAGAATGATGGACTGAGGGGTTACTCATTCCCCATCTTCTTAAGGTTCGCACCTCCTGAGACAAAGGCACATTATGAGGTCAGACCAGGCCCCCCTTAGGGTCAATATTTCCCAAGAAACTCGAAGAATACAGTAGAATGGAAGGAGAAAGTCTAACGAAAGATACATAAATCCTTATTATTATTCAGTACATGGTACCCCACCCCCAATTTCGTATGCCTCAATGAACCTGGTAAACATCAACCCCAAGGATATCACAAGAAATGACATAGAGGGAGAGGATTCAAAGGAATATTGTTCCCTCCTAGAGGTATCCCACACCAAACCAAATGGCGTTTACACCCAGAACCAGAGAGGGATCCTAAATTTCCCCCCAGTTAATCGGTCTCTACCTCCCACGAGAAATCCCAACACGGAGAATAATAAATCCTAGGTCATCTATAATCTGCCTCCTCCTCCACCTGAGGATGTTCTCCTTACTCCTAAACAAAGGTTATCCAAGAAGGAGGAAGAAATAAAAGAGCTTAGGTCAATTAATGTTGAGCTACAACTTAGGAGAAACCTTTCCGGATGTGTTCTCCCTGCGGAATGTCAGCAGGTGCTCCCAGAAGAGGTGCCCTTACCACATGAACTCATCTCGATGAATGAAGCCAAGTTTTGAGGCCCGTCCAACCCGGCATCAGGACCTGTAACCTAATTCAACCCAGCCCCAGAATGACATCAATACTTCCTCCCACTAGGAAGGTATTTAAAATATATTCATGTAAACCCAAAAATGATATCTCTGATTGGGTATCCACCCCAAATTCCAATAGCACCAACACACCCAATCTTGGCCAATACTGCACCAGTCCAATCTCAAGCCCGACAGGATAGGAATCAAGGGATCTTAAATACCGTCGAAAAACTAAAATCTCAACTGGAATCCATGGAGGGGAGGCACACATTGAAAAAAACAGAGTGCAAGCCCTACACCGAGTGAGTGAGCAATGTTCTACCACCGCCAATCTTTGGGAACCCCATATTCCCCATATCCAATGGATTGGGGGACACAAGAATAACATTTGATACATTATTCCTCTTACTAAGACACCATTATGGGATCTCAATAGCAGAAAGAAGTAGTAAAACATAGATGCTTCGTATGAACCCTGCAGGGCTTGGCCTTTGTATGGTATTCTAGCCTACTGGCCAATTCAGTCATAGGTTGGGAGGACCTTCACTGATTGTTTATCTTCCAGTTCATTTCAATGCTACCTAAGATGACAGTCTGTAACCTCATGAATTGTATGAAATGAGTGAACTAATGAGTCTCAGACTTCATTTCTAGTTGGAAAGGCCTGACTTATTCTCTGAACTAGCTACTCCACTAGGATAAGATGCTTTCCTTATGAATTGATAATCATCGGGATGAATTGTGAACATAACTCATCCTAGTGAAGTACACAAGTGGAGTTAGAGAATTATCTTCCATTGCCCAAGGGATTGAAGACTCCTTACAAAAAACAAATTTTAAGTTCTGAGTGGCCCCACCAGCCCCTAAAAAATAATATTATAATCTGAAGTGGCTTCTGTCACACATAACCCACCCTTGGAACCAACTCCAGCTGTGTGGCCCCAACCAAACCGTGCAGGACCCCTTCGATGCCAATAGCCACCCCCAACATGAAAATATGAGTGATGGGGTGGTATAATAAATCAGTTCAAATAACGAAGAAATAAAGTTTACTCATTCCGAGACAACCACGTCCTCATATATTTCATAGCCGCCATGAATTACAACTTTCTCCATCTACCAGAACCAAAGAAAGCTGATGAAGTGGGTATCTATGACCAACCAAATTATTTTCCCTATCACTGGATATAGGGACACACCATCTATGAATTCTTCATTTTCAAGGATCTCCTATAAAATATGGTCGATTCCAGGCAAGTCAAGTTGGACCCGCCACCAACACAAGTTGATTACGTTTCCACCTCAGACTCATGAGAGGAAGAGGAATGACAAACAGTATCCAGTAATAAGGATAAATTTTTTGAAAATTGGATGACATTGAGGACTGTCAACCAAGCCTGTGGCATCCTCCATGCTTTGCTGAACCAACCCACTATGCCCCCAAAAGCCCCCAATACAACACAGACAACCTCTTCGGCCCTGCAACCCTCTAAAGGTCGGAAGGTCAGATAGAATGACCAATAAGATGGTATGAAACCAAAGCATATTCTAGTGTTTAAACTTTTAGACATCATGCCAACAGACTTTGTACAATAGGCACCGCCCCACCAAACAATACCATCAGAAGGAGACAGTCAGACTGAAACATTGTCACATCAAGAATTCATATTCATCCCCATTAATTTCTTTCACCTAATGGACCCATTATTGGATGGAGATTATGGCCACAAACCAAAATTCCCCATGCCCAACAAGTGATCTAGAGGAAGAGGCCAAAGAGGACGATGGTTTCTTGGAAGACATGATCGTGGAAGGAGTCAAATTCTCATCCATGCCATAAATCAAATAGTTTACATCACAGAAACTCACAGAAGGACCCTCCAACAAACACAAAAAGAACCAGAATGCTCCTCCTCCCCTGTAAGAAGGAATACAAGAACAATTATCTTGAAATATCTATCAGGGGAAGAAAAAGGGTTAAATCTCCCAAGGTATATGAGTGGACCATTTCGGCCAAACCCTAAAAAGGCCATAGCGACACCTGCTCCCATAATAGAAGCCAAACCATCCACGTACAAATCCAAAACCCCTAAAGTGACTATGAAAGATAAAAGTCGAGCCATGAAGCACATAACTTTAGAGAATAAGTATGATATTCTAAAGAAGATGGTTTCACTACCAGCAAATCTATCAATACTTGATGCGTTAAGTCTGCCTATAGATCTAGGAAGGCACTCATCGAAGCCTTACTAAGTCCCCAGGAGATTGAGGCTGAATTAGCAGCAGCCGAATTCTGTCAGCCATAGACTAGTCCCGATGAATGTCACACCATCACCTCCTTCATGGATAGGGATGATGGTGCTATCATGAGAGGGAATATAAAACCCTTATATGTGTCTGGAAAGATAAATGTAATTGATATGCGAAGTATCTTCTTCGACAAAAAATGTGAAGTAAACCCCCTCCCACTATGAATGCTTCGTCGACTGGGCTACGATGAAGACAACTTGACACCATGTAGTAAAACTCTGTTGGGATATGAAAAAAGCGAGCAGAAACCATTAAGATGAATCAAGCTTAAAACCTGGATTGAATATCTCATGTCAGATTTTGAGTTCCTGGTAGTGCGGAAATGTACGGACTTCAACATCCTATTAGGGAGGCCTTGGCTACATCAACATTATGAAATTCCAACATTGTACCATTAGTGCATCAAATATTGTGCTAATGGAAAAAACAGAATGGTTCATGATGATAAATCCCAATTTGAGTCATGTAAGTCACATAATATTGACATAGTGTTCTTTGAGTCAAAAGAAAAATAGCTTTTAGCCAGCACCATTGGTTGGATCAATGCCCCAAATTGATTGGAAATAGCTCCCATGAACCCCCTCCAGTAGCTCGGGGAATAGTACATATTACCCATCAACCAAGTTGAATACTTAAGAGAAAGTCTTGATGCAGACTCAGTTGTATGCATGGTCTCTATTACGACCATCGAGTCAAAAAAACAAGAAAGATCAGACTAACTACCACGATGTCTAGAAAATCCCTATCAAAGATGCTCTCACCCCTTCCTCAGGACATAAAACTTCCCATCACTCACACACTAAGGAAAAATACGATCACTCTCCAAACATTAAAGAGTTCCTCTCAAAAATACTATCTCCATCAGAAGAGGAAGAAGATGACGATGAAGAAGAAGAAGAGGAGGAATAAGTCCTTAATGATGCCCCTCCTATAGTCGAAGAAGGGGTCTCTACCATAATCGATGAACATAAGTAAATAAATCAAGGAAATGAAAATTACCAGCATCCCACATTGATCAATGTGGCCATGCCTGTTGAGAAAAAAGAGCCATATGCCTTGTTCCTAATGAATAATCGAGATGTGTTTTCCTAAAACTACATAGAAATTCCAGGCCTCAATCCTGAGGTTTCCACTCATCATCCAGGCTTACCAGAATATAACTAAGGCTATAAGAAAGCATCCAGAAGGACCCACCCATCCCATGATGCCAAAATAGAGGCTAAAGATGACAAGATGATCAAATTCAACTTCATATGGGAGGTCTAATATCCAATTTGGTTGGAAAACATAGTTCTTATAAAAAATAAGAATTGATTTATTAGAATCTACATTGAATTTAGGGACCTTAACTGGCTTTGACCAAAATATGGTTTCATAGTCCCAATCAAAAAATTGTTGATCCATGCAACAGCCGGATATGAACCCCTCTCTTTCACAAACGACTATTCTAGATACTATAAAATCCAGATGGTCCAAGGAGGTGAACAAGATACTTCTTTTATGGCCCCATAGGGAGTGTTCTGTTATAAAGTGATGACCTTTTGTCTGAAAAATGTTGGTGCCACATATCAGCGCGCCATGCATCGCATATTCAATCCCTTGGAGGGAATGTTCTTCGAGTGTTAAGTTGATGATGTAGTGGTTAAATCACAACAACGCTCAAACCACCTGGCTAATCTTGAAACTATCTTCAATAAATTGTGAGATCATAGTTTAAAGATGAATCCCCTAAAATGAACTTTTGTTGTTAACTTGGGAAAATTCCTCTTCTTCATTATACACCATCGCGACATTGAAGTTGACCCTGAGAAGAAAAAAATCCATTCTTGGACTGTCCCCACCTTTCAACCTCGCTGTGTTGAGAGGTCTACATTGGAAACTCACCTAAATTCGACAATTTATAGCCAACCTGGAAGGAAAATGTTTACCTTTCTCCATGCTCATGAAGAAAAAGTTATGTATGAGTGGGATAATGATTATCAAGAAGAATGCAGAAATCTCAAATGATATCTCTTAAGAATGCAAGTGATAATGAAAATAGTTGAAGGGAGACCACTCATTTTGTACATAACCACCCTGGAATGATCATCAGGCACCTTCCTTGGGCAAAAAAATGATGTTGGTAGCGATAATAACCTCTATTACCTCAGCCGAACAATGATTGGTGATGAAACTCAGTATTCAAAATTTGAAAATAATGTCCTAGACCTAATATTCATGGTCAAGAATCTCAATAATAACCTAAAAAACCATAAGATATAATTGAGATCCTACTGCAACCTACTCAAATATATCCTCAACCATCCCATGCTAAATGGGTGCCTATCACGATGGGGGGTCATCCTACAACAGTTTGAAATACGGTATGTACCTCAGATGAAAATCAACGTCTAGGAATTAAAAGACTTTCAGGACAAGCACCCCTCGGATGAAACAACACCATTGGATGCCGAACTTCTAGATGAGGATATTTTTTCCATCTAATAGGACCCCCAGACATGGGAAATGTACTTTGATAGTGCTTCCCTAAGCCTGACATGGGAAAGAATGGAGGATCCCAAACTCAACAAGGTGGGGCTAGGAGTTATAATCATATCACCCAAAAGGTTGTCTTTCCTTACTAATTCATTCATTTGGAAGGGTGTACGAATAAAAAAAAATAATATCAAGCCCTTATTGTAGGCATCAAACTGACAGTTCTTGTTCAAGACAAACTCCTGAAAATAAAGGGTGATTCAGAGCTAGTCATCAAACATGTCAACAATGACTATGCCATTAAGAAAGAATTATTGGTCCCCTTGATGAACTATAATTAAGAACTGATGGAATGATTCCGATTAGAAACAACATTGACTAATTTCCCCCGGTCACAAAATTCTCAAGTCAACGCTTTGGCAAATGTAGCCATAGCCGTGGCCGATCAAGACTGGGGTGAAACTGTCATTATTATTTCACACCGTCAGATTGTCTTACCATTTATCCAAAGAAATACATAGGAAATTGACGAAGTCATCCCTATTTTTGAGCCTTATGGTCACATAATCAGTTTGATGACGCCCATTACAAATTACATTCAGAATGGTGGACTCCCACCTGATAGGACTGGAAGGGAACAACTCTGAAGACGAACAATCAATTTTGTCTTGTACAATGAGGTAAACCAAGAAAAGTTTCTCTACAAACGAGGCCTTGATGGAGTGCTTCTCAGGTGCATTGATGGAGAAGAGACTTCTACTTTCATGAAATAAGTGCATTCCATAGCTTGTGGAGTGCACCAATTAGCAACCAAGCACTCTAACCAAATTCGAAGGCCTGGGTATTACTAGACAACTATGATACAGGATTGTTCCATATTCACTAATAAGTGACATTCCTTCCAATTTCATTCTAATTTCATACACCAACCCCTGGTGTAATTTATACAACTATATACTCCTTGTCGTTCATAGCCTAGGAGATGGATGTTGTGGGACCATATCCTCCTGCCACAGCTAGACAATTCAAGTTCATAGTCACATTGACCAACTTCTTTTCCAAATGGGTTTAATCCACACCACTTAAAGAATTCGAGGCATAGAACATCATTATCTTTGTGAATTCCAACATCATTACCATATTTGGTGTCCCACATATAATATTGATGGACAACAACACTAAATCTTGAACGGTTGAGTTGGACAAGCTGTACCAATAGTATGGAATCAAAGCCAACCATTCATCCTACTACCACGTGACGACCAATGTGAAAACAAAGGATTTTAACAAGACCATTTCCAACATAATCCAAAAAAAGGTTGATGAGGATATGAAATGATGGCCAGATAATCTCTTCCATGCTTTTTGGGTTTACCAAACCACAACCCAAACCCCCACCCATGTGACGCCGTACTCACTGATATACGAGGCAGAGGTGGTTTTGCCTATCGAAAACCAAGTTCAATCACATCGTGTGGCCTTTTGTGATCAAATTTCAATGAACAATCAATCCCATAGACAATTTGATGAATTGAAGCTGCTAGATGAAAATTGGTTTCACACTCTACACCATTTGGAAATCTACCAAAATCAAATTGCATGAGCCTTCAACAAAATGAATCACCTTTGATCATTCCTTAAATGAGAAATGGTGTTATTCCTTAGAACCCCAATGATACTTGGGAAGAATCCCCCAAAGTTTGAACCAAAGTGGGAAGGACCATATGTCATACGTAGGGTCTATTTTAATGGAGAATACACCGTAATATAAATGGATTGACAGCTCATCACGGTTCCCACAAACACAAAGTTCTTGAAGACATATTTCTCATAACAACAACCAAATGACATTGTCCAAACTCTAGGACCTTAAATTAGGAGTAGTAATACTGTGAAACCCCCAATCAAAATTCTGAGGTCTATGATCATAAACTATGAGTTATAATATTGAAATTTCATGGTACAAACTCTATGACCCTAAACTATGAGTCATTGTCCTAACTACATAACGTTAAACTGTACAGTATTTGTCCATGCAACATGAAATTAAAATGAAATTCCCCGGTCCAAGCTCTATGACCCTAAAATATGAGTCATTGTCATGACCACATAGCATTAAAAGTTCTAGTATTTTTCCTTACAACATGAAATTAAACAAAAATTACATTTTCCAAACTCTATGACCCTAAAATATGTGTCATTGTCCTGACCACATGACTTTAAAATATGCGGTATTTTTCCATGAAACGTGACATTAAACTGAATTTCCATTGTGAGAACTCTATGACCCTAAACTATGAGTCATTGTCCTCACAACATGGCGTTAAGCTGTATGGTATTTTTCTATGCAACACGACATTAAACTGAAATTCCATGGTCCAAACACTAAGACCTTAAACTATGAGTAATAATACTATGAAACCCCAAATCCAAGGTCTGAGCTATGTGACCCTAAACTATGAGTCATTTTCCTAACCACATGGCATTAAACTATACGAAATTTGTCCATGAAACATGACATTGAACCACCAATCCATGGTCCGAGCTCTATGACCATAAACCATGAGTTATAGTACCACAAATTCCATAGTCCAAACACTATAACCTGAAACTATGAGTCATCGTCCCAACCACATGATGTTAAACTATATGGTATTAGTCCAGGAAACAGGACATTAAACTGAAATACCATTGTCTAAACTCTATGACCCTAAACTACGAGTCATTTCCCTTTCCACATGACATTAAACTGTAAGGAACTCGTCCCAAAAAAATGACATTAAACTATGACTCATGTCCTCACTGTAAGATGTTAAAATGCATAGCACAAAGTGTCCTAATCGCATGACAATAAACCATATGATCTTTCACAGAACTATGTGTAGCTTGATTCCTGCCCTCAGAGGATACGTATTGATGCCTTGACCCTTAATCATTGCCCCACCCCCACCATAAAAAATGCTTCCATCATGCCCTATATCTACCCATATTTGTAGCGGAAACCCTTATCACTCCTTCTTTATCACATCGAGTATAACTCATGTGAGCTTAAGAGAAGTGGTATAGATTCACTTATGAATGAAAAATATAGAGTGACATGTTAGACCTAGAAACTGTGATAGATGGAACAAAAATTACCCTACCCCTATGACCGAGTCAGACTAGCACAATGAACATTTATAACTACATACGGCTTGACTCCTGCTCTTGCAGGATATGTAGTGATGCCCAGATTTTTCATCCCATCCCATCCAATCATCATCATTATAAAAAAAAATTCCCCCATCATATCCTATAACTCCTCACACCTACGAGGAAAACCCTATGTCCACTCCATGTTTCTCACATCGAGTATAACTCATGTGATCTTAGGATCAGTGGTAAGGATTCTATTATGCAAACGAGTTACATATAAATATGGTTGATCCATCACCTATAGAAAATGAAATTAAAATGTTCCCACCTACATGGACCGAGCCAAATCAGTATAGGGAACATTCACAAATATGTATGGCTTGATTCCTACTCTTGCAGGATATGTAGTGACACCCGTATTTGAAATCCTGACCTAGACAGTCATCATCATCAAAACAATTCCTTCAAATTTCCCTACACATCGAGAAACAAATTTTTAGGTCACATTAAGAACAATGTGTGTATTGATTATTTTCCTCTCATTATACGTAGTGATTCCCGAATTTAGCATCTCAGCCTAGTCATCATAAAAAAATGACCCTTTTCCCCCTATACATTGGTCAGACTTGTATGAGGAGCCCATGTTTGGTCCTAATCACATGAAAATAAACTTTTAATTTCGTCAAGAGTTATGTGCGGTCCAGTTCTCAGTTTCACAATATCCCACACATGCCCCCCCCCCACTCATGAGATGTCAAAAGACCCTGATTCCCCCTATACATATGAGACAGACCTGTGTGGAAACCCCAATAGTGAACAATTTATCATGGTCCTGGTATTCCATACGTTCCCAAGCAAATCATTCCCATATTTCGAACTCCATAACCTAGGAAATATTGGATCCCAACTATCCTTCAAGTCCATCTAAGATGTAAGGCTAGTGTCCTGTAGAAACCTTTGTTTGAATATGAACATCTTGCCCTGGTGGCTCTGCATATGTTGCCCACAAAACTGGCCATAAATGAAAGGAAAATTCATCCCAAGGATATTCCTCTCCTATCTCTGTATGCCCAATGGCTTCCAAGCCCCTTTCCATTTCTCCTGATTCATGTTTCCCCCATGACTATGATTTACTCATTCTATCATCACTCGCATCTAGGGAACGTCAGATCATCCTGATTGTGATTAACTCAAAGATATTAAAGACATTTATAAAATCATAATAATCCTTACTACATGACACTAAACTGTACAACGTCATGTCCTCATTGCACGACATTAAATTGTAAGGTAAAAATCTCCCTTATTGTATGTCATTAAACTATATAGCAATGGTTTATGCTTAAAGTTCCCTCCAATGATGATTTTTCTATTCATAGTCAACGAAATGGAATCCTTATAATCCATTATATCTCACATCGATCATAGATCACATGAGCTTAAGGATCTTAGTGAGATATCCACCCTGACATAATGGAAAAGTAGTCTATAAATTTGGTCCTAGAAACACTACCCTAAAATACATATAACAGTTCCCTCTGAGAATAATCCCCCATCTTGGCCATGTGACATTAAGTGACCAGGTATCCCAAATATGGGATGAATGCCTCACCCTATGTACGAGTCATATCTACATAAGAGACACTAGATTCCATGAGTAAATCTCAGCCCAAACGTCCCCAATATGTCTGGATAAACTCTTTCCATATCTCAAACTCTGTGTTTTTAGAATCTTGAATCTCTATAATCATTCATGTCCATTAGAGATGGAAGGAAAGTGTCTTGTAGAAACCTTTGTCTAACTATGAAAATCATTCCTCGGTGGCTCTGCATTTCTTTCCCAAAAAAATAGATGTCAATAATATAAAAATTCATCCCCTGGAGAGTCCTCATCTATCTAAGTATTACCAATGGCTTCCAAGACTCATTCTATCCCTCCTCATTCAAGGGACCTCAATGTCCTGGTTTACATTCTTCTCCCTACACATATCCTGGATATATCATAACATAAGAGCAAAATTCATCTCAGTTCCCTTTTGAGGTTTCTAAGGATACACCATACATATGTGTGAGGTTGAACCACATACAAAAGAAGAGTTCCCCCACTCATTTCTATGTTTCCCCCAAAGAAGTTCAGCTAAAATTCCCCTTTCTATATTTAGGTTCACCCCTTGTCAAAGGTCACATACTGTATTAAGAAAGTACCCAATATTCTAAATCTTTAATGACCCTTAGAGATAGAAGGATAGTGTCCTTCATTGTCACGTCCCATCCCCCGGGGCCCGTGTCGTGACTACCCCATGCCCGCCTTCCATAGGCCAAGGGCTGGCGACTAGCACCAAGGGCATAATTCCCTGAAACTGGGAAGGCATTTCCTTTATAACCTATAAACACACACATCAAGATACAAATATGAGTAAAATTTATAACCAAAAGAGTAATGAATGTAAATGGGTCCTAAATACAATCCCAACAGTAAATGTACAAGTACAACTGAAATCAATACAACTGAAGAAAAAGAAAAAAAAAAGAAGCTACTCGGTCGTCCTCCGGGGTTCCTACTTAAAGGATAGGTACAGATTGCCTCCTCAAAACTCCACATTTGTCCGTATCCTCCGAGTACCGACACGCTGTATGGTCAACCTCCAGGTACCATCCAGTCTTGGTACTATCAGCCTTAGTCAGAATTGTTCGTCATATGCAACCAACACAATAAGGTGCAGGCATAGCCCGTGCAGGGGTGAGTATAACGATACTCAGTAGGGACCTTGAGACCCTCAAGGCCTCAAAAAATTCAACAAGGATAATCCAAAACGTATTAAATAAACATATAACCTTACTTAGGATTATGTACATACACATAACTAAGTTATCAAGTGGTCCATCTCAATCATGAGGAAAACACAGAAAAACTGACTCATCTCAACCATGATTTTATTCTAGGGGTAGTATCAAGTAACATCCCCAGTCACATTGTCGAAACATAGAATGATGGAGAACTCCACCTCTATCAAGTACAGTGGGCCTTCCGCGACACCAAGCATGCTTCCCACTAACCATGGACTGCTGAGGTAATCCTCCTATCATGTACCGTGGATCTTCCATGTCACCAAGCATGCTCCCCAGCGTGGGTCTGCCGCGTCACCAAGCACCCTCCCCCTCATAGCTCACTGGGGTACTCCTCCCCTAGAGTACCATGGGTCTACCACAACACCAAGACTATCCCCAGTGTGGGTCTGTCACGACACCAAGGTTCTCCTCATTGGGAAAGTAGTGTCACTACGAGTCAAAACGGTCAGCAGTCATCAGGTCTCAGCTAGCTACTAGGTTTCCGCAGTACGCTCACTCGTCTGGGGGAGGATCCTCTCCACAAGATACTAGTCGATACTCCAAATTTCATGAAGTCCCACAAAGAAGTATCTAAAAGGTCCAATATGTCATAGGGGTCTCAACGCAACAGACGGCGCGTCAATTGGATGCCCAGTCTGTGAGTTATTAGAATTTTAGTTCCGATGGCCCGGTTGGATTCGTGCACGATCCAAACTGACCGTATCTCAACTATAACCCAAATTACAGTGGGGTATACGCAAATGGACCTTCATGCTCCATGATTTCCAGCGCCATTGAAAATTCGTTAAACGGTCCTCTGGTGGAAAAGATATGGCCGAAGGAGCGTAAATGGGTCGTAGTGGGCCCAGGTCCGGTCCGACCCGGTCGGACCGACCGAGCCCGACCCAGTTTGAGTCAACCTAGCCTGACCCTTTGGGTCTGGCCTAGCCCGTTGGGTGGGCCAACCCATTGGGTTCGGCTCAGCCTACTGGGCCCAACCCAGAAGGTCATGAGTGCCCGTAGAGAACCGTGATGGCGCGGACCGGCCGCAGATCGGCGTGAGGGTGGTTTGGCCCGGAGGGCACCACGTGGGCGGCTCGACCCAGAGGGCACTACGAGGGCGCCTCGACCCGGGGTGCAGGGCTGGTTCAGCTCAGAGGGTCATGGGGGCATGACTTGGGGCAACTCGGCCCAGAGGCCGAGGTGGCGCGGCCGATGTCAGTTCGGCCAGCGGGTGGCGGGATTGGGGCCGGTTCGGCCAACGGGGGGTGTGACCGGGGCCGGTTTTGTAACACCCCGAGATTTTATGAAAAATATAATTTTTAATTTAATTAATGTCTTGTGTTGTAATCTACACCAAAAGGAGCTTGCACAACATTCATCCTTGACTTGCCTTGCATTACACGCAATCGTGACCTTCCTCGATAGCGTGTGTAGTACGCAATATCGAGTTTCACTAAACAACGATATGCTATTAAAATATTATTAAAACTAGCTGTTATGAATAGTAATTACCACTTTTTGAAATTTTGTAAATTTTATTTTTCAAAATGGACTTCATTTTTGGATTTGGAATATCGAAATTAGCTTAGGGTGAAATTTTGGTACTTCTCGGATAAATTTCATATTCTGATGAATAGTGAAAATTACTAAATTTTAATTAAAAAAAACTATTTTAATCAAAATAATTAATAGTGATAAATTATTAATTTGAGTGGTTTTAAAATATATTTAGAATATATTTTTACAATTTTATACAATGTTGGTCATTGGATGGAATTTCACATTTAAACCAGACAGAAACAAGTGTCAATCTTTTGATAGTTATTATCTCTTAAGAACACGCTATATGTTTTGACGACGAGAATTAATTTTTTTAAATTAGTTAATGTAACTGATATGTTTTGAATTTGATAAAATAGACATCATTTTTGAATTCATAATATCAAATATAGCTTAGGCCTAATTTTTGGTATTTTTCTGGAAACTTTCATTTTTTGATGAATAGTGAAACCACTAAGTGGTAGTTAAAAAAACTGAATTTTTCATAAAACTTAATTTTACCGCTTCTGTGAGTGGAATTTCGAAAATCCGAGAGACACGGTTAATATCAAGGACTAAAATGTGGTTCAATGAGATGAAAATAATATTTGGTGAATAGTAACTTTTTACTTTTTTTTACCATGGTTAAAAGTAAATAGGGTAACTAAGGGTAAAAATGATATTATTATTACCCTAACACATGTCTTAATTCTATTGGATAAGTGTAATTCTACCAAAAACAACCTTAGGAATAAAATATGACCATTTAGGCCCACTTGGATTAGATTAGGACATTGATTATTAATTTATTTAAAGAAGGGTTAAAATAGTTAAAATCAAAGGTTAATAAGTAGATAATTTTTAATATAGGGTTATACATAAGATAAATTCAACTATAAATATTAATTGTAAAGCTAAAAATATTTCCTACATAATGATATTTTATTTGTAATTTTTAGACTTTAAATAAGTTAATTTATTTATGACACAAAGATGATGCAGTAATTATGTTATTAATGAAATATTGACATAATTGATGTTATAAATACCCAAATAAATGTAATTTGTGACTTTTTATGAATTACAATACTTTTATAGGTTAATATGAAATGTTATTATGGATTTAATTAACTTTTTTCGAACTAATAATTCTGTTATGATTTCCACAAAAATCAATTACTAAATAGTGTCAAAATTGACCTAAAATAGTTTAAAAAAAATATATTATATAATTAATTGTTATTTTATTCCTAAAAATATAAGGTTCGGCCAAATTACTTAGATAAGGTAATATATACTATTAATAAACATCTTGGGGTTCGTTTGTCTTGTTATAGTAAGTTTATTAACCTTATAGTGTAAGAACACAAGAAGACTAGGTAAAAGTAAAAATATTTAACCTAATGTTAAATCTAAATGATAAGGTTAAAATAGGAACCTAAACTTGTCTAAATTCTATTGGATGAGAGTATTTCGACCTATCCACACCTTAGCTTAGAAATAAATCAATTTGGAGCTATTTGATACCGAATTTGGCTTTATAATAAAATAATATTTTTTGTTATTCCAAAGGTGCCCCTCTCCTCCCTTATAAAAGGGCACCTCCTCCCTCTCTTCCTCACACCAATTTGAACCTTCAAGCTCGGCCAACCCCTGCCAATATGTTCTCTCCACTTCCCTAGAGACATCCTAGATGTCCTGGTCTTCTTAAAATACCAATTTTAGTGCCCTAAAAGGAGGACTCAAAGAGGCTCTTCAAAGAAGAGGTAATGTCCGTTACCGATTCTTTCAACTTTATTTCTTCTTTCACTTCTTCTTCTTAGGTTGTTTCATTATGAAGTAATAACATAAGTATCACTCATATACTGATATGTTATTATAAGTATTAAACAACCCTATTTCACCATCTATCCATCGTACTGAAAACAAAATCACCGCGCGTGTGTACGTACGGAATACCGTCTCCACGCCGTGGTGTAATCTATTTTCCACCACCACCTTACTTGGATGGGTATAATGGTGTACATAATATCTATGTATGATTATTTTAAAGTGATATTGATTCTGAAATAGTATACATACACTCCAATACAATTCCACGATTCTGAGAACGATATCATCGCTCGTGCGTACGTACGGACTACCGTCTCCACGACACGATGAGATTCATTCTCCACGTTAACCATTCATGAATGATTATAAAGTATATATAATAAGTAATAAGGAAATATATGACATAATAATGATACTAGATTTATGTATATATATATATATATATGTATGTCATCCAATTAATTCCATTCAATTCAATGAGTAAACGAAAACAACGTTCATGCGTACGTACGGCCTACCGTCTCCATGAACTGTGTATTTCTTTCCATTTATCGATCTATTATATATATGTATATTATGAATATATATTATATATAAGTCATGTTTTACATTCTGGATGTAATTAATCATGATCTATGTAGTCATATGAATAATTACAAGTCAAAATACGGACGACAAGTGAAACGATTTTACCCAAAACGCTCTTTAATATGGAATTTACAAAAGAACGGGTAATATAAAGTCATAAGTGAACCATATATGATATCATAAAAATAAATATGATTCTGTAATAAGTCAATAACATTATTTAAATCATTATACAGGAGGTTCGGATACGTATGAAGTATATCTGACCTAAGGTAAGGGATAATTCTGCAAGTCTCATTTTTATCCGAGATTGCATATTCGTAAGTATTTACTGGGGTTATTTATATCATCCATGTCCATGTTTCCTAAAGATGGTTTCATGTATGTTTAATATAATTTTTACCCATTTTTGTCTTTTACTACATGGTATGTATGGAATCTTTCTTTTACGAGGTACTTTTTGACTTTTCCGGCAAAAGTACGAGAAGAATGTTTTTTTAACTTATACGGTACAAACTGATTTTTAGGGTTTTGTAAAGCCTTATTTTCATGAAGCTTCCTCCAAAATATTTCTTGACTATTTTCAACAAAATCTCTTTATTTTAAAATTACGCGAAGTTTGGTGAAAAGAAACTCATTTTGAAGAAGAAAGGATATTTTCCTCAAGAATTCATTTCAAGTGTTTTACCAAAATCATTTTTCATCTAAGATGACATTATTTAATATGTGTATGTTTCAAGTATCATGTCTCTATGATTTACATGGTTTCACTTTTCTTATTATGAAATGATATCCATTTATTTTATATGGATTATGTGATGATGGGATGATGTTTATGAAACCCATTTTATTCGTTGGGTTATTATGAATGATGTATGTTTATTTTGTGGCACAAGTAAGAATAATTTCATTATGAGATGGGTGGGACCTATATCTCCCTCCAATGCATTGGGTAAAGATTTATATCTCATGAGATAGACATGGCTGGAATGGCAAGTTAAACCGGTTCAGTAATACAGGACTGGAACGAGGAGTGAACTCGATTCAGAAAGGGTCTTCGTCCCCTAAGAAGGTCTTGGAAGCAATTCCTTGGCTACTATGGAAATCATATCATGTGCTTAATGGTTTCCACAATTACATGTTTTATTCCTATGATATTTTATCATTCTTAATGTTTCTTTATGATCTATTCCTTATGTACTTCCATGTCATATGTCATTTTTCATGCTTTTGATGTTTAAACATTATGTTCATGTTTTTAAGTTCAAATGTATACGGTATGTTTTATTTTATCCATGCTTACCCTTACTGAGCATTTGAGCTCACCCTTTTTATGTTTTATTTCCCCAGGATATAAAGAAAGGTTTTAGGTAAGAAAAAACGGGGAAGATCTTTATGGGAGATATTGAAGATCTTTCACCACGATTAGAAGATTATGTTCCATGTTTCCGAAGACACTAAACTACTACGGTCCTTGTGTGTATGTTTTTGTTATGTATTAAGTATTCCGCTAAAGTAATGTAATGTCCATGTACGTCAAGCTTCGGGTCTCTACAGTTGGTATCAAAGGAAAGGTTTAGTCAACCTTTGGAAACTATGATGTGAAAACGTTAGTGAGATCCCTAGAGATATTTCTATGGTATGTCTAGGGATGTACCTAAGGATAAGTATACATATAGGATACAGTCCTAGAACTACGGTAACGATCATAGAATTTAACCTAAGATGTTATATATTGAAGGTACTACTCCTTTATTGTGTTGTTTTCCCTAGCATGATTTTTTCCTCTCACACTATTTTTTTTTGGGTTTTAGATGATGGCTGGAACCCGAAGGAGCCATGTTGATCAATGTAATGGAAACTGCAATGATTGTCCTCCTGAACAAACAAATTTTATGGGAGATGGAGTGAAAAATCTTATTGCTATACTTACACAAGCTATGAATCATTCTGGACTTCCAAATGAGCATAGAAGGGAACAATATTCTATTGAGTCCTTCATGAGGCAACGTCCACCTTATTTTAGTGGGTCTTCTGATGCACTTGTTGTAGAACAATGGATCAGTACTACTGAAAAGATATTTTTAGTTCTTCAATGTTCTGAACATGATAAAGTCATCTTAGTAGTGTATCGTTTGGAAGGTGATGCTGATCAATGGTGGAATCTTATCAAGAATATGAGGCCAAGAGATGAAATTGAGTCTATGTAATGGGACGAGTTCAAGAACATTTTTTTCAATAAGTACTTCCCTCGTATTCTTCGAACAAATATGGAGAAGGAGTTTCTTGAACTAAATAAAAACGATGATGAATCTGTTGGTATATCCGAAGTGAATTTTATAAGGCTTGCAAGGTATGCATCTGGATTTATCATCCAACTTGAATGTAAAGTTGATCAATTCTTCAATGTCTTAAAACCAAATCTTAGAAGGGAATTAGCTATAAGAGACTTCAGTAGCTATGAAGAAATTGTGCGTTGTGCTATCAAGGTAGAAATGGAAGTTGGTGTTACTTATCCATCTCATCATTTTGACAAGAAACGAAAGATGGAGTTCAAGGAGAAATCTCATAATAATGGTGAAAAGAAGATGAATGTTTCCTTATGCTCAAAGTGTGGAAAGAAGCATGGTGGAGATTGTCTTAAAGGGACAAGTAAATGTTTCAAATGTGGAAAGGAAGGTCATCGGGCATTTGAATGCCGCAATGATGGGAAGAAGATGTCCAATGATGCAAAAAAAGGAAGGGATACACAGAATGAACCTACTACACTTCAATGCTTCAAGTGCAAGGAAATGGGGCATTATGCTAATAAATAACCTAATCCAAGGGTTATTGATGATCGACATGAGCAACCACTTAAGGAAAAGGACAAAGGGAAGTCACATGCGATCACCATTGGCGATGTTGAATATGACAATGATGTGGTGGAATGATTAAGTGTTTATGTAATGGGATTCCAAAATAATGTTGTATATAGTATCGTGGAATATTGGAATATTTATGTATTGGTCTATTGTGGTTTTCAATAATTTTATGGTACCGGTAACCATGTAAAGTGATTGAGATATTTTTGGTAAGCAGATTATATGCGCATAATGAAGGGATAAGAAGATAATGAGATGTTTGATTGTATTCATGAGCTCATGAATTGATATAAGGACTAAGTGATATCATGGTTTGAGTATATAGAATTTTGAGGATTTTGGTATGTGGAAAGTGTTCACTTTTAACAGCATTCATGTTTTCAATAAGGTTCAATGGGTATTCATTTTTTTTCAAGAGAATACATGATTAAGGCCTTTGAATTTTTGGAATGTGACCAACAAGAAATATCTCATGATATATGGGGATCAACAATGGTATTAACATTCTAGTTGTATGAGCTCTTTGGTAATCGTTTTCACTATAATATGTGATTAGACAACATTATTTTGGATAAGCCTAAAGATTGGAATGGATTATGTTGGACATAAGTTAGTATTGTTTAAGGATAGAAGTTTTTTTGAATATTATTTATGGGATGTTATAGTAATGTAGTTTTAGAAAAAGGACAACCCGCAGGATGGGCGACAGCCCATCGCGTCGGACAAGGCTGTGGGAATCGAACCCACAACCGAAGTGCGACTGGCCTTTATCACCTACCACTGGCCTACAGGAAGTCCCTGTTTAGTAGAAACTAGTTTTATTATATTAAACAGTATGATATATGAAGTATAAGTCCATTTTAGGAACCATATATGATTAATCTCACTATAGATGGACTTATGTATTTTTTGATAACTTTTCAAACCTTTTATTTGAGACAGATGGAATGACCCATCATTCTATCACATGATCTGCTAACACATCACGAATGACAAATTAAACTTCATTTCTTTCAGAGATGAAGTGGAAATTTTCCAAATAACGACCAATGGTGAGACTATACCAAAATCAAGAAAGTATTTCTTCTAATTACAATTTCATCAACTTTAGAGAAATGATATTGAAAACCAAAAATGTTGTCCTAGTGATCTTATATCTGATGAATCAGATGGTACCTTAGATCTTCACAAATTTATGGCTTTGTGATTGCTGGCTTTTCCATAGCCATGTTCTCTACCACTCTCCATCAGAACATGATGGTTAGATTTCTCTTCCATATCCATATTTTCACCTATGAGGAAACCCAGTGATTAGTTTATTTGGATAACCGTTACGTTTCATACTTTTGTTTTTAAAGATTGGTTTTGGTATTCCTTTTTACAATGTGGGTTTCTATTAAAAACACATTCTAGTCGTAAACCATTTATAACCCCGACGAATTTCGAGGGCGAAATTCATTTTAAGGTGGTAGAATGTAACACCACAAGATTTTATGAAAAATATTCTTTTTTAATATCATTAATGTCCTGTGTTGTACGCTACACCAAAAGGAGCCTGCAAAACACACATCCTTGACTTGAATTGCATTACACACAATCACGACCTTCCTCGATAGCGTGTGTAGTACACAATACCGAGTTTCACTAAACAAGGATATGCTATTAAAATATTATTAAAACTAGCTGTTATGAATATTAGTAACCACTTTTTGAAATTTTGTAAATTTTATTTTTCAAAATGGACTTCATTTTTGGATTGGGAATATCGAAATTAGCTTAGGGTGAAATTTTGGTACTTTTCGGATAACTTTCATATTCTGATGAATAGTGAAAATTACTAAATTTTAATTAAAAACAACTATTTTAATCAAAATAATTAGCAGTGATAAATAAATAATTTGAGTCGTTTTAAAGTATATTTATAATATATTTTTACAATTTAATATAATGTTTGTCATTGGATGTAATTTCACATTTAAATCAGACATAAACAAGTGTCAATCTTTTGATAGTTATTATCTCTTTAGAACACGCTATATGTTTTGACGACGGGAATTAATTTTTTTAAATTAGTTAATGTAACTGATATGTTTTGAATTTGATAAAATAGACATCATTTCTGAATTCATAATATCAAATATAGCTTAGGCCTAATTTTTGGTATTTTTCTGGAAACTTTCATTTTTTGATGAATAGTGAAACCACTAAGTGGTAGCTAAAAAAACTGAATTTTTCATAAAACATAATTTTACTGCTTCTGTGAGTGGAATTTCAAAACATAAAGAGACACGATTAATATCAAGGACTAAAATGTGGTCAATGAGATGAAAATAATTTTTGGTGAATAGTAACTTTTTACTTTTTCTTACCACGGTTAAAAGTAAATAGGGTAATTAAGGGTAAAAATGATATTATTATTACACTAACACATGTATTAATTCTATTGGATAAGTGTAATTCGACCGAAAACAACCTTAGGAACAACATATGTCCATTTAGGCCCACATGGATTAGACTAGGACATTGATTATTAATTTATTTAAAGAAGGGTTAAAATAGTTAAAATCAAAGTTTAATAAGTAGATAGTTTTTAATATAGGGTTATACATAAGATAAATTCTACTATAAATATTCATTATAAATCTAAAATGATTTAATACATAATTATATTTTATTTTTAAATTTTAGACTTTAAATAAGTTAATATATTTATGACACAAAGAGGATGCAGTAATTATCTTATTAATGAAATATTGACATAATTGATGTTATAAATACCAAAATAAATGTAATTTGAGTATTTTTATGAATTAAATTAATTTTATAGGGTAATATGACATGTTATTATTGATTTAATTAACTTTTTTAGAACTAATTATTCTGTTATGATTTTCACAAAAATCAATCACTAAATAGTGTCAAAATTGACATAAAATAGTTTTAAACAAAATATTATATTATTAATTGTTATTTTATTCCTAAAAATCTAAGGATCGGCTAAATTACTTAGATAAGGTAATATATATTAATAATAAACAACTTGGGGTTCCTTTGGCTTGTTATAGTATGTTTATTAACCTTATAGTGTAAGAACACAAGAAGACACGGTAAAAGTAAAATTATTTAACCTAATGTTAAATCTAAATGATAAGGTTAAAATAGGAACCTAAACATGATTAAATTCTATTTTATGAGATGACTTAGACCTATCCCAACCTTATATTCAAAATAAATCAATTTCTAGCTATTTAAAAGTGAATTTGGCTTTATAATAAAATAATATTTTTCGTTATTCCAAAGGTGCCCCTCTCCTCCCTTATAAAAGGGAACCTCCTCCCTCTCTTCCTCACACCACTTTGAGCCTTCAAGATCGGCCAAACCCTAGCAATTTCTTCTCTCCAATTCCCTAGAGACATCCTAGATGTCTTGGTCTTCTTCGAAGACCAATTTTATTGCCCTAAAAGGAGGACTCAAAGAGGCGCTTAAAAGTAGAGGTAATGTTTGTTACCGATTCTTTCAACTTTATTTCTTCTTCCACTTATTATTATTAGGTTGCTTCATTATGAAGTAATAACATCAGTTTCACTCATATACTGATATGTTATTATAAGTATGAAACAACCCTATTTCACCATCTATCCATCCTACGGAAAACGAAATCACCGCGCGTGCGTACGTATGGAATACCGTCTCCACGTCGTGGTGTAATCTATTTTCCACAACCACATTACTTGGATGGGTATAATGGTGTACATAATAACTATGTATGATTATTTTAAAGTGATATTGATTCTGAAATAGTATACATACACTCCAATACAATTCCACGATCCTGAGAACAATATCATCGCTCATGCGTACGTACGGACTACCGTCTCCACGACGCGATGAGATTCATTCTCCACGTTAACCATTAATGAATGATTATAAAGTATATATAATGACTAATCTTGAAATATATGAAATAATAATGATAATATATTTATGTATATATATATATATGTGTCATCCAATTAATTCCATTCAATTCAATGAGGAAACAAAAACAACGTTCATGCATATGTACGACCTACCGTCTCCATGAACGGTGTATTTCTTTCCATTTATCGATCTATTATATATATCTATATTCGGATTATATATTATATATAAGTCATGTTTTACATTCTGGTTGTAAGTAATCATGATCTAATTAATCATTTGAAGAATTACAAGTCAAAACACGGACGACAAATGAAACGATTTTACCCAAAACGCTCTTTAACATGGAATTTACAAATGAACGGGTAATATAAAGTCATAAGTGAATGATATATGATATCATAACAATTAATATGATTCTTTAATAAGTAAATATCATTATTTAAATCATTATACATGAGGTTCAGATACGTACGAAGCATATAAGACCTATGGTAAGGGATAATTTTGCAAATCTCATTTTTATCCAAGATTGCATATTAGTAAGTATTTACTGGGGTTATTTATATCATCCATGTACATGTTTCCTAAAAATGGTTTCATGTATGTTTAATGTAATTTTTACCCATTTTTTACTTTTACTACATGGTATGTATGGAATATTTCTTTTACGAGGTACTTTTTGACTTTTCCGGCAAAAGTACGAGAAGAATGTTTTTTTAACTTATACGGCACAAACAGATTTTTACGGTTTTGTAAAGCCTTATTTTCATGAAGCTACTTCCAAAATATTTCCTGACTATTTTCAACAAAATCTCTTTATTTTAAAATTACATGATGTTTGGTGAAAAGAAACTCATTTTCAAGAAGAAAGGATATTTTTCTCAAGAATTCATTTCAAGTGTTTTACCAAAACCATTTTTCATCTAAGATGACATTATTTTATTTGTGTATGTTTCAAGTATCATGTCTCTCTAATTTACATGGTTTCAATTTTCTTATTATGAAATGATATCCATTTATTTTATATGGATTACGTGATGATGGGATGATGTTTATGAAACCCATTTTATTCGTTGGGTTATTATGAATGATGTATGTTTATTTTGTGGCACAAGTAAGAATGATTTCATTATGAGATGGGTGGGACCTATATCTCCCTCCAATGAATTGGGTGAAGATTTATATCTCATGAGATAGAAATGGCTGGAATGACAAGTTAAACCGGTTCAGTAATACAGGACTAGAACGAGGAGTGAACTCGATTCAGAAAGGGACATTGTCCACTAAGATGGTCGTGGCAGCAATGCCTTGGCTACTACGGAAATCATATCATGTGCTTAATGGTTTCCATAATTACATGTTTTATTCCCATTATATTTTATCATTATTAATGTTTCTTTATGATCTATGCCTTACGTACTTCCATGTCATATGTCATTTTTCAAGCATTTGATGTTTAAACATTATGTTCGTGTTTTTAAGTTCAAATGTATATGGTATGTTATATTTTATCCATGATTACCCTTACTGAGCATTTGGGCTCACCCTTTTTATATTTTCTTTTCCCCAGGATATAAAGAAAGGTTTTAGGTAAGAAAAAAAAGGGGAAGATCTTTATGGGAGATGTTGAAGATCTTTCACCATGATTAGAAGATTACGTTCCAAGTTTCCAAAGACACTAAACTATTACGGTCCTTGTGTGTCTGTTTTTGTTATGTATTAAGTATTCTACTAAAATAATGTAATGTCCATGTACGTCAAGCTTTGGGTCTCTACAGGTTTGGTTGGGAGGCTGAAGCAGCAGAGGTGGCTCAGACGGCGGATGGCACGACCAGGGCGGCTCGGCCAGGAGGCCGGGGTACGGCAAGACCAAGGCGTGGCGTGGCTTGGGGCTGGTTTGGATGAGAGGCCGAAGCACTGCGGGGGTGACACGGGTCTTGGATACTACGAGTGGAAGCACCGTTGCCTTCGTTTCCTTCCTCTGTTTTGAAGAAAACCGCAAAACAACACAAGTGTTACAGAGAGGGCGGACCTTGTTAGTTTGGCCTACACTCTCCGCTTTAGAGCCGTATTAAGAAGTTCACAAGAATAAATCACATCAAGCCCTCCCCCAAAGATTCTTCCCAACCCGCAAAAGAAAAGAAGGGGTATACTTCTGAAGTGATAATCAAACACCATTAAATCCCTACATAATATTGTTCATTGACGATAATGAGGAGGGAAGGTCAGTCGTCGAAGATGTCCCATGTCAGAACAAATCCCAAGGAAGAAGTTTGAAGGAGTTCAACATTCTTTGTTGGTAGAGTGTTCTTCGTTGGAGGAGTGTTCGTCACTGGGGAGCACGTTCTTTGTTGGAGAACGCATTTTTCGTTGGAGAGAGTAATCCTCCATGTTTTGGGATTCATTTCACTTTACTAGTGCTTTGTCGATTGGTGAATCTGTCTCAAGTCATCCTCCCAAGTTCCATATATATAAGAGAGGGGGTAATGTAGGTAACGATCATTGAATTTATGACAGTTCATTTATTAGGAACCTTCCTAAATTCCAACGACGTTGTTACTTAATTTAAAAAAGGGGGAAATCCAATTAACTAAGTTGGCATAATTAAAGGTATGGGCATTGGCATAGTTAATGTTTAGGAAGTCAAGAGGTTCCTCCACATAAATGAGGGGGGTTGAGAGATTCTCTCAATTAAAAGGGGGTTTAATCCCGGGTGGTCCCCACCACCATAACCACTCATGGGAGGTTATGGTTTGGGTGGTCCCCACCAATATAACCTCTCAGGAGATGTTAAGGTATGGTGCTCCCCACACCGCAAATTCCTCATGGAGGTTTAGATCCAGTGGACCCCACCTCCTGACACCCATATATTCATTGCGAATAAAAATTAAAATTTCATACAGTTGTTTTTTTTTCTTACACGAAAACCCAAAAACTAACCTTCACCCTCAACCAGCTGTTGTCAACGTGACTGTATTTCTAAGAGAATACCAGCGATGCGAGTTCAACAGTGCCCTCAGATTTTAATTCCGAGCACCGGTTCAGAAGTTAGAAAAACCTGCTTTCACGTTTTCTGAACATACCTGAATAAAGTTCAGAAATTCATTCCAGGCACTCCAGGCCTCAGAATCATGCACCGTCAATTTTTGTGGACTCGTAAAATTCCCATATATTTTAAAAAAATTACATGGAAATTCCTGGTCTTTAAATTCTCCCGACCACGGGATTTACATCCTCATAAGCTACAACTCAACACTAAGGGAACAACTGAGGGTACTGATCACACATCTGAGCCTCTCGCTACCATGTGCTCTCATGGAGGTTCCCGTGTTTCTAGAGAAGGCGCACCAGAGGTATCGACCATCCACAAAATACTTGCTCCTATTGATCCTCAATCTCTACTGGATCCTCAGTAAAAGTCTCCCTATCATCGACGTCCAGCTCGCCAGGGTCGATGATGTGAGAAGGGTCATGCACATATCTCCTTAGGTTGGATATGGGAAAGACGTCATGTACCCAGTGCAACTAAGGTGGAAGAGATAAGCAGTATGCAACCTCGCCAACTCAGTTGAGGACCTGAAAAGGTCCGATGAATCTTAGAGATAACTTTTCGCCTCGTCCAAATCCCCAGAAACCTCATCAAGGTGAGACCCTTAGAAAGACGTGGTCGCCATCCTCGAACTCTAGAGGTCTCTATCTCCTATCAGAATATGAATTCTGCCAGCTCTTTGCAGTCTTCATCCTCTCCCGGATGATCTGCTCCTTCTCTGTGGTTCCCCATACCATCTCCGGTCCCATGAGTGCTGACTCCCCTGGGTCAGTCTAGCACAAGAGTGATCTACAAGGCCGCCCATATAATGCCTCAAAAGGTACCATCCCAATGGTGGAGTGATAGTTTTTGTTTTACGCAAACTCCACCAAAGGAAAGTGATCCTACCAGCTGTGATCGAAGTTGAGGAAAGAAGCACACAGCCTGTCCTCGAGGGTCTGAATGGTCCGCTCAGTCTGACCATCTGTTTGAGGATGGAAGGCGGTGCTCAAATGAAGCTGCATCCCAAAATCCTCTTGCAACTCCTTCCATAGCTGGGAAGTAAAACATGCATCAAAATCAGGGACAATTGTCGAAGGTACTCCATGTAGCTACACAATCTCCTATATATATAGGTGTCCCAAGCTCTCTACTGAACCCTGCTCTCAGATCAGTAGAAAGTGGTCTGACTTATTGAGTCGATCGACGATCACCCAGATAGAGTCATGACCCTTGGATTTATGTGGAAGTCCTCTCACGAAGTCAATGGATATCCCATATGACTTCCACTCGGGGACCTCTAAGGGCTGAACTAGGCTAGCAAGTACCTGATGTTGCGCCTTCACTTGCTGATAAGTGAGGCACCGAGAGACAAACTCTACTACTGCTTTCTTCATTCCTTTCCACCAGTGCTGTCGTCGGAGGTCCTGGTACATCTTCACCACTCCTGGATATACCGCTAGAGGGGATGTGTGGGACTCCCTCAACACTTCCTCTTGAAGTGACACTAGTTCCATGATATATCCTCTAAATGGGATGACGTGCTCCCCACCTTCAAAAAATCCATCGGGTGCCTGCCCTATGGATATCTGAGCACATCGTGCCTCACAATCAATTTCCCCAAGCTATGCCTCCCTAACTTGCTGAAGAAGTGGGGGAGTGAAAATAAGATACTAAATAAAAACTACTCCATCCCGATCTAGAAAAGATATCTGCTAAGTGGCCAACTGCCCTGTCGCCTCGCCTCGCAACTGTATACCAGATCTTCTACTGAGTGCATCTGCAACAACGTTCCCCCTTCCAAGAGTATAGAGTATCTCAAAGTTATAGTCCTGGTGGAACTCAAGCCAATGTCACTATTTCAGCTTCAAGTCCTTCTGAGAGAAGATATACCTAAGACTATGGTGATCTGAGTATAGTATAAAACATTCTCCCATCAAATAGAGTCGCCACATCTTCAAAGAGAAGACCATCGCTGCTAAATCCTGGTCATGGGTAGCGTAGTTCTGCTCATGTTGCCTCAGTTGTCAAGAAACATAGGCAATCACTGCTTCCTCCAACATTAGGACAGTTCTGAGTCTGGTCCTTGATGTGTCACAGTAGACTATGTACCCTACGCCTTCCTAAGGAAGTCTGAAGATGGGGGCACTAGTCAGCATCTGCCTCAGCTCCTGAAAGATCTTCTGGCATCTCTCCGACCACACAAAGGGTTTCCCCTTCTTTTTCAAGGATGATAGTGGTGTTGCAACTATGGAGAAATTTGGTACAAATATCCAGTAGTATCTAGCCAAACCCTGGATACTTCGTACCTCCGTCACACTTCTGGGTGGATCCCAAGAAAGTACCTCCTCAATAATTGATGGATCCACTGAAAATCCAGCCTCTGAGATGACATGTCCTAGAAAGTGAACCTCTTGGATCTAGAACATGAGAATCAAGAGCTTACCATAAATTTGGTTCTCTCGGAGTGTTCCCAATACTACCCGCAAATGATAGGAATGCTCCTCCTCACTAGTTGAGTAGATCTGAATGTCATCGATGAAGACTACAAAAAAGCGATAGAGGTATGGCTGAAATATCATATTCATGAGCCCCATGAATACTTTTGGAGAGTTGGTTACACCAAATTTCATTACCAATAACTCATAATGGTCATACTGACACCTGAAGGCTTTCTTCTGCACATCCACGTCTCGTTCTCTGAGCTGGTGATATCATGATCCGAGTTCTATCTTCGAGAACCACTGTGCTCCCTTCGGCTGATCAAAGAGGTCGTCAATCCTTGGGAGTGGGTACTTGTTCTTCATGGTCACCTGATTTAGGCACCGGTAGTAGACACAAAGCCTCACACTCCCATTCGCCTTCTTGGAGAACTGAATTGGGGCCGCCTAGGGAGAAACATTGGGCTGAATGAATCCCTTCCCCTGCAAGTCCTCCAACTATACCCACATCTCACGAAGCTCTGTGGGAGCCATCCAATTTTCCGGTGTAGATATCGGTGTCGTACCAGGGTATAAGTCAATATAAAAGTCCACCTAATTGAGAGGAGGTAGACCTAGGACAACATCAGGAAAAACATCCACATACTGGTCCACAACTGCAGGATAGCTCGGACTCTCCACATCAACAACATCGAGGGTAAGGCTAGCCAACTGATTTGTAATCGGTTGTACCCTCCTCTGGGTAAGTCCATCCTGCCCTGCATAGGATCCTTTCTCAACGGTGAAGGTAAACCTGGTCCCATCCATGTGTAAACACTGCATTTTTCACCGAATACAATCAATCTCTGCATGGAATTTAGATAACCAGTCCATACCCAAGATGACATTGTAAGGCCTTGATGCCTCTACGTGGAGATCCCAGCTGAAGCTCTCCCCTCCTAGAGTAAGCTTGAACTGCCGACACCAATGTGTAATCATCAAATTTTCTCCCGTAGGAGTCTCTAGCCATAATTATCGAGCCAAAGGATCCATTAGAATCTTCGAGCTCCGAACGAGGGCAGTGGTAATAAAATAAAGAATGGAACCTATTTCTAGATATACTACAGCTATTTAGGATTAATCATAGATCACACCTCGAATCATCTCAGGAGTTCCATGATTATATGCCTTTGTTTCCTGGAGATATGGTCTCCCCTGTCCACCTACTCCCTATGGTTGGGGTGGTCCTCCTAGTGGTGGTGGAAGTAATATATCGGATCGTTGCCCACTTCCAGCTACACGAAGAGCTCCTCTTCCACGTCCGTATTCTTCCCTATGAACCACCTCGATCAAATCTCTGTCACTGCCTGGGCAGTCCTTCGACAGTCTACTGACCATCCGAACGGTGGTTCATGTAGTCACGAGCCATGTCACCCTGCCTGTCGCATGTGAAACATTACTCGCTCCTGGAAAGTCTGTCTCCACTTCGGGTGCCCCACACAGTGGATCCTCAGTCATGCAGTCATCCTCCTATAGGTATGGTCCTCTTGGACTTGTATGACATCTATCTGCTACCAGCTATAGAAGACATTTCTATGTGATGACGATTAGTGGGTCTCGCTACTGGTGTCTACTTAGTAAGGAAAATCTCCACCAAGAGGGCTCTCTCTAACACCCCCCGCCTGTGTCGGGATGCTAAGTGAGATCAATGAAGCCCTGATCTCATGCCTGAGTCCCTACTCTAAGTTATGTGCCTTGATGAATTGGTACCACACTATATCGATGGAGTAGTGTGAGAGCTCCACGAACCTCACTGCGTACTGAGCTACAATCATGCTGCCCTACTACAGATGAAGTAGCTATTGAATGCACACTGTGCGAAGAGTCGCTGGAACAAACTTTGGCCAAAACAGGCTCTCAAAGTATTCCTAGAGAAGTATCACCTCATCCTGGACCTGGAGCATCAATCTCCACCATCTTCCCACTTCTACCTATAGAAGGCTAGCATAAAGAATCACCATGAGGTCTGCTGGTGTCCCTACTGGTCGGAAAACTCTCACCACAGTCTCATGCCAATCCTCAGCCGCCTGTGGGTCCATCTATCCTCTAAAAATGGGAGGCCTTTGGCTCTGGAACTCATGAAACACACTCAAGCAGTGTGAAACTTCTACTGTTGGGGCTCGTGGCATCGGTGGCCCGATGGGGAGTGGTACCGATGGTACCTCGGTTAGAAAAGGGCCCTGCACCGAGGCCTCGTCGCTCGGTGGGATATCTGTGTGTAAAACTCTCAGAACTCTTGACGGATGTCTGCAAGGAGGCATCATGAAAAGAAATAGGTGCACATTGGTTAAAATTTATACCTGGTGAGCTAACCTGGTGATTTGACTTAATGAAAACTTTTGAAACACACACGCAATCAGTGTTTTCATGCACTAAGTCAGAAATTAGAAGTCAGGGTCCTGGTGTATGGATATGTTGGCCGCCACACCAATACTGGACTCTCTAAAATGAAAACCACACTCACTACTCTTAACACGATTGATTCATAGAAAATATCAGATTCCTATGTTCTGTGGTAGAACCGACTCTTCTGATACCAATTTGTCAAGACCTGTCCACCGGGGCCCGTGCCATGACTACCCTAAGCCCGCCTTCCATAGGCCACGGGCTGGCGACTAGCACCAAAGGCGTAATTCCCTAAAACTGGTAAGGCGTTGCCTTTATAACCTGTAAAAACACACATCACAATACGAACAAGATTAAACTGTATAACCAAAAGAGTTTTAAAGTAAAAGGGTCCAGAATACAAACCCAATAGTAAAGGTACAAGTACAATGGAAAGAATACAACTAAAGATAAAGAAATAAAAGAAGATACTAGGTCATCCTCCGGGGTTCCTACCTGAAGGGTAGGTACAGATCGCCTCCTCAACACTCCATGTCTGTCTGTCTCCTCCGAGTACTGACACACTGTATGGTCCACCTCCACGTATCATCTAGTCCTAGTACTCTCAGCCTCAGTCAGGGCAGTCTGTCGTCTGCAACCAAAACAACATGGTGCGGGCATATCCAGTGCAGGGGTGAGTATAACGATACTCAGTAGGGACCCCGAGACCCTCAAGGTCTCACAAAATCCAACAAGGATAAACTAGAAATTATGAAATCAGTAGATAACCTTAGTTAGGTATATGCCCATATATATACCTAAGTTATCAGGTGATCCATCTTAATCGTGAGCAAAACACAGAAAAAACTGACTCAGCTTAACCAGGATTTTATTCTAGGGGTAGCATCAAGTAACATCATTAGTCACATTGTCGAAACCTCGGCTGCTGGAGAACTCCTCCTCTATCGAGTACAGTGGGCCTGCCGTGACACCAAGCACGCTTCTCACTAACCATGGACTACTGAGGTACTCCTCCTCTTGAGTTTCATGGATCTAATGTGTCACCAAGTGTGCTCCCAACCGTGGGTATGCTGTGTCACCAAGCATGCTCCCCCTCGTAGCATGTAGAAATTATCCTCCTATCGAGTACCGTGGGTCTGCCGCGACACCATGGCTCTCTCCACTGTGGGTCTTCCACAACACCAAGGTGCTCCCCACTGGGCTAGTAGAGTCACTCTAAGTCAAAACGGTCAACAGTCATCAGGTCTCAGCCAGCTACCAGGTCTCCACACTACGGTCGCTCATCTTGGGGAGGATCCACTCCACGAGTTATTGGTCGATAATCCAACTTTCACGAAGTCCCATGAAGAAGTATCTCAAAGGTCCGCTATGCCATAGGGGTCTCAACGCAGCAGACAACGCGTAAATTGGACACCCGGTCTATGAGTTATTATCCTTTTAATACCGGGAGCCCAGTTGGATTTGTGCACGATCCAACCTGACTATATCTCAAATATACCCCAAAATCTAGTAGGGTATACTCAAAATGACCATCATGCTCCATGATTTCTAGTGTCACTGACAGTTTGACAAACAAACGTCCGGTGCCAAAGATATGGCCAAAGGAGCGTAAATGGGTCGTAGTGGGCTCGGGTACGGTCCGACCCGGTCGGACTGACCCGGAATGACCCATCCTGGGCCAACGCGGTTCGAGTCAACCTTGCCTGACCCATTGGGTCTGTCCCAGCCCGTTGGGCGGGCCAGCACATTGGGTTCGGCCCAGCAGGTCGCGAGGGGCTGTAGAGAGCCATGAGGGTGCAGAACAGTCATGAGGGCATGGACCAGCCATTGTTCAGCGTGAGGGCGGTTCGGCCCAGAGGGCGCTGCGTGGGTGGCTTGGCCAAAATGGTGATGCAAGGGAGGCTTGGCCTAGGGCGTGGGGCTAGCTTGGCTTAGAGGGCCGTAGGGGCGCAACTCGGGGAAGCTCGGCCCAGGGGCCGCTGTGGCGCGATCGGGGTTGGTTTGGCCAGTGGGTGGCACAACCAGGGCCGATTCGGCCGGGAGGCCGGAGCGGCCTGGGTGGCTCGTCCGGTGGATGGCGCATCATAGGCGGCTCATCTGGGAGGTCACGGATGGTGCGGCGCGACACATCACCGGTTTAGCTGGGAGGCCGAAGTGTCGCGGGGGTGGTGCGGGTCGCGGAGGCTGCGGGTGGTGTCGATGTTTCCTTCATCGCCTTCTTCGCCTTCGTCACCTTCTTCTGTTTTAAGAACACCAAAAGAATACACAAGGGTTACACAAAGGACAATCCATGTTAGTTTGTACCACACTCTCCTATTTAGAGCGGTAGCAAGAGATTCACAAGAATAAAGCACATCAAATCCTCCCACAAATATTCTTCCCAACACTCAAATGAAAAGAAGCAGTGTACTTGTGAAGTGATAATGAAATGACATTAAACCCCTAGATCGTATTGGTTATTGACGATGATGAGGAGGGAAGTCCGGTCATCAAAGACATCCCACATTAGAAGAAGTCCTGAGGAAGAAGGTGGAAGGAGGTCGGCGTTCTTCGTTGGTAGAGAGTTCTTCGTTGGTGGAGTGTTCTTTGTTGGGGAGCGCGTTCTTCATTGGAGAATGCATTTTTCATTGGAGAGCTTAATCCTCTAAGTGTTGGGAGTCACTTCACTTTACTAGTGCTTCGTCTCTTGGTGATGTCATCCCAAATCCTCTTTCCATGCTCCATATATATAAGAGAGGGGAGAAGGTAGGTAATGATCATGGAATTTATGACAGTTCATTTATTAGGAACCTTCCTAAATTCCAACGACGCTGTTACTTAATTTAAAAAAGGGGGAAATTAAATTAACTAAGTTGGCACAATTAAAGGTATGTGCATTGGCACAATTAATGTGGAGGAAGTCAAGAGGCTCCTCCACCTTAATGAGGAGGGTTGAGAGTTTCTCTCAATTAAAAGGGGGATTTAATCCCGGTCGGTCCCCACCACCATAACCCCTCATGAGAGGTTATGGTCTGGTGGTCCCCACACATCAACTCCCTCAGGGAGGTTTAGCTCCGGTGGACCCCACCTCCAAACACCCACATGGGTGTTGCAAATAAAAATAAAAAATGTCATAGACTTTTATTTTTATTTTTTTTCAAACATGAAAAACCCAAAACTAACCTTCACCCTCAAACAACTACCGTTGAGGTGAAAGTTTTATTAAGTGAATACCGGCGTTGTGAGTTCAATAGTGCCCTCAAATTTCAATTTCAAGCACCAGTTCAAAAGTTAGAAAAACCCACTCACACATTTACTGAACGTACCTGAAAAAAAGTTCAGAAAGTCATTCTGGGCACTCTAGGCCTCGAAATCAAGTGCCATCAATTTTCACAGACTCATAAAATTCACATATATTAAAAAAATACATGGAAATTCCAGGTTTTTACATTTAGACACCTTTTTTTGACTATGAACATCATGCCCCGATGGCTCTTCATTTGTTTCCAACAAAATGGCCATCAATGAAAAGAAAAATTTTCCCCAGGAGAGTCCTTCCTAGCTTCCATACAATCAAATGACAATCATGTCCTGTAACACCCTAGATTTTGAAAACTCCTATATAACAGATTACATACCCTCTTCTTTCCAAGTTCCCAAACATAAAAAGGACTTCTAGGTGAACTGAACATTCATCAGATCTCCCTCACGCAAAGTAAGAATTGTGCGGGAACAGTTTCCCACTCAAAGCTGATATGAATATCCCTAATGTTTTTAGACAACACTAATCAGGAAAACCACCCACCGTGGCTCTAGACTTAAAAATAAATTCAAATGATGAAAATCTCACCAGTCCATTGAGAATGGAAGGCCAGTTTCCTAAAGACACATTTTTTAACTATGCACATCATGCCCCGTTGGCTCTACATACGTTTCCCACAAAAAATGGTTGCCAATAAATGGAAATTTATTCCCTAGCAGTGTCCTTTTCAACCTTTGTACACCTAAAACAACTCCCGAGCCTCATGTATTTCCAAAATACACATATCTAGGGTATGAAAAATCCCTAATCAGTGTATGAAGAATACCAGAACATTATCAGCTGATGGTACTGAATTAGGGTCCTGTACTATTATGTTTGTTCAAATATGTTCTATCTAAAACATTAGTAATAAATTTTATTGGAAGGACTGTGAACTACTAGCAGAAAAGGAACCATACTTTCCAGAGGGAAAATCTGCAGAAGGAACCTGTGGGTAATAATCGAGTATCGGTTCATTAAAAAACATCGAGCCATCAAAAAAGGTATAAAGCTTGTTTGGTTGAAAACCTATAAAAGGTGTCCTAATAAAAAGTCATGTTATTCCCACAAAGCCTGTACCAAGAATACTAAAGCAAAAATTAGGGTAATAATTAAAAATATACCAATGTTTGTGGTGTGTTCTATAAAACCTCAGTAATAGTCGAACTCTTCTTGATGAGTCCCATAACTCATGAAAATTTTAATGCATAATTTGATTATCTTAGTTTTATGGTTTCATGTCATGGATTAAGATTATACTATATTTAAATGACGTTGATAGGAAGAAATAGAGAATAGATATTTAAAATCCAAATTAGTTCTATTATGTTTAGAAAAAATGGACGAACATCCCCAATTCGGAGTCTACCTAGAGTATCAAGAAAAAATAGAGTACATATTATGATTTGAGAATGGATTATAACAAGGATCGGTTCTCCCTTTCAAGAATAATGGAAAGTTATTGCCACGGGCCGTTAGTAGTCTGCTCCAAAGAGGCTATCTCCTCTATTTCGGCCTTGATCGTCGGACATAACTGCTCTAGAAAAACTTTAAGTTTCCAACATTTTGTCTGGAATACTTCATAATTTTCATGTTAAGAGGCAATTTGATCACTCAATATTGCTTCACGGGCTTCATACTCCCACAACACTTCCTCTTGGGTGTCCACTAAATCATGTGACTTTATCTCCTCAGCCTTCCGATGATGAAATTCTTCTGAAACATCTCAAAAGGTCTCCAATTGGTGATGGGAAGAATTGTACTTGGCCAGCTTGTCCCAGTAGGTGGAAAGGTCTTGCCGAGTAGTGATGATATGGTAGATGAGAAGATGTAAGTGTCGATAATCAAAGCCTCCAAAACCCAGATTGGTGAATAATCTCTGAAAAGTTTCACCCTGTTCAGAAAAATCGGCTACGGGTGTCTCCATGGAATGATCACATAACTAGTGCCATGCCACTTTTTTCATTACATGGTGCCTCCCCGCAGCATTGGTACTTTGACCCTCCTTTTCCGACACTTGTCTACAAGCTGGAAGCGTCTCCCTAGGTGAGGAGAGGAACCTAAGATAGGCTACCCAAGATGGGGGACTATCTTTTCCCCCAGATAGTTCAACTGTGGGAGCCAGGTGCAGAGGACTATCTACAACTTCCTTGGTGATCGGTGATATTATGTTGGTGCCAGCCTCATTAAGAACTTGGGTAGTATCCATAGGAGGGGAGTAGTCTAAGTCACTCCCCACTGAAATGGGTCGTACAGATGAAACCCCTCCCAGAAGCTTTTGATGGTGGATCGAGCATCTTCTTAACACAAGTGTAGGGGAATGTCCGTAGGGATGATTGTAGAAGTCATAGATATTTCACTCTTCATAGTAGGAGTGTGCAACATTATTGCTGGGGCAAGGATGGGTCTGGGAATGGTAAAGGATTTCTGTACCCATTGAACTAGTTCTTTCAGCATCCCGTTGGGGTAACAGTCTACCCATAGTTGGGAATATTCCAATGACAGAAAGGTGCCCCCATTATTTTAGGAATATTAACCTCCCTTGCATAACCTTCATGAATTATCATAAGCCACAATTGGTGGGGACCTACGAGATGATATTCTCCCCTCAATTGAATAACTAGAAAAAACACAATCTGTTGAAGACATCTTAATTTCTTGGAAAACACGTAAGGGAATTATCGATCTAAAATGACTACTTGGTCAGTATGAGTAGTGAGAATCCCATCCTGAAGGTAGATGAGGTATGAGAATTCCTCTAAATTACTACCCCTACCACCTCTCAATGACCCATGAGGGGTAGCGTGTGGTGGAAACAAGAAATGAGAAGCATCGTTTAATAGCCCAACCACATCAATAATAATTAGCGTCCTAGAAAAAATAACAGAAATGTTGAGAAGAACAGGATAAAATTCCAAATTGGGAACCCTTGTGGTATGCCAGTATTCATAGAAGGGGAAGTGTTCTACCATCCACCCAAACAAAAAGTGGAATGGTTTTCTGAGATGATGAATATTCCTACCTTCCTGTATTTTTCCCTACAATTCAAAAATCCCAGAGAGAGTAGGAAGGGACAAATTAATGGGTCGTCCGTCTTCCAGCATCGCTGCCATCACCAAAGTGCTGCCCCAAACCCCAGTGATACATCGCAGGATGGAAAAATCCATCTAGTAAAAAACATAGAAAATAAACCTTCCAATCTAAGCTCAAGAGATATGTTTGGTAGAGGATCATATCCCCAGGTGGTATATTTTTCTGCTTCAAGGGTAACATAGTATGACCCTCGAGTCTCGCAGGACTGATGATTTGGATGAGTTTGACTATGGTAAACCATCGTCTTGGGTCTGTTCCCTTGCAGAAATGACCTTATCCAAGCCTCTAATGGGATGAGAGAGAAAGCCTCAAGTGGATGGTCAAGTAATCCAACTACCATGACCATCAGATTCCTTGTTAGAGGGGACACGTGGTTAGGGTAATTCCATGTGGCGGCTATAGGGAGACACTCATCGTACATTTCTATAAGGGTAGGGAGTCCCACATAGTTGGTGGATATCCCATAGGTTGATCCCCACCTCCCCATGCAATAAGTGGAAGGTGTTAGTGCTTCAACACTAGTGGCTCAGCAGCTCCAAAAGGATTTCTCTTGGAGAGAAGACTGCAAACTGAGAAACCCAGGCTTCCTGATACAATCCCACCACCACCAGCTGGTCGGGGGACTCCAAACATGTATGATGTACCCCGAATGCCCAGACCCACTAATCATACAAACATCCTCTAGCCCACAAATCCCACTAGGTTCTCCCGCTGCCGTAAATATTTTCTTGGGAGATGCTAATAATGGAATGGTATTCTCAGGCGTCTAGTTTCGAGACACCATCACGACACCCACAGTTGTCGTAACTCCATGTTGTGCCTATTGGTTTGAAAACGTTCTCCTAAATCATAGTGGAAATAACTTCTCCTACCGGGGAAATGTTGGTACGATCATGAACTTGTGGTGCCTCTAAGAGGACGAAAGGGATATTAGAGGTATCCAATGACAGAGACACATTGGCAAGAAGACATAGCCATAAAGTGGAAACTGTATGGATAATGTATAAGCTAAGAGATCTTGTGTCATGAAATCCTTGAAAAATCTATCACGAGGAATGATGTGGGCTCGAAGATTATCCTTACTATTCCCTGCCATAGTTTCCCTTGTCTTCATTGGTTTTATCACAACCTGTGAAGTGGCCATTATAACATGCATAAGAAAATCTAGAATTCGAAAAAAAAGTTATTCCAATAAAAATTATTGGATAAAGGCTATGGAAGAATGGCTAAAGGACTTAATATTTGTCCAGCATACTATTCCTCAAAATTGTAAGCAGAAGGGGAAATCTGCATACCGCATAATGTGTGGAAGTAACCCTGCCTATAACTACAGCAGACAGACGCATTCCTCTACGTAAAACCAAGGTACATGAACTATAAACAAGTAATTGGCCAAGAGATCATTGGATGGTGAAAAGAAAGGTTCATGGAAGATGGATCGCAAACCTAGGCATTGATTAAATTCATGTTAATAAATAGCAGATTAATGTTGTAGTTCGGATTGTTAATTTTCAAAGTTTGGTTCTTCTATTCAAGTTCAGTACATAGACAAGCCATCCGTGTAGTGTCCTCTTATGTGGAATCCAAATTTTAGTCTCAGAATTCAACCACACTATTTGTGAACCCCAATGTATGGTACACAAATGGAAAATTGGAGAGAAGATCGGGTCACAGTACATACAAAGAAGTTCATGAACGAGATATTCGCAAGAATAATGGTACGTGAGAGTAGAGGAATCCACGGAAAACGAGAGTACATTTCATCGCGAGAAATGGTAAAAGGAAAATAACCTATTCCCCTATATATAGGTTTGGTCCCCTCCTACTAGGCGCATATTTTCTACCACAACCCATTTCAGTTCAGGGCTGCTTCTACATTGGAATAGTCTCCTTTTGTTCTGAATATAACCCATTCTGATGCGAGGAACTTTTGGGGTCTTGATAATTCTGTCAATGGAAGAATATACCCCCATAAGCATATTGTAGAAGGAATAAAGTACTCCTACATGTTTGGAATGATGAATGAATTCAAATTGAGTTTCAACTTTCAGAAGAAACTTGATGGAATTAATGTTTCCAAAGCATTTCATGTGGCTCGCGTACCATCACGGGGAAAGGAATGCGGACAGTGGGACAACAAACCACCATGTACATGAAATGATTGGTGAACTGCTAGCCCGCTGAGTAATGGACAGCGAATAAGGCAGACCACGAACCATGTCATTGAAGCGCTCATGCACATGAAGGTCATTCAAATACCATGCCACGAACTCTTCATTTCACAGAAAAAGAAAATCTGCAGGGTTCGGAAAACAATTATCATGAATCGAAGCCTCCATAAACCCCAAATTGACTGAGTCTTCCTTGCATCAAGATATATCCTCATGGGCCACCACAAATGAGGCTGAATTCCCATATATATGATTGCCCCAATGCTCTATAAAAGGAGCTCAAAATGAAAAGATAAAGTTGTACGGAGAAGGATAGATGTGGGTGACGAATAGATGACGAAATCTTGAGGGAGTCTTAGAAGTGTGAAGAAAGAGTTTGAAGAAGACTCCAACTTTAGTCATGATTCATTGGTGAAGCCCAAATTGTGAACCACACCCTCCATAGGTACAACCTACAACAAACCATAAAATGGGGAATTGTATAATAATAATAGAACCACAAACCTAATTGGTGAATAGTTAACTATATACTTCTAGTGGATGAACTACCTGCCAACGATGATCCCCCAAGACATCCTTTGATATGGTGATTCCCATAGTGTACCACTATACGGACGGAACCCAACACTGCATACTGAATTTGTATGCGTATGGAACCCAAAGAAGTATAACAAGCCACATACCACTATGGTATGCGGTCGAATATACCCATGCCCATGTACCACAACTGTACGTGGAAAAATCATTTTCCCGCATATCACTATGGTATGTAGGGCCTCCACCATCCCATATAAGAAATCAGTATGTAGAATGGGGTATTTTCTAGTATTGTTTCCTATGGTTCCAACCTCACCCCTCCACTACCATCCAGTACTCCATGATACCTCCACTAACAAATCCCCCAACATTAGGTGAATGTCTAATCCAAATCCACCAGACCCGTATGATCAGACCATTGAGTGCATCAACATGCACTTTTGAGTCTACATACACTTGGTAAGTGGAGTCACGAAGGTTTTCCCCACAATAGTTTAGGAATTGAATATGATTGTGGGTCTACATTCCCATGGTAACCTGGAGCTAAAACATGGGATGCCTATGTGAACCTCCCTGTTCTAGAGACTAAGGGGGATCGCTCACTTTTCTATTCAATGAGGAATTGTGATCAGTCAAAGGGGTTATGTTTTCTCCCCCCTTTGACGAGGATGAAACTCCTCCCCTTCCTAGAATATACTTTGGGGCCCTCCTACTAAGGTAAGTCCCCAAACATCTGATGAAGAGCTCCATGGCGTTCAATTTCATTTCATATAGAATAGTTCATCAGTTCATGCTCTCACCCAAAGTCACCCTGAACTCTTCTGATATGGGCTCTTCCTCCACCATGAATAGGGTAGGAGGCATGTGCTTTGTTGAATCTTTCAGATCCTCTTGTTTCTCACACTAAGCATGACACCCATGGGATTAATATCCACATGATTCTGAATTTTGAGAACTCTAATTTCTGACCAAATCATGATACATAGGATGCCTACCAAATGGTCCGAGCTCAAAAGGGTGCCCATACAAAAGGGTCCAACCAACCACGTCTGTCAAATGGGTATTTGTCATGCATAAGCCCCAAAACAAATATGAACTACGAGAAATCTGATTCCAGACCAAGTCAAGATATGTAGGATGCTTACCAGAAGGCCCAAGCTCAAACTGGTGACCATCCAAAAGGTTCCACCCAATCATGTCTACCAAATGGGTATCTTTCATGTGTAATCCCCAAAACAAATATGAACTACGATAAATATGATTCATAACCAAGTCAAGATATGTAGGATGCCTACTAGAAGGCCCGATCTACAAAGGGTTCCCATAAAAAGGTCCACCCAATCATGTCCCTCAAATGAGAATATTTTATGCATAATCCCCAACAGATCCAAACTAGGAGGGTTATGATTCCCCTCCTAAGGATACGTAAGAATACCTACATATGGGACCGATCCCAACATCAAGTTATCTTCCACCCCCTTGGATAAGGATAAACTCCATAGCGCCTTAATATATGGCTCATGTCAACATCACCTTTGTAGCATCAAATAATTACATGCCTCTGATGATCCTACAAACCAAGGGTAGTCTGTGGACACACTCTTCGAGAATGAACCAAGGATTCACGAACATATGAACATGACTTAAATATATTATAGAGTCCCAGAACAGACAACAATCCTCCCTCGGAAGGGTGCGATGAGCCTAACATCTCATCCTCTCAAGCAATGGAGTCCTTAAGTGTTGTTGGATGAACCATCAATCAACGAACAACTGCATTTAGAATGTAGGTCCATGAATAAGGGATAACAGGGCTCTTGGGCATTCTTGTCTCCACAGATAAACTTGTTGGAGACCATCTGAGGAAGTTATATTTAAGGAGGATTGGATGAACAAGTACCTGACCCTGTGCAATCACTCCTTGTGATCAGCTGACTGTGGTACCTCCTTCACAATATGAGAGAGGTAAATTTCCCAATCCCTATGGGGTTAATACATTCTTCTTTAAAGGAAAATGATTCCGAACGTGTTGAAACAAAATATATGGTATATTTAATAAGAAAATCTCTCAGAAAAGAGGGACAGGCGATGATCCTCATTGAAACATTTCTACACCAGCCCAAAAGGCACCACCTCATAGGTGGAACAATAGTTTAAGCATTACACAATGGAATATTTTTTTATTTTCCCTTACAATCAAAATCACATTGTCATTTCTCATAACACATGTAAAAATCTACCAATCCTTTCAATAAATTACTTGGGTGTTTCTTTTTCACAATTATCACATTTGAGAAATTACTTATTTCCCTAATCACCTTTATCCGTATTTTTCTTAAGTGTCATATTTGTCGCTTTCTTCCCTTTGAATACATTAGGTTTAGATAATTATTTATCTAGCTTGTTATAATATGATATTATGTACTCATAGGAGGATAATTTTTGGGAGAATACATCCCTTAAAAATATTGGACTAAGCCCATAAAATATTTTATCATGCTTACTCTTCTGATCACATGCATCGATTTTCACATTCTTTCTATTAGGCATGATTTCTAAATTTAAAAATACACTAGAAAAAATCATATCATTATGAAAAATAATTTTTAATACCAAAAATTATGAAATAAATAATAGAAATTGAAAAATTCAAGTGTATCAAATCTCATAATCATAAAAATAATATCTTTGAGATATTATTTGATACATATTCTCAATTTCAATATTAGGGTTAGGCTACATAGTCTATGATTTCCTAAATTTAGTTCCTAAGGTTTCTACTAAACTTTCTATGATACTAAGTATAAATACCTGAGACCAAGTAGCCTAGATATGGTGCCTTACTTTATTTCATTACCATAAATACAAGATTAATATTCCAAAGTACCAATCATTTTAGTAGTCTTGAAGAAATATATTACAAACATGAAACAAATTTTATATTGGGAAAAACAAAAAATAACGAAAGCTAATAAATTGAAACCTTGAAAACTCATTCAAATATATCTTCTTCGTAATCTAGGAAAAAGGAAAAAAGGGTGAGATCAAATTCCTAGTAAGGGTTAAGTACAATGGAAGATAACTTGAATCCCTAGTGTATAATCAATATTGAATGGTCAAATGACTGATCACACATATTCCATTTAGTCAATAAAATTTTCACAATGTGAATCTTTGAATAATAACATAATGAAAATATCATGGATGAAAAAGTAAATTGTTGATTAAATGTTTAATTATTGTATTCAATGTTTCCCAAAAACATAATACATTTACCATCAAGAGATTTCAAAAGATAATTTGATATTTAGGGGTAAGAACCCATTTAATTTGGCCAATTTATTCATCTCATGATATTACCAATGCATCAAGGAGATTTTATATATATATACCCCACTAATTATTGAATTTCCAAACCATTCATTATATTTCAAATAATCTATTTAATTCATGAATAAATTCCCTTTATCAACCAATATATATTTTGAGTAAAAGATATTGATTTAAAATTATTTCCCTTGTTAATCAAATCTCTTTCAAAGTAAAGAACATATATAAAAATGATATACGTCATAGACAATAGTTGAATCCATGATAGATGAAATATGAATTTTTAAGAGAAATTGATTTTTCAATAAATTTTTATCCTAAATTAAAGAAAAGGGAATTATATAAACCATAGAAAATGAATTTTTTGTATAATGTTGAAAATATTCCTCAAAGAAGTGAAATTGAGATAGAGTCCCCTACAAAGACCAAATCATTGATCAAATGAATTAATTATGTGTACCCACTATAAATCCAAATTAAGAAGTGGAAATAAAATAAAATATAATCAAGAGTCATTGCATACATACACTTAGCATGACATAACCAGCGAAATATATGATTAAACAAATGATTGAAAATGGAGTTAAGAATCCCATTACACATTGTAATCAGTCGAATCATATGTCCCATAAAAGAATAACATTTTAAAAAACATTTAATATCATGAAAATAAATATATTCATGATATATAATATAACAAAGTGAATTATACATAAACTAAAAAAAATAAATAATTGGTGAATAATGCATATATCTAACAGAATCAAAAGTGAGATGAGGAACCCCTAACCTAGGCTTTCCTTTAGTGGTGAATACATTAAACTCGTGTATAATGGTTTAAATAATGATTTTAATTCATTCTATAACTATAATAATATTAAAAATACCTTATATTATGCTTTTTAACATCTTACCACCCATTCATTAATAATAATTCATTATTTTCATTGTTTTGGGGGCGTTCGTTTCATGGTTTTAGGATCCGTTAATTTATGTATAATTATGGATGTTTGTGTAAAATGATATTACAATTCCATAAGTGGAATGATATAATATTAATTAACTTTAAAAAATATAAATTCACCCATATATCATTTCTTATTTAACGTATGAAGATGATTCATTTGATAAAATGTTAATGATAAATGTTTAGTTTATTTTGGTGGGTTTTCAAACCAGAATAGACTATATTAATTTTATTTAATATTATGTCAATATTTTAGTTCCAAAAAATTAAATGTATCATAATATACTTATGAAAATATTATTTAAACATAATAATAAATTTATTACTATCCATGATATTTCTAATGGAAAAAGAACAAAATCATTATTCGTAGAGGTAAATAACCAGCATAATATAAAAAATGGTTTCGTTTCACTGAATAATAGGAGGTAATAAAATGGATGGATATAATATATTATATTAGAAACATAGAATTATAGTATTTACATGATTTTTCAGTTATCATTCCTTTATGGATGAAGGAGGTGAGGAGAAAGTAAAAGGATAAAAAAAATAAGAGAGGTGCTTTGAGAAAAATACATCTTGAATATCACCTCCTTGAAGGATCCATTAAAGACCTTTGAAATGGTGTTTGGGTGACACCAAAAGCACCTAGAAATGGGGAGTGTGTTTATGATATGTATTTAAGATAATTTTCAAGCTTCAAGTATTTTTAAGAAAAATAGGGTGGTGAGGAGTAATATATATACTTGAAAAATGGTGGGTTTAAGTGATTAAATAATGATTATTTTATAATTAATGTTTGCCACTTTGAGGTGGAATTAATTTCCATGAATTTTGATGATAATTAATGATTTAAATGTTTTTTAGGTTTTAAAAATACCAAAAAAACCATTAAAATTTTTTAGTTTTGGGAATTTTAATCCTTTACCATTTAACTTTAACTCATTTCATTATTTTACCTATAATGAGGTAAATCATTCTTTTTTACCACGAAAAATGTTTTGTGTCTAAAAATGAACATGAACTTACTACATAATTATTAACTTATGATCCCAATTATGGAATCCATTTTACCACATTAAATTAATATAATTGGAAAAATTAGATTTAAAATTAATCTCCTATACGTAATAAGAAAGCAGGTTTTAAAAGTGAAAGAGATCCAAACATTGAAATGATTTTTATATCCAATTTTAATTAGAAATTGATTTTAATGACCTAAATTTTAGTCAGTGATGTATAATTTTGCTAATAATAATTTTAAAAAATTTAAAATATCATTTAAAAATATAAATTATTTATATGAAAATTTAATTTTCAATTAAAATGCAGTATTTTTCACTATTCATCAAAAAACCCTTATCATAAAATTTCCAAAAATTCTCCCTAAAATATTTCAATATCTATATTTAAAAAATAATGTTTATTTTTTCAAATAAAATTTGTTAATTTGGAAATTTTTTTTTTTAAAATAGGTCTTCCATTAAAAGGTGACAATAATTCATTTTAGAGAAATATAGCTTTTTATACTCAAAATTAGATTTATTCTTATCGTAGTCTTATCAAACCTATTGTATTAATTTAAAAACATTTTTAAATATAAAAAATTTAAAATTAATTAATATATTTCACTAATAGTGATTAATTTAATTTTTTAATATGAAATTCCTTTATGGGTATAATTGTTTTTATTAAAACAAATCCTTTATATTTAATTGGTTTTTATTTTCATTTCTATTTAATTAGTATCCAATGAATTCATTTTATAAACAAGTGTAAAATTTATTTTCATAATTTTTTTTTCATTTCATTCATTCCCACCATTCTAATAACTATTTGATGACTGTTAGGTTTAAATAATAATATTTAGTCATTCATTTATGCTTAATGTGGAGTATCCAATATGATATTGAACATGGTGTTTTGTTTTAAAATCAGAGGATATTATGATGGTATTCAAGGGTAGTATTACACATATTTTAACTAGTATGAGTTATTTCATCATAAAATGATAGTAATTTGATTTCATTCTTATTAACATAAAATCATTTGTTGATATAAAATGATTTACATTTTAAGAATAAACTTGTGTGACATTTTGGTACCATGGTGGCATCAAAAATACTTATTTTATCTCTATTAGATATGTTATTCTTGTTTATTGTACTGTATATTCATTTTACATTATGAGTGAGTGCTAACTACAAGAGTACTCCCATTTCCAGTAAGACCAATATTACATTAGACCTGTCCTTAGTCATTCCTTTAATATCGAATGATGTTCTAGTAAAAATGTTTTCAAAATTATTCTCAACATCCATGAAATAAATGTTACGTTTTATCTCATGATTTATATAGTACAAAATCTCAAAAAAATATTTACCATTTCTTCCATATATTACTTCCATTACAATTATTTTGTCTCTTTTTGAATTTTAAATTATTGATTTTAACCCTCTCAAAATATTGATCAGCTAATACAAGACTAGGAGAAATATAAAATTCCCATGAGAAATTGAATTTCATTTTTAATCATCAATAAGTGTAGTTAATAGATAAAAACTTTCAATGAATCATGTATAATTTTTCTCTCCCATGTTTTAGTTGATAAAATGAAGTCCTTTTTTTAAATTGAACAAGATTTATACCCCTTAACACTATATCCAAAAAATTATATGTCAATTTGTCATTTATAGTGAGAATAATCATTACATATAATTGAAAACATTCCGTTATATAAGAATCATAGACTCTGATACGTTAATCCCATAAATAATTCAAATAATCATTTAATGGTGATAAGAAAACACCAATATCCTTTCTATGATATTTTCATCTAGAAATTATTAGACTCAAAAGTATATATATTCACTTCAAAAAAGGAATTAATTTATAAATTATCAATAAAACAATATATGTACTACGTTTGCTACTAAGTCTTCAATATGGAATCATCTCGTCTTTTTTTAGTCTAATTACATGATTTCTAACTTCATTTTCAAAGGTATTAAACAATTGTTTAATTTGTTCCACCATATAAAATCATCAATATGATGTTATTCTCAATCAGATATTCACTCATTTTCACTTCATTGTAACTTTTAAATTTATTTGGATTTATAAATAAACATTTTAAATAATAATATATAAGAAGATACCAAATTTTGTTATTAAGATTCTTAGTAATTACTTAATCAATCTATGATTTTTCCTTAACATTATATCATGATGTACATTATTTAAGGTAATATGGATGGCCTACATATTCCATCATATATAGAACACAATAATTCAGGTATACATATATCTTATTGTACCCAAACCCATCATACATAATATTTTATTGACATTATAATGTTAATATAGATGATTATTTTCTTTAGAAAGTATGTTTTTAAATAGTTATATAAAATATATAAAACTCTTTTCACTCCATAGTTTTATGTAATCCAAGTCGATAAATATTAACACTATTAATAAAATTGTACATCTTATAAAACCTTGATAAAACCATACATCCTGTACAACCAAGATAGAATGAATTTTCAACATCACCATATATGTTCTCGATCATCGATGCCTTATAAATTTCCTCTACACCAATATCATTAATAATTTCTTCAAATGTATTAGAATTATTACCTTGAAAATATTCATTCTTAATAAATCTCTAATTATATCCAATTTTAGCCTACCAAATCTAAGTACTATTACTTAGATTAAAATTTTATCTAATTTTACGCAACCAAATATAATGAAGGTTACTGAGATCAAAACCATGTAAAACTAAATGATCTTTTATTTCTATACCTTTTAACTTTTTTAAAATAAAAAATTTCAAGCATGGGCAAAAATATGTCATTGTTTGAAACATTTTTTTTCAATAATTACAAAAAAGTGCCAACTCCTTCTTTATATATTCATCATTTTTCTACATTTAATTGATCCAAATATGACTCATTATCATCAATGATAAATTTCATCTATTGAATATAACTATATATTAAAATTTAATTTCAAATTTAATTTTATAAATAATAAAATAAATAAATAAATGGTTAATATTAAACCAAAAAAATGAAAACAACAAATTTCGTTAAAAAGTATTTATTTAGAAATATTTTTTTATTATCCTTTCAAAAAAATTAAAATAATAATGAGATATAAGTAAAAACCACAACACTAACTGAAAAAGGTTAATCACTAATAAAACACAATTATTCATCATTTTTATTATTTAATTTTGTAATTATATAAATATATATATTTGATAATATATAAATAAATATAATTATATAAATCACCAAATGATTTCTTAATGTCACATTTTTTATATTTTTAACATATACAATGATTTTTTACTCAAATGTTTTAAAATTAAAATATAATAGTAGATAACGTTTTTTATGTATATTAGAAATTAAAAATAAAATAAAGAATAAGACAGTGATTGTTCCATGCACAAAAAGAAATAGTTCTGTAATGTCACTTATTAATGTTAAACTTAAATAATAAAAAAGCATTCCACACATAATATATAATATTGGAGAGTTATAAAACACGAGGAAGAAAAAGTCATGATAATTGAAAACCTTTAATAATTCAATAATGGTAATAATAGAAAATTATTATTTGGAAAGGTATATACAGTATTATATTTATTCAATCTAAACAAGGAGTTTTTATATTGATATCATAATATAGATTAAATCATGATTTTTAGAGTACCATTGTGTGAGAATATGTTTCTACATAATTTATTAATGTCAATTTAAGTAGAGTATATTTAGTTTTGTTAAAGTATAATAATGTGAGAAAAATGAGTTTCAATTTAGGACATGAATTAAGATAGTTAAATAAACATTAAAACAATAAGATTTTTTTACTTGATAAATGGAAGGGAATGAGTGAAATAATAGAAAAATCATCTTATGAACTGTTATAGAATAATTTTATGTATCATTTAATTATTCATTTATAAAAAATGTAATATCTTACTATTATGAAACCATTACATAGTAATGTGAAATCTCTTCTTCCAGAAAAAATTCATGGTACTACCTAATTTAAACTCTGTATTTTATAACATGATGTATCATTTATATATATATATATATATATATTCATAGTGTACATCATAGTACAATATTCACTTGAAACAAAATGATCTCTTTTTTTGGGGAATATAATGATTTCACATAGTCAACTACTATAGTGTAACCTTTTGCTATAGGATATAACTTCCAATTTTATAGTATGATGTACTATAAAAAATCCAATATACATTCAAAATTTATTATTGAATAACTATTAAATCATGAAAGCCTTTCACCACAATGTAAAAACAAACTACCCTAAATACTACCATAATAAAATAATCATTATATGATTTACTACTAATTATAATAGTATTTATATCATCCAGGATATAACATAATCTTAGAAAAATAAATTAGTAAAATAAAAATACATTATAAGTCCTATAACATCCAAAAAAAAGTCAGATATACATGTAATATAAATATTTTATAGGAAACCAACAATTTTGAAGGACAAAAATGAAGGTGATGATGAATGTGATGATGGAGACGGTGGGGAGTGAAGGAGGTAGTGAGAATGATGAGTGAGGGTAGTGGTGAAGATGAGTATGATGAGGAATACGAAGAGATATCATACAAAAGAGGTTTTAGGTAGGTGATTAGGGTTATTCATGAAATAAATCAAAAATGTGGATGAAAATATGAAATGTGGATCAACTTATTATTATTATTTTTAAATGGTTTTCTACATCATTTATCCAATAACCTATAGTGAAGAAGACTCTCTACATCGGTTATAGCATAACCAATTTATAAGACATAAAAAGATAATTTTTTATGTTTATTATCCAATAATTGATGTAAAACCCCATTTATAACATCCTTTTTGTATAACCAATGTTATAAATGTTTCATATTAAATAAAATTTCCACTAGTGTTGTATTAAAATGTGAATATCACTTGGATGGATATTTGAGAATACAAATAAGTGTTGTAGAAGTAATGTGTCATTAAATCACACAAAGTTGAGTATTTATAAACTTATAGGATTTTTAAATGAGGTTAAATAATTTTGGGAACCTTTTAATTTGTTTTTGTGTTAAATAGAGTGATTTGAGAAGTAATAATAGTATATAATTATTTTCTGAACTGATTTGTAATTTTCTCTAGAATTTTGTGTTAGAGATGAAATTTATAAAATTATTCTATATGTAAAGATCATTTCTAGAAATTAGTAATATTAACTATTAATCTCTAACAAATATATAAGTTTATGTATATAACTTGTATACAAAAATTTAGAAATTTCAATAATATATAAAAGCCCACAAGAATGATATGTAAGAGTAACTCAAAGATTCTACTAAATATGTATGAGTAATGTTCTGATTTGGAGCAAAAAATTAGTAAATTATTGGGAGATCCTTATGATACATTATGTAAATTTTTCCAATATGATAAGGCTTCCCATATTGTGAATATTAAAATTGGAAAAATTCCCAAAGCACACTATGATATGTGAAGGTACTTGGCTCAATATGTGAAATTAATCATAGGGAAAAAGTAATGGTACTAAATGTGAATAATACAAAAAATTTAAAAATTCTAGATTCCCACTATGATATGTAATATTAAACATGATCATACATAAATTCCATCATAATAGATATTTAATGGTAATTAGTGAGAAGAACAAATGAAATTAGCAATATCCTAGAGCACACTGTGATGCATGAAGGCAAAGTGGCCGATACATAAAGTTTATCCCAATGAAAAAGTGTGACACCTCATAATTTCAATTTCTTGATATTTTTATGAGTTTTTTCTCACTTGGGTTTTGGGTGTCCTGGGGTGAGAATTTTAGGTTTTGAATTTTTTTCCAAAGCTACATGATTAGGGGCATGGTTTGAGAAATCTTGCAGTAGAAACAGTGCACCATCTAGAGATTTGGACATAGGTGATTACATTGTCTAGGCATGGTTTATTATACCATAAAATACTACTATGAAACCTTGAGTCTTTGGGGTAGTGGTGGTTTAATAGTCTTGGCACAGTTTGCTAAACTGTGCAAGACAATAGTGTGACCTACCCAGGTTATGGTTTTTTTTTCATTTTAACATCATTTTAATTGGGACTTCCTCCAAAAGCCACTCGAATCGATTTCCACAAAACAAGGTGAATCTAAATGAGCTTTATACCTCATCTATAAATCTATATGGTAGATTTAGAGTTATTATTATGTGGTTCTTCATCGAGATTAAGATGTAATGGATTCTCCTTTCTTATTCTCTTAGTATCTTCCTTTTCCCCACTTTTCCTATAACCCTAATGCCCATATAGACCAATTATAAAATTAGGATTGTTCTAAAATTAGTGTTTTTCATTACAATGTTTTAAATCCATATCTTAAGGAAAATTTTGATGGGTTTCATTAAAGAAAACATTATTCTATAACTTCAGGTAGGTGTTTACATTATGATTCCTTTTATTATATATTTCCTTGATTGTTTGATGTTTCCAAACTATTTTGATAGAAATTAGAGATGTGTATAATACCTAAATTTGTGTTCTCAAAGGGTTTTCTACATTATGTTGGTTTTACCTTTGAAAAAATGGTTAAATTTTGTAGTTTAATGTAATTTTTTTTAAAATAGTCTATTATGCATTCATGGTGTTTGTTAAAATTCCATTGATGATTTTGTATAAGGTAAAAAATTAGTTCATGGCGTTTTCAAGAAATTTGGTTTTAAAAAATGAATATTTATTTATTTTAAAATGGTTATCCTATTTCAAGGGAATAATAAGTAATTATATAAGATTCTTTACATATAAAGGATTATCATTCCTTTTTTAAAAGGGTTTCCCTTATTTTAAATGAGTTTTCTTGTTTACAGAAAGTGATTTTAATTTTAAAGGATTTACAAGTTTTAAAAATAAGTGTGTGTGTGTGTCTTGTTGAGTTGTTTATTTTAGAATGAATCCTTTTTTAGTTTGATCTTGTTTTTTTGGTGTTATGTGTTATTTCTCATGGAATTTCATTTGGGATAATAATTGATTTTGAAATGGGATTTCCAAATCATGTCTTTTCAATTTATGAGGAGTCAATCGATTTGGAATCTTGAAGGAAGGTGGTTTATTGATTAATTTTTAGACAAAAAATCGATCCCTTGTTAAGATTTATTATGATTTTATTCAAGGTTTAATTCTATATGAATTTTGATTCATGGATTGAGTTGTTCATACTTAGCCTTGGGTTTTTGGGGTGTGTATCAGAGTTGGAAATTGTAGGATTGATGTGCATTGTTTCCTTTTGGATTTATTTTTTGTCATTTGATTATCCATGGTTTCATAGAGATCCACCTCTATTACCTTTTACATAAGGAAGACTAGGAAACTAAGAGAGGAGTAAAGGGACATTGGTTATGATAGTTAAAAGTTATAAAGTGGATAGTATACCCTAGTTGAATGTTATGATCTTTCTAGGGGATTGTCACTGGCGAGTTTAGTTGAGAGTTATTTCAGGGATTAGATATTAGAAGTTAACCTACTGGTAGTTTGATCCACTTTTTTCATGTCATGTACTCATATAATTAGTCCACAAGTTATTTCCTCATGCTATATATATATATATATATATCCAATTTTAAAACATTACTTTTTATATTTTCGTGTGAGTTGTTTATCTCTTTATTTGATATTAATTTTATATATTGATTATTTATGTTTGATCGTTATGGTTTTATGGATTTCCATGCATTGTTATCATTTTTTTAATAATTATGGATTTTCATTTTTTTATTTTTTCCCTTACTGATACTTAGTTGAGTGTTTTTGTGTGATTTGAGTTTTGAAAAGGAAAAAGGAAATGTATTTTTAAATGAAAGCCATGTAACACGTTTTTAGTTGAAATTAATTTTAAACCATGAGATGGTTTTTTTTCAAATGCGGTATTTATTATAAAAGTGATGTTTAGAAAGTGTTTCCCTGAAATATGTATTTTTAAACAATATTATTGTTTATTTTCAAATAAGGGTGTTTTTAAGAGAAAATAAAAAGGTTAAATGGTTTTTTAAATGAAAGATTATTTTTTTTAAAAAGAAGGTTTTTTGGATTTTTAAAAACTACCACACCTTGGAAAGGCTTCTTGGAGGAGTGTTTTCTAAAAATTATATATTAAGATAATATAATATTTTTTATGTTTTTTTTTTCTATTTTTTATAAATAAAATGAAAAATGAAATTATAATTATTCTCAAACCTCTACACTTGGTTCTTTATAGGAAATGAATTTTGTGGAATCATGTGGGTATCCTATTTGCCTATGTATCACACCCTACAAAATAATTTTTGTAAGTATGAAATATTCATGTTTTATATAGGTTACTAGGTTATTTTAGTAATATTGGTTTTATACAACACTAATTTGGGAATAAGGTGTTGTTTCGGTTTTGGTGGTGAGATGAGAGTCACACCGAGATGCTAGGGATTGCCACCTAGTTTTGGTTTGACTATTTTTTGGATGTGTGGTGTATTAGGATCTATTTACAACCACTTTTTTTCAATTTAATTTTATTTTCTTGTTTTGGATATGTGAATGCTTTGTATAAAATTGTTTCATTTATATTTAAAATGTTTCTAAAAATATTTTCACATATCTTTATTATTATTTCATATTTTGTTTTCTTTGTTTTTGGTACCTTTATTTTATTCTTGTAATGGTAAACCAATTTAAGGAGGTCCCATGATTGTTTCTTGGTTGGAACTATTTTTTTATCTTGGTTTTATCAAGGGTGAAATGATTCTCATGTTCTCACTAATGATAACATAGTGCCTGTCATTGGCCCTTGATGATCGGGAACACGTCTATAACCTTGTGGAAGGATGACTTAGGTGACGTATTGGGTCATCCTGAGTCAGTTTTCTATATATAGGAAATACATAAGGTTCATTCCCATGATACATAATGTTCATATCAGAGTAAAATTCAATTCATAAGGGTTATTTCCATGATACATAAATGTCACTTTTCAATATACAATGATATGTAAGGGTTCCATACTTAGAAAAAAAGTACAAGATTTATATAATGAAGTATTCTAAATAATATTATATTATATTATATTGATCTGTTATTAATAAATTAAAATATCATGATGTTTCAACTCAGTGATTATTCAAGAAAGGTTTTAACAGAGAATATGTAATGAAGAAGGGTGTGCAACAATTCTGGTTTCTATTCCATGAATAATTGTCACACCATGAAAATTACATTGAATATTTTTATGATGTCATTGAGATTAATTTATTTCAAATTTTATGGAAAATAAGAGGTTGATTTTTTTAGAAAATCACATTTGTATTATTATAATATTTCAAATATAAATATTATAAATTAATGATGGTGTTAAAATAAGGAAGATATATCTGGAGATTTATTTGACCAAGTTGAATAAGAAGATAGGTATTTTTAAAATACTAGTAGAGACATATAATTTTGAGAGGATTGTTGTATTGAAATTGGATGGAATATTTATATATTGAAAATATTGAAATAATAATCATGTAATTATGAGAAGTAAGTAAGGTCAGTAAGAAGTAAAAAAGTTGGTAATAGTATAGAACTTGATATAAATTTATCAATATACATTTATATATATTAAAGAGAGAATTACTTAATAAAAAGTTTTGAAAAAAAAGAGATATGATATTACTTTGTTGCTTAATATTTTTTTATATTGATTAAGAAGAAGGCCGATGAAGGTATTGATACTACATACTCATTATTATCAAAGGCAGTGTATATGAAAGAATAAAATAATATAGAATAATTTTAAGTAGATAATAAGAATTATCCTATTATATGCCTATAAATTAAATGATTATACAATAGAAATAATATAAAAAATAGAGAGAGACCTGCATGTTCCATTAATGTTTAATATCTATGTCGAGAATCATAGATTGAGTTGATTATGGAAAATGATCCTGACCTTGAATAAAGCTGAAAATCATTTTTACACGAAGATTATGAAATAAATTTAATTATAGAATAATAACATTTAGTTTTTGAAGAATATATTTTTGGAATAATATCTTATTTTTGTGATATAGTGACTCCCATAGTAGGTTGAATATATTTTCAAGGAGGGTGTGGGGAAACCTTTGTAAACTAATGGGAGATAGTATACAGAAACTTGTCTATAGAATATGAATCTATAAAGAGATAAAATTGGATTTCTAAATATTTCCTATTATAGTCACTTTATGATATTTGTGGATATCTATTTCTTAAACATGACCAGAACATAACAAGGATGTAGTCAGCCACATTGGGGGGAACCCAATAAAAATACCATTTGTTAATTTCTTGCATTATTTAATGTTTTCAATATGGTAACTATGACATTACAATTATAAGAATATTAATTTATATATTAATTCATAACCATGGCTCTAATACTGAGAGGGAAATTATAATTGAAAAAATTTTAGTTTATAGGTTACACTAATTCACTCCCCTCATAGAGTGTTTGTATGGTCTTACTGGGGTATGTAAGTAAGTAAGTAAATAAATATATATATATATATATATATAATTCTAGATGCCCATGATTAATATATAGATGAAAATAGTTAAAATCCCATGGATTACATGGGTGGAAATGTTTGATGGTACCATGCATGAGCATACAAACATGGACTAGCACTAGGGGAAAATAACTTTTATTAGAAAAAAATATAACTAGGTTGATTAATAATGGGATCTTTAGGATAATATTTAATATTTAGTGTAAAAAAAGGATGTAATTTGGTGAAACTTTAATAATTCATTATGATTTTTATTTTTATAAATCTTAAGGAAACATTCATGAATCCATGGGATTAGGAGACATGCATGATAGCGGTTTTGGACACGCATGAACCATGTGTGGATGTTGATAGATGAAATACTAATGATTACATGAGGTAGAATATTATATTTTACTATGTATAAATATATCACTGATTAACACCCGAAAAAAATTCCATCTTAGATGTAAAAAAGAACATGTTTTCCAATTGATTAATCATGGGATCTTCAGGACCAGTTGTATTGTCAAGTGTAACAAAATAAACAGATCAAATTTGGTAAGAATTTATATTATTTTGGTGGAAATATTTGATTAGACCATGTATGAGCATGAATATGAGGATGATAAAAAAATACCATCTTGGGTGAAAAAGGAACTTGTATACAAGTTGATTAACCATGGGTTCTATTGGACTAGTTTTAATGTCAGTTATGAAAAAAATAATTATAGATAATTTGGGGTGTAGGTTGATCAAGGAGGGAGGGTGTATAACAACGCGGTTTACATTCATTGGATGTTTGTTTCTTTTTATTTTTTATAAAAATTATATATATATATATATATATATCAGTGTCGACACACATGATCCACTTACAAATGCAACTAGTTGAAGGCCTCTGGATTACATGGAAGAAAATACTGGAACGTACCATTCATGTGCAGGAAGATGTGGATTAGTATCAAGGGGAAAAATTCCTCATTGTTTGGCAAAAAGAATATTCTTACTGATTCATTAATAAGGGAAAATTAGGGCCTAGTTGTATTGTTAGTTGTTAAAAAAAGAAGAGTCTATTTTCTATCTTTGTGACCTTAAAGGGATGGTGGGACCCAACTCAGCTTCGAATCATTGGGTGGCTATGTCATTTAAAAAAATGATTATAACTTAAGAAATATAATTTAATATATATATATATATGAGTAACTATAAATTTTAAATTTTATATTATTTATAACTTTTTATATGTATAACAATTACGAATTAAGAATTAATAATTACTAATAATGCAACATTTTATGAACATATCACATTAAATTAATAAGGATTAATTCATTATAATAAATTATTAAATAAAAATTATTTACTATTTACTATTTATTTTTAATATACATACATACATGATGGCATGCATGCATGCATACACACAAACAAACATAAATACATACATCCATACTTCCATGCATGCATACACACACACACACACACACATACGTCCCTACATACATACATACATACATAGAGACATTCATACACACAGAAATCCATACATACATACATACATACATACATACATACATACATACATACATACATACATACATACATACATACATACATACATACATACATACGTACATACATACGTACATACATACATACATACGTACATACATACATACCTACATACATACCTACATATATACATACATACATACATACATACATACATACATACATACAGACAGACAGACAGACACACACACATACATCCATCCATACATACATACATACATACATACATACATACATACATACAGACAGACAGACAGACACACACACATACATCCATCCATACATACATACATACATACATACATACATACATACATACATACATACATACATACATACATACATACATACATACATACATACATACATACATACATACATACATACATACATACATACATACATACATACATACATACATAC